>JAJHJD010000001.1:2635590-5271181 GCA_020883615.1 Fusarium virguliforme
AGGGCCGGCCACTTCTCCCTCAAGGCATTCCTGAGGCTAGGGAGCAAGCGGCAGAGGCACTCAGGACCCTCGTCCTTCTCCAACACGTCTCGAGAGGAGATGCAAGCCGCAGCAACAGCGGCCCAAGCAAGGGCACAAGCGCAGGCGCATGCACTTGCTAAGCTTGAGGGCGAAGATTCGCCTAGCACCACGGGCAACTATATCTCGCGCAAGCCTAGCGCTGGTGCTCCCAAGCGAACACGATCCCGCTTCCGGGAGGATCTTCCCGAGCTGCCGCTCTCACCGCCAGCCTCGCGCGTCCAGTCACCAGAGGCCGAGCCTCCGATGCCCGTACTCACCGAGCAAAAGATCCACGAGATAGAACAGCTGCGATCGCTGGGTGTGCGTTATGATACGCCAACATCAGGCCACCGATCTTCCGACGTCGTCCGACGGACGCCCTCCACAATGGAGCGAGCCTATGTCTCGCCATCCCCCGAGGCTGGAATGTCCATGTCTCTGGCCTCGATCGACTCTGAAGGTTCCTGGCTGTCTGGCAACGCCAGTGCCCGACGTGCTGCTATCCGGGACAGCATTCAACGTGCTAACCAGCGTGAGCAAGCCGACACCACCGACTCTCCTACCAACAGCACCGAGGAGGACCTCGAGATTGTCGAGGACGAGTACCTGACTAAGCTCACCCCTCGACGAAACTCTGGACAAGATATGATGGGTCGCCGTTCTGGTGAAGGACGCCCTAGCAGCGACGAGGAGGATCTCGTCGATGACGGAGATATGAAGTGGGGCCGCGTCGGCTCTCAGCCCGAGGTCGTGCACCGATATACCATGAAGAGCCACGAAGGCCTTTTGGAAATTGAGTCCGAGGACGAGGACAGCCAGGCATCTCCCATCTCGCCTTCGTCGCAGGAGGATGCCGACCTCCAGCGCGCTAAGAGCGTGAACCTGGGCAAGGGCCACGTCCGCAACTTCAGCGCCGGCAGCGCCAAGCTGCTCGACATTACTCCTCGCCCCTCTGTGGATGCCAGGAGAAGCTCGGAGAGGCGACGAAGCCACGTCCTGCCTGCCATGTGAGAAGAGAACTGATGTCAAGCCGCTTCAGATGGAGAATCTCGCCTATATCGCCAACGAAACGAACACACGCTCATTACCTTTTCTTTACGTCAGCACTGACCGAAGTCGCTCATTACCACTTTTCCTTGTCATAAAATCGAGAAAAGGCAAAAAAAAACTTGGAAAACAACAAAATTGCGGAGACTCCCCTCTGGACGGCGACAACACCAATCCCCACAACTCATGGGCAGCTGGGACCACTGGCCCAGGAACCTGTTCTTGATGTATGACTACGACCTTGATGACGGCGCTCTTCAAGTTTGCTTCTCGGATTTTCTTTTCTCGACTACATATACCGCATCTTTTGATACCCGGCGTCGACCGCCCGTTATGGACTACTTTGAGGCTCGACGTGCTTGATTCACCGCATATTGGCAAGGGAGCCAAGTCTCTTTGAACCGAGCCCATTCGCGCCTATTTTGGGGCGCTGTCGCTCCTTGGGAGCTCGGTGTCGTTCTCCTCGTAATAGAATGGGGAGATTGTTTTGCTTTCGGTTAGCCGGGGTTTTTTGGCGGTTAGGGAAAAGGGATTGATTGCTTGATTGATTTGAACATTTGGGACTTGCATGCTTTTGCACTTGGGAGGCCAGAGGAATAAACTTGGAGCCCGGTACTGAGCTTGGCGTGAAAGCGGTTGATTCCACGAACCATAGATATCATTGTGCTTGAAGGGTGGAATACTGAGAAGAGCAGGAGTAGGAAAGTCGGATCTCGACGTGTATTTTTTTTTCTCAGAGGAGTGAGGTGTAAATGTCTGTATCTGATAGGTTAATTAACCAGCTTGAACTCATGAGTTGCTCTTGCGTGTATATTGGGAGTTATAGGTGATCCATGACTACCTATGTTGATGATAGGATCACTTGTTCAGTGTCATGATAACCTTACGGGTGTGCATTGCTTAGACGAGGAGTAAACAAGACCATCAGACACTTCGTCAACCAACCAAATATTCCTGTGTTGATGTGGAAGTTTATAGATGCTCGTTGACTCACATATGTTCCACCAGATTAATCCTCCCAATCTCTGTCGACGTGATTCGCCAATTGCACCGATCGCCGGCTCCACTCCCAAGGCGGCAAGAGCCAAAGCTCGGCGATTGGAAATCCAGGTGTGTTTTCTATTCATCAACACCCAGCCTCAGCCAAACCTCCAAAACTTGTACGGCTCTCTACAACACAAGTCTTCAAAATGGCCTCTCCGTTCCGTTTCATGCGACCCATGGTCTCTCAGGCTGTCAGGCCCGGCGCCTTTGCCTTTGCCTCCAGACCCTTCCACATCTCGGCTGCGAGACTCGCCGTCCGGGAACTCAAGTCGTAAGTACACATGAGTGTGAAGAATCTGTAATTTTTCAGCTGATATTGGAATGTCTAGTGCCGACGAGTTCAAGCAGCTCGTCAAGACCTCGGACAAGGCCATCGTCATCGATGCCTTTGCCACCTGGTGCGGTCCCTGCAAGGCCATCGCGCCCATGCTGGAACAGTATGCCCTCCCTTTCCTTTCCCTCATGGCCGATTTCTAACGCTCAAGGCAAGGTGGTCTGAAGATTCCGAATTCAAGGGCGCCGAATTCGTCAAGTTTGACGTTGATGAGCTGCCTGACTTGTCGGCCACGCTGGGCGTCCGCGCTATGCCTACGTTTTTCATCTTCAAGGATGGCCAGAAGGTCGAGGAGGTGGTTGGTGCTAACCCTCCTGCGCTCAAGGGCGCGGTACTCAAGCATTCCTCCTAGGTAACTGGGAGCTCTTGTTGTGTATTGAACGCTGCTGGGACATGTGGTGTATATTAGACATTTGATAAACTGGACTAAAAATGGGACTGGTTTTGCATATGTAGGTGTGCAGTTGAATAGAGCCAATGCGCATATCTGAGCATCCCGGCGAGCACCACCATGTATTCGGCTTTGTTCGCATTGCAACGGCGAATTAAAGACAAGACATGCTGCTCTCACTCGGCCTTCTACTTCCAGACTTGGTGCGAAGCGGGGGTGGAAAGCCGCCGCGCCGACTCGGCGAGTGTCAACCACGCCTTGAGCATCTACACCATGACAACCAGCCCAAAGCGGCGCATGTCATTGGACGAGCAACCCCTCCTTTTCAACAACACTGACAACAGACATGTCAAAAACAAGCTTATCATGTTGCAGGAGGATTCATTTGACAATTTGCTTGCTTCTTTCATCTCGGCCTGCCGGTACCGAGATCGGCCCTGTCCCCCGCGCCGGCCTCGACCGGCTTATCGGGGTGCGGGCCAATCAGCGGGGTGAATTGGACCGGCTCAACAATCGGGACTTCAACTGGGAGCCGAGCTGGTGGGTGTATAAGGTATCTCGACGACCTGTGGGTATTCGTAGTTCTTTGTATCTTTAGCTTCAATACACAGAATTGCTCCTTAGCGACTTGAATTTCAGCGAACAGCTTACAACCATGTCCAACACAATCGTCGTAGTTGGGTAAGTCCAAGACAACCTCTTCATAGAGAGAGATTATGCTAACATGAGTGAAGTGCTGGTGTCATTGGCTTGACGTCGGCCTTGTTGCTGTCCAAGGACAAGGGCAACAAGATCACCGTCGTGGCCAAGCACATGCCCGGTGACTATGACGTTGAATACGCCTCGCCTTTTGCGGGTGCTAACCACTCCCCGTGAGTTTTGCTTTTTTGGCATGAGCAGAGTAGTTTACTTATAAACGAAGAATGGCGATAGAAAAGAGTAGCGAGTGGGAGCGTCGTACTTGGGTCGAGTTCAAGCGACTCTGTGAGCAGGTTCCCGAGGCTGGCATCCATTTCCAGAGTACGTCCCCTCTTGTGTGTAAAAGTAGAAGCCAACTGACCATGAAAAAGAGTCGCACATCCAGAGGCGCAACGTCGACACTGAAAAGGCAGCGAGGTCTAGCTTCCCAGACGCCCTCTTCTCCCAGGACCCCTGGTTCAAGAACATGTTTGAGGACTTTCGTGAGCAGCACCCCAGCGAGGTCATGCCTGGGTACGACACGGGATGCGAGTTCACGTCGGTGTGCATCAACACGGCCATCTACCTCCCCTGGCTCCTCGGCCAGTGCATCAAGAACGGCGTCGTGGTCAAGCGTGCTGTACTCACTCACATCGAAGAGGCCAAGAAGCTGAGCCACACGGGCGCCACGCCAAACATCATCGTCAATGCCACTGGGCTGGGATCCCTTAAGCTCGGGGTGTTGAGGATACCACCATGGCGCCTGCGAGGGGTCAAGTCGTGCTCGTGCGCAACGAGAGCAGCCCCATGCTCATCACCTCAGGCGTCGAGGACGGCGGCGCGGACGTCATGTACCTGATGCAGCGGGCAGCCGGCGGAGGCACAATCCTCGGCGGCACCTACGACGTCGGCAACTGGGAGTCGCAGCCGGACCCCAACATCGCGGCCCGCATCATGCAGCGCATCGTCACGGCGCGGCCCGAGATTGCGGACGGCAAGGGCGTCAAGGGCCTGAGCGTGATCCGGCACGCCGTCGGCATGCGGCCGTGGCGGAGGGACGGGGTCAGGATCGAGGAGGAGAAGCTGGACGACGAGACGTGGATTGTGCACAACTATGGACACTCTGGATGGGGTTATCAGGGCTCGTATGGATGTGCTGAGAGCGTGGTGAAGCTGGTTGCCAAGGTTGGCAAGGCGCCCAAGTCGAAGCTGTAATAGGAAAAAAACGTAGTTTAATAGTAACGTTAATTGGATATGAAAAATTTCCGTATTTGGCTTCAATTGTCGTTGATGTTCATGGTGACACGCGCCTGAGGTTATGCACATTGCGGGGCTGCCCCAAGCTCCATCTACCCCTGGACGAGATCCATGGTGAAGCTCTCTCAACCTCTCGAGGCCAGCAACCGACGACACCATGCCAGAGCCCGCGCCTGGCATCCTCACCAGGACCACCCGCTTCGTCCTCGACGTCGCCAACGGCAGACATGTCCTCTCCAAGTTTGTGCCCGTCGCGCTGTGGCTCGCCGACGCGGTGCTCTGCGGTCTGATCATCTGGAAGATCCCATGTGAGCTTGCAACCAACTCCAAGAAACTAAAGACTTATAAGGCTGACGTGAAACCTGAACAGACACCGAGATCGATTGGGTGGCGTACATGGAGCAGGTGTCGCAATTTGTGTCGGGCGAGCGAGACTACACAAAGATGGAGGGCGGCACCGGTCCTCTCGTCTACCCGGCCGCCCACGTCTATACTTATACGGCGCTGTACTACATCACGGACGAGGGCAAGAACATCTTTTTGGCGCAGCAGATCTTTGGCGTCTTGTACATGGCGACGCTGGCGCTGGTCATGCTCTGCTACTGGAAGGCCAAGGTGAGGAATGGATCGTGGTTACAGGACGAGTATAGCTGACTGTGGACAGGCACCCCCGTACATCTACCCCCTCCTGATCCTCTCCAAGCGGTTGCACAGCATCTTTGTCCTGCGGTGCTTCAACGACTGCTTCGCCGTCTTCTTCCTCTGGCTCGCCATCTACTTTCTCCAGCGGCGCTACTGGACCTTTGGCAGCCTCGCCTACAGCTGGGGCCTGGGCATCAAGATGTCTCTGCTGCTCGTCCTCCCGGCCGTCGGGGTCATCCTCTTCCTGGGCCGGGGCTTCAGCGCGAGCCTGCGCCTCGCGTGGCTCATGGCCCAGGTCCAGTTCGCCATCGCGGTGCCCTTTGTGGCAAAGAACCCGCGCGGGTATATTGCTAGGGCGTTTGAGCTGTCACGGCAGTTCAAGTTTGAGTGGACGGTCAACTGGCGCATGCTGGGCGAGGAGCTGTTCCTCGACAAGTCTTTTGCTCTGCTCCTCCTCCTCCTCCACGCTACGGTGCTCCTGGCGTTTGTCGCAAACAGATGGATCCGGCCCGCGGGCCGTCCGCTGTCGGCCCTGATCCCGTCCTTCCTCCGGGCGAGGTCCCCCTTTACCCAGCACGAGGAGCTCCGCATCTCCAACTCGGTCACCCCGCAGTACGTCATGACGACGATGCTCTCAGCCAATGTCATCGGCCTGCTCTTTGCGAGGTCCCTCCACTACCAATTCTATGCCTACCTCGCCTGGGCGTCGCCGTACCTCCTCTGGCGGGCCACGCGCAGCCCCCTTGTCGTGGTGCCTCTCTGGCTCGCGCAGGAGTGGGCCTGGAACGTCTTTCCCAGCACCGTCGTCAGCTCCGTGGATGTCGTGAGCGTGTTGTTTGCGACGGTCGTGCTGGTGTACTTCGGAACCGACGACTCGACGCCGGATGTCGAGGCAAAGAATAAATAGAGATAGATGTGCGGGTGCAGGTCACTCTTCTTCGGAGTCGCTGGGGGCATCTTGCCAACGTTGGATTCTTCTTCCGAGTCGTTCAAATCGTATGCATTCTTGGCGAATTCCTTTGGCCTGCACAACCATATATCAGTCCCGTCAACACAGCGAATTCACAAGCCTCACCAGTACGCCTGCTTGCGCCAGAGCTTCTCGTCACGGACAACGTTGACAATCTCGCCCATGGCCCGCGTGTCCTCCCTGCCCTCCTCGTAGCGCTCCGCCAGAACAAAACCGCCGCGCTTGATCCAGATGGTGTTGCGGAAGCGCTGCGCCAGCTCCAGGATGAGGGACTTGGTGTCTGGGAGCTCGCAGGTGTAGAGGTTGTTGCCCTCGGGCTTTACGACCCTGACTATGGACTGGCCGGGCCCGAGGACGTCTGGGGGCGTCATTGACTCCTCGGCAGCCGCGAGAACATTGCGCTTAGGACGGCCCATTGTGATATCGAATTGGCGATATTATCGACATCTGATAAAAAAGTTGTATTTTTTGACTGGAGGGGTGGAGGGGCAGACACTGATAAAACGATACACCTTGATAACCCCGAGATGCGCTAGAGTATCCTTGTATCTAAGCTTGGGTCAGTAGCGGAGTTTCCTCATCAGGATACACCGGACCTCTACGACTGAATGGCATTGTCAACCACTCTCGTTTCTTTTTGTGCAATAGAGACAGAGGGTTTGGCTTCTCATCTCCGATCCCTCTTGTCGGAGAAGCCACAAAGTCATGGACGCCCACTCCCCGCCGAGGTGTGATCCCCGAGTCGGGGCCGAGTCACCTCTCAAAATGCGCTTTACATAGGTAGGTATGCAGAGAGGAAGGGGTTGACCCATCTTGTCGGCAATAATCTGCTCCTCATGACCAATCGAGTCTCCAGTGGCTGGCATCATGTCGCCTTCACCGAGCACGGTGAGGAAGCGGCTCAACACACACCCCGTTTAAATTATTCGGCAGTGAATGCTACAGGCTCGGGTATACTCCAAGACCCATATTCTAACCTTGCATGGGCCCGGTTCATGTGGACTCTCCTCTTCCGTTCTGGAAGCATGTCAACTCGCACGCCAGGGGTCTTGACTATCAACTTCTGCCAGATGCAGTCATTCCATGGCGGTGCGGGGATGCGAAAGTCTGGCTTGTCCAGGTGACCTGATAGATAATGGGCCTGATTACAGACCCATCCTTGCCTACAACAGAGGGGGAAGTCTCATTGAGCATGTGTATATCTACGGATGCTGGCCGAGTTGCCGCTCATAAATCCTCCCTTGAGCCTTTATCATCCATTTTGCTTCCTTGGCCTAACGGCAAACTCCTAGCTGCCTCTTGCAATGGATGCCTCGATGCTCACCGGCCTCGTGGCAGTCCGGTCCGCCTCGGCCGAGACCCCAACCGAGGAGCTCTACCGTCCCTTGACAACTCCAGCCAGGACCGTCCCCAGGACGTACCCAGGTGCTCCCCAGAGAGAGTCGTTTGACCTTCATCGCATCCCCGTCCACGATGATCACCAGTCAGGAGCTAGCTCGCCCCGTCCCGATCTCGAGATGAGCCGACCTTCGACCCCCGAGGGCGTCGAGGCGGTGCCCAGTGCCTGGGAGCCCTTCATGAACCGATTTAGACTCCTTTCCGCGTGTCTCGTAAACTTGGGGAACGCCCTTAGTGATAGCGCCGCTGGTGCCTTGATCCCATACATGGAAAAGTGAGTTGTCCATCTGCCCCTTTATCACGGTGCTGGTCAACTAACCATATTCGAGGTACTACCATATCGGATACGGTGTCGTATCCCTCATCTTCGTCGGCCAGGCCATCGGCTTCGTCACAGCAGCCGTATTCCTCGACGCCCTGCGAGCCAAACTCGGCCGAGCCAAACTCCTGGGCCTCGGCCAGGCCCTCGTCACACTGGCCTACATCCCTCTCATCTGCGGCGCGCCCTTCCCCATCATCGTCTGCTCCTTCTTCTTCGTCGGCTTCAGCATCTCCGTCAACGTGGGCATCGGGAACCTCTTTTGCGGCGGCTTGCGCAATGGTACTTTTATGCTGGGCATGCTGCACGGCACGTACGGGATAGGGGGCACCGTCGGCCCTCTCATCGCGACTGCGCTCGTCACTGCTGCAAACACCCTCTGGACACGGTACTATATTCTCACCTGCGGTATCGGCATGTGTACCTTTGCGCTGAGCGTGTGGTCTTTCTGGAGGTACGAAGAGGAGCTGAGTCCGGCGGCGAGGGCGAGGGAGACGTCGCAGGCTGGCGAGTCCATGATGAACAGCATGTTTATGGCCATGAAGCTACGGGTCGTGCTTCTTGGGTCCATATTCATCTTTGCCTACCAGGGCGCCGAGGTGTCTATTTCCGGCTGGGTCATTTCGTTCCTGATCAACGCTCGTGATGGAGACCCTTCGTCGGTGGGATACGTGACGTCGGGATTCTGGGCGGGCATCACTATCGGTCGGTTCCTCCTCTCGGGTCCCGCGCACCGCATCGGCGAGAAGATCTTTGTCTACGGACTTATACTAGGTGCCCTGGCGTTCCAGATCTTGGTCTGGTTCGTGCCAAACATTGTGGGCAACGCCGTTGCCGTCTCCATCGTCGGTCTTCTGCTGGGGCCCATCTATCCATGCGGAGCTGCCGTCTTCTTGAGAAGCATGAGCCGGCGCGAGGCTCTCAGTGGGATTGGCACCATCAGCGCTTGCGGCAGCGCAGGAGGTGCGGTTGCGCCCTTCATCACCGGTCTTCTGGCCCAGGCTGCCGGTACATTCGTGCTTCATCCGATTGTGATTTTCCTCTTTATCGTCATGTTGCTGTGCTGGTACTACCTGCCAGCCGAGGAAAAGAGGACGGAGTGAGCTGCATATGGTGATAATGGGCGTGATGAAGGGCGAATGCGTAATGGAGAAAAAGGAGCATGTAGGAACAAATGTGCCAGGATGGGTTGGTGTTCCTGGGCTTATTAAAAGTACCAAGTTGTTACCAAAAGTAGGCGTTTATATCTATTTGTTTATAACCAAAATTCTATAAGAAATCTATAACGTTGCTGGTAGATGTCGCATCTACTGCTCTATTCTATCTATTCTATGAGTCTTTCATCAAGCATAGACACTCCTTTCCTCTCTAGTTTCAGATGGGCGTATTAGATGCGGCCCCGGGCAGCGTCCTTGACAGACAGGGAGCCTTCGACAATGTCCTTGACGGTCTGGCTGATGCTGGACCAGTCACGGAAGGTAACAAAGGGGACGTTTTCGTTCTCGCACCAGGTGACGAGATCTGTCGACATGTTAGTGACGCATTCATTAAGCGTGACTGTAGTAGTCATGAGCAAGACGTACCCATGTCGGCCTTGGCAAAGAGCAGGTCAGTCTCCTTTGCGGCGGAAAGGTCTGAGACGCCGTCGCCGGCGTAGAACATGGTAGGTCGGTTAGGCAGGGAAGAGTATTTGCGGATCTCAAGGGACTTGTCATGACCGTGAATACTATACGAGTCAGTAGCTTGAACGCCGTAATTTCAGGGGCCGAATCTCACCTGTCGTCATGGAACTCGATTCTCCAGCCACCCTCATCGTTGAGGTCCTTGCCCTCTCGCGCAACCACCTCGTTGCTCACAATCTGAATGTCCCATCCAGGCCCCAGAAGCACATCCAGAAGAGCCCGGATAACAGGCTGCATGCCGCCGCTGAGGATGACAATGGGCACATTGTTGACCTTGGCCCAGTCGTAAAACTCCTTGAAACCCGGGTCGAGCTTGATGTTGTGGAGGAGGATCTTGACGCACTCGTCAAAAGGCGTCTTGACGCTGTCGAGCATCTCGACGAAGCTGTCGCGGAAGTGCATGCGGCCGTAGAGCACCTCCTTGTTGAGCTGGCGGCGGCGCGCGACGCCAAAGCCCAGGTTGTCGGTCATGTAGTCGTTGGAGTCGGCGGTGGTGACGGTGCCGTCAAAGTCTGTAAAGAAGATGAACTTGGGGTTGTTCTTGAGGGCTGGGGTGTCTGAGGAGGCCATGATGACGGAGTTGGGGGAGTTGATGGGGAGTATTAGGTGTCTAGAGAGGTCTAGGTAAAGGTCTATAGTGGTTACTTGTGTACGATATGAATGAGCGAGCGGCGTTGGTCTTTGGCCAAGTTATCTCAAGGACAGACTTTGTTGCTGAGAAGATATGACAGAGGATCAAATGGCGGGGGAGGGGCAAGTTTTCATGAGGAAGAATGCGACAACGGAGGATCGCAGAAACAGACGAGCCGAGGAGAGCGAGCGCAATCTAATTAACTAAACTTGACCATTGATTGGAAGATATAACATTCAAGGATCATGACTAGCGATACCTACATACAAGATACACGTACAGGCAAAAAACAACGCATAATCAGCAACTCTTTAACCGTGTTTGCGGTGGTTGGCTTTGAAACTGACTGTCGTCATTAGACTGGGCAGAAAATGCCCCTCCACACTTTTTTCCCAACCCCACCAAGCTCTCAGCGCACAAACCCCTATGAGAGCCCTGAAGAAAACCTGCAAGGCACCTGGCACCGGGCACATGTTTTTTTTCCTCAGCGGCAAAGGCGGTGACGCTGTGGGGTCCGGTTCTCGCTCCGGTTAGCGGCAGAAAAACGCCCGGGACGGAGGCGGCGGCTGGGCTGCCACAGCCAGTAGCTGTCCACGGGTACACAGCTTCTTTCGGCTCGGCCCATGCATGGTAGGTTCTTTCTCAACCTTTTGTGCGAGAGAAGAACCCGCCCCCTCCGGAGTCCGAGAGTCAATTCGCTCCCACCGGACTCGACTCCCGTCGTTCGAGTCAACGCTGCCTTGCGCTGCGCTGCACCTACAACCGTTCGTTGCAACGGTGCCCAGTCATGCAGCCATTTGCCCGTCCTGCGGCTCGGCTCGCCTGGGGTCACGCTCGACTGGGGCTCGATCTATCGACGAGGCCGGGCAGGTCAAGATGCCTCGCCCAGAGCCCGGCAGCGTGTATGCGGTGCGGCATACAAGCCATTGGCCTCCACGGGAGGCTCTTCTCCAACCAGACACCACCTCCCAAGGGCCCGACAAAGGGCTCAAGCTCCAGGACCGACCGGGAAGTCGAGGCCGAGCTCAAGTCCATCCTCAAGCCCCGACCGAATCCCTTCAACAAGCCTCAGCGCCAGATCGAGGGCCCCCGAGCAGAACAGCTGAGGCTGGGCCACCCGAACTTCGAGAACCCCGCAGAGGAGGAAGAGAAGCCTCGCACAGTCAGAGTCGAGGCAAAGATGGAGAATGAGAAGCCAAACGAAGCCGCTCAACCGCAGCAAACTCGCTCAAGAGCCGACATCCTCCGGGACTTGGCCTACGCCCAGCTCAACGAGCTGAAGGAAAAGTTTAGCCGTGCAATGGACACACTGCAGGACCGGGCGATGAATGCCTCCCAGACCCTCAACGATATCACCGGCTACACTGGCATCGAGGCCATCAAGCGGCAGAACACCGAGATAGAGACTCAGCTCGCCGAGGCCCACGAACGAGTCCGCAACGCCCGCCAGGCGTACAAGACATCCAATACCAGCCGTGCCGCTACGCAGCGCGAGGTCACAACATTATTAGCACGCAAGGATAGCTGGTCCCCCGGCGACCTGGAGCGATTTACCGAGCTTTACCGGGCCGACCACGTCCTCGAAGGCGAGGTCGTCTCCTCGCAGGAGGCACTCACAGAGGCCGAGGCCGAAGAGCAGAGCCTGAGCCAACGGCTGAATGCAGGCATGCTGAAGCGGTATCACGAGGAGCAGATCTGGAGTGACCGGATTCGGAGAGCGAGTACCTGGGGCACATGGGGCCTGATGGGTATGAACTTTGTGCTCTTTGTCGTGCTGCAGTTTGTGGCAGAGCCCTGGAAGAGGCGGAGGTTAGTCAAGGGTGTCGTTGCCGAGGAAAAGGTTGTGCTCGAGGAGGTTCGAGGAGAGCTCGAGCAAGTCAGGCTCGCGATCGAGAGGCGAGATCAGCAGGCCGCGGTTGAGGCCCTGACTGGAGCTGCCAAGGCAGTCGAGACGGAACCTGTCGCCGAGACCGCAGAGGGAGTTACCGACGAGGCCGTCATCTCGGCTGAGCAGACACAGGCTGCCACCACACAACCACCGGTGGCTACACCCACAGAAGCGCCCCAAGCAGCACCACGGAGGCAAAGGACACTGGAAGACGTGCTGGAGGACCTCAAGGACCTCGAGTGGTGGAAAGAACAGGCCGAAGGACTGAGAGTAAAGGCAGAGGACCTGTGCAGCGAGCGGCGGATAGACCTGCGCATGCGAGACGCCTCGCTGCTGGCGCTCGAGGGCGCGTTGGCGGGAGCCGTGTTGACGGCAAGCTTCATGATGCTTGCGAGATGAGATGACGAGTCTTATGAACCAACCCAACTTGGATGTAAAAAAAGAAAGCTGAACATAGTGTACAATATTTTTAATGCAGATGTAGACTATTTGCCTTGTTACTTAGAAAGAGAAGAACAATTCACTTACAAGGACGTTGAACTCACGATGCCTCGAGTTGTGCATGACCCCCCGCCCAATCGGGCAGCGGCATTTCCCATGACACACGGCTAGCGGATATTGACCTGGTAGGGCTGAAGGGGGAGGTCAGAAGGACGCATTTCCCTTTTGACAGGTGTTGCCCGCAGAGGGGAGCAAGTCCCTGTCATCTAAATGTCACCAGGGTGATTCAGGGATTCGATATGAGCTTGGATGAAGACGTTTGGCGTCCTGTCACTATGATTCGCTGAAGGAGAAATGAAGCTGGGTCGTGTCGAGGTCTGAGATTGATTGCACGGCACACGCCCCCCTCCAACTGATAATCAAGGGTTCTGCAAGAGCGGTCAGATCTGCGGTGTTGGGCGAGGTTGGGCGGCCTGTCTAGGACTTTGTAGGACTCGACGTTGTCCTTTGTTATATTATGTGTCAGTATAATTTTTCTGCGCCTGATGCGCCATGCGGCGGGTAATAATAATCCACCGCGCGGCAGATGGGGAAAAAGTAAGAATTTAAGATGGAATCATGACAGTTGTCAACGGTGGCAGTTTGTTATCGGCTGAAAAGGCATCATGCAGAACACATGCCCATGTGTATAACAGCTTCCGTTTCGAAAGCTTGTTTCATGAGCAAGACTCTGCAGATGCAACAATGTGCCTTGGAACTTTTTTTCAAGTAGGACATACGAACAGGTCATCAAGTTTGCAGCAAGTGTTCTGGACAAACCCAAGGTTAGCTATCGCTGGCAGTCCTACTCTACCTAGGTCCGCTATGGAATCCAAATCTTCTTGCGCGTCATCTCTGTAAGCACGGCGGCTGTGCCATCTGACGCCTCCCTCCGTGGCGATGTCCTCTACATCCATTCCATACCGTCTGCTATTCACACCAGCGTTTACAAGTAGCGGTCCGTGCCGGGGGGAGAACAATGAGGAGAGGAAACATGACAAGCAAAGCTGCGGCATATATCGGCTGAAACACCCTCTAGAGACAAGCAGACAGAGAAGAAGAAAAAGCCGCCTGATCGTATCTTGTCTCTGTGGCCGAACAGAACCCTGCTACAGTGCAGATACTCGTACGTCGTGTCGTCCACCCATCAAAGAGCTGGGCTACGCCGCCGCTACGAGCTCCCCCTCCCCCCAGCCTGATCTACGGACCCAAGGTAGCGCAAGAGCGGTCTAAGCTCCCTGGGCACAGTGCCTGCAACCTGGGTAGGTCTCTCTGGCCTGGTCTGGAAGGTTTGGGCATTGGCTCTGGAGCATTGGGCTTTCTCTTCCCGCCTCCCCTGCCCTGCCTGTCTGCCTCGCCATTTTCACTCTCCCTCCTCTTCACACTGACGGGGTCATCAGGGGAAAACAGCATTGTTACAGTAAGGAAAAGCGATCCAAGAGACCATTGTCCGTCTCGCTGAGGGGATCCATCAGTGGTACCCAAGGCTAGCCTACCGCCCGCTATCCTATCGCTGCCGCATGCAAAACACACACAAAAACCCCGCCAAACGCCCAAAGCCTCGTTTAACCCCTCCCCCCCCCCCCCCCCAGACCTACCTCGATTTCATCACTGACGGCATCTCCACCACACCACCCTTTGACCCTCCTCCCTCCTCTTGACTCCTCCCCTACCTCTAAACCGCTGCCAGCTTCTGCTTCATCCCACAGGCAAACAGAAGCTCGCCGGCCCACGGCCCACGCACTGGACGGTACCTCTTCGCCCTGTGCTTGCTGTGCTCGGTACCCAACCACGCGAGACGTCAGCTGTCGATCCCGCCGACCGTTGTTCTGCCTGGGCAAAAAACCTCCCGACCCTCACCCGCCCGCCGCATCCAGAGGCGTCGCCGAGGCTACATATACCGGCTCGTCTTGACGGCTGCCGCCTCCGTCCCCTTCCTCCTCCTCCTCTCCCATCTTACCCCGTCCCGCGCGAACGCATCGCGCACCACGGCCGCCATGAACGACGAGGAAGCAATTCAGAACATTTACAAAAAGATCGAGAGGGAAAAGGCCCTCATCAACGCCGCCAATGCGATGAGGGCCCAGACCAACAACGAGGCTGTCCGCTCCCGCCTCGACTCTCAGATGCGCGATGGCCGCCGAAACCTCAAGTTCTTTGAGGAGAAGCTGCAGGACATCCAGCAGCGACGCATCGGCCATGGCGTCGAGGGCATGTCCCTGGACGACGCCGAAGACGCTCCAGCACCCCCTCCCAAGGACGGCTCTGGCAACTGGGCGGGAGAGAGGGGCTCGTACGGCTCCGGCTCTGGGCAGTACGGCCAGTCTGATCTGATGCCTCCTCGCCACCCCTATGCTTCTCCCGGGCCTGCCTCTCCGAGGGCACGACCGAACTTTACTAGGCTAGGTTGGTGATGGCCTTGCTCTTGTCTGGCCTGCGCAGAACTAACACGGCACAGATCTGATCAAATATGACACACCGCACTTGGGACCCCGCATCCAGCTCATGCTGTCGCAGATTCAGTTCAAGCTCAATGTCGAGGAGCAGTATCTGAAGGGTATTGAGAAGATGGTACAACTTTACGGCATGGAGGGCGACCGGAAGAGTAAGGCCGACGCCGCCGCCAGGAAAGTTGAAAGCAAGCAAAAGATTGTGCTGCTGAAGCAGGCTCTCAAGAGATACGAGGAGCTGCACATCGACATGGACTCGGCAGATGCCCAAGATGGTGAGTTTGCCTCCTTGTCTTGACTAGTGTTGCGCTGACATTCGCAGACGACTCGATCAACACACCCAACCTCAGGAAGCCCCTGACTGGAAGCCTGGCGATTCGAGTTGTTGCCGTCAAGGATGTTGACCACGCCCCGACTGGAAGATTCACGCGAGGACCCGAGACCTTCGTCGCCGTCAAGGTCGAGGACACCGTCATGGCTCGAACTAGGGCTTCGCGAAACGACCGCTGGGAGGCCGAGTATCACACCATCGAGGTTGACAAGGCCAACGAGATCGAACTGACCGTATACGACAAGCCCGGCGAGCACCCAATGCCCATTGCCATGCTCTGGGTCAGGATTTCCGATATTATCGAAGAGATGCGCCGCAAGAGGATCGAGGCTGAGATGAACAGCTCCGGCTGGGTTTCTGCGGACAGGATGGGCAGCGCCTCTGCCCCGTCGCAATTCCCAATGAGCCCGTCTCAGGGCTCTTTTGGAGGATCTCCCACGTCGCCTGACGGCCCCAGGGCGGCAACGAGCAGGGCGCATTCGGGGCACCTGGTCCCCAGCCCCAGGTCAACAAGGACCAATCGATGGGTGGTTCAACCTCGAGCCCACAGGACAGATTCAGCTTCAGATGAGCTTTAACAAGAGCGACAGGCGCCCTGTGGACCTTGGTCTTGGCCGAAAGGGCGCCGTCCGACAGCGCAAGGAGGAGGTCCACGAGATGTACGGCCACAGTTTGTGCAGCACCAGTTCTACAACATCATGCGCTGCGCGCTCTGCGGAGATTTCCTCAAGTACTCGACCGGCATGCAGTGCGAGGACTGCAAGTACACCTGCCACACCAAGTGCTATTCCAGCGTCGTCACGAAGTGCATTAGCAAGAGTAATGCAGAGACCGACCGGACGAGGAGAAGATCAACCACCGCATTCCTCACAGGTTCACTCCTTTCTCGAATATGACGGCCAACTGGTGCTGTCACTGCGGTTACATCCTGCCCTTTGGAAAGAAGAATTGTCGAAAGTGTTCCGGTATGTTAATCACGTTGCTGATTCACTTGAGACGGGACTAACGTTGCCTAGAATGTGGCCTCACCTGCCACGCCCAGTGTGTTCACCTTGTTCCAGACTTTTGCGGCATGTCCATGGCCGTGGCCAACCAGATCTTGGACGGCATCAGGACTCAGAAGCAGAGGCAGGCCAAGGTTTCGTCGCTCACCGAAAAGACGCTCCGCCCTGGAAAGACGAGCCCGACTAGCACTCACTCCGCCGCTCCTTCGTACTCGAGCTCGACTGCTCCTAGTTATCAAACTGGGCCGGCGTCTCCCGAGGCGACCGAGGCGGCGAAGCTCATGTACCAGCAACCCCAGGCGTCGAGACCAGTACACCCCGATCGAACATCTTCCAGCTCAGCGGCAACCGCGGCTGCCAGTGCAGCCATGTCTGGCGTGCCTGGCGGCGGTGCCAGCGGCAACAGTCGGACTATGGACGTTACGGCGGCAGCGGCAGCGGCGGCGGTTATGATCAACAGGAGGATGCGTACGGTCAAGGGGCTCAAGCTGGTGCTGGACAGCAGCGCAAGTACAACCCTGCAGACTATGCCAATGTCAACCCTGGCTATGGAGGACAGCCCCCAGCGCAGGCTCAACGACCTGTGCAGCCGCAGCAGTATCCTCAGCAGCCTCCTCCCCAGCAGCCGCTGCCTCCAGTGCCACAGCAGCAACCGCAAACAGCAGCCTCAACAGCCGCCGCAGCAGCCACAGCAGCAGCAGCCCTCTTACCAACAGCCGCAGGTGCCCCCGCACAAGCAGCAGATTGAGCCTTTGTCTCCCTCTCAGACGATCGTGCCTGGGCAGCGTATGCAGCTCCCTCTTGCTACCGATCCTGGCACTGGCCAGCGCATTGGTCTCGATCACTTCAACTTCCTTGCTGTGCTCGGTAAGGGTAACTTTGGAAAGGTCATGCTGGCTGAGACCAAGCGGTCTCGCAAGCTTTACGCCATCAAGGTCCTGAAGAAGGAGTTTATCATTGAGAACGACGAAGTCGAGAGCATCCGATCCGAGAAGCGAGTGTTCCTGGTGGCCAACAGGGGACGACACCCCTTCCTGACCAACCTGCACGCGTGTTTCCAGACCGAGACCCGTGTGTACTTTGTCATGGAGTACGTTAGCGGCGGAGATCTGATGCTTCACATTCAGCGTGGACAGTTTGGTACCAAGCGAGCGCAGTAAGTTGACCAGGATATCCAGTATATGCTTGTTCTAACACTTTCTAGGTTCTATGCTGCCGAGGTTTGCTTGGCGCTCAAGTACTTCCATGAGAACGGCGTCATATACCGCGATCTGAAGCTCGATAACATTCTGTTGTCGCTCGACGGCCATGTCAAGATTGGTGACTATGGTCTTTGCAAGGAGGATATGTGGTATGGTTCGACAACCAGCACCTTCTGCGGTACCCCTGAGTTTATGGCCCCCGAGGTAAGTGTTGAAGATGACCGGATGCCGTGCTTGTCTAACTTGCCTAGATTCTGCTCGACAAGAAGTACGGGCGCTCTGTTGATTGGTGGGCCTTTGGTGTCTTGATCTACCAGATGCTTTTGCAGCAATCTCCCTTCCGTGGAGAGGATGAGGATGAAATCTACGATGCCATTCTCGCTGATGAGCCTCTGTACCCGATCCACATGCCTAGGGACTCGGTCTCCATTCTTCAGAAGCTGCTCACTCGCGAGCCGGATCAGCGACTCGGAAGCGGCCCGACGGATGCGCAGGAGGTGATGAGCCAGCCGTTCTTCCGCAACATCAACTGGGACGACATTTACCACAAGCGGGTCGCGCCTCCTTTCATGCCGTCGATCAAGAACCCGACGGATACCAGCAACTTTGATTCCGAGTTTACCAGTGTTACTCCGGTTTTGACCCCGGTTCAGTCTGGTAGGTTGTCCTTGGTTTATTACAAGTCAATGCTAACAGTCCCCTTCAGTCTTGTCCCAGGCGATGCAGGAAGAGTTCCGTGGCTTCTCTTACACTGCCGACTTTGATTAAACGACTGCACACGAGATTGACGATTTTGCACTTGCTTGTTGACATGATGGCGCCGCGGTGTGGAATTGTCTTGCCTATCGGATACCCAGGGCGCGATGGTTAGATGGACCGGACACCGCGGGCAGGTGATGTCGGTGCAGCGGGCTTGGGGGTGAGCGTCCCGAGGCGCTTGTATTGTTGGTTGTAGGTGATTATGTTGTCAGGCAAGAGGTTGGAGAAAAACACGACGGTCAAGTCATTCTATGGGCCATGGTTCAGGGGCCGTTGTGGCAGCGGACAGCATTGGGAGAAACAGCGTGTCTGCTTAATAGAAGCGAGAAGCAACGACAGGAGGCTCTTGGAAACAAGCCGAAGGGTAGCTAGTAGTAGCAGTATGGTATACTCTTGTTTTATAGATGACAAGACTGTCATGGTACGTGAGATCATATGGATGTTCAGTGATTTGTACATTCAGTGATTCAAGACATTCCATGATGATTTCAATGTTTTGGCATTTTTTTGTTCCTATTTATATCCATTCTCTTTCTACTGTGCCTCTATCCCGTCTACGTAGTATACTCCTTCTGAAGCAGCTTGGCAATCGTGTTGAGTCTGATATCGGTTAGCATCACTCTGTCACTGTTGGAGCACTATCACTTACTGAATGTTGCTGGTACCCTCGTAAATGGCACCAATCTTGCTGTCACGGAAGTACTTTTCAGCAAGACCCTCACGCACAAAGCCCATGCCGCCCATCCACTCGACGGCGAGACCGCTCACACGGCCAGCGACCTGGGAGGCGTAGAGCTTGGCCATGGCGGCGTCCCTGACAAAGTCCTCGCCAGCCTCCTTCTTGCGTGCAGCGTTATAAACAAGAGCACGGGCGGCGGCAATCTCGGTGTAGGACTGGGCCATCTGGTGCTGCATACCCTGGAACTCGCCGACAAGCTGGCCAAACTGCTTGCGGTCGTTCCAGACGTAGCGGGCGGCGTTTTCGAAAGCACCGAGGGCAAGACCCGTCATCTGGGCTGCGATGCCGATGCGGCCCTCGTTCAGGAGGCTGATGGCGTACTTGTAGCCGTGGCCGCGCTCGCCGAGGAGGTTCTCCTTGGGGACCTCTACGTCGTCGAGGTTGATGACGCAGGTGCTAGAGGCGCGGATGCCGAGCTTCTTTTCCTTCTTTGCGATGGAGAATCCCGGTGTGCCCTTTTCGACGAGGAAGGCGGTGATGCCCTTGTAGCCCTTGCTGGGGTCGAGGTTGGCAAACACGATGAAGAGGTCGGATTCCATAGAGTTTGTGATCCACATCTTGCCGCCGTTGATCTTGAAGCCGTCTGCCGTCTCGGTGGCCTTTGTCGCGAGCGCGAAAGCGTCGGAGCCCGAGACGGGCTCGGAGAGGCAGAAGGATGCGACGGTGTTTGTCGCGAGGCGGGGAGCCACTTCTTCTTGAGGGCCGGGGACCCGTACTTGATAATGGCCGTGTTGCACAGCGTGTTGTGCACGTCGACAAGCACAGAGACGGAAGGGTCTGCGCGGGCGAGCTCCTCGATGCCGATGATGGCAGAGGTAAAGTTCATGCCGGCACCGCCATACTCTTCGGGAATCTCGACGCCCATGAGGCCCTGCTCAAACAGCTGCTCGACGACGGTCGGGTCCATCTCCTCGGCCTCGTCCATCTCGCGGGCCTTGGGGAGGACGACGTCGGCGGCGAATTTGGAGACGGCGTCGGCCATGGCGGCCTCGACCTCGGAGAGGTGCGAGATGGGCGGGGGGGATCTCGGAGATGTCGACGTGGTCATTGCGACGGGCGGATGTGGTGGACAGAGGACGGACGACGTTGCTGGTTGTCTATGTGAGCAATTGGTTCTTGCGATTAGGCGTGTGGCACTGCTTACGGGGTTATCCTCGTCATGCAACGGGGAGCGGTGGCGACGCGCTGTGTAAGACCTCGACCTCCCCTCAGGGCAGGGCGCAAGACCCGAGCAAACGAAGACATGGTCAATGAGATGCGGAAGCGCTGAATACGGAGGAATTGGGGTATTGGCAGGGAGAGAGAAGTGTGGAAAAGAAAAGCAGAGGTCGGAGGAGAGATCGTCGAGGTGGAGGAGAGACAATCACAAGCCACGAGAAGCACAAGCAAGCCGGAACCGGGACAGCTTCTTTTCAGCGGTATGTAAGAAAAGAAAAGAATTAAAAACAGAAATCATCAGCTGCCCCTTTCACTACCCACCCATATATCCCTGGTGAAAAGAACGCAGCCACACTCATTCTACCCGCGGGCGTCTCACGGCTTTGACGGTTGAAGAGCTGCTCAGCTCGGCCTTGGGCAGCCGAGGTAACCACCACAATCGAGGTCATTCGGTATTACACCGGCATTGGGATGATATTGCGGGGAGATAGCACGTTCCGTGGATTAACCATTGACGTCAGGTGGGGGCCGTTGGAGAGAGGCCGGGGTAGCATGTGATCTGGCCGGAGGCCGGAGGATGACAGGTTCCGTGTCGGAATGTCACGTGATCCAATTGGAAGAGGCTGAGATTTCGATATCGCTTCATGGGGAGCTTGGTGGTGTAGGATCGAGACAGGCTGGAATTGGACCAATTCAACCGACCACCACGCCCCTATATACCTCCGTCAAGATGGTCGGCTCCATCCTCCGCCAGTTCTTCTCCCCGGCCACCCGCCGGCCCCTCGTCACCTCCGCAATCTCAACACCAAGCCGCTTCATCAACACGCCCCGAACCTTCACCCCATCCTTCACCACCACGACCCCCGCCCCGCGACGCTGAACCAGGTCCTCCGCGCATCCGAAAGGGCAAGCGCGCCCGCCACGCCGTCTCCCGGCCCTCTCCAACACGCACTGCCCGGCCCTCAAGGGCGTGTGCCTCCGTGTCGGCGTCGTGAGGCCCAAGAAGCCCAACTCGGGCGAGCGCAAGACGGCCCGTGTCAAGCTCTCCACGGGCGCCGTCGTCACCGCCTACATCCCCGGCGAGGGACACAACATCCAGCAGCACAGCGTCGTCCTCGTGAGGGGCGGGAGAGCGCAGGATTGTCCCGGTGTGCGGTATCGTCTTGTGCGAGGAGCTCTGGATCTGGTATGTTTTGGAGACCGGGCATTGGAGGGACAATGTCTGGATTTGCAATTACGGATCAAATGCTAACAAGTTACAGGGTGGTGTTGCAAGCCGAACAACAAGTCGAAGCAAGTTTGGTACCAAGAAGCCCAAGAAGGCTACCGTTGGTTAAGTCACTGTCACTGGAGCACTAGTTAGAATACACCTGTCGTTGATCTGTTCATAATATCCGCAGAGATGGCGCAGTGACGGCGGTCATGATGGAACTGGCTACGGCCATGTATCGATATTGTACATTATTTCAAGCAATTCAGCAGCCACGCATGCCAAAGATCCCAAAAATCCGATCAATTCATACACATCTACATGACCAAAGCTGTCCAAAGTATTTCGAACCCAGACGCCTGAATTTTGTCCTCGAGCGAACATCCCCACCATCAAGTACGGCCCAAAAGAGGCAAACAATCTACCGAGCATTACAACCTGTATGATAAACGTACAATCCCACCGCTATTCATCTCCGTGCGGTTGCTTTACTGCTGCTCCTCGTAGCCCTGGGGCTTCTCAATGCCATTGAGCTCGTAGTATCGGGAGGTGCCTGGTCCTGTTAGTCAAATGGTCCACAAATCTCAAGTCGCGGCGCTTACAAGAGTATCCCTTCCAGTCAAAGTTCTCCTTGGGGTTGCAGTGGCATCGAAGGTCGAGGCGCTTCTGCTCACCAGTAGGGCAGTGGGTGAAGGGAACGTGGTAGTAGGCGATATCGTTGAAGAAGTGAATCTGCTCCTTCTTGAGGAGAAGACCAGCGGCGATAGAGTGGACGGGAGCATCACCCCATCGCTCGTAGAAGAAACCGCCGTCCTTGTCCAGAGACTCAAAGAAGTCGAGGTAGGGCTTGCTTCGGAGCCAAGACAGGCTGCCAACCTCAAAGTTGGACCACTGGAACTGGTTAGCGTAGCACATACACTCGAGACTCAACAACTCACGAAATGGCACTTGTTGTAGGTGTTACCGCCGTCGTCACTGAGGAATCGCATCGAGTTGTCCTCGGAAATGTGCTCGGGGTGGTTGGCCATGAACTTCTTGGTGCTGTCCCAGAGAGTAGGAATGGTGTCAATGTACTCGTAGAGAGAGAGAACGAAGCTGTACTTCTTGTTGTTCTCGTGCATGACGCGGAAGGGGTCGTAGTGGATGTCGCAGAAGAGCTTGACAGAGGGCTCAACTCGCCAGTAGTACTCGTAGTTCATCATGATCTCCTGTCGGAAGAAGAAACCAGACTCGAATCGGCACATGTGGCGGTAGCTGACGGAATCACCGTAGATGATCTTGCGCTCAGCCATGTCCTCACGGACCTTCTTGGCCTTCTCCTGGTCAATCCACTCAGGGAAGGACCAGTGTTCCTCGGGAATCAGGCCGTAGTGAGTCTTGCCAGAGCACAGAGAGGTGGTGACCTTCTTGAACTGCTCATCGAAGGGCTTGTCGTTGAGGAAGACCCAGTCGTAGTTGTATCGTCGGTTGAAACGATCCTCGACCTGGCGGATAGACTCGGCAATCTCCCAAACATCGCTGTTTCGAGCAAGAGTGACAAAGGTGGCGTTCATGCGAGGGCCAGGAGCAGTGCCCAGGAGGTCATTCCAGCCGGGGTCGTTGGGGTTCATGGCCATGGGAGAGGTGCCGAGCTCACCAGCAGGCTTGGCGGCACCCTCAGCAACAGGCTCGACGGGAGCGGCACCCTCGGGAACGGCGCCCTCAGCAGCGGGCTTCTGGGCGGGGACCTCGTCCTTGGAGAGGGAGGCATCGTCGCCACCAGGAGCGGGCGCAGACTCTCCTTGCGGGAAGTTGACTGAGTTGCCCGAGTTGGGGGCATTGGGAACAGCGCCAGGAGCCTGCTGGCTGCCAGGACCTCCAGGGCTTCCGGGGCCACCTGGGAAGTTTCCAACGTTTCCGGCGGCGGGAATGGTCTCGTATCTCGAGTTGGAGAAGAAGTAGAACATAGTGAGCGTCTGGGACGGGGACAGGTTAGCGAGTGGCGACGTAAGCTGGAGGGAGCAGGAGACGGCGACGTACAAAGAGCGCGAGCGCAATGTAGCGCACGTAGCGCGTATGACCGGCAGCCATGGTGAAGATGGATTCGACGATGCAGAACCGTCAATAAAGGAAGGGCTCGAAGGAATCAAAAGTTGGTTGATGATGAAGGATGGAGAAGGATTATCTGTCGCGACGGGGAGCGGGCGCGCGCACAGGGAGAAAAAGATTAGGAGCCAAGCAGGCCAAGAAACTTTTGCACTAATGGAAGCTGGCACTCAACCAAGCGACCTGGACCTCGAATTCACGGTCAACACAGACCAGAATCAACCAAGGAAAAAAGAAAAAAGTCCACACGATGAGAGAACTCGTGATGGGGGAGAAGGAGGAAAAGCAGTCAGCGACAAGGAGGATGGAATGGGGGATGAACAGAGTGTCCGGGGATGGCCAAGGAGCGGGTCTGCGATCGTCAAGTCAGGTACGCGGGACTTGAAGGTACAGCCAGCTCGCCAAGAGAGGTACCTCGGGGCGGTCTGTGCTACGTGAGACGTGGCCTGCACTCCTTGCGAGTACTTTGCGTCAGGTACTCTTCAACAAGAGATACCTGCGGCGTCTCCTGGCGCTACCAACGCTGATGCCTCTGACGTTCAGGGGGTAAAAGTTGAGGATCTCTGCTAAAATCATGGCCGCCACAATTCGAAGCTATTGCCGCTGGAGAGGTCCAGACGCTCGGAGCAGACCCAGCAGAGCTTGCAGCTGATAGCAGCACCTCAGGGGCTTGAGCTGCCGATAGGAGACGGACACGGAAAGATGACAAGATGCGTTTGCAAGCCTTGCAAGGCCCCTCGTCTGCCAATTCGCATTGCGTCCCCCTTTCATCATCAGAGGCGCCTCCAGAGGCTCCAGCTGTCATTCGAGAACTGATGGAATGACGGGTCCACTGCCACTCCAAGCCGCATCTTCCAAGAGACTTTGGTGGCAGCAGCTTCCCCCTCCTCAATCCGGCAAGGCGCCCTTTCTCGGTGCATCACCACCTTTTTCTCGTATTCTCGATACTTTGGCCCCCTTTTTGCGTTTCCCTCGGCCTTGTTTTGGACGGGCGATGAAAAAAAAGGTACCTTGCGTCCAGGAGCTCCGCATTCAGCCTGTAACAGCTCAATCCTCCCCCACCTCGATGCCCCGTTCTCTGCAAGCGTCGTCTCCCTTTTTTGTGCTTACGAGGCGGTTATCGACAGGGGAGACCCCTTGTTTCAGCTTTCGTCGAAAGGTCGAGGTCGAGGGGCGGAGAGGTGTCTAGAATACCTGATACTCAAGCTCACTATTACGAGACAACCTCTAGAACCAAGACAAGATATCTCTTCATCCCAGGTATCTTTTACAACTCGAGGTGGCCAAGAGACACTTATCTTTACTCGCCATCAAGCATGAACATGAGATGGCGACATCGTATCTTTCTGCAGGTTACGCTAGTATCAGTACTTTTCGTCGCAATTTCACTGAGCCCACCAGCTGCTGCACGTCCTCAGCTCTCCTGCGTCAAATAAACGATGGCGGGCGACTCACTCTACGCTATAGGGCTTCACAGATAACACTACATTCTTGAAATAAATGTGAGGGAGTGGTGGAGGGGGGTTGTTACGGCAAGATGAGAACACATTCGATAACTGCGATTCATCGGCCATTTGCCTGTCTCCGTCCTTGCTGCAGATTGACGCAGGCTCAGGAAAAGGGAGGCCGGGCTGCCTCTTTTGCTAGATACGTAGGCCAAAAGCATTCGAGCATGTCATCAGCGACAACTCTTCCCAACCGCTCTTCAGAAACACAAACGTCAAGATAAACTTCAAGCGATTACAAGACAATGCAACTTCCCAGTCGTTGCATGCAAGCCCGGGTATGCATTGCATGCAATTGGAGCGCGATATCAGGGTCTAAAACAGAAATATCCTTTCCAGCTGCATCAAAGCTATGCACCATGGCAGGGTCTTGCCTTTACGGCTCTGGAAGTCTGCGTTTAGAGGCTAATAAGCCATAACGCCCTTGCAGCTCATGGAGCTCTTCGAGAACTCTCATCACGTGCATGATCACGTGACTTGCATATCCGCCAGGTCCGTGCTCCGGGAACGGAATATCCCACATGTGGGGAAGGCTTGGAGCACATCGCTGGCTCCTCGTCGCATCATCGTTGGCAGCAGAGCCTCGCCGCGCATCACTTCCGCAGCGCGCTCTCCCCAAGCCGGCCTCCCGCAGCATCTTCAACCTCCCGGCGCTCGGCTAGAGCTCTGCGAATCTCGACGCCCCATTTCCGTCAGCTTCCTGCTCTCTGTGCATGGTTGGCTAGGATACAAACCTCTTGACCCCGACCTGTTGAAAGACATCATGATAGATTTGTGCGCGTTGGCCGACCCCGCAAGGATCTCCTTTTCTTAGTGGTGAGTACTTTTCTTTCGTCTTTTGCGTCTTGACGCTCTGCTCTGCGCCTGGTTCTCTGCGGATTCGTCTGCAGCAGGCTCCTGGATGCTTCTCTGGAATTTGAACCGCCCTGGACGAACAACGACATTTTGCCAAAGCGACCTGTGGACGAGGCGAACGTGGGGATGATGGTCTCGCAGTTCTCTACCGAGACATGAGACCTTTCGACATACACAACTCCAAAGACGACGTTGCCAGGTCTGGGTCAGATATTCAGACACTATGCGCGACAAATCCGATCGAAGGACACGTGGGGAAAGGCACCGGTTCTGGACATGGGACTCTTGAAACTGGCATCATCCTTTAATTCTTCCGAAGCGGACCACGATCTTGTCGCCTATCGTGCAGGGGAGCGTTGGGGGAAGCTCAGGGCTCCCAAAGTGACTTAACGTGGCCTTGAGACAAAATACTAATTTCTTCCTAGCACAACACCGTTCACTCCTTTACTCTCGAAACTCGTAGCCAACATGTCATTCTTCGGCTTCGACGCAACCCGCCATAACCCGGCGGCGCCTGGCTTCTCCCAGGCCCACGACCCCTTTGCAGGGCTGTCGGGCAGGGATGGAGACGGCGACGATGCCCTCGACTTTGAGGATACCTATGATGGTCTTGGAGACCAACTCGAAGAAACCGGCGACGCGTTTAATGACGATACTTTTGGAGACAGCGCCCCCGTGGTGGGAAAGAGTGTTGGCAAGGACTTTGACTTTTTCGGCCAGACTGCCAAGGTTGCTGGTGCTATTGAGGAGGAACATCTCCGATTCCATCGCCAGGGGCCAGTGATCAAGACAACGCCCGCCGCTCCTCAGTATGGCGCCGCCGATATGCAGGCGTACTATCCCCAGCAACCCGTCCAACAGCCTGTGCGCTCTGGCTACGAAAAATACCGAGACCCCGAGCCTCTCCCCGATCTCCACGTCGATAGAAGCATCTGGGGCATTGGACCTGCCAGGCCCGCCAAACAGGCTTCTCCCGCTCCCTCCCCCGCGGTTCACCCTGCTCAGGCCGCCGCCAGTCGCAAGGTCATGAGTCTGGAGGAGGTCGAGGCTGCCATGCGAGCTCAGAAGCCGACCCCTCAGCCTCCTGTCGCAGAGCTGGCCTATCAACAGCCACCTCCTGGATATCCTGGGCAGCAGCAGCCTCCCCAGCAGCATGGGCACGGCCACCCAGTGACTATCCTGCAACGACCTCAGAATATCCAGCCGAAGCCCACGCCGCCAGCCCAGGGACTTCAGGCGACTCCTGTTCAGCAACATCAGCTTCCGGCTCAGCCTACCCAGATCCTGCAGAACCCCAGCCGCTCTACTCCCGATGCGCATCGGGTGGCGCCTCACGGCCACCAGGCCAAGCACTCCCACGGCGCGACCCCGAGCCTTGCTCAGCTGCAAGCGCATCCTCAGATGATGCAGATGTCGGAGGAAGAGAAGGCAGCCTTTTTGGACCAAGAGACGAAGCGTGCTAAGCGCAACCACAAGATCTGGCTTCTCTCCAAGGACAATGGCTTGATGACTCCACAAGACAAGAATTTTATCACCCGCATCCAGCTCCAACAGCTTGTCTCAGCCACCGGCAACCCTGTTGAAGGCTCAGATGCGTCCATTGCGGAGGATTTCTACTATCAGGTTTACAGTCATATTCGAGCCGGCCAGCGCCAGAACCCTAGTCAGCCTCTCAGCAACTTCGCCCAGACCTATTTGTACCAGACGGGCAGCCGCCAGGGTGGTATGCGACGACACGGCCGACCTGCCGAGAACCACTTCCAGCGGATGGAGCAACAGGTCCAGCGAGCTGTTGAGGCGGCCAAGAACAAGCCCAAGAACCCCCAGCTTGTCATTGCTGGCAGTCTTGGAAAGATCTCGTTCAGCAACGCCAAGACGCCCAAGCCTCTTCTCAACATCAAGCGCACCGAGAGCGATCACCAACGTCCAAGCAGCGGCAAGAAGGGCTCAAGCCTCGACCGAAAGACGATTCTGCGGAACGTGGAGAAGGTGTACCAGACGCTGATGCAGATTGAGGATCATGTTCGACTTATTCCACCCCCGATGACAAGCCCAGACGAAGAGCTTGAGAACAAGCACAAGGAGTGGGCCGCTATCCTGGAGGCCTACAACGCGAAGCTCTGGGGCGAGCTCAAGGTTCATGAGCCGATTGGCGTCATCGTCCCTCACCCATTCATCGCTTTCTTGTCTTGCGCCAAGGGTGAAAAGGCCATTCCTCGAATCTTCCCCCACCTCTCTTTCGAGCAACGAACTACTATTTTGACCATGATCATCTACCATCTCGACCAGTTGGATGTTGTACAAGGCGCGGCCATCACACCGGGCGAGGTGACGACGCTCAACGCACGGATGCGCGAGAAGATTGAGCTGTTCATCTCTACCGTGATGCCCTCATTGATGCAGTACTTCAATGATACTGGTTTGGATATTGTTGACGGCGTCCTGAACCTCATTGCCACGAAGCTCAACGTGGACCTCATTGCCAGATCGAGAATCGGTGTGTCCATGTTGACACTTATTCTTAGCCGTGCCGTCCTGCTCAAGCAGACAGGCGCCGGCACTCCGGAGCAATGGGATAAATGGTGCGTGAAATCTAACGTACATATGAATCGGTGTGCTAACAGATTGCAGGGACCGCACTTTTGAAATCTTGTTCAGCAGACTCGAGCCGTCGCTGCCTCACATCTTCCCTGGTAGTGTCAACACGGGAGAGGACGTGTATGTGTGGCAACTTCTTGCGGCCATGGGCGTCAGCGCCTCTCACGACCAGCAGACTCGCCTGGTCCTGGCCGTCAAGGACCGCGTCCTCGACACGGTCACTGTTTCAAAGACACTGCCGCCGGCCATGGCCGCCGAGCGCTGAACAGCGTCAACCTGTTTATGCGTTCCATCGGGTTGGATGTCGAGCTTCTCCAGTAAACGGGAATGATTTTTGATATTGCACAGCAGCGGTCCGTTGGCGATTCTTGGGAGGTTTCTGGGCTGGCATATTTGGGAAGGCAACTGGGGAGAACCGGGACATGCGTGGTGCAAAGAAGCAAAAAAAGGAGGCTCAAAGTTTGCGGGCGGATGAGGAGAATATTGGGATCAGCACATCGCAATTGCATGATGGGTGTACCAAATATCAAAGCGTGGAGTGCTCGGCTCGGCGCACTCTTTGTGTACCGGCATAGGTTATCATGTCGGATGACTACGGCTCGTGGAGAGAGTTTGGGAGCGGGCTCTTCTACCGAGAATAAGTTATATAGTATTTCGAATTACGCGTTTTGCAAAGCCACCTAAGGTGTCTGTCATGTTGTATAAATGCCATTGCATTCCCATTCTATGAATTGCTCTGTATCCTATTACGCCGTCTCATGCAAACCGTGTTCTAACCACCTCCAGGACCTCGTTGCCATTGACGACTAGCCTAGTCGATCACGATTGTCTCGGAGGTCTTGGCCCGGGTCTTTCTTGGACGTCGAGGTCCTGTTGCTGCTCTACTTGGCACCTGGTCGGACTCTTGGACGCCCTCAGCATCCAAGCTAGGTTCCTTCTAAGAATTGCTTGGAAAGCCGGGTTTGGGCTTCTTGACTTTGAAGACAGCCTCAAAGTACTGATCATCATCCCACTTGCGGCCCAGCCGTGGCACAGCATCCTCCAACGGCCTCTCATCCTTGGCGCCAGCCTCACCCTTTCCCTTGTCGCCCTCACCCTCATCAGGGCGCAGGAACAGACTCTCGTTGTAGACCTCCCATGCGGCCTCTTCGTTCTCATCGGTAAAGCGCAGAGTTCGCCAGTTCTCGGACTGGACGGCGCGCAGGCGGTCGGCCATGGTCTCGGTCGTGACGGTGTCGCCGTCTCCGGTCGTCTTGACCGTCATGTGGATAGCACGAGCGGTGCCGGCGCCGGAGGTCGGGGCCGAGTCCTTGGAGGAGGCTTGTCGGTCGAGCTGGACGGCTGCGTCGATGTGGTGGAGCTGGGGACGGAGCATGACGAGGGATGAGACGGGGGTGAGATGGAGGTCCTCTTGACAATAGGTTAGAGAATGTGCTTCGCAGCAAAGAATGGGAGTCAAACTTACTTCCTTGAAAGACACCAACCATGTGCAGCTGGTTCTGCGTCTTGGGATAATGCCCACCCAGCGTCTGCGTCCTCAACACCTTGTCCTGCCTAACAGCCTCAGACCAATCCAACCCGTCGGCGTCCTCCTCTGCCTTCTTCCTCCCGCCGCGGCCCTGCACACCACCGACACCGAACCCTCCCGCCAGACCGTGGCTCCCGCCGTTCTTTGCCGCCATGGACGCGTTGAGCGACTTTCCCCACTTGAGGCCCTTCTCGCGGTCGTAGGCGACGCTGTAGTCGAGGGGCACGTCGACCTCGACCATGCCGGAGCGCGTCTTGAGGCGGACCTCCGTGGGCGGGGCCTGCGGTGTGTCGTTGGCCGTGTTTGGATGCTGGAGGACGAGGAGGCGGCGGCCCAGCGGGAGGGACGGGTTGATGAAGACGTTGTAGGTTGCTGTCACGGGGTCGTCTTCATCGTCGTCGTCGTCGGGTATGGTTTGTGTGGATGCGGATGGCTGGAGCTTGGGGTCGATGTCGTCGACGTCCATGGGGACTGCGGACTCGTCGGGTCGAGCAGCCATTGTGTAATATAGAGGTATAGGTGATGAATAAAGGCGACGTGCAGTCAAACCCCAAGGTTGAGCTGTCGGGGTCGATGAGAGTAGCTTTGCGACAGATGCGCTCGACTCGGAGACAGCTGCGGTTGTAGACTCTTGACAATCGAATCACATAGGCTCGGACTCTGGTTCCCGTACGCTACTTCCGTCTGGTTTGCGACAATTCTCGGCAAAGACAAATTAGAAAGAGGGTATCATGACAATCGAGTTGCCCATCTTCACTTGGAGGGGCTGGAGAAATTTCCAAGCTCGTCCCCCGCCAAAGTTTACGCCTCTTATCTTATCGCCACATCATGGCTTCTTGAGTTATACATGACTCTTACGGCCAGCAGATCTTGCCAACACCCTCAATCTATTCAACTTTTTAATCCGTTGATCTTGTTTGTACAAGTCAAGGCATAGTCCAGCTTCTACCATTATCCTCATAGTATTTGACACCTTCATCGCCAGTATGGTGGTGATGCAAACACCAAACCCAATCCATGTAGTTGCCCAAAAAGCTCTATTATCAACCCTCTACCGGCCCTTGCCACGGTCTCGTCGTCCTCCCTCCATCACCTTGACCTTCTTGTTAAACCTCTCTCCAATCCCAGGTCCCATACCAGTGCCTCGAGGACCATCCGTAGTGTCGATGCCACGCTTCCGGCTCTTGTCCAGGAGCGCACGAACACCACCGCCCGACTGCTTGCGCTTGGTGAGGCGATCAATACGGTCGACACCTTCACCCAGGTTGTGCCAGTCCTCGCCGCCAAACTGCATGCGGTTGCTACGGCCAGACTGCTTCGCCTTCTTGGCTCGCTCCTTCTTGCTCTCCTTGGGGAGACGGGTAAAGTTCATCTCCTCGTAGTCTCGGCGCTCCGCCTCCTCCTTTCGCTCGGCGTCCGTCTTCATCTTGCGGCCGCCCTGGACGATGGTGGTTCCGATGCTGGGCTGGGCCAGGGGCGCAGAAGACAGCTCCGAGGCAACAAACTCTTCCATCGTGTGGGACTTCATAGCGCGGCGGTCTGGCTTGTCGCGACGCTGGGGGCCGTCCATAACCTGGCGCTCTCGCCTGGGGGGACGGTAGACACCTGACGCTCCTCCTTCACGGGACTTCTCTGTCGCAACATCGCCAACCAGGTTTCCGAATTTAGGTGCTGCTGAAAGGTTGCCAGGTTTACGGGAGACGGCCTCGGCCTCGCTCTCCTCCTCGGAATCACCCTCAGATTCGTCTTCAGATCCAGATTCATTCTGCGCCATCTCGGCTGCCTTTCTCTCACGCTCCACATCGTCGGCGGTTCGAAGGAATCGGTCGATAGAAAAGCGCAGCTTCTCCTCGAGCGGTCGGGCACCTCTCTCGAGATACAGGCGCAGCTCCACCAGTTTCGATCGCACAGACTCGTCCAGCGCAGAGTCGTCTTCGTCCGACTTTTCCGAATCCGACTTGGAGTTGCGCAGCTTGAGGAGGATCAAGAAGACGAGGTTTTGTAGGTAGGAGAGCAGGAGCTCGTTCTTGACGTCGAGGAGGGAGATGCCGTCCTTTTGGTGTTCAATGGAGGCGATTTTGGGGGTGACCTCGAGCGCAGAGGAAAGCGACTGCGTCAGCGAGGTCAGCAGCGCTGGTAATGTCGTTGGGGCCGCCATCTCGTGGTATGTGTTCGAGGCGTAGACGCGAGGTTGGATGTCTCGTCAAAAAGTTTTGGCTGCTTCAACTTTTTAGCGGGGCCTGCCTCTCTCATGCATGCTGCACCAGCCACGCTGCGCCACACCTGCTCTCGCTTGTTGCCGATCCCCGTCCCGGGAAGGGGATCTTCCGGGGATTATTTCCTGACTCAGCATCTGAGCCGCAGTTTGTCTGGAACTTGGCCAGATAATAGGGACCTGAGATCAAAGTGGCCTCGAAGCTCCCTGAGTTGGCGTCTAACTCGTGCAGCTTTTCCGCTGGCTTGATCCACCACCACGTCCATCGCATCAACGGCCGATAGTCGAAGCAAGAGCTCCTGAGCCTCTTGTCTGAAGACGTCTCGGTCCTGCCTTTTTCCCGCCTCGCTGCTGCGGAATCTTGATTCGCGCATCCTCGTCAGCTCCCAGCACGAGCTGCCAGCTTAGCATCTAGCTACCTATCTTTCGCAACGCTCGTTCCATTAGCTTTTCGCCTGTCTGCGCATGACCAACCATTCAAGATGCATCTCAGAGACTTTGCGCCTTCAACGGCGCTTCTTACCTCGCTTCTAGCTGTCCCCCAGCTCGTCTCTGCCTTTTACCTCCCCGGCGTCGCCCCGACCACGTACAAGGACGGAGACAAGGTCCCCCTCTACGTCAACAGCATCAAGCCCGTCGCCGCGCCCCAAGATGCCCGCCTGCACTCGGTCGTCTCGTTCGACTACTACCACCCCGCGTTCCAATTCTGCAAGCCCGAGGGCGGACCTCAATATGTGTCGGAGAGCCTAGGCAGCATCCTCTTTGGAGATCGCATCATGACCTCCCCCTTCGAGCTTATCATGGGCAAGAACGAGACCTGCAAGCCCCTCTGCGAGGCGACGTATACTGAAAAGTCCATCGCCTTTGTCAAGAGCCGCATCGAGCAGGGCTACAGCCTGAACTGGCTGGTTGACGGACTCCCTGCCGGTCAGCAGATCAAGGACCAGTTGACGGGCACCACCTTTTACAGCTCTGGCTTCTTGCTGGGTCAGGACGACGAGAGCGACAACATCCTCTTCAACAACCACTACGAAATCTGGGTCGAGTACCACGAGGTCAACAATGACGCCAGCCAACGCCGTGTCGTCGGCGTTGTCGTGGAGCCCAGCTCCAAGGAGTACGGAGGCAAGGCCGACTGCGGCAACCACCAGCCCATCGTGTTCAGCGGAAGCAAGGAGCAAAAGGTCGCCTTCAGCTACAGCGTGTACTGGCGCAAGTCGGATACCGCCTGGGCTACACGCTGGGACAAGTACCTGCACGTCTTTGACCCCAAGATCCACTGGTTCTGGCTCATCGACACTGCCATCATCGTTGTCATCCTCGTCCTAACCGTCATGTCGATTCTGGTCCGAGCCCTCAAGAAGGACATTGCGCGTTATAACCGACTTGATCAGATCGACCTCGACGATTTTGGCGGCACTTCAGTGGTGGAGGATGGTGTCCAGGAGGATTCTGGCTGGAAGCTGGTCCATGGCGATGTCTTCCGAAGCCCCCTCGCCCTCTTCTCCTGTCCATCCTCGCGGGTAACGGTGTCCAGCTCTTTTGCATGACGGGCTGCACTATTCTGTTTGCCCTTCTCGGATTCCTGTCTCCCTCCAACCGCGGCTCTCTCGGCACCATCATGATCCTCCTGTACACTGTCCTGGGCTTCGTCGGTGGTTACGTCTCGGCCCGAACCTACAAGGCCTGGCAGGGTGAGGCTTGGAAGCTCAACATCGCCTTGACTCCTCTTCTGGTTCCCGGCATCGTCTTTTCCTGCTTCTTCCTGCTGGACCTCTTCCTTTGGGCTAAGCAGTCATCGGGCGCGGTTCCCTTCACCACGATGCTCGTCCTTGTCGCCATCTGGTTCATCATCTCGATCCCTCTGTCCATTGCTGGCTCCTGGCTCGGATTCCGCGCCCCTGCCTTTGAGCCCCCTGTGCGCACCAACCAGATTCCTCGACAGATCCCCCCGTGAGCACCTATCTCAAGCCCATCCCCAGCATGCTCATTGTTGGTCTCCTGCCCTTTGGTGCCATCTTTGTCGAGCTGTACTTTATCATCAGCTCCATCTGGTTCAGCAGGATCTACTACATGTTTGGCTTCCTGTTCCTCTGCTATGGCCTCATGATTGTCGTCTGTGCGGCCGTCACCATCCTCATGGTCTACTTCCTGCTGTGCTCAGAAAACTACAACTGGCAATGGAGGTCGTTCCTCGCTGCCGGCATGAGCGGTGGCTACATCTTCCTCAACTGCCTGCTGTACCTTGTCACAAGGTCAAGCTCGGCGGTCTCGCCGGCACTGTCCTCTACATCGGCTACAGTGCTCTCATCTCGTTCCTCTTCTTTATCCTTGCTGGTGAGTTGTCCCCTCTGAGATTAGTGTTCTCGTCTAACGTGCCCGTAGGCTCCATTGGCTACTTTGCAAGCTGGTGGTTTGTCCGCAAGATTTACGCCTCCATCAAGATCGACTAGGCCATCGTCGTTTTGATAGGGGTTAGCAGAGACCTGAAAACAGACCTTGAACGAGATAGCTTATGACAGGAAGACAAGTTTGGCGTTTGTAACAATACGTGTACGACCAGCGTCTGAATTTGCGATTAACCACGCGTCACCCCTTTGGTCACGATCAAAGGGTCAGCTGGGGAAATGACGGCAGCAGGGCAGGTGTAGTGATATCAGGTTGTTGCGTCGGCGGAGTAGATTTGTTTCATTTTTAGACGGGCAAAAAAGATCGGGAACGGGCCCGGTACGAACAATTCAAGTGCGTTGGTTATGGATGAGGGAAGGGTACTCGTTTTTATCGTTTTTTCGGCTTCTATAGAGATCAAAATTATATGGCTTGCTCATGGTTCAATCGTCATCGTCGTCATCGTCATCCAGATCATCCAGGTTAGTGAACTGGAACTGGGCCTTTTGCTGAGGAGGTCCAGGCTTGGGCTTGTTCTCGCCGGGAGCACCAGATGGACCTCCAACGACGCTGGCTCGTCTCCAAGCCTCCTGCTCCTTCTCCCTCTGTTTCTCCCTCTCGATGCGCTGGCGCTCGCGGTCCTCGCGAATCTTCCTCTCGCGCTCCTCCTGGGCCAGACGAGCCTCCTCCTCTTTCTGCTTCCGCTCCTCTTCCTCGCGCTGCTTGCGGGCCTCTTCCTCGACGGGATCATAGCCCTTGGGTTCGATGCCCTGCTCCATGAGGACCTGGTTGGATGCGAGGGATCCCGCGCGGATCTTGTCCTCCTGGGGCCAGGGGAAGAAGAGCTGGCCGGACAGGGGGTTCAGGAACTGGGTCCACCCCTCGGGGAGGTTGGTGTTTGCCGAGGTGGCCGTCTGCTGGGTCGCGGGCTCCTGGGACGGGAGAGGTGTGCCGTTCATGACGGCGGGGCTCTGCACCTGCGACGTGGGAGGCGCCGAGGGCGTCATGACGGACTGCGAGTCCGGCCCCGGCGTCTGGCCAGCGGGTGTCTGGCCCTCGGGCGAGGGCGACAAGGGGTTGATGGTCCCCGCGGGGGCATGGTCGTCTTGCTAATGCGGCGGGCATAGTTGAGCAGCTCCTCGTAGGCGATGGGGTAGTTTGGTTCGGCGGAGAATGTGGTGGCGTGCGTCGTCACGATGTCCTTGCGCGTGGTTGCGAGGCTCGAGATGGTGTCGCGGATCTGGGCGTCGAGGGCTGCCGAGGCCTCGCGAAGCTGCTGGATTCGTAGATAGTTATTTTGGTGGGTTTGGACTATAGAGTGTGAGAATCGGGCTCGTGTGTTATGTCGTGCGAGGTGAGTTACCCTCTTCCAAGCCTTTGCTCAGTTCAATGTCGGCCGCTTCGAGCTCCTTGCCTTGGATTGTGGATGGGTGATATTTAGTGACCGAGTCGATTAAATGACCAAGGGCCTTTTCCAGCCGCTCAAAGCGACTATCGATAAAGGCGTCCATCCTAAATCCGCGAATGTCAAGTTGTCGAGGAGTTGTTGGGTCTAAGGAGAGTCGTCCAAGGCGAGGCTGCGGAAGCTCTCAAGTCAGTGTGGGGCTTCTGTCTCTTCCATGATTGGCCGGCGACTCTCAAGCTCCTTCAAGCCTGAGGCCAAATAAACCCGGTCTTTCCCGCCCGGCAAACTCGCGCAACCAAAGGCCATTCTTTTTACGACGACGAATTGTCTATCGAACGAGCAATTGAACGACGCACAACCGCCCCCACGAGTCAAGATGGTTTCCTACGTATGTCGACTGCTCCCAGGGCGGCTAGTTTCTGCCAATTGGCTCTCCCTCGGCATCTACAGCGTGCAAGTTTGGCTGACCTGATTCAAATAGACTCCTATCCGCATGGCCGAGTTTAAGAGCGCCTACGGTCCCAAGTACGATTCTCCTCCTACGACGATCTACGAATGCATCGATTTGCCGAGCGACGGCGTATCACGAGCGAATTGCGGCATTCAGGTCGATCGAGACGGCTCAGCGACGATGGCTAACACCACGGCTATAGGTACCAGGCTCAGCCCAACCTGGCTGGCTTCACTGTCCAGTCTGCCACCAGAATGTGAGTGATTCTACTTGTCGACGACGCACGATCCGACCACCGAGAACACGCAAGCGAAGCCGACTCCCTTCCGTTCCTCCGAGACCTTGGATCAGAGACGAGCCAGACTGTATTCCAATGGTGGAAAGAGGCTATGGAAGATGGAGAACAGCAGCCATGTTTGGGATCTATTACATCTTGAAGAGATGCTGACCTGTTGTCACAGCGGCACCCGTTTGGCTTTCTACGGCGCCCCCGCCGCCGTCGCCGTCCTCCTCTTCGCCAACGGCATCCCCCGTGTGCAGCGCGATGTCCTCCACGTACGAATCCCCATAACGAACATGCTCCCAGGCGCAGCGCTGACTCCCTTATAGCAGATTCCCGTCCTCGGTGACTTTTTCCGCAAGGAGATCCACCCCGCCGACAACGTGAGTTTACCTTGGTCATTGGGACCCTTCTCTCTCTCGCTAACATACGAAAGCCCTTCTAAATCAAATGGTGGAATTCGGATGATAGACATTATTCAGTGGCCCGTTGCGTGGGCGACTCTGGTTGTACAATTCCAATAGACGTGTTCTGAGCCTTTGAATTTTGATGATTCTGCTGTGAAATGTACGGGCTGTGATTGGCTGGCGGTGTTTGACAGGTTGAGCCGCCTCTGTAATGAGAGCAGCCATGAACTGGGATGCAAGTGTCAATATTGACTATGAAAAACTATCTCAATACTTGTTCCCATAACTTTCTTATGAGATGTTAGTTCTGTCATGCTCCAAAGCCATGTCGATGCAACGTCATTGAGGCCTTGCTTCAATGGAGACCAAGCGCCTGGGCACAGTGCAGCTGATGATGCGCCGAGCACTGTCTCTCCTTCTCAATTAACAACTCCATCGTGTCAATCTCAAGCCAACCCAGGCTCAAAGGCGTCCACTCATTTCCCCTCAACCCGCAACTAGAGGACATCTCTTTTTTTTTATCTATGCCATGAGAATTCTATCTTGACTTTTGCCTCGATTTCTTTTCTGGTCCTCTACTCGCTGTCGCGTTGGACACTTGTCAACATGGAGCAGAGCCTCTCATTCTGGACAGCCTCAAGCGGCCTCGTTGTCCTCCCTCTCATTTTCTGGCTCCTTCAAAAGCCCAGGGCGTCATATTCCGGTCTATTTCCAGTTTTCCTTGCTGCTCTGTGTTTCTGCTGGCTGTACCTCGTCTCTGTCGTCGTTCCAGAGCCGTACCTGGTGAGTTCTTCAAGAGCAAGTAATTTCTCAGTACTAACCCCCGACAGGACGAGGTTTTTCATATCCCTCAGGCGCAAAGGTATTGCGAGGGCAAGTTTCGCGAATGGGACGACAAAATCACTACGCCCCCAGGACTGTTGGTCTCCCCCATACCCCTACTATGCAAGTCTAACGGACGGCCAGCTATCTTGTTTCTCTCTTGATCCCTGGAGTAGTGAGTCCAGATGGATCTCTCGCGGGCTGCATCTGTGATTCAATAAGCCTCCGGGCCGCGAATGCCGTCGCGTTGATGATACTGGCGTATCTGGCTCTGCAATGTCGCCATCAGATCGAGTCGCGCCTGTACGAAGCACACGCTGCAGTGAGCCTGCGTGTCCATTCGCAGTATGCTCTTCACACTGCGTTCAACATTGCGCTTTTCCCGCTTGTTTTCTTCTTCTCTGGGCTGTACTATACCGACGTGGCGTCGACAGCTGCCGTGCTGCTGGCGTATCTGAACCACCTCGACCGCCTTGGACGAGACCAGAGCTCGCCCCTGAGCGATCTTGTAACTGTTGCTCTTGGGATTTTTACTCTGTTCTTCCGCCAGACGAATGTGTTCTGGGTGGTTGTCTACATGGGCGGTCTGGAGGCGGTCCACGCAATCAAGACGCTGCGGCCGGAGAGGGTTGACCAGCCGTTCATGTCGTCTCTTGCCGAGCAGGTCAAGTACCATGTGTGGAGGTACTCGCTCGGCGACATCCACGATCCTCCACTGCATATGCTCTGGCCAGATGGTGAGTTGAGTTCTTTGGCGCGTATAGCAAGTTACTGACCGCGACATAGACATGATCTTTTGCGTACTCAGCCTAGGCATCGCAGCGCTTTGCAACCCGATCCGCGTTGTCAGGCAGATCTGGCCGTACGTTGCCGTCCTTGTGGCCTTTGGCTCTTTTGTCGTCTGGAACGGTGGAGTTGTGCTCGGTAAGTCTTTCATTGTTTTAATATACACGTTGCTGACGCAAGAGTAGGAGATAAATCCAACCACGTCGCCACCATTCATCTGCCGCAGATGCTCTACATCTGGCCCTTCTTTGCCTTCTTCTCTCTGCCTCTGCTCATCCCTTGCGTTCTGCCTTTTGTCGACGCCTTGATCCGGGTGGTAACCAGCGAGTCGCCAGCCGTGGTTGGGAAGGGGGCAAATCTGAAAGCGCCAGCAAGCCACCCGCCAACCCCCCGGCTCTTTCAATGCCTTCAAAGATCGCAGACTTTGTATCCAGCTCCAAGATCCTCCGGCCCATCTACCTCGTCGCCACAGTGCTCCTCTCCGTCGCCGTAGTCCGGTACAACACCATCATCCACCCCTTCACCCTCGCCGATAACCGCCACTACATGTTTTACGTCTTTCGATACACGATCCGCCGGGCATCCTGGGTCCGGTACGCTCTCATCGTGCCCTACACGCTGGCCCGCTGGATGACCTGGGACGTCGTGACGGGTTACTCGCCCCTGTTCTTCGACAACCGAGACTCACGCGAGGTGCCTTTCATGAACCATCCTTTCTGGATCAGACGGGGGACCTCGGCTCGGCAGACTGACGCCGCTTTTCCTATGGTCATGGGGGAAGCTACTCCCGCCAAGGGGAGGGAGCTAGACAAGGCCTTGGAGCAAGATCCCCTTTTGGCGTCTACTGAACCAGCTTCTGCATCCACAGGCCTCATCTTCCTCCTCGCCACGACACTCTCTCTCATGACAGCGCCCCTAGTTGAGCCGCGGTACTTTATCATCCCGTGGGTCATGTGGAGGCTGCTCGTACCGGCATGGAGACTCGACGATGATGAACCTCGCAGCCTGGTCGGGGCCTTGTCGCAAACAAAGATTAGGCCGGTCATCCAATCTTTCAAACACTATGATGCCCGTCTCATTCTGGAGACGGCATGGTTCATCGCCATCAACGTCATCACCGGCTACATCTTTCTCTGCAAGCCTTATCTGTGGAAGGCAGAAGACGGGACGCTGCTCGATGAGGGTCGACTACAACGCTTCATGTGGTGATTTTAGAGGAAAGGGATATCTCTGGTGTGCAACCGAGTCTGTAATAGACACTTTTTTTGGTCATTTAGAGGCGCATACCCAAGAATATTTGTGTGCCTCGTGTGTAAAAACCCTCAACACTCCCCAACACCGTAACCATGACGCCAAAGTTCAAAAAGACCCAAACCAATTCATCCCATCATCATTCGGTGATTCTTTCCGCATGGAGCGACCCAGATGCTCTATGTACCGTGAGGGCTCCTCCATGTAGTAATAGTGGCTAATACCCAAGAACCAAAAAGACAAAGACTTGTTGTTGATCTCCCTCATAAACTCAAGCGGTCGAGGCTCAGGCCGTCATTGCTCCGCACGCGCCGAATAACGCCGAGCTTGAAGAACTTTTCCTCGCCGCCGGGGTGCGGCCTCCGATGTAGAACTTATCGGCGCCTATCACGTCACGGAAGCCCTCGCTGCTGCTGTCGCTGCCGCGGCGGCCCGAAGAGCCGGGGATGGGTATGGCGGCGCCCGAGGTCGGCCCCGAGGCGGGGGAGCGGATAGCGACGCTGGATGTTGTCGAGGTAGGTTGGTTGTGATGGTGGTGGTGATGATGGTGATGTGAGGACGAGGCGGCGGCGGCGGCGGCAGTCGTCGATGTGGTGGTTGAGGAGGTCGCTGTCGCTGTGGTGGAGGTTGTGGTTGATGCGTCGCGGGCGTGCTTGTTTGGTTGATGGGAGGATGTCGAGATGGAGGGGCCTTGAGGGCGGAAGGCGGCGAGGAAGGAGGAGAGAAAGTAGGGGCGTTGTGAAGGCATTTTGTTGTAGAGTTGGTGATGCACTCGGACCTCGGCGATGACGCAGACTAGTCGGTCGGCTATTCCTCCTGGACCGAAGACAGAATTCCTCCGCCTGAATATTCGTTTCTGACGTCGGTGAAGCGATTGTTGTTTGTTCGGCGAGGTATAGATTAGACGGGCGACGACGATGGGAGGGGGGTGGAGTTTGTATTAATGGCAGCCGGGGGGGAGGGACCCTCTTGGCTCGTGGTTCTTCGGTCACTGACGTCGAGGGGATTTTTTGACTGCGCGCTCGGGATTGTCGCGGTGTCGGTAAAACCCGGAATCCGGGTCGTAATGCAAATGGCAGGGTTGCCATAGGCTGAGGGGGTTCAGAGCGGGATGCCGCTTTTAGCAGTTGGAGAGCCCAGGTCAAGAGAGTGAAGAAAGACTCGGCTAGTCTTGCTGGTTTATGTGAATATGTCAAGTTGTGGGTGAGGTTTTGCCGTCATTGGGCGAGCATGTGTGGTCGAGATTGTCTCGAGATGTGAAGAGAAGGTGTGCGACGCGGTTAGCGAGGTTGAGTTGTGTAGATCCAGTGACGGTTGAGACTAGGCAATCAGCAAACTTCCATCCGTCCATGCCTCGGTTGAGAGTCGAAGCAAACACTTGACAACTTCTAGACCTCATTAACCTCCATCATTCACCTGGTTTCAACCTCATTCATGAGAAAGAAAGAAGAGAGTCCTCTGATGCTCAGACACCCCGCATGCACATCGCATCAAGGAGGGCAGCCTGGACTCTTGGTCGTTGGAAGATCACTTCCAGTTCGAATCGACAACGCGACGGGGAGTGTGGCCGGCCCTCGTCAGGTCTGGTGCTTTCATCCCACGCCTGGTTCCTGACATCTGAATCTTAAGCTGATAACCCTCTGTATATCGTCTCAACTTCTCTGTGTCTTGCTTGACCGTTGAAACCACATGCATAGACCGAGTAAAAGCAGCAGCAGACAACAGCCGACACACGGCGCTGCGGGGGCATACAGCCAAGAGACGCCGGTCCTCCGGGGGGGCTTGATAAACTCGGCTCAAGGTCCGTAGCCTTGTGACGGGCTGTGTGGGGAAAGCGGGCGGCCGTCAAGTCTGAACATGATCTGATTTCTCGACTGTCCCCTCCCCCGCTCGATCGTCGATCGCTGTTTTGCTGTTTTGTTATCTGGTAAGAGATTGGTTAATTCGTGATAAATGGGTCGCCAATCGATCGGATTTGCTTTACAGATAAATACCCCTGTAATATCTGCCTGTTGGTGGTTCAGCTATCATGTCACGTTGCTGGGGGACTACCTGGATCTCGGAAACCTGGCAATGGCAGTCAGTCAAGAATAGATCCAAAACAACAAGGTGGAAACAATATCTTGCCGTGTCTTGCCTCATCTCTCTGCCCAATCCTTCTCACAGAAAAACTGTGGAATCGTAGCTTTGTCATGTCGGTGAGCGTTTGAGACAGGCTCTCAAGCCACGCCAGCATCTCCTTGGCGTGCAGCTAAAAAAAAACGTCCATCAGCCATCAAGAACAAACACACAACTTCACCACAAAACTCACACTGTGACTCATCATCATGCCCTCCCTCAAGGCCCGGCTCCTCAACTACTACATCTGGTGGCAGTTCAAACCCACCTGGAGCTCCGCAGAGGGCATCCGCAACCGCATCGCCAAGGCCCGCCTGAGCCCCGACTTTGCACCGCCAAAGAAGCTCTACAACGACTTCTCCATCGACGAGGTAGAGCGCTCGGGATACGTCGTCTACACGCTGACCCCCAAGTCGGACGCTCCCACCGCCGCCCGCATCCTCTACCTCCACGGCGGCGGCTTCGTCTTTGACATCACCCCGCAGCATTGGGAGCTCGCTGCCCAGCTGGCACGCCGGCTGAATGCCGTCGTCACTGTGCCCATCTACCCCCTGGGACCCGAGACTCGGCTCATGAAGATGTACGACCTCGTGCAGCCGCTCCACGACGAGCTCGCGGGAGCCGACGACCCTCGGCCCTTCTGGATGGTGGGAGACTCAGCGGGAGGGACCATGACGCTCGTCCTCACCCAGCGGACCCGTCTCGCGGGAAACCCGACGGCTCAGCTCCTCGTGCCCATCACGCCCTGCACGGATTCCACGCTCCTCAACCCGGACCTCCACGCGGCGGCGCTCAAGGACCCGTGGCTGGGTGCCGAGGGCATCGCCGAGATCACGCAGCTCATCTGCCCCGAGATGGACACCAAGCACCACTGCGTGAGCCCTATCTACGGTGATCTGAGCGACATCCCGCCGATGCTGGTGTTTGCGGCCGAGCTGGACCTCCTGACGCCCGACACGAGGATCATGGTGGACAAGGCGAGGGAGCAGGGCACAGACACGGAGCTGGTGTTTGGCGAGGGAATGGTGCACGTGTGGCCGCTGCTCCCCATCCGGGAGGCGCAGCAGGCTGTGGACAAGATGGTTGAGTGGCTGGGACAGAAGAGGGAGTGATGTTTTTGAAGGAGGATGATACCCAGGGTCTTATAGGGAACTAGATGCTAGATATTAGCTACTGCACTATTCAAGCTGCAACAGTTGATAGTATGATTATTTGGGCAAAGAGTCTCTTTTATCGAAAGATATTTCATCAGCTTTTTCGACATGTCACAACAGTTGAGGCAGCCTATACCTCGAGAGTGGTCTTATATGACGTTGTATCCGACATAAACAGCATAACAATCGATTCGCTGTCCATGTTTCGGAACATGTGGCACAACCCACGTATAGAACAAGTCTTTTGGAACAAGAGAAACTGGGTCCCAAGAATAAATGAATTGTTTACGGCATCATCCCTGTGACTGTGCGTTTTATGCCAAACGTCGGTTTCAGCTACAACGCCTCGCGCAGACCCGGGGGAAGGTGTCAGGATACGAGATTTGGGGGCTGCACTTGATGCGTATGCTGTGGTACCAGAGACCCGGCTTTGAGGGTCGGGTATTCTTGTGACTATAGAATGATGTGCTTAATATATCTCTCAGATCTCGACCCAATCGGGGATTATCCTGGTTGGTATTAATCCTTAAAAGACCTATTTATGGTCGGGTATATGGGGCAGATACTTGGTTCCCAACCCAGATCGCCTCCCGCAACTGGCATGTTTCGACCTCGACAACAGCCAACACAGCTCGTACAGACCAACATCCAAGTCTCGGGTCAAACGTGGCTCTGAACTATAAAGATAGATTCCTTCTTCCTGCAAGGTAATCCTTGCTAAAGACATGTTCCCGAGATCAACACCAAGTCAATCCTCCGAGCACTGCCCATGACGTGGCTCGCCCTCAAAACAGATCATGTTCTCGAAAGACAGAAAGTCTATTTCAAGCATGTGCCTCTCGTTGACAGGTGAATGCCAGTTGCCAGCTGCCAGAGCCGCATCGTGCACTGCACTGGCACTGGCGGCCAAAAATCCCCTGCGCCATAAAAGAATCAGGGAAATCCTCAATCCACTGTAAACCTGTAAACATCACCGCACCTCGATTTTTTGGTATCTTGAGCTTCCCATTTTTGATTTTGCCAAACGAGCCACGCCTTTGCCTCCCCTATCTTGCTACCCTTCATCTATCTTGCTACCGTCGATCGAGGATATACCAGAATCATCGCGGCCCGTCTGTTGACGATGCCGAGCTTTCTGCTCTCGCTGGGCGCTCAATCGGCTCTCGTCACGGGCACGGCTCTCGTGGGCCTGCTCGTGATGGGAGTCGTCATCTTCAACATCTTTGTGTACCCCTTTTGGATGTCGCCTCTCCGCCGCCTCCCAGGCCCGACCGTACGCTCTTGCCGCCGTCCACTCTCCCATGAACACGCACTGATAGACATCAGGACAATGTGCCCTTTCTTGGCCAGACCTCCAAGTTCCTCCAGGTCGCTTGGTTCCCAGATCTCTTCTGCCAGTGGTCCCGCGAGCACCCCGGGGCCCCCTTTATCCGCTACCTGAGCTTCGCCAACTCGGAGACGCTCGTGGCCAACAGCATCGAGGCCTACAAGGAGATTCTGCAGACCAAGAGTGCCATGTTTGTCAAGCCCGGGTTCGCGAGGCACTTTGCCTATGAGATCATCGGTGATGGACTTCCATTCGTCGAAGGGAAGCTCCATCGACAGCGTCGAGCCGCCATCAGCCGTAAGCTATCCAGTGTCGTGAAAGAATGCGTATTGAAATGATGCTCAATGATTCAAGGGCCTTTTTCTACTCCGCGCCTCAGGAATTTCTTTCCTATTGTGCAGAGCAAGGCAGAGCAGCTTGTTGATGTGCTCTCCAAGGGGCGAAACAACCTCGGCAATGTGGAAGGTTAGTACAACACTATGCTACTCTGATCAAGAGCTCACCATGGTAGTTGAAACAAACATCTGGAAGGCAGTCCTCGACGTGATTGGTCTCGAAACCTTTGACCTCGATCTCAACCACCTCGAATCCGACCAATCCCCCTTGTTCGATGCCTTCACCACCATGATGCAGCCGTCTGTGATTGGCCACATTGTCAACTACATCAACTCGGTTGTCCCGATTCGGCAATTCCTCCCCATGCGCCAATGTCAGGAGCTTGCCCAGTCTTGCGCCCAGGCTCGAGAGTTCATCGCCGGCCTGATTGCCATCCGACGCCGGGCATTGGAGAAGGGTCATGAGGCGATGGGGGGGCTTGATGCCCTGCAGTGTCTGCTCGACCATTGTGATCCTTCCTGGGACGACAAGTCCGTTGTTGAATACGTGAGTCGTTCCTGATTGGCCAGTGGCGTATAGGGCTAACATGATGCCAGATTTTGAACCTCTTAGTCCTTGGTAATTAGAAGCCTTTGCAATGCAGACTCAGACTGACACTTGTAGGACACGACACCACTGCTTGCTCCATCACTTGGGCTATGCATGAACTTTCACGCCGGCCTCAGTGCCAGGAGCGTCTGCGCAGCGAACTCATTGGGCTCTACGAGACTTGCTCATCGCCTGACTTTGGCGACATCGACAAACTCCCCTATCTGCACAACTTTGTGCGCGAAGTCTTGCGACTCTACTGCGCCGGCAAGTACCACAATCCAGTTGCCTCTGCTGCTTGCTGACAACCATTCACAGTCGCCATGGCGCCACGCCAAGCCACCCAGGACGTCCAAGTCGCCGGCGTGCCGATCCCCAAGGGAACTGTGATCCAGCTCTCACCAGCCGTCATCAACACGCACCCCTCCATCTGGGGTCTGACGGCTCAGGCCTTTGACCCAGACCGCTGGGACGACCTCGAGGGTCCCGCGGGAGCGCCTACGCCTTTGAGACGTTCCACAACGGGCCGCGCATGTGCATCGGCAAGCAGCTGTCGATGCTGGAGATGAAGGTGATGCTTGTTGAGATTGTGCGCCGCTTCCGCGTCAAGGTGCCGCTTGGCCCCGAGGAGAGAAAGGTTGAGGTTGCGGGACCGACTTTTACGCTGCGACCCAAGGACAAGTTGGTTGTGAGACTTGCTGAGCTTTGAGGGTGATAGAAGGGATAGACTTGGAGACAGGGGTTGATCAGGATACAGAGTGGCTCACGCCGGCGCAGGATGCGCAGCGTCTTGATGTAATATTAGAATCGAGCTTGATAGGAAGAGCCTGGATCATAATGAGCTATACAGCAAGTTGTTCTCTTCATGGTGATGAGATGCATGTCGTTGAAACTAGGTCTGCTCCTAGGAGATAGGGGATGGGAAGTTCGTGGACCACTAGGAAGGACCCCACAGTCTCTATCGTTCCTCCCCGCGTCCTCTTCTCGAACTTTCTAGGGCACACGCGCTTAGAAATCCAATCATATCCGCGCCTCCCGGTGAGCTTCAGGGTCTCGCTGCTGCTCTGTACTCCCATGCATTCCCCTATCACGACCTCTTACACAACCGCAGCCTCGTTTGCGCGCGCGCGGGGTTTCCCCTCTTGCATTGCTGCCCATCGCAACCTCAAAAGCCATAGCTTCATTAACATCTCTTTTTCCGCTGGCGCATTCCTTTTTCCATTCCTTGTGGTGATTCTTTAATAGCTTCTTTCAGCATTCCTGTCCGGAGGGCGACTCTTCAACCCCCACCTCATAGCCGATCCACCACCAAACATCAACCAACATGTCAAAGTCACTTCAATTAAAGGAGGAGGGCAATAAATGCTTCCAGGCTGGTGACTATGCCGGCGCCGACAGCCTCTACTCCAAGGCGTGAGCTTTCCAGACCCTTTCCACATGAGGCACCTAACAAAGGAAACCCAGCATCATCGTCGACCCCAAGAACCCGACCCTCTACACGAACCGCGCCTTTGCCCGCCTCAAGCTCAGCTACTGGGACTCTGTCGTCGTCGACTGCGACGCCTGCCTGCACCTCGCCCCCAACAACATGAAGGCCCACTACTACCTCGCCCAGGCGCAGCTCAACCTGCGCGACTTTGACGCCGCCCTGTCGAGCGCCCTGCGCGCCCACGCCATCTGCGTCGAGTCCAACGACCGCTCCCTCGCGAATGTTACTGCTGTCGTCCTGCGCTGCAAGAAGGAGCGCTGGGAGGAGCGCGAGAGGCGCCGCGCCCGCGAGACGAGGGACCTGGAGAGGGAGGTGCTCGAACTGCTGGGCAGGGACGGGGCCGCCGCGCTGGTCGAGACGAACGACTGCATAGAGAGGCAGGAGATTGAGGAGGAGACGGCGGCAAAGATTGAGAGGATGAAGGAGATTTTTGAGAGGGCGCGGGAGGGCGCCGAGAAGAAGCGCGAGGTGCCCGACTGGGCCATCGATGACATCAGTTTCGGCATCATGGTTGACCCCGTCATCGTGAGTCCCTATATGCCCTATAAATATCAAACTGCAGTTATTAACACAGCTACAGACAAAGACCGGCAAGTCATACGAGCGCGCCTCCATCATGGAGCACCTCCGACGACATCCCAGCGACCCCCTGACCCGTGAATCCCTCCACCAGTCGGAGCTGCGGCCGAACCGGGGGCTCAAGCAGGCCTGCGACGAGTTTCTCGAGGAGAACGGCTGGGCGGTTGACTGGTAAAAACGAGAGTACTTGTGCGGGGGCTATTCAATGGGCGGCCTTTTGTCTGTTTTTGAATCATATCAACTGCTCGGAGTTTGGGGCACAGCGTGGAAATCTTGCACAGCCGTATGCCTTTTGCATTGCGCGGCGTTTTGGGACAAATGGGAGCGATTCTCTCGAACCGAATGGATTTAGACATCAATTGAGATTGAGATCATGTTAGAGCGCTGCGCTAGACATTCACATGGTGGTCATCTGGTGCTCTTTCAAACAAAGGGCTAGTAATGCTAGATTATCGTGATACAGCTAATCTTGACTCATGACGCGTTGCTATCCTCCAACTGCCAACCTCCCCCCTCGCAGCTCTTGTGTATACAGGCAGTCATCAAGCTTGCGCTCCGTCCAACACGTGTCTATACCATACCCAGGAGTGACGACAGTACACAAGCGCCACGCAATCGATGCCCAGAAGCAAACAGCCAAGTAGATGGAATAACCAAGAAGAAAAAAACACCCAACGCCTGGCATATGCAATGTACTTCAAAAACGTCACCTCCGCCCTCACCCCTTAGACAAACGCCTGGTGGCTATTGTTGTTGTTGTTGTTGTTTTGGCTGTCGTCCTTGACAAGCCCCTGTCGCTCTTCCTCGGTGGGCTCCTCAACGTTGGACGTGGATCTGGACGAGTGAGGCCGCCGGAAGACATTGTGGAATGAGAATTGGCGTCGAGTTCCTCCGACATTTCCTCCATGCGGCGGGGGTGTCGGAGGAGGCGCCAGACCGTGGCTGTAAGACGAACCGCCCTGATACTCGGTATCCCGATCAAACATGTGCTCGCGAGTGTGGCCAAAGTAGGCATTGGACTCGTCGTCGGACTTGTCTCGGGGGACAGCAATCTCGGTCAGGGGAACAGGGTGCATGGGATTCCGGCCCTTGTCGTCTGAGTGGTCCTCCTCGTAGTGTCGGCCAGAAAAGTTGGTAAAGCCCCGGGCTCGGCCCCGGATCGTACCCGCGATGCTCGAAAAGACGGTGCTCCGGTCGTTGTAGTCGTCGTCCGAGTCGTCCGAGGGCGGGAAGTGAGACATGCCTAGTGGAGGATGAACCCTAGGGGTAGAAGGTGGCGGTGGTGCATGGCGGCCGGAACTAGGGGGCGGCGATGGCACGGTTCTACCGCGCGAGCTGACGGTGGCGGACCTATAAGTCATGGTTCTCCTTCTCCTCAAGCCGTCCCATTCCCACTCTGGCTGTTGACCTTCCTCGATAGGATCCATAGTTGCTTCCATCCTCTTTTCCTCGTGCAGTCGCTTGAGCTCATCCGCCTCCATCTTAAGTCGCCTCCGTGAGATCTGTCGCAAAATGGCAGCGGTTCCACGGATGGCATCGGCCTTTGGCTCCGACTCTGGCTGTTCCTGCTCGGCGATGGTCTGGATCTGGTCGAGGTCGCCGCTGAAAACGGCTGCGTCCGGAACGTCCTTGGCGGATTTCGAGAGTTGTAATAATACCACGCCCGAACATATAGTTAAGAAGCCCAGCACTACCGTGACTATGGACTGGGGGGTGCCCTTGAAACCCTGGAACAAAACGGCCGAGGTGATGATTGTCGTGCTGGTAAAGTAGACATAGTAAGTGGGTGTGACGAGCGAGGCATTGAAGATGTTGAGAGCTTTCTGTAAAGAGTCAGTACTGAGACACAGCAGACACGAGACGGATCATACATTGAGATAGACAATCTCAGTCAGCAATGTGGCGACGACAAAGGCGAGGAGAACCCATAGGAACCACTCCTTGTATTGAGGCTTTCCACGGATCCAAGCAAGGATGCCAGCGCCCAGGCCCTGAGTTGCGACAACACTCAAGCCGCCGATCCAACTGCAGATGGAGATGTAGACCAGCATGTTCTTATTACCCCATTTTGGCCCAGCCCAGAAGGCAGTAATCACGGAGCCGACAATGATGACGCCGGCGTAGGAGAGGAAGCCCGGGGTGATGAAGTACTTTTGCATCTCCTGGATATTGTTTACAGTCGAGCCGTGGGGGGCGTTCATGACAATGACGACGGACCCGACGATGCAGAGGAAGCAGGCGACCTTGCCGACCATGCTCAGACGCTCCTTGAGGAAGATGGCGGACAGGACGGCGCAGATAACGACGGCGAGGGCGCCGAGGGGCGTGACGAGGATGGCATCCGTGAAGAGGTATGCGGCAAAGTTGCAGATCTCGCCAATGATCATGAGGGTCATGCCCCCCCACCAGTACGCGTTCTTGAGATAGCCATAGCCCTCGCCGGGGACCTCGTTGTACTTTTCGTTTGCGCGGAGCAGGCCAAACTTTTTGAGGACGAACGAGACGCCGATGAAGACGCCAGAGGCGACGGCGAGGGCGATTCCGATGATTCTGAAGACGGGGGGCTTTTCGTCGTCGCCGCTCGAGGCTCCGCTCCGCTCGTAGAGGTCAAAGTCCATTGCCAGGTGATGGTCGAGGGAGAAAGGGGGGAGAGGAGGAGGGAGGGAGGAGGAGAGTCGAGGCGGAGAATGGGGGTTTAGGACCACATGTGCGACGGACGAAGCTAGATCGGTTGCGGGAGCGACGAACAAGGACTCGATTCAGGGTCGTAGGAGCGCTAGGTAGGTTTGAGGGTATAATGAGAGAAGAATAAACAAGAAAGATGGTCAAGGTAAAGTGCAAGAGCAGAAGCAAGAGACGTTGATGCTAAGCTAGAAGGAAGATGGAGAGCAGGATCTGGGAAAGAAACCTGGAAACGTCGTCGCACCCAACCCCAGCTTGTGATGAACGGATGGGTGGGCGCTCCTGAGACACACAACGGGACCATCCATTGCTAAAACAGCGGAATGTACAGGTACAAAGGCCTGCTACGCCCCCAAGGTCCCTCCTCGCAACAGCAGGGGCCCCTTTAGGCGCTTGTCTGCCCGGCCCCGCCGCCAGCTTCCAGGCCTGGGCCTGTTACCGTTCCGCCGGGCGGAGATCTTAGCGCGCCCTGCAATCGGTTCGGCGTGAAGGCGTGCCCATTGACAGTCCGAACCCGAACAAGAGGTCGTCGTCGACTGGGGCGGGGGCAGTTTAATCTTGCTCGTGCGGATGCTTTCACCGAAATGCCGAATCCATTCTCTCTTCTCTCTTAATTCCCATCCCCTGGATCCATTCATATGTCGCCTGCGCAACGGGCGTTCTGTCAGCGGACGTCAGCCCCCCATGCATGCAACCTGATCCAGCCCGTATGGTTGACCGAATGGGCGTCTGGCTGAGTCGAGATGCTGAATCCTTTACCTGCCCGACTCGGCAAGCTGCTCCAGCGCCGTTGTCAAAAAAAAAAAAAAGTTGTGTGTCGGCCGCAATCCATGTAGAGGTACCTCGACCTCCGCCACTTACACTACCTAGGTACGGACAAGGAATGACGACGAATCCACCTCTTCCATGGAAGATGCCCGTCTCAATTTGGAAGCATTGAGCATCTGGTGTGCAAAACACTGCAACAGACGCTTTCTTTCCAGGTTCTGTCTTACTGTACTGCCAATCTTTTTGCCCTTTTCTGCTCGTTGTATTCCTCATGTGCGACGAGGCACAATTCACACACCTGCAGCTGCATGTGTTCAAGGCTGTGCACACACATCGAACGCCTGCAGGACGAGCTGAGCAATGAATGTCTCTAGCCAAACGATGGTGGCTGAAGTGAAGTCGACCCTGGCACACACAAGCAACGTGGGGGCCTGTACTGCCACGATCTAGGCCTGCGCCGTCTTTGGTGCTACCGGCCGATACAGGACTTTGGCACCGAATTCCATAGGAGGTGAGATCCAGACGGTATTGTTGTCATCCTCCGCCCCGACAGATCCGGTAGACTCGCCAACCAGATTTTTACGTGCAACTTTGGGATGCAACTCTGTGGATGACAACTCGCCCTTGCCGCTGCTATTTCTGTCCTTTGTGTGTGGGTTGGGTTGTCTGCACACGACTCAGAGCGTCTCGCCTCCCACGCAGACCCAACACGCGTGGCGTTTCAGAACATGTCTCTGTGGGCGATTCCAAGAGATCAATGAGAGGGCAAAGCTTAATAGGTGGGGTCAGTTCTATTTCCTTGGCATCAAGACACGTCGATCAACTGGGTAAACAAAAAATCTCGACATGTGCGGACCTTGATCGAGATTGGATAGCATCGTTGCCTGGGCAATCTCGAGATGACTTGGCCAATCGTTGCAATTGTGTAACCGTCAGTCAAAGTTACCTTCCACGATAGCCGATGGACAACGGTTAACCGCCAGCCTGATTTGATGCAACCGTGAGGCTGCATCTGCGTGGCGTTCCGGCAGACAGGACAAACTGGATGTGCAAAATTTCAAAACAGATTCCGCTAATGCAATGCCGTCCGTGGTCGTTCGTTCTCGTTACATGTGGGTATCTCGATCTCATAGTACCTCCCGTATGCTCATAATCCCATCCATATATCCCTCCTCTTGTAAGCCCATCACTCTGCCTTGGTCTCCATCGGAATAATCTCGTCCAGCCACTTCCTCACCCTCTCGTTCAGCGGCATCTTTGTCTTCTCGTCAACCTCCTTGATCAGGCTCGCCTTGAGGTTTCCCCTCTTCTTGACTGACGCCTGGGCTCGCGAGACGGGACTCAGGACGGGTCTCGCAACCGGCCTTGTTGTGACCGGCGCCGCGACCGGCTTGGGCTCGGGCTTGGGCTTCACCTCCTTCACCTTCCTCTCCGGCTCAACCTTGACCGGCTCCTTCTTGTCCGGCTTCTCGAGCGGGTCCGGCGGTATCGCCCTGTGCGTGATGCGCTGGACCTTGCCCCAGAAGATGGCGTGCCTCTCCTTCCGCTGGCTGATGTTGTACATGACGGCATCGCGGGGGTTTGCCGAGAACAGGCAAAAGACAATGTTGAACTCGTGGTCCGAGGCCATCCTCGAGAACCGGATGCCCATGTCGTAGACGGCCTCGGCGACGTCCAGAGCACCGAGCTCGTCGCAGTTGAGGTCCTCGAGAAAGGCCTGCGCGACGGGGCGGCAGTACTCGATCGCGGACCCTTCCAGCACGGCTTGAAGCACCGGGTGTCGGTGCGAGTGGTCGGCATCGATGTGCAGCGGAGGCTCCCAGCCCTTTGCGTCTGTCGGGGTGCTCGGTTCTTGGCCTTCCTGGGGCCGGGGTTGGGGTTGCGCCGCCGGCTTGGGGTCTATCCTCTGTCGCTTCTGGGGCGCCAGAGGCTGCGTCTCGTTCCGGGGGAGGGCTCTCTTCCTGCCGGTGGGTTGCGGTTGTTGTAGCGAGGAGGGATCGTTCCAGAGCTCGTTGTCGTCCTCCTCTTCCTCGTCCTCTTCGTAATACTCATATGATGTCTCGTACTAGGATTTATTAGTCCGGGGGCCGCCGAGGCCTTGGGGCAGGTTCCGTACGCTGTTGGAAGATGCGTCCTCTTGCTTATGCCTCTGAAGCAGCAGACTCGCAAGTGCCGCAATCTCGTAGTTCTGTTCCTCGATAATCTCTTCCTGGATAATGTCTCGGACCATGCTCTCGTGGAACTGGCGATGCTGAGCCATGCTTGCAGGGCCGCGAGGGGAAGGGCCTCGCAGGAGAGAGGTCATGCTGCTCGCGACGGAGCGAAATGGGATGGCGATGGTTTCTCCAGGAGCACCTATGTCAGCTCTGACTCTCCCGGGCTCTTTATCAGCTCATGGGAGGGAATCTGCCGTCATTTTTATTCCTTTGCCCGAGGCCGACAAGCCCGAGGTGCCAGCAGACCGAAAATGTGGGCCGCGGCCAATCACGGGCTTCCCCCGCGGCTGAGAGGCCCGTCTAGAATCCTGGGCATGACAGATCCTCGAGAGATGCTTCGTTTTTCGTATCCATGGGTTTTATCGAGAGGCCGAGACCCATCGGGTTCGCGTTCTTCGCACGGATACCATCTTCCATATAAGATCAGTCTCTGGCGGTATCCACATTTTAGCCGCTGTTACCCATGCCTAACTCTGGTCCGGACTCTGCAAGATTTCAGGGTGGCTTCTGAACCAGGGGCACGATCCTTCTGGGTTTGGTCTACCTGTAGTCTGGCTCTGATACAACTCAACGAGTGTCTCACTTGACCCTATGTCACCCTCCCAAGTGGTCAAGACCAGTGATATGTAGCTATCGTTGACGGCGTCTCTGTTTGAAGATGATGGGCCTTTTGAAACACTTGGTGAGCTTATCGTCCATGGCGATGAGGCGGTTCATTTAAATGCTGTCCCTCCCAAGGTTTGGGGTTCCTCGATGACCCTGAATCTGAATACCTTCACTTGTAATCCATCCGTTGCCCCTGCTTGGGTTCTGATATTTAATTTTCTTCTTTGATACCCCCATATTCCAGCATCTCAATCGTCGTTGTGTCCTCCTTTTACCAAGCCCATATCCAATGGCCCATCCCAACTCTGCTGAGCTTGCCAAGGCCGTTCCCCAATGTGTGAGCGGGTGCTTCAACATTGGCGTTGCCGCAACGGGCTGCGACGAAAATGACTTTGACTGCTGGTGCTACGAAAAGAACCACCAGACCATCGTTGATACAATCAGTCAATGCCTGGATAACCGCGAGAGAAGATTAAAAGAGTCGTGTAGTGATGATGAAATGTTCCGTACGTCCCTCCACCCGTTGTGAAGCAGATTTACTTATGCATGTGCTAGAGATGGAAAATAGTTATTGGAAGATCTGTGAGCAGTATTGGGAGCCTTATGGAACTGCCACAGAACCTTCGTTGAAAGCAACCGGAGTCCCAAAGTCGACGTCGACTTCATCATTACGAGCCTCATCAACTGCTCCTGTTACCGAATTACCACAAAACACTTCAGGGCCCTCCGAAACCGCCGACTCAAACACCCCAAGAGAAACAGATGTTGTGGCTACCGAAAGCAAAGGGCTTTCAACGGGAGCGCAGGCGGGAATTGGCATCGGTATCGCATTAGGGGTAATTCTCATCGCCATCGCCGTCTTGCTGTGGCTCAGAGAAAGGGGCAAACGGCACAAGCTCCAACGCCAACTACAGGAAGCCAGAGAACAGAAATTGCCGCATGAGGGAATGACTATACACGAAAAGGGAGGACTTTACGAAATGGAGGGAGACCGCCCGCACTGCGAGGAGTTGCGCGGCAGTATGACGACACCAGAGCTTTCGGCTTCAACGAGGACGAGTACTGGGGATAGAGAATCCATGAGCACTTTGAAGGGCAGTCGGGGGGAGTTTGGTCCATCCATTCGCAGCTCTATACAGCAGCCATTGGGTGCACAATCATCGAGGAGGTCCAGCAAAGGAGTGCGCGCCATGTCATGGGTTCCCGGAGCGTCAAGAGAAGATCTGAGCGTGGTAAAGCGGGATTCTTCATGATTGAGCCATATCTGAATTTGGATAAAAATGAGGCGAATGCGCATTGGAAATGCCTTGAGGGGGTCAAAATTCTTACGCCGTTTGCCAGTGTCAGGAGCCAAACTGGGCCAGATCAAACAGCCGCATCTTCAATCCTGCGCGGCATCAAACCTACACAGAAAATACGACTGAAGCTGTTTGGCTATTGATACTTGGGACGACAATGGGTATTCTATCAACGACCATTGCTTCGGCATCAAACACCCAATCCTCCCCTTCTAAGTGCCAACTTGTGAGTGAGGTTCTCTCCAGGACATCTTGATCCATCATCATCCTCAATTCTGAGCAGCTCAAGCACCGAGTCACTTCGAAACCCGAGTCACCTCGAGAACAACAAGATGGCGAGCCCTACTGTCGAAGAGATCGCGAACCGCGTCCGCGCTGATGACCGCGCCGCTGGCCTGGTCCTAGATGTGAGTACATGCACCTTGAACACACTCGATCATGCTGATCATTCTGATAGCGCTACATCGCAGAGACTGAGCACCTGAAGGACACTGTCCAGGCCATTGTCGAGGACCTTGGCTACACCATGAAGGAACTTGACATGCGTCACTATCAGACCAAGGACCTCCGTCGCAACATGGCTGACATCTCTCGCTCCGTTGTAAGTTGCAGCTGTTTGACTTTGTGACAAACATGATACTGATAAAAACTCTAGGGCGAGCACAACAAGGTCACTACTTCGGAGTATGAACGCAACTTTCGTCCCCGATTCACCTGCCAGGTCATGAGCCTCAAGAGCGTCGACACCAAGCCTGGCGACGGTAAGGAGGAGGCCAAGATGGAAATGGTCGTCCAATTCCCGGCCGCCGAGTACAACGACTCGCCTCACTCTCTCATGCCAGGCCAGGCCAAGATCTACATCATGATGAAGGAGAACCTCTGAGCTGGAGGCATGGAGCTATCTGGGTACCTAGGTGGCACGTAGTTTGGTGGTTCTGGGCAACTTGACGGAAATGGCAACGTCAACGAGGGGAATTCGGAGGATTATATGGGTGAACCACCAACTACAAGTAATTGACAATCGACAATCGAGATGACTGATGTTGATATCCATTGATTCAAGTGACGTTCGTAAGCGCGATATTTGTAGTATAGTGTAGACACTGTGCGGAGACTGTGCTCCTGCCATCCGGGAAACCAACCATTCGCAGGCGGCAATTTGCCCGGCGCCTTTCTGAAGCTTCACCCGAAACCAACTCCCGCGCGTCGTTGTGAATCCATTGGGAGCTGGCCCGGCCCAGCATCACCTCCCAGCCATGTCCGCCGCTCTCCTCCGATCACGAATCGCCGCCTCGGGCGCCCGGGCTCGCCCCGTCCTGCCCCGGACGCCCGTCGTCCAGCGCCGCAGCGCCTCTACCGAAGCCGGTGACGGAGCAGGCCAGCTCAAGGCCGTCCTCTACGGCAGCGCCGCCGCCGCCGCCCTCTACGTCTCGTACCTCTATGCCACAGACACCCGGGCCTTTTTCCACCGATGGGTCGTGCCCCCGGTGCTGCGCTGGGTGTACCCCGACGCCGAGGAGGCTCACCACGCTGGAACCTCCTCCCTCAAGATGCTATACGAGCTGAACCTCAACCCCCGCGAGCGCGACACGACACTCAATTCCCCCGAGCTGTCCGTCTCCGTCTTTGGCACCGACCTGCAGAACCCAATTGGCATCTCGGCCGGCCTCGACAAGGATGCCGAGATCCCGGATGCGCTGTTTGACCTGGGCGCCGGCATCGTCGAGGTTGGTGGCTGCACGCCCCTCCCCCAGGAGGGCAACCCCAAGCCCCGCGTCTTCCGTGTTCCCAAGCTCGACGGCATGGTCAACCGATACGGCCTCAACTCGCGTGGTGCGGACGACATGGCTATCCGGCTGCGGGATCGACTTCGACGATACGCCCGATCCATTGGTGTTACTGAGAGCGCTGTGTTGAACGGCGAGGCCAATGTCCCCCGGGTAGCTTGAGAAAGGGGCGGCTTTTGGCTGTCCAGATTGCCAAGAACAAGGAGACTGACGAGCGGGATGAGAGAGCTGTGGCTGACGACTACGTCTACTGCGTGCGAAGGCTAGCACGGTACGCCGATGTGCTGGTCGTCAACGTCAGCAGCCCCAACACCCCCGGTCTGCGGGACCTCCAGGCGACCGAGCCCCTGACACGATTATTGAGTGCTGTTGTAGAGGAGGCTGCCAAGACAGACCGAAAGCAGCGACCCAAGGTCATGGTCAAGGTTTCACCCGACGAGGATGAGGATACCCAGATGGAGGGCATCGTGCAGGCCGTTCACCTGAGCGGCGTCGACGGAGTCATCGTCGGCAACACCACCAAGCGAAGGACCGGAGTCATCCCCGAGGGCGTCAAGCTCACTTCCAAGGAGCAGACCGCCCTCATGGAGACGGGCGGCTACTCGGGCCCTGCCATGTACGGCCGGACGCTCGACCTCGTGGGGCGGTACCGCAAGATGATGGACTCGGAGTCGTTCAAGGCCGCGGGGGGCGCCCAAAAGGTCATCTTTGCCACGGGCGGCATCACCAACGGCGAGCAGGCGCAAAAGATCCTCAACGCCGGCGCGAGCGTCGCCATGGTCTACACCGGGTTGACCTATGGAGGAGCCGGCACGGTGACTAGGATTAAGAAGGAGTTGAAAGACCGGGTGTAGAGAGGAAACTAGACTAGTTATAGCAACACTTTTTTCACGTTTTTCTTTGTTTGATCAAAATGGGACGATATGGATATTGTAAAAGAAAATAAGAGAGTTTTATTACACATGTCTATTTGCTCGAGATGTTAGCGATACAACCGGGAGGAGTCACTCACCTTGCTTTGGCAGGGGTAAGACTTGAGATGTTGGTCGCCCTAGACAAACGGTCAGCGCCTATTTTAAAGACATGAGAGAAGAAAACAAAAGCCCAAAGAGACTAATGTACACAGGAAAAGACTTAGTCCTCGTCTTCAAAAAACTTTTGAAGTCTGGTATCAAGCTTGGTGACCATGCGCGCAACATATTGGCACTCCTCCAGTGTAAACTCCTTGTCCTGCTCCGGCGATTCCTCCACGACGTCCCTCACAGCCAGGACGAGCACCCGGGCCCGCGGCGCCAGCTGGCTCAGCCAATGTCGGAGGTCCTCGAGTTGGCGGATCGTCTCGCCGAGGGCGTTCCCGATCTCCTGGCGACGCCGGCACTCCTCCCGGATCGTCGGCACTTGGGCCAGGATGAGGGCACGGCCGAGCTCCAGCGCCGCCGCATCCTGGTCGGTGAATCGGTGGCCGAGGTGCTGGCGGCGCTCTTTGTTAACGTTTTGCGAGTTGTTAGTTGACGGGCACGGGGCTGGGGTTGGTTTCTGGGGGCTGGTGCTCCCGGGAGAAGGAACCGGCTCGACATCTTCTGAAGAAGAGTGGTTATCTTTCAGGGCTGCCGCGTCTACACCGGAAGAAGGAGTCGGCTCAACATCTTCTTCTGAAGAAGAAGAGTGGTTATCCTGCAGGGCTGCCGCGCTGACGTCGACGTCCTGCGAGCTGTTAGTCGAGGTGGTCGATGGGCACGGGGTTGGGATGAGTTTCTGGGGGCTGGTGCTCCCGGGAGAAGGGACCGGCTCGACATCTTCTGAAGAAGACTGGTCATCTTTCAGGGCTGCCGCGCCGACGCCGGAAAAGTCAGCCCACTCGTCCTGCTCCCCCTTGGGCTCGATGGCCTCGTCGGGCAGAGGTATGTCTTGCGGGTTGCAAGGAGGCAGGGTGTCGTCGCAAGGCATGTCGCGCACCGAATCGCTGACTTTGGACTCGGACATGTTTCAAACTGTTAGCAGAGTAAATACGTTGAGTGGGGAAAAGTCTGTCGATGTGAGCACCAAGTTGAGATGTTGTCTGGTGTGATGAGCGAAGTGATGATGTGTTGGAAAGATTTGGGATGATGGAGTATTTATAGGAACAGAAATTATCGTTAGGCTTGGACTCAAGGATGTGCTTTCTGGAAAACTAAATGTCTGTTTCTCTGGGGTTGAAAGAATGGTGGTATTGTGTAGGTGTTGTTCATGTTCAGCACCGTGTTCTCAATGGACAGAATGCAAGGCTACAGAAGGGATTCAGAACTCTTCCCTTGATGCGAGGCAATTGCTCTTTGTTTCTAATTCCCGGACAAGTCGGGAACCAAAGACGTCTGCATTATGGAAAGTGTGTCTGTACCCGACTCCCTCTAAACAACTTCCCCCTTGCTCAAACCACGTCCTGATCCCCATTTTGAATCTGTCTTTTAGGTCAGCCCAGTAATCATTTGTAAATTCGGCTGACATACTCCTTTCGCTTCCTCCACGAGTCCCCTTCTTCAACATTCAGGATCGGTCCATTTGCTCCCCAAGCTTCAGGAGTTCGTCCCGCGTCGCGCGTGGAATCTCATGCTTCATGACGGTATCCTCCAAGTCACGAATGATCCCGTCACAGAACCGGATGCGCTCCTCGGCTTCGCTTCGGGGTCTGTGGCCCTCTGACTTTGTCCGGACCGCTTTGGCCGTTAGGAGGACGCACCGAGTCTGGTGAATGAATTTTTCATTCTCGTCGATTATGCTTTTGCAGAGTTGTGGGATGGTCATAGACTCACTTTCCGGCGGCATCTCTTGTTCAGGGAGGTCGACAATCATGATGGCGAGAGGGCTTCGCAGTTGAGGTTTGGGTTTGGTGAGTTGCTTGAGTAGGGAACTCTGGGTTTGGGCTTTGTGGGGGGTTGATGAGTTACTGGCGATTAGTAAAGGAAGAATGAGAAGGACTGAGAATGCGATGACTATATATGTCATCGATGATAAGCCCCTGAACAGTGGTCGGCGTAGACTTGGTTGTACGAGTGGCCCTGTGGCTGTCATGTGCTCATCCGCTGGCAATAACTCGTTGGTTCAACAACTCAGTAGCCGTTTGCGAAAGTCACCGGCCGGCTACATGCGCAAGATGAATTCATTTAAATTGGTACCGCATCCTTCAACGGAAGTCACAGTATATTGGTCCTTGACACGGCACGAGTGAGCTTCAGCGAATGCACGTTGCCGCTGCCCAGGGGGTATTAACGAGACGCTGCCAAGCAATGGGAATATGCATACTCCCGATATTAGTGACAACGGCATATCCATACTCCAGACCGCTCCTAGGATTAACAAGCTTATGAGTGACTTGAGGAGCAGAGAGATCGCAATGATTGATGGTATTTGTGGCTAGATACAAGTCAAATCCATTCTCATCCAACAAGCTCCACTACATGGCTGTCCCTATCCCTCCATAACCCATCCCTAGTCTCCAGAACTCATAGTATCAAGTGTACTTGCGGTCGAGTAGATTCCATTGGTACAGGTCAAAATCTTGATGTGTTGCTCGTGCAAGTTGGCGACGGGAACGCTCATTGCTCGGAGGGCTTGGGCTCCTCGGGCTCCTAAGGCTTCTTGGCGGGCTCGGGAGCCGGCAGCGATCTGACTTGTTCTCTCATGGATTTGTATACTCTAAAAGTGCTGATGGCCCAGTCGACCTCGAGGCTGCACTGCGTGACGAGCAGGTCCAGGCGGGCGTGGCGCTCGACCTCGTGGGCGGGGATGTTGTCCATGATCTGGCACAGCTTGTTGAGGCGGATGAGGAGGTCGTCGAGGTGGCTCTCGAGAGCGTAGAGGAAGCTTTCGAGGAGGGGGACGTGGGTGTCGTTGAGAAAGGTCTGGTTGGCCTCGGCCTCCACTTTGGTAGTAGATGCCTGAGAGGGCATGTTGGTGCTTGGATCTTGTGGACGGAGGGAAGACTGTGTGTGTTCTTGGGGTTGTTTCGTGAAGGATGGAAAGTTCAAGAGACTAGCCCAAGGAAATGAGGCTTTATATTCTACAGAAACGCTGGAGTGAATGCAGACACCGAATTTCTGCAGCCTTCCGGACTCCTTGTGTCGTGTTTGGTCTTGGTCGAGCATCTTGGTCACCTTCCACGCCGGGTCGCTACATATCTGGATTATAGGCATCCATAGTATCCTAATTGATTCAAGGGCATCACAAAGCTTCGTCGAGTTGCCACGAGTTGTGCTCGGGTAGTTACAGGTGATGGATTGTCGTCCCGTGTGTCTGGCTTATGGGCCCTGTTCTAACGGAACAAACCACCGACTGCCCGGCTTGAAGTCACTCATGAAATGACAAATAGCTACCAAACAAGCGCATTTTGATTTCAGACTGCCAAATTCTTTGTTTTCCTCTATGGATGGTTACGTAGTTAATGAACTGTGTCAAGACATTGTTCAACTTCATCCCCAAGGTTCATCTTGAAGCAACACCCTGGATGAGGTGAATTGCCCATCCGCGAAGCCAGGCACCAAGTTTCGAGGAGTGTTACACTGGGCTGACAACCACATTTTAGATATCAATATCGTCTGCATTTGAGCCCTCCTCTTAGGACGTGGTGATATAGCCACTCACGTGCCGCTCTCCGAAGCCGGGTAAGCTAATAACACCCATGTTCGGGTGCCGGGGGTTTTCTGGAGACGCTCAACTTGAACAACAACACCAACACCTGGAACACCATATATGAACTGAAACTCGAAATTCTTCTCAAACATGGGGTGCGACTGCTGTCCACGTCCAGACCCGGCTCCGGCCCCTGAGCCCGTTGCTACACAGGCTCCAGCTCAGGTCGAAGACAACGCCAGTTGCCAGGATTCTTGCTGCGATGATGGAGAATCCGAGGCCAGCAAGGGGGTTTCCGTCCCTCAGAAAACCGACGATTGCTGCGCTTCCGGCAGCTGCGCGGATGAAAAGCCCAAGGACGACACCGACGCGCCGGATTGCTGCCGCGGCAAGATCTCCCCCTGCTGCGACTCATCCTGCCTTGACCGCCTCGCCATGCGGGAGTGCAAGATGAGTGCGGCCGGCCTGAGTGGCCAAACCAACGGTGAGCCGCATTTGTTTGAGGCAGTTGACGGCAGTATTGTTTGCTAACCCCCTGTTACCAGACGCGACTGGCCGTGCTGGAGGCTCCGGCTGCAATGGAGCAACTGACGGCAAGGCGTGCGGCCAGCATAGCCTCTCTGCCCTTGATCGCTACGGCGCGACTCTCCAGGCCCTTGGATGTCTTTGCCGTGCTCTCATCGCCCTCGGCCAAGAGTCTTGCTGTGAGACCCGCGGGCGCCCGTCGGTGGAGGCCAAGTCGTGCTCCAAGAAGTCGTCCACTCGCTCGCTCGTTCGCACTTCTGTCGACTCTTGCTGCAGCACTGGCTCTGTCACCAAGGATCAAGCTGCCCAGAACCGCCTCCGTCTGCGAAAGGGCTCCACTGACAGCTGCAAGTCCGTCAAGAAGACTCCCGCGGGTGCTTGCGCTGGCTCTTGCTGCACCAAGGACAAACCAATCAAGACTCCGTCTGTCAAGGATAGCTGCTCGAAGGCGTGCTGCTCAGACGGCAAACCTGTAAAGGAGCCTCCTGCCAAGAGCAGCTGTGCTGATTCTTGCTGCTCAAAGCCTGAACCCCTGGTTGTCTCCGAGACCAAGAGTTGCGGCACTGGCTCTGATCCCACCAAGGACAAAGAGTTGAAGGATGCCAGCCCCAAGGCATGCCCCGGCGCTTGCTGTTCCCAAGACAAGGCACCCAAGGTCCCATCCATCAAGAACGGTGCTACCTCCTGCTGCTCTGCCGGGAAGGCCACCGAGCGGCCTGTTGCGGACAACGGCTGTGTGCCCAGGCCCGACGGGGGCTTGATCGCGAGGAAAACTGGCTGCGCCAAGTCCTGCTGCTCTGGCCCTAAACTTGCAAAGGACAAAGACGTCAAGGATCCCAACACCAAGGAATGCCCCGGCTCTTACTGCTCCAAAGACAAGCCGCCGAAAGCCTTATCCATCAAGAATGGTGCTACATCCTGCGGCTCCATCGAGACCACCAAGCAGTCTCCTGTCGACGATGGTTGCGCAGACCTTTGTTGCGCACAACCCAAGCGTGATGAAGGTTCGACCGTGAAGAAGACTGGCTGTGCCAACTCTTGCTGCTCTGATGCCAAAACTGTCGTCAAGGCACCAACCGACGGGTGTGCGAAAGGCTGCTGCGGCACGCCAAAGGCTGCTCCTGCCCAAGAGCTTCCGAAGGCTGCCTGTCCTGATGCTTGTTGCAAGCCGCCAGGAAAAGGTGTCGCCTCGTCAAAGGCCAGCTGCGCTGATTCCTGCTGCGAGATAAAGCAACCCGATAGCCCTCGAGACTCTTGCGCAGATGACTGTTGCACCTCTGGCCCGCCTGATGCCTTGCTGCAGGTTGAAAAGGCCCCGATTCATGCCATCACCGATGTCGAGAACCAGGCAACCGGCAAAGAGCATGTTGTTCTTAGCATCTCTGGCATGACTTGCACCGGCTGCGAGACCAAGCTCAATCGGACTCTGGCGACTGTGCCCGCCGTCAAAGACCTCAAGACGAGCCTTGTTCTCTCTCGCGCCGAGTTCAACCTCGATCTCCGCCTGGGTTCGGTCGAAGAAGTCATCAAGCACCTGGAGCGAACCACCGAGTTCAAGTGTGAGAGAGTGCAGAATCATGGTTCCAGCCTTGATCTCATTGTTCCCGATGGGGCCTCGAAATTTATGAGCCAAACCTGGCCAGACGGCGTCATCGACATGACCCTCATGGACAAGGAAACTGTCCGGGTTGCATTTGATCCCAAGGTCGTTGGAGCTCGAGACCTCGCCGAGAAGATTTGGGGCCCTCCCATCGAACTTGCGCCTCCCCATGGTGATCTTTCTCTTGAAGCTGGCAGCAAGCATGTTCGTCATGTCGGATACATGACACTTCTCTCTGCCGTCTTGACGATTCCTGTTCTTGTCATGGCATGGGCTCCAATCCCTGAGAGAGAGGTGGCGTACTCGTCGGCTTCACTGGCCTTGGCCACCATTGTCCAGGTTGTTGTTGCAGGTCCCTTCTACCCCAAGGCGCTCAAGGCCCTCGTTTTCTCGAGGGTCATTGAGATGGATCTGTTGATCGTTCTGAGCACAAGTGCGGCCTATATCTTCTCTGTGGTTTCGTTTGGCTACCTCATCGCCGAGAAGCCACTGTCGACTGGGCAATTCTTTGAGACGAGCACTCTGCTTGTCACTCTGATTATGGTTGGCCGATGGGTTGCGGCTCTTGCTCGTCAGAGGGCCGTCGAATCAATCTCGATTCGCTCGCTTCAGGCCTCCACAGCGATCCTGGTCGATCAAGAGAACGGGACGGAGCGTGAGATTGACGCGCGACTTCTCCAGCATGGCGATGTCTTCAAGGTTCTCCCAGACACCAGAATCCCAACCGACGGAACCGTCATCACAGGTTCTTCGGAAGTTGACGAGTCGATGCTCACGGGCGAGTCTAGACTGGTTGAAAAGTACCCCAAGTCTGTTGTGATTGCCGGATCTATCAATGGGCCCGGGGTCATGACAGTTCGTCTGAACCGTCTGCCAAGTGACAACACCATCAATGCGATTGCCGCCATGGTTGACGAAGCCAAGCTTTCAAAGCCCAAGCTGCAAGATCTGGCTGACCAAGTTGCCTCGTACTTTGTCCCCGTGGTCGTGGCCTTGACCATTATCACTTTTGTCATTTGGGTCGCAATCGGCATGACTGTTCGCGGTGATAATGGCTCCGAGGCCACTATCCAGGCCATCACGTACGCCATCACGGTCCTTATCGTGTCTTGCCCTTGTGCAATTGGCTTGGCAGTTCCGATGGTCATTGTGATTGCCAGCGGAGTTGCAGCTGAGAAAGGCATCATCTTCAAATCCGCGGACGCGATCGAGGTTGCTCACAAGACGTCGCATGTTGTGTTTGACAAGACCGGGACCCTAACTCAAGGAAAGCTCTCGATCGTTGCACAGAATTGCATCGACGAGGATGCTCTTGGACCTCTGTTGGGCCTCATTGAAAACAGTCGACACCCAGTCTCAGTTGCCGTTACGACTCACCTCAACGACATGGGAGTCAAGGCATGGACTGTGCCCGAGCCCAAGAGCTTGACTGGAAAAGGCGTTGAAACAACTTTAAAGGGGCAGAAACTCCAGGCTGGAAACTCCCGCTGGTTGGAACTCTCGAACCATGACCTTGTTCAGCCGATGCTAGCTCAAGGCTATACCGTCTTTTGCTTCGCGATCGACAACGAGCTGAAGGCGGTCTACGGCCTTGAAGATGAACTTCGGCCTGATGCTGCTTCCACCGTCGACACACTGCAGAAGCGTGGCGTCTCGGTCCACATGGTCTCTGGTGATGATGATGGAGCTGTCCAGGCTCTGGCATCCAAGCTGGGTATTTCTGGTGACAATGTCCGTTCTCGAAGCTCGCCTGCCGACAAGAAGGACTACATCAAGACTCTTCTCGGTGATGAAGCCGATCGAAAGAAGCCGGTCGTCGTTTTCTGCGGAGATGGTACAAACGACGCCGTTGCGCTGACCCAAGCCACTATCGGCGTGCACATGAACGAGGGTACCGATGTTGCGCAGTCTGCGGCGGATGTGGTCCTCATGCGTCCATATCTGGCCGGGATCCTGACCATGATGAATGCCAGCCGAAAGTCGGTCAACCGCATCAAGTTCAACTTTGGGTGGAGCTTTGTGTACAACACCTTTGCGGTCCTCTTGGCTGCTGGGGCGTTTGTCAACGCGAGGATTCCACCCGAGTTTGCCGGTCTCGGTGAACTGGTGAGCGTCCTGCCAGTCATTGCTGCCGCGGTGCTGCTGCGCTGGTCGAAGATCTAGAGGGAGATGATGCCCATGGCTCACGTTCCACCAACTCTCCTTTAGCTCCGACCGGAATTGCCATGGTTGTGGATGGGGGCACGACTCGCTACTGCATTTCAAGTCGAACGATTGCTGCGCTTCTGTCATTACCGGCTGTTACTGCTTTGTCACACCAGAGACGGCCTCTTCAGACGCCCATACTCTACCAGTACCCTTCTACACATGTCTCGACCCCGGGACACCTTTTTCAACGACTACGGCTCCTTGGCGATGAAGTGGCAGAGGAGGATGGATTCTGTTAGAGGGCATGCAGGATCTGTCCGCCCTGCCCCGTTGTCATCCTTGGGGGCGTATTTCCAAGTGTCTAGCTATTCTTGATAGTTTGGTCCACGTCAGTATTGTCTGGCCTTGATTCAATCCTTCAATACTACATTCGCCTACAGACATTTTGATGACTTCCAAATCATCGATGTGACAACCCGTGACTGACTGCAACTTCCATGGTGTTGGCAATGTTTATCTTGATGCTACATACCCCTTTTCATTCATGCCACGAGTCCCTTGAAACATGCGTTTCTACGGCTACGAGATCAAACATTGTAGTCGTATTGTCATGCTAGCATGTTTGCCACGTAGGTCGGCCACGTCGAAAAGCATGGGAGGTCTAGCATCCAGTTCTTGCGGGACACGTTCACGACGGGCCAGGACTGATGGTGAGGCAGTTGGCGTTTAGAAATCTGCAGGTGTGCGTTGACGCTGCGTGTGCGAGCGGGAGTCCTAGGAATCTCTGTTCACGGTGAGAAGGGGAGATAGATTCCGATTAGACGCTTGTCCCGTTCAATGAATTGACTTGGATTTGATGCTTGACACATTGTTCGGCGTGCCTAGTACAGACGGGTCGTGTGATAACCACCAACTGTTGGGCTGCTTCCAACACAATCAATTCGTATTAGTTTGCTATTTCATGTAATAAATGCCGTGTATGGCATGACTATTAACATTATTACCCATTCACTGACGCCCATAGTTCCCATCATCCCAAAGACAGCCGCTAATAGAACATGACCCAAACTTGACTTGAAAACCGCTCAGATAAACTCGGCCAGCCACACCCAGCAACAGACAATGGGTATCATGGCCAGGACAATCCACCATACCTCGATGGTCAGCTTTACTTGCAACCAACGAGGCAACCTCCTGCTAAATGCCGAGCGATGTGAGCACGTCCTTGTCCCGTATACAAGACAGCCAAGGCCAGGCCGGGATTCACATTCAATGTGCTCTCGCCGGCGTTGCATGAGTAGTCTACAGACGCCAATTAGACATGTTGAGAAAGGTACGCGTGAGAAAACTTACGGGACGCTGCCGCGGCAGAAACGGAGATCACTCCCTAGGTCGCATCTCTTGTCGTTGGGACACTCGAGGTGCAGGCTCCTCCGCTCGACGAGCCACTCGACCTTGAGGTTGACGCCCGTGTCGACGAGGCTGTAGAAGTGGGCGTTTGTGTGCTTGAGGGAGAGGGCGTCCGGGTAGATGAGCATCCGGGAGATGGCGAGGTGGATCTCGGTCGGGAGGGCCATGAAGGAGAGCCGACTCTCCGCGGGCTTGACGTCTCCTCCGGGCCATGTTCGGCACCCGGGGCCGGGGTGGGGCGGCGGCGCATGCGGAGGACGTTGGACATATTTGACTTTTGTTACGGGGTGCCTGAGTTTGGGAGATGGATCTAGATCAATGGAGGGGAAGCCGGGATAGCTTTGTACTTGGTTGCTGCCTTGGAGAGAGCGCGTCTAGGACTGATGAACGGGCCAGCGTGGTCGGTCGCAGGCAGCCAAGCCACCCTCCTTTCGCTGGTCTGGTGCACGAGGTTCTAGCGGGTTTCAGGAGAGCGCGGCGAGGGGAGGCGCTGGACGGCGGCGGCGAGGCTGCCATGGGGATGCTCGTATTTACAGCGGCGAGGCGTCTTTGGTCTAGTTTGTTTTTTCAAGGCGAACTGCATCTATTTCTGGGGGTCGGAGGCTGAAAACAGGGATGACATTCTGTCACTTGATTCAGACACTGAATAACAAGTCTCAGAGTCCAATTCCGTCTTGTTGATGAAAACGTTGGGATACCTATTTTGGGATGCGCGCCTGCCAGCCTGCAGCAGCTGGTGCCTGAATTACCGCCCTCTCAGGTTGCACCTGCCCTGCCTGGGTGCGGAAGTACAAGCACCTTGACCCACGTGACTTCGTGGTTCTCTCGCGCGTCATTCCCCAAACCGGGGACCTCGACTCTCCCTCCATGATTCATCCATCTTGGCCTGCCTTTGCCCGGCCGAGGCTATCATGACGCTAGACACCGATGACGAGTTTGACTACGATTTCTCCGTCGAGGAAGAGGAGCTGCTGCTCCAGCTCGCTTCGCAGAAGAACAACCCCGCTCCTCAACGAGATTCCTACGTGCCAGCGATAGATGCATCCCACACCATAGATGGCCCTCAAGTCGTTGCTCCAGAGGTCAGGGACCGTTCAACGCCCGGGCTGGGCGGTATACAGGTGGCACGCGAAGCCTCTTTTGCTCAGCCAAGCCTCCCTACGCCACCGCCGTTGTCCCCAACGGCTGCACTCAACCAGGACGTTTTCTACCCAGATCGTACGTGGTGACCTCGCCGTGAGACTTCGTCACACTAACTGACCCAAGCGACTAGTCACCAAAGCCCTGTCCAACATAGAGGCCAGGTCAGCCGCAAAGTCTGACTCGACTGTCACCGCAGGTCCAGTGGTTGATACTGTCGAGGATGACCCCTTTGATGACGGCCGTTCGCCGTTGCAACGGTTCCGCTCTTATCCCAAGAAGCCTCTGACTGTGAGCGATCTCACTTCAGGCGCCTGGTGTGAGCTGCAGTACTGGTACACCCTCTCCCGGTTACCAGGTGGCCGCAGGACAAGGACAGCAGCGATGAAGCAAGGCTCCAAGGTTCATCAGAAGCTCGAGGACGAAGTCCACACCACGGTCCAGATCGACATCATGACCAAGGAAGACGCATTCGGATTGAGACTCTGGAACCTGGTGCAAGGGTTGAGAACCCTGCGAGACACCGGGCTCACCCGCGAGCTTGAGGTCTGGGGCATGGTTGATGGGAATCTCGTCAATGGCATCATCGACAGCGTCAGCTACGAGAATCCCAATCCCGAATTCGAGGAGGAGCTCTCCAGTCAGGAGTCGCAGAACAATTACCAGCAGACGACATTGACTGATTACTTCCCGCCTAAAAAGGCAGAGAACCACAACGGGCCCAAAATCTATCTTACAGATGTCAAAACTCGAGGGTCGTATGCCCCCGTGTCAAACGCCCTCATCAGGCCCGCCAAGATCCAGTTGCTTCTGTATCATCGATTCTTGTCAGACATGGCAGCTGGCAGACTCAACCTCCTCAAGGTCTTTCGGCGATACGGCCTCGATCCTGACGACACTTTCTCAGACACATTTATTGCTCAGGTCGGCAGCCTGCATGATGAGATATTCGTGGACGCTTCCGAAGCCGAGGTTTCCGAGACAGAGGACCATCCTTCATCAAGCTTTCGGAGCACATCGTCAGCTGGCCCTGACTTGCTGCAATATCGGACCCTACGGGAGCTCATACCGCTCGTCCAGTACGAGATTGAGCTCACATTTCCATACGGCGAACACACTCTTGGGCACATGCTCCGTGTCCAATACGTCCATCGTAGTGACGGCCACGAGATTGACGTCCACGATTTCCCCGTCTCCAGACAGGCATTAGACGCCTTCCTCGCCAACTACATGGCCTGGTGGCGGGGCGAGCGGAGGGCCAAGGGCGTGGACATAGAGGAGGCCTTCAAGTGTAGGACATGCGAGTTTGCCTCTGACTGTACGTGGCGACAGGCCATGGACGATGAGCGGTTGCAGAGGGCGAGGGCTCAGCAAAAGGTGCGTGCCATGCGACGCCAGAGTGGTGTCGTTGCGTGAGCTGGGTATTTCTGGACATATCATGAGTTATGAAGGACAACGAATACATATGACCTTTTCTGCTTCATGGCTGATGGCACTCTGCCGGTTGAAATGCTGTTAAGTATATTTCTGTGAGATCTATCAACCCAGATAACCATCCTCTATATCAAACGCCCCTTTCCCGGGAAACAATCATTACCAACATGATTGCAATTCTCGAAGCACCACAGTCCCGAGTTTAATGTTTCTTGTGTCGGTGCGTGCGGGTCATGCCAAAGCCCCATCCATCTTTCAACACAGTCAGCAGAGTCCAAAAAGGAAGGGGTACAAGACTTACATTGAGCCGCAACATGAATGTCGATATCCAACTCGTCAGCCCAGTGCCAGACAAGGTTGGGATCCTTGAGGAACCCGCGACCAACCAGCACGGCATCGACGGAGCCATCACTCAGATACCCCTGCGCCTGCTTTCCAGAAGTGATGCTGCCCACAGCCGTAACCAGGATCCCCGTACCCTCGACGGCCTTTTTCACTGCCGCGGCCCAGGGGACCTGGTATCCAGGACCGGCGGTGATCTTTTGCCGGCTGTCCAAGCCACCGCCCGAGATGTCGAGCAGATCAACACCCTCGTCTGCAAGGATCCTACCGAGCTTGCCAGCCTCTTCAATGTGCCACTGCGGCAGCGAGGGGTCAAAGTCGAGGTAGTCTGTGCCGGGCATGCGCACCAGCAGGGGAAAGTCTGCGGGGACGATGCTGCGGGTGAGCTGCACGATCTCGACGAGGAGGCGGGTCCGGTTCTCAAAGGAGCCGCCGTATTCGTCCGTTCGCTGGTTGGAGGCTGGTGAGAGGAATGAGTTGAGGAGGTAGCCGTGAGCGGCGTGGATCTCGATGGCCTGCAGTGGTCAGAACTGAATAGTAATAGGGGGGCTGAGAGACTTGCATCAAAGCCAACTACGAGCGCCCTCTTGACGCCGGCAACCCAGTCTTGCTTGAATTTGGTGATATCCTCCGTGGTCATTTCCCTGGGAACCAACGTCTCTGGGCTAAAGGGGATGGCGCTCGGTGCGACAACTTGGTCAGGCCAGCCGTCAGCCTGGGACATGTCAGTATATACTTTCAAGATTAACAAGTCCTGTGTATCTCACCTCCTTGACTGCCACAGCCTTGCGATCAAGCCAAGGCACGACGGTGCTCGCCTTTCTCCCCGCGTGGCCCATCTGGATGGCGATCCTGCTGTTCTGGCTGTGCACAAACTCGACAACCTCCCTCAGCGGCACCATCTGCCCGTCCTCCCAGATGCCTGCGTCCTGGGGGCTTATCCGACCCTCGGCGACACGGCGTGGACCTCGGTGATGATGAGCGAGGCGCCGCGGGCCGCGAAGCTGCCGAGGTGCTGCTTGTGCCAGGGCGTCATGTAGCCGTCTTTGGCAGAGTATCTGGACGAGGGTTTTTAGTATATTGCGAGAGGGGTGCTGGGAAGTTGACGCACTGGCACATGGGGGACACGATGATGCGGTTGCGGAGAGTGAGATTTCGGAGGTTGAGAGGTGAGAAGAGACTGCCTTCTGGTTGGGGATCCCATGGCGTTCCCGCAGGAGGGTCTTGGACGGGAGTATAGAAAGAGACCTGTAAATGAGTGAGTCTTCTATGTCATCTTGTCGTTGGGAACTCTGGGGATATACATTCTTGGCTCCGGTGTTGACGATGACCTTGTGGTGGCCGTTGGGTGTTTCAGTTGCCGACATTGTGAAATCAAAGGCTTCTCGTGAGTTCCAAAACGGGAAAAGAGGTAAAAAAATCCAAGTCTTGATCACAGACTTTTGTGTTGAGTATAATTGTAGACAAATCTAAGAATGTCGAATGTGGATGGAGAGACAGATGTACTTATAACCAGATCCATGTTATCAGACGTCTGACTGACAGACAGACGACGAGACAAGGAGTGTGCTTGCCGTAACTGTACGGACCCTTCAATGCTGCTCGGAAGCAACGGTTAGACGGCACGACGAATGGCGTGGCCGTGACATGATTTCCTTCTTGGTGTTGCTTAGATAGCAAAGTACCAACAGCAAACAGATCCGAAGAGCGAAAACAGAGGCCGAAGCACGAAGAAAAGACCCTTGTCAACGTGTCTTGACGATATCATCGCGAAGGCCGAGTGGCGTGCGGGAATAACTGTCGTCTTGTTGATGATACAGGGTATCTGATTGGGAAAACCGTCCGCTGGCCCTTCAGCTGCGCATAAGTCGGCATCGAGCCCTGTCTTTCAAGCAGGTGGCTTGCCTGACAAAGAATGCGTGGAATGTTGCAAAGAAGCCCAAGAGAAGGTCAAGGTGGTGCCAGGTCGGCCGATCTTGCATGGCCGTATATGGAGCAAACTACGTCAGCCACTTCTCAAGCATCCAAGTGCCGATCCATCCATCTTGGCAGAATGTCTTGTCCCGGAAACGATGCTCAGAACCACGCCCTGAACAAGGCCATCATCTCTAGCTGGCCAAACTGATGCATCCGTAGACCATCGCCGTCTTGGTCTTCTTTGTCTTCAAACCCGAGTTTGGCATGTCCTCCCTCGTTGATCTCGCCGCACTCTTCCAGATGCTCCTCGAATGATTCCGCCGTGAATCTCCGTCGGTGGTGAAACGGCATCTTTTCCAGGTCCTTACATCCAGGGCAGTGGAAGCCGTCTTCTGCTACCTGCGTCGTCCTGTTGAACCACGGCACCTGAACGATGGCCATGAAGCGGTGCGGGTTGTTGACCTTTTCGTCGCATCGAGAGAGAAAGACTTCCGGGGGTCCGACGGAAGGCTTGGGATGCTCTTCAGAGTATACCGCATCGTATCGCCTTTGAGAGCACTCGTTTATCCTCTTCAGCTCCATGCCGAGGGCAGCCTGCGTCAAGTCCTCGGAAGACCCGTGGATCTCGAGGCCGGCGTTGAAGGCGCCTTCAGAGTCCACCAGGACAGACTCGAAGCTGGCGACGTGTGCTGGTGAGTATCTGCCAGGCATTCCCTTCATGCGAGGCAGTGTGTCAACGATTTCACGACTGATGCAGTACTTTCGACATGCGAGTTTTGGTGGCACAGGAAAGTAGAGGTCTCCTTCAGACAGGCAGAAAAAGCACACGCGCTTGCAGGTGAGCAGGTAGAGATAGCCGCCGAAATCACCACAGCCCTCGCATTTCTCGGTGCAGAGCTTCTCGTACAATTCGTTGCAGGTGATGGTTTTGGCCGTGTTGATGCAAAAGGCACCGCGAATTGCGTCCCGGGCATGTGTCATGAGGGCATTGTACTCGGAATGAGAGTAGAGCAGCTCGGCGGCTCGTCTATTCGCCTGTCGGAGGGCATGCAGAGAAGCGAGGTCGAGTTGAGAAATGATCATGTGAAACAACTCTGAAGGTAGACGACCCAGGAACGGAAGAGGCGTTGTTGATGGCTGAGGAAGAAAGTGCCAGTCCGATGGAAGGGGAGGAAGGTTGTCTTGGAGGGTAAAGTCTAATGGCTGAGACGGAAGGTCTCCAACGCGGGGAGAAGACGGCTCTGGAATGAATTGCGCCTCCATGCTGAAAAATCTGGCGATGGAAAAGAAACGATCTCTATAACCGACGAACGTTGAATAATAGTCAATTACGGTTGATGCAATGTCGAGCCTGATTTGAGTTTGCAAAAGAACAGAGTCTCACTTTGGACGGTGCACAATCCAACCTTGACTTGAAGCCTCAGGTACCAAAACTCTTGCCGTGTCACACAATAATCTCAACCCATGTCTCAATCGCCTCCCGCCTAGAACAACCTCCATCCACAACCCGCTCACGAGTGGTGACACTCTTCAATGCGACGATTCAGAGACGACGCTTCTGACGACAGCAATGACGAACAAGACATCCCCCTGCATCACAAGCGTGCGTTCGGTGCAGGGTTGAAGCGGAAGCGGGTTGAGTTTGTGCCCGCCCAAGACCCGGACGCTGGAGTCACAACCACCGTGACGCCTGCAAAGGCGACGGATACGTCCATCGGCGACTTGTACGCCAGCATCGTATTGAAGCCCGAACAAGAAACCAAGGAGTCTATGGAAGAAACGTCTGAAATATGTCCCGTCTGCGAGCTCCCCATCGACTCTACATCACAACCCCATGAAGCATCCTTGGCTCACCAGGTCTCACTCAAGCACTCCCATCCGCCATCAGCTCTCGACCGGTCCCGCATGGGACTGCGGGCTCTCAAAGCGCAGGGCTGGGATCCAGATGCCCGTCAAGGCCTGGGCCGCGAGGGCGAAGGCATGCGCTATCCTATCAAGGCGGTGGCCAAGGAGGATACCCTAGGAGTCGGCGCGACTATCCCAGAGCACGTGCAAAAGAAGGAAAGGGAAGAGAAGCCGAAACCGCTGAATCGAAAGGAGATGCGGCAACTCGCAGCAAAGGAGCGGCAGAGGAACGAGCGACTACAGGGGGAGATTTACGGGAGGGCCGATGTTGAGAGGTACCTGAGGGGAGATGGGAACGACGGATAAGGTGAAGAGGTGCACGAACCTATCGTGCCTCTCAGAATGCCTTGGCTGGACGGTGTGAACCATCGGCGAACTGGTGGAGGCTGCGTAACGCGGCTGAGGACCTGCACCCAGGACTCACCGCTACCTAGACGGGAAGCACAAGGCGACGAGTGAGTCGACGCAGTCCTGGAGGAGATGAATAGATGCCTATTATAGGCAGCGCCAGAGAGTTTTCTACTTGCAATAACTCCTAGACTAATACGAGAACTGTGGTCAAGGCACTTCATATTTGGCGTGCTATATCTTTCGGTACGTCGTGCGATTAAGAAGGTCAACCCGAAACAGAGATTCTGAGACGGACCATCAAGCTGATACAGGCCCTGAGTAATTCATGCAATTAGATAGAGCACACAAAATAAAGAATGGCCCACCAGCCTTGCTTCAACCTCTCTCAAGCAAAGTCCAAATATGCTAACCCAAGCTTTGGTGATGACCTCATCGCCGTCACACACACCGCTCCGCAGAGTCCTGGGGGAGCACTCAAGCGCTGTCCTACAGCGGACTCTTCTTCGCAGCGACCGTCACCAGCCAACCAACCGGGCCCCGCTAAGGACAGAGCCTCCAGGACCAAAAGGCCGGGGATCCACATTCATGCGCAGGTGCCATCCGCGGGCTTGAATGAAACCCCGCCATAACTCCTGAGTTGAGACCCAAACTTGGGATTCTTGGACACTCAATCATAGACGGACTCTCTCCAGCTTCACCTCTGGCTCTGACGCCCTCTTCTTTGGTCTTGACTCCAAGAATATCATCTCTCGGATCATTGCAACTCCCTCTCCTTCCCTCCGCGACTCCCATTCCGGCCACCCCAGCTTCTGCCCATCCTCCCTCTGTACCCAACGACGTGTGACGGGGCAGCCCGCCTACAGCATTCACCATGGGGCTGTCCGTCATTCAAGAGCAGCACGATGGTACGTCTGATTGACTCTGGGCCATGGACATGGACGCCTCTGTTGACGCGCATCGCCAGCCATTCTGCAGCAGATCAAAAACATCACCCGAGGAGACGTAAGCTACACTGGTAACCAGGCATGTCAAGTTCAACAGCTAACTCTCTACCCCCTCTAGTGGAAATGTCTAATCGTCGACGAGAACTCCAAGAAGATCATCGACAATGTCGTCAAGGAGGATGATATCCTCAACAACAACATCGCCAGTCCGTCTACTCCCCCGGCCACTGTCAGCGAGGCCCTCTTGGCTGACCCTCACTCCTAGCCATCGAGCTCATCGAGAACCGTCGCGAACCCAACCCCGAGATGGATGCCATCTACATCCTCTCCCCCGAACCCTTCGCCGTCGATTGCCTCCTCGCCGACTACGAGATGCGACGCTACCGCAGCTACTACCTCGTCTGGACCGGCCTGCTCGACCCCTCCCTGCGACGCAAGATCGACGACTTTCCCGGCGCACGCCAGCTTCGCGCTGGCTTCGCGACCCTCTTTGTCGACTTTATCCCTCGAGAATCTCATCTGGTCACTTTCCGAGACCCCTGGAGCTTCCCCATGCTCTACCACCCGTCATGCAACGCGCTGGTCCCCCAGCACATGAAGAGCCTGGCACAAAAGGTAGGCCGACAGCGTGCGCTGACCTGAATGCCGGTCATTAATCCAGATGATAGATCGCCGGCCTCTGCATCACGCTCGGAGAGTACCCCAAGGTTCGATACTACAAGCCCACCAACGCGCTTCACGAAGCGAGCGTCCTCTGCACACACTTGGCTCGGTTCGTGCAGGAAGAGCTGGATGGCTATGCGCAATGGGATACCAATTTCCCGCCCCCTCGCAACGACCGCAAGCGACATTAATGATCACGGACCGATCGATGGACGTCATGGCGCCACTCGTGCACGAGTTCACCTACCAAGCGATGGCACACGACCTGCTTCCTATCAAGGACGGCGAAAAGGTCACGTACCGCACGACGATCAACGAGGGCACCGCCGAGGCGGAAGAGAAGGATATGGAGCTCGCAGAGAAGGACAAGATCTGGGTGGACAACCGACACAGGCACATGAAGGACACGATTGACAAGCTCATGGGCGACTTCCAAAAGTTCCTCGAGCAGAACCCGCACTTTACCAACGAAAACGCCGACACGACCAACCTCAACACGATCCGCGACATGCTGGCAGGCCTGCCTCAGTTCCAGGAGATGAAGGAGTCTTATTCGCTGCACCTCACCATGGCGCAAGAATGCATGAACATATTCCAGAAGCACAAGCTGATGGACATTGCCAACGTAGAGCAGACTCTGGCAACCGGGCTAGACGAGGACTTTCGGAGACCCAAGAACATGCTCGACTCTGTAGTGCGACTGCTGGACGATGAGGCCGTGTCGCTGCCGGACCGGCTCCGACTCGTCGTCCTGTTCATCCTCTACCGGGACGGCGTCATCAAGGAGGATATCAAGAGGCTTCTCGCCCACTCGGGCCTCCCGCAGTCGGACTGCCAAGTCGTAGAGAACTTTGCGCATCTCGGCGGGCTCATGACGCATGAGCTCGGCGACGTGCGACAGCCGCCTCCGCCCCTATTCCCGCTCGACACAAAGGCGACCCAGCTGAGCGAGGAGTACGGCCTGGCCCGCTTCGAGCCGGCTCTGAAGCACATGCTGGACGCCCTCGCAAGAGGCGTGCTAGAGCAGACACACTTCCCATATGTGAAACCACCGTTGGACCCTAACGAGGACCTTATGTTGGCACAGGGAGGATCTCTACGCGCCGGTCGGCCAAACTGGGCGGCAGCAGGACGTCGGCCGCCCGAGAACCGACAGCGCATCATCGTCTTTATGGCTGGAGGTGCGACTTATAGCGAGAGCCGGGCATGCTACGAAGTCGGCGCCCAGAAGAGCCGCGATATTATCCTGGCGACTTCGCACATGCTCTCGCCTCAGCTCTATGTCCGCCAAGTTGGCGACCTGAGCCGAGACAAGCGTCAGCTGGATCTGCCTCTCGAAAGACCAAAGAGGCATGCGCCGGCGCACCTGTATGAGCGCCCGGCACCCCCTCGTCCTCCACCTGGACAACACCCACCTCCTCAGCAGCAGCAACCCGGCGGACCAGCACGCCGACCGATCCCCGGCGGCCTCCCCTCCCGGCCCGGTCCCGGAAACGCACCCCCTACGGGTGCCATGGGCAACATGTCGCTGAACCCACACGGCGGCAGCAATGGTGCCTCGCGGCCGAGCTCGCACCACAGCAGCAGCGGACACCACCCGGAGGAGGGCGGCAAATATCACAAGGAGAAGCGGCGGAGAAACTTTCTCGGAATAAAGAAGTAGGGCTCTTCTTCCAGCGGGAACGTTTCTTTGGCGGCTGCTGGAACGTCGTCGCCGCGGGTTCGGCGGTCCGAGACGACCGGGACCGACGATTCGACAGAGGAGCCCGGTCGGAGGAAAGGCGACACTAGCTCCTCGAGCGTAGGCAGGGAAGACGGCGGGTGTCCAACGTGAAGACTTTATTTCTTTGTCCTTAGGAGGTTGTTGTGTTGGGTAGCGATGAAAGCAGGTGAACTAGTTGGCGCGTGTACCTTTTGGTTTTGCAAGTCCTCGATGGAGCGCGGCGTTTCTTCTTCTCTTGGCTCACGACGAAATCAACATGTCTTGCTTGCTTGCTCCATGAGTGGTAAAGTGTACATAAAGGGGCGGGGGCTAGCCTGTGTATATACAAGTTCCGTCATGATTTTGTTGTTGTTATAGTTGCAAGCTCCTCCTATTCCCAACGCTTCCCATTCCCGTGGACTGGACCATATTTGCCTCAAGACATGCACATCAGACAAACATCAAGCGCCCATCAATCAAATCCATTTGAACCCACTACCTAACAAACAACCGAATTTTTGCCTCCATGCCTATTCCCTGTTGTGTCCCCTTCCCCCCATCGCCGTGCTTCCAAAAAAAAAAAAGATAAAAAAAGAATAATAAGTAAATAAAAAAGGGGACAAAAACAAGTAGAAACAGTGTACTGGCTTCAACGTTTGTCCGCCTACTGCTTTCCAAGCTCTTCAGGGTTGTTGATATGGTGGTTGCTGTTTTCTCTCTTCCTTTTTTTGGTCCTCCGGTTGATAAGTCACACAGTAGTGATAAAGAAGCGTTTCGCTGGAAGCGGCATGCTTTATTCCAATGTGGTTTGAGACAGGGCTGTGATAGATTTCGTACATGTCTGTTCGGTACACTTGGAGGGGGAAAGGTCTCCTCGTCGTGGTTGATGGGGGTTGGTTGGCTGAAGCATGGCAGTTGGAGGATGCAGCTCTAAGGTCTGCCAAAGGTGGCACCGCGACCAGGGTTGCCAGCGGGGGCATACCTCGGCCCTCAAAGGGACCGCCGGGGAAGTCGGGTCCGGGAAGTCCGTTAAAGCCACCGAGGCCGGGGGAATGAAGCCGTGGGGTGGGCCAGCAAAGAAGCCGGGTGGAGGTGGAGGCATGTTGCGAGGGGCATGCCGCCCATGGCCTCAGGAGGAGGTGGCATCGCGCCAGGAGGGAAGTTTGGTGGGAACATGTGAGGCATGGGCATGTTGCGGTTAGGGCCAGGACCACCAGGGCCACCGGCCAGGCCAGGAGGTGGAATCATGGGGCCTCGCTGCTGAGGAGGAGGCATCTGGCCACCGCCTGGCATCCAGCTGGGTGGCATCTGGTCCAGGCCTGGGGGCGGAGGTGGACGCTGCAGGATCTGGGTCGGCTGGTTGGGTCGACCGTCGGCGTCAGGGGGTTGTGGAAGCGCTCTTCCATGGGGAAGCCGGGCGGCGGCTGATGGCGCATTTGACGCTGTGGGCCGCGGTCGTCCCTGACAAAGTCGGGCTCTCGGTCGTTCATCTGGGGAGGCATCTGTCCCGGCTTCTGCGGCTGGGGCCCATGCGCATCAGCAGTTCGTTGCGCTGCACATCTTGTGGCGGCGCTCTCATGAGGTTCATCAGGAACTCAGCATTATTGTTGTTGCGGGAGACATCAGGCGGCCAGATCCCTGACTAGGGGCGCGCTGGCGCTGTCCCACAAGGTCCTGGAGGAGCTGATCAGGACGAGCAGACTGTGGTTGCGGTCGAGGAGCGAGAATCTCCTGAACATGTTGAGGTGGAGGTCGGCCCATGGGTGGGCCGTCCATCCGGCGATCACCTCCGTATTGCTGGAAAGGCGACTCGGGCGAGGCAATGGCATTGGGTCTGCCAGCATTGGGTGGTGTGCCCTGAGGAGCGGCAAAAGGCGACGGGCCAGGGGTGTAGCACTCATAGTCTGCTTCTGCAGCTTCGCAAGGAGCTGCTGGAAAGCCTGTCGCTCGTCCTCGGGTCCAGAGGCTGGGCCAGCGGCAGTAGGCATAGGCAGGGGCATAGGCATAGGCAGAGGGACACCACCATTAAGAGGCGGCCCGGTCATAGGAGTGGGAGGTTCCGTCTTTCCTCGAGGTTCCTCCTGGGGCTGGGAAAAGAACGAGGTAAACCTCGACGATTTTCCAGCCGGCTTGGGCTTGTTGACAGGCTCCTTGGCCTCGCTGGCGCCTGGCGTCTCAAGGCCGGCATTGGATGCAAAGGCCATGAAGAACTTGTCGGGGCCAGATTCCACGGCTGGGGCAGATTGCACCGGGGGCCTCTCAGCCTCGACGACAGCTTCGGCCTCGACAACAGCTGCGGGCTTGGGAGGAGCGGCAGGTATACCGGCCTTGGCCTTCTTCATCTCCTCCATCCATTTCTGGAAGTCCTGCTGAGTGTGGGCTTCGGGGTGCTCCTCAAGAGGTTCATCAAGCCATTCGGGTTCGCGCTCGACTCGATGGTCTCGATCGCGTCCCCAACGCCTGTCGTTCGTGCGGTTGCTAGTGCGGTCATCAGGAACCTCGGCGGATGCATCGCGGTCTCTCCAGCTCTTTGCGCGGTCTATGCGCTCCCGCTTATCTGGGGTGGAAGTTTCATTGGTGTTGGTGGTAGGCTCGTTCTTGTACCACGGCTCGGACTTGTTTCGATTCTGGCCGTTTCGAGACCGGTCGTTGTCCTCGCCCTCTTTGTCACGGGAAAACGAGTCAAAGCTTCGCAGCGGACGATCTCGAGTAGGTTCGCGGTCATCGCGGTCCCTGGGTTGTCGTCCGCCGTCTCGGAAGTTGCCTCCCATGCGTCCATGGAAGCGCTCAGCGCCTTCATGCCGAAACTCTTGCGAGGCTTCACCGTACTCCAGCCGTCAGATTCACCTTCGGCTCCCTCGCGGCGACGGAAGCCATTGCTGTTGCGACCATCGCGGAATCGATCGTTTTCTAAATCGCCGTTTCGACTTCGGAAGTTGCCGAAACGAGCTGGAGCGTCCGATTCTTTGGTCTTGTCATTTTCAGTAGCTTTGTTGCCTCGGGCTGAAGCGAAAGCCATTCGAGGGGGGGCAAAAACGAGATCTTCAGGGTCTAGACAATTGCGCACAAGTCAGCACGTGCAGAACACAGGAGCTAAATCCAGGGGGACCGACTGGAACTGTTCCGTGAAACATGTCTCTCGGCGCCAGGGCGGCGGTTGGTCTGGTCGAGGAGAGGGTTTTCATTTGATCGAGGTCGATCGCCGGTCGTCTTGTTTTGGGTTCGGTTTGGTTCAGGTGGGGGTCTGAGGCACGAGGTCAGGAGATTGATGTCTGCAGCAGAGAACACTTGATCTTACCCCATCCATTCCTCGGCAGGAGGGAGATTTGGAGGTTTTATACATAGCGGTGAATCCCGCAAGTGCAGCAGTGTATCCGCTGTGTATCGGACAGACATGGTGTGGTATCTGGTGATGCGATGCGCATCCGAGAGAGGAGACGGTCGCACAGGAGAGGAGAGGGGCGGGTTCCCAAGAGAAGTTCAGGCGCGCGCTGGTTATATCGTAGGAGGTTTGGATCTTATGGGAAGGATGACGGGCTTGCGTTCAGGGCGGCGGGCAAGTTATAGCCCACGAGGTTGATCCTCGACAGGCGAGTGTGACGAGGAAACGTGGCGAGGCGGAGATGCGGTAGCGGAGGTGAAGCGGAGAGCAGGTCGATCAGTCGCAGGTGAGAGTCGGTGAGTCGGCGAGGCAGCGTGAGCGTATTATCGTGAGGAGATCTCGGGCGATAAAGGTCGAGCGACAGGGCGAGAAGGCGAGCGTGGCAGATATGAGATGGCGGAGGAGGGTGACGTCCCGAGGTGGTGCTGGACTGGACAAGGCGAGCAGAGGGTGGAGCCAGAGCTGGCCTGGGCTTGCTGGGCTCTGCTGGCTTTCTCAAGGAAGGTTTTTTGTGGCAGGGGCGTGCTACAAGGTTTGCTTTTGCTGTCGTCGGTCGTCGCAGGTGGGAAATACCAAGATACTGTGTAACGATATGGAGGAAACAGGATGGGCGATAGAGGGTGGTGGGAATGTTGAATCGAGAGATGTTTTTTGGTGGCTTGACGTGGTTGCGAGGAGGAGGAGGTGGAGGCGGTCGCAGTGGGAGAGGCGAGAGCGAGAGAGGGCTCGGCTGGTGTGTCCTAGCGCTCTAGCGTGGTGATGACAGTTGTACAAGGAAAGGGAAAAGAGGTCGTCGTAGATAATGAAATGAGTCTCTTTCTTTTTTGGGTGGGAAACACAAGAGCGAAGTAACTAATGGGGTTGGTAAATATGGTTTTCCGCTGTTGTTGTCGGATGAGCGTTTGGAGAATGGATTGTGATGGTGAAGGCGGGAGGAGAGACAGAGAGACACAGAGAGGGAGGTACATTGCTTGCGACCCAACGCGGTGTACCATGGCAGGTACCTCGACGGACGCTGCACGCACTCAAAGCACGCTGTGAATGCCTGAACGCGTCCGTGCTGGAGGGGGCCACAGTGGCGAGTTGTCGCCTGGAGGTTACCCACGCTGGCGTTGCCCAGCTACCTCGGTGGGTACCTCGACAGGCGGACCATCGGGTGTACCTCCTCCAGACATCCATGGATGCATTGTTCCAATGGATCTCCAAATGGATGTCCCGGTTTTGGCACCGCTCCGGACTCGGCCGGTTTCTTGGACTAACACTCGGGAGGGCATTCGGAGCCTAGAGTCAACGGAGTAAACTGTTGTTGGGCAAAGACACTCAATACATGGTCCGTAAGTACAACGTCAAATACAGGATGAACCTTTCATGCCGATTCATACTTGCATTCTCATTTACATTTCAACACATTGTTATCCCATAAACTAAATTCTACTTCTGAGCCGCCACAACCTCCTCGTCCAGCGGCAGGATGTGCGGCAGCGGACCGACGGGCGTGATGGCAAAGGGGTTGATCTGCGTGTGGCTCCTCGTGTAGTGCCACTTGATGTGCTCAAACTGCGTCGTCTCCTCCCCAAAGGCCGGCTGGTTCCAGTACAGGTTGCGCATCCACCGGTGCAGCGCCGGGTACCCGGAGCGGATGTCGCGAATGTTGCACTTGAAGTGCTGCACGTAGACGGGATCGAAGCGGATGATGGTGACGAACCTGGAGGGTCAGTATAGATCTAACGGTTGGAAAGGGGGGGAAACTCACAGTCGAATGTCCGCCTCGGTTATCTTGTCTCCAAAGTAGTACGGCCCCTCCTGCGTCGCGAGATGCTTCTCTGCCCGGTCCAGCGCCTCAAAAAGCGCCACCACGTTGCGCTCGTACGCCTCGCCCGTCGTGGCAAAGCCAGACTTGTACACGCCGTTGTTGATGAGGTCGTACGTCCACTCGTGCGTCTCCTCGATCTGCTTCTGCAGGTTCTCCGGGTACAGCTGGATGGCCCTGTGCTCCTCGTCCAAGAGGTCGTCAAACTGTCTATCCGTCAGTCATGAAGCCACTTGAGAAAACAAGCAACTCACCTCGGTGCCAAACATGCGCAGAATCTCACTGCTCTCGTTGCTCACGATCCTCTTGGTCTTCTTGTCATACAGCACCGGCACCGTGTACCGCCCCTGGTAATCCTTCTCGCTCTCAAAGTACACCTCCTTGAGATGCGTAAACGCCTCATGACCTTCAATCGGGTCCGGCACGACATTCTCCCCGGGGACGTCGCCGTCATCCTTTGTCACGAAGCGCCAGCCGCCCTGCCCGAGGTGCCAGTGCACCACCGAGAAGGAGACAATGTCCTGGAGGCCCTTGAGGCGGCGGGCGATGAGGGTGCGGCACGCCCACGGGCAGGCGTAGCTCACGTAGAGGTGGTACCGGCCCTTCTCGGGGGGTACTGCGCGCCGGGCTCGCGCGAGATCCAGTCGCGGAATGAACTGACCTGGCGCTTGAACTCGCCAGACTTGTCGCCGGGCTTCACCCAGTCGGTGACCTTGGCTGTGGTGCTTGCCTGCGGTGCGTTAGCAAAAGCGAACAAGAGACGGGGTGTTGAAGCATCAACGGACCATTCTGATCTGATCCGTAAACTGGACGTTAAATGTGGATGTCGTTGCTGGTGATAGCTTCACCGAGTTCGCAAGATGTGTCAAAGTTCTCACAGATTGCTGCTTCTGCTTCAGGCGTAAACTATGATTCCAAGCTCCAAGTGCTCGAATCCTTAATCCTTGCATCGACATTTCAAGCGGAACCCAGCTCGACTTATGACGGCGACAGGCAACCTCTTTATACTCGAACCCCCTCTCAAAGGGTTGGACGTATCACCCTTGCTCACTAAGACTTGCTCAGCAGCCCCTCACCTGTGCTAGACTCACGCTGCAAAGCCCAGCCTTACAAACTGTTGTCCTGCTGGTCGAGCTATTCCGTCCTTGAGCTGTGCGTCTCCAATTTCATAATCGTGGCGTAATATGTCCCCCCACTCGTCTGCGTCCCGCTTAGTTATTCGTCGTGCCGTCTTGATAAGCTGCCCATTCATCATGACATGAGGCTTCGTAAACCACTTAGAGTCGAGCTAGCAGATCCAGGCCCAGCTATTGGGCCTTGAATGTGTCCTTCCTTCACCAGATCTATCATCTTTACAAGTCTCCCTCATGATCCTGTCCGTCATACCTTCCTGGTCGAGGCAGGGTTGTTTCGGCTACCCCGCAATCGTGGCATGAGGCATCCCAAAGCAGCTGAACCGACATAAAAAATGATACAAGTCAACACAGCACTCCCAGTCACACAAGAATTGGTTTGTCTATCTGAACGAATTCGCTCATCCTTTGTTCGTGTGCTCTTTCGCACTTGTCTCATCTATCGCTTCCGTACATATTTAATGACCGACAATAATCTTCTCATCTCCTTATGCAATCTTCACCTTGATGTAGGGGACCTCCACGTCCTCCTCGGCGAGATCCTCCGCTACAATCTCAAAGATGACTTCCTTCTGGTGCTCGGGGGGGCTTCTTCGAGATCGTCTCCACCAGCTTGCTGAGCTTCATCGCATATCGCTCCTTCAGCTTGGCAGGTGGGAAGAACGAGGCATACAGAAGGCTGACTCCTGAGCTGAGCATGCTGATGCTCAGGCCCTTCTCCTTGAAGGTATCCAAAAGCTCCCTCAGGGTGATGTCGTCAATCTCGAATCGATCCCAAATCTTGTCCAGCTTGACATCGCCCTCAGGTCCCTTGTACACCACCTTGGGGCTGGCAATGGGCTCACTGAAGCCAAAGAAGGGCAGTGCCAGGTTGATGAAACCGTTCTTGTACTGCTCAATGTCATCCTTGCCATCAATGATCTTGAACAGCTCCAGGACCACCAGACCAGTAACCAGGGCCGTCGTGGTGGCAATGGCGGGAATGATCTTGCCGGCAATGAACTTGGTCTTGTGGCGATCAGCGGGCTCGATCTTGTAGTTCTCCGCTCTCAAGTTACTGCAAGCAGTAATGAAGTCGATGTGGTGGTTCGAGTCGTCGTCCTTCTCAAAGTCCACCGGCACCAGCTGGAAGCCAGACAAGGTGTTGGGCGCGGGCAGGCTAGCAGTCAGCTTGTCCAGCTCGTCATTGTCGTCAAAGCTGCTCTGCTCCGGCTCCTAGATTCAGTCAGTATCACATCTTCCAGGGCTGCACGAGTACTTACAGGCTCCTTGTCATCCGCCTGGATCTTCACGCTCGAGTCGGGAGTAAAGTCGGGCACAATGACATTATCCAACTCCCGCAGGTAGATGGATCTGTCAGTTCCAGGCGACTTGATGTCGTAGTTGAAGGCGTGTAGGTTGGCCGCGGCCACAACGAACCCAAAGTGTGTCGGGTTGTTGGGGTCAAACTTGAGCGCATCCGGAGCACGCTTGGGGCCAGACCAGAAAGGTGTTCCGGTCGATGTCTCGGAGTCCTTGGGGAAGTTGTAGAGAAGCTGCTGGATCTTGTTGGCAAACTCGGCCTCGAAGAGCCGGCGAGCCCAGGCGATGCAGTCCTCAAAGGTTCGTGGCCGCTCGGTTGTGAGGTAGTTGCGGATCGTCTCGAGTGTCTCCTTTTGGTTGCCGCCCTGCTTCAGGGTTGACTCCAGGAAGTTGGGCTGCGTCAAGTACAGGTTGACGGTCTGAGGTGCCTTGACAAAGAGCTTCTCAAACATGTACTCCTTGGACCATGCAATGGTGTGCTCAATGCGGTTAGGGAAAGATCGGATGGTGCACATGGGGAACTCCTTCTCAGGAGGGTCCTGCGAGGAAGAGTAGGATTCGGTGAGGTGAGGGAGGACGACCTGCGTGTTGCCCTTGGTTCCAAGAGTTCCACTCTCGAGGAGAGGCTTCTGGAAGAAGACACATCGTCGATCCACATATGTTCGCGCCTCCACGTTGTCGAGGGCGTTGGTCACACCGTCGAGGTTGCGCCAGAAGGTTTCATTGAAAACGTTCTCGGTCTCGGGACTAACGCGTTCCTTGAGCGTTTCAATATGGCCCTGAAGGTCAGGGTTCATGCGCTGGACTGCCTTGGCGGCACAGTCACTCTTCATCTGGCCAACATCGTCGGCACGGAAGAGGAACTGTCGGTTCAGGTTGCTCCTCTCGATCGAGTCCATGTCAGTCACCCAGATCTTGCCCTCGGGGCCCGTCCCAAGACCAATCATGGCCCAGTTCTTGAGCATCTCGCATCCAATAGCGCCAGCTCCGACAAGGAATTGCTTCAGGTTTGCGATCTTGTTCTGGTACTCGGTTCCGAAAACGGCGATCTGACCGTCGTAACGGCTGCCAATAGGCTTGCAGAGCTCGGGAGAACGCTTGGTACTTGTGGGCAGGGACTCGAGAGAATCAAAGTACATCCACTGGTTGATGGGCTGGAACTTGCCAGAAACAGCCTTGAGAATTTCCTGAGCAGTGATACCACCAAAGTAAGCAGCCATGGGGTTAAGGTCACCCAGAGCCTGGTAGCTCAGCTCCTTCAGCAGCTTCTCGTCCAGCTCAATCTCCAGACCCTCCTCCTCGGCAAACTTCTTGGCCGCACCCAGCACAATGGTCGCATCATCGTCGTCCATGGGGTTGGGGAGCCGTCCCTTTGCGACCTGGAAGGCATGCAGGGACTGGAAACCAAGATGCAGCTGTTGAGGGCGGTCGAACTTGGCAAAGTCGGAGATGAGGAACTCGGGCTCCTTCAGGGCATTGGTGAAACTCTTGAAGTTGACAATCTTGGGCATCTTGACTTGCTGGTACATGCCACCCCGCTGATACTGGCCAAGCTCGGACACGTCGCCGATCGAAAAGGTGTAAGGGCCCTTGACGGTAATCTTGCGGGGCTCGCAGCCGTTCAGGGCCTCCATGCCTTCAACCTCGGAGAATGTCACATAGTCGCCGTCCTCCAGCCCGTGTCGGGTCTCGTCCAAAGCGGAGACCAAACCCTCCTCATCGATTCCAGCAACGATGCCGCTGAGAGGAGTCTCGCCAGTGGGATCGATAACGGTGAACTTGTCGCCGAAATCGCAAAAGATGGAACCGAAGAGACCAAAGGTGTCGGCGATCACGACATAGATGCCCTTGCTGTGGCAGTAATCTCCGATGGCCTTTTGGTGGTGGATGGGGACGTTGGTCAGGACGACGATCTGGTACTTGTCGAACTGGGAGAGGTTATCGTCCAGGCCGGGAGACTGGTGGACCTTGACGGGGGTGTAGGCGTTGAGCTCGGCGACGCGGGGCACGGTAACCTCGTCTCTGGGCTTGCCAACGTCGTTGGGGGTAAGGAAGAACTGGGAGGAGAGGTCGGCAAGTTGAACTGGAGCGGGGTCGTAGAGGGTGAGACTCTTGACACCCGCCAAGGCGATGTTCTTGGCGACCTCGACACCGAGACCCTTGAGTCCGACAACGAGCACGTTGGAAGCGCCCATGCGCTTCATGGCCTCGTGGCCCAAGACATAGAGCTGTCGGCTGTAGAGGGACTCGTCGATCTCGGTGTGTCCGACGACGGACTCGTCGACCTGCATCCGGGTCGCGAGGTCGACCTCGGGCAGCTTTTGGTCCTACAAGTCGGAGAGAGGTCAGCATTTGTCAGAGAGTTTGCGCCAACGGTACGGCAGCGTGCAGATCGTAACGGGCCTCTGGCTCGAAGCATGATCCGAGGGCGTCATGAAGTTGCGGCGGCGTGCAAGAGGGCAAACTCGGACAGGATGTACTCACAACCATGGTGCGTTTATGGGTAGGAGACTCCCCGTTGGAGAGCTTTCGCTTCCCCAGCTTGTCTGCTTCAGACGCTATGTTGAAAGTAGTGAACCGGGCGGCAGCAAGAGGTGATCCAGCACCAGGCAGAGCTCAACCCCGCTGAACAAAACGTTGACGGTGAGGGGCAGGCGGGAACGTTGGAGGGGGAATGGGGTATCTGCGGGCGATGTAGATGCTCGTCGCAGACGGTAGCGGTGATGGGGAAACGTGTGCGTGTTGGTATGGGAGTCGGTGGTTTGCGAGAGACAAGTGTATTTTCCTGCCACGCAGTCAGGTTGAAGGAGTGGAAGACTGAGGCTGAGAGCGCGCGGCAACCGTCGACCTTCCGCGTTGATGAGGTAATGGCCCGAGGCAGTTTAGCGTGAGGCGGGCGGGCAGTGCGGGCATGAGGCATGAGCTGGCTGGCCTGGGATGGAAGCGGGTAATCGCAGCCTGTGCCTTACATAAGCGAGCAAGAAGCCGAGAAGGGAGTGAGGGGCACACTCTGAATTCGAGTCGGTGGGGTGACGGGCCAGGCACCACCAGCTGGTTGCCCCGCAGCCAGTGAGAAGCTGACTACCCTGGAGCGTTGGTGGGCTCGGGCCCCTCCAAGGCATGGGTCAAGACTCGACAAAACTGGCCACCTGTGCCTGTTCCAAGATTCTGTTGGATTCCATTGACCTCATCTGGCTAGGCAGGTCTGAGTCTATGCATAGTAATCCAAAAAGGTTGTTTCTATTGCTGGTGGTGGTGGACGGCGACTGCTTTTGTCAGCGCCGATCCGGTCTGGGGTGAGCTTCACCGGCCTTGGAAGAGGTACGTAGATTTTGGTGCTTGTTGGCGGGGTCAAAGCATCCCGCAGCCACCAGACGTCTGTGAATCGAGCAGCCCAAATATGAGTTAATCACAATTTCAGCACTGAATACGGATACGCTCATGAGTTTGTGTCACCTCACACTCGAGGGTGGAGCTTCACTCAGCTACACGGGATGGCAAGGATGAGCACCAGTCAGTCACTATGGCATAAACTAAGGACAGGCATCAATTGTTCTTTATTTGGCCGTTCGCATAGTTACGATAGCGGTGTAGAGTCTACCCGGATCGAACTGCGCCTAATGCTACTATGTGTCTGGGTATCATGAGCAGTGGGCTAGTCGCGGGTTCGTTGAGCTGGCGGATTCGTTCAAATCCCCAGTTGCCGAAAGCGACCGACAACGACGGCGACAATTGGCGCACTTAGCCGACCTTCTTGAGCTCAACGTCGCTAGATGCGCCATTAGCGGGACGGCCGGTTGGTTATGGGCAGCGCATTGTACTTACAAGATGAGGCTGGAGTTGGGGGGAATGTGGCCGGGGAAGCCGCTGTAAACGCCGTGTCAGCTAATGCGCGCTCTGTGAAGCTCGTATCAAGGGCAATGGGAATAGGTTCGGAGCTCCGGCGACAGCAATGAGCCACGTTTGGGGGGTGGCGGGGGACACGATTGGTCTGTGCTAGATCGAGATCGAGAGGGGAGAGTTGGAGGGCTTACCGAGCACCATAGCCGTAGTCGCTGGAAGAAGCTTGGTTAGCGATGCGCACGACCGAATGCGTGAGGAGAGCTTACGGGGTGATGTCGAGAGTGGCCTTCTCGCCGACCTGCATCTGGGTAACGCCCTCATCCCAGCCTGGGAGCATCTTGTTAGCATCGTCATGTCTGGTAGCTGCTCACGGACGAGGACGGATATGGGGCTTGCGTACCCTTGATGACCTGGCCTACGCCAATGGTGACGACAAAGTCGCCGCGGCCGACAGAGGAGTCGAACCTGAAGAGGGAGCAGGTTAGCTATTGCGCACGATTGAGCAACGGCGACGACGGCTGGGTGCTTACTTGGCGCCCTTGTTGTCGGGCTTGGACTCGTCCTTGAGGTAGCCAGTGTACTCAATGGTGACGGTCTGGCCGTTGGTAGGGATGGGACCGGAGCCCTCCTGGAGAACAGTCTTGGTGACGCCCATGATTGCTTGGGTAAAGGAGAAGTAGCGGGATTGGATTTGAGGTGCGAAGGGATTGAGTCTGGTGGTGATGCGAGCTGCGCGAGGGATGGATGCAAGAGAGAAAGGCCGCATGTTGGAACGGGGGCGTGGACCTTTAAAGGGAAAACGGGAAAGGGGAAGGTGGAAGGCACAGTGAATCACAGTCAGGACCTGAGCTCAGAAAGGTACGAAGGAGTGTTGAGAGAAGCTCTGGCTCGTTTCCCCCTCGGGCGATGTGTGGTTGGATGGCTTCAGAGCCCCGGGGCCAGGTCTTCCAATCCCAGGGACGCAATGGAGGGGCAGTTGAGATCGACGGCGGGGCATTGGCAAGCCAGAATGACGAACAATGCCAATCAGCTTGCGTGAAGGCTCCACTTGGGATGACGAGTGGGAGAAGCTCGCAGAATCGAGAATCCATGGAAGGGAAAAAGATACATTGCCATGGCCGTCGTGATACCCCAGGACGGGCCTCGGATGGCAACACGTGCAGGGTTCAGAAAGGCGGTAAATCCAATTCAGGTTTCTTGTCTGTTGGTTGAAAGTACCTCAGTTGGAACATTCCTACCTGGTATCTTGACTGTACCTGGGTCCTGTAGCCGCTGCTGTGCCCAAAGAGTGCGTCTTCGGTGCTTGGCGTACCCATCTCATGATTCGACAATCACCACCTCAACCTCTCGGGGTCTATAACTGCCTCTTCATGTACCGGCTGGCTGATCTATTCTTAGTCGCTGTACCTGCTGCGTAGATAGATACATCATACGTACATCCATACATATTCACGCGCATACCATCCGTCTCAGCCCATGACGTGGTGGGGCTTGTTGCTCATCCTCGTTCAAGCTAGGTTGGCAAAAAGCAACTCTTTCCATGGTTTATCAAGACAACATGACACCAGACAGACCAACATGAAACGAGGCAGTGTCGATATTATCCCTCAGCCTCGTTTCGACCCGGCTGGCTCGTCTGTATAGCCTAATCTCCCCCCGCGCGCTGGTTGGCCATGTTTCGACCGCCCACTCCATCCTCTCTCAGTCAGATCATGACAACCCAGCAGCTATATCGTTCAACAACTCGATACCCGCCAAGAAGGTATGCATAGCTAACCCGTGGTCACAAAATCGGCCTGCCGCATCCATCCTCTCCTGTTGCAACCCGTCGCCGGCAACCTTGCTGCAGGACAGCTTGAGGCCCACGCGGCCGAAGTATTTCGGCCCTCTCGGGGATGCGGGTGGTGATACTTGTCGAGGTAGTCTCCTACCTTGCAGGCACCTCAATCTCCCCACGATGACAAGTCATAAACCGAGTCAACTGCGGGAATGAGTTGGGCGAGCGTGTTGGGCGAGTGTGATACTGCGGCTGGAAGCTGCTTGTGTGACAGTGAGGGTCCGCACTGAATCGTCCTTAATCGACGTCGTGCAGATCGTGCCTGCGGCATCTTGCATCTGTGATGCCTCGATCTCTGTTTGCAGTTTCTCAAAAGGCCATCCTTGAGTAACTAGAGTATGTTGCTCTGCATATCTTCCGAGATCATGGCCTCTAGTGCCGAAATGGGGATGTCGAGCTGAGTTCAAATGTCTAAATTGATAACTGTTTCTCATCTGATGGGCCGGCCAGGTTATGATACCAACGTCAGGTACCTGCCAACCAACTACAAATCCGACTAGAGCACATCGCGGTGAGACTTGGAAATCTGACAAGGAGCGTCTCCGCATGAATCCATCAAGCATGAAGCCGAAACATATCGGACGTACTATGCAGGCGCCCTGCACGTCTGCCCCCGAGAGCCAAAGCTCATCGACGACGGCCATGATCACGATCCAGGACATATGTGCTGTGTGCTCCACACTGGGAACGCCGTGAAACACTTTTTGCATACCACACCGATCATTCTCATGCTGGATGACTCCTCCAGAATCGTCTCACAAGTGCCCAGCTCGCAAAAGACATGGGTATGCAACCGAGCCATGCGCTTCATGTCTCGGTGCTGGATAGTAGCGCCCGACACGTGGAAAGCAGAGACTGGAGAGACGAGCATGTGGTGTTGTACTCGGCAGGATATCAGCCCTCAAGCGAGGCATGGTTGCGAAGAGACACCGAGGTTTATATCACCATGCATTTTGTGCGACTTTTCAGCACGAGGTTTGTCGAGAGAGCATGGGCGCAGTGGCTGTTGGGAGATACGAAAGAAGATTGCGTCATAATGACTGGTTTTGAGATGTTTGATGCTGTCCATGAGCTTTGGTCCATGGGCTTTGGAAACACACTGACGCCGACATGGATACTGAGGTGTACGGGACTTACACGCAAGATGAGAGCATGTACAATTGGTGGTGCATGAAACTATCAAGACACGGCTTGCTTGGTGAGACATCGGTACGAATTGAACGTCCTGGGATCGATGCCTTTGTCAAACACCATGACGATAACACCAAGCTCACAGGCTTGATGATGGGCTCACCCGAGACTTCACCTTTCCTTGTCAACCGACATAGCCGCGATAGTATGCCGGGACAACCCCACTTTGATCTCTTGTGCTTTGACAGTTTGAGGCATCTCTCGAGGCAATGTGGAGAGAAGCAAGGATGAAACGCGAGGCTGAACAAGTGTGCCAAAGCATCGGAGATTGCCCCATGGACAGCGCATGGCGGGGTCCGAACTGCACGCTTGGGACCTTTCGCGTGGGGCCTGAAATGGAAAAAAAAAGAAAATTAGAAGATGTATATGAAGCGACTCAGAGTGGCCTGTTTTCAGCTTTGATCCTATCTATGGATCTGTTGAGGACCCGGCGGGCTCCGGTGGCTGAAGGCATCCCCATGCTTGTGGCCGTCTTGAAAGCAGAGAGTCCGAGTGAGTTCAACGAATATTCTGGAGCCCGTGATGGAGTCCTGCAACTACCTCGGCCGGCACGAGGTGGATGCCGGGACGTATGCCTCAACACTAACTGGGTTCACCAAGTCGAAGACGGGTCAGTGCGAAGCCAGCCCTTGAGATGGCAAACATCAATAGTTTAGAATCCCGAAAGTTAATATGAGTTCGGAGAGAGAGTATCTCGTGCCGTTGCTGTTGACTTCAGGATGTCTCCTCACTCCACCGTCTTCCTTCTGCTCAAGGCCTTAGGAAATGCTGGCCAAAATTGGTTCATGAGAATTCCCTAAAGACAGTATATACTGGTTGCAACAGATTTAATCTATAGATCTTCACTGGCCAGTTGTCGAGATGCTTGAGCGGATATCATGGGGTGTTACTGAAGACACATGGCTCGATTCTATTGACGGTAGCTAGGTCAAGTACAAGCGAAGGTTCTGTGATAGGAGAGCAACTGCATTGCTACGAAATACAGCATTCAAGAAGCCACGGGTGAGTATATAAGCATAATTGACTGATGTATTGCTTGGTCACTTCCTCCTTGGAAGGCGGCAGCGGTACTTTGAACCATTAAGATCTGGCCCGGGTGCTCAAGAGATAACTAATGGTCGATTATGAGATAACTATCCCTGAACGGGTTGGATATTTACCTGAGAGTGTAACATTCTAGTGTTTAAGCTTATATAGACAACCCCCTCGTTCACCACGCTCCTCCGGCCCACGACGACAAGGGAGGAGTTGCCAACCCAGAGGTGACGGCTCCGAAACCATCCTCAGGACCATCCTCGATCCAAATAACCGGGATAGTCCCTGGTGCATTATCAGAAGTGCCTATTTTCCTTCTTGTGTGTTATAAACATGTGTTCCTCTACCAGTCGGAACAGCAGAGAGAGAGAGAGTTAAAGGTCGCGAAGGTTTACGCGGAGGTCAAATAGGTTTAACATGACCACCTCCGCTGGAGTGTCTCCTGCCATGTATTCGGGGACCATCCATTTACGGGTGTCACTGGGGTTGTCTACCCTGACAAGGTCATACATACTAGTCAACGCGATTCATAACAGTCGAATTGACAGATCAAACAGTAGTATATACAATGTGACAAGGAAGGCGGGTCACCTTGGTCGAGAGATGGGTCGCACTAGTACTGGGATGCATATATCGATCGCGATAGGTGAAGCACATAGCGATGGGAACTATATATGAGGAAGCATAGCCACCAATTCCAATACTCGGAGAGTTTCTTTCCTTTGTTTTTTCTACATTGCCAAGCCCGAATCGCTGGGAGTGGAAACTCCCATGGGGATACAGCAGCAATATATGCCTTGCACAAACGTAAAACGGCAGACGGAGGAGTGCAAACCCAAGTCCGACCACGGCCAGGCATGATTCAATATGAACGTGTGATGAGGAACACACATGGCGGAAGATGAAACTCACCTCGCGCCTTCTTCCGCGTCTGTGGCTAGGTAGGGTTAGGAGTATTAAACAACGACACTGGCCAAATATAACTTCGCCGTGCTCTGTCTGGCATTGCGCACATGGTGATGAAAGTGATGTTAGCATAGCTTGGCCATAATGTTGACTTGGCCATCATCGCACGAGTAACTGGCGATGCTGTTCGGACATTACGTGGACCAATGTAGGTAGGGCCAGCGCATTGTGAACCCGTTGCTCAGCCATCGTGACAACGTAACGCAGCTTTCGCATCAATAGGACGCGTTGTGCGCCGAGCTCTTGGCAACACCGCACCTGACAATCCCTGAATTGAGCCTCGCCAAGATGTCCATGCTTGAGTCTCTTGATTGCCATTCTACTCTTGGCGGGCACTGGATAAGGGGGTTTTTGTACGATGCCGAGCCCCCTGAGCTTACGACGGAGTGTTGAATGTGTTGGCAAGCAAGGCGGGCGCAGAATGGTTGCTACCGTTGTAGTGCAAGTATCTCGTTTCTGGACAATGCGCCATAACTGGGCCAGAACCATGTGTCTGTGGAATTCGGGAATTGTCGTAGCAATTGTGGTTCACTTCGTTGAACAGGCCGTTTGATACTGTAAATTTGAAGTGTCTTCCTGTTCTCATACCCTTGGCGCCAAAGGGAACACGATGAGTGGCATGGTTGAGGGTGAGCAACGATTTTGCCTTCTCTCATACTACTTTTAGAGTGATAATACCGCTTAAAAATGATGGAAATATAACTTTAGCATGATGTTTGTTCACTGGGTACTCTATCATGACCGTTAGTCACGTCGTCGGCAATACGATGTCCGAGTCGGGCAGACCCTACCTATCTATAGCCCGGCGAGTCTGACTTACATCTTTGTTGATTTAAAGGCGGTCTAAGGCTATATCTTTGGTGGCCCAGATGTAGGATATTCGAAGATGGATTTAAGGTGGTGACCGCTGTAAGACGGGTCTGTGGGTGTGACTGATAGGGCTGTAAGGCTGGTCTGATCACATATCTGGAACCACCACAATTATTGTGAATGGTGTTGGGAGAAAGAGTGACCGCTACGATGTGCCTCAAATGAAGGCGTGTTGCGGTAGAAAAGTGTTGACGGTTTCGTTTGTCGTTCGTTGTCGGCTTGTTGATTGTCCAAGATGCGGTGAACTTGCACGAGGCAAGAAAGTGATGGCTGGGCCACGCCGTTGGAGGCCGCCAGGCAAAGGGCGTGAAGCATGCATATGTCTTTTGGAGATCATGTTGTTGGTCTTATTCATGTCTTTCAACACGGATGCCGAGTGCCATGAAGCATCTTGGCTGCAGCTTGGAGAACTTGGCGAGAGAGGCCTCCATCAGATTCTCCATCTCGGATCGCGTCACTAGGGTCGATCTAGAGCAGGTCCCTTGGACCCTGGGCTGATGATGCACATTCAAGTTATTTAATGGAAATTACCCGCGCCTGTTCGCATTGCCGTGTTCCGAAGCCATCATGAATTCCAAGTACGGGCTGACCAATGAGCGGCGACGGCTGAGCCTTGTGGAACCTGTCAAGACACGTCCCCCGGGCCAAGGTGGGCGCCGAGAAACGATCAGGGTTCCCGGGAGAGCGCCTTGAGTGCCCAGACCCTGGGCGCTACGCGGCACTCATAACCGCTACGGGCCCAGGCCTTGGCGCGCTATGTGCCGCTGGATCCGGGAGTTTCTGCAGTCAGGAGCTCTCTTCAAGGTGAGCATGACGTCAGAAATTGGCAGGAAACCACGGTGCTACCTGTTGCGAGATGGTGATGCCGTGGTCGCCAAGGGCTTGTGCTGCTGCGCAGATGGGCAGATGCAGTGGCTGGGCTCTTGAATTCTTTTTCGCACAGCCTGACGAAAAGACGAGAAAATCGTCCGAGGGGACAACGGTCGTTGGCGCGCCTTCAAATATCAGCCACCATCCACCATCGAAGCTGCTCTTGACCCAAAGCGGATGATATCCTCACTGCCGAGCTGCGTTGCGACGGCGCCCATCACACCACTGGACCCTGCGAACCAGCCTCCAGCCTCCTCGCGAACTCAATCCTGCACCTGCATCCTCATCATACTGTCATAAACACGGCGCGCCGGCCAGAGAGTGCTGATCTATTCGGCTGTCCCGGACCTGGACCTTGTCTGATTCAGCGACGGCTACGCTCTCGGGCGCAATCTTGAAGCCGCCATCTTTACTTGTCGCAAACCCCGCGAAGCCCGGCCTCACGATCCCCAAAATGTCGACCCAAGACACGGCCGAGGGCCAGACGAACGGCCACAACGAGGCTCCGGTCAACGGACAGAACGGCGCACCCAAGTCGCCGGATCCTCACGACAATGGTCACAACTTGCTGAAGCATCCTACGAGGATAGGCAGCGGCCTCAAGGAGCGCATCAATAAGGTTAAGAACGGTCCTCCCGGCGGCTTCGATACGACTCCTCTACCAGATGCGCCCCAGGGCTACACGATCCGCTTCGTCTTCCACAGCGCCTCGAATCTTCCGCCCGCAGACTTTGTCACGGCCTCTTCAGATCCCTTCCTCGTCGCGACGCTTCGGGGACACAGCCCAAGAGGCACAAGGAGGACCCGGACCTTGTCCACAGGACGAGAACCATCAGGAGGACCACCGAGCCCAAGTGGGAGGAGGAATGGGTTGTCGCCAACGTCCCCGGCTTCACGCTCAAGTGTCGAATGTATGACGAAGACTTTCCTGATCACGATGACAGGCTGGGGAACGTGACGATCAAGATTGATCGCCTGTCCGACACATGGCAAGGGCTCGACGAAAGCTTCAAGGCTAAGAAGCGCATGATGAGCAAGAGAGCCTACTTTGCCAAAGCTCTTACAAGCGTCGTCAACTCGAATGTCCACATGACGCCTATTCTCCATCTGAGCATGGAGCTGTTGGGACCATCAGATCCGCCTCATGCGCAGATGTACACGGTAGGACCGACAACCTGGGTCAAGCACTTTAGTCCCTTGATTGGTCGCATCGCCGGTGTCAAGGTGAATGCCAACGAAGAGGACGATGCCCGAGAGGATGGAGATCGTAAGAATGGGAAAAAGAAGAGCAGGACTCAGAAATACGAGTACGCACCCCCATCCCCATGGCAAGTTCCAGACTGACATGTCTCGCCAGCTTTCAAGCAAACGAGATGCAGCTGCAAGGCCCAGTGCCTCCCAAACTGTACCACCGCTTTGTCGAGTTCAGGCCCATCATCGCCTCAATCTACTCGTCGACCGGTTTACGCGGCAAGATTCTAAATAAGGCGCTGCACAGCCAGCACCGCCGCATCTACAACTTTAACCAGTCAACCGAGTACGGAGACTTTGACGCGTGCTCCAAAGAGGCTGCACTCCAGTTCCTGAAACTGGTCCACTTTGACGAGGGTGGTCGCATCTTCACCTACGTGTTGACGCTGGACGGCATGTTCAGGTTCACCGAGACGGGCAAGGAGTTTGGCATTGACATGCTGAGCAAGCACACCATGCATTCCGACGTGGAAACTTACATTGCCTGCTCAGGCGAGTTCTTTATTCGACGTCTCAGGCACCCCGTGTCCTCGGACGAGGTGAATCCTGATGAGCAGACACATCCAAATGCGCCCATCTCTGGTGGCCCTCCCAGAGACGACCCCCCGCACAACCCTGCGTATTACCAGCTCATCATTGACAATGACTCGGGCACATATCGACCCGACAAGTCCACCCTCCCACTTCTGAAGGAGTTTATGGAGAAGAACTTTCCAGAGCTCGGCATCGTGGCGATGCACTGGGAAGACAAGGACCTGCAAGAGATGAAGGAGGCTCAGCGGACCACCAAGAAGAGCGAGGGCAGGATGATCAACATGGTCATGAACATGAGCCAGAGCAGCATCAGCTCGGCCGAGAGCGAGCTCGACGACCGCGAGGCCGGCTGGGAGCAGGGACAGAAGAGCAAGCGGGAGGCGGCGTACGAGGCCCTCGAGGACCCGCACAAGGTCAAGGACGCCGTCAAGACGTTTGTCCCCGGCATGAGGGGGGAGAGGGGGAGAGCTCCAAGTGATATTGGACTATGACTGTTACGGCCGAAATTATGACATCTGGGCTAGATGGGCTGGGTTGCTTCTTTGTCGTGAAAAAAAGATACCTGGGATTGGCTTTGCAGGGACGGTTTCGTTTGTTACCCTAGCATTCTCTATTGCGATGTAGTTCTTTCTTACATCTTCTAATCTATGAGCACGCTTTCGCATTCCCTAGACAGCCTGTATCTATCTATTCTTTAACAAGCACACTCCATCTCATCACAGGTTGGACTTGAGTGCCACCCACTTGCTCGAGCACTTGGCCAGCACCTCGCCCTCCTGGTCCCTGAGGTCGCATCTAATTCTAGTCTTTCTACCGTCAATCTCGTCTACAGTTGCTGTGATGTAATAAACGCCATTTGTGGACACCGGCTTCAGGAACTTGATGTCCAACCCTCCCGTAACATTGGGTGTCTGGAATGCTCTGGCTTCCTTTCTCAACGTGCTGTTCAAGTCGAATATCGTCCCCATCGACTCATCAAGTAGCGACGCCACGATTCCGCCGTGAATCACCCCGGGAAACCCGCTGAGGCCGTCGCCCAGGGATACGAGGGTGACGGTCTCGGTGATGCTGTGCGAGGGGTCCTTTGCGACATCGGTGCTCGGAGCGTGGAAGAAGCTGATGAGATGGGACAGGCCACGTTCGTTGTTGAGCGTGTGGCCAAAGAGCTGGTCATGCGATGATGACGCCGGGTTGCGGCATGATGGGAGGAAGGGGATCGTGTTTGGGGCAGAGAGGAGGGATGCAGTCCACGGCACGGAAGCGAAGAAGGCGAGCTCCGAGGCAAAGAGGTCAGGAGGGGTACCCGGGAAGAGGATGTTGAGGGCCGGGCAGACGATGGTGCCGTCGATGGGAGGAAAAGACATTTTGGGTGAAGCTTGCGATGAAAATGAGCGGTCGAGTAAAGGTTGACGATGAGTCGCGACAACGTGCATGTCTGGCTTGAAGCGATCTCGGCAGCGCGGGGCTGGAGGTTGGAGCCGGAGGATGCAGGCTCTTGGCAGCGCGGTTTGGGATCGTTTTAGGACGGACCGGGCGACCAACATGATCCCACGGCGCGACCAGCAAGGGAGCAACGTTGAGATGGAAGGGGATGGAGTAATTAATGAAATGACGCAGTTTCTTGCAGCCGCGGGATTGTGAAACCGAGGTACCTGTCTGGGGGGAGGTGACTGTCGATCTTGGCAGGGCCAATAGAATGAGGGCTGCTCCTGTCGCTTTTGAACTGGGACTATTGCTGGGCAGGCCGAGTTGCTAAAGATTCGACTCAAGTTCCAATTGGATGGAGATAATGGCCGAGGTCAAACGGGGACTAACTTTTGGGGGGAGGGGGGTTCTAATACCAACCTAGGTGGTGCTGAGTCCAAGTATATACAAAGGACTCGAGGACTTTGTGTCACATATCGTCGAGTCTTGATATCAAGTGCTTTTAAAACGGAGGAATTGAACGCGGCAAAGAAATTGTTCAATAGATTCGTTAGTGAATGCTCCGCCATCCATGGTAACAGGCCTTTGTTTCCCAAGGCCTTTGTAAAGCTTCTCCCGCCAACGCCAACGCCAACGCCAACGGCCACGATAACTCCCGAGTTGGCTGCTGTGATCACAACGCACAATACACCGATTGCAAACAAACAGGCACAGATCATTCACTTGTTTCCCCGAAGTCTCGGTGACATTTTCTCTCATTGTGATTCAGCGGAAGCCCCTCGGGAGTACCTGCACTGGTTGCCACTGGTGGCACCTGCCAACTCTATCGCAACGCACTGTGCCTTCCTTCCCGAGAAGGAAGTGCTACCTCGAGATTCCCATTTCAACTCGCGCCTGCCTCACTCAACTCGGCTCTTTTCCATCTCCACCCCGCTCTCTTCATCCTCAGCTCGTCTTTCGTTCAACAAGCCCTCGAACGTCAAAACACCGTCAAACATGGAGGCCCTCCCCGAGAAGGGCCAGGCGCTTTCGCCTCAGGAAATCGAAGTCCTCATCACGATCGAGCGAGTCGGCGCGGGGTGCTCCATGGTGGCCATCACCCTCGTCATGGTGAGCTACTGGGCCTTCAAGAAGCTGCGCACCACCCCGAACCTCTTTCTCCTCTTCGCCTCCATGGCCAACGCCGGCGCCAGCGTGGCCTCGATGATAGGTTACGACGGACTTCAGATGGGAGAGGACTCTACCTTGTGTCAGGCCCAGGCTTTCATCTTTGAATGGTGCGCTTCCCCCGCGAGTGAAATGAGTCTGTGTGTGTTGCTGACTTGAGTGACAGGTTCATGCAGTCTGATCCTTGGTGGTCCTTTGCCATGGCGGTCAACGTGTTTCTCGTCTTCTTCTTCAATGCGAACCCTCGTACCTTTCGTCAGTATGCCTGGCTTTACTGCCTCGTCTGTTTCGGCGGTCCCATGATCCCCGCCATCGTCCTCATCTCTGTTCGCGACCACCCCTCTGGCCTCATTTTCGGAGACGCCGCGGTAAGTGACAGCTTTCTTTGTTCTTCCATGGTTAGCTCTAGTACTCTGTCCAGTAAACTGACTTATTTCAGCTCTGGTGTTGGATCGGAACAGACTGGAGCCTTGTCCGTCTGTACTCGTACTACATCCCAATCTGGACCTTTTCACTCTTGTCGATTGTCATCTACATCGCTGTCGGGTTTCATGTCTTTCACCACCGAAACCTTCTCAGAAACGCGGCTGCAGATCGCTTTGAGAGTCCGGAAAAGAAAAGCAACAGCCCATACTCAAGCAGCGAGGCCAAGGGTTCCTCGGAAGCGGTAGTGTACCCCCCACACCACTGATAGATAGACACTAATCAGTCCCCAGAACCTCACAGGACGCCAGGAATTCTATGGCACGGCTGTTACAGAGGTCCAGATCACATCTTCAGTGCCCAGACGCAAGGGCCAAGACGAGCCCGCACTTCCAGGTGTTGTTCATTCAGGGATGAGCCCCAACCGCGCTCGGTCCTGGGCTTTGCCAGCGTCCTACGACAACCTTGAGCCAAACACACCCACCAGAACACAGCGATTCGAGACTGTATGCTCCTCCAACAGCCCTCCAAACCACCCGCCGACGCTCGCTTCACGACTCCGGGCCGTCAAATCCAATGCCTCCCTGAAACTCAAGCGACTCGACCCTGTCAAGATGGCGTACCTGCGAACCAGCTTCATCTTTGGCTTTGCGGTCTTGATTACTTGGATCCCAAGTTCGGTCAACCGGCTTTACAGCCTCACCCACAATGACAAGATCAGCTTCCCCCTGAGTGTCGCCAGTGGATGCGTGCTCCCGCTTCAAGGTGTTTGGAACGCTCTCATCTACTTCACCACCAGCTGGAAGACCTTCTGTGAAGAGCTTGGGGCAGTTAAAGCCAAGTTGTTTCGAAGGCGCGACGATGGTGCTGGGGTGATTCGCCTGGACAGCAGGCTGGGCTCTTTCAGAGTCGAGCACCGCGACACCTTTGAGCGAGTGCAACACGGGCGGGCCAACAGCCCACGATATGGGGATATGTAAGGGCGAGATACTAATTTGGAGGTGGATCAGCTATCATCTGAGGGAAATGTTATTCGGAAATGGCGTTCAGGACGAAGCGCAGCGTATGCAGTCATGTGGTATTTAATCGTCAGCGGCAGAGGAGAGAGCAACGGCGCATCTCGATCACTCGTAAGGGAACCGCAATGAGTCTAGCATGATAATTTATTCATATTTGGTCGTGTAGTCGTGATCATGGCAGACTGTTTTGAATCTGTGCTTCTCACCTAGGCATCGTAAATGGCTTCGCCCTCGGCCGCATCCACGCCATCTCGCACAACCCTCTCCACAGCTGCGTCGATCTCTTCTTCGCCGTCGAGAAGATCAAGCCATGTGTTTTTCACCCCCTCAGCAGCAAGAAGGGCGTCGGCAACCTTGGCGACGGCCTCGCGGCTGATACCATTCTTGGACGACACATGGGTGGTTTTTCCAAGCTCAACCTTGGTAGCTGGGTTGTGGGTGAGAGTTCCAGGGCGAAGGTTGAGGCCCACGAGAGTAGGGCTCTGCTTGGAGACGCGGTACAGGGCCTCATCTGCCTCGATCTTGGCCTTGTAGTAGTTTGCGAGAACGCCGTTGTTGACGGTCTGGTGGAACTCGTCCCACTCGCCGGCAGGCCACCACGAGGCACCGGCACGACGGGAGCCGAGGTAAGAGACGAGAAGGAAGCAAGTGATAGTGGGAACTGTAGCAGCAGCGTTGATGAAGTGAACGGCTGCGTCACGGTCAATCTTGAAGGTCTGCGATGAGAAGGGAAGTTGAGGGAGACCTTCATACCCGCTCGGGACCGCCTTTTCCTCCTGCACCTGCATAGGTATTGTCAGAATATCCGCCATACACTTTCAGCGAGGTGACATACCGGCGCTCCAGGCGATGTAGTCGGGCTTGACCTCGTCCAGGATGCCCTGGGCCTTGTCCTGAGACGTGACGTCCTCGATGCTGCGGACGAGGACGTTGAGCTTGCCGGGGAGGCCGGCGCCGAGCTTCTCAATGGTCGGGACCTGCTCCGAGGCGCGGATGACGCTGGTGACGGTCCAGGAGCGCTTGAGGAGGGGGGGGTGAGGTGCTGGGCGACGTGGCCGTGGCCGCCGAGGATGAGGACGTGGTGAGAAGCCATTGTCGTGTTTGGGGGTGAGTGAGTTGGTCAAGCAATCGATGTTCAAAAGGTTGATTCGAGGGGAGCTTGACGTTTATTAAACTTCAATGTTTACTGAGGATTGGTCAATCACGCAACGTGGGTATGACGACATTGGCGAGGGAGCGGGGTTTTGGATTTCTAATCTGGATGGGCCATGGAATGGCATGATATGTTGAGGCGGTGATGAAACCAGCGGTTTATGAAAACGAGTTCATGTCTCGGCGATATTTTGATCGAGATGGATGGACTGAGTGAATTGGATTGCGCGTAAGTGAGGGTGGAAGAGTAGGTAGTGAGTGTTAGGCTGGACTAATAAGTGGCTGACTTGCAGTGAGATTTCATGTGGAGTGACTCTTGGACAGGGGTATAGTCTGATAACAAGCGATGGATTTATATGTTTTTATGTTCTACAACTATTAATGTTTTCAGAGTGTTCTTTATTCAGAATTTAAGCAACGTGAAGCCCTCAACCCTACACTTCACAATCAAGACAGGGTGTGGGCCAAAGCTGATTTCTTTGTGACGCAACTGAAGGCCTAAAGAACAGCAAATAGGATTCAATGGAAACAAAACCCTTCAATGAGACGTGATATACTTAAAAACACCAACTTTCACTACCAAGGTTGACAAAGAAAAGAGATTGATTGACACAATGACGCCTCGCCGAGTTTGTTGAGCCAAGCGCTTAGGTAATCCTCGTTGGAGATCTCGGGAGTTGCGGAAATACGATCGACTAAGCCGTTTACGGGCATCTGCTTCTCACAGCTCACTCACTGCCTGCTGCGTGTATATCAACCGAGACGTCCCTTCAAACCAAGGCTGCTGACTGCTGTGGTGTGGGCTTGCTGTGGAGGCGAATCGACGACTATTTCTGACCTAAATCGGCTGGCAGGGTCGTACGACCAGGCTTCACCTACAAATCGCTCAACCCTGGCTTGAAAGCAAGCTTTGAGCAGGGATCCCGGCTGGGCATTGTATGGCGCTGATCAGATATCTATTTTCTGCGAGGAATATGGCAAAGACTGTTTGCATTGTTGGTGAGTCCTAACCTCTCAACAAGTTTGAAGCCCTCACTGATAAGTTTAATAGGCGCTGGTCCTTCAGGACTCGTCGCAGCAAAGACGCTGCTCCACAACACTACCCCCGGAGAGTTCAAAGTCACAGTCTTTGACGCCCAGGAGCACGTCGGGGGCCTCTGGCCGACTTCAAAGGATGACACGGAACGACAGGTCCATCCGCTCATGTGGGCGAACCAGAGCAGGCACACGGTGCAGTTCTCCGAGCTGGCCTGGGATGAGGACGGGGTGCCCCAGTTCCCGCAGGCTTGGATGATTGGGAGGTATCTTGAGAGGTATCTGGAGCGCTTCTTGACGGGCAACCCGGGCTTTGAGCTCAGGCTTGGGACGCGGGTGGAGAGGGCTGAACGGCCGGAGGGATCGTCCGAGGGCTGGGATGTCACGACTGGAGCTGAGACTAAGCGGTTTGATCATCTGCTCGTGGCGTCTGGTTTCTTTGGGAAGCCTATTATTCCTGATTGTCTCTCGAAGGAGTCATCCATCCCCGTCATTCACAGCAGCAGTTATAGGGATCTGGAGGGCCTCCTGGGAAAGGGACGTCCCGGCGGAGGCAGGATTCTCATCGTCGGAGGCCAAATGTCTGGCGTTGAGATTGCCGGCACTATAGCATCTCACCTCTCCTCAGAGATCAACTCGCCAGATGCTTCCAAGATTGCCGACATTGACAAGTACACGATCCACAATGTCATCCAACGCCCAACCTGGGTGTTTCCTCTCTTTTCCAGCCCCAAGGTACGCACGCAGGCAAGCATTCAAGATCCAGGCGAGTCACTGACATGTTGCAGCCAACGACGCCAGCAGCGCCCTTCTTGCCCTTTGACTTTGGGTCTTACAATATCAACAACCGCCCCAAGCCACTGGCCAACGTGCAGGGGCACATCAGCGAGGAAAAAGCCAAGATGCTCAATGGCCTCTACAAAGGTGTCCTTGGCACCGATCAGTCCGAGTTCTCTCCGCTGCTCAAGATTGATGACACCAACGACAAGGAGCAGCCCTATATGGCCTGCAGTTTCTGGTACTGCGACTTTGTCCGATCAGGGATGATCCAATTGACAAAGGGCAAAGTGGAAGACCTCGAGGGTTCTACAGCAACACTATCCGGCGGCTCCAAGATTGAAGACATTGCGGCGGTGGTTGTGGCTACGGGCTTCGACCCTTCGCCCTGCTTGAGCTTCCTCCCAGAGGATGTGTTGAAGGCGCTCCAGCACTCGCCCAAACACATCGACCAGCCAGTCGCTCTGGCGTTCCACGGCACTCACCACCCCGATGTTCCAGGCCTGGGCTTTGTAGGCTTCTACCGATCGCCTTACTGGGGCGTCATGCAGATGCAGGCTCGGTTTGTGTCGGCGCTGTGGTCGGACAATGTCACACCTGGCCGCTCTTCCCAGGTGTTCCGGGATAAGCTGCGTGATGATATATCTATCCAACGGACGCTGGATCTTAGGGATGATCCTCGCACGTCGCAGTTCCCGATGGGAGACTACCTTTACCTCATGGACGAGTTTGCCGAGGCGCTTTCGATGGAGATTCGAGAGCCCCTGACGCCGCCTGTTCCTAGCCTCCCACATAACGACAAGCCGTTGGATATGCTGACTCCGGCGAGGTACTCCAACTCCAACGATGACCAGGAGTCAAAGGATGCCGCATTGGAGTCTCTGAGACAAACTCACAAGGCAGCGACCGACGGCCTCTCAACCCCCAGGTTTGTGGGTCACGCCGTCTTCCGAAGCTTGCTAGGAACATGGAAACTCGAGCGCGACCTGATCAGCAAGCTCCCCACGCACCCCAGCGGCCACTTTAGCGGCACCGCTCAGTTTCTCCTCCGCGAAAAGACCAGCGACGGCCTCCGATGCGCAGCCAACCCAACGGAAACATCATCGTCAGACGAGCTCGGCATGGAGTACCTCTACATCGAAGAGGGCGAGTTCAAGACGGAGCAGGGGTTCGGCTTCAAGGCGACGCGGCGGTACGTCTGGCGGTATGATGAGGTGAAGGACGCGCTGAGCGTGTGGTTTGCGAAACCCGACGACCTGAAGCGCGCCGACTACCTCTTCCACGAGATCGAGTTCACCGAGGCGACTGACAAGGGGTGGGCGGCCAAGGCGGGACACTTGTGCATTGATGATTACTACAATGTCAAGTACAACTTTGCCTTCCAGGCTGTGAATCTGAAGGAGTGGGGGATCGAGTATACGGTCAACGGGCCCAAGAAGGATTACACCATCAAGGGTACTTATACACGATAGATGAGAACACGAAGCAGGATAAGTCCTATCTCCAGGGGGTCACTTACTGCATGGTTTCCAGTCCAAGTGAGCGCCCCCGAAGATCCGGCGCTGGTGCCGGCCCGGCGTTGGTGCCGGCCCGGCGTTGCCGGAGTGCCTCCACCGTGTGATGCACCCGTGTAGGGCTGAACATGGGATATGCGATCTACACGGCTGGAGAAATGCAAGTATGTAAACAGGTCTGGAAAAGTGGCAACTTGCTGCAGGCTGCATGAGCTATCTCGTGTCCACTTTGATCTGCTCCGGGGGTTTCAGCCGACAGACATATCAAATCAAGGTATCTTGGTTCTAGTTAACACCCATGAGCCTTTTCTTTTTGTTCTTGGCCGCTCTCCCAATATTGTCCGTACTTATCCACACATCGGCATCGTGTTCTTCCTTCCTCTCGGGGGCCTGCAGCCCAAAGTTGCGAAAGGAGACGTCGATCCTCCTCAGATGGACTGGAGTCGTTGTGCCACAGGCGAGAAAGGCCTCCTCTTTGGACTAGGCCTTGCTACCCGAAGATGTGGCAGTGTTAGCCGAAGCGCCAGCCTACAGACGGGTTCCTAGTTAGTCAAAGATGCCATTGACCTGATGAGATTCACTTGCCTGGGTCTCCTTGGAAGGTTTCTTTCCCTTTGACTCCTCCCCCTTGGGCTTCCCCTCCTTGGCCGTTTCCATCAGCTTTTGGGTAAACGGGTTCGAAAAGAGCTCCACGTCCAACTTGAAGCGCTCCCTGGCGTACTGCGCCTCCCGCATCATGAGATCCTCGGGGCTGATCTTCTTGTCGGCGCCGCTGCGGTAAAAGTCGGCTCGGTCCTGCGCCAGCTGGATCATGCGGCCATGGGCCTTGAAGGACGCTTCGCAGTCGGCCCAGTCTTGGTCTTGGGTAGACGCGGCGGGTGCTGCCTCCTCCTTGGCCGGGTTCTTGGGACGCGGCTGCTTGGGCATTCTGGTGGATAGATGGATGAGGCTTGAGAGGGTGATGCTTGGTTTAGCCTGCGATCAAGGTTGAGAAGGGAACACGGCCGTTGAGCTAGGAATGATTAAATAGACGTTCAGTGGCGAGCGACGGTATGATGCATCGGCGAACAAGTAGGCTTCCATTTTTCGTTTGCTGTTTGGAGCAAACGCCATGTTAAACGGCAAGTTGCGGTTGCAGTTACACGTATAGAGTCAAGGACGGGAGACTACCTAGTGGTGCTGTTGCATTGACAGCCGGGACCGTGCATCAACATTCACAACAACAGCTATGCAAACAAATCACATGCTTAAATGTATGAAACAATCCATAAATATAGGCCCAAGATCTCACGACAAGTCGGCGGCTCCCGCATGGAGTGTCGCATGCAGCCTCGCCTACACATCTTGGCGGCGCCAGGCCTGGGTCGCGGCGGGAGACTAGGGACCCGGTGCCGCGGGCCTGCGAGATAGAAGTAAGATTACAAGATTGGGGAGTGGGATGATCAGGATCACGATAGGTGGTAGTGAGGCTCTGCGGCGCCGCCATGCATATCGGCCGATGCGACGAACCCTTCCGTCGGCACCGGGGGGGGACGCGCGAGCAGGGATAGGGGTCAGGGGAGTTGACGAGTGAGTCAGGGGGTGAGGAGTCTGTACGTGGGATGTGCTCTGTATAGGGCCGATGTTGTTGACGAGATGCGTGTGGTGTTTTTGCGGATGGGAGATGTGTGTTTCTGGGGAATCTATCGAGATATGGGAGATGCGGGTTCCACAGAGAAGAGGTATCTATCGTTGTAGACGCCAAACGGGTAGATACATATCGATATCAAATATATCGGCGGATGCAGCCAAGACTCACCTCAGCAGCCTCCCATAACACAGCCCCTGAAACAGCCTGGAAGCAACCAAAAACAGAACAGTCATACTGACAGCCGAAAACGTCTTCTCATACGTTGGGCCGCGACAGCAGAGAAGAAGGAAAAAATCAGCCCCTGCGACGCACGCACTCACTTGGCATCCAAGCTTGGATATTGCATGGCCTGATGATGGAAGCACATGGGCTCTATCATTGGGAAGAGGAGAGCATTCGCGCCCGTGTAACGCCCGTGTATGGCGCCCGCTGCGTCTGTTGACAGAGGGACTGTTTTTGGCTGTCTCGGAGGGGGAGAGGCAGAGAGTATTTATTCAGTGTGATTTCCACGCATTTCAAGGTAGAAAAGACCTATCCATGATATAATACCTCTGTGGAGAAAGAGCCAAGATCGAACCTTCCATGGTTATCACAACCCCGCGCAACAACACACACACACCATCTCACACTTCTTTATTTATCCTTGTCCATCCTGCCCTGTTTCCTTGACACATCATCACCAAGTTTTCTCTCTGCCACAATGAAGGTCGCCGTCTTTAGCACAAAGCCCTACGACAAGAAATACCTGTCGGCAGTTGTCGCCAGCGCCAAGCACGCCTCGTCGGGCATCGAGCTCGTCTTCCACGAGTTCGCCCTCAACGAGGACACGGTGTCGCTGGTCGACGGCGCCGACGCCATCTGCGTCTTTGTCAACGACGTGGTCAACGACAATGTCATCTCGGCCCTGTCCGAGTTTGGCGTCAAGGCCATCCTCCTCCGCTGCGCGGGCTTCAACAATGTCGACCTCGACGCCGCCCAGCGCATGCGCATCATGGTGGCCAACGTGCCCTCGTACTCGCCCGAGGCTGTCGCCGAGTTTGCCGTCGCCCTGATCCAGACCCTCAACCGCAAGACGCACCGCGCCTACAACCGAGTCCGCGAGGGCAACTTTGCTCTCGATGGTCTTCTGGGTAAGACGCTGTGCGGCAAGACGGTCGGCATCGTCGGCGTCGGCAAGATCGGACTCGCTACCGCCCGCATCATGAAGGGCTTTGGCTGCACCCTCCTCGCCTATGACCCCTTCCCTTCTCCCGCCTTTGAGGAGTATGGCGAGTACCGCGATCTCGAGGACCTGCTGCCCCAGTGCGACATTGTCAGCCTCCACTGCCCCCTCATGGACCAGACACGCCACATCATCAACCCCGAGAGCCTGACCCTCATGAAGGAGGGCGCCATGCTGGTCAACACGTCGCGAGGAGGCCTCATCGACACCGAGGCCGTCATCCAGTCGCTCAAGACCAACCACATTGGCGGCCTCGCGCTCGACGTGTACGAGGCCGAGGGCGAGCTCTTCTACAACGACCACTCGTCGCACATTATCCAGGACGACAAGCTGATGCGCCTCTTGACCTTTCCCAACGTGGTCGTCTGCGGCCACCAGGCCTTCTTCACCGAGGAGGCGCTCACCGAGATTGCCGAGTGCACCATCAACAACCTCGAGGACTGGATCAACCACAAGACGAGCAAGAACTCGCTGACCAAGGACCTCAAGATGCGCCGCCGCGATTCGCTGCCCGTGCGTTCCATCTAGGGACCCTGCTCTCTTTTGTCTCGCCGTCGTACTCGTTCAGCCCACACCTTGACCACACCTTGCCGTACACTTCTTGATCACACCACAACCAAACGAGACCCCCTGTCCGGGTGGGCCCGCCACTGGATGCCGATGCCACCTTGGACACTCGCGGATCTCGTTCGGCGTTGCCGAGCATTGCCGGACGAAACCCGCATGAACACCTCCTTTATCCCCTGACACAACCACAGCGCTGGGTTTGGTTATGGAGGGTGTGATGGTTTTCCGGCCCAAGTTTTGCTTTTGTTTTTGCGTTTTTCATGACCGAGATACGACGACAAAATGGATTATAGATGGTTTGCTTGCTGCTGCAGATGGTCAGCTGGTTAGATGCTTTGGATAAACGGAATAGGAGAAAACGAAGCACTCACGCACAGCTAGGTGCTTTTCAAAAATATTCTTTATATATAAATCGAGGGTATTATGCTAAATATCCAAGTACGCTTTTAAACGACGTGTTCCTCCGTGCATAACCAGCATATGCATCCCAGCCATTACCACCCCTGTATTTTCTATCACCACCCAAGTCTATGTCTATAGTTGTTGAAAGTATCCGTGAAGGACAGTAAAGAATGTATGTCTCTCGCTTCGCTTAGGGGTTGCTCACGTAGCTCCTGGCACGTCGCAAGTCGTCGTCGCTGTCGTGGTCCCTCACAGCGGAGCCGCCAGGAGTGATGCCACGGCCCTTGGCCTTTTCAATGTCGTCGGCCTCATCCTCGCCACCGGCGTAGGCGTACTTGCTGCGCTGGCGGATCCTGGCACCAAACTTCCAGAACATGAAGGGGATGGCGCAGCACGCGAGACTGATGAAAGCCAAAAGAGTAGACGCCCACTGGTCGTTGAGACGCTCGTACATTTGCTCAGTGAAGAGGACCACGGCGGCACCCCAGAAACTTCGGATGCAAGTCTTTGCGGCGAGGGCAGAGGCGGCCTGGTGCTGGTACGAGTCGACGAGGTAGTTGTTTGCGGCATTGTAGAGAAAGATGAAGCCGAAACCCACGGGGAAGCCACCCATGGCTGGGCCGGCCCAGGAGAGGTCGGCGTACGAGGTCCAGGCAAAGATGAAGAGGCCGATGGGGATGCACCAGCAAGAGATCATCATGGGGATCAGACGGACCTCGGCGGGCGGGTGGCCGTTGTGCTTGGCGACGAGCGTGAGGTAGTGCTTGTTGACAAGGGGGGCACACAGCGCCGAGAGGACGACGCCGACGGCGACGGGGATGAACATGAGACCCGTCTTTCCGGCAGAGTAGCCCTTGCCCTTTTGGTAGATGATGGGGTAGGCGACAAAGAACATGTAGAGCAGACCGTAGAGGACAGACATGTACAGGGAGATGAGGAAGACGATGAGCTCGCCAAACAGCAGCTGGAAGGGGCGGATGAGAAAGATGCGGAGACGCTCAGACAGAGGCCGCATGTCGAGCTCCTGCTCGGTGACGTGGTCGGCCTCGCCAGTCTCCTCGCGCAGCTTGGCCGCGCGGCGGGCGAGGATGGTGGGCGTGTAGGTCTCGGGGACGGTGAACGTGATGAGGACCCAGACGATGCCGGCGAGGATGAGCTGGATCCAGTAGAGCCAGCGCCAGCCGGCGGCGTCGGAGAGGAAGCCGCCTACAAGAGGGCCGACTACAAACTTGTCAGTATCTTGATGTTGGGTGAAAGAGGCAGGTTGACTTACTGGCTGGACCGATAAAGGGGCGGCGGAAAAGGCAGCCATGGGAACACCTCGCTCCTCATTCCTCCAGAGATCGGCGAGTGTGCCGCCGACGAGTGTCATGGGTGCCGAGAAGGCGATGCCGTCGATGGCGCGGCAGACGAGGAGGGTCTCGATGTTTTTGGCGACTGCGCAGGGGATGATGAAGATGACGGCGATGAGGAGGGTTGAAGCACTGACAAGTTAGCACCTTTTCCCCAACACAACATGAGATATGGGAAAACTTACTAGATGACTCTTCGGCCGTAAATCTCGGAAAGGGGAGCAAAGATCATGGGTCCAACACCGAAACCCACGACAAACAGCGACACGCTGACGAGAGCAAGCTCATTGCTCACGTTGAGATCTTCAGTCACGCCCTTGATGTCCGCGGTGATGACGGAGGAAGCAAACGCGACGACAAAGCATGTGAGTGCTACACACATTGTGCACCACCACTTGTACGCTTTACTCCAGTTCTTTGGATTCTCAGGGTCGCCGGGCGTGAAAGTGACGAGCTTGTATCTCCTCTCACCATCGCCATCCTTGTGACCAGATTGTCTGGCAACAGAAGCAGGTTCGACGGGACCGGGGATTGCTCCGCCGGGGACTTCGACGCGGTACTCGTCGAGGTTTGCCTGGGCGCTGAGGGTGCGGTAGGGGAGGTCGATATCCAAGTCTGGATCGCGGGTCTCCTTGCGGGGGAGGTCTTGGGAACCTGCATTGGAAAGGGAGCGACGGATACGGTTGATGACGCTGGCGTGGGTGTTGATGGGGGCAAAGGTTGCCTCGACGTGGTCGTCCTCGTCCCGGCCAGAGTCGCCGGGGAGTGTTGTTGAGGAAGTATTTGACTGATTCGTCTCCATGGTGAAAGTAGTGTAAAGATGTGATGGTTCAATGAATGCAAGAAGTAGATACCAGTCAAGGTAGTAGAGAATGAATTGATATCTCAATGTTGTCAACCAAAACCTCTTCCACCTCAGGGGGGGACACAAGGCCTCTATATACTCTTCCCCCTAGGCTCCCTCCGAGCCGAACACACAAAACTCAAGATTCCACTTTAGATACCAGATGATAGACAAACCACCCGAAAGCCGGAGCACCGCCGTTCCTGAGAGTCGCCACCCGGGAATGCACGTTGAGACTGGTGGAGCCGCATGCGGCTGCGAACCATGTGTCTTTGTTTTTGCGGCTCCATCCGAAGGGACTAGGACCAGGCCGATAACATTTTTTTTTTCTTTAATGGGTTTTCTTCGTCTCGTTGGTTGGTCGTGGACGGGAGATATTTCGGTATTTGGGCTGCCTTTTCAGATCCACAATAACTCCTGTGACGAAATTCTCTCTTCGTTCTTTATTTCTTTTGTTCCAGGGGTCATTCCGAGATCCAGGCACAGAGCCTCTGTCGATCTCCCAATCTGCTGGGAATTTTTCACTGCCCTTCTTTTCCCCCTTTCTCTCTTCCCTCTTGTCTTTCTCTTGTCTGGCCGGCTTGGCGTGTCAGATCTCGGAATCTCGTCGTCTCCACTTCGGACCCGACGACGCCGATGTGGGTCCCGAACCTCTCGGCCGCGCCGTCATCGGAACGGACTCCCAGCGGGGCTGAGACCCAGACCCACGCTAGAGGCTCAAGCCTACATGAACTAACGTCATGGACCTCGCAGGGACTGCCCAATCTTCGGTAATAAACCCGGTTATTACTGCTCGGGATACCCTATTGACTATCGATGCTATCAAATGGATAATGCAATCTCTGTTCCTGCTCCGGACCCTCGCCGAGAACCTTGACTGCCTCGTTTCGAGCCTCAGCGCCTCAGCGCAGTTCCACCTCGATTCTCGCAATCCCATTCACCTCCTCCACCAGCTCCACGCTCACCGTGCCATCCATTCCGTCACCTCGCTCGCCGAACATGAAACTGCGGTCTCGTGCCACGGATAGCTGATTTCGTCCAAAAGTCGTGCCCTTCCCGTCCAGCGAAGCGGCAGACATCTCCCCCACTTGGGCCATGTCGTAGTCTCCCTCACGATCGACCTGTCTCAGACTCCCATCCTGTTGGACAGCCGTGTGATTAAACACGTCTTCCCGTCCGGCATCCAAGGCCCACGTCCGGGCCCACCCCTGTGCACTGAACGCCCAGAGAACCATGTTTGGTCCCGAATCTAGGGCCAGCTCCACTAGGCTGCTGCAGATAGCTACGGGCTGCCCTCTAATCTCGAGTGGGTAAGCCGTGGTCTCTGAGGACCGATCGCCAGCAAAGTCAATGTCACTGTAGCTTCCTTCGGACCGCTAGTCCATCGAGCCCGATAAGACTTCCGTCTCGTTATCCTCGGCTGCCCTCGTCGATCCGTGACGCCATCGGCCTCTAGACATGGTGAGAAGCTGGTCAGGAGGCACCGTGTAGAAGACAATCATCTGCTCGTCAGCGTCCACTGCCTTCTGTGGGCCCAAGCAGCCTGTGGCAACCTCATCAGAGTTGAGCTGCATGCCATCCCCGCCGTCGACTAAAAATGTTGCAACGACACGGACCCCATGTCGTGTGTCTGCCCCAGCTGCGTATAACACGGGCAACGGCGACGATGCATTGGCTGGAGGACGGAACCAAACCTTGCGTGTTAAGCGATTCAGCGACCCTGCTGGCGCATCAGTGCCCAAGCAGAGATACCCTGTCTTGGGATCCGTGAACAAGATGTGGCTTCCGTCGCTCAGGGGGACAGCTCTATCGTGATCTGCCTTGCCCGTCGACATCCCACTGCTGCCCTCGTCGTCCTCTCGCACCTCCTGGCCCTAAGCATCGCGTGCTTTCACCGAGGAGCGTTGGCATGGCAGATCAGCTACCGAGTGGACGCCATGGACGATGACGTCTCCACCCGCCGGGCCCATCACCGTTACACCCGCGCTACGCCCAGGTCTAGAGACACTGACATTGGTCTCGAAGCCTTGGAACGCGTTCCCGACTGGGCCGAGCAGATTACCGAGCGCCGCGGCAGAGCTGATGAGCCGAAGCTTGGTTCCCGTGTCTGTACCGCGCCGAGCCGGCAGGAAGTAGAGAAAGTCGCTCGGGAAGGTCAAAGGGAACCACCTGCTGAGGTCGTGGTTCGTGAGAGCATCCACCTAGTGAAGCTCAATACCGCCTGTGCAGCCAAAGGCCACGCAGCTGCGGTGAGGGCAGATGGCGACCGAGCGCGGTGGATCGTTGGCATGACAGATGCTGCTGTAAACCGATCGCGGACCTCCTTCCAGACGCGGCGCCTGCGTCACGGGGGTGTCCTGGCAGACGCATGCACGAGGCATGCGGCTAAACAGATTGGGGGTGCTCCCTTTAGAGTCAGAGTCATCCGTCCGAGTCAATCCTGCCGCTGTCTCGGCCGTGATCTCGCATACCATGCCCATACGGCCCTCCATGAGAACTGCCACGGCATGCCTTCCGGATGATGTGTCCATGCTGCATGCCATGACACGCCGTGGACACACGACTGTCGCCGCCGGTCGAAGCATGCCAAGACCTCTGCCCTCTCTCGGCCGTAACGGAAGAGACCAGCTCAGTCGCCTGCTGAAGCAGACATGGTTCAGCTCGTAGACATATAGAGTTCGTCCGTGCGTCACCATCAGAAACCGGCCGCAGAGGCTCATGGTGAAGACGAGGGTCCCATGCAGTCTAGCAGTGGTGGAACCTGGAACAAGTCCACTGAAGTCGGTAAACCCAACCTGCTTGAACGCGCTCCCTTTCAGGCTGGCCAGAGCACACTCCCTTGAGATCCATTTGCTCATTAATCTCTCCTGATCCAACATGTTGCGTGGTCGTGTTATGCGCAGGGGTTCCAAAATCTGCTGCAGGCTGCTCCACCACCCTCCTCTCTTGAGCATCTGGACGAGCAGCGAGGGGCAGAGGCCAGCACGGAACCAAGAGCGGCATGAATAGCGAGCGGCGTTGAAGTCTTCTGGAGTGAGGTAGAGGTAGATCTGCTGGATAATCTCATAGGGCAATCTCGTCGAGAGGCCGGCGTCTGCTGGCTCCATAGTCAGCTCGCTTCACAGTACGACAGGGACTGCTACTTGCCTCCCAGTTCAAGAGTGTCGTAGTCGTTCCCGGGTAGCCTCTGAACGTTGGCAATGCCAGCTGGCACGATGCTGATGGGTCCCGTGCCAGAGACCAAAGCCAATGCCGCCATACTCGAGTTGACCTGCCTGCAATGCCATGGAGTTGCTGGTCGAGCTGCAGCGACGCCCCTGGATAAGAGGATTTCCGACGACGTTATGAGGCCAGCCCCCACGTATGGAGACTGTGGGTATGAAGCAGGGTGTGTTCTGTAGGTTAAGTGAGGGAAAAGTGATGAGGTGATGATCACGTTGCAGCAAAGGAATGAGTAGGAAGGGGCTCAGAGCGCGGCTCCTGCCCAAGACAGTTGCCTGTAGATCAGAGGCAGGAGCGTCAGCCCTGAAAGTCCCTTCCCTTGAGGAAAGATCCTCCTACTTCACATCAACCAGAAAGACGAAATCTCAGATACTGATATCTTACCCCTATTACCTATACTGAACTATGGGAAATCAACCACGTTCAACTCCTTGTAAACCAGACAAGCGCCGTGCGTGTATCCCACATATGTACCATAATAGTCCCCTCAGACATTAGCTGCTCCAGTGTCTCGCCAGACATTCTCGTCCCCTATGCCAAGAGTGCTGTCGACACCCTGAAGGATCGGCCGGTCCAGTTCATCTGTTTCACTCTCGGGCAGCGGCGGCGGTGGGTCTTTGTAGATCCAAGGCTGCTGCAATCTGTCACGCACAAGTCAGTTCCGAGTCATATCGAGGATCTAATCAAACTTACGGGGCCACAAGGCTGGGGTTCACAAAGACGAGGCCCCTTTCCTTGTACTCGTCAAGCGTACTTCCCCGGCGCAGGATAGCCTGTGAAGGCCGAGGGCCGGATTCTTCCTCAAACGCATCGTCCATCGCAGCACTGTCCTCCGGATCCTCGTCCGCCCTGATGGCGCGGAGAGCAATGTACAAGGTGAGGGGCTCGTACCGCTGCTTGATGTAGTAGCTGTACCAGACCGAGAACGGCACCAGTGGCAGGATGCAGACGGATTGGATAAAGGCCTTTTGCGTTGCAATCTGACCAACCATGACCACCTCAAAGACGAGCAGCCCGACGATGACGCGCTGGCATATTATCCGCCACGCACCTCCGGTGGCATGTTGAGGCTGATCCATGGCATACAGCAACATGTACTTGAATGCAAAGTACCCCAGGCTGAAATAAATCGTGGCGACAATAAGAATTACGAATCCGAGGTCGAGAACGCTGTAGATGATGCCTAGATTGAAGACCAGCAAGGCTGTGGGCAAGAAGAAGCCGTACTGGAAGGGAGGAGGCTGCTTCAGCTCTTCAAAGTCACGCGGCGTCTTGGACATCATCCGGAGGAAGGGGTAGAGAAAGACACTCCCCGCCTCCAAGATTCTAAACGGCATCAGGCCGATGCCCTGCAGCATGATGAATGAGATGTAAAAGACGGCGAGAATCTGCACATCATGGGCGATGACCTGGGGGATTTTGCGAGTGTCCTTGAGAAAGCTCTGCATGACGTTCCAAAAGTCGAATCCAGTCCGCGAAACCGCAAAGACAAAGAAGGTGTTGAAGAAGGTAAAGAAGTAGTTCTTGGAGATGACGGACAGCTCAACGTCGCCCTGGGATATCGTTCCCTGCCGGTTGGCGAGGAAATCGTAGAGATACGGCACAGCAACGTTGAGAAGCGAAACGACCAAGGCAGGGAGGCCGTTCTGAAGCAGTGAGTAGATGACGGCATGGTCCTTTAGCCATTCTACGGCTCGTGGGTCAATGACACGTTTGAGGGTGCAGAGGCTCAGCAGTGATGCCAGACTAGCAGTAGGGAAGATCCAGAGGAGAGTGAGAACCGTGATGAACAAGGTGACGGCCCACGACTTGAGGCGACGAATACCACGTGGCGAGTAAGTGTTCCTCCAGACGAGGTCCGAGGGAGCTGGGGTTGGCTTGGTCAAGAGTCGGCCGGGTCTTGGGTCGATACGCGCCTGGATGACCATTTGACAAGAGGCAACTGAATCCATAGTAACGATGGCCATGTCGGTGGGCGTGAAAGTCTTGCCACGAGCATCAATGATCTTGGCATCCAGTCTTCGGAGTCTTTCTTCGTAATAGTCAATCGCGTCAACGTTTCGAGACCGCAGACCGAGAGTGCCGTAACGGATATTGACCTTGGGCCTTCCTTCATCTTCAGCGTCCCATGGCCCCTGATCTGACTCCAGCAGATGTCCGTTCTCGCCCGCCTCCTCGTCCACCTCTTGATCTTGGGAATCGGCGGGAGCTGTCCCGTTGGCGCCTTGCCGCTGCGAGCGCCTATCCTTTTTTTTCTGGCGCTGGCGGTTGAGGAACGTTGCCCAGGCGGTTTCCAGGCTTCGCAGCGTAGCGTCCCGCAGGTCCACCAGGTCGTCAAGCCTCTTCCAGTCACGGCACACGGTAACCTTTTCTACCGTGCCAATGTCCAGCTTCTCAATGAGCTTCTTGATCTGCTCCTCGGACCTCAAGTCGGATGGGATACCAGTGAGACGGAATGTCCTGTCAGTGACTGTCGATTGAGACCCGAGGTAGTCCTGGCGATATCGAATGATGCGGAACGTCTCCCAGTTGATAAAGTAGATGGTCAAGGCGACAAAGAAGTATGTGAATACGACATATGACCATAGCCAGCCCTTTTCCCGGCTCATATCCTTGTCGGGGTCCTTATCGCCGTCCTTGTCTCCAAACGGGTCAAAGTCTGAAGTTGGGAACGGGTATTGGTTTGTTGTATACAACGAATCATGGAGCTCGGGTTTCGTGCCCCACCATCCTGATCCGAAGTCTAGTCTGAGGTTATTGTTGAAGTGGTTGATGGGCCAGAGAATGGTCGTCGCAAGGACGGCCATGATGGCGAAGAGTCGGGTCGACATTTTGAAAAAGCTCAAAAACTATAGCTCATCAGCACCGGCACATTGTTTGCGCAGATTTCGTTCGTACCACAAAAGCATCTAGACCCGCTGATGCCAGAACCTGCTCCTCGGTGATCTTGTAGAGGGCCGGAATCCACCCAAACGTTGAGTCGGGCAGCGAAGGCAGGCCGAGCGTGTGGTCGAGACGGCGCTTCCGGGCGGCGTAGAGAGCTGGCCATCGTGGGCGGAGGAACTGGAGAGAGTCAGCCTCGTTTGCAATGAAGTAGAGCGCATCGGAGAGCGGCCAAGGGCACAAGGCAAGACGCGGAAAGACGGTGAAGCTGGACAAGACCTACACAGAAGAGCAGAAAGGCCGAGACGCCGATTAGCAGAGACAATACAAGCTGAACCTGGAGGCTCTTTTCTGAATTAGGCGTAATGAAATCCTCCCTGTTGCAGCGCTTTTCGTCGTCTTTCGGCTCCATCGTGAGGCGCGGTGCTGTGTCAGCGCAGTCGTGATAATTGGCGGTTCATGCGCTGAGATGCAAATGGGACGAAGCTCGACTCGATGGTGTGGCGCATGACGATGAACCGATGACGTACAGTGACTTAAACCCACACTAGCTTCAGTTTGAGTTTAGCGGATGCTGAGTCAGTGACAGCCACAGTGGGCTATCCTGGAGGCATAGCACCAACTGCAAAGCCAATCTTATAAGCAATGATGTCCGGTATGGTGTAGTGGCTAACATTTCGCGCTCTCATAACCTGAGGGAAGAAGTACCGCGGAGCCCAGGGTTCGATTCCCTGTACCGGAGTCGAAGTATTTCTTTTTGCATAGTGCATCGCTTTGGTGATCGTCGGTCGCAAGACATTCATTCTTCGCTTTTTGCTCGACTGGGATTCACGAGGAGAATAGATGGAGTCAGCAATATCCTACTCAAGAGGTACACAGCAATGTTTAATCTAATCTATTAAACACGGCCTGCTTTGCAAACAGTGATCCCCAACCCAAGGTAGGCTTCTACTAGCCCACCAGGTACACGAACTCCGCGCTGAACTGAGGAGAAATGGTTGAAAGTGAGCCCCTGAAAAGCATACAAAAGTGAGAGAAACAGGCAGAGGCAACATGACGAAAATGGCACTGAGCCCAATCCCTCCAACAACCCAGGGCGAAGAGACCAGAGCACGCTCAACGGTAAAAGCACTTGACACACCTCCAAACCTGGTCGTGCTTCATCGCCTTGATCACATATCTCTCCCTAGCCAGCCTAGTCTCTTTCGACTCGCATCCGTGCTTGCGCCAGAAAGTGGCCAAACCCGCTATCAGCCCCTTGGCCGAGAAAAGCCTCCTCAGCCGAGCCATCGTCCACCTCGGTTCACCGCTGGGGCCGTCGTCCTTGTCATCCCAGGTGTCGTCCATCCCCTGGAAGTGATCGTACAGCGGGAGGCGCTTCTGGTTCTCCTGCCAGGTGTGGCCTGGGAACTGCCACAGTTCCACGATCTCTGGGGCATGAGTCGGTCGTCGTCAAAGAATGCCCAGGCCCTCTGCCGGAACACATCCACGTCCGTGAGCCAGCCGCCCGAGAGCCGGCCGGCCTTTTGCTTGATTATGTTTCGATACGAACCCGGTGCTCTTGGACACGGGAACCGTATCATGGTGTGCGGGGAGAGCTCCGAGAAGGTGTTTGTGACCTGGTCGGTAAAGTTGTTCAGATTCCTCCCAGATGACGACACCTCCCTATCCCCCATTAGCGATTCTAAGCCACCGGACGACGAGCTCCATCCCGAAATGCGCCAGCTTGTCGGCGCTGCAGGACTCGAAGAATGTCAGGCCCTTGTGGTAGCTAGAGGTCCAGAGCCCGGGGGTTTGCCTCCTCCACCTCATCCACAGCCACCGTGGAGGAGCCGGATGACGAATCCGCGCCAGGGCGTCGTTGCACTGGATCATCATGGTCCCGTAGATGGACTCGAAGTAGCTATGAACGCAGAACAGCGCCTCCAACTCCCAGGCCATCATGCGACGAGCGCCTCCAGTCTCAGAAAGCCTCTTCCAGTCCCAGGGCCAACGCGCACCCCCCATCTTCATCGAGAGCCTGTCTATCGGGCAGTAGATCCTGCAGAGGAGCTCGAACCTCAAAAAGGCCTGGAAGAGCCGCCTGCGCTCCGAGGGGTTGAGCAGGTCCACGTCAAAGATGCCCTCCTGGACCGGCGAGAAGCTCGGGAGGACATGGTACCCTCTGCATGGGGCGTAATATATCGCCTTCGCGACATAGTCTCCCATAAAGATACGGAGCAGGATCTGTAGCTTGTCCAGTGCCAAAGTGGCTCTTCGATCGTGCGTGTCGATGGGGTTGGGGAACTTCTTGGACGCCCACAACGAGAGGCGATGAGCAATCATCTCTTCACGACGTGCCTCGTTATCCAGCACCGGAAAGGTCAGAACTGCCATGGCATCTTGGGTGAGCTCGCTGTCAAAGTCCTTTGGTATCATGCTCCGAGCAATATGGTATCTGGACTTTGTGTGCTCGACTAACATCGCGGGGGATGCCCTCGTTATCCGGGGGACATCATTCGGTCGGAGATGGGTGAGGATCTGAACGCGGAGTTCAGAAGGTAGCGTTGAGAACACGTCCATTTTTGGTGTATAGATATATCTGTGCTGTGTCAAGGGGTCTTGAAAGTTGGGTCGAGAGGCTCCATGTCTGGGCTCCGACTGTAAGACTCGAGGTTTTTTGGGCGACCAAAGGGTTTACATACCTGTTCTTTAATGCATGGCTGGATATACTCATGATGCTTATTTTTGTTGGGCCTCGGTCGCAAGCAAATACAAGCTCTCGGCTATGCAAGAGATCCCGAAATGAGGCTCATATTTACGCCATACCCACCCACGACTTTCATTATTGAAACCGTGTTCAGTCGATTGTTCATCTCCCTGTCGAGGATCCAAACATCTTTAGCATCTTATCTACGGACTCAGTAGAAACAATTACTTGATTAGAAGCTACTGTCCGTGATCTTGATGTATGTACGGATTGATGGCGACATGATAACCCAATCTGAGCAAGCATCAGAGCAGCCTGGGAGGCAAAGCAGCGACAAAGCAAGCTCCAACGTCCAGGGCTTTTGCCCTACCGAGGCTTTTCGCCATTAAATGAGGATGAAGATACGTGGTATCATCGGTATGCGCAGCTTTCGCGAAACCTTCTTTAAACATGGACGCCATATGTCCCACTGCATGAGATGACCTCATTATGGCCCATTTGTCCAGAGCCAACGAAGTAAATAATACGGCCCGAGCTCTGAGAGAAAGGTAACAGACGAAATCGAGTCGATTGTTCATGGACATGCATTAAGGTCGGGCGGAAAAGTCAAAGGCAAAGCTTGAATGGACCAACAATGCCCATAGGGTGATGCGACACTCAGTCCAATAAAAACAACCGTATACATTGCACTTCAACCTTTAGTATAAGTAAGGAGAGGTTTGCAGCAGCAAACTCTCCAAGTGGACCTGAGCTTCTGTCTGTTCAGGCTGCTAACTAGGTTCTCCAAGTCACGACCTCTCTTGCACACGAACTGGGGAGAGGGCAGCCAGGGATAGAAGCAACCAAAGCCCCCGGTATTGAGCCGCATATATTCGCCATAATTACGGCTAGCCCCAGATGCCCAATTGCAGAAGTTGGGATGTCTTCGAGGGATTGACTCAGGGAGGTAGGTAGTAACAAGTCGCTTCAAGCAAAGCCCCAACCCCTACTCCCAGGTCGCCACTCTCTACCTCCCACAACCCGGTAGGGCTAGATCAAGCTCCTAATCATACCACCAGATCCACATCTTCTTTAAACGATCTAGAACAGTTCCTCTTGGCTACTTGGCTACCGCAGGTGGGCACCCCACGCCCTCCACCAGACCAGACTATCCCCTAATACCCAACAGCCCGGACCGAACCTGAGCTCCTACAGTGCGGTGGGCTAATTTATCCCACTATAGAATGGCTAATAGGGATTGGGTTGCATCTGGGATTTCCACATGTGACTTTGTTGGGGAATAGAGGATGGGATGCCGAGTGGGAGTGAGTGCATCTCTGGGCCAGATCATCCCAGAGGCGACAAGCAATGGGCAGAGTTCTTCAACCCTTCTTAATAATGAGATATTCATGTATGATGCGAAACTCTTGGCCGTTCCTCGGGCAACGACCTGGGGGAATCTCCAAGTTGTTGATCATCACCAGGCACCTCAACTCTCGGGCTCTTTCGACTGCCATCTTCCGACGTCGTTATTCAGCCAATAATAGGCGGAAACATCCTTTGCTATTTCTCATAATCGCACACTCGGCTCCGAGCAACAGTCGACTTTGCCATTTAACCCAGAGGCCTCGAACTGCCGCCAAGAACAAAACTGGCCAAACATCCCACGCGGGAATCCTGGGCGTTGTATCTTGAGTGAAAGACATTGGACCGACCGTATGCCTTACACAGAGCGGGAGATGATTCCTTTTGTAAAACGGCTCATCAGCAGATCGCAGTACGAACCCCTGGCCCGCCTCAGCACCCTTGCATCCTGGTCCAAAAGTAAGCATCCAAGGAAATCTTGCATGGATCGTTTGATATTTCTGGTGGGTTTGTCAATGCTCTTGGGGCATGGGGTCGACGGGCTTTGTTCTGAATCGGCCTCGTGATGGGGCAAATTTCATCCTCTTTGAACTGGTAGTGGGTGCAGTAGAACGGGTTGGATATTTTCCACGCTTTCAAGACTAACAGGCCTTTAATAACTGACAGTGTCAATCTAGAGGGACAAAACGGACACTCGGATGAACTCGTTATTCTGTCTGACAAACCATACCGTCGCAATGGTTCCTAGAGTGGCAATGTAGGATCCATCAACCGGACTAATTAACGGTGCCTTTGATCTCGAATCATTTGCCCACTATAAAAGACCAAATGGAGAATGTTTGAATCGACTAACGGACACTAGATAGACCAAAAAGGGGATCCATTTGTGGCCCTTTGCGTCACTTGTCTGAGGCGATTTCCAGAGGCATGGAGTTGCCCATTTAGGGAAAACCGATGCGAGGGACAGCCCGGCCGTGATCATTAGAGACAATTCTCCGGGCAACCAGCTCATTAACAAAAGAAAAACCTTCGCAGGGCTGTCAATTCGGCGAACCATCCAACCCCATGATGGAGGCGAGAGAGGGGCATAGCATGTCCGGGGTTTCTATTCCTGTTATCAATCAGGATCATTAGTGAACACGCAAGCATCGATTCGCCTGCTAAACGACGACAGGCCGGGCCTTGATCCGTTGTCAATTCCCGATGCCCAGGTCCCCCACGCCAGGCTCGGACCACATCTTGGCAGAGCATCCATGGTGATGGTACTTTTTTTCTTGCTTGGGTTCCCACATGTGAAGAAAAGGATTCACGTTGTGTAGCATTGGTGGATGAGGTTGTACAAGTCCGCTTTTCTTGAACCCACGACAGGGAGAGCCTTGTTCTTCAACCCCATCTCCGCGTGACCTGCCGGTGGCCTCCGTTTATAGTCTTTTTGCGTGTAGGCTTGGATCGTCTGGACCGGTTAGCCCGATTAATTCGACTTGTTGGTGATGTTGGTAAGCGATTGTGGGTGCACCTAGCAGAGACAGTAAACCAACAGCATCCCGAAAAGAGCCTCGTACGTATGAGGGACTCAATCTAACTGGCTGTCTCGTTCTTCTCAAATAACGTTACAGAAGTACCTACCCTGGCCCAAAAAGGTCCGGCTTGGCAGGATCCCCCATGTAGACTTGCGGAGTTGGGTCTGAGGATTTGTGTGAAAGGACCGATATCCACCGCTGGAGGGAACAGGTCTGATGCTTGCCATGGGCCCTTGGCAAGATGGGACCAAGGCCTTCTTTCCCGCCTGAAGTGCCACGCGTGGGATGGAACTCGGATGTAAATGACGCTTTTCAGGCGAGAGCCTCTTCCCGATTGATCATCTTATCTTATCTCCCATCGACCGAGTGAATAGACGAGGCCAAGCATGCCTAACCCCCGGCACTTCTAGACGACGGCTCTCGGAGGTTCGACGCTTGTGACCCTTGACAAGCGCCAGGGCTGAGAACGCCTCACCTTAAAACCACGACTTGAGTAAAACATTTTCAGCCGTGAAACCCGAGTTAAAGGCAAGTCGAAGTGACGGGAAAGGGAGCAGACCGGATCTCCGTTGGCCTCGATCACTCCCACTTGCCAAGAAGAACCACAGCAGAAGGATGAACAAGAAAAGCAAGCGAGAAACGGTCATAAGCCGGGGTTGCCGGGATCCTGACCATGCAAGCCAGAAGAAAAGCCACGAGAACGAGCGTCTTGGCAAAGACGACTTGGATCATCAACGGGTCCTTGAGCGCCCTGACTCGTGCTGGGTCGAAGGGTTTACCAATCGCTCGGGGGAAAAATAGGAACTCTCTGGTGGGAATTTGTCACAGAGAAGGGCTCTTCCTTGCTTGTTCGTCCATGCTAAGGGCGCGAAGGATCGCGTGGGATCAACAGACAGTGACCCCCCTTTGGCCCCGATATCAGCTTATCAGATCATCTGATAAATGAAAAAAACATTGAGAGGCGAGCTCATTGGATCCATATGGGCAACGATCTGCTCGCAAGCTCCTTATACACGGCCCAATCAAGAGGCTCGGCTTTCATGTCTGATGCTACACTGGATATCCATCAACCCACGCACCCAAAACTCCACCAGCAAGGCACTGATGGATACCCGCGATGCATCTCTTTCCGTCCCACTCTCGCCTCTTAACTCTCTCGTTCGAGCCCTCTCTTAGCATTAGTCCGACTTCCGGAACTAGCCACGGGCATAAGCTTGCTCTCTCTCTGTGTCCAAGACAGGGTCCAACTGTAAGAACGATCCCTGCCAGGACCGGCGAGATGGACGTTCACTACTGTGCCCATCAGAGTAAAGAGCTCGTCCGTCTGGCGATCTTGTGTGAATGCAACGTCGTGTATAAAGCTGGAGTGTCGGCCGCCTCGACATGTCTTGCCGTTCTCCACGCCCTGTCCTTTAAACCCCAAGCCTTCCCTTTCAAGCCCTTCAATTGCCCTTTCTTGAGCCTTACAGGCGTGTAATCGGCCTCTTTGACCCAAAAATGGCCGCCCAGATTAGCCCGGCGCCAGCCGAGCGCGACTATGAGAAGCAAATCAACCCCGAGAAGCAGGCCGTCGACTACCCCGAGAAGCAGGAGAGCGACTCGGAAGACAGCGGCGTCAAGCAGGATGGTGTCAAGGCGGTCGAGGCCGTGACCCAGCTGTGGTCTCCCGGCATGATGTGGGCAGTCTTTGGATTGTGAGCAAACCGGTCAACGTCTCGAAGACACAAACTGACAAATCTCAGCCTCTACATGGTCAACTTTATCGATACCCTCCTCCAGGCCGTCCACAGCAGTTTCGTCCCCCACGTCACCTCGTCCTTTGACCAGCGCGGCCTCCTCGCCGTCACCAGCGTCTTTGGCTCCATCATCGCCGGTGTCAGCAAGCTGGCAATCGCAAAGATCATCGACATCCGCGGCCGCAACGAGGGTTTCCTGCTCATGATCCTCATCATCGTCCTCGGCATGATCATGAAGGCCGTCTGCAAAAACGTCGAGACGTACGCAGCGGGCCACACCTTTTACTGGGTCGGCCACGTCGGCCTCAGCTACATCATCGACGTCGTCCTCTCCGACATGACGTCCCTCCGCAACCGCATGATCATGTTTGGCCTGTACATGAGCCCCCGTCTCGCCTCGACCTTTGGCGGGCCCAACATTGCCGAGCCGTTCCTCAAGCACTCGACCTACCGCTGGGCCTTTGGCTCCTTCTGCATCATCCTCGTCTTCTCCTTCATCCCCGTGTCCGCCATCTTCATGTTCCACGAGATCAAGGCCAAGAAGCTGGGCCTTCTCCCCGAGAAGAGCACCCGCAGCCTCTGGGAGTCGACAAAGTTCCACTTTGTCGAGTTTGACGTCGTCGGCATGATCCTCACCATCGCCGGCTTCTCCCTGATCCTGACCCCCTCAACATCGCCACTCGGGCCCCCAACGGCTGGGCCAGCGACTACATCATCGCCATGATCGTCGTCGGTGTTGCCTGCCTCGCCGGCTTCGCTGCCTGGGAGAAGTGGTACGCCAAGGTGCCCTACATCCCCTTCAAGTTCCTCAAGAACAGGACCATTCTGGGCGCCTGTCTCCTCAGTGCCTTCCTCAACATGTCCATCTTTGCCTGGGACACCTATTACTACTCGTACCTCCAGGTTGTCCACAGCCTCAGCGTTTCCCTCGCCGGTTACACTCTCAACGCCTTTTCCGTCACCTCAACCATCCTGGCCCCCTTTATCGGACTATAGGTTGAGACGCGCCATCTACTTGTTTCCTGCTAACCTCTATCAGTGGTCTTCGCTGGTATGGCCGATACTACTGGCCCGCCGTGTCCGGCATCCCCTGGTGCATCCTCGGAACCGCCCTCCTCGTCTACTTCCGTCACCCCGGCACCGAGGTCGGCTACCTCGTCATGTGCCAGGTGTTCCATGGTGTCTGCTGTGGCATCTGGGCCATGTGCGGACCCCTCGCCATCATGACGCAGGTCAACCACCAGGACATTGCCGTCGCCCTCGCCCTGTACTCCATGTTCGGCTCCATCGGCCAGGCCATCGGCTTCGGCATCTCTGGCGCCCTCTGGACAAACGACCTCCCCAAGGAGCTCTACAAGGCCCTGCCCGACTACGCAAAGAACGAGACGGCCGCCCTCTACGGCGACATGGTCTTGCAGATGGCCGACCCCGTCGGAACCCCGATCCGCGACGCCGTCATCCACGCCTACGGAGTTGTCCAGCGACAGATGGTCATCGCCGGCTGTGCTTTCCTGCCCTTTATCGTCATCTGTGTCCTGGTCTGGCACAACAAGCCCATCGACCGCAAGCAGACCAAGGGTAACGTTTTCTAAACGTGGCCATGAGTATCAGCTACGCTGGATGAGAGACGTTGGCGTCTCGATGGTCTTTAATGTGCGGCCCGTGACTATAACACTTAAAAGTAATTATTATTGAGATATCACATATATAGTTGTTAAAACTTGATTCAATTCTTCACACAACACACTTTCTACACTCGCCGCCTCCTATCAATGGCATCTATTGCACCAGTACCTGTGTCCATGTCAAGCCTTTACTTGATCACAGCAGCAAAGGCCCACAGCAGAGACCCCTAGATCTCTACGGTGTGTAATTCTTAAAACTTTTTCAGTAATACACAGCCGCGCCCTCGGAGGCTCAGAGAAGGGCACGGGTGATCAGCCAGCAGGCCCAGAGAGCGAGATGGACAGGGTTTTCTCCAAGGCCTATGTGACTGTTATACATCAAGGTTTTGTCAAGGCTGGGGACCGGGCTGATCAAGGTGACAACAACAGGTGTGTAAAGTACTCCTTCAGGGGCGTTTATGCAGTGCGTGTAATTTGCAGCACCAGAGATCTCTCCAGACGATGAATCCCTCAGAGAGATGCAGCGGCCAAGTACATAACTGCGCATCAACACCAAAGTAGCATCTTGTCCAGCACGTCGGTCGACGGTCCCTTGCAAGCCCATTCCTTGGCAGCCTTGCAATACTAGAGCCCTAAAAGCGCCTCATCCATCAGATGACCTTGTGATCACCAACGCAATCGCGATAGAGGGGCTGAAACCCAAGAGACAAACTACTGCAATGCATCAGAGCATCATCACTCTGCCAGCATACCATGCACGGCACGACTCGCGATATGAGCACAACCAGCAATGTACGCGCGAGCAATATCATCACGCATGGCCTCAACGGATACCCACATCGTATTCTCACCTCGTGAGCTCCGGCATGCCCAAGAGGATGTCTGCCGTGAAACGCGCCACCTTCCGGGCATAGCAATAGCGCCGAAGCAAGCCGAGTATCATACTTGGCTCTATTTCCAACTCCGACCCGAGACGAAAGCACCTCCCATGGCTCGTCTAAAATGCACTCTCCCGCGCTCACAAGATCCAAGCCCCCTACCTTGTGCGACATGAAACCCCTCTTTCTCCCAAAGCCATAGCAAAACGGGAAAAGAGCCTGTAGCACAACTTGACAAAGTGGCTTACAAGATTTTGATCAAGCTTAGTGTGACGTCTTGACAAAGCTTGAGGAAAGAGTCCGCAACTTGGAAGCCAGTTCATCCCGTGAGGACTGCTTGAGCCGGGCCAAAGGGGGTAAGCTTGTAAGGTTCGTGATTCTCCATGGACTTGCTCAGAGGTCCAGGGTTAGTGATGGCCTGTTGCGGTCGTGGGCCCCATCCAGATACTTGTATAGCTCAAGGTCACGACTGGGAACAACCATTGCAACCTTTTGTTGACTTGCAGATAGCCCGTTCCAAGCCTCTTAAGGTACGCCCGAGAATAGCCCTCTCTTCCCCGAGGCAGGCACGATTCTGATTGGTCCTTGAGCGCAGTTCAACTCGGGACAATCTCTCGAGAATCACACACCGCAGGTTCGAGCTCTGGATCAAGGATCCCTAGTCGAGGGATAGTACTCTCATAGGTTGGATCAGCAGCATGCAAGCAGCTGGCAAACCATGCTTGGTGGTGTGTCGAGCGACCAAGATGCTGCTTCCCGCTAGCTTCGAGTCGAGAGAAGAGACACATGGATAGCTAGGTCTTGAGGGCAAGAAGATATAGAAAAACCCAAGGATCTCTCTATCTCTTGTCCCAATTCTTTGCCTTTATTAGGAGGAGCTTTGCAAATACCTCCCAAAGTCCAAGCTCACAAAGGACACCATCTCTGTACTAAGCCTGCCTCTGCAACTTGTCTCTGCAACTCCTCCCAAATTGTCGACATTCTCCAGCTCCCTCATTCAATACCGCAACAGCAGTTCAAATGGTCAAGCACCAGTTTCAGGACAGTCCAGACCTTGAGGTTGACAGCCAGGGGCGAACTTCAGACAACCCCAGCAACACTATCTCATCTCTCCCACAATCCAACAACCACAAACCGTGTGCTGGGTCGGGAACAGGCATCACAGAGAGGACCTTGTCCTGTGATAACCAACCTTTGCACAATTCAGCAATGTCTCGATTTCTGGCTGATTGTGATGGTCCCTGGACCGTCTATGGTCAAACCGGCTACCCTATGGTAGTGACATACCATCTTGCGCCGATAACCACGACCGCGGTGGCCACGCACGGCTCGGCGAGTAGTCAGGGGTATGAGAACTACGCAACATCAGAAGTCGGCAATGGCAAGGTCGAGAGTGAGGTCAAGTGTGTCTCTGACGCAACTCAGCGTCCAGGAGATGAGGCTGGGGCTCAACGGCGTGGAAAGTGACGCAGAGGGCGCTGCTGAAGAATACATGTCTCAGATGGCGCGATATAAGCTATGTTTTCGGAATTGTCCAAGAAATATGAAGGGATGGAGAAGTGATGAGTGTGATGTGATCTACAGATAGGAATGGAGATGGAAATACAACATGCCACTGGCGCCTGGGCAATAATCAATGACCAGATGCGACAGTTGACAACTACCTACTCAGCCCAAATACCGTGAATAATCTCATGTATACCATCTCGTAGCAAAGGGGCGATGGTCAGGCCAAGCCTACCTAATGTTTGACGAAGCATTCTTTGAGTCCTTGGCTGGATCTTGATGATAAGCGCACGATGCCCAGACCAGACTTTAATTGATCTGGAACATGCTCAGCAACCCTGAAATTAACACATTGCTCAAGTCGCATGCATCTCCTTGGCCATTGCGTGAATTTGAGGGCTTGAATGGTCGAGGGGCGTCGACGATGGCTCGTGATGATGGTGATTGGAACCGCCTTCGATCTGGTCGTCGTTCATCTCGACTTGAAGGCAAGACATGGAAGGCCCCCCACGGTTGCATATGGGGTCTCGTTGTTGGTCTGGCAGCGGAGCCCAACAGCAGCTGGGGGAGCTCTGATTTCCACAGCCAGGAACGAGCGGGCGCCATTGCTCAAAGTAGATCGTGGTGAGAAGCAAGGGCAGCGCCCGATGCTCCGATGTGAGAGTGAGCCGTGTGTCGAGAGTCGTCGTCATTCTCCCCACCCTGCCAAGGGTTTTTTTATCAGCGTTGCAGGCGGTGGTCGAGCTTGAACGCTGGCAACACAGTCACTGAGTTGGCATCTCGTGCTGGCCAAGAGATGCCAATGTGACGTGACGGTGAAGGGGGAGAGAGAGGGGCAAGATACTTGGCAGGGTTGCGAGGCATGTGCTGAGGATACGCATCTGGGAGGGACTTGGTACTGAATAGATATCATCAGGGTTCACATTGAGTGGGCGACTGACGTATAATTGATACTCTCTGCCGATATCGTGTTTTCCATGAGGACTCCAAAGTGCCAATGCCATCCCAACTTTGTCGGAAATTGCGTCCCTCAGCGCAACCAATCACCTCCCCGGAGGTGTGGAGTTTGTTCAGGCACCTTGGGGGCACGAACGGGGCAAATGCCCGCTGACAGTCAGGGCAAAATCCAGCAAGGGGGTCGTCATCCGCTGTGGCGTCCAAAAGAGGCCGCTGAGCAGGTCCCGAGCATCCCAGATCAGCAAGCTCTAGGAATATGGCCAAAGGGGGTTAGACCGTGAGTCTATATTCGTGCTCTGTTGCAGCAGACTCATATCGCTGTACGAGGTTGCTCAAAAGTAAGAAAGCAGGGTGTTGACCTGAGCGCTGAGACGCCCGGAAGGGAGTGAAACGACGGGACACGGTCAGGTAAACAAACAAAACAGAACAGACAAGAGTAAGGGGCACGCATAACAACAGCCTTGGCTGAGTGATCTCCTCTGCATAAAACGGCACCTGTAGGCTATTGGCTCCGGCGCAGCCTTTTTCTGCCGTGTTCAGCGCAGTCAGCTTGCCCCCATCCACCACCGTCCAGTCTCTCGATAGCTCCAAGAGCGCCCGGCGCCACGAACCCGTTTGCCAAGTCCAGGCCGGTGGCTTGGGTTCTTGGGAGTACATGGCGTCAAAGTACCCACAGTCCATGCGTCCTCACATTGATAGTGCCGGACCACCCGAGCCATACTTACAGGGCAGGTCATCCTGGACACTTTTGATTTCTCGTACTCGCCGGCTGGGCGCGTCCCTCCGGCTCAGGTCATCCAGTCAAAAGGCGTCTTCAGACGGGGAAAGTAACCCCCCCTAAGAAGCAGATTTGTTGATTCCAGGAAGGTGTCAGGAAGCAAAAGGCAAGCAAGGAAGGCAAAAAAGCAAAGGATACTTCCAAGCATCTGCTGGCCACTCAAAATTCCTGACCTGGCTTGTCCTTCTTTCCCCACCATTTGTGTCTCTGCCCTCCCTCTCTTTCCTCTGAATTGTTCATCTCTTGCGCATTCCCTCTGTCATCATATCTCTTGCTCCCTCTCCCTCTCTCTCATCTCCCTCTCGTGTTTTGTAGAAAGAGGAAGGAAGACGAACCCGCTTTGGTCCCGCCTCCCCCCAACCCTGGCCGTTGCAAGTCACAAGTGGCAGTCACAACCCAAGCAAGTCAGGTCGCCCGACTCTCCCGCCCACTCGCTTGCCGGCTCGCTCTTTCCCAATATTTGGGCCTCGTCTTGTCTGCCCGTCTCCCTGACCCAATTTTTCCCCGGTCTTCCGAGTGTCGCTCGCTACGTACCTTTTTTCTTCCTGCATCGCATCCTCCGTGTTTCGTCTGCCGCTCGCCCTTTGTTCCTCCGACCAACCGCCATCCGTCAAAGAAAGGACCGATCTTTACTTGCGGATAGACACACGCGACTTCTCTTGATCGTGCTCTATCTATCGCCGTCTATCCCGTCTGCTCCGTCCGTCCATCTTCTGGAACCCCGAAAGAAGAGAGGCTGGGGACACTACCAAAGCACCATCACGATTTTCAAGTGGCTTGGGTGACGACACGACTTGGTCAATAGCGCATTTGCAAGGCCTGCCTCCACTGCCTTGGCTTTTTCGGTACTGCCAACACACAACACCACCACTGCTCCCACCGCCCTCTGCCAACTTTCGATCGATATCACCCGGGCCTTTTCCTGCCCTCGACTTTGTCCTTTTCCTCGTCACTCGCTCTCTAGTTCGACTCTGGCATCACAGCCCAGCCGCCGTCAAGATGGGTGCGTCTCTGCGAATCACCCTATCGCAATCCCCGCATACTAACATGTAATAATCCAGCTGCTAACGACGACCGCCCTCCCACGACCACCATCGTTCCTTTCAATGACCGAAAGGTCCTTCCCGCCTGCGCCGTCTCCTGCGGTGCCCTCTACGATGCCAACGGCGCCTGTGTCCCTCCCGTCATCGCCGTCGATGCCGGCCCCACGGCCTACACCCAGTGTTTCTGTCTCGACACCCGAGTCGCCGCTTTCTCTACCGCAACCAAGGGCCCCTGCGATGACGCCTGTACCGACGACCCCAAGGGCCTCTCCTCGATTGCTGATTGGTTCCGCGACATATGTACCGTCGATTCCAACGCCAACAAGGGAGGAAATGGCCAGGCTTCCTCCAAGACGACGACAACAGACGACTCTAGCTCCACCGGTGGTAGCAGGGCAGGATCCGCCAACACCGGCGGCGGCGGCGATTGGTATGTAGTTTATTGATGGGGAAGTGAATAAGTGTCTAACCAGGCTTGCAGGATTTCCAACCACTGGCAGTGGGTGATTATGCTCGTCATTCTCGTTGTCGGCATCGCTGCAATTTGGATTGGTGCTTGCATTTGGCGCCGCCGTTACCTCCGGAAGAAGGACCGCCAGTCCTCCCTCGGCCAGAAGCACTCTGGCTCAGCATCCCACCCGTCCTGGGGTCCCGGCATCGAAGCCTCCGAGGCTGGCGGCATGCCCTACAACACCGGCTACGATTCGAACCGAGACTCCAACGGCATCATGCTCCCCGGCGCCGGGGCTGCTGCCGTCGTCGAGGAGAAGCCCAAGAAGGAGAAGAAGCGATGGATCGTCCGCGACCGAACATAAGCCCAGTGCTCGATCTTGCGCCACATCTCGTTTCTCATATTTTCACGACTCTCCTTACACATGTCCGATCCGAAGCAGCACCATCCTGCGCATCTTACGATATAAACCGTGCATTTATCTATACGGCCGTATTTTTTTCGACATGCTCGATTACCTATGATTTGACTCGTTGGGGAGAATACCCAACACTGACGGAAGGGGAGGGAACACAAAGTCACGCTTGACAAGACACGAGCAGCTGTCTCGAATCGCGTAACCCTGAGACAGGGCCATGGCATGACTTGTGGTTGCATTCCACTTTGTCTTTGTGGCACCTGAGCCACGCTTTGGTTGTTTTTGTCTTTGTTTTGTTTTTGGTGGCGTTTCAGTGTCTTTGGAATATCCGGCGTTGCTAGGAGAGGCGCAGCCCACTGGTTTTTTTTTATGGTGGCCGCAGCCACGGAAACCAACTCACACACTCCTGACATGTGTGAATGGAATGCAGGGGCTTGGCACCTCAAGGGAAAATGATTTATTTTTTGTTGGAAGCCGCCATAACGGAAGTTGCTTGTGGACATTGGTGCCGCATTTTGATGGTCTCTCAGGTTCGAGGGCCTGGGCACGGGGAATCAATCCTTGACATACAAATCCTACTATTTTCAAACCATCAGCCGTTGGTCCTCTCCAAGTGAACAAATTAACCTGTCGTCGGCTTTTGGGCGGGAATAGGGCGTGGGTGAGACGTTCCACGTTGCCATGGAAAGGGGCTGGATCTGGATCTGATGGCGCCAGTAGATCATGGCTTGAAGGATGGTGCGCCATCACGATATCAAGCTTCTTTGAGGATGGTGGCTAAAAATACTCGTCATTAACCTAATCTAGGAGAATACTCGTTACGCAAAGATGCAGAGTCCATCGTCGTATGCTCATGCCCTGCCCTCCCCTGCCTGCCCTGCCCATGCCCAAGGTATTGTCATCCATCTCTTTCAGCCCTCTCGCTTGTCCCTCCCCTACTTTTGCTCCTCCACGGCGTCCATGTACAAGTCGATGAGACATCCAGCCGACCAAGCTTGTGTGGGGCTCTGCGAGAGTGTTAGCATACGAAATCGACAAGCTTATAGTTTGCGTGGACTTGAACATACCGAGTCTGGACAGTATTCTCCATTCTTTTGGGTCAGCTCCTGGAGACCGGCCCAGGGGCTCTCCCGGATCATCTTCTTGCACCCACTGAGGCGTCGCGTAACCTGCTGGAAAGCCTCAGTGCGACCTTCAGGCGTCGTCCGCCTCTTGAGGTCAAACTTGAGCAAGGCTCGCAGGAAGAAGCCTGTGGGCCATATCCATTCAGGGCCCTGGTGATAGTTTCGTCCCTTGCTCGTGGCAAAGTCGTCACTGTCCTCGCTGTTGATGTAGTAAGGACGGTAGTTGAGGTCTGCAGGGTCCAATGTGGCCATCCCCTGAGGGCCGCGGAGGACCTCGTCGGCAATACACAGGGCATGCATGGCATGGTCGGGGTCGAACAGGTCGGGGGCTGTGGTCATGGCGATGGCAAAGTTGGGTCGCAGTTGGTAGTCCTCATACTCCTTGCCCGACTTGTAGAGATCCTTGTAGACTCCGCGGCGGTTGATGATTGGCGTGTTGATGTCGTATTTGGAATCATCATCGGGCGACAGGGGCACATAGTAGCATCGCTCAAAGTTGGCCTTGATCAGCCCAGCCCAATCACCCAGCGAGATGGAGCCACCGTCGGCCTTGTCCACACTGGCGTATGCGTACTGGCCCTTCTCATGAAGTCCGGCCAGCCAGTCAAGGGTGCTGTAGAGCATGCCCGTGATCTCAATGGCAGCACCATCGCGAGGAGTTCCAGGAACGCCCTTGGAACCAGCACGCTCACTCTCGCCCATCTTGTCCATCCATGTGCCGCAGTTGGACTGATTGCCTCCGAAAACGATACCAGTCTGCCAGTCGACCTTGATATCCTGGTTGAAGCCCTCATCCTTCATCTGAGAATCGATTTGGGGGCCGGCGTTGGCTTCTCTGTACTTCATGCCCGAAGCATGTCTCTGAAGCGCCTCCTGGATCACATCCTCGATGGTGCTCTCCTTCGAATACGCTCTCGAGTCATCTGTAGGGAACCAGGTGTCGTCATAAGGCAAGAAGCGACGCTTGACCTTGGTCTTGAGGATGTCAACTCCTTCAGGGGCATACCGAGTGTAGTCTTGGATACACTGTAGGAAGAACCAGATCGAATCTCGAGAGTTGTACCTGGGGGCATCGCCGCTGCTGAGAAGGTTGGGAATCATGCCATGCTTCAGCACGCTCGCAAAGGCCAGGATGTGTTCCTTGGCGTCGTCGAATCGGCCAGTGCCGATCAGGAGACCACGGAGAGAGATAAAGACGTCTCGTCCCCAACATCGAGCCCATTCCACAGCAAAGTGAGGGAGGCCGGCAGCAAGAGAAGGGACCAGCTTGTTGGGCCACAGAGATGCCGACTTGACATATCCAACCTGCTGAACACTAACCATGGCCAGGCTTTGCAAGAACCATTGCCCATCTCGCACGCTGGCGTTCATGAGCTCCAGAGACCTCTCCCAGCTAGCCATGTAGGCAGTTCGCAGGACCAGACCAAAGTAACGAGGGAGCAAGAAGCTAGGGATCTTCCGGATAGCGTCAAACCGCTCCTTCAGCCACGTTGTAGGCTGCGCAAGCGCCTCGTTGCCGGGAATGACACTGATTCTGTCCAATCGATTCAGGATGTAGTCGAGCGCCCACTGGCCATCGCGGAGGTTCTGGCACAGCGGATGAGCTAGGTTGTTGTCTCGGATAATGTCCTTCAGGAGACTCCACCATCCCTGGAGGCCAGCGTAGACGAGCTTTCCATGCCCGGGGATATCGTATACGCCATCTCGGCCATCGCTCTCGGCTCGCTCTTCAGCCTCGCACCGGTACAGAAGGTAGTTGAGATCAGACAGGCTGAGCTCGTTCCATGCAGCCTTGGCACCAGAGGTGACATAGTTGTCCAGGCCCGAGGAGTGCTCTGCCGCTGGGATCCATGTCTCAAAGAGCGCAATACTTCCTGGGGGGAACTTGTCGCGCACCGTGATGATGGTGTCGTCGCCCTTGATCTCCATCCGAATTCCTGGCAGATCCTTGACTCGGCTGGGTAGGCCACGCAGATACTTCTTTTCCTCGAGCACCCGCTTGGTTGTCTCCTCGCTGGCATCAACCTCGAGCATCCAGCTGCCCAGATGTCGGGCTTTGGTGCCGGTAAGATGGACAGCGCTAAAGGCGCCGTTGCCATTGCCGTAGCCGGGGAATGCGGTATGGGCAATGAGGAAGTACCCCTTTCGAGACTCGGGGTGGACTCGGTGGACAGTGATGTACTGGTCTTCATGGTGAATGTGAGTCTCGTCGTACCCGTCCTTGCCCATCAGAGTGTGAATCTGATTAAGCAGCTTCTTGATGCCGCCGATGCCATCCTCGCCGCCTCCAATCTTAATAGGCTTCGACCCAGACGATGCGGATGTGTACAGTCGAGTCTCGTTGACCAGATCAACAAGCTTTGGGTAGATCTCGTCATAGCCCATGACACTGCCGGTAGCGCTGGAGCACATGCAGACCAGAGCCGCATTGGGCAGAGTATCGCGGGCATCCCGCTTCTGAGCTGGCGTCTCATTGTCATGGGTGCAGTCCATGAACAGGGCATGTACAGGACTGGGCTTGACTGTTCGGACAATCTCTCTGGAAAAGGGCCCAGAGCCGTTGGTGTCACTGGCCTTGGGGCTCGTAGGGCTCCCTGAAGGTGTGCGAACGTCAGACTTGGAGACCTCGTCAACCTCAAAGCTACCGATGGGCCGACCACCGTGCTTGTGCACAAGCCGGCTGAGCTCGCCTGTGCTCCACGCCTGCATAGCTTCACGGATAAGAGAGCTGAGGCCGAGACGCTTCACAAAGACATAGTCCATCTCCTCAGATCCAGTGAACAGCTCGGCGACTACATACAGGTCTGGTCGCACGCGACGGGCCTCATCCAGGATGTGCTCGGCGACGTGGATAGGGGTAGAGTGGCAGTTGTCAATGCGAAGACCAGCAAAGTACTTGGCAAGCATGCGAGCATACTTGGTCATGTGCTCCCAGAGCCAGGGGTTGTCTTCTGGGCTTGAGCCATATCGCAGCTTGACGCAATCGCCCCAGACAATAACTTCTCGGCGAAGGTAGACTCGCGAAGCAGGGCCCGCGTTATCAACGAGGGCATTGCCACCCCATACCCATCCGTTGTTGACCAAGGCAGTATCTTCAGGCTTGTGCTTGGATGTTGTGGCGTTGGCAGGGAGTCGGGTGAAGTATGTCTCGATCAGGGGGTTGGCCTCGTTGATAGGGCCTAGCTTGGGGCCATGCTCGTCAAGCCGGACATATTTTATCCTGTTGAAGATTTGCTGAAGGATATCATCCACTTCGGAGTCATACTCCTTGTAAAAGTCCACGTTGAGGATATCCAGGATCTCGACAATCTTGGCTCTTGCCGTAGCATCGTCAGGAGACTCTAGAACAGAAGACAAGAAGCTTGCAGCGACATCTGGCTTGACGCTCCGGCGGAAACGCTCGCCCATGCGGTCTGTACCTGCCAGGCCAAACTCTCGCATGAAGGCAACCTGGTCCTTGACCGGCGCTGCCTTGACCTTTTCCAGCTGCTTGTTAAACTCGGCCGAGTCGTCGGGCGTGTGTCGACTCCCCTTGGACAGAGCCTCGACCGTCGCATCGGCGTCTCGGTCGACATCGAGGGCATAGTATTCCCAGAGCCGAATCTTGGCAACAACCTCCGTCTTGATTGCGTCCATGATGAGAAGCAGATCATCAGCGGACTTGAGGTCAGTTGGCAACCCAAGCTTCTCCAAGTTCTCGCTCAGTTCCAGGAGCTTTGTGTCGAGCTGGTAAGCAGACTCCAGCCAAGGAGCCGTGGAGAGATTGTAGCCGGCCTCGGGGTGCTCCTCCAGCCACTTGGTGTTGTTTGCCGTGTGGTTGAGCACAATGTCGGTCAAGCTGAGCAGAGAATGGTTCTTCTCAAGACTGGCCACCATCTTTTGGACGTCTTCCTCGCCCCCGGGGAAGCAAGCAGGGTCCCAGCCGAGTTGATCGTACAAGCTGTAGGGCGAGTTGGAGACTCCGCGCACCTGTAGGGGGGTGAAATGGATCATGTTGTAGCCGCGATCACTAATGCCGCCGAGGTGGCGCTCCCAGTCGTTGGGGTATTTGCCCATGAACTTGCTGATAACGGAGAAGATTGACAGGGCGGGCAGCGGCAGCGGCCGGCCGTCAAGCTTGAGTCTGGGCGCAACATCGATGTAGTACAGCGGGGTCTTCTTGAGGCTCTCCTTCTGGTCAGAGCTTTCCTGCAGCTCCTTCTTGAGGTCGGGGAGCTCGGCGTAGGTGGTGTAAAAGGCATAGGCTCCAGGCTTGTGAATGGGAATGGAGATTTCGAGAGTGCGATTGAAGTCTGGCGTGAGCCTGGACGCGACAAGAGTTAGCAACTGTCTTGCAGCATCTTGCCACACCCTCAGAGGCTCTGAACTGCTCCAAATGATTCAATTGGAAAGAAGGGTGCAGTAAATACTCACTTGTACTCGCGGAATTCGTCGCGACGGAATTCCTGGCCATCGTCGGGGATGTTGACCCAGAGGCTCCCATGACGGCAGATGGACGAGGTGCCCTCGATGGCAAAACGTATCGTGATGGCATCATGGGACCTGGGAGCCAGATAGATGTACTCGCCCGGCACCTGAGGCGAGCCATCATCGTTGAGCGGCAGCAGATAGACCTCGTTGGACGTCATGGTGTGCGGTGGGCTCATGATGAGAGAAGAGAAGGGCAGGCGCTGCGTGCCCCGCGGAACGACAACCACCCAAGGTCAGGCACTTGGAGATGGAGCTCACCCACTCACTGCAGCTGCAATGGACCGGGCACACGGCCAAGGAACCGCGTAGCGCAGGTAGTGGAGCGGTTGATGGCTAACGGTTCGTGTTGGAGGGGGCGGGGAGCTTGCAGCGGAGCTTGCAGCGCGCTGCTTGGGTCGTTTTAGTGGACTCGCCTGCTTGGGTCCAGGGATCTGGGATCTGGGATCTCGGCCGGGATCGACAAATTGGCTGATGAGCGGGAGAGACGATGTCCCAGAGATAAGGCGATGCAGGGAGGCGAGGGGCTGGAATCGCCGGCAGGATAGGCCAGAAGAGGGCTGATGAGGATAGAAGGAGGGAAAAGAAGGTGGGAGGATGGAAAGGATAGTCCGAGCGAGAGGTCCTAGCCACGGCGGGAGGATATGGCTGTGGTTGACGCGGTGAAGGAGAGAGACAACACCAAAAGTCTGGGAAGGAAAGAAAGAGAAGAGGAGGAAAAGAAACTCGTAACCATTAAGCCATTTCTCTGTAGCCGAATCTGGGCATCTTAGCATCCATCCTAGAGCTGCCGTAGTAAGCATCAGGTCGACTCTGCTGTGTTACCTCTGGGCGGTCAACACGAGTGAGCCAGGGTCTACCAAGTTTCCTCCAGCCCGTTCCTTCCAGATCATGACAAACACGGCCATCGCTCCCGGGCTACGAAGATGAGGCTGGAGCCAGCTCAACAAAAAAAAATTAACGCATGGACGAGAGCAATTGGTTTTTTCTTCTTCTTTCCCTTTGTCGCGAAGAGATGAGCCGAGACGCCCCCAAGCTTGATGCTCTTGGCTTAGCTCGAAGCAACACACCAAGACCACACAGCAGGCAAGCGGGACAACGCGGCCGACAGAGACGGGCTAGCCATGAATGGTTACGAGTCGAACCTCCGTCCAAGCGTCCGCCAGGGGAAGCTTCGTAGGATCAACAAGGCAAAGAATGAGGGGAAGCTTCCGGGTGCGGACGACGTGAGGAGATGCGTCGATCTTGGCTTTTGTCTCGGTGACCGCTTCTGTATCTTGAATTTGCATCCATGGGGGTCTCTTCCGTCTCCGACAGAGCCTCGAGAGTCAGTTGGAAAAACCTGCCAACCTCCTTCACATGCTCCAAACCTGGTTTTGTCAGGAATTACGTCATTGGAGCGCAATGCAGGTTCCCCAATAATTTCCATCTGCGGGCATTAGCGCCTCGCCCACGGATCCATCCTCGACTCCGACTTTGGGGCGGGGCGCGCCATGGTGGACTCTACAGATCAGAACTCGAGAAGAGTCGACAGTGTTCTGTTTCGTTGAAAGAGAGGCACTGGTCTAGTAGATGGCTGCTATATGTGACAGGAATCATAGCGGTTTAGCTTTCTATCCATACTTCCAGCTTCAAACTGTGCTTGAGCAGACAACAGTTGTACACATGCACCTTTGTGGCTCTGCAGCCCGTTTCTACATCCATCCGTCTCCAACAATAGAGCTCGAGTCTAGAATGGTCCTTTTTGCCGATCATTTTGAAGACGGTCAAGGTACCCTGGACGAGGCGGGAATGATTGTGGGGGGATACAAGAGCATCGATATCCTCTATCAATGAGCTTGTTGTTGACTTTGAGCTGGATAGGGAGTTGATAAGATCTATGTGTGTATATTTGTAATGAAATTTGTGGGTTCTATGTCAATAATCATGTCTCCAAAGACATCTTCCACCAAGCACTTTTTACGACTCAACATCTCCACCCTCAAAGTCTCCCGACACCAACCATGTTCCTTCATCCACCTCCTGTTCCACTCCTGCACAGTCAGCTCCTCCACTGCCCATCAAACCTCAAAACCGCTTCTTTGTAAGAAACAGCGACGAAACAGTCAGCAGCGCACCCGCAGCGATCACCATGACCCAAATCTCCGAGATGGTCCTGACCAGCACGTCCAGGCACCGCCTCCTCAATTCGGGGCTGACGGTCGCCAGGATCTTGCTCTGCGAGCCCGTGATGGCCGCCCGGATCTCCTCGGTTGAGAAGCCCTGACCCTGAAGGACCCTGCTCATGCCGTCAAACGCCCGGCTCTGGAAGATGGAGCTCGCGATCGCCAGGCCCAGCATCTGGCTCTTGCCCTGGGAGATGTTGAGGAACTGGATTGATTCGGCGAGCCGGTTCGGCTGGACTATGCTCGCGGCTACCGCGTAGCTTGCCTGGCTGACTGTCAAGCCGAAACCTACCAGCGCCGAGAAGCCGTACGTGTAGCTCGCGGGCGAGTCGGCCTTGATGGTGTACATGGCTGCGCCGCCGGCTGTGAGTAGCAGACCGGAGATGAGGTACCAGACCATGTGGTAGCCGGTGCGAGGCATCGCGTATCCGCAGAACAGGATGGCCGAGATGTAAAAGAAGATGAAAGGGAGGAGACGAACCGCCGCCTCAGTACCCGAGTCCCCGTGGACAAAGAGAAAGTACAGCGGGATGTAATACACGGCAACAAACAGGCCAGCTCCTCCACATGCAATGGCAATATACAAAATGATCATCTGGGGGTCAGCCAGGAAGTCGCAGGGGAACAGCCGGTCGACCTTGTTGGTAAAGACGGTATAGTACTGCGTGACGGCGAACGCGGCGACACAGACGACAAAGAGGACGACGCAGGTGATGAACCGGCCGTCATCCCACGCCCACTCAGGGCCTCCAAAGGTAAAGGCGAGCACGAAGCATACATAGATGCCAGTGTTGAGAGCGATCCCGAGCCAGTCGAGCTTCCTGAGCTTCTCGAGAAAGGTCGTGTTGGGCTGCTGGGGCAGTGAGGGCAGGGCGAAGAGGTAGATGGGCGAGGTGACTGCAAAGATGACCAGGTTGAGATAGAATGCCTATCACCGGTTAGAAATACCCAAAGAGTGAGTTCAAGTTGAGTTGGGCTTACCCATCTCCAGGTTGCAGCGCTGTCTGACAATAGACCTCCAACAACCGGTCCAAGGATACAACCTCCCCCATAGACGAAGCCTTCAAAAGCGATATAGAATGCCGCCTCGCGAGGACTAGCCGTCGAAGACACCAAGTTCAATGTCCTACACAAGTCAGCAACGGCTTCGCATCGCCCGACATCCCCTGGATCTTACCCAAGATACATCCCCGCGCCACCAGCACCAGCCCATACACGCCCAACGATCATGGCACTCATAGAAGGCGCAGCACCACACAGGGCACTGGCAGCAGAGAACATGACCAGAGACGCAATGTAGAGGTACTTTGTGTCAAAGATGCCGTACGCCTTGCCAAGGGGGAGGATGGCGACCGTGGCTCCCAGGCCGAAGCCGACGCCCAGCCACCCGAGCTTTGTGACATTGTCAAACGTCTCGGACACGGCGGCCTGGATGTCTGCGGCTATGGTGGTGTCGAGGCCGTAGAGAAAGTTGGCCGAGAAGATGGCGACACAGACGAGGAACCAGCGGAAGCCCCTGATTGTCCTCTCTTGCTGAGGTTCTTTGGGTTCTGCAGGGCTGTTTTCGTCCGAGGAGTCGTTTCGGAGGGTGGGAGTGTTTGAAGGAGGGTTATCCTGCTTTTCCATGTCTCCTTGGCTCATGCTGGGGGTATTGGGACTGGTGATGGAACTCATGGTGGGTGATCTGAAGGTATTCCGAGTATACGAAGCTGGAGACTGCTGCTGAGACAAGACATCTTGACAACAGCGAAACGAACGTATTTATCTGCAGAATCCTTCTGGCCAACACGACTGGATTCTACAATCTTCATCTTCCCAAAGGAGAACTCCTCGATTCCGGTGCATCGTGTTAGACAAGATGGCCGAGATTCCGCAAGACCGACCAATAAGACGCGACGGAACCGCGGAGACTTCTGGGCCCCAGACGACGGAATCCAAGATATATCCGCAATCTCCGCCTTTCAACACCTCACAACTTATTGCTTTCCAATCTTTTTTGTTAAAAAGAGCCCCGTTGCCTATTTGTAATGCTCCCCCTGTTATCCCTGGGGTCACAGAATGGAGAGGGGAGGGCTGAAATATGCTCAGCACCACTGTCGAAGCCGTCTCGGAAGCAAGTCTCCCGGGCCTGCGACCACTGCCGCTCGAGACGGGTAAAGTGCGATCATGGAAAGCCTTGTAGACCTTGTCGGCAGAAGGGGCTGCAGTGTAACAGTAGGGGGAGCTTAATGACCAAGCTCGGACCCTTCCCCAGGCATTGCAGTGAGTTGGAGGTGCATACTGAGGGAGTGTTACTGACCCTTTCCTCGCTCAGGGAAATAGAGAGACTCAGACGTCGAGTGGAAGAGTTGGAATCTCAGCTAGAGGAAGCCCGCCACCATGTTGTGGGTATTCCCACGCCTAATCACTCAACTCCTGAGCTTCAACGGCAGCCCTCACCTTCAAGTCCGACATCACCACCAAAAAGACACTGGGAGGGAATCTACACAGCAGCTGGCCGCTCAGAGCAGACATCCTACTACGGTCCCCCCTCATCCCACTACTTCATCAGCCGCATCGGCTCCTTTCTGAGCAAGGCCCTCCACCAGCCGCTTCAACACTGCCATATGGAGCCAAGAGGGATGAACAGGAGACTCGACGACCCTACAAGCCAAGAAGACGCGACACCTCGAACAGGCCGCCGGAGTGATGTACCTAAACCGTCCATGTCTCGTATGCAGGAAGAGTACTTTCTCAACTTGTTCTGGGAGTCTCACCACGCCAACTCACCCATCATCCAAGAAGGCGAATTCAGAAAACTTCACGATTCTTTATGGAGCGGCTCGAACTCATATCGCAGGCCATCTCCCCTGGTAGACATCATTCTCGCCATATCGATGCAATACGGCTGCGCATTCCTGCTCCGCGGTAGCAGCGACAACCAGGAGGACGCCAGTATCGCAGGCCGATGGTACTACCGAAGATGCCAAACCCTTCTTGCTTCAGAACTAGAGAGTCCCTCTATAACGACTCTGCAGTGCCACCTCTTCTCCGTGGTCTATCTCTGCTGCGCGTCCTTTCAGAACATGGCGCACTCGACCCTCGCAGCCGCCATGTCCGTGGCGCAGACCCTTGGTTTGCACCTCGAGCCGCCGGCGTCTATGCCGCGGGCTGAAAGAGAGCTGAGAAAGAGGCTTTGGTGGGCGACGTTCATCAACGACTCCAAGACGTCTCTCAAAGTTGGTCGACCAGTTTCGGTTCAGAGATCTGAGATCACAGTCTCCCCCATCAGCGACGACGAAGAAGCTGCTTCCTTCTTTGACTCGAGCCTTGGGTCTTATGACGGAGTGACGTGGCTCACATATGCTGCTCAGAACCAGAAGCTCATCATTGCCTCGACTGATGTCCACAATGCCTTTTACGAGAGATGCTCCGAGATTCTCGGACAGAGCGGTCACTCGACACCTTACAAGGACCCAAAAGATCTTGAATCCTGCGCCAAGTTTATTTCCAGCCGATTACCAGCCCTACGAGCGTGGGTTGATCAAGTCCCCTCCGGCATGAGGCTTCAGCGCCGTGACTCGGGAACCCCCTTTTCCACCGACCGAACCCCGATCCTCATCGACTCTTGCGCACCGCTCTGGCTCCAGCGTCACAGAATCTGTCTCGAACTCATCTATCACACCCTTCAATCCAACCTTCACCGACCCTTCATCAACTTTGCCCCTTTACCAGGAACATATACGCCCACTGCGGAGCGTCACGCGGCGACATGCGCAAACCACGCTGCGGCTTACACCCACATCTTACACCAGACACTGCAGGAGACGGATATCATGAACGGCTGGCAAGAGTTTTTCATCTGGCAGTGGAACGCAACGGTAAACATGATTGGCTTTATCCTCGCTTGCCCAGTAAACGCCGCGACGAGCAGTGTCCGGAAGGCGATCGACAAGGCGATTGAAGTCTTTGAGATCTTTGGCCGGGACTTTGCGATCGCTGCGAGTGCAGCGAGCGTGACCAAGGACCTCACGGCAAAGGCTGATTTGTTGATGGAACAATTACGCAGCGGTATTGCTACTGGGGCCGAGACGGGGGTCGTGGATGGTGTGGCGAGGGTGACGATAGGGGAAGGGGATGGCTTCGGGGAGGATCAGGCCAGTGAGCAAGGCCTGACTGAGTTTATGGATTGGGCCTTGACGGTGGATTCCTTCAACAACTTTGAGGATCTGTTTGTTGATGTGAACAAGTCTATGGACTTTTGGGGCGTTGCCCCTGTATGAGCGATACGGTACCAGGTTGTGCAGAAACATGGTGATGATCAGTTACTTGGCCTATTAAACAGTACCTAATCACATTCATGTCCAGAAGCCCGCTCTAAATCACAATTCATTCCGAATTCGCCTGCCTGATACTATGAGTAAACCCACGTAAACTACCTATCTGAGCCGTACCAACGCCGCTCCAATATTGACCATGTCGTGTTATCTCCTACCCTATCCCGTAATTCCAACCTCTAAGAGTCTTGGACGAGGTTGGGAATATCATCCACCTGGGCCTTGCCATTCAAGATGGCGTGCACTGCCGTGAACAGCGGGTACTCTGACTCGAGGCCCCTCGCCTTCAAAAAGCTGTTGACCTCCTCTGCCGTCGTGGTACCCTGGATCTTCTGTCCGTTGAGCTCCTGCTTCTCGACCTCCTGCACCGAGATGCCCTTCTCCACAGACTTCTTGGCGCAGCGAAAGTTTCGGCCGCCGGAACACGAGGTGATGAGATCGGCGACGCCGGCCGACGACTCTGTAAATGTGGCAGTGTGCACAGTCTCGCCAAAGAACTCCTTGCCAAACTTGACCATCTCCATGAGACCGACACGCATGATGGCGGCCTTGGCGTTGTCACCCCAGCCGCGGCCATCGACGAAACCAGCTGCTAGGGCCACCACGTTCTTCAGGGCACCGCTCAGAGACACACCCGCGACGTCGGCTACTATCTGGACATGGAAATAAGGTCGGTGGAACAGGGCGCGGAAGCAGTCCTGGTCCAGGGGAGGATACTCGGCGGGCATGGCGGTCAGCTTGGTCTTGGAGGCTCGGCCGCGGACATCCTTGTGGCGGATGTCGGGCAGCTCGCCAATGGTAGGGTTGGGGCTTCCGTCTCGCGGCGAGGGAGCTCTGCTATTGTCCAAGGCCGGGGGTCGTAGGCGATGGTCGTCTCCGACCACTTCTCCTCAGCAATTTCACGGGCCAGGTTGGCACCGCTGAGCGCGCCGCAGTAGATGCCGAGGCCATCGCCAATCCACTCGCTAAAGAGGCTCACGCCGTCATCGGTGACGTTGACACCCTTGATACAGCTGATGCCACGGGCGTAGGGCAGAATGTGGCCGTTGATCTGCTTGCAGACGTTTGCGATAAACTGGTGGGGCAGGTTGAAGACGAGGATGGTGGAGTCCTTGACGGCGGCGCGAATGTCGGGATTGGCGACAATGTTGGAGGGCAGGGCGATGCCCGGCAGGTACTTGACGTTCTCGTGATGCTTGTTGATCACCTCGGTGAGCTTCTGGGGCTTGTCGCCAATCGATTCGTCATAGTACTTGGAGTCTTTGGCGATCGTCACGTCTTCCTCGTAGACCCACATCTGGACCTCTTCCTCAAAGACATCTTTGTTTGCGCGGGTGTTCTCGGCAATGATTTTGGAAATTGTTGAGCCCCTGCGTCATGAAATACACGTTAGCAAGCTGCACAGAGCCGAATTGAGCTTCAGAGAGGCTTGGGCGTACCAATTGCCGGATCCCACAATGGTCACCTTGTGCTTCTTCTGATGCCCGCCCAGGTTCGTCATGTTGCCGAATGTCGCCGCGGAGTAGTTGCGTGTACAAGAGAGGATTCTTTTGGACTTGAAGACAGAAGAAGGTCGCAGGACGAGGGGGCGAAACATGCGAGAACAGACAAAAGCGAAGCAAAAGGGTACCGGGGAAAAGGCAAGAGCGAGAGCTTGTGAGGGAGGAGCAGGAGGGGTAGGAGATATACGATGGATTTGTCTGGACCACGCTCAGCTTCCCAAGGTTGTTGAACCCTGGAGCAAGCCACAATGACGCAGGGCAGTAAAGTGGCGGGCGACACCGCCTTCCGTAAACAGGCAAGCGCCCCATCAAAACCCCGGGGCAAGGGCCGGAAGGAAGGACCTGGGATCGGGGCCACCGAGCTCCGACCCGGCCGAGGCCAGTATTCACATGCGGGAGTGGCTAGCCAGCAGCTGAAAGTCCATGGTGTTGCGTGGGCTTGTCCATTTTCACATGCGAACTGTCTGGGCGACAAGGATCTCGAGCACATCATCTCTGGGAGCATGCATGCAGCACAATCCAGGAACAGGACCGAGCCCCGTTGCTAAACATAAACGACCGCGGGCCGATCCTCATCCCTGGCTTGCGGCTGGGCTACGGTCGCGTGACGGCTCATGCCGTCGAGGTCAAGATCATGAGCTTGTCGTGGGAGGTTGACGGGTAGAGACCCCTTTGAGCTTCCGCAGCTGAAGAGTCGCGCCATGCCGCATCCTTGAGACCGAGGATGCATCGTTGCATTGCACCCAAAAGCGCTTGATGTTAACATGCGTGCGCTAGGTCTCAACAAGACGCATTCCCGCAGCCAGTTTCACCCCAACCACGTAGGTTGAGCCACTTCCGTCCCTTTCATCCGCTCAGGACAGCTTGCACGACATCTTGGCACGCAGTGGATGAGAGACATGCACTAGAGTACTTCAAGGTATGTGATTCAACCAGTAGTATTGTGTTATATAGGAAATGAAGCAGTTGTTGGTTGGCTAATTCGCAATCAGTGAATGGATCACCATCTTTACTCATATATGGCGTGTGGTCTCAGTCAAATTCCTTCAGTAATCCCACCTTTTCCTCGTCCAAGTGCGGGGTCCGTTGCAGGACCGGAGACCATGAAGGCTTCTTCTTGTGTCCCCAGCGTTGCTCCGTCCTCTCGGTCCTCTCGCCATCTCCCAAGACTTTCTTCAAAATGCCATCGTATTCCATCCAACACACGTTGAAAAAGACAGTGGTTGTAAGGCCCAGCCACTGAGGCAGCTTCCCTTCTTTATCTGCCAAAGGTTTCGACAGGGCCATGATTACAAAGAAGAGCAATGATATGAATAGGTACACTACAGCGCCGATGCGCTGCCTCCAGTGGGTGATGGTATAGGTCGGCATCGAGTCAAGCCAGCGCTGGTAGCCCTCGGGGAGGTCATGCTCCCTGGCACCGTCTCTGAGCAGACCCAAGTAGCGGGCGCTCGGTTGCGCGTAGCCGGGTGTTCGAACGGGATGGATCAGAAAGCGGTACCACCACTTCTTCTTGCGAGGGTCATCGGGCAGATCAGAGTCGGGGATCTGGGGCGCAAAGAGCGTCTTGGCCAGGAATGGCTTTGGGATTTCTGGGAAAGGCTTCTCCGGGATGGAAATCTTGGGAGGGAGAGGAAGGCATGGCACCATGATCTGCTTGTAGCCTGTTCCACCACCCTCGGTGCGGATGATGGTCTTGTAGTCTTCCTCTGTCACCTCATACACCACTCCCAGGAGACCTTCATCCCACTTGGCCTCTGAATGAGGGGGCCGCGGGGGTCAAATGGGATCTTGGGAGGCAGCTTCGGCTTATCGGGCATCTTTCTATATCCAACATTCGCAAAGCATGGCTCGCGATAAGGGATGCCGGGCAGGTCGAACTTGAGCTCCAGCGTAGGTACCGAGACGTTCACCTGCGACAGTGGACGGATGCCTCGCATGCCGAGAAAGGTCTGGGCACTCATGTTGGACCCGTATGCGAGGTAGAGGTAGGTGGTGGGCTCTGGGTGGTCGGGATCACCAACGACATCCTCGGCGGCCTGCGCCAGGCGTTCGGGTGAGGTGCGAGGTATCGACGAAACGGGAGGATACTTTGGCGCGAGCGTAGGCTCGGGCTCGGGCCGTTGCGCAACGCTGACCTTGCACAAGCTGGCGAGGGCGCATGTCTTGGTGCCCGCCTCGCTGACTGCGCTGGTCGCACCGGATGCGCCAGGTTGCTGTTTGTGCTCCGTCATGGCGGAATCTGAGTGGGCGCTTTAGAGTTTAAACTTGATGACCTGCCTGCGGTGCCGTTGAGCAACCGTCTATTGTATAACCGCCAAAAGATGACGAGCGAGGCTGCCTTGTGTACAATATCGAAGCCGGCAATGTTGTTCAGGAGGCAGCAGTATTTATGAGGCCGACGACCCGGACATTCCAAAGCGAGATGCGGAGGTCGCGGACTTCTCCACTGATGCCTGTGCTTTAAGTCCGCCGTCTGGCTGCAACGTGCTGAATAATCTCCCCATCGACGACATCATGGTCGGTGTCGGAGGGACGTTGTGCCCGAAGTCCGCCTATTTGGTCAATATCAATCCTTTTCGCATTCGGAACATCGGGCGATCCTGATATTACGGATTTATGGTAGTGAATCATCAAGGATCTATGGCCTTGATTCCATATTGACCCGGCATTATTCCTAGAATCCGTCCGTCGGAGCCCGAGTAAGAATCCTTCAGGCGGCCTCATGGATCTTGAGCTGGACGGTCCTTTTAGTTAGCATGTCCGAATAGCTCTACAGCGGCAACGCATATTGCTAGAGATAAGAATAAACTAGGTGCTTGGTGATGCTGAGGCGACAGTGAAACACGCCTTTTCAGATTAGATCTCGCTCTGAAAAAGTCCCTTGATGCAAATCAGCCGTACACACATAACCTTGGTCAAGAATAGGTCCGCATCCACCATGAAACCTAGCAAATGATTGAGGTTGATTGACTGTCCTATTCCATATCCGAAATCTGGTTTCTGTGACTCCTGCAATTAGGCCTCGCCTTTTTGGCATTCATGGACATGAACTGCGTTCTCCCGTGAATTGGCGACACATCTACCCGGCACCTGTAGCATGATCAGTCCAGTTTATCAGTGCCAACCATCAGCGATGGCCCATGCTGCGCTCCTGCCTTGCCAATAATTGGTTTTAAAAGGGCGTTCAATTATGCGTACAATGAACAAGTGTATGAGGCTAGAAAATGATTAGATTTAGAAATCGTGTTGTTTTGGTCGTCGCATGGCCGACGTGCGTGGATGCTGAGCTTCGCCCTCCGCTGTGGTGGATGGAGGGCCGAGCATCGCTCCTTCCTCACCTTTGCCAAACCCCCAGAACCACAAGGCCCAGACAATTTCTTCTCAACACCGCGATTTCGACATTTCATCCCTCTGCGATTATCGACTCGGCACCGGCGACGCAGCTTGGCCAAGGACGATTTGATCGTCGCTCGCGTTGGCCAATATTGCGGCTGCAGCTCAAAGTGGCTTGCTGAGCCAGCTGGCAGCAGTTTAAGTCGGAGCCCTCCTCCCTCACAGCACCCCGCCAGTCGCACGTCTAACAATTGTGCAGAGTGCGCAGGGATGCCACGGAAGAGTGGCAAATCCACCCAGAGTGGAAAGCCAAAGCCTCTGTCAACAGAGTTCGGACAGCTCGAGACGACCCCAACATTCCGTCACTTCCAATCTCCAGAGCAGCACCTCCCACAGGCCGTCTCCGAATCGCAAGACCAAGATAGAAGCACTCAAGCCCCGCGCCTGGCAAATTCAGCCGCAAATCAGCAACCACAGCCGATTCTCATCGACGAGTTTGATGATGGAATAGAGGATGTTGATTTGGTCACATTGGTCGACGCCCAAGAGCCGAACGCACAACCTGCACCTGTCAAAGACTTCTGGTCTGAATCTGGATCCTTGACCCGCCGGAGCTCACCAGTCCATGGCGGCGAAACGCCAAAGGATATTTGGCAGTTTGGCAACCAGGAATCGCTGATTGATGCATTCTTCAGCCCCCAGTTTGAACAGGGAAAACTCCCCAACACGCAGCCACTCCCACCAAACCTCAAACCTCAGCTGACAGAGTCACCAAGCCAAGCTGTGGTTATTGTGGATTTCTCAGAAACGGCTTCCACTGCGCGGCGGAGCTCACCCTATCCCTCTCAAGTTGCGGCTGAGGAATTGTGTGAGCAGCCGAGGAACAAACCCCTTCTCTCGAGCACCATACCCGACTGTCGGCAACTGCCTGAAATGGCACTTTACCCAGAAGATCACCCAACCGAACACCTTCCGGCGGATGAGCTTTACGATGCCACCCCTCCTAGATCGAGTGTGCAGCGTCCAGTCGCTCCTCCACCCAGCCGCCCTCACGCCTCCCGAGAGAGTGCCAGACATCATCAGGATCCGACACCGCCGCAGACGAAACAAACGAAGCGAGCCGCGAACCCGTCCGCCAAGGTTATTGAGGACACGGACCTGGCGAAAGACGAAGAGGCGCCCATTTCGCCAGCCAAGCGTTCAAAACCCCGTGCAACTCATCGGAAGGGGGGCAAGAAGGGCACTATCCAAGCAAAGGGACCACGTCGGGTCAAGCAAGACACACCCCAAGTGCAAGATGACCCAGCAACAGAACAGGGCCCCAAGGGGAAGAAGCGAAAGCAACGTGCGAAAACGCCGATTCAGTTTGACAACGACACTCAAGAAATGAAAGAAGTCCCAAACCCCAAGAAGAATGTCGCACCTGTGAAAAAGACCCTCGTGGGCGCCATGATCCAGTCAAGCATTGCCTCAAGCTCCCCGGCTACCAATGCAAGAAAGAAGGCGGCACCCAGGGCCAACCGGAAGGCTGGGCCAAAGTCCACCCAGAAGCCTGCATCCAAACCGGCCAAAGGGAAGGCACCTGCCAGAAAGAAGCGCAAAACGGTTGTCGAGGAAGGTGATGGGGATGACACTTTTACTGTTAATACAACCGATGTTACTGAATCTGGGCCTGTCATCAACACGAGGGCTAGGACAGCCAAGCAGTCAACGATGGAAGCTCATCAGGGCCCAGATATGATCATGGACTCTCGAGGATCGACTCAAGACCCAATCGTGGTGTCAAGCGAACCGGACAGCCCTTCAGCATCGGAATACGAGCCCAAGCCGACAAAGCCACCAAGGCCATCGCGAGCAATTCCCACTGCAACCCGGAATCCGATGACTGGGGTAGATTCGAACTCCGTTGCGACACCTCTGGAAGGTGACGAAGATCAGCAAGGGACAGTGTTGGCATTGGAGCCCCCCTCACCCATCGTTGCCCAGCCTCGCCGCACCCTCAAAGCGAAGGAACCCATCGTCGATACAACGGCAATGGATGCAGCCGAATGGACAGAGCCCGCTGAAGATTTCATTGATCTCAGCAAGCAAACCCGTGATATCAACGCCAACCCCAACAAGTCCTCTCACATCGCGACCCCAACATCCTGATGAAAGGTGCTCTTCGAAATGCTCGGGGAGCAGCTATCGCAGAAGGCAGCGGTTTGACAAGAATGAACAGGCCAATTCCCGCCCCAGTTCGCAAGAACAGCAAAATTTCACGGAGTTTCAGTATCAGCCAGGTGGGAAGTCCAGTACCCGTCGAGACAGGACGGGTTCTCTTGGTTGACGAATCGAGTCCCTCGGGGGCCAAGAGTCCACAATTGGCGAAGGGCCAAAATCTTGACAGGAAGCAGTCTGGGCCTAGAAGGTCACGACGCCTTCAGCGACTCGAGGGGTAGAACTCCTCAGACTCTCGAAGCAGCGACCTACAGCAAGGATACATCTCGGGTTTGGCTGCGGCAGAGTCCGGCCGCGACAGGACCAGAGTTGCGTTCAAAGCGCATCCGCAACAGGAAGAGAGAGAGCAAGAGAGAGACCCCCTTCCTGCCTTCACCGAGCTCAACCGGAACCTGCACGACCAGATCTACCAGTCGCTTCGAGGGCAGGGCGAAGCATCTGCAGCGGCGTTGGATGGTGGGAAACGGGCCAAGACTACGGACAAGGGCAAAGAAGTTGCTGGGCAAACCGATTCCGAGAGGCCGACAGACGAAGTGGCAGAGAAACTCCACGCGGTTGTTGAGGTAGGTTTCTTGGCAATTGGAAGATGCCGTGCTTACATGCTGCCTAGACAATGTTGAATCATCTGGCGACCAAGGAAGCGACTGCCTACCGTGGGGCAGATGCCTATCGCAAAAACGGCATCGGTTGCGTGGAAAGCATTGAGCGAGCGTACAGTCAAGAGCGGAATGTGTTGGCCGATGCGTGTAAGAAGGACAGTGATAGGTTCGCTCGGCGAGTTCGCTCGGCGAGAGACGCCGTTGAAGACGGCGGAAAGGCGCGGGAGGAGGCGATGCAGCAGCTGGGGCAAGCGGCGGCAAAGCGACGTCAGCTGTTCCAAGAAGCCAGCACCGGTCTGCGGGCTCTTCATGGGCGACTCTTGAAGCGAAAGAGGGCAGAAGATGGGGATGATTAAGTCTTTTGAGCAGATGGACGAGATACGAGAATGTATGTTAGCTAACAGAGTATCGGAGATGGGAGGGATTTTGCAGGCACGGTTGACTGGCAATGTTTCATCCAATATGCGAGTTGTCAGGGAAGTATGGAAGCACGGAAGATCAGGGTTCAGTGGCGCTGCAAAGGTGACGGATGAACGGGGCTTGGCAGATGTACCTGGTGATGGGCAGGCAGGAAGGCAAATCCGACAAGATTTTGACTGAGAAGCGAAGATCTCGCGATGATGATGCTTTGTGGTTGACGGACCCTTGTGGGTTTGGTAACAGTTGAAGCGATCACCAGATGATCCAACAATTCGGAACGTTTCAAGGGTTGAGCGGATGAATGGGATGATGAGCCGATGGAGAGGACCTGGGTGGTAGAGCGGGGCTAGGCTCGATTAGGGAGGATCAAGGGCTGGTGATGGCGATGATGGAGGTTTGAGTCCGGGGGCGTTGATGGGCGGCGCGATCGCGGAGTTGGGGTTTGGTTTGGGACGATGACGATGGTGGGAGGTGACGTATTTGGCTTTGAGGCGCGGGCATGATCAGCTCAGCTTGGCTGGACAAGCGGCAGCCAGCCAGCTATAAGGTGCACGATTCGCTCGCTGATGGTTCCCAGGAGAATTGTTGAATTAAAAAGGTTTAATTATAATTCATTTCGTTGCTGCACGAGAAGTCTCTATCTGATAAACTGGAACCTTGTTGCTTCCAGGCCCTTATATTAATCACCTACCCTTGCTGTCCTTAGCAGACGTTTCAACTCTCACGGACCCATCGACAACGAGACCCCTCCAACGAGACCCCTACCGCACGGCCTGTCTCGCTCATAGACGAAGGAGAAACGGCAGAGGCAACTTGAAACCTGAGTGGTACGATGGCTTCAGATGAAGCGGGGACGCCAAGGTACGTGCTGTGACAGCGGACTTTGATTCATGTTTCGTTTGTCTCTGGGTGTTTGAAGACCAGTGTCTGCTATTGATGACACCCCAATTGAGAACTAAAGACATTCTCCTGATGGCACAGTTGCCTGATGACCTTCTCCTCGCACGACGTGTTCCCCTCGACCTCGGGGTATCCTTGCTGTCCGTCTCCGTGTGGCCCGGCGGGCATATGACTCTCCATGCCATCCGCTGTCACGCTCGCAAGCGCGAGTCACAGCCGAGGGCGGAAAAACCTGCCATACATACATACATGCATACATTATGTGCAACAGCAGGAGATTGGAGCAATCCGAGGCCAGACGACGGGATAGACAGGGTCTCTTACAGACCTGGCGGGCCTTCCCAGCGGGTGCCGCTGCAGCCAGGCTCTGCCCCCCTCCCGTCCATCTCAGGCATTGGAACCTGCTTGGCCATTCTTGGGCTGAGCCTCAGTTGCAGACGCGCCGACTAAGCCTCCCCCATCTTTACACTTTAGCATGGAACACTGCCCGTCCCGCTCCAGTTTTTTTCTTTTCTTCCTCTTTCCCTTCGCATTCACTTTCGCCCTCACAATTTTTTTTTTCCCCCTCTCGTCACACGACGATAGCCAAATCTGGTGAAATTAAGAAAAAGACCCAAACGGGAAATCGCTTTATTCAATTTACTGTGTACGGGTTCCTGCTATTTTCCCTGTTTGATTACCCTCAAACCGCACATACCCCTCCCTCCCTCCCCAGTCTTTTCACTTACATACAACTTGAAAACCCACGCTCTCATCTCTCGACTCAACTTCTTCCTCTCTTGATTCTTTCCACCTGCGATCTGCGCTCCTCGAGCAAACTGCTTCTTGCTGCTTGCGCTTCTATCTCGACATCGTCCGCTGACCTCGCACCCTTGCAGCCGTCTTCGCTCTTGGCTCTCTTTCCGCCGGCGCCGATCACGACCAGGCAGCTCCGGCTCCATCGACACGAGCTCGACGTTAACTGCCAACTCGGAGCACGAGATCACTCCCGCGACTTCGAATTCTTCCGCCGACACATCCCCCTCATTATCTCCCCAGACCAAAGACTCCAAGATGCCTTTTCGCCAGAGGATGGCCCGCCACTTTGGCGATTCTGTACGTGCAACCCCGCCTCTGCAACCTGGGGCGCGTGCTCTTGTCTGCTGCGCCGCCATTGGGATGGTCACCGGCTCGCATATGCAGACTGCCTGCCTGAAACATCGCTGACACTGACTGTAGCTCGCACCCGAGAAGCCCTATCTGAGCTACTACGACGTCCTCCTGACGGCCGAAGACATCAAGTCTCTGAAGCACGACTGGTTGACCGACAACAACATCGCCTTCTGGGAAGAGTACCTCGAGCGCGAAACGCTTCCCCGATATCCCCAGGCCCGCATCGTCCTCCTCCGCCCCAGCATGACCTTTTTGCTCATGAAGGAGCCCGATATGCGCTCGGTCCAATCCGCCCTCCCGACTTCTCCAAGGTCACGCACGTCTTCCTGCCCATCAACGACAATCGTAATGTGAGTGTCGCTGAGGGCGGCAGCCACTGGTCGCTGCTCCTCGTCTCGACCCTCGACGGCGTGGCTTTCCACTACGACTCCCTCGGCGGCGCCAACTATGCCGAGGCCAACCTCGCCACCCGGCGACTTGCCTCTGTGCTGCAGCGACCTCTGCGATTCATCAACCTCGAGGATTGCCCCCAGCAGGAGAACGGTAGCGACTGCGGCGTTTTCGTCTGCCTGCTGATGCGCCATCTCCTGGTCAAGCGCCTTCTCTGCGCTAACGCCCGCGAGAAGGTGTCTATGAGCATGGGTGGAAAGATGGTCGACAGCTACGGTGGTCGCAAGGAGATGCTGCGCATCATTGAGAATCTCCGCAAGGAGGGCGAGCGCAGGCGATCGTGAGTGTCACAGCCCCCAGTTGTCATGAGGTATCTAATAATCAAGATAGGAGAAGCGCCAGCCCGTTCACGAACAACAAGACGCCCCCGCGGATCGAATAGAAAACGGACTGCTACGGCTCTTACGAAGAATTCGAGGAGCGCCTGCGAAAGATGATGGGGCGAAACTATGTGGCGATGGCTGATCTCAAACCGACACCCGACGTCAAGCTGGGCAGTGGACAGTCGGACGACCAAACCAGCAGTGATACGGGTTCTGACGCCGAACCAGCCAAGACCGATCTGCCCCCTTGGGCTGGGATGAGAACCCGGCTGCGTCCCAGACGAACCACCCGCCTGAGTTCATCGTCATCGTCCTCCGACCCCAACTGTCGGGTCAGCAAGCCTGAGCTGCGACCTCGCAGCCCAAAGAGTCTCACTCCTGTCAAGGTTCGGGGCAAACGACAGTCGAAAGCCAAGGTGCAGACAGTCCCCAACGACAACCCTGAGGCAGCCAGCACAAACTGAATGCCTGTTCTACAACTGTAATGACATTTCACGACGGATGCGCAACGGTCGAATTGATTTTTGTTTCTTTCTGTTTTCACCTTGGGCGAGAAGCCCCTGTATTGTTGGCGTTGGATGGTATAGCAGCGACAGCGATGCCTTGTACACCTGGACGCAATCGCCAGGCGCTGGACGAGAGCGATTATGCTAATAGGCACATCGGTTTGTGATTTTTCGAATGATACTCGGATGACGAGGAATGCAACGTGGAGTTGAGGTAGCGAGAGTGGCGTTGACCAGGACAAGGAAAATATGTTGCAGAAGCGTCATGACATGCACATTATTGGTTTTATGAGGACTAGCTATTCATCTTGAGAATAATCAAAATCTGTTGAATGCACGAGGTGTCTTGTCATGATTGTTTCGTAATCTGTCTGACGACTTTTGATCCCAACTCCATAACTCCCAGCAACATCATGTTGATGATGTTCAGTGCCTGTCTGAATGAGGCACCCCCAACCATGTTTTCTATGGTATAAAACAGCATCTAAATCAAAGAACCATGCTAGTTGTTTCCCGCAAAGGCCGGGTTCTGCTCCATCGTGGCCGAGATGTACCCCCTCAGAGCAGCCCATCGATTCGCAGTCGGCGCAGGGGCAGCAGGCTTCGCCTCTGCGGTGTTTGCCTTGTCATCCATACCCTCGTCATCGTCGTCATCGTCATCCTGTTGTGCTCTAGCAGGCACAGCATTCTCCTGCGGCGCCCCCGTCAACCTCGCCATACTAACCCCAAACCTCTCCATCTCTCCCTTGACAACCATCTCCTTCTTCTTCAGCGCACCCCTTTTACTCCTCAAACTCTTGTGCCTAATCTTGCCCGGCTGCTGCACATCATCCTCGTCAAGCTCCGGCAGCGCGTCGGCGAGACTATCGAGGGACGCTGCGAGCTTCTTTGACGGACGGCGGCGCTTGGTTTTGGACACGCGCGACGAGGTGGAGGCGATGCGGGAGACGAAGGAGGAGTGCTTGATGATGCGCTTGTCGCGCTTGCTCGAGAGGAAAGAGTCTGAGACTGCGGCGTCTGCGCGGAACGTCTTTGCGGGAGGAGGGGGTGGATTTGGCCCGTCACGCGCTGCTGGCGGAGGGTGCGGGCCGAGGGCTTCTTGAGGCCGGGGGTTGAGGAGCCTGAGATGTTAGCATTAATAGATAATTGGGAGGGGGGGCTTACCATTTTGGGTTGGGTATGGGGGTTGTGGAATTGAGATGCTAGGATTTTTGGTGTTGAAAGAGTTCAAGGTGGAAATATTTTCGGTGAGTGGTCCGTTCACCGAGCGGCATGGTGGGGTACACCGAAACCGTCATATGGACATGGAGGGGCAGCTCCATAAGCTTCAACCTTCAACATTTCTAGGTGACAAAATGGAAAAGATAGATAGACTCCGCGAGGAGATTGCAAACAGGGAGACTGAGCTTGCTGACCTTCGGTCACAGCTCGCAGCCGCCGAGGCCGAGAAGCGTGACGAGAAGCAAGCCTGGAAGTGGCCGCTCGATACGCATGAGTATGAGAGGTACAGCAGACAAATGATTGTTCCCAAATTCGGTCTGGAAGGTGTGTCGATTCCCTCTTTATTCTTGTTGAAACTTGACTAACACGGTCCAAGGTCAGTTGAGATTGAGAAAGGCCAAGGTGCTTCTCGTCGGCGCCGGAGGTCTGGGGTGTCCAGCGGCGGCATATCTCGCTGGTGCAGGTATCGGCACCATTGGGCTAGTTGATGGCGACGAGGTTGAAGTATCGAATCTTCATCGTCAGATAGCCCATTCTACAAGTCGAGTTGGCATGAGCAAGGTCGAGAGCGCAATCACGTATCTGAAAGAGTTGAGTTCTCCCCTTTGTTTCCCGGGGGTTCAAAGACTGACAACTATAGACTCAACCCAACCATCATATACCATGCCCACAAGACCCATCTAACACCGCAAAACGCTCAAGACATTGTTTCAAAGTACGACCTCGTTCTCGACTGTACGGACTATCCCACTTCACGCTACCTCATCTCCGACATCTGCGTCCTGCTCTCGAAACCCCTCATCTCAGCATCCGCCTTCCAATCTTCCGGCCAGCTGATCGTCCTCAACAACCCTCCTGGCCGAGGACCATGCTACCGCTGCGTATTCCCCACACCGCCGCCACCGGAGAGCGTTGTCGGCTGTGGTGAGGGCGGCATCATTGGGCCTGTCGTCGGGGTCATGGGTGTTTTGCAGGCTCTGGAGGCTATCAAACTGATCACTCGAGGTGACTTAGAGGTCCAGGATGGAGAGCCCAAGACGCCGATGCTTCTGCTCCTTAGCGCACTGGCGGATGTGCCCTTTCGGTCTGTGAGGATGAGAGGACGGAGAAAGACGTGTTTTGCATGTGGTGATGAGAATGCACTGACGTTGGATGAGTTGAGGACGTCGATGGATTACGTCCAGTTCTGTGGCGTGATGAAGCCTGTTGAGCTTCTACAGCCCGAGGAGAGAATCTCTGCCAAAGAATACCAAGAGGTTGCCAAGGGAGAAAAGAAGGATCACCTGCTGCTGGATGTCCGGGAAAAGGAGCACTTTGACCTCTGCAACATTGCAGGCTCGATCAACATCCCAATCAGCCGATTCATGAACACGCGGGGCGAGTCAACACCCGAGGGCTGGCCAAGCGAGCTGTCGCCGTCCACGTCCATCTACGTCGTCTGCCGGGTCGGGAACGATTCGCAGATTGCCGCCAAGAAACTCAAGGACTTGGGCCTGGGTAACAATGGGGAGCGCTTCATAGGCGACATTCAAGGAGGCATGAGATCCTGGAAAGCCAGCGTCGACCCGAGCGTACCATTCATATAGCAATACACTAAATAGCAAGAATATGAACCGTAAAAAGAGGAAGAGGGTTTTTGTTACTGGATAAGAGATTTGACGATATAGATACATGGCCACGATAATCCGGGGCCGCAACATCAAGGGCGGCCCATCCCTGCCCGTCAGCTGCGCCATCATTACATAGAGAGATTTTTTGCTCTGCCAAGAAGGAGTCGATATCCATTGCTTGCCAAGACGTGATTTTTGTTGTTTTTACACAAAGTTGGCAGTCTTCTTCTTATTGAATGCCTTTTGGTCTTTTAGCCATTGTCGGTAGCCAGCCACACTCTGGATCTTTTCGCCATAAAAGTCAGGAACTAGAAACAAAGTCAGAATCATTGTGATTATCAGATCGAGGTCAGGCCATACCGGGGTTGGAGGCGCTCGAGTTGGTGGGGTCGACCCGGTGCTTCTTGATGCGCTCAAAGAACTCGGCCTCCTTCTGGGTCATCTGCTTCTTCCACTTGCGGTTGAGTGCGTAGAAGAACTGGTTGCCGATGCTGGGGCCGATGAGCCAGCCGAGGCCCGAGAAGGCGAGGGTCATGATGCCCAGCGTCATGAAGGGGTCGAGGGGGATCTGGGTGATGACGGGCTCGGCGACGCCCGTCGAGAGCACCACGGCGCCGGCGCCGCCGCAGAACATGCCGTTGGTGATGGAGAAGAGGAGCTGGTACCGGCGGCGCTTGAGGCGGAGCTTGAAGAAGCTGTTCCAGTCTAGAGCATGCTGCCCCTGTGCAAAGTCGTGGGCGTTGTCTTGGCCGGGTGTGGCGTGGAGGGACTGCTGCGCAGCCGAGGCGAGGTCGGGCTTGTTGTTTGGTGCTGGCGGCGCGTGTAAAGACCTTGGGGACGGCGACGAGGGATTGCGTTCGGATCGGCGAGCGGGCGAGGCAAAAGGTCGAGAAGGGAGCTTTCGGCGAAGAGCAGATGACGCCGGTGACGGGGCGGCGCAAGACCAAGGTCTTGAGCGGGGAGGCCATGGCGGGCGAGCGTCGGGGGATTGCGCGAGAACTGGTCAATTAAGTTTGCCGCTGAAACAGAAGAATCGAGTGGAGAGTTGGATTGAGCCCTCGGCGTTTGCTTGCGTCGGGTGTGGTCGTGGTTGAACGGGTTTTTTCAACGTGGGGGAAGCTCGGTACAGCTGGGTTCGTGATCTCATGGGAAGGGCGAGAACCGATGGCGCTTGTTTAGCGCGGCTAAGCGCTGCCGAGCTAAGAGGTCAATCGGGGGGCTTAAAGTCGGGCCGCCGCTAGGGGGGTCTAGTATATAGCAGTTATAAGGTCATAAGGCTCAGTATTTAATTAGAAAGCTATTTTTTGTCTTAAGATTTAAATAATTTAACTTATAAGCTGGGAATAATAAAATTAAAAGAAATATTTTTATAATAATAAAAATGATAATTTTCTTAATACTTTCGAATTATTCTTGAGGACGCGGGCTCCCGAACCCTTTCAAGACTCTTTGCACGGCCCGGGCTTACTCAAGGCGTGCTTAGTCATCCGGTCCCTCTATTTCCTCGCGAGGTGGCTTTGTGGAGGATGGGCTAACCGCGTTTAATACATGTCTGCAAGACAACCACACCAATAACTCACCGAATAACCACTCAACTCTTGTCTAAAAAATCATCGAGCTCGCTGACGCGTGTCTCTAATGTCAACTTCCTTTTTCGGTCGTTGCGGCGCTTGGTTTCCACCTTTTCTATCCTGAAAAGCCCGTCTGTTTTGTGGATCGCGGAGCTTCCTCGTGTGCGCGCACGCGATGGAGTCGATCCGGCAGCCAGAAGCCGTCCACACCAAGAAACGGAAACTAATCGACAATGGACGGACCCGAATAGAGGTGCAGATACCTCGGAGGCCAAAGGGCTATGTCCCCGGCAGCGGACCTCCCCTCCAGCCCATCCGTCTTCTTCCCCCGCGAGACACGACCGCATACATCCTCGACCGTATCATCCTCCCTCGCCGGGCCCAGCTGCGGATGGGATGCCTCTGCCGAGACGCATGACGTATATCGTGGGATGGCACGACTTGCCTGCGGCGCGGATGTTGGTGCCCGCCATGCAGATCCTCAACTTTGTCTCGCCTCAAGAAGTCGAGGATTGGGGGTTCAACAATATGGAGGAGCAGATGGACCGCAAAAAGGTGGAGGAGAAGGAGAAGCAACAGGCTGAGGAAACGTCGGCCAAGCCAAAGAGACGTGGACGGCCGCCAAAGCACAGCAAGATAGAATCTGCTGTCGTCACGGAGCCAGAGGGCAAGACTGCCGCCATACCTAAGAAGGGCGTCATGACGATCTCGCTCCCAAAGGAAAACAGACTTGCTCAATTTGAAGGGCTTTCGGATGAAGACGGGACACCGTCGAGGCAGTTGCAGCAAGAGATGTCGAGAGGCTCAACTGACGTGGATATGGATCACGAGTCTGAAGAGGTCGACTTGGTTCCCCAGAGACCACAAGATGTGCGGTCCGTGGCCCAACTGGGCTCGTTACACACGACAGGACTCGAGCCTCGTGCGCCGGGACAAAGTCATGCTGCAAGCAAACTAGCCTTTGAACTGGCCTCATCTTCGTCCTCGGCAACTTCGACTCGACAGAGCACACCAAAGCCGGCAACTTCTAACTCTGATCTCAAGGGCAAGAACAAGATGGCGCCGGCGACCTTTTCAAATAAGACTGAGAAACCTGCGCCGGTGGTCGGTGACAAAGATGGCATCTTTTCAGGCCCGGAGTGGAAGTGGGCCCCTTTTGAAGAGGTCGCGCTCCCTTACTCTATCCCGGAACCTATGACAGAGCGTCCGGAGCCTCAGGCGGATAGGATCCCGCCCATTTCGGAGGTCAATTCAACACAGACCAAGCCCAAAGAAAAGAAGGCTGCACCGAAGCCCTCTGAGCCAGTCCCTGCGACAGAAAAGCCAGCGGAAGGCAAAGAAGATGGCGCTGAACCTGTCTGGGAGGTGAAGCGCCTGGAGGGCATGGAGTTTTTCGAGGTTGAAGGCTCTGGAGTCGTTCGGTTCTTCAACGTCCGCTGGGAGGGCGACTGGCCGCCCGACCAGAATCCATCCTGGGAACCAGAAGACAACCTTCCCACGAAGCTAGTGCGGAACTACCTGAAGCAGAGCAAGAAGAGGCGCATCGGACATGAGGAGCACAGGCTGAACCAGAAGATCCCACGGCCTCAGACGACACAGGCCCCCTCGGCGCCACCAGCGCCAAAGAGGAAGAAGGGACCTCTCAAGCAGACGAAATTGTCGTGGGGTATACCCACAGGACAGTACAAGAGCGTTAGTGAAGCCTTTGCTGGCGATGAGGAAGAGCTCATGGGCGTGGGTATTGTGGATGACGGCCCGGACGAGGCTGAGGAGGAAGAGGACGAGCTGTTTGTGGTTGAGGAGCCACCGGCGAAGAGGAGCCGTGTGCAGGCGCCGTGGAACGGGACATCGGCGAGAATGGACATCAGCACGATGCCGGTGTTTAGATGATGCACTTGAGAGATGAACACGGGGTGGACTTTGGGGCCAGAATGGGCATGAGGACGATGCCAGTGTTTACATGAAGCACTTGGAACATGAAGACTGGGTGGACTTGGGGGTTACTTCTGGAATATCATGATTGGCCTTGATGAATGCGGTTGGACATGGATAGGGCGTCACTGGCATTCATGAGCAAAGCATCACGGCGCATTAGCATTTGAGATACCCGGCATTTAGGTCACACACAAAAACACAAGAAACTTTTACAAAACTTTTTACATTTTTACGATCTGACGATCTAACTACCTAACCGAATCCCCCTTTCCACCTCCCCCTTTCCATAGCACGTGTACCAAAAAGTAGAAACCGTCGATCGAGTGTCCGCCCTATCGTGTGCGTGGGTCGTTGTCGAGACTGAGAGTGAAAAAAAAAACCGAGATGGGACCATGTTAACCCGTATAAAGACATCTCCTTTAATCCGAGGCGCGTAAAGGCTGCCGAAGGCGATGGGAAAACGTAAACCATCTTGTCGAGACTCGTTTGTTGAAGAACGTCGTCGTGGAGAGTCAACAAAAAAAGACTTGAGACCGATAACCGAAGGAACATTGCCGATTGAGACGATAAACTTGCAGTGTGTACTACCATAGTAGAGACACGAGTCGATCGAAGATGGCGAAATCGAGAAAAAAAAGTCAAGGAAATGACAAAGGAAATAAAAGTACCGAGATCGAAAAAGTCGAGATCCGAGAACCGAACAATCAAGAGTAAATCCTGATGTTGTCTACCGGTAAAGGGTAGTGAGTCAACTGTGAAGGCTGACGTCGGCCGTAAAGGCGCTGGTTCGTTGTTCGTCGAAGGGCGAGAATTCAGATGCGGTAGATAGAGAACGAGGAGTCGACTGGTCGAGAACTGAAACCGAGACAAAAGTCTAGTGTTGACTATCGTTGAGATAGTCGAGCTACCACTCAAGGCAGCGTAGGCCGTAAAGGCGCGTGAGTTCGTCGAACCAAGCCTCCAAGTTGAAAACGATGAAGAGTAAACCAGTAGAGTCGAGAACTGTGAAAGATTGAAGTCAAGAGCGATTGAATGTCCCGAGTCTTCTTGCCGTTGAGGTGGCTGTGATGAATGTTCGTCGACAAGCGAAAACCGTGAGAGTGAAAACGACCGAGGGCGAGATTTGAGAACCGAAGGACTGAGTTGGTCCCGTCTACCGTTGGAGGCAGAGACACACACGAGTTCATCAAAAGACGAGAAAACGGAAGTTGTGAAGAAAGTAGGTGACAAGGCTGCAGCGATGGTGGGGGGGGGGGGCATCACAGTCAGAGTCTAGACTCGTGCCCAGGAGGGTTTCATCCCGAAAGTCCAGGTCGTCGGGGTGTCGGGAATGACGGCGTACATGGCATCCGTAGCCTTGGGCAAGTTGGGGCGAGGCTGAATCATCTGGTGCATGAGCTCCCCAGCGCGCCGCCAGTCGGTAGCCGAGTTGGGGCGACGCTGAACCATTTGGTGCATGCGCACCCGATCTTCAGCGAGCAGCCAGTCAGCGTGCAGCTGCTCATTCCCATTCATGGCCAGGTACATTCTGACACGGAGGGGAACGGGCGAGTCCCGAAGCGATGGCTTGCAAAGGCCACAGTCACCGACGCAGGTGATCTTCTTCATGGCAAGGAGCCTGCGGTGCTCGACCATCTCGGCGTAGAGCTTGCCGTTGAGCTTGGTAGACTCGTTCATGAACAGACGCCAGAAGGGTGTCCAGGTCGGTTCGGCGATGGTCTGATCCTGGAGCGTGGCTAGGTCGCTACCGATCACAGGGGTGGGAGAAAACTTGAGACGGGGGTGGTCCTTGAAGACCTCGCCCTGGGTGGTGATGAATCTGTCACCGTTGAACTCCATGGTGAGCTGCTTGTGGTTGTGGGTAGGCCCAAGGTTGAGGGCAACGCGGACCCCGTCCATCCATTGATTGCTGTCCTGGGCCTTTTCATCACCCGAGTCGGCCTGTTCGTCGACGACCGAGCCAGCCTGAGCAGAGACAGAAGACGCAAGGTCAACAAAGTCCTCGTCCGTGTTGTACGGAGGCTTATTCCAGGTGGCGTCAAGATGATCAGGCTTGACGTATGGGATGACGTTGTTGAAGCGACTCGCGATAGTCGCAGGTGTGTTGTCAGACTCGGTAAGCCCAGATGAGAGAGTGTCGGGAGAGCACTGGAAGCCGGGAATGCCCTGATTCATGGCCAGGCGGCGAACTCGCTCTGCTTGGTGCAGGCTGACGAGTTCGATTGACAGCTCGCCGTGGTCTTCAAAGTCATCAGAGTTGAAGGTAACACGAACAATAGACAGAGTGCCAATCGCCTTGATAGCCTGCCAAACCGATGAGACAGGGAAATCCTTGAGGTCGATGCAGCGACCAGAAGCACCGTAGGGGGACACGGCGTTGTCTGGGGCGTCGGCCAGGTCGGAGTAGAGCAGCTTGGCCTGCTGCAGGTCGCCGTCTTCATCCTCAAAGAAGATGGGGTGACCGTTGAGGAACTCAACATAGCCCTTGGCGCCGTCGGCATTGACAAACTTGATGGCGGCACACTTGGTGCCAGAACGAGTCGACGAAATGTCCGTGAGAACACCCACCGAGCGAACACCACCCAAGGCGCTGACACCGTTCATCAGCTGGGCATAGGTAATGCCACGGGGAAGGTTGCTCAGGACAATGAGGGGTCCCTGCTTGCAGAAGAGACGCGCAACGTCGCTGTCTCCAAACTTGCAAAGGCACTTTCCAGTGGTGCAGGGGCAGACGATGCGAGGAAGGCCGGCCGGGACCGAGGTGACGGCGTCATCGCCGTTGACAATGATCATCTCATACTCGTCGTCCTCCTAGGAGGCGAGTGATGAGGGCACCACATTGCTGTCGGGCTCAACGGCATCGTCGTGGCCCTGGGCAGGTTGCTAAAGATTGAGGTCAGTCCCGCACTGAAAGAAGAAGAGAAACAAAAACAAGAAAGAGAAAAAGGTTGAGCTCTTACCCCCATATGCGCGTGGTACTTGATGATGAACTCCTTCTTGTGAAGCCGGTCCAGCGCCTTCTCCGGTGAAGCCATGATTGAGGCAATGCTTTTAGGCAGCGTCATGCAGCCGTCGACAGTGTGAGGCTGCAGGATCTGCTTGAGCTTGGTCTGAGTTGGAACCATGTCAGTATCTTGGGCTGTCGACGCGTCGAGGGCTGGATTGAGGCGACAACTTACCTCAGCCTTGTTGATCTTTCTCTCCAGGGTGCCACAGTCAGTGACAACCTCGCCTTGCAGCTCCTTCATGGTGATGATGGAGGCCGAGGGAGATCTCCCAAGTCTTCCGCGTGGATCTTGGAAGTGAGGAGGTACTCCTCACGCAGGCGGCGCATGTTCTGCAGTTTCTGCAGGGCGCCATCAATGTACTTGTACAGGCTACTGCCGGGGGCGATGGGCTTGGAAGAGGCGGCACTGCCACCGGTGGGAATTCCGGGCGGCGCGCTGAAGCCAAGTTCAGGCATCGTGAGAGTGTGAATGCAGACGCGTGTCGGCACGAGAGAGAAGACGGTGAGGTCTTGGAGAGGGTGATAAGAAACACGAGAGAGAGGTTTGGAAGAGGGTTGGGAAGGGGATGTGTGTGTTTTTCTGTGCAGAAATGTGCTTGAGAGGGAATCTGTGAGCTTTCCTGTGCAGAAGTGAGGATGCGAGGTGGAGGTGTGAAGGTGGGAGAGTTTGGGTGGAGAGGAGGGGAGAAAAGAAGAGGTCAAGACGACGCGTGCCGCGCACATAAACACGCGAGCCTCTCTGCCTCGTTTTTCAGGACCCCACGTCAACACCAGGGCAGCCGACGAGCATAGGGCCTGTGGCCTGCCTAGGCGAGGGCATTAGCTGCCGTGCTGCCGGCCTTCAGGGGAGGCAGCTCAGTATTCACTCCCGTGACCCCCCTAGGAGGACACTGTGCCTGCGAGGGGGGGAGGCCCTCCGTCTTCATGACCCCTCTGGACCATTGTATTGTGATGCCATTGTGGGAGAGGCCCGCCTAGTCCAAGCCCGAGGGGTCTGGGTCACTCCAAGATGATTCTTCGGGAGGACGAAAATCAAGTAATCCCACCCATCCAAAATCATCCTGCCCTGCAGTAGCTGTGGCCTGCGAGAGGCCTCGTTCCTCATCCCTAACCTCGTCTTGCTCTTGCGTCCCTCGACGCAGACGGCAAAGATGCATCCATCGTAGCATTGTAGACCTTGCAGCCCATCCTCGGTCATAGATATCCCATAGGTGCAATAGTGAGGCCGTCGGTATCCTGCATTCACCACTTGGTGGACTCTCCCTGCGCTGTCCGTCTGTTGTCGCTGAAGGCATCCCCCACGCCTGTCCACCCCTCTATCCCACCGGCGCCTAGTACCCACACCACCCCAAGGCCCCGTCCATCTTGGTCCCCTTTCCTTGTCGTGCCTCATCTCTCGTATTCCGGTGCATCTGGTGGCAAAAAATCAACTATGATGCAGCTTGCAAGGAGTATTGTCCATGGGCTGCAAGGGGGGATCTATCTTTCGCTCGAAATCAGAGTGTGTTGGGACTATGCTAACTTGGCACTGGCAGGGCAAGCATCGCGACCACCCACCCTTGGTGTTTTGATCCGACACACCCTCACGAAGCGAAAAAGAACGCGTCGACACCCTCCGAACATCATCCACCCCTTCTTTGACTCGACGGTATCTCAAGAACACGTCCTCCCGCACGTCCCAGTCGACGGACCGAACGCCCTCCTTCCGACAAAGAAGACGCCGCACGAACACCGCCTCGACGCAAGGAGAAGCAGGGACCACACCCATCGCGGCGATAGAAGACTCGGGGGGCGCCGCTAGACCTCTCGGCAGCATCTTCACTCGAAGAGAAAGCAAGGGGCATTAGGAAGCTGAAGGGGACGACCTCGACCTCGTCGAGCATCGCCAGAGACTAACTTTGTGCGCTCCAGTATCGGTACTTGCACCTACTACTATGGAGCAAAGGGCACTCCACGATGCCAACTCCATTGACTTGCCCCTGCACTCTCAGGGGCCAGAACTGGTACGTGATGATGGAAATGACCGGCTACTAACCAGCTTTCGAAAGGGACAGAAACAAAGACGATACGGAAGGCCTCGAACGATCCCCTACACTCGAATACCTACCTACCTTTACATACATACGATAACCACTCGCTGGTCCCACGATACGAACAAGAAACGCAAAGACGCAGGGGTAACCTGGGGCTCAACTCGTTGTTGGCAGCCATGGAGGGAGACCTGGGCTCAAGACCACTTGGGTACTGGTTGAACTTGTTGGGTCTCGAATCGGTGCACCTGCTCAGCTAGTCCCCGAAAGCCATGGCTTCGACAGGACAAAGACTCGGCTTAAGGGATGCGGTTGAGAAAGAGTTTGACAAGTTTCACGTGAGAGGAGACGGCGTCCAACATGAGCTCCACCTTCCCGGGTGACTCAAGCGGCCACGATCCCTGCAACTCCACAGACAAGCTCCCTTGCACCTTGTCAAGCGGCTCGCCAAGGCCTGCCAGCACGGGAAGAGGCCGGGCTCTTTTGGGGGCCATCTGGAGATCCTATGCAGCCTCTAAGCCTCTGACCAACAGCCATTGGCCATGTCGTGGATGACTTCGTCAGTCCAGGCAGCAAACATCAGCCGCATGAAGCAGGAGGAAGCCAACGGCCATTGGACCCATCACGAACCTTGTACAACAAGCCCCTCTTCCGTTACCTCTTGTCCACTAGACGCAAGGTGACAAAGCAAGTACCTTGGTGCCAGTATTAGGTTGGTGGTACTTATAGGGCTGACTCACTGGCCGACATAAGCTCAGCTCCCCACAAATTCCAGCTATATCAAGGCCACATCCCCGACTGGAATTCTCCCCTCTTGAGCAAGCCAACACCTCACGAGGTCCAGGCTTGTCCAGTCTTCATCCAGGATGACGGAAACCACCGAATCCCAGGAGCCTTGGTTCCTCAAGTCGTCCTACCCGGTTCTTTTTCCTTTCCACGACTCCTTGAAGAAGCCCCAGAAAGAGTTTGAGAACAGCCTTCGGGAGGAGCTTCGCCGTCGCCATGACGAGACCCCAGTCGACCTTGGCGCGGGCCGAGACCAGGCCATGACCGATGCTAGCGAGTCAGAGGCATTCACTCTCGTGTCTGAAAGCACGACAGGCGACATCCGGAAGGGCATTGATGCCATGGACGTCACGGAACCCGACTCACACGACGGAAAGCCAGAAGATGCCGGGGCTGACACAAAGTCCCATCCCTTCATGGAAGGCCTCAAAAACTACGGCAAGGAGGAGGAGCCGACTCGAAACCTCGAGAACATGATGAGAACCGAGAACAACGACCTTGCCTACCGCTCTACCAAAGATTCCCTTGTGGACCTGTTCCAGGAGCTCGAGGAAGTCATCTCCGCACCACGCTTGGCAGAACTGCTTCCAGCCGCTTGGAATGCGGATCCTCTCGACACTGTCAAAATCATCTTCAACGCCCGCTCGATTCACTTGGGTAAGAGCTCCAGAACGACCTTTTACCGCTGCCGGGTGGCTGGCACAGAACCACCCTGCAACCCTCGTTGCAAATCTCCAGTGGTTGAGCCGCCCAATCATCGAGAAAGAAGGCCAAGAAGGAGGACGAAGACGACGCCGTGATTGTCGATGTAAAGGACGAGGACGATCCCACAAAGTACGACGTGAAGCACGGCGTGGCCCACGGGTATTGGAAGGACCTCCTCAACATTCTTGCCCTGGCGGCCAACCAGAAGCTGAACGTGCTCTCGGATCTCGATCCGTTCTCAACAGCAAGAATCCCGGTATTCTCCGAGGGAAGAGCATTGTGAAGCCTCGCAGTCGCGGAGGCAGAAACGCTCGTGGCCGTGAGGAGCTCGATCTCGAAGAGGGGTATCCTCGGAAGCGATGACGAGAACAAGCAGACAAGTCTCCAACCAAAGGAGTTCAGACGGCAAACCAGAGACAACCGCCATGAGGCCGCAGTCGAGGCCTTCAACATGGACCCAGTGTACCGTGCCCTACACTTGACCATTGCTCGACTGTTTGCAGAGCAGCTGGAGAAGGACCTTGGCATCCTTCGCGGAGCTGACCAAAAGGCAAAGCGGACCATTTCGCTATGCGGAAAGTGGGCTCCTTCGCACGACCACTTCCATGACAGGCACACCTTTATCGTCAGCACCATTGCCGAGATTCTGTATCCGCGCGAGTCTATCCAAGACAACCAACTCTCGCCAACAGACGACCGAGAGACATACCTCCGCTTCGCACGGGAAGAGTACCGCAAGGACACGTCTGCTCTCCGCAAGCATCTCGAAGTTGTCGAGCGCAACATTACGACTCAAACGTATGAGAACATCAAGTACGATCGCGTCCCTTCTCTCGCCATGAATCAGTACTCGAAACTCTTCATTACCAAGGACATGGAGCACTTTGAACCATACATCAACAAGGTTGCCGAGGGAAAGGCCAATATTTCTGGTGCAACCCTGCTGCCATCAACCCTGATTCACAGGGTGAGAGGGCAACAAAACTCGGGCAGCGGGGGAAACACTGCACGCGACATTATCGAGCGAAAGGTTCATAAGATAGAGTCCAAGGTTGTCGACGGGCAGTGGAAGACGCTGGTGAAGCGCATCAAAGACTCGGGCTCTCTCGAGTCCTGCATCGCCGTCTGCGATGTGTCTGGGAGCATGTCATACCCCAACTTCCCGACAAGACTACGCCGATGGACTCGGCGATTGGCCTGTCCCTTCTCATTGCCGAGGTTGCAAAGCCTCCTTTTGGTGGTGCCTTTATCACTTTCAGCGCCAGCCCATCTGTGGTGCAGGTCAACCTCGACAAGCCCATCTGGGCCAAGTACCGGAGCATGGTGTCTTCGGGTTGGGGAATGAACACAAACTTTGTGGCAGTCTTTGAGGATCTCATTCTCCCCATGGCGATCAAGAACAATCTAAAGCAGGAGGACATGGTGAAGCGTGTCTTTGTCTTTAGCGACATGCAGTTCGACGAGGCGTGCAACGAGTCCTACGGCTGGGGCGGTGCTGAGGAGAAGAAACCCCCCAATGGGCCACGTCGTTTGAGCGAATCAAGGCCAAGTACAAGGAGGCCGGGTACGAGATGCCGGAACTCGTCTTCTGGAACCTCGCTGGAGGACGAGGTGACTCGGGAGACCCGACGGCGCCCAAGGCCGTCACCGCAGACGAGGAGGGCACTTGTCTTGTGAGTGGCTACTCTCAGGGAATGCTCAAGGTGTTCCTGGACGGAGGATCGTTCGAGGACCCCGAGGATGAAGAAGACGAGGACGAAGTGGTGGTGGACAAGGACGAAGATGGCAACGTCACGGAGAAGCCAGCCAAGAAGAAGTCCAAGATGGACCCTCTCAAGATTGTCAAGAAGGCGATCAGCCACAAGGCGTACGACATGCTGCGGGTGGTTGACTGAGGGTTGGCTGGTCTGAGCAAACGATAATGATACCCAAATTGAGGCACGAGTCAGTATTCAGTGATTAGAATGAGTGACAGGAGTAGTCAACATGACAGGATGAGCCCAGAGACAGGTAGTAATCTAGATTACTCACGATGCTCGGATTGTGTGCAAAGACCCCTTTCTTGCCTTGGTGGTAGTGCTGCTCAGGCTACACGCTTACCCTATGGCACCACGATCATGAATGAGTTCATGGGCGACAACGCTGCTCACGATGAAGCTAATACTTTATACAAATCATGTCTGATTCAAATCTTAGGCGATTTTCTCCAAGAGATGAGAAGACTTGTAATCCCAGGTCGTCGAATTGGTCGTGAGAGATTGACCCCCCCAAGCGGTATGGGAAATAATCCGCACACTAAAGAAACTTATTGCGACAAACTCTGAGCATTAGTCCTCAAGGATGCCTTTAAAATTAGTGATATTAATTACTGGAAAATCATAAATACTCTCAAGCTTACTATATCCTCATGATCTCTTTATTATTCTCAGATAAGGCTTCATGATTATATTTTAGCCGTCTTGTTGCTTTTAGTGTGCGGATTATTTCCTCCACCACATGCCCCTCCCCAAGTAGATGCATCATTTCGCGCAAGTCTTGGTACACGTCATATGACGACAAAGCAAGAGAAAGAAGAGAGCAAAGAAGATGAGAAACCCATATTTATTGGTTCCTTAAAGTCTCGATAGCAATGAACACTCAAGCCATCATTACACTACTTGCTTGCGACCCTGATCACCCTCAACAACCATCTCGTCCACCATCTTGATAAACCTCTCCCTGTACTCTGCCGGATCCGCCGTGATGCTCATCGGCCCCTTGTGCGCCACCTTGTTGAACACCTTGACAACCTTTGTCAGCGTCCTCGCGTGCAGCGTGTGCTTTGCCCAGAAGAAGTCCAGCACCACGCATCGATACGTCCACTTTCCCTCCACATCGCTCACACCCACTCGCCAGTCTCCTGCGTCGGAGGATACACTCGGGACGTTGCTGTCGCAGGGGTAGCGGACTAGGAATAGCGAGTAGTCGACAGCGTTGTGCGCTGCTAGGAGGGCAGAGTCTGCAAAGAGGAGGGAAGTGAGTTGCTCCTTTGCTTCCCGCGTCACGCGTACTTTGCCGGGGAATTCGTCGACGAGACGCTCGATGACGCTGTCGGGTACGAGAGCGCCGTCGGCAATGTCGCGCTCTGGGAAGAAGTAGTCGTTTGGCTTGAGGTCGTACGTCTCCCAGCCGTGATCCTCCTTTGGTCTTCCAAAGAGGAGATTCTCCATGACGATGTGGTGCGTGGGTGCAAGACCCAGCAGCCACCTAGAGATGTATGAGGAGCATGGACAAGGTCTGTTATCCGAACGAGAAGACTGTGAGGCTGGTGCTTCATGTGTCCGATATAAGGATCCAGCAACTCTTTCGCAAAAAACGCATGCTCGAAACGTCTAGGAAGAGACTTGACCAGATACTTGTCATTTGGCGTGGTGAAAAAGGTAGAGCCGCTGTATCCTAGATCACCGATGGGGACGAGCTGCGCGGGAGACTGATCGTCATCCTGCTGGAACGAAGCGACGTACTCTTCCTCATCGAGCTTCCAGGCTTCTTGGCGCAGGACGAGAAAGTCGACGGGTCTATACCGCGAGAGGAGGAGCTTGAAGAGGCGGAAGAAGGAGAGGATGACGCGGAGGATGTGCTTCTTTGTTGTGGAGGGGCGGTGGCATATCGCCTTGGCTATCGAGGTTGAGATGCGGTTGGAGCGAATCTTCATTTCTGTAGCGTGTGGTTTAGAGTGCAGTCTAGGATCTTGCCGTGTTTCTAGAAGGTGTGTGAGAGTGCTTGATTCAACGTTGGGTGGAATGTGAGGGTTGAGTGTGTAGGTGACGTCACTGTATCGTAGGGGAGCACGGCATGTGATGACCAGGAAAGAGCAAGTTGGATATTAAACAAAAGAATTAATATTTTAGATGCTCCCTGTATGTCCAATCATTACTGTCCCAAGACTCTAAGATACTGATAACTAAAGACATTCCTGTCGTTGATCGCTCGCTTTCCCTATACTCCAAAGCCAATACCTTAATTCCAACTCTTGCTTTTATAGTATCCTGTGTTCATTCCCATTAATCCCTCGCTGTCGTACATACTCAAAAGCTAAACAGCCCCTCCTCCGCTTACCCAACGGGTACACAATCAAGGCGCTCAGGAACAGACCCACGCTTATCCCGATGGCAACCTGGATAACTTTAAACAAGACATTAAACGCCGTCCCGTCGAGGGCATCTGCGCTGCCGCTCGAGTTCTTTGTAATCTCGTCGGCCGTCGTGATGCTGGCCAGCAGAGACCCGCCGCCGCGAGGCCAGACGGCACCTGGACAAAGATGGCGGGGAGCATGGCCGCAGCGGCGAGGCTGTACCCGACCTTTCGGGCTTCTTTTCCTCTGGAGATCCAGGTCTCGATTCGGGATCCCACGCGTCCGAGTACAGCTTCTTTTTCGTGTACCGAGGCCGCACCCTGAGCTTCCACCAGTCGACAAAGTCCAGCCAGCCATTCTCGGCGTGCCTCCCGAGCCGCGAGTACAGGTTCGCCAGGATGCCCACGGCGAGCGCGCCCAGCATGTTTGAGATCTGGCCGTTGCCCCCAAAGTACTCGCTGCAATAGCTGTTGACGCAGAAGCCAGCCAGTGCCATGGCCGTCATGACGGGCGTCTGCTTCCACTTGGCTTGGTTGATGAGGCAGAGACACATTGTGAAACCAGGTACAAAGAGGAAATACCACTCCCTTCCGAGTGGGTTGCTGCACGTTGACGAACTCGTCGCGTTGGCATCAATCATGCCGTATAGGGATGCTCCGATTGTGATTCCGTAGCCGAGGAACAGCGTGTATATGAGGGCGTGCACCATGCGCACGCTGCCCGCGACGAGGTTTCCGCTCTGGAGCTCCAGAGAACTGCAGAGCACCATGTAGCCCGGGAGGATGAGGGCGATGCTGCTCTGGGCGAGGGCGCTGAAGCAGAACAGCTCACCGTCGTTGATGGAGCCAAAGGCGCGGGCGATAAAGGACGTGACGACTGCAGCTGAAACTTCAAACACGTGTGCGTATAGCTCGTTGTTGGGGGCTAGAACCAGCTGGAGGAGTCCAACAATGGCACCGAGTATAAACGCAATGGGCAGGTCGATGAAGCGCCCCTGGAACGCAAAGGGGGCGACGCAAGCTGATGCGACACCATATAGAAACACGCGGAGCCATGTGTTGAACTTGGCCTTTCTCACAATCACTTCATCAAGACGCTTGGTAGCCTCTTCGACACCGACTTTGTCGTGCACCACCTCCTTGTAGATGTTGTGCACATCGCGGAGGCGTCCTAGGTCGATACCCTGAGGGACGCGAACGAGCTTGACCTCTGTGGTGTGCGTCGTGCTGTCGTCGAAGCTGATTATCATGCAGCCCGGGAGGTACAGAAACTGGGCTTCAATCTCGAGGACGCGCGAGGACATGGTCATGTACTCTTCAAGACGGTGGGTCGGGGCCCGTATATCATGAGCGCACGGCACAGCTTCAGCAGGTAGCGGTGACGCTGGATGATGCCTGCAATGTGGATGGTGATGCGAGCCTTGTCTCGCTTCTTGGGAGGCGGCGTCTGTTCCCGCTTGAGCTTTTCGGCCCACTGGTCAGAGATGTTGGTTGAAGCAGGGGCGGCAAACATGGAAGATGACTTCATGAGCTCTGTCAAGGCCAGCGAAGATGTCGAGTTGCGGGACTTGTGGTAGTTGAAGAGGCCACTCGATGGTCGCGAGCGAGGTGGTGAGCGGGGGGGATCCGATAGCAGAAGCAGGTCTAGAGGTTGGCGGCGAAGGGCGAGGGGACATGAGAGGTGTTCCGGGCTGGGGCGTGTTGAACCCGCTGCTCGGAGCTCCCCTGTCGTCGTGGTACAGCTTGAGCAGGGAGGAGAGAATGCCTCCTCGATACTGGTCTGGTCGTGGGACATAGTCGTGAGCGTAAGCCTGCTCGAGCACCGGCGTCGCGGTACCAGAGGCCTGTCCGCTTGGCCGCTGATGAAACAGGTCCCTCTTTGCCTTGCGGGTATGAGACCTGACGAGGTTCTCGGCGTCGGTGTGGTGCTTGAAGGGCTCGGAATCGTAGGTAACCCTTGGAACTCGCTGTCGTAGGTTGGAGTAGACCCCTCCGTCGTCGATGACGGTCGTCTTCTTTGGTAGATCGTCTTCGCTGTCGTAGTTCTCAATCAGGGGTTGGAACGAAGGCACCTCCTGCAGCTCAACTGAGCCACGTCTTGATCCGGGGGCTGAGTAGCTTCCCACCGACACAGCCAAACGGTCAGCCCTCTGGCGGGCATCAGTCATGGACCTGAGTTGCCGCTCGCTCGCCCGTGACTCTGCCAGGTCGGCCACCTCGCGGTCCTGGGGGGCGTCATAGCTAGTGTTTCTCCTAAGGGCTGGCCTCGGACGTTTGAGTTCCGGGTCCCAGGAGACAGCTTTTCCACCTTGCCCCTGTCCTGCTGCCGCCTCTTGCTCTCCTGCTCGGCAGACAAGATCTTTGTCAAAGCAAGGCTCAGTTCGTAGGCGTCCGGGGCGTTGGGGGGGCTCTCCGGGGCTAGCTCAGGGGAGCCGGAGGGTGAGAAGACGCCTTCGTCTTCGGCACGTCGACTAGCCGCATCGCTTCCTTCTTTGCCGGAGCTGTCACTGCTGGCGTGGAAGCCGACTCGCTTCTTTTCCTTGCGGAGGGGGGTGGGGACCTCGCTCGGCCGAGCGCTCCCGTCGCTGTCGTTCTGTTCGGCCGACATGGAAAGTTGGTGACGCTTTTGGGAAGGAAGGAGTTGAAAGTAGGTAGGGAAAAGTCGGGGTTTATGAATTGACCCCGAGACGGTCGTCTCTCAGCGTTGGCTGCTGGAGAAGAGAAGCTCGAGGGAAAAGATTCATGGCGTCGATCGACGGGGGACCCTTCTTTTCTCTCTGTTGGGCTCTCTCCCCTACTCAATCTTTGGGTACGCTCCGGGGCGAGAGGAGCAAAACTGGACCCTCCTGGGGGCAAAAAAAAAAACTTGATCAAGGCCCAGCTGTTGGACAAGGTGTGTGATAAGGACTTTGTGGGTCGCCGAGAGAGGCTCCGACAAGTAGCAGAGGGCTTGGTGGAGGGGGCATTGATGTGATGAAATGATACAAGAGGTTATGGATGGATGATAATGATGTGCTTTGCCTCCCATCTGAGCTGTGAGCTGGCGTTATCGGACGCGTGGGCTGGTGTATGGGCTTCGTAATGCATTGGCGATCTCGGCGTGGTGTTTTGGCCCGGGTAATTGAGTCATCCTGTCAATGGACGTCAGTAAGCCATAAAGTCTCTTTCCTCCATGACTGCTCGGCCGATAGTTCCTTGACGAACTCTCATTGCTTTTCCCTCTCAGGTGAGTTCTCGTCCGTTCTGTCTCATCATGGCTGGTCCCTGGCTCTAGATTGGCTCGGATAAAAAGAGAAACAACCAAAAAAAAACTGCAGGTTTTATCATGACTGGGCTCGGGTTACCCATTCTGGGAGGGCGTGTGATGAACAGGGACAATCTTTGCCCTCTCCCAACCAGTTGGTTACTGCGAGATCGCGGGCCTGTGCGGGCTTCTTCCGCCGTGAATCCATCCATCCAACAGCGAGCTTCGGCGCCCACGTGCCCGGCCGACGACGGCCTTCCACGCCTCGGCCGCGAACTGCCCTGTGCTCCAGGGGACGGCAGCCCTGCAGCGATCAACAGGGTGTGTGTTCGGTGAGACACGCAAGAGATTCTTCTCTCAACACCAAGATGCACGCCTGGCAGATGATCGACATCCATACTTTCCTTGACGGATGTGACGGACGTGCATCCTGACGTGCAGTCGCGGATGCTGGTATCTTTTTTTCTGGGCGCTTAGATGATGCAATGCTCCGGACTTCCGCTTTGGAATTCAGTCCCCTGGAGTCTCGTATTCGACTCTGCTTGATACACAGAGCTGGTGGGCTTAACACGCGTACAGCTTTTTGATGCATCAATGGACATCTCCCCTGCAGACCCATATCTCTCGGTTTTCCCAATTCTCCTATTGTTCCCATTTTTTCTTTTCATCACATGCCAGAGGTTAGTGTGCAAGATGGAGGCTCTTGGTGAAGGGGCCACAGCACGGCAGGGGATTGAGGCTTCCACGGAGTAGCCCTATCCGGGACCGGCCGCTCCGGAGCATCCACTTGAGGTGCCCAATAGCTGGGAGATGGAGGGCATCTAAGCTCGAGCTAGCACAGAAACTATGATATTCTAGATGAATTTGTTTTCTTGAGTGGCTATTCTTGGAAAGAGATTTCGTCGTCTCGAGATTGCATCGAGTATAGGTAGTGTCTATAATAGGATCAGAGTGAGTAAGCAAAGAGTGGAAACCTCCTAGGTTAGCCTTTTCCACTATCGATGATCCAAGGTGAGCAGAGACAAGAGTCACCTCCCGCCACACCGGGAGATAGATGCCGAGTGACAAGCGCGCCCGCTGCCCTCAACAAGCACCTACACACCTTACACGGATACATACCTCCAGTGGCAGATCTCAACAATCTCTGCTCAGTCGTAATCGCCCCTGTCAGCACAACCACCCTACACCCACAATCATGTCGCAGAGCGTGGCCATCCTCCCCGACCGCATCGTCCCTATGCGCGTCATCGTCTGCGGCGTGCATCGCACAGGCACGCTGAGTATGTTTCACCGTCCGCTCACCGAATCACGCAATGCCCGGGTGTAGAAAGGGGGTGTGTTGGGTAGAAGTGTGGCGGCCAGATAAGGGAGAGACACACAGATCTGAGCTGACTCGTCCCGGATCCGCAGGCATTCGTAGCGCCCTCTGGCAGTTGGGCTTCCACGACTGCTACCACATGCACACGCTCATCCAGGACCCCTCGCGCGGCGCCCCGGAATGGATCCGGGCCTTTGAGGCAAAGTACGCCGGCCGGGGCTCCTTCACCCGCGCCGACTGGGACCGCCTCCTCGGCGACTGCCAGGCCGTGTGCGACGCTCCCGCCGCCTTCCTCGGCGCCGAGCTCGCGGAAGCCTACCCGGACGCCAAGGTGGTCATCCTCAACCGCGACCCGGAAAAGTGGTACGACAGCGTGCTCAACAGCATCTACACCATGACCAAGCCGAAAGGTCTCTGGATGAAGTTGTCGATGCTCTACTGCTTCCTCTTTGACACGCACGTGCGCGGCATGGTGAGCTACAGCAGCGCCCTGAGGAAGTGGGTGCTACGCTACGATCACGGTGAGGAGAAGGAGAAGGCTCTGGCCTGGTATAAATCCCAGTACGACGAGTTCCGCGAACGCATCCCCGCAGAGCGACGCATAGAGTACACCATCACGGACGGATGGGGACCTCTGTGCGAGCACCTGGGGGTCCCCGTGCCCACGGTCGAGGACCCGGAGACGGGCAAGACGGTGGAGGCGCCGTTCCCCCGGCTCAACGACCGAGAGTCGTTCCGCGAGAACAGCAAGAGGATGCTCAAGAGGAGCAGGGCGAGGGCCAACGACAACATGCTTGCGGCGGTGGGGAGGCTGGCGCTGATGGGCGCCGCGGGGTACGCCGGGTATCTTGCTTGGAGGACCCGACTCGGCGGACGAGTCTAGCCAAGTTTAGAGGACGGTTATCCTTCCCCGGGCAAAGGATCCGTGCATTTCGCTGGAACGAGTCAAGGCAGTGTATTGCCTAGACAATCAGGGAAAGCTTGCGGGGAAGGGCTGGATGGTTCGAGCGAGGTGCATTGGAGGTAGTGTAAGATACGAGGCTTGTATATCATATCTGCTCTTGGAAGCACTTTATCAATGGAAAGTCAACATTGCGATAGCATCAATCTCGCAAGCAATCTCCACAGCCTGATGATGGACTGACCGCCGGCAAAGAGGACCAGGATAAGTGCCGGAGCGATGCGATGCAAGAGCCAGGGCCCTTGAAAAGGGATGAAAATCCTCCCATTCATCACGACCTCTCCAATCTTGGGAGGAACAAAAAGCAAGAGAGAGAGCGAAAACCCCCACGTCTCTCGGCAGCACGTGAGGAGACTGGGATGCAGTCGCCCGTGGCGTCTGGCTCTTGTCCCATGGCCACGGGCCTCGGTCTGCCCTCAAGGACGCAGGTTGGTCGATCGCATCACTTGGGTATATTTCTTCCATCAATGAAAAGTCCTGGATTCATCTAGATCTGATCTATTCGAGTACATAGCTGGAAGGGGAAAAAAAGTGGCGAGTGTTGCGTCGCCATTATCGTAAGTTTCAAGTACGTAGCTTCAAGTATCAAGCCTCCCCCCCCACGCTTTTTCAACAATTTACAAGATTCATCCTTTGCTTCCTTCTTCTTCGAGGTATTTCAAGTCTGCAGGCAAAACACACCCATGTACATCGAGCTAGTCTTGTCCCCCCCTTTACGCTCTCAAGTTACACACGAGCCAAGACCAGGGAAGCGAAGCAAAGCTGGCGCGTGCCAATTTAGCACTCCTATTGGCTGAAGGGCCAAGCTGACGCTGTTGCATGGAAAAGCGTGGGGGTTTCCTGGAGCATGACCTTGCCTGATATACATGCTCTCTGTTTGGTCAATTAAGTGAAAATGGGCGTCGGTCCATTGGCCGCCTAGAGACGCGCCGCGTCCGACACGAAATGGCCAGTTTTGGAGGGTGCTTGGGGTCAGGAGACTGTCGCTCTCGGACGGTACCTGCTTCTGGTGGTTGCTGATCATGAAATTTCTTGGTTGGTGGAGGGCGCCGTCGCTTTCTGAGAGGGTTGCCTGTCAAGCCTCGTTTTGTGCAAGACATCGAGGACTTTGTGTAACCATTGGCACGGCTCTGTACACGGACATTGTTCTGGGCTCTCACGAGGTCCTGGGCTTGTACATCAACATACACACGTACATACGAGAATCATTCCCGACATTTGTGGGCTCATTGTCCAGACCTTGTACCCCCACCGACAGACTCCATCTTGACGCTTTGGCGAGCGGTCTGCACAGTCCTCTCTTTTCTCTTTGCGCTTCGGGCGAGCAGGTCTGGCGATTACCGGTGCGGCCCGGAGGCTCTCGGCCGGAGGACGGCGTCTGAGTGTGACCCCCGCTTGACCCAGGCATCCGGTGGCTTGCCTGGTGATCAGAGCTAACCCCCACGTCTTGATGCCCCCTGTCCCCTCACTCGTGTGAGCGTCCATCTGCCGAGTTGACACCACTTGGACCAAGGCTTGGACTCTGGCTAAGCAAAGCCTCATGACGAAGGTCCATCTCCGCCCTTTCAAGGGCCGCCCCGGTCTGGGTGGGCATAAAAGAGCAGCTGATGCCCTTTTGCTTGCCGAGATTCCTTGATCATACCATCTTGCTTCTACCCTGTCTTACTTGTCTCTGTTGACATCTGCTCTTCGCGTATAAGACGACCTACCCCCCCTCTATAGCATCGCATCTCCTCACACTCAATGCCTGCTACACTCCTCACATCTCCCACCATGGGCTCTCCAAAAGCACCTCAACTACGACTCGGCGACGGCGTCTACGTCCCCACCTCGCCTTCTTCACCCCCGACGACGAGGTCGACGCCCCGGCCCTGGAGAAGCACATCCTCAAGCTCCTCGAGGCCGGCGTCGCGGGCATCGTGGTCCACGGCTCCAACGGCGAGTGCGCCCACCTCTCGCACTCTGAGCGGTCCGCCATCATCCGCGTCGCCAGGGACACCATCCTCCACGAGTCCAGCGGCGCCCGCATCCCCCTCGTCGCCGGCTGCGGCGCCCAGAGCACCAGGGAGACGGCCCAGCTGTGCGAGGACGCCGGCAAGGCGGGCGCCACGCACGCCCTCGTCCTGCCCCCAGCTACTACGGCGGCCTCCTCCCCGATGACCTCGTGGTGCAGCACTTTTATGACGTGGCCGACAAGAGCCCATTCCTCTGCTCGTCTACAACTTCCCCGGCGCCGCCGCCGGCCGCGACCTCTCGTCCGACACCATCCTCAGCATCGCCAAGCACCCCAACGTGGTGGGCGTCAAGCTGACGTGCGGCAACACGGGCAAGATGGCCCGCATCGCGGCTGACTGCCCCGAGGGCTTCTTTGTCGGCGGCGGCAGCGCCGACTTTATCCTCCAGGGTCACGCGGTGGGCGCCAACGGCACCATCTCTGGCCTCGCGAACCTGTGCCCCCGCGCGTGCGTGCGCATCACCGAGCTCGCCGACCAAGGGAAGTGGAAGGAGGCCCGGCAGCTGCAGGCGCAGGTGGCCAAGGCCGACTGGACGGCCATCAAGACGGGCTTTGTCGGCGTCAAGGCGGCGCTGGGCCACTTCTTTGGCTACGGGGGCGAGCCGAGGAGGCCCTGCGTGGCGCCGTCGCAGAAGGAGCTCGACGTGATTGCCCGGGGTTCCAGGAGATCATGGACCTCGAGCCTACGCTATGAGAAGGAGATTGGATGGAAAAAAGGTGGACGGGACGGGAGTTGCATCGGGTTAGCGATGATGATACCTAGATCAAGCACAAGATGGTGTTGTGGCGTTGGGCATGGGCACATGCATACACAGCCTTGGGGACCGATCATCTGGCCCAGCTGTTGTACTTTTGAGCGTATTTTTTAATAGTCTTTTTGGTCTAAATGATATATTCATAAAATTGAGCATTGAAACTGCCTTGTGATCTACTTCTAAGGTTGCCACTCGATAAAGATCGTCAATGTCCGCTGCACCTCGGACATTGGGCCGAGTTTTCGCAACTCCTTTTCCTGGGGGAGGCGGAAAACAACGAACGACGCATAATTCTCCACGTTTCGACGCAGACGCAAGCAATAAAAACTCGGGACAAAGGAGGGGAGCGGCACAGTCAAGTCACGACCCCAGAGGCTGTGCAACCAACAGGAGTGGCTTGGGTGTGATCAGCAGACGAGGCACGCATCCCGTTGCCTCATTTGGAGGAGTACAATTCCAAGGAATACACCGGCAACGGCCGGGTAGAGGGGGCGAAAACGACGCAGAAACCGGCAGTCGGACGTTTTTTTTTTGTCATGTTTCGAGGTGACGATGATGATGACTGGGGAGCAGCAGCATCGTGGAGAACCCCGCATGTGGTGTAGGACAGGGGGTCGGGATCCTGGAGGATGGGTCTGGACAATTATGTAAACTGGGGCGAGGAACGGGCAAGTCAGAGGCGAGGGATTCGTAATTGTGTTTTGGGGTGGAATGTGGATAGCTAGAGTGATTTTTGGTGTTCCCCCACAGGTAAAAACTGAAGCATCATGAGATGGAAAGGCCAGAGTTGCAAAGAACAGAGCAACTGGAAGTGGTCCAAAACAGGCTGGCTGAAAAGGCGGGAAACGGATGACGGCAAGAAGAGAGAATCAGCCTCAATTTACCAGGATCAAAGCAAAAAAAAAAGAAGAGAGAGTGTCAGCTGGCCTTGGTCTTGGCACTTTGGGGGCAGAGTACCAAGACTTTGAGGCTGACGACCTACCTCTCGGGAATAGGCAATCGTCGGCATCTGAGCGTTGGGGGAGAAAAGAGGAGAAGAAAACAGCAACTGTGGAGAAGGTGGGGACGGTGTGAATGTGGAGATGGCGACGTGGGGGTTCACAACTCAGGGGTCTTTTAATGGGAAAAATGTCTCGGGGAGAGACACAGAGGCGGGAATTAACGGATTGAGGCTTTTGCTAGAGGGTATTGATCATCAGGTACTTTTTCACTAGTCTACAGCTCCGCCGAGTCTAGGTTGCGGATCAGGTCATAGTAAAACTTGACAATGTCGAGGTGCGAGTCCATCCTCACCCTCTCGTCCACCGTGTGGATGTTTTCCGTCCCGCGCTGCCGGGATGGCGTCCAGCGGTAGATGTGCGGCGAGAGGTCTGCGAGGCCGTTAGAAATGTCTCTGGATGTGCATGAACTGGAAAACTTACTGAGGTAGTGTCGCGTGTCGGTGTTGCCCGTCATGACTTCTCCCACGGGAACGACTCTCCCGCCGTCAAACGCAAACGAATGCTGGATCGTTCCCGAAAAGACGTCCCAGACTGGACCACTGGTTGGAGATATAGGTGTTATGTCAAACTTTTCAGCTGCCCTCACAACAAGACGACCGTCATACTCTCCAACGGCCGGCGGACCATAGAGAGCCTGGTACTCGTTATCGTCTGCGTACGCCTGCACGCTGAGGTTGTACTTTTGCACCACCCCCGAGATATGCTCGATGAACCCCCGCTGCACCTTGACGATGCTGTCCTGCGGGGCGATGCGGTAGTTGACGCCTAGGGTGACCAGCTCTGGCAGGGCGTTGATCTTTTGCCCGCCCTGGATAATGTCGACCGCCTGCGTCGTCTGGACCAGGAACCGGGCCGCGGGGTTGACGCTGATCAGTTCCTCTGTGAGCTTCTCGAGGTCACCCTGCCTCAGGAGCTCGGTTAGCTTGGGTTCGGCGTCGGGCGAGTACCGTGCCACGCAGACGAGGTGGTTGTACACTGGGCTCCCCTCGAGGAGTCTGGGTTCGTACGGGTTCGCTTCTAGCGCGGTGATGATCTCTGCGAGGATGCCGATTCCTGTGTGTGGTTGTGGGATGGAGCTGTGGCCGCCCTTTACGTGCAGCTCTGCCCAGATGTCGACGTGGCCCTTTTCCATCACTGCGGGCAGCACGTAGAGCGTGTCGTCGATGAGCTGGATGCCCGAGCCGCCCTCGTCGAGGATCAACGCGATACCTTCATCCCCGTAGCGTTCGGTGAGAAAGTCACCGATCTTACCGGCGCCGCGGTATCCAGAGCACTCTTCGTCAAAGCCAAAGGCCAGGAGCAGAGTGCGCTTTGGCGTCCAGTCAGCAGCTGTGAGGAGCGTCTCGATGGCTGATAGCAGGGCAGTCAGACTGTTCTTGTCGTCTGAAGAGCCGCGGCCCCAGAGCCACTCGCCGTCAAAGTAGGCGTCAAACGGCGGGTGAGTCCAGGTTGACGGGTCCGGGACGGGGACGACGTCCTGGTGAGCTGCGAGGAGATATGGCTTTAGCGATGGGTCGCTCCCAGCGAGTGTGTAGACCAGGCCGAATGTGTTGACCTTTTCAAGCTTGGCGTGCTTGTGACTGGTGTTTAGTTAGCAAATTTACCTCTGAAGATGAACGGTGGTTCATACATTGCAGGGTACGTCTTTGTCAGCACCTCGTGCAAGTCGTAAAACGGCGCCCATCTCTCATCCTCGTCAAAGCCGCCCAGGTCATCGTAGCAGACCGACGGAACCCGCACAATAGCCTGGTGCCGTTTCACCTGCTTGAGCAGAGCATCGTGAGACGAAAACAGACTATCCGCCGAGGGAAGTCCGTCACGTGCGGGTTTAGCGCAGGAGGGAGGTCACATTCAAAGCCGCCGCCACCTCCCAGCGGTTTCTGGACATGAGGGCTCAAGACAAAGGCAGAGGCACTGGCGATCAGTGCGGCAAGGGATCTGAGCGTCATGGTTGCGCACTTTGGGTTGATTGAAGTCAAGAGAATGATTCTTCAGCACATGTACTACGTTAGGTAGAAGAGGCCGGCGGGGCGAGGTTGGCAATAATGGGGGAACGTATCACGACATGGCTGGGGCCGGTGTCTCGGGGCGCAGATGTGGATGCCGTTGATAACTGAGAACAAGAGCTTTGATTGGTGGGCATCTATACTACCTTCAAGTTATCGAGACGCATTGCCTTGGATTGTTACTTTTGTATTGCCATTCTTGAGTGTGATTCCATTCTTGAGTGTGATTTCATCCCTAGTCGGTTCCACCCTCCCTGATTACCATCCGAAATTAATTCCATCCTTCCCGTCCAACTCCAAACTCCAAGGGTATCGTGTAGTTCCGTAGAGAAAAGCCATCCCGTGATGCGCTCAGAGTTCATTCGGACGGCAGAGTCCAGGCGAGTAGCCAAAAATGGCCATCGCCAGGCATCGAAGGTTGCGGATGCATCTGGGATCTCCGCCGTAGTGATCAATGACGTCCTCCTTGTCCAGCTCGTCCAGCGCCTTCAGGTCGTAGTACGGCTCGACCTCGCACATGGCCTCGCACGCGTCCCGTCTGTCGCTCCACCAGATGGGCAGGATGCCGGGCGTCTCCTCGGCGAGGTCGAGGTAGTGCTTGAAGCCGACCATCTCCCTGCTCAGGTGGGGGTAGAAGACGTCGAGACGGGTGATGGGTCGCGAGACGATGTCCTGCATGCGGATGCGGTACGAGTCGATGAGGTAGCTGAAGACTCTTTCCTCGGGAAAGTTGTGAAGCCAGCTGACGCTTGGGTAGGCGTAGCCGTTACCGCGCGGGGGGATCTCGGAGGGAGGCCACTGGACAGGCTCGGGGGTGGGAGGGATTCTGCAACGAGCCACTGGGGCATTATCCTGAGGAGGCGCCATGAAGTTTGGTGGGTTCTGATCTCGGGGGTCCTGGTATATGAGCTGGTCTTGCAGGAGGGGGAGTGGATGAGATGGGCCAGGGTTCGTCCTCCCACACACGATGGGGTTTGTAAAGTCTCCGGCTGTTGGATGCACTCCTAGCTCCCCAGGGTGCGCCCAGCGGCAGTCAGATGAACAGTAGACCCTTCGCTCTCCGAAGCAGTCCGTCAGAGGTTCGGATTCTGGGACGCGGCAGTCGGCACCGCATCGATGGCACTCGAGGTCGTGGTAGCCCATCATTTTGTGCTTTCGTAGGCAGGTGCGAACGGGAGAGGCTTGGTATAGAAGAGGGTTAAGTCAACTTTTGGCTTCGTTGACCACCAATGTGCTGAAAAGAGACACAGTCGAGTTCGCGATCGAGTCAAAGAAGAGAAGAAAGCATTCTTTGTAGAAGAACAAGAGCAGAACAATATCTTTATTTGCCTTAATGTTGAATAGATGGTTTGTTCTGATGTACCCGTAAATCTTATTTGTTCAGCCTGCAAGTAAACAATAGCCACTGTTCACCAGCTGCCGCCGAAACGGCCCGTTTCGCTACTTTTCGATCCTCTTCCCAAGCCAAGCCTCGAACGCCAAAAACTGGGCTACATGATAATACGTCTCGCAAAACTCGTCGAGTTTTTTAGTGTGCTCCTTGATCCAGCGCTGCTGGAGGTTGATCCTCGCTCCGCTGCCGAGGAGAGGACCCAGTTCGTACGACAGCTTGGTCAGGCAGATGGGGCAGAGGTAGGGGGGTATGTGGCTCTGCTGTCTGGCGCTCGAGACGCCCTGCAGGAGGCATGCGTAAAAGGTGCAGTGTTCCATGCCGAAGCAGAAGCCGAGGCCGCGGGAGGCGGCAAAGGCGACGCGGGAGAACCACAGGTCGGTCAGGTCGGTTGTGGTCTTTGGCTGGGGATTGATATTAAACGCTTGGATCGCGGAACGGAGTGCAGTGCTGGCCTTTGGCTCGGGAAGTGCCTCGTGTGCTTGAGTATCAGAGAGAAGTGCGGAAGTGGACTTGGCAGGCCCGGGGGTGGTCTTTGGCTCTGGGGTTGCCTGAGTCGCAGAACCGAAAGCGCAAGTAGACTTGTCGGGCTCGTCGCTCGACATCTTGAGTCGCTTCGCCAGCGGAAGATCTTCATCGTCGGAAATCAAGCCGTCGGCATATGCCTTGCAGTGACTAGCAGGCCACGCGTGCTCCCGATCAACCTCTTGCATCCCATCCAGCGCAGGATGCAGACGAAAGGTCGAAACCACGACTATCCGATCGCCGCCGAAAGCTTTCGTGATGGTAAAGTTGTTATTCTCGTCATCACTGGGGTCGTACATGTCAAAGTCGACCAGGACGACGGTGGCGTGCGCTTTCGGGGGCATCCTGTGCAAGATGGCGGCTAGGATATCAGGAGCGTGGACCTGCATCTTTGATGCGCCGTCTTTGCCAGGGCGGCATCTGATGGGAAACATTTGGCGGACCGTGGGGATCTCGAGGCCGATGTAGCTCTGTCCCAGCTTTGGAGGCGAGCCTTTGAATGGACGCCATTTCAACTGCACCTTGGACTGCTGGATCACCATCGGATGGTAGAATGCCGCGAGGTAGTTATTCACACCCTTTAGTTGATCTGACGAAGCCGTCCATTTGGGCAAACCAGGGCACGAGTCCTCCGGGGCGAGAGGCACATCCCAGGCATCACCGTCCTGCCCGACCGCACCAGCAAAGACCGGCGGCGCAATAACAAAGATATTGTTTCTACCCTCCTCGACGCTGTTCCTCGCCGTGTACGCACGCCACACCTTGCATGACTGGTGATACAGCGACGTGCCGGGCGGGATCTGGGTCAAGGAGTCGAATGGCAGTGCCAGGGGGCCAGGGAACGTGTTTTCATCGACTATGACCTCCTCGGGAATCGGGTACGTATCCTTTCTCTTTTGTCCAGATGTAGAGGCCGCGAGGATGCGCTTTTCGAAGGGGGGTCTTTTGAAGCCGACGCTGTCTGCGACGGCGGTGCAGTCGGTGTAAAAGGAGTCATGAGAACAAGGAGTCATTAGGAAGCGTTTCTTTTCTTTTACTTTTGATGCAAGAACGTTTAAAGAGATATGTACGTATGTATGAGGAAAAGTTAAAGGAGGGTGGTGTGATGGTATTTATCTCTTTGTTCGCAACACGGTACGTATCTCACCCTGGTGACACAAACATCCGTGAGCAGGCCGCTAGGATGGGAATTCACTTCAAGGGACGGGTAAAGCAAGCAGAGGTTGACGGGATTAGGGGTGCGTTTGCATTCACTGCAGGGGCATTCACTGCCGCGAGATGTGGCTGGTATAACAACGGTCTGCCTGCTGACAGTTTCCACGCGGTAATCTGGCATACGTGACGTTATTTATAACTGTGTCATTCTTGCGGCTGAGTTGACCTTGCATTCACTTCAGTCTATACGTATATATACTCTTTTTATATATGTTTAAGCTTATATATACAGTCAATAAACAAACCCAGAGAGCAACAATGACCTACGTCAACATGGGTGAACTCGTCAAGCAGACTCGACACTCAGACCCAGGTGGGGGTTGACGATAACCTCACTTGGTTGACACTGCCAGCCAGCTGCCCAGCAAATTACCAGAAACGCACAAAAAAACCTTTTTGAGCCCGCAATATCTCCCAATGTGGAACTTTCATCACCTTCAACCTCACTTTCGCCATCACCTTAGGCAGCCATGCCACCTTCAACTTTAACGGCCGGCCAGCGGCTGAACAGAGAACCCTTTCTTCTCTCTACTTTCATGGCTGGACATATACTCTCTTCTCGGCTAGTTACTTTGTTCAACTTTGGTTCTTTTACCCCTTTCGCTTCTGCAGCGCCGGCTTTCGAACAGTTGACGAGCATTTTACTCTTTCTGAACCCTGGCTCCCCGCGAAATTCTCATCGCCGACATTGTCTCCCTCCCTCGGCCTCCTCAATATCACAATCAACCTTTCCTCTTCACCTTGCTCGATATCCCCTCGGAATTCGTATGTCCGAATATCTCTGGTCGCTTCGCTTCTCCAACTAATCGACCGCGGGGGCTTCTCGGATATCATACCTTGATCTTCTCGGCATTGCACCAATTCCATCGCAGCCTCCTTGGCAGCGTCCCTTTGGAGAACCATTTGGCAAGATCGCCAATCCTCGCGGGGCACTGGCTTTTCAGCCAACCCTTCCCGGGCTGGCCCCGGTCGACAAGATGCTCTCCTTTTACGCATTCCCGCAAGAAATCCAGCGCATGATCCTCACGGAGCTGGCAAACTCCACCTCTCGCGCGGCCTACGTATGTGTCGACAAGCACTGGCAGGCGTTCTTCGAAGCCAGGTCGTTCCGACACTTGACCATCAGCCAAACCGACATCCGAGATCTCGACTCCGGTATTCAAGGGGCCAGGAGGGCTACCTCAAGCACCTCTGGCTCCGGGTCCTGCTGCCCGAGCGACCCTACATCTGGCTCAAGGAATCGGAGGACGATGTCACCCTTTGGAGAGCCGACAGGATCTTTACAAAGTCCATCTTTAACCTCTGGGACGTCCTCTCCGAGTGGGGCGTCTCTGAAAACCCGGGGTTCACGTTTGAGCTGAGCGTCCACTCGCCGAGCGACAGGGGCAAGCACGTGCGGGACAACTTTTTTGAAAAGGACGTCGAGCTTTACCAAGAATACATGGAGACGGGCTCCACCGCGGCGTACAAGTCGTCCGGCGACGTCTACGCGCAGTATCTGAAGCCGTATGTCGGTCTCGGGGGAAAGTTTGGGCTTCACACGTGGAAGCAGACGGTCGTTGAGCTGTTTGGATGGAAGCCTCTCGAGTTCAACTTTAACGAGGGAGAGGGTGATTTGACCCAGTTGCGGGAAGAGCAAATGCCCAAATTCCCAACAGTCTCCGTCATTGACAGATTTCTGGTCCGAAGGCAGCAGTTTAGGGAGATCTCTCCCACTGCGGTCGGCAAGGCCATGACAAGCCTGCCGCGCCTGAGAGAAGTCGGCTTTGAACGGTGGCGGTGCGTGGAGGCCCAAGACGAGGCGGATTGGTGTCGTGACGCCAAGTCAGCCTTCGTCTTGGACCTGCCAGCCTCGGTCAAGACATTATCTCTGTATGGAGACACGGTCAGCATCTTCCAGGAGTGGTTACCCAAGCAGGTCAACACGATATGCCTGGCGAAGCATTTGCGAAACTATGGACGACACCTCGAGAACATGTCCGTCTCCTTCGTGATCGACGCCGAGGACTTTTACCAGCCGTTCCGGTCCCCAAACTCGACCTACACCGGCACCTGGCCGAACCTCGAGACACTCTCCCTCACCTCGCGGGTCCTCGACTCTTCCTCCAGGAGCCGCATCAAGAGGCTCCTCTGCGCCGCCGCACACTCCGTTGCGAACATGCCACGGCTGCGGCTGCTGGAGCTCTGGTACGGGTCCAAGGGGAGGGCCTGCGTGTTTAGATACCGAGTCGTGGACACGATCACAGAGATCACCTGGCTCAGCTCCTACGTCACCAAGATTGACCAGGAGGTGGTGGATGTGTGGACCAACCTTTCCAAGGCGCAGGGCCGGTCTGACGTGAGGGTGTCGATTCACGAGCTTGATCCCGACAATATACTTTCTGCTGGAACCGTCTTGCGATATCTGGAGCTGAGGGAGCAGATTCTACACCCTGTCTCGGGATACAGGATTGCGTGGGAGGAGAAGAAGCCGCGATGAACTGGATTTGGAGAGGAAATGGACGGGATGGTGATATATTCTTTTGTATTGGGGAGTAGATTGTATATGATATCAGGCACAGTGAAAGGGCCCGCTTCAATGATAATGACCTTTGAATTGCCCAAGTTCCTTCATATGTCAGTGATAGATGTTTCCTCAGGGAAGGGATATTTGTCTCTGGTTCCTTTGGAGCAATGCTCTTGGTTCAGTGGTCCGTCGTGTCAACATCAAGAGCCTCGACTATGCTTCATTTCGTTGTCAGCCATGCAAGGCGGTAGGCACAGCTGAGGCACGAAAGTAGAGGCAGTATATTCCCATCAGTAGTTGACAGAACATCATCCTGGGGGCCGAGATGCTTGATGAATCATGTTTTAATAATCATGTTGCCAGTAACAAGGCAGAGGCACAATCCTCGCCTGCGACTCCAATACTAGAAAGGCTACTGCTCTGCAGTAATAACGACAATTCCGCCATAGACAATACGCCAAACACCCACCTCTGCTGCATAATTCTACTCTTTACACATATTCCTCCCGCGAGTCTCCTCCAGAGTGGGAGACGTCGCTCTGTCTGGGCTTCTCCGGGGCACCTCCGACGACGCTCATGCGGCGGAAATAAGACTCGTCCCTCTTCTCTCGTGTGATGTAGCCAGGAGGAGTCCACTTAGAGCTGTTCCAGGGCTTGATGTTGTCCTGGCCGTACATGAGGTCGACGTTCTCGAGACTGAGCATCCGCGATTCGTAGAGGAAGAACCAGACAATAACCGCAGCAACCAGGTTTGTCCCGAAAAAGACAAAGCCGTAAGCGTATTTAATTCCGTCCACGGCAAGCGGAGTAAGGAACGCGATCATGACTGCGAACACATGGTTAGAAAACGCCAAGCATCAAAGAACAGGAGGACTTACAGTTTCCAAGCCAGTTGCTAGCAGTAGCGAGAGAAGCCTGCTTGGCTCGAGTGCGCAGAGGGAAGGTCTCGCCAATAACGACCCAGGCAATGGGACCCCAAGTGCCGGCAAACGAGGCAATAAACATGCACGATGCGACGATCATGATGATGCCCACGGTGCGGTTTTCGGCAGGGTCAATAGCAGTTCCAACGCTGGCAAAGATCAAAAGCCAGGCAGACTGCCAGAGAGCGCCGAGGAACAAGGGCCAGCGTCGTCCATACTTCTCTACGACGTAGAGACCGTAAAAGGTCATGACCACGTTGACAGCGCCAAGGATCAGCTGCGTCAGGATAGAGTCAATGCCCAGGGACTTGAAAATGGTGGCTCCAAAGTAAAAGAAGTAGTTGATGCCGGTCCACTGCTGCAGGAAGTGGATAGAGATGCCGAGAAAGGTGCGGTAGACGAGCTTGGGGATCTCGGTCTTTGGCGCGAAGCATTCCATCCAGCTTCCTTGACCAGCCTGGCGCTCCTTGTCGAGAATCTGTCGCATCTCGTTGAGGTCATCATCGACAAGCTTGTTGTTGGGGTCGTTCTTCATGCCACGGAGGCGGGCCATGGCGGTTCGAGCAGCGGTCCAGTCGCCCCGAGAGGCCAGCCATCTAGGGGATTCGGGGACGCAGAGGATGCCGAGTCCGAGGGGTAGAGAGAAACCGATTCCGAGGCCAATGACAACCCTCCAAGACACATCTTTATCGCCAATGTTCTGGACGCCGTAGTTGATGATGTTGGCAACGAGGATGCCAATAGTAATCATGAGCTGATACGAGGCGACGACGGCTCCTCGAATCTCGCGGGGAGAGCACTCGGACTGGAACATGGGAACGCCGACCGAGAGGTTGCCGACACCGAGGCCGGCGGCAAAGCGACCCATCATCATATGAACCCACGAGTTCATCGCTGTTATCTGGATGACATTACCAATGATGAAGACGATGACTCCGAAAGTCAAGCTCTTCCGTCGACCCCACCAATCCGCCGTGCTGCGTTGGTGTTAGTTGTATTGGCAGCCATTGGGGAGCAAGACGTACTAGGCACCAGAGAGAGAACCAAGTAGACATCCGATACTCATAAGAGAGACGACCAAGGACTGGATGATGGGCACCCATTTCTTGTCTCCTGGTGGACCCTGGGCGAATCGGTTGATAAAGTCCTCAAAGAGGAGCATTCCAGAGATCTGGCCGGTGTCGTATCCGAAGAGGAAGCCGCCGATGGACGTGACGACGCCCAAGAGGAGGGCCTCTGCACCGCAGTCGGCGCCGTTGACCTTGATGGACCTGGGGAACAATGCCTGTTAGCCATGCCCGGACGAGACAGGCGGGACAGGACCTACCGTGTGCCCAGCATTGTATCCAACGTGTCTCGGCTGATGTCTTGGGAGGGAGGAATAAGACTAGTAGATGAATGTCTGTTTTCAAATTCCAGAAGAAAAGGGGCGGGAGAGCGGGTCTTTAATACCAAAACAACTCATATGGTTATGGTTCAAGACAATGCAAGCGGAGAGTGTATCACAGGGACGGGGTGTGGGCACAAACCTAAGGTACGCCTACCAGCTCCAGTGCCTGCCTGCCCCCATCGTGATGAAATCGGCGAGGCCGACCAGCAGCTGCCCAGAGTTGGTCTTGGCTGAGCATCACTTGCTAAACTTGGCAGTCGTCATGAGGGGAAGGCATCTCCTCCATGGTCGTGTCAGGTGCAGATCTCCAGAGCTGGGGATGAGGGAACCGTAACAGGAGGAGGAGGGCGGAGCGGAGGTCCAAGTGGCTGCTGGCCTTCTAACGGAGACGAGAAAGGGCCGATGTCAGTGGCGCCGGAGGAAGCTTGTGGAGGAGCCGGCTCTGGGGTTTGCTCCATCGGACGATGGACGACAGAAGGCAGGCGGGCGGTCCCTTGTGCAGGGGCCGTGAGGACGGCTTGATTGGGCCTCTCGTCAAAAATGCGGTCGGTGGATGCTGGGGTTTCTGGGGCCAACGTCGTCTGCTGCGTCGAAAAAGGTTCAGCTTGCGCAGGAGATGCTTGGGTGTGAGTGGTGGCGATGATGTCATACTTAAGCTTAAAGTCCGATACCCGTCGTCATGTTAAGCGACAGAGATTTCGGTGACGGCATCGTCTCGGTGCCATTTCCGCACAAGCCACGTCGATCAGGAAGGAAGCTGCCTTTGTTTCTTTGTTTCTTGCTGCGAGTCACGGGGTGAAGATGGTCGAGATGGTGTGCATTCGGCCTTGACTGCGCACGCGAGAATCTGGGGATTGTTGCTTTTGGCCAAGCAACTTGGCTGGCCGTTGAACACCTCTATCCAAGACACGAGTCTCGGCATTACAGGTGGATTGCGGCCATGGCCTCTTGGCTTCTCTGGAGGTGCCGAGACGGATTGATCATCAACGCGCTGTGACGCGAGACGGTTGCACAGAGCAGATCATCCCTCCCTGGCATGGCCAACGCCCATTCACGTCCGTCATCAGAACCATCTGCCGATACCCTGCTTCTGAAGCTGACATTGAAGCAGCAGTCAACAATGGCCGGGCTCCGAGACATGAGAAAACCCGATGTCCCAACGGCCCACCCGGCACCCCGGAGAGCCGGCCGTTACTCGGAGCTTTATGCCTGTCGCTGGAGAACAGGAGAGCTCCGGCGCAAAGAAAACGGCCCGTTTCCCACAAGAATAAAATATCGCAGGCCCCTTTTTTCAACTTCCCCGGTCGAATCAATGCGGATCCGAAGCCGAGCCATGGTGAGTGTTTGCGGCTCTGGTTGGTGATGGCCTCAGCACACGGCGCCCGCAAGGAGGTGCAACTCCAGAGTGACGCGATCCGGACATCTGGGGTCTCCATGCTCACAACTCCATAACAGCGCAGAAAAGGCGGAGATGATTCTTGTGAAACAGCAGATGGTCCGCTGGCAGTGAACGGGCCTCTGCAAGCGGCGGTAATTCGGTGCGATAGAGGCCGTTTGCAGCTGCAGGAGGCTTTGCAAACGACACATCTCGGCGGTGCTGGATATCTCGTGTATTCTGCTTATGCTGTCTCATAAGAGTTATGAATCCCTTGCTGATGCCGAGTGCAAGGCGTCCAGGTTTCTCAACTAGACAACCACAATGGCTGCTCGGCCAAGGTTTCGGGACAATTGTTGGACCCTCGACGGCGAGAACTTGAAACTGGGCTGGGTCTTGGAGAATTCGGTCTGCTTCTAAACCATAGCCCGGGTCTGTCTATCCACGGTGTGGAGAGTGGTGATGCTGTCGTCAACACTGCTGCGTTGAGGAGACAGCCGTTCGAGCACCCGCACAAGAAGTGCCAAGGCCCATGATCTCGATGTCGCCTCTTATCTTCAGGAACTCGAGGTTCTTTCGCGGATAAGAAGAAGGCATGCGCCATCTTTGACGTTGAAATGCCTGTACAACTCTCCAGATGTCATGCCGGACGAGGCGCTGCTTCTAGAATGCCGCCGGCCGAAGTCATTTGCCGCAAGCGAGAGCAGCATTCAATACTTTTTGATCGACAATTCATGATTGGACAAGCAGCCCGGCTAGAGGCTCGAGGGCTGTCGGTACCCGTGCCGGAGGTGGCTGTCACCAGGGGGAACTCAGTCGGTCGACCATAGGGCGCTGGCTTCGGGAGCTGTCAGGGATAAAGTGCGTGAGCAGGGAGTCACGGCATTGCCCAAAAGCATCCTCGTTGCAAGATTGATCAAGTCCAAGCCTGGAGTTCATCATGGTGCCCAGATGCTCCCGTGTCACAACGGCAGTGCTCGGCCTTTCATTCTTCCGCTCACCAAGTTAGCTTCTCTCATCACCGGGCAAGCACTATCAGCCTACAAACATTACCACGACAAGACATATGCATTTTGCTATTTCTAAGGTGCCTGTTTCTCTTTTTTCTGTTCCAGAACCGCGCGGGGTTCCAATTGACTTCATAGCATCATGCAGCTGTCCTTTTGCTTAGAGTACTTATTCCCAACTCCCGCAGCCATGATAGTGCAGGCAGTTTTAGCTCTGCCTCACTGGACAGACTGAGCCTGGCGTTTGGGCTTGCTTCTCCCTTCCGTCATCATCCCATCGTCATTGTCACAAGAGATTGAGGGCTTTAAATCTACCTTAGTCTACCAATTCCCCCATAGAAGCTCTCCTGGACGAATTGCTCTGCCTGGCCCCTTCAGCCATCATGATCTTCGACTGTGGCAGCTGCCAGAGGATGTTCCCCGCGGCTGGAAGGCTCGGAACCAGCATTGCGACGCGACGGGGCATTCACCTCCGGCATTTGAGTGCGATACGTGCTGCTTTTACTTTGACGACGAGCATGATCGGCGCGACCACATGGACCTAGAGGACCACTGGATTCCAGGTACTCCTGAATGCAGCCTGTGCTACTTCAGAGCGCCAACGGCGTCAGAAGTCAAAGAACATGAGTTTCGACAGCATTGCTACTGCAGCGAGTGCCATCGTGCATTCCAGCACCCAAACAACCTCCGGCAGGTGAGTAAACCTCTTGCAGATTGGAAGGACACCGACGCTAACAGTTCCAGCATCTCAACTCGCTGTGGCACCGCACCTCCAAGGTCACCTGCCCGTTCTGCGATCTCGCGTGTGGCACCGCCACTGGCTTAGTCTATCATCTTGAAAGCGGCTGTTGTCCCAAAGCCCCTTTGAACCGCGACAAGATGTATCGAGTCATCCAGCAGCGCGACCCCAACGGTGTCATCGCAATCAAATCTCTGGAGTGGTTTGGCGACAGGATCTTTGAGATCAACCCAATAGACGCCTGGAACCCCAAATGCGAGGCATTCGAATGCTACCTCTGCCACCGGCTATTCCATAGCCTTCCCTCATTGAGGGCCCATCTCGGATCGCCAAAGCACCAGCAGATGCTATACCATTGCCCATGCCACACTTGCCCCAAGGAATTCACCACCCTGGCGGCGCTGATCAACCATCTGGAGAGCGAGAGTTGCAGATTCATGCGCTTTCAGCAGGTACAGACAAAGGTCAAGGATATCGTGGCGGGAGACCAGATCATCGAGTCTCAGACCATGTAGGCCCTGAACATATTGACGAGTTGTGCGCTGCCATGTTGACGGAGATAATACTGTAGCTAGACCAGCGCCTGTTGCCGCTTCCCGCCTTTTAACTACAGATATCGAATCAACCGCCAAGTGATATTGCCATGTGGTCAGCAGACCTCAACTATCCAACCTCGTGGTTCTCTTCCTGCCAGCACGATCTTGAAGTGGCATCACTTGGTTGGTGTGTACCACCACTTTCCATGCTGTTCTCGCACCGCTTGGAGACATCACTTTGCCTCAATGACTGAAGCTCCCGTCTGGTATGGACGGGCGGGTCCCTTCTTCCCTACCTAAGGCACTTACCTCAGCCACGGCCCGGTGCCTCCTTCCTCTCGGGATACCTAAGGCAGAGCGACCTCGAGGAGCTACTCCTCACGTGCTCTCTTCTCCCACCTTCTGCACAAACCTGTCTTCTCCATACAACTCTCTTTCTCGACAAGCCCATCTCCGCTTCATCTCGCACGTTGCAGAAGCTTCACTACTGTTCGCCTACATTCAAAAGACTCTTTGTCCCTTCCATCAACATGGTCTTTATGTGTGGAACTTGTTAGAGACAGTTCCCTGCCGGGTTGCGTGCGCGGGAGCAACATTGCAGCGCGACTGGGCACGATATCCCAGACTTCGAGTGTGAGGTGTGCGACCGTTACTTTGACGATGACGAGGATCGGAAGGATCATGAAATCAACAACCACCTCTACTGCTCCGACTGCGACCGGGGATTCTCTAGCTGGAACAGCATCCAGCAGGTTGGTCCTCCGCATCCCAAGTCCAAGCTACAAAACTGACAGCACCAGCACCTTAGGTCCCATCACCGTGTTTCACGTCGTAGCCAGACGGACGTGTTCTGCCCTTTCTGCAGGGCCAACTACCGGGCTGCCACAGGAGTGGTTCATCACCTCGAGCGCGGTTGCTGTCCAAGAGCCCCCTCGACCGGGATCAGTTATACCGGGAAATTCGACGGCGGGACCCAGATGGATTCATCTCGAACAAGTTTCTCGAGTGGCATGGCTCAGTAACGTACGAGGCGACGCAACTCGCCTATAATCCGCGATACAGGCAGTACGAGTGCTACCTCTGCCACACCCTGTTTCGGCACTTGTCAAGCCTCAACCAACATCTGGAATCGCCGCGGCATCAGCAGAACCTATACCACTGCCCAAACCGGTCGTGCTTCAAGGAGTTTACCACGTTGGCGGGTTTGATCAATCACCTCGAGAGCGAGAGCTGCCGTTTCATGCGCTTCGAGGCGGTGCAGAATGGCATTCGAGGACTCGTCTCTTCGAACCGACGGATTGCGTTCTGAGTGTTCAAGGTGTCTCCACGGTTTTGTTTCACTGGTCAAGAGAGGTTTGGCAGAGTCATCAATGTCCGTATGAATTATCATGGTATCGAGACTCTTCGAGGACGAGTCATCATGTAAGGTACGCTGAAGTTGTAGCAGCACCATTGAATTCACATCCGGGATTTTCTTTCAGCTTGTGATCCGAGTTTTTGCCTGATCCCACGATTGTCTGTAAACCCCAAGTACCTCACGACTGGGTCCAAACCCATCACAGTTCTCAAGAACCACGAGACTTTTACCTCTCACGATGGTCCACTTGGGAGGGAGCAGCAGAAGCGCATGTTCTTATCGGTCACGCTCCCAAAAGGCCACCAAGCTGTTGACGACGTAACCTTAGGACGAGATACCACCAGGAGCCTCAAGACCACTCTTGGGGTGGGTGTGATACCAGCACAGATTGGCTACCGAACAAGAGATCCCAGGCACTCCCGTGCAAATTCCGTTACAGACGCATCGCCATCGCATACCATTCGCCGAATAGTTGGGTCGATAGCCCGGTACGGTAACTCAAGAGCCAGGGGCCCAGCCAAACAAGATGCGACAGCATGACAGAAATGGAGACATGTCAACCGAGTCAATAAAACCGGCCCACTTACAACTAGACTGGTTCTGATACACCGGCAGGGTTGCATTTCGAGTCAAGAATTCGCCATTGATGGGTCAAAGGTCGGAATTAGTCGGCCACTGTGGGCTGTCGAATCTCCTTTTCACGCTGGTCGTGGCGAATATCGATGTCATGTTGAAGGGCCTGAGTCGTATCAAAGGGGTTCAGCATACTACGCACTCTTTGCCGTCAACTTGTATTACACTCGTCGGTAAAGTGTTTACAAAAGCCAAGACGGCATTCTAGGCAACGAAACACTCGAGGAACGATCTCATCCACGACCATGACTGACCATCATTTGACTTTGGCGCCGTCCCGGCAGAAGATTCTAGCGCCTGCGCGCCACAACCGAATGAGTTTCACAAGGGTAGCGTGCGAACTAGGCAAAGGACACGGCAGTTGGGCTTGGTGACACGAGTTGTGGTTACACGGAGACTGAAGGTGACGGCTTGCTTGGTTCAGAACAATTCAACGCTGCTTAACTGGGCCTATCCACTACGCATACTGCTTGACCATCTCCAAGATGGCCTCTTCGGTCTCCTTGGGGCTGGTCGCACTCAGGTAGTGGCCGGCTCCCTCGACAAAGGTGAGTGTGGCCTCGGGGCTTGATGTGAAGAGCTTGATGTGCTCGGCAGGAACAGTCTTGCCAAACACGGGATCCTCGGGGCCCTAAAGGTATGTGAGTACAACATGATGCGACAGGGGATGGGGGTTTGACATACCTGGAGCCAGTACACAGGGCACTTGACATCCCGGAGACGGAGCAGCAGGCCATCCCGCTCGAGGAGATTGGCGACGGCGGTCCGCAGCTTCTTGCGACCCTCGTTACCACTGTACACCTGCTTGAGAGTCTCGTCCCAGAAGGAGAGCGTTTCAGCCGCAGGGTTGGTGCCGAAGCCCACAGAGGAAACCAGACCGCGCCAGACCTCGTCGACGACAAAGTCAGGGTGGGAGTCGCGCTATCCACGAGTCGTAGAAGGGGCGCAGCGACGTCTTGGGGTCCCAGCAGCCCTTCTCGCGGGACTCGGCGGACTCGTAGTCCATAGAGGTACCGAGGGGGAGGACGCCGAGGATCTAAGTGGGTTGTGAGTTCCGCGAACTAGGGACCAGTTCCCCGGGAGGGTCGGGCGAGAGAACGTACCTTTTCAGGGGCCAGGAGAGCCATGCGCACGACGATCCAGCCGCCCTGGCTGGTGCCGAGGGCAAAGGCCTTGTCGACGCCAAGGGCCTCGAGGACCTGGAGGCTCATGACGGCCGAGTCCCAGTAGGTGAAGTGCTCCGAGGGGCAGCTGGTGGCGCCGTGGCCGAGGGGCTCGATGGCGAGCAGGTTGACGGCGCCGGCCAGGGCCTCGCTGTCGAACTGGGCGTCAAAGAGGGACGAGGTGGTGCACATGGAGTTGACGAGGACGACGGTGGGCTTGCTGGGGTCGACGGCATCGCCCGAGAGGCGGTAGCCCACTGTGATGCCTCCAAGGTGGGGAACGACGATGGTGGTTCTGGCGGCCATTGTTTTTGATGATGAAGATCTCCTAACAGGTACAGTAGCGAGAGAGTAGGAACAAGAAAAAAGGGCACGATGTGGGAGAAGGGAAAACGACGAGAGCCTCCTCCTCATGGGGCTAGGTTCTCGCTATGTACCACCCACCCCCTGGTGCGTGCACCCGCGTCGTTGCGTGTGACGATCCTCAGGGGCAAAGAAGAAAAAAATGGTTTGCAGCAGATTCTGGTGTTGCCGTAGGATATGTGGGCAGATCAACCCGGATGAGGATGTTGCTCCGAACAAAGGCGGCGCCGTTCCGCTCCGGGAGGGACGGGCCCGGAGGGAGACAAACGACGGCTTCATCCCGGTGAAAGCTAAGCGTTCAACGTTTTTACGGGCCGCGCCGTTGAAGGGTACTAAAGGACTGAGGATACCAGCAGTTGTTGAGGAGACATTTAACTTGAATCTTTTCAATTGACTTTCAATAAAACTCAAGAACCTGATGTTGTTTCGTTTCAGGCACATACGAGCAACACGGCCGAGAAGCCGAGGAATGTCTCCACCACAACGAGAACCCGGCACTTGCGACGCTGCCCAGCTCGTTCTGGTTAACAAGGTCCCGCTTAGAGTGCTTACCGACGACACCGGCGCCACGGTGCAGGGACGAACTGATTCAGACCCTTGCTCCTGGGAAAAAAGATCAGATGTCACTTTAGTTCTTGGCCACTTGGTTCGGCGAACTTGACATGTTGCTTCAAGAGTATAGGTTGGCCCACTTGTGAAATTGTCCACCATGGTTCTTGTTTTCAGTTATTCTTTTTCCTTTGTTGTTTTGTGGTAGACGAAATGTCGTCGAATGACTCTCAGCTTCCTGGCCTTCCGGGCTTTCACCCTCAGAATATCCAGCCATGGACCGTCGAGGTTGTCGTGTGCATGACCGTCTTGGCCCTGGCCTCTGTCGGCCTTCGACTGTACAGCCGACACCTCAAGGCCCAAACACTATGGTGGGATGACCACATCATCATGTTTTCAATGGTGAGTCTGAGTATCTCGTGTAACCTTTTAACATCCCATCTAACTAACGTAGGCGTGGAACCTCGTCGTCGTCGGCTTCATCTTCGCCATGCACTCGTGCGGCATGGGCCTCCACGCCGACAAGGTCGACCCCAAGGACATCGTCATGATGGCAAAGTGGCTCGTCGTCGCCGAGGTCCTCTACGCCTGGAACCTCGGCTGGACAAAGCTGAGCCTGCTGCTCATGTACTACCGCATCTTCCGGGTGCCCTACTTCAAGAGGATGGCCTGGATCGTCAGCACTTTCGTCTTTGCCTGGGTCATCTGCATCACCTTCCTCTTCATCTTCATCTGCATCCCCGTCGAGAAGCTCTGGTACCCGCAGCTGCCGGGCCACTGCATCAACCAGGTCGGCACCTGGATCGCAAACGCCGCCTCCACCATCTTCACCGACGTCGTCATCCTCATGCTGCCGCTGTCGCCCATTTGGAAGCTGCAGCTGGGCAGGTCCGAGAAGCTTGGCCTCACCACCGCTTTCGCCCTCGGCTTCTTTGTCGTCTTTGCGTCGGCCTACCGGACGAGCGTGCTCTTCACCTACAGCGACTCGGATCCCACATATACACTCGCCCCGACCGTGGGATGGACGGATATTGAGATGTCGGCGGGCATTGTCTCGGCGAACCTGCCAACCATGCTGCCAGTCTTGAAGCTCGTCGCTCGATTCACCGGGCTCAGCAGCATTGCGTCGACTGTTCGCGCCAGCTCAAGGCCTACCTTTGGCTCCAAGGGGGACAGGAGTGCCCAAGGGCTAGCCTCACGGGAAGGCACCAAAACTGGGAGAATGTCTGACACGAATTCCAGCTCTCGAGGAGATGACTTCTATAGACTCCCAGACGAGACCGACTCGGACGGGCTGATGAAGGGGACGGGGTTCGGAGACTTGTCCACGCCGTCCAATCCGAAGCTGAGGCCCGACACCAAGGGCTACGAGCTCACAGTCAAGACGTACAAGTCGAATCCGGACAGGGATGATGATAGCGGAGAGGGGATTCTGTTGCAGGGGATCCGGGTGCAGAGGGAGTTTCAGCAGACAACAACGCGAAAGCAGTGAGGGACATGATACGGGAAATGTTTTGAAAGATGAAAAGAATAGCGATGGGAAACGGAAAAGCAATAGACCAATAATACCAATAAAGAGGATTGAATCATCGAACCAGGACCTTGACTTGGCTAACCTCAGGGAGTTAGAGCTGTGAGGGAGATATTACCAACTATCAAGTCAATGACGCTTTCGACGTCGCCGCTCGGCCACAACCAGCATTTAATTCTCCATGATAATAATGAGAGATCCTCCAGTTCCTTGGTCCAGGGCGATGTTCACTTTCTCCTCGTAGTTCCATCGATTATAGCTTGGTCAGGTTTAAGGTTGGCGTTAGTTGTCGATCTTTCATGAACCACAGCCTCTTGCTGTAACTCCGGTGAGTATAGGTCATGTGCGTCGCCTCTCGTGGGAATTTAGAGTGCTCTCTTAGATGAAACCAAGGGAATCGAACACTCTTCGCAGTGTTCCAGCATCGACGAGTGCTCCCTAGTGGTTCTGCAGATGGACATATTGAGTCAATCAGGAGGCCAAGCGGCAGGCGGCATAGGATCACAACTCTGCGCTAAGACGGGTAGCGGGTCTAGAATGCTGAGACTGGGAGAAACACGTTGCGTAGGTGGTTGCTGCTGGAAACCCTGTGCATCATGCAGCGCAGATTCTGTTTGAGTTGGCCAGTTCTCCAGGCCTTGACCCAACAAGCAACAGGCCGCTTGGAAGAGTGGGGATGTGACAAGTATCTTGTGATGGACAAGGCCTTGACCGCGGTGTAGGTAGCTGAGAAGATGATAAAACTTGTAGTTTAACGCTTTCTAGATCTCATGATATGAATTCATCGAAAGCATGATTCCCTCTGGTGATGGTTTATCCAAGTTGAAGATTGCAATCTCTGGAAATAAGCTAGCTGTAGGGTAGGCCACTACGCCCCACGTGATCTTGGGCAGCGGCTAGGCCCGTTTGGCTGCACCGCTCTTTGTTCCACGGTTGTTGAAGCCCCTGGCGAAATCGCGTCGCCTCTTGATGCGCATTCTGCTCTGCTGACGCTCAACTTTCCTTTGTGTTGTCCCTCTGCCGCCGCTCAATGGCCGTCTGACTGGCCTCTCCATTGGTCGCCTCCTTCGCCGTCGCCGTCACCGTCGCCGACAGACACGTCAGAAGCTCTCCCACCAAAACCCGCCGCCCCTCCCCGCGGTTTTAATAGACGAACCCAACCCGTCTCGCATGTTTTCCTCCTCGCATCGATCCGACCGCCGCTGAACGACACACGACACGCTCCTCAGGTCACGAGCTGCTCTCCCGAGCAGAGCACAACGCCGCCAGAATGAGCCGGACCTTGACCAACCGGCAGGCCGAAGAGCTGTTCGTACAGGGGAGCTCCCGGAGCTTGTCACTTTGCCGTCTGACCACGCTGCAGGCACAAATCCATCATCGCATACCTCGCCGCAAACGACTTGCAGGACAGCGCCACTGCCATGAGGACGGAGCTCAACCTCGGAGAAGAAACCTTTGATCCCGCCACGACCAAGAAATATGAGACGTTGCTGGAGAAGAAGTGGACCAGCGTCGTGCGGCTGCACAAAAAGGTACCGTGCCTGCGCTCTGTCGCATGGTGCCTCGGCTAACGAGGCGACTCTTGCAGGTCATGGATCTAGAAGCCCGAAACGAAGCTCTCCAGAACGAACTCGACAACGTAACCCCGACCTCCCTCTCCAACCGCAAGCAAGATCCCGCCTCCTGGCTTCCCGCCGGACCCCCGCGACACGTCCTCCAATCGCACCGAACACCCATCAACTGCGTAGCGTTTCATCCCATCTACTCCTCCATCGCGTCTGGAGACGAAGACGCCACCATCAAGATCTGGGACTGGGAGTTTGGCGAGCTGGAGCGGACGGTCAAGGGCCACACCAAGTCGGTGCTTGACCTGGATTATGGCGGGCCAAAGGGCCACACGCTGCTTGCGTCGTGCAGCTCGGATCTGACCATCAAGCTATGGGACCCATCGGACGAGTACAAGAATATCCGCACACTCCCCGGACACGACCACAGCGTGAGCGCCGTTCGCTTCATTCCTTCAGGGGCCCCTGGAGCACCACTCTCCGGTAATCTGCTCGCGAGCGCTAGCCGAGATGTGACTGTGAGGATATGGGATGTCACGACGGGATACTGTCTCAAGACGATACGAGGACACTCAGATTGGATCCGCGATGTGAGCCCATCCATGGATGGGAAATATCTTTTGTCGACCGGCAACGACCGAACGCTGAGGCTATGGGATATCTCAATGTCTGCACCAGAGACGAAGCTGGTCATGATTGGCCACGAGCATTGCGTCGAGTGCTGCGCTTTTGCTCCCCCACGTCTTATCAGCACCTTGCGACCATGGCTGGATTAAAGAAGGCACCCCCGGCTAGCAGCACGGCCGAGTTCATGGCGACCGGATCTAGAGATAAGACAATCCGACTTTGGGACGGTCGCGGAACGTGCATCAAGACGCTGATCGGCCATGATAACTGGGTCCGGGGCTTGGTGTTCCACCCCAGCGGAAAATTCCTACTGTCAGTATCCGACGACAAGACGATTCGATGCTGGGACCTGAGCCAGGAAGGAAAATGCGTGAAGGTACTCGAGGGAATGCATGATCACTTCATTACGAGCTTGCGATGGGCGCCTCCGATCATCAAGGGACCGGCCGACGAACCCAACGGCGAGATCGGAACACCGAAAAAGGCGTCGGCAGCAACTCAAGACGTGCAGATCCGCTGCGTCATTGCGACGGGGAGTGTGGACATGTCATTGAGGATCTTCTCACGGTAATTGGATATGCCTGGGCCGTAAGCGGCAACGTGAGAGTATTGGACACGAAATAGGAGGGAACCTGGGCACTGCTCCGACAGATGGAGTCAGCTGGCCGGCAGCTGGACATACACAAGCAACGGGCACGTCTACGCCTCGCCGACATGGTTTTCAGGACTCTGTCGACCTGCTGCCTCTCCGAGAGGACGTCGCGCAACGCCCCGAGAGCAGCATTCCGCCCTGGGGCTGTCTCGGAAGCGTCGACAGGCCGAAATCCTGCTCTGTTGCCAGGGTGACGACCCGGGCCTCGGGGGCAGGATTCAAGTCTAGAAGCTATACTACAACACAAACATACACACATCAACACACACACACCTTCTACAGACGATCCGCCGTCACATGCGTCCAGTGCTTGGGAATTTTACGAATGATGTTAGATACCCAGACGAATGTTACGACAGTGAAATTGAAGCGCTTGCTGAGTTTGTGGTCCTGGTGATTGTGATTGATGTGGTGGGAGTTTATGGGACGGAGAGGTGTATTCACTTCGGTGGTTGAGGAATGGAAAAGCATTGTAGAGGAACCATAGAGAAGTATTTCAGCGCCATGTATTAACAGATTGAACTTGTAGACTCATGACTGTGTTGATGGGTTGGGTTGTGGAGTGTAGCCTGTTTGGAAACAGTTACGGCTCGATCAGAGGATCATAAGTTGACCGTGTGACTCCCCATTCCACAGCCTGACTCTGTCGCAGGACCTGGTGGTGATATCAGGAGCAGAGTCATCTACGCATCAATGACGCCATGATGTGGAATGTAGACCGAATGCAGTTTACTTTCAATTGAGTGATTCTAATAAACGTCATTCATATTATGGCATCTTTTATTAATAGCAGCTGCTGTGTTCTCTCAGTCAATACTCTCCTTCAGACTTGCATCGAGTTACCTTGACACGACAGAAAACGCCATGTCAGCCATAGCCACCCGTCTTGCGCGACCCCTGCGGCTGCTGGGTCAGCGCCGATTCAGCGTGTCAGCCTGCGTTGGACACAATGAGCAGAACCCGCGGTCCAAGCTGGCTTCGGAAACTTCAACGTCTGAGGTGAACAAGTATGTTGTGCACCCAGCCCCGGTAGTGTAATCAGTTTCTGATAAACCCTGTTCTCTAGGAACCAGTCGTACATGATTGGCGGGGTCGGCCTTGCTCTTGGTCTAGCATTCTTTTACCTCATGAGCCGACCAGAAAAGGCCCAGGAGCATGCCGTCCAGGGGGTCACGGCGAAGCCGTTGAGTCCAAAGTAAAGGGAAGATGATGGGCTGGGGGAGGAGGCAGTGTTGGAACGGGTAGATGCGAGATGGCGTAATAAAAAAGAACTATTAAAACAGACGCTTGAACGCATGTGGTGGAATTGTGCGAGGAGCCGGTTAAATTGCAGCTTTTTTTCGATTAGGCAAGTCGTCACATTCTATGCGGCGTCAAGGCAGCACTTGATTCGAAGTTGAGAATCCTTCAGCCTGGAGGCAGCCCATGATCCCTGGTCTAGGCACGTGGCCTGGTTGAGGCCAAGCCCGTTGGACCGCGTCATCGCACACGACGCTCAGCGGTTCAGCCTTGCGTATACGCAAATTCAGCCCTATCGCGTTAGATTCGAGTTTCTGTGTCTTGTGTTATAAGCTCTGGGTTCGAGAGAGAAAACCTCCAGGCAGAGACGGCACGTTGAGCGGCTTCTCTTCTCTTGACCCGCGGCCTAATCGATCCACACACACCAAAACTCTCACCTTCTCTTCCCCACCTTGACACACTACACGAGGACATGGACGGTGACGGCTTCTCGGTCATCTCGCTGACCTCGCTGGGATCGACCATCTCCCACAGGATCCTCTCCAGCGCCGAGGAGCTCAACGAGCTCAACGGCTCCCTCGAGGCGGAGAACGCGCAGCTCGCAAACTTTGCCGCCAGGCTGTACCAGCTCCACCAGCATGTCGGCCAGCTCGAGACGGCCCTCAACGCCGCCGCCGCCATCTCGGTGCGGCTCCAGACGCACCTGAGCCAGAGTCTCGGATCGTGCGACGTCATCACCGCCGTGCTCAACAAGCAGGTCATGCGGCTGCAGGTCGACACGCTTCCCCTGCTCGACGAGGTGTTTCTTGTGGTGTACAATGATGCCGTGGTTGCCTTTTCACGGTTGTTTGCTTTCTTTGCCAAGGTGCTTTCGCTGTAAGCTTCAGTGTGACATGTTTGATGTGATTGCCCTTGTTGACTTTTGTTGTGCTCAGGCAAAGCCGAAATGATCAGGATGCTGCTCTTGATAGCTCAAGCGGCAAGGAGGTCTTTCACCATGTTAACCTGGCGTGTCATCAAGCTTCGCAGACCAAGGATGTGCTGCTCACTTCGGGGGTTCCTCCATCTGATGCTATCGCATCGAGTAGCAAAGGCCCGCTCCCAGGTGGCGACCTTGAGCCCCCGCCGTATGAGCCTAGTTCAGCACAGTCACCGACCGCCGAGGCATCGAGCTCGTCTTCTGGATTCTCCAAGGGTTTGTCTTCGCTGACAAACTCGTTCAAGGCCATGACAGCAGGACTCTGGCCCAAACCCGACCCCCTGGCGACGGCGTTTTGTCAGGCAGCTCTGCGGGGTGATGTTCAGCAGATGAGCGGCTTTCTCGCACAGGGCGGCAACATCAACGGCCGCAATGGAGAAGGAAATACGCCTCTTGGCTGTGCAGTGTTGGCAAACAAGGAGGAGGCTGTCAAGTTTCTCATCGGGGCCGGCGCCGACATCAACTCCAAGGACCTGAAACTCCCGCCTCTGTTTCTGGCCGCGTCCGTCGGCAGCATCGACGTTGCGAGGTTCCTAGTTAACCAAGGCGCCATTGTCAACCAAAAGAGTTGGTCAGGGCAGTCGTACTTTGTGGACGTCTGCAACAGCGAAAACCTCGAGGGCATCAAGCTTCTACTGGAGAATGGCGCCAAGGCGAGCACGACCAACCTGTCCGGGCGACCCATGATTGCGCAGGCCGTCAAGAAGGGAAACATTGAGCTTGTGCGTCTGCTGCTGAAGCACGGGGCGAGCGCCAACTCTGGAGACATCACGGGCAATTCCCTGCTGGCCATCGCGACGAGCCAGGACCGCATGGACACGGTGAACCTGCTCCTCGAGAACGGCAGCAACGCGAGCGCAAAGACTCTAACGGGGTTGTCGGTTCTGGCCGAGTGCATCCAAAAGAGGAAGCTGGACATGGCCGAGGTGCTCCTCGAGAACGGGGCCAACGCCAACGTCAAGGACCTGGTCAACCACCCGATCCTCGTCATCGCCATCCGCGACAGCAAGCTCTCCGAGGCCGAGAGGATCAGGACGGTGCGGATGCTCCTCGACCACGGCGCCTCGCCCAACGTGTCGGACAGCACGCGGGGCGTGGCGGCCATCTCCTACGTCGTCGAGACGGGCAGCACCGAGCTCGTCAAGATGATGCTCGCGGCTGGTGCACAGACAAAGAAGAAGATGAGCAGCGGAGAGACGCTTCTGCTGTATACCATCGACCACGGGAGAAAGGACCAGGCCAGGTTGTTGCTGGAGAACGGGGCTGACCCCAATGCGACGGATAAGAAGGGGAGGACGCCGCTGATGCAGGCCATCTCGAGGAGGGACGTGGACCTGATCAAGCTGCTCAAGGCGTACGGCGCAGATGTCAATGTGGGAGGATGCATCTCGCCAGCTGAGCTGGCGCAGACCATGGGGAGCCCAGAGATACTCCAGATCCTGGGGCTCAGCTCCCCGGCCAACAACAGGACGGCCTCGTGGGCGGCTGCGCAGGAAGGGGAAGGGGAAGGAGGATCGAGTTCGGCGCCGAGACCTCAGTCACCGCCGCCGGGATATGATGCGGCCATGGGTAAGGGTTGAAGATGGAGGAATTAATTTGCTGATACCCAAATATTAATATTTCTTTCTTGATTCCCAGTGTAACGCCTTGTCTATGTCTATGTCTTTTATTGCTGGCCCAGAATCTCGCGCAACCACCAGACGTGTATCCGCGCATCCTTTGTCAACTCTGGGTGAAAGCTCATCCCTAGGATATTACCTTGCCGCACAGCAATGATATCACCCGAGTCGTCCTTGGTGTTTGCCTGCGACAAACCAGGTTTCGCCTTGTCCACCCGGCCGGGCAGCTTGGCGAGGACCTGGACGGGCTCGCTTGATGTGCTGCCAATGATCTCTTCCACGACAGGCGCGCGGATAAAGATGCCGGGGAAGGGCTCGCCGTCTTGAAGAAAGGGGAGGTCGAGGCCGGACTCGAAGCTCTCAATCTGACGGCCAAAGTGGTTGCGGTGGACGCGGACGGCGAGACCGCCGATGAGTTCCTGGCCGCCCTTTTTGGTGGCGTTGGCCTCGTCGGAGAGGAGGATGAGGCCAGCGCAGGTTCCCCAGACGGGGCGTTTTTGAACTCTGTGCAAGTCAGTATGCGAATTAAGTGTCTTCTGTAAGGGCTTCTTACTTGACAAAGTTTCGCAGCGGCTCGAGGAGGCCGGACTGGGCAGCGACAAAAGAGATTGTGGTGCTCTCGCCTCCGGGGATGATGAGGGCGTTGCACTGGAAAAGTTGGTCTTCTGTGCGGACCTCGATGCAGTTGAACTTTGCCTTTGCTATGCCGTCGGTAGACGAAAGGTGCTCGGCGGCCTTGCGGACGAGGTCTACGTGCTCCGAGAAGCCGCCCTGCAGGGCGAGGACGCCGATGGTGAAGCTCAGCATGTTGTGATGGTTACTGGTTTGCAAGTATGAGTGGAAGGGAATAGAGACATGGAAGAAGTGGCCCTTAAACAAAGCTGCGATAACGGAGAAGTTTGTTCCTTCGGAGGATATGCCCGACGGACGGCGATATGGGCTCTTAGTCAGGGTCCTGTGAGCTGATCCCCAGATTCTCGTTCGGGAGATTGAGAAAAAGATGGGTACCGGAATATCCCAAAGAGGACTAAGCCGTGCGTTGGCCTGCATGCGAGACGCACATGCCGCATGCAGGCAAAGGAGAAGGGACGCCGACGGCGGGACGTTGAGGAGTAGCAACTCCGAAGAGCAACCTCCGGGCGGTGGCTCCGGGGTATGCCGCAAGCTAGTTAGTACCGTGACTCGAGAAGCCGTTTCGGTACAGCACGCCATGCGTTGGAGTGGAGGCGGCGATATGCGGCTATGGCGAGATGGGTCTGGAACTGGGGAGTGGGGAGGGATGATGTCGAAGGGCGTATTGTCATGACAATTCCCTAGGAGGAACAATGGGAGTGACAAGTTTCCCGCGGATATGGATTGTGGCAAAAGCCATGCAACCTTGGAAGCAGAGACAATCGGCTCTGCAAGTCAAGGTTTCAACACCATCCTCAGGGGGAGAGACATTCTAGAATCAACGGCATGTGGAGGGGATCACGGGTGATGAGCAACATTCTCTACCACTCACCTCTGCATGATGCCCTATCTCTTGTCCCTCGTCTTCCCGACAATTGCCGCATCTATCAGTTTCTGATTGTTACATCCGCCCTATGAGATCCGTCGGAACAAGGTGGTGCGCGCCTAGATCGGATGTCGGAGAAACGACCGCTAAGAGAGGGGGAGGGACATTAAGGTTCCTGGGCACAAGAGAAAGAGAAAAAAAAAAGTCTCGTCACACGCGCATGCATGCATTACGGACGCGGCGGACGCAGGTAGACTCCGCACCCGTGGTGCTCCGGCGCCGCATACCGGGGCAGCGGAGGAGGGGGCGGATGCCGAGAGGGGGAGGAGGGCATGTATTGTTCTTTGGTCCTTCTTGTTTGAGTAATAGCCCTTTTTAGGTTTATGGGTTGCTTCTCGAGTCAGAAACATAATAAAAGGGCACCTTTCCATACATTTCCTTCTCTACTCACTCTCCACACATACACACACACACGCACACACAAGACATCTCCTCCTCTTCCAGTCTCCTCTCTACCCTCACATCCACCATGACCAACGACACCAACGCTCCCTCCAACGGCGAGGCCAAGTCCTCCTTCACCGTCAAGGCCGGCCTCGCCCAGATGCTCAAGGGCGGCGTCATCATGGACGTGACCAACGCCGAGCAGGCCCGCATCGCCGAGGAGGCCGGCGCCTGCGCCGTCATGGCCCTCGAGCGAGTCCCCGCCGACATTCGCAAGGACGGCGGCGTCGCCCGCATGTCGGACCCGGCCATGATCAAGGAGATCCAGGAGGCCGTCACCATCCCCGTCATGGCAAAGGCCCGCATCGGCCACTTTGTCGAGTGCCAGATCCTCGAGGCTCTTGGTGTTGACTACATCGACGAGAGCGAGGTCTTGACTCCTGCCGACGACGAGAGCCACGTTGAAAAGAGCCCCTTTGGCGTCCCCTTTGTCTGCGGCTGCCGCAACCTGGGCGAGGCCCTCCGCCGAATTGCTGAAGGCGCCGCCATGATCCGGACAAAGGGCGAGGCCGGCACCGGCGACGTCGTCGAGGCCGTCCGCCACATGAAGACTGTCAACCGCCAGATCGCCCAGGCCAAGGCCGCCCTCGCCGAGGGAGGCATCATCCGCATCCGCGAGCTGGCCCGCGAGCTCGAGGTCGACGCCGAGCTCCTCCGCCAGACGGCAGAGCTGGGCCGCCTACCCGTCGTCAACTTTGCCGCGGGCGGCGTCGCGACCCCCGCCGACGCCGCCCTCATGATGCAGCTGGGCTGCGACGGCGTGTTCGTCGGCAGCGGCATCTTCAAGTCGGGCGACCCTGCCAAGCGGGCCAAGGCCATCGTCCGCGCGACGACGCACTTCAAGGACGCCAAGGTGCTGGCCGAGACGAGCACGGGGCTGGGCGAGGCCATGGTGGGCATCAACTGCGACACCATGAAGCCCGAGGAGAAGCTGGCTGTCCGGGGGTGGTAGGGATTCAAGGATTAATGATGAAAAGAAAAGGCGAAAAAGGGATGTGCAAGGGAAAAAGCTACAGAGAGAAAAGTTCTCGTATGCGGTTGCATGAAAAACTTAGCGGGCGCTTGACGCCATAATTGAGAATTGCAGTTTGCTCAACTGATGCCTACTTTGTGTGACTGTGAATGAGAGGGGCAAGCATCAACATGTTTGCCAAGGGAGATCTATCAAATATATTCACCAACTGCATCTGTCTCGCCTCTAGATCTGGTGCTACCGTTCCATCTCTAGACGATCGCTCGTCGAGGTACTGCCCTATCCATCCCGCCCTGATCCAACCCGTATATAGATGTCCCCAGCTGCGCTTACATCGGCGACGTCGACTCTGCCTTGGCTTTCTTCTTCTCTGAGCCGCCCTGCTCAATCAGAGTCCGCTTGCGATCGTTGCCAGCTTTGTTCTGGTACTTTCTCTGCCCATCTCATCAGCACAATTCATTTCTCAACAGATAGCAAAAACGTACGCGAGTCTCGGAGTGCGGAGAGTTGGTGATGCGTGTGATCCACGGCGCTCTTATGGCCGAGTGGATCAAGACCTTGTTGTCCTACTCACTGTCAGAGATGTACACCTTCAAAAGAGGGGGCACTCACTCGAAATGCATTCAGGATGCGGTCCTATCGCTCCGAGAATGTCGAAAACTCTTCCCACTGAGTCTCGTTGTTACTCCACAGGGGTGTCAGGTTTTCCCCCTTCTGGGCGGCGATGGCCTGGTCCTGTCATGTGTTAGATGGGCTACACAAGTTGTCGGGGGACGTACGAGGATTTGTGCGCAGAGCAGTTCAATCTCAACGTCCGACATGGAACGATGAATCACATTCTTCCACTGCTCCTCCATCGGCGGCATGCGGTCCGCAGGAGGCATGATCTCCTTGTCGGACAGCTTGTTCACGTCTTCCTGTTGGATGCGTCTCTGCCGGGCCACCTCTGTGGTCCATTCCCTGACGCGCTTCTGTCCCATCTTGGCGCGCCACTCTCTCAGGTCTGTCCAGTCGCAGATGGCCTCAAAGATCTCGCGGATGCGGCCGCAATACTCGTCGGGCGTGCTGGGAAACGACTCGTCGCGGTCTGGGAACGAGGTGTTGCGGTTCTCCTGGCGAGAGAGGTGGTTGTACACGTCGCGTAGATGTCTGCCCTCATCCATGGAGTGGATGTGGCCCTGGTACTTAAAGGTAGGCTGGGTGGTGATGAGGGACACGAGGTTGCCGGCGGCTCCGTGGGTGATGGGTGGGATCTGGAGGCGGTGTTTCTTGGGGGCTTGTCGGATTCCAGCTTTGTGCCTTGGACTGCGGTCAGGGAGACGGGGAGCTGGACTGGGGTGACTGGTTCGAAGCGTTCGGTGCAGGGTGTTATCGTCTGAGACGGGTGAGTCTCGTCGAGGCCCGGGAGGTCGAAGGCCTCCGTCTTGAGGAAGTCTTCGATGGGCCAAGGGTCACTGTCCGCGAAGTGAACCTCCTGGTCGAGCGACATAGGTGACGTCCTTGGGCCTGGGGTCACAGGCGGCTGGGGGAACACCATGGCCGCCGGGGGCGGCATCTCTGGGACAGTCTGGAACTGAGCCTCCATCCCAGACATATCGTCATAGTTGACGTGGTCATAGTGAAGGTCGTCCAAGTTTCCGCTGCCAAAGCTGTCTGGATAACCAACCAGCTTCCATATGTCGTCCGGCTGGTTTCTGTGCATGTTGCGGACGGTGATGGACGGTACCACAGGGCACAGGGTACCGACAGATGACTCGAGGTGTGTTGGTCGGGTTGGTGATGTCAAGACGGTGGTTCAGAGTTACAGATGTGAAGAGAGTTGAGAGGTTCAAGTGAAGGGACAAGTCTGGCCGGAACTCATATAGGCCCGAGGTGAAATCGAATTCACGCGGGCACAATTTGGCCTCTTCAGTGAATTTCCACGTCTTTGTCTGGTAGGCAGTCGAGCTTGATGCGGTCTTGGTGAAACGGACAAAGCAGATGGATACAAAGCCCAATGAGAAGACGGAATCTTGAATGAAACTAGTTTCAATAGATTGATTGAGCCTTTGTGTGACATTTCCTCGATGCGTCTATCCCAAACTCCCATCGAGTCTCGTAGAAACATCCAATCTATTGGCCTCCAAACTCGATTTCCGTCTGGTTCCACGGGAGTAGTTCGGCCGAACTATGGCTATGCAACGTTCCTTTTGTGTAACACCAAGCTGATGAACGCTAGTCGGGTGTGTGCCTGATTTGCAACGGTGATAACTTCATGAATTATCTGGGCAGCTGAATCAGCAGATGTGTCAACCCAGAAACCCCACACACATAAATCCAGCTGCCTAGAATTGTTGTCTCTAACATCTTACTGACCCTCAAAACAATCTCCTTTATAATCCAAAGCCCAGAAGCTCTAAACAACGCAACTGGAAACGCAGACATGACCGTCATTGAAGTCGACATCATCTTTGACTTTGTCTGCGCGGTAGGTACATGTACCACAAAGAGAGCCAACCGCTAATAACGCTCAAGTGGTGCTACATTGGAAAAAAACAGCTGGAAATGGCCATCCCCCTCTACCAAAAGACGTACCCTGGTGGAAAATCCGATACCTTTGCCGTCAACTGGAGGCCCTACTATCTCAACTACGGTCCTTCGACTCACAGCGTCGACAAGAAAGATGTGGCTGATTTGAAGCTCGCAGACATGAGTGCTGAGCAAAGGGAGAAGCTGTATCGACGGATGAACCAGATTGGACGTGCTGTTGGGATCAATTTCAAAAGCGGTGGAAAAGTCGGTGACACTCGGCTTGCTCACATGCTGGGGCGGCTCAGCAGGGCAAAGGAGCCTGAGGTTCAGAATTCTCTTATCGAAGGCATCTTTCGGGCGTATCATGAGCTGGAGGGGGATATTTCAAAGAAAGAAGTGCTCAGGGAGATTGCCACCCGTGCGGGTATGGAGGTTGTGGAAGTTGACGAGTGGTTGGGTTTGGAGGAACAGGTGAATGCAGTGGATGCCCAGGCTGGGAAGAACAAGGAGTTTTTGGGTGGTTCTGGGGTTCCGGCTTATACGGTCCAAGGAGAGCGTCTTGATGGGCAGCCTGATGCTGAAGACTTTATGGCGGCCTTTGTCAGAGCCAAAGAAGGATCAAAGGGGGACTGATCGCAAGACAATGAAGGTGGCTTGGATGATTCTCTTGGTTATAAGTGCCTGAATGCTAAAGAGCCATAGCCAAACAATGGCTTTATTGCCTCTTGATCTATTTCGGTCGATCCTCGCTGCCGTACTTTCAGTACTTTGAAAACCAATACCTTGACAAAGCTGAAAGAGCGAGATGGGATGAACGTACATATCTGAACAAAGACAAGGACTACTCACCAATGACGTTGTCAAACGAGCATAAACAAGTACCTCTTCAGAGGTCTGACTTGCTATCTAGAGTATCTACGCTATAAATAAAGAAACACTACAGCGACGAGTAGGCGTTCAGCGCCAGCTGTCCTCCAAGATGAGCATAAAGCACATTACCACCGGCAATCTTGCCCGTCTTGATCAGGTCAATCATGCCAGCCAGGCTCTTGCCCTCGTACACGGGGTCAGTAATGAAGGCCTCAGTCTGGGCACCAAACTTCATGGCGGCGATGGTGGTCTCGTCGGGGATGCCGTAGACCTTGGCGTTGTAGTTGGGGTCGAGGATGACGTCGGCCTCGGTGATGTCGTCCTCGGAGAGACCAATCTTTGCGGCTGTCGACTTTGCGATGCGGAGGACCTGGTCAAATGTCTGCTGCACCTTGCCCGAGGCGTCGATGCCAATGATCTTTCGCTTGGGGGAGCCGTTCTTCTCGGCGAGCTTGAAGCCGGCGATCATGCCGGCAAAGGTGGAGCCCGTGACGGCGCAGACGATGACGGTGTCGAAGACGACGCCGAGCTCCTTCTCCTGGGCCTTGACCTCGAACGCCCAGCGGGCGAAGCCGAGGCCGCCGAGGGGGTGGTCAGAGGCTCCCGCGGGGATGTAGTAGGGCTTGCGGCCGTCGGCCTTGAGCTCGTCGGTGAGCTTGGCGAGGGTCGTCTTGTGCTCGATGCCAAAGGTAGAAGGGTCCAGGCGGACGTCGCCGCCCATCAGACGGGAGAGCTGGATGTTGCCGACCTTTTCGTAGCCGGGGTCCTCCCACTCGACCCAGTGCTCCTGGACGGTCGCGGCCTTGAGGCCGAGCTTTGTGGCGACGGCGGTGACGGCGCGGGTGTGGTTGGACTGGACGCCGCCGATGGAGACGAGGGTGTCGGCGCCCTGGGCTGTGGCCTCAGCGGCGAGGTACCTGTAGTGTCATTGTCAACGGTGGTAGATGGGAGAGGTGATGGTGACATACTCGAGCTTTCGGACCTTGTTTCCTCCATAGGCGAGGCCAGAGTTGCAGTCCTCCCGCTTGGCGTAGACGTTGACCTTGCCTCCGAGAGCGGCGGATATCCGCGGGAGCTCCTGGATGGGGGAGGGGCCGAAGAGAAAGTTCTCTCGGGGGATGCTGGCGAAAGGCTCGGGAGGGAGACGGAGGTCATTATTGCTGCTGTAAAGGGTATCTAGTAAATGCTTGAGAGTAAAAGAAAGTCGAGACAACAATGGAGGAAACAGCACGGTATTTGAACAAGTCCTCCGTTGCCGGCATCGTTGATCATGATAATCCCATCGGCGTGATGCCCCGCGATGGCTTGATCCACCGCGTGGGCCAGACCAGAAACCGTCAAGCTTATGATTGGGCAATGCGGCGTAGGGCGTGAGGGACACGAGGGGTAATGTCATTGCTATCATGGGAGATAGGCTGCGGCTGTCATGTCATGTCGCCGGTTCGGGGGCAGATGTGGGCTCCGAGGCTGCATCGGCATGACAGAGGCCGTGACTGGCCGGCCACGGAGCTGTTGGTATCGTCGTCTAGTTTCGGTTGATGCAATCACTTTGCAGGTCTTGATGACAAGATTGCTATCTGTTGCTGTAACAGGGCATTATTGCTGTCAATTGATTTCCGATGAGGTACACATCTTGCAAGTGGCAAGTCGATGGCTCTCCGGATCAACCTCTGCAAGTGCTGTGTACACAACAAGCTATCCAGCTTGCTGAACTTCTCAAGTGGCCCCATCTTTGATACTTTCCTTACGCGAGTATGGATCGATTATAGCAACGTTGCAACGCCGATTCTTTCAAGTCGTGCATATATCGTCCGATTGTCTTGGCGGCCGGGTTCCGTCCCCGAGACGTGCCTCATGCAGGTGACTTCAGATGCAGGCTGAATCTTTCGTAAACAGACTGACATTTTTTCTGGGTCTTGATCCTTTAGATTATCTTACGAGCATAGTAGTCTAGGTCCAGTCGCCCGAGAAGTGGTGCAATATTGTATGTTACTAGGATGCATCTGGTTGAGTCGGGTTCCGGCACGCGCCTGTGCTGTGGGTTCAACAATATAATTTGGGTAAGATTTGTGACACTTCTAACACGAGACTGAATCAAGTTGCGGAGTAGTACCTTGGATAGGACTCTCTCACAGTGTGACTGGGTGCTGTAGAGGTTGGTCTTGGAATGAAAGACTCGACGAGCCTGCCCTCCCATGACGAGTAAATCGATTGTTGATACTATAGAGCCAATCAACTGGGTCTGTGCTCAATAATACACCTGAGCTATTGCGCCTGTGAAGAAGTTCTTATGTTTTTTTTGCCTTTTTTTGGATAGATAGTTCACAGAGTAGTTCATTTCTGATGGTTTACCATCGAAGATCATCTCCTGGTTAACTGTATAGGCTCGATAAACGCTAGGCTTACGCCTCAGCCTTAATTCAAAAGACTCGTTCTTCCAGCTCCCAGCTTTGCGACAATCTCGTCGACCTTCTGCCACCCGAGAGCAGCCAGAGCAGCTACATGTTGCTGCCTCCTCCGTGCTTTGAGGCCCTTAGCATCTACAACTCGACATTCTCTCAAAGGGCCAAAGGCAAATGCCCCTCCAGGTCCCCAAGGGTCTTTGCCGCGGATAAACTCGATCCATTTCTCTTGCATCGAGCGTGCGACCTCTTGCGCGGGCTGGTTGTGAGACAGGTCAAATCCATTGAAAAGATACAGGAGGTCAACACCGTGATGTGCCCGGCTAGAGGACTGCCAGGGGTTCGGTTGGTCAACGAGATACCGAAAGCATGGTCTTTTGGCGTCCTGGCACTGTTTCGTAAACGCATCGATCGGCAGACTGAATCGTGCGTCGTTGAGGAAATCCAAGGCTCCTAACCTGCGAGAAACAGGCCGACCTGGGACGATTCCATATAGCTTCTTTAAAGCGGTAGCCGATTCCCCAGCAGAGTTGAATGCGGCGTCGATGTACTCGGGTGACAACGCCTCGATCCCGTTGCGCCAGATTGCTGACTGTCGTGGACCCCTTCGTCAGCGAGGAGCATTTGGAAAGCATAGAAGGTCCCGTACCTCGTACTCAGTGTCACCCATCAGGATGCGCCGGCAGTCATCTCCGATCCCATCTTCCCATCCCTTGAGCTTTTCTTCTTCCTGGAGGTAGAACGACACCAGCCCTAATTGTTCCTGAGCCTTGAGTATCTTGAACACTGGCGCGTCGCGCAACGTCCAGTCCTTGAGGCGTGATAGTTCCTCGGTTACTCTGTGTATCAGGCTTTCTGCGGCTGCTCTTGGCTGAGGCGGCGAGAGACGGAGGGTTCCTGATTGCAAGATGTATTGGCGGGCCGGACTGCCCATGACCATGTGGGCGTGGCAATAGACAGCCCCAGCACCTCAAGGTTCAAGCACGCAAACTCGTCCTCGTCCTGCGCGGGAACGTGCTCATCTGGAGGAATGCGAAGCAAGTGACGAAAGTCGACGTGGTTCTGGGGACATCGCGGGCTAGAAGATGTGAACAGCCTGGACAATGATTCTTTTCCGTTGTTACATACCCATAGACGGTGCAGTCAACATCCCCGACAGCGTAGGCGGCGGTTCTGGGTTGGCGAACCTGTAAGGAATGGTTGCATACTGAAGGCCTCGAAACTGCCAAACACTCTCCGTCCGGCTGACCCCGTGAAGGGTCGCACCTAGCGATGGATGGACCAGAGAAGGAGACATGGTTCTTGACATGAACCAATGACGGACTCTCACTCTAGATGACCTTTTCACTCTTAATAGTACAGGAAAAGAGCTTGCCGTTGTGTGTAGCCGTCCTACATTATCAGTGACCCCCGCATCTCAACCCCGCATTCTCTCTGGAAACACCTTGGCGGCCCGTCCCATTGGAGCCGGCGTGGTCGGAGGGCAGGCACGGCGGCCGATGGTCCATGGCACACGCCGCCAGTAATTGATCCGACTGACAGCTGCCCTGGATCTCCATGGAGTCAAGTACATCCCTTGCTGCATGCATCACTATGTTGATGAACGCCTCCTCCCCATGAAGTCTTTCGCCTATGACCGGAAAACCCGTATATCAAAGTGCGATGAGGTAGTTGGCGATTTCCATACCTAGGTACTTCCCACCCGCGGGATGGGGAGAATAATCCGGACACCTAAACTAATAAGGATAATAAAGAAAAATAATAATAAAGAATATACTATTAGCCTTTTAATTACCTAATCTCCTAAATTCATCTAGGAATTATCACCTCTAAGCCTAAGAAGAGCATATTACTCTCTATAAGGCAGTCCGAGATGCTCTTTTGCACGGGTTGGTGTCCGGATTATTCTCCCTACCCTACCCCGTGCCACCTACCTCGGTACAGTTGGTGGGTTAGTCCAAACAGCACGCTGCAGGTGTTCATAAAAAGCGGGGCCTTGCGGGATGATTGATAAATACCCGAGTATGATTGGTCACAACTCCGACGTCGGCCGGCACTCTGATTCACTGGCGATGACTAGGGAAGAAAAAGAGAGGTGCGGGGCTTCGAGAAAAACCACCATGCTTTCCTCATCACATCCTTCGCCCCTCTAGGAAAGAGATGCTGTATAGAGCAGTAAGAAAATCTACATCATTTATCCTATTCTTGAGATAAACTAACTCCCCTAGGTCGCGACGGCCCCTTGGGCTCGATCGCTCGGCCGGGCGACCAGCCGCCTGTCTGGACGAACCCTCTACAGCCAACAACAGGTTGTTCGCTTGCGATGCTACCAACACTTCCCTCGCCGTTCACTGAACACTACAAGCGTCGATCGAGCGACCGTTTCATCCGCGAAAGCCCTGGGGGGGTCCAATTTGGGCAATGCCCCCCGAAAAGCAAGACACCGCAAACCTTCACCGAAAAAATCTTCCAACGCTACGCTGTCGGCCTCCCAGAAGGCAAGGTCATACGAAGCGGCGACTATGTCCAGATACAGCCTCACAGGTGTCTAAGTCACGACAACACCTGGCCAATTGCCCAAAAGTTCATGTCAGAGATCCCGAGCCGGTTGCTTTCCATCAAAGCACCCCATTGACACTGCTATAGGTCTATGGACGCTACACGGATCAAGGATCCAGCGCAGCCCGTCTTTGCGCTTGACCACCAAGTCCAGTCCAAGACTGAAGCCAATCTCCGCAAGTACCGGTTGATCGAAGAATTCGCCAAAGAGCATGGTGTCGCCTTTTTCCCAGCCGGTCATGGGATCGGCCACCAAGTGATGGTGAGCACCGAGATGGGTTCTGCATCTGAGCCATGCTAACCTGGGTCGTCAGATCGAAGAGCTGTTTGTTTGGCCGGGTACATTATGCGTTGGCTCCGATAGTCACAGCAACATGTATGGCGGCATAGGATCCCTGGGCGTCGCCCTCGTCAGAGCGGATGCAGCTACACTCTGGGCAACGGGAAAGAGTTGGTTCCAGGTCCCCCCCGTGGTGCAAGTCACGCTCACCGGGACATTGCCTCCTGGTGTGACCGGGAAGGATGTGATCATAGCACTCTGCGGGCTCTTCCCCACGGATGTACTCAACCATAGTGTTGAGTTTGTGGGCTCCGAGGAGACCATGGCCAGCATATCGGTCGACGACCGTCTTACACTCAGCAACATGAGCACGGAGTGGTCGGCGACGTCCGCTACCTTTCCGATCGATGAGACTCTTGAGCGTTGGCTGCGATACAAGGCCACAGAGGCAGCAATGTGCGAGGACCGGACGACCCGAGAGCGAATCACACATGACAAGGTCGACGAGCTCTACGCCGACCTTGGCTCTGTTCAAGCTGACCCCGGGGCCCAGTACGCCAAGAAGCTGTACCTTGACCTCTCCAGTCTCTCGCCTTACATCTCGGGACCCAACTCTGTCAAGATCTCCACCCCCTGAGCGAGCTCGCACAAAAGAACATCAAGGTTGACAAAGCTTACATAGTCAGCTGCACCAACTCTCGAAGCTCCGATCTAAAGGCTGCAGCAAAGGTTTTCCAGGACGCGGCCAAGGGCGGCAAGATTCCGAAGATCGCGGACCATGTCAAGCTCTACATTGCGGCAGCTTCGGTCAACGAACAGAAGATTGCCGAGGATGAAGGCAGCTGGCAGACATTGCTTGACGCCGGGGCGATCCAGTTGCCTGCGGGCTGCGGACCATGTGTCGGACTTGTAAGAGGTGATTTTCCCCGTGTGGAATCTATGCTAAGTATTAATCTACAGGGCGCGGGTCTGCTGGAGGACGGCGAGGTTGGCATCTCTGCCTCGAACCGCAACTTCAAGGGTCGGATGGGTTCACCGCGTGAGTTCTATCCCTGCCATGTTCGATGACGCAATACTAATGGTACGTACCGACAGTCGCTCAGGCGTACCTTGCCAGCCCCGAGGTGGTGGCTGCCAGTGCTCTGAGTGGCAAGCTCTCAGGCACCAGCGTGTACAACCCGCCTGAAAACTGGGATGGCGTAGAGTTCGGTTATGGTACCGGCCCATCAGCATTCCCTGAACTCGACAGCGCTATTGAGCAACTGGAGTCTCTTATCGACCGGGTCGAGTCTTCGGCCTCAAAGGACGAGGGCGACGGTGCAAAGGCAGCCACGCAGATACTCCCGGGCTTCCCAGAGAAGATCACTGGCGAGATTCTGTTCCTCGACGCCGATAATCTCGACACCGATAGAATATACGCCGGCAAGTACACTTATGATGATGACATTACGAAGGAGGGCATGGCCGAGGTGTGCATGGAGAATTATGACCCGGACTTTGGGTCAATCGCGAAGCCCAACGACATCCTCGTCTCGGGAAGAAACTTTGGGTGTGGCAGTTCCAGAGAGCAGGTTCGTCACCGTAATCAAGCTGTCTCAATGTCTATGACTGACAAGTACAACAGGCAGCTACCGCCATCCTGGCCAGGCAGATCCCGCTCGTCGTGGCCGGCAGCTTCTCCAACATCTTTGCCCGAAACAGCATTAACAATGCGCTCTTGGGACTAGAAGTGCCGCGGCTCGTCGAGCGCCTCCGCGCCAGCTTCCCCGCGTCGGACAAGGTGCTGCCGACACGGCGCACAGGCTGGACTCTAACGTGGGACGTATCTCGCAGCGTCGTCGAGGTGCAGGAGGGTGACAATGGGGAGCGCTGGGAGGAGAAGGTGGGCCAATTCCCGCAGAACCTACAAGAGATCATTGCCAAGGGAGGTTTGACCAACTGGACCAAGCACGAAATTGCAAAGGCCAAGGTATAAGATAGTACATGAGAGCCTTGGATTTTTGATCATTGAACGCCTCTCGCGATTCTTGACATTGTAACAGTTCCCTAACCTCTGACCTCCGTGATGAAAATGCATGATTGAATCGCAATGACGCGCTTGCGGTGAATACTTGACGGTTGATGGTTTGGATACCCGGATGTGGGACATGGCCACCCCCACGTGGAGAACCACCCATCTTCATCCTTCTCTCCTTCACATCCCAAGACGTCATCCATCAAAACACCATGACTGACAAGTTCACCATGTCCTTCGATTTCGGCACCGAAACATTCCGTCCCGCTTTTGACGACAGGGAAACACCAAAGATCTCGTACGGTCTGCGGTTCCCAGAGGCCTGCTTGCGACACTGCAGAGACACCTTTTCCAGCACCAGAGTCTACGTCATCTGCTCCAAGTCGCTGTCGCTGTCAACCGATGCCCTTGACCGTCTCGTCCCGGCGCTCGGCGACCGCGTGGTAGGAGTGAGGATCGGCATCAGCCCGCACACGCCAATCGCCCAGGTCCTTGAAGTGGTGGAGGACGCCCGTGGCCGCGACGTCGACTGCCTGGTTACCCTCGGTGTGGGGAGCCTCACGGACGCTGCCAAGTTGGTGCGTCTGGCTTTGGCCAATTCTGCGACTACAGAGCAGGATATGAATACCCTCTGGGGCACGACAGAGAGCAACCCGGCGCTCCGGAAGCACATCGTCAAGCCGACCATTCCCCTCATCCACATCCCCACCTCGCTCTCCGGGGGCGTATCAGGCCATAGCCGGAGGAACAGAGTCACAAGGGCACGCCAAACGGACATTTCACTGCGAAAGAGTCGACCCCGAACTCGTCATCCAAGACCCAGAGCTCTGCCTCACCACGCCCGCTTGGGTATGGCTGAGCACCGGTATCCGGTCAGTAGACCACTGCGTGGAGACGCTCTGTTCGCTCCTATCAAACGAAAAGGGCGACGAGTGGGCCAAGAGAGGTCTCCCCAAGCTCATCTCGGGGCTCCTCGAGAGCAAGTCAAACCCCAGTTCACTTCAAGCCCGCCATGTCTGTCAGCTAGGCGCCATCGAGGCCATGTGCGCCGTGTCTAGCGGTGTCCCTCTCGGGGCCAGCCATGCTATCGGACACCAGCTCGGACCTCTCGGTGTCGGCCACGGCGAGACCAGTTGCATTCTGCTACCGGCCGTGTGCAAGTTTAACCTGAAGTACAAGGCCAACGTTGACCGGCAGGTCATGGTCAGGGATTTACTGTTGGGTCAGGCAGAGGTCAAGCAGCTACTGGAGCCAACTGGAATCGATGGAGAAGAGCCGGACCTGGGTGATGTCTTGGCGGCTGTGGTTTCTGCCTTGGAGATGCCCCGGACGCTTGATGATGTGGGCATCGGGCGCGAGAGTCTTGACACGCTTGCACGGAACAGCTTGGAGGATATATGGATACGAACTAATGCCGTGCCTATTACGGAAGAGGCCCAGGTCAGAGAGATCCTTGAGATGTGTATCAAGAAGTAGCCCCGGATCCGTTTTAGTTCATGAGAGGTGTCCTATACTACCGCTCAAGTGCTCCTTTAATCACTCCCGTGAAAACAAGTTGAGGCCTTTTTTGTTTCACGCTGTCAGTTGCAGCAGATTTGCCCCTGATACCCTACGGAGTTGCGGGGACTGTTCCTCCCACATTGCTCCACGTGGGAACTCTCGCGATCGTGCAACCCGCATGGTTTGTGGTGTTGAGGTTGAGTACAACATAGCGGAGGCCATCGGCACTGAATAGGCAAGCACGAACTACTAAATCATTCCCACGGTCAGAGTTACTTGCCCAGGCTAGATGAAAAACAGCCAAGGCCGACTACCGGGATCTTGAGGTGTCCGTCATTGGCGCAGGTAGGCCCAGCACTCAAGTGGACTGCTAGACCACTGTTTCGAGGCATGGGAGGGCTCACGGCTGCACTCACCTTTGCCAAGAAGGGATTCAAACAGGTTGATTCCTACGATAGCGCGCCCGCCCTGGGTTTTGTGGGTGCAGGCATCCAGATCGCCCCGAAACTAATCCGCGTCCTCAATTCACTGGGCATCTGGGGGGACTCTGCTCTTGAGAAGGAGGCCACCAACGTCAGAGAAGTGCACATCTACGATGAGCCATCTAACAACGAGTTGGCGTGTGTGCCCATGACGGATATTCGTCAGAAGTACGGATACTCGTATTACGCCAGGCATAGGGCTTCACCTGCAAGTACCATCTTTGAGGCTGCCAAGGCGGAGCCCAACGTGGATTTCTACTTTGACCAGACGCTTCAGAGCGTCAAATCTTTTGGGCTTCACAAGGTCTCTTTTATCGTCAAGGCTAGCGATGGCGTTGAGCGCACCGCCGAGACTGATGTCCTGGTCGGCGCCGACAGCATCAAGTCCCCAGTCCGAGAGTCGATGCTAAGCTCCTTGAACCTTTCGGCTGAAGTAGAAGAGACCAGCACAGCAGCCCATCGCATCTTGATTGACCGAGAAAAGCTGACGCCACACCCCGAGCTGCTGGAGCTAAGTGACAGCGACACCGTCCGGCGCTGGATAGGCCCAAAGCGACACATCGCCCACCCAATTCACAGCCACAGCATAGGTACAGCCAGATGTCAGCTTTTCCGGTCCCACCAACGCAACCTAGACCAACAAAGGCGACAAGAATGCCATGTATAAGAGGTCTTTTTCACATACAAAAGCTCCTCAACCTCGTCCCCGACGGCGACGTTATCGAGTAGCGGCTACGGAGCCACGAACCTCTGAACAAATAGACACTCGGTGCTGCGGCATTACTGGGATATGCCTGTCATCCGACTCTTCCTCATCTTCCCCGGTGAGCTACCATGGCCATCGAGGATGCCGCTGCCCTAGCCGAAGCCGTATCCCTAGTTCCAGGCGGAGGTGCAGACCGGAAAGAGCTCGCAAAGGCCCTCAGGGAGTACGAGCTCGCCGGGGAGTCTCGCACGTCGACCGCGGTAGATCTGACTGCCTCTTCTGCTAGGACGCTGCATCTCACCGAGGGCAAGTCCAAGGAGGAGCGGGATCGGCAGTTTGCGGCGGCCAAGAGAAACGAGCCGTCGCTGCGGATGAGTGGGCGAGTCCGGAGACTCAAAAGATGTTCCAGATGTCATAAAAAGGTTCAGGCAGGCAGGCAGGCAAGAGCCGAGGTGCGTAGCCCTCCCAACCGTCTCGTGCCAAGATATCCAGCGCCGAGGACGGAGAGGAAAGCCATGGGGCCGAGGGGGAATGTTGAGCAAAAGTGAAACGCGAGGTGCGAAGCCCATATTGGAAAACATGATGGACGCAAAGTTCGTCAAAGCCGTAACTCCCGTATTAGAGAGCAACCCGATGGCGGCGAGATACCGGGGTTTGTAGTCGAAGAGGGCTTTCGTACCTGGTTATGATGCTATGATGTGTTGAAAATGTACTCTTTATTATAGTTGCGGCCCGGCCGTTGATGGGATAACTAAGCTCGAAGACGGGAGAATGGGCTGTAATAAGGATACCTCCCTCTACCATCCGGTATACATCCTCCTTTTTAAGAGCTCCAACTTGCTCCTCAAGCCTGGTAGAATTTGGGGTGGGTTTGAGAATCTGGGGAAACAGGGGGTAGAAATCCGGGGTAGCAGGGGAGACTTCTTGGCGATGAGAGCGTGGGGCCAGAGGAAGGGATTTTGAGGGCCTGAGATTGTGCCGCGCTGGCCCCACGTCAAAGTCTTGCCCACGGCAAGATGGTATGCTTTCCCTTGTCTTTCTCTTCTCTCTGAGGCAAGGGAAAAGGTAGACTTGACTTTGTCTGAGATGGAGGAGTCTCGACCTCGTATCACCACTGGCGATGAGCAAGGACAGTCAGTGGAAGGGCTGTGGCTACACTGAGTCTTGGCGGAAGTTAGAAAGGGCTGCTTTCCGCGAGCATCCATGACAGAAATAGCAAGTAGGTATGCCTCTGTAGCCTGAGCCTCTTCGGAGAATACAAGGGGGACAAGCGGAAGTGGCTTGAGAGCATGAAATTCCGCGCGTCGAGCAATGGAGGGTTGAATGATCAAAACAGCATGACCCTTCTCTGTCTGCGGTAGTCTCTCTCGCTATCAAATGCATCTAGATACCCGAGATTCAAGATCCGGCTGCTGGCCCTTGCAATCTCTGAAGGCCGAGCAGGTCGGGTTCAGAGTCAACTTCAACAACCAAACCAGGGTCAGACCTGCTTCCGGAGAACTCGGGATATGCCATTAAAGGCTGATTAATCCACAGCCTGCCATCTTTTCCAATTCGCATCTAAACTCCGCAGTCTCTTACACCAATTCTTGCTCCGCCCCAATTCGGTGTAGCGCCATGCGGTTGACTAGTTCGCCAGAGACTCGACCTGATTGGCCATGACGAAGCATCGTGAATGCCAAGACTTTTTGAAATTCCTCTTTGGGACATGCCCTCATGGCCAATCTCCCTTGACTCCAGCCTCGAAAATCGACATGACGGCACAGGGATTAAATCCCAAGTATAAAAATCGGTTGATTCTCTCTCCTTGGATTTCAAACTCATCATCTAATCTATCACGTCTCCTACACTTCTTCCCTACATCCCAAGGACCCCTTCACCACTCTTCCCATCACACCTCACTCGCCCTCAATATGCCTTGCAAGAACAACACTGTCGACTCCCATTCAGTCCCTTCAAGAGACATGGACCCTTTCCCCGCCAACTTTCCCCCAATCTTCTTCAAGAATCAGTTTCGAACCACAATCGACCTGCCCACCAAGGAACGATTTCCCCAAGTACAGGGTAGTTGCGCCGTCATCACAGGCTCAAACACTGGCCTTGGCTTCGAATCAGCCAAGCAGCTACTCTCGATCGGTCTCTCCCATCTGGTCATGGGCGTTCGATCCCTCGAGAAGAGAAAGGCGGCGGCCGAGAAGCTCCAGGCTGTGGCTCCGTCTGCAAAGATTGAGGCCTGGCAGCTGGACATGGAGTTCATACGAGTCCATACATGCTTTTGCCAAAAAGTGCCAAATCAACCTCTCACGCATTGACGCTGTTATTCTGAATGCCGGTCTCGCCCCTTTTGTCTTTGAAAGGGTGATTGTTACAATCGTCAACTCCCTCACGGCCCATCTCTGCAAGTTTCCCAACAAAGATGAACGGCCCCTCCTGGCTTCCTTTGACGACACCGCCATCACCCCTTGGAGTGGTCAGGAGAGGTACGGTGTGTCAAAGTTGCTGAACCAGCTTTTCATCGTGAAGCTCGCCGAGAAGGTCGATCCTAATGAGGTGATCATCAACATGGTCGACCCTGGCCTTACTAAAAACACTGGCTTGGCTCAGCACGCGACTGGCGCAGTTGCGGTGGCAGCCAAGATCTTCAACGGCATCGCCGGCAGACCCGTGGACAGGGGAGCGGCGACCTATGTGGATGCCGTATTCGGACACGGCAAGGAGTCCCATGGCTGCTTTCTCATGAACTGCAACATTTCCCTGTAAGTAAACCTCCTAAACAGGTAGCCTGCGCCGCTAACACATGCTAGACTTGCCTGTTGGTTCTACACTGATGGAAATGTATTGTCAGATCAAGTGTGGAATGAGACGCTCAAGGAGCTCAGTTTTGCCGGGGTAGAGGACATTGTTGCTGCCACGTAGACCGAGTTCGTTCTGAGGAGACTTGTATTAGGGAGTTAACTACTTCAAGTGGCTTTCATTGAGGTGCTGGTTTGGGACGCGAAGTGTAGTGGTACAACATTAATATGAATGATCAAGAACACAGCAACGCGTAATCCGGCATTTGTAGCCCTCTGATCTTGTCTTGGGGCTTCTGTATCTTCCCGGAGTCAGCCCTAGGTACGTTGCGTTGTGGTCGGAGTTAAGCATCCGGCATTCCGGGCGGTGACACCTAGTCTGACACACCTCATGCAACTTTGCAACTACATCTCGAGACCGACTTTCGCTCGACTTTCCAGTTCCACAAAGACATAACTGTCAAGAGGCTACACGGGGCCAACTCCCCCGATAGTGTCATGCCCAGCTCAAGAAAACGCGCCGCTCCAGGTATGCCTCCGTGCAGGCGACGCCCTCGTCACAACTAACGCCCGGTCCAGCTCAGAGACTGCAGTTTGTTGCCGAGAACCCCTCCCAGAAACCGAGTCAAGAAAAGAAAAGCAAAAAGTCGTCAAAAGCCATGTCTCCCGAGGCAGGCCGTCGCGAAAGACCGGCATGGGGTCAGATCTTGGATTTTGAAGAAAAGGGACGAGCAGAAAGAAGTCGAAATTCAACATGGATCTATCCCACCCCGTGTTGGATCGGATTTCTCCCTTCTCGATTTTCCCGAACCTCTTCAACCCTATATGAAACAAGATTTAATTAGATGTGCGTTCGTTTCAGCACTAACTAATTTTTTTATCGCTAACTTTGCTCACAGCGTTTTACGGGATGAAGGCGGCGTTGTATCCTTCCGAGATCTGCCTTCAAGTTGACGCGTCACAATCGTCTTGGACGACCAACTTGTTGACCGACCTGGTCTACTTTCACTCGGTCATTTTCTCCATCCAGGCTTACTTTGACGACCATTTCGGCAGGGATCAGGGTGCATTATCGCACTTTCACTTTCTTAAAACACTTCGACTTCTCCAAGAGAGACTCAATGTTCCAGAAAACCCGGCGTCCGTCTCAGACGCCACCATCATGGTGGTCGTCACTTTGGGGTTGACGGCCGAGCTTGTTGGTGATCGTTCTGCTGCAGAAAACCACTTGGCTGGCATGGCAAGGGTCGTTGACCTACGAGGCGGTCTCGAGATGCTTCGATTCGAGAATGCCAGGCCGCCGGCCAAGGTCTGCAGGTAAGTAGAATCCTCTTCAGGAAGACATTAGCTGACGAGGTCAGGGTTGATCTGGGCCTAGTCCTTCGATTCGGCTGCAAACCAGTCTTTTTCAGCGAAGCCATGTCTTGGGAGCCATACATAGCGAGCCAGGGCCTTATCCGTGGTCTCAAGAAGGTAAAAATACCCGAAAATGAGGCCAGCACATATTTCAAAACGTTGGATAAGGGCTGGCCAATGTGTGGAGAGACCTGCAAGAGTTTGCCATGCTCGGCAATCTCGCCCACCAAGCAGGCCGCAAGATGCAGCCAAACACGTTTAGCGAGATCATGGTTTCTGTTCTATACCGACGCCACTGTGTTATCATTGGGTTATGATGCTATTGATGTGTTGAAAATGTGTTCTTTATTATGGTTGCGGCCCGGCCCTTGATGGATTGAGCTTGAAGATAGTTCTATACCGACTATTGGCTCTGTCATTCCCAGAGTCACCCATCCAGGACGCTCTCCGCGTCGGTATGATGGCATTCACATCGACCATGTTCTTTCGGTGGCGGAGCATGAACCAGCGGCAGCAATATCTGGATGACATGTTTCGAGATGCTCTATCCAAGCTGAAGGAGGCTGATGAGCAACCACCTCTGGGCGTTTTGTTTTGGCTTCTGGTGGTGTGGAACATTACTGTTTCTCAGCATTTGGGGGATGACATGTTTGCTGAGTGGATGGATGGCATTGTTCAGGACCTGGGTATCACTTCTTGGCCGGACGTGCAAAAGACGTTAAAATCTGTTCTCTGGGTTAATTGTTTATTCGATACCGCTGGGAGTCAAGTACTCGACACGATACTGTCTCGGAAAGACAAGAGGAATGCAAAACAGAAAGAGTCACTTCATAGGGCCATGGTCCTCGCCGAGACCAGCAAAATCACATCATGGGAGAAAATCCACTCCATGTCTCAATTCATGTATATACAACACCCCCATATTCACCCAACTCATGTACAGAATGTCAAGTTCATCTCTCACACACCCAATGACCCCTAAACCATGGCAGGGATGCGGATCTCGCTAATCTTCCAGACCTTGCCGCCGTTGGTGCTGGTCAGACCCTTGTAAGTAGCCTTCTGGGCAGTAGCAATGGTGTTGCCGAAGCTGGGGTCGGCGCCGGCGAGGGTGATCTCGGTGTTGATGTAGCGCTGCTCGGCAGTGGTCGGGCTGCAGTTGTTGTTGCACTCGGTGCCGGTGCCGTAGCCGCGCATGTAGGGGCCCGACTTGTACGAGAAGGTGCTCAGCTGCTTGCCCGTGTCGGCGTCGGTCACGTCTTGGCGCCAGGTGTCGTTGTCGCTGAGGAGGGTGTAGACGATCTTGACCTTTTGGTCGCCGCGACGGGGCTCGCGGGGCCGTCGAGCTGGCCAAAGGAGCCGAAGAGGGAGGCGCGGACGCACCACTCGCCCTTCTTGGCGCCGCACCACGAGTTGTCGGGCCACGACTCGAGGGTCGTCTGGACGAGGTGGCCGGTGCCGTTGGACATGCCGGGCCATACGGTGAGCATGCCGTTCTGCGTGTTGGGGGTGGCGCCGGGATGATGGTGGTGACGGCCTTGACGATGGTCGACTTTGTGGGGCCGAGAGACACGGAGCCGCCCCAGGAGTCTCGGGCCATGACCTGGGGGGAGGCGGCCGAGGTGCCGACGAGGGCGGCAGCCAGTGTGGTGAGGGCGGCAAAGTGCATGATGGCGGTTGGAGGTTGAGGTTTGGTGTTGTAGTGTAGACGAGGTGAAGATGAGACGAATATTCCATAGTAAACTCGACGGCATTCAACTGTATTTATTCCCATTCTATCCGCGCCTCTGGAGACTTGGAATGCCGTCCGGAGAAAATATCGCCTCTCGCCCACGGGCCGTGGAGAATTGTCGCCCGTGCAAGGGTCGACCAAGCTTTTGTTTCAGGGCCGTCCTCACCGCCCGGCCCCATGAGGAAATCACGGACCTGGAGATGGTCTAGCACCGACTGAACTGGTGTTGGGAAGACGGGAGCCATCTGCCGACTGACGGCACATGTCCCGTTTAGGGGTCCTGGGCCGTTGGAGGTGTTTAAATCAGAAGGTCGAGAACAAGTGGATGCGACGCTGGCGACTCCGTCATGACCGTTGTTAGGGATAGTTGTTTTGCTAAATACGAGAGCGCGCAATGGGCGATTGATGGGAATTATTGCTGTTGCAGGGTTGGGGGTGGTCTGGGAAAGTCTAAGCATTTCCATGGTGCCAGACTTGGTTCCGAACTTCCTTGGTAGGCCAGAAGTCGATAGGCATGAGTGAGGATGACACGATATATACGGGCGGGAGTTGAAAGAGAAAGGTTCGTGAAGGGAATGGTACGGTTGACGGAAACAACTGTGATAATAGACCATTGGGCCAAAAGAGGGTGCCCCCGTACTTTTAATACAGGAACCAATGGTTCATATTACTTCGTCACAACAACCGTCGATGGAGGCGGACTTGGTCAAATCGCGACGGGGCGGTGGTTCCGCGGGCTCTCCTTGAGTGGCCTGTGGTGGGACAGTGGTTGCCAGAGCAGAGACGAGCATGAGCAGTGAGGCACATCTATATTGTACTGGCCGAATATACTTCGATAGAAGAAAGATGAGTCAGGAAATACAACTAATCACAGGCAAGGGTAGGTAATAGCCATCCTCTCTCGAGGCTCGGATTTACTCGCAGCCAAGCTTTCTCCCGCTGTGCGTCGGCGGCACAGATCCCGTCCCCACTATTTCCCGCCGGCACCCGTGCGTTCCCCGGCGCTGTCTTGGCGATTCACCAACTAAACTCTCACAAACCATCCACGTCCACGTCTTTTTCATCATCGACAGCATCGGCTCTTGGACAGGAGACACCATGGATACACCATATCAACGCAGCGGGTGCCTTGCTCTTTATCTAGGTAGGCACCAAACTGCAAAACTGCAGGGATGCTGTCACCAGCAAAATGGGGTCAGACCCTGGCTGCATGCTCCAGGCGCAATTTCGTTTTCGCCCCCATCTTCAGCTTTCGGTTCATCGCAAGGCTGAACCCTTCTTCCCCTCTTCATCACACCATATTGACGCTATTCACGCCTCTGGCCAAGTCCCTCCCGCGCCGCCATGTTCAGCAAGAGGCGCGCCACCGACGAGGAGCGGCTGAGCAGCTACGACCTCGACTGGGCCCGGTCGCAGCGCTGGAATCCTCACTACAGCGTGCCGCGCAACTCGATTGACCTGGATCATGGCGAGCCGCCCGGGCGCTTCGACCCGGAGCTGGCCAAGGATGTCGGGGACAGTCGCCATGTCCGGCTAAGAATGACAAAGCGGTCCATCTCTTATGGGAGGAGCAAGCGGGACATGGACACCAAAGTGGTGGGCATCCGTGGAGGCATTACCCAAGAGGACGAGGAGCATGACGAGTTTTGCAATCAGGCACTCTGGGTCGAGACCGTGTCGGAGCTATACATGAACGAGCTCGACAATCGCGCACGGTGGGATCCGCGATGGCTCAACATCACACGCCGCGAGCGATTCGAAGGCCTCGAGTCGGCTGCTGTCTCCGTCGTTGACTACCTCGACGATGACATTGTCCAACGGAGCGAACCGATTGTCACCAAGCAGGATCTCGCGACTGCGCTCCAAGGGCGTCCTGCTGGCTCTCAAGTACGGGTCATTATGGTGAGTGACCTCAGTCGCTTCGTCATGGGAGCCCTGGGACATCTGTATTCCATCGACCCCGAGTTTTGGTACGAGCATCTTCTCGCGTCAGGCTACAGCGCCAGCGACAGCGGCCTCAAGCTCAAGAACGCCGTCTGGATGAACTGGGCTGAGCGCGAGGTGCGTTTTCGCCATCGAGCCATACCGGGTATCGGTCAGCGCACGGAATGGAACCTACCTCGAAGGACCAAGTCTCGAAAGTGGGCGCATCTCCGCTGGGGTCGCCTGGGCCTTCTTCACTATCTGGGCCGAAAGGGCTTCCACGAGGATGAGATTGAGAAACGGGTGTCCGACGGACGGTGGACAATGGAGCGCGACGTTGTCCTCGACAAGTACGGGCTGCTATTGACTGAAAAGAGAAGGGAACGTGCGGAAAAGAGCCTCCACGACGAAAAACGAAGGCTTAAGAAAGAGGCCGAGATGCGTGGATTGCCCCAGACTTCGGCAAAGCTCAAGCTCGCGGGCACGTCCGCCAGGAGCAAGACGACGAATGTATACAGGCCGTACAGCACGTTCCATCCTGTGCTTCCACGCAACCCATTCAACTGGAGCAACAGAGACCTCAGAGTCATGGCACCCGAGGGAATGAGTTACTGGTCAAGTGTCGACGACCAAGGGAGGAAGACGGGTGAGTTTGTATGCAGGCCTTACTGAGTGTAAGCTGACGTGAGTCTAGTCGTCCTGGTCTTTGATCCAACACGCAGCATGGCACACGACATGACTAAAGAGGTCACCCCATCGCTCACATTCATGCCACGCGCCATGGAGTATGAGTCGTACACCGAGGAGGAGCTCTGGCGAACTGCCCATCCCGATGAGACATACCTCGATCCGCCACCACCGGCGCGGTCCAAGAAACAGATCAAAACGGACAAGAAGGAGGCCAGGAAGCAGCAGATCAAGGACAAGAAAAGCAAATTGCAGGAGAAGCTGGCCCATAGAGATGGGAAGGATGACAAGGCGTACGAGACCGACTCGACATACAAGAGCGACACGGAATACGACGAAGAGTACGAAAAGAGGCTACGAAATGACTACAAGTCTCCCCCGCCCTACGTCCGCGATCGCGACTTTGCGCGAAAGTACTCCCTGTCCACCTTGGATCTCGTCTACCGCTACATCAGCAAGCTCTCCACCAGCGAGCTCTCCCAGGACGATTCGCTCATCCCGGCCGTGCTCACACGCCTGAGCCTGGATGATCTCTGGCAGCTGCTCGCCGAGTTGCGCCTGATGCTCGATCACGTTGACGCCGATCTTGGCGCTGACCTACACCGCCATCTTCTCGAGTCGGCTGGGCTCATGACGCGACAGAACGTGGGCTGGGTCCGTTCGACACTGCAAGAGCTGAGCGAGTGGATAGCACACAACAGGTCTACCAACGTCCTCTCTGGGTCGCCTGAGTTGGCTGAAGAATTGGACGAGCTCACAGCCGATCTACGGTCGCTTCAGTTGCGTTCCGAGCAGACGCTCAACCTCATCGTCGCGTCAACGGGCCTTGCTCAATCGACGCTCGTCATTGACCAGACCTCTGGCATCAACAAGCTGACCGAGCTCGCCTTTTTCTTCATCCCGCTGTCCTTCATCACGTCTGTCTTTTCCATGCAGGTCGCCGAGCTCACCGAGTCGCCGCCCAAGATATGGATCTGGGGCCTGTCCCTCAGCTTGGTGTTTTTCGTGACGTACCTGATACGCTCCGTCATGCGGTCCCCGTCGGTCCGCGTCCTCGCCATGGGCGCCCGGGTGACGATGCTGAACCGCTTCACGTCTGCCCACTCGCGGTCTGCGTCGCGCCGCCTCAACTCTGTGGGTAACCGCGCCATTGCCCAGTTTCTCTTTTTCTTCCTCACGCTCATAGTGGCCGTCTTCACGGCCGTGGGCGCGTCGATTCTGTACCTCTTCCTGGTCTGCTTTGGCATCTGGGCCGGCGCGGCGGGGACGGCGCTGTACTTTATCATCACGCGGTGGCCGGACCCGGCGGTGCTGGCGCCGTGTTTATATCCCTCGTGCTGGCAGCTGGAGGTGCCATGGTGACGCGGTACTGGTACAAGGAGATCTATAACCACACTTTGAGCATGCTTGAGCTCACGCTTCAGAAGATTAAGGGTTTGTTTCCTGCGAGCTGGTGGTTGGATGCTGTTGACGACGAGGACTTGGCGCAGGAGGGCGTCAAGACGTATGGCCGGCAGGCTATTGTATCGATATAGAGGATAAGCTTGACAGGAATAGCGCTGAAAGAGCCCTGCAAGATTGCCTCGCCTCCTTGAATACCGTTGAAGGGTGTAGTTGGTCCGTCGCCCTTGATCAACCCGGATGCCGCCACATCAATACTGCCAGGCCAAGGCACTCTGAAAGTAAAATATTCACATCCCGCGACTTACAGTTTTGGCTACCTACACGAGTGTCTCACACTTCATAACCTCATGCCGTTGCCAAGATGCTCGCTTATCAGTTTATCCATAGGGCTATGCGAGATCCGACGCGGCCTCGAAAATGGTCTAGGGTTGCAGGGATCCAGGTATCCATGGATGGTTACATTACGTCAATTTCGACGTCTGACCCGTCCGTGTTGTCTGGATTTCATTATCTATTCTTATAATATCATTTCAGCCGCCTTGACTTGCTGCTAATAATATCACCTTCATCTGCTCCCTGCCCTGAGCAAACAGTCAAGGCTCGGCTGCCTTGGAGCCAACTCGGTAGTCGCAGTAGGATACTAGCAGCAGCGATGACTGGACGAATGGGTGCCTGCAGAGTAATTTAATAGGTCTGAAACAGTGAGCGGAACAGTCCATACGCCCCCGAGGCCTCGTCGGCGGCGTCCAAGCCCTCGCCGCCGGTGTCCGAGGAAGACGAGCGCAAAAAGGGAGAGAAGAGGCGGCAGAGGATGGATATGGCCCTCAAGCTCTACATCGCGGCCGACAAGTTTGACGTTCTGGCGCTTCAGCTCCTGTCTAGAAGCCGATTCTACGAGAACGCAAAGGCGTGCTTCATGAGCTCGCAGTGGGCCTCGGCGTCGTGGGAGGACACGGCCTTCTTCTCCGACATGGTCAAGTTGATTTACGAAAATACGTGCTCCGAGAAGGACCCTCTGCGCACCGCGTTGTACAAGCTCATCGCCCTCAAGACGAATGACGATGTGATGAACGAGCGGATGCGGGACGAGATGAAGGCTAACGGGAGCTTGACGGTCGGGGTCTTGGATTATGCAAGCGATGAGTATCAGAAGGCGCTTGAAATCTGCCGATCGGATGCTCTTTTGGTTGAAACGTCTTCTTTGCCGAAGTAACTGCTTCAAAGCGTCACCATCGATATCGAAGACGACGGTTGATTGGATATTGGAGTGTTGAGCGCTAAGAGTAGGCAAAGGACGGTGATTATTTATGAATTTCGGTACCAGATCAACAGTCCGATACCGTGCAAATGACGGGATACTGTACCTATTGAATCCGTTACTACATGTGCAACTCTTCAACTGAGGTTCAAGAGAACTTTGCGCTTCTGCAGGGGAAATGGCCGATAATTTTCCACAACGATGGGATAGACGCGCTTTGCGCCACGTCCATTCACGCGTCCCTCTCGACTTTGCTTCTCAGCGAAAAGTTTTCTGACTTTGCCATTCGCTGTGGCGGGCGTGACTTCAAGGCCCACCGTGCCATCGTCTGCACCCAGTCTTCCTTCTTTGATCGCGCCTTGAGCAGCAACTTTAAGGTCGGTCAATAACTGCTGAAAGACATATGTGCTCAACTGACCCCTGGCCAGGAAGCTACTGCCCGGGTTGTTGAACTCCCAGATGATGACCCTGATGTCTTGGAGCGCTTCCTTGAGTTTCTCTACACAGGTACATACACGGACAATGTGAACAACACGTGGGGAAAGCCGTCGGTTGTGGCCACGATGAGTCCCGAAGAGGTCCAGGAGAGTCTCAACAGTGCGCCTGGCATCCCTGAATGTGCTCCAGAAGGCAACCGAGGCCTGCCAACACCCTTGCTCGGGCCACGGAAATCTAACCAAGATGGACCCGCCGAGGATGAGGATGAGGACGACTCGGAGTACGAACCAAAAAGCCCAGACTCGGAGCTCGATGAAGAGTACGAGGAGGAGGAGGAGGAGCCCGAGGAGGAGTACAACGAGTTTGACGCCGAGAACCCCTGGGACGAGGAGCAAGAACCGGGGTGCGAGGAGCAAGGCAACGACAAGCTGGCAGAGCTGGGTGCGCTGAGCAAGGAGGAGGCCCTGCAGAAGCTGGCCTCGGAGCGCAACGACATGGCGCTGCCCCTCCGCCTGTACATCATGGGCGACAAGTACGACGTGCCCGCCCTCCGGCTCCTCGCCAGGGACCGCTTCTACCGGGCCGTCGAGCTCGAGTGGGAGCACGCCGAGTGCTTCCCGGACATTGTCGACGAGCTCTACGAGCACACCCCGGACACGGACGTGGCCATGCGCGAGATTGTCTGTCGGATCATCGGGACAAACATGCTCTACGAAAAGGTTAGGGAGAGGATGCGGCCCGTCATGACCAAACATGGCGATTTTGCCGTCGGCGTTATGGAGTATGCGATCCTATCGGGCAGGATACGATAGATCGGACCAGGGATTTTTGTGTTTTTCTTTTCTTGTCTGTAGACAGGTAATGTCCGGGCGGTTGAGCTTAGGCACCGGCATTGGAGAGCAACCTGAACGGATTAGAGCGTAGGGCCATGTCGATAATCAATCCCCTGTATCATGATTCTCGTGATGGTAGGGGACGCGCGTTGGCAGATAGGCAGCCGTTTAAGAAGAGTAGAGGCACATGAGCAAAAAAAGAGGCACAGTAAATACCTGATGGGGAGGATTTGACGGTGGTCGGTCTGGGCTCTCGCTTAAGCTGCTGTCATATCCTAATTCGACTTTGATGGAGGTGTGATGCTTGTTGGTTCGTAGTTGCAGCAATCGGAATTTCCCCCCGTATGTCGGTGCCTAGAACTTGCGCGTCCCACTTGGGATCTCGGGCGGCTAGAGACTCGGCCGACGAGAACATCGATGAAGAGGAGAAATGGCTATGGCGATTTGTGGGCGGTGCAAACCCCAAAGTCAGGTTGTTCCTGGCGGAGCAGGGAAGAAGCCTCTTCCGACCGTCAACGGAGTTGGGTCGGATCACACACCCACCCCATTGGAAAAGGGCTGAATGTCCGGGGCAAGTCTCCACTCCAGTCCAACCGACGGGTGCCTCGCCGTGGCTCTGTTATGCTTACAATGCTGCTTGTTCAACGCTGACACAATAAACTCCGTGGAGAGACACGAGGTGTGTGGCTGTGTGTTGCTCTGGAAGGATTTTGGGATTCGACAGGGGGCTCGGAAGGAAGGCTAAACAGTGCACACGGCGCCAGGCTGGTCGGCTGGCGAGACGGTTAGCGGCAGATCTCTGGCGTCATCCGTCGAGTAGCCTGCCTTGCACGCGAGAGAGCCTCGTGCAGATTTCTCCAGCGGTCTGGAATCTGTCATGGGTCACCTCTCGTAAAGACATCGTTTCTGGCGATAGTGCCAACGCTCAGGAAGGAATTCAACCCTTGGCAGAAAGAATGGTTCCACGTGCAACGGGCCCTGTGCTTCAGCCAGACGAAGCCTGCTGCTAACCGGGGTAAATGCTCCTCAGCCATTGGCCCATGGCTAAAAAAAGCTGTTGGTGGTTGTGTCTGCATAAAAGTGATATGGTCAACATTTGTGTGAGCGTTGTTTCACAGTCTCGACTGGACAGCGAGGCGTCTTTTTTTTTTTTTTTTTCTCTCACTCTCACAGGGGGCTGAGTGGGAGGCTCCCCCCTCTCGTGTGGAGCAGGAGAACAATGGAGAGATTCCAATTGCCGATTTTAGACTCCAGGCCAAGATTCAATGGATGATTATCTGGCGTCAGACAGTAGCATCGCCAGGAATGTTTCATGGAGAGCAGCGAGCCGGTGCCAGAGTGGTGGAGCGTGTTTGGGGCTTGGCAGCAGTCTCCCCGGGGCTTACTCGACAGAGAATCGCTCATTTCTCCGAGATTGTGGCCTGGCAGCCTGGTCTCTCTTCCCAGATGTCGTCTGGTCTTTGGCAAATTGGCTGGTCCTTTCTTTGCGCGTCCTTTTTGTGACATTTTGAGAGGCAGGGGCGTGCGACAGGGGCGGAAGGAGCCTCTCCCCCGCCGCCCCTCCAACAGGCGGCTTGAGCTCGGCGGCAGAGGCTGGTCCCCACATCCACAGCCCTAGCAGGAGCCATGGCCAATGAAGATCCCCGAGCATGAGATGATCTATCTCGAATTAGCCGTAGCGTTGCGTTATCGGCACGCCCCCTTGCGTTTTTTGGGGGCGCAAGGGCGTCGATCATCACAGGAAGAAACCGTCGCGGGGCGTGCCTGACTGACCCTTACGTGTTGAGGCACTTGGCGGGCTTGAGGGTGACGACTGCGTTCGCCATTCACTATTCAGGGAAGTAGTGCGAGATGCACCACGGAGTGTGCCTACTACTTTTTGTACGGACAATATTCCAGGTACAAAGGACAAAAGATGCTGCTTGCTTTGTTCTGTGCACACAAGGCAAGCACAGCCTCGATAGCCCGTTGTTATATGCCCCCCGATGCGCCACTCTTTTCTCTCCCTTGGCCTGGTTTTTCGCTTTCGATCCCCTTTGTCATGCGAAAATCTCCCGCTGCAGTTTTCGCTCTCTCTCGCGTCCTCCATGACACATGCCTTCACATATTGCCCTCCCAGGCGTGGCGGTGCGGCCTCGATATCGACTCTTGCGCTTCAGCGGCTCCAAATTGAGATGGGCTCGAAGGGGGTGTCTTCTCCTGTTTGTTCTTTTATCTGTCACTCTAACTTTATGCTACCTCGTGCGTACACCTGCATCATCCCTTCCGCCCTCATCGTCATAGCTGACCACGCGAGCAGATTGTCAATGACCACGTCTGGCACCCCCAACCGCCCATACAATTCGATTCTTCCCTCACTCCCGACGCCCTCCCTGCTGGGCAGCGCAATTTTGTCATTGTCCTCCCCGTCGACGACTCCAGCCATGACCTCTGCAAAGTCGTCAGCAGCATCGTCGCCCTCGGGTACCCTGCGCCCGTCATTGTCAACTGGAAACGAGACTTTCACACAGACGCCGAGGGCATCGGCCCGTCCCAGCTGGGCAAGATAACAGGCACTCTCAACTACCTCGAGTGGGCAACGGGCCCAGATGCGTCCGACAAGGACAAGCTCGGCGACGACGACCTGGTGCTGATGCTGGATGCCCATGACATCTGGCTGCAGCTGCCCCCCAGTGTCCTTCTCCACCGGTACTTTAGCAGCAACCAACGAGCCAACAAGCGACTGGCCGAGGAATACGGCTTCGACGAGGACCTCATGGAGCAGACTATCATCATCTCCGCCCAAAAGGGCTGCGTTGCCCCACGCGACAAAATCTCCAACCTCTACTGCCACGACCTGCCCGACAGCACCCTCCCGCCCGACGTCTTTGGCTTCCTCACAGACTACAAGATCAGCCGGTGGAAGTTTATGCGCCCCAAGTATGTCAACAGTGGCAGCTTCATGGGCCCCGCCGCCGACATGCGCCGGTACTTTGAGCGTGTCAAGGACAGGATGGACCGAGACCTGCTCGAGATCGCCTCCAACGAGGACCTCGCCGGCGACCAGGGCATATTCGCAGAGGTGTTTGGGGAGCAGGAACTGTGGCGCCGACATGTCAACCTCGACGACTTTTCCGACGACAACGCAGGCCAGGCCACGGCCAATTGGTCTCGCAACGAGTTCGAATACCACCTCGGCCTCGACTACACACAGGAGCTGTTCTATCCGACCTGCTACTCGGAGGACGGTGGCTACTTTGTCCCTGTCGACAACCCTATCGCCATGGAGAAGAGGTCGAGTGAGGCTGGTGTCTCGCCGCCGCGGATACGGGGTGTCCCTGCCGATATCTACCAAGCCGACAACCCGCTCTCCAAGCTGACCGAAGCCAAGGACAGGGGCCTCACATGGGGTGAGGTGCCTCTGTACGCCGACTTTTGGACAACGGCCATCCCCGTCGCGATACACCACAACGCCTGGAGGAACGGCCTCAAGAGCAGGAGATCGACGTGGTGGGACAACACGTGGTTCTTCCCCCACCTGCGCGATCTGCTCGAGGTGCAGATGCATGCCAACGGGACGCCATCCCCGCTGGCGAGGCTTGACGCGAGGGACGGGACTCTCGAGGTGCGGCCATACCACGGCGAGGGCGATTTTAAGGCGTCGCTGCTGTTTGGCAAGAACATGGAGACTAAGAGCTGGGAGCTGCGGGCGACGGACTGGGACACGGTCTGCAGCAACAGCAACGCCACAACCGAGGCCGAGGCTCGCTGGTACGACGAGGTCTTTCGGGATGGCATGGGGCCACTATAGAGCCATGTGTATTATTTTTTAGAGTCTTTGGGATTGTATTCTTAGCGGCATTGGTTCATGACAAAGAAAGACTAGACAATATGATTATACCCAGATGTTGATTCCTGTCAATGAAGGCCCAAGTCAATGCGATGCGATGAGCCGTGCTAGCCTGTGATCCCCATCAACACTCATGTCCCGCTTTTGTGCATGATCCAGCGCGGGGCCATCAACGCCTGTGCGCAAATTTTGTGACCCACTTCTTGACCCCCAATGAACGACCTAATCACAGCCAAAATGAAGCTATTTACAACAGTCAATTGAGGCTGACCAACACAACAAGGAGATATGAATAAAAAGGCAAGGGGTGATTGGCAGTATTTCCGAATATATTTACGGCAACAATTCTATGCTTTTTACTTCACTCAAGCTTCCATGGAAATCAAGGGCCTACACAACTCGGCCAGTGAGGGTTTATCTGACAGAACAATAGCCACAATCGAGAAACAATAAAAGACTTTTGAGAGACTCGGATAACAAACATAGGGGCGGCATATTTTTGTAGAAGTATTGAGATTAGTATAAATACTACCTAGACCAGCTATCCTCTATTATGTTCATCAACATATCTTACACCTCTATATCATAGCAGTCCTATTGTAAGAAGAAGAGGCCTTTTTCTTCATGTATTGTCCCCGGCTCCTAATGGATCCCTGATGAGTTCACATTCTCTAGCCATCAGTGATCACTCACCCTAAACCTATGCCCTGATTAAATCTGGCCATTGTGAGCAAAGGTTGAGGCCTCTATAAACCAACGCAATCTTTTCAATACCAGGATCCCGAGAAGGTACAGATACACAAGTATTTTGATGTCGGAGGAGCGCTAGCCCACAATCTCTCGTGAAGGGATGAAGGCAGGTCTTGGCGCCTTGGCGCCGGACCCGGGATCCAGGCCCCGTCCAAAAAAAGCTTCTTTTTCGGCAATGCGTTGGCAGCATGACCAGCTAGTCTTCTCGGGATGGTCATAGCTAGCTTCTAGCCCGATCCTTTTCTTTGACAAATGCCGGTCACAGATCTAGACGGGGGCCGCGCACACGGACCTTGCCTACGAGACGCCATTCAAACATGACAACCCAAGGCTCGGTAGCTTTGCTTAGTAGAGTATTGGGAATTAATTTATCATAGCAAATCCTAAAGCCAAACTAAACATTACTAATGCATGAACGGAATCTTGAGAGGCATCTTCCCGCCCCAGACGAGGCACTTGCGGCAATACAATCAGGTGTAAGACTGGTGTAAGGACGCAGACACTGGACAGCGTTCACATCTCCAAGAGACGGTTCACAAGCCAAATGAGCAGGCATAGTGTAGGTAAATTCATTCCCACCATCCAGTCTTGCCAGGTAGCTCAATCCTTATTCCAAGACCGGTGCAGGAAGTCCTTTACCTTCAGGACCTGCACATTTGGGTGGGTGTCATTCAGAGTCTTGTCACCTCCCGTGTGTTTGGTCAGGTCAAACCAGCCTTCTACAAAGCCCAGGCTCCACAGAGACAAGATGCCATCCAACACTGGCTTTAGGACGAGCGAGTACCTCGGGATGTTGCCCGGGAGCTCTGTGATGTTTGACTGGCGCAGGTCTTCTTCCGAGTCATGTGACACGTCGAATTTTCGACTTTTTAGAGTTAGAGAAGAATCCGACCAAGTGTCTGACGCTTGCTTCATATGTCTTCTGCCAACTGGAGCGCTTCCGTCCACGTCACGGTATAGCCGACGACCCAGGACTTTTCGGGCCACTCAGAGTCATCCAAACTGGTGACGACAAACTTGCCAATCGTCTCGGAGTGAGTAAGAGTGGCGGTTTCATCACCGGTGCCTGGGATACCAGCCTTGTGGTTCTCTACATCGAGGACAACCGCAAGGGGAACTACAGGAACTGGCTCCGCCGGGAAGCCGTAGTAGTCCATGAGAAAGCCGATCATGAATCTTGTGTATTCCATCTTTGTGGTTCTCAAGAGCTCGACAGCGTCGATCTTGCATTGGCTGGGCTTGTACTCCTGCAGGCCTGGGAGTGGATAGGGGTAGCCACTGCAACATTCAGCATGAGAGAGGGTATTGATTGATTGGATGGGGATGCTCACCCATCTTTGGCCTCGATATAGTCGATGCCGAATTCGCTAGGAGTGAAGCGAGTGACGGTGCCTGCTTCTGCAGCGCCCTTGATGAGATTGATCTGCGCTCGGTGGGTGTCCTCAAATAGAACGCCGATAGCGGAGATGACGACACCAATATTGTTTCACTTCAGAAGTTCGGCAATGGCAGATACGTCGGAGTAGTCGACGACAAGGGATGTGATGGTGTGAGTTCCCATAGCGTGAGATTTAGCCTACAGCTATCTATCAGACACAAGGTCGGCCCTGAAGAGCAGCGGCTAGATGGCGTACCTCTCGGGAGAGCAGAAACAACGTATGCTTGCTGGAATTGGCAATGGCTTCAGTGATTACGCAGCCGAGGCCACCTGAGCCACCGGCGACTGCAACGTTGACCTGGTGAAAGGGGCGGAGTTTGGCTTGGAATCCGGGAGACCAGGCACCCAGACGGCTGTAATTGCACTTTTTATCCAACATACCTGCTCGCCTGGCAGTGGTGGGATCGGGAGCTGGTGAGGTCCCCACTTGAAGCCGAGCCGAGGCCTCCACTTTGAGCCGCCTCGACGGCCCCACTCGACGCCGGACCAGGCCCGGCATGACGGAGTTAATATACCTGCGTAGGCCGAACGCCGGAGGAAGGAATGGGGAAATGCCAGCCTATACCCACGGCCTTCCCGACCCGCCTCTAAGTCTAGCCTTCTAGCTGCCCATGTTTATCAGCAGAAACGAGTGAATAAGGGATAATTCCAACCTTTGTCTCTGATTTGCTTTGAAGGTCGAGTTCTATTGATAAGCAGGGAAAATGTACCAGCCAGACGAGCCAGCAAACAATTCAATCATAAATGGCCAAGTCGGGTCAGACAAGAAGCTGTTCCGAAAACCAGTCGACCCCGACACGCTGAAACTGATCAACTCTGTCGTCAAGGACGGGTATGTGATCCTTGAAAGCGTCTTCACCCCCGCCGAGGTTGGTGAGGCTACCCGGGAGCTGGGTGAGCTGGCCAACGGGGAAGATACTGCGGGCCCTGCCAGCGCTGGCGGCCGCAACAAATTCGAAGGCTTCAGCACGCGATGCATTTACTCCTTGCTCAGCAAGTCGAGGGTGTTTGACAAGTTCCCCATGCACCCTGAGGTCGTGGCTCTCAACGACTACTTTCTCAATCCCGGGTGGCTGCTGAGTGTCTTTCAAAGCATTTGCATCCAGCCTGGTGAGGAGCCGCAGACCTTGCATCACGACGACGGATATGTCACCCTGCCTCGGCCGCATCGGCCCTTTGGAACTGTACGTCGATGGTCTATACCTGCAAGGTGGATAGCTCCTGGACTGTGGAGAAGTGCTCACGCTGTAACTAGGCCATCATGGTCTCGCTCGACGCCTACACCGAAACCAACGGAGCCACTGTCGTAGTGCCAGGGCCTCATGAATGGGGCCCAGACCGCGTACCGCAGCGCTCCGAAGCCGTCCCTGTCATCATGCCAAAAGGCAGCGTAGTCTTTTTCCTCGGCACGCTGTGGCACGGCGGCGGCCAGAACGTGTCGGGCAGCGAGCGCCGCGCTCTCACGGTGCAGTACTGCCAGCCGTGGATCCGCCCCATCGAGAACCAATTCCTCTCTGTCGACTTTGAGAAGCTGCCCCAGATTCCCAAGTAGCTCGTCCACATGATGGGATACCAGGTTGCCAAGCCATTCATTGGCTTTGTGGACGGCAGCAGTCCGATAAAGGCTGCTGAGAAGCACTTGAAACGCTGGAGGGAGGAGAAGGAAATAAGCAGCAAGCTCTAGCGACTGTGCGGCAAGTCAAGCTCACGTCACTGATATAGGCTGTCAGGGAATGAAACACCAAGCAGATTGTATATACGTGACCAGCATCGCTAGTGAGTACAGACTCGTCAAGAGACACCCGGCGTGCCGAATGCGATCATTCTCAACGATCAAGTGTCTGCAATCGTAACCCCTACACCCCTTTACCAAGGCTGAATGCCATCCCTGACAATTACCTTGCCTACATCTTCATCTCGCTTGCCCTCGACCACATCCTTGGTGAACTGCCCACCGATGGATGGATCTGCGCCACCCATCGTCTTCATGGCCTCGGCGCTGCCTCCAAGGCCGGTGGCGAGGAATCCAGGGGAGATGCCCCAAACCTTGATGCCATCCTCCTTCAACAGTCTGAACCACTCCCTGCTCCAGGTTAATGCCAAAAGACTCCTAGTTCCAGGAAGCACTCACTTCATCATCATGTTCATGCCCGCCTTGGAGCTCCTGTAAGCGGGCAAGCTGACGCGGGCCGTCTTTGGCCAGCCCTTGGGAGGAGAGTTGTTGACGGGGAACGTCGCAAGCTCGGTATTGGCCAGGGAGCTTGTCCCGCTCGCCATAAAGGTGAGACGGGGGTCGTCAGACTCCAAAAGCAAGGGAATGAACTGGTGAGTCATGACTTGCGTGCTCACTACGTTGACGTCCCAAGACTTTGACCAGACCTCGCGCATGGTCATGTTGTTGGCGTCATACTGCTGGTCGAGTTGGACGCCTGTTTTTGGCCGTTAGTCTGCATGTAACATGAAACACCAGATGGGAATTATACCAGCATTGTTGACCAAGACGTCCAGCTTGCCATAGTTGCTCTTGATGTGGTCGAACAGCGCGCTGATGGACTCGTCGTCTTCAATGTCAATCTGTACAGGCTGGATGCGGCTCTGCGAGTTTGGGAACTCTGCCCTCGCGTCCTGACCAGCCTTTTGGGCTTTCTCGATGGATCGACCGCCAAGAAGGATCTCGTAGGGTCTGTCGGAGCCGGAGAGGGCTCGGACTATCTGGTAGCCAAGACCCGTGTTGGCGCCGGTGATGAGGACGATTCTCCTGCTAGCCATGGTTTTCGGCTTCTGTTTTGTCGGTGTATATTTTGCTGAATCTTGTGTGAACGCAAGGTGTTGTAGTAAAGGCTCGTGAAGAGTCTGATGGTTATTAAATACGCCCTTCTTCGCGACTGAGGCGGAGTTAAGTTTATAAATCCGGCGTCTATACCGACATGAGGAGCGAGGCCGTGAACTTGGTGCGCCTTGGCGTAGCGGCATCGCGTCGGTTTTAACAAGGCGCGAGGGTCCGTAAAGCACTGGGAGTTCCAAAACTCTATCTAGACGGCCGCATGTTTTGAGCGTCCTGAACAGCGTCTGGTTCTAGAATCTGGTATTCCCAGGGCCTGGGCGTGGTAATCTCCGCAATTCATGCCGCTTTGTGCTCCTGTTATCAAAATGGCCAAGGCATACTGACTTGGGGCTCTCACTGCCTTGTAGTTTCCATAGAGGCAGCTGAATGTCCAGGTGAGCTCTCCCGCACTTGGTGACACCAAGGCCTGGAAGCACTTGGGGACATCCGTTTACCACGTGCAGCATTCGGAAATCCCGGTAATCATTTATTCGTATTTGATTAGTCGCCAAGTGCAAGGCGTGTAGGCAGTCTGGCAGCAAAGGAACTGTAAAGCCATGAACCCAAGCCTACGGTGACGCATTGTCTTCAAGGCCCGAGCATACACTTGACGCGTGCTGCGAATATCTTTTGTGAAAGACATTTCAGATTACACGGCAGAAAAACGCATGAGGTAGTAATAAATGCCCGTCAAGCTTCGTCTCCTTGGCCCTTCTCCTTGTCCTTCCGTTTTCCTCGTCATCGAAAGATGACATTGTCGATCCCTAACCCACAACAAACGCCGAGAATGCACCAAATGTGCCATCACGGGTCCAGACAAACTCGTCATCGGTGCCGGCTGGGCAAGAGTAGTAGATGGGCGCATCTGTCCAGGGGCCAGTCTCGGTCGAGGGGATGATCTTGAGGACGACGTCGTTGTCTGGGCTGGAATCGCGGCTTCCCCAGTTCCAGCCGTTGCGGAGCCAGGCATTGGCTTCTTTGCAGAGCATGCGGCCGGTGGGGATGCTGTCTGAGTTTCGTTCGACTATGCATTCCTCGACTACGGCCAGCGAATTGCCTTCGGCATCAGGGACGCGCGTGCAGGAAGCACGAGACTGCGCGGCGAGGAAGGCGATCGTGTTGAGGATGGCAGCGACCTTCATGGTCATGATAGGGAAATAGTGTCTGGGAGTGTTGAGGCAGGTGGTGTAGAAACCTCAAAGATTAGCGCTCGATGCTCTGGGTAAGACCTGAATGAAGACGTTCATCCAACTAGCTATATACTTGACTGCCCATATACTTGCAACTGGTTTCTGATTCTTAGGTGCGAGCGGATTGGCATTATGTTGGAAACGGTCCCCCTGAGAGAATGTTGACCTTGCCAGGGCCCACATACAGCCGAGGATGAAGTCTTGTTCATCCTTGAAAACAACGATCGTCTTAACCGGCCGAGTCGGACGTCTGCAATGAAAACAACGGGGAGGAGCTTATTGGGAAGCATCACGTAACTCACGGCTGCCCCATTTGCACGTCAAGGCCCTTGTTGCTTGCTCGCTCTTTCGGCCATTTTTGTGAGCTTATCGCCGAACAGCGCGACGCCGAAGAATCCTAGTCGCGACAAGAAGTGGTCCGAAAGTTAATGCAAACCTTGCCAGATACTTTCCCAAAGAAACCTCAAGTCCGCCTTGATGCAGCGGTCCTCCTAGTAACCATCCTACGCTGGCGTAGCGGCCTTGTACGTTGTTCACCGAGTCAAAATGCTTAGGCAGGCAAGGTCAAGCAAAAGCGGATTACGCAGTGATATCACCTTGCAAAGCTTGTTAACCTTTTGTAAGGATACAAATCTCGCGTGAAGGGGCTGAGCTAGTGTTGAAGAATAGGCGAACAGTTGGACGATCTGCTTGGTAACTCATGTGATATCACTCTTGGCCCTATTGTCAGGGGCATAGTTCTTTATGTCAAGCTTGGATTAAACGAGTGTGGCTGTGTTTCTATCTGGAGACCAAGATCAAGTCTCTACCCTACTCGACATCGAGAGGCCAATTCGATGTCCAAGTGAGCGAATTCTTCCATTCATGTCATAGCTCTACCAACTCCGTACCTCGTCCTAGATGAGGAGCTCTACTTCATCTCCAAAATCCAAGCCCATGGCCGCTCAGCTCCTCTTGCACTTTCCATACAGAGGCAGAGAGGTGACCTGAAACAATCCAAGATTAGTCTTCTGGAGGGGTGAAAGAACTCGGGAAGCTCACATAGCAGGTGAGGCCAGGGCAGCAGCCTCCATACTTTCCTCCACACTTTTGTCCGACTTTGCTGTTGCAGGCTCTCTCTTCGACACTCCCCCCTCTGCTCTGGGCATCATCGCAGGAGCCTGTGTGACGGGGTTTGCGAATGTGAGGCTGGCGAGGAACGCGATGGCGACGACGTAGGACTTCATGATGAATGTTTTGTCAAATGATGGGGGTTTGAAGATGGGTGGTGGGTTGATTGTTGTGCTAGTGGTGTTTGTCGATGATAAAGCTGATGTCGACGGGTTATCCGACCAATTTATACCCGTGGTGCCTCCCCTCTCACCGCAGTTATCTTTTGCAATAGACTTGGCGATTGCGTCGTTTGTCTTGGAATATGGACTCGGCAGTATAGAGGATGCTGAGAAGCTCTCTCCAGCCATGTCCCACAGCCTCAATATCAAAGGCGGTGCATCATGTCCGCCACTTCCTTCGGTCTGATTGGAATGACCACTGAAACTGTCAGCCTTGGTACCGTCCATCTTGTACAGATAGAGCAGGCACAAGATGCAGGTTTCATCGCCGTGGCCGATGCCCCGATGTCAGCGCGGATCTCGCTCAGTGCCGAGGATGAGCTTGTGCGTCGAGCTTGGCGGGTCCAAGACATAGGAGAGTGCCTCAAATAGAGAGGATAGGATGATGGACTGCTGATCTTTGCAATGTCAACACTACATGCCGTGTTGGGTAAAGAATGAAAGTCTCTTTTGCTCTTCCCGCCCGGCAAGTCGCTCCAATCTGAAAGGATTCGCGTTGATGCACTAGATTCGATGAGCCAGCATGTGATATCGTGATTGCAATTCTTTCACTCCTTGAATAGGGCTTGGCTCACGTATCTGGATATGCTCCTCAGCTGCATCATGACATAACCAGTCATCGTGTCTCTTCTGTCATATCTAGGCGGTACAAAGAGTGAAACAAGATATCCACCGATCGGCATCCGAGTAAGCTTACTTCAGAAGTTCCCATCCTGTGAGCCCAGATCGCCGAATCGTGCAACATCAGCCCGGCTGTCTCTGCGTGCACTGCCTCGAGTCAACTATGTGAAGTGGCCCAGTCTTCCGAATCGGGTGATATGCGCCGATTATTCAGTTGTCCAGTCGTCATGTTCTACTATCGATTCAAGCCAAGATGATTCTTTGACCAATATGATTAACATCAAGCCGTGTCCAAGGACAGGGGTGGCAAGAAGCCGGGTGCAAGTGAAACTTCTTTCTGCAAGTCAATTCTGATGGGAAATTAGAAGTAGGCAAGCCCTTGATCGCGAGGGTAGTGGTAGTCGTCCTCCTCCCCATCCTCTTGCTCCTCCGCCACCCGCCTCCTCCGACGCCTTTCCCTCTGCCAAGAGTTTTCTGGCTCCTGCTCCCTCCTCAACCTCCCCTGCTCTCTCTTTGACTGTTCTCGCTTAAGCGCTGAGAGCTCGGGAAGAATCAGTTTACGAATAGCGTCCTCGACCGTTTCCAGTAGCTTAGGATTGTTAATCGATGAGGCCCTCGCTGCACCCGACCTGGTGGAGCGGGTTTCGGAGGGCATTGATGGACTGGCTGGCCGTCGTCGCCTATGGCTTCGATCGATGTCAGTATCAATTGGACTCCTTAGCGCGTTCGACTCCTCGATGGCCAAGGCGTGGGATCCCATCTTGGTGCCATCATCGTCGGAGTCTATATATAGAACCGAATCCAAGGGTATTCGTCTAGTTGTACCGGGGCGGTTGCGGCTATCCTCTTGGCTTCGAACACGTTCGCTTGCACGAGACTTCCTCGATGGCGTTAGGCGAACGCGGGTCGAAGGACGGCGCTCGGCGGAGGAACTTGAGCTAGGCTTTCCACCTTCAAAATACTCTATTAACAACGAGGTTTGCGACTTCCTGGCCTTGAGTCCGTGGGTGGGAATGATGACGGGGCTGATGTCCTCGGAGATGTTATCCTGAAGGGCCAGGTCGGAAGGCATGCCATTGCTGGGCCTCGCTGCATCCTCAGTTGGCCCGGGAGGTGTACTTTTGTCTCTGTTTTTCTTGCTGCTGGAGCCCAAAGGGGGGAGATGACGAGTGACGGGAGACGCAGGCTCAGGTAGATACAAAGCGGGCCGATGAGAAGAATAGGAATGCGCGCTGCGGGATGAAGCCGAGGTGTTGGGGCTGAGATCGCGGACGTAGGCCTGAGGTAGCTTCTCGTCTGAGACCGTCGTGGTGGTTAAGGAGCCCAGTCTAGTTTCACGACTGCCAGAAGCCGTCTCTTGGTATTGCCTAGTTCGTGACAGGTCTCCTGCCTGGGACGGTAACTCAAACCGTTCTGAGGGGCGAGCGTTTTGATGATCTACGCTCGACCTGAGAGCACGCGGCCCCCTCCCCTGCGTCATCCTTCTCGGAGCTCGACCGCGGGTGTCAAGCTGGCTCTCACGCAACTCCATGGCTTCAGCTGTCTTGCTTGCGCCTGCAGAGGGCAATGGTCGGCGATGGCCGCTTTGGGGGGCATGTTCCTGCTGAGGCGGAGAACTGAGCGGTCTGTCTCCCCGAGCCGTCCTCTCCGGCATGTAGCCGAGTGTGTGAGCCCCAGGTGGCGTCTCGTGAGCGTGCTGGCTTGCATCTTGAAAGTTGTCATGCTGCGAGAACTCTCCCGTTTCAAATAAAAGGTCGATTTGCTTCCCAGCGTGGGTTCTCTCTCGGCCGAATGCTAGGACGGCGGCACGTCGAGTAATTTGAACCGAGGTCTCAGTCGGTGGCAAGATTGTTGGACGTGTAGCTCCGACGGCTCTCTGTTGTGCCTCTTGTCTCCTGGTAGGTACCAAACCCTGGATCTGCTCTTCATCAACATCCCCGGCCACATGGTAGTTGTGGATACCACGACGAGGCGATTGTCGCAAGACTGCACCGTGGGTGACGTCTCTCGGTTGATAGTTTATTGAGTCAGGCAATGGCGCGTCCAAGGGCGGCACTCCCACTCGGCCCGGTTGATACGGTATATACCTTGGTGGCGGCGGTGAACACTCTCTGGCAATATCTGTTCGAAATGCCGGTACTGCGGCGGATAGTGCTTGGTTCGATAGCCGGTGCTGTTTCGACCTGTCCAGGAGGGGGCTCGTTGCAGAACGCGGGACGTCTAGGTTGTCTGTATCGGGCTCTTCCTTGGCTCCGATCATGGGCGCAAAATGAAGCCCTTCTAGATCTACACATGACTGGGAGGGCATCTGTGAGGCTGAAGTGGTGCTTGTCTCGGGCTCCCAGCTGAGGTCGATGAGGTCCTCTACCGACTTCTCACTTCCACTTTCAGAGACCTGGACGTCCTGTTCTTTCTGAGGTGGTAGCTGTCTTCTCGAACGCTTGGCTTGCACCCGAGAAAGAGCCCGTCGATAAGTCTGGGTGTTGACGAGTTCATAGTCAAAGTCAAACTCGGTTGTGCTGAGCTTGCTCTCTCGGTCTCCGTAGATGCTATCCACAGTCTCCTTGTCGAGAGAATCAAGAATCGTGTTACGGCAGCTCCAGTATGCTGGGATAAGGTCGGCGATGTCTTCCTTTGCAACGGCTAGAGAAGTCCGATTCCGGGCTACCAACGCCTGAACCTCTCGCGCTGAGTGCCTATGAGCGGGTTTGTCAGCCAAGAGGAACCATGATATGTGTCTTATCTGGTCTCACAAGCTTAGCAACTGGAGCAGAAGTTGGATGCTTGCTCGTTTTCGGTCAAGGCGGCCAAGCAGCTTCTTCATGTCTTCTTCCTTCCACAGCACTTTGAAGCGAGCCCTCCAGTCAGCTCGGCCATAGAGAAGCTCAAACTCCTTTTCAATACATGCCAACGTCGCACGGCATCCTTTGACGGCGATAGAAAAGACATCTTCAACCTCACATCGCGCGACAGCGCCGGCGTCGGCCTCCAAAGCGCCCTCAACGCTGCGCAGTGCCCCTTGGATCAACTGGACCTCTTCGGCGAGATCAGAAAGCGAATCTGGAGCTTCGGACATTGTGCCGACGATCCGTCTCACCTCGATGGCGCACTTGTAGACGGAAGCGGCCAGAGCGACCGAGGCGCTGATGATGCTGAGGGGATCCATGGCGTGCTCGATCTCGGCGCTTAAGTTTTGGGGCTTGAAAAGCTGGACATGCTCAATCTCTGGCGAGACGCCTCGAGTTACGTAAATGGACAAGACAAGCCAGCAAACCTTGGCCCGCGGTGGCTCGAGGATGCGATGCGTGTTTGTGAGATTGATGATGCAGGAAGAAGATTCAGAAGGGGAGGCCAGACGTAAGGCATTCAACACCAATGCCAAGCGGTGTTGCTCAGCCACCCTCTGAGATCTGTAGGTTGTTCTAGCCGCCAGCCTGATTTGTTATGTGACTGAAGGGCGCCTTGTGGAGAGCCTGAGGCAGCCCAGCGTGCCAGCTTCGCCCCTTATGTATAGCTTTGTACCAACCGCAATTGCAGGCCAAGTATTGGCCTGCGACGGGCCGTGCCGCCGGCTTCTAGGATCAAACTAGTTTTTGCCAATAGTCATAGCCAAACCGCAGCCTACAACTCCCCCGAGCTCTCCATAATCCTCAAGCGCATAGTTACCTAGTCATGGTTCCTTCTCTTACACGGTTTTCGCTCTGAGGTCTTTAGGGTAGCTAGAGTCGTAAAGAGCGACATGTTGAGAGAATGGCCCTCTTGTCAGGTGGAGGTGTTTTTTTCAAGGGTCATTTCGTATAGCCCGCAGCCTTTGAGCCCCTGGGTCTTGATTCAGCAGCTCCTCGTACCCTGTATCTTAATTGATAACCCCCCTATCGCTAGCATCTTGTTTCAACCTAAATACACAAGTAGTTGTTGAGCATTGTCTTTTACACCGCTTACTAGAGACATACAGCTATCTGGTTGTGACAGTGCAACGACCAAGGCAAGGCGTAACGAAACGTTGGATGTAACTACAATACATATGACCACAGAAAAAACGCCCCTTAAGAATGACCGGCAATGCGAGGTGGCTCGTTCCGACATGTTTACTCATCCTTGCATGACCCCTGAACAAAACCGTTTACCAGAGTGAGGATCACGATACTCTATCCCAAGTCATGTTGGCATCGTACCGTCATCCATTGTCGGTCATGACGCTCAAGAACGTCAGCGGCGGCATCAGAGGCCCCCCCTATGCATCACCCGGCAGCGCAACCCTGGCACCCGTAGTACGAATTCAGGTCGAAGATCTGGTCGTGTACATAGCACCTGCCCTGGTGGGCAATGCAGTGCCCGACGTTATCCCTCCAGTCACATACCCTTCCCACCTGTAAGGGCACGAGTTGGTGTTGGCGGCAGCTGCAGCCTCCCGGTCGTCCCGGCAGCTGGGGCACTCTTCCGTCTCGAAGAATTGGACGTTGGGGTGGATGGTGCATGAATAGATCGTGGGGGAGGATTTGTGGCAGGATTTGCAGTGCTCTGTCTTGAGGTGAAGCCAGTTGTGCGTTGGGCAGATTACCTGGTGCTCGGTGCAATAGCCCTTTGTTCTGCTATATCGACAATTCGTCTTCTCTGTTTTGTGCCCAGGGCAATGGTGAGACTTGGTGCGGGATGTGCCGCGGCCGAGCATGGTTGAGGGTTGGGACATTTCTCGGTGACAAGATTCAAGTTCAAAAGGAGGCTGTGATGGGCAGTACATGGAGGAAATGGGGGTAGGACTGAGAGGGGATATTTATCCCAGCCGGCTTTCGTCGAACAAGCATGTTTCTACGAGGCAATTCAAAGTGCACATTATCAAAGTGTGTGTGATACCATACAAGGCGATGAGGCCCTCTATGCATACTCGCGTTTTTATCCGCTGATCTCCCAAAGACGAGAATGGTGCATCTTTGGATAAAAAGGCAATTGGAATATCGTACCTCCAGCTGACCATGCTGTGCGAGAGTCGCCGACTTGTGAGTGGAAGATGCGTAGCATGGGTTGCTCACCGGGTCAGGTGTTGCCGTGGCGTGAGACGGATCCCGGAACCTCCGATATTGCGGAATGTATAAAAGGGGCAACTCATTTGCTTGTGTTACACAAACCGCAAGAGCCTGCTGTGCCAAGGGGCCTAGGCTCGCGAATGGTGTGAGTAATGCTGACCGAGTCGCACAGGTGCTACTCAAGCCACAGCCCGGTGAGGGAGATATACTCGTCTGCCTACCTATACCCAAGACGGGTCGCGGATTGATATGAAATTACGCTCTCAGATATTTGAAACAACAAACGGCCCGACGCTCCATGACTAAGCCGGCGATCGATGTGTTGTCGGCAGAACCCCAACCTCGATTCACCTCCAACACAACAAATCAATCATGGGCAACGCCCCGAGCAGGCCAGATGAGCCCTCCGTCGCCCCTCGAAGCAGTCCCCAAACACGTCGAAGCGCGTCGCCCACATCCACGGACGAATACGAGGATCACGAGCCGTTTGAGACCTTCCAGGGAAAGGTCAGGGAGTTATGCCTCCTTCTTTGGCCAGCCTACGGCCGTGACGACTTTCGCATCGAGCGCATGAAGGGCGGCTTCAGCAATCGCGTCATCGGCATACACGTCCCAGAAAGGTCACCTGGGATTTCGCAGAGGCTAGTAGCAGCTGCCTGGGGGCTTTTTTCAATAGCCTCCAGCGCCAAGGATGCAGAGCCTCGTCTGCCCCCGGGAGACTATGTCCTCCGCATCCCGCGCTTTCAGTCGGCGCACCTGGATTATGACAAGCGCATCCTGGATCTTGCGAGCACCTACACAACCGTCGGCGTTCCCCGTGTCGTCGCGATGGATGACGACCCGTCGGCTACAAACCCTCTCGGCCAGCCATATATTCTACAGCGGAGGCTCGATGGACAACGCCTGGATGATGTATGGGAGGCCTTGAATCACCAGCAGCGACTCTGCATTGCCAAGGATGTGGCTGCTTTCTTCGTCGAGGTTCAAAAAGCACCCAACCAAACAGGCGGTCTACCGGATTTCGAGCGCAGCGGGACCTCTACCCAAACCGTTCCGACCGTGGACTTTGAATTTGTTGGCGACACCAAGAGGCCACTTGAGTCACAGCATCCGGCAGACATGCTCTGCGCGCGTCTTCTTCGCTGGGACAAGAAGTACGCGGCACTGGGATTCACCGACAGGCCTTGGCTGGGCCTTGTTGAAATGGTCAAGTCGATGCAGACATCCAACAAGACTTTTGGGTCAGATACCCCAACATATTACTTTCATCATGGAGATCTCTTCCCCCGTAACATCATGGTCAACATCGTCGATGACGAAACAGCTGCCGTGACGGGAATCCTGGACTGGGACGAAGCTCACTTTGCCCCAGCCGTCATAGCGCTCGCATCTGCAGCCTGGCTGTGGGTTGAGGAATACTGGAATGAGAACACAGAGGAATACATACCCGAAGAGGCCATCAGTGCCCGCGCCCAAGAGACACCTCGGAACGAAGAAGGCAAGGAGCTCAAGGCTGTGTTTGAGGAGAAGGTCGGCCCCGAGTTCCTCAAGTACGCCTACGCCCCCGACGCCTACGAGGCGAGAAAGATTTGGTCTTCTGCCAAGGAGAGCATCGGAAAGAGCTGGGTCGTTGATGAGCTTTCCAACATGTTGGCGGATTGGAGATCCGGCCGCGAGGGAGAAAACGCCGAGCAGCACTCCTAAGCAACCACGATAAAAACAACGTCTACAGACGACTAGAATGCGTAGTCCGGATAGAGGTACGACTAGGGGGGTTCTATCTCGATGGTGGAGACGGATAATTCGGCCCATCTCTTCACACTCATTAACGGAGGCCACTTTTCAGTAGGACTTTAGCCTACAGTCATCCCAGAGATGAGAGCAAGCTGTATTTTACAAAGGGTGTTGGCCTGGGAAAGCCACATCTCTTGGCCTATTTAGACATAGGCACAAATACTAGTATTCCGCAAGTTTAGATGGCCAAGTTCATAAAATATCCCTTCTCTACCCCGTGTATCAAGGAGCGGTATCGCAATGCATGTCCTCGAGAAGCCCCAAATTTGAGACATCCTCTCCCCGGGGCCGCGGCCGCATCATCCAATAGTATCAAGGAGCATGAGTCAATGGCGCATGGCGTGGGTGGCCTCAAAACGTCAGACTACATCCCTGAATGCAGTAGGGAGGGCGCCGAATGTGTCTTTTGCGGCTCTGCGGAAAGCCTAGAAGCCCTTTCTGTCAGCTGATACGCCTGTTTTGACAGGGTCTCGATGACCTTGCAAGCGTGTGTGGGCCAAAATGCTTCTTTCCCCATCCTTGATCCCTCGCAGCCTGATTCTCGTACATGAGGATCGTCAGCAGCTTGTTGCATTTCCCGTTGACCGGTCAGCCACGGGTTATCTACTCCCGATAGGCCAAGGAGTCTGAGGAGAAAAGGGGGCTCCCAAAGCCGCTGATTTCTTCGGAAGTCGGCTGTTGCGTGAGGGATAAAAAAAAGTCTCCTCATTCAGGTCTCACATCAAAGCATGTTGGGCTGAAACGAGGCGCATGAAAAAGGAGCCTTGCAGTAGCATTGCGGCCCGCGGTTAGCTATGTACACGCCCGTGCTCTATACGGGAAAGGCGTCTGAGTTTGCTGGCGGGAAGCTATTCCGATTGGTTTCCTTGACAATGATCTACCCGTCCAACCAACAACTCTATGGAAACTATATCGGCTCAGCCTTGTTGTAGTTGATATCCCCGCGTCTTGGCCCGCAACCTTGAGTTAAATAATCTGATCTACATGGGGCTACTAGTTCCGGCTACTCCTTGCGGGTATATCAATCATGTGTTGGCTGGAGTCTTGCCATTACCTACGTTGAAGAATGCGTTTCTTACTGCCGCGGCTGATGCTCCGTCTCCCTGGGAAGGGAGGTAGGTTAGTCAACAAAGTCTGCAAGCGTTGAGTCTACTGGTGCTACAATAACCGCATATACGAAAGAATCCTTCAAATCTCCTTCACAGCCAACGACGCGAGTCGAGTTGTCGACACAGCCTGATTTCGGGATTCAGAACCTCCACACTCTGGAATCGGCCCGCGCTGGCAGATCCCATGCAGTCACCAGACTTGCAGCAAAACTTCCCGAGTCTCTCTCGGGGAATATACGACTCGAGCAACGCCATGCAGAAGCGGAATACAGGGCTATCGCATCAAGGCAGACTCGCAAGCCTTCAGCTTGGTCATGATCAACACGTTGCGAGGCTTGTCTGTGTGATCGCCTCTGCGAGCAAGACCTCAGCTTAACTGCCGGAGTCGAGCATGTCTCAGTTGAGCTGACAGGGCGGCGACAACTCTCAGCTCATGGCGAGGCTCTGCTCTCTTCAAACGGCTATAAAAGAGCCCAGTTTGTCTACAAAACTTGCTGTTTCTTCATCGACAACACCGCAGACTACTCGACAACGACAAGTCTGATCCGCTCTTTTTTCCCTCATCAAAATGGCCTCCGTCAAGGCTCTCTGCTCCGTCCTGGCTCTCCACGTCCTCGCCGTGTCCGCCGCGCCGGCTGATCTGCCAGAGGACTTTACTCCTCCCAACAAGCTCGAGGCCAGGGGCTCCGTCTACTACTGCACCAACACCCGCTGGAACGGCGAGTGCAGAACTGAAGAGATTACGCTCGACACTTGCCGCGAGTCACCAAATCTCCCCCCACCCATGTCGCTGATGAGTTCAAAAACCAGACAACATCTCGCCCGAGTTCAATGACCGCATAAGCTCGATCCGGAACAATGTAAAGGGCAGCTACAAGTGCACTTGGTATCTGTAAGTTTTTCCGTCTCAATGACTCCTTTTCAGTCATGTCTCCCCCTCGAGGCTGTTTCTAACTCTGAACAGGGGCGGCAACTGCAACGGCGAGTCGTACGACAACCAGGAGGATGCCAACCTGGAGGATGGCAACGGCAAGTTCAACGACTCCATCAGCAGCTTCTCTTGCCGACGCAAGTAAGGAGGCCGAGTCACAGAAGATGAAAGAATCAAGTGTAGAAACACTGCTCAGGGGTCTGTAGAGGAGGCTCAGCGTCAATATCAAACACTGCACACAACCGGGGTGGCCATTTTCTGATTCTGATTTGAACTCATCCCATTATTTAGACTATGAGTGATGTGTGTTGAGGTCTAGTCATCCATTGATCCTCAGTCCGTCACTTCCTGAAAGTACTTGGGATGTTTGTAGCTGCACTTGGTGACTGATATGATATGCATGTTGGTGGAAACAATGCTAACACCGCTGGAGGCTAGGCTGTGTAATCGAGTTGTCATCTTCAGTCCTACCTACATTGACCGTTCACCCATATTCCATGTCAACATTATGCCTATCCTTGGTGATTCCAAGACAGTGCCTAGCACAAAACGAGCAACTCAGACACTGAAAGAGGCCTACGTCAGCGACACCCACCAGAGTCTGCCCAGCCCGGCCCAAGCAGGCTCGGTGGACGCACTTTCTTGTTCCCTTTGCACTGTTTCCGACACTTGTTTCCTCTGAATAGGTGGAGGTTTGAACCACCATTACACTTGCAGTGAGAACCCTTGCTTTGGCAGTCTTTGCTTATATGAAAGATTCACCGCCTCTTTAGACTTTATCTTTCATCGTCTTGCACACGTAGACCTTTGTGGTGGATGAAAACATGATAAGGGGCTGCAGTGAAGGCGAGACGGCAAAGTCGTGGGCCTAGCGATGGAACAATACACGAGTTTCTTTGTGCCAGTTTGCTTCTCTCAATCACTTGATAGGCAGCGCGAACCTTGTCAGCGCTTATAACACCATGGCTTCACTCAACCCCGGTCTCTCATGCAGCTCATCTTTGTAGATTTCTCTTTGATTCAGTTCCATCACGCAACTATAAGTAGCTAGAGCTCTAGCCCATGCTACCTGCCATGCTTTCCTCCCCAGATCGACCCTCATCGTAACAAAACACTCCTCAGCATCTCTCATCCCTTTTACGAAACGAAACACTGGACCCCACTGACAGCCTACATCAATGTGCAAGCGCATCTTCACCCGGGCCACCTGCGCCTGGTGCAAGAAGCTCTACAACAACTCGTGGTCCCAGGAGGTCTGCGCCGCCGCAAAGAAGAAGAAGGGCAGGATGGGCGACTGCGGCAGAATCACGGCGATCGATCGAACCTCGAGTGACCTGTTCTGTCCATCCTGCCCTCCCAAAAAGGAACCGGTTCCCGAGGGAAGTGCCACGTGATGCCGGGGGAGAGGTGTTGGTCGAGCATTGTCGCGGGACGTGGACCAAGCGGAGGTTGTGAAGAAGGTGCCCTATAGGCTCTTGTCTGTATTCTAAAATAGCCTGCGGGGAAAAGCTAGTAATAGTACTTGAAAGACCCGTTTAATTGGTTGCAGGTGCAGCTATAATTATCAATGTTAAGCTGTCAAACGACGGCCATGTGGTTTGGAACAGGGACGACACTTCGGGCAATGCTATCATGCCGCAATTTGGCGCCTTCGAGAGACTGATTCTCTAGTATCCTATTCAACTAGCCCCGGCAGACGTTGGAAGGAAGCCAAGGGAAGATGGGCAACTTCTAACTTGGGGTTGCAATCAACAAGCCCAATGCTGCCAGACTTGACTGAACTAACACCGTAGATAATGCCCCAGCTCATGGCATCAAAAGACGCAATATGCTCGAGCGATTTGGGCGTTTGTGTATGATGCAGGGCACCCTGCTATTTGTAAATGTGTGGGGAGACACAAATCGATCGACAGCAGTTGGACTCGGAGGTTCACCTCTCTCTGACTATAGGTAGATGAGAGGATGGGAAACAGGATGCGTGGCCAAAATAATACTCAAAAGAGGAAGGCTGAATTCAAAACTCGAGTCTCTGTAGAAGGAAGATGTCCGTATTGACGGCAGAGCATGGTCCAATGTGGGCTGGACGATGTTGACATCACCCACCCCCAGGTCGGCATATAGTGATTCTGTCCTAACAGTCAGCACCCAGTTGTCCCAAACTGCCGCCGATATCCTCACAGGCGCCCTCGAAAGCATCGCAATCGCAGAAATACTAGTCTGCTGCGGCAAAGCAGTTACGAAAAGTCTCATACTCTTGCCCGGGAACTGGATCCGACTTACTCCCTTCCTGGAAGCAAGTGTGAAGAAGATGGAGCTTGACGGAGTACATGGTTGCTGATGGCGAAAGGCGGGGTGGAGGATGGTCTCGGGTAGACGTGAGAAGCAGAAAACCCGAGGACGCTGAATAGTAGAGAGACCGAGAAGAATGAAGCAGCTTCTTATGGTTCACGCAAAGTACTCGTCACAGCCAACACAATCCTGTCTTGTTGAAAGGATCTACGACGAACATGATACTCGAGATGAAGACCATTGCCTAGTTTGGGTTGATATCGCGCTTCTCAGCCTATCCCAAACACCTTGATTCATGCACTGGCCCCCTGAACGGGCGGACCCACGATCTAATCTGGATCGCGTGCCAAGGCGCGAGCCAGGACGCAAAGCCCGGGACTGCCTACATCATTGGCCAGGATCTGCCTGACCCGGTTAGGTCCAGGGTTCGAGGTTTGATTCTGCGCACTACGCCATGGCCGACGTTGATCCCCCCCAGGATTCAACACGCACACGGCGGAACTGAAATAGAGGTGGCGCATTGAACACGGCGGATTGGCGATACCGTACAACTCCAAACTTGTCAAAAGCAGTCGGCCAAAGCCAGGTATTCCTTTCCGGACCATCGGGACACGCTCGGCAGCATCCTTGAACCGTTTCCGCTCCAAGGCCGACCGATTCATTCAAGACCAATTTCTCGCCAAGCCAGGCAGCGTGTCCAGCATGGATTGTGATTTCAAATTAGACTTGATGCTCGTTTAGTGTCTTAGAATAGAACACCCGCTATTGATTTGTATGCTGGTGATGTTGGCCACCACAACCATGAGACGCAACTCTCCACGCACAGAAAGGGCATAGACAGCCCCTGAACGGGAAACAGAATTGATATAGGTTAGGATCGGGCCTTTCTCCTACGAATCATGGACGCGAATCTATCCTCGGGCGAGATAACCTCTTTTGCTTTTGAAGAGTCCCCCTCGTCGTATAGGCGTTTCACGACAGAAACAAGGCGGATGCGCGTTACAGCGCTCCTTGTTGCTTCCTCTTGGATGGAACAGAGACCTTCTCCATCAGCACGGAACCTGGCGGGAGACATGAATCCAACCCCCGGGAAGCCGCGCCTGTTCCGAACCGGCGCATGGATGCCGAAATCCACCTCCAGAGGCATCCCACTCCATGGTTTCAGAGCAAAAGGCAAGTGAGACCCAGATACCAAACAACGTGGTTGCTGCTGCTAATCGTAGCAGCTGATGGAACTGATGAGCTCTCGGCGTGGGGAGAACTGTTTCTGAGCCAGAAGGGGGGGGGGGGGGGGGGTTGACGGCCAGCTGCTTCACCTTTGTGGAGAACTGCCAACGAAACTGCTCGCAGCACCCAGCTTCAGCTTACCCGCAAGTTGATGGGCGCCTGTCAAAGCGACGGATCACACTGCGCAAGGGCCATACCGTTCTGGAAAATACAGAAGGGGCAGGTCGAGGCGCAGCTGGTGCCATGCGGCTCGCTCATCGGTACGTACCTAGGGCCCAGTCTTGGCGACTGATCCTGCTCGCATCAGTGTGTATAGTTTATCCAGACGGGGGAGGTATATGCAGCAGGCAGACGGCGGGCTGCGGCCATGAGCCGGTTGGGGCTGCAGAGAAGGGCCGGTGCCCATCGCAGTTACATGGCTGGGCTGAACTTGAGCCCGGAGAGGGCGGCATTGGCAGACATCTTTGAATCCATTCAACCAGAGCCACCCACATAACAGCAAGCCCTTGGGGGCTGATGGCCGACCAGGCGGCTGAGGGAGCCACATTCCAAGCCAAATTTGCTCCTCCCGCCGGAGAGGACGGAGCGCATCCGGCCGCCTCCTATTGGGCATCCATCTTGTCCTCACAAGAGTTACGGTATCGGCGGCCCATGCTCTCGGGAGTGTCTGTTCGGTGTCCGCCCAGTTGAGTGTTTCACCCCTCATGCTTCCCGGGAGCTTGGGCCCCGCAAAGGCGCCCCGGAAGGAGGTGCTGGTCAGAGCGAGGCAAAGAAAGGTCAAACAGAGGTCTGCAAGATATTCATGTTTCAGTACGCAGATTTGATGCCCAGCGTCATTCGTTCAGCAACGTTTCCTCATCTTGTGTATCCACACACAGCTTCAAGCATGAGTGAGAGGCAGTGCTTTCTACAGCGACTTTGAAAGATCAGATATTTTGCTGTATATGGGCGTCAGACCTTGAGCTGCAATATTTCTCTGCTTCTTTTACTCTCCATCTCATACCCGGCCCACATACATGCATGTGGTGTAAGCACGTGCCTGGCAGCCGCCCCGTGCGTGTAGCGCTAAGCAATGCCCCACCCAAGCGCGCAAACCGTTCAAGGGCCCACTTTTCCCGTTTGCAAGAAGGACGTCACATCGCAAGCAAATTTGGCTGCAACTTGGTCTCTGAACCGCAGTGTAGAGAAAGTGCCTTGTACTACCCAAGGCCTAACTCTTCCTTCCGGTGGGTCAGACCAATCAAGTTGTCGATCAACTCGGGGGTGCAGCTGGGATGCATGCTCCTGAGCTTGCTCACCATACCCGTCATCTACCGCAAGATGCGGTCCATGGCTCCCAGACTGCGCACACTGCAGGTTGTGACGGATTCTCGCAGCTCGCAGCTCACCGCTATCCTCCTCTTCCACAAGCCATTGCCCCCAAGTTTTCAAACGGACAGGTGGCCCGGTCCAGCAGGGAAGCGAGGTGCTCTAAACTTGACGTGTATCGTGCTTCTGGGCTGCTTCAAACACCGACAATAGGCACCAGGCAGCCATGGATAACGCCACCTGCTCTTCCCATCCCTGACTTGCTGAGGTCGCCGGAGCTGCCGTCCATTCTCCCCGGTGTCCCGTCTCCCGTCGGGCCCGCCACGGCTGCCTCTCCTATTGCCAGGCGGCTGAGCTGACCTGGCCCGCTGCCCAGGCGAGAGGTGGAGAGTATCAAGTTGCTAGCGGTCGTCACTCTGTTTGTGCTGACAGATGGGAGCGCATCTAGCCACAGGTTCAAGGTTGCGGTGTTTTGCGGCATTCCGTTTTAATCTCGCTGTCATGTTGTGCTGAGAGGCTCATTGGAAGTCTTTGAGATCACCAGAGTTTCAAAAGCCCCATGTCCCCCACCAATGATAAACCACCATCAATGAGGCCCCAGCCGGCAAGAGAAGCCATGGCCTTGGCAAGGCAGAGCGGAGCAGCAGGGGGACTGCCAATGTCTCATCCTTGCAAAGAGCAGGGGCACCTGCGCAGAGCCAACGCCATGATTCTGTGAATCCAGTGCCAAACTACAGTCGCAGTGACGCCGCGCAAGGATGCAGGCCCAGGGCGACGGCCCACCTGCCTTCCCCCTTGGGTCGGTCTGTGTCTCCCTCACAGCTCAACCAGCCATGTCCTAGTGATGTTGGGGCTGCCCTGTTCCTTTGGGGCATCTGGAAGGGCGCACGGATGGCCTTGGGGTCTGAAGGCCGGGGCCATTGCTGACGCCATCTCGTAATAGAGACGTGAGACGTCTGGTCAAGCTGATATCGATGCTGGCAGAATGTGAAGAGTTTGAATATCTTAAATATCCCTTCCTTCCACCATGGCTGCTTGACCTGGAACATCACCCTCAGCCATACACCCCACAAAGTCTTTACTTGCATTCTTTTTGACACGGAACACCATCATACACGCCTCGAACCACGAGCCACGCCCTCTCAGAGTTGCCGTGTACCTTGTTTCATCCCACAATGGCCGAAGTGCTCGCAGTGCTCGGGCTCGTGCCTGCCGGTCTTCACTACGTGAAGAATGTATGGAGCACGACTGCAGAGTTGATCGACATCAGTGCCGAGATCGAGCTCTTTTGTATCACGGCCCACCAAGTAAAGCATGATCTTGACTACGCCAAGAACCGCTACTCCGAACTGAGCGACCTTGTCCATCAGGATCAGAGGTTGCAACACTGGATCTACCAAACCATCCCGCGCATCACAAAGACCCTGGACGACTTTGAAAAACTCCTCCCTAAGAGAAAGGAGGGCGCCAAGCACATCAACATTAAAGACAAGGTTGATTACAAGTGGACCGAATACAACATGGTCAAGAACCTCGAGGGAACCCTCAGGGTTCAACATGCGTCGCTTTTGGCCGGCATCAACATGATGAACAATCTTGCCCTTTACAGCCAAGCGACACAGGCCAGAGACCGGGCCAACGGTCAGACCGACCATCGGGTGTGAGCTTGGAGCGCGTTGGGGTACCCCCTGCAGCTGGAAGGGGTTGGCGGAGCTGGTGTGCTTCAGGTATCTCCTTGGGCACTGGGACGGGGGCTATGGGAACGGCCGAAGGACAAGCATGGCTCAGCAGATTGTACTTGGGGTCTTTTACTGTATCTAGAGAACGAGAGTTTGCTCATCATCTTGCATCAATCAACATTGTTCAACACGGCACACTAACCTTTGATCAAGCATCAAGGGTCTCGCTGCCTTTTCCATTCGTGTAGGCTGTCTAACATTGCTCCAAATTGAATCAACACAGTTGTCAGCTGTTGATGAATGCGCTTGGTTGTCAGGAGGGGGCGTAGATGAAGACAATGTTGGAATGGAAGCTTGATATTGAGAGATTGTTGCCTACCTAAACTAGAAACTCCTCCTTGGGGGAAAAGAAGACAAAAAAAGAAGAACGTGACATAAGACACAGTCTATCGTGAAAAGAATGGTGCATTGGCTTATCCCAGCCTTCCATGCCAAAGATGACACGCAGAACCAACCCAGGCTCAGATTTTTTTAATCGGCTCCCCGTGTTCATCAGTCGGCTCCCTGTGCTTGGCCGCCGTCCTCCTGAATCCATCACGCTCCTTGTACTGCTCATACTCCTCCCAGGTCAAGTCGCCCAGACGCAACGAGGTGTCGGTATCAAACATGGCGGGCCTGGAGAACTTGCACTTGTCGATCCAGATGAACTGGAGATGGGGGTAGTTGAGGAAGGCCTTGTCATCCGACACCCACACAGCCTCCCACTCGCAGGGCTCGCCGAACATGATGATGGCGGCGTTTGCCGCACTCTGAAACGTGATCTCGAGGAATTCTCTGGCCCGCTCGAGGGTGCCGTCTTCTTTCATGATGGAATCCAGTTTCAGCGCGTCCATGATTTCGGGGACCATGGCGTTGGTCCTCTCTGTTCTCGGATCTTCCTTCTCCTCATTGTCAAAGGGAAAGACGTGGTCCCGTCGGAAACCGATGTGCCAACGGACAACAACATAGATGATCTCTCGCAGCACGGCGAGGTAATCCGGCCCTGAGCCTTGGGTTAGCGCATATGTGTCCATCTGTCTCTCGTGACCCAGAAAGCTCGACTCACCCGCCCAGCTCAGCTTGCCAAACTGGCTCAGATAGTGATAGAAGGTGCTGACCTCGGGGGGCAGCAGACTCTCCTTGACGTCGCAGCGAGGGTGCATGCGCTTGTAGAGGACTTGGGCGAGAAAGTTCATGACTGCCCGGATCGTTTGAGGGGGTTTGCGATCGATTCCGACCAGGTTCCCCCGTTGGCAGGCTCACCAGCAAGCCGCACGAGCTGACCCTGGTCGAAAAGGGCCTCGGGGACAGGTGCTGCATCACGCCCGTAGCGGATGTAGTTCCTCACAAAGTCTCCAATGAAGCCCTCAAATGAGCATACTTCGTTGATGTCTTCCCAACCCAGCATGGGCTCAGGGCGTCCCGGAAGATTCATGCGGTGCTTCCAGATAGGATTACACCTGTATGGACGCTTGATCATAGGTTCCCGGACGATATGCGGAGAGATGGGCTTCCCCTTGGGACTGAACCGCATCGCATCGCATTCCTCTTCTTCGGGGGCGATGGGATCAGGCGCGGGGGGAGGGGAGGTGCGTCCTCGGAGCGGTGCCGGAAGCTTGGAAACGAAGGACTTGAGAGGAAGGCAACGGCACAACCAGAGTGCCAAAGCGACCATGGTCAGTGCTCCAACAAGGCCGACTGAAAGCCCGATGAGGATTCCATGAGTAAAGGTGAGATTGGCCATGTTGAAGGCGGTGGTGACCTGGCGATGATGGCGGGTTGCAGCTTGGGCAGCCTGAAAGAAGGATTCAGAGCCGATTAAGTAGTCATTTCTCGCCCGCAGGTGCTTTGTTTTCCCTTCCCCATGTGTCCAGAGGTGTGTGCCAACAGGCTGATATTGTCTGCCTTGACTCCCTGCGTAACGTGGGAGCACAGGCCGTGTCTGCACCGCCCATGGCTTGGCTAGCCGCCTATTGACTCCCTATTGTTGACTACCCGTCCGATCCCCCATTGGGCAAGCGGCGGATGGACACTCCAAGCCCTGGACGCAGTGGCCGGCTGGCATCCTCTTGGCATTTGATCTGGCGTGTGTCTCGGGGGGTGCATGTAGCCATCACGGCAACCTGCAGCCTTGCTGTTGCCAACGGGGCCGGTGGCCGGGCGGTGGGTAAAGGTGCAGAGGTGGGAAGACGGGCTATCCATGTCATACCCTTCCATCTATATAATCCCGGCCTGTCTCTTTCCACATAGTTCCTCCCAGATTCTCGCATCAACAAGGTCTAACTCACTATGGCCGATCTCACCATTGGTATCGATGTCGGAACGACGGGCAAGTTCTTCCCCCCAGACCCAGCTGCCCGTATCGACATTTTAACACGCACTTGAACAGGCACGGCCGTCGCATACTGCCCTCGTGGGTCAGACAAAGTCCACGCCCTGCGTTGGGGCACCAGCGGCAGGGACCAAAAGGTTACCACACGCCTGTTCTACGAGGCCGGGGAAAAGTCGACGACTCTGCTCGGCTGGGGATTCGATTTTCCAGATGATGACTCGGACCATGTCCGGGTCGAGGAACTCTTCAAGCTCCAACACGGACGAGCCGGCGCGGACCGCGAACGAACCGGGCGACTCTACGTCGACTACTTGGGCTGTCTGTTTGACTATCTGTCAACCTGCTTCAGGCCAGCTCAGCTGGGCGGGAAGCCATGGGACGCAGCGACCGTCCAGTTTCTATTCAGTGCCCCGGCTACGTGGGAGCCCAGGGACGTGGATCAATTTAAGAGCTTCGCCTCGGAGGCCGGGTTCGACAAGTTTGCCGGCCACACCATCGCGGCCGCTCTAACTGAACCGCAGGCTGTTGCAGCGTATCAGCTTTGCGCCCCAAGCCCACCTACCTCCTCAAGGACCGCGAGATGGTGCTGGTTGTGGACGGCGGCGGCGGCACAGGGGTAATGACCTCCCTCGATCCTCCCCGCAGCGCCCAGACTAACCGGCCGCAGGACTTTTGTCTCTTCTGAGTCGAGGACGACGGACACGGCGGGACGAGAGGGATAGAGCCTCTCCCCGTAGCAGGTACGTCTGTCCTGCCCTGGATCATGGTAGCGGTGGCTAACTGAAAGACCGAAAGGCAAGAAGATCGGTTCCGTCTATATTGACCGGGGATTCGAGCGAATCGTGTCGCTGGCTCTTCAGGACGTCCGTTCGATTTTGACTGGCGCCCCGGAGCGCATCGCGCAAAAGATGCGCGGGGACGAGGGATTCCTGGAAGGAAAACACAAGTTCGGCATCACTCCTCATGCCGACATGACTCCCATCAAAGTACCCGGTCTCGGGGGATCCGAGAGCAGCCCCAACAGAAAGATCGTGGATGGGGCTTTTCAACTTGCCGGGTCAGTCGTTGGTTGAGAAGATGAAGATGCCTCGCTTGCTAACGCGGCTGCAGACAAGAGATGCAAGGCCTGTTTGACGATCAGGTCTACCAGTTCAAGGAGGAGATAAGAAGGATGATTCAGGGTCTCAGTGCCTGGCTGGAGGTTTCGAAACCCTCTGGCTCTGGCTCTGGCTCTTATGCGCAGCTTGCAAGTCGATGCCTCTCCTTCACTCCCACCACAGGTTTTGACTAACAATAGCGCAGGACTGGCTTTTGCTGTCTGGGGGCCTGGGGAGCTCCGCCTACGTGAAGCGTGAGCTCACACGCTTCTGCGCCAGTGGCCAAGTGCCACTGTTGAAGAAGACCAAGGTGGTCCTGTCGGATGAGCCGCTGCTCTCCGTCTGCCAAGGCTTGGTTTACCACGCCATCAGGAACCCCAAGACCCTGGTCCGCCACCGTTCCCGAATGTCATTCGGGATAGCCTGCCGGATCTCGACCGGCCGCTCGGCCGAGAAGAGATTCAGGGAGATCCAGAAGGAGGCCAGGGCGACCCGCCAGGCCACCGTCTCCGAGTTTGGCAAGACTTGGTTCGTCGACTGTGTCGACTGGTTTGTCCACAAGGTTTGCCGCCTTGCCGCCCCTTGGAAGCGGTTTGTCAGCTAACGAGGCACAACAGGGCAAACAGGTCAATGACACGGGCGTGGTGAAATACCCGCACTATGCCATCTTCCCGGCGGAAACGCCGGTCGACAAGAGGATCTGCGAGGTCAAGATCGTCACCAGTCCGAGAACGACCCGTCGCCGTTCGGTGACGCAGGTATGAACACCCTGACCGACCGGGAGACACAACCGTCATTGCTGACATGCGTACGCGCCTGATAGCCGACACCAATCCTCACGGGTCGATGAGAGTCGACCTCTCGCTCGTAGACCCAAGCACGTGGTCCCAAAAAGGGACACCATTTTGCACAAGATGATGCTGAAAAAGGGTCATATCAAGATAGAGTTTGACATCGAGGCCGAGATTGGTGCCGCCTCTGTTAAATTCCAATGCTGTGAGTAGCACGAGCCTCTCCCCCACCCGGGCAAAGCCCAGATGCTGACGACGCAAGCGCAGTCGACAAGTCCAAGTCGAAACGTCTGAGCGACACTCTGCGGCTGGCTGTGCGTGGCGTGGAGGATCAGGGGGAGGATGGCGTACTGCCCATCCACCAGGGCATGGATGACTATGAGGAGTAGAGGGGGCAGGAGAGTGGAGGCATCCGACACCAGGGCATGGATTGGCTACAGTTGGAAGGGCAAGGCGGTGTTGTATCTAGACGGGCATTGCAATGGCGTTCCAGAGTCGCCATTCCATACATAGGCTTCTCATGCATGTAGTCTTTGTTGCTCAGCTGCGCTCTTCACTTCAAAGGATGCCCCTCTATTGACGACTTGGGTGCTTTGAGCCGAACCAAGCAAGTGGCAGGCCTGGGTTATCAATCAGTGTGAAAATCCCCGCTCGTCCATGGCCACGGGTCTTGTGGGAAGAGCAAGGGTTGGCCGTCGTGTGCCTGCTCAGGGGAAGTTGCTGATATGCAAAGAATGAAAGATCTTTAGATAATCCTGCTTGCTGCAAAGGCAAATAGATGGTTGAATCCGGATAAACTCGAGATATAAGCAAGTCTCATCCATATGAGTCGAGATTCACGCGCAGTGCTGCCCGTCTTTCCCACTGATGGGTGGTGACTGGCATCAAAAAGGGGGGCTGCGGCATTACATGAATCTCACCCGTCTTGGTAGAGAAGACGCAGGTGAACAGCAGAGACAAAGAAAACAGCAACAACTCCAATCTCAAAACTTGTCTTCCATCCACAACGGCACCTCCACCAGCCCTCTCATCTCCTCCACCGTCTCCTCCCACAGCAGCCCCCTCACCCTCTCGCCCTCGGCCGACTTGACAAACCCGCCCAGATCGCCAACCTCCTTGTCGTCCAACGGCATCCCGTGCGTCTCCTCCCCCACAACCACCGCCGCGTTGAGCCCTATCCACGCCCCCTCCTCCGCCGAACGCGCCCTTAGGGCCTTGACCATGTTGAGGGGGATGCGCAGGTACGCCGGCATCACGTCCGACAGGTTGGTCGCCACCATCCCCGGGCAGAAGCTGTTGACGATGACCTTTTCCGGTGGGTACCGCCGCGCCAGCTCGAGCTGGAAGAGGACGACGAGGGCCTTGCTGTCCGGGTAGCCCGCCATGGAGGGGGCGCTCCCGCCCCTGTCAAAGTGCTCCAGCACGCCTTCTCCTGGCTTCAGGGGCGCTCTGCCCGCCATGCTTGTGATCCGGTGCATGCGGCTGCCCGTCCACGTCACCCTCGTCGGGGACCCCTCTCTCTCGGCCGTGGCCTCGAGCAAGGGGAGGAGGCCGAGGGTCAGGAGGACGTTGGATAGGTAGTTGACCTGGATGTTCTTCTCGTGACCTGTGGGCGCGTACTCGCGGTAAAAGGTGCCGATCCCCGCGTTGAGCATCAGCATGTGGAGGCTGCCGTGCTCCCGTTTGAAGCCATTTATGAATTCTCGAACGCTGACATAGTCGGCCGTGTCCAGCTCCATGACCTGCACGGTGGCCTTTGGGTTTGCCGCCTTGACGGCCGGGTCGGCCAGGAGGTTCTTTTTGACCTGCTCCCCCTTGGAGACGTTCCGCACAGCTAGCACAAGTGTTGATGTCTTCAAAGCCAGCAGCCGCCTTGAAAGCTCGAGGCCGATGCCTGACGTTGCGCCCGTGACGATGGCGGTCTTGGACGAGAGGTTGATGCCGGGGGGCAGGGGGCCGACACTGCGCTGGAAGAGGCCCATGATGGTGATTGGAGGTGGCTTGACTCGTCACGGCGTGTTTCTGGGTAGATCCTCTGATGGCATCTGCCTCGAGGTTGTTTCTTGCATGGTTATTATATCTTAATCCCACTTACACACGGCACATATATACTCCCTCGCCCAACTCGGCCTCACCCATACAAATCCCCAACCACACCAAAGCCCAAGAATTCAAGTCCATCTCCATTTCAAGCTTCAGAAATTACAAACCAAGGGCTGATACATGTTCCCGAAAGTGCCCAACTCCGACTCCGCTGGCGGGATTCAAGTCCGCAATTCCTCCGCAACCCGACAACCACGCCGCACGCACAGTTGAACCGACGATTACCAAGACTGCAAAAGCCTTCTCTTTGTGGTTATTTGAAATTTATGGAAAAATGTCCCCGCAGACGAGCCGAATCCCGGCCCGACTTGTGCAGCCTGGCTGTCAGTGGGATGGAGATGCGCGTACTTCGGGCAGGACGAATAGCACCGACGTGGGTGGTTGAAACCATTGCTGCGGGAGGAGCGGTGCTTACTGTCTGGAGGTTCGACGCGTCGCCACGAGGCATGATACTATGTGGTCGATGCGAGGTTCGAAGGGTGCCAGACCCTTCTCTTGTGCCATGGCCCTTGTTCCTCTGCTATCGATGGCTTTCCCCTAGCCGCCAGGCACAACAGTGAAGTAGTCCTCCGCCTCGTCCTGGCGAGTTCAGTTGGTGCTCCGTCTGCCACTTTTTGTTGACGGGACTTCTCCTAGTAGTCCAGACAATATTGCTTATATAGGTACAAGGCGCAAGGACACGCTCCCAGAGTGAGGTTTTGCTATGCACGGGGCCCGTTATGCCAAAGGTGACAAGTGACGCGGGCCAGGCTCCAAGGGCCAAATACATGGCCAATCTCAACACCTTCATGGTGAGTTGCGCCCCGTCGGCTGCTGCCGGATTCCATGAGGCAGTTGGATCTAGCAAGGATCCCACGTGTGGTGGAATGTCTGCATCATGTTCCTCTCGTGTGGAATCTAGGGCCCGATTGAGCATATTCCCATCCTTCTTATCCATCAACGTCATGACTGTCCCGTTCTCATGCCCAGCCATCACAGTCGCTCGGAATCGCCGTGTGAGGTTGGCTCGGGTAATTTACCGGAGCAGCGTCAAGGGGCCACGGAGAAAAGCAGAAAGCGACAGGTATGTCACCCTGGGGCGCGTCCCTCTCACGCGGGCATGACACAGGTGCCGAGAGCCCTCAATCATGCCTCGGCCCCGACGCGTCTTTACTCCATGTCTTTTTAATCCGTTTCCAAGGGCTGGACGAAGCCCCCGAAGAGCACCGTGTTGGCATCTCGAGTCAAAGCCGTACTTGATGGCGCTTCATTGTTGTGTTGGGTCTGTACCTCTCCCCCATCTGCCGGAACCCAGAGGTAATGCTGGAAGGGTTATCTGGTCGAGACACAGCGGAGGTTTGACAGTATATATAGGATGATGCGATGAGCCCGCCGCAATCACACATCTCCCGATGATTAGGAGACAAGGTAAGGAGGCGTGCCAGACGCCAGGTGTCGTCGGAGCCCAAGGTGTGGACCGCAGGTGAAAACTCAGCGCGGCATGGGATGAGGCGAAGCACGGCCAAGATGTATATACCGATGACAGGAAAACCCAATCAGTTTCATCTCCGTCATATGCGACCAGGTGGAGGCCGCAGTGAGCAAAGCCCGGCTGTGCAGCCAGACTATACATATATAGAACGAAGAGTGACTCCTATGGTCCAACACGAAGGCGAGGGCCAGTTCTTATAGATGTGCTTCATCCCAGATTCCTGGTCACGCAAGCTTGCCAAACATGTTTTCTCTTTAAACAGAAACTGTTTGCGAAAACAGGGTATATTGAACCAACATCATTGACTACCTAGCACCACAACGCCTGTTCCGTGTACCACCTACCCCAACCCATCCCCAGAAAAGACTGTCGTAGAAGCAACAAAACAAAGAACCGCTTTTTGATGATCAATTTTGCTTTGAGCTAGTGCTTATGCTCCTCGGTCGTCTCTCGGTGAGCCGACAACTCGGCAGTGAAACCCTGAGGGGAATACCGGGGGACGCGTAGCCGCCCTGGGAGGAGCCCATGCTGCTCCTCTGCGAGTCCGGGCCTGAGGGGCTCGGCTGCGGGTGAGACCACCTGGGGTCGTAGGAGACCTGCGAGGCGGTCGAGTCGCGGTAACTCGCAGTCAGGTTGGGGCTCGGCTGGGACTGGTTCAGGCTTGGCGATCGCTGCGGGTGATAAAAGTCGCCGGGGAGCTCCATGGGCATGGTCTGCATGGACGTCTTTGGCGGTACGGGGGGCGCGTAGTTGTTGTTGGTGGTGGTGTTCTGGAACTGTGGCGGCGGAGGCGTCTGCGCCTGCTGCATCTGGTACGGCGTCTGGGGATACTGAGAGCCGCCGGTGCCGGGTCGCGCGTACTGATATGTCGGCGATGGCAGCGGTTGCTGCTGCTGCTGTGGAGGGTACTGGTATGGTTGAGAATAGAGGGGAGCAGGACTCATGGGACCAGGGCCAGGAGGGAATTGATTGTCGACCATGGTTTGCTGTCGCAGCAGCTGATTGTTCACCGTGTTGGACCGATCGGCAGGGTTAAGAGTCTTGAGCTTTCCATCCTCAAACATGCCCTTGAGGATACCGGCGTCCAACAGCTCGGCCTTTTTGATCATGCGGTTGACCATCTCAACGCTGGCCTTTCTCGACTCGGCCTTGACAAACCCCATCATGGTGATGTTGCACTTGAGGTCAACGTCGGTGCGCAGATACAACCCTTCCTTGGGCGCGCCGAGCTCCTCGAGGCCGAGCTCGGGCTGCTCGGGGGGTTCGATGCCCGGCTGGTTCCCCTGGACGCGGTACCGATTGCGCATGTCGACGCCAAGCGGGATGTAGATGTGCGTCTGCAGACCCCAGGGCATGTCGTGGAAGCAGCCGTTAAAGGTGAGCTTGCCGGAGCCGATCTTGCCCATGCCGGGGATGTACTGGATGCGCTCGGTGATCTCGTACCAGGTGCTGTAGTACTCGTCGGCGGCGGCATTGCGAGGGGCGGGGATCGGCTTGTGGGAGATGACGAGAGGGTTGAGGGTGATGACCTCGCTGTGGGAGTGGAGGATGTCGATGGCGAGCTGGCGGGGGATGAAGCCGGGGATGGGCGTGATGATGGTGAGGGTTTCTTTTTTGCGCAGCATGGTGACGTTTCGGTGGTGTTTCGTTTCGTTTCAGCAATTGTTGGTCTCGTTACGTATCGCGTTACTTTGTCGTCGTCGTGATATCGCAATATTCCGCCACTTCCAAGCTTGATTCGTAATGTCGAGAAGCTGCTGGTACGGGTTACTGTACTCAGGACTGACTGTTGGTCTCGTCAACGAAGCAATGGAACCCAACTCGCGGGGGACAAGAAGAGGGTTTGACCAGGAGGGGAGGGGGGGCATAGGGCATTAAAAATTATCCCCGACCCTGAGCAAAGCATGGAAGAGCAAGGCGGCGGTAGCACGAGCTCGTGGAATAGCGATCGCCAGCCACACGCGCAATCCCTCCCACCTTGAACCGCTGGCGTTGATGGATGGGGACGCTAACAAGCCGCCACGAAGGGGATGATGACGTGAGATGGACGGTTCCATTCGCCGCGGGCCCGCTTGGGGAGTTGATCGTCGAGAGATCAGAGCAGGTCCCTTTGCTAGGGTTTCCAATGATCTCGTTCCGATGCGCGGCCTGGCAGCTCAGTATCGTCATCCAGCAAGGCAAAGCAGGTCCTCACCCATGACGCCCAGGTCTGGGCACGGATGCCATCGACAAGCATCTGCCACCATCTCCAAGCCCCCAGAAGCCAAGCCTTGCGCCCCATCGGCCGGGATTGGGGCGCTGACAGATCGCGGCACTTGGGTAAGCGGGTGGCATATCTTCCGGGCATACGCCTCTTCATCGGCGACTATTCCAGGGCGCCTTCTCGATGGTTCCCGGTCCGCTGCTGTTCCGTCCGCATGATTCCATCCAAGGACGCGCGGTCGAGAGAGGCTGGTGCCCTCTAGATTAGCGCCTGGGCAGCCGATTTAACCGTTGGTCAAGGTTTGGGCACGTGGGTACCCTAGATCCATCCATTTATTGCAACAGACGTGTCCAAGGGGCCGTGGTGTATTGTACTGTATGTAATCGCATAGGTAGTAATGAAACAGAGACGATAAATCATGCTTGACCGACTTTCATACCCTCCATCAACTGCCATGTAGTGGTTGCATATGCAGGCACCTGCTTGCCCGTTGGGTGAACCCCGCTGATTCAAACATCCCGCCTTTTCAGCCACCACCTGCATCAACACCAATTCATCACATAATCAACCCTCTCGATTACCCATCTAGAATGATATCACTTTTTTACAACCAAAAACTCCTCACGCCTTGGGCTTCCTCCCAACCATCAGGTACATTGGCGTAAACAGCTTCCTCTTGCCCCCCTCAACCAGCGCATCAGCCGCCTTGCCCAGGCTGTCAGCCGTCTTCCTCGTCCCCTTGGGTGCGATCCAGAAGGCCTCCAGCGCGCCGATGACGTTGTGCATCACCAGCCTCCCCCACTTGTTCATCCGGAACACGGTCAGCATGTCGCTCAGGGACTGCGCGTATCTCATGTCGCTGTCCAGGGGCCAGTACCACGGCGCCGGCCCGTCGTCCTCAGCTGCTAGGTCCTCGTTCTGCTCGAGCTCGAAACCTGCGTCCTTGATGGCCGCGAGACCGTCAGAGATCTTGAACATTTGTGCGATGCCGTCGCCCTGCTCAATGTCGAGTCTGATGCGTCGGTGCTCGAGGTCGTCGTTATCGTACTCTTCCGTCATGAGCCATTCATAGACACCAAAGACACCGCCGGGCTTCAACACCCGCTTGATCTCGCTATAGACTCCCTCGAGCGAAGGGGCATGTACGGTCGCTTCGATGGCGTAGACGGCGTCGAAAGAGTTGTCGGGAAACGGGATTTTCTAAACACTGGTAAGTAACCGCACAGCAGAGAAGCAAACAAGACTCACCATAAAGTCCCCCTGCACAAACTTGAGCTTGTGAGATAGACCCTCCTTGTCCGCATAGATGCTCGCCCGCTGCACCTGGTACTCGTTGATATTCAAACCCGTCACGTGAGCCCCCGTGAACTTGACAATCTCCCGGGCCGGACCGCCGACGCCGCAGCCAACGTCGAGAACCTTCATGCCGGGCCGGATCCCCATGCTGTGGGCCAGGTAGTGCTCGTGGCGGGCCACGGCGCGGTGGAACGTCTCGGCGTAGGCGAAGCGGCAGAAGTGGAAGCTCTGGCACCATCCGTACTCGTAGAGGTCTGTGGCGAGGTTGTAGTATCTGGAGAGTCAGTACAGAACCATGGCTTGGAAAAGCAAAGAACCCACTGTCTTGTGAGGCTCGCATAGTTGTCGGTTCTCTCTTGTCGGACTGCCTCAACTTCGTCCTCAGCCTTCTTGTTGTCCCAGTACTGAAAGTACTCGTCGACGGCAGCAGCGTGGGCCTTGTTGTCCTTGTTCACCATGGCACGCATCCCGCCCTTGGAGTCCTTTGACTGTCGGTGAAGGACGCTGTCAAAGGCATGATTCCTCGCCTCGTCGTAGGAAATGAGTTCTGCGGTAGACATTGTGTTTGTTGGTTCGCCAATTGGATTGTTTGTTTTGAAAGGATGAACAAGCAGTGAAGAAGGAAGCTGATTGAGAGATACAGAAGCTTGAGTCGAGAAGAACCCTCTGTTTATATAGATCAAGCTGTTGCTCCCTGGCTTTGATACTGCACATCGCCTAGACAGAAGCTTGCTGACCAACTCCATAACCTCCCGCGGCTCGCTTCGAATATCTGCCTCTCACCCATGTTGTCTTTGATGCAATCCTTTTGCGAAAACGAACAAGAATTACGATAGAGCGTATCGCTCGGTTGCGAGCATCTTGGGGTCGTGCCCAGCTGGTGAGTGGTTAAAGTCCGAATACGAGATCCACAAAGATCCCAACCCGAATGCGAGAACCGCAACTCAAGATAACCGAGTATGGATCTGGATAGGAAAGATCTGGGCTCTTGACCGATGAGATACTTTTCCTCTAATTGGACTAGGAGATCTCGTTCCTGGGATGCAGGACCGTGGGGTGCGAGCTGTTGCCGGATTGGTAATGAGACCTGCCCCTGGCTGCCTCCATGGCAAGATATATAATAGGTCTTTTCCCGGGACAGAAGCTCCATTGATCCATTCTCCTTGGCTTTGATATTCGTTCATCTCTTTGATGCCTACTGCATGGTACATTGGGTTCAGTTTCACTGCGCAAGGTAACCTTGACAGACTACATTCACAGTTGATTGTTCCGAGGAACTGCCAAATCCCCCTCACTCCCTTGATTGTTCTACAAAGACAGAAGATACACAATCCTAGGCTGAAAGCTCTGAACCATTCAAAGGCCTCGAGTAGGGAGGGTGGGCCCCCGTGGCGCAGCAGCTTTGGAGATGAACCGCTCTGTCCTTCAGATGAACTTTAGAGAGAAATGGCCATATCCTTCAGAGGAGCTTTAGGGGAGCATTCTAACATATTGAGCAAGGGTGGTCTCTCCATTAGAGGGGCAACTTGAGAATCTCTCTGAGGTATGGGGCTCTTGATAAATGCATCAGACTGTTCCCAACTTCTATAGGAGTAGCCCAGTAACCGCACATTGGCCTCATCCCCTCGCAACCTCCTGAATCGTCTTGACAAACCTCTCCGGATCATGAGCAAACCTCCCCAAAAACCCCATCAACCCCATCCTTGAGCTTCTCAAACAGCCCAGGTCCCGCACTACCCCCGTACAGAATCCTCGTCTTGCCGCTCCGCCTCTGCACGCTCTCCAGCTCCCGGATCGCAGACGTGACGCTCACAACATAGTCTGCCGCCGCCGGCTGGGCCGCCCCGATGGCCCAGACGGGTTCGTACGCGAATACCACCTCGGCGTCTTCCGGGATCGCGGACAGGACAGCTTCGATCTGTGTTTGGCATTGGGCCACTGCTGTCGTGTGGGTTTCCCCGCGGGTCTGCTCGCCGATGCAGACGAGGGGTATCATGCCGTTGCGCGCGGCTGCGGCGGCTTTCTTTGCAGTGATCTCGTCTGTCTCACCAAAGATGCGACGTCGTTCGGCGTGTCCGACTTCCACGAGACGGGTCCCGACTTCGGCGAGGACTGAGGCTGATACCTCGCCCGTGTAGGCGCCCGTGTCCTCCCAGAAGGTGTCCTGAGCGCCGCACCAGATCTTGTGGTCCTTGACCTGGTCTATGACGGAGACGAGGGTTACATGGTCGGGGATGATGAAGACGTCGATTTCGTTCAAGAGTGAAGGGTCGGCGGAGAGGAGTTGCAGGAGCTGGTCGACGTATTCCCGGGTGCGGGCGGCGGAGAAGTAGAGCTTTGTCGAGACGCCGACGATGCGGCGGCTGGGTTGTTGGACGGATGCCATTTGATTTGTATGGGTATGATCTCAGTGAAGGGTTCTGTCGCGAGAATTAAGCCAAAGTTCAGTGCTCCGTATCGACGAGGTTCGGGTGTGATGATTGCTGCGCAAAGACGCCCAAGACTCTATCGACTCGAGCTGCTCAATCAACGATCAAACTCCTCAATGTTAAAACTGAATGGATAGACAAAGGCCCTCTCTAATGCGTATTTATTCCTCTCAAGTCCGGTCATGAGACGTTTTCCCGTCGCTCAAAGATGACCACCACCCCGCCCCCTCCGGGCTTCCAAGATAGGAAATCCGGCACCTGCGAATGCGGAGAGAGCTCCATCGCCGGCTATCCTCTTTCTGCCTCTCCACGATCTTGTCTAGCTAGGTAGGTAGACTACTTCCCTCAAAAGATTGCCAGCGCATTTGGCGGCGACCCGATCAGCCCCGGCTGGTTCAGCGGCGACGAAGTGATCATGAACGAGTACCTCTTCCTCTCCCTGCAGTACGCCGCCAGCTTGCTGAGATCCCACAGTTCGCCGATGGACATGCCAAAGAAGCTCAGGCAATATGTGTGAAGCACTATATCGTATTAGCCAATGGTCTCAACCATTCCAATGATGGCCTTACCTAGGTCCTTCATCCCGCCGACAGATCCATCAGGCTTCAGAGGGGGAAACGCCTCAAAGCTGCTCGAGTCGGACGCAGCGGCCGAGAAGCGCTTATTCCAGAGCCATCGCGCAGTCTCTTCGCAGCCGTGCAGACCAGAGAGCTTGGCAGCAGCCATCTTGCCCAGACCCTCGGGATCCATCCTGTCGACGACTTCTGTCGCAGCGGTTCTCACCAGGAGGACATCGCCAGCCCGGAACTCGACGCCCTGGTGCGCAGCACAAGCCTCCAGATCCTCCACCGCGATGCGGTTCCCGTCAAAAGGATGAAACTCGATGCCCTTCTCCTTGGCATAGGAAGCATAGTCAATCAAGACGCCTCTGCCGGCGATACACCCACGCGTATGCCAATGGTCCAGCGTCGGCATCGTATTCGACGCCGTCGACTCGGCCGACAATGCTTCCTTGTCCGGGTTTGCGCCGTTATAGGCCAGACCAGAGTCTTGGTGCTGGAAATGGCACAGGCTGTCCCATTGACTGCTGCCCTGCGTGTTAAAGTCGAGCTCGTCGTCCCACGACTTGCCCTGCTCAAACGGAAGCTCCGCCAGGCTCTCGGGGATGTAGAGGACCCTGTGCTCGACTGCTTTGCGTCCGGGGATCGCGAGCTTGGACATGGCGTTGATGGGCCAGCTGGAAGCTGTCAGCGTTGTCACGGCAGGAGGGGGTTCGTAATTACTTGAGAGAGATTGAAACACCGTCTTTGACCTCGTTTCAGACCCAATCACGAGGCGCAGCTTGACATTCGTATAGCTTCATCAGGATCCGAATACGTCTGGATCCACTGGCTCTCGTCAGCCACTTCACCTGGTTAACCCACACTGACTAGCTCATTTGAACCAGTATATGTTGCATTCAGACTATATCCTGGCCTCTGTATCTACTAATTCATCACCTCCTTCCGAGGCCAAACATCTTGACACTATTCTTCCAAGCCGCCTCAGCAACCTCATCCACACTGACCCCCTTCAGACCAGCAACCACAAACGCAACCCTCTCCATGGTGCAGCTCTCGTTCCTCTCCTTGATCATGCACTTGCCATCCCACTTGTCCTTCTTCTTGGCCTGCGGCAGCCCCTTTGCGTTCACGCAGTACCGCTTCACAACGTCCGACGTCGCCTTGAGCTCCCCCCGGCGCGTCCGTCTCGATTTGTAGCGACCCGAGCGGGATCTTGGACGCCATCTCCAGGCTCTCTGCGTCCTTGAAGCTGAAGCCGTTGACGCTCACGTCGAGGCCCATGGACACGAGCTTCTCCATCTGCGACGCCGACCCGACAAAGCTGTGCACCAGACCCCCGCGCGGCAGCTTGTCCATGTAGGGCGCCATGATGTCGACAAAGTCGTCAAACGCGGCGCGGCAGTGAAGAAACAGCGGGAGATCCCACTTGTTCTCGACAAAGAGGTCGAGCTGCGCTTTAAAGGCCCGGATCTGCACCTCCTTGGACGCGTGCACCTCCCTGTCGTAGTCGAGGCCCAGCTCCCCAAAGGCGGCAATGTGGACGGGATCCTGCGCCAGCGCGTCCTTGACCTTTTGCTCCAGCTCGCCGAGGTAGGCCTTGCCGCCCTCGTCCAGCTCCGAGGCGTGGTACGGGTGCACGCCGACGGTGATGTAGCACTGTGAGGGGCGCGACTTGGCGATGCCCTCGTTGAACGGGACGTCGGCGAGGGACATGCCCGTGAGCATCACCTTGCTCACGCCGGCCTCCTTGGCCCGGTCCAGGGTGTTGGCAAAGTCTGGCTCGTGGGACTTTTTGCCGCGGTAGATGCCCTTGAACTCATTCGCAGTCGCCGTGACGGCCACCTGTGGTACCGATCAGTGAAATCGATACCTAATCATGATTCATAACTCACGTCTGCGAAGCGAAGCTCTGTCGTGGGACCCGCCGGGGCGGCTGCGGGGAATGGGCTCAGGTCGACAGGAGAGGAAGACATGGTTTGTACTCTGCATCAGCAGTGAATCAATGGTTCTGTAGGAATGGCTCAAAAGGGGAAGGGCGTCGTCTTTAAGTTGCTGCGGAATAGAGTTCGCCCGCATACCACACGGTCATGAAGATATCATGCTGCGTCGACCCTCGATTAACTCCGCCCCTAGAAGCTTCGTTTGATCCACGACACGTCCAATCAGATTGGGAAACCCTATTGTCTTGGCCGCCAGGGAGGGAGACTAAAATTACGTCAGCTGCCCGTAGGTGGAGGTGTTCCAGATGCTCTCTTCATTTGATCCTCTCATTGCAGATGGTGGAGGCAGATACATCAACTAACGAAGGGCTTGATTTGGTTATTGCTGCAAAACTCCTCCCTAACTAATCCCCAAGCCAAACTCCTCATCGCCGCTCGTCCAGAAACAATCACTAGACCATAACAGACATTCTTGACCCCCTTGACTTTTGGCTTCCAAAACCCCCAAACACACCAGGCATACCCCGTACAAACCTCAACACGCCATACAAGCCTCCAACATGAATCCGTAAACACACCCACCAACACCACCTCCAGCAAGCGCGTCATCCAAGACGCCTTGAGCCAATGACATATTCGCTAAGCCCTCATGGTTGGGCCGACTACGAAGAATCATTTATAACCAGACAGCGAGCGGTAAAGACTTGCAACGACGCCATGACAACATCACGCAGTACCATGTTCGCCAGAGTTGAAAACAGTCAGAAGCAGCAAGGAAACGCAGCGAGTGACCAAAGCAAACGGAAAGAAAGCGTAGCAGCAGCAATTAGCTTAAATGAATTTGAACTGATGACAATCCACCGGGAGGGGGCCGAAAGATCTCCAACGCCAATCATGATTCAGACCAAGGGAATGGGGTGCGTGGTGTCGTATCGGAAATCCAGAGCTGCCATAAAACTTAATGAGCTGTGATCCCAAGTCAAAGTCAAGAATGGGTATCATCGCATTCGCTAGCCACGGCAGGCAGTCTAGATCTGCTTGACACGATGGCTAATGACAAGGCAAGATAATTGAGTCCAAGGAAAAAATAGCGTGGGGCGTTGGTCGTATAAAAGCCCCTTCGTCAACGAGTTGGTCGTGATCAAATTACTGCCAGGCCACGCGTCAGACATGCTTCATCTTATAAATCTCCAACACATGCTCAGCTTACCTGAGGGGGACCGGCGGGGCCGGGGGTCCGGGAGGTCCGGGAGGGCCCTGAGGACCAGGAGCGGGGCCGCCAAAGTGCTGAGGGCCGTAGTTACCGGGTCCGTGGCTGGGCATCCCCATGTAGTGGGGAGGAGGAGGCGCAGGGCGGTAGGGAGTACCAACACCCGAGTTGTTCTGGGATCGGCCCCAGCTCAGACGGACGCGCGAGTTGCCAATGGGGTAACCCTGCATCTGGTTGATGGCCATCTCGGCGGCGTGGCGGTGGACGAACTGGACGAAGCCGCAACCCTTGCCAGGGGGGATCTTGACGTACGTGATCTCGCCGAAGCCCTGGAAGAAGGACCGGAGCTCGTCCTCGGTGACGTAGCCGGACAGACCACCCACAAAGACGGTCGTGTTGTTGGGGTCGGTGAACTGGTTCATCTGGGTAGCGGGGTTAAAGCCACCGTAGAAGCCCTGCTGCTGCCCTCCATTCCACATCTGCTGCTGGGGCATGACACCGCCGCCCATCATGGGACCGCCGTTGTGCTGGCCGTGGCCGAAGCCGTGATTACCGCGGTTCTTAGGGGTGGCGGTAGAGATGCGCATGGGTCGGTTGCCGCAGTAGACGCCCTGCATCTCGACGAGAGCTCGCTGCTGGTCGTTCTCGTCGGAGAAGCGAACGAATCCGTAGCCACGGCTCTGGCCAGACATGGCATCTGTCATGATCTTGGCGGACTTGCACGAGGGAAAGCGGGCCTGGAACAGAGAGACCAAAACGTATTCGTTGACTTCAGGGCCGAGGTCGCCAACGAAAATGCTGTACTCGGGGCCGCGGTCGTCCCTGGAAACTGCGTTAGCAATGATCGAGTTCGTCGACGAGGTAAGTAAGCGTACCGGCGGTCAACGAGTCCTCCGCCAGAGGCCCAGTTCAGCTTGAATTGACGAGAGCTGTTGGGGACAGGGGTGCCGTTCAGGCCAAGGGCCTTGGTAGCAGCATCGGGAGACTGGAACTCGACGAAGCAGTAACCAGCGTTGCCGGAGTTCTTATCACGGATAACCTTGACATTGACGGTTTCACCGGCGGCCGACAAAAAGACGCCCTTGATGAAGTTCTCATCCATCCAAGGCTCGAGCTCTCCCATCCTATTTATCAATGAGCCATGCTGATCTTGCAAGCCAAGCCATGCTTCAGCTTACCAGAGAGTCGTCTTAGGAGCCTCCTGGCCAGCGCCTGGTGGAGGGGCAACGGCTCCCATGTCGGGGTTGGGAGGAGTACCGTTGGGGAACGACATCTGGTTGGCAGGGGCACCACCATTGGCCGGGACGCCAGAAAAGGGAGCGTTAAGAGGGTCCATGTCGGGCTGCATAACATGTTAGCTGGAGTCGACGAGAGGTGGAGGATCGGCGAAAGGGACGGCACCCGGGTCGTTCGGGAGTCGCTGTCGTAGAGGATGGGTCGGGTGGTCGTAGATGCACATACCGGTGTTGGGAAGGCTCAGATGATCAAAGATGCGAGAGCGAAAAGTGCGATTCTGTGGTGGTTAGCACACCTGAGCCTGACGATGCGCCCGAGGTTCGACCTACTAGAAGAAGTCGCGAAGCTGAGTTGAGCAAGGCAACAAAGAAATGAGGCTAAAGGCAAGTTAGCGATCAGTGCCCGTCTCGATACGCAACGGTCGCATCCAGCCAGGGCGCCGGCTGTGCGATGTGGTGATGTGAGAAAAAAGCAAGTGGAGGAGAAAAGCAAGGTGGAACAGGTCAAACAGAGCCGACACGCTGCGGTCCATCCAAGCCAGAGCCAGAGCCAGAGCCAGATTCAGAGCCAGAGAGATGCAGAGGGTGCCTTGATCAGTGTCGACAGTGCCCAGCAGTGCCAAGCAGTGGCTGGTGAATCAGCAACCAGGAAACCATCCCACGCCAGATAATCCCATGCCAAGAAGGTCTGGAAAGCCCGCGAGGAACTGCGCCTTGAAATGCCATCCCAAAGTCGTAGATATCTTGTCCGGTAGGCGATCCGACCAAACCAGCTCCTGCAAAGGCCGCTTTGCCCGGTGACTCGGCGGCGGGGGGAGACGCATCGCAAATCAAAGAATCACTTACCGTGCGTGATAAAACTCGTACACGTCGTAAACACAAGTCGTAGAAAAGCTAGAGGGGGTCCGTCAGCATTACTCTGTCAAGTTGCTTGCGGAATCAAAGAAGACAAGAAGCATGTGGAGGGAGAAAGGATGTGCAAAGTCGAGAGGCGCTCTTGCTCAGGGTGAATCGGGTTTTAAGGAGCCAGGCTCCTGCCTTCACAGCGCCACCTCGCAGCCTGGCCACTCTCCCCAACAACAATGATGATGCAGTAGAAGACAGATCTCATGCTGCATATTGTTGGCCTCAACACGATGGCTCAGGTACCCGAGCCTCGCTGCAATCTCGGGCCTTTCGCGCAAGAAATCCCCTCGCCGTGGGTCACACGAAAGGTAGTTGCAGCAAAACCGAACAAGAAGGGCCGCTTACCGTCGAAGAATCGAGTGTCCGAAAAGCACAACGAAGTCAGTCGCTATAGTTGGATCGTAAGACCTTCATGAACCAGTTAGCACGGTCATCTGGACCATGTGGTGTTGTCGCGAATCAATCCCAGACTTCGCCACCAAAGCTTGCCCTACCTTCACGCCGAGTCTATTCCCAAGGGGTAGAATCTGCAAACGAAACCGGGATGTGGGAACGAATTGGAAAAAGACTAATGTCCAGACCCAAGACCAAGACTCCGAAAAGTAGTCGTACAGATGTGAATGAAGAGTCTCTCAGACGCCGTCACGCCGGTACTAGCAATGAAATGCTTTCGAGGGATTGAGGTGCAAAACGCGAAATCGTCTTTCTCACACGGGTTGATCCGCTTTACCAGGAATTCCAAAGGAATGTGGTAAGATAGCTGCAAACGTTCCCGAAATGAGCTGAACCTGTGGTCGCATGTCAGCAATGTGCCAGGGGATTGATCAAGTTGCCCTCCTCCAGGCTGGGTAGGCAAGTGGCTCTAGAGGTCTGATGGAGGCCGTGAGGATATGGTTCCAATTTTGAGTTATAATCAATCCAGAGTTGTGCGGCCGTGTTCGTCAGAGGAGCCCCAGGGCCCAGTCCCATCAGCCGTGGACAAATGACATTGCGAGATCCCGCAACTCCAATTCGACCTGATCCTATGGAGGCCTTTCCAGGGAACTGTGCTGGATCATCAGGTAGCGACATATCGGGCGCAGGATGCCCAACCTCCAAACTTCCACCGGGTGGGAGAGCACTGAGCCAGCAAGGTGGTGGTTTGCGCCTTTGGTGTCCAAAGTATCCTCCGAGCCCGAGGGCTGCGCTTGATGCCCATCGTTCCACTGTCTTGTTCGGGTTTCAAGAGGCCTTCTTTCCAGGTGGTCGAGCTCCGGCGCATCCCGAAGTTCCGCCACGGCAGTTTCGCATTGATATCGGTTTCTCAAAACGACGCCGATGGCCGCGATGTTTTGGTTCAACCAAGGTGCAATAAAGGCTGCTGCGAAGCGCTGAATCATGCTGTAGTGGTGCGAATCTCGAGAGTGACGAAGCGAGAATGCGGCAACTGGGGGAGATTGCGCGGCTGGCGCGAAGATGGACCGAAGCGCGCGCGATCGTGGTCGAGATAGTTTGCGTGTGGGTGATGACGGTCGATGAGCGTCGGCGATGCAGCAAAGCCCAACACTCGGCGCAGTGGGGCGGGGTTGCGGTTCATCAAGGTCGAATGCCTCGTTGGACTCATCAATTCCAAAGCAGGCCCCGGGCGGGCGTGGACTCGGCCGTGGTGATAACGTTCGCATCGTTCGTCATGGCGCGCGTAGCAGGCAAGATGATGCCTGACTCTCCAGATCGATCTCACAGGCCTCCACCAAAGCACAAATGCCAACCACAAACGCACAATGCAGGGAATCGACGGACAAAGGGGCAACAGAGAAATGCATACTCACTTTTAGGCGCCAACAAAACAACAGTAACTGTCACAGCCAACTTTCCGAAACACGCGCAAGGGAAGAGCCGTGAAAACCGTGATGAGGACAAAGATGGATGAGGGGAAGGAAGCAGAAAGAGAGTCGTGGGATGAGTCGTAAATGCGGGAGACGGCAAAGGAAAAAAGGCAAGAGCTTTTTTTTTTTTCTTCCTTGCCTTGTTTGGGCCTTGGTCTTGGGAACAATCGGGGGCACGCGGGGACGAGGGTAGGGGAAAATTATCGACCGGGGGGTGTGGGCTGCCGTATCCGCCGACAAGGGATCTTGGATCTTGGTGTGGGCGTGCTAAGGGTGGCACTGAAACACGGCGACGGACGAATGACGCTGTGAAGTCGCTGGGCGAGTGACGGAGCGGCTGCAGGGCGTGCGGAATCCAGATGAGATGATGGCAACAACGGTAGGTAGCGCAGCGAGCGCAGTGCAGCGTAGCGTGGAGCTGGGCAGTGGGCGACCAGGCGCAGCAACGGAGACTCCGTAACGCGGACGCGGACAAAGCGTTTTTGGTGACGAGGTACCTACTTGGCAGCAGCAGCAGCAGCAGCAGACAAGAGAAGCAATGGCACAAGGGACGACGATGATGGGAACAACGGCGACAGCGACGACGACCAAGGATGGATGCGATTGCTTTGAGGCAGCAGATTTTTCACGACAAGGTCAGGCAGGCAGGCAGGAAAAAAGGAAATGCGGCAGCAGCGGACAAGAGAGGGGGGCAAGGAAGGGCCAGGAAGAGGGCTTTTTTGGAGAACAAACGCACAACATCGAATTACTTTTCCAGTGGAGGGGAAGCCCCGACGAAGAGGCTCACTGTGATGATGGTGGGAGGGTTGGAGGGGTGGGCGTGTCTCGAGAAAAGTGTGTGTCGCCATGTGGAGAGAATGGAAGGGAGGAGAAGGAGAAGGACAGCGTCGAGGAGCTGTGGGCCCTGCCCTAGCAGCTTTTTCTCACTCCTCGTGGACTCGGCCGCACAGTATTATTATCGACACTTTTGATGCGTTCAGCAGCTTCAACCCCCAGCATGATCGCCGGCTCTCCCCATGTCCCATGCCCCATGCCCAGTCACGGCGAGGGCGATGGTCAAGGAGCGCGCGACGAAACATGATGGAAACAAGCCCGTCCCCCTCGACACCAGCGATCCGGGACCGCAGAGCGATCGATGGGGGATCCCGGTCGTTTCTTTTGACGATGCCGGCACAGTCCGTATCAAGTACCGTGGACGGAGGGACAGGCTGAGAACCGGTGGGCATCACAGCCATGGAAGCTTTTTGGTATGCCTGCTGCGCTGAAAAGACGAGCCCTGTGGGCTTGAGAAACCAGGGCTATCCCTGACGGCGGGCGTGGCACTATCGCAACAATTGCTTGTGCCCAAGTCTGGTCAAGTCAGCACCGGGCACCGTTTGGACTGGAGGACACGGTTGAGACACGACCACGAGAAGGCTTCTAACTCTGAGTTTGTCACGTATACTTCAGATCGAATGGCCAAAGAAAATACAATTGTTCCCAAGAAGAGATGCTTTCCACGTCTTCTCATCATTTTACTCATGCCAGGCCAGCACACTACCCTTCAGGGAGCAGTGATGCCTTGCATTGTCCGTCCCGCGTGGACGGGCAGCCGACGCTCAACGCCGGACGGAGCTGGGCGAGACGAACTAGCCGGAGGCACTGGACAGCACCCCTGTGAGCGCAGCCCTGCTCGAGGTGGATCATGAAATCATAGGGCATCTGGAGCTGGATTGATTGATCGAGAGAGCAACCCCGATCTGGGCAAGGACGCAACCGGCGATAGTCGACCACCAACTGCCCGGACAAGGGCCTGCTCACGACTCGCTCTGTTCACTGATCCTCCAGTTAAAAAAGGCCAGCCGCAGCAAGGAGGGCAGCTCGCTGTAGTGATTTGTCGGATCGACAACACCAATGCCGGGCCAGGATGACATCGAGACAGCTGCAACTGGCCTCTTTTTTTCAACAAGTCGCAGCTCGTAAAGTTGGAGCTTGGCAGAGCGGGCGCGCGTGGAATGAAGGGCACCTTTGCCGTCATTTTCTGATCCGGCGTGGGTGCGGGAATGTGCCCAGCCAAAGCAGCAAGCGACATTGTCTCAACTTGTCATCTAGCTGAGCAATTCCCAGCCATCGTGGTCGATTCGTCTGCGATTCTTCATCGCGGAAAGGGTCCAAGGCCCGGTTCTCCGAGATTGCTGTCTCAACTGCAAGATCTCTCCCTTGCCTCGCCTTGTGGGCAAGCCTCGCTGTGTCGGACCCTCGATGTGCTGCAAGGACAAGCAGAGGCGAAGAGGAGTTGTGGCCAAGTTCTTTCCAGGTTCGCTACACATCATTGGCAGGACAGTCAATGTTGATCAGGCTATGCTCAATTGCGCTTAGTTCTCCCTACGCAGTCCATCGACAGGCCACATTCTCCAGGTCAAGACATCCACAAACCGTCCATGCCTCTCTGCCTCGGCATCCTCCCGTCAGATAGGCTGCTGGCGAACTGATGGCCCGTCTTGTCTCACTTGGACCCTGCAACTCGAGACAGCAGCTTGCCGGAGCTGTTGGTCAACCAACCGTGCGAGCCTCCCTTCGTTCGCATGCGCCGGATGCGAACCCAATGCCTAGGTAGGTAGGTATTACGGGACTGTAACGAGCTGAGAGCGGGCTGGTGATAAACCCTCATTCGCAGGGTGTCAACTCAAAACTGACAGTGTGGCGTGGCCCCAAACCCCATGCCGAAATGCCCTGCTCCCAGCAAGATCTCGGTGCGCCGCTCATCGGCGCCAAGGCAAACGTGGAGGAAGAGGTGACCTGGGCTGCACCAGGTTTGAACCCTCCTCGTGATAGTTCATTTTTTTCTCACTTCCCACCAACAAAGGGAATTGGTCAATTTTTTTTTCCAGAACCCTGTTGATTGCTCGCTTGCGCGCCCGCCATTCGACGAAGCGGCCACCGTTGCATCAAACTCCGTCTGGATTTTTGGTTCTACCGAAGCGTGCCACTGCAGGGCGCCGCCTCTATCGCCAGCTGAGCAGTCGACAAATGGGAGGTTTTTCCAGGGCTCTGGACATTGTTGGTGGATCACTTTTGCGCATGAGAGATTATTTCTTACATCCACCATGCGGCAACCTCTGCACAGCCAGACAGCCAAAGCGACGGCATATCTTTCGAGCTCGCCGGGTCAAGGTCCGGCCTCTTGCTGCGTCCAATGAGGTTGGCGATGCTTATGCGCACAAGACAGCGCAGGGCGTTGCCAAATTGGAACCATCCATTGCATAGCAATTTGCGTCCTGTGATGACTTTTCGTTATCATGACTGAGCATGAAGAGAGGACTCGGGCTTGGTTTCCTCAGAGTATATATGCGGTTTCTCGGCTTCATTATAACCCATTGACAGCCACCTTTTGATAATGACTGGCGGCCTTGCTCCCAGCTTCTGGGCTTCGGGTTCCTGTTCTCTAGCTGCATCCGCATCCGTCAGGACCAGGGCCCTGGATACTGCTTGCAGATCGTCCAGTCCCTTGCAACTCTTCAGCTGGTCGAGCTCGGCCGCAGACCGATGACGAATCGCATACAAAAGGGGTCTCTCTTGATTGTCCAGCCCAACTCGCAGCATTTGCCGAGACCAGGACAGAAGCGCAACAACTCTCTGAACCGCGAGCTGTCTGGCCATCGCGTAGACATGGGACTGGTCAGACTCTACGCAGTAGCGTGAAGCCGATGAGTTTTTAGCCGTCCATGACACAACACTCGCATCATATCTGACAGGCCCTTTCTTCGCAAACATGTCCATCTCGCGGGCGTGCCTTTATCCGTGCGGGGCGCCCGCCAGGGAAAAGCTACCACGCTGTCATCCATGTTCTCTGCGCGGGTGTCGTTGGTTCCTTTTGTATCAAAGTGCGACAATGGAATTCGAGGACTGTCGAGGCCATCAAGAAGCAGGTACTGTAACTAGACGACGGCTCGCGCGCCAGAGACAGTTGCTATTACCGTCTCGGATTGAGTCCCCTTTCGCCTCCCCGTCCTGCTATCTCGTCAACCGAAACAGGCGAGCACTGCCCCGGTGCGATTACGAAGCGTTTGCATTCCCAAGATTAGCGGCGCGATTGGGTGCGTGCGGTAAGGACAGGCCTGGTATCTTGATGCCAGCAACTCGAGGACATCTGGAGGTGAATTTTTTCGGCAATATTGCACTTGCTCAGCTCATCAATCATTTTAAAAAACCTAACCATCTTAGAAAGAGAAGAGATACCAAACAACGCATGGTCCATCTACCCATGATGTGCCCTGAGCTGAGAATGTGCGTCACAGCCATGTTGGCGAACATCAGGCAGTGGACCAAATTAATCCGACGTTTCCGAGAGTAACGCCGGTGTAGCGGCCAACAACCTCAGAGCCGCATTCAGCACAAAAAGGGTTCTGTGTCTCTTGGACCATCTGGATTCGTTTCACTTTAACGAGATGTGCTACTGTTCCTAACAGATCAGGAAACAACTGCCCAGGCAGTCAATGCATGCAACGTTGAGCAGTGCTGTCGCATGGTATTACAGCATGGCAGGGAGGTGACTCTTTCATGCTTGTGCTGGTGCTTTCAAGCGGAAAATGGCAAACCCCATGTCCAACAGAAGCAGAGGTATCATGAATCGCAGGTGCCTGGCATCACCACCATGAATACAGAATCCAGCTCAAACCTCAAGCTTACCAATACTGTCCGAGTCGATTCATCTGGACGAGCAGCTGGGTGGTGTCACGTGGCTTGTGCTTAGTCATGCGCCTGCCTCGTCACGACATGGTTGACTTGGCGATAGGACCAACCGCGCCAGGAACACCTCGTCATATGGAGTTGCCTGCACTCCGGGTTAATAGAAAGTCGGGTCACTACCTAAATCGCCACAAGAAACTCTTCCTGAATTCATTTCCCGCCTCACATCCCCTCGTGCTCTGCTCTTCCCGCGTCTCTTAGCTCAGCCAAGCCGACACGAACACCATGGCTGCCCCGTCGTCCAAGGAACGGGAGCTCCAACTACTTGACAACGTGGACTTCAAGATCCTTGCTGTTTCCAACAAGGAGAAGAAGCTCCATGAGCTCTTGCAGCGCTTTCTCGCGCCGGTGCTTCTCAAAGCTGCCAGTGAACATGAGGAAGTCAGGCTCAAAGTGAGCTACCCAGGTCACCCGAGTATCTACACGTGCTGAGCTAGTGCAGGTGCTTCGTATGTTTGGTTCATTGCAGACATTCATTCGAGCTCCCGAGTATGGACGCGATATCTTCAGCTCAAGGAGAACAGGCACTGATCAAGTCTAGGGTTATCTTGCCCGTGGAAAAGCTTCTCGACCAGTACAAGGCCAACGACTCCCTCATGGTCAAACAGCTTGATGTTACGGCCATCCAGCACAGTATAGAGCGTCTCGAAGATTATGAGCGGAGAGCACTGATCCCCAAGGCCCTGAAAGGCTTCGCCAAAGACAGAGGTCAGATTCGGGCTGGACTCTTCTTCAACATTATCCTTCGCCTTCTCCTGGACGTCCGGATACCCCCCAGAGGCAGCGAGGATGACAAGAACTTTCGAGAGTTTATCGGCCTCTCCGACGAAGATGACGCAAAGTTTCTCGCCAACATGATCACCATATTCATTCGGCTGCGACCACCTCCAGAGGGTGGGGACTGGGCACTGGCGAATCCCACCGTGTCCAAGGATGAGATCGCGTCCATCAGCCCGGAAAAGCCAGAATGGAAGAAGGTCTTTGGACGGATGTCCGAGATGAAGCGCAAGCTTGTTGCGTTCCTCGCCAGCGGTGCCTTCACCGACCAGGAAAAGTTCCTGCCAACACTCTATGCGGCATCCAATTTTGACAATAACGTTGCATCATCGGCCGAGGAAGTCCTCAAGAGAAGCTCTGTTTCTATGGAGGACGAAGCCCTTGTCCGGCGCCTATTCCAGGCACACTCGGTATTGCCGGCAGCGTATCGAGTCCGCATCCTGAACATGCTCTCCAAGTCCCAGATTTCAGCCACCATGTCGGATGACATTATGGATGTGGTCAAGCTCAACTTTGCAACGCGGGACGACACCGATTCGTCGAATGTGAATGTGAACCTGGACCCCAAGAGCACACTGGAGAAATCCAGGCTTCACGGCGCCACCTTTCAGTATCTTGCCTGGCTGGCCCGCGTTGGCCCGTCACAGCACAAGTTCACTGTTGCTGCGCCCATCACCAACACCATGGTTGCCTTCATCAGGGCCAGCGGCTGGCCAATCGCGACGCAGACGTCAAACGACGACATCGAGCTTCGGTCCAAGGCATATGAGACGATCGGTGTCCTGGCTAAGAGCGCCGATATGCCCCTTATTGGCCGTGTAGGGCTCGCTGGCTGGCTATTCCAGTCACTGTCGGAAGATCCTTACAGCGATACGGTCGTGAACATTGACAGCGCGCTATCGAGCATGGCGGCGTGCATTTCGCCAGACGCTGGCAGCGCGTCCGCCATGCTCAAGAAGATGCTTCTGCAGTACATAGCTCTGTCTGAAGACGCCCCAGCTTGTCGTAGTACGCGCCATGCTGTTGTCAAATGGGCCAACCAATGTCTAACATTCTCGGATGTTGTTGGCCGCTTCATCGACATCATTGCCATCGGAGCGCGTTCAGATGAGCGAAACGATGTCATTGAGCAAGGGCACAGAGGTCTTGATCCTTGGACCTACTATGCGCATGTCGATGATAGCCCCTCCCTCCCAGACTGGAAGGAAATGGTGGTTGCCTTCTTTGGTTCAAAGATGAGCCCAGAGATCAGTACGGAATCATACTCTCCACCTGAACCGATCGAGGAATTCCCCTCCTTTGAGAACTTCCAAGGGTCTTGGGGAGGAGCAATTCCGGTTGCTCTGCGGTACTGCAGAAACATCATGTTTCTCACGGCCCTCGACGATTTCAAGGTTGAGCCCAACTGGGTTCAGGCTCTTGATGCTCGGGTCAAGACGGATATCAAGACACGGGAAAAGATTCGCGCGTACCTACAAACAGTTGACAGCCGCTTTGTGACCTGGTATCTGAAATCATGCCTGGAGGGTATGCTTCGCAAAGACGCCCCTATCACCGAAGAGTGTGTTCGGTGCTTTGTCGATGTGGCATCTCTCAGTCCCAGCAGCGCCTTGAGCCCCCTGGTTGATTTTGCTACGAGACTTGTCGATTTTGTCAAGTCAAACAGCAGGGACGTTCAGTCGCTTGCCGCCCGAGCCATGGGCATTCTTGTGCCGCATTATTCCTGCCCCCCAGGCACTATCGAGGGCTGCCAGAAGATTCTCACACCCCCTCTTGAGCGTGCCCACGAAGCTGTTGGGGGCGACTTGAATGTCGCCGAGGGATATCTGCTGGCGTACAGTTACGTCTGCTCGCGAGGCGTCTACTACGGGCAGCCCTTGCCACCGGATACCCAGTACCCTTTGCGCTTTCTGGCAAGGGAACATATCCCCTCATCTCTCTACGATGCCGCCCTCGAGGCATTCGCACAGCTGTGGACCGCTGGCCTCGCCATTCCCCAGCGTGAAGGCGATGATTCTCTGGAGAAGGTGACCAAAAAACTCGTCACCCAGGCAAAAGCGGGCAATGAGAAGGCGATTACGGCGCTCGGCAGATTGGCTGCCGGTCTTCAGGACATTGACGAGGATACAAGCACGGGCGATGATGGCTGGTCTCATGGAGTCATCGGCGACATTCTCAAGGAGCTGTTTACGCTTCACGAGATGAAGCAAGTCGAGATCCAGTTCACGGTGGGCGATGCCATCACCGCAACGCTCGCTCGATGGGATTCCGACTATGTGAAGCTGACTCTTGACGTCGAGCCGCGCAGCTCTCTTGAGGGACGCGGAGGCGCGCGAGAATCACGACTCACGGCCGTTCTCGACAAGCTTTTTGCGGATTGCAAGGCCACAAAGCCATCGCTACTCAAGGCATCAGGCATCTGGCTGTTCTGCATCGTCCAATACTGCTCACATCTGCCCCAAGTACAGTCGAGACTGCGGGAAATTCAGGCCGCCTTTATGAGACTTCTTAGCGCACGGGATGAGCTCGTACAAGAGACAGCGTCTCGTGGCCTGTCCTTGGTGTACGAGCGTGGTGACGCAGACCTGAAGAGCACCCTGGTCAAGGATTTGGTTTCCGCTTTCACGGGCTCGGGGACTCAGCTCAAGGTGGAAGGAGAAACAGAACTATTCGAACCAGGAGCTCTGCCCACTGGGGAGGGTAACTCGATCACATCCTACAAGGACATTGTCAACCTGGCGAACGAGGTTGGCGACCAGAGACTTGTATACAAGTTCATGTCACTTGCTGCAAACGCCGCGACCTGGTCGACTCGATCAGCTTTCGGTCGCTTTGGATTGAGCAATATCCTCTCGGAATCGGAAGTCGATCCCAAGCTGTATCCCAAACTCTATCGCTACCGGTTCGATCCCAACAAGAACGTCCAAAGATCCATGGACGACATCTGGAAGGCTCTCGTCAAGGATTCCGGCGCGGTTGTCGACACGCACTTTGATAGCATCATGGAGGACCTCTTGAAGAGCATCCTGGGCCGGGAGTGGCGCATGCGAGAAGCCAGCTGTGCTGCCATTTCCGACCTTATCCAGGGACAACCGTTCCCCAAGTACGGCAAGTACTATCGCGACATCTGGACGGTGGCACTCAAGGTGCTTGATGATGTCAAGGGCAGTGTGAGAGAGGCAGCCCTGAAGCTCTGCATGGCTCTCTCGAATAGTCTTGTTCGGCAGCTTGAGGAGGGAAACAATGGGTCTGCTGCTGCCACAATGATGAAGGAGGCGCTTCCGTTTCTCCTCTCGGACAAGGGCGTCGAGAACTCAGCCAAGGACGTTCAGATGTTCGCAATCATTACGGTTATCAAGATCACCAAGCAGGGAGGCAAGGCTCTACGACCATTCATTCCCGACATGATACCTCAGCTCCTCAGTCTACTCAGCTCGGTTGAACCCGACGTCGTCAATTGGCATTACCAGAGAGCCGGGGAGGACAGCCGAGACCAGATCGACAAGATGCGGTCACAGATGGTGAACCAGTCCCCCATCTCAGAGGCTATTGAGAATTCGCTTCGGTTCATCGACGCAGATATCATGGCAAAGCTGGCACCTGGGCTCGAGGACTCGATCAAGAACGCCATTGGTATGCCTACCAAGATTGGCTGCAGCCGAGTGTTGACAACGTTGTTCACACGCCACGTCAACGACGTCAAGTCCGCCAGTGGGCGGTTCCTTCGACTCATGGAAAAGCAAACCTTGGATAAGAATGTCGAGGTCAGCCAGGCGTATGCTCGTGCTACCGCCTACATCCTCAGGGCAGCTTCGGAATCAGCCAAGAGTCGGTTCTGCCAACACGCCTTGGACGTGTACTTGCAAGCTGAAGAGGAGTCGCGCCGTCAAAAGATTGCAGATGTGATTGTGGCGCTGGCCAAGGTCTCGCCGGATCACTTTACTGCGCTGGAGACAAAGTTGCTTCCATTCTCCTACCTGGGTTCTCACGATACAGACGAGTATACCAGCAAGGTGTTTGAGAAGGTTTGGGAGCAGCATGCTGGGAGCAGCCGCACAGTCGTTCGCTACGTCCCGGAAATCGTCGCTCTTGTGGAGAAATCCTTGGACACGGCACAATGGGCGCTCCGACACGGCGGAGCCTTTACGGTGGCAGCAATGGTGTCGGGCGTTGCGAGCGCGAGCGACGCCAGTGGACAGATCAGCGATGCCAACTTGGCCAAGATCTGGCCCATCTTTGACAAGACTCTGGCTCTCAAGACCTTTCCCGGCAAAGAGAAGCTGCTCGAGTCCTTCCCAAAGTTTGTTGAAAAGGGGCGGTCCCTGTGGGAGACGGACTCAAAGATTGCGGCTCAGATGAAGAAGATTGCGCTGCGAGAGGCCAAGCGAAACAACGACGAGTATCGCGTCCCTGCTTTCCGCTGCCTGTGGGAATTCGCCAAGGCCAGGGATGACCTCGACCTCCTCGATGAGATTGCCGACATTGTGACGCCCCATCTGGAAGAGCTGGGAGACGAGGATAAGATGGAGGTTGATACCAAGGAAGATCTGGCGGAGAAGACGGCTTCAAATGGCATAGAGGCTATCGCTCGAGGATACAGCCGTGCCAACATGAAGCAGGATTCCCTCTCAGTGCTCAGCAAGATCATCAATCTTGTCAAGCCCAGCCTGTCGAGCCCCAAGTTTGCCTTGATCAAACGCCAGGTCTGGTATGAGTGCGTCCGCGACCTGATGGACGATGCCACGGCTCCGTCGTCAGCGGCCAACGATGAGGAGGCTGTCGCACTCACATATCTCCTGAGCCTAGACATGGACCTGGTCGACACGGGCACAGAGGCGCAGAGGGTCATGAGAGCAAAGGCCATTGGTGCAACTCTCAAGGCCAAGGCAAGGGGGTGTTTGGTCAGGCTGGCCCTGATGGAGCTCAGTTGAAGGATATGGTGAACAAAGCGTTGGAGGCAGAGCGGTCATTGGAGGTTCAGAAGGTGTTGAAGGAGATTCTTTCTGGGCTAGAGTAGAAGATTCGTAGCATTGATGGATAGAAGTAGAGCGAGTCACAAGCGTGCTATTGGTGCCAATGACGATGCAGTCATGTCTAGCCATTGAGTTGCTTTCATTGTATTAAATCACAAAAGGTGGTACTAATGCTTGGCTTTCTTTGTTCACGCCCACTCAATAACAAACATCCGGATGTTCGTGATGCAGCCTACCTAGCATGGGCTGTGAGACTCGATCCACTAAACCATACAAACGAGGGCCTTTCCGCACAAAGAGTAACTCCTTATACTCTCTTTAGACTAGAAAAGACATAACCTTCTAAATAATGCCCTAGCTATGAGATTTACCTTTTTCTTTTATCTTCTTTCTTCAACTTTGTTATGTTGGCCTCACAGCTAGCGTCTAGGGTAACCAACTTCTCACGGACATCCACGCCATTCCCGTCGCGTCATCGATTTTCCGAATCGCCTAGAATTTGCCCCTCCATCCCACCGAGGCCACTGGAAGCGCCAAGCTCCACAGCGCCCAGTTGCGTCACTGTGGTTGGGTGCCTGTCTTTTGACGTCTGTGCTTCACTTGATGGATTCATTCGCTTTCAACTCGACACTTCCGCCTCACAAACCGTCGTCCGTCCTTGGTCAAAGATGCGCCCATAACCAACACAAGCAAGGCCGCCCTTTGACACTGACGTGTTTGGAAGTTGTTGAGCTGAATCAGCTCTCAAGAGAAGGGGTCCGCCTACAAAAACCCTCTCACCTCGTCCTCCTCCTTCCCCGCCGTTTGCTGTAGCGGGCATCGACTTCGCTTCGAGAGCTTCACCGAACCTTACGATATCGCACTCAACACTTTACCACGACTGCATTCTTACACTATAGTATCTTACGACTACTACACGCCGCAGAGAAGCACGCCGACAACCACCGCCGTGCTGGGAGCGTCGCCAACCATGGACGACAACATCTCCACCTTTATCGCCATCACGGGCGCAAGCGCCGATGTCGCCCGCAGCTTCCTCGAGATGACCGCCGGCAACTTTGAGCGTGCCATCGAGCTCTTTTACGAGAACCCCGACCTTGCCTCCGGCGTGGGAGCTGGTCTGTCGGCCAACACTACATCAACGAACCAACCTGCGCCCGCGCCCGCCGCCGCATCTGCTCGAGGCAACATTGGGAGGCAAGATTCGGATGGCATCATTCACATCGATAGTGATGAGGATATCGATATGCAGTTTATCGAGGACAGCGATCGCGAAGAGGATAGTGATCGCGCCGCGGCAGCCCAGGCGGCAGCCCTGGCTCAAGAGGAGGAAGACATGGCCATGGCCAAGCGGTTGCAGGAGGAGCTCTACCAAGAAAACCACGGCTCTGGGTCGGGGGCTGCAGGCGACGTGAGAGCCCCCATTGCGCGGACCACTGAGACTCTTGTGGCCCCTGGCTGGGGCGGTGGCGAGCACGATGATGGAATGGAGGCCGCCTTCTTGGAGGAGTTGCGACGGCGGCGACAGCAAGCGGCGAACCAGTGTAAGTACAAGGCCTGGTCTCAATAGTACTCTGCTGACATGCACAACACAGCTCGCACTGGCGGACCGTTTTCGCAGCAAATATGGGGTGATCCCGAGCACCGTCCTGCTCAGTCGTCGACCGAGAATGGCAGCACCCACGCGAGACGACTTGAGGACCTCTTCCGGCCTCCATACGATCTTATGGCGCGCATGTCGTGGGATGAGGCCCGTACGCTTGGCAAGGAAGACAAGAAATGGATCATGGTTAACCTCCAGGATATGAATGACTTCAACTGCCAAGCCCTGAACCGGGATATCTGGAAGGACAAGGCTGTCAAGGACTTGATTTCGGAAAACTTCATCTTCCTGCAGTACGATAAGGACTTTCCCGATGCCGAGGAGTTTGTCACCTTTTACTTTCCCAACCAGACACACGAAAACCCCGACAACTACCCCCATGTCTCCATCATCGATCCTCGAACCGGCGAGCAGGTCAAGGTGTGGAGTGGGAGACCCTTCCCCGGCGCCGAGGACTTTCACGCCGAGGTTGCCGAGTTCCTGGATCGGTATAGCCTGGCTGCCAACAGCAAGAACCCCGTGGCCAAGTCGACGGCCCGGAAGCCAAAGAGGGTGGACGTGGAGCGCATGACGGAGGATGAGATGCTCGAGATGGCCCTGAAGAACAGCTTGGAGGGTGCTTCAGGAAGCCAGGGATCGACACCGAATGTTCACGACCCCGATGCCCTGACAAAGTCACCAGGGCCAGCCGACGTTGGCAAGGGCAAGGAGCCAGAGGAGGCGCCAGTCGAGCAGAACCCATGGGCTCTGATCTCCAGCGAAAACTCGCACACGGAGCCAGAGAACAACCCTGCCACCACCACTCGCATTCAGTTCCGACACCCCACCGGACGTGTTATCCGCCGATTTAATCTCGATGATTCGGTGCGTCGCATCTACGAGTGGCTCAAGGCCGCGCCTCTGGAGGGCAAGGATGGCATCGAGTTTGAACTCAAGAAGATGCCGCAGGGCCAGGATCTCATGGAGAGCCTGGACGCAACCATTGCAGACACGGGGCTGAAGCAGGGAACAGTCATGATCGAGTTCATCGAGGACTGAGGCTCATGTGTTTTTCCTTGACGCGAGAAATGATTTCCTCTTTTTTCCAAGGCCATGCGCGGATCACGGCAGGCATTTGCAGATAGATCAGTATTCGGAGCCATCGGAGTGACTTGGGACTGGCTGAGGTGCAGGCATGTTCTGACTCCTAGGGGGGGCATCTTATTGGGATTGTTTTCACGGTATTACCATATGGAGATTGGGTTGGGAGGCTCATGTCGTTAGACAGTTTTGCTCTCATGATTCAGCGGCGACGGGAAGGGGGGAATGTAGTTAGGCAATGAAACGAGCATGATTGACTCGGTGTTGCTAATGAAGCTGTTTTGACCAACTTGTTTGGCTGTTGTTTGTGAGGCATGTTTGCAAGCTGGTCAGTATAATCTCCCGCGACCAACGAATGATGGAGATTCACGTTCAGCCTCTAATTTCCCTCCTCAGCTTGGACCTCTCTGGCATCTTCTGGTCGTTGTCTACTGGAGGTTGAGGATGATGCACAAGATTTGCTAGTCTGAGCGGCGTGGCCCAATCGCGGAGGCGTTTCAGCATGAATTAGAGGGGCAGCCAATCAGGAGCCTCAAGATCCTAGAGGTCCAAATGTGTCTTTACGAATCGTTTTTATGCAGAACGTGAGTTGTCCCTTGGCTGCGGGAGAGCATGAACTGAGGCTGAGCTGGGAGCTGGAGACGGAGGGCCAGTGCGGGGGATTTGCTGGCCGTTTAGGCGGCCTGGTGTGCCATACGAAGGAGGATCTCTACCTAATGAAGAGCATTTCTCATACTCATTTAGGTCAAGAAGGCTATTTTTTCGTAATAATTTCAATAAATTAGATAATTCTAACCCTAGCTATTAGAGCAGTATCTTCCCTCTATCCTTTCTTCTCTTCTATCGTTAGTGGCATAAACCCCGTGTGCTGATCATGGACGTGCCCCTCCACTAGCGGTCCACCAACAGGCGCTGACGATGACCGCTGACAGGGGTCGCTCGAGGTCGCACCAGGAACGGCCGTGAGCAGAATGGATGGGATGGAAGGCGCGGCTCGGTGTGTGTCGTCCTCTCAGCCAGCGGTTGCTCCTCAGCAACCCCACATTGGCTGTAAACGGCAACAGCCAGACGTTTCACAGTGGGAAGGTGCTTTCTGCTTCTCTAGCTCAATCTAGCTTATTACGGGCCCCAAGGCAAGGGCAGTTACAGGCAGCTTTTCTGGCCTGGGTTTGCTGCCGGGGGATTGGCTCTCGTTTCGAGCTGAATGGGCGGCCCCGAGTTTTTTCTCCTCCTGCAACAATCATCTCCCTTCCAAATTCTTATCCCTTCTTCTTAACAGCGCTGTCTTCCCTCACTTTGCATCTTCTCCTGTCGGACCCGGGTGAGACTGTTTGTTGTTGTTTACGACAGGCACACGATCCGAGACAAAGAGACGGCGCCTCTTTTTCTTGGTGGGGTTACCAATCGACACCGCCAACCACGAATTATCCCACCTCCAGCTTCGACTCGATCCTAAACTCGGCACCCTGCTTCCACAGCGACCTACGGTGAGAAGCTCGAGACGCATCATCCATCATCTGGTCCAACAAGCGCGGCCTAGAACCCAGCGGAGAGTGAGCGAGCGATCGGCACACACAAGAGGGGCTGTAAGCGCCCATAGCGATTCGACGTGGGACAGGGCGTATAGCATCACGGCCCAAAGCGAACGGGGATTTGTGCACCGACCGACCAAAACTCACGATGGCGGACCACGAGCGGGACGTCGACGAGGCGAATGAGGCGCTCGACCCCGAGCTTCTCTACTCCAAGGAATACTGCATTGGTTAGTCTGCATGCTGCCCTTTCTAGGCATATCATGCCTCGCAGGGCCTACGAGGGACACGAATACTGACATCTCCCAGGCGGTGGCAGCTTTGGCAAGGTCTACAAAGGGTATGCAAAGTGTTTGGGCGCCTTTGCCTAGAGCTGACAAACCCCCAGAGTCGACAAGCGAACCGGCCAGGCAGTTGCGATCAAGGTCATTGACATTGAGAGCGCCGAGGACGAGGTGGAGGATATTATCCAGGAGATCGCCATCCTGTCGGAGCTGCAGTCCCCGTATGTCACCAAGTACTATGGCTCCTATGCGAAAGGCGCCGAGCTATGGATCGTGATGGAGTTTTGTTCTGGCGGGAGCTGCGCCGACCTGATGAAGCCGGGGCTGATTGGAGAGGATTACATCGCCATCATCGTGCGGGAGCTGCTTCTGGGCTTGGACTATCTCCACACGGACAAGAAGCTGCACCGGGATGTCAAGGGTGAGTTGGACCAAGTTTATCAGGCACGCCGAACTGACCGTCTGGACAGCTGCCAATGTACTGCTCAGCAGCAACGGGCAGGTCAAGCTCGCCGACTTTGGCGTCTCGGGCCAGCTCTCCGCAACCATGACCAAGAAGAACACCTTTGTCGGCACTCCCTTCTGGATGGCTCCGGAGGTTATCAAACAATCCGGATACGACCACAAAGCTGACATCTGGTCACTTGGCATCACGGCCCTCGAACTGGCCAACGGCGAACCACCCTACGCCGACATCCACCCAATGAAGGTGCTCTTCCTCATCCCCAAGAATCCACCCCCGCGACTCGAAGGCAACTTCACAAAGGCTTTCAAGGAGTTTATCGAGATGTGCCTCCAGCGAGACCCCAGGGAGCGGCCAACAGCCAAGGAGCTGCTCCGCCACCCGTTTATCAGACGAGCAAAGCGGACAACATACCTGACCGAGCTGATTGAGCGTCATACACGATGGGCGGCTACACACAAGAATGACGAGGAGGAGAACTGGGATTCCAACAGCGGCCGAGCCCCGGCCGAGCGCGAGCGGGTAGATGAGGACATGTGGGACTTTGGCACCGTGAGACTCGTTGGTGAGCGTGGAGGCATCTTCAACCGACCCAGCCTCAACCCCATGGATGAAAGCGCAACGAATGCGCGCTCCTCGCGACCCCTGGAAAGCGCCGAAGACTACGGCGAGCGACGGCGCGAGGGTAGCCCATCAAAGATCAAGGACTTTGCGTTTCAACCAAGCGAGACTGTCAAGGCGCCGAATCCTGGTTCCAGACAGTCGAGCCCTCAGCGCAAAGCTGTTCCGCTACAGCAACCACAGTATCAGCAGCCCATGCCGTCTCCTACTAGGGTACCACTTCCTCAGAGCCCAATGAAGCCCCTACAGAGAGACGACGCCGAAACGCCGCGAGCACCACGCCCAATGCCACCGCTGCCAGTGGATGAATCGCTAGGGTACGATCGCGAGCTGCAAAGCCAGCTCCAGCGTGATATGGGCAAGCTCAACCTGAACCTTGATGGCAAGGCGAGTCCCCAGCTCTCGTCATCGCAATGGCCAGTACCACCGGCCCCGCCAGCACATCAAAGCCAACCACGACCATTGCCCTCCAAGACGACGCAGATAAGCCTGCCAGAGATACCACCATACAGGGCCAATCAACCACAGCAAAGGACGCCTTCATTACAGCAGACCCCCTCGCCTCAAGGGACACCGCAGCGGATTCCCACACATGTGGCAGTTCCAGCTGTGGCACAGTGCCCTCGACCACTCTCCTCCAAGGCCCAGTCACCGGCCCTACCCGAGTTTGCGACGGCTCCGTCATCCTTCCCTGCACCGGGGCCAGCCAACCCGAACGGCGACCTGGATGCCCTTCACGATGTCATCTTCCCCGCGCTGGAGGAGGCTCTGAAGCGACGACAGATCAATCTTCAGCAGATGCATGGGCCGTCACAATACCCGGCGCAGGGGACGCCTCAGCAAGAGCGAGCCGAAGCAGCACACGAAAAGGTGCGCAGGTTGGTGTATAAACTGGCATATGTCTGTAAGGAGATTGATCACTACGACAAGGCCGAGCCCGTGGGCATGGGCAGAGAGGCTGGAAGCTTCCTCGAAGGCCTCCTCGAGGAGATCTTGGTGAGAGTGGAGCCATTGGATGAGGATGAGGAGGTGCAAGCTTGAGCGTGCTGTTGGTCATGCAGGCGTGAAAAGTGTGAAGTATTTGAAGGTCATTTGGAGTTTTGGTCTGACATTGTATATGGCATGAGGGAAGTGTATGAGCTGCTGGTTGAGGACAAATGGGATTGACGGAAAGGCGGAGGAGTGTATAAGGGACAGGCATTGCCAATGGAAGGACAGCGTGGATCAATGGACTTGTGCTTAGACAGAAGAAAGCCAGCGGCTTTATTGCTTTCATGACGGACGAAATGGAATAGACATGTTTTGCTGTTGCTTGTCAGGAGATGGCGGCGGTTGCTGGTGGAGCATGTGGCAGGGGATGGAGGATGAGAGGGAGAAGATGGAGATGCTCCACATGCAGCGGTTCAGCGTGAATTGAAATCATGATGGCGCCGTGACACGACCGAGGAAGGGGATTGTGGATTAAGAGTTGGATGGTTGAATGCGGGAGTCGAGATGTGTCAATTGACGCCAATACAGATGCAGAGGCCATTGTTTGCAGTGATTGTGTCTGTGTCCGGCGATGGTAGAAGCTGTGACGTCGTTGGAATTTACCTAGTGTTTTGAAAGGCGGTCTCGGTCAGAATGCAAGCGTTCTGAGCTAAGCCAAAAGCAGTATCAAATCTGATGGCCCGACCCGGCCTCGCCGAGATGCCGGCCCCTCATATACCTCAAAAGAGCTTAGTCCATCGGTCTGGGCGCTCCACTGTTCGCCGGGCAGCTCGGAACAAGCAGTCGCTCTCCGCTCGGAAAAAGGGCGGCGGCCGACAGAAAAAAAAGTCTCGGTAATGGGGGCCTGGGAAGCTCGGCCAATGCGACACCAATGGCAGGGCAAAAGAGCCCATGGGAACCTTGGGCAACGGGAAACGGGCCATGCGCGATTTGAACTCTTTTTTCTCTCTTTTTTTTTATTTTCTTACTTGACTTCTTCCTTCCTTCTATAACTTCCTTCTCTCTCGCGTGCGGTTCGCGGTTAATTCTTCCTTGCCCCTCCTCCAGAAAGCTCTCCCCTCTTCGTCCTACACCCACAACCGTCATCATGTTGTCGCGAGGATCTGTTCGATCGGCCCAGGTACGTGTGTTTCTATTCAGGTCATGGTAGACTTTGGCTTGGGGTGTTTGATGTGCGAGAGAGGATTGCGAGGCGAAATGTGTTGGCGTGGTGAATTGCATCATGTCATGATCATCACAGCCGCGGTTAGGGCGACGCTACAAGAGGGGGAAGTTTGGAGAAGAACAGCAACAGCTGGGAATGCCATGACAACGACAATCAAGCTCATGATGCGTCTTCTACACAATTGACCAGCTTGCTAACATCTCCCTCTGCAGCTGCTGCGCGGCGTGGCCCAGCAACAACCCCAGCTCGCCCGATCCTTCGCCACCGTCCAGTCCGACATCTTCAAGCCCGCCAAGTTTGGCGGCAAGTACACCGTCACCCTCATCCCCGGTGACGGCATCGGTACCGAGGTGGCCGAGTCGGTCAAGACCGTCTTCAAGGCCGACAACGTGCCCGTCGAGTGGGAGCAGGTCGAGGTGTCTGGCCTCGAGGGCGCCGGCCGCACCGAGGACGCCTTCCGCGAGTCGGTCGCCTCGCTCAAGCGCAACAAGCTCGGCCTCAAGGGCATCCTGCACACGCCCATCAGCCGTTCCGGACACCAGAGCTTCAACGTGGCCATGCGCCAGGAGCTCGACATCTACGCCAGCATCAGCCTGATCAAGAACATCCCGGGGTACGAGACGCGCCACAAGGACGTCGACCTGTGCATCATCCGCGAGAACACCGAGGGCGAGTACTCTGGCCTCGAGCACCAGAGCGTCCCCGGCGTCGTCGAGTCGCTCAAGATCATCACCCGCGCAAAGTCGGAGCGCATCGCAAAGTTTGCCTTCAGCTTCGCCCTCGCCAACGGCCGCTCCAAGGTCACCTGCATCCACAAGGCCAACATCATGAAGCTGGCCGACGGTCTGTTCCGCAGCACCTTCCACCAGGTCGCCAAGGACTACCCCACCCTCGAGGTCAACGACATGATTGTCGACAACGCCTCCATGCAGGCTGTTTCTCGACCCCAGCAGTTTGACGTCATGGTCATGCCCAACCTGTACGGTGGCATCCTGTCCAATATTGGTGCTGCCCTCGTTGGCGGTCCCGGTATCGTCCCTGGCTGCAACATGGGCCGCGAGGTGGCCGTGTTCGAGCCCGGCTGCCGTCACGTCGGCCTCGACATCAAGGGCAAGGACCAGGCCAACCCCACCGCCATGCTCCTGTCCGGCAGCATGCTGCTGCGACACCTGGGCCTGGACGAGCATGCTAACCGCATCTCCAAGGCCACCTATGCCGTCATTGCCGAGGGGTAAGTTGTCTTGTGCTTTGTTGTAGATGCAAAAGCTAACTCTTCGCAGCAAGGTCCGCACCCCCGATATGGGCGGCTCCTCCACCACCCACGAGTTCACCAAGGCCATCCTCGACAAGCTCGAGACTGTTTAAATAAGCAACTTTTGTGATATCCCCTCCGAACAACCAACCTACTACGCATGTCCCCCCCCTTTTTTTTACACGATGCATTTTAAACTGCCCGTCCGTCGCGGGCAAAGGAAACTCTGAAGAAGGACCACCTACACACCAAAAAACTCGATCGAATATTAGACCTAGGACGACCCGAGGGGAAAGGGCTCTGGCGGATTTAGGCGTTCCGAGAGAGAAATTGGAGGTTTTTTGGCGGCGACGCAGAGAACGTGAGGATGAAGAGGAAGCTTTCGACTATCGCTGAGAGAGCGCGAAAGGGGGAGGCTTGTACGTGTAACATGACCTGATAGCAGTGAAATTGATACATAAATCCAATGCTTCATGACTACTCTTGCTCTCCTGCGTGTTCTTGCTGGGAGATGAGGTGAGGACTGTGCTTACGCCTGGGCTTCCCAGTAAGCCATCTCTAGATTCTAGACTCTTGCGCGCATTCTCTTCGGGCTTGGCTTTGGGAAACGTGCCATCGCGGAGACCGAGCTGTCAACCTCGGCTGATGCTGTACCGAAGACCCTGGTTGCATGACGAGCTTTGGCTGGCGAATGGGAGCTGAGGATGTAGAGAGGGAGCTAGTTACTCAGGAGGAGCTTGGTGTTGGTATAGGGTGGGTTGATCGCGATGTCTGGTGAAGAGGGTTGCGGTGATGATGGTGGTGAGTCTAGGTAGTTATGGACATGGATTTCCTGCTGCTTGGTCAGAATGGCTTAACTGAACCCTGACCAGATGTCATGTTCTTCATAAGCCTATTCGATGGCCTTAATTCCCTCACGATGTAACACACCTCAGGTCGTACTCTGATAGTCCCATTCTTGGGTGAACATGATGACTTCATCCCGGCCAAATGATCATGAGTGGCATCAAGGCTATTTAAGCTTAATTAGGCTAAACAGATGATAGGATGCTGAATCCTAACAGACAGCCATCACTCTGCATTCAATGAGACCCTGAACTGCATCACGGGTGGAGGCGACGGACTCGGTCGCCGAGGCCGAACCGGCGCTCGACATGATCGGCGCCGCGGCCGATAAAGATGATGTGCATCTGCATGATGGAACGAACAATTCTGGCCTCCGAGAGTACCGATACGAGCTCAAACACGGTCTCGGGGAAATGTTGATCACACCGGTTGATCATCAGGTGCTTTCTGCGGAGCCTCAACTCACTCTGACCTACATCTTATATCTCACCTCCTTCATGAATGTTTTGACTCTTCATCCCAAAAACACCAAACCACCACCATCACCATGCTCGACAGACCTCCCATCCGCATCGGCAACGTCTCGGGCGCCACGGGTGACCACCCCCACGCCATGGCGCGCATGGTGCGCTCCGGCAACGTCAACGTCATCACGGGCGACTGGCTCTCCGAGATGAACATTGCCTGGAACGCAATCACCAAGCAAGAGGTCGACCCGGATTTAGGGTATGAGAACGGCTTCTTTGAGCAGCTCGACGAGTGTCTCGACGACATCATGCAGCGGGACATCCGCGTCGTCACGAATGCTGGTGCTCTGAATACAGAGGCGCTGTATCGCAAGGTCAGGGCGCTCTGTCAGAGGAGGGGGTATGGGGACTGTGTTGTTGCTTCTGTCTTCGGGGATGATGTCTCGGAAGTTGTGTTGGATGAGAGTAAGAGGAGGGGGCTGAGTATCACGCATTTGGATCATCCGGAGCAGACGCTTGATACTTGGGGGTTTACTCCTTGCTGTGCTACCGCGTACATTGGCTGCTGGGGCATCGTGCAAGCTCTGCGGTCTGGTGCCCGCATTGTTATATGTGGTCGCTGCACTGATGCCTCGCCTGTCATGGGTGCTGCGGCGTGGTATCACGGATGGAGGGAGGATCAGTATGAGGAGCTGGCGGGTTCGCTTCTGGCTGCTCATCTGATCGAGTGCGGCCCATACGTCGTCGGGGCCAACTTTTCAGGTTTCAAGGACTTTTTGCCCGAGCTCGTCGACATTGCTTTCCCCATCGCCGAGATCGACCCCAGAGGAAGATGTGTTATCGGGAGGACTGGGGAAGGGGGTGGTCGCGTGACAAAGGAGACGGTCACGGCTCAGCTGCTCTACGAACTTCAGGGCCATCTCTATCTGAACCCGGACGTCGTGGCAGATCTTTCCGGTGTGAGGGTCGAGCAGGAGGCGACAAACCGAGTGGTCGTCTCTGGAGCAAAGGGCCGTCCTCCACCGGCAACGACAAAGGTCATGATCGCAGCCAAGGGCGGGTTCCAGGCTGAAGCGACATTTTACATCAACGGCCTCGACGTGGCGGAAAAGGCAGCCATGATGAAGGCGCAGCTGGCGCACATGTTCAAGGACAGCAGCTTTAGCCGTCTGAGCATCGAACTCTACGGCACCCCCGCCGAGAACCCGACGTCGCAGCAGGCGGGCACCGTGTCGCTGAGGGTGTTTGCGCAGGCGAGGAGAAAGGAGGATATCGAGCCGAGCAAGTTCAAGGTGCCTATTTATGCGCTGCGGATGCAGAGCTATCCCGGGTATCACATGAACCTCGATTTCAGGACCATGACGCCCAAGCCGTTTATGGAGATGTTTCCCGCGCTGATGCCCGTGTCGGCTATTGATCACAGGGTGGAGATGAGCACGGGGGAGGTTCTGCAGGTGCAGCCGCCGAGCAAGACGGCGACGTATCCCATCGTCAGGCCGTCGGCCGACACGTACGGGCCCGTCGACATGCTCACGTTTGGGCCGACGGAGCTGGCGCCCCTGGGGAGCGTTGTGCATGCTCGGTCCGGCGACAAGGGGGATAATTCGAATGTGGGCTTCTTTGTCAGACACGACGACGAGTATCCCTGGCTGCGGAACCTGTTGACCGTGTCGAGGCTGAAGCAGCTGTTTGGGGATGACTGGTTCAAGGGGGATCCCGACAGGAGGGTGGAGAGGGTCGAGTTTCCTGGCGTGAATGCCGTGCACTTGTGAGTGTTTTCCTTGAAAGTTGGGTTGAGGGTTGCTAATGTTGGTGTAGCCGGATTTTGGATAATCTGAATGGCGGGATTGCGTCTTCGGATCGGATTGATGGGCTTGGGAAGGGCATTGCAGAGTATCTGAGGAGTCGATACGTGGATGTTCCAAAGGCGTTTCTGGAGAGGGGGAGATTTGACGGAGGAAAAGATGGATAGGATTTGTACAAAGAATGGGCGTTGTATTAAAGCATATATCCTTTGAATCCCCGAGGAAATACTGGATAGATGGGCATCTATGAGCTAGTAGTACCTGTGAGAGTCCTCGCCAAGCCCAAAGAACCACTCCTGCGACAACTGCGATATAGCATCATTATGGAACTCATCGAGCCCCAGACTCTGCAGGTCCCCAAAGCAGTCCCGGAACGTGGTGTCGACCGTCATGTTTGCGGATGCCTGCTGGTAGAGTCCTGCTGAGAATGGTGCCACGTCTGCCATGTCTACGTTTGCGCTGTCATTATTGCTCGTCGCCTGAGGAGTCGCAGCTGCTGGGGCCGTCTGGGCATCGACGATATCCGCAACCACGGCGTCACTCAGCCTGTCAAAGAGGTCAGAGCAGTTCCTCGCTAGATCCCATCTCTCCGACACCGCCACGAGAACCTTGGAGCAAGCCCGCGTATCGTTGACGACCTGGTTGATGCTCGGTGTCGTCTGTAGTCTCGCCCGTTCAGAAGCCGGAACCTGAATACCCTGAAAGTGATGCCTCAGCGCAAAGATGTACGACAGACCCGCGAGAAAGACAGAGTGCATCGTTATCCACGAGTAGTTTAGCTTCCTTGAGCGATGCAGACTCGCGTAGAGGTTTATGGATTCTCTCGCAGAGTCGGATATGTGTTGGAGTGTGACGCTGTTTGTCGAAGCGTCGCAGAGGCACGGTGAGGGGCGGAAGAGCATGAGCATGCCGTTGTGGTAGAGCAAGCGGTACCACTCTTCGGAGCGGAAGCTTGATCCGCTTGCGGGTGATGGCGCTGCCGAGTCGCCCTTTACGAGGGGGAGGTTTGCTGTTTCTGCGTGCCACTCTTGGAGCTCTTGAGCTAGAGATGCTCGTATTTCTTGATAGTTGGTTGATGAGGTTGTTGTATGTTTTGTGCTTCGGTGGAGTGCGTTGATGATCTTGCCGCATATAAGACGGTATCGGACGATGTGGACAAAGACGGATGTTGCGGCGCGGTGTTGAGGGCTTCCGTAGGGAGCAGATGACAGTGGATTGCCGTCTTGATCCTGAGGGAGGGGCGAGTTTGAGCAGGGTGGGAGGTCGACGTCTATATCCTCGAGCTGTATCGCCAATGGCCGACCAAGAGCGAGACTCGTCACACGGTCCAGAGCGACAAGGCTCCAGAAGCATCTCCTCTTGGTCTCCATCTCTTCCTCCTTCTCCGTAGGGCTGCCCTCGGTTCCGCTGGGCAATGTATACGTAGACGCCCGATGGAGACCCATCTCCAGACACGTCCGCGCAGCAACCCCGATGAGATGCCACACGCTGGTCGTGGTGTTGCTTGACGTCGTCCCCATCCGGTACTGGCATATCAACAACAACGCCTGCAGCCTCTCAATACCATCACGGGCGAGCACGTCGGCGAGCCTCGTCATGGCGCGGTTGTAGTGCGTCTCGGCGTCGTACACGCCGTTCCAGTTGAACTTGTGCACCTGGGCCGTGCCTATCGCGAGGGTCATGTCCACGAAGAAGGCATCCACGGGATCCTTGTTCTCGGACTCGTACACGGCGTCCAGGGAGCGGTAGAGGGATTTTGTAGAGACAAAGGGGTAGCAGAGGTGGTCGTGGCTGCAGTACGCTCTCAGGAGCTCTGAGGCGAGGGTTTTGGGGGGTAGTCCTGATGTTCCTTGGGGGGAGTGGAGGCCTGAGATGGAGTTTGGCTTCCATCCTGAAGCATTCAACAGAGAAGGGGATGACTGGGGACGAGCCTGGAGCAAGTTTGCGAGCAGGAGACCACTCGTAGATCCAACAAAGTGATGACCTCCACCAGCAATCAGACTCATCTGAATCACCTCTTCAGCAACCTCTCCATCCCCAGGAGAACTAGACGCGACATGCTGCGAGGGCGTCGCTGGCGTGGCGTAGCTCTGCGTTGGGACCTCCCTCTCAGCAGGCGGTCCTTCAGACTCCCTGAGCTGCGCAGACAAAGCATCATTGTCGGCCTGCAGGTCGCGGATGCGCCTCTCGAGCTTCTGGATGTTCCTTCGGCGGACCTGGTGCTCGCTGACGGCGTACTGGCAGGCGACGTCGGCCCTCCTGCAGGGGGAGCACTGGGGCTGGAGCCTGTCGCAGCGGACCTTGCGCCGGTGGCATCTGTCGCAGGCGCTGGAAGGCATGTTCCACAGTTCCTGAGGCGAGGATGTATGTGTGCTTGGTTTAAGTCTCTCGGCGGGCGGCGATGGAGGCCGCTTCGGCGGTTGAGGCCGCGGAGGGTAGGATCTACCGTGTTGACCCCGCTTGACTATGGTCCCATGGGGGTGGGCCAGGATGGAGGGTTCGGTAACGATTGCGGGAGTGGGAGGCGAGGACATGGGGGTTGAGGTTTGGTTGAGGGACTAGGGATCCTGACTCGTGAGTGTGTGGCATGGTGATGTAGTGCCTTGGGGGTAGAACATGATTTATTACCGCGACTGTGGGAATCGACTCTTGGCCTTTTTGGATGTGTAATCTCAATTAAGGCTTCATTAGCTCAGTTTTTCTAAACTCGCAGAGTTGAGCAGAGATGTGACAAGGAGAATAGAAGTTGCTTGGTTACTCGACACTACCTAATGCTCACCTCCTGGTGGTTCAACATATCTCGCTATTGACTACAACGAACGATACTAATTGCACCAATGTCAACATAAACTCATGTACATCTTTAGCTTTTCCCAAGTGATTATCCAATCATGACGATTCAATTCCAACTCACCACTTCAAGCTTAATCGGTGAACCTCCACCCCTGACTCGTAGACTCGAACCGGCGTCGCTCGGTCCTCGGCGCCGTCGCCGAGACCGGGGGCATCACCAACCACCACGAACCATGTTTTTTTGCATCCCACAGGTTACGACCCCAGATTCGAATCTCCACCGTTGTTGAATCTGGGGTTTTATGCGGGGAAGGATGGATTGAGAACAAATATCGCCCGATTCCCAGATCTTCTCAATCTCTGATTCATCTCATCCCTCGACTGCAATCATGACTTCCCCTCACCAGGAAAAGATGTCAGAGACCATCCAGGCTACTGATGCCGAGAAGCAGAATGCTGCTCATCAGGAGTACTCGGCAGAGGTTCTTGACAAAAAGACGAATGGAGATTACTCGGGTGCTACTGCAAAGACTGACCCGAGGAGATCAAGCTCGTCAAGAAGCTGGATCTCTGGATCATGGTGAGTTTACCCTTTAACCATCCTCACACCAGTTCTGACTCTGGCAGCCTACTCTCTGGTTCATGTATTGGCTCAACTACCTTGACCGAAACGCCATCACCCTCGCCCGCCTCAACGGTTTCGAAGAGGACCTCGGCCTCAAGGGTTCTCAGTACAACACAGCAGTGTCCATCCTGTTTGTCGGCTACACCCTCGGCCAGATCCCCAGTAACATGACCATCACCCGCGTCCGCGCCTCGTGGTACATGGGCGGCTGCATGATGGCCTGGGCCATCGTCAGCTCTCTGACCGCCATCGCCCATAACTATACCGGCGCCCTCCTCACGCGCTTCTTTCTCGGTATCGTCGAGGCCCCTTACTACCCCGGCGCTCTATACACCCTATCGACCTTTTATACGCGAAAGGAACTAGCCACTCGGATCAGTATCTTGTACTCGGGTAATGTCCTCGCTTCTGCCTTTGCTGGCTTGATTGCCGCGGGTGTCTTTGAGGGCATGGATGGACTTGCGGGAATCAAGGGCTGGAGGTGGCTATTCATCCTCCAGGGAGCTGTCACCTTTGTCGTTGCAATCGTGGCGTGCTTTACACTCCCCGACGAACCCCTTACGACGAGGTGGCTCACCCCCGAGCAGCGCCAGCTCGCCCACGACCGCGTCCTCAGAGATACCGTCGGCCAGAAGCACAACGGCAACCCCTGGAGCGGACTCCGCGAGGCCATCGCCGACCCCAGGGTCTGGTCTTTGTCGTGCTGCAACACCCACCTGGCGACAAACGGGTTCAAGAACTTTTTCCCAACCATTGTCAACACGCTGGGCTTCAACAGGACCATCACCCTCGTCCTGACGTGCCCGCCGTTTCTTATTGCTGGCGCCATCTCGATTCTTTGGGCCAAGTCATCAGGACACTTTAACGAGAGCACGTGGCATATTACCATCTCCAAGATTGTCGCCACGTTTGGCTTTGTGCTGGCGTGTGCTACCATGAACGTCGGGCTCGGTACTTTGCCATGTGCGTCTTTACGATTGGAACGTACGGCGTCAACTCTATCCTCCTGGCTTGGGTTGGAAACACGTGTGGTCAGACAAAGGAGAAGAAGGCGTCTGCGCTCGCTCTCGCCAACGTCAGCGCGACGCTGAGTCTCATCTGGACTCCTGTAAGTTATCCTCGCAACATGAACACAGATCGGCTGCTGACCTTGATAGTATCTCTGGCCTTCCTCGGACGCCCCTCGATATGTGATTCCCCTCTCCAGCAGCGCGGGTTTCGCGGTCGCCTGCATCGCTGGTGTGTGGCTCATGAGGTGGATGCTGGTGAAGGAGAACAGGAGGATTCGGCAGAGTGACTCTGAGGCTACGCTGTTTTACGCCTACTGATGGATGTAGCTTGATATCGTCGGTTGATGGAGCTGAGGGAAGGGGTGGTTGATGACAGCTTGACAGATTGTGAATACATCCGACTATGATCTTTCTCTGCAGTAGACCCCCTTTGCCGCTAGGTGTTTGCAGTCACATCAAGCTAGCACGCTTCGTCCTGATCTCAGCAATGCCATCTCTCCCCTAAGAGGATATACTTTTAAAATACTGTGCCCATGACTTCGCTATCCCGCTCTACGACTTGGGAAAATCCGTAATCCTTCGAGTAGATCATTACTGCTCCTAGATGGTGATAAAAGCGTGATATATAGTTATGCTGTTGACTATCTGGGGTTGGCTAATAGTGGATGGAAGGGCAGCTTGTCTATGGTGACTATCAAGTCTCCTTTAGCAACAGGTCAACGATCAATTCCGTCTTCTATTCACCTTTGTTGACCTCGAGTCTCAGCTTCGAAGAGTCTTGTCTTTATCCAGCGCTGTAGGCAGTCAAGTCGCTCAACAAACACCACCCAGCATTGCTTTGTCCATCTCAGTCTACCTATTCAGAAAAGCCCAGCTCTTTCAGTATCGCCTCGTTATGCTGCCCCAAAGCAGGAACAGGATCCATCCTCGCAGATTCCGCATCGGAGACACCAGCGGGAGAAGCGCAGGAACCTTGCCGGCTGGAGTGTCAACCTCGGTCCATCTGCCTCTGGCCCTGAGTTGGGGATGCTCCCATACGCCCTGCATGCCGTTGACATTTGCGTTGGCAATTCCTGCCTTGTCCAGTCTTGCAAGGACCTCGGTCGAGCTGAGGTCTGAAAAGGCGGAGCAGATAATCTCCCTGAGAGCTGTTCGGTTTTGAACTCGGAGCGAGTTGCTGCTAAAGCGCTGATCCTTGGCAAGGCCCGCGTTGCCCAGTACTTCAGCGCACAGCTTTGCCCACTCTCGCTCGTTCTGCACCCCCATCATGACTGAGCCTCCGTTCGCCGTGTCAAACGGGCCGTATGGATAAATAGCGGCGTGCGCAGCGCCTGCCCGGCTTGGACCGGCTGCTCCGTCAAAGGCGTAGTACAGGGGAAACGACATCCACTCAGTCATGGCCTCGAGCATGGAAATGTCAATGTGTGAGCCTTGACCCGTCTTTCCACGCTTGAGCAGCGCGGCGAGGATGTTTTGAAAGGCAAATGTCCCGGCTGAGATGTCGGCGATGGAGATTCCGACCTTGGCGGGCTCAGACTCTGTTCCCGTCACCGAGATGAGGCCTGCCTCGCTCTGGACCAGAAGGTCGTAGGCCTTTTTATCACGATACGGTCCGTTTGAGCCATATCCCGAGATGTCACACACAATAAGACGATCATTCTCGTCCTTGAGCGCATCAAACGAGAGTCCAAGACGCTGGCTCGCCCCCGGCGCGAGGTTCTGCACCAAAACATCAGCCTTTGCCAGGAGCGTCTTGAGCACTTTAAAGTCTCTGGGGCTCTTGAGGTCGAGCGCCAGGCTCTCCTTGGAGCGGTTCGCCCAGACAAAGTGCGACGCCAGGCCCCGGACCCTCGAGTCGTAGCCTCTGGCAAAGTCGCCCTCGCCTGGACGCTCGACCTTGATGACCCTGGCGCCCAGGTCGGCGAGCTGGCGGGTGCAGAAGGGGGCGGCGATGGCGTGTTCGAGGCTGACGACGGTGATGCCGTCCAGGGGGAGGATTCTCTGGGTGGAGTAGTGGTGAGGCATGAGTTGGCGAGGTCGGAGGATGGGATGTGACTGGAGGCGAGCTGATGAGATCGATGATGTTGGGACTCGGCGGCCAAAGAGGAACGCTGCCTTGAACGCCATGATGCTGACAGTCAATCTGAGTGTGAGAAGTAGAACCAATTAGGTCAGAAAGGGTAGCTTGGGTATTCATATATAAAGAGTCTCTCCAGCTCAAACTGGATGCAGTGAGTAAGACCAGCTCGGCTTCTTGACCGTCAAGTCGGCTACTTGAGAAGCGGAGCCAGCATGCATCATGGCGTCGATCACTTCAACGACGACTGCACGCTCTTGAATAAATGAATTGATGCCAAATCCTGTGGCAGATGAGATGAAGAAAAAAAGAGAAGTCGGCTGACCAAACGCAGAAAAGTCGCTCATTTCGTTCCTTAAAATGAATAAACGCCATCAGTAACACACGAGTCCCCTCCCTTGCCCTGAACGCCCTCGTTGAAATCGTGTCGTGCTCCTTTTCAGCATCAACATCATGACGAGATGAAGTAAAACCAGTTGATCGTGGTGATGCCATTCTGTCGATTACTTGTTGGCCAGCGTGTCGCGTGGCACCACGCCCATGGCTTGCCGAAGCGAGGGCGTTAATGAATCTGTCGAGTCCCTCCTCCACCCGCCATTATTGTCGTTGCGATCCTGCGAAGACGGTGTGTATGCTGGTGGAGGCGCCTGAGGCATGCGCGACGACTGCTGCGCCTTCGAAGAAGCGATTCCGTAATCATCCAGCTCTTGAACGTCCTTTGCGTCTTCCAGCCTGTCGATGCGCTGACGTCTCCGGTGCAGGTAGAACAGAAAGGCCAGTATAAAGCACACGACCACGGCACTGCGAGAGTTAGTTAGGTCCCCAACCCGTCAAGCAATGTGCCCTTACGCAGCGACGACGAGAATGACAAACGTGGTGCCCATCGACATGCCGGGCTTTTCGCAGACGTTGCTGTTGGGCATGGGATGACATGAGTCCTTCTCCTCCTCGCGGGGGAGCACTCGCGTGACCTCCCAGGCCTCGATGCGGGAGGGGAGGGCGTCTATACTCGAGTCGAGGATCATTGTGAATGAATGAATGAGTGAATGAATGAATGAGTAAAAGAGTGTGAGAAACAAATCAAGGATCGAGTTGAAGGAGCGAGATGGAGGAGAGAAACAAAGAATATCATCAGCCACCCTTGACCATTGAGCCGCCGCGACAATGTCCCTCTTTTGTATCGGTTGGCTCTTGTCAACCCAGGCCCAGGAACATACCGCAGGACGGGCACGGGGACCTCCAATGTTTCAGAGGAGCTCAGCCATCATCACCCCAGTCCCGGCCCTGGTCCAGGGTCCTCACCTACCTATCGACCGCGCGGCGGATGACGGTGTCGTTCGGAAGGACGGCCCTCGGTCTTTAGCAGCGCCCCGGAGGATACGAGGAGCAATATTGAGAGTCTAGACTTTCTCCTTGACGGGCCTGACAGACAAGAAGGCACCTCGACCTGAACCGTCTGACACGAGATTCTCAGTCTCAGCCTTCAACCTCACCACGAGCCACGCGAGGCTGTCAAAGTGAAACCGCTCATTCCCTCATGTAAAACAATGCAGCAGCCATGGATTCCTCTTCTACATCCAACAACTCGCAAAAAAAAAAAGTACACGAGGGGGGCGCTAATTTAAAGCTGTCAACCCACCCCTTTCTGTGGGGAGATGCTCATTAAACCAAGTGGGTATTCACATCCCTGCTTCTCTGACCCCCCCTTCGGCTCTGGCTCCGGAAATGGTTGCTTGTCAAATCCCCAGATTAAAGGGCGAGGGGAGCTCAGATCGGAGAGGCGCAGCCCGGGCAGGTGACGGGTGTTCCTGCTGATGGGCGGGAGTGTCATCGCATCGAAGCACCGATGAACTCAGGGACTGGGATTATGCAATGTCTTGCCGTGAGACTGACTGCCCAGGGCTTGCATGACCAGCACGGACAACATGTTGGGGATTCTAGAAACTTGGCAGTTGGGTCTGGTCGTTTCGAATAACATCAAGTGTATGTACTACGTAGTATAGCATCAGCTGCTCGACCAAGAAGACTGAGAGTTAAGCTCCCTTGAGCCGGCCTGCAGCTCTGGTCGTGTAATCCCCATGGTCGCCTACACCTCGTGGCCAAGCAAGGTCTGATCAAGAACGCCAAGAGAGATCCGTCTATAGTAGAACGAGGCTAAGGCCAAGATGCCCATCGGGACAAGCATTAGCCATGGCGGCCATGTGGCTTCAATGATATCCAACGCTTTTTGCTACTTTGAGAATACACATCTCTTAGCTGGCTTGGCGATTGAGATGGGAGCGCAGCCAAGTTCATCACCCTACGCAGCTGCTGGGCTTGAGTGCCTGAGATGGGTGCCCTGTGAAGCCCCGTGAAACGTAGCATGTTCAAAAGATACTCATTCATCTTTAAGTCTATGCGCAGAGGCTGAGAGAACTTGGTGGGCATACAATTGACCCCAAGGTACCTAGCATGCGATGCTTCATCTCTACCAAGGCCCTTTTAAGTACAGTAACGGCTGGGCAGTCTACTTCCCAAGTGAGTGCCGTCTTGCCTTTGAGTGTCCATAGATCTTGATGCTCTGACGAGGGCCTTGTTCGAGCCACGAGGAGTCGTTCAAGGTGGATGCTTGAGTTGCAAGGCCGTATCACTACCACATTCTATGACGCCCAGAGTTGATTGCTACAATTCTTCCCCAGCTCCTCCGATATTGCACTAAGATGACTTGACATACATGTAACTGGATGCGGCAAGTTGAACCGGACCTTTGGTGCCTCGTGCTTGTTGGAGAGAGGATCACTGCTCAACTAGGCAGTGGTAGATCACCACAAACTTGCAGTTTTGACAGGTCAACAACCACTTCACAGAGTTGCAAAGCCTCAAACCATGACATTTCTAAAAAGCATCAATGAGGAAATACAACACTTTTCGTTTCCATCCAGTGCGACACTGATCCCGCAGAATGGAACAACGTTAGGCCGACCATCACAGTTTGAATGACATAATTGCAGATTGCCAAGCTCACATCAGCTCGCCCACATTGAAGGCATCCCCACTTCACAACAACCTGAGTGAATATACACGCAAAACATCATGTCATCCTACTCTTTGACCCAGCAGCTCCTCGCCTCGGACGAGGAGGGCTACAAGAAGGCCACCCAGTCCGAGTTTCTCAGACTCGCCGCCAACGGCCAGCTTTCCAAAGATGTTCTCGGCCGGTGGCTCGCCAATGATCGGCTCTACATTCACAGCTACTGCCGCGGGCTCGGTCGTCTGCTGGGCTTCTTGGAGTATCCTGACAACGTTCGAAAGGGTCAGGATCCTGGAGCTGCGACTAAGCTTCTTGATTGGATTGTCGGTGCCATGGTCAACATCCGGCGAGAGGAGAATTTCTTTATCGACACGGCGGCCGAGTACGGGATCGAGATCAACCTGGAGACGCAGGCTGATGGCCGCGTCGCTCAAGACACCAAGCTCGAGGGACTCCGTTTATGGGAAGCCCTGTTTCAGTCGGTAGCCCCGGGAGACGACGTCCTCCCCTGGCTTGAAGCAGCGGTGGTGTACTGGGGAACTGAAAAGTGCTACCTGGATGCTTGGTCCTGGGCAAAGGCGCAGCTCACGGTGCAGGATGATCCGGGCAAGGACGCCGACGGAGGTGCCGTGAGGAAGGAGTTTATCAACAACTGGACGTGCAAGGAGTTTGTCGAGTTTGTGGATGACCTTGGACGTATCATCGACGAGGCCGTGGCCAAGGAGGTGGAACAGAAGGGCGAGGAGTTCAAGGCCGAGTTGTTGAAGCGCGTGGAGGGCCAGTGGCGAGATGTTCTTTTGGCAGAAAAGGTGTTTTGGCCAGCCATCTAGGGTATTCCGAGTATGCCTTTGACCAAGTCCTGTTGGCTTTGACTGCAAGGTAAGCGGTTTCTTCCCATCGTTGGTGAAGACAGACTAAACTCCGAGAACAGAAAACTGAAGGACACACAACAGCCGGCAAAGGGTATCTGGCTCGAAATTGAACATCTAAATTGAAAGGACGCCGCCGCCAACGCCGCGAAATGCAAGTCTTCATCATGTCGTTTAAAAGGCAATCCGTCGCTTTCGTCCCGTGTACTTGGAGGTGGCCTTGACGATCTTTCCCTTGCGCTCCATCTGCTCCTTCTTCTTGATGATCCAGGCCTTGCTGCCCTTTTGCATGGCCGTGTTGTTGCTCTTGATGGTCCTCCGCGCGTCCTGCACGTCGACGTCGTCCATGCCGTCCACCACGCCCGTGATGTCGCCGCCCCTGGACTCGAGGGAGCCGCCGCCGACGGTGAGGACCAGGTACAGCTTGACGTTCTTGGTGCCTGGGTCGTCCTCGAGGAGGCCGGCGCCGAAGCCCGCCTTGACCGCCGCTTGGGTGATCATGTTTCTTTGCTGGTCGTTTTTGGGGTAGAACTGGCATACGGCGCGGCCGCCGCGCTTGAGGGAGGCGTAGAGGCCGTTGAAGAATCGTGATAGCCGACCGGCGGGTGAGGTGTCGCTCGTTTCGGCGCTGCATAGCCATTGGATGGCAGAGATGCTGATGGCGGCGTCAAAGGTTCCTGCTCGGAAAGGCACACCCTGGCCAATGTCGGCCAGCATCAGGTCGCCCTCGACATCTCTCTGAAGCGCAATGTCGAGCATTGAGGGCGAAACGTCCATTCCGATCCAGGTGTGAGGGCCGTTCTCCTCGGGCTCGAGGGAAGAGAGGATCTCGCCAGAGAGACCGCTACCGCAGCCGACGTCGAGAATCAGGGAGGGCCCCTTGAGGTCGAGAAGCTCGAGCGCTCTCCTCGTCATGGAAGCCTGGATATTCTGGATTCGCGAGCTCGTCGTGTATTTTCGGGCTTCGATATCGTCATAGTGGACGTCGGCCGCACTGGGTTTTTGTGAGCTTGAGGGGCATCATGGCGGGGTTGTGGTCGCATACAGGGTATCCTCGGGGCGAGACATGGTGTCTGTGGTGAATTGAGGCGGCTGGGTATAAGAGAGCCGGTCTTTAATGAGAAAATGACGAAAGATCGCAAAAGATTGAGCTGCCGTGCGCTTTCAGCCTTTCTTATCGCCGATTTCTGGTGTTGAGCAAAGATTCAACTTTTTTGTGGTGGGCTTCAACTGATAAGATAAGCCGAGCTGCAAGGCCCCTGCAGGGCGGATCGGAACATTCACATTCCGGCCAAGAGTAAAATTAAACGAGCTGCGATTGGAAGAGCAAATCCCTGAACGTGTCCTTTGAAACCGCAGAAATAACCTTCTGCAACCTCGCGCCCGTTTTCTGCCTCCAACATGTGAACTCCAAACCTTGGTCGCTCGGCCATCATCACAAACGCACGCACACCATGTGGATTCTACCTCTTGTTGGCTATGCCGGAACCCTCCTGGGCTTTTGCTTCCTGACGCTGGCAATCGCCTCGGGCCTCTACTACCTGTCGGAGCTTGTCGAGGAGCACAGCGTCATCGCGAAGCGCTTCCTGACGCGGCTGATCTACTCGATCATTGTCATCCAGCTGATCCTGTGGCTGGTCGATGGGTTCCCATTCTGGGCCACCGTGCTGACCATTGTGTCGCACGTCGTCTATCTCGGGAACATGAGACGCTTCCCCTTTGTGAAGCTCTCTGATCCCCTGTTCATCGTCTCGTGTGGTAAGTTTCTTGGGTCCAGGCATTGGCGCGTTCTAACAACTCCTAGTCCTCGTGCTCGTCAACCACTACGTCTGGTTCCGTCACTTTTCCGATACACAGGCGCGCGCGTACCAGCGAACCTCGTACTACGACAAGGCCGACGTGCCGAGCTTCGCCCAGATCGCGTCGTACTTTGGCCTCTGCGTCTGGCTTGTCCCCTTCGCCCTCTTTGTCAGCCTGTCGGCAGGCGACAATGTCCTCCCGACCATGGGCACCGAGCCCGCCCATGGATTCGACGGAAGGAGCAAGCCTCAGGGCATGATCAAGGCTCTTGTTGACCAGATTCGTGGGGCAATTGGTCAGGTCTTTGGGTCTTCTGCGTCTCCAGGACTTGCCAGGCCGTAAAGGAATGGCAGTTCTTCGTCGCAGAACGACTATGAGCTGGGAGAAATTTGATGGGGTCTCAACACCGACATCAAGCCAAGGCAATTGGCACACCTGACAACCAGTCCCGATGGGTAAGTTGCATTTTTTTTTTCTCTAAAGCACAACTCCCCTCGCATATGATGAACCAAACTTCACGCTAGATTGTATTTGACAAGGGCATCCCTTGTATGATCCCATGATAAGTTTCCTGAATTGAGTTGGAACTGCTGCGCTATGCTTGACCGCTATGGAGATGACCAGAACGCTAATGCTCTTCTCCTCAGACCCAATGTCTCCAATGCCACGCCACCTGTCCTTCATGTGCTTGACAGCCACCGGTTTCTGTCGGACCCGAGTCGAGGGCCTTGTTCTAGTCCTCATGAAGCGTTCGATGACCTATCACGGTAGATCTTGATTGCCTCAGGGGCCCCGGCTCGTGTTTGTTGGCTCGTGCTGTTGGTTGGCTGGCTCCGACTGGGAACGTGTACGGACATCAGATGAGCTCGTGTCTACTGAGGTCAGCCAATCTAGTCCGTCGAATGTTGATGGACAAAGGGTGCCTCTACCTTGAACGTGAGCCACACTCGTGCCATTGACAGAGTCATGGTGTCCGGCACTGCCTTGGGTTGCAGGATTGTCTGAGGGCAAACTGGTTGAACCAGAGTGGGAGGTGACTTGTGGGGTAGACGGAAGAACAATCGAGGCAAGATTATGCCATGGCGTCTCTGCTGCACCTTCACGCAGCCAGCCATTGATAGCGGGAGAGTAGGCGTTACTCTGATGAGTGAGGCCAGAGGCTGGCTGCCTCGGCCTTGGGACTTGGACGAGCATCGGACTTTGCATGGTAAGAAAGGGCAGGTCACTGGCGACTGGGCAGACTCTATGTGTTGTCTAATATCGTGGATAGCGAGGAAATATGACTTGTGCTGAGGGGCATGATATAAGTTTATATATGTCGGGCCTTTGTATTGAAGTGCGCTGAAGTTGTGAGCTGGAGGGCGCTGTCATGGAAAGTTGTCTGTATCTTCAAGAGCGGAATCAAATTGCCTGACAGGGCGGCAAGTCATGGGCGGTGTGCGCACCCAGAAGCAACCCCGGGTTACACAGAAGGCTTGCCTCATCGTGCGCCATTTCAAGCGGGCATGTCAGACCAGCAGTCGGGAAATAAGACAGGGTTCGCGCTGGGTGTCCATCCATCCTGGTGTCGAGTGCTTCAAGGCGCTCAGCCCGTAGCTCCCGGGGGGAGGGGTGGATTGAATTGAAGGGCGACTGGTTGCCTTGCGCAAGTGTGTGCGGCCGAGAGGGTAGGCCTTCGGCCGCACGCACTCTGCCCCCTCTTCGGAGTCTGGTTCGCGTCCCAATCTCCCCACGCCCCCTGCTCCCGTTCCCGGGGCCTTGGGCAACGGATTGACCCCTTGTCAACCAGATTTGATCTCGGCACCACGCGTGTATATTCTTACGCTATACTGTCATTGCGCGTTGATCGTCACTCGATCGATGCTGGCGCATCGTTGGCTTCACACGAAGGATTCGGCATAGAACGGCAATACACCTATACCTATGCCAAGTCGCTGCAAAGGCATTTTTAGATGGGCATCGATCTCCTCTCCTACGCCGACCGTAGCTGGTCATGCTTGCTATGGCCACGATGGCTGTGTGTTGGTTGAGATGTGAATCAGCTCCATAGGTCATGGGGAAAAGACTTCTCGCTACTCGAGGTATCTAGAGTACCCGCGGATCCATCCAAGTCGTGAGATGGAAGAACTGCCACTGCACCTATCACATCGTCGTCGGGTTGGTGAAACCAGGCTGGCGGCGCACACGCACATAGAGCCGAAGCCATGCAGGCCCTGGCTGCCTTCTGGTTGCCTTTTACCATGGCTGCACTTTAGAACCCCGTGCGTTGCCTATGGAACAAAGTGGTTGCCTCGTCTGCCTCAAGGCATTTTCAGCTTGTGGGAAAGGGGTGCAAAGTGTAAGTGGATAGTCTCGTGCGAACAATAGAGACAAGGTGCATATGATTATGTGCCATGACGCCTCCGCTTCACCTTGACCCAATCAGGCCTTGATGGCGGGAGAGTAAGCGTTACTCCGCGACCTGGCCTTGGGATTTGGACATAGTGAGGAAGGACAGGTGAATAATAACAAAGAGAGCGCATTGTATACGGCGAGCAGGTAGATGGCTCAGAGCGAGGGCGCATGATGGTTCGTTTTGCATTGCTTTGCATCCGCTAGCCGGATCTCTGTGGTATGAATCTGCCCTCGTCAGTCTGGGAGCTCAGTTGACAATCCTCCCTTTTCTCTCGCATTTGCGCGTCCCATTTACACCGAGTCTTGAGATAGGTAGACAGGCACTCCTGGATGGAACATCCGGAAGACTATTCGCTCCCGCCCGTCATGGAACTCGCCTGATTCAGGTGAGGCTGGACGCTCAACACTCAACGCCTGGAATGAAAATTGAGAGATTTTCGGTGGTTTACTGCATGCGGTGAAAACTCCGGCGCCCGTTAAGACGTTGGGTTGGGGGTGCCAAGGATTTGGTTGCCTTGCGTCAAAGTGAGACACCCCCCAAAGCTGAATGGTTGGAGTAGGTGGTCATCCGGGGATTAACAAAAACGTCGCATCCACGGGTCGCCCGTTGCCTTCTTTACTGCCAGCCCTGGGTGACTACCTAGTCGCCGCCCCCCAAACTCGGGACCTCAACTTTTCTTCTTTTCTTCCTTCCAAACTTCCTCCTTTCATTTTTGTTTCTTCTCTATCACATCCTCCACTTGGATCCGAACCGTCCTCCTCTCCGACACTACTCCTCGATGCTGGCCAACCATACGTTACCCCAGCACTTCCATCCAGCTGTCGCAGAGCGTGCCTGTGAGCCGCCACCACTCTATACGTTTTCCTTGGTCTGCTCTGGTAGCAACCACTGCCTTATAGCGGACGAAGCGAGTGATGCTTGCTGCACCGTCCGCACTATACGTTTTCCTTGGTCTGCTCCAGGAGCTACCACTCCCTCACAGTGGGCGAAGCAAGTCATGCTTGCTGCGCTGTCTACACGATACGTTCTTTGAAGGCCCTGCAAGCGCTCCTACTCGCGCTATGCCTGAGACCTGGCAGGATGGCTACCCAGAGGAGAACTGCAATCACCCTCGGAGTAATCACAGTCATTCCATCTGGGCACCATCCTCCTTCACGCATCTACATGCCCCCCACAATAGTTGTGGTCGGCTGGATGCGCGGGTTGTTTATCAGGTTGCTTTTTTTCAAACTGGCTCTGAGACTTGAAACAGAAGAAAATGCCAAGCGCAAAGAAAACTGTGTTCAACCTCTGGTCTTGCAACGAGAGACGCAACCGGAAATGAGGGCGGCGCGATGTGAATGAGCATCACGACTTCTTCCTGGCAAAGATGTTGCCCTTGACCTCTTAGATGCCCGATCCGGCGTCGGCGAGGAGGTCATTCTAGTCCCGCTTGCAGGTGTTCTCGAAGAACCGCCTCCAGGACCACGATTCCTGTTCCGCTGATCATGAGTAGCGGCATCGACTCCAAACCAATACGTTCACGCTGGGCCCAAGGTCGACGGGCTTTCTACTAGACGGAGGCTTCCTCCTGCGAGCCCTGGCACCGTCTCGAGCAACTCTCGACTCTCCGAAAGATGAGCCTTTCGGGCTTTTGGGCAAATCCTCTCTCGTCAAGAGTGATTTTCTTGGTCCTTCACAGTCCCGAGTGCCTCCTTGGCTCGAAAATCCCCGTCGCGAGTTCGCTTGAGACTCATCTCTGACCTCTTCTCATCCGAGGTGCCCCATATACCTTCATCCCATGCATGAATTGCCTTACGGCCCCTCTATTATCTTCATCCTTTATATGACTTACCTCATGGCCCCTACATTACTTATCTTCATCCTTCATGACTTACCTTACGGTCCCCATATTACTTACCCATCTTCATCCTTTGCATGACTTGCCTTACGGCCCCCCTTCCCCTGCCCCATATGACTCTCTTTCGTCCATTATCCCTCTCTACTTTGAGGAGTTTTGGTGGCTCTTCTTCCCCAACTTGTTAACACAGCACAAAGTACTGGTCTCTACCTAGGTGCCGTACAACCTGACCCCGTGCCTTATCGACGTCTCGAAATCTTTCGAGCTTTCCAGTTGCGAAAGACGCTCATGGCTGTCTTCTGCCTTGAATGCCCTTGGAACGTCTCCTGGTCTCCAACGGTAGCCTCACTTGCCCAGGCGTGGGCTGGCGGTCTCCTCGAACAGCGCACACGGAGATGGGTCAATGCCATTTCTCGCAGCCGGGTCGGATTGCCTGCTCTCTGCCCTCGAGTACCAAACTTCAGTCAGAGCACTTGGACCGGTGGCAAGGAGCCTCCTTGGGGCTTGCGATAGAAGCCAGGCTCGTGGGATTTGCTTCTTTGCAGAGAAACCCAGATCGCTTGCGTGTGCTAGCGCGTCGGCCAGGTATAGGTCAGCGCTCTAGAGGCAGAGGACTCCCCCTTTGTCGGCCTGGCACTTCAGCTTTCTCGGTCAGAAGTTGCGTCGTTTATGCAGCGATCTCCCATGCTGGCTGTCCCTGCTCACCAGACACACCTTCCAAAGACTCCTCAAATGGGAGTGTCGCGTAGAAAATGACCAAGCTCGACTCACTTGATGCGTAGCTGGGGGCACATACGATCCGTCAACGGATATAAATTGGCCTGGACCATTAAAATGCTTGCGTAGCTGTCTTCGTTTATCGTACAGGACACAATGGCACAGCTCCTTCATCCTGAAGCACCCCTAATTCACTTCTCCCTAGGCGGCTTCGCATTCCCTGTCTCCTTCTCCCCATGCCTCTCCCCGCCCCAAAACTTCTTGTCAACCTTGTCGTCGGGCGCCTTGCTCCCGCGGTCGTGCTTCTTCTCAAAGTCCCGGTTGTGCTCCTCGACCTCGCGCTTCTGCTCCTCGGTGAGGGTGTCGGTCTGGGTGCTGCCGGGGATGCTCTGGTTGGAGACCTTGGGCTGGGGCGGCGCGTTGGGGGAGCTGGCCTCGAGGGGCTCGCCGCCGCCGGTTCGGCCCTTGGCACTCCCGCTCGCGAGGCCGTCGACGATGGCTTCCTCGTCGTTTTGCTTGACGGGGCGGGTTTGGTGGAGGGGGCGGATGGCGGGTGTGAGACGGGGGGCGATGCGCGCCGAGGGTCGAAGGGCTGTGATGAAGCGCATTGTGCGAGAGATGCTAATCTGTTGAATTCTTTGGAGATTGGCTGGTCTTGTTGCTGTAATGTTGTGGTGTTGAATGCCGGATCTTGATATCTGAGCTCTGGTTAAGCTCGTCACCGTCATGATGGTGACGTCAAAACGATGACATCACTCGCGACAACACACGTGCGAACGAGATGAACATGCCAAGCAGGGAAAAGGCCGATCTTGTGAGACAAGAAGAGTTAGATTGACGTCTTTTTCGGGATCGAGATGTCTGTGGTTGTGTTACGGTTGATGGCCCACGGAAGGGTGTACTCTCCTTGATTGCGCAGAGGTACTCGTCCCACTGCGAGTATACGATGCTAAGCTCTGGCAAACTGTATAAGATTATGGTAATATCTCATGGTGCTTTTTGGCGAGTTAATGAAAGGACTTGTAGGAGTTGAATAACCACCGACGGCAGCCCTTGTGCAAGCAAGGCGATTGCAGCACGAAACACGGGCTGTTGCTTGATGCGTCTCAGCACAACCTTGATGGCTCGCCATATCCTATCGATGAAAATGAGAGGATTCAAGAGAGACTTTGAGCGAACGCCTTGAAGGCGGTGATGATACCAAGTGATCGCGGTCGGCGCAGACGGATTCGCAAAAAGCATCTATTGCAATAAAGCGAGTCAATGACCCAGTTCCTATCTATGCAAAATCTTGCCCAACTCCAAGCTCTATCTATCTATAAACCAAACCCAAAGGTGAAAAATCCACTCTTTGGTACACGACTCGCCTTATGCCCTTGTGGCAATTGGCCATAGTGGTCCACCGGGCGAGACGCCTCCCACCCCGGCCGCAGCTCGACGTCACTATCGCTCCGGTCATCAAGGAGCTCCTTGCCGTTCCGCCTCGACAGCTTATTCTTGATCAAGGAAAAGAGACCCGGCATGTCGGAGTGAGGTCCCGTCATGATGCCTCCCGGGTGGACAAAGTTGAACACGAGAAGCGCCAGGAACATGGGGACTGCTTCCAGGGCGTAAAAGTAGGCTTCATTTGTCATGAGCGGGCTGTCTTGTCCGACGTCGCCAGAGAACTCGATCAATCGGTAGATGATTCTGACAGAGATCATGGCGAGTGAAAAGTACAGTGCCATAGTCAGCATGCCCCATGACGAGGTGATAAACTCCTTGAACCCTCCGGGACCCTTGAGCTTGTGCATCTTGATCTGGAACTGGATGCATAGGCCGACAAAGAGCACGATAAAGAACTCTTGGAGACCGATGCCGCCCATGTAGATGTGGATTGCGCGTTGTTGTTCTTCAGGAGGCGCGCCGGGGCCGGCCATGCTGCCGCCGATGAGCTGGACGATGAAGGAGACAATGTCGAGGCCGACGAATATGGCGGCGAGGGTGGCGGCCGGCATCCCTAGGATGGAGCGCGAGGGGAGAAAGTAGTAGACCATCCGGCCGAGGGTCATGTATGCGTATGCATTCACCCCTGCAAGAGTTAGTTGGTGTTGTTGATGGGAGCTGGGGGACGTACAGATTGGTGCGAGGAGGATGAATATCTGAAAGACCAGGTAGATGCCCCTACTCTGCTGGTCCTTGGTACTTAGGGCTCGGAAGATGAATGCCATCATCTCCCAGATACTCGCCATGATAATGACCCAGCACCATCTCTGAAGTCAGGTTAGCCGAGGTCCAGCTTCCGGGACACATCAAAGTACGGACCTTTTTGTACCTGGCAGCCTGCCATATATGCACCGCCATCAACCCGGCAAACAAGATGGCAAACATCGCAGCAGCCACAAAGCTGGGGTAGTAGTGCCAGATGGCGCCGCATGTCCCCGGCGGCACGTAGCCGTTCTCGTCGGGCGTGATGGTCTGGCGGCATGTGGGGACCGCGACGTCGATTGTGTGGCCGGGGATGGTGACGTGCGAGTTTGTGACGCCGTCGACGGTGATGTGGTTTGTGGTTGTGTAGATGGATTTTGGCGCTGCTGTGGGCTCTTGTTCCCGGGGTGCGAGTGTGACGGGGAGGGTTGGTGTAGCGACAGGGATGACGCCTGCTAGAGCTGTGGAAGCGAAGAGGAGGAGAAGGGATTTGGTGTTGAGATGCATCTTGGGTATTAATTGTCAATGTTGGAGTAGAAGATATGAATGAAGAGTCTGATTCCAGTGCCCTTCAATGCGTCCTTATATCTTGTTCATCAACCTCTTGTCCGACATGAAGCAGTCCGAATGGCGAAGCTGTACGCATTCTGAAATGCGAGCGGACCAATCAAACGACACTGCGTCAAAACCAGGGGCTCGCATGCAACTCAGATCCGTTGCTCAGCCCTACCAAGCACGCTAAAGCTTGGCTATTCTTGGAAGCACAGCCGGGAGAGATTATTAGTCTTGAGAGATCTTCAATGTTTTATCTAGAAACCGATCAGATACTATGTGAATCATCCTCCCCGAGAAAGTCCCTCCTCATCTCAATCCCACCCCCGGCTTCGCATACACCAAGTTGACCGGCCTCCTCGCCAGCGTCTTGTCATCCCACAGTGGTGTTTCCGGCATATCTCTGTCTAACAGGAAGCCCCTCACCCTCTCCAAGTCTGTCGGCCGCGCCTCATCACCGATAACCTCATCCGTCGGGAGTTTTACGTTGTGCTCAACCTCTATGATGCGCTTCGAAACGTCGTACACCAGCGACGCGTCCCACAACGACTCGCGCGCGTACGAGAGCTTGCGCATTAGGTCCAGCGCCTCGACGCGGAGGTTAAAGTAGCGGCATTTAATGATGAGAAAGTGCAGCACCGGGTTGAAGCCGAGGTCGAACATGAACTTGGACTTGAAGTGTCCCGCGCTCTGCTCTGCTGCTAGGCGTGCGCACCGGACCACCTCTTCAAAGTCGTCCCTGTGTGCGTCATAGCCCATTTCTTCCGTGTTGAGGCACTCTGCGACCCATATCACGGCCATCAACTGCCGCGTCTTGAGGGCCAGCGATGTTGCGTCTTCTTTGCGGGCTCGAGATTGCTGGAATTTTGCAAATGCGCCTCCCCACGCTCTCAGATCGCGGACCAGGAGGAACTGATCCTCCAGCAGCTCCTGCGGGGGATCCCCCGGATTGACCCCGAATCGCCAGAGATTTGCCGCTTTTTTGAGCCTCAGCGTTCGAATGCTGAGAAGGTCAAAGGCATGCTGAGCTTCTATCAGGCTGCGAAACACGGGGGTGTTGAGTGCATGCGTCGTGAGGTGAGGAAAGTCGATGTTGGACTCGACAAAAAACAGCGGAAACACGCTCATCTGCGAAAACACAGCCGTGAGCTTGGAATCCTTGCCAGATTGGTTGAGCAGCTGCACGCCGTGGTGGGCGTGCTTGATAGCCGTGTGGCGATCCCCACGCAGGAACTCGATGCAGATGAAGAGCACGCAGACAAGCAGCACGAGATCCAGATCCGGAGATGGATCTTCAACAAGTCTCTGGATAGCCTTGTTGTAGTGAAATATCGCAAACTTGTCCTCCTTTGCGGCCTCAGACACAGCAGGGTCAAAGTTCTCAAACAGGGAGCTTATGGCGAGCACGGCGTGGCGGGCGGCCGGCTCGGCGTGCGCAACCTGCGTGACGAAATGGGTCCAGAAGGAGCCGTCAAAGGGGCCCGAGATGACGGGGGCCACGGCGCGGTGGAAGAAGGACAGGCTGCGGACCTCGCGGCCGTCAGGGACGGGGACGAGGCGCGGCTGGGGCCGGAGGAGGTGGTCCCAGGACAAGGAGCCCGCGGGGGCAGGGCGGTAGCCGTCGCATGCGCGGCCTGTGGATGTGCATCTCTTGCATCTGGGCCACGTCTCGTCGCACTTGACTTTTTTGTTCTGTTGGTTCGTGTGTTAGTGGAGATTTCAGCGGGGGGTGATGTCTTACGTACTTGCATGTCAAGCAGCCAGACTTTACTTTTTGATAGCCCGTACGCACCATGATGCCCGCAATTATTCTCTTGTGGCCTGTTTGCGAGAGGAAAGAGTTGGGTTGAGGCAGAGCGAGATGTCGGAAATGACCCACGGGCAAGACGGGCTTGGTGTTCTTCTGGGGGCGGTGCGGGGCTGAGCCTCCGGGGCTGTGGGGCAAATGCGAGCGGGCGAATCGCGGCATACGGAATGCCGAAGAAGTGGAGATTCACGGCATGGAACCCCGGACGAACGTTTGATCTTACATTAATGAGCCCCTTGATTTGATTGTAGATGCGGTGCTTACTCGCACGCCAAAGAACTATACATGTTGCCATGCCCCGAGAGATATCCCTTCCTGTGATTCTTTTCCTCACCAACCTCCTCCTCACCCGGTCGAGCAATCCGATCCTCAATCGCCCAGGCAACTCTCTCTGCTCCGCTCTGCGCACCTCCCAGGTTCGGCGCCGCAGGTCCAATCCTCAGCGCTGCCAGGCGTCCCATCATGAACAGAGGCACGCCGTCGTTCCACATGAGGTCGTTGTTGATGCAGGGGAATCCGCCGCGTCCCTCGATGGGGTGCTTCTCCAGGATGGTCTTTAGGTAGGGAAGAGTGGTGAAATCAGTCTGGATGCCGGTTGCAAAGTACAGGTAGTCCATGGGCGGCAGGTTCTCAATGGGTGGGTTCGTCTGGATGGTCCAGCTGCCGTCTCCATGGACACCTTCAAACTTGGCATCCACGATGCTCGTCTCTGTGAAGATCTCGAGCTTTTTGGCGGCGACGTGCTTATCCAGTCGCTTCAGGAACCGGGCGGGGATGCTTCCTCCCTCTCGCGCTTCCTTCATCATCTGCAGTCTCTCGTCGTCCGAGTCGGCGAACCAGAACTGGGCCTGCTTGGCATTCTTGTACTTGCCCATCCAGTCGAGAGATACGTCGAAATGCTTGACCCGGATTGGTCCTCTCATGACGTGCCACACCTTTGTGACGCCCTTGCGGATGGCGAGGTCTGAGAGCTGGGCTGATGTCAGGCCTCCGCCGACGACCATGATGTTTGTGTGCTTGCGAGCCGCCATGCGCTTCATGACAACGGGGGCTGGGAATTCAGGGATGTGCATGCTGTGGCATGCCTGTGGGAGCTGCTCCGTGTCTGGCATGGAGGGGATCCGGGGAATCTTGGCTGCGTTTGCTGGGCCGACGGCCAGAACAACAGCACGAGCGTATCGTCGGACCTTGTTGGATGTGACGGTGAAGAGGTCCTCGCCGTTGATGGAGACGCCCTTGACCTCGCCATAGTCGAGGTGCTCGAGGGACTCGTGCCGGATGAGCTCAGGGCCCAGTCTGTACCTCGCGGCGACGTGCTGGCAGTGGTCTTCAAAGAGCGATGCTGAGGGGTTGTAGTAGTCGTTTTGCTCCCGCACGTTGATGTCGACCCTGGCTTCTTGTCTATGCAACGGTCAGTCATTGTGGGTATTTGGATCATCCGACATACCTTCTCCCGCATAGCTTCTGCCCCATCATCTTCTTCTTGGCATGCTTGCTAACCTCCTTACCAACGCAATGGCGAATCTCAACCAGCTCGTCCTTACGGCCGTTCATATACGCATGCGAAAGCAGAGCATCCCGATCCTGGGGGTCAACGTGCCAGAGCATGGGACTCCGCAGATGCGAGATGTCGTACATCTTGAAGAGCCTCTTCCAGCGGCCCATCCAGTCGCCGTCGTCCGCGTCGAGGACGAGCATGCGGTACTCGGGCTGAGTCTCGGGCTTGCGGCCGTTTGTGACCTTGCCGCTGCGCGAGTTCTTGAGGGTGATTTTGTTGCCGTACTTGCTGATCCAGTGGAAGCGGCGGTGCTCTTCATCGGTGAAGAGGGCGGCTGGCGTGCGCTCGCGGAGGCGGGCGGCGATGGCGAGGCCGCAGGGGCCGGCGCCTACGATGAAGACGTCGTAGATGTCCTCTTCGGTGTTGATTGGGGTTTCTGGCATGGTGTTTTTGGTCTCTATGGTGGTGAGGGAGTGAGGAGATGTGAGGAGGAGGAAGTTATCTAACAGGGCCTCTCTGTTTTGTCTCCTCCCCTCATGTTCACAAGCAATTGAGGACCCTTGTGGCCTCTGGCACTCAATTGCTCACAATTGCTCACGGTTGCTTATCTGATTGAGCAATTGAGCCGCTCCTGCTGAATCACCACTGCAAGCTACCTACCTTGATGGGCATTACATCACGGGGACATCAAGGTCCTCAACATATGAGAGAGTCAGGGTCTATTGCTAACTATGCTCTGGACCCTGAGAAAGCCGACGGCGCTCCAATGGCTCGTGAGACGGGACATGTACCTGTTGGAGGCTGAAAGAGTGGTTCGGGTGGTCTCGTGAGAGCTGCAGGTCTGGCATGAAGCTATTTCGACTTGACCCACCACCTAGCCTCAGCCGATGAGCACAGTAGGACGTCAAGTGCACATCACAACGTCTAGGGGTATAATAAATACCAAGTGCAGTTTCTATTATCGTTTCATCTACTGTGTATTTCAAGATACACGAACAAACATGCGTCAAATGGCCAAGCTGGCGTATCAAAGATCCTCTCCCAAGGTCAATTTATGAGCCATCTACTTTTCTACATCTATCTTACACGTATATCCTCAGAATCTACTCTTCTTTAGAGTCTAGATCACCATCTAACTTCACCACTCAGTGATTCCACTCAGCATCCAACGCATGCCCCAACGGCCCCGAAGCCGCATAATCTGTCGTCACAAACGCCCTATCAACCTCTACCAGCCCCTCGGCACAGTACTGCAGCGTCTCGGCAATGTCGTGCGATCTATTCAGGGGCGTCTTTTCATCCAGCAGCACGTCAAACTCGACCCAGACGCCGTCGCCGGCGTGGTACGCCGTCACGTTCTTGAAGCCCGCCACCACGGGCGCGAACCGGTACGCGAGGTAGATGAGCTTCTTGAGGGTGTGGTCGTCGGCGGCTTCGCCTGAGAGGCGGACCACGTTGTTGAAGCACGTGTGGCCCCAGTCGTAGATTATAAAGAGTGAGAGGAGACCGGCGCCCAAGGGGTCGAGCCACCAGATGTTGGCGCGGTAGCCGATGAAGGGGAATAAAAGGGATAGGGTGTTGAAGATGACGTCGGTTTTGCAGTCTTGCACGAGGGCCTGGACTTGACTCGTCTTGATGGGACGGCAGCCGATGCCGATGGCGCCCTTGAGGATGATGGTTGCTAGCAGCGAGGCGATGGCCGCCCAGCTGAGGATCTCGGCTTTTGCGTGGGGAGGGAGAAGTCGAGAGACGGATTCTTGGAGGATCTGGAGGAACGAGATGACCATGATGATGGAAAAGACGAGGATACCAAGAGGTTCGAGACGGCGTTTTCCAACGGGGAAGCGTCGTCGCATTGCTTCAAGACGCCAGAGAACAAGACGACTTGTCGACCAGACGATGAGTGTGCAGAGGAGGTCCAGGGCTGAATCCACGAGAGATGCAACCAAGGACAGCGAGCCCGTGGTAAAGACTGCGAAACCCTTACCAGCGAGGAGCAGAATGTTGGCTATCACGTTGATATTGATAGCCAGGTTTGCCTTTCTGCTCGCCCTCCTCCTTTTCTCCTTCTCCTCATCGGGAAGCAACTCGCCAATATTCCCCTCCACACGCTGAATCCCTCCGCACCTCTCCTGATCACCGTCATGATCCGGGTCCGGATTCATCGACTCGAGGACATTATCCGCGATAGCCATGACCACGGCGTCGACTTCGAGCCAGTCATTCAACCTCTCATTCTGCGCCTCGTAAAATGCCCTCAATTTTTTATTCTTCATCGCCTTTAGATCTTTGTCCGTCTTGCGGTACTGCTCGAGACCCTGTCTGTCGATGCCGTGGAGGAGGGCCTGCTTGATCTCGCCGCGTCGTGCGTCCTCGAGGGCTGTTCGAGCCGCATCTTGAAACTTGAGGATACGAGGTGTTACTCTTGTCTTGCGCTCGCCGTCGTTGAACGAATGGTATCGCCCCGTCTCGAGATCGCGTGGGTGTTGGCGGCGGGTGTCGTAGCCTTGGCCGCGGCGCCGAGGCTCTTGGTCGTACTTGGCAGGGTCGCCATTCCAGAGTCGCTTGCCAACCATATTGTCCGAGTGTGTATGAGGTTATCTTGGCTTCAGGAACTACGTGGAAAAGAACAGGATGAGACGCTGTTTTGTTGCTTGCGGTGATTGCTCGTGTAACCGAGTGACTTATGACGTAAGTGACGTAAATCCGGGGAAGACGGCAGGTTTGGCTGCAGCCATGCGCAGAGCAAAACACGCGACATGCGGCGAGTGGAGGATTCAACTCCACAAGGAAGCACGAGATGAGAGTTCCAAGTCATTTATTTTCGTTTCTTTTCCGTCTCTTTTGTTGTGTGAGTGATTTCTTTCAAGAAATCGGCTCTGTGGGCACTCTCTTCTCCTGCACGATCCCTGTATCTCATCGTCATCTCAGTCCTGTCACTCGATGAGCAACAGATGAGCAGCCGTCATTCCAGTCCATAAACAGACAGGATATACATATTCACAACTATCCATAATGACCAAATGTGCAAGTATAACTCTTATTCGAGTTCTATCTTTACAATGTTCGCATTCTTGCCGCCCAGTCCCAACTCGCTCATCGCATAAGGATATCTTCAAGTTCCAGTTTGTTTCTCAAACGCCAGCAATTCCATCCAAAGCAATTTACCTCTCTCTATTCAAACAAGCCTCTTAGCTTCCACCCATCCTCATCGCATTCACAAGTCTATTTCGGGCGCCCTCTCTCCGGCCTTCGTGCCGGCTGGGGCTGTCTCCGTAGGAATCGGTTCGCCGGGCCGTGTCATAGTATGCCTCGGTATCTCCCAGGCCTACCTTGGAAGGACGAGGAGGCGGTGGGGGAGCATGCGTCGGCTGCTCCTGGGCCTGCGGCTGCTGATACACAGCTTCCCAGTCACGGTTGGCCTCTGGTCGGTAGGGGTTGTTCTGGTAGAACTCTTGGGCCGTAGGAGGACGGCTGGCCCGCTGCTCCTCGCGGTTGGACCGTTCGTCACGACTCTCACGGTTTGAGCGTCTAACAGAGTCGTGAGATCGAGGAGGTGGAGGAGTGGGCTGCTTCGCCGGAAGGAGACCGCTCTGAGGCGCACCGTTCTGGGATGCACCGTTCTGAGGCGCACCGACCTGGCGACGTGCCGTCTCGCGAGGGGCTTCTTCCTCATCATCCGTGGCAACCTCATCCTCTGGCTCATCCTCCAAAGCCCGCAGCTCACTTCGCATGGCCAGGCTGGCGCAGATGCTTCTAGCCTCCTCAATGGCCTTCTTCTGCACTTGAAGGGCCTTGCGACGATCGCGGGTCTCCTTGTTCTCGGCCGCAATGGCCTCGATGGTGGAATCGCCCATCCGCATAATCTCGATGGGGTTGAACAGGCGGAGCATTCCAAGGAGCAGGTGTCTCTCGACCACCTGAGTGATGACGTTGCGGGTAAAGATGCGTGCAGTCAGATCGTAGTAGATGAGCATCTTCTCCAAAACTTCCTCGGCCTCGCTGTATGTTCCACCCTCCTCTGTAGCCTGAGCACGCCACTTTCTCAGACGCTCCTCGTACTCCGGGTCAAACGGCTGCACCTCCAGCTCCATGTCGTCGGTGAGGCGGCCGAGTTCCTGATCGGCGCTCTCGATGAGCTCCTTGATCTTGATCTCAAGGAAATGCATGCGGAGAGGGTCGCGCATGCGCATGGGCCAGGCATATTCAATCACATCAGCAAGGAACTCGTTGCAGATGACGCTGACGTTGTCCTTGTACTCTTGAGCCAGGACAGGCCAGTTCCTGGAGTAGTCCTGGAAGAGGATGTAGGGGGCTCGAGGGTTGGAGTCGAGGGGAAGTTCGTTACCCCGGATCTGTCGTAGGAGGGGCTCAACTTCCTGCTCGGCAAAGTCCTTCTTGGAGCGGTCGCCAACAGTACCGGCGGCCGGAAGGCTGGCACCGTTGGCGCCGTTGGCAGCAGCTGGGGCAGGTTGGTTGTTCTGGAACGCAACCTTGCGGCCATGCTGTCGGAATCGCCTGGCAAAGCGCTCACTTTCCTCGCGGGTGCGGGCGCGGAGCTTCTGGGATGGCGTGCCCTTGGGGCTGGACTGTCTGGCAAAGAATCGCTCGCCAAAAGGGTTCTTGTAGTTACCATTCACGGCAGGGGTGACGAGGTTGTTGGATGCGGTAAAGAGCTCGCCCATCTGGAGTCGCATCTCCTCAGGGGTGTCCTTGCCAACGCCCATAGCCTTGAGCTGGGCTTCACATCCGTCCAGTGCTTGTTGGATCTGCCGGCGGAGCGTCTTGACATGCTTGCCAATGTGTCGCTGAAGCTGGGTGCTCAGCTTGGAGCGAAGGGCGCCGATACCCCACATCTCGGGTGGGAGAGCTGCCCATTTGCCTCGGGTGAAGAACTCGGCCTCTCGGTGGGATCGCTCCTCGGGTGTCTGCCATCGCTCGCCGGGTCCGGGGTTCAGCAGGACGTACCAGCCCAGCTTGAAGTTGTTCTCCTTGTCCTTGTTCATCACAAGCTCGATAAACTTTTCTTCGAGGCCGATACGCTCCGTCATGTCGGGCTTTGTGAGAACGCCGATGGTGCGTGATCCGGTAGGATCAAAGTAACGGGCCTTCTTGAGGATGGGGGCTTGGACGTAGTCGTTGTTTCCGCCGATGACGGCAAGAATGATGGTCCGGGTGCTCTTCATGTATCGGTCGGAGAGTGCCTCGATGGTCTGGATGTCGGCTTCGGACTGGTCACGGTTGGCGACTCGAACCAGACCAGGAAGATCGACGAGGGTCAAGAGCGGCATATCAGGGCCGCCCTTCTCGACGACGAGAATATCTCGAGCGGCGAATCGGCCGGGAATGCTTCGGGGGCGATGAGGTCGGTCGCATCTCGCATCATGGCGTCAAAGGGGGTGTCGCCAGTGACATCGCCTCCGTACTGCAGCAGGCGGGCCTGCTCATTGTAGGGTCGCGTCTTGTCGGGAATGATGGATACTTTGAGTGTCGTCTCCTTTGCTCTTCGCATGCGAATCTCGGTCGCAAATCTGGTGCAGGCGCCGGCATCTCGGGGGAACGGCGTGCCGGTTAAGGCTTCGAGGACAGAGCTCTTGCCGGCGGATTGATCGCCAACGACGACGATCTGTGGTAGTTTGACATTGTCGAGCTGAGCAAACTGAAGCTTGTCAATGAGGTCCAGCAGGCCGCGTTGCTCGGAAGCAAGGCCCTGGTCACCCAGGGAAGACTCGATCGAAGGGCGCATTTGGTGCCTAGCAACGGAGAGAGTGTCAGCAACTTGCTGGGCGTCTTGGTCTGGCGGAATGACAAACAGCGAGCCCATTCTCTCGTGGTGAGTAAGATGGGGGGTAATTCAGCAACGAGATGTTTGCTGTTCGTTTATATAGAGAGGAGAAGAGTCTCAGCTGAAATGCGATGCATGCGCGGCCTTGTCATGTGTCTTTATAAGATGACGCGTGCGCCATGATTCGCTCCTTCTTAGGTGGTCGGTTGCCTCCGTGTCGCCAATTTTCTGCTGTGCCATGGTTTGCGTGGCTGCCAAGCGTCTCGGCCCCCGGAGGCAACTGGGACGTCATGGTGCTGCGCCACACTCAACACTCTCTGTCTTCAGCTGTCATCAAAGAATTGAGCCGACAGGCATCGGCGCAGTAACGGCACACAACCCGATGTGCCTTTGAAGCGCCTTTATTCGCCACTTGCTGTTCCTTTACATCTTTCTCTATTCCATATCCTTCTCTTCTTTCTTTCCAGCACATCTCCCAACAAACAAATGTGGCGCTGCATCTCATCTGTGGCGGTGCAGATCTCGGATCTTGGCACGAGGCCCGCCCGCGTCACCAGGCCAGGGCCAGGAACCAAACAACTGGCTTCCCGCAACTGAGGGTGTCGAGGTGTTTGCCTCCCACTACACATCTGCCTCTTACGTAGTGGGCCACGTCAAGGCTCGACGAAAATGTGGTTGCCTTCTCTGATCAGTGATCACAGTCTCCCCGTGCGAAAGATCAAGAGCCTGCCAGAGCCGACCTCCCAGCACATACGACCATAGCTCGTAGAGAATACGGGGTCCCGTCCGCTCCCCCAGAGTCAAGCTGCGAAGCGCCGGATTAGTAGTTGGGTCGGTGACGACCAGCGAATCCCCGGTGTTGTATGTTTTTTGTTCATTTTTGCCAGTCGAATCAAGCAAGCGTTTATCAGCTCGTCGTAGTGGTGTACGGGCAGGTTGCTGGTGCCGTGTCATGTTGCGCAAGCCTGGCGGTCCCAAGCCACGTCCCGATAATGCCCAAGGCAGGGAGGGGCCCAGAGCGCATCCCCTCAACTATCTAAGGTCCTGTTCCTCAAGCTCGCTCTAATAAGCACCGGCTGGTCATCGACACTGCTTTCAGAGGCTTGTGGCTAAGGCTTCAGGAGGGCCGAAAGAATTGACCAGATCCGACCGAGTCCCGCGGCATTCTTCAGAAGACGACTCAGCCAAGTTGCCCTGCCAGTTCAATCATTGGCAGTGCAGGTTAGGACGAGCACTGGCTCGCCAAGTTAATGCTCATTCGAAATAATCACGACATATCCTGCCTGGGGAATTGGGAAATGGCTTCCGATACCCTAGATACGATTGAGATCGAGGGGAGTCCCCCGAGTCAACCGCGCAGCCCAAAGACGCCACTCCGCCTTGGAGATGTTGTCGCTGATTTAAAGGATCCGGTAGTTGAGTTTACGATTCTCAACGCAGAGACTCGAGTCCCCATGCCAGAAGACAGCATTCGCATCACCAACCAAGCCGACTTTTACCCAAAGCTCAGGAATCCCAAAGATGTCAAGGTGGTCCATTTCGCCAGGATCAGGGGCTTGGAGACTCAAAACATCGATGGTATTGACAAGAACGAGTTGAAAACACTCGAGACTCAAGTATTTAACCCACCAAGGGGGTTTGTTGACTGTTGCATGGATTTGGGACCAGTCAAAACCTGGACGGAGAATAACGAGGGTTGTCCTTTGAGTCTCATCACAGGTCTCAAGATGGTCCAAGAACAACTGGATTCGGCTCCTGTGACTGGATCAAAGCTGGAGGATGATCAGGTGGGCGCAAGAGACGCAGGTGCCAATCAGGCTAGAGCAACGGCCGGTGATCAGAGGGATCTTGCTACTGAACCACGGTCGCAGTTCGTTGGCTCTTCCGACTATCTCCTTGCGTACCAAGTCATGGAGATGAGCTGGAGATGGAAGAGCAGGGCCAATGCTGCCCTGGGGTCGTCTCAAAGTTCCAAAGTCGACGAGGATAGCAACCGTCCGCAGAGGCAAGCTGGTCCTGTGGAGGGTCAACAGACTTTGGGTAAAGAGTATGGCCTGACTATCGCCAGCCCTCCAAGGTGGGTTATTTTCAGGAGGGACTAGTCCTTCAATGCCTTTTTTCACATGGGCTTGGTGATATACCTCGTGGGGGAAAGCCGGTCTTGGGTGTTGGTTCACAATGTGACGGGGGTGGTGCTGAAAGGGTCAACTTATGTCCACTTCTTGCAGAGCTGGCTGATCAAGAAATCTTAAAGGGCTTAAATCCCCCCTTTCTTGTGTTTATTCCACTTCCTCGTCCTGGTCCTGAGAGGAAGTGTTGCAATCTGGAGCTTCGCTGGGTGGTCACGTGGGGGATCCCAAAATGACTAATCAGACCTTGCCCAAATGTGACCAGTAGCCGATCACATCCCAACTCCTCCTCCATCAGTCGATACCCCTGTTTGCCGCATTTCGATATCGGCCCCGAGAGCTATTGCAATGACTAGTGAGTGGCTGCATAGTATCTGGGACATAGCCTCTAACCGTCGCTTTTCACAAATCAGGCCGCGAGATTGAACAGCTCCTCGAAGCCCTCGAGACCGAGGCGGTGACTGAGGAGAGCACCAGCAAGTTCCCAATTCTGCACCGTTTGCCTTTCTTGGCTATTAGAGTTCCCCGCTACTAACCGCTGCTGGCCAATAGAGTCTCATGCACTGCTTGAAAAGGTCCTGTCTCACACCAGGACCTCTCGCGATACCGCCCTCGCCCCTCTCTATGCAAAGCGCGGACTACACGTGCTTGGTCTCTATGCCTTTGGGGAGCGTGATGCGTCTCAAAAGGTTCTTGCCTTGCGATGCCTCAACAACATCCTAGTTCGCTCTGTATCAACAAGACAGTTCTTTATCGATGAGGGTTACCCGAACAAGGTGTTGTCTTCGATGAAGGTATTGCTCCTCTCCTAACTCGAGGATCGACTCTGACACCGGATAGAATCGCGACCCCAATGAAGAACTTGCGACTGCCAACTTGTTCCTCTTTTGCGCATCTCAACCTACCTTTGACCTCACGTCGAGCTTTGAGCAAGAAGGTCTTGCTGATATCATCAACAAGGTACGGCTGATCCATGGGCCACGCAGAAAAATACTCATTGGTTCAAGAACATCTCCCGTCATGCAAAATCCTCAGAACCTCTGCCCAATGATCCGGCAAACCCAGCCCTGGCAAGTCTGAGGCTGCTATCCACGCTGGCTGTGCGGGCCGAGGCACAAGCGCATCGATTCCTGCCATCACTCAAGCCAATTCTGGATCTGTTGAGCAAGGTCCCTGCGACTGTTTTACACGGTGACCTCCCAGCTTCGTCCCTGATCTCTTGTCTCGTCTCCATACCTGTTGACCAAAATCAGGAATTCCCAGCCTCTGCGGTCGACAAGCTGGTGAACCTCCTCGAGGAAGCACTCCCTAAAGCCGACGGCTCGTCAAAGACCGCCGATAAAGAACTGCTGCCCCTTTTGCTGGTTCTGTATCGCCTCGCACAGTCCAAGCCATCTGATGCTCGGAAACGGCTCTCTGAACACATTCTGCCATCTGACGAAGACCGGACTGCGCCTTTGGGCAAGGGTGATTCCCTGCCGCACAGGCTGCTGAAGCTTACTTCCACGACCGTGGAGCCTGAATTGCGAGAGATGATTGTCAACATCTTCTTTGAGATTTCCGACAAGGACCCCAACAAGTTTGTGCATCACGTCGGCTTCGGACACGCCGCTGGCCTTCTCTCCTCCAAGGGTCTTCAAGTTTCTCCAGAAGACCTCGCTCAGGGCCAGGCGAGCAGCTCTGGGCCGGATATCAATCCCATCACAGGTCAACAGCGCAGCGCGGAGGCTGTGTCCGATTTGCCCGAGATGACTGATGAAGAGAAGGAGAGAGAAGCCGAGAGGCTCTTTGTTTTGTTTGAGAGGTTAGTCCAGCCTTTTGATATCGAGGTGGATTGTCTTGCTGACTTGCTTTAGGCTGAGGGCCAATGGCATGATTTCCGTTGAGAATCCTGTCACCCAATATCGGGACTCGGGTCGTTTTGAAGAGCTTCCTGATGATGCGGATGATTAGATTCGCTTGAAGCAGTCACTTGCATTGTGGAACATCAATTGCGAGAAAAATGAGTGTGAATATAGAATCTGCGTTTCAAATAGCCGTCCCTGCTAGAAGACCGGCGAGAGAAGGAGAGTAGAACCCATCAAAACGGGCTTCTTGGTACATGTTCCTGCTGCATCTCCACCCCTACGATGCCCCAATATCCGAGGTTGCGCGATCAAGCATCCTCAAGACCAGCCATCTTGCAAGAATCGACCCACAGCTTGGCCGCCTTTTCCTCGTCGTAAGCCCAGGGAGCATAGCCATTGTCAGTCGACATGGTGCTGGCGTCAGGATGCGCAGGGCCCGCTTCATGACAATCGTACAGATACCTTCCTCCCTTTCCTTCCCAGTCCTTGCTCAGAGCTGCATAGATGGTGGTCGCAGCTCCCTGAGCGCCGCTCTTGACGACCTTTCGAAGCTCCGTGTTCCTTTCCATGATGCCGAGAATCTCGGGGTCGGTGATGTATCGATGGAGGTTCGTGGCGACTCCGCCCGGGTGCAGGGAGAGTGCGTGAAGGCCACTACTGCCATACCGCTTTTCGATCTCGTTGACCATGTAGATGTTGGCCGTCTTTGACTGGCCGTAGGCGATCCACGGGTGGCACGAGTTTGGCTCGTTAAAGTTGTAGTCGTGGAAGCGGACTTCGCCGGCGCGGTGGCCCATGGACGCGACGGAGACGACGCGCGAGTTGAACGAGGGCGTGGAAGCGACTAGCAGCGCGGGCTTGAGCAGCTGGAAGAGGAGAAAGTGGCCGAGGTGGTTGACGCCAAACTGCGTTTCGAAGCCGTCGACGGTTCTGCCCTCAGGGGTGTACATGACACCAGCGTTGAGGACGAGGATGTTGAGCTCCTTGCTCTTGGCGAGGAAGGCTTCAACACCCTTCCTGACAGAGTCGAAAGAGTCGAGAGAGATCTCGATCAGGTCAAGGGGCACCTTGTTTTCCGGGTCAGAAGCCTTGATGTCTTCGATGGCCTGCTGACCCTTGGCGAGGTCTCTGACACCGAGGAACACCGAAGCCCCAGTTGTGTGAAAGGCACGAGCGGTCTCAAGACCCACGCCCTGATTGGCGCCGGTGATGAAGATGGACTTCCCGGTGAGCTTGCCCACGAGGTCTTCGTCTTGGATGATCTGGAGGGCGGTGGGCCGGGAGTCGCCGGGGCCCTGGGGGTTGCTGTGAGCGGCGATGTACTTGGACATTTTCAAGGTTTGGTGGATTGCTTGGGTTGGTGTTGTTGGTCTGTTGGTTATTGTGTGAGTATATTGAAGAATAGAAGACCTACAGTCAGGAGAGCCCGTGGTATTTATGTGTTCATGCCCAGATGACATGTTCGGATTTTACGTTGTTGAGCCGGCCTTTAGAAAAGAGGCTTCCTGGCAGGCGGCGTCAGGTACGCATTGCTGTTTTTTCGACTCAGGTATCCATTCTATCCACCTGACTTGAAAAGCGCCAGAGTGTCGTATTGAATCCCGGACATTGGTTGGGCGTGAGGTAATCTCCGTTGGTGGCCATGGGACAGGCAACACACCCGTCTCAACGCAAACACATTCATTGAACGCCAATACGACTTTAGATTTACAAGGAGAAGTGTACAATAAATGGCTGGGATTTTCGAACTTGGCTATGGCAGTGTATGCCCCTTTCCCAGTTGCGATGGGCTACGGAAGCTTCGATGCCGACTTTGGCGCACATTCATCTATCAAGGAGGAGCGCACTCGTCTGGGGGATGGAACCTTGACCTCCAAACAGTGTAAAGCCGCGCAAAACAGTAGTTTCCTAGACTGATAAGACGCAGGTAGCGTACAGAAAGTGCTCGCGGAGTTGGTGCGGAGTTGGTGGTGGAGTTCTAGGGTACGGGATGTCATCATTCAGATACGACTTTAACCATGGTGCTGAGATGGCAACAGACTGACCCTACTGGTCATTGACCTATGGTCACGCGATCAAAGTGTCCATTTAGGAAACTATTGTTCCTTATCATGTTGCAATTTGCATCTAGCTCCTGCTCTGCCGCAGCTGATAAACGGATGGCCCCTGTCGTTCTTTTCTGGCTTAGACGAGCGATGTTTAGCACTTATGATGGAAAGAGATCATACGTCAAGTTTCGGAAAATAATCTCGCCCATCTATTTATTCATGGGAATTACTCGTGATGGGAACTCAGTGTTTCGCAAGTTGGGGGCAGATGGAGGGGGCATAGCCCGGTTGCAGATTTAGTCTAACTCGCAACTCATACTCTCCCTTTTGTGCTCCCGATCGTTTTCAATCTTCCCTAGTATTGTTGTATCTCTAATGGCCTTACGACTTCTGCTTCTCCATGGTTATGGCAGCACACATCTCACCCCCTGCTTCCGTCCCTGTCCGATGCCGACCCTCGCCGTTCTGAGCCGTTCCAGCACTCGATCCTCCCACATACGACCATACCTACTGGAAAACTCGGGATCCCGTCCGCTCTCCCATAGATAAGCCAGTAAGGGGCGGATTAGTAGTTGGGTCGGTGACGACCAGCGAATCCCCGCTGTTGTATGTTTTTTGCCTGACCTTAATTTTTGCCGGCCTCGGGACATCTGGACAACCACTGTTGTTTGTCTTGAACGTCAGAACAAGCGATGAAAAGTCTCTTTATTTTGGAATATGCGAGTATCTATCTCTGCGCAGCTGGAGGTATAAACTGTTTCGGTAAATGAGCTGGGAGGACAGGACGTGCTGGAGGCATTGTCTGGGGCTTGGGCCCTCGCTTGTACGATAAGCCGCTCATAACACCATTGAAAAGGATCTGGGACTCGACGGGAGAGCTTTCAAACCGGTGTCTCTTGACTTCCTCGAGCCTGATTTGTGCTCCTCCTTTAGCCCAAGAGAAGGCTGACTTGAGACCCAATTCGCAGCCTAATTTCGCTGAGGCAACTGGGCTCAGGGTTGCATAATGTAGAATTCTGTCCTGGACTTCGGGAGGAAGATGATTCATCTTGCTTGGCTGGGGTTCGGGTCTGTCGAAGTTGGCTGCCCACAGAACCATATCGATGGCGGTGTCAGATGCAGGAATGTCGTTGAACAGGGTCTCGGAGCTCGTCCACACCAAGTCCCCCTCATGGACCTTACAGAGAGTAACTCGCCGGAGAGTTAGGATGGCATATATGAACGTGTTGGGGCCGCCTTCTTCAAGCAGCGAATGGCTCTCCGCACAGCGCCGTGCCATTTCAAGGCCCTCTTGGCTATCCTGTGTCAGGACAAACCAACATGATCCAGCCTTGACGAGGGTTGCTTCAGGGGCTTCCCAGCTTGGCAGGTCAACCTCGAACGTAGGGGCCGCCTGATGTAATGTGTTCGAAACCCATGCGCTCCCGTATAGTGAAGTCCATTCCTGAAATTCAGAGCGTGGCGTATGCGAGCTTCAAAAACGTCGCGGTATTCATCTGTCGTCGCAGCACATGACGCCATGAGTACGCAAAGTCGCGGAGCATTCGGCCAAGAAATGCCCTTTGCCGGGGGAGAGGATTCAGTTTGGGCTCCCAGTAAGGCCCCGGAAGAGTCGAGTCTTCGAGGAATGCTTGGCTGGGCGAGTCCAGCGGCTCGAAATCTTCCAGAGTAAGCGGCCGCTGGCGAGCAAGTTCAAAAGGCGCCGAAGAGAGTTGGTCTTTCTCGTTGAGGAAAAGCACCCTTTTGTTGAGGTCAAATGTCCAGACGCTGCTGAATGCATCTCCTCGCCGGTCCCCGAAAGGGTTAACCAAATCGCAAACTTCTTCCCAGACTAGGTGCGTACCCTGTTTCAGCTCGGTAGAGAGTTCATCTTCGTCAAATTAGAGAAAACCAGAGTGTATGAAAGTGGAAATATGGCCACATGGCATACCGGGACATTTGCCCTGACTTGCGAGAATGCGGGAGAACAGTTCGAGGAGAATAGACTCGTCTGGTGGTCTTTTTGAGTAGCCTCGACGGAAATCCGTTCCTGATGCATGCTATTAGTATGGCACAATGGGAAGCCAGACCTAAGAGATACCTTGAACGACAAACACCAAGATTGATAAAACAGACATGGTTAGGCGTGGGTTGATAGGTGAGGGGCGGAGGAGAATGTTTGTTGGCTAGGTGTTGGTTGGCCTGGAAACACGCGCCAACAGGCCAGGGGACTATATGGTTCAACATATGATGGCGGGTATACTTCTTGAGCGTCTCGATTAAAGAAGACTTGGGACGAACGAACGTGTATTGTCTATATATCGTGATGCCTGCCAAACTTCAAGAACTACGGCCGTTATTTGGTTACTCTAAACCTGCAACCAATGGATGTGTACGATGTCATAATCCATGTCCTCAACTTTTCATGTTCCAACTTAGGCGAATAGACAGCTGCCACTCGGCCCAAAGCCCGCCATGCAGTGGACCATTGATAGGTGGCCATCCCAGCTACCCTCGCTGGCAGCCCTCCCAGCGACCTGGTCAAGCAGCGTTTTGTGTGATGCCTTGAGCCATACTGCCTGATCCATCCATCTTATCAGCGGGGAATCTGGCTGATACTCTTCCATCAGTCTCTGGAGTTCAGCCTGTTGTACGTGTAGAGAGTCTGTTATCGCCCACTGGTGATTTGTTAGTGACTGGCCTCGCCAGAGTTGGTTGATATTGGAACTTACCACGGCTGCTAGGCAGGGGGGATATAAGTAGCCCCCAGTGGTCGGTGCTGAGAAGCGTGCTGCGCCAGGATGATAAACTCGTTGGTTAACGAAATTGCCTCTTGAAACAACACATCATCCCTTGGGTGAAGTGTCCGCAGCAAACTATTCAACGGAATCGCTAGAGTGAGCAGCAGTGCATAGACAACTCGGAACTTGTGAGAGAGTTTGGCGCGGCTCCCCCGTGAAGATTCGCTGCGGTCCAAGTTGGCAAGGTAATGCCGGATGTTGGGGAGGTCCTGCTGCATCTCCTGATAGGCCGACTTGATCTCGTCGAGATAGAGCATAGGGCTGTGGAAGAAGACGGGCATCCGGATCAGCTTCTGCGCTTCCAGGCTTGGAATTCGTAATCCTTGGCTCTTTTCGAATGACGCTTGGGGGATGCAGTAGTCGACGAGCAGGAACCAGGATTCCATTGTGATTGCCGGGTTGACCATGGCTTCGAGGATCTACCATGTTGGGTGCGACGTCAGTGCTGCATTTGGAAATGGGGGCCAAAAGAACTCACCAGGGGTACAAAGAGGGTCTCGAGCAACTGCAGCTCGAACGTATCTTTCCAGTTCTGCACAATAGCGGAACTTGCTAGATGAGCCAGGATTTCTCCATGACTTCGAACGTAGTCATCAGATCGTCCTATCCAGCCCTACACCAAGTCAGATTAGTCGATTGGTGGAATTGGTAGAAGTTACCTGGCAGATCATGATGATGTAAATAGCAGATAGCGTCTCGGGCGCAAGTCTCTTGTCTGGACAGTTGAGACATATCCTCAATGCTTTCAAGGCGTCGATGTAGTTGGCTAATGCGTCTTGCGGTAGGTGTCGTGTGTAATGGTACGGAAATGCGCTGACCAGAGCCTTGACTGACGCATCGAGGGCGTCGCTCCGACCAAGACGTCTGGGAATGTGCTCGAGAAAGTCGCCGTAACTGCTGAGGCTGTATCTGATATCCGACACCTCGAGAGCCGCGATGAATCTCCCCGCGATGCTTGTGATGATGTTCTCAAGTACTGGTGGAATCGACACCTTGGCGGGTTTCCTCGGCCTCTTGGTAATCTCCTCCACTGGGGCTGGTTGGAAGGCCACAGGCTGAAATGATACTGGCTTGAACTTCCACTTTTGCTCGCCGGCGCCGATACAAGTGATCTTGAGCCTTGCGCATCTGGCGCATACCGGCTTGACCTGATCACACTGGAGACTTGATGTGAGTGTGGGGATCTAACAAGCGGAAATCACCGGTACCTTTTTCTTCTGGCGGACGCAGGCTCTGCAGCCTCTGCTAGACGGGACGCCTGCCATGATGCTGCTGTTGTTGGATGAAGACAAGGACCCAGGACAAGATGTGAGCAGGCGAGACCTTGGGAGGGACAGGCCGAGGTTTTGTATCTCCAAGCTGAGGGCAGACGCAAGACAGGGACGAAGCTGGTGTAATACAGCGATCAAGCATTCAGGCTATGGCTTGTCAAGGGTGATTGGCCTGGCCCGAGACCGAGAGGCCGGAGCGCCCCACAGTCAAGGAGGCAGCGCCGAATCCCACTCTCTTGGGAATAGCGTTGTTGGGTCCTTAAGCAGATCAGGCAGACGTGATTGGGCCGCGCCTGTGCCCTACAAGGTTGAGGGATACAAGGGCGCAGGGGTCCATGGGCAAACTCCCCGAGCTACTGGTAGATTTGCCCGACTTTGTGGAGTTGCTGTGACACCCTGACGGTTATGGATTGGATTGGAGGCAGTCAAGTCTGATCCCGGTCGACGCAGGTATTAACCCTGGTGGCTGTGTCTTACCTCCTAGTGAAGGTGGACATGTGGGCAAAAATGTGTCGCGCCATATTTCCAGAATCGAGTCGAGAGGGGCACAAGAATCAAGCGTTTCTTACTGCATGTGCAGATGTCTCAGTCAGTTGCAGCAATAGGGTCCGCCCTGGTCAGCCTTAACGGCGGAGAGATCCCACACGATGCGGCAGGGGTCTGACATGGACCCTGACGTCAAGTTGGAGCAAGCATAGCCGAGTTCTGCAGATGTCGTGCTATCACCTGTGCTGAAGAATATCGAAACCACTTGCCTCCTTGGGCAGGTGACTCAAGCTTGATGAAAACGTCATGGTAGGCGGGTGATCAAAGGATCGAATAAAGCCATCTAGGAGTCTATGTGGGAGTGTGAATTCTTTGGATGAGACAAAACCTCCACGGCTCCTTATACTTCTCCCTCCTCCACTCGACTCTCATTTCTAGGTCATCTCATTTCTAGGTCAACATCTCCCTCGAGCCAAAACCTGCACTTAAATAACATTGCCCTTGACCTGCTTCACTTCCTTCACGTTGATGTCTTTCCAGGCAACCGTCGCCACAAGACCAATAGCCCAAACAGCCGTGCTGGCAATCAAAATCATCTTGTGCGCATCACCATAGGCGTGCTGGATAGCCTCGCGGGCAGGAGTGCCCGGGGGATACATCAGCTGCGCCTCGACGGTGGCATAAATGTCAAACAGCTGAGGCAGATCCGAGGCAGGAAGGTATTCGGCGAGCTTCTTGGGAAACACCCCTGCCAGATGGCAGCAGCAATAGAGAGCCCAATAGCGCCACCAACCTCAGAGAACATGGCCTGAATGGCCATGACGACGGCAACGTGCTGGTGAGAAGCAGTGGCCACTGCAGCGATACCACTACCAATCATGACGGCCCCACCAGCGAAGGAGATGAAAATCTGACACATGACGATGTAACCGATGTTGATATCCGGCTGACGGAAGTGGATCAAAAGACCCAGACCAAAGATGCTGACGGGAACACCAAAGTAGAGGCAGATGGGCTTATAGCGGCCGGTATAGCGGATCAGCACTCCCGTCAGGATGCACAGCAAGCAAGATCCAACGGTATACGTCTGGGAGACATAACTGGCGTGCGTAACGCTCAGGTTGCTGACAACCAAGAGGAACGAGGTAAAGTAGGCGTTCCAGCAGTAGTAGCTCAAAAAGAGCGTGAAGCCGAGAACGCACGCTCCGAGGAGCGTACGGTCCCGGAGGAGAGAAAAGGGGATGAAGGTGACGGGGGCAAAGTATCTCTCCCAGATGACAAAGACGATGACGAGGACGAAGCCAAAGACGAGTAGACAGATGATGAGAGGAGCCCGCCAGCCTTGGGCCTGCATCGCGTAAATGTTGAAGGGGAGCAGGAATAGAGCCAGACCACCGGACAGCAGAACAAGACCAACGGCATCGAATTCACGGCAGTAGTACAAGATTGACTCGAATGCCGTTCTGCCACCCTCGCGCTTCGGCAGTAGACCCTGCTTCTTGGCCTTGAGGTGGTTGTACACAAGGACTCCAAAGAGCGGGAGGGTTACAGCCGGTAGGAGAATAGCAAAGGTTCCAAAGCACCAGCGCCAGCCGGGCCCCTTGAGATACCCCTCGGACATGGGACCAGCGAGCCAGACGGTGATAAAGTTTGGCGAGGCGGTGAGGGCAACCATGAGGCCTCGATTGCGCAGAGAAGACGAATCGGCGATCAAGACGCTGATGCTGTACAGCATAGCGTTGTTCCCAACCGTGTAAAAGACCTGAGCGGCGGCGTACGCCTCGACATTGTTGCAGGCGGCCATCATGATGAGGCCGATGATGGCAAGGATGACGGAGAGGAGGTACCCGTGAGGTCGGCCAAAGACGTCGAGGACCTTTGCGATTGTGAGCTTGAAGACGGCGCCGATGATGCTGCTAAAGATCATGACGGTGGGTGTGAGCGAGTGCTGCGCAAAGGCGGAGGTGACCCAGAGGGTGAGGGAGCCTGCGACGCCCTGGAGGAGCATGTCGACAAAGTAGATGAAGCAGATGATGATGTAGGCGGTTATGATGGCTCGGGTCGTCCACACCGAGATAAGGGCCTCGATCTTTTGGACGCCGGCTTGGGCGTCTGGGCTGACAGGTTCTTCATTGTCGGTGGAGGGTGAGTCTCTGATGACGGCTGCCTCCTTTTCAGCCAAGTCGTCGGCGCGGGCTTCGTTCTGGATCTCGCCCATGGTGGGTAGCTCTTGTGGTGGAAGAGGACGGGTGGTGTAGAGAAGGACCTGGATCTACCTCGCCGGCTGGAAGGAGACTTGGTTATATGCATCTCTTGGAGGTTGTGGATACCGCAGAGGTCTGCAGCAATTTGCTGAAAACTCGCTCATCTGAAGCCACCACCCCCAGTAGCATGTGTGGGCTTGGGCTTGATAGTCATGTTCGAACCAACAGCTGGACAGGGGCATCGGAGATGGAGTCGACATGCGGGGGTGAGTGCTGTTAAATAGACGAGTTATGGATACGTCCTGTACAAGAGAAGAAGAGCAGCATCCTTTTTGATAGGACAGGACTGGATCGTAAGCACAAGATGCCCTTTGAACATCATGGACCATGTCGCCGAAGTGTTCGCAGGGGTCTGCATCTAGCCCCAGCTCCACCAATAGCAACCACCTCGAACTGCCTCATCTAGCAGTGGGGGGTCATGAAAACTCGCTCAAGCGCCAAGAAGAGAGTGAAGATGATGTTGAAGCTTTCCTTATTTGTTTAAGCTCTGATTTCCCAGAAGCAGTTGGGCCAGTGAGGAATCGAAGACATAGGAACCCATCTCGCCTGGATACCCACTGAGCTGCCGGGGATAATGCTGACCACTCCCAACTTCCACCGTATTGGGAGTGTATGTGGGTAGTCTTTTCGTAAATGACCAGATAAAGCCTGTTCGGGCGGCAAGGTAGCCAGGCCCATGCTCGTCATCCCGTGACAGCAATGGTCTCCGTTTCAGGAACAATAGGGTGGGCTGTCTATGTCTCGATTGCTACGTTTCAAACTGTGATGCTCTCGACACAGGAAGGATCGCATCCTCGTGTGTCGGCACCTTGATAATTAATCTGCCAACTGTTGGAACTGATCCCTGACGCAATGCCTTGGGTCCTGATGCCAACGCTCCGATTTGCGCTGAACTTGGTTGCTTATCTGACGCGAGGCAAGTCACAAAGGCAGTGCTTGACGCGGGACATGTGTATTGGAAGAGCAGACAGTATAAAGTCTTTGAGCGATGTTGTTAGGGCTGCGAGCTATGGGGCGTTTGTTGGATGTTGAAGTCGTGGGCTAGTTGAACTGCGCCGAGTTTCGGTGGCGAGATACTGAACATCCACATGAGCAACCCTCGCTAGTGGCTTTATGCTACTAGAAAAGGCGCCTCTCACTGCTCACGCAGCCCCGATGTTGTCGACCACGGGCTGACGTGTCAAGCAATGCGCAACGCGCAGGAACCGCGCCATCGACAAGGGACAGAGCAGTGCGGCATCAGAGATACCCTTAGCTTACAACCCCAGGTCGCCCTGTAAGAGGTGAAAATGAGGTGGTCAGGGCTCATTTGCGCTGTCGACACTCTAGAGCAACAGTAAGCGCGGCCTTTGTTAACTTCCGCGTTTTTCTGCATCAACGCAATGTATAAGAAGGGGACAATCAAGGGGATTGCTTCTGGGCATGTAGAAATCCAGTTTAAAACTCGATATTCAGGGCAGAAAATACCCTCTTCCTGACGCCCCAACTTGCTCGGTTTCGCCTCTTCAACCGGGCGGCCCTCTTCGATAGACTGCTTCATCTCCTTTCCGGTGCGATGACCGTGCTTAACGCCTTTTAAACAACTTGATTAAGACTGACTGCGATTATGTCTAGGGGCTAATTTCTCGACATGCTTATCACTAGGAGGCACTGGACGCTATTTGTTGTCAGTTGCGTGCTCTGGGGAGTGCGGAGGTCGGAGGTCGAAATTCTTGGCTTCAAGCCTCCCCTGATGTGTGGGAATGTGCCAGTCGAATGTATTCTGTGGTTTATTCTTAAATCTAATCTGGCAGTTGTGGAAGTGGCAGAAATGTGTTCTTTATTATAGTTGCGGCCCGGCCCTTCTGGGATAACTGAGCTCGAAGTAGGTGGAAGTGGCAGAAGCTTATACTGAGCTTGTTGAGCAGGGACAGCAAGAGTAGGAGGCAGAGAGCAATCCGTGGAGAACTGGAAATAGAGCTAATGGTGGAAGGGGGTGATAAGTCAAGCCCGTTAAGTCTTGTGTTATTCATCGGTTGAGGATGCAGAAGGGTCCTGAAGTAGCCGGCATACGACATGCTAGGCCTTGAGGCGAAGGTAGGATAATGACTGATGGGGAATGAAATGAATATGATGACCTATAACTGCTGAGAAGAAAACACTTTTTGGCTACCCAGTAGCTAGGCAATGGACTGGCATGTCAAGCACAAGTATAACAGTGGTTCCATTCATGTCAAGGTGCTGGCCCTTTCCAGTGGGCAGGTAAACCAGCCCGGCCCAAACATTCTGGTGTTTGCTATCAATAGATCCCCAAACCTACCGTCTAGCTCTTAGAGGGGGAGTAATACCAGCTACCCGCGAGAGCCAAACGGTACAAATGCGCAAGAAAACGGTACAAGTGTTTCGAAATGAAAAATGAGCCCCAGCCAAGATAAACGACAGCCTTACGCTTCAAGGCGATATAGCAGCGTGCCATGACCGAGCTGATCATAGCCGCCGCTCGTGGATCCGTAATCGCCACCTCCACCCTCGGCTCCGCCGCTTTGCTCAAGAACAAGGTCTCGATAGGCCTTTGTCCATGCGACGTCACGATCTTTGATCGATCCGTAATGGGCGACAAAGAGTTCTGCCATCGGTCTAATGGTGCCACGACCTTGATCGCTGATCTGAGTGTGCGTGCCATGTTTCGCATTGGTATACGTGGTGAAGGGAACATCTTGGCCGACGTTGTACTTGGCAACATACTCCATGCTGGGTAGAAATCGTCAGCACATGCGCAACTGTGTCGAGTATAGAGAGGAAATAAACATGAAGAAAAGAGAGAGAAGAGGAATGACATACCCAGCAAGGATCCTATCGTCCAAATACCCAAAAAGGTCTTCACCTTGGTTAAAGCCCTGCTGAGCGATGACACCCAGCAGAGCAAAATCAAGGGTGGCATGGCCTTGATCCCTACCAGCTTCCTGGTTCTGCCCCAGCTTCTTGCCCGTCTTTTCTTCCGCGTGGAGAGTCCAGATGGCCTTCTCAATGGCTCCGTTTCCTGCACCATGCTTGAAGTAGTCCACCCCTTCATTCCATATGGTGCGATTGTCAGCTAGGACACCGATGCTCATGATGCTCGCAATGTTGCAAAGATCCCAGTTTGCCCAGTAGTTCTCAATATGAGCGCCATTGTGTTCTATCAAGAAGCGTCGATTCATGGGATAAAACACGCGAAGGAGCATGGACACTGCTGCGTCGAGGCCCTTCCACTTGGGATATGAGCGGAGGATCTCTGCCACGTTTGCAAACTGGTATCCGTAGAGGCCTGCGGCCAGGAACTTGTCCGAGCTACCCCAGATATCAGTGAGACTCTCGGCCCAGGCATCGACGATCCGAGCAGCAGCATCCGCAAAGGTTGAGTTGTCGGTGACGGCCCAACGGATGGCAAGGGCATATGCCGACGCGAGATCTCGGTAGAGTAGGGGATAATTCTCGGAAAGCTCTGGAATTTTGCCTCTGACGAGAATGTCCTGAGGCCGTGGCTCGTAGTCGGGATTCGCACGCCGCACGAGCTTCTCCCAGCCGATGGACCAGGGCGCCTCGCCGGAGCCCACCCGCTTCTTGACGCGCTGGAGGTCTGCCTTGGTATGCAAGAGTCCTGGGTGGGCGAATGCATCAGAGGCAATGCTCATGCGTCCGGTGGAATGCCGACGGGGTGAGTTAGCTAGGGCGCAACCCGCAAGGCCAACAACAAGGGCCAGCCAAGAAGTTTTCATGATGCCGGTGTGAGCAAGTCAAAGAAGAGAAAAATTGGTGAATAAGAAATTTGGAAAGGAGCCCGGAGGCAAAGAAAGTTTCGCAGGTATTACAGAAGCCACAAGGGCGAGATCATCCCATCTTGTATATGTTGGACTTCTAATCTCGGGGTTGAGGCGATACCCCCTCCGACACGGACAGGGGGGCTCGCATCTTTCCCGTAACAGGCCAAGGCCGGACCATCCTCAAACAATTCATCATTCCCGAGCGAATCATACAACTGCTGCTACACCCCCGGCAAAAGAAGGTGTGCTGATGACAGTGGCATCGGAAATTTGATTATATCTACGTATCCTTGTACGCGAGGTCAGCGGTGAAGTGATAGTTTGTGTTGAGCACTGTAACATTGTCGAAATATTGCCCGCTGCGCTAGGAATAAGGCGCCATGACTACAATGGCACTGCGATAAACTTTTGGCATTTTTGGAAAGGTCAGTACCTCCATCCCAACACAGTGCAACATGTCAACGTGACATTGGGGCCGCGGACTGCTCAGCGATAGTTGCAGCCTTGGAAGCGCCCCAGACCGTTTGAGAGTTTAGCGAAAGCGCACTTGTTTGAGATCATTTCAAATGAATCTAGAGGGAGGGCAGTGCGTGCCGTAGTGGGCTATAATTGTATATTTCTTGGATGTGTATGTACAACGCTTTTGTCCCAACTCACAAACCAAGGTTGTCGAGTTATTAGATCCCAAGTTGGCATGCCACGCCTTTGTTGGTTATATGATGTAGATATACCCCCGTCGATATGATCCTTAATTAGAAAAGACTGTAAAAGAAAGAGAACCTCATCAGTCATCCTCTTTCCGCATATGTCGAACCCAGAGTCCTGATGTGGTCCATGGCGGCTTCAAATGTGCAACGGTCCCCAGTTTCCAAGATCCAGTCGACCGTCATGAATCCGACGCAAATGTGACGAGTCGTTGCGGTACTCCAACTCGTACAATTCCACTTTCGCACCAATGGCCACCGCCCCAACATAGTTGTATAGAGCCGTTGGTGCTGATTTCCAGGTGCTGGGTGAGCTGGGAGGCGGCGGTCTGCCACCCACCGCGAGTATCCCAGTCACAGCCTTTGCACTCAACAACAGATATTGGGCTTTCCAAGACCTGGTCCGAGTTACTGGAGCCAGCACCGGGAAACCAGACTGCTGTGCGGTTCCACAAGGTTCATCATCACTGGCCGGGCTTAGGGGCTTGAAGGCGAGCTTGTAGGGACCGGATGGGGGAAAACGGGTGTTGTGAATGGTTTTTCATAGAGCCTGTACGGACTCTTCGCTTCCGAACTCCTTTGCCATGAAGTGACAGCACATGAAGGAGACATTGCTGATAAAAACTCGTGCATCCGTTATGATGTTGTGCGGGGGCGGGAGTGACAGGCCCGAAACTGGGCAGCGATTTCCGATATCATGGAACTTTGATGGCTTGGTTCAGGCTCAGGGTTCAAAAGACATAGCGATTGCTGGATTAAAGGAGGATAAATATAAGTACTAAAAATACTTATAGAGAGATCAAGCTTTAGCTATCTAATAGTATTATTTTCATAATTTCTTTCTCTATTTTACGACTCTATTTCATTGCTGCGAAGAGAGACTCCTTCTAGAGTCTGCCAAGTTTTATCACGATATCGTGGTTAGCCGCGCGCCTAGGCTGGCGTTAATCTGTGTGCCTACTGGCCAAGTTTGTTTCCACTAATCATGTGCGACCCCGTTGATTCGCCAGCTCAAGCGCCATCAACCGTGACAGGCCTCGCAAGCGACAACCACAAAGCTACCCCACCATCATCACAACAGCAGCTACCTTAATTGCGGCACAAGGTAACAGCCCTTCCAGCAAGCCTAGCGATCCTGTCACTGAACATGCGCCTTCACTGTCTCTTGTGCGGGGTGCGCCTTTTCTCTCAAACCATCTCCGCCCGCCCCCTTGAGCCGGGGGAGCGACTTGACTGGCGTCGTGAACTTCGTGCGGGTGAGTCACTACACATGTTCGTTTCTGCCCAGGTTGGCGGCTTACAACTCTCAAGTCAAATCTGAGCAAGAGAGTCAGTCTCCGACCCTTACGGGCATCGGCTACTGCTATTCTCGCTCTCTCCGAGCTAGCCTCGACGCCAATGTCTCCTACGTAAACTCGCGCCATGACTTGAAACAGCACCGGCTGTTTCACGCGTCGTCTCCTACCCAGACTTGGACATTTGCATTCCACGAGGCCTGTTGGCAGGTTCTCCTCTCACAGGTCGAGTCCCTGACAGGACTTCGCCAGGACCCTTTACAAATCGCAGAGATCTTGTTCAACTTGCTCCTCTGCGTTCCTCGCGATCGTTTCCACATTCCTTTTCCCGAGCATGACTTTGGTGGCGCTTACCAGTTCTGGGGAATCTCTTCGGACATCCCTGGCACCTGGGGTTATGTATATGCTGACCCCAATATACCAAGGGACTTTCCTTGGGTTGCGCTTCATGCCGGCGGTGGTACAGACCTTTTCCAGGGCTTCTATGACGAGCCATCGGATCCTTTCACTCGACTGCCCCTTGAAGTCAATCACCTTATCCTCGAGTTTCTGCAATCCTCGGACCTCTGCAACCTGAGGCTTTCATCTCGAAAGGTTGCGGGCCTTGCCAAACCTACCCGGCTTCCCCAGTCATTCTGGACGAGCCGTTTTGCTGCAGACAAGGAAATGAGCTTTTTTCCTCTGCGCGAATGCCTTTTAACATCATGGCCTTCGACTATTGACCGACGAGAACTGTATTTGCACATCAAGCATGCCCTGCAGGACAGGACATCGACGGGACATGTCCGCAACCGGCGTCGAATCTGGCAGTGCCTGGGCCATTTTACCCAGTGCTTGGTTCCGCTCCTTGAGCAAAAGCCTCGCCTACGGGACGGCAACAGTATTGAACCAGAGCTTGCTGCTCTAGGGTACCAGGTCGGTCAACTGGCAAAAGGTGCTGGTCGGAAAAATCTGGCTGAGTGGGGGGACGTGGGCATACGCCTGCTTGGGACGCAGTCGCTTCTTTTCAGCGCCGAGATCTTGAAGGATGAGGGCATTGAAATATCAGTGTCTTTCATCACTTTTAATTGCGCCGAGTACGTCTGCGGAATGAAGATCCTTGGGCGACATGGAGGCAATGACGTGACGGAGCTGGCTCGTGTTGGCCTCATCATGCCTCGTTCGGAGGAGGCAATCACCATCCCGAAAGGGACTCGGTTTACAGGCATTCAGGTCGCGAGCTCCGTTTCGGGAATCGTCGGGATTGGGTTTCTGACTCAACGTGGAGATGGCCCAATCATCCCCAAAACGGCTGGCATCATCAATCGCCTTCCGGATGGTGTTGGCATAGCCGCTCTTCACCCACGGACTGGATATGAGCTCTCTGGGTTAATGGTTGGCCTTGATGTGAGTACTTCCGTCGTTGCACCTATTGGAGAATGCTCACCACCCAACCCCCAGGCATGCAAATTCGTATCGGTGCAGCTGCTAGAGCTTCAGGCTGCTCCAGCCCTCTCAGAAGACAGCACAGAACGTGCCGACCCTTGGTTCTGGCACCCTGCTAAGCCCGACTTCGGAGACAAGTCAACATCGTTTGACATGCCTCCAGCAAATTGGACACTGAAGAGCCCAGGTTTTGCACTCGACATGAACTTTGGAGGCCCTGACGGGACTCGGCTGTCCCACCTCAACCGAATTGCGGCCTTTCATGATCATACCCACGGATACCTCAGGGGCTTTTCCTTCTTCTACACGGACGGAAGCGAGGAGGCTTTCGGGATGAGGAAAATCGTGAAAAGTGCCGGCCAGCGGTGGAACTGCATAGAGCAGTCCCTTTCCTTGGATGGACCTGGGGGAAAGAATCGTCAGAATAGAGTTTCGGCGCTGCTATACTCTCGGTGGTAGCCTTTTACATACCATCAGGGTGCGTTGCTCCAAGTCATCGAGACACGATGGGCAGGTGGCGAGAACTGACTTTTGGTTTAGATGATCACGAATTTTGGCCGGACGCTGGAGTTTCAGCGCTGGAGACAATCCTTTGCCGAGGCCAAGATAGAATACGAGTGCCTTGTCCCACCCCGGGCAAGGCCATGACAGGAATCCTTGCCGCAATTCAGGTAGTGATTGCAACACCATGTGAACATCCCCATAGCTAAGAATCACTCGCCACAGGTCTTATCGGGCGCCATTCAAACTCTAGGTCTGCGCTGTATGGCCGATGTGCCAGACATGACCCACGACTCCCCGCCAAAACTTCGACAACCTCATCGTGACTTTTCCGATGATACAGATCATTGTGGGAAAACGCCCTGGCTTCTTCAACACCCAGGCAACTGCTTCACATCTGTTGGGTTTTCCAACATCCGACGCATCGGGCTATCTGCTGGGATTCCTGGTAAGACACGCGATCCTTGCCACGTCTCTGGTCTTTGCTTCGAATTTTGGGACTCCAGAGAGACAGAGTATGTCGGGCAATGGTTCCGCGAGGTTGGCAGCTTTTGTCTTGGGCCCGGTGAGAGGATCACCAGCATCACCTTTTGGCAAGCACAAGAGAGCGATCCACTGAGCTACATACAAGAGAATAATGGCAGGGTCACTGGGATCGAAATCTGCAAGTCAGGGCTCGAGGAGAAAGAATTTAGTGTTTGTTTCGGAAACAGGGACGAAATGCTGGTTTCCTCCTTCACCGAGAATCTCTACGAAGAATTGGTGAGAGTCCATCACTGCCGCCGAACGACGCTAACAGCATAGGATGGTCTTGTGTGGAACTTTGATCACTGGTCCGACTACGTCTACGTCCTTACCCGGCCTCCCAAGTCTCGTCCTGAAATCCCCGTTCTACAGTTGTACAACATGTCGACAGACTGGCCCAGCAGCCGCATGCCGGGCAGGCTATTCTGGCTGGCTCAGGACGAGCACGGCAACCGGCTACATGTCTCGGGCATCCATGCCTTTTTTGACGACATTGAACTCTCGGGGATCATGTTTGAGTACGGGGACGGCCAGATCCGCAGGCACGTGGGGCGAGCAGAGGGAGACAGATGCTCGATGAGCATAGAAGAAGGGGAACGCATAACCGCGATAGACTCACGTTTGGGGCTCCACTGTGCGGATTCGATCAGGGTGAGTTTGCGTCGGTTTATCTGTGGCAGAATCTAACACGGCAGCAGTTCTATACGAGCAAGAACAGAGTGTGCGCCCTCCAGATCATCCCAGACGACGTTGTGGAGCATGAGGATTCAGACACGGACAGTCCTGATGAACCTAATGATTCAACGGAGCTTAGAATCCTATTCTCCGAAGGGACGTTAGCCACCCCGACAGAGAGGTATGGAGAGGAGTTTGTTGGGCTATGGGTGACGATGAAGATACCCCCACGAGCTCCGGGCCTGATAGAGAAGCTCGGGCCGATCTTGTTAGAGTCCCCCGAGGACTAGTAAACACGCATCAACAGCCGCGGAAGGCGATCGAGTTTTTTAATGGTGATGTTGTGGACATGTATTGATCTGAATGATGATGATGACAGCTTGAAGCAGCCACCTTCGTACACGACGTAAAAAAACACAGTTCAACCATAATTATGTTCTCCGGATGGCCAAGGGTGTGTCTTGGCAAGTGCTGAGATTAGCCACCCTTCAGGAGTCTTCACCATTGCCATTAGTATTCTAGAATTTTGGTTATCAATTATACACACCGAGATTGAAACTGGGTCATCTCTGAACAAATCCAAGATGTGCACAGGCGGAGCGAAGAGTTAAATTAGCCAAGTTGGTGCCGAGGGCTAAAGAGGCATTGCGTAGCCCATCGGCCACACCTCAGGCGGCCTCAGATAGTCATACCCGGCCAACTTGTCGAAAGAGAGCCTATTATACACTTCAGAGAGGGCACCAAGATCCGTGTATATCCATCCTGTGTCCATCCTGGTACAGCCCTCCACAGAGGGGTATCCCTTTTCTCCTCGTCCGCTTGGTTTGGCGGTCCGATCGAGAATGGCGCAAACCACGTTCTTTTGAGGTCCAGGGGCCCCTTGCTCGACCCAAGCCTGGTACTGGTCCACGGTATCGAGGCACTTCTGGTCGACATAGACGCAATACTTGAGCCTGGGTGTCTCGCTGAGCCCTGGGTCATCGGCGCCTGGGCCGTCTCTCTGGACTGTTCGGGCTGCGGCCCAATCGGAAAATCTTTGTCGAACGTGTTGCTTAGAGGCGCCGTTGAGGTCTTTGGGGTCCTCAATGATGGTCCACTCCAAATGCTTCCACAATAGCGTTTCAAGCTCCATAAACTCCAGGTACTCCCTAACGGCCTCCTTCATAAACTCGAGATAGCTCGTCCATTGCGAGTCGCTGGCATACGCGCAGCGATACACGACGAAGCCCCAACGTTTGAATCCGCCTCCCTGTAAGTTCTTGATGATGCATGAAGATGGCTCATGGCCCATGGACCAATCGAGCTGGGGGATGCTCTCTAGTGTAGGTTCGATTCCGGGAGGGTGCCGCCGTATGCTAGAAATGATGTCGGGAATGATGCTGAAGTAATTGACCATCCAGGCAGGTCGAGGAATGGGACGCATTTTGAGAGAATGAGGGAGGTTGACGATATGGCTAATGAGAAGATGCTATGGTTAAAGTAGACTTCCAAAGGAAACTACGTAGCAAAAGGTGAGACCGTTGGGAGATCAATGAGGTCATGATACCTCCATATACTTCCGAGTCAACACCGACAACAACGTCACCAATAGCGATTAAAGGCTTCGTGTCTTTAATTTAGACTTCAGCCTTGATTCTCTGTTGGGATTGATCATCTTGAGTTCCATGTCAAGGGAGTTGGATCCATGATGGTTCAAACTCCATCTGCCATGGCCGCCATGGGGTCTATTGGAAGTGAATGAGTTGGCTTGTGTATGTCACTCTCTCCCAACGCCTCTGAGGTGTATCACCGGTTACTTATTGCAGCGAGTGGTAGAAACAACGAAACAAGGCTAGCAGAGAGGCATGTGGTGTTTTACTGATGAATAAAGAGGATGCCTAAGATTAGGATAATACCGATCTAGCAGATAAGATAATTATAGTAAAATGTGTTAAAGACTGATACTGGTTTTATTATATTTTCTACTAAATAGTAGAACAAAATTTCATCTTTTAATAAAGCTGCCGATAAAACTTTACCTACCAAGGTCGTGACAGATTACGGTCCATTCCTCTTAAATGCATATGAATTAACGTGAGCTCACGGTTTGCATAGGTGAAACCAGAATCCCACGTGCTCCTCGTCATTCCAGTTCAAATCGGCCCGGCCAGGATTCCAAATACCATCTCCCATTGGGGCGTGAATTCGGGAGAATACCCAACAAGCTCTTTACTCCGCTTCGTCGTAGAGCTTAGATTTGCGGCAAGAAATCTGGCCTCATTGATCCGTCGGTTGATATATCTACCCACCCCCTGAACCCACGAGAAGCAACCAGTCATGTCATTGTCCCCTCCATCATCCAACCCACGACGATGCCATCCGCACTCGCCAAGGCCAGCACCACAATGCTGGCCTGCTTACTTAGCGTCTCTGCTTAACAACTCGAGCCTATTATGTATCCTTTTGACACTTTCAATCTCACCGCTACCTGCTTCAAGATGCTCAACACCACGGTCCCAGAGTGTTCCGGCCGGTTATCCGCTGCTCTGCCAGGACCGTACGTGCTTTGTGTATAAATTATGCCCCGGTGGTCCAATCTAATCAGTATGATACAGGGAGGAAAGGTTCTTTGAGCAAGACAAGGAGTCTTTGGATGAGATCTGCGTGCCGACATGTCGCGACGCTCTCGCGGAATTTCGAACAAAGGCCTTGGTAGCATGCAACACGACAAAGGATGCAGTAGCATTTCAATACGCCGGCATTATTTTCCCCCGTGGGTGTACTTTGCTAAATCGCCGAGGCTTAGTGTAACTGACTTGTCCACCAGCCACCTGCGAGGTTGACCTGATGCTACTCGCGTACGACTTCCACTGTTACAAGGATAGGTAGGTGGTCCTGTTTCAACCATCATAGTGTAAAATAGGTAACTGACCATCAAAAGAAACACGGGGGAATACTGCGATGTGCTGTTGACGAAATTGAGAACTCGCCGGGACTCGCATACCCCTATGGAGTGCGAGGACTGTATCCTCGAGCGGCGGAGGCGGGAACTCGAAGCTCCTATCCGGTATAATAAGAAGGATGCATTGGCCTGGGCTTCGGCGACATCGGCCTGCGGTGCAACTGGGTACGAATACGTGACGCCGACTCAGTACGGAACTCCCGTGAGTGGTGTCTACGAGGAGCTCCAACCTACCTACGCCAACATGGATCCTGATGATTCATTTAATCTAAAGGGTGGTTCTGAAGAAGAGGATGGTGGCTTTGGGGAAAATTAGAGTTAGATGGGCTCAGAAGCCTGCTTGGGGAGAAGAGTAAAAGTGACCATTTTCTTGTTTGTCCTGTGTAGCTTCATTTCTACAAGATTAGGCTGAAATGATCTCATGAATACCCAAGTCCCGCCGTATTTATCAGATCGTCATTATCTTCAGCAACAAGATAGGTTCAGACGGCAGAGCCCCTCCCGACTTCACTTGAACACTGATGGCTCAGAGGGGAGCCAGATTCACCAACAATGATGTTTTCCGCCGCACTCTTGAACTAAATCATGCCTTTGATTAGGCTTTCAGGTCTACTTCAATCACGTTCCTGATATCTTCTGTATTGAAAGAAATGGACCTCGCCTTTGTCGTCCGTCACAGGTTCCACCACGAATCGGGCGTCGGGTCCTACAGTTCTTGAGGTTAGTCAAGGCTGAATAAACGAAATCGTTGGGTGTGACCGTACGGCAAATAAGCTTTCCCTGGACGATGGCGATGCACTCGGCCAGGTTAATGGTCCTGGTCGTGGTCCATCCCTGAGTGTTTGCGATTTTGGCGCGAAGCACGGGGGCCCAGCCCGTCTCGGGCTCTGAGAGTCGGACATCGGTTGCTCCATGACTGAAGTCTAATCGGGAATTACTCATCTCAGCATATAGAACTTTGGTGGGCATTGAGTTGTGACTTACTCTTGAGGCCCCAGACGAGGATGCCATCGTTGTTTCCGATCCAGTCGTCGAGGTCGAGGCTCACCGGCTTCCATTCCTCTTCCACGCAGATGAAGGCTGTGAGAATATGGCCGTCCTTGAGCTCAATGTCTCGGGCGCCGAAGTGGAAATTCATGATGAACTTGGGAGAATGGTATGCAGAGTTGGAAGTGGTAGTATTCGGTTGTGGATGGGAAAAGATTTGGGTGTTGAGTGAAGAACAAAGTTAAAAGAGAGAAAGAGAGGTTCAAAGAGATCATATATATGTATTTAGTGTTGGTGACGAGGTGCCGTGCTTGATTGCTCCCTTTATAGTCACCGTCGAGGTCGCGATATTGAAAGAGTAATGGACGCACAAAGTGCCGCTCTCATGACTAGCTTACGAAGCCCTTTTTCATACAATTCAAGTGACATGATAGCTTCGCAATATCGTTTCGAGCAATCACATCAGTGCGCGGCCTGTGACTGACCCGAGTACCTTAAACTTGCAGCCCATCACAAACACGAGAGCGGAGGGTCGGAGATGGGATGGAGATGAGGCACTGTAGCTCACCTGCTAATCAAGCTCACGGATAAACCGCAGCCCTTCGTTTTGAGACGATGACCAGACGGACCAGGAATTTTGAAACCGCCGAGTTACAGTATGCACATAAGTATGGCGAGTTTGAGGGGGTGAGTGAATAATATTCCTTGGTGAGTGAATTTCTGCTACCCAAGTCCAGCACTACCTAATCGCCCTTCCAACTCTTTCAAACCCCGTTCCGTCTCTTGCAACGCCTCAACCACCTCCACGAGGAACATGCCCTGTAACTTTTCACTGGCGAGGTCATTCTCCCCCAGCCCGAAATCACAGCCCAAACACTTACGTACGATGATTGAAAATCTTGGTCCCATGCGATTGCGCAGGAGTGGTGCCTGAGCCAGCTTCTCGGCTGCATCGCAGTCACTCTGATGTTGTGGCGGGACGGCCGAGGCTAATCGCTTTCGGAGGTGTTGCCATGGTTGGCTGTAACCCAGCTCTAGGAGTATAATACCCAGGCGAAAGAGGATCGCGTTACGTGCGAGGGATGAGGGTGCTGGAGTTGGAATAGCAGAGTCACCAGCTTCAGGAGGGTTTGCTATGGCTTTGCGGCCCATGTCCATTTCTTGGATACTCATTGCCTCACGAACCGTGGAGAAGCCGACGTTAAGGTATGGGCTCATGGATGATATAGCATACGCATCTTCCAGCGCGTCGCCTCCTCCAAAGAACAGCACCTGGCTGCTCTCCCAAGTTTTTGGGAGCCAAGGTGTCGAATGGGATTGTAGGACCGCAGCAGCCAAGGAGCCGGCAAGATGGACCATGGTGGTTCTCGGCAGGCTGCGAGTGAACTCGTCCTCTGATATATCCACGAGATGATATCTGCCAGGGAAGTTTGCTGTCCCAGTGGCTGCCTTTCTGGAGGTGGTAAGTAAAAGTGGTGAAGTCCGGCGTGTGTGATGTAACCGATGCAGGTAGAGGAGCAGATCTGCCTCGGGATCTGAAAGTGTCGGCAAACATCGTCGAGAATTTCGAGGTCGATGGCTGGAAAGGGGGTGCTTATCTTGCCGCCGCTGGCCGAATCCACCATGTCAGAAGTGTCAAGTTTCTCGCCCGATGCCCCCTGAATATGCCCTGCGATATCTCTTATCGTGCTTTCCCACTCCATCTCCGAATCTGCACTGCTGGGTGCAGTCTTCCGAGTTGGAGCCCGAGTGTCGACGGTTTCAACTTCCAACCAGATCACAGACTCTGGTGATATGGGGGACCCAACGTCGCAGGCGATGGCGACGTCAAACTTCACCCTATTCTCTTCTGCTTTCGGCTTATTGGATGTGTACTCGACAAGAGAGATGCTTGCGGCATGTTTTGAATGCTTGCTACAAGACCATCTCTGAGCAAGGGCGTTGTATAGCCTGAGCGACGCCGATTGTATTTGTCGATATCTGTCGAGGTTGCTGGATCGAAGTGGTCGCCGGAGTCCCTTGGCTAGTATGTTGGTGCCCTGTATCTCCTTGAGCTCGCTGCTGATTCGAGCCGTCAGCTCGTTAAAGTCGGCCGTGAATTCCCGTAACTCTTTAATCGAGTCCTGCACCTCATTCTTTCTCCAGCAAAGTCGGAAACGCTTGCGCAGTTGCTTCAACGCCTCCCTCGAGAGCGCCGACTCGGCTGGTAATACGTTGCTGATGCGGAAGCTCTCCACTTCGAGGCATATGGCAGTTACAGAAGAGAGCACTTGGTCGAGCGTGGCCTTCCAGCTGGTAAAAGTGTCCCTGAGTGACTCGAGACGGTAATCGCCACTGATCCCGTCTAGCCTCAGAGCCTCCCATGCCTCCTTGTCACCATCGCGGAGTAGCCTGCGTGCTCTGTCTGGGTCGTTGGTGATGGCTGTGAGAAGTTTGATGATGTTTCCTCTGAAAAGGGTCTTTTGGGTGTTAAGGATTGTATCCAGCTTGACCAGCTCTTTCGAGTAATGGCGAAAGGTGTTGAAGCCTTTGGAGAGATCCCAGTAGCGGTTATAGGCTTCGAGGACGACGGGGACGCCGGCGAGGACCGTCCCGACGATGAATTCCATGATTTCGGCGTATCCAATGCGTAAATCCTCTCAGCTGGATGTCCTTGTCGCCAGAACCATCGTCGTCACCCGGCTCGGAGGGGTTGAAACGGAGGACTCCCATGGCTGTCTCAGATGATGCCAAGTGAGGGGTTTACGAGTGAGGCAGCCAATGACCCCTCACGTGTCCAGCCCTTCCTTGACTTCAGCCGTAGGACTTCATCTGATCTCATCCCAACAGACGGCTGCTTTGCACAAAACTCCCTGGAAGGGAGCCAGCCCCCGGTCTCTAGTCATTCACAGAGTTGGCAAGCCTCCCGCCGCCGTCGGCATCGCCTCATTCAAAGATGAAGCCAGATCTCCCAGACCTCGGCCTGATCGGCAGCTTATTCAACGCCATTCTGAACTCGTGTGCCCATGTCTACCAAAGAGCCGACTCAAACGAGCAGTCGCGACGCCTACGTGGTGAAATAGAGCGTTTCTTCCTCTGGGGAGACGGCCTCGCTGTTTCTGACGGAGGGTTAGACAACGCCCTCGTACCGCGTTCCGAGTTTCATGACACTATTCTCTCCGCACTCTATGAGCTTGGGGAGGTAGTTCGTGACGGCCTATTACGGATGGTCGCTACATCAGAGTCTACGAGTTCAGACAAAACACAATGTCTTCAACTACTCCTAGAGCAGGCTGGTGCTGTTCTTGTTGCACGTCCAGTTACAGGAGACTTTGAGAGTCTCTCGGATGATGAATCTGGTGGATACAGCCTGGGCGATGTTGTTGACGATATGGCAACTTACATCGACTGCCTTATGAACCTCTCCCTTGCCCTTGAGAGCGCCCTTCTTAAGCCCGGGTTATTTCATCGCGAGCAAGAACCAACTCGCAGTCAGCCCATCGTGACTGAGCCAGCTGTCAGCTCTCACAAAGAAGATGAACCATCTCAATTTTCCCAATCTCTCCTGACACTAGCAGTATACCTCTTAAAACCCTTAATCTCTATCCGCCCGGCTTCCAAGCAACAATGTACGGTCTCCATCAATCAACCTCAGCCGTCATTCGTTTCTGACACTGACCTCTTCAGAACTCTCTTCGAGCATACCCCACACGCGCTCATCGTTCGCTTGGGCCCATGGGAGGTGCTAGAGTCGGATCCGCGTCGAGTCGTCTGGCAAGGAAGCAGTCAAAATGAGATGCTCGAGCATTACTGCAAGTTGCATCTCCCATCATGCACCACTAGCTAACCTCGGTCGTAGTCCCTTCGAACGATCCGTCAGATGTTCACCCGCATACACTCCACACTCGCCACAGTCCTGCCAATAAGCCTGCGGATATCGAGCGATACTTGTCGTTTCGACAACCTCACCGCGTCCGATATACGACGGGTGAGGGAGTTTGCATTCACGATGAACCCATCACTGTCAAGTACGAGTTTGTTTCATTCCACGCGTCGATCCGGTTCCAAGGCGACCTACGACAAAAGGACCTTGTCGATTTCTACGATACCGACGTCGTGTGGACCAATGTTCACGGCCGCACAGATGCCTTTGGGAACATTAGGGGTGTGGCAACGATACAGCGACTAAAACTGTGGAGGGATCGTTTGACCTCTCTCTTCTCACTCACCATCTATGAGAACAAGAGCAATCGCGAGTATCACGAGTACAGCTTGGATGACTTCCGCGATGAGATCGGTAGCAGTGATGAAAAGGCCAAGCAACTGCGGCTCATGGCTGTGCATAGAGGGCCACCGCCATCCCATCTCGGCATACAAGATACAGCCTCGAAGGAGGACTGAGTCGTCGGAGTCCCGGACGAGGGAAAGGGACTCTTCAGAACCCGCAGCTCCAAACAGTCTACGATACTTGGCGATTCAGTTTTCGAACAACGAAGGTATTCCCCCTCTTCTTATCTGAAAGTTTTGTTTCACTAACCACCTAAGCATACCGACGATTCACTGAAACGTGGGCAACTTGTCAGAAACAAGGCAAGGAATACGGGTCCCTCTAACTTCACTGATTCTGGAGGATCGCCAGGTGATGAAGGGAAGATGTGAAGTTCTGGCCAACGCCTGGGTATCTGCCAGCAACTCACTAAACGAGATCATACCCCAACGCGGGTCAAGCACCACGTAAGAAAGTCATATTGTCCATCCGTAATTCATACATTAACTTGATATCTTCTCAGACTATATACACCGGGATACGACTCGCATACGCGTCGCTCTTGCTAACCTGGATATCCATCTTGTGGAACTCGTGCAGCTGCAGCCAGCATAGCATGCGGAAGACGAGCGTGCACCAAATCTCATTCACCTCGACTTGTGATATGGGCTCAGGAGGCTTGATACCCGCTTCTCCTGCCTTCCCTGAACCTACAGAGCCTCTTCGGGCCCGTCTCTTCTTGCTCTTGTGCTCCTGCTCTGATAGGATCCGGGCAACGTTTTGACGGACTGTCTCAAAGTACATCTGGATCAGGAGGGTTTCCTTTTCGTTGGCGAATGTCGAGTCGATGTCGTCAATGGTGATGGGGCCTTCGTCATCCTCGGCGTCTTTCTTGGTGTTTTCCTTGTTGTCCTTCGTTTCGTTCAGGAGGTTCAGGACCTCTTGGATATGCATACGCAACACCTTTCGAACGAGGGAGAATCTGGCAGGCTCAAAGAAATCGTCGCAAAGCTGAATTCCCGCGCGCAGGTGGTTCAGCTCATTCACGAGATTCGCCCCGCTAATGTCTTCAGTGATGCTGACGAGCGTTGAGGACGAGGCTCGGAGCTTGGTGAAGTGGCTATCGTGGCTATCGGCCCATGTGATGATTTCAGCGACCTGCTTGCTGTCCTTGAGGAGCTTCTCGGTTTGCAGAGCTTTCAGAGAAGTGAGGAACTCGGCCATGAGCGTGGGCATTGAAAAGGTGTTGGGGTCCCAGTAAAAGACGGTTGGGTTGGGGAGCATGCGGAAGACGGTGTCTTTGACATGCAGCGTCTTTCCTACCATTCCTAGGATCTCGAAGGGGACTGGTATATAGATAGTTAGGACGTGGGCTTTTCCAGGAAGGAGATGTTTGAAGGGGAACTTACCAGGGAAGAGGTGACTGTGGCGGACTTGTTCAAGGTTCTTACGGAAGTAGTTGACCGTGTTGATACCGCATCCAAACACCTGAAGAGTATGGGCAATCTCTGAGAGACTTCCCAGCTGCAGACTCCCAACGTCCTTGGGCTCATCAGCGTACACCTTGTCCTTGTCCGGCGACAAAAAGATGGTCGGTGCAATACCAAAGCAGTACTTCTTGACGTCGTAGTTGGGGATGACACGGTTCTGCTTGAACCACGTCGGCCCTTGCTTCTGAAAGTTGAACGTGATTCCGAGGCCTTCGAGGTAGGAACCGTAGATGACGAAGCCGTTTCCTTGAGCGCGATATTGGTCGTTGTTGAGGTCGAATTGTCTCCAGTAGATACCCAGCATGGCCGCAATCTCTACCAAGTGAGAGATGGTGGTCGTAGCATAGGGCTTTGCCATGTCCTTGGGCATGCTGTCCCACGTCCGCCTCTTCCTCTGCATACATACCACCATAGAGTGACGCGGAGCCGGTACATCTGGTGGTGCTGTGTTGTTGCGGAGAAGTCGAGGTCCATTCGTCTTGTACGAATCCTCCAGCTTGACCCTCTGCCAGTCTCTTGATTCCTTTTCCATGCGACAGATGGCCATGAGGAGGGCATACCAGGTAGCCTTTTCATTGTCTGCAGTGTGCACCACCTGCTGCTGGCTCTTTTTGAACTGCATGTCAAACTCCTCCATCTTGGACGTGTACTCAAAATTGTCATCTCCGCCGTCGAGACGAATAATCTTTTTGGTCTTGTCGTCGGTGAGGGCATCGTCACCGAGGGGACCCTTCTGGTTTTCCGGCTTTGCGACAAAGATGACGGGAACCTCGAATTGAACCTCGAAGCGGAATTCTGACCAGAGCATCTGGCGTCGGGCGAAATTGGCCCATTTCCCTATCACGGCCTCGCTGCATGACGAGAAGCCGGTGGCAGAGGCAAAGTACTGCTGCAGAGCCTGGAGGATGGCGATGACGAAGGCAAGGACTGAGATTACCAATGCCACGACGGCGACGATGAGCTCGGTGTTGTCGTCGCCGCCGCCGCCGCCGCCATCGTTTGATGTCGGCGCTGGGGAGCCGGTCTCGGAGGACATTGTTCAGAGTTAACCCGAGGTAGAGCCAAGATTTAACGCGAATCGTGGCATTCCAGTGACAGAAGAAAAAGTGTTGCATTCAGGCAGAAAAGGACGTCAGAGGTGGGGGATGGATGTCTTGGGTTGAAAGGACAACCCTCAGCTCCGTCACACCCTTGTCCCATGGTAATTGCTGCGGCCGTATCCGCTGGGCCAATGCCCCTTGATCCTGGGCGCCTGTTCACGCAGTAAGCTGAAGGGCGCTGGGGCTGAGCAGTCCAGGGTCTGTACTGCCCAATCACGGGCGAGGCAGTGCCGCGACAGGTGTGATTTGTGTGGGCTTTGCGTCACAGCGGACAGGGGGGTTAAGATTAAGGGCCGGCTAGACTGGTCAGATGCCGAAGCACGACTCCGCTTGCTTGCTGGCTTGCAGCGGCAGAGCAGGCATCAGGGTAGATGGACATTGTCAGCTGGCGGCTGAAGGGATCAGTCTTCAGCTGGTTCAGCTGCGTGCAGGTTGAAGTGATCGAGGGCCTTGCCACCCGTCTGTGGGAGGCTTTGTCCCAGCGAGCACACTGGACTCCTTCGTCCCGATCTTTCATCGTTACGTTGCTGATTGTCGCCGCAATAAGGGTAAGAATGTCCGATCATGTTTGCGTCAAGAAACACAAACCACACAGCCTGCCTCCAGGATATCTAGATGGTTGAGTTGGGATGCGGGATGTGAAGAGTCCTGATTGCGTGCCTTGAAACCCATACTGCGGCAGTCTATCCCCAAAACAACACCCTCAGCTTGGCACACTATACCACCTAGCCCAGGAGAGCTTGAAACAAGGGTTATGTCTTTGAATCCTGACCTTATGTGGTGACAAAGCCCTGATATCCCATTGAGGAGTATAACGTCAAGCGGGGGTAAGCGTCATGGACTCTAGTCTCAACCTAGCTGAGGACGAAGTGCTCTCATGGGAATTAAACGCAGCTGGTAATCGATACATGCTATTGCTGTGTGGGTCTAAGCTAGGGTATAGTTTCTCCAGTCTCTCCCTTGATCTCCTGGAACTGAAGCTTGTTGTCCCCCTCGACGAATGTCACCGGAGACCGACGTGTTCGGTTGACCTTCAAGTCAAACACATCTAGGCGCTGATATCCACCGACAACATCATGATACTGCTTCCCCTCGATACAGTCCTCGACGTCCATATCCGCGTACAGAATGCCTTCGTCGTTCTGAAGGAAGTCGGTAGCAACATGCTCCTGTGTTTCAGGGTTCACGGTAAACCCGGGGAGAAGTGCTCCAGTCGGGTCCAGGAACTGAGTCGCGCCGCGCTGAGACTGCTGCAGCACCTGCGTGAGGTACGGGGACCCGTCTGCAATGGCCTCAATGGCGTCGTCTCCCAGAACGGCTGAGCAGAGGACTCCAAAGCACTTGGCCTCGAAGCAGTGAGCAGCAGCACGGGTCCTGTTGGCAGTGACATTGTCATAGTTGGGTTTCTCTGGCACACCGCTCGTCGATTCGCTTTGGGAAGGCGGAGGCACTCGAGTGGGCCAGATAGGTGGCCAGGTAGAGATGTGAATCTGTTCACCTTGCGCCATGAGAGTGTACCGGGCCAGCGGGTTTGTGTTTTCACCGCAGATCAAGTTGCCAATCTTTCCATATGGGGTTTCGGCAACTTGAAGTCCGTGGCCATCTCCCGGCGCCCAGGTAAGCTTCTCAAAGAATGTCGGTACCAGCTTTCTGTGGTGGACGAGAACTTCCCCTTCAGTTCCGATGAGGATGTTCGAGTTGTACAAGGTTGCGCTGCTGGAATGGACCTTTTCCGATAGACCAATGCTGACCATGATGCTCAGCTGCTTTGCAGTGGCGCGTATGGCTTGAATCTCGTCGCCGTTGGCGTAAATGGATTCGAGAGCCATGCGCTTGAAGAGGTCATGGTTCTCGGTCGGAGGGCGCAGTGAGCTCCAGACGGGAAAGGCAGAGATGTACGTTTCGGGAAAGACAACCAAGTTGGCCTTGTTCTTTGCGGCCTGCTTGATCAATCCGATGGCCTTTGCCGTCGTCTGTCGTGCGGACAAAAACACGGGGGCGACATGGCAGGCGGCGATCCGAATAGAGGGAGACATGATGGTTGTTGGGAAGAGTTCCTGATAGTGAGCACATTTGGTCATTATTGGAGTCGCTTTATCACGTTTCTGAGACGCCCCGGCAAAAGCGGATATATCGGGAAGAGCGGGAAGAGCGGTACTGCTCGTCGCTCGCCCCGAGACTCACACTCAGCCCGTGGTAACGGATTTATCAATCTCGGTCATTCTTCTGCCTGCCTCAGGTCCAAGAAGTGGCTGCAGCTGATTGAGCTTTTCTGGTCTTCTCGCTTGCCTGGCCGTTGGCGGCATCGGCGTTGAGTGGACCTATCTCGCCGTTGTCGCCTGGGTCGGGCAAGCCTTCCCCGGAACTCTCGACTCAGGAGTGCCATAGGGCCCCTGGGTTTCTCATCAGGGCCAGCAGCATGCTTCGTATTTGCTCTACTCCTAACAATTGAGGCATTGGATGCAGCGAACCTGGGCCACTTCCTACAGCGAGGTGGTGTTGCCTTTTGCGTCGTTGGCATGACCACACAGGCTTCCAAATGATACGGAAGAGCGCAGGCTAGACAATGTCGAGAAGAAGTCTCCGAAGTCAAGTGAGGTAGCCTTGGAGGACGCCCTCTTGTTCTTTAATACTCTTCCGCGGATGGTGGTTTTTTCGGCACTATGGCGTACAGCATCCTACTACGAACAGGTGCTTACTCGAGATACCCTCCGAGTGTTGCCGTACTTTATGGTTGCCCTGGCCCTCGGAGGTTTCATGGCTCCAGTCTTTGCCTCGCGTCCAGTCCAAGGTCCACCTTCTTGGCTCTCCTCTACATACGGGGCGCCTCTCTCCTTGCTCTCTCACAATCTTCGGGCCTCTTGACGTCCGTGACAGCTTTCTCACTTGTGCTTCTCGGCCATGGCGCGGGCTTTGGTATTCTTCCTGGTTTGATCAAGGCTAAGGAACCGGAGCCGGCTAGGTTCCGGGTTCGGTATGGTTGGACACCGGTGGAACGGGGGTCAGCCGGGATTATACACACCTTGATTACTGGGTTGCTGGTACCAAAATCGGGTGATGGCGGCTGGGCTGCTTTTGTGACTGGCTTAGTGGTCTTGTCGTTTGCAGTATACTTGCTCTCAGAGAATGCCCTCTAGTAGGTAGGTAGATCGTGAACTGAAGACTGGGCGGTCAGCGGCTTTGCCAGGAGAGAAATACTCTTGTCCTGTGTTCCTTAACCCTTTAACTAGTTGTCTTATAGTACACCACCAAACGAGATTTGTGGTGATGGCAACTGAACAACCCTCGGACGGTAGATCCCTACAACGACAAGTCAATGCCAGCCACACAAACTCATTGATAACCAATCTTCAAATTGCTATTCTACCCCCGAACTTCACCTGGCCTATACTTGCATCCCTCCCTCCGTTGAACTCCATCCTCGACTAATCTTCTGCACCCCCGGTTGCTGGCTTCTTCAAATGGTATAGACAAAGTCAGGTCTCTTATCCCCAGCAATCCACTTCTCCTCCTGCGTGAGGGTTTTGCATCCAACTTGCCAGCCGGCGGTTAGCGTTGGCAGCCTTGAGGGCAAAGTGCATCACGGCCGAGACGCCAAAGAGTAAAAAGAACTGATATCCAAGAACCACTCCATGGCTAGTCTAAAATCTAGGCGACTCTATGAGAAGATAGATGTTGCACGAGGCAGCGCTGTTTAGGTTGCCGAATCCCACCGCTCCCACCTTGCGATCTATCGCGGTGCTCTCACGCATTACAAAGCATTCGAAGGGAGAAGAAAGCTGCGGACGTGGCACGAGGTGTCGGTGCTGAGAGACGGCGACGCCAAGTTTGAGTACCTCAACTGCGTGCCGGCGACTGGGGAGATTCAGACTATGCAGCTCAAGGTGGAGGATAACCATGTACTGTAGAAGATTCATGGTACCCAATGCCCCTGACATCAAATAGCCCCTGTCATGTCATTAGCCTGCCGTAGGCACTGAAAACTCGCGAGTGGTTAGCTCATCGCCACCGTAAGAGAATGGTTCCACACGCCAAGAGCTACCGAGACTGTTCACGGCAGTAGAGAGGCTACTGGGGTGCTCCTCGATGTCTCGGGTCTAAAAGCAAGTTCCGATGTATCTTTTTGATCACGGCTCACTTGACGTACAATAAGGAGTACTCATTGTCATCAGCCCCTTTTCACCCAGCCCCCCAGGGTTGCCACGCGGATGATTCAGCACAACTTGAGGGGTGTGATAATACCAGGGCGGCAAGATTCCCCTTTGGAGGACACTGGCACTGACATGCCGATGTGAATGTAGTATTAATCACTTGGTGGCGCTCAAGCCGATGGTCCAGTCGTAATCCATTCTTCGGGACACTTCTCTCTAGCATATCAAGAACGACTAAGCCGTGGACTAAAGCCGCACAAGAATTCGGCTGTGACTCGAACTAGCGTGTATCCTCATTGATTTGAGCCCCATGGCCCCCTTGCCTTTGGCACCGCGGAGAGGTTCCGCTGAAGGACTCCTCCGTGGAGAGCAGCAACTATCCTACTCCGCCAGTAACGCCACCCTACTGTGTCGTGCTGCGATCACAACATAGGCTTGGCAGGTGCAAAGAGATCGTGAAAGAAATGAATTACGCCAACTCTAAATACTCGTCTGGCTTTCCATCTCGAGGAGCAGAGACACCATCTCAGGCTTCTCTAGGAGCGTCGCAACCTCAATCGCCGTCTTGTCCGTGTTCGCCTTATTGAACCCTTCGCGCTCGCAGACGCCTCTTGGATCAACATGGCACTCTTGCACTAGATAACGCACTGCGGCATAGTTATCGCGTCGTATGGCTTTGGACAAGGGTGTCCCATCTCGGAAAACTCCATCAAACTCGTTCGGGTCTGCTTTGTAGTCTTCGACAAGCAGTCGGAGCTTCCCCAGCGCCCTCTCGTTGTCAGTGTCGCAGAATAAGCAGGACACTGCATGAGTAAGCGGCATCAGAAAGCCATGTTCTCTGACCAAGAGTTCGAGGACGGCGGCATCCCTATATTCGAGGGCCGCCCTAACGCTTTTCCCCATGTCTGTAGAGCTGAGAATGATGCCGGGGAGATTGAGGAGAGACTCGATCGTCTTGAGGGAGGTAGGTCCGTGTACTAAAGAACTCAAGATGCTGCTCACGGGGTCCCATGTTTGGCTCGAGGGCTCGAACGGTAGAAGCCGTACATACCGGCGACGAGCCCTCTCCTCTTTCCGGCGACACCGCTCGGCTTGCTGGCGCGCATAGGTCGGCATCAAAAGCGCCGCCATGGAGTCTTGGACTCCATCGATCCACATTGGGTTATGCGCTGCGGCTTCCAAGTCTGATGGGAAGATGTCGGGGGACAGTTCAAGCAACATCCTCACCATGGCCTCGTTTTGCTGCTTTATAGCACGCAGTATGGGACTCGGCCACTGCCCCCCATCTGCTCCGGACTTGAGGAGAAACTCGATAGCTTTGAGGTGGCCCTCGGCGCCGGCGTGGAACAGGGGCGTGTAACCCTCCACGTCCTCCAAGTCGATGGGTATCCTGTCGATCAGCTTCCCCACGATGGGTAGTTGACCATGCTTGGCTGCGAGGTGAAGAGGCGTGGTTCCAAGCATCTTGATGGCCTGGCCGCGCAGCCACTTGCTCTTTAGAAGTCGCATCTTTGTTCGCTCTGCGTCAACGACATGCTGGACGAGACTGTCCATGCCGAGAGCAGCTGCCGCGACACCTAGACGCCATTGGATAGAGCTTTTGCGGATCTCCAAGCTCTCGAACCACTTCTCAAGCCAAGGGGATTTCACAAAATACTCGGGGTTGTCTCTCACAAGACCGGGGGCGTGTTCTCCAGAGCGCTGGAAATGGTAACTCCAGCACTTCCGCGCATACTCGTAAAACGAATGCCAGCTCTTGTCGATACCGTTGGTCATGTCTCGCTGCCCATCCGTGGAGCGTACGGACTCAAAACACTTGATTGCCAGTTTCCCGTGGTGTGCTGCCGGGGGGTAGAGAGTGAACCACTTTCCAGACGAGGAGGCGTCTGTCAGAAGGCTGGAGAGACTCCGATGGACGAGCGTCACCGCCTCGTACTCGCCGTGGATAAGGGTCTCTTTCTTTCCATTGAACTGGAGAATGACGTATCTTCTTGGATGCTTTGAGATCTCGATCACAGGCTCCCAGTGCTGCAGTCTTTGTCGGAGAACCTGTGTTGGAGTCACAGCTCCCTCAGCTTGGATCTGCAGGACTTCGGCCAAGTGACTCAACTCCATGGGCTTCTGGGACAATGCGCACCACCTCAGCACATCTCGTATAAAGCTCCACTCCTCAGGATTGGCTTGACGTAACAGCCATTTGTACAGTGGCCCGAGCCCGTCCGGCAGGTCCTCCAGGAACACCTCCACGTCGGAGGCAATGATGGGTCGCAGGCTCCAAATAGCAAGACTAGCCCAGACATACGAGCCTTTTGAGCGTCGAAGCAAGAACTTTTGGGTGCGGTTCCGGAGCTCGGTTGAGTATTGCTCCATCTGCGGGAGCTCCATCAGCCTTGTTGCGATATATTTTCGCAGGCCACTGTCCCCTTCGGTGCCAGCATCCAGTCGGATCCTTGGATATTGAGCGAGGAAGCGCTCCAAGTTCTCGGGATGCTCGCGACTCAGAAGGACAAACTTGATGGGAAAGTGGGAAATCACAGCCCCGAGCTTTGACAAGACAAACTCCAAGGAGCCAGGTTCGCATTCATCGAGACCGTCTAGGACGCAGACAACTCGACAGTCTGCACTTCGACAAGGAGACTCCATAAGCGCGTCAGTGTGTCACGCCGCCCGACCCAATAGCAGCGATCATCTGGGTCCCTGCCGAGTTGGTTGATTTGAAACATCAGGCTTTTGAGGAGGCACGCGGCATTGTTCCGGTTGTCGAGCCTGGCGTCAAAGAAGTAGTAGAGCCACATCTCTTTGGGAGGCTGCGCTCGCTCCATCAGGTGGACTGCGAGCATGGTCTTTCCGGAGGCCGGGCCTCCTAAAATCCACAAGAGGCCTCTCTCCGAGGCCTCCCATTCCGTGAACTCGCGCCTCTGGAGTACCCAGTCCCATGATCCCTCAACACTGTCGCCTTTGACCTCCTTGATCTCTGCGCAGTCATTCGCGATTTCTGTCGTGAATAGTTGTTGATAGACAGCCTCGCGAATGCGGAACGTTCCACACCGTGATCGGTAGGAGTCGGCCGTTGGCCGCTTTGGCTGCAGCATATATCCTGGCACCTTGTCGGTCATTTTGTATGATTCTCTGTATACTTTGTTAGCATGGTTATGACCCCGTTGACACAAAAACTCACTCGATGATGGCGCCGATTTTGCTCCCCAACTCGCTTTTCCCTTGATCGAGCTTGGAGAAGAGTTCAAACATTTCCTCCTCTTTCTGCGCCGTGCAGACATCCCGCCACGTTTGAGCCTGCCCTCCCTCTACGTTGATTTCATGGAGAAGTGAGAGCAGCTTCTCCGCGTGGGAGTTGCATTCGAGTAGGATGGGTTCAGTCCCAGTCTCATGCAACAGTACCACCTCTTGCACGCGCCTCGCAAGGACTTCGAGTTTTCCCAGATGCTCGAGTCTTTGGCCAAGTGCCTCGGGGGGTTGTCGACATTATCAGAGATGTGTTGGATGAGGCTTATGATCTTGACGCTGTGTTCAAGATATTCATCCGCTTCGTCTGTTTCGCAGTGGTACATCGAGGGGACAGTTCAGCCAGGTGCAATAGAAGAAATGGATGTTGAGAAGTGTGAGGAACTGGCAAGATGGTGGAATCCATCAATTAAATAGTAAGCTTGTAACGTGGTCGGGATACACCTTGCACATCTACCTAGGCTCGGTTGTTGGCTCGACCAACGGGGCAATCAATGCCAGGCCTGCATCAGCCCTGCAATCGTCCTGCAACAGTCCTATGGCACCAACATGGCCAAAAGGTACTTTCGCGATGCAGGCAAAGATGAAAGTATCAGCAGATAAATGACAGGATTTCCAGGACAGTGAGCTAGGACTCGAAGAATTACTAAAAACCTGAGCAAGCTCTCGGTTCATGAGTAGATTACAACATATCCATATACTAGAACGCTATCAGCTGCATTATTAAGTCTCTCATCTGTGAATTCGTCTCAAGGTACCAAACCCATCCTATCCCTCTCCGCCCAGATTAGTTCCAGCTTCAGACATTATTTTCTCTAAGCAAAAACCATTGCCCCGATCGCAGCGCCAAGAGCAGCGACCAAGGAGCCTTGCAGAATGCCTCCAGAGTTTGTGTGGGGGCTGGTGTAGATGCCTCGCTCTCGGCAGCAGAAGATTCATCCTCAGCAGTTGTATTGGCGCCTGGAGTGGTCTTGGTCTCGGCGGCTGAAGCGGAACCCTCTTCAGAAGCAGACTCCTCTGCGGTAGAGGTTTTGTCCTCGGTAGACCTTTGTGTCTGCGTCGACAGGGTAGCGGCCGAGGTAGTTGCAGCAGCGGATGTCGCGGTTGACTCGCCAACGGTCGTTGTGGTTGAAGGGCTCAACTTAGTCGACTCGGTCTCGGCGGGCTGAGTGTCCGTCTCGGCATCCGTCTCAGTCTCTACCTTGGCCTCTGTGGTGGGCTCCACGGAAACGACATCTTCAGTGGCTGACGCCCCTTGCCAGCACGAGAGGTAGGAGATGGTGCGGATATCGGTACCGGTGAAGCCAGCGCAGCCGGGGTTCTTCTTGGGGGCGCCCGGCCGCCGCCGCAGTCGAGGGGATCGCAGATTTGGCCGTCCTCGGGGTCAAACCAGTGGACGATGCCGTCGTCGCAGGTGGTATAGCTGTGCGTGTTGCAGCCGATGCCCACTGCGAGCTTCGCTAGCATGAGCACCGGGAGGATGGAGGCTTTTGGTGCGAGCATCTTGATTTCAGGCTTGGTTTCTCAAAAACGAGTGTTGTATAAACGAATGTCTTTCCAACGAGAGTGCTTGGCATGGCCCTGGAAACCACCAAAGCATGGGGATTCAACGCGATTAAATACCTACCCCCTCGAGGATCTAAGCACGGGTCCTCAGCCTTGGCCACGTGAGTCAGTACCTTTTCCACAGCCTGAAATCGATCGATGCGGAGGTAGCATCGCCGGAAATTGGAACATAGCCAATGCAACGAACCCACCTACTGCGCCGTACTAACAGACCATCCACGGGTCGCAGATTGGCCCCTCGCCACCAACACTGAATGGTCCGGCTCGCCAATCGCACGGCCGGTCGTGCGACTCCAGAAAGGGAAATCGCCGGGACTTTCTGCCAGGTCCGAGAAAAGGGGGCTTTTAGCTTGGCCTTATTGTGACGATCGTGTATTTCCCAAGGGATAAACCGGTCATGCTAGGTTTATATTATCACGGCCCAATATCAGACCAGGCGGTCTAGCGTGGTAGAACCCCCACTACGTGATAAATGCCTGTAGGAGTGAGTAGGACCCACTAAGGAATAAGTGAGCGCTTATATGCGATACTCACTTATAATAAACCTCATATAGTAAGTAAATAAGTACTATAGGCTCTACCCTAGTGAGTACCCTTAGTATATAATATATACTCATTATACTTCCTTATATAGTAGCTACCTTAGCTATTAATATAACTTAATTATACTTAATACCGTTAAGCATATTATTAAATATAATTATACTACCCTTTAAGGTTATATAATATAATTTATCTATTAATATAAACTAAATCAATATATAGACTAGTTTACCTCTTAGAAATAAACCTAATTATTATATATTAATAGCTCTTATTTAATAGATTACTTATATTACCTTAAATAATATTAAATATAATAATTACTCTTATTACCCTTATAAATAACTACTAATAGGTCTTATTTATTAATTACCCCCTTATGCCTATTTAAACTAACCTAGGCGATAATAAGGAAATAGATAAAATATCTAGCTTAAATAGAGATAATAAAGATATTAAATAACTTAAAGCCTAGATTATTACTATCACGGTCTGATATACACATATCACGTGCATAAACCACCCCCATAAATTCCTCACTAATTAAGGAGTAATTACGCCTAAAATACTAAATAATTACGGTAATTACCTTCTAGATTACTATAATTAGTTATATAATCACTCTAATTAAGACCCTAGCTATAGTAATTAATACTATACCTATAAGTATATAGAATATACTTATTAGTACCTTCCTATATAATAGCTACCTTAGCTATTAATATAACTTAATTATACTTAATACCTTTATATATATTACTAGATATAATTATACTACCCTTTAAGGTTATATAATATAATCTATCTATTAATATAAACCTAATATAATTAATTTATCTCTTAGAAATAAACCTAACTATTATATATTAATAGCTCTTATTTAGTGGATTATTTATATTACCTTAAATAATATTAAATATAATAGCTACTCCCGCTACTCCTATAAATAACTATTAATAGGTCCCACCTATTAATTATCCCCCTATAGTATCTAATAAGGTCTAATATACCGCGGGGCAACTAATTAAGTACGCCGTAATATAATTTAAACCTATTATAAAGGAATACCTTATTATACCCTTTATTAACCTCTTACTTTAAAGTATTAATATCTACTTAAATTATAATACCTTTAAGGCTATACTTTAATAAGCTTTTAAAATAATTAATAAGAAAGAGTAGGCTAAAAGGGAAATTAAGACCCTTAAATAGATTTAATCTATATCTAAATATAGAATAAAATACCTCTAGCTCGCCTTAAAGCTTTTATAAGATCAAGAGCCCTTAATATCGCTTTTTATTAATAGACTTAAGAAAGAGATATAGGCTAAATTATATAAGGAGAATTAACTAAATAACCTTATTAACTATATTAAAAAGGCGGTTAGAATTAATAATTAATAATTCTTATAAAAGAAACTATAAAACCCGAGATTTAGAAGTAATTAATTTAATACCCCTTACTTTAATATAAACTAAGGTAGGAAGAGATATTATAATACTTTATATAATATAAAAGCTAGACCTATAGTACTAAGAGCTATATAGTATAACTAAAAGGCTACTAAGTATTTCTATTACTATAAGATAGGGTATAAGGCAAATATATATAGAAAGAAGGTAAAAGATATCTTAAAAGGAAGGTATTAACTAGAGAGATAATAATAATAGCTCCTAAAAGGTAAGAAATAAACTAACTCTATTTATTAATAGGATAAACCTTAAATTATAATCTAAATAATAAAAACTATTACTATATATAAAGTAGCTATAATAGATCTAGACTATATAAGGGAGAAGTTAATATATTAAGTTAGTATATATACTTAAGAAAGGAGGAAGTAAAATATAATATTACTTATAGATAATACTATATTATATAGGCCTATATTCTATAGTAATTATTAAAGAGATCTTTTATTAATATTATTATTAATAATAGAAACTTATAAAATAATAATAAATTATTTTAGGTACCGCTATTAGAACCTAAGAATAAAGATATAGCTAATAGCGATAGCTATAAAAAAATAATCCTTAAAGCTATTTAGCGATATAATAATTAGCTTATTAGATAAATAGCCTAAAATAATTATATACCCTAAGAATAATTAATATAATAAATATAATAAGAACTTAAGGAGATTTAATAGAATAATAAGCGATATTAATAAATATAGATTAAAGACTATAATATCTAGACTAATAAATAAGGAATATATTACTAAAATAATAGTATTAATATATATATCTAATTAGCCTAAGAATAATAAAAGGTAGAAGATATAGAGAATATTTATATTTAAGCTTATTATAAAGGATTAATATTAAACCCTTATTTATTAAAACCTCGCTATAATCTATATAATAATAATAGAATACTATTAAAATACCTATAATACTATAAGATCGTATAGGTCTTATATAGAGACTATTATTATAAGATATACTTATAGAAGAAGAGGGAATAAGACTATTTCCCTATCCCCTTCTTATAACCTAATATATAACTCTACTTCTTATATAAAGTAAAAGACTATTATATTAAATAATAATATAATGGAATTACAGTATAAGTATATTAGGCCTTAAAGGCACGATTAAGGTAAAACTATAGATAAAAGTAGGTCTATATTAATATATAGACTTTAACTTACTTAATCCCTATAGAGAGCCTAGCGAGAAGAATTTTAACTAGCTTAATTATATAATATAAGCTAAGGTTTATCTATTATCTACCCTTATCGGTCTATCTCGCGATAACCTTATAATTACCCCCCTCTAGAGGCTTTAATCCCTAAGGCCTTTAATAATTATTTATTCCTAAAATAACTTCCTTTAATATCGCGGAAGCTTTTATATAATAAAAATAAATTTCCTCTAAGAACTTCCTTATTACCTTTATTAAATATATCTTTATTATATATAAATAAATAAAAATATATTTATTAGTCCTTTAATAGCTAATTATTAGTATTTACCTTTTATAGCTATAGCCTCTCTATAGTAATACCTTATTATTACCTATATAAATATTATAATCTCCTTTATATTTCTTAATTATTATTAACTTAACCTTATTATTTTTTATCTCTATCCCTTTATAATTAATAATAATAATAGCGCCTATTCTATAATACTTTTACCTTAACTCTATAATATCTACCTTTATTTCCTATATCTATATCTTTTAAAGCTATTAGTTTAATTTAAATTATAGCTTTAAGGATTGTAAAAGACCTTATAATATATAAGGGACTTTATAAATAATTCTAGTAAATTCAGCATATAAGATATAAGCATAAGAATTTACTATAATATAGTATAAAGCTAGCGCCTTATAGCGGTATACTTATATAAGTAATATCTTCTTATATAAGTAAGATATTAGAGAGTTACATAAAAATCCTAAAGTTATATAATTTTAGTAATATTACCCTATAGGGTAAGTCACGTGACCTCGGACATAGGGCTTTATCATAAGCCTGATGACGCCTTTAAAGCTGGGCTTAAAATACGGGTATTTTCCATCCGGTTTTAAATCCCATAATATAAAACCTCTACAGTTACATACATCTTTATGCGATAACTCGGGATCTAGTTGTCCGGTCTCAGCCTACCCTATATGGCTAGATAGTCCGGAAATCAAGCTATCCGGCGGTATGACTTTTGGCCGAATCGGACGAATAGGTTCCGAGCTATTTCTATAAAAGAAGAAGAACTCCCTTAGAATTAGAACCTCTCTTAGAACTATATCCTCTCATGCAATACAACCAATAAGACCACCAATCAGAAGCTCTCTTTTTCCTTATTAACTTTATCTATCTTTTGACCCACTTTTCTGGCTATATGATTCCTTATCTAGCTAATCAGCTTTTCATAAGGACTGATTCCACTGCCTATTCACCTCCTATCTCCATTACCTACCCTACACCTTACGAGGACTTTATAGTCTATATCCTTCAGTCCTTTACAAGGATTTAAAGCCTAAATATAAGCCTTATTTTAGTTATATCTATAACCTATATAAGGATAATTAGTTACTCTATATAACCTATAAATAAAACTAAGAATTAAGGCTAGTATATTTATTATAATTTATAAAATATTAAATATAATAATATAAGTCTTACTTTATATCTATTAATATACCTATTAATATTCTTCTAGATCCCTTATAAGCTTTAAGGTATTACTTAATTCTATTAAAACTTTATTATTATTCTTTATTTCTATAACCCTATAATATCTATAAACCTAATAAATACTCTTATTTTTATTACCTATAGTTATATTATTTAGGCCTTAAATAAATATAATATTACTTAAAATACCTTTATTAAATACCTAGAGAACCCTATTATTAATATTAATAAAATAAATATTACCTTATATAACCTATAGGAGTAATAATCTTATTATAACTACCTTTACCCTCTATAAGATATATTATCTAATATTTACCTAATATTCCCCTATTAATTTCTTCTATAAATTAATATTATCTAGAACCCTATTAACTTTAAGAACTATATTAAGGCTACTTAGCCTCCCTATACCTATAATAATATTAAAGCTTAGGCCCTTAAGTAGGTATTAATTTACTTAAAGATTACCGAGATTATTATTATTTATAATAAAAAGGCCTATATTAATTTATATATTAATTTCTCTATTACCCTTACTATTAAGATTCTTAATAGCTAAAGTAAGTAATCTCCCTTAATAGCTATTAAATATATTAATATTATATTAATTAAATATAAAAGTAAATATAAAGTTAATAATAATTAAGATAAAATAATAATAATAATAATAATAATAATAATAATAATAATAATAATAATAATAATAATAATAATAATAATAATAATAATAATAATAATAATAATAATAATAATAATAATAATAATAATAATAATAATAATAATAATAATAATAATAATAATAATAATAATAATAATAATAATAATAATAATAATAATAATAATAATAATAATATTAATATTATTACCTCTTATATTAATACCCCTTAAGCTAAGTATATATTCCGCTATTACTTTATAGTTATTTACCTCTATATAAAGGTATCTTATTCTATCCTCTTATATTCTTATATTTTATAGATAGTATTTTATAACTTTAATAAGAGGCTTAATTACCTTCTACTCTTTATTAACTTACTTAAATATTATCCTATTTCTTATATACCTTCTTTATAATCTTATAATACTTCTTAATTATTACTTATATATTTTCTAGATAATAATCTAATTCTTAGGTATTATATTCTATAGGCTAGCCTTTTTATTTTATAAGGTAGTATTTTTTATTATTAATTTCTTTATAATTAATAACTTCTTTTATCTCTTATTTATTAGGCTTATTCTTAAACTCTAATAAAATAATAATATCTTTACCCCATATTCTATAGTCTTTTTATAATTCTAGGAATAATATATAAAAAATATTATATATCCTTTTATAGGGTTCTAATAATTTAATATTATATATCTATTTATTATACTTCTTAAGGATCTTAACCTTAATAAATTAAGGAGTTAATTTATAGTTCTTAAAATATTAATTCCTTATAGAGATATTAATATACTATCTATAGGTATATACCTATAGCTTATACTTTATATTATAATATTTAGCCTATAACTTAATTATTTTCTCTTAATATTTATATATCTAGTCTTTAACCTATTATAGTATTATAATATATTCCGCGATATTTTATACCTTAATTAGCTTAATAATTAAGATATAGTCTATATATCTTCGGTAATACCTAAAGAATATATATATAGGTAAGACCTTAATAATAAAATAATAGCTATTATTATAGGTAAAAGCTATATTAAGTAATTAGACTACCTATCTATATAGCTTATTAATAATATAAGCCCTTAAGTATTTAACTAAAGTCTAATAGATTTACTTAATTTAGCTATTAATCTATAGATAATATATAATAAATAACCGGCGATATATCTCTTTTATCTCTATAAAAAGCCTCTAGAACTTACTTATAATAATCTTATCTCTATTACTAATAATACCTTCTAGTATATTAAACCGGGCTTCTATATACTTATATAGTAATATAGCTAGCCCTATAGCTCTTAAGGTCTTTATAATTAGGATAAATAATATATATTTAATTATCTAATATATAATTATAAGGATTATATTATATACCTCTCTATTACCTTATTAGCTTAAGAGTAATTTAATAATAAAGTCTATATTAATCTCTTAAAATAGATATAATAATAATAATAGTGATTATAGCTTATTATATAGCTTATATCTTAATACCTTAAGACCTTAGTATATAAGGTAACTCTTAATATACTCTCTTATATTATTAATAAGACCTAGCTAATAGAACTTTCTCTTTATTAGGTTTAATATCTTCTTAAATCTTATATACCTAGCCTTAAGGTTATTATAATATTAATAAAGGATTCTTAATCTTAATACCCTTTATTTTAAGATAATAAATTATCCCTTATACTTTAATAGCCTAAGGTCTTTAATAATATCCCTCTTATATTAGCTAGCGGCTCTATATACCTTTCCTATAGTCTCGAGATAATATTAATCTTAGCTCTATAATTCCTTAATTAATACCTTAAGCTTATATATTAATTATAAAAGAAATATTATTTTACCCTTTATAAATTATCTTATAATAGGATATAGGATATATTATTCCGGTATAATAACCCTAGCTCTAGATAATTCTCTAGAAGCTTAGCTTAAGTCCTCTACCTTTTAAATATTTTATAAAGGTTAACCTCCTATCTCCCTTATTTATCTATAAATAATAATAATAGAAATAATATAATAATAAGTATAGTACTTCTATATAGGCTTACTAAAGGGAATAAAGCCCCTTATTATAGCCCTAACTTTTAGGATATATACTTAAGTAATATTATCTATATCTTTATTAATCTTAATATCGGCGATATAATATTAAGCGAAATATAGAAGCTTATATATTAATAATAGCTTCTTCTTTAAGGTAAGGAGGATATCTTTATATAAGATCTTACCCTTTATATAATTTAATCTTTAAGAGAGATTATTAATAGGGTTCTTTAAGCTAGCCCTATATTTAATATTAAAATTAAAGGTAGAAAGCTTATATATCTATCTTATAAGTCTACCTTAAAGCTCTTTCGCTAATATATTTATAATACTAATAAAGGCTTAATAATTAATTAAGATAAAGAATTTATCTAAAAGTCCTTATAGATAATAACTCTAATATTTTAGGCTCTCTATAATAATAAAGAGCTTTTATTAGCCTATAGCCTATCTTTATTCTCGGTCTTTAAGCTTCCTTAATTAATAGGTAATAGGGTATTATATACCGCCTATAAATTATATAAAGATACCTAAGATAGCTTTAATAGATATATTAATTTTAATTTTAGTCTTTAATATTAAGTCTTAATATTAAAGAATAATTATAAAGTAAAAGGCTTATTTAAGAGCTTAAAATACCCCTTTAGCCTCTTTTATTTAACAAAATAAATTAATCTATTTTTTATTCTTACTCTCTTTAAATATCTTAATAAAGGGCCTAATAATTACTAAATAATAGGTAATAAACTTCCTATAGAAGTTATAAAATCTTAGGAATATATAAATATCCCTAAAGGATTTAGGGGTCTATTACTTAATAATTAATTTAATATATAAGGGCTTTATTTTAATACCTTTCTATATAATAATATATCTAAGGAATTTTATACTCTATTAAAAGAACTTATACTTTAAGAGCTTTCTATAAAGCTAAGCTTTAATAAGCCTCTTAAGGACTTTATATAAATACTTTATATATTCCTCCTTTATTTAAAAGTAAATAATAATATTATTTATATATATAATATAATAAATATTAAGCTTATCGATAAGTATTCTATAAATATAGTCCTAAAATATAATAAATATATTAATAAGTCTAAAAGATATAATAATATATTTAAAGTATTTATATTTTATATAGAAGGTAATCTTTTATTTATTAACTTTCTTAATTATAATCTTATAATAGGCTTCACGAATATTAATCTTTAAGATCTATTTAATATTACTAAGTCTATTTAATAAGTCGCTAATAAATAAGAGAGGGTATTAATTCTTAATTATAACCTTATTTAGTCCCCTATAATCGATATAAAGCCTTAACCCTCTATCCTTCTTAAGAATAAAGAGGATTAAGGCCCCTATTATATTTATAAAGTATTAAATGCTCCTATTCACTAGATTCTCTATAATATATATATATAGGACTTTATATTATATTATATTTAGAGGGTAGATTAAGCTATATAATAGGTTCTTACCCTTAATTAAGTTAATTTTATATACCGCTTCTAGAAGTATAGATATACTTTTTATTATTTATTTATTAAAGAACCCCTTAAGTCTCTTAAGTTCCTCTAGGAGGTCCTTAAATATCTCTAATATTAAGTCTTTAGACTTAATAAGCTTTTTATTAGCTAGCTCTTTAAGTATAAAGAAGGAAATAATATATAATATATATACCCTCTTCTTATTCTTAATAATCTCTTCTATAAAGGATAAAAGGTCTACTTTTATTACTATAATATAATATTATTTATTAATTATATAGTCTATTATAATCCCCTTTTAGCCTATAGAATAATAAGCTATAATAAGGTTATACTTAATATTCCCTATTTCTATATTAATATATACTTATTAAACCTTCTGCGGTTAATTATATAAATTAATAAGGAAGTAAATAATTAAATAGGTATTACCTATATAGGTTTTATTACCTTAGAAGGACTTAAGGCTAAGGGCTATATAATCTGTAATAGGCTTAAGTCTTAGCCTCTTTATTAGCTTTATATTAATTAAATTAATCTTAGAGGTAATATCTATAAGGATTATAATCTCTTCTTCTATAAGCTTATAGAGAATTAATATAGAAGTAAATATAACTTTTTTAATTAAGACCTATTTTTAAATAAAAAATATAAATAATTTAAGTTTAACCTTTATATACTTTAATTTTCTAATAAATCTAGCTCTTTAGCCTTAATATAATTAATCTTTATTATTATAAGAGCTTATAGTCTATAAAGGCTTAAGCCCTTTAAGAGCTTAAGCTCTATAAGAGCTTAACCTCTATAGTGTAATATAGTGCTATTAGCACTATTCACACTATAGGGTTATATAATAGCGATTTCTCTCTTTGCTCTAGAATTTAGAACTTAGACCTTTAATTATTTTAATTTATACTCTTCCTTTTGAGACTCTTTCTAGCTTATATAAGCTATCTTTACCTAGCTCCACTTTTCCTAGCTTAGTAAGCACTTACTAAGCAGGTTCTTTTCTCTGCCTTTTAGCTTGATTTACTGATTAGTAATCTTGCTGACTAAGCAGCCTTTTTAGGCAGCTTATATAAGAGCTCAGTCTCTTACAATTATTAAGGTCCTTTCCCTAATAGGAATAATATTAACCTATAGGCCTAGATAGTACTTTAATAATCTGTAGCTTAATTTTCTATATTTAAAATACTTAATAGCTATCTATTTATTATAATAGTATTAATTAAGTATTTAGCTTAATTAATTAGATTAACTTAATAGGCCTTATAAATATCCTAATAAGGTATTATATCTAGAGAAGCTATTTCCTTAATAGCTTACTCTATAGCTTCCCCTATAGGAGGATAAGCTCTTTTTAGCTAATAATTTAATAGAATTTAATAATTATTTCTATTATTATCTCTATAGTTAGGTTATTAGCTAGCCCTAGGTATATTTAATAGCCTAAGTAATATCTTATACCCTCTTAATATTAATATCGCTCTTCTATAGCTCTTTCCTAGCTTAAGGAAGAAATTAATAAAGATAATAATAAGCTATTAAAGCACTCTCTTCCTATTTATATTTCTCTAGTAAGAATATATAAAAGGCTCTCTATTATATAAAGTACTATATAAAGGACTCTCCCTCTTTATATTAGATTACTTTAAGCTTATCTCTTATTTCTCTCTCTTAGAGTTTTAAGTTAATATATTACTTTATAATAAAATATTTAAAGTCTTTCTATATTAACTCTCTTTTATTAAATAAATAATTAATATAGGTCCTTTATATAGTTTATAGGGTATAATATAGCTTAATTATTAGCCTACTTAATTTTCTATATATTAATTATATTAATATATAGCTAATTTATAATCTTAATTACTTTAGTATTCTCTTTAAGGTACTTATAGTTATATATTAAGGGTTTATCTTAATTACCTTAGTTAATATTTATTAAGTGACTTATTAATACCTTAAGTATCTTTATCTATATCTTAGCTTAATTAGCTAAGAATTTAATAAATATATTAGCCTAAGTATCCTACCTCTTTTATCTTTTATTATATTATCTTAATTACCTTAATTAATAGCTTAATTAATAAGATAAATTAAATTAAGAGCTTAAGCTTAATAATAATAATAATAATAAATTATATTAATAATATAATATAGAGTATCCTCTCTTAAGAGGTATAATTAGCTATATTAACTTTAAATAATATAATTATTAGTCTTAATTTAATAGATAGGTAATATCCTCTAATAATAATATTAGGGAATACCCTTTAAGTATAATAAGAATACTTTACTTAGATATATAGGGATAATTACTCCTATAGATTAACTTATTTAAGTCTATTAAATTAGATATATTAATAGGTATAATAATCTCAGGAGGCTATATATATATACTTCCTAGCGTATTATTAGCGAAAGGCTATTTAAATATCTCTTAAGTAGGGCCTAAAATAGTTTTAGGTAACCTATCTATCTCAGTTTTATATTAATCTTCTATAAGGAATAGAAATTAAAAAATTATAAGTATATTAGGCCTTAAAGGTATAATTAAGGTAAAACTATAGATAAAGGTAGGTCTATATTAATATATAGATTTTAACTTACTTAGTCCCTATAGAGGGCCCGGCGAGAAGAGTTTTAGCCAGCTTAATTATATAATATAAGCCGGGGTTTATCTATTATCTGCCCTTATCGGTCTATCTCGCGATAACCTTATATAGAGTCGCGTGACTTTATTTCTACCTATTACGGTAATAAGCTATATCCCTAGAATAATTTATTAATACCCTTACCTAAATAAGAGGAATAAAACTAAGAATAAAATAAAATAATAAAGAAAAAGGAGCTACCCTAAATAAGATTATTAAGATAGTAAAAGAAGGGTTCTATACCCCTATATAAATAAGAGGTATAATAGAGGACCGAGAATAATACCTATTATAATAATAATATATAAGAACCTTATTAATATAGGAAGAAACCGCACTATAAAGTATATAGAATACCTTATTAAGTTAAAAATACTTTAGATAGATTTAGGCGCTAAAGAAGAATAGCGATATTAAGAGCTCCTCTATAGTAAGGACGATAAATATAACTATAAAGCCTATAATAATAATAAATATAGTAAGGACTATCTAGAAAGGATACTTTTAAAAAATTAAGAAACTTAATTATTATAGAGCTATAGCCGGAAGGAGTAAGGGAATAATTCCTAAAAAGGGCTCTATATATAATTATAAATAGTCTATAGCTGAAATACTTTAATAAATAATAGAGCTAAATAAAACTACTTTAACTTAATAATAATAAATAGGCTTAAGCTACTATAGAAATATAAGAAGGATCCCTATATAATATATAAGCTTAAAGGAAAGAAGTTTAATAATAATAATAGAATTATAAAATATAAGATTAATTACCTTATAGTTTTATTAATAGAAAGAACTAAAGAATTATATTTAATATTATATCTATAATAGGGCACTATTTAATACTTAAGTACTTATAATTATATAGGTTTAACCTATATCTTAATTAATAGATTAGCTAGATAATCTCCTTCTATAAAGAGATACCCTATTAGGGAGATAATAACTTAATAGACTAAAGATCTTAAATTTCTACCTAAGATAATAGAGAAATTAGGAAGAGGTAAATATAAGATACCTCTCTACCTAAAGGGACATAATATAAATAGTATAATAGAAAAAAGCGATAAAATTAATAAATAATTATATATATTATATAATAATTTTATATATTAGAAAAGGACCTTAAGTAAATAAAAAGGATATTAAAAGAAAAATAACTTAAGAATATCTTACCTTAATATTAGATTTATTAGAAATTCTTTATAGAAGAACTTAAAATAGGCCTATTACTAATCTATACTATAATTTAGAAATTAAATTTATTAATAAGAAGTAACCTAACTTTAGTAAACTTTACTTACTTAATATAATATAATTATTAATATTAAAGAAATATATTAAAGATATAATATAGAAAGGATATATTAGGGAAAGTAAGTTATCTATTAAATACCTTATTATATTTATTCTAAAATAGAATAAAAAGCTCTACCTCTATATTAACTTTAGAATACTTAATATTATTATAGCTAAAGATTAAATATTATTACCTCTTATTAATAAATTAAAGGATTAATTTTTTAGTATAAAATACTTTATTATATTTAACCTAAAGGGAGCCTATAACCTAATTTAAATTAAAAAAAGATATAAATAGAAAACCGCTTTATATATTAAATATAGATTATTTAAATATTTTATTATACCCTTTAGATTTATTAATATACCTATAATATTTTAATAAATAATTAATAATATATTATAAGAATACCTAGATATATTTATTATATATTACCGAGATAATATCTATATCTTCTTTAAAATAAAAGAAGAATATATAGAATATATCTATAAGGTATTATAAATATTATAAGATATTAATTTATTAATAAAACCTAAGAAGAGTAAGTTCTATACCTTAGAAATAGAATTTCTTAGATATATTATCTCTTATAATAAGATATATATAGACCCTAAAAAGGTTATAGCGATTAAAGATTAAAAGGAATTAATAAATATTAAGGAAATATAAGCCTTCCTTAGTTTTATTAGTTACTATTATAAGTTCCTTAAGAGATTTAGATAAATCGTAATATTATTAATTAACCTTATAAAGAAGGATATATTATTTATAATAGGGAATAAAGTATAAGAAGTTTTTATAGAGATTAAAGAACTTATCTTAAATAAATTAGTCCTTAAGATATTTAACCTATCTTAATTAATTAAACTTAAAATAAATACCTTAGACTTTATATTAGGCGCCTAGATTAAATAACGAGATAATAAAGGACTTTTATACCTAATTATATTCTACTCCTATAAGCTATATAGAGTAGAATTTAATTACTTTATCTATAATAAAGAATTCCTTATTATTATTAATATTTTTAAGGAATTTCGATATTACCTTATTAAAAGCCCTTATTAAATTAAGGTCTATATAGACTATAGAAATATCTTATATTTCGCTATTACTAAAGAATTAAGTAGCTAATAATTATATTACGCTAAGTACCTTATAGAGTTTAATTATATTATAATCTATATAAAGGGAAAAGAGAATAAAAGAGCTAATATTATTAATAAATAACTAGACCTTAATATAGGAAAGGTTAGAATAAATAAATTATTATTATAATATACCTTAGAGAGATACCTTAAATAGAGATTTATTATATAGATAAAGAAATTAATACCCCTATTATGACAGTACGGTTAGATCTAAGGGATAAACCGGTCGTGCTAGGTTTATATTAGCAGTGGGATTAATCGCGTGATTTAAATAATAAGGGGTTATTACGTCTGGTAATATACTTAAGTGTATTAAGTATAACTAAGTTATATTAATAGCTAAGGTAGCTACTATATAGGAAAGTGCAATAAGTATATTCTATATACTTAAGGTTTAGTGGTAGGACTAACGTTCCTATCCTTCGGTCTAGGGTAGGACTGACGTTCTTAAAGCTTGGTCCTTAGACTGATGTGGGCGACGTTCAGTCCCTTCAGTCCTAAGCTTAGTTAGAGTGTTTCTGCCCTGCTTCCCCGCCTGGCCCTTGTTATAGCCGTGATACCTATCGGAATACCTTAAGCTTATCTAAGATTATAGAAGATAGATTATTAATTTTATTAATTATATATAAGATATAATTACCATAAAGATAGACTCTTTATATTTAAAGGAAAGATTATTATACTTAATAAAGTTTTTAGAAGGATTTTTAATTATTATTATAATTAGTTCCCTTATGATAGGGACTATAGGCTAATATTTAAAGCTATAAACTATATCTATAATAACTACTTATTTAAGGAAGAAATCTAAGGTATAATATATTACTACCTAGAATATAACTATAGATAAATACTTAAGGTAACCTATATAATAGAATAGGGTAACCTACTATTAAAATAGATCTTAGAATATAATAAGTAACTCCTAGACGATAAGAGAATAAATAAATAATAAGTCCCGGATAAACTATAATATAACCTTATATATAAAATATATAAATACCTACTATATAAATATTAAGGAATTAATAAAACCCTAGAATAAGTTAAGCTAATATATATTTTTCCTAATATAAAGAAAATAATAATATAAGCTATAAATAAATATAACTTATATATAAAAATAAAGGTATAATGCTATAAACTCTATAGAAAGATATAATTACTCTCGGTTATATAGTAACCTTAGGAATTAATTACTATAGATTTTATTATTAAATTACCTCTATTAAAAGAGCTAGCTATTAAAAACTTCTAGAATAATATTCTTATTATTATAGATAGACTTATAAAATTTTCTTATTTTATTCCCTATAGTAAATTAATAAATATGTTACGTGTGAACCCGGGCACGGGCCCTGTGGGCTGCTGGAAGCCCTCTGTGGCAGTGCTGTGGCCGGTCTCATGTGATATAAGGCGTACGGCAGAGTAATGACCTCAATGGATTGAGGTCATAGGCTAACCTTTTGGCCGAGTGGCCTAGGTTTTGCTGCGCCGGCACTCTGCCGTTGCAGGCGTAACAAAATATAGAAGAATTTATATACCTCTTCTACTATAATATCGCTAGGATATATAGAGTATTACTTAAGATTATCTCAGACTAAGGGCTACCCTTTATATCTAAGTTTTAATAAGGATTAATTAAATACCTTAGAATTAACTATAAGCTATCTATAGCTTATTATAAGGAAATTAATAGATAAATAAAATAAATAAACTAAATACTAAAATAATACCTTTAATATTATATTAACTATAAATAAAATAATTAAGTTAAAAAGCTATTAGCTATATAGCTAGCCTATAATATAGTAACTAATAAAAATATAAAGATTATATTAATATATACTAACTTTAGATTTACCCTAGATACTTATAGATAAGCCCGAAATATAGTTATTAACCTTAAGGTAATCTTTATTAGTGATTAATTAAAGAACCTATATAAAGAAATAAAGACTAAATTAGAATTTATTAAAAATAGAATAAATACTTATATTAATAAGAAAAGAATTAAGGAATTAACCTTCTTAGAGGGAGATATAGTCTATCTTATAATAAAAAATATTATAATAAAATAATAAAATAAAAAACTTAACTATAAGTATATTAGACTCTATAGAGTTAAATAGAAAATCTTATAAAATAACTATAAATTAGACTTATTATTAAATATTAAGCTCTATTTAATCTTTTATATTTTATTATTTAAATTAAGAGAAAATATTATTTAAGTTAAGATTAATAATAAATTAAAAATAGAAGTTAATAGATTAAAAGAATATATTATAGAAGCTATCTTTAATATAGATAAAATTCATAGTAAAATAATATATTTTATTAAATAAAAAGACTACCTTAACTTAGAAAATATATAAGAACTATTAAAATACCTCACTAATATATAATACCTATTATAGGATTTTCATTAATAACTTTAGAAGAAAGGGAACTTAAGTTAAGGTTAAAGATAGCTAATTAATTAATAATATTAATAGCTCTATAAGACTAGATATTAATAATAGCCTTAGCCTCTTAATAGTCTAACTCTTTTAATTTATCTAAAGAATTTAACCCCTAGTATATTATCTCTATACCTCACTTATAGATCTATTTCTTCTAGTGATAAAGATATATTAGATAGGATAGTCGCTTATTTATTTATTACTATAAAGTAATTAACTCCTCTTTTATTTTTTCCTCTTTAAACTCTATATAGCGCTTCTTAGCTATTAAGTAAGATACTATTAAAAGTTAATATAAGGAAGAAGTATAATTAAAAGAAGCTATATCTATTAATAGAAATTAATATACTTAAGCTATTATAAAAATAACTATAATAAATATACTTAAAATAATAAGAGATACCCTTAAGTATTTTATACTATAGGTACTTTTAAGAATCATAGAAATAAAATATAACCTTAAAACTTATTTCTTTAATAAGCTTAAATAAATAATAATAATATATAATAGATTAAGATTTTACTTTTAATATATTATTAATAATATAAGAAATATTTATAGAGGGAGGTTTAATAAACTATAAGAAATTTAGAATAACTAGCTTTAGAGGCCTTAAGGATAAGATTAATAGAGGGAAGATATTATATTACGGTCTAATATATATATTATATATATAAACTACCCCTATAAGTTCCTTATTAATTAAGGAGTAATTACGCCTAAAATATTAAATAATTATAGTAATTACCTTCTAGATTACTATAATTAGTTATATAATTACTCTAATTAAGACCCTAGGCTATAGTAATTAGGTACTATACCTATAAGTATATAGAATATATTTATTAGTACCTTCCTATATAATAGCTACCTTAGCTATTAATATAACTTAGTTATACTTAATACCTTTAAGTATATTATTAGATATAACTATATTACCCTTTAAGGTTACGTAATATAATCTATCTGCTAATATAAACTAATACGACTAGTTTATCCCTTAGAAATAAACCTAACCGTCATAATTAAGAGCTCGCCTTATATATGGGATTTCTATAGTCTCGGAGAATAATATATTAATATACCCGATTTAGTAGCGTTCTGCTAGCCATTATTGGAGACGCGGAATAAGATCGCATGCTGGGGGGAGAGTAGCGCTAGTTTAGCTGGATGACCGCTTCCTCCTAGCGGTGCTACTACTACGGCCCTTCCGTAACGTACTGGGTACAATGCTGCTCGGTGGCATCGGGCGCTCTGGCTGGTAGTTCGCAGCTCTCGTGATGTCCAACCCCCCGGGGGGAACATTGCTCCGAATATCGTCGCCCTCCCCGCAAATCTGAACTGTCTCGCGCGCTGCATCACCTCGTCGATGATGATCCGCTCTATCATGCCATTCCGCTTAATCTCGATGAAGCGCTCTTTGTTTGCCGTCATCATCGTCGGGTCGAACACAAGCTGCTCCTTGTTCATATAGAGAAATCCGAGGATCGCAGCACTATCAAACACCGAGCGGCGAAGGAAGCCGAGGCCAACGACGAAAGTGATGAGCGTTGGAAGGAGAGGATGGACCTCGCGATGAAAATCCGGTCGACATTGAAAGAATACAGTTCGTCCCTTCCTCAACTCATCCCCCATGGCTTATGCGCAAAGTCTTTCCAAGTGCCCAACACCATTCATCCCTCAGGGGAAGCCCTCCTGCTGAACGCAACGCTACTCACGCTCCGTCCACCGTCTAAGCAGGCACTGACGACGCTGTCCAAATGCTTCCAACAACAACACGACTTCGCGACATCCCCCGCCAGTCAACAAACAACATCACCGACTCTCTCGGGGGCGAGCTCGACACTCTATCCGTTACCCGACACTCCCGCATCACAGCAGCCGACCGGCCTCATCTCGCTATCCCCTCAAACGCACGCTGACCCGCTCACCTGCTTCCTCAAGACATACTGTTCGTGGCTTCTCCTGCTGCGGAGAGTGTCTCCATCAACGTTCCCTTCTTCCTTACCCTCACTCTCATTCTCCGCCTCAGGCTCAGCCACCCATCCAGCCATATCCTCAATCACGCACCGCCGCCCACCACAGCTGGGGACGTACTCGACCCCACTCCTCTCATTCGCCGTATCTCTAGTCACGACGCTGCTGGCCTGGATCCTGCTGTCCCTGCCCATCTACGTGCTGTGGACAACGTCTGGCTCGCGGCCGGACATGAAACTCGGCTTCATCGCCCTGTTCACGGTGCTGTTCGCCGGCGCGATCCCGCTCGTCACCAACGCCCGTCGGGCCGAGGTCTTCAGCGCCTGCGCCGCCTACGCGGCTGTGTTGGTGGTCTTTATTGGAGGGGACCTGGAAGGAGGTGGAGGAGGGGCAGATGGAACGGAGAGGGATGGAAGCGGAGGGCCCGTCCTAATTACTATATCAGGTATAGCGCCTCCGCTATCGGACTCCGGTCAGGTGTGTGCTGAGCTTCTTGCGGCTTCGTTCCCATTTCCAGTTGTTCTTATCTTCCGGCTTTAACCCGAGGATTCTCGCTCACTTCTTGCGCAGCCTTCTGAGCTATCGTTGCACTTCCAACCAACTACACTTGAGATGCGTGCCATTCTCCAGTGCCGCTACGAGCAAGAGGCAACAGCAAGTCAATCACAATAAACACCCTATTGCGAATAGGCGGGGGAGTCAGAAAGAGGGGGAAATTAACAGGCTTACAGTCGTTCTGCAGCATCTTTGCGGTATAGATGAACCAGCGATGCGAGGTTAGCATAGTTCATTCCCTGATGTATCTCCCCGCATCCTATCACCAACGGTCGATTAAATTAAGACCAATAATGGGATATATTACTCGACTTACTCCCCCTCGATTGCCGACCTTCATGCCTACTCATACAGCGCTTTTTATTGCACCAAAGGTGAGGGCCTTTCGCCCGGATCCGTGATCGGGTCATCCCCGACACGGCCCGGCCCGGTGGTAGGAATTCGGCCGCAATGCCCCCCCCCTTGCCCTGGCCCGCAGCTAAATCCCCACGGTTCCTTTGCAATTAGATACACTTTTAGCGTTAACATGAATTAGGCCGTGAAAAATTCCACTAACCATATCTCTGGACCAAATCTCTCATAACATCAAGGACCCTGTTAAGCTCATTAGCCGCCAAACTAGACAGTAGGCTGAGAATAGCCTCACTGTGTGCGAAGTGTCTCGTTATCGACAAAAAGCGCTGATACATGTGTGTCAAACCTCCTAGCTTGATATCAGCAACGTAGATCAGGAGGAAGGAAAAGAGTTTCTGGGTGTCTCACAGCCTATAGAGGTCTAGGCGGCCTTCAAAATCCTCTTCCGGCGGCGAAATCTGGGCGAATGTGTTGTAGGCAGCAACGTATTCATCCCCAAACCTATTACAAGCCGGTCGCCACTGGCCAAACTCATCTTAAAATTCAAGCTATTTAGCATGGGCAACCGCAAGTGTTTCGTAGGAGAACGTACATTCGTTGTGCGCAAAGAAGCAGCACGCATCAAAAACAAGAGGCTGGTCGTTGTCGACATCAATCCCTGCATTTGCGTACCAAAGGTCTCCATGAACAAGTGAAGGTTTCACTACTCGACCGTCACTCTCGAGAGGCCTCAGGAGCCTCGGGATGACCTTTTCGAACAGAACACGGGAGAGGACACCGAGCTCCTCACTAGGCCCTTTCCTTTCAATCTCCAGGTCAAGCGCCTGTCTCATGGTCTTGGCGAAGAATGCCTCCCAGCTATCTTCCCATGCCACGAACTGAGGTAGGTTTCCTGCGTAGGTGGTGATGTGGAACCCGAACTTGCCAGTAGGCGATACGCTTTTCTGGTGCAATGTTGACAGAAGAGCGGCAAATTTGTGAGGGTCAGGCATATCGTCAGTCATTTCTCGAAACTCGCAGAGGAAGAAGTGGGTCTCTGGTATCGTCCTGTAGGTGCCGCAAGCGATGGGCCTTGGGACAAATTCTGGCAGAACGTTGTGCATCGCGCTCATCGAGTGGAATTCACCCCTGGTCATATTCATGCCCAGTTCTTTCGAAATGACCTTGATGAAGAAGGACTGCGGTGTACCATCGCGGAGCAAAACATCGATGCGACCCGTCTGCGCCCAGAAGCTTACGCCATGGTTCTCGGTGGATGTGACCTTGCATCCTTCCGGCAGTTCTTGGGAGGCAGTCAATATGAAGACGATCTTGTGAGTTCGCCAAGGGCTTGTAGCTTACCCCTCAACACGGCTGGGTCTATTTTGGTATTGCCTGCCCCGAATTCAAGGCCATCTGCGCCGTTGTAGTTCATTTCCTGTGTCAAAGAATGTGCCGAATCTGTTCAGCGTCCCGCTGGCTGGAGATCATCAGGCTCTCGGGGACGCGGGGTTTATTATAGGCGGCGGTTCTGGATGCCCCCACCATCATGGTCGAGTAGCCAATTGCAGGCGAGCTCCCCCTCTGGGCGGCTCGAGTCCTACTCCCGCCGAATCTACCTACCGCAGGACACGCTCGAAGGAGAATGTCACGGGACGACGTATGGACGCCGATTCTCGCGGCTAAAGGCACACAATACCCACTGCCAAGAATTTTTTCAATTCTAAGTTTCTATTTAGGCGGTGTCAGTCAATTGATGAGAATTATTTAAGGAGCAAGAGCTTCTTGAGAGATGTACTGAGGTTGCAGCTCATTGTGCGACGTATCTCTTTAATTGCGCCAAGGCTCCCATGCGGTACTAGTCCCCACTGCTAGGGCACTATTTAAAGTGCTAGCTAGCTTGGTGGCTGCGTGTTAATCCTGTATCACGATTTGGGTGAGAGAAGAGAGATGCTAACCGTAATTGGCTTAGATCCCTGTAAAATACCCAATGGGAGCCTTAGCGCAAGTAAGGAGATTTATGTATTTATGCTAATCTCGTCCCAAAATAACAATAATGGTCAAAATAAACTAGAGCCGGGTGGCCGTCCGGGCCGTCCGGGCCGTCCGGGTGTTTCCGCAACCCCATCCTTTTTCTTCGCTAACCCTTTCTCAGTCTTCAGTGCCCAGTCATTGAGACCTTGGTGATCCTGTCACGCCAATGTTCAACAGGGAACACGACTTTGACACCGTTTGCCTCCAGCCTTTCCTGCCCGTCATTGTGTGCGATAAACGTCCCTGGCTCCTTGATTCCCACGTAGACAATCTTGATGGCGCTCTTAAGTCTCAAGATCCTGGCCGTGCAGGTCATGTTGCCGCTAAGTCTCTCGTTGCATGGCTCCATGGTCGTGTACAGCGCCGTGTTGGCCGGAAGGACCTCATAGATGCGTTCCTCAGGGAGGTTGTGCTCGTCGGCGATCTTGATAAAACAACACTGCTCTGCGTGCGTGGTGCCTGGATCTCCCTTGTAATCTCGCGGATATTCAAGCGAGTATCCTGTCGATAGGACCTTGCCCTTAGCGGCGTCGACAAGTATGGCTCCGACGCAGAATTTGTTGGTAGCTGGCGGTGATTTTTGTGCCTGAATGAGAGCAAACTCCATGAAAGCCTCATGGTCCCCAACCGCGAAGGTTGGATTCGTCTGTGAACTCATAGTAAATGGCTCTCCGAAATAATATACAATGCGCGGACAATCCCTCTTATGCGCCAAATCAACACAGCATCATCAAGAAATGGCAAAGAAGGTACAGGTCAATGGGGGTGTTGTTGAAATATTGGGTGCGCGATTTTCTGGGGTAGATACATGCCGCTGTCTTTCCCGAGCCTGCGGGGGGGGCATCGACAGGCGGTTGAAGCAACCAGCTGATTGGTGGTTCGAAGTGAGAGGGAGGGCTGATCACCTGCTACGTGCTTCGATCGCGAGGTGGTTGAGCACCACCAAGAGTCTTTCCTGAAACAACTCTCATTGTACCATTGTTCCATTATTCTTTTGAAGGGACAGACCATCGTGCCGACGTCACCTTGAATGAGGCTGGGCAACCGAGATTGGCGCCCCACGCACTGAGTTCTGCGGGCTACAATGGTTAACTCTCACCTCCTTAGCCTCCTGGGAAACTTCAATCCTACCAGATCGCTGACTGTACCAGTTCTTTCGAAAGCAGCGGCGCACAAAGCCCGATCTACATCCCGACAGTCCCTCAAGTAGTCGCGACTCGCCTAAGAGCTCGAGGCGCCTGTTTCCTCCGTCAAAAACCCTGCCCAGTACGTCAACCACCTCGGGCGATCAAGCCGAGGGCGTGAAGGGCCCGCTTGGACTGAGCCTCCTCTATTCCCCGACGGCGCCGGAGATCGACTTCATATTCGTCCATGGCCTAGGCGGAAATTCTAGAAAAACATGGAGCAAGTCGTCCCTGCAGTCTCATTTTTGGCCAAAGGAGTGGCTCTCCAAAGACCCCGCATTCAAGAACGTCCGCATCCATAGCTATGGGTACGATTCATACTACTTGAAGGGCAAGGAGGACTGCTTGAATGTACACCACATTGGCAAGTCATTTCTAGGCGCGATCAGCACTTCGCCATGCATTGTCAATTCCGGGACATACATCGTTGTCATCGGCCACAGCATGGGTGGCTTGGTGATGAAGAAAGCATATATCCTTGCGAAACAAGACGCAGTGCACAAGGCGCTGGCTGGGCGATTCGCCGCATTCTATTTCCTGGCCACGCCGCATCGAGGTGCCGACTCGGCAAAGATGCTCAAGAACCTCCTCAGGATTGCGTACGACCGCGCTTACATTGGCGATCTAGAACCGAACTCTGGGGCGGTCCAAGTGATCAATGATGAATTTCGGCATTTTTCGGCCGGCCTTGAGCTTTGGTCGTTCTACGAAACGCAGAATATGAAACGGTTTAGCTCACTCATCGTCAATCCCGAGTCGGCCGTCCTCGGGTACCGTGAAGAGAAGCAGATACCCATGACTGCTGACCACCGCTCGATATGCAAGTTTGACACACCTGAAGACTCCAACTACGCCCTCCTACGAAACGCGCTCGCCTCTACTGTCAGCAAAATTACCACGGCAATTCCGGAGCTGAAGCTGAAGCAAAGGCGTGAGAGGATCAAAAACCTCAAGAAGTACCTGGAAGTTGCCGACGTCTTGGACGAAGATCTTGCAAACGTCCGCGAAGCTCGGATGCACGGGTCGTGCGGATGGATTTCGACCAAAGCCAGTTACGTCAAATGGAGAGATGGGGAATCCGGAAATGACAGGACGCTATGGGTCAAGGGCAAGCCAGCAACTGGAAAGTCTGTTCTCGCTGGCTACGTCATCGATCAGCTCAAGGAGTCCGGCCAGGCATACAGCTACTTTTTCTTCAAACATGGAGACAAGTCGAAGTCCAACCTAGGTCGCTGTCTACGATCTCTGGCTTTTCAGATGGCTAGCTCCACTGCCGAAGCTAGTGATGCCATCCTAGGGATGCAGGCGGATGGTGTTTGCTTAGATCGCGTCGACGAACGTACCCTCTGGAGAATCCTCTTCCTTTCTGGCATTTTTCAGGCCACAATGACTCGACATTACTGGGTCATCGACGCCCTGGACGAGTGTTCCAATCCTCCGGTCCTTTTGCATGCCATTCTTTCCAACATGGACGGATCTATACCCCTGAGAATTCTCGTCACAAGTCGGGATATGGTCGATCTGGACCAAAGTTTCTCGGTCATTCCACCCAACCTAGTCCAGTCCTTGCCAATCTCGACAACAGACACAGAGTCAGATCTCAGGCTTTTAGTGGAGAGGAGGACCCAGGCCTTAGGAGTCGTGGGACCTGACGATCGAGGTACATTGGCCGAGAAGATTCTAGACAAATCTAGGGGCTCCTTCTTGTGGACAATTTTGGTGCTTGAGGAACTCCTACGCTGCCACAGCAGAAAGGAAATTCACCAGATTCTTGAAGACGTGCCGAGAGGCATGGAGTCACTATACAAGCGGACTTTAGACTACATGTCGCAGGCCGCGCGTGGAAAGGAGCTGGCGAAAACCATTCTCATGTGGGCAGCATGCGCGGTTCGACCTATGACAATCAGCGAGCTGGACGGTGCTCTGACCCTGGACATCCACGACTCATTCCCAAGATTGGAGGAGAGCATCGCCGCGCTCTGTGGTCAACTGGTGGTCGTGGACAAATATGGGAGAGTTAGGATGGTGCATGAAACTGCCAGAGAATTCCTTGTGGCCGGCGGACTTGAGTCCGAGTTCTCCATCGAGAAAACTAAGGCGCACACACGGATGGCTCAGGTGTGTCTCAATTACCTTGTCGGGGAGGAAATGAAGCCACCGAGGAACAGTCGACGCCGTTCTTCGGCAAATTTGCCAGCAGCAAGACTAGATTTCGCCGCCTATGCATACACAGCATACTCATATCATCTCTCGAGGGCTGATCCGTTGGCGGCAGGGACGTTCCAGCTTGTCGTGCAGTTCCTGAGATCCAACGTCCTCACTTGGATCGAAACTATTGCCTCCTCTCGGAATCTCAATGACCTCATCCGCGTCTCAAAACATCTCAAAACCTACGTCAATGCGTGCGCCGTTGAGCGTTCACCACTAGACCCTCGAATACGAGCGCTCCGGCAATGGACCACAGACCTTGCTCGGATTCCTGCCATGTTCGCCAACGCCCTCACGGTATCACCGTCAGCAATATACTCGTTGATACCCCCATTCTGTCCCACCGAGTCTATGGTATACAACACCGGGGGCACAGGCCGGAGGCTCGCAGTGCTTGGCGCGCCTAACAAGCAATGGGATGACAGGCTGCTGTGCATCGATTTCCGTCAGGGTCACCCAAGGGCGTTGAGTTATGGAGACGAGTTCCTGGCCGTCGGTCTCAGTTCAGGAACTGTCGTATTGTACTACGCTACATCCTACCAGGAGTACAAGGTCTTTGAGCACGGTGAAGCTGTCAACTTCATTACTTTCAAGACCAAAACTGACCTCGTAGCGACTTGTGGTATGAAGATGGCCAAGGTCTGGGACATCAGAAGTGGGCAAGTGGTGCACAGCCTCGCGAGCCCTCCGCGTCCGCTGGGGATGGAATTCGATGGAGAGACGCTTTTAATTGCGAGTCGCAACAACTACGTCGCGACTTGGAATTTGGGACACGACGCCCAGCCGGAGTCGGTGCGGAGGCCATGGAGCGATACCGATACGCCAGAGACGAACCGAACGCCTCCGCGCGGGACCCCATACGCACTGACTCTCTCTACCAGCCACGGAATGCTTGCTGTCGCTTACAGCGGCCAACCCATTACGTTATGGGACATGGAAGAGGACGCCTACGCTGGTAGCTGTGGCAAGAAACTCTCCAGCGGAGAGACCAGCACGCATGTCGTCGTCGCGCTTGCTTTCAACCCCAACCCTGACATTAGCCTTCTCGCAGTCGCATACCTCGATGGTGATCTTGCCCTCCTTGACCCCTTTGCCGATCAGCAGCTGGAATGTTTTCGTGCCAACTGCCAAACCCTCGCCCCAAGCCCCAATGGGCGTCTCCTCGCAGCGGGTGGTGCAAATGGGATTATCCACGTTTACGAATTTGATACGTTCAAGCTCCTCTATCGGGTCAAGTCATCCAACTCGTATATCAAGCAGCTTGCCTTTACGAGAGACAGTATGCTTCTTGCCGACATACGAGGCGCCCAGTGCACTGTCTGGGAACCTGAAGCTCTGTTGCGGGAGTCCCTGAGCGATGACAGCAGCGGGCCCACTTCCACTACGGTGGTCGAGACGGTTTCCATGGAAGCCAAAGCGAAGATCACTGCCATGGTGGTCCATCACACGTCCGAAGTTGTCTTTTGTGGAAAGGATGATGGATCAGTCGTACTGTACGAGCGGAAAATGGCAGCGAGCTTGGGGACACTCTACAGCCACAAGTCACCAGTCCGCCTGTTGGCCTGGATTGAACGAAGAGACACCCTCCTTAGCGTCGATGCCTCCAACAGGATCTTCCTACACAGAATCCAGAAGTCGGCAGATAAAGGTTGGCTCAGCGATCTGACGGTACTCTTCAAGTCCCGCCTCGACTCCGAGAAGGCAATCACAGATGTGCTAGTAGGAGAAATGGCAGCGAAGTTTCTGGTATCGACTCGCGAGTCTGATCATCTGTTCAACTTGGACAGTGGTAACTATGAGAGAGAGCGGACATATCCACAAATGCCAGGAATCCGCAAATGGCTCCCTCATCCAGAATCCTCTCTACATCTGGTTTGTGTCGACAACGTCAAAGTCTGCACCTACTGCTGGAGTGACTGGTCTGAAATTTCATCTATTGCATTGTCGTTGGACAACGACTCGGCAGAGCTCAAAAGCGCGATCCTCTATTCGCTCGGCCAAAAACAAAGAATCATGCTCGACTTCTTACATCCGAACAGCTCTGTCAACACCAACAGGATTGCGATAATTGACGCAGACTGCCTCGCCGTCGGAAACAACGATAGCAGCTCGCTAGGGAAGCAATTGGATGCTGTGGCGGCGTTAGATCAACTTGCCACGGATGAAGACGGGAGAATATGGTCACGACATCGATTCCAGCCGCTCCGCTTCGTTCACGGATGACGACATTCGAACTAAGCGTTGCCCATGTCATCGGAATTGACGAATCGAGGAAACTCGTATTCTTGAACCGGTCTTTTTGGGTGTGCTCTGTTGATCTCAGCGAGAGCGGGTTAGAGATCGCGCAACGCAAAGATTCCCCTACGATCGAGGTCTTTGAGCACTTTTTCGTCCCATACGATTGGTTCGCTGGGAAAAGGGACATTGTTTGTGCCTTGACAAAGAGAGATATTATGTTGACTCGGAGTGGCGACCTGGCGGTGATTAGGGGCGGCCTTGACTATGCTGAGAGAGTGAGTATAGAATAAGAGACTAAACTGAAGGGATATATCTTACCCCAAAACCCAAATCGCGGGTAGAAGGCGCGAAGTGAAGTGGTGTATGTTTCAGATGTCTAAAACCGTTGACTGCGCCGGGCCGCATCTCAATGGTGGCCGAGGGTCGACCGAAGCTTGTGTCGGACCAAGCTCGTCCAACCACCCAGAACTCCACCGCCGGAAGTTCGGATCTGTCGTGGGTTGCGGACTCAGAAACATGAAGGAGCTTGGGGTCATGGACCTGCTCCGAGTAGAAGGCTTCTGCACATTGCCTATATCGAGGACGACTCTTATTGTTCCGATTGCCGCCTCCGGAACCTCTCTAGCAATAGGTGATCTCTCGCTCGAGACGGGAACAATCACTCACGTGGACAAGGGAAGGATTTTCGTAGAACCCGGGACCACGGTGTTCTTTGCGTCCTATTCCGAGTACTCCGGGCCTCCTGAATAATCAAATGCGCCTGTTTCCTCACGGGATACGCGCAAGTCGAGTTCAACCTGATCGCCAAATATGTGGGGAACTAGGAACTGGTCCAAATCGTCCGCGGTGATTGAGCTGTGGCAGTGAGGCATTGTGAAACGGGAGAGATCGTCGTTGGAGTTAGCGAGATGCAGATCCAACATTGGGAGCGCATTCCCTGGATTGAAGAGATCCGTTGACAGCCCTGCACTCGGGTCCGCTGGAGTCGAGGGCATGGGGAGACATTCAGACTCTCTCTGCTTGAGCGCCTTTGGGCGTTGACCTCCCGCGACGCTTGCGGACGGTCGAGCTGTGGGGCCAAGCGATGCTGATGATGGACTGGTCTGTCGAGCAGTGCGACGTCGCCGGGGTCCAGCTATGTGTGTCCGCTTGGATGATACTATGGGTGTCTTTCGGCAGGCCCTCTCAATTATGTAGCGAAGATCAGGATGCGGTTCGATCCTATCGATTGTTTTAAGCAAGCGACGAAAATCTTCATTAGAAAGTATCTCCAGAAGCGATACGTATCAGAAAGTTACCACTACACTAAAAAACAGGTGCCGAACTAATAGTTAGGTATAGCGGCTTTAATCCGGTATGTATATATTATTCAATACGCCCCTTTAGCGAGGATCCCTAGGAAGATCACTAGTAGCTTAGCGAGGGGTTTCTATTAAATAATGTATATATATGAGGTTATCGCGAGATGGACCGATAAGGGCAGATAATGGATAAATCCCGGCTTACGTTATATAACTAAGCTGGCTAAAAACTCTTCTCGCCGGGCCCTTTATAGAGACCTAGTAAGTTAAAGTTATTACGACCCTCGCGGTTACGTCACGTATTCCCTATAAATCCTAAATTCTTATGATATTACGGTTAGATCTAAAGGATAAACCGGTTATACTAGGTTTATATTAGCAATAGGGATAGTTATATAGTTTAAATAATAAGAGGGTTATTATATCTAATAATATACTTAAGGGTATTAAGTATAACTAAGTTATATTAATAGCTAAGGTAGCTACTATATAAGAGAGTATAAATAGATATATATTATATACTTAGGGTTTAGTAATTAGATTGATATTCCTATAGCTCGGTCTAGGGTAGGACTAATATTCTTAAAGCTCGGTCCTTAGACTGATATAGGCGATATTTAGTCCCCTTAGTCCTAGGCTTAATTAGAGTATTTCTACTATACTTTCTCGCCTAGCCCTTATTATAGCTATAATATAAGGTCTCCCCTTTATTAGTCTTATCCTTAAGGCTAGCTTTAATAACTAAATATTTCTAGTAGGTAATTCTAATTTTATAAAAAACCTCCTTTTATTATTAATATAATATTAAGCTAAGTTTCTAAGTATACTTCTTCCCGTAAGCTTTCTAAAGTATAAAATCTTTCTATTTATATTAAGACCTTTAATTCTAAAATTATACCTTATACTCGCTATTTCCGCTAGGGCTTATCCTATAAGGTTATTCTTAATTATTCTAACTATTATTTTAATTATATTAATATAAAGGTTATTTATATTAAAGCTAATATAGCTTTCTTTTATAAATATATCTTACCTCCTTTTATAGCTAATAGCTAATATCCTAAATAATAATAAAGAATATTTATAAATATAAGCGCCTAAAAGATAAAGAGGCTAAGGTAGAGGCTACCCTAAAGGAGGTAATAGCTAAGCTTACTTATATCTATAAGTAAAAGTAGTTATTTAAAGCGCGGGGTAATAAAGCTTTTAAATATAGCCTTTATACCTTAAAGGAGTTAGGTAAGCTTTAGGAGGAGTTATTTATTATTACAGAGGTATATTACTTTAGGGCTATTAATTTAATTAATTAGAATATTATTAGCCTTAATAAGCCTATACTTAATATTATTAATAGAAATTCTTTAGAAGGTATTATATATTAATAAGGTATTCTAATAATTCCTATATATTTTTTAAGTCTAGGTAATCTTTTTATTTAATTAAATATATTATTTTATTATTAATTTTATCTATATTAAGGATAGCTTTTATAATATATTCTTTTAGTCTATTAACTTTTATTTTTAATTTATTATTAATCTTAATTTAAATAATATTTTCTATTAATTTAAGTAATAAAATATTAATATTCTTAACTTTATTATAGCCTATAAAGGCGATTAAAGGTGCCTAATATTCATTAATAGTTAAAATAATAAAGGCCTATACCTAGACTAGGGATCTTAATATATTATATTAATAAGGGTTATTATTATATTATATACGGCCATAATAACGCTATAATCCATTAAGTTAAGCTATTTATAATAAATAGTAATTTAATGGTAAGGCTTCCTACCTTAATATACTCTCTAAAAAGAAGAGCTAAAGATATTAGCTATTAGCCTTAATAAACTCTTTAAGAAGAAGAGCTAGAGACGCTAGCGGCCTTACTTAACTAACTCTATTTTAAATAAATAGGCTATCTCTTAACTAAATAGAGAGTATAAGAACCCTAAGGGGAGCTATAGTTCTTTTAGTCTAATATTCTAACTATTAACCCTTAATAATTAATAAGATTAGCTTATTAAAGTATTAATTTTAATAAAATAACTATTAATATAATAATAATAAGAGCTCCGCGATTAGACCTTTAACTAAATAATATAGATAATATAGCTAGGTCCTTGTAAGGCATCTATGGAGGCCGGCGAGGACCCCTATAAGGGCCCGCTATAGGAGCCGGCAGTAGAAGGCTTTATATACGAGGGTGTGGCATAGTTCCGGCATAAAGTGCCTAAACTAGTTGATCTTTTAGTCTATTAGCTTAATCGGTATACTACCTAATTCCGTTATAATTATTTAGGCACTTTATAGGTCTCCTAGCTAAGGGTTATAGGTTCGATCCCTAGCGCGCGAGTATGTATAATATAGCGGCGGTATAGAGGGCTCTCGGCGATGATATAGCCTATATTAGGCTTATAAGGCAGTATATAGTTGCCTGCTGCGGCGAGCCTTAGGGGTTAACCCCCGTACGGTTGCCCTGACTATGTAGTATAGTCACGTGATGACTCGGGATGAGTCGTATGAAGAAGGGGGGTAATTATAAGGCATCTATAGAGGCCGGCGAGGACCCCTATGAGGGCCTACTATAGTAGCCGGTAGTGGAAGGCCTTATATACGAGGGTGTAGTATAGTTCCGGCATAAAGTGCCTGAACTAGTTGATCTTTTGGTCTATTGGCTTAATCGGCATGCCACCCGATTCCGTTATAGTCCTATAGGACCTTACCCCTATATAGTGATAAAGAGCTTAGTGATATATTACTAGATATACCTATTAATATATAATAAAGACTTAAAGAAAGAGCTAATAATAGGTTCCTTAAGTATATCTAATATAAGACCTTATCTTTAGGAATAAATACTATATTAACCTTATAATCTTTAGGGTTAAGATTATTATCGCGCTTTAATTTCTATTAGTATTTTATTACCCTACTTTATATAGGTGGGTTAATAGAGAGCTAGACCTATTATATTACCTTATAGAGAAGCTAAAGTAAGGCTAGGAGCCTAATAACTAGGAAATAAAGTTCCTCTAGGATCTTAATACTAATACCTATACTATATAGCGCATAACGCTAGCTATCTATTTTAATATAGTGCAGAACGCCTAAATACCTATATAATAATATATTAAGCTCTATAGCTAGTTTAAAGATAATAAGGAGGAGGTCTAGAGGGGTTAGTTTTTAGGGGATTAAGATAGGGTTAGAGTTTTAATAATTTAGAAGGATAACTATATAGAGGTAGAGGCCTTAGTAGGTAAAAGAGATCTATTTAATTAAAATATTATTAGCTAAATTTATAGTTAAGATATATAATATATATAGTTCGTAAAAAAGTATAATATAAGGTCGAAGATAATATATTTAACTAGAGCTAGGGCTTAATAAGAGCCTTAAAACTCCTTATATAAGCACCTATTATATAGGCCTATAGGTCACGTGACCCTTAAGCCCATAAGTTAGTCCCCTCGCTTTATGCTAATAATAAAGTATTATATAGAGACGCAATAAGTAACGGTCAGTAAGGTAAATAATAATATAAACTAGGGAAGTAATAAAATATAAAAGATTAAATAGAGCTTAACCTTTAATAATAAGTCTAGTTTATAATTATTTTATAAGATTTTCTATTTAATTTTATAGGGTTTAATATATTTATAATTAAGTTTTTTATTTTATTATTTTATTATAATATTTTTTATTAAAGATAGATTATATCTCTCTTTAAGAAAGTTAATTCCTTAATCCTTTTCTTATTAATATAATTATTTATTTTATTTCTAATAAATTTAAGTTTTATCTATATCTCTTTATATAGATTCTTTAATTAATTATTAATAAGGATTACTTTAGGATTAATAATTATATTTTAAGTTTATCTATAGGTATCTAAAGTAAATCTAAAATTAATATATATTAATATAATCTTTATATTTTTATTAATTATAATATTATAGACTAATTATATAGCTAGTAATTTCTTAACTTAATTATTCTATTTATATTTAATATAGTATTAAAGGTATTACTTTAGTATTTAGTTTATTTATTTTATTTATCTATTAATCTCCTTATAGTATATTATAGAGAGCTTATAGTTAATTCTAAGGTATCTAGTTAATCCTTATTAAAATTTAGATATAAAGGGTAGCCCTTAGCCTAAGATAATCTTAAGAGATAGCCTATATATCCTAGTAATATTATAATAGAAGAGGTATATTAATTCTTCTATATTTATTAATTTACTATAGGGAATAAAATAGGAAAATTTTATAAGTCTATTTATAATAATAAGAATACTATTATAAAAGTTCTTAATAATTAGTTCTTTTAATAGGGGTAGTTTAATTATAAAATCTATAGTAATTAAATCCTAAGGTTATTATATAACTAGGAGTAATTATAATTTTCTATAGGGCTTATAGCGTTATAGCTTTATTTTTATATATAAATTATATTTATTTATAACTTATATAATATTTTATATTAGGAAAAATATATATTATCTTAATTTATTTTAGGGTTTCATTAATTCCTTAATATCTATATAGTAGGTATTTATATATTTTATATATAAAGTTATGTTATAGTTTATCTAGGACTTATTATTTATTTATTTTCTTATTATCTAGGACTTATTATTTATTTATTTTCTTATTATCTAGGAGTTATCTATTATATTTAAAGATTTATTTTAATAGTGGATTACCTTATTCTATTATCTAGGCCGCCCTAAGTATTTATCTAGGGTTATATTCTAGATAGTATTATATTTATCCTAGATTTCTTCCTTAAAAGAGGTAGTTATTATAGATATAGTTTATTGCTTTAAATATTAGCCTATAGTCCCTCTTATAAGAGAATTAATTATAATAATAATTAAAGATTTATTAAAACTTTATAAAGTATAATAATCTTTCCTTTAAATAAGGAATCTATTTTTATAGTAATTATATCCTTATATATAATTAATAAAGTTAATAATTTATTTTTATAATCTTAAATAAGCTTAAGGTATTTTAATAGAGGTATTAATTTCTATATTTATATAATAAGTTTCTATTTAAGGTATCCTTCTAAGGTATATTATAATAATTACTTATTTACTTTAATCTTCCCTATATTAAGGTCTAATTATCTATTAATAATATTAGCTTTTCTATTTTCTTTTCCCTTTATATATTATAATATAATTAAACTCTAAGAGGTATTTAATATAATATAATTACTAGCTACTTAATTCTTTAATAGTCGTAAAATATAAGATATTTTTATAGTCTATATAGACCTTAATCTAATAGGGGCTTTTAATAAGGTAATATTAAAATTCCTTAAAAGTATTAATAATAATAAGGAATTCTTTATTATAAATAAAGTAATTAAATTCTATTTTATATAGCTTATAGAAGTAAAATATAATTAAGTATAAAAGTCCTTTATTATTTTATTATTTAATTTAGGCACTTAATATAAAATCTAAAGTATTTATTTTAAGCTTAATTAATTAAAATAGGTTAAATATCTTAAGGATTAATTTACTTAAGATAAATTCCTTAATCTTATTAAAAGCTTCCTATACTTTACTCTTTATTATAAATAATTATAATAGAATCAGGTGGCATGCCGATTAAGCTAATAGACTAAAAGATTAATTAGTTTAGGCACTTTATACTGGAACTATACTATACTCTCGTATATAAGGCCTTCTACTGCCGGCTACTATAGCGGGCCCTTATAGGGGTCCTCGCCGGCCTCTATAGATACCTTATAATTACCCCCCTTCTTTATGCGACTCATCCTGAGTCGTCACGTGACTATACTATATAGTTAGGGTAACTATATGGGGGTTAACCCTTAAGGCTCGCCGCAGTAGGTAATTGTATACTGCCTTATGAGCCTAATGTAGGCCGTATTATCGCTGAGAGCCCTTTATGCCGCCGCCGTATCGTACGTGCTCGCGCGCTAGGGATTAAACCTATGACCCTTAGCTAGGAGACCTATAAAGTGCCTGAATAATTATAATGGAATCGGGTGGTATACCGATTGAGCTAATAGACTAAAAGATTAACTAGTTTAGGCACTTCATGCCGGAACTATGCTATACCCTCGTATATAAGGCCTTCTACTGCTGGCTCCTATAGCGGGCCCTTATAGGGGTCCTCGCCGGCCTCTATAGATGCCTTATAATAATATATCTTTTTTTTTAAATTAATTAATAATATTATAATCTTTCTAAATTTTTAAGGAATTTAGTAATAATTAATAAAACTAAGGAAGGCTTATACTTCCTTAATATTTATAGGTTCTTTTTAATCCTTTATTACTATAACTTTCTTAAGGTCTATATATCTCATTATAAGAGATAATATATCTAAAAAATTCTACTTTTAAGGTATAAAACTTACTTTTCTTAGGTTCCACTAATAAATTAATATCTTATAGTATTTATAGTACCTTATAGATATATTCTATATATTCTTTTTTTATTTTAGAGAAGATAAGGATATTATCGAGGTAATATATAATAAATATATCTAGATATTCTTATAGTATATTATTAATTATTTATTAGAATACTATAGGTATATTAATAAGTCTAAAGGGTATAATAAGGTACTTAAATAGTCTATATTTAATATAAAAAAAATTTTTTACTTATATCCTTCTTTAATTTAAATTAAGTTATAGGCTCCCTTAAGGTTAAGTGCGGTAAAATATCTTATCTTAAAAAGTTAATCCTTTAACTCACTAATAAGAGGTAGCGGTATATAATCTTTAACTATAATAATATTAAATATTCTAAAGTTAATATAAAGTTAGAGCTTTTTATTTATCTTTAGAATAAATATAATAAGGTATTTAATAGATAATTTATTTTCCTTAATATATCCTTTTAATATTATATCTTTAATATATTCCTTTAATATTAATAGTTATATTATATTAAGTAAAGTTTACTAAAGCTAGGTTACTTCCTATTAATAAATTTAATTTCTAGGTTATAGTATATATATAGTAATAGGCTAATCTTAAGTTCTTCTATAAAGAGTTTTTTATAGATTTAATATTATAATAGGATATTCTTAAGCTATTTATCTTATAGTTTCTTCTTAATTTACTTAAGGTTTTTTCCTAGCTTATAGAATTACTTTATAATTCTTATAATTATTTATTAATCCTATTATTTCTTTTTATTATATTATTTATATATATTCTTTTAGGTAAAGAGGTATCTTTTATTTACCTCTTTCTAATTTCTTTATTATCTTTAATAGAAGTTTAAGATCTTATATTTAATAAATTATTATCTCTCTAGGGGGTATCTCTTTATTAAAAGAGATTACTTAATTAATCCGCTAATTAAGATATAGGTTAAACCTATATAACTATAAGTACCTAAGTATTAGATAATATCCTAATATAGGTATAATATTAAATAAGATTCTTTAGTTTTTTCTATTAATAAAGACTATAAGGTAATTAATCTTATATTTAATAATCCTATTATTATAGTTAAACCTTTCTCCTTTAAGGTTATATATTAAATAAGGGTCCTTTTTATATTTCTATAATAGCTTAAGTCTATTTACTATTATTAGGTTAAAGTAGTTTTATTTAGCTCTATTATCCACTAAAGTATTTATCTATTCTCCCTTAATTTATATTTATAATTTAAAGTATTTTAGCTATTAATTATTTATAATTATATATAAAGCTCTTTATAGGAATTATTTCCTTCTTTCTTCCGCCTATAGCTCTATAATAGGTAGGTATCCTAGTTTTTTAGTAATATCCTTCCTAGATAGTCCTTACTATATTTATTATTATTATAGGCCTTATAGTTATATTTATTATCTTAATTATTAAGTAATTCTTAATATCGCTATTCTTCTTTAGCGCCTAGATCTATCTAAGGTATCTTTAACTTAATAAGGTATTCTATATACTCTTATAGCGCGGCTTCTTCCTATATAAGCGAGGTTTTAATATATTATCGTTATTAGAGATATTATTCTTAGTCTTTTATGTAAGGCATCTGTGGAGGCCAGCGAGGACCCCTGTGAGGGCCCGCTGTGGGAGCCGGCAGTGGAAGGCCTTATGTACAAGGGTGTGGCACAGTTCCGGCACGAAGTGCCTGAACTGGTTGATCTTTTGGTCTATTGGCTCAATCGGCATACCACCCGATTCCGTTATATTTTATTATACCTCTTATTTATATAGGGGTATAGAAGCCTTCTTCTATTATCCTAATAATCCTATTTAAGGTAGCTCTTCTTTCTTAATTATTTTATTTCTAGCTTTACTCTTCCTATTTAAATAAGGGTATTTATGAATTATTCTAGGGATATAGTTTATTATTATAATAAGTAGAATTAAAGTTATATTACTCTAATTCCCTTATATTATTATTTAATATAATAATCTTTTACTTTATATAAAAAGTAGGGTTATATATTTAGTTATAAGAGGGGGATAGGGAAATAGTCCTATTCCCTCTTCTTATATAGGTATATCTTATAGTAATAGTCTCTATAGGAGACCTATGCGATTTTATAGTATTATAGGTATCCTAATAATATTCTATTATTATATAAGTTATATTAAGGTTTTAATAAATAGAGGTTTAACGCTATTTCTTTATAATAGGCTTAAATATAGATATCTTCTATATCTTTTACTTTTTATTATTCCTAAGTTAATTAGATATATATATTAATACTATTATTTTAGTAATATATCTCTTATTTATTAATTTAAATATTATAGTCTTTATTCTATATCTATTAATATCGCTTAATATTTTATTATATCTCCTTAAGCTTTTATTATATTTATTATATCTATTATCTATAACGATTATATTAAAGTTAGGCTAACTTAAGTTCTCTTTATATTATTATACCTATTAAGTAATTATTATAGTTTGCGGGTTTATAGTACCTATTAGGTCGTGATACTATAATAGTAATTTATCTAAGTCTAACTTCCTATCCTTCTATATCTTCCTCCTTTTTTTTTAATTTAGGTAGGGGGATCTAGGTTTAATTAACTTCATCCTTAGGGTTCTAGATACTTATAATTAAATCACCATAACTCTATAGTACCTAAAGGGATCGAAGTCTCCTAATATTACTTAATAAGATTAATAATAATAGCCTATACCTAGATTAAGTATCTTAGTAACTTAAAATATTAATTAGTATTATTACTATATAGCGTATAGAGTTAATAGCTCTAATAGCGAGCCTACTTGCCTCTATAAACTCTATTTAAAAAGAAGAGCTAGAGGCGTTAGCTGCCTCTCTTAATTAACTATATTCCAAATAAATAATATATCTCTTAATAGGATAAAAAATATAATAACCCTAAGGACTCTTAAAGGGATACTTTATCTATCTAACCTTCTCACTATCCCTTAATGCTAATAAAAAGGATCACCCTCTAAATATACCTTTATAACTATTATAATTATTATAACTAAAAAAAAACTATAACCTAAATATTAGTCCGGGTTAATCTATAAAGTATAAATTATATTAATACTATTATTTTATATAGAAATAGCTTCTATTATAATTAGATAGATCTAGCTATAACCCTTATAGTAATACCTTAGAAGGCGCGCTAGAGGTTCTAGAGGAAATATTATTATAGAGCCCTTAGAAGGATCGGGCTAAACCCTATAGCGATAACCGAGAATTAAAAGGTCTCACTTATTAAATTTAGCTATAAGCTCCTATTTATTATAAACTTTATAGCCCTACCGCTATAGCTATACTATAACTTAGCGCTTAAAAATTTTATTATTAATAAAATTTACCTTCTTAATTACCTTACTTAAAGGGTCTTAAATAGACCCCTCTCGGCTATTAAGTAGGCTTTTATAAATAATATAAATAGTGGAGCCTATAACCTATAGCTTATATAGTTAGTAGTTAAGCTTAGGGCGATCTAAGTAATTTAATAACTATATAGACCTATAGGAACCGAAGATATAAACGGGAAAGAATATAGAGGAGTAAGGGATTCTAGGTTCTTAGGGGGATTAACTATAGTATAGGGACTATAGTATTAGATTTTAGGGACTAAATAGAATCGATACCTCTTAGGCAAAGAGTTAATATATTTAATTAAATTATCAGTTAAAAAATATAATATTAAATATATAATGCACATAGCCCGTAATTAAAAATATAAGAATATAAGGTATAAGATAATACGTATAATATAGAGGTTATCGCTACCCTCGGCGAGACCTCATCCGAAGACGGCGTTAACTCTCTCACGTCACGTGACACGTGTTAAAATGCGAGATAACCACTCAGCAATAATTAGTGATTTCAATAGTGATTTCAATAATGCTAGATACTTATAATAATATTAATATATCCCTTTATTAGGGGTAATATAGCCTTATATATATATTCCTTATAGCGTAGTCTATAAGTAATATTATACTTTACTTATTCTTCTATTAGGTATACTTAGGTATATAATATAGCTATTTATTTTAGTATAGCTATAGTTAGGTTATAATTAGGTTATATTATCGCAATAGTCTTAATTATTTAGGTTACCATTTATATATCGCCCTATTAGTAAGTATAGCTTATATACCTCTTACCTTCTAGAAGCGGCTATTATTCCTAGTACTTCTCTAGCTAATACTTTCCTTTAGCGATATCTTATTACTTCCTTTAATATTTATTAGCCTTATAGCTCCTTTTATAGTAATAGTAATACTTAATATCCTTATTATACTTCTAGGTTACTCTAAGTTCTATAGGTCCTATATAAGTCCTATAGGATATATTACCCTTAGTTTATTCCCTCTTCCGGGATTAATTAATATTATTCTTATTACCCTAGATTTATCCTTTATTAGTTTCTCTATATATTACTTAAACTATCGGTTATCGATCTTAATAGCTATATCGATATAGTTCTAAAGGTTATTAGGTTTTTCTACCTTATAGAGTTTATCTTTAACCTTATCTTTAAGTCCTTTATAGAATATAATTTAGAAGGTGCTTATTCCCTAATTAAGAAATAAGGTAATCTATATAAATTTAGCTATATATATTAAAGTAGCTTTTATTTATTATAGGTTCTTAAGTTTCTATATAGCTTATGATTCTTTATTAATAGTTCTAAAGTTTCGCTTAATTATATCCTTAAAGTTTTTATATTCCGCGAAGAGAAGTTAGGTTTCCTCGGTAGGTTTATCCCTAAGAAAATTATATAGCTTAAGCTTAAATTAAATAAATATACTACCTATAAGATATCTATTAATATATAAGACCTTACTTTTAGCGCTAGCTATTTAGGTAGGGAAGTATTATTAATATACCCTAAGAGATATAAAGAATATCTTAATATAAGTAGCTTATTTATTAAATAGCTCTAGGTCCTTAGGCTTAATAATCTTACTAATATCTTTATAGGTTATATTAATAGCGTTATATTTAAATATTAAGTTACTAAGGTTATAGACCTATTATTATATTAGGTTATTTTAATATGCCTAAAGTACAGTAAGTTAGTTAATTTAGTTTTATTATTTATTAACGGTCCGCTAGTATTATTACTATTATTATTCTATAGCTTAGCGGAAGTATTCTTATATATTATTTATAGATATCTTTATACTTATGAGTTATTCTTAAGTAATTCTAGCGTTATTCCGTACGCTATCTAGGAGGTTATTATTGCTACGGCTTGGTCCCCCGTAACGGCGCTGTAAGCCCTATAGGCAGTGAATGCACCTTCTGTAATTGCTACAATAGCGATTATGGCCCAATCTTTTGCCCCGTGGCGCAGCGGCTAAGGTGCCCGCAGCTGTGACCGTGCCGTCACAATTATATTAGGTAGTTAAGTAATTATATTTATTCCTGAGTTTATAGACTTTATCTTTATGCGAGGCCGGGATAATATATTCCTCACTATTATTATCTATATCCATTGGGATATTAGATTCCTTTAACTTAGTTATAGGCTATTCCTATTAAGGGGTAATAGGTAGCTTACTATAAGAGGTAGAGGGTAATCTAATATTAGGTACTATAATAATAATATTACCTAGAGTATATAGTATACTACTAAATAAGAGCTATTAATATATAATGATTATATATTTCCTAAGGGATAAACCGGTTATATTAGGTTTATATTAATAGAGAGTGCTAGGTATAGTCTAAGTAATAGTAGGTATAGGTTATATCTAGTAATATGCTTAAAGGTATTAAGTATAACTAAGTTATATTAATAGCTAAAGTAGCTATATCTATCTAAGGTACTAAAGGAATATATTTATATACTGGCTACTTCTATAAGTCGCTTATAGTCAGTTTAAGTTAAACTAACCTAGTTTGACTTATATAGTCGAGTTAAGTCGAACTAACCGCGTTTGACTTATATATAGTATAGCATGCTTATAGGGTAGTTATTATAGGTCCCTTTAGTTCTGCCGGGGCTGACCGCCTGGTCCCTCATGAGGTTATTGACATGGGTCGTGATAAAGCCTTCCTTAATTTTATTAATTATTACTATAGATTCCTTAAGTGATTTAAGAAGATTACTATATTATTAATTAACCTTATAAAGAAAGGGAAAATATTTATATTTAAGAATAAGGTATAAAAAGCCTTTTATATAACTAAAGAATTTATCTTTAATAAATTAATATTAAAAATATTTAATTTATCTTAATTAATTAAACTTAAAATAGATACTTTAGACTTTATATTAAGAGTATAACTTAAATAATAAGATAATAAAGGACTCTTATACCCTATTATATTTTACTTCTTTAAACTATATAAAATAGAATTTAATTACCCTATCTATAATAAAGAATTCCTTATAATTATTTATATCTTTAAGGAATTTTAATATTATTTATTTAGAAGCTAATATTAGGTTAAAGTATATATAGACTAAAAGAATATTACTTACTTTATAAAAACCTAAGAGCTTAATAGATAATGATTATAATATATTAAATGCCTCTTAGAATTTAATTATATTATTATCTATATTAAAGAAATAAAAAACAGTAGGGTAGACGCTATTAATTAATAACCTAACCTCGATATTAGAAAAATTAAATCTAAAGAATAATTACTATATTTTATACCTAAAGGATACCTATAATAATAAATAATTATTATATTAAAATATAAAGCTATATTAATACTATATATTTAGTAGAATAAGGTAATTTACTCTTAAAGTAAATCTAAGAATATAATAAATAACTTCTAGATAATAAAAAAATAGATATATAAAATCTTAAATAAACTATAATATAACCTTATATATAAAATATAAATACCTACTATATAGATATTAAGGAATTAATAAAACCTTAAAATTAATTAAAATAATATATATTTTTCTTAATATAAAGAAGATAGTTATATAAGTTATAAATAAGTACGATTTATATATAAAAATAAAGATATAATACTATAAACCCTATAGAAAACTATAACTACTTTAGGTTATATAATAACCTTAGGAATTAATTATTATAGATTTTATTATTAAATTACCTCTATTAAAAAACTAGCTATTAAAAACCTCTATAATAGTATTCTTAATATTATAGATAGACTTATAAAATTTTCTTATTTTATCCCTTATAATAAATTAATAAATATAGAAGAATTTATATACCTCTTCTATTATAATATCACTAGAATATATAGGCTACCCCTTAAGATTATTTTAGATTAAGGATTACCCTTTATATCTAAATTTTAATTAGGATTAACTAAATATTTTAGAATTAACTATAAGCTCTCTACTATATATAATAAAGAGACTAATAGATAAATAAAATAGATAAACTAAATATTAAAATAATACCTTTAATACTATATTAACTATAAATAAAATAACTAAATTAAAAAGCTATTAGCTATATAATTAGCCTATAATATAGTAATTAATAAAAGTATAAAGATTATATTAGCCTATATTAAGTTTAGGTTTACCTTAGATACTTATAGATAAACCTAAGATATAATTATTAACTCTAATATAATCCTTATTAATAACTAGCTAAAGAACCTATATAAAGAAATAAAGATTAAATTAGAATTTATTAGGAATAAAATAAATACCTATATTAATAAGAAAAGGATTAAGTGATTAACCTTCTTAAAGGGAGATATAGTCTATCTTATAATAAAGAATATTATAATAAAATAATAAAATAAAAAACTTAACTATAAATATATTAGACCTTATAGAGTTAAATAGAAAATCTTATAAAATAACTATAAATTATATTTATTACTAAAGGTTAAGCTTTATTTAATCTTTTATATTTTATTACTTTAATTAATAAAGAATATTATTTAAGCTAAAACTAGAAATAAATTAGAAAGTAAAGTTAATAGGCTAAAAGAGTATATTATAGAAGCTATTCTTAATAAAGATAAACTTAATAATAATATAATATATTTTATTAAATAAAAGAACTACCTAGATTTAGAAAATATATTAGAACCCCTAGAATATCTTATTAATATATTACGCCTCTTAAGGGATTTTTATTAATAACGATAGGATCTAACTTATCTAAACCTAAGATAGACTAATTAATAATACTGAATACGCTATTTATCTATAAGCTACCTACTGCTTATTATTTAGTAATAAGTGCCTCTTTCTAGGGATAGACCCCGTCTTTATTATCTAACTCTCTTATTCTATAGGAAAATAACTAGGAACCCCGCTTATAGAGTAAATAATATTACTTCCTTAGACGAGCTAAATAAGCTAGGGTTTCCTATAGCTCGTCCTTAGCTTTCTTAATATCTATATCTACTTTACGCTAGGTATTAAGGTTCTTAGAAATTAGAACCCTAGGAATTAGCTAGATATAAAGCTAACTGGCAGAAGATATAGCTTACGAAAAGACGATATATTAGTGCTATTATAGGACTAACTATATTAAATATACTTCTAGTAATAGGTAGAACCCACTATTATTTAATAGACCTTTTAAGCCTAAAAATATAATAAGTAAGGTATAATATTAAACCCCTTAGTATTAAAATAAGAAATTAAGAGGGAGTGCTATATAGATTTTTTTAATTTAGAGATATAACTTAATATCCTTTTAATAGGAATTTCTAAGGAATTAAGTTAGTTACTTATTGATAATAGACTATAGATATAGCCTTAAGGATAAGACTATTAGAGGGGAAGCCTTATATTATAGCCTTAAGAAAGGTCACTAATATATAATATAAATAGACCCTCTACTAATTAATTAGGTATAGATTACTAAGATCGCACTATAATCTAGATTAGTAGGATCACTAGGTGATCCTCGTGATCTAGCCTAAATGCTAAGTATATTGAATATATTTATTATACTCTCCTATATAGTAGCTATCTTAGCTATTAATATAACTTAATTATGCTTAATACCTTTAAGTATATTATTAGATATAATTACCTCTTTATTACTTAGATTACGCCTAGTACCTTTTGTTACTATAAACCTAGTATGACCAGTTTATCCCTTAGGAAATATATAATCGTTATAGATAATATAATACCTTATATAATACCGAGGCCGGACCTATAATATTAAGAGCTATATAATATAATAATAAATAAATTAAGTACTTTTATTACTATAAACTTAGATATAAAGTAAATAAATATAGAAAGAAGGTATAAGATATTACTAAAGGACGGTATTAATTTAAGAAATACTAGAAATAATAATAGCTCCTAGAAGGTAAAAAATAAATAAACTTTATTTATTAATAGGATAAACCCTAGACTATAGTTTAGATAATAAGGACTATCGCTATAATATAAAGTGGTTATAATAGATTAAGACTATATAAAAGAGAAGTTAATATATTATATTAGTATACTTACTTAAGAAGAGAGGAAGTAAAGTATAATATTACTTATAGATAATATTATATAAAAAAAGTCTATATTACCTAGCGATTACTAAAGAGATTATTTATTAATATTACCTTTAGTATCTAAAACCTATAAGATAACCCTAAATTATCCTAGATATTATTATTAAAACCTAAAGGTAAGAATAATATAATAAATAATAGCTATATATAAAAAGCCCTTAGAGCTATATAAAAATATAATAATTAGCTTACTAAATAAATAATATAAAATAATTATATACCTTAAGAATATATAGAATAATAAGTATAATAAGAACTTAGGGAAATTTAGTAATATATTAAGGAATATTAATAATTATAGACTAAAAATTATATAATCTAGATTAATAAATAAATATTATATTATTAAAATAATAATATTAATATATATATCTAGCTAATATAAGAATAATAAAAGGTAAAAAATATAAAAGATATCTATATTTAGGCCTACTATAAAGTAATAATATTAAACCCTTATTTACTAAAACTATAGTATAACTTATATAATAATAATTAAATACTATTAAGATACCTAAGATACTATAAGATTATATAGATCTCTAATAAGAATTATTACTATAAGATATACTTATAGAAGAAAAGGGAATAGGATTATTTCCCTATATTATTATTATAAGTAATTATATAATTATACTTCTTATATAAAATTAAAGACTATTATATTAAATAATAATATAAAGGAATTAAAGTTATAAGACTTTATTTCTATCTATCGCAATAATAAGCTATATCCCTAAAATAATTTATAAATACCTTTACTTAAGTAGGAGGAGTAGAGCTAAAAATGATATAAGATAATCAAGAATAAAGGATTACCCTAGATAGGATTATTAAGATAATAAAAGAAGGCTTCTATACCTCTATAGAGATAGAAGGAAAAATAAAGGACTAAGAATAATACCTCTAGTAATAATAATATATTAGAACCTTACTTATTTAAGAGGAAACCGCACTATAGAAGTATATAAAACCTTATTATAAAAGACCTTTTATTATAAAGGGAATTTATAAATAATTCTAATTAAATTAGCTTATATGATATAAGCTTAAGATTTTGATATAATATAATATAAGTCTTATGCTATATAGTGTAATACTTGCCTAAGCAATATATACTTAAGTAAGCAAGATATTAAGGAGTTATATAAAATCCTAAAAATAAATATTCTAGTAATATTACCCTATAGGGTAGATCATATAACCTCAGACTATAGGATATATTGCAACCCTGATAAAGCCGTTAAAGCCAGACTAAAATAATAGGTATTTTCTACCTGGTTTTAGAATCTCAGTTATAATATAACTAGAGTTATATATTGCCTAATGCATTAACTCGGCATATAGCTATCCGGTTTTAGCCTACCCTATAGGGTTAGATAGCCCGGAATTAGAGTTATCCGGCGGTATAATATTTAGCTAAATCGGACTAATAGATCCCGAGTTATTTCTATAAAAGAAGGATAACTCTCTTAGAATTAGAACCTCTCTTAGATCTATATCCTCTCATGCAATATAAGTAATAAGACCACTAAATAAAAGCTCTTCTTTTCCTCTTTAACCTTATCTATCTTTTGACCCACTTTTCTAGCTATATAATTCCTTATCTAGCTATATAGCTATTTATAAGGACTAATTCTACTGCCTATTCACCTCCTATTTCTATTACCTACCCTACACCTTTTGAGGACTTTATAGTCGATATCCTGCAGTCCTTTATAAAAATAAAGGTAGTAAATTAAATAACGTATATGCATAGTAAGTGGATCAGATAAGTAAGTGGATCAGCATACTGTATAGCTAAAAATAGCTAAATCTTATATATAGAAAACTAGTTATTTAAGTATTAAAAATATAAAAAAAATATATTTATTTCCTTAACTAAGAAATGAACTATATATTGGTTTTTTTTAGACTTTTTAAAAAGTTCTTTATATAGAAATAGCTATTTACACAGTGTAAATAGGTTTTTTTTATACTAGCTTAGTAAGAATTTTTATAAAAATTTAAGAAAATCATTTTAGCTTTTTAATAATATAATAAGCTAAACTTCTTAAATCTAGCTAATTTAGGCTTAATTTGAACTTTTAAGAATTTTTTAAAAATTGCAATTTAAGGTATAAAACTCACTAATCCACTTACTTGTCTGATCCACTTACTATATATATACGTTATACTACTTATATTATAATATTTAGTAAATACTATAGAAATATTTATAGAGGTTATTATAAAGATAGGAACTTCTTATAATTATATAGTGATTATTTATAGAATATAATATAAAGGTATAGTATTAAATATAAAGTATTATATTAAAGTTAAGAGAGATAATAAAGCCTAAATAACTATTTAGCTCTAAAAGAGCTATATAGTATAAAAATAGTGCCTTTAAGCTAAAGGGGTATATTAAATAAGACTAGGTATATAGGCTTAATTATAGTTAGCGAAAGGTAGCTAAGACCTTAATAAAGCCTCGGCTCTAAAGAGGCTACCTCAAGGGGTACGCGATTTAGCCCGAAAGGAAAAATCAATATATCACAACCTAACGAGTCTGACCCTACTTTCCGACATTAATTCCATGGATCCATGCCAGTGAAATGAAACCCTGCCGATGTAGGCACGCGGGTGAAAGAAAACACCTCCGGTCTGGACGTCGAATTTGTACGGGGCGACCGGCGGTGTTTTCTTTCACCCGCGTGGCAGGTCACGGACCATACTTTATTCGGCCCGGCCAGTCATCGCCTTGCCATTCTTCCGACTTCGGCCGGACTATCTTTGTGCCGGGGGGTGCCGACTCCGGCTCTTCTTCTCGACGAGGGGCACCAAGATTTTTCCACGCATCAAGCAAACATCATGGCATCCGAATCCACGCATACTGAGTCACAAGTATACCTCTCTACGAGAGGTGGTGACTATGGTGTAGGCCCCCTCGACGCGCCGCGCGCCATTGGCACCTCGCTGATCTCTCCAAGCTCTCCTTCGAGACCGTTGTCCTAAAGGGACTGGCTGCCGATGGCGGTCTTTTCCTGCCCCATGAGATTCCCGCTGCGAAGGACTGGGTACGTACAGAGTCTTGTTTGTTGCGCGATGGCCTCTAGCGGCCTGCAACCTGGTCCGGTTGACCCATGGCTGACAACTGTCCAGGAAAGCTGGAAAGATCTCTCCTACACCGAGCTCGCCTTCCAGATCTTCTCCCTGTATATTTCCCGCAGCGAAATCCCCGCCGAAGACCTTCAGGGCATCATCGACCGAAGTTACGCGACGTTCCGCGCCAAGGAGGTCACGCCATTGGTCAAGCTGCAAGACAACCTCCACCTCCTCGAGCTCTTCCACGGCCCCAGCTACTCCTTCAAGGATTGCGCCCTGCAATTCCTCGGTAACCTTTTCGAATACCTCCTGGCCCGCAAGAACGAGGGCAAGGAGGGCCGAGGTGCGTAAAGGAGGACCCGGCGGATTGTGTTCATCAGGAGGATCTAATGAGCGAGCAGACAGGCATCATCTGACCGTTGTCGGAGCGACAAGTGGCGATGTGAGTCACGACTAGCGACCACCGGGCCTATACAATACTAATGACAGTATAGACCGGATCAGCAGCCATCCACGGCCTCCGGGGCAAGAAGGATGTGTCAGTAACCATCCTGCACCCCAAGGGCCGTGTCAGCCCCATCCAGGAGCTGCAGATGACGACTTGCACCGACGCCAACGTCCACAACCTCGCCGTGACGGGCACGTTTGACGACTGCCAAGTACGCATTGCCCGACTCACGACGAAACACGACACTAACGATGCCGCAGGATATCGTCAAGGCCCTGTTCGGCGACCCTGAGACGAACAAGGATCTCAAGCTCGGTGCCGTCAACTCGATCAACTTTTCCCGAATCCTCGCCCAGATCGTCTACTACTTCTACTCATACTTTACTCTTGCGAAGCGGTCGCCCGACTTCAAGGTCGGCGACAAGGTGCGCTTCGTGGTGCCAACCGGAAACTTTGTCAGTCCCCTTTCTGCTGGCCAAAGACTTTCGCCTAACAACTTAACAGGGCGATATTCTGGCCGGTTACTTTGCGACCCGCATGGGTCTTCCCGTTGACAAGCTTGTCATTGCCACTAACGAAAATGACATCCTGGATCGATTCTGGAAGACTGGACGATACGAGAAGCAGGCTGCTCGCGGCCCCGAGGCCGAGGGCGGTTTGGAGGTTGATGGCGTCAAGGCCCACGAGCAGGGCGTGCGGGAAACCCTCAGCCCCGCCATGGACATTCTAGTATCCAGCAACTTTGAGCGACTCCTGTGGTTCCTCGCGTACGAGTTTGCCGCCACGGTTGGCATGGATGTCGAGTTCAACCGGAAGCAAGCAGGCCAGGAAGTGAGCTCATGGCTCAACGACCTCAAGGTCAAGGGCGGCTTTGGGCCCGTCTACCTGGACGTCCTCACCAGCGCACGCAAGACCTTTGAGAGCGAGAGAGTCAGCGACCCCCAGACTCTCGAGACGATCAAGGAGTTTCACGAGAAGGTCGGATACATCCTGGACCCTCACTCTTCCGTCGGTGTCACGGCTTCCACCCGATCCATGCAGCGAGCCGGAACCAACGTCCCGCACATCTCCCTCTCTACCGCCCACCCGGCTAAGTTTGCCGGCGCCGTCGAGCTTGCCCTCAAGGACGAGAAGGGATTCAACTTTGAGGAAAAGGTGCTGCCCGAGGAGTTTATCGGCCTCGACCAGAAGCCCAAGCGGGTTTCTGATGTCAGCAATGACTGGAAGGCCGTGAGGGAGCTGGTCAAGGAGCAGGTCGAGAAGGAACTTCAGGGTCAACACTAGGCCATGGTCCTGGACGGTGTTGTTTGATTTCTGTGTCAAAAACTGAATATGGCAGGCTCTAGACTAAAAAGATCTAACGTTTTCTCTGTTTAAATTTTGAAACTATTTTGGAATCCTGTCGCCAACTTCAACACGCCTTCTGAGAATGCTTCCCCGTGTAAGTATCGCGGTAACTTGAGCAGCAAGATACCCTAGTATTTCAACGGAGAACAGGTCCAACGAGGAGAGGAATGAAGGAGGATGCCATGTTGGCCCGGGTTCTCGTGGCAACTCGTCAATGAACCTCGATGGTTTCGGCTCGGATATAAAACGGACCCCAAGGCGGACCAAGCGTTTCCAAATCTGCCTCGAGGACGCATTTTCGTCCAATGAGCAGCGCTTAACTTAGACATGGCGTCGTTAGTCGCATGTATCACCACCACGTGGGAGAGCCTCGAACAACGTCTGGTTCAACACGAGATGAAGTCCAAGCTTCCTTGCTTTTTGCTGGTATCGTTTATAAGCGCCGTGGACCTCGATTCCTTGTTGACACTTGGCCCATTCCGAAGCGACAGTTTACCAACACCATGAAGTTCATCACGCCTGTCTCTCTAGTTCTTCTCTCGGGGCTTGCCTCGTCGCTCGCCCAAGGATCGCCCAAGGATCGCCGTCGGCGTCGGGTGCAGCCGCCACGGCCGGAGCAGGCTCCGAGGTTGAAAAGGAGCGCGCTGAATGCTTCCAGGACTGCTACAGAAAGTACGGGAGCCTCCCTAACTGCCCCCTGGCAAGGACAAGTTCCTAGAGCGCTGGTGCAGCGAGGATGATTGAGTAGAGAAGGAGTAGGGCTGTGAGTGGGACGTGTGTGGAGTTGATGCTTACAATAGTACGTGGACGAACATTGGCTGGAGGTGGAGAGATGCTGATATGCGGATGATAGGTTATGGAGACGTGCAGAGAAGCCTTTGTGCAAAGGTCGAGGCTCCTTCTGGGAAGGCCTCCAAGACGACAGCTTCTGTAAGACCGTGATATCTTGCCATGTTGTATTCTGCTAATCGCTCGCAGATCTCAGCTGATGACCAGTCGACAACCGCCAGTTCTGAGATGACAAGCTCTGCTCCCGCTCAGACTGAGGAGCCGAGTTCGGCGTCGAGTTCGGCGCCCAGCACTACCTCTGGCACCACCTCCAGTGCTGGCCAGGAAGAGACAGCCGAGGCAACGCAGGAACCAAACGGCGGCGTAGTTGCCTTTGCTTCTGGTGAAAAGGCCTGACTCGTTGTAGGCATCGCATATCTTGTTCTCGTGATTCTTTGAGGACTATGAGGGGGTTTAACTTCGATAATAGCAAATGATAGATGGGGAGCCACAACAATTTTATAGAGATAGACCTTGATCGGTATCATAGAACCAATTACTGAGAGCGCTCTTTAAAAGGCCAGCTATGCTAATATTGTAAAGTCAAAATTGGCGCATACAGAGCACATTATCGTTCCTTTAGGCACTCATGAATGTATTGTTCAACTCGTCTCTACACTAGCCTGATGTGCTTCCCCAAGGTCTCTTGCTCGTGGAAGAGGCCAAATTTATCTGTTTCCATCAATCTAAAGAGCTTTGCGAAGCCCCTCGTGCTTGACTACCCATCCATCGTCCTTGGGGAACCCAGGGGCGTTTCCCTTAGAGCCTTCCCAGCCCTCTGCCATGTACGCAACTATTGCAATAATTAGCTTCGAAACGGGCGCAAAGGAAAAGTTCACAGAGGTAATCTTACCGGCCAAGAGGAAACCAGCGTTTCCGGGCATGAATGGAGGTGGTGTTCCTCCGTCGCCGCCTCGGATCGCAAATCCTGCCCAAATCATCAGACGGACCGTCATAGTTGATTAACTCCGCGAAAGGTTCACTCACCCGCGTCATCAAACTTCCAGTAGTCATAAGCCGTCAGATGGTAGATGGCTCGCTTCGGATTCCCAATCCTAGCCGAGTTGATGGCCAAGATGGGCCGTCCCCAGCCCCGTATATTCTGATCCGTCCAGACTTCCCAGACCTTATTGGCTGTCCGGCGAGCCACCTTTTCGTCAACAGCGGGTGTGTTGGGCAGGATACCCTGCAACATGATGAGGCTCCTCGGGTCGCGATTGAGAGCCGGGTCCTGCCACCACGACGCGTTGAGGCCATCGTAGACGGCATAGAGCCCGTCAATCTGGGTTGGCTTGGCGAGGTTCTTGGCTACGGTAGCCCAGTGCTTGGGGACGGGGAGGCCAAGCTTCTTTTTCCATTCACGGGCGACGTCGAGTCCGTATCGCCAGTATGCTACCTCGTAGGCCAGGTTGAGTGTAGCAGCAGCAGGCGTGTTCTCAGTTACCCCGATGGAGCTATAGAAGTCAGCTTGTTGTAACCAATTACCAGTAGAAGAGGGCACTAACGGAGGGCCGAGGTCGTATTTGCCAGAGGACTCGTTGTACCATGCGTACGAAGCCATGTAGTCGGCACTAGCCTCGAGAATAGGATCCCACCGTTTCAGTGTTTTCCGGGTGGGCTGGGACTTGTAAGCCAGCATAGCCATGTACATGGGATGAGGCTGTTGCCACATCAGATAGGCGTTAATGCCGCCCGGTGAGCTTCTGCCCGTGATGGTCTCTGCCATCTTGGGCCAGCGGGCTCCCTCCCAGCCCATGCCTTCAGCTCTTGCGAACGAGGTTGAGAGAAGCTTTTCGTAAAGGGCAGGGAAGATGTTGTGGAAGTATTTATCCCGACCCCATGAGACCCAGTGGGCGTTGTGCCAAACAACCATTTCCATATGGAACTTGCCTAAGGGAGTTAGACGAAGTAGCTTTGTAAGGCGCACATATACATACCGTACCAGCCGTTGTTCATCAACCCGCTCTCCTGGGGAGACTCGCCGGTGGCTGCACTATTGACGCGTACATGGTACTGTGAAGTGACGATTCGTCGTTGCAACTCGGTTGCGTTGGGGTTAGTTGACTCTGTCAAATCGACAAAGCCACCCTTTTTCCAATACTCGTGCCACTCAGCCGAGTTTCTCTTCTTGATCGTAGAAGGAAGTTCGGGAAATTTTTTGTCCGGAGAAAAGTGTGCCGTAAATGAGATTTTGGATCCATCGTCTGGAGACAAGATGTAACGGTGAGCTGTAACTGCAGTAGAGCCCTCCCGCTCGAGGCGTTTCAACTCAAGAGGCGACTTGCTCGGCCAGCGCAAGTTGACATGGTACTTTGTTCCCAAGTCATGATAGATGTGCGCTGTATCCTTGGAGCCCCGTACGAGCTTGGTAGTGTGGTTTGCCGGGAAATCGGACACGCCGACAAAGACCTCATACTTGTACTTGGTGCTGTGAATGGGCGGATAAGGAAAGTCGAGCTCGACTTTGAGCTTTCCAGAGTCGATGAGTTTGGACTCAATGTCAAAGGTGACAGCGTCAGAATCAAAGTCACCCTGCGTCACAACCTTGACCTTTGTGCCGTCCACTGTAAAGGTGGACGTGATAACGCCGCTCCAAAGATCTAGTTCCTGGTGTGTGTTTGAGATTTGGGCTGCAGCCAGTGTAGCGTCCTTGTATCGAAGTCCGATTCGACCTAGGTTGATACGGTTTGGGTTGCCGATAAGCCACTGAGATACGTCTGGCAGGTTGGGATCTGGAACATCATAGGATACGTTGCGTCCATGCGTAAGCTTGGGCACGCCTGCGTATGCATCAATCGGCCTGCTATTTATCAGCACTATCCCTTGGCATTGGATTCAGCAAAACGCACGCGCCCTCTGGCTCAGTGTCATTGTGCCATGCCCACACCGACATGGTGTTGAAGGGCAGATAAGTCTGCATACCGGTGGTGTCTACACCAAAGGCAAAGTTGCCATTTCCAACCTGGAGAGGGTGGTTTCATTGTTAATGAGCTTTGTTCGAACGATGTTGTTCTCGGTAACAATGCGTTTCCTGACAATGTTAGCTGTGCTACATAGGACGGATGAACCCTCACCTGTCGATGGCTCCAAGAGCCAACGCAGGAAGCAACAACAAACAAACTCTCTTGAAGGACGCCATGCCTTCAACCGTGACCAAAGACGTCGCTGGACGCCGTTATTCCCGCGGCGGCCTGGTGTTTTATCCCACCGAACCCCTGTCTCCTAGTCCCACCCAGAATCCGGGGTAAACGAGACCGAACGCCCATCAATACACTGCACCGGACGTCAATGCCCCGAGACCTCTCGTCGGTTCTCATGATCTGGTGAAGATCTCACCTGAGAAGGCTGTGGGGGTTGGAGCCAATCCGAACGGCCAGCCCGGGGTACATGTCTTTCCGCCAATTCGCGTGCTGCCCGCACTTGGGGAGGTTGTGATCTGCGTGCATTTAGCCGACAGGGATCTTTTGAAGATGGGGTTTTGGGAATAGCCGGATATTGAAGAATGGGGGCAATGACGATGGCACGAACGCATTGACGGGGGTTCAGGCAAATCGTGTCATACTTGATGGTGATGCTACTCCTCAATATCATAAAACTCCACCTCCGCGATCATTGTCCTGGCAGGGATCGTGACACAAATCGGGAATCCTCCATAGTCTGGGTCTTCATTCGGCATCATGGCACACGTGCCACTCCTCGTCTCGTCACCGTTCAGCATCCTGACTGTCTTGAGTGTCCCAGCCTCTTCATCAGTAACTACCTTTTCCTCGAACCTCAAGATCCCAGTGAAAGTCGCCTTTGGGTTCAGGGATCGCGCTCTGACCTGAAAGCCCATCCCAATGAGTAAAAACCTGCCCTTGCCCCTGTGGATGACCATGCCTGACCCCGTGCCCGGCTTCCCAAAGACGAAGCATCTCTCGATGGTGATTTCGAAACCGCCCCATTGGCGAACGACAGCACGGCTCGGATCAGAGCCATCCTCGTTGAGTTCGTCAAAACAGAAGCCCACTGAGGCGCCCTCCTCTCGCTGTGCTTCGAGCACAATCGCCGAGACAGACTTGAGCAAGCCGTAGCTTTTCGTCCAAGCTGCCGCCTCTTTTCCCTCCACAGTATCGATGCCGAAAGGGGAGACGCCTATCGCCGCATGCGATCCGTATGCTGTCCAGATCCTCCGGGCCCCGTATTCATCTCGGCGCTGCTCCGGGATGAAGAGTGGCTGGTTTCGGTGACGGTACTTGATACAGGTCGAGTTATAGTTTGTCAGGTAGCAGTCTGGGGAGATAAAGTCGAGGTTCGGGGCGAATCTCTGCCAGATGTCGAGGACATTGCTGGTGGCTCCCCCAGAGGGATACTCGCCAGGCGTTCCACCACCACCAACAACCGTTGGGGATTCATTCTCCGAGTCTTGGCCGGCGTCGTTGAGCCAGACATTGGTGTAGTGAGGGATGGCATATGCCTTCTTGCCCATGTCGGTGACCTGGTTCAGGTACTTTGCATAGTGGTAAGCCATGAAGAGCTCATCTGTGTGCGGGCCCTTGCCAAAAACCGTCTCCCAGTCAGAGTTCCTGTCACTGGACGAGAGGCTCTCGAAGTTGGACAGGTTTCGTTTCAGATCCGGGTGAAGGTTATCCCAGTCTTTGGTTAGGAGCTCGAGCAGCTCCATTCGCACGTGCCCGGCGAACATGCGGGTAATGTCTTCGGCGCCATCTCGAGAATCCCCGAGAAGCCCAACCTCATTCTCGACCTGGACCATCAGAACTGTTGAGTGAGCCTCATCGATGTCCTTGACATGCGCCATAAGCTGATAGAAGGCTTTCCCATCAGCATCGGGGCCTGCCCACTGAAAGACTGACAGCACATCTGCCGTCTCGAGGCCGCCGTCGGCCTTTCGTAGCTTGGCACGGGGAAAGCGCTCGGGGCTGGTCTTGACCCAGTTGGGGACATAGGTTGATAGCCCTAATACGTGGTGAGAACTCAAAGCTTCATTAGCCCGCGAGAGAGCACAAACCATTCTTGAAAGAGCCAAACCACAGTAGGACAAGGTGCAAGCCATGCTTTCTTGCGCCCAGGATCACCTTGTCCAGCTCTTCAAAGTGGAAGGTCCCTTCAACCGGTTCAATGCTTTCCCAAGTGACGGCACCCAAGACTGTGTTGATATTCATATCCACCAGCTTCTGCCACACCGTGTCCATGTATTCGGCGCTCGACATGGACGAGTTTTGCAACTCAGCGGCACGCATTAAGAACGGCTTCCCTTTCACATGAAGCTGCTTTGACACCTTGGTGATGACGAGGTGAGGGATTTGCGTCATTGTCACTGAACGGATGAGATGGGTGCTATTCAAGTGTTGTTGACTTTGCGAGAGAATAAGGGAGGGGAGGTGTTCCTTAAATCATCCCCACGAGCTATGCGCTATGACGTGCAATGTGCTGGCCTCACAGCTCTAGGACTGTCGAGAATACATGTAGGAGCACCGCGTTTTGAGGCGATTGGTCGTGACGAAAGGAGGCTTGCTGAGGAGGAGAGCTGGGTGGCTGAGAGCGCAGGGGACGATGAAAGTCGCTTATCCCCACCATTGACATCTCTTCGTCGACCTTAGCAGATGCATGAGACCGTGGGACCGAATAATCGCACATCATCCCGTAAATTCGTTCCGGCAATGTCGGGAATGGCGTCGTCTGATTGGGTGGTAAGCTACATCAACAGCTTCCCCTCACCCAGCGATGGCCTGATGAAGTTGGCAATGGGCCCGGACCCTGGTTTACGGGATTGTGCGACCGCAAATAGTTTTAATCGCAGCTGCCTCTCATTAGCTTGTCTTCTTGTTGGTAGTCATACGGCAATACGACTGACGAAACCAACCCTGAGGTGAGCATGATGGCAATGTGTCTATCAATGATCGCAAGAGGAAAAAAGGCCACTGTGTTAGCATTGGGTTATGATGCTATGGTGTGTTGAAAATGTGTTCTTTATTATAGTTGCGGCCCGGCCCTTGATGGATTGAGCTTGAAGTAGGACGGTCTATCAATGATCGCAATACGTCCTCAATATGTGGCTCTAGCAAGAACAAGTTACCCTAAAAGCTATGAACGCGATCGCTCACCCAACCAACACCCCTTTGGTGTTTTCAAAATCACCTACGAGTTCCTCTGGCAGGGGGTTTCCCCTCAATGGATCATCTCGAGGGCCAGTCAAGAGGACAAGCCCAAGGTCGGCAAAGGCAAGAGGGTTGAGGTTGGTTTTGATGTCTTACGAGCGATTGAGAACATGAGATGACCGACTTGATGTCCAATATATGTGGAATTAAGGCCGATGATTCGATGATAGCGACAGTCTCCCAACTCCTCATGCGGCCAAGACACAAGTATTTAGCTCGGCCTCAAATGGGCAACGCGAAGCGCTGGGAGCTCTAGTCTACTTGGAATATCGCAAGTTCAACAAGGCGGATTGGAGGACAATGGCTAAGACTACTCAAAAAGGAAAGCAATGTCTTGACTGGCGGAGAAGGCGGACATAGGGATCGTCAGGTGCCTCCTCGGCGACACTTCGTCATAACCGTGGGCCGTCGACCAGGGAGGAGATCTAAACTGCCGCTGCCGAGCAGCCCCGACAATGCGGGGATAGTTACGCGCTCCTCGGGTTCGGCGCCGCGGACCGCTAGTGAAAGGCTTCGGCGCCGAACGCCGCTTGGCAATGGACTATACTTGCCTGAAGCGTATTAAAGCTTCGTGATAGCCGTCGTATTTACTGTTATGGAGGAGTGCGCCAAGGTGTTTCGAAGCAACTTGTCTCTTCTATAGTTGAACATACCACCCAACATGCTGGGCCATTCCCTCATCCTGGCCCTGGCCTTTGCAGGGGCCGTATCAGCAGCCCCCAGTGACACCACAAACTCTCCCATCGTCAAACTCGGGAATGGCTCCTACTATGGCACTCACAACTCGGCCTACAACCAAGACTACTTCTTGGGCATGCCGTACGCCCAACCGCCGCTCAACGACCTGCGGTTCAGACACCCTCAACCCCTGAACGCAACATGGAGCGGACTTCGCAACGCAACCGAGTTCCAGTCCAAGTGTTACCAATACGGGTACCCAACTGGCCCACTCACGGGAGGCTCTGATGATTGCCTTCACCTAAACGTCATCCGCCCCTCGGGTTTTGCTGATGAGAAACTCCCTGTCCTCGTATGGATCCACGGGGGCGGTCTCGTGGCAGGCTACAGTGGCGACCCTGGCAATAACATAACTTTCCTCGTCGACGAGTCCGTTAAGATGGGATCGCCCATCGTTGCTGTCTCGATCAACTACCGTCTCGCCGCCTGGGGATATCTATGGAGCAGGGCGATCAAGGCTGCCGGTGTGGGAAACAACAGCTTCCGAGACCAGAGACTCGCTCTGCAGTGGGTTCAAGAGAACATTGCAGCATTCGGCGGCGACCCAGATAAGGTGACCATCTGGGGCCAGAGCGGAGGAGCGCGTGGTGTTGCATCTCAGTTGACGGCCTATGGTGGCAGAGACGACGGGCTCTTCAGGGCAGCCATCCTCGAAAGCGCGACTGGATTTCACACAAACTTTCGAGAAGAGGAAGTCAATGATGCTCCCAACTGGGACAAAGGATATGCTCAGCTGCTCGAGTTGACAGGTTGCGAATCAGCCAAGGATTCACTTCGGTGTCTACGAGAGATTCCCTCGCAGGAGCTGGCTGAGACGATTGGGAACGTGGCATTCCCAGTCTATCTCGATATTGTCGATGGGGACTTTATCCAAGACGATCGATCTGAATTAGTGCGACAGGGCAAGTTTGCTCATGTGCCTGTCATCAACGGCGCCGCAACCGATGACGGCGATTTCTTTGCGCAAAGGGGAATCAACACCACAGCAGAGTGGGAGGCATATCTCCGCAAAGAGGGCGCCAGCAATAGCACTGTCGAGGCCGTCTCGGCGTTGTACCCGGATATTCCCCGCATCGGTCTCCCCGCCACCTTCGAGGGACGCCCAACAGGAGAGCTGGCATCGTACGGAGCTCAGTGGAAGCGTGCAGTGGCTTTTGGCGGAGACCGAGCCATGCACGCACCGAGGAGAGCCTGGGTCAAGACTTGGGCTGCTGCAAACCTCTCCGCCTACAGCTACCGCTTCGACGTCGCGTCTGGGGATCGCGGCCCAGTCCAAGGTGCAGGCCACTCGGTCGACCTCCCCTTTGTGTTCCGCAACACCGACCGTCTGACCCTTCTCAACGCCTCAGAGCCCGTTCCCGGTTCTTTTGACGCCTTGGCTGTTTCGATCTCGAGAAAGTGGATCAGCTTTGTTGTTCATCTGGATCCCAACTTTGAAGGGATGCAAGGCGAGAAGTGGCCGGTGTATGAAGAGGAGGGGGGAAAGAACCTTGTGTTTCATATCAATGAGACTTCTTTGGTACATGTAGAGGACGACACTTATCGAACCGAGCAGCTCGAGTATTTGAACAAGAAGCTGTGGAAGACAGGCTTGGAGTCGGGGCTGTAAGAATAGAGTAGTAAATTAGTAAGAAAGGCCAGCCAGCTGTTCCAAGAGCCTGCTTACTTCTTGCCTATCACTTCGATATTGATATTTAGTCACGCCCTGTTGTGACAATAGGCTTTAGTCCTGTGAGAACGTCTTGTGTAACGAACCGGGAGTATCGCCGCTGTCACTCTGCTGGTGTTCCCTCAGCGGCAGCCATCAACCATAGCGTACTCGATCCGGGGAAATTGTACCACTTTCCCTCCATCTAAGACACGCCTTATAACCCGGGCGGGATTCGGAAGCCGAAGTTTGGCAGAGCAAGCCAGTACGACTTGCAAGGTCCGAGAGAAACCTCGACCATGCTCGCCTCTTTTCTCAACATTGAAACCCAGTAACTCCTGCAAGGCTAGCTTCAAGCTGGAAACTCTTCAACATGGTCTCTTGTGGGTAGAATCTACTTTTCCTCGCCGCTCAAGCTAACACGCAGTTTGCAGCCGACGACTTCCTCTCTCCTCAGCGAGAACCCCCTCCGTCGGGAAACTTGCGTGCAATGATCGCTGAGCGACCTATCCCAGTCCTTCCACGAGCCACTGCCACCCTGGTCGCATTGGAGGAGTACGTGGAGAAGCAAGCCCAGTGTGAGCTGGATCAACTGGACGCTGCCCTGGCTGCCAATGATGCGGATGCGCTTCAACGATGCTTCTTTGCCGAGCAAGCCTATTGGAAGGATACACTGGCTCTCACCTACCACCTACGGACCTTCTTTTCTCCCAGTGTCATCGTCGCCAATCTTTTGGAGACGTGGAGACTCAGGGGTATTCAAGGCCGGTTGGAGCTGGACAGCGCTGTCTTGACTCCTGTTGGCCCAACCCTCGTATGTCTTGCCTCTAAACAGGGAGTCAAGATGGGATATCGCTAACTGTGACTCTTACCTGATAGCAATTCATGGACATCTGGTTTTCGTTCAAGACCGAGTCTCCAGGCGCCTCTTGCAACGGGCGAGCCATGCTCTTACCCGTCAAGACTGACTATCAGACTTTGGAATGGAAAGTCTGGGTCCTCAGTACGACACTCGAGAGTTTGGATCTGCATCCGGAGTATGAGTCTCTGCTGGAAAGTCCGAACACGAGGACAGATGATTTGGAGGACTTTGAGACAGACGTCTTTATCATCGGAGGCGGAAATGCGTAGGTTGCTCCGAGAATGTGATAGGCAGAGTAACTAACACGACACGGTTCAGTGCCATAGCTCTCGCGGCTCGCCTCAAAGCCCTCGGAGTTGAGAGTGTCATTGTCGAGCGAAACGCACGGGTTGGCGATAACTGGGGTCTCCGTTATGACTGCCTACGTCTTCACGTTCCAACCTCTTTCAGCGAGCTCCCATACATGAGTAAGCACCAGCCATTGATGAGTGATTAACGAGTTGAAAGATCCATGCTCATCTATAATGTGTCTCTAGCTTACCCCGAGGAGCTTCAGTCACCTCATTTACTGTCCAGGGATGATCTGGCCGAGCACGTACGACGATATGTCTCGTCGTTCCACCTCAGCTATATCACGTCGGCGAAGATCCAGTCGACCGTCTATGATCAATCAACCAAGCTCTGGACTATCAAGTTCCAGGCTCCCAGCGGACAGCGCACAGCTGTCTCCAAGCAGCTGGTGCAGGCGACTGGAATCGGCTCCCAGAAGCCAAAGCTCCCACCCATCGCCGACCAGCATCTGTACGGAGGCATCAATATTCACTCGCGGTATTATAAGAATGGCAGCGAGTTGAAGAGCCAAGGAGTCAAGGTGAGAGACAATGCTCATATAACAATCGGAGCAGGTTGAGCTAACAGCCACAGTCTGTCATCGTCGTAGGCTCTGCCAACACGGCGTTCGACATCCTTGAAGACTGCCACGAAGCCGGTCTGCAGGTCACCATGGTCGCCCGATCGCCAACGTACATCTTCCCGCTGGAGTATGCTTGCTGTGATGCCAGCATCGGTGTATACGACCACGGTGTGGAAGTGGCCGATAGACGCTTCCTGACTATTCCGTTGGTCGTCGAAGGCCAGCTGGTCCGTGGTCTCTTCCACGCACTTGCCTCTAAGGAGCCGGACCGCTATGCTGGCCTCGCTGAGGCTGGCTTCCCAGTTGTCGACAGCAGGGATCCCTCTCAGATTCTACACATCTACCTGGTTGACCAAGGAGGCGGCCACTACGTCGATGTGGGCGCTACCCAGCTGATTGTTGACAGAAAAGTCGGCATCAAGGTTGGGGTAGAGCCCGTGGCTTTTACCAAATCTGGCCTTTGCTTATCAGACGACAGCACCATCGACGCAGATGCTGTTATTTGGTGCACAGGATTCGCAGACCACAACGTGCGAGATTTTGCGGCAGAGATCTTGGGAGGCCATGACAAGTCTGCTTCGCTTGAAGAAGCAGGGGGTGACAAGAATCTTCTTGGCCCCCACGACATTGCAGCACGTCTTGACGACGCCTGGGGTGTTGACTCTGAAGGAGAGATGCGCGGGATGTGGAGGCGCCATCTGCGCGTCGAGAACTACTGGGTCGTTGGAGGTGGCACGCAGCACCACCGCTGGCACTCGCGAACTGTGGCGTTGCAGATAAAGGCTGCTCTTGAGGGGATCTTGCCTCCTGCTTATCGTGAGACGCGTGGTCTCTGAGGTGGTTGTTAACTGAGATTCCTCCATGTGTCTGGCTGCTTCAAGTTGTCATCATCAATAACAAAATCAATCAAAGAATCAATTCCTCCATGTGCTGTACCATCTGGTCATGACTACGAAGCACGCCGGTTTCGTTAAGCTCAGCAACGACACGACATGGTACAAGAATGAACAAATGCAGTGTTTCAATCAATATTTATTTAATCGCTTTTTGCTACACTGTTTACTTTTCCTCTGCCCTTACAGAGGCCTTTGTCCCGCCCCTCTCTCACCACTCAACATCCTACAGCTTGCTGCTATGAGGAGACACCTTGGGAACCCCAAACAGGGATACATCGTTGGTAGACTTTCCATCAATCGTCAACTCGGCCACAACACGTCCAATCGCAGGTGCAAACTTGAACCCGTGCGCAGCTCCCAAAGCCACGATGACATCCTTGTGCTTCTCCAGCGGGCTGATGATGAACTGGCGGTCCGGCGTGATCGTGTATTGGCAGGTGACTGTACGCATGGGCTCACCCTTTTGTGGTATCGTATTCGCCATGAATCCCTTTAGCTCGTTGAATAGCTCTGGCGAAGGGATGTAGGTGCGCTCTTCGGGTGTCATGCGGTTGTAGGAAGTATCGCGGCCGGCCTTGATAGTTGGTTCACCGTAGCTGGGAAAGCCGTAGAAGCTGGGAATGCCTCCCCAGATCCAGACAGGGAACTTGTCTTGCTCAAAGGTTGGCAGGTCCGAATCCTTTGGCCGGAAGTAGGTCACCTGCTCCTGCATCACGTCCAGAGGAATCTCCGCCTTGAGGGGCTTCAGGAGCTTGTTTGTCCAGGCATCCGTCGCCAAGATGACCTTTTTTGCATGGAACTGCCCCTTGGGTGTCTCAATGACAACACCAGTGCCGGAACCGTCAGGGGTAACGCGCTCTACCGGGGTTCGCTCCTTGAGAACAGCCCCGTGTTGACGAGCCAAGTACTGCATAGCCGATACTGACTTTGAAGCGTGTGCGACACCCGAGTCGGCCGTATAAACAGCCTGGACATCTTCGGGGATGTTGAACTGCGGCCACCGCTTGTTCACTTCTTGCGAGGAAAGAAGCTCGTAGGGAACATTGTTGAGGTCGAGACTCTTTGTGTAACCCTCGACAGAAAACATCTTGTTGCCGCCAGTTTGAGGAAAGAAGATGAGACCTCCGGTAATGGTCAAGAGTTCCTGGCCCGTCCTCCGCTCGAGGTCGGCCCAGTCCTTGTAGGCAGATCGGGCGAGTGCCACATACTCGGGTTCGCCGTATGAGGTTCTGACGATACGGGAGGTATCACTGGAAGCCCCACGAACGTGGCCAAACTCGAATTGTTCGAAGCCAATAACCTTGACACCTTTGAGAGAGGCATGATATGCCGCCGCACTCCCCAGGGCGCCCAGTCCGACAACAGCTACATCGTATCGTTCCATCGTGGATGTTGTTGGCTTGAGGAGGAAAGATTATGGATGTATATGTATGATGCTGAAGGTATGCGGGGTAGGCGAGGAAGAGCAAGGAAGATAGATGAAGATGAATGATTGAGAGACCAAAGACGGAGTGTGGTCTCAATTTGTAGCTGGTATTGAGAAGACGTTCGCGGACCTCAACTCCAATCGGAGCGAATCCGCTTCCACCAACTCTATCTTGTAACTCTCCGCCTTTCCGTGCGGCACACATATCGGCAGCAAGAACATGGCCGTTTGCGGGGTAAAGTTAAGCGATGTTGACCGGATAAAACCCCGTCCCCACTACCGTTGACTGTCGGGGAGGTCATCTGATCGGAAAGGTCCGTCCCCGCTCCGGGACTTCAGGGTTACCGCATTAGGCAAGTTAATCACGATCCCGACCAACCTCCTCGACGACCAATCCACCTGGATCCCTGGTACTAGTCCTTGCAATCCGGTATGAAGAACGATATCATTGAGAGCCAGATTAAGCGAGCGCGCGAAGCTTTCATCCAATACATCCGGGACGCCAAGGAACAAGCCATCTGTGACTTGGCCTTATCATATCACGGTGGTGCTCCATGCCGCGTCTTCTCAATAACGCATGGCTCATTCAACGTCTGCGTCTGCGTCCAATTCAATAATGCAACCATTGGTGCCCCTCCCATCGCTGGGTCGTCCGTATCCCTTTTCCGGGCCGCGTCCCCTGGATCGATGAGAAGATCGACTCTGAGGTGGCGACCATGATGTTGGCTACCCTACCCCTTTGAGATCTCAGCCCGGGTTGCTGACTTTGTGTTCTTAGATATGTAACTCAGAAAACGACGATACCTGTCCCCAAGATCCACGCATGGTCGTATGAAGCAGGCAGCCCAATTGGACATGCCTTTATCATCATGGACTACATCCAAGGCGTACCGCTCAGCGCCCTGCTCTTCCGCAGGACCCAAAAATGGGGATATACGCCAGACGGTCGAAGCCCAGCCCTGGCTCGCGTCCATGACCAACTGGCAGACGTCTTTATCCAGCTCCGCGCTCTAGAATTTCCAGAGATTGGTGCCCTTGGAATGCCCACGCCCGAGTCACCAGATATTACTGTTCGGCATCGCCCGCTACCAGTCGAGGTCGCCTTGCAGGAGGTGGAGCACCTAAACCCTGCAGCCTTCTTCGCAGAAAAGACAACCTTCAAGACAGCGCGCGAATATATCCTGGCCTTGGTTAAGCTAGGGCATAACCGACTGAGCAAGACAAAGAACATCGGCGTGGACTCTCGAGAGGCAGCCTCGGAACTCGTCTTTGCCTACGACGAATTCTTCACAAACACGAGCAAGCGGTGGATTCACAAACTCACCAAGTTAAATGAGGGCCCGTTCGTCCTCATGCATGGGGACATGGCTTTGCATGGCAGCAACCTTTTATGGGATGAAAAGCTGAATCTCGTTGCTGTTATAGATTGGGAATGGTGTCACACTGTTCCAGTCTCATGCTTTATTCCGCCGGCGTGGCTCAACGGGTTCTATCCTGATCCCATCCGGCAGGTGTGCCTTTTTGAAGTGTTTTATATCTGCAAGATAAAATCACTCTGCCAGTCTATCGCCGACAGATCGAAGGCAGATTTTCCAGAGTCGCCGCTGGCAGATGAATGGGAACACCTCCCCCTGGAGCCTTTCCGAATGGTGGCCCTTCCACTACTCTATCCCGAAACTATTGACGAAATCTTTTGGGATTTTATCATCTACAAACTATACACGTCCCCACAGTCTGAGGTAGCCGACGCAAGATTGGACAAGTTTCTAGAGCGACCAGACGCAAGACGCTTCATCGACCGCAAGATGGCGGACCAGGAAAAGTACGACAAAGCCTTCAAGTCATATGTCTCAGAACATGGAGAATCGCTTGATTGTTGCTGCTGGAACTGCCAAACCGAGAAGGAGAATTTCGCCATTCTTCAAGAACTTCCATGCCTGTCACCCCCGTCTCGCACGGGTGAGAAAAGACCTCGGGTATGTCAGATCTTGGAGAGTCCCACTTCTCCGAACAGACAAGGTGCAGTGTGATAGATTGCTCAGGTTAAGGCGGAAAAGAGAGCAATAACATGGGCGATTGCCATCATCATATTCGCTATTCCCTTTTCACAAGGATTGGTCCAGCTCTTCAACGTTGGCGGCGCTACGTCATACCCTTCAGGGCCGACTGCTCCCTGAACACTCCTAGGTCCAGCTCCGCGGATTGACGAGCGGCTTTCTGGAGCCGGATCTGCATCGTTCGGTACCCGGCCCCCTCCACGGCGAATGTAAGGCTGTTGGGTTGCTGGCAACCAATAGTTTCAAGCCCCTTGCTGCCGGTTACTGAGACGGGCGGTTCAGCTGAGACGGGATATGGCACGCAATTTGACAACAGCTGGGCATTGCTGACCACTCTGCCGCTCCTGCATGTCTTGGCCCCTTTGGCGTGGGCCGTGTCGAGGAACGCCTCGCGCCAACACCAATGGGATCCCTGGTCATCAAATCAAGTACCGTCGTGCAAATGACCGAAGGCAACCTTCATTTCAAAGCCTGCTCGATAAAAGCGTCTGATGCATAGGCAAGGCAGCAAGTAATCACAGTTTGCATTCTGTGTGGGCGCTAAGCAGCTCAGCCGCCGATAATGTGAAGGCCGAGACCAGGCGGCATGCCCTCTCATAGGACGTGGCTTGCATTATCGGTGAGCTCGGGTCTCTGTCTACGGCTCTCATGGCTATTCTCAGAGAGCCTGGCGTGACCGTAGAGCAATCTAGTTATTTGAGGGAAGTCCTTCTTTATCTCCCAGGCAATTCTACTCTCAACTTTACAACCTCACACACCGCAGAACCGTCACGCAATACTCCCTTATATGCACATTCATTCGTCGCCTGACCTGGGATCCTTCCAGACGACTTCCCCGTCTTCGATTGACAACATGGCGCTTGCCGAGATTCTGAAGCTCCTCATCACCCTGTCGCTCGCGAGCCACGCCACTGCAGCAGATGACGGGGATGACTTCTCCAACAACCTGTTCTCGGACCTGGCGCCGTGCGTTTCACAGCCACGTGTTCTGGATTATGGACTAATAACACATCGAGTTTAGCCTGCTCACCCTCTTTGGAGAACGAGTCGCAATGCAGTTCATGAGCCAGTCGATGGGCTGGGCCGATAACTTTATCTTTGCAATGGCCCCCCTTGGCATAATTACTGCTATTGTCAGTGCCATTCGAGTCGGCGGTCCTTCATGGCTTAAAGCCCTTGTTGGGAGAGCCAGGGAGAACCTCGCCACAGCCGAAATGGATATCATGTCGTCCACCTCGAAAGAAGTCTGCGAGCTCTGGAATCGCCAGGAGGTGGTAAGATGTATGGGATCAGCCCCAGTGACAGAGTTTATCTGCTTGTTGTTCCCAACCCATGGTGCAGGGGCAGAAATAAAGAGAGGTGACTTTGATGGTGCACACGTGGAGGTAATGGACCTGGAAATGGCAAAGAAAAGCGCAATCAAGTTTCAACCCGGGGAAAGGGGACAGTATCTCTCTGAAATTCGTTAGTAAGTCTCATCCACATCCACCGAGCCAGACGCTCACAACCCATGTAGACTTGAACATCCAGGAGGACTTCAACAGGTGGCGTGCTTCACGCAATCTTCTCTACCGCCACAAAGACCCCGAGAACGATGGAAAATACAGATACACAAGACAGCCGGAGGTCCCAACGGTCGTCATCGTACGAAATAAGTCAGACGCTGCGCCAAACATCTCGCTCAATTGCCACAATCAAGTCTGGAGAGGAGAGTTACGCGCCGCAGCCGTCTTGGGGGCTTTTATTCAGCTTGGAGTTCTTGTCTTTTCTGGGTTCGCCACCTACTTTCCGACATGGACATGGCTCAAGGACGACCGCCCCGTCGCCAAGTACGCCTTTCCTTGCACCGCGATTGGGACAGTGGTCTTGGTCATTGGCATGCTAGCCTGTGCCCATGTTGTCGAGAGCAGCACGAAAGAGGAGAGATACCAAACAGGGAGGGGGGACAAGCCAGACTGGTTTGGCTCCAGGAGGAAAAGACCGTAAACGACCAGGACTTTGATTCCTTTGCGCTGTTTGCCAAGGATGGCCGAAATATTATCACAACATCGAGGCGTCTGGGGAACGAAGACAAGAGTAGGGATGGACCAGTCAACGGGGAAGAATCAGCAGAAGATGCGAGTGACGAAGCAAGCCCAACAGTTGCGGAGGGCATCGTCAAGAAGCCAGGCCGCTCTGGTGTGTCTCAGACAGGCGACCATACCACCGCTTTGGCGTTCAAGGCCGGTCTTGGAACGTTTATCAGTCTCTGCGGGTTTGTCGTTCAATTTATTGGCTTGCGAGGAATGCATTGGTCGGCCTCGATCGCTCAGCTTTGCGCAGTCGTTGTGATGACGGGTCTCAGGGCATGGGTTCGTCGTGGGCTTGCGAAGCGTCTCGCCTGCCAGCCTCTCCTTTCAGGGTTCGAGCTTGATTGGTTTGCGATGACGTTTGGAGATATTGACAATGCGCCATGGCTTCATCCCTCAACAGTCAACGAAGAGAAACACAGCAGACCCTGGGCAAAGGGCTACCGGAAATGGGACTGGTGCATCGGAACGGTTGGTGATCCCGTCAACACATACAAACCCTTCCATCCGATAGAATACGGCTCTTCGCACTCTACCGGGCGGTCGAAGGCGCACAGGGTGATGATGATACGGAGAGATCTCGCTGAGCTTGCAGACTGGCGTGGCTCTGCTTCTGAAGAGGCGATCGCCCTCGCGAGGGCGATCGAAATCACAATGGATGCCCTAGGTTCTCTCATCGAGGATTCCATCGACGCTTTCATCTGGACCCTTCCAGGCCTCAACGGTGATTCGATCGATTTTCGTCTAGAGCGGCAACAGAACGGGAAGTGGAAATCGTATTCCGACGAGGTCGACGCAACGCTATCGTTATGGCTATATTCCGTCAATCAACAGGAGCAGGGTCACCTTCAACCAACGCAAAAGTCGAGGGGGCTCCGGGATTCCCACGCAGAGATGACGGATGGTTGCGTGCCACAGGATCACCTGCGAAGCTCAGTCTTCGACTCCTAGGCCCATACACTGCTGATCTCCACCAAGATCTCTGGTGGTGGATGCCCCGCGACACAGCACGAATCATGAAAGTGGAGGAAGACCTTGAGGGCAAGACAGAGGAAATGCTAGAGGAGGAGCTCGAGGAGGAGCTCGAGGTTGAAAACCACAGAGTCGTTGGCTGCGGTTCCTCTGCTAGCGTTTTGCCGGGTAAGCGAACGTACAGAGGCTCTAAGCTCTCGAGACCCAACTTGGAACCAACCCAGAAGGATATTCATGAGGAAATGGGGACAAGAGTTGTCTTGGCGACAGAGTTGCATTGCCCTCTCAATTTGCTATATGCCCAAGACATGTTCTCGGCTTTCATGTGGGCTATGGCAAAGACACTGGCAAAGCCCATGAACGGCCCCGTTGATATACGTCCTGATGGGATCAACGACAACAATGTCTGGCAGTTCTTCACGCTTCGGAATGAACGACTATCGAAAATGGCACAGGACATCCAGAGCACGGGACTTGGAAGTTTAGAAGACATCTACCTGAGCATCATTCCGCCACTCAGCATCGAACGCAAGCTCCCACAACCTGACTCCATGATTGAACTAGCTCGGCAACAAGCCAAAAAACACGAGAAACTAGGGCAATGGGGGCGGGCCGGTGACGCCTACTTGTGGCTCTTCCGAATGGCAAAGAGGTTCCCGGAACAGAGTGACATTACCACCAAGGTTACAGCCATATCGATGGAATACCTGAGGCACCTCGTCTCAGTCATCGAACCGAAGGAAGCCCAGCAAGGGGATAGCGACTCTCGGCGCCTGAAGGAGGTTAAATCGAGCCTTGAAAAGGAGTTGAGATTCGTTGGCCGGGCGACCCTTTCCAGTTTCATGGGCTTGTATGAGGAACTAGGCCATGGCTGGAAATGTGTTCCGGTGCTGGAAGCCCGGACTGGCTGGGTGGAAGATGCAGGTTATACAACCTCCCCGGAAATGTTCAAGCTCAAAAGCCTGCACCGCCTCTATCGGCCGGGATCGCGTGGGACTAAAGACATCATCGCTGAGGCTCTGCAGAACGGAGAGGATGTGAATCAGAAGGATGTCCGCGATTGGACACCACTCCATTACGTGGCAACAAAGGGAACCGCAGACGTTGCCAACGAACTACTAAGGCGCCGAGCTGATGTCAATGCCCGCGACCTACTAGAATGGGCCCCCTTGCATTACGCCTGCCAGCGCGGCGACACTTCAGTCGTACAGAGCCTCATCAGAGAAGCCGCAGATGTCAATGCCCAGGGCAGAGATGGGGTAGCTCCACTACACTGTGCAGCGATGAATGGGCACGGCAAGGTGGCAAGGCTATTGATCGAGGCAGGAGCGGCTATTGGTGTGCTGGATGCCTTCGGGAACACGCCGTTATTCTGGTCTGCATCCAAGGGGCATATCGATATGGTTGAGTATCTATGGGGAGACACGGACAGGAGGCTACGAGACAATGATGGAAGAACTGCCTTGCATCTGGCAGCTGCAGCGGGGATGCGGGAAGTGGCAAAGTGGCTCGTTGAGAACGGCGCTGATCAGGACGCCAAGGACCGTGCTGGCAAGACGCCGCTACTCTGGGCTACGCACAAGGGGCACATTGGTGCCGTGGCGTATCTTTGGGGAGTCAGCAATGGAAGTCTGCGAGATAGCGACGGCAGGTCTGCCATGCATCTAGCAGCTACGTCGGGGATGAAGGAAGTGGCAATGTGGCTCGTTGAGAACGGTGCCGATCAGGAGGCCAAGGACCGCGCTGGCAGGACTCCGCTGCACTGGGCCGCCGGGCACGGGCAGGAGGTCATCGTGAAGCTATTACTCGGCAGCGCTGACAAGGAGGCCAAGGATGAACTCGGCCAGACTCCGCTACACGTCGCGGCTTTAGAGGGCCATGAGGCCATCGTGAGGCTATTGGCCGAAATCGCTAACAAGGAGGCCAAGGACGACCTTGGCCAGACGCCGCTATCCTTGGCTACTAGGAATGGGGACAAGGCTATCGTGAGGCTGCTCGTTGAAGCAGGCGCCGATATGGAAGCCCGGGATCGCCTTGGCAGTGCGCCGCTGCACTTGGCTACTAGGAATGAGGACAAGGCTTTGGTGGCGCTTCTCCTCGACGCAGGCGCCAACGTAGAGGCCCAGGATCACTCTGGCAGTGTACCGCTACACTTGGCTGTTAGAAATGGCGACAAGACTATAGTGGAGCTGCTCATCGAGGGAGCGGCTAATATGGAGGCGAGGGATAGTGGCGGCCAGACGCCGCTTCACCAGGCAGTTCAGAATGGGCATGAGGCCATGGTGATGGCGGGGCTGCTCATCAGAGCAGGAGCCGACGTGGAGGCCAAGGATAACAAAGGCAGGACGCCACTGCACCATGCCGCCGCCGCAGGGCATCGGGTCCTCACGCGACTACTTATCAGACTGGAAGCGAACATGGAAGCCAGAGATGATGACGACAAGACGCCGCTGCAGTTGGCCGCTATGAATGGGCACGAGGATATGAGGTTACTCGCCAGGCCGGACTGGTGATGAAAGGCATGAGGGTGGAAATGGTCAGAGGCTGCCGTAAGCCGAGGACAGGGCTTGTTTAGTCGGGGTAGATGAATGATGAATGGCGAGGGCGAGATAATGCCATGTCCGCCGGAGTTCCTTCTGGGAGGTAGGCTCACTTGAGAACAGCATCCCCCTTCGCCCCAAGACATGGCTATCGCGGAACTCTGGGCTGATAATCGCCAGGGTGGAGTCTGAACTGCGGCGTTGTGTGCTGGTAGAGTCTCTATAGCTACTCGGCTAATCCTCATAGTCATGGCCACTACGAAGATGACTCGTTTGTGTATTGCTGCCTCGACATTTAATCCGAGTACGGTGTTTTTCGGCATTGGGCTTTAATGCCGCTATTGTGTTGGAATCGTGTTAAGGATATGGTAATGATGAGAAGAAGGTTATTCTCGCGTTCAGGTGATGATCATGCTTCGATGACTTGACTTGGTCCAGAAAGACCTAGAACCTCTATGGTTGATAAATTCCATCACCTTGCTCCAAGTGATCCTATTCAGACAGGCATTCAAGCAGCTATTCCGCTGAGAATATTAAAACCAAGTGCATTCAATGATATAACGGTTAAAAGGAGTATTGAGAGCATGTCGTTTCTATTTACAACAACCCCAGGGTAGACCACGAGGCCTTCGGACACTGAGGAGCCAATCATCTTTGCTCGGTCATCGGACTGCCTCCTGGAAGCCCCACCTTGCTCTTGTCCAAGACCGAAGGCCGAGCACCGAGCGGGGCGAGGTCCGAACGCGGTCCATCAAAACCTCAACCACCGACCGACATTTCGCTGTGACCTTGCATATAACAGCCTACACAACCGCGTCTGATGAACCGCGTTTCTTGGACCTCCTCCTCAGTTCTCACGTTTGTATCTCATCGTACCTTTCCTTCACCATCCTCATCGCGTTTGGTTCGAGGGCAGCAGCTGCGCGTGCAACTGGCGGTGAGCGAGAACCCAACCACAGCAGAGTGACCTTCAACTCAGGAAGCCTGACTCTTGGTAAAATGTCGACTATCGTATGTGCCGCCTTGTTCTTTGTCATGCCATCCTTTGTTTGCCATCCTTTGTTTTCGATAGCAAGACCTTTTACCCCTTTGAGGCTTTATCCGCATCGACTGACTCTTCCCATAGGATCTTCGCGTGGGCAACAAATATCGCATCGGTCGAAAGATCGGTGGCGGATCTTTCGGCGATGTCTACCTCGGCACCAACATCATTTCAGGCGAGGAGATCGCAATCAAGCTGGAAAGCACAAAGGCCAAGCATCCGCAACTCGAATACGAGGCGCGTGTGTACAAATCACTCGCCGGCGGTGTGGGGATCCCCTTCGTACGATGGTATGGCACCGAATGCGACTACAACGCCATGGTCTACGACCTTCTCGGACCGAGCCTGGAAGACCTCTTCAACTTTTGCAACCGCAAGTTTTCGCTCAAAACCGTCCTTCTCCTCATCGACCAGCTGATTTCACGCGTCGAATATGTCCATGCAAAGTCGTTTATCCACCGCGACATCAAGCCGGATAACTTCCTCATGGGCATCGGAAAGCGAGGAAATCAGGTCAACGCCATCGACTTTGGCCTGGCAAAGAAATATCGCGACCCGAAAACCCACTTCCACATCCCATACCGCGAGAACAAGAACCTGACCGGAACAGCGCGGTACGCGTCCATCAACACCCATCTCGGCGTGGAACAGGCGCGTCGGGATGATATGGAATCGCTCGGATACGTGATTCTGTATTCAGTCGCGGTTCCCTACCTTGGCAAGGTCTCAAGGCGGCGACGAAGAAGCAGAAATATGATCGCATCATGGAAAAGAAGATGACGACGCCGACCGAAGTTTTGTGTCGTGGTCTGCCCAACGAATTCGCGATCTATCTCAACTACTGCCGCTCCCTTCGCTTCGATGACAAGCCCGATTATAGCTATCTGCGAAAGATCTTCCGGGACCTGTTTGTTCGAGAAGGCTTTCAGTACGATTACGTGTTCGACTGGACTGTCTACAAATACCAGAAGAATGCAGAGGCCATGGCAAAGGCTGGTGGCAATGCCCCGGCTGCAGGCGACCGAACTCGACACTGAGTGAAGTCGATTTTCAGTTGTACTCCTCGAGAGGAGACACGCAACCATAGGCTCTTTTTTCGACATTGAGCCCTCGTTCAGCCTGCAGGAGCAATTTGCTACCCAGAACGGGCTTGCGGAGGTCAACCCTAGCTTTCTGGCAGCGTCTCCCTGATCACAGCTCAAAGGCGTCAGCGTCTTGCACGGGGAACTGTGATGGCGTCAATGCCAAAATAGCTTCGTGCACACACTCTGCCACGATGAAGGCCGATGGGATAGCTCTCTGACCCGCTCCCGGTCTTTTCCGAACTGTCCCGCAAATTGAGAGTTGGTCAGCAAGATTTCTAGGGAATCCCGGACGAGACCTGCGCGAGGGGCTGGTAGGATCACTTGGTGATCAGAATGGTCATTGGGTTTTCTTGATTCTGGTGGTTTTAAAGGGCACATGGAAGGCAGATCAGATTGTAGGTACTAGATGGATAGAAGATATGTGTGTGCGTAATGAATAAACACGTCCTTTCAAATCCCGCCTGCGGAAATTTCCAGCACACATTGGTCTTTCCCATGGTCTTAATGGCCAAATGTATCGAGTCAAAATCTATCTATAGGTCCTTGTCCATGCTTGAATCCTTCCATGATGCCAAGCAAGTCATGGCTCATGCCCCATATCAAGATCACCCGCCAAGCCGTCCCACACCGCCCAGTATTCCGTCGTGTTGTCAACCGATGGTTCCGTCAATGCCTGGCTCGCACCCCAGGGAGTTGGTCTATTGTCTGCGAGCCACAACGCCGAGAAGGCCGGGTTCGTTGAAAAAGAACCTTCTGATAGCGGCAGATTGTCCGTAAACTCGCTGATGGAGTAGCTTCCGCCAGGTATGAGCCGCTCGTTGAGGTCTAGGAGGTTGGGTCTCGCAGACGAGGTCTCGAATGATGCTGCATCTGCCCGAGGGTTGAGATTAGGTGTCTCTTGGAGGCCATCGGGAATAGAGTGCAGCTCATGCCTCATGCTACTGATAGAACCTCTAATATCTGATCGATTTGAAGAAGGGGCCTCGTCTTGGCGAGGAAGCTCAACACTCACCCCGATACGGCGGGCTAGCAGTGGAACGAGTGCGGCCTCGTCGTTGGGTCCCTGACCATCAAAGACAAGTTTAGCCTCGTATGTTTGCCTCCCTCTCTCCACGAGTTTTACGAGTGCCGACCATGGCCCGCATACTCTACCTGCTCCAGAGCTTGAGATCCATAGGTTGAGGACAAGTCTCAAGGCATTCCAGGACTTTCGACCGGCCTCCGTCTCGAGAGGCCTGAGATACAGGTTTTCAAGTAAGAAGGCCGTGGCGTGCCAATGTAAACAAGTGCCGAAAATCCAGCCTCGGCGATGAGGCGGTGACATTGTCTCCAACACGTGCAAGCACTCGATAGTCTCGATAGATGCGGCAACTAGGCGATCTCGAACGTCGTTTGAGAGGGAGGACCGCAACTCGGAAGATAGGATAGTTTGATAGATGAGAAGCGGTGCTGTGGCAAGAGACAGCTTGGCGTTTGTGGCTGTAAGCCACTCCAGACCGTCATCTGCACAGTGTTGAAGATAGCGTTCTTGCAGCTCCTCTTTGCTCCTTGCCACTATTTCGTCCATTTCCTCTGCTTTCAACGTTTCAGGGCCCTTTTGTCGCCGCCGCACATGCATCAACTTTTTCAAGAGCAAGCCAAGTTCATACTTGACGAGCATATGCGCCATGTCGGTCACGCCTGTCCTTGAGGTTGGAGGCTCCGACTTCGCGGGATCAAGGTCAGAGTCGTTGATGTTTAGCGGAAGTCCGACATCGGCGCAGTCGTCAGGCATCAACCAGTCGGTACCAAGATCCAGGGCCGTCTTCAAGTCCAACATCCAGAGACAGAGCCACAGTCGCCTTCGGATCTCCAAGTCAAGGGGGACTCTTGAGAATTGGGGGCAAGATGGATACCGATGCCTTGCGCTATACGGACAGCAAGTGCGGTAAGGTGCATGGTCATCCGAGGTTGGGCGTATTGCCTCACAGAATAGATATACAAGACCAAGGCTTGCAGTGTCATCAGGTCTGTAGATGTCATAAACTCTGCTCTTGCAAGTGCCTGCTCTGTGGCACGGCGATATTGGCTGATCAGGGCCTCCTTCTCTTGGCCCAAAAGCTCCCGCACCTGTCCTATTTCAGTCTAGTCCGTAAGGGTGGTATCGAGCTAACATACCTCTTCTGTAGCCATAGAGCTTACAGCAGCAAAGTAGATAGCAAAGATCAAAGCTTCCTCAGATGAGCCGAGCGAACGGACTCTCCCCTGAATGCTTCTGATGGTCTTGCTTAATGTCGGTACATGGAAAAGTTTTAGCAAGGGATTGACGTTTTCAACAAAGGTCTGCCAGTAAAAGGGGATCTGCGATGGGGAAGGATGCTGGCTGCTGAGGCTGGAGTCGGGTGAGGTAGAGCAGAAAACCAGAGCGTGGGTATCAGGAGGGGTGGCAAGATCTTCTGAAAACTGCTTTGCCGGATCGAAATCACGAGCATCTGGGGCGAATGTAGTTTCTCTATCCCCGTCACCTGCAGCGAGTCCGCTGGCCTTGCGAAGCTGTTGACGATGTTAGTGGAGTGTTACTGAATGGTAAAGGCCCCAAGATAGCTATGACTGAGGCTGAAATGAATGGGCTTTTGCATACCAGGTTACTTATCTGTGCCAGGAGTGAAGTATACTCGCAGCTGGTCTCTTCTTCGGCATCAGTTCCTGGCCTCGCGTCGAACATGTACAGCCGCCTAGGAAGCCTCTCTCCAATGTACCACCACCGATCAATCCACTGCTCCTTAGCCAAAAGGCCCTCATCAAGCCGAAACTGCACATCCGACTGACTCAAACTTGGAGGTTCCTTTGCCACAAACGCCGCCGTCTGATCAGATACTGGCCTGCTCCTGTGAATGATGCGCTCGGCGACTCGGGCGCGCGGTCTCGGCCGTGCTCGACCAGGCGGCGGAAATACACATTTAGCCCCATGCCTCACGCAGTTGGCGCACGGGTTTGCCTTGTCGCATTTGACCTTGCGGCGGCGACAAGTCACGCATGATCGGACACTCAGGAATGGCTGACCGCTGGTTGAGGCTGCTCGTGGGAGGCTTGACTCGGCGGGGCTGCAAGCAGTCGTGAGGTTATTGGAAGGGCTATCGCTGTAGTCCAGGTTGGTTGAGTATGTTTCTAATGGCGTTTCGGGCAGATTTATGTCCATTCTCTCACTTTGATGAAGGTGTTCGTGGCTTATTGAAGAGAGCTTTGGGCATCAATGACACCTTCGCAAGTATCCTCTCGGAATCTTAGTTTTGCCGAAGACCGACAAAACAAACAAGAAGATATCCAGACCCGGGATACGGAATAGGGAGCTTAATTCCGCGATGATACACTATATTTCTTTGGATACCACATAGTTCAGCTGGCTGCTATCATCTTTCTCTAACCAATACTTCATCCTCGAGCCAAACGTCTTAAAACCACAAACTACAATTGCACCTAACCTATACACCAACATGCACATGCAGTGCCCAGGTCCGGGCAATCGGGCTCTTGAAGGTCCCGGTTACTTGACAAAGAAGAAACTTGGATTTTGTAAGTCCTGATAGAATAGTTCTCATTAGCTTGGGGATGATTCCTCCGATGTCATTATTGATTCTGGTGAAATCAATCCTGGGAAGCTCATACCTGCGATGGTGAACCTTGGTATTGTCAATCTTGCGACTGCTGGCCGCCTTGAAAGGGGGGCTCTACGGCTTTTTATAGCGCAGGCCACGCCCAAGCCCGGGAGACGATGCATTGCACTAAAGTCAGGTATGAAAAGGGGAATAAAAGCCCCAAAGCGCAGAAGCTTTGGGTCTTCTCTCCCACTTCTATCCATCCAAGCACCTGCACATTGCCAAGTCGTCAAATTAAGCTCGGCTTTTCGGTCTTTCGGACTTTGAGCGACGCCATTCAGAAAATGAGGCTCAGGTACGCCTCGTGGCATGCCTAAAATAAGATTTGCCGAGCTGAGTAGATGGGATGACCGTATCCCGCGGATTCCGTATAAGTCGTATCGCGAGCTCCTGGGGCATGGTAGAATTCGGAGTCCGAAGGCCGAGTTCAGCGTTTGGGATCTGGATAGCTCCGTGAACGCCGTGATACATCATGAGTTGCAACAAAGGCACATCTGATAGCTATACAAGGGGCCTCGCTCCGATGAACGGTGGAATCTCATCAAGACAGCACCTTCACCTGGATCTTTGAGCAACCCTTTACAACTTCACAACCTCGAACCTAACATGGCACGCTCTCATCACTCTTTGGCAGCATGCCTGGCATGGTGTCTTACTACAACAAACGTTTTCGCGGCACAAACCCTCAAGAGTTGTCTCAAGGCATCTGTCAATGGAGAGAGCCAGGTTTTCTGGCGACGCTGGGTATCAAGCAGACCACGTCCGTCCCTACAACCTCAACTTCCCGTACGATCCATTTGCCATCCTCTATCCCGTCGACGCTTCAGAGGTCTCTGGCATTGTCGTGTGCGCTTCCCGACACAACCGCAAGGTTCAAGCGAGAAGTGGCGGGCATGACTACACCAACAAAGGTAAGCCGCTCACTACCCAGTTTGAGCTGAGATGCTTATCGATTCCGCAGGCATTGTTGGCAATAACGGGGCCGTCGTTGTAGACCTCAAACACATCAACCACGTTCAAGTCGACTCAAGCGGCGTGGCCAAGATCGGGACTGGCAATCGACCCAAGGATGTCTGCGAGAAGCTCCATTCCTCTGGCAAGAGATACATGCCTCATGGGTCTTCGCCCACTGTGGGAATTGGCGGTCACGCAACCGTCGGTGGCCTCGGACTTCACAGTCGACTTCTTGGCACCTCGCTCGACGTCATGGTGAGCGCCGAGGTTGTCCTTGCCAACGGCACCGTCGTGACCGCCTCCAAGACGCAGCACCCAGACATCTTTTGGGCTCTACGGGGAGCCAGTGCAAGCTTTGGCATAGTCACGAGCTTCTCCTTCCAGACATATCCCGAACCTGAAGAAGTGGTCAACTTTGCATTTACCGTGTCGTCTGAGGATGTGGCCAAGCTCTACAGCGCTTTCAAAACCTACCATGAAATCACCACTGACAAATCGCTTGATCCGCGACTCTCCTCTGTGGTTATCATCGCGAAAGGTTCTGTCATGATCAGTGGTGTTTCCTTTGGTGCAAAAGCAGACTATGAGACCCTCGACTTCAGCAGTCGCGTTCCCGGCATAACTGAGAGCGACATCATTCCTTGACTGAGCTGGGCGGGTCACATGAACCGTACATTCGACAGCATCTCCAGCATCTTTCCAGATCAGTCATACTTTTACGCCAAGGACATGGCCGTCGGCTACTCAAGCTTGCCCAGCAACGAAAGTATTGATGCAGTGTTCAAACACCTACAGAACTCGGACTCTGGGTCCAAGAGCTGGTTTGTCTTAGTCGATCTTTATGGAGGCGCCGTCAACGACGTGTCTAGCGATGCCACGGCATTCCCTCATCGGGACCTCGCCTACTTTTTTGCGCTGTATGCTCAGACTGAGTCGGAGACGTCACAGACTGCGCACGAGTTTACCGCCATGGCCGTTCTCATCTACCAAGGCGGTCAGCCTGACAAGTATCTATCGTACGCTGGCTATACCAATTTGCGGATCAAGGGAAGCGCACAGAAAAATTACTGGGGCAAGAACCTTGCGAGATTGGAAAAGATCAAGACTGCAGTTGATCCAAAGGACGTTTTCTCCACGCCTCAGGGTGTGAAGCCGCGTGGAAGGAAAACTGTAGACAATTTGGACGGTCGGGCTTATCTCCCAAAGAAGAGTTCCGTTGGTATAGGACAATGGTCTTATAAGCCTATAGCTGAATCAATACCACTGCCGCGCAGTACAAAATGATCTTTACTTTTGAAAGCTGTTACATAGAAACTTCATCAAACTTATGTATCACGGCACTCTGATATCATGCTGACTCCTAAACTGCTTCTGATTGGCCTCGGATAATATCCATGCCTTCTGGCGCAGTAAGCGCGGATATGACAAGCACCCAGGGTTGTTTGAGTCATCCCACGCTTGAGTCACAAAATGATGCCATACCAAAGTTCCTTTTCTCTATATAAGCTGACCATAATTTCGACTTAGGCATGCTCGTCAGATCGCACTACCAAACACAATCTCACCATGGCTTACACCGTTCTGCAGATCGACAGGTCCGACGCTGACTTCCTGTCTCTCGTCAACAAGTACAAGACCCTGAGATTGTCGGCTCTACAGCAGACCCCAAGCGCATTCTCGTCAACGTACGAGGCCGAGTCCAAGCTGTCCGACCACGACTGGGTGGCCAAACTAAGCAATCCATCCAAAGACGTCTTCATCGTGAGCGACTCTGACGGCGAGTGGGTGGCACAAGTGACCGTCTACGGCCCCGTCTCTGCAGAGGCCTACACCCTTCCCCCCGAAGCCGGTCAACCTCCCGTGGCACCTGATGAAGACGAGGAGAAGTGGCAGATGCTCAGCCTCTATGCACTCCCGTCCCACAGAGGCAAGGGCGTAGCAAAGCTGCTCTGTCGAGAGGCAATCGACCATCTCCGATCCCTCCCCCATGCCGCCCCGAGCATCCGCGTCCGCACCATGATTGCGCCAGATAATCAGGCTGCATGCGCGCTCTTTAAATCTCTCGGGTTCTCCGATGCTGGTCTATGCACTCTTGTTGAAGGGTTGAGGGGCAATGGGGAGGCGATTCCTGAAGGAGTCTTGCCTGTGGAGCACACTACCAGGGCTGGCATCATTATGGCGATGACGCAAAATCGCCTTTAAGCACCGCTTCAGGGGGGCCGGATTAGGGTTTGTTTCTTTTTCTTTGGCGCTTTGAACGTGAGCGAGTGCTGCCAGTTTCTCGGCTCCCTTCCTTTAACCTCTACGTGTATACATCTCAACATACATAGAGATGCAGAGCTACGCATTCAACACATAGTCAAATCTGTAAGCTCTATACCTACCCGTGTGAGGTCTGGAATTCTGTCACATAAGGCTTAAATAATATTAGGTCAATATTATTGCTTTATAATAAAGAGTGAGCATAATGCCTTCTTATACTAAATCTCAATATGCAATAGAACTAGGTATACAATGATATTTAGCCCTTAACTTGATGTTCTTCCTTCATGCTATGCTATATCCAACTTGCTTGCGTAATAATACGGTGAGGACATTGTGTCCTGGAACCCCTGTCCCCTAGGTAGGTAAGTCTCCGGGGACAGCTAGCATCTGTTTGAGTATAGATGCGTGGTTGATGATCTAAGAATCTTTCACGGGCGCAGTTAGACACTTGCGCATGGTGAATTTAGAGAGGCTACTAGCTATTTACACATCCCCTCACGGGCGCCCGTACCTCTCCAGGATGCCGTGTCGCAATGTGCCTGGCGGCGTTTCGTTCTCGCGGTTTACCCACCCCCCTCCCAAGTGAGTCTTTGCAACCTTCAACAGGGCACCAGAAGAGAACCAGATCCGGAACAGAGTCGCGGTGCTTGGATTCTTTGTGGTGGGTAAGGTCCTTCTTGTACCGAAATCTTTTGTTGCAACCCTGTTCTTGGCAGTGGAAGGGACGAGTGTGCTTTTTCATATGGGTACTTTGAGGGTCAATATTGAACGCTATGGATAATCCGGGTAACGGTACTTACTTGAGCTGATGTGGTAACGCGAAAGTCTCGTCGCATTTGTCACAGATGAGAAGCCTATGTGTTGTCGATGTCGGGGGCGCTTGTGGAGAATCTTGGGGAGCCTCGTTTTGAGTGAGAGCGGCTTGGGCCGCGACGTCTGTCGGTAAAGACTGGACGAAGGCATCATTGCCCTCAAAAGATATCTGATCACTAGCATCCCCTGGTGGCTCACCTCTGTCCTGACCAGCAGGCTCAGTCTCGTGGTTTGGGAGTGGCCCAGCATTGCCAAGGATCAACCAGGCAGGATTGACAGAGTCAAATGGATAATGTTCAGGATAATTGAATCCGCTGGCACCTGGCTGGTTGGAACTGGAAATAAAAGGAACGCTCTAGAAGACTGGGGTCGGGGGACCTGCCCGGAACAGGATCAGAGAGGAGAGAGAATAGGGGGAAGAAGCGATGTGATCAAACAAAGAAAGGAATGACGGAAATAGTTCACAGGGGTTGGAAAATGAGTGCCGTCCCAACACCCAGGTTGGCCGTGAAAAGAAGAAGAGAAAGTCCCTCTCTGGACGGTGGAAAGCCAGTCATTTATGCCCTCAGGAGTCTCGCGTAAACCACAGCGGCAAAGCCAATGAATACACCCAAAGTCAACCGCCGTATGTAGGACGATGTGGCTGCTGACACTTTGCCAACGATTGGCTGAGAAGGGTGGTAGGGCTCAAAATCTGTAAGGCGTTACACTGTGGCTGTCTCTTGTGATGGGTGGTTGGCTGATGCCATGGTAGGGCTCAAAAACGTCCGAGGTTGGATGCGGGAGGCCCATCGTATGCCAACAAGAAACAGAATATCATCATGGACACATCATAACTCACGCGGAAGAGGAGATTAGCGACACATTGGATCTCTATGGAAAGTGCGCAGAGAGAGGATCAAGTTTGTCCATGGATCACATGCCAAAAGCGAGTCTCGAGCCCAGAGCTTTGACTATAAGAACCCTACGCATCTCGACACGGCAATGTTGACATATCCATCTTCTCCAGCTCAATCCAAATCATCATTACCGCATCTCACTTTATCTACAATGTCTTCTTGCTTCTGCTGTGATGCCATCTGGCCCTACCGTCCCCAGCACCTCGACCACGAAGCCAAGTTCACAAGCTTCATGGCCTGGGCACAGAAAGAGGCATCCGCACCTGAAGCTGAGTCAACCTACCTCAACGAGCTTCATCCAGCCTTTGCAGTTCAGCTTGTGCGCCAGGTGAACTTTGGCCCTCTTGAAAGTAAGAGGTACTTCATTCCCCTCTCAGCTGCCGCAGATGCGTTCAAGGAGGTCACCGAAGGCGACCTGATCAGAGCCAACTTTAAAAAGCTCAACGCGTGAGTATGACTATCAAGTTGGGGTTTCTGATGGCTAACACTCTAGGATAGCTACAAGAATTTTCGGTGTGACGCGCACAACCGGTTCTTTGAGGTGAACCTCTACCAGCGCGATCCTGTCAACAAGCACCACTGGCGTGACAACCTGGCCCGCCCAGCCACAGACATTGACCTGTGACGGTGGTCGACTACCTACCCGAGTACACCGTGAGGAGCCGGGCCCTGGCCATGCAGCCCTACTTTTGGCTTGGGAGCTGGCTTGCGAGGTATCTTGATGGATCTTGTCCTGTAGATTGAGCAAGTAGTGGATGAGGTAAACATGTGTTTTATTAAAACTTGCATCGTGTCCCCAAGTTTATGAACACGAATGCCTGAAGATGATTCTCTCCCTGTCCTGAAGCCTGATAGACGGATGGCCTCGTGAGACCAAGATGGACGAGCCTCCTACATTATGCAAGTAGCTTGGCAATTATACAATTCCTCAACTCAAGAACCAAAAGTCTTTCCTGCTGGCATCGATATGTAAGGACATCCATCCCAGTCGCAGGTATCCTATTGACCTTGGTTAATTTCGTGCGAGATGACACTTTTCCGATGCATACCTTGTAGACGTTGGTCCCCCACCAAGACAGGTGCTTAGATGCACCGGTGTAGAAGACGGCGAAGAAGATGAGAATACCAGCGATAGCCACCGAGCAGTCAAGTGCCGAGCCCAGAACAAAGTTGAAGCGGCGCCACCAGCTCTCCCTCCGACGCTTGACGAGCACGCCAAAGAGGAGGCCGAACAAGACCCAGCTGCCGTAGTTGGTCCCCGACGCGGGAGGGATGTAGTTCAGTCCGCCAAGGAAGAGGGGTACGTGGATCTTGGACAACCACTTGACCTGTGGGAAGACCCTCTTCCTCAGGAGGTGCACGGCGACCGGGAGAACAGCGCCGACGAGAAAGAACCAGAGCAGCGGCCTATATAGAGCTCCCTCCTCGAAGAATCGACGGGGGCCAAGGGCGCCCCAGACCATGCTACTGTTGAAGTGAGTGCGCGAAAAGGGGCAGGTGAAACCGTTGGGCGCTGTCTTTGGGTTGCAGACGTTTGGGATATGGTCCAGGGCCCAGTTGAGCACAGAAACCTGGCCAAGAGTGCCGACGACGAGGCCAACGACCTGAACTAGGAAGAGGCTTCTCGGAGAGATCTAGACAAGAAGTGTTAATAAAGCAGCGGTGGGAAAACAGACTGAGCGCGCACATTACAGTATATACCGAGCTTCAAGTCTTGTGCAAAGGCAAGTCCCTTGATGCCCGAAATGTACCCAACGTTGAAGAACCAGATATTGGCCAGGACTTTTCCCTCCCACACGTAGCCGGCGATGATGCGACAGAAGATGTCGATTTGAATCTTCATGTTGCTGGTGGCATACACCCAGGCAAGCTTACACCAGCGGTTAGCATGATATCTGAACGGAGCGGGCAAGACTCACTGGTATGAAGAAGATAGCAGACACTGTCATGGCAAAAATCACTCCGTACCAGCGCAGCTGAACAGGGTAGTATTCGTGTGCAAACAGACCAATGCCCAGGGCAACGAGAGCCGCAGCCGCATACCACCAGGCAGGGACGTCTTTGTACTGGGGCTGGGGAGAGGATCCATCCTTTGCTGACGGGGTATGTACATCTCTGTTGAACGCTTTTCTAAAGGCAAGTGCCATCTCCTGACGCTTTTCGAGGAAGAGCCAAACAAACAGCGAGGAGATTGTGGCGAACGAGAGGCCGAATGTGTTGAGGGCATACGTGACAGGAAGGTATATCTGAGTTTCTCCAGAGTGAGATATTTTATCTGGCAAAGGAATTTGGGACTTACGGGAGAGTAGTCTTGATACTTTTCTAGTTCGAAAGCAAACCCATCACGCTTGTTGATGACCTTGGACACGTTAAAGACCTGGCCCATATTGTCGTAGATCGAGTTGCTTTGTAGGGGCAGGTAGGCAGACCACCACGTGTTGGTGTAGTAGAGGGCCGGGGTGACGATGTAGATCCAGAGCACGAGCGACCCCAGAACATTGAGAATGGCCCAGGTTGGCACAACAGGGGTGACCCGATGTAAGCGATCTGGCTCCCTTGAAGCATGTCAGCAACCATAACGGTATTCATCGAGACTGGCACGTACAGTCAAATGTAAAAGGCAAAAGTCCGATACCGCTCTTCATGCCAAAGACCTGGTTCACAACCGGGTTTCTCGGGGCGATCCAACAGACCCACGTAAAGTAGCCCAAGGCTGGGAAGAGAAACTCTGGAAGCCAGTACCAGCAGAACGAGGCCATAAATGCCATGAGGAAGAACCGATAGCGGGAGACGGTGCTAATACCGGTAAGCACATGCGTTGAATGCAGAGAGAGAAGCTCACCCCTGTACTTCCTCCTTTCGGGATGCGTGCAGCGCCGCGTTGAGAGCCGTGTTGCCCAAGACGCCCGGCCACACAAGGTCTCTCGGCTCTACAACGAGAGAACGGGCCAGGCCGGCCAGGGCAAAGCCATAGAGGATGGTGGTCAGGGTGGCGAGGAGTTCAAAACCCCAGCCGGCATGCAGGCCGTAAAAGACGCGCTGCTCGGTCAGGACATCGGCACTCAGACGGGTGAGGAAGCTCAGATTTGCCAGGATGTAGATGAGCATGTTTTCCTAGAAAATACATGTCAGTCCTGTATCTTCTATGGGCAGACTCTACTCACCTTGCAGTTGAAAGGACCTGGATTCAAGCTGTGACGCTGGCCAAACATCGTGACGCCCCAGTCTGGGACGACGTACTGCCACGCCTTGCCGATTGGGTAGGCTAAGAATTGGATGGCTGACTGGGACAGGCTGACAGACGGGAAGCGCAGGGTGTAGAGGGTGTTGACGCCGCTGCCCACAAGACAGAAGGCGATGCCGATGGTCCACATGCGGATGGTGAGGCATGGTAGGCTCGGGTCATTGGGGCGGAAGTCGACACCAGCAGCGCTAAGAACCTCTTCAACGGATTTCCCTGCCCAATCGACATTAGTATTGAAGAGTCATTTTGGGTTTTGGGCTCTTACCTGAAGATGTCTCTGTCCGAGCAAACTCCTCTGGCTGCTCGTTGCTCACGTGTGGTTCGGGGGAGGACTTGTCAACCGCAGTCATCTTGAATTATAATGCAAGGAGGAGGTTGTGCACTCTCTAGACGGTCTAGATACTACTGGGCGATCAAGATCAGATAAGATGGCAGTCCAGGTCAAGATATCTACTCCCAAGGTCCATCCGCCAAGTCGGTACCACGGAAGAAGGGTCCCATCGACAAGGCTCAAGAACAGGTGGGGGTCCAGCTTGGGGGTTTTGTGTGCCGAACGGCCGACATGGAGGCATCAAGAGATTTGGTCATGTTCATGTAAGAGCGTGGGAGTCTTGGTGTGTTTCTTGGCTCATGGACAGGAACTAACAAGGGTTGCGGGTATACCAACTTGAGATGACTTCCACCGTTACAGGGAAGGGGGCTCTGCTTCACAAGGCGAGAACACTCAGAGTACAACCCCAGTTCCTTTGACAGTCTGCCGATCGTTCGGAAGGACACTGCCGTTCACTCGGCACCGCCGCCAACTCCAAAGTGGAGCGGCTTCCCAAAAGTGGGTAATTTCTTGTCTCTTTTTGACTAGAATTGAATGAAGCCAAGGCCCGAGCAAGTGCCGCGATTTCCGTCAAGTTGCTATACGAACAAAAACCCGACCTTGCAACGAGGCGCAGCAATAAATAAGGTCCACGCATCAAGCCGAGTGGGATGAGATAAGATGGTTGTACCAAGTGAAGCTTGACTGCCTCGAGCCGGCTTTCCAACTTTGTGGATATGCTTATCAATCTTGCCACTCATTCATTCAAAGGTAATATCCTCATCGCACATCCGAAGGATGGATCAGGGTTTCCCAGTATTAGAATACAGTTTTTTTTAAGATCATAAGGCCATTATGCCCAAAGCCTTTCCAGTCAATACCATTGCAAATAGACCTTCCATGTGCGTCAAACCCGGCCCTTCCCTTGGTGAACCTTGATTTATAGGAGTATATATAGAGGCCGGAAAATCGACCTCGTGACTGAAGCCATTCTCCCCCATCTTTCTATTTTCACAGCGGACAAACCCCTCTGCATGAAAGACTAGTCCACGCTCACCCTAGCTGGGCACTCGTCGTCTCCGTCAGGAATCGCCCTTGTGTCTGGATCACCAATAGGCCGAGTTCGACTTGTGCAGGGAATGAACAATGCTCTAATTTCCATTGGCTTGTGTGCAGAAATCAGACTCAAAAGGTTCTTGGCTTCCTCCGCGGAGACAGGATTAAGGGTATGAGGATGTATAGGGATCTCCTTAGGTGGTGGCATCCCAAGGAGGTCATGGAATTGATTGGCGAAGTGCTCGGCGCATTCACCAAGGTCGTTAAAAGTACTTGGAAACAGTTAACAGACACCTGATAACTACCATCTCCGGCCCAAAATTTATCGACTTCCAAGTCTGTAGCGCTGGGAGGGGGGGTTGCATTCGCCTTTGCATGGAGGGTCAAGATTAAGAAGTGCCCCTGAGTAAGGTGCCACGAGTACTTGGAGGGACATAGCATCCAAGCATCGTTTAGAGAGCCGGACGCCTGAAACCCATGTGACGCAAATCCTAGACGTGGCTCTCCTCAGCTGAAGGTGCAAGAATGTCGGCACTCAGCCCTGGCAGAGCACGGAATGTGACGACATGTCTTGCCCTGCGTACCGACACTGCCACAAGGTTGCGGACCGCACCGCTTCCCCGCTCGTTGACCTCGCGGCATTTGCCGTACGTTGAGTCAAATTCAACGTCTCATTTTATTTGAGTCCAAGTTGCGCTCGTATCCCTCCTATGCAGTGCTCATGAAGAGAATCCTGTCTCTGGCCTTGTCCAATTCAAGGGCGGCATTTACCAGTGCGAGACTGATGTCTTAGGAGTGAGTATCAGCCAACAGCCCGGAGGGGGTTTGTTTGCTTGAATACTCACGGTGAGAGCTTCGTTCCTCATGCTCTGGTACACAAAGTTGACTTACACCAGGGCTGATACAGACACCGTCAAAAACGAATACCGTAATTAGACACTTCATTCCGAAAAGAAAAGGCCTTGTTCTTCACATGTAGTCAAACGAAACGGTGTTACTAATACTGGCTAGAGTCTGGACGGCTCGACTATAAAGGACGAGAGTCCTCTCACTGTCTCCATCCAGCAACTCTCAAGTCAATCCAGACAACCACACTCTTTACATTAATTTCCACTTCTATACGCTCACTTCGACCATGGAGCTCTTTGGACTCCTCGTTGCGGGACTCTCCGTCTCCGCCGTACAGGCGATTGCACTCCCTGGACTCTCCGCACTGGAGTCCGCCGTGGACGTGCTCTTCGCTCGAGCCGACCTCCCTCCCGAGTCTCCCTGCCTGCATCCCGGAGGCAAGAGCAAGTGCCAGGTTGATGTACTGCCAAAGCCCTTCTCTTTAACAGAGTGGCACTCGGAGTTACTGACTGTTCCTCTAGTGCGCCAGCCAGAATGCCGACTTTTGGTCCTGCTGTCCGCAAGTTTCTCATGGCTCAAGGGCATCATGAGTGCCAACTACTAATCCTACTCTGTCTAGTAAATGCACTTGCCACTTCGTCTCGACCACGGCTCTGCCTACTGCCACCCCGACCCCCACTGCATAAGCCGTCAACGCCAGACTTGACTCTTGGACGGGCCACGGGAACTAAGGATGTGCTCGACACTCCTGTGTGGAATGGGCGAATGGACTACCGCTCTGTCGGGTTTATGTGGAGAGTAGCCAGAGGTCAATCCAGTCCACTGCTCGTATGCCTGCTTAACCAAGTCAAGCTTTATTGCAAGGTGCATGTGCCTCTTTCCTGTGAAGACGAATACCCCGGCTGCCATTGACTTTAACTGCCGTTATCGTCATTATCATTATCATTCTCAAAGCACCATCTATCCCAGTCCCTGCTTATTCTTTCCTTCACTTAGGTATCATCGTCTTCAGGGCTGATGGATGTTGCCTCCAGGCACCCGAGAAAAAGCCACTAGCCGCTGCCTCTACTAAAGTACCAACAGCTCACCCCCACCACAAGCCCTCTCTTACTGATAAATCCTTATCATCTTCACAGTTTCTCTGCAAGAGAAAAAGTAGGGTAAGATGTCACAACAAGCTCACTAAATAGTCTGGTCTTTCTAACTTGACTTTATTAAAGGCTTCAAACACTGAAGCCATTCACTGTTGGTTCACAGTGGTGATTATTACGTCTTCTATGTTACTCCAATCCCCAGCCAGCTCGTTCTATTTCTCCGTCAACCCACTGCCTGGCCAGGCCGTCCATCGCTAAATGGATCCTGACCCAGCAGATTCGGAGGATCAAAGTCGTAATTGAGGAAATCTGACCAGCTGTCGAACTGTGAGGGCATGGGGATATCCCTAGCGGAGTGAGCGAATGGGAGGGGCGGCCCATCTTCCATCACTGTCGGTCCTGGGATGTTCGACGGCCTGCCAAGTTGATCTCGGGATTGCGCTTGAGACATCTGGGTTTCCGAGCTACCGGAGTTGAATGATGTGGCTGAGGGACCCGGCTGCCGTGTTGTCGCCGGTAACTCTTGAGCATGGTCCTCCGGCGATATTGGTGTGGATTCACCGGTCGGAAGGCCAGTCTGCGATGCCATGCTCGGCATGACAGTGTCGAACGCGTCCCAAACCGAGGTGGATATCATCTCAAATAGCCTTCGCTCGGGCAGCAGAGGGTTGAACTGGAACTCGGGCATGTTGCGTAGCCGATCGCTCACTTCGCGGATAACCCGATCGGGGACCTCGCGCCGGAGGAAGCTTCGGTACTGGGCTCGGACCTCGGGAGGCATCGGGGCTTCCAAAGCCTGCAGATCACAGTCTATGTGTTCGTTAGCAACCGTCAATCAGGGAGGGAGGCTATAGCGCGGTTCGACTTACAGGGAGACGGTATGTCCACGGCGTCGGGAAAGAGGATCTTGTACATGTGCTCCCACTTTACCTCCTCTGTCGCATTCTTTATTCCTCTTCTGCACTTGAGGCGCTCCTTCATCTCGGCGTCGATGCCGAGCATCTCACAAGGTTCGTTGACTTACAGGGAACAGCTTCGCGACGATGCTCCTTGAGCAACTTTTCGGTCGTAAAGATGCTGAAGCACCTGTCGCAGTGGATGGGGACCTTGTGCTTCCGATAGATGTGCTCCCTATTCCCTGGTTAGCCGCATCCCAGCCTAACGTTGGATGTCTTTGACAGACGGCAGACGTACTTGATCCGGTGGACACTGACCCAGCCCTTCGTCTCGCAAGTCCCCCACTTCTTGTTGGGGTATCCCTTCACAAATGGGCAAGCCAGGTTCGGTACCAATTCTGATGGCGCAGTCTCTGTCTTTCGGCGCTTTTCCTGGTCACCGTTCCCTCTGCCGGGGCCTGTCGCTCCGTCACCATCGTCGAGGCCTCTCTTCTTGCCGGCACCATCGCGACCCGACCCGGCCCCACTACCGCCGCCGCCCCCGGCACCACCAAAGTCGGGCGAGCCGTTGCTCGAGACTTGGCCGGGAGAACACGATCTCACCCACTCAATCACCTTTGCTAGCACAAGTGATGCTATCCGGTCCTTCAAAGTAACTGCGGCAGCCAGAAGAGCAGGGTCCAGTGATGTCGCATCAAACGCCTCATGGAAGGACTCGTCTGTCTCATGCGAGACTTCCGACATGGACTCGTCCGCATCGGTTGTGTCAATCTCCTCGAGGCTCTCCAGCTCAGGATGGCCTGCGACAGAGGTACCGGGAGTATCCTGGTCCATCGGGTTGGAACAGATGGACGGTAAATACGTCGTGTTATCCGTCTCTGGAGACGTCACCTCTTTAATCGATCCATGCCGCGGGATCGAGAGGTAACCATTGTCAGTGTGCTCACCAATACTTTGCCGCCGCATGGAGGTGGCCTCGTGATGTGAAAATCCGGCCTCTGAGCCCTGTTCGTCGATGGTGCTCAACCCGGACTTGCTAGCAGTCTCGATCTTGTCCTCCCCACATGCATCGGGGTCCTGATGTGGCGGGATGCCCTCCATCTCCTCGTCAATGGAGACATCGTCTCTGTACAGCTCTGGCAGGCGATTCTTGTGGATGCGACGTTGTTGAGCAACCCAGCCAGCGGCAGTGACTTGATCCGACACGGAATAGTCCAGAGAAGCTATCCAGGACGAGATTGGGCGTGGGGGGTCGCGGTGTTGGACCGCTGCACGGGGATAATGGGCAGTGGGTAATCCTCCATGTCATGTTCTCGAAGACGGTGTGAGTCTCGGCTATTATTAACGGAAGACGAAGGCACCATGTACGGGTGCTTTCTCGATACCGACGCTCGCGTATGCTGCGAGCTGGATCTGCCGATGGCGTCCCAGGTGCTGGTTGCCGACGAGATCGTTGATGAAGGCCTTGTGAAGATGGACTCGGCGATGGAGGTCGGGGCAGTGTCGTTGGACGCCCTTCGTATGGGTAGGTCACGTTCCGAGGGGTTGTCTGCGATGGTCGAAAAGAAGCCGCTGTCGTATGGAGCACCTGCTCCCGCGGTTTGCTGAAATGAGTTTATAGATGTTTGCGGATGACTCTATTGAACATGTCAGCGGCCGTATTAAATGGCCCTTCTTCGCTATTATATGCTCACATATAGATCCTGAGCTAGACCTTCACTGTTGTCTTGAACGTTGACTGGGGTATTTGGTCGTGAATCTGAGAGAGTCAGTGGGAGCCGCAAGGAGAGAACAGCCGAGCTTACTTGATGTGTCGAAATCGTGGGATTCCAATTGCAGCGCAGTCGTCGACCTGTTGACAGACTTGTATTGAGTGCCAATGCCCGCGAGGTCGGTTGATCCACGCTCGTTTGATCCGGCGTGATTGAACCCGAGGTCGTGTGGGAAAGCAACGGGCGCCGACGTGATTCTCCACTCACGGCGTGTGACACTTCTTATCGACGTCGTGTATTCCTTGAGCCTATCGGGCAATTGCCAAATGCTCTGCGTCTTTTTGGTCGTTGTCTCGGCCCTAAGAAGGGGCATGCTCTCTGTCTGTTGCAGCTCGGACAACGGTCGCTCAACAGACAATAGCCGCCCAGGGTCGGATCGAGGGAGGATTTTCTGCCCTTGTGTAACGTCTGTGGCCTGGTATTCGGGAAGAGTGTCTTGCGGCGTTGCATCCGACTTCCCGAGTCGCTCGACCTCACTGGGCAGATGGAGGCCACTCGCCATCTTCTCTTTGAGAGGCACCGACCAGCGAGACCTTGTGTATGAGTGGAAAAGGCGGGGAGGTTTGAACTGATTAAGGTATCTCTTTCCTTTGTCCTTGATGAGTCCCCCAAAGGACCGAAGGGGCGCCTTGGGCTCGCACAGCGCATTTTGCTGGACCGACCGGCGGTCAGCGGCACTGGGGAAAGGCATAGTGGACGTATGCTTTTTGCGCCTCTGGAGGTTTGCGCTGGGCGGGCGGAGCGAGGCGTGGCAGCGCGCAATAGTTGGGCGCAGACTATAAGTCGAACAATGGCGAGACTTGAAGAAGAGGATGAAAGAAGGCCTCGACGGGCTGGCGCAGATTGATGGATGGATGATGCTGTCAGCCACGGAATGGATCCATTCCATCATTTCCATCGGAGGCCGACATGGGATGACCACCTGCCAGGCGCTCTTGCCTTTGCGAACCATCAGCCATCAGATGCATCAGACCCCTGCTTGACATCAGCCCTGCCTAAATTTAGAAGAGGCAGCCGGGCACTCTCTTCAATCCATTTGATGATCCCTTTACAGAGGATTAGCTTATGGGGAATACGCGTCAAAGGAGCAGAATTGACTCCCAGATAGTAAATGACTTTGCCGTCTCATTGTTCCTTCATCTGCTCATACAAAGAAAGCATGAGCGTTGGACAGATCGCGGATGATCTGGCTGGTGGACGCCTGCAGCAAATGGAAGCCTACACCCCCTGAAACTGCCTACTGGGCTGGCTGCCTACAGCTAACGGGAAACGGATGGGCGACAGGGGTGGACGGTTTTGCGCGTTGCGCAGAACCAGAGCTCGCAGAACCACCACCGCGCAATTCCCGACCTCTGTCAAAATGAGCAACGCCATGGCAGCAAAGCGCGTTTATTGTAAAGCTGTGAATGCCATCACGATACTATCAGCATACAAGATCCCAGGGTTCGCGCAGAATGAGATTGCAATCATGCGCAGGCAGAGGGAGCAATATAAGATGGATGGCAGATGTGCAGTCAAAAGTAAACAATACATTCCTCACGAATAGACAAGTCAATCTATTGAAGCAATTCACCTATCCCGTTGCGCGTCACAATGCCCGCCCAACCTGCAACCGCCTCAATGGTTCCCAACTGCGGTTCCTGCGCCTCCGTCACAGGGTTTGTCTCCGTCGCCCATTGAGAGCGCTGCCGCTGACAAAAAAGTGCGAATAGCGGTGACAACACAGAAACGACGCGGGCGCCTGCATCAAAGATCTCGCCCGCCATGCTGCGTTTTCTGACAGAGCCGGCTTCTGTTACAGACGTCATTCATCAGCTTGCTCCTGGCAAGCCCCTCAAGTGCAAATGCTGAGGAGAAAAGGTGGCTGTGCACGGGGCTGAAGCAGGGGTGCAAGTCGTGATCCACATCAGCTGGGCGGATCAATCTCATCATCTCATTACATGCAGGCATAATGGGTTAAAAGGAAGCAGGCAAGGAGTTCGGGGCGTTGGATGGTTGCGTATGATAATTCAGGCGCTTGGCCGCCGTTAATAACGAATCTGACATTGTTAAAGTCTTTGCAATTGTACGTGCATCTGATAACTTCCCATCTCATCCACGTGAATCATGACCTCAGTTCTTTAGCACCCCCAGATCCGCAGTCTTGGTTTCGATGAGGGTGTGAACCACTATCCAGAGGGCGGCCTTTATCTATTATAATGTTAAGTGAGTACCTGTATGTGTAGAAAATAAGTCAGTTTGATCTCCCTCAGCAATGACTCCTCTACCATTAGCTGAAAAAAATGGTGGTCCAGGGTAGGGTGGATGCAACTGGGTGGATCACGAAAGCGCGTCTGTTGGTCTCACGGGCCACAAAAGACTGGCAATTATCAAGCCCAGTAGAGCATCGCAAAATAGATTGATCTTCGTTATCATTATTATGCCTCTTGTTCATCAAGCGACTGCAGCCTCGGCCGCAATTCTTCAAAGTTCGACTTGCCCTCCTCGTCGGGGTACGCCTGGAACACTTCTCGCCGCATGATCCTCCTCGGTGCTCTTCGACCCGTGAACATCTCGAACTGAGCAAAGCCTTGCTCGGGCAACATGTCCAGCCCGTCCATGCTAACCCACCCCCGAGAGGACTCTTTTCTGAACTGAGCCAAGAATGGCGTATCCAACGTCTTGTACCCAAGCTCAATCGCGACGCCTCCCGTGCGGCTTCCCAGCCACTCGTCCGGAAGAGTCAAGTCAGGCGCAGGCACGTTTCCGATTCGATGCGTTGGAATGCACGAAATGACGACTGTAGGCAGGCGAATATCTGCAGGCCAAGCATTCTCAAGCGACTCTATGACGTGGAACCGAGCCACCTCACTCCCAGCGCTGAGAAGCTTAAAGTCCTTTCTCTGAAGGAGTTGCGTAAAGTGCGACACCATCTTCCGGGCGTTCTGAGGTGTGCGGTTGTAGACGACGATGTTCTTGATGCCCACTTGGAGCATCGCGTAGACCGTGGCTCGCGCCATTCCGCCGGCTCCAATGACGAGACCGCAAGTACTCGAGACAACAGCATTTGCGGGTGACAGACCACGTCGGATGCAGGCGCGAATTCCGATCCAATCTGTGTTCTCGCCGTAAAGGGCCTTGATTGGCCCAGACTGATTGACACGGTCGAAAAAGGCTGCCCCCGTTGGTATTGAGCCATCTTCGTTCAGAGAGCGAATCGGGATGAGAGTGTTGACAGCCCCGATCGCCCGAGCGTGGTTGCTCAACGAGTGTGTCAATGTGATGATCTCAACCTTGAAAGGGAGGCCGATTGAAGCGCCCGCAAATTTGGAGTCCTCGATCAGATGCCTGATCCCCCGCAGAGAGGAACAAGAGACCGGCTCGTATGTGTGCGGAACTCCACATGCTGTCAATGCGCAGGTGTGCATCGCGGGTGACAAGCTATAGCTGACGTTTGTTCCAAAGACGTAGAGCTTCATCTGCTCGTAGATGAACGAGGAGAAGAGCGCCTTTGTCGCTCCTACCGCAGTGATGCAAGGCGTGATGGGTGGCTTCGGATTCACCCGCTCTAATGAATCCGGGCGGACGACTGTGAGGATGCGATTGAATGCCGCGGAATTGCAACCAAGAGGCCCAGAGTTGTAGGCGACCAACGGAATTTTGGGTCCCTGCAAAGCATCGACAGACGATCTCAAATGATTGATCCGGAAGTTGTCTTCGACAGTGGCGGCTGGGCGAATCAATCTCGCCAAGTGGCAGCCCAATGTGTTGGCCTTTTTGTACCAGCTCATCCACATCGGAGACTCCCAGGGCGGGGGATCTGTGATGATGAAGGCGTTTCCAATAATCTTGGTTCTTTTCCGGACCTTTAATATTCGAGAGATGTGCGAGTCCTCCAGCCGAAGGTCGACTGTCATCATCTCCGGGGCGAGACGAACGGTGTGGTGGATCAGATCCAAGTAGACACGAAGGACGTCGTCGGTTGCTGTATGTGGGAGAAATAGGTGTAGTATTATGGGTAGGATCGTACTTCTTCTGACAATGCCTATGCCTTTGGTGATGTCGGCGAGTAGCTGGCTGCTCGTTTCGGCCGTGAGAGTGCCCGCTTCTGCATGGTCGGCCAGGTCATGGACCACGATTTGGACCACGTCTGCTCCAGTGACGTGATCTTCCGTGTCCACAGAGTCGTCTAGGGCATCCGAGAGAGGAATTGAGGTGGCATAGGTGAACCGCCGTTCCTCTGGCGGGATCCTTGCGAGTGGAAAAGCCGAGTCCGTGAATGGGATCGTCCCAGCTGGGTAGATCAGCGAGAGGAACTTGAGAAAGTGTCTCTCGACGTGCTTCAAGGTCAAGTATGGGGCGGGAGTCCTCTGGGCCAGAGATACTCGTGCGAGGGATGACCTGGCCGGCTTCTCTGAGACGTTAAAGAACTCAAAGTTGGTGCATGTCCTGAAGATGGCGTTGCTGACGCCGAGGAGGTTCCGGATCTTGGCCTTGTCGCGGAACTTGAGGTGATTTTGGATGGCATCGGCGTCGCGAACGACGTGAATGACAGGGTTGGTGGCAGCAAACTCCCGCAAGAGGTTCTGAACACGGCTCTCCATCCAGGAGCAGACGAGGATGCAGCCAGTACGGTGACGATCCAGGGCATTCTGGAGGACCTTGGCTTGATGCTTGTAGCATTCGGCTGAGCCATGCTCGGCCTTGTAAGCAGCACTCGAGAGACCTGAAGTCTTTTGGAAAGCTGTCTCAAGGTCTATCACTTTGCGATCCATGGCGGACGACGCCATGATGGCCAAGGTGGACTTGCCAGCACCACGAATGCCGGCGAGGAGGATGGATGCATCTGGGATGAACTCGGGGACTTCCCCAGTCAACGGAGGAAAGGTCGGTGAGGGCGTACGAGTAACTGCATCTTGTTGCTCTGGCCGATTCGAGGATGGTTGCGATTGAGATTGAGATCGAGATCTGGGTTGCGACTGGGAATGGAGCGTTTCGGTCAGCGTGAGTGTCTGCGTCTGCTCCGTCTGGGCCTCGCCGTTGCGACTGGAGATGCCATGACCATGATCCCTGATTTTACCAAGGCCATTAGATCGTAGCATCATCTCCTCGTGGCCCAACATGGCCCCGAGGGATCTCTTGACGCCTGCCATCTCTGGTCGGTTACTGGCTTGGTCAAGCAGAGAGGCGGGATGAAAAAGCCATAGCGATGGGTTGTCTGGGTTATCGGGCCATCCGAGTCTTTAGAGGCGTACAGAGGAGAGTCAGAGAAGGGTCAGAGACAAAGAAACAGCGATAATCGTCACATGTAGACGCAGGACGGGACGGAGATGGCCGTGAGAGAGAATGTGAGGGAACAGACGAAATCCTGGGGAGGCTAGTGGTGATTGGTCGGGTCAGCATTTATCCGCCCCGCTTTCGTGTCACGGCCAATGACGCCGTCATGATTCGAGCTGAATCGTCATCTCCAACCCATCTCCGAGTCTGAGATATCCCCAGGACCCCGGATTCTCCCCGCATTGCAACTCTCAGGATGCGATTGACGATGGCACGGTGCTTGCATCTTTGAGAATCATCGTGCTGCTTTGGTATGGCGCCAGTATCGTACGAGCTTCCTGTCAGCGGCCTATTCCTTCTCCTCCTCGCCATGCTCCTGCAAGCATCGTAGCTCGCCAGTCGCCCACCACTCGCCTCCGCACTCCAAGCAAGCAATGCCGCCGAGGAAACGCGAACACGATGCGGACACACTCAATGCTCCCGCGAGTACCGCGCCCGCCAAACGACAGAGAGTCTCCCTCGCCTGCGACGCGTGCCGTACCGCCAGAGAGAAGTGTGATGGCGGCCGTCCTCACTGCGGAACCTGCACGGCGCAGAACCGGCCATGCTCGTACACCCCTGCGTCCCGCAAGAGAGGCGTGCAGACGGGTTATCTACGAACCATTGAGCTCTCCCTCGCCTGGCTGTTTGAGCAGGTTCCTGACTGCGAGGGAGCTCTGCATCGTCTACTTACACAGAATGACGGAGCGGACGGCACCCGCATCCTCGCGACCAAGGACAAAGCTGGCCATCGACTCTATCGCCGGTGGAATAAGAGCCGCGTCCACAAGGACATTGGACGACTCCTCTCGGATGAAAGACTCCTCGGAACGACACTTCGGCAGACGATTCGGAGACGGAAGAGAGCATCAGCCCAGCAAACCCAGCCCTCTTTGAGCCCAAGTCATCTCCCGGATTCTCACTCCAAGGCGCAAACCTTTCACAAGCAGATATACCTGCAAATACCTATCACTTTAGCGGCATCGCTGAGCTGCAGGCGCCAAACAAGCTGACACTCCCTCCGAACTGGAAGCGCCTCATCGACATCTACTTTTGCTACACCCATAGCTGGCTCCCGATTGTCGAGCGGGAGATGATCACCAGCACTGCCTTGGCCTATCCATCCGAAGGCCTCACTCTGGAGGCAAACCGCTCCTCCGCTCTACATGCCCAGCTCTGGGCTGTCTTTGCCGTGTCTTCGTTTCAAAACGCAGCGTCCGAACCCTTCCACAACCACGGATTCTCACCGAGCAAGATCTACTTGATTGCTCGACAACTTATACCCTCCGACGATGAGAGTCTGGAACTACCTCATATCTCTTCCCTCCTCCTCCAGTCACTGGTCCTCTTGGGCCAGAAAAAGACCATGTCAGCATGGCTGCTCATTGGCAAAGCGTCACGCCTTGCCCTCCATGGCCGAGCAAACACAACACACATGTTCCCGGTCAAAGAAGGAGGAGAGGCTTCTCTAAACCACGCCGAAGTTAGAATACTAGCTGCTAGCTTCGTCTTGGACTCACTGGCTTCCCTCTGTCTCGGCCAGTCGCAGGTGACCTCGGGCATTCGGTATAGTCTGCCTGCTGTCACCATCGTCGAGTTGCTGAACTTGAACGAGCCATGGGCCCCGGTATCAGGGTTCGGCAAGGCATATGAACACCGAGACAGTCCAACGCCGGAATCGACGTCACCCCTGCCAACATTTCAGCAACTGTTTGCTTTTTGTAGGCTCTGGGCTGCCAGCATGGATGCAAGAATATACGATGGTCCCACTTCCCGCAGGATCACCCCTGAAGATCTGGTCAGAAGTCTGGACGCACAGTTTTCGTTCTGCAACTCGCTCATCTTTGGGGGCTCGACTCCAGCTGTTCCGTCAGCTTACCTGCTGCAAGGCATGTTCTTGACCATTACCCTGGATCTGGTGCCTGGCCACAGGCCATCGCTTTTCTCCAACTTGATAGAGGTTGTCGGGTCGTGTCTGGAGACATTCGGACCCGGTGGAACGCCCCCATCGTCGTCACCTTGATGGAGATTGTGCAGCGCCATGGCCACGGCGGCCGGATGCAAGAACACGACAAAGTTAAGTGGGATGCGGCCTTGAAAGCGCTCACGGACGTCTGGAAACCCAGCAGTTCAGGATCAGAAGGGCCTAAAAAGCATCAGGACAACATTGGAGGGGTGGATCCTGTGCGTGGCCCAATGGCCGGGCCAGTATTCATGGATGAGATATCAACCGCCTCTCATCGCACCGGGCAGACGGCGCCCTTGACCTCAGGAGAGCTGGAGCATGAACTTAACCGGATGCAACAGCGTCAAAAGGAGCAGCAGTTCTTGTCGTACGAGCGGCAGAGGTATGCGGGCAACTCAGACACCAGTCCTGGGACATCGCAGTCTCTCTACCCAGTCACGCCCAGCCTGACGTTTCAGTCCCCTCCAGTCAACGGCGGCCCGCCTCTGCTGCAGACGTCGCACATACCAAGCCAGCTGGTGGATTACGACGCCATTCTGGAAGAACTCGGATCCATAGACTGCGGCGACAGCATCGAGGTGGACCCCCAGTTCATGGCCAACCTAGGGTTTGCGCCCGGCTGCGACCTGGGCGAGATGTTTCACGGCGACTTTGGTACATGAATTAATGCAAAAACAATTAAACCGATATTTCCGGTGTCCCAATGGCATCGCGTGGGTGACCCTGTGAGTGAACCTGCGAGTGAACCGTGCTTGGGGTGAGAGCACACCGTCACCTCAGCGGAGGTCGGTCTTGACTCTTATGTGAGGCCACAGAGGTGTTTACCTCTCAAGGATGTCGACCGTGACAAGACACGTCATACGCCAAACTGGAAATTCCAGCACCGTACATTTTGGCGGTATAATGCTGCCCTCGAGTCTCTGTCGCACAGGTGGTCTCATCTACCACCAGTCACACCAGAAGCACACCAAGCACACCGAGCCTTGTGACCGAGGGACGAGCTCCAACTAGGGCGAGGGCTGAGACTTCATCCCCCGTCGCTAGCGAAACAAGGTTAGATCCGCGAGCACATGGTGGTTCTCATGCGGAGTCCCCAGAGATGACCGAGTCAAGGGTGTGGCGTGCTGGATAAGTCTTTATCCCTAGGGGCTGCCAACTCACACACTCTCCGCGCTGAGCAACGCCCAGCACCCTGTTCGTCACCCCAGAAATCAACTGATGACAATATGATTCTTTTGCTTCGACGGAAGCGAGTTCATCCCCCACAAAGTAACCCCGCAAACCCCGGATCTATCTCCAACTCTGGAGGCGAGCGGTTGGGGAAAGGAGATTTGAACGTGGTGTCGAGTTGCCGCGGCCCTTTTGGCTAGAAGCACAGACAAAATTCGAGAAGCTAGGGGGGACTATGGGTCGAGCGTTGCAACCGATATAAAAGTTTGCCTCCCAGCGGAGGTTTGATCGACTTCTTCAACACCACAGTCCGACACTGGCAACTGGACATCTCTTCTCATCAATCGCCTCTGATCTCAGTCATTCTTTGGGTTCCCAGACTGCATTGGCTTTCATCATGGGCATCCTCACCCTCAAAGAAGACCGGCCCACGCCGAAGGAGGTGTACAACTGGCGCGTCTACGCATGCGCCGCCACTGCATCATTCGCGGCATGCACGATAGGTTACGATTCCGCTTTTATCGGAACAACCCTCGCGCTGCCCTCATTCGTCGAAGAGTTCAGCTTTGCCGACTACAGCCCAAGCAAGCTCGCGCTGCTCAAGCAGAACATCGTCTCGGTGTACCAGGCCGGTGCCTTCTTCGGCAGCTTGGGCGCCTATGGCAGCAGTTACTTTCTCGGCCGGCGGTACTCGCTCATCCTCTTCTCCCTCATCTTCATGCTCGGCGCGGGCATGATGCTGGGCGCCAACTCGGATCGGGGTCTTGGTCTGATCATTGGTGGACGTGTCCTTGCCGGTATCGGCGTCGGTGGCTGCTCCAACATGACGCCCATCTACATCTCTGAGCTGGCTCCTCCCGCCGTTCGAGGCCGTCTCGTCGGTCTTTACGAGCTTGGCTGGCAGGCTGGCGGCCTTGTCGGCTTTTGGATCAACTACGGAATCAACAAGCACATGCCCTTTTCTCCCGGTAACAACGAGAAGGCATGGCTCATCCCCTTTGCTGTCCAGCTCATCCCTGCCGGTCTCTTGCTTGTCGGTGCCCTCTTCATCCCCGAGTCTCCTCGATGGCTGTTCTCCAAGGGTCGTCGCGATAAGGCTATCGAGAACCTCTGCTGGATGCGAAACCTTGACCGAGACAACCTCTACATCGTCGAGGAGATCAACTTTATCGACACGGACATTGAACGATATCACAACGACGTTGGCGCTGGCTTCTGGAAGCCTTTTGCCGCCCTCAAGGACAAGAAGGTCCAGTGGAGATTCCTTCTCGGTGCTCTTCTCTTTGTCTTCCAGAATGGTAGGCTTTCATGATCACAGGCTATAAGACAGACAACTAACATGATTTTCTCAGGCTCCGGTATCAACGCCATCAACTACTACAGCCCGACCGTCTTCAAGAGCATCGGCATCACCGGCACAAACACAAGCTTCCTCACGACCGGCATCTTTGGCGTCGTCAAGACGGCCCTCACATTTGTCTGGCTCATGATCCTCATCGACCACATGGGCCGCCGAAACCTTCTCATGATCGGTGCCGCCGGTGGCGCTTTCTGCATGTACTTTATCGGCGCCTACATCAAGATCGCCAACACCGAGGCCAAGCTCGAAGCGGGCGAGGACACGAGCCTCTCGTCGGGCGGCATCGCCGCCGTCTTCTTCTTCTACCTCTACACGGCCTTTTACACACCCTCGTGGAACGGCACGCCCTGGGTCCTCAACTCGGAAATGTTTGACCAAAACACTCGATCCCTCGGCCAGGCCAACGCCGCCGCCAACAACTGGTTCTGGAACTTTATCATTGCGCGCTTCACCGAGCAAATGTTCAACGCCTGGGGCTACGGTGTCTACCTCTTCTTTGCCTCCCTCATGGTCCTCTCTGTCTTCTTTGTCTTCTTCTGCATCCCCGAGACCAAGACCATCCCCTCGAGTCCATGGACAGGCTGTTCGAGGTCAAGCCCGTCTGGCGGGCCAACAAGATCATCCTAGAGGAGCTCAAGCAGGAGGACGCCGAGTTCCGGCAGAACGTTGACGGTGTGGATCTGCACGAAGACAAGGTCAGCTCTGAGCAGGTTGAGACCAAGATGCCTTGAGGGGTGCGTGTGGATTGGTGTACATAGGGGGTTTGGAGATTGTATTATAGGCTTCTGAGGCGTGCTACCTATTAGTTTGCTTTAGGAGCAGAACTTGAACCATAAAGTACTACTATAAGCACATATTTATTAACATTTATCTCTTACTTTGTTGATTGCGGATTGTGAGCAACTGATTGTAATGTCGAAAGGTGCAAAGGATCTTGTATCCGCAGGAGAGGGAGACTGTCCGAGGCTCACCTCCCTACAATCCCCGGCGGTATCGCTGCAATCGGGAGTGGGTATACGGTAGCTGCATTGACCGACATAGTGTAGATCTGTGAGTGTGACAAGGTCTCTTTATTAGCGTTCTTCGTGTTAGTAAACTTGATAAAGATAGCTACGTAATGACTGTGTACAGGTAAAGAGGGAACGACGGGGAAGATGACCCATTGCTGACAGTATAAAAAACCTCTATCAGACATTATGCGCCAAGGATACACACCCAAGCCTTCTGTGAATTTTTCGGAGGATGGGTTGCTTGATCCTACAAGGATATGTGTGATGCACGTGGAACTACAGCCCGCAAGTTCGCCTGCCAATACTATTGTGGCAAATAAGCATTGAACCCAATACTTAAAAGCAAGTATTAGGAGCCAATGGCTTGTTGTGTGTATCTTCACCGCCATGCACTCAATAACTAGATTGGACCACGCTGTAGAAAGCGAGTTTGAACGGCACAGTTGTTGACCGGACCACCCTGGAGCCAACAGAGACACAGCCGTGCCCTGTGAGAGTAGTGAATAAGGTATAGAGATTGGGGAGTGTGCGATCTCCGAATCGAATGTGGCTGGCTGAATAGTGCAACGCGATCGAATAGATCATTGCATCATCTAGACGTGGATGGGAGGTGGGAGCCAACCGGCTCCGTACGGAGATCCGGCCCCACACCGTATCTCCGTCCACACCCGCTCCGCCCGGCCCGGATATCTCGGACCCGTCACTCCCCGCCGCCGAAATTCCAACCTAACCTCTTTGATCACAAATTTGCGGGGGATCCTCGTAGCACGCCATCGCTTCTGCTCGCGACACGCAGCTGATCCTGCACCTCTCCCATGACATCCTCGAGCTGGCTACACCATGAACGCCTGGAAGGCAGCTTCCAACAAACAAGGATCCCCACCACGGGCCTCCGCGATCTGACCTACGCGCTCGGGTCCGTCTTCAACATCGTGATCCAGTGGGCCGTGGCTTTCAGCATCCCCTACCTGATTGACAAGTCGCATGCTGGTCTCGGGTCTAAGGTTGGCTTCATCTTTGGTACGACTGCGTTCATGGCTACGCTGTTTTCGTGGTTCTGCGTTCCCGAGTGCGGAGGCAAGACTCTGGAGGAGATTGACGAGCTGTTTATCCGGGGTGTGCCTATTAGCAAGTTCCGTACGGCGCAGCTTGGTTCTGACTTGGAGGGCTCGGAGAGTGGCGAGGTTTTCAAGAGGAGTCCTTCCAAGACTAGTGTGGTGGAGGACACCCGTGCGGCTTGAGATTGCCAGGAAACAAGACCGGGAATCGCCTGAAGACCGGACTTACAGAAAGAGGTGGATCTAAGGTTAGTGATAATCTTGTTCTATGTCGGTAGCTTGAGAATACACTTTCTTACTTCAATCTGCACATATAATGTTATCGTGAATACTCTCTCATCTGTATTGTGGTGGTGAACCAACTTCGTTCTCCGTGTGGTGTTAGAGCCGTGTCCTCCACTAATCTGCCCAAGCCCCGTGTGACTGCCAATGTGAGGTCCCCTGTCAACCCCAGACGGAGACGACGGGGAGAGACGGACGCAAGTGGGGTCTCCTGGTGCTCCGTCTTGCCCCGTCAAGTCCGTGAGACATGCATACGCGCTAGTCAAGGAACAGGGTCCTTGAAGCTGTCAATGGTCTTGGCTCTGGGGCTGAGCTTGAACTTGAGCAATACAAATCCCCCAGACGGCGCCCTTCGTCCTGTCCATGCTCAGTACTGCACCCCAATCTTCACCATGGGCTCCCTTCCTACTTCGAAACGACCCAACTTCCTCGTCATCGTGGCCGATGACCTGGGATACAGCGACATTGGATGCTTTGGCTCCGAGATTGCCACTCCGGCTCTCGATCGCCTCTCAGAGACCGGTGTGCGGTTGACAAACTTTCACACCGCTTCAGCATGCTCGCCGACGAGGAGCATGCTGTTCTCGGGGACGGACAACCACATTGCCGGTCTGGGGCAGATGACGGAGCACATGGCCAGGAATAGGGACGCCTACAAGGGCAAGGAGGGATATGAGGGGTATCTCAACTTTAGAGTTGCTGCTTTGAGCGAGATCCTTCAAGATGCTGGTTACCATACTATTATGTCTGGGAAATGCTAAGCTGCCGAGTCACATGTCGCATCTCCCCCTTTTGACTAACACGTACCTTCGCAGGCACCTGGGTACAAGCACAGAGACGGCGCCCTGCTCCAGAGGCTTCGACAAGAGCTACGTCTTCCTCTCTGGATGCTGTAACCACTTCAACTACGAGCCGCAACTCGACGACCCATCCACCTCACTGGCCTCTACAGGCGCCTCGAGAGGTTATCAACAAGTACAAGGGACGCTACGATGATGGGCCTGCGGCGTTGCGCACGCGGAGGCTGGCAAAGCTGGTCGAGTTGGGCCTCATACCCGAAGGTGTTGAGCCGGCTCCCACGACACTCGAGGCTTGGGATAAAATGTCAGCGTCCGAACAAGCCGAGTCGGCGAGAAAGATGGAGGTTTACGCCGCTATGGTCGATCTCATTGACTCAAACATCGGCCGCGTGGTCGACTACCTCGAGTCCATCAACGAGTTGGACAACACATTTGTCCTCTTCATGTCAGACAACGGAGCCGAGGGTGCCATGCTAGAGGCCATACCGATGATGGGCAGTGTGGGAACGGTCCCCAAGATCATCAACAAGTACTACAACAATTCGCTCGAGAACATGGGCATGGCGGATTCTTATATCTGGTATGGACCTGGCGGGTGTTCCTTCTCCGGGGAAGCAGTTTAGAGGAAGAGAAGTCGTCCCCATGAGGGGCTCATCGTGGGTTTCCCACCTGGGGAATTAAACACCCTCGTTCCACAACGAAGAGAAGGAGATTACAGGTTGGGAGCTCTTTGGGCTTCGCGCTATCCGAGAAGGGTACTGGAAGGCGCTGTACATGAATGCGCCCCGGGGAAAAGACAGGTGGGAGCTGTATGACATGCAGAATGACCCTGGAGAGCTGAATGACCTGGCCGAGGAGAAGCCTGAGATTTTGGAACGGCTGATCAAACACTGGGAGGTGTATTACGCAGAGGCGGGCATGTTTGACCCTGGGCATGACTTTCCGGTCACACGAATTTGAGTATCGCGGCATTGAGTAGCGAGCCGTCCAAATCTCGAAGCCCTAACCTGTAACTTCTGGAGTACCAATTATCGGATGTGTCATGTCTTGGCAAGTGGGAGCGGTGTGATGGCGAGGCTTCCCGTCATGAGTGCGTCAATGGTAATGCGCTAGGTAACGCTTGTAAAACTACCCAACTATCAAGCTATCACCAAGTCGACTTCTACCGCCCAACTCTGGCCACGTCAGAGCAGATATAGAGCCCGCCTCAAGCGGTGGTCCATTAGCCGGGTTCCATCTGAAATGGGAACATTGTTCTCCAGCCGGATCTGCCTCAGAGACTGGGCATCAATTACCACCCCTGATAAGCCCAAGTAATGAATTGCGTCTCCATGAGATCTGATCTGCCCCATCACCCGCGTTGTCTTGAGGTCGAGGCCATGCAGAACGCCAAGTCTGTCGAGAACGCGTTGCCACATCTGAGTGATACGGGGCCGGTCCAGGTTGAACGCGTCGGTTCCGTGCCAGGTGATGGAAGCATCCTCCCGGTTGTATATGAATGCATTGGCCTTCCCCCTGCGACCGTACCAGAGAAACATGAAGCGTAGCTTTGGAGCTACGATCGCGAATTGGGCAGCTTCGCGCAAGAGATCGACAAGTCTCGACTCCCAGCCATCCCCCGAGATGTCAGGGTCCAGGAGCGTGGATGTCAGCGCAAGGAACTTCATGTTTTCCCACCCAGGCCTGAGATGCGTGCAGGCTTCGAAGAAGAGCTTGGCGTCGACCAAGAACGAAGCCGAGAGTTGTTCCAGGAGGACGCTCGCCGTCGCGATGGCTGCAGTCAAAGATCTGCTCGGGGATGTGATTGGGTGGCCGAGAGTTTGGAGGTTAAAGCCCGGATTGAAGTCCTCGAAAACCATCAGTGTCTTGAGGCGGGGTGGGAGGTGATGAGCGATGATGGTGCTATAGCCTGCAGTCTGCATGTTAGTTTTCCCCAGCCCTCATCTCGTCTAACGAGATTCTCACTCTTACGACAGCCTGCAAGCCATCTCCCCCAGTCAAACGGCCTCCAAGGCTCGAGGTGCATGTGCTCGAGGCCACGCAACGCGTGAACGAGTCGACAAAAGAGTTGAGGGTCGAAAAGGCGACGGCATTGTCGGCGAATGAGCAATGTTTGCACGGCTTTCGTTGGAACAAAACCCGGCCTTGCCCCAAACATGGGGCAGTGGACTCGGTGTATAGCGTCCGGGAAGGGTAGATCTCGCTCTTGGTCGTACCAGCCGTGAAGTCCGTCAACAAACGCAGGCGGTGCACCGGAAGCGTCGTCCTCAGTCGGATCTCCGACGTAGTATCCCTTGAAGAAGTGCTGTTTGTCGCTGGGTGAGTACATGTTGATCTCCAGCGTCACCCTGCCCGGTGTCCAGCGGCGGAGAATCAAAAGGAAGGTTTGCAAAGTCCTCCCAACGGTGGAGCTGTTGCGAAAATGTACGTCTCCATCACCAATCGTTCGACACTCTGAGCAGAGATACACGTCAAAGTCGATGCTCAAACAAATTTTGCTGACAAGATGCTCTCTCTTTCCTGTCACTAATGAGTCGAAGTCGTCCATTTCCCGCCTCCTGACCAAGAGCGATCGAAACGTCCTGGCCTCGACTTCGGCTTGCCATTCCCTCGAGATACACGCGAGGTGGGCCACACGGGGTTCTTCGAAAGCCGCCGCGATGATTCGCTGGCGGAGCTCCAGAGGCAGGTCGGGGAACGAGAAAGGCGCCATCGGGTAATGATGAGACGATAAATGCTCGAGGGTTGATACGGGCTGTGGTTGATGATGGAAGAACTTTGGTTGACGAGACGAAAGGATCCGGTGCCATCAGACGAGGAGCGTTGGTGACTTGAGTCAGGCGCGAGTTGACGATTGGACCTGCTGTCGTACATGAATTTGGATCATCAAACCAGGGCAAAACTGCAACGTACCTACCTACCTTTCAGCAGGTACCAAGGTTGTAAGGCCATATGGAAGGCCATATATAGGTAGGTCCATTTCAATACCTACCTGCCCAGCTAATGTCAAGTCCAGTCCAGTTGCGGCCAAGACCGGCTGTTGGGATCCACGGACAGCTTTCCCCGCGTCAACCCTCGGTAGTGTCATGAAAGCTCCCGCCTCCCCCGCAAGTTGGAGGTTAGTCAATAGACCTGATCCATCCGTATGGGCTGACATGAACCAGAAAGAGATGAAATAGCTTTGGACTCTGAGTCAAAGGTTCTGGCTTATCGATAATTCTAAAGAGGGACGTGCTGATCACGCAATATAACGCCATCTCCGCTTGACCCTTCGGAGCCGGGACCCGGTTGTCATCTCCCGGCCTCTCCCCCTCGCCGAATCCCGCTCTTCCCCGTCTCCTCCGTCAAAAAGCACAACACATTGCGATGCCGTCCTCGTCAGGAACGAGTCCGCCCTTCCGCGCGACGCCCTCGTTCAACCTCCAGGCGCCGGTGCTCTCCGGCATTGACAGCCTCAATCAACAGCCAGAGGTCGTCGACGACGATGCGTCCCAAGGGTCCGGCAAGCGGAGGAGGCTGACGACGTCTGACTTTACGAGGAGGAAGCGCGCTGTTACTGCGTGTCAGTTTTGTCGCGTGCGCAAGACAAAGTGCGATAATGTCCGGCCAAAGTGTGGGTATTGCGTGCGACAGAGGGCCAAGTGTGTGTATGGAGAGGCGGATGATGTTGAGGAGGATGGCGAGGAGGTTGCTGTGTCGAACCGCCAGCTTATGGAGCGACTGGAGGAGATTAAGGAGATGCTTCAGCGGAATGGTGGATCCCGCTATGGTATCTCGGATAATGAGCCTTCGCTGCCGACTGCTGGCTCACCGCAGGCACAAACGGCGACGATCCCGTGGGCGAGGTTCTCTGCCAACACACCAAGACCACACGAGAACCACCCTCAAGGATTTCCGTTTGCTGCGCTTCGCTGCGAGTCTTTACTCAGATGGCCGGCCCTTCAGAGCATCGTCCCCAGCGACGCCCGGGATATCGACTCGTTCCCGCTCAGCGCAGATTATACAGAGAGTACCTTGCAAAACACGACGGGCGGTGGCAGCCAAGGCATAAACGAATCGGCGTTTGTTCCTTTGTGTCGCAAGTTCCTCGCCCAGGTTCATCCTCGGAATCCGGTGCTCGATGGGCATGAGCTCATGTGGCATGCTCGCTCCGTACAGGAAGATGGGTTGAAGTGGGATTCTTCATCCTGTTTAGTGGTAAGTCAAACCCGGTCTCTTTCTACCATCCAACGCTGATCAAGACTGCAGCTCCTGGCATGCGCATTGGCCTCATTCACAGACATGTGGAAAAGACCAAACGAGTATCCCATCCCCCCATCCCAAGAACAGCTCGACAGCCTGATCGACTCTCAAGAAAAGGCCAAAGCAGAGCCCTACTACGCCGCGGCACAAAAGAGGATGGGCCTCCTCGGAACACCATCCAGGACATACAGTGCTACTTTTTCGCCACAATCTTTGAAAAGTTTGCCCTCCGACCCCTGAGAGCCTGGTGCTGCATCCAGCAGGCGTGCTCAAGGCTCGAGACTCGGCTTTTGCAGCGTGGGGAGAGGCCTGGGGCGGCGTTTCGGGAGACGAGTCCTGAGGATTATCACCTTGAGCAGAGACTTTTTTGGTCTTGCTTTCGTGCAGAGAGGTAAGCCATGGTAGACTCCTTTCTGAATGAGAATGTTAACATCTCAAGTGAGCTGGTTTTTGAACTTGGAATGAGACCAAGTTCTCTAGAGAACTTTTCATACCCACAACCTTTCCCGTCACCGCCAGAAGGTCTTTTATCCGACTTTAGCCCAGCGACGGAGGGTCGTTGGCTGACCCTGACGAGGAGCAGCGCCAGGTCGATGAGAGAGGGTGGTGTTACTACTTGTCCGAGATATCGACCCGGCGTACTGTAGATGAGACGCTTAATCTGTTGTACAGGCACGGTGAGGGTTACTGGATGAAGAATCCTGGACATCTGGTTCGGCAGTATCACGAGTGCGAGCAGCAGATTTCTCTGTGGTGAGTTGACCCCCTTGCCTCAAAGGAAGTGTCCCAAACGCTCACTAACAATTTTAGGAAATATCACCTCCCTTCAGTCGTCCAGTTCGACGACGACGTATTACCAGACGAAGAATTCGCAGCAGCACTCCAAGGTCGCGCATCTCTCTGGCGCGAATACACCCTCCGCCCAATCCTCTACTACCTCCTCCACCACACCCCGAAGAGCCCGTCCACCCCGAAGCCAAACCCCTCGCCGAAAAGGAAATCCAAATCTGCGCCGGCATGCTCCACCGCCTCGCCTTCCACCGACGTCACGGGGGCACCTGGCTCATAGCCCGCAAGTCTTTCATGGCCGCCTGCATTGTTCTTGCCACTGCGGCCAACTCGCATCTGGTGGCTCCTCCCGAGGAGTGGAGGACGATCATTGCGATTGCAATTCAGACGCTTGAGAGGTGGGCGGGGGAGGCCTCTGATCTTCGTCGGATGGCGGATATTTTGGTGCATATGTATCGGGAGACGTGTAGGCAGAGAGGAGAGCTTGAATGAGAGACTTGAGGTGGCATAGGCTTTCTAATTTCAGGTTGTCTAATGCGACGGTCACAGAGTATCATGGCAAATGTGGCACGGGCTCTCCGAGGACCATAGTGCCAGAGCCTATGGCTACCGTCGCGCTCCCAGCAACCTACCTTTTGCTCTACACCTGCTACGCCTTGGCGTGGAAATCTTGGAAGCAGAAATGGCCGGAGTTTCTATATCACTATATCGGCAGGGCGCCTGCCAGAAAGGCGGCCAACGATAACATACTCTTATCCGCACAACTGTGTGGAAGGCTTGAGGTGTGGAAGGCTTGAGGTGCCCTTGTCCTGCGGGGCTTGATCCTACAGAGTCATTTTGCACAAAGGACATGTCACATGAAGTAGCGCCATAGTTTGATCCTTGAGCTCATGTCTCGTCTGCATAGGAGAGTAGGGTGGCCATGCTATACCCGCTCATCCGAGGACACCAGGCAATATATTGAGTGCATAGTCTTGCAATCTTTAAAGAGGCGCTACATCACACAAAACTCCCCTTTCTATTCGTAAAGATGCGTGTTATAATAGTCATCCCGGGCCCGAACAGAAAGAATGGACCCGGAGCCTGGTCCAGCATGGCGCATCAAGCCTGGCCTCTCACGTCGACACCACAGCGCCACTTGCCTGATCCCACCAACGCAACACGGCAGAACCAATTGTGAGAATATTTCCCTCTCTTACCGGCCGAAGATTGCTGCAGCCATGCTCAGCTGCCCCCGCCCTATCCTGGCAGGGAAGGGTGTGCCAGATGCAGCCCGCGCCGTTGGGGGTTAAAACACCGCCCCAGGAGCAATCACCTTTCAGCTTTGTGCTTCCTCTTTTCCCACCCGGCCTTGGGACAACTGTTCACCATGGCTGTCCCCTACTCGCCTCTTTTCAAAGACCAAGGCCAAACGCCGACTGAAACCGAAATTCCAAGCCATGAAGAGCACCAGCAGATGCCGCCTCGAACTCTGAAGGAGTCTGCGCCCTCTTGGTTCTGGAGAGTTGGCGCGTCGACCCTGTTCATTGCTATTCCTATGGCGTACATTGGAAAGTCCCCAACCCCAGAGCAGTTACCAGCGGTAACACGCTAACTTGAAGACAGTACTCGTTGGCATGGTTGCGTACCTCGACAAAAAGGAACAAAGCTTGTTCGGCGACAACGTCCTCGAAGTCCTGCAAGTCGCCTCGACGCTATGGCCCATCTCCTTCGCCGCTGTTGCCGGACCCTGCTTCAAGACTCTTGCCCTCCATCGAGCCGAACGAGGCTCTTCGCTCGCGACCCTCGAGTTCCTCCTGACCAGTCAGACCACCACGGCCGCTTTCAAGAGCCTCTTCACGATAAAGCACATTCGGGTATGGACCATAGGCATCGCGTTAGTGTGGTGCCTTAGTCCTCTTGGAGGCCAAGCAGCCGTTCGGTCCTTGCAGCTGCGGCCGAACTCGACAACCACCGAGGTCCCGGCCATGTATTACCTGGGAAGCAACATATCCGACTTCAATTACTTCTTCGGCGGTGGCGACATATGCGTATTCTTGGCGCATCAACATACGCTTCACTCATCTCTAGCTTTAGAAGTGTCGTCCTCTCATCATTCTCCATGCCTGATACCATCATCTCTCACGAAAACGGCTCAACGACGGGTTCGAATCTGCTGTTGAATCTCTCGGAGGAGCGTTCCAGGCAGCCCGTCTGGGACGCCGAGACCCGTGGCACAACGTGTGAATTCCGGTCATAGAGCTGCTGCCAGGATATGACCCTGATCACCCCTTTTCCTGGGTACCGGTGTCCTCTGACATGGCGGTCCCATATGCTTCGAGAATTGGGATCCCTATCCGCGGTGGTTCACTCAACCGAGCCGGCAACTCAACGTTGACGGTTCAGGCTCATTACCAAACTCTCTCTTGTGGGCCCGCATTCAATGGAACGGACTGGGTCAGAAGTGGCTCTCAGAAATTCTTCTATGATAATTGGGAATCACAGACGCCCGATGGGCTTCAGGGGACTGTAGAGGTCCAACGGCCGTGGGTGCAGACAACGGAGCATTACCCAACATGTTCTTGGATATCGTGAATAACACGGCGGCACGGGAACATCTCAACTCACTTAGTTACCCACTCGTCGACTACGAACCAGCATCCAAACTCGAGTTGGTCGTCGGGGGAAGATGCACAAATTATGACTCCGCTCAGGAACCGACAGCTAAGATGCTTCGAGTATGCGAAATTAGCACCTCGTATGTGGACATCCAAGTCGCATGCGCGAGGCTTAGTGCTTCGGATGACCTGGCCTGTCAGACCGAGAAAGTTCGACATACCCCTGGTTTCCCCATTGCAGGAAACCTCACAACCTTGTCAGCTCGAAGAACATCGTCGGGCGTAATCTTTGAGGTGCCTTTTACCACAGCAAGCTATCACCCCTGGGAAGCTAGCCTGCTAGAGACTTATCTTCTCGACCCCCCTCTCGTCTTCTGGCCCTTAGACCTAGGGGATAGGGGTCTTTCGCCTGGGTGCTTTTCCAACGTGTCCCTGGATGCCTTCGAGGCGAGGCTGGCAACGGCGTGAAACACGGGCATCATGGCCATGTACAGGATATCTGTCTTGACTGGGGCAGACGGAATTAGCTTGAAAGATCGCAGTGCCATGTGGCACAACACCACCGCAACTTGGTCAGAGTTTGTCGAGAGCAGATATGTCATGCACAAGGCATGGTTTTCTATCTCACTCGCGTCGACCTTGGTACTGATCTATATCTCACTCGTCAACGTCGCCGCCCGCTGCTTGATCAAGGCTCCTGACTTCCTGGGCGGTGTGGTTGGCCTCACAAGAGACTCCAAGTTCATCAAAGTTCCTCAGGGGGGCAGCGGGATAAGTGGCTCTGATAGATTGCAGCTGATTAAGGATACCCAGCTCAGAATATGCGATGTCAACCCGGATTCGGACGTTGGGAGGGTTGCGCTGACAACGAGTGTCGAGGGCCCAAAGCTGGACTGGGGGAGAACGTATAGCTAGGGTGATGCGATGATGACCCCATCACGCTTAGTACATTGTATTGTTGGAGGTGAAGAGAATAGTTGGCAATTAAGGTTGCTGTGTCATACGGTATTTGGTTTTAATGCTGTCATTATGGTTGAAGTGTGTTCTTTTCCATCGTGTACGAAGGTGGCTGCGCCGAAGCGAAGATTCCCAGGGTATTTGATACCGCCGGGCTACTGCACCCCCTCCTCTTTCCTTTGTAGTCACTTGTCTTTCTGTGGACAGCTCCAGACTTAGCTACTTAGGCGCCCTTTGCCCTCTTATAGGGACGTACCGGCGTAAAACATTGATACATACATACATACATACGAAGGTGGCTGCTTCAAGTTGTCATCATCAACAGTAAGATCAATGGTTTGCAACTGTGGATGTTACCAACGGTTCGAAAGACGCCTCCCTGCCACGATATTGAAGAACATACAATGGATAACACACTATACACATCACATTGAAGGAACATTGATGCAATGAGTCCTCACTAATCCAGCCAGTGTGCCATCATTCTACCATCCTCAAGAGACCTGGCATCTACAAACTGCAATCCAAGTCCCCGTTGTTCCTCAGGCACATTTCAACCCCCCTAGACACTTTTGCTCGATTCCTCGCTCGAACCCGGTGTAGCTGCAAACTGATGAAAGTCATTCCCAGCAGGCGACCCATTCTTCGCCAAGCAGATAATGGCATAGATATTGATCAACACTGCCGCGAGGAGGCACGAGCCATAACCCGCAAAGAACTGCTTTTGTTCGTTGAACAGGTACACCTCGGTTCCAACCAGCGCCTGGATGTCCGCATTGTGCGTCGACGCACCGAGGGAGAGCGTCGAGATGACGACGTCCTGGAGGAAGCGCTCGATGCTTTCGGCCGAGATGTTAAATTGGGGGTTGTATTTGTCGGAGAGGCCAATGTACGGACTGCCTTGGACAAGTGACCCGTTCCCGGCGAATCTCCAGGCATTGTCGCCGTCTCCCGCTAGTGAATGGTTAGCATCCCTTGACCACGTCCAACACTCTCAATTGACGTACTGAATTCCACTTCCCCTTCTAGGGCATTGACGGCCGCCTGCCTTATGGCGAAGGCCTGGGAGTTTGTGAAGTTGGTGTGCAGCTCATCCAGCATGATTGGCTCAGGGTACCTTCCATTGCCACTGGCGCTGCCACTGCTGTTGTAAAAGTAATAGTAAAACTGCGATTGGACCCAAGACTCATTCGTCCACACATCCCGTTGGTTATGGATTTTGGTCTTGATGGAGCGTGAGGCGTCGAGCGAGTTTTCAATCTCGAGCGTGTAAGTTGCAAGCTCCATCCTGCATACGAGGCTACGGCGGGACTTGAGGTCGCAGTCACTAAGCTTTGGGTTTGGGTCCCAGGTTATCGTGAATGCGTTGTTCACCAACGAGTATCGCTCGTCAGGCCCCGGGAGGGTCAAGTCTTCGGCCTCGTATATTTCACCGCACTCTCGAGGCTTCGTCTCGGGCTCCTCGCAGCGGAACGTCGGTCCGTCGAGTGAAATGTTGTACAGGCATGAGCTTCCACAGGGCGAATCAAACCTAACTGGCTCTCCAGATGCCAGGACTTGAGCCGCCATGGCCTTGAGTTTCGGTCGTACCCAAGCCCTGCCCCCGGTTAGCATGTTTCCCGTGTCGAGTCATGTTTGGAGGAGGATGCTCTTACTGGTTATAGTTCAAGTCGCCGTTCACCTCAAAAAGTGAATGCTCGACGAACTGCTGAATGGTGCCATCTCCATAATCGCTGATGTTCATGGTCCTGACACCACGCAGCGTCTGGTCGTCCTGATTGTGAAACTCTGTCGTCACAGCACCTGGAGGGAAACTGAGTGCGAAGGCCATGATGGTGCAGAGCAGGGCAACAATCCACACGCTTATGAGGTGACGCCCTCGGCTTAGAATCCTCCAGCGTAGCAATCCCCATGGGCGCCCAGGGAGAGGAACCAATTTGTCGATGACCCTAGCTGGAAATGCCTTTTCGCCTACCCTTGTGCTCAGCAGCCTCCAGAGGATCTGGTTATAAGCGATACTGAGGCTGCCGACGAGAAACATAGCGACGAAGACGGCAAAAAGGTTCGCTACTGCCGTCTGAAGGCCCTGGTTGAGTTCCTCCTTAACTGGCTTCTTGTCAATTCGCTTGGAGAAGCCCAAATGACCTCCCATAACAGCCACGCCTGTGAAAGTAAGCGCAGGACTCAAGGGGGAAAGTGAGTGCCATACTCAAAACGAGGAAGAATAACATCGAAAAAACGACTCTCCATGACTTCTTGAGCCAGTCCAAACGTGGCTTTGTGTGGGGGACTGCAGACGTGCCCTCCCCGCTGGTGCCCGGGCTGCTTGTGACTTCCATGACAGAGAGTGGATTCGGTGGTCTTTTAGGTTCAAATGAGGAATGCTGCCGACGGGAATCAGGCTGTGGGAAGAGGAGCCTTTTAACAGTCACAGCACGGGAAGATGCCAAGACGAGCTGAGGGAAACCCCTGAGCCGGCGCAATATGTTTCGGGATTCCCCTTGTTGTCATTGGTAGCCTGATCTTGTTGTCTCGCGGCACTTGCACGAGGCAGCGCCACCGGTAATGGCCATTGGGTGGTGAACCAAAAACCCCTGTTGCGGCAGAGGTGGCTGGCAATGCCGCTTAGGGCTTGCATCTTTTTGATTCAGCTGATCTTGTTTCTCTTCACGGAGTGTGTGTTGTGCAAGTCAGGAACCGGGAAACACCGGCCTTGAGCAAGGCGCCTTGGAGGAGAACCAAAGAAGAACTGCGTGGGTAACGGCGTTTAAAGGAAGGAGAACTCTGAGAACCAACTATAGGTCATAGTCATACACTACGCCAAGTTCAATAGCATCTTTCAGCACACCCGTATCCAAAACTCACAGCGTCAACTAAACTGCCTGGCCTCCCCAACTCCCCAGCCAGAGCCAGTAAGAGTGGCCCCGCTAGCATGCACATACATCCTTTCCCCGGCAACAGCAAATGCCCAAACTGGCATCGTCGTGTATGGACGTCCATGAAGCGCCCAGTCTCTACCCTAAGGGCAATACTTGTCCCAGTGTCCAAGCCCACGACCGTCCTCATGTTTCACAAAGATGACCTAGACAAGCGATTAGTTCGTGAGCTGCAATAGAAGCCAACATATCATACCTCGCGATCAAAGCGAAAGTAATATGCTCGGTTCCGCCCTTGCAGGCTCTGGAGTTATACTCGCAGCTCTCAGACGCACGTGGCATCTCCTCAAAGACCCCAGCCGTCACCTCTCTGTCCGGAATCGCCGTGGTCCATTCCGCGAAGTGAGCACGCCAGTGGCCAGCTTCAGAGGACTTGAACAAGCCATTCTTGGTGACTTGCTCCTTCATTGCCTCGACCATATCGTCGACGTCCTCCTGGGGCCAGAATGCGTCACCCGGGCAGACGTCGGGGGCTCGGTTGCTGAGAAAGGCGGCCAGGCAGACCTTGCGGTAAGAGGGCAGTGTTGGGTGGTGAAAGACAGCGATGACCACGCCAGCTCGTTGCCAAGCGGTGTTCAGAGCCTGATCAGGGCCATCGCGTAGCCTGCTTCCAAGTTCTCACCAAGAAAATCAGGCTCGGCCTTGGTAGCCCTTGGCATTTCTGGGCGTTGTCAGCGGAATGTTCCGCTCACTCTCATGGCATGACGCCGCACCTGAATTCCAAACACCGCAGCCGACGCCCTGAAGTCCGAGGTTATGAAAGCGGCTCAGAATAGCGAAAGGTGAATTCATATGAGTTTCCCCTCATACTATTACGTTACTGGTACCCCTGCTTATCCTATCTATCCTCAGTCTCATTAAACCCCCGATTCGTGCCCACTCCTCACCAGGGCGCCAAGAGTCCAGCCCCGGCCAGCATGCTCACCAGTACTGTCACCACAGGCATCATGCCCCTGACCGACAGAGGAGCCGCTGCCTTATTCTTGGCAGAGTCGGAATCATTCCCCTCGCCAGACTCACCTCCCTCATCAGAATCACTCTCCTTGTCGTCATCTGGGGCCGAGTCTTTGCCCTTGCTCACATCCGAATTCTTGTACACCAACGCCACCGCAGGTACCTTTGTGGCAACCACCACATTGTCCTCCTCCGCCGTGATGGCCGTCTGGGTGAAGCGGGCTGTGCCCGGCTTCTCCGTATCCTTGACCCTCGAAAGGTATGTCGCCTCGACGCCATCAAGGGTTGCCACTGCCCCGGTGTAGTATGCAACCGTCTCGGCCCAGGTGTGGCGGCAGCCCTCGGTGTAGCTGAGTTCGGTTATGGCCCCCATCACGGAATGGCAGTTCAGCATGTCGTCGCCCACGAAGCCGCTACCAAGGATTATCAATGTCGTGATACACCGCCAGGATGGGCCGACTCACCTCGGGCAGCAGTAGGCCAGGGTTTCAGAGTCCTCCAGCACCTCGGTCCAAACCTGGGTCAGAAAGAGGTAGTTGGTAATTCCTTCCGCGAACGTTCCCGTGTAGGTCGGTGTCGACTGCGTCGTAAGCATCCCCGAAGTTGGCGCCCCCTTGCGTTTAGCATATTCACCAGCAGTGGTCCATCCCTTGGGACAGGCGAGGCCGGGAGAGTAGTAAGGGATGAACTCCTGCTGCCAAGTGTAGACGTGCTCTTTGGCCAGCCTGTCATAGGCCGCGCCGGAGGGGATGCATTTGCCGTACTCTCCAGGAACACACGAGAGGTAAGCTCCAGTCGCGAAGGGATACTGCGCCGGGGCAAAGTAGATGTTGCCCGTGGCTGTGGAACATTCTGCTGGGGCGGTATAGGTCGTTGTCAGCGGCCCAAGGTTGGTGATGGTGTAGCCAAAGAATTCGGTTGTGGTGGGCATGTTGAAGCGTTGTTGGGTCAATTCTGATGACACTTTGAAGCGGCCACCTCGGTTTGAAGATGGCTGACGAAAAGGACGCAGCAGCAGAAATAAAATTAATCTTAAGCTTAAATTAGGAGGCCTCTCGTGCGTGTGGTGTTGCCAAGGGTGGATGGCCGCAAAAGTGCCATGCTTCCCCACGAATCAGCTATCTGTCCCCTGTTGCTGTGCCTCTCGCCAATCCTACCCTGCGTGAGAGCTGTTGGGCTCTATCTGAAGCTTGTGTCATGACCGTAGCGTGATCTTGAGACTTAACATCACTTAACTATGTACAAGGCTTCATTCTGCTGTAGGGTTTTCAAGAGACCAAAATAGACTGACACATAGTTATCCATCCGTGATTGGCCGAACTATTCTCGTCATCCCTTCATTCCAACATGTTGGCTGCGTATTGAATTGAGAAATTGCTAGTCTGAAAGCATCTACTGAACCTCAAGCTGTCCTTGATTCCAATGACTTTATAAGTCCCCTTCTCAAACAATATGCAGAGGAATATGCTCAACGCACCGCGTTGTTTTTATGAAAATTCACAAATGACTCCATGCAGATGATAAGTCCAAAGCAAATAGGCTTGGCTCAGCGAGTCCACCGTCTACCAACACATTCCACACCTAGCTTGCAGGGCATGCCCCGATTGCTCTGTACAGTGTCCTGGCCGTCTATCTCGGTTGAACTACGCTATCGCACTCACTCACTAGCCTGACATGAACGGTTCTGGCCCAGGTGTCACTGTTCTCGAAGCTGCTGGATAATTGTTCACCACCAAGGCGCAAGCTGCTACTCCTGGTCAAGAGGGCGAGGGCTCCAAGGGGCAGTTTCAGACACACACCAAGTTCATGGATGATATATTATCAGGAAACTACCCAAACGCTTTGCAAGTAGCTGTCAGTTACAGCTCAAAATGTCTCCCTGCCGTCCATTCTGCATAAATCGCCGCGAGACCATCGGGAATCAGTCGGCGGAACCAGCCTCTGGCCTGTTCACTGGGAACTCGGAACTCATCACCATCCGAAAACGAGGCTGATCCTCTCTCTGCTATGTAGATAATCTCCCTCTCAAAGTCTAGCAGTAGACCCAACGCTTTATCCGTATCCTCAGCCTCTGCAGCGCCTCCGTACCGCAGAGCCTCCTTGATCTTGTGTGTCAGCAATACTGGAGGTTCTGATGGACTCGACTCAGCTGACCCCGCAGCCAGATTGGAGAGATAGGAGTGATAGATGTATGCCAAAGACGCTCGGAGGATATTCAAGGATGGCAAAAAGTCGGGGTTTTTATGAGACTGGAGCCAGTTCACCATTGTTTCGGAGCGCAAGAAGCTGTGCACCTCGTGGTGGATGAACCAAACAGTGTTATCGTCGAGGATTTTCAGCAAGCCCTTGCCAAAGGTTGCAATGCGTTTCGAGGCAGCTTCAGCCGAAGATAAGCCCCCCACATCAAGTCGATCCCAGAATTCGGCGTCGGCACGCTCCCAGTGGCAGGTGTAGATGCCAATGTCCAACGGGCTGAGTGTATGCAATGCAAGCGTGATCGTCTCCCACGCAGATCCCGAGTAAACTGGGTCCTGTGACTGGAAAAGCGTCGTGACAAGATCCTCTAGGTCGCCCGGGAGTCCTCTGACCATCGCTTGAACTTCTGAGATGGATCGATAGTCCATCTCCACGTGGATGACATGACTGATGACGAGGGAGGCCCAGAGAAAAAGGCCTCGAGATCGATGGACTATGTCTTTGATCAAGGGCTGGAGATTGGCCGAGAAGGTTTCCAGTGGCACCCATCTTTGGTGTTTCTGAAGCTCCATGCTGGCAAATCTCTCAATGTCTGATTTTGCGCATTCATCGAGTTTTATCTGCTGCAGTCGGGGTGGGTGGAACTTGGGATCAAACATGTCCCAAGGCTCACTTGAGACGCAGAATTTGAAGTTTGGAGACTGGGCCAGATTGTAGATCAAGTGAACAAGTTCCGGATAGGTATCCCAGACGTTGTGTCGGGTATGAGCAAAGACGCAGCATTTGACTCGGGGCTCTTCCATTCGTGAAAATGTTTCGACTGCGGCATATAGCTCCCCTCGGGTCCAAGAGGCCTGTGCAGTAGTACCCGAGTCCGTTGGGAACATCTCGGGGTCGCAGAGGCTTGTAAGGAGATGCGGCGCCATGCTGAGGATGCTGAACAAAATTCTTCGCAGCAAGCTGTCTATCGGCCAGTTTATGAACAGACTATTCTCTGAGAAGTGGTTGGTTGCCAAGGCCAGCCGACTGGAGGCTGCCCACGAGGCTAAAGAGGTAACAGTCTTGGGATGGGTGCTGATGAACTTCATCAGGGTTGACTTTCCTGACCCTGGTGGCCCCATGACCCAGAAGCAGCCGCTGCCTTTCAGGAGCCAGTCTTGGAGTGATGCTGCCGTATTGTCGAATACCCACTGGAACGTTCCCTCGTATGGTTTTGAAATATATTGCTCAGCAAGCCCCTGGGTTGGACGCACCAAGCTTTTGATGATGGCGTTTCTGTTCTGCGAGGCCACGGCTGCTGCTTTCGATAGGGCAACCTGTTTTTCTCTGTGCCAAGCCACTGTGTGAAAACTCCCTCGCGGAGCTCTTTCAGCATCAGTGGCATGCTGTTCCGCTTTCGCCCGTCTGGCCACCAGGGCAGCGAGTCTTTTGGTGTCTCTCTCGTTGAGCTTTCCCTCCAGAAGCTTCTCACGTTCAAGGGCTGCAATCGTTGAGCTCTCGCTTTCTTTTTCGGAAGCCTCAATATCATCAAAGACGCCCTCTTTGGGATTTCTGGGTGCAGTGTGCGGCAAATCATCTGTGATGTCCTGCAACGAGGCCAGATCTTCCTCTTCAGCCTCCACATCGCAGCGACTACCGGAGCCCGTGGACGGTGCCCAGATTGACTGGGACCTGGAATAGCATCGTCTGTAGAGACAGACTTTTGATCGTCAGTGATCATTTTTGACCTGCTTATAGCGAAGAGGGCGAGGCGTTCCAGATGTTGGCCGAGATGCCGCTTCAGTTTGGTTGAGGGGACTGTGAAGGACGACTGCTGATGCACAGGAGGTTGCACAGGCCGTGCCATTCCGCAGGCATCCGTAATTGAAGGGCTGGGAGGCTCATATTCGTCAGGCAACGAGATCGCCCATGCAGTTAGCTTATCGATGAGCTCCTGGTTCACGCCCTCGTTGAACTTTGTCTCCAACAGCTCAGGGATATCCGATTCATCTGAATGGGTACTTTAGTAAGTTCATCCTAGGTGGATGTAATGGGCCACATACCACTCTGAAACACCTCAGGTAACGCAGCGTCGTCGGCCATGCGCACAGTCGATGATGATCTGTAGCGCGCAAAGCCATTTTCAGTGTCGTAATGATGATCTGTGCACAGAGGACAGATGACGCTTTCTTCTGTGCTAGGACGTTCGCACACCCTGGCCAGCGATCGAAGTTGAAGCTCTGAAAGTCGCAGCTGATGAGAAGCGTTCATATGAGCGATGAAGTCGCTCTCGGTGCTGCAAGCGGCATGTCCCGCGTCATTGCAGTGCCACTCTCGCCGATGGTTCTCGACTTCGTGGCGGATCCAATCCTGCCGAGTCTCAAAAAAAGCATCAGGCTCTTTGCAGCCGTCAAAGGTGCAGACGTAGGCTTGAAGGTCCCGGAAGACGTGCTTCCTGCAAGATGTCAGCGACCAAATAACACTCAAGCACCAAGTGACACCCACGTCCAAGCTCTCGCACTTTTCACTTGAATCAGATGATAACATAGCGGACAAAGAAACTGCTCGAGTGGCTCGCCATCGTCGTCTTGGGGACGCGGGGGAATCCGAAGGTTTTCGCCGTCGCCATCTAAGAAGCCAAAGGAGGAAACGGTACCGCTTTCGGATTGCGCGTCTACTCCTTCTCTCAGATTCTCTGGAGGAGTAAACCTGGTTGCTTCGGTGCTTGCCAGCGTGCTTCTCTGAAAGATACTAGGCGTAGGATACATCGCATCCTCAGCTGTGGCCGGAAAGTCTCCTGCGGTGGCAGGAGGGAGCTTTATATCTTTCCCTTCATTTTTGGCTTGGGGCTCGTTTCTGGGCATGCGATTCGGGGATTCTGACGGCTCATGTCGTACCTCTGAGGACTTCCGGTAGTGTTGCTCGTTGTACATAACTAGCTGACGGCGACGGGTGATTGCGTTGGCGAGACGACTCTTGAGTACTGTAGACGCCGCAGGAAAGCATTCTTCGACATGTCGCTCGTCAAATGGGCGGAAATGGTCCACCGGAATCTTGGAGGCTCTTGACAGTCGGTCTGTGGGAATGGGCTGCCGAATCACCATCGACATTTCATACAGGTGCCTGACTGAGTTCTGGACTGACTCATACAGTCTAGGCATCTCTCTTTGGGCTGATATCGAGCTGGATTCGTAGGACTCGGAGCTTTCGGTCGAGGAGCTGGTGGATGACTGATCTGAGTCAAGACCTGAAGGCTGGTCCATGTCTGGGTCGGTTTCTTCAAATGGTGGTCGCTCGTTGCGTAGTAGCTGAATAGCTGCATCGAGAGTGCGTTCCAGACGTTGGAGCATGTCCACGACCCGGATCTTGTAGAACTCAGAATCTCTGAGACGGTAGTCGAGGGAGATTCGCCTCACGGGCGGCTGTTTCGCCCCAACGCTGCCAGACCAAACCTTGAAACGCATGTACTCGTTGGTGAGGCCTTGGACCGGCATTTGATCACCAAAATCTCGCAAAGGAGACTTCAGCGCCGCAACTAAGCGACTAAAGGAGTCGTTGCAACGATGGTGGCAATCATAGATGGACGTCATCTTTGGGGAAGAGCTGGCGCAGAATTAATGACAGAGATCGGAAGGCAGAGATGAGGAATGTCGAGAGGGGCCCGACTCTTGTCTCATCTATGCCATTCACATAATAACAACCACTTCCTTGGCCAGGTGTAACAGTTGCATGTCGAAGGCAGACCAGGGCCAATCACTCAACGCCACGAGCATCAACAAAAAGCCACAGCTGAAAGAACGTAGGTAAGAAAGCGGGGGCTCTGCTCTTGATGGCTGGCTGCATGCTGGTGCCCAGTGTGATCAGGCTCTGGCGAAACCAGTGTTCAAATAATCAGGCTCCGCCCCCTCACAACTGACGCAAACCCCGCGCTCGAAGCTTACGTAGATTCATCTGCGATGTTGATGTGCCGAAACCATGTCAGGATTCGAAGTAGCTGGACTCGTGGTTGGGGTGTAAGTTAAACCCAGAACCCGCTCCAGGACTCTACTAACGGGAGGCCTAGGCTCCCGATTCTTGTCAAGGGTCTACAGTTCTATGAGGATAGATCGCAAGTAATGCTCCATCATAGAGACGCCATGAACGATTTGGTCGTGTCGCTGCACGTTGAGCACTCAAGGTTCCGCCACTATTGCAGCATTGTGTTGAAGGGCCTTGTCGATGATGCAGATCTGGAACTTTTCCTAGATACAGCTACCGAAGAGGACTGGAAGAGGGCTCTCAAGGACGGCCTTGAGAAGAGCTTGAAAAAGAAACTCGGGTATAAGTACTATGCTTATACTGGGACAATGGCTCGAATCCAGGAGGGTTTGAAGGAGCTAGGGGAAGTAGTTGGTATCAAAGGCAAGCAGGTAGGAGTCAGGACTCAACATCTCCCAACAGCTTTTACCAGCCACTGATGCAGTCTATTTCAAGCGATGGTACGATCAGACCGAGTATGGGCGCGCAAGGACATGGAAAAAGCTCAAGTCTTGTCTCGCCCACAGCAAGCACAAGCAGCTGCTTGCTAGTGTCAGAGAATACAACACCCAACTTGAGCAGCTAACTCCAGGGGTATCTTTTCATGAACGGGCAGCACCCCATCAGATGGATAAGGTAGATGTGGGTCACTGGGACTCGATCAGACGAGCGGCCCTGAGCTTGCACTGCGCTCTTTGCTCTGGCTGGCTCTGCCGATGCATCGACGCTCACGCATCAGCTCACTTGCAGCTCGAGGACCGGATAGCGACCAACACTGGGCCTCACAGATTCAAACTGGCCTTTATGCTGCCTGCCGTTGAGGATGATGGAGCGCTCGTGGGAAGCTTCAGCTGGCAGCAGGCCGAGTTTGAGACTCTCGAAGAAAAGAATGAGGATATCTCGACTCCCCCTCTTCCTTCCTCTTCGATCTCCTGGCCGGGTCGGCTTCGCCCCGCTGGCAACATCTGTGGCAAATGGCCGGCTGATGAACAAGCAAATCATGGATCTCTGCAGAGAACTACAGCAGTCTTCAGACTCTGTCGACTCCAAGTGTATCGGATTCCTCCCGGAGGAGGAGCACACGCACTATATCCACCTCCCCAAACGCCCTCTAGCACCATGTGTTGCCAGAAACACAATCACTCTCCACCACCTGCTCACCAACAAAGGCAAACTCAGTCCGCAGTACACCTTTGGTAACGAGGTGGTTGACAGATACGAACTTGCCCTCCTGCTGGCGTCTTCACTTCTGCAACTCCACACGACTTCATGGCTAGGAGATTGGTGGTCTACAGAGAGCATTCATTTCTTGCCCACCAAATCAAGCATAGCATTTCGGAGTTGCACCTTTGTCGTGCAGACGTTCCCATCCACCGCCTTGGTTGCTGACACGTCTAATCGCGGTCGCGAGTCGGCTCGACAGCTGGCGATCCGCAACGAAGCAATATTTCGGCTAGGAGCTATCTTGGTGGAGCTTTCGACAGTAGCAACACTCGAGTCCCAGGAAACACGCGACGATGGCAACATTGCTGAGTTGACGGACTTCAACACTGCAGAGAGGCTATCGAGAGAGGTGACGCTGAACAATGCTGTCGAGTGGAATGAGGTGGTGGATAAGTGCCTCCGTTGCGGTTTTCACTGTCCGCCAGATTTTGGAAGAAGGGATTTTAGGAAGGAGTTTTATGAATGGGTTGTGGCGCCATTGCAGAGGTTATATGCCGATGCGAAGCTTGACTAGTGGAAACATAGAGCAGAAGGCGTTGATAACCTTGGACGCTCCCTCATCGTGGCTGACTTGCCTTCTTCGAGCTCAGTTATCCCATCGAGGGGCCGCAACTATAGTAAAGAACACATTTTCAACACATCATAGCAACATAACCCAATGTTAACACATTGGGTGGACGACTTGCAAACTTCGGCTTCGGCTTCGGTTAGGCCGGCCTGTTTTCTGACGGTGTTTTTAGTCTTTATCGGGTCCATGTTCATCCAGGAAGGCGCAGTGTTTGTAGGGCTGAGGGCATGGGTATTGTCCTCGGACCCAACCGCCGACACCATCTGGCTTCCCTCACTTCTTTGCTATTGGCGGGTATGTCGTCAGATAATGACTGAGCGGAGGTTATAGGTCAGCCATAATAGCAGTCCAGCTGCTCGTGATGTGGGCAGATGTAGTAACTTTGTTGATGAATGGCCATGTTCAGGGTAGCCCGATGGCCGGAGGCGTGGTGGGTGTTGGGCACTGAGAGGAACGACCATTTCGTCTTGTAGGGCCTAAAAAAGCTCTCTTAAGATTGAATTTGGCGCCCGTCTAGACTTTATAATTGAGGCGGCCACGACATGGAGCTCGCATTCCATAGCCTGATTTGGAAGCCTTTCGAGATGGGCTGGCACCGTGTGTTAAGGCGTAGTCCGAAAGAGGAAACTGAATGCGGCTCCTCTCCGACTCACTACCACGACGAGAGTGCCGGATTTCGTTACCAAAAGAGGCAAGGTTTTCGACCTGTCAAAATACTCCTTATTCATGAAGATAGCCCCTCGGTGCCGCCCTGAGCTACTGTTTATTTAAGAGCTGCCGTCTTCCGCTCTGTTGACCCGCCGCGCTCGACTCATGATCCCTCCACACAGCATCGCCCCGTTGGATCCGAAGCCAAGGCACCAGATCGACTACCAAGGACATGCTTGGCCGAAAAGGAAATTTGCCCCATCTCGTTGCATGGAGTCCTCGATTCCCATGACCACGGAGCTAACGTTGGAACCACCCCGGCCGAAGCGTCTCCGAACTTGTTCGGTCACCACTTCCGTGATGGCACTAACCGATACAACGCGCAACTCCTCTCGGGACATGTTTGTCGGTCATGATAGTCCATGAGCCATAGACACAACTCCTCTCCGTGAAGGGGGGTTAGCATTTTCACGTTGGCCGGAACTACAATGAGTCGGAATGACTTCCGAGAGGTGCCCACACCAAACCAAGCTGCACACGGGGATATCACCGAGATTAAACCTGTCCGCAGCCTTGATCCACATCGCCAAAGAGATCTTTTTCTTGCCCCCAAAGTAGGTCGGGGTGACTTGCAGGGAGAAACTACCCTGTGTCGATGGAACTCGGCGGCCTCGCAGATGTCACAGCTGGGCGTCATACCAACACCAACTTATCCGTCACCAGCATGACTTTACCCAGAGGGCATGAAGACAGTCGGTTGACGGTTCAAAACCCCCAGGATTCGTGCCATTGATTATCTACTGCCAGGCCCCTCAAGTGGCTCCGCCATCAACTAGGTCCTTCGGCACACTTGAACCGCCTGGGCAGAGAACGAGGCCAGTCAACGCCCTTACTTATAGATGACACATCACACACTCGATAACGTATCTCCTCAAGACGAGCCATCGCAGGAAAAGCTTCGCCGCTTACGAATGCTCACCTGCCGCAGACCTGGCTGTAATTTCCACATTTGACATATCTCACAAACCCAAGAGGACAACATGACAACATGCCTTGAACTGTTTGCTCAGCCCGTTCAGAGCACATGTCGGCCCCCGGTCAGAAGCCAATCGCACGAATCATACCTCCCCTGCACCCCGTGTCAGCTGGGGAGGAGGCGGCGCCAGGAGCGAGAGTGGGAGACTAACTCGAAGCAGTAATTTTAGACTGAAATTCCTCTTTCGACTTCAAAATGGGCGGGGCCAGACGCGGGGCTGTTTTAACTTTTTCCCCATCTTTTTCAACATTGGTCCTTGACTTATACAGATGCAGTCTGGAACCAACCGATCGCCACCTCCTGCGGGCGCTGGGCAACTCGAAATCCGGGGAAATCTCATGGCATTACGTGAAGGATTCCAACGGGGAGGCCCAGATCGTGGAGCAGAGGCGCGGAAATGCCCACAAAAGTGAACTAGTCATGTCTTCTTACCCCAGGTTTTGCCAGCCCCCCTTGCCAGCATTGGATACCGCCTCTTCACGTCATACTCAGGGAGCCTCGGCCGGCTGTTTGGCTCCGTTGACTCGGGACCTCCTAGCGAGGTGTGGTGTCCGAGGGATGTCACTCTGTGAGGGGATCAAAGACGGCTTCTCCGACAACATATGTAAAACCACCACCTCGCCTCTACCCTGGGACTCTGTTCCGGTCGTCCTCTTCGTTTCCAACGACCCCCAATGACCCATCTACCTGGGCCTACCCACTATCAAGCATAGACCAACAATACACTCCAAGCTCCACTGCCGTGAAGCGTCCCACCATGTCCGGTCCTTCACATAGCCACTCGGCCGAGGGCCACCTGAGACCCCGGCTGTCCAAATTAACCATGGTAGCCATGACCTTTGCCATTCTAAAGTGGGTTCTACACACAGACTCTCCGATGCAAGTGTGCTAATGTAGACGGCGTAGTACCTGGATCTGTCTCGGCGGCTCAATAGGCATCGTGATGCCGTCGGGTGGATCCGTAGCCTTCTTATACGGATTCATCTTTTGCGTCATCTGCAACTTTGCCATGGCTGCTAGCCTGGGAGAGCTTGCTGCTCTGTGGCCCACGGCTGGTGGACAGTATCACTTTGTCTACATGTTGTCGACAGAGAAGTGGCGGAGGCTCTTGGTGAGAACGCTCGAGACTGGGATTGTGACATTCTGCTGACTGCCACCAACAGAGCTTCTGGGCTGGCTGGATTAACATTGCCGGTTGGCTCACCCTGGTAACTACAGAGGGCTTTTTCGCTGGTAAGTCGAGTCTTGCTATCTGAGTGAACCACCTAACGTGTATATAGCGCAGTTTATCTCGGCAGCGAGCGTTGTCGCTTCGAACGGACGATACGCCGCCGAAGCATGGAAGACGTACCTAATCTTCATGGCCATTCTAACATTCTCGACCGTCTCGATGATTACGTGCAACAAGATTCTCGGTGCATGGAACAACATGGCTCGTACGGATTTGGCCACTCTCCTTCAAGATCTTAGCTAACTGGCCGGCAGTCTACTGGTCCATCTTGAGCGTGGTTATCCTCAGCATTGTTCTTCTTTCGACCTCGGACAAGACCAACGCCGAATTCGTGTTTACGACCTATTCGAACGAGACCGGTTGGAATGACGGAGTGGCTTGGATCCTGGGTCTCCTCCAGTCCGCTCTATCTTTGATCGGATTTGACGCAGTCCTCCACATGACGGAGGAAATGCCAAACCCCTCTCACGACGCTCCTCTGGCGATGGTCTATGCCGTGGGTGTTGGTGGCACCACGTAAGTGAAACCGTCCCTACACCAAGCCCTGTACTGATGTCATTTCAGAGGAACCTGTTTCATCCTCGTCCTCCTCTTCTGCCTCACCGACCTCCAAGCGATCGTAACAACATCGACCGGCATGCCCATCATCGAACTCATCCTACAAGCAACCGGAAGTCGCGCAGGAACCTGCTTCATCAGCCTGATGCTTGCCATCTGCTTCATCCACGGAACAAACGGATCCGTCACGAGCGCCAGCCGACTTTTATACGCGATGGCCCGAGACAAGGGCATCGTATTCCACGACTACTTTAGCCACATCAGTCCCAGACTTGAAGTCCCGTGCGGACAATCATGCTGTCTTTTGTGTTCAACACGTTCTTTGGGCTGCTGTATCTTGGACCCACGGTGGCTTTCAACGCTTTTATCGCATCTTGCACCATCTTTTTGAATGCGTCATATGCGTTTCCGCTTCTGGTGATTATCATCAGGGGAAGGAAGGCGTTGACAAAGTTCCAAACGTCCGAGACGCCGTGGAGACTTGGAGAGCGCCGCGGACTGATTCTCAACTGCATTTCTGTCCTGTATGTGGGAATAACGTCTGTGGTAAGTTGATTTGTCTACCTGAACGGTGCACTAAGATGCTAACCCTATACTCTAGTTCTTCTGCTTCCCGCCTGCTCTCCCTGTTACAGCAAGCTCGATGAGTATGTCGTTCACCCAGATATAATTGTCTCATTTACTAACTGGCGGCAATGCAGACTACGTCTCAGTCGTGATTGGAATTTTTGTCGTTCTTCTCACCATTTACTGGCTCGTATACGGCAAGACATTTGAAGGGCCGGTAAGCATTCCGCAGTCACGGCAACGATGAGAGAAAATGCTAACCATGACGTGTTAATAGAAGCTCGACATTATTATGGGAGAAAGGCCGGATTTTGTCAAGGCCTCGGACGAGGTTGGTGGGGAGGAAAAGAAGATTGAAAGTCGAACGGGGTGAAGTTCTTGTAGCATGCTTGTATTATTCGTCTGAATATTTATTTATCTTAATCAAGATGCCCGGATGGGCTATGAGGATAACAACTTCAATGCCCTTCTTGATCCCCAATGATGTCCCATCCGTATCTCCGAGACACGTGAACGAGAAGAGCCGTTGAATGAGGGTTGAATGACCATAGACCGCCATCTCATTGGCGCCAGCCACCGGAAACGGTATCAGTTATCGCCCCGAGCCAAGTCATGCTGATTTGTCAATCTCCACCGGAGTCTCAAGTCCGTTATCCGGCCTCGGTAGCCGGGGTTTCCGCCACTAGACCGGGATCGTCCAGCTCTTTGGTTGCGGCACTCAATCTTTTGCGGGGAAAGGGATCCTCCCCATCCTTGAACCTGTTACCTCCTCCTTCTCGAGAACCTGGAACTCGGTATATCTGCTCATACGTGCTCGCACGCACTGCAACATGGCCACTCCAGCCCCGGACAAGACCTCGTCTACCCCGGCCGCCAAGCGAGGCCTGCCCTTGCGGTCCAGGTCGGGCTGTCTGACCTGTAGGACCAAGCACGTAAGTTCGCGCCCGCCCTGCAGGATAGCTCCTGGTGGAGTTGACTCGCTGACGTCCGAGGGCAGCTCAAATGCGACGAGGCAAAACCAAGCTGCCAGCTGTGCATCTCTCGGGGCATCAAGTGCGGCGGCTACCTTCGCGACCTCAAGTGGTCTACCAAACACGAGAAGCACGCCGAGCTGGTCCAACACGACGTCCAGCTGTCGCCAAAGCCACAGACTGGTGCTGCTGCTCCCAAGCGACGTCGCGGCCGGCCGAGACGGAAGCCTTTACCTGGAGCTACGACGTCATCGGTGGCTTCGGGCTCTGCCATCGCATCAAATCCCGGCGACACGAACTGGGGATTGTTTTCCGAGTTTGCATTCGAAGCGAGTCAGCCTGTGGAGAAGCAAGAAGATACACAACCGCTTGATCTACCTCAGGATGCACCCTGCGACGATTTCTCTCCCCCGTTCGACCTCGACGTCCCTATCGGCGCTATCGACGACCTGCAATGGACTCCGGACACATTGGATCTGGCGTCCAGCATCGACGGCTTTGTGGATAGTGGGACTGATTTCTCCCTCTTCCCCGTCCAGCAACAAAGCTACAGCCCCATCTTTATACCGCCTGCAGTAAACGACGTCTCGTCATCTCTGGTCGAGTTTTGGTTCAAAGATATCTGCTCCCTCTGGTCCCAATACGACTCGCCGACAAACTCCAACCGGACATTGGCTACCGCGCTGTGGTCATCTTCCGAAGCCGTCTCGACCAGTCTCCAGAGCATGTCTTCGGCCTACCTCTCTTCCAAGATGCCGCACATGAAAAAGACGTCGATACTGATGATGAGCACGGCCACCAAGGCCATCGAGAACGAGCTCCAGGTGGTCAAGTCGTCACCCCGTCTCGATGTTGTTCCTCTAGGTCTCATCTACGGGCTCTTCTGTATAGGTACCAGCATATGCTGGTTGAACGCGACGCAGCTTGGGATACCTTTTCTCAAGGAGGCGAAAGCTCTTCTGTATCGAATAAACAGACAGAAACAAAGCCTTACCGATGACGAGCAGCGGTTGTTGCACATCTTTAACAAGAGCTGGACATACTGCGAATTGCTCTTGTCAGTCGTTTCCGACACCAACCCTTACAACGTGTACGAGCTAGATGATATTGAAGATGTTGGCACCCATGAGTATCCTACCGCCGAGCAGGCTCCGCCAATCGTGGACGAGATACCGCATCCTTGGACGGGGGTTTCAAATACTGTTTCGCGGTTATTCACCAAGACAATGAGGCTTTGCCGCAACTATCGCTACCATCTTACTCACCCCGGACTGCTAGCTATGCGCGATCACACGACGGCCTTGAAGCTTATTGAGGAGGCAAAGGCGTTGGAGGAGAAGTTGCTAGGGCTGGATTTTGAATCCGCTCCGACCAAGAGCGAAACCGGGGACCAAAAGACGCCGTGCCAACACCTTGTCAACGTCGCTGAAGCATATCGACTGGCCGGCTTGATACACATCTACCAGACATTCCCAGATCTCGTCCTGCTGAGGCTACCGAGCCACGTTTCCGTCCTCGACAACCCCTTGATCCCCTGGGAAGAATGCATCACACCACTGAGTCTCCGTCTAGCCAAGCTGATCCAGCAACTTCCCCCAGACTCTGGAAGCAAAATGACACAACCTCTCCTGTGTATCACAGCCGCCACGGGACTCCGATTCGAACCCTCGGACGCAAGCCCCGAAAGCACGGGATCACCCCCACCAGCCGCGACACCAGCCCCCTTTAACCTCGGCGGCGTCGAAGACTGCAGCATGTCGGAATACATCTGCCGGCTGATCCAATCAGACGAGGAGATTGAGCAGCTGACCACCATTACCGAGTCACGGCTCAAGATTGTCGATGCGAGGTGTTTTCTGCTAAGTAGGCTCGACATTCTCGAGACTGTTCTTCCGTCGAGGCCTATTATTGTGGCAAAGAGTTTGGTGGAGGCTATTTGGAGTGAGTATGATAAGGAGCAGCCGGGATGGCATCGGCTCATTGGATTGATATCATGGAGAGGAAGAATTTGCGGTCATTGTTTGGATAAGCTCGTGTGTGGCCGGACAAGATCCAGACTGAGAAGATCAAACTTGATTCTTTCAAACTGCCTAGTACAAGATACGGATACCCAAAATGAAATCAAGAGTCCTTTTGGATAATCACTGCCGCCTGCTCGGCCAGTGCATACACGGCAACCTGGAGGTTCACCGAGATGGAGGCTGGGAACACTGAAGTGTCAACGACCCGCAGGCCGCTCACGCGTTTGACCCCGAGGCTACCGTTGATGACCTTGCCTATGGTAGCGGTACCGGCGGGATGAAAGCAACCACTGTGGTTCCAGTCAGCACGAAATCACTCTGGCAGATAAGTTCAGGAAAATTCTCACCTAGCCGCTTGCCGAATCCGGGCATCCATGTATTCGTCCGATGACTCGGGAGTCAATGGCTTCTCTGCCTTTTCCTACGCAATGTACACCCTCCCAAGAACAGTCTTATCCGATACCAGAAGCTTGATATCCTGCCTGACCATCTCCCGGGCCGCATACCGATCCACTTCGGTGCCGAGAAACTTGGGGTCAATCACCGGCGAGGCGTTGCTATCACTAGACCGAATGCTGACGGAGCCGCGGGCTTGGTTGATTAGCATGATAGAGGTCATCACGATGGCATCCGCTCCGACGCCAGAGTATTGCACCAGAGGGCCAGAGTTTGCCCGCTTCTGGAGCAGGGGGTGGGAGTCATCTGGCGGCGAGATCTTCTTTTGGTAGAGAGGTGACGGAGTAGAAGTTGATAAAGGCACCGAGTATTCGAATACTGGGGCGCCTTGAAGATTGGATTCTCGGATTCTTTGGTTCCAAAATAGTCGGGATGAGAACATGATAATGGAGGTTCTTGCCGACACACGGCTGATCGAGGACGGATGGAATATCAAATTCCTTCAAGGTTTCCTCAGGGCCGATGTCCGATAGCATGAGAATCTGGGGTGTGCGGTAGGCTCCAGCAGACCCGAGATGTGGGTTCCGTTGGTCAGCTCGACACCCTTGGTTTTGATCTTGAGGCTGGGGTCCAGACGCAGCAGCTGGTTCGACACAACAGAGCCGGTGATGCTGCCTCCTACAACGATGTAGTCCCACAGTGTTGCGTGCGACATGGTGTTGATGCGCAGAGAGGGTAAACGGTGGGTGATAGCGAGAGGATCAAGTGAGGCGGGTGGTGACTTAATGTAGTAGAAACCATGGGGCGAGCAACCGAGACAAGAACAATTCCGCATTGCAGTAAGAGACCAGTGACAGAGTCAGCTGCCGATCATTCCGAGACGGCATGAGCTGACCCCGTGATTCAAGGACTACCAGTCTGCTCGAGGTAACAACAATGCAACGACGGTCCTTGCGTAAATTTTGCTTTACTCGAGAGGGACTTTACAGCGGGAATGGCGTTAATGCCTTGCGCGAATAGCCATAATGTGGCGGTTTGCTGGTCGTTAATCTGATACTCACTATCCACGCCAAGGATGATCACACGGATCACAGCCTCAACTATTGACGCGGAACCGATCCGACACAGCTGAAAGCTATGACCAAGGACGCAAACCCTTTAAGAAATCACCAAAATTAGGTTGCAGAACTTGAGTAGCTGCGGCAGGTCCCGTATATATCTGGCGTGGCTGAAATCAGGGGCATGCAGCAATATCCATCGTGCAGATGCCGCAACTTATCAAGCCTTTATCCTGACCGTCCGGTCCCCTCTATAAATGGGAAGTGAGACAAGTCATTTTCTGATCTTTCAACTACAGATTCTGCGATGCCAAATCCACTCCTCTTTGACAGAAAAGATGCCTCCCCAGACCTCATCAATGACCAGTTCCCGCCCATGATAGCTTCCGGGGCGGGGCTGGTCACCGCAGCGGCAGTCATGATATGCTTGACGACAATGTGGACCGGCATGCGGTTGGCTTCTCGATTCATCACCGGTGCATCCTTTGTCCTCGAGGATTACTTTTACTTTGCAGGTCAGGTGCGTTCCTTGCATCATCCTGCAAGCCCCCCTCCAACGCATTCGTCGTTGGTTCACTCGCTCACCCCAGTAACCAGCTTTTCTACTATGCAGTCGCAACATGCTTCATTCTGGGTACTTGAACCCATTCCATTACTATGGCATCTTCTGATACAAGCAGGAGTTGTCATCGGCGGCGGTGGCCACTCAATGAACGAGCTGCGGCTCGACCTCCACGTCTCGCACTTTAAAAAGATCCTTCTCTCCGACCAAATCTTTTACGCGTGGGAACTCTTCGCGGTCAAGATGAGCATAATAATACTCATGCGGCGCCTCTTTTACGTCTCAATAGCCTGGTTCAGGGTCATGAGCTGGATAGCCATTGTGCTCTCGGTGGCCTGGGTCATCTACGCCTCCTTTCTGGGCTTCATCATCTGCAGGCCCATTAGCAGCGCCTGGGACATCAACACGCCGGTCGAGAGCTGCGGGAATTCTGTTGTCGCGTACAGCGCCGTTTCCGTCTTTGACATTGTCACGGATCTGATCATCTTCTTGCCCAGCATCAAGATTGTCAGCGGGTTGCAGATGGCCAGGCCGCACAAAGTCGCCTTACTGCTGGTTTTTGCTGCTGGCTTTGTGTAAGTAGACTGACGACCCTCTCTCTCTTGACTGACACATGAATAGCACCATCATCTTCTCGGCTGTCTGGCTTTACTACGCAACAATGGCCGACTATGTTGACGTCACAAAAGGCTTTCCAACTACCTCGGTCAGCGGCGTTCTCCAATCCGGCGTGGCCCTCATGGTAGCATCCAGCCCTATGCTCCGCCCCGTGTTCGACAGAACCGTTGTGCGTTGGTTCAGCTTGACGCTGGGGAGTAGCAGGTCAGGCCAAACTCCTGCTTCAGGGTCGAACACCCATGGGACAAGTCACCCTACATCGCATCCTTCGATCGCGCGCAGCAATGGAGGCTTCCGGCAAATGTCGGAAAGCGAGGAGCATCTGGCGTGGGAAATGCAGGGACTGTCAAAGACCAAGGTATCCAGCACGAGTGCGACTTGAGGTCAACTAACAATGGTATCGGATGATGGTGGTGTTCCAGGGGTTGAAGGGGTGATGGCCACACATGTTGCGCCTTTGGAAAGATGTTGGTCTTTATTATAGTTGCGGCCCGGCCCTTGATGGATTGAGCTTGAAGATAGAGCTTTAAGATAGAAGAGGGAAAGATGTTAGAAGGATAGAAAGCGTGTTTCGTCATTTATTATTGCAGTTCAAGACAACCTTGAGTTCCAGAGACTCTTACTAGTATCAAGATGCTCAAAGGGCCCGGTCACAATCTCAAATCATAATCGTAAACGGCAATAGCATCAAAACCCACGCAATCCCTCCCGTGAATAAAAGTGCTCTATTACAACCCCATAGCCTCGTTCAACACACAGGCTCTCCAACTACTTCCTCGAAGGATGGTCCAACTTGCAATTCCTATTCTGACACGAAACGTCCTTGCACGTCTTTGGTTTCGGCCAGGGATGTGCAGAGTCACAGCCGCCGCGCTAGCAGCCGGCCCCGACGCTGCAGTGAGGGAGCCGGGGATGAATCAAGGAGCACCCATCCTTGTAGCAGTTCTTGCCATTGTGGCAGTTGTTTGCCGGAGGATGCTCCAGACGGCAGTCTTCGTCTCGGCATCCGGGCCCGTTCGAACAGGGCTTGAGCCGCGGCCAGGGGTGAGCAAAGCTGCATGCTTGAGTCCCACACTGAGCCCCGTTCCGACAGTGGCGAGGGCGAGGATGGCTCAGGACGCAACCTTTCTTGCAGCAGTCCTTCCCGTTGCGGCACCGAGAGGCTTCAGGGTGCTCAAACCTGCAGCCCGCCTCGCGGCACCCGGGGCCGTTCTGACAGTATTTGGTCCTCTGCCAGGGGTGTGAAAGGGGCACTCTCCATCCCAGCAGCCAGTGCCGTTCTTGCAACGGCTTGGCCGTGGGTGGCCAAAGAGGCAGCCTTCCTTGTAGCAGTCTTGTGATGAAGCTTCGAAGTTTGTGAGATGTTCGCTGTATTGTGGAATGACTGGTGGACAGAACCATCCGAGTGAGAGACTGACCGTGGATATTTGTACTTCTATACCTCACCCGGCTCATAACAACTTTGTGTTCGTAAGCCCACTCCTGGGGGCATGAAGCTGGCATGCACCACCACTCAGGGCGGAGGGTCTGGCCGGCGGCAACAGGGCGCTTCACCATCCTATGAATACCAAAGTTTCATAACAAACTGAAATGTGGCTTCTTACGGCATGACCTGACACTCAGTTATGCAAAGTGTTGCACTTTGGCCGCACCAGGCTGAGCCGAGCCCACGTCGCAGCTGTTCTGTAAGCGAGACAATTGATCAGGTTCCGTCCATTTGGCGTGGAGATTCAAAGAGAAACTCATACTCGAGATCAGTGAAGAGAATAAAAGCAATCCAGAGCCAGTCTGTTAGAGGGGGACAAACATGACGGGCGTACTCTTGGTACGTTGGCCCTCAACCTCGAAGCTGAAAGCCTGCTTTTCAGCTTCCAACCACTTTCAGTGCCAAGATGCGTCACGAGCCGCGCACTCCTGATTCCCAGGCCACGGCCCGGGCCATGGCAGCAGAGCCATGTACAGGAATACGTGACCTATTTATAAACAATTGGGAGACAGTTCCCGGTGTGCAACGCCGTGAGCCGAGTTGAAACGCTCGATCACGCCATCGACCAATAAATGTTCTGGAAGCGGAATGGGATACCGGCCCAGGGCGTCTACTTGTGCCTTTCGACTGTGAAACTTTGGGTCGGCTGAACTATTATGGGAAAGGGGGACCATGCAGCTGGATCTTGCATGCTTCTAGGAGAACAAGGGTCTAAGACTGCCCGGTGTAACGTCATGCCCTTTCTTGGTTCCTCTTGGCTCGTCCAACAGTAATAGTCGTCCATTCTGTCCCTGTAGATAACATGCATTGTGTTCAAAGTTGATGTGTACAGCCAAAGTTTGGCAATTGACCGAGAAGTTGCATTCACGCTCTAATCTACACGAATCTCGCCGTAACCCTGCTGTTGACTCATCCTAGCAGCCACAACCTTTCCATCTTTATGACTGAAACCTTCTTCCTTCCTGATAGGTTGACCCATCCCGCTAGCTACGACCGAAAACCTTCTGCCTTGTCAGCCTTATGACCTCGACATCCACGAGTTACTCACTGTGACTCACAACTTGACCTCTTAAGGTCCGGCAAAGTGTCCTCCACGACCTATCCTTAATAGCCAGCCATCCCTTCATTATGCTCGGACCGGCTTGAGCTCCTTGGCAAGCCGAAGAAGGCTATCGACCTAGCTAATGTTGTTTTTGATGTCGATGATGAAGGGATGACCCTTAAGCTCTTAATCCGCGAGCTCTTGGAGCCTTTCGAGCTCATCACGATAGACAAAGGTCTTGACCTTCTGAGGGGCCCCTAGGCCCTCTGCGGCCGCGATAAAGGCCAGGGCGCTAATAATAGCTAACTCGACGTACTAGGCCTTATCGAGGCTAGCCTATAGCTACTAATTGTCTATTATTAAATCTAGGTCGAAGATTGAGAAGTCTTTGACCTTCTATATAAGGGCCCTCTTATTGATAGTCAAGGGCAGCGGTATAGGAAGAGGGTATAAGTCCCTATACTCATCTATACCGTCTGCGGTAGTAATGATAGTTCTGCTTAATATTGTGATATAAAAGAGATAGAAAGGGATGATTTTCTTCTTTTTCGTATAGAGGTTAGAGCTAACTATATACCCTATGAGAAGGATTAACTTTTTATGATAATGCGGCTAGGTTTGACTTATTAACTGTAGGCAGCTGCGTATCTAAAGGTTAAGAGGAAAAAAGGCTACTATATTAGCATTAGGTTATGATGCTATTGATATGTTGAAAATGTGTTCTTTATTATGGTTGCGGCCCGGCCCTTGATGGATTGAGCTTGAAGATAGTAGATAATATGACCAGCCTCCTCCAGCACCGCAAGTTTGCATCGTCCGAGACAGCGCGGAGTTCTCTGCTTCTTCAACAACGCCTTCATCCTGACGAACCCAGCCTAATATACCTCCGGTTCGGGAGAAGGAACGCTGCCAGCACATGACTTGCAATCTCAATGCAATTTAACCTGCCAAACCCCTGAATATAGCTTCAGTCATCATACCTCCACCCAAGTTTCCAGGATTACCGGGCGGTGGTGATACATGGCCCATGGCATCTGCCGAGCAGTCAATATCACGGCTGGGAAAAGACAGGGCCTAGACTGACCGCTAAGCAGTCTGGCTTCAAGCCCTTTGTCAACAGCCAATAGCGGCAGCTGGTGATGTGTACAGCGAGCAGATGTGGAATGGGCGTGGCTTGCAATGGGCTGAATTTACGCCAAAACGGTTCCGAGTGTGCAAAGGTTGCTGCCAAAAAAGCCATGGCGAGTAAAGTGTGTCCGGGGAACCGGGGACCAGTTCAAGCCACCAGCTTCTGGGGAATTTAAAGGTGTTGTCCTTCCCCCATCATCGTGACCTTGTTTCTTCATCGCTTCGTTCCATGCCAAGAATGAAGATTGCGACTATCATCTTGAATCTGGCGCTATCATGGGCCATCGTGGCCGCTCAGGCTACGGTCGACGAAGATGAGTACGTCAGTGCAGTGTCCGACTATGTGGAAGAAGACGATGTCTCCACTGAGGAAGAGTGGGCCAGTTGGCCGTGGCATGGACAAGATGAAGGGATATCAACAGAGCAAGGGGATACATACCGGGACGTGTGCACCGGTTACATCAAAGGTATAGTAATCCACTCACTAACGTGGCTCCCTTCCCTAATGGACTCTAGGCGGTGGCAATATGAAGCATACTACAACTTGCCCGGAATATTCCACATGCTGCTTCGGTCATGGCTTCATGACCTGCACATTTAGTGCTGCACGATGCAATTACATACCAAACGAGACAGCGCCTCCAGATAGCGGCATGTCCTCCAGATACGCATCAGAGAGATTCCATTGATAGCTAACGAGTGAAGTAGAGAAGACAGATGAACCCAAGCCTAGTGCGCTTTCAACAGGGGGTATCATAGGAATAGCAGTCTCCGCTGGGTGTTCCGTCCTTGGCTTGATCTTTACGGTTGCCTTCAAGATCTGGAAGCATCGGCGCAAGGAGCAGGAGATGCAGAATGAGCAGGGGTATAACTGAGGGGGATAGACTTTATGAAACTTCTTCTGCGTTTGTGATCTCTAATAATGACCCCATGCTAAAAGTTAACCCAGAGTCATATCCGCCATCGGGGCATCCTCTGGCTTGAAGGCTTCGCCCTCCATGATGCCCTGAACAAAGCACTCGCCAATGAATCGAAACTTGCCGTTCCCCGCCGATCGCAGTGTGAGCGGCAGCGCACAAGCCTCAAACACATACACAGCATCTCCCTTCCCAGCATGCCCAGAAAACAACCCCAGATAACCCTGACTGGTAGTACCCAGCCTCCGCCCCTTCATTGCCCGCCTCAAGGCTGTGCGTGCCTCCTGGAAAGTCTGGCCTGGGGTGCGCTTCTCGAGTCTTTTGAGTTCCATCCCGCCTTTTCCCATGGGCCTCTTCTGGCGGACGGAGTAGGTCTGGCCCGCGACCGACGGTGAGTGACCGGTAGTTTGGTCGAGCAGGGAACTAAACACTTCGGCAAAAGAGTCGGGACATCTGAGCGTTCCATTGCAGTTCTTTCCAGCGACGAGGCTTTTCCATAGGGCAGTAAAGACGCCATCCCCGGACCCGGCGTTCTGGAGTTGCGAGACGAAAGCAACAGCTGCTAGAAGTGTGTGGTTTTCGACTGTTGGGTTCTCGCAGGTGATATCAGGGTCGGTGAATACCTCGCTGATCTCGACCAGAGTGTCAAAAAAGACTCCCTGTGCGGTCATCTCCGTTTTCTCGTCGTTGATCCTGACCAGGGGCTTCGTGATATCGACGCCGGGCCTACTGACTCGCTTCAACTCCCCACCTGTTCGATACACGCTGTGCGCGAATTCGAGGCCCAGTGCAGTCATCCGAGGAGGTACTCTCCAGTCAGGAACCCAGGACGGCAAACCCGACGACTCGTGATCCACGGCTGCCAAGACTTTGGTCACACGCATCCCTCCGCTTAGATCGTCACGTAAATGATGGGTTACCATGTTGATGTACAGCTCGGCCGCGGTGGAACCCGGTCTGTCGTTCTTTATGACATCCTCCCTATCCCTGTCCGCGCAAACTCCAAGCAGACCATAGATCCTGTCTTTTGGGTTATAGCACTTGGAATTTCGGATCCTGGTAAGAAGTCTGAAGATCGCAGGTCGAGGGCCCATTTGATAGTCGGATCTCTCGGATTCCAGGCCCCCAACCACCTCACACACGTCTTTATCCTGCTTCAGGCCCGGACCATACTTTTCGTGAAACCTGCGGGATATTCCGCATGTTTCAAGAAAGCTGCAAGCAGTGACGAGGTTGGTCCACGACAGAAAGTCACTGCCGCAGGCAAAGCAGGTGCCTGGTAGCGTCGAGAGCATGGCCTCCTGGATAATCCACACTCGCGGGAACCACGGCCGAGAAAGCAGATCCCACAACTCCTTCCATGCTATCGAGTCCGTCTCTGGAAGATTGATTCCCTCTAGCTGGTCAAGTTCAACTTCAGAGAACCTGTACTGCAGACAAGACATGATTCGTTCAGTGAGTTGAAGAGCAGAGCTGGTCCCATTTTCGGCTTCCCCTAGCCAGATGGCCGTGTTGCGTGCTCGCTCATAGATCCTGCCCATAAGAGTAATCTGCTGCATCTTTTCCGTGTCGTCATCTTGGTTGATGCAGATCTGGTCAATCCACATCATGATGGAATCCTGGGGTTGTCGGAACTGCTTCAGCGCAGCCTCGAGCGACTTGGTGATCTTCTTCTCGTGCCCATCGCACTCAAACATCGCATCGAATACCGGAGGGCCCCAAGTGTAGCTCAGGGCAGTATAGCAGACAATAGTAGTATAGTCTGTCGCAGAAAAGGCCCATTGCGTCTTGTAGTCTTCTGTTAGACGATCGCCCTCGAGCACACAGTGATGCAGAGCCCCTTGGAGTTTGTCGTTTCCGGATCCTGGCTTAATCTCGAGGACGCGTATCTCGTGGGGGCCCTGGATTGACTTGTAGAGGCCACTGTGGATGGCGGGCGGTGTGGCTGTGGGCCTGGGCCTGGGACATGGCTGCAGGTTCCGCCTGATAACATCCCATAGCTCTGTTGAACAGGCGAATTGCCCGGGTCTGACGAAGAAGGAACCATCGTATATGTCGTGTGTAGTGGCTCCCAAAGCGTCACTGAAGAGATTAATCGCATCCTGGGCCGAGTCAGACATGTTGAAGTCAGAGGCTCAAGTCGCTGCAGTCGGGCTCCGATGTGGAAGCCTGGAGGCGTCCTCTCTCCTTCAAGCCTCATCTAGCAGACCATTAAGCGCCCCGACCTTTAATCCGACTTGGATTTCTTCTGTCTTGGCGACTGCCACACATCCTGCAGTTATCTTGTCTGTGTGGTGGGCCATCGGCTCGATGGCTGAGGCTGCGCGCTTGAGCAGGGAAGAGGAGGCGACAACATGACAGCCTGTTTCCCAATAGTGTGACTAACTGTAAGTTTTTTTGGTTGAATGTCAAGTCCTCGCACAACTCGCCACGCTGTGAACACATCTGAGACGGACGAACCGTGTCTAAACACAAGAGCCTGCTGGGCCAACATATCACTTTGGTCACTCTTGATTGCCTCATTGGCCAGGCCTCGAGCACGCAATTGAGGCCAACCAACTAACTGGCAACCCAGTTTCAACCCCCCAGTTTGGGGTGGCACACCGCCACCACCTCAATTCCACCTCAATTCCACCCCAAAACACCCCACAACCATCCATCGCTCACTCACCCACCTCCTCACATAGCTATATGAAGGGCATCTCTGTGACCAAATCCGTTTCTCGCTTCAACTTTTCCATCATAGCTCCAAATCTCGGAGCCCAACAGAGTCAGAGTCGCTAGCAGCAATGTCTCGAGCTTCTGCGTTCATAGATTTCCGTGAGTGATCGTTGTCTCTTAGCAAATCACACCTGGCAGCTCATCTTTTGCAGTTGCTTCTGATTTAATCACGCTGCAATCTTTGCCCACTCCACCAGCCTCATCTCTGCTGCATTGCGAAAAAATAATTTTGCGTTCCATGGTATACCATTTGGCTTTAAGCCATATTTCACGGACTTTCCAGACAGGTGCTCACTGTGCTGCTGACGATGGTTTGTTCGATTCACCCATCTTGGAGGATGCTGCGGACGCTCTCGCGAGCAAGATCTCTCTGGTCCATTCCATGATAGCCTTTGTGGAAAGAGCGAGCTGGAAATACACGGATACGATAGATCATTTAGCCTGGCTCATGATCGCGGAAGCATTACTGCAGAGATTGTATGAGCGCCTACAATCCTTGTACGACCGACTGGCACTATACACCATCACGTTTTTTTGGTGTTACTCCGAGTATCCAGGAACTATACGGCCTCCATGTACAACCATGCCGTGGACGATCTGGCCATCGTTGGTTGTGTTATGGGGAGTTTGCTGGATGTTCTATCCCTCTCCTAGCGAGACGGAGAACCAGCCACCATCTGCTCCCGGTACTCACCAACAGCAACCTCAAGAACTCAATGGTGAGTAATGAAGAATTCTGAGTATCTGTTTGAGCTTGGTTTGACTTGTAAACAGATTTGTTTTCGTCATGGACAGATGAAAGCGCCCTTTCACCCTCTTATTGGAACTCCATATGTTCTGATGAAAGGGGGCATCAGCTCAACACAACGAATACAATAGACTCCTGGGATCTACAGATGGTGGCAGTGGATCCGTACATAGGACTTTATCCCCACGCTTCGACAAGCCAACCTGATCCAGTGCCTTCTTTCGGCTTGTACGGAAGCAACACGAACTTTGCCAACTCAGATCCGGTCACACAGTCCATCGTTCTACCTGACCTCGAGCCACAGCCTCAGAGGCAAGGGGATGGGATAGATGCTCAAGGGGTTGTCAACACAGCTGTCGTAGCTGCATCCAGGTGCGTGCATTTGACCCCGTCTTATTTCACACAAGCAACTGAACCCCACCAGGCTCAATACTACTGCCCAATTCAAATGCCCAGAGTGCCCCAAAGTTCTCTCAAGGCACGATTCTCTCAAACGCCATCGAGAGACGCAGCACGGCCAGGAAATCGAGGAGCATCTCTGTCCTCACAGATCTTGCAAGCGGTCAAGGCAAGGATCTGGCTTCCGTCGCTTCGATGGGCTCAGGCGGCACCTGAAAGCTTGCAAGTCAGCGCGCAGAGGGACCATCACAAGGGTTCTGGAGTCTATGCCTCACCCACCGGACAGTGGAAGCAGGATGGGGGAAGGGAGTCGAGTGGACAGTTCCAGCCGCGAGCCTCGCAGCACAGAGAGCTCGAATGATGATGCGAACAGTCAACATTCTTTGGTGGCTGACCGCTGGGTCGTGGAGTTGAAGAGGCGCCATGCCGAGGCAAAAGCGGTGTATGAGACAAAACAACGCGGGTGTGAGGAGGCACAGCGAGTGATGACGAGTTACGAGACCTTGATTGAGGACGCGGAAAGGGAGCGCACTGCACGAGGCCATGGGGGGGGCTCCCAGGAAGTTGACGGTTAGATTGGTAACATAGCGGCAAGAGACTTGAGCACCACGGTATATCCATCGAACCTTCTATGAACTGGTAACCTCAAACCAGGTTGAATGTGTGAACTATGTATTTACTTATGCGGTCGTTTCATACCTGCTCCTCTTGCGCAGCCGCTCTCCAAAGACCCAAAAGCACCAAGGGATAGGCGCCATCAGAAACGTACAACCGGCCAAAAGCGTCGTGGCCCATCCAGCACCCAGCGATTGAAACATGCGCAGCGCAAAAAACGGGAATGCGAAACTCAGCATATATCTGCTGAGCATCATAGCACCAGACGCTGACGCGCCGTAGAGAGGGCCGTAGGCATCCAGCATGAAGAGGTTCACGCCCGCGTAGATGAGCAGAGACGCCATCATCGACATGCCCTGGAAGAAGACAGGGACGATCCAGTGAATGCGGTATTGTGCTGTCCAATCGGCGATGAGAAGACTTGCCGGGAGGAGGAAGCTGCCCACCATGGCAGACACCAGACGGTTCTCGGGGGCGAGGGGCTCAGTTGCGTCGTGGGTGCGCTGCCATCTTGCGAGACGTTTCTGATAGAAGGAAATGTCGATCAGGACAAAGGGGGCACAGGCGATCAGAGTTCCGAGCGTGACGCCAAGATACGAGAGGGATTCAGCCGTCTTGTTAAAGTCGTAGTAATGGCGAAATATCCATGGGACTGATATGACAAACGTATACAGCAGCCCAAAGATGAAGCCATTGTACAAGCTAACGAGCGTCACGATGGGTTCCGTGAACAGCATGTGAAGCGGTCTTAAAATAAGGACTGTAAAGAAATGCCGAACCGTCGCGGTCACGGATGTCTGCTGAGAGGATATACCTCCAAGGCCCATCCTGATAGCCCGACGACGAAGAACAACCTTCTTATACGTCTCCTTAGTGAACAATACTGGGATATAGACAGCAACACTGTATTCGACTCCATTATGCAACATAAGACTTGCATTTTCCACATGTGTAACTTTTCCTCACGCAGGCCCCCGGCCCAACTAACCCGGCGCCCCCGGCAGGCCTTTGACTCCTCCTTCCCTGCCCTATCATGTTGTTGACCCCCAACCCGGCCCTAACCCAGCCCGAATGACTCCTCCGAGTGACTCCTCCGAATAACTCCTCCCGCCACCAAATCCCGCCACCGACTTATTTATCGTTATCTTCACTATCACGGCCTAACATACACCTATCACGTGCACAAGCAGGACCCTATAATTCCTGACTATCTAAACACGCGATTACCGTTAACACTAAGTAATCACAATAATCACCCCACTAATCACTTTAATCACTTATATAATCACTATAATTAAGATCAATAGATAGAGTAATTATAATCGACACCTAAAAGTATAATATATATAATAAGTATATTAAATAGATAAATATACTAGATAAAAATCTTAACCTTCTTAATTAAAAATATTAAAAAATACTATTAATTATTTAATTAATTAACACTACTTACTATACTCTTCTCGAGATATCTTAATTATAATAGTACGGTAAGATCTAAGGGATAAACTAATTATACTAAGTTTATATTAATAATAGGGATAGTTGCGTAATTTAAATAATAAGGAGGTTATTATATCTAATAATATACTTAAGGGTATTAAATATAACTAAATTATATTAATAGCTAAGGTAGCTTATATATAAGAAAGTATTAATAATTATATATTATATATTTAGGCGCTTACTTAAGCTAAATCTATAGCGCTTACTTACTTATAGTTTTAAGGTTATTAGGAGTAAGTATTATATAGAAGTACTTATTTATTTTATAGTAAGTCCTACTTAATTTTATAGCGCCTTATATATAATAGGGTTTCTATTAAGCTAGACCGCTTAATTTAATATTAGGCTATAATATAATACCTCCTCTCTATTAATCTTATCCTTAAAACTATATAAATAGCTATTATCCTTATTTTAATAAGTCCCTTATTTTACTTCCTTATCTTCTATTAATATATATTAATATAATATCTAGCTATATTTTAAAAAATAAAAGAAATTTAATAACCTTAAGATTGCTAACTTAACTATTAGTACTATATTTCTATAGAATTTATTAACTATATTAGTTTTATAGTAATACCTTATACCTATTACTAGGCTTATAGAGCTATCTATAAGATAGTTAAGGGTAGTAAAAAGTATAGTTTATATATATATCTTAGTTATCCTTATAATATAATAAGAGTTCCCTTAAATTCCTATATATACCTTTTTCTTATAGTTATAATTAAGTATTTAGTTAATTTATTTTAATATTAAGGATTATTTTTAAGGTAAAATAGATTAATACTAAGGAGCTTATAGTAGAGAAGCTTCTATAAGCTTATTATAAGTCTTTAATATAGGTATAAAAGGAGTTATTTACTTATTAGTAAGAGCTAAAGGAGTCTTTAGCTTATTTATCCTATCTATATAAATAATATTATTCCTTAATTTTAATTAAGATAGAGTTAACCTATTAGAACCTTAAATTAATAGATAATTAGATATAGTAGAAGTAATAAAGTCTAATATAGTCCTAGATATATAGTCCCTAATATATTCTAACCTTATTAATTAAAGCTTAATAAATTTTAGTAATTTTTCCTTATTATCTTTTAATATTATTAATAGAATTTCTTTAGGAGGTATTATATATTAATAAGGTATTTAGATAGTTCCTATATATTTTCTAAGTTAAGGTAGCCCTTTTATTTAATAAAATATATTATTTTATTATTAATTTTATTTATATTAAGGATAGCCTCTATAATATATTTTTCTAGTCTATTAACTTCTATTTTTAATTTATTATTAGTCTTAATTTAGATAATATTTTCTATTAATTTAAGTAATAAAATATAAAAGATTAAATAGAGCTTAACCTTTAGTAATAAGTCTAGTTTATAGTTATTTTATAAGATTTTCTATTTAACTCTATACGGTTTACTATATTTATAATTAAGTTTTTTATTTTATTATTTTATTATAATATTTTTTATTATAAGATAGACTATATCTCCCTCCGAGAAGGTTAGTATCACGACCATAACAAAGGTCAGGCGGGGAAGCATAGCAGAAATACTCTAACTAAGCTTAAGACCGAAAGGACCGAATATTATTTATATTAATCTAAGGACTAAGTAATAAGAATATCGGTCCTACCCTAGACTAAATAATAAGAATATTAATCTAACCACCTTACCTTAAGTATATAGAATATACTTATTATATACTCCTATATAGTAGCTACTTTAGTTATTAATATAGCTTAATTATACTTAATACCCTTAAGTATATTACTAGATATAATACTTTATTTAAGATTATAATATAATATTCTCTATTACTAATATAAACCTAATATAATTAATTTATCCCTTAGACTTAATTATACTATTATATATTAATAGCTCTTATTTAATAAATTACTTATATTACCTTAAATAATATTAAATATAATAATTACTCCCGCTACCCCTATAAATAATTAATAGTAGGGCCCGCTTATACCTATCGCGCCTGCTCTAATTAACCTAATTAATATAGAGATAGAAGATACTTCTAGTATTAATAATAATAATAAGGAAGTTAAATAGCTTAAGGCTTAGATTACTATTATAAGTATTAAAATAAATAATCTCTATAAGACTATAGAAAGAATAGCTAACTCCTAAAAAGTTTAGAATAAATAATATATAAATAGTACTAAGATAATTAATAACCTTATAATTACTATTATAAAAGGTAAAGATATAGGAGAAATCCTTAAGCTAAATCTATTAGAATTATTTAATAGAACCTTATATAGACTATAGATATTCCTTACCTAGATATATACTTTTATAACCTATTACCTAATTTAATTTACTATTAAGTCTAATAAGGTCTAATATACCGCGGGATACCTTATAAAGTATATTACTATATAATTTAAGCTAATAATAAAAGAGTACCTTATAACCCTATTTATTAACCTCTTAGTATAAATTACTAACCTTTATATTAATTATAATATATTTAAAAAAGCCCTCCGCTAGGCCTTTAGAACTATTAATAAAAAGGTATAAGCTAAATAAGAGATTAAGGTATTTAAATAAACTTAATTAGCCTCTAAATATAGAATAAAGTACCTTTAGCTAATATCTAAATTACTATAGGATTAAGAGCCCCTAATATTACTTTTCTTTAATAGACTTAAGAAAGAAGTATAGGCTAAACTCTATAAGGAGGACCGACTTAATAACTTAATTAATTATATCGATAGGGTAATTAAAATTAATAATTAATAATTTTTATAGAAGAAACTATAAAACCTAAGATTTAGTAATTATAAGGCTAATACCTCTCGCTTTAATATAAATTAAGGTAAGAAGAGATATTATAATACCTTATATAATATTAAAGCCAGACTTATAGTATTAGGGGCTATATAATATAATAAGAAGCTAATTAAGTGCTTTTATTACTATAAACCTAATTATAAGGCGAATATATATAAGAAAAGGGCATAAGATATCACTAAAGGGAAATATTAACTAGAGAGGTATTAAGAATAATAGCTACTTCTAAAAGGTAAGAAATATATAAGCTATACTTATTAATAGGGCGATATATAAATAATAATCTAAATAATTAAGACTATTATAATAATATGATCTAATTATAACTTAATTATAGCTATATTAGGATAAATAGCTATACCGTATATATAAGTATATCTAATAGAAGAATAAATAAAGTATAATATTATTTATAGATTACGCTATAAGAAATATATATATAAGGTCACGCTACCCCTAATAAAAGGATATATTAATATCGTCATAAGTATTTAAAACCCCTAAGATAAAGTTAATTAAACCTAAATCCCCTTACCTAAATTAATAAAAAAGGAAGAAGGTATAAAAGGATAGGAAGCTAGACTTAGATAAATTATTATTATAGTAATATAACCTAATAGATATTATAAACCTATAAATTATAGTAATTATTTAATAGGAGTAATAATATAAAGGGAACTTAAGTTAACTTAACTCTAATATAATTATCACGGACGATAAAATACTAAGCGATATTAATAGATATAGAATAAAGACTATAATATTTAGACTAATAAATAAAGAATATATTACTAGAATAATAGCACTAATATATATATCTAATTAGCTCGAGAATAATAAAAAATAGAAGATATAAAAGATATCTATATCTAAGCCTATTATAAAGAAATAGCGCTAAACCTCTATCTATTAGAACCGCGGTATAACCTATATAATAATAATAAAGCGCTATTAAGATACCTATAATACCACGAAATAGCATAAGTCTCTTATAAAGATTACTATTATGAGATATACCTATATAAAAAGAGGGAATAAGATTATTTTCCTATCCCTCTCTTATAACTAAATATGTAACTCTATTTTTTATATAAAATAGAAGACTATTGTATTAAATAATAATATAAGGGAATTAGAATAATATAACTTTAATTCTATCTATTATAATAATAAATTATATCCCTAGAATAATTTATAAATACCCTTACTTAAGTAAGAGAAATAAAGCTAAAAATAAAATAATAATAAAAAAAGAAGAATTACCTTAAATAGAATTATTAAGATAATAAAAGAAGGCTTCTATACCCCTATATAGATAGAAGGTATAATAGAGGACTAAGAATAATACCTCTAATAACGATAATATATTAGAACTTCGCTTATATAGAAAGAAATTGCGCTATAGGAGTATATAGAATACCTTATGAAGTTAAAAATACCTTAGATAGATCTAGGCGCTAAAGAGGAATAATAGTATTAAAAATTACTCTATAATCGAGATAATAAATATAACTATAAGGCCTATAATAATAACGAATATAATAAAGACTATCTAGGAAAGATATTATTAAAAAATTAAGATACCTACCTACTATAGAGCTATAGGCAGAAAAAAGAAGGAAATAATTTCTATAAAGAGCTCTATATATAACTATAAATAGTTAATAGCTAAAATACTTTAAACTATAAATATAAATTAAGGGAGAATAGCTAAATACTTTAATAAATAATAAAGCTAAATAGAATTATTTAACCTAATAATAATAAATAAGCTTAAGCTATTATAAAAATATAAGAAAGATCCTTATTTAGTATATAACCTAAAAGGAGAAAAATTTAATTATAATAATAGGATTATTAAATATAAGATTAATTACCTTATAGTCTTTATTAATAGAAAAAACTAAGGAATCTTATTTAATATTATACCGATATTAAGATACTATTTAATACTTAAGTACCTATAGTTATATAGATTTAACCTATATCTTAATTAATAAATTAGCTAGATAATCTCCTTTAATAAAGAGATACCCCCTAAAGAGATAATAATTTATTAAATATAAGATCTTAAATTTCTATTAAAAATAATAGAAAAATTAGGAAGAGGTAAATAAAAGATATCTCTCTACCTAAAGGAATATAATATAAATAATATAATAGAAAGAAATAATAGAATTAATAAATAATTATAAGTATTATAAATAATTCTATAAGTTAAAAAAAAGCCTTAAGTAAATTAAGAAGAAATTATAAAATAAATAGCTTAAGAATATCCTATTATAATATTAAATCTATAAAAGACTCTTTATAGAAGAACTTAAGACCGGCCTATTACTATATATATATTATAACCTAGAAATTAAATTTATTAATAGAAAGTAACCTAACTTTAGTAAACTCTACCTACTTAATATAATATAATTATTAATATTAAAGGAATATATTAAAGAAATAATATAGAAAGGATATATTAAGGAAAGTAAGTTATCTATTAAATACCTTATTATATTTATCCTAAAGAAAAATAAAAAGCTTTACCTTTATATTAATTTTAAAATACTTAATATTATTTAATTAAGGATTATATATCGCTACCTCTTATTAGCGAATTAAAGGATTAACTTTTTAGGATAAAGTATTTTATTATATTTAACCTTAAGGGAGCCTATAACCTAATTTAAATTAAAGAAAGATATAAATAGAAAACCACTTTTTATATTAAGTATAGATTATTTAAGTACCTTATTATACCTTTTAGGCTCACTAATATATCTACTATATTTTAATAAATAATTAATAATATACTATAAAATACCTAGATATATTTATTATATATTACCTAGATAATATCTTTATCTTCTCTAAAATAAAAAAAGAATATATAGAATATATCTATAAGGTACTATAAATACTATAAGATATTAACTTATTAATAGAACCTAAGAAAAATAAATTTCTATACCTTAGAAATAAAATTTCTTAGATATATTATCTCTTATAATAAGATATATATAAACCTTAAGAAAGTTATAATAGTTAAAGATTAAAAAGAATTAATAAATATTAAGGAAATATAAGCCTTTTTTAGTTTCGCTAATTATTACTATAAGTTTCTTAAAAAATTTAAAAAGATTATAATACTATTAATTAATTTAATAAAGAAAGATATACTATTTATAATAAGAAATAAGGTATAAGAAGTTTTTAATAAAATTAAGGAATTTATCTTAAGTAAATTAATCCTTAAGATATTTAATCTATCTTAATTAATCGAACTTAAAATAGATACCTTAGATTTTATATTAGGCGCCTAAATTAAATAATAAAATAATAAAAGACTCCTATATTTAATTATATTCTACTTCTATAAGCTATATAAAGTAGAACTTAATTACCCTATCTATAATAAAGAATTCCTTACTATTATTAATACTTTTAAGGAATTTTGATATTACCTTATTAAAAGCCTATATTAGATTAAGGTCTATATAGACTATAAAAATATCTTATACTTTATTACTATTAGAGAATTAAGTAGCCGGTAATTATATTATATTAAATACCTCTCGGAATTTAATTATATTATAATCTATATAAAGGAAAAAAAAACGAAAGAGCTAATACTATTAATAAATAATTAGACCTTAATATAGGAAAGATTAAAATAAATAAATAATTATTATAATATACCTTAAAAGGATACCTTAAATAAAGACTTATCGTATAAATATAGAAATTAATACCTCTATTGGAATACCTTAAGCTTATCTAAGATTACAGAAGGTAGATTATCGACTTTATCGATTATATATAAAGATATAATTACCGCGAAAATAGACTCTTTATATTTAAAGGAAGATTATTATACCTAATAAAGTTTTAAAAAAGATCTTTAATTATTACTATAATTAATTCCCTTATAATAGAAACTATAGGCTAATATTTAAAGCTATAAACTATATCTATAATAATTATTTATTTAAGGAGGAAATTTAAGGTATAATATAATACTATTAAAAATATAACCTTAGATAAATACTTAAGGTAACCTATATAATAAATAAGGTAATCTATTATTAGAATAAATCTTAAAATATAATAAATAACTCTTAGATAATAAGAAAATAGATAAATAATAAATCCTAGATAAACTATAATATAGCCTTATAAGCGAGATATATAAATACCCGCTATAGAGATATTAAGGAATTAATAAAACCCTAGAATAAGTTAAGATGATATATACTTTTCCTAATATAAAGAAAATAATAATATAAGTTATAAATAAGTGCGACTTATATATGAAAATAAAGGCATAACGCTATAAACCCTATAGAAAACTATAATTACTCCTAATTATATAATAACCTTAGGAATTAATTACTATAGATTTTATTACTAAATTACCCTTATTAAAAGAACTAACTACTAAAAACTTCTATAATAATATTCTTATTATTATAGATAAACTTATAAAATTTTCCTATTTTATCCCTTATAGTAAGTTAATAAATATAAAAGAATTTATATACCTCTTTTACTATAATATCGCTAGGATATAGAGGCTATTACTTAAGATTATCTTAGATTAAAGACTACCCTTTATATTTAAGTTTTAATAAGAATTAATTAAGTACCTTAGGATTAACTATAAGCTCTCTATAGAATATTATAAAGAGACTAATAGATAAATAAAATAAATAAACTAAATATTAAAATAATACCTTTAATACTATATTAATTATAAATAAAATAATTAGGTTAAGAAATTACTAGCTATATAACTAGCCTATAATATAATAACTAATAAAAGTATAAAGATTATATTAGCCTATATTAACTTTAAGTTTATCTTAAATACCTATAGATAAACTTAAAATATAATTATTAACCTTAAGGTAATCCTTATTAGTAATTAACTAAAAAACCTATATAAAGAAATATAAATAGAACTTAAATTTATTAGAAATAAAATAAATAACTATATTAATAAAAAAAGGATTAAAGGATTAACCTTCTTAAAGGGAGATATAGTTTATCTTATAATAAAAAATATTATAATAAAAAATAAAATAAAAAACTTAATTATAAATATATTAGACCCTATAGAGTTAAATAGAAAATCTTATAAAATAACTATAAATTAGATTTATTATTAAAGGTTAAGCTCTATTTAATCTTTTATATTTTATTACTTAAATTAATAGAAAATATTATATAAATTAAAACTAATAATAAATTAAAAGCTAAAATTAATAGACTAAAAGAATATATTATAGAAGCTATCTTTAATATAAATAAAATTAATAATAAAATAATATATTTTATTAAATAAAAAGACTACCTAAATTTAGAAAATATATAGGAACTACTAGAATACCTTATTAATATATAATACCTCCTAAAGAGCTTCTACTAATAATATTAAGTATAGGCTCATTAAGGCTAATAGTATTCTAATTAATTAGATTAATAGCCCTAAAGGAATATACCTCTATAATAATAGATAACTCCTCCTAAAGCTTACTTAACTCCTTTAAGGCATAAAGGCTATACTTAAAAGCCTTATTACTCCGCGCTTTAAGTAATTATTTTTACTTATAGATATAAGTAAGCTTAGCTATTACCTCCTCTAAAGTAGCCTCCGCCTTAGCCTCCTTATCTTCTAGGCGCTTATATTTATAAATATTCTTTATTATTATCTAAAATATTAATTACTAGCTATAAGGGGAGGTAAGGTATATTTATAAAAGGAAGCTATACCGGCCTTATTATAGATAACCTTTATATTAATATAGTTAAAATAATGGTTAGAATAATTAGAAATAACCTTATAGGATAAGCCCTAGCGGAAATAGTGAGTATAAGATATAATTTTAGAACTAAAAGCCTTAATATAGGTAGAAAGACTTTATACTTTAGAAAGCTTATAAGAAGAAATATATTTAGAAATTCAGCCTAATATTATATTAATAATAAAAGGAGATTTTTATAAATTAAAGTTACCTATTAAAAATACTTAATCACTAAAGCTAGCCTTAAGGATAAGACTAATAGAGGGGAGACCTTATATTATAACTATAATAAGGGTTAGGCGGGGAAATATAATAGAAATACTTTAACTAAGCTTAAGACCGAAAGGACTAAATATTATTTATATTAATCTAAAGACCGAGTAATAAGAATATTAATCCTACCTTAGATTAAGTAATAAGAATATTAATTTAACTACCTTACCTTAAATATATAGAATATATTTATTATACTCTCCTATATAATAGCTACCTTAGCTATTAATATAGCTTAATTATACTTAATACCCTTAAGTATATTACTAGACGTAATACTTTATTTAAGACTATAACGTAATATTCTCTACTGCTAATATAAACCCAGCACGACCGGTTTATCCCTTAGACCTAACCATACCGTCATAGTTAGTCCCTTAATCCTTTTTTTATTAATATAGTTATTTATTCTATTTCTAATAAATTTAAGTTCTATTAATATTTCTTTATATAGATTCTTTAGCTAATCGCTAATAAGGATTACTTTAGGGTTAATAACTATATTTCGAGCTTATCTATAGGCATTTATTTTAAGTTTAATCGGTCGAGATAGGTTAAATATCTTAATGACTAGTTCGCTTAGGATAAGTTCCTTAATCTTATTAAAGGCTTCTTATACTTTATTCCCTCTTATGAATATTATATCCTTTTTTATTAAATCGGTTAATAATACCGGGATCTTCTTAAATCTTTAAGGAATTTATAATAATAATTAGTGAGATTAAAAAAAGCTTATACTTCCTTAATATTTATTAATTCTTTTTAATCCTTAACTACTATAACCTTCTTAAGGTTTATATATATCTTATTATTAAATTACTATAACTCTATAATACCTAAAGGGATTAAAGTCTCCTAATATTACCTAATAAAATTAATAATAATAGCCTATACCTAGATTAAGTATCTTAATAACTTAAAATATTAATTAGTATTATTACTATATAATATATAGAGTTAATAGCTTAACTTAATAGCGAGCCTATTTACCTCTATAAACTCTATTTAAAAAGAAAAGCTAGAGGTATTAGCTACCTCTCTTAACTAACTATATTCTAGATAAATAATATATCTCTTCATAGGATAAGAAATATAATAACCCTAAGGACTCTTAAGGGGATATTTTATTTATTTAATTTTTTTATTATCCCTTAATATTAATAAAGAGGGTTACCCTTTAAATATACCTTTATAACTATTATAATTATTTTAATTAAAATAAATAATTATAACCTAAATATTAATTTAAGTTAATCTATAAAATATAGATTATATTAATATTATTATTTTATATAGAAATAACTTTTATTATAATTAAATAAATCTAGCTATAACCCTTATAGTAATACCTTAAAAAGCGCGCTAGAGGTTCTAGAGGAAATATTATTATAAAGCCCTTAAAAGGATTAAGCTAAACCCTATAGTAATAATTAATAATTAAAAGGTCTTATTTATTAAATTTAGCTATAAGCTCTTACTTATTATAAACTTTATAGCCCTATTATTATAGCTATATTATAATTTAGCGCTTAAAAATTTTATTATTAATAAAATTTACCTTTTTAATTACCTTATTTAAAGAGTCTTAAATAGACCCCTTTTAATTATTAAATAAGCTTTTATAAATAATATAAATAATAAAGCCTATAACCTAGAGCTTATATAATTAATAATTAAGCTTAAGGTAATCTAAGTAATTTAATAACTATATAGATAAATAAAAGATATAAAGAGAAAAGAATATAGAGGAGTAAGGGATTTTAGGTTCTTAGGGGGATTAATTATAATATAGGGACTATAATATTAGATTTTAGGGACTAAATAAGATTAATACCTCTTAAGTAAAGAGTTAATATATTTAATTAAATTATTAGTTAAAAAATATAATATTAAATATATAATATATATAGCCTATAACTAAAAATATAAGAATATAAGGTATAAGATAATATATATAATATAGAGGTTATTACTACCTTTAGCGAGACCTCATCTAAAGATAGCGTTAACTCTCTTACGTCACGTAATATACGTTAAAATATAAGATAACTATGCAGCAATAGTTAGTGATTTTAATAGTAATTTTAATAATAGCTTATTAAAGTATAGCCTTAAAAATATTATAATTTAAATAACTATTAATAATTTAAGGTAAGAGGTTAATGAAAGGTATAATAAGGTATTTCTTTATAATAGACTTAAACTATATTATAATATATTTAATTAATCGCCCTATAGTATATTATACTTTATTAGATATTATAATAAATTATATTAAGTAATATATTATAAAAGCCTTTAGTTAAATAAGGAATAAAGGTAGCTTATATATTATCCTATTAAAGGGTTTAAGTAGGTTTAACTTAAGGATTTCTCCTATATCTTTACCTCTTATAGTAATAATTATAAGGTTATTAATTATCTAGCTAGTATTTAGATATTATTTATTTTAAACCTATTAAAAGTTAGCTCTTTATTCTATAGCCATATAGAGGTTATCTAAATATATATATAGTAAGTGGATCAGGCAATTAAGTGGATTAGCATACTGTATAACTAAAAATAGCTAAATCTTATATATAGAAAACTAGCTATATGAGTATTAAAAATATAAAAAAAATATTTTTATTTACTTAACTAAGAAATAAACTATATATTGATTTTTTTTAGACTTTTTAAAAAGTCCTTTATATAGAAATAGCTATTTATATAGTATAAATAGTGTTTTTTATACTAGCTTAATAAGAATTTTTTTAAAAATCTAAGAAAATTATTTTAGCTTTTAAATTATATAGTAAGCTAAACTTCTTAAAACTAGCTAATTTAGGCTAAATTTAAACTTTTAAGAGTTTTTTAAAAATCGCAATTTAAGGTATAAAACTCATAAATCCACTTACGTGCCTGATTCACTTACTATATACATACGTTATTTTAATACTTATAGTAGTAATTTAAGCCTTAAGCTACTTAATTTCCTTATTATCGCTATTAAAGCTAGAAATATCTTCTATCTCTATATTAATTAGGTTAATTAAAATAGATATAATAGGTATAGGTAGGCCTTATTATTATTAATTATTTATAGGGGTAGCGGGAGTAGCTATTATATTTAATATTATTTAAGGTAATATAAATAATTTACTAAATAAAAGCTCTTAATATATAATAATATAGTAAGATCTAAGGGATAAATTAGTTATATTAGGTTTATATTAATAATAGGGATAATTATATAGTTTAAATAATAAGGGAGTTATTATATCTAATAATATACTTAAGGGTATTAAATATAATTAAGTTATATTAATAGCTAAAGTAGCTTATATATAAGAAAGTATTAATAATTATATATTATATACTTAGGCGCTTACTTAGGCTAAACCTATAGCGCTTACTTACTTATAATTCTAAGGTTATTAGGGGTAAGTATTATATAAAAGCGCTTATTTATTCTATAGTGGGTCCCGCTTACTCTTATAGCGCCTTATCACGTGGTGGGGTTTCTGCCGGGCTAGACCGCTTAGTTTAGTATTAGGCCGTGATATTAATTACTACCTAATAAATCTTTATATTATAATTAATCTTAATATAGATATTATAATATTAAACCTTTAGTTATATTAACCTTCTTTAATTATTATTTCTTAATAATTTAGCTATTATCTATATATTAATATCTATTTAATTAATTATTTACCTTCCTTCCTTTATTATTATAACTCCTCTTTTTTATAATTAAGTTCTTTTTACCCTCTCGTATTAACTTAATATCTTATTTATTTACTTAAGGTCTTCAACTTTAGTCTTAAATAAGATAACTTTATATATAATTATCTTTATTCTCTTAAAAAAAACTATATAGCTTTTAAAATTAACTCTAGGGAGTTATTTTTATATCTTTTAATTTATCTCTTAAGGTAATTTAATTAAAATTAAGCTTTAAATATAATCTTTAATATCTTTAAGACCTAAGAGATTAATAATTTAAGTACCTCTTTAATTAATATTAATATATATAATTATATATAAAGCTTTAAGATTATTTTTTATATTAAAAGAAATAAATCTAGCTTCTTTAAAAAGCTCTTTAATATTTCTTTCTATTATAATAACTTTATATATAATATAAAACGCTAAGAATAACTTAATCTTTAAAATATAAATTATAAAGTATTTAATTAAATATTTTATTTAATTATAAACCTTCTTTAAAATACTAAAGTACTTATTATTAAGAGGCTAAAGTAAGTAAAAGGAATAAAGTAATATATTAAGTAAGATAATTTTTTTTTCCTTATAATATCTCTTAAATTTAATAAAATAATAATTTTTATAGCTATTAAAGATTAAAAAGTAATAATAATTATTTATTTATTTAATTATATATTAATTAAAATACTTAAGTTATTTAAGATTAATTTTATTATTAATCTAGCGATTTTAAATTATTATAATAATTTAATTACTTAAGTAATTATTTTTTTAATAATAATTAATAAAATAATATTAATTTATATTAATAATAAATAATAAGATTATTTAATTATTTATATTAATTACTTAAATAATTATAATTTATTTTTAATTTTTAAGCTATATTAATTTTAATTTTTTATATTTATTTAGATCCCCGGTTTATATTACTATTTACCTTACTAACTATTACTTATTATATCTCTATATAATACTTTATTATTAGCCTAGAGCGAGGGGACTAACTTATAGGCTTAATAGTTATATAACCCGCGGGCCTACGTGATGGGTACTTATATAAGGAGTATTTTAAGGCTCTTACCGAGAATAGCCCCGGCTCTAGTTAAATATATTATCTTCGACCTTATATTATACTTTTTCACGAATTATATATATTATATATTTTAACTATAAATTTAGCTAATAATATTTTAATTAAATAGATCTCTTTTACCTATTAAGGCCTCTACCTCTATATAATTATCCTTCTAAATTATTAAAACTTTAACCCTATCTTAATCCCCTAAATAAAACTAACCCCTCTAGACCTCCTCTTTATTATCTTTAAATTAGCTAAGCTTAATATATTATTATATAAATACTTAAGTATTCTATATTATATTAAGATAGATAGCTAGTACTATATACTATATAGTATAGGTATTAATATTAAGATCCTAGAGGAACCTTATTCTTTAGTTATTAGGCTTCTAGCCTTACTTTAGCTTCTCTATAAAGCGATATAATAAGTCTAGCTCTCTATTAACCTACCTATATAAGGTAAGGGAATAAAATATAGATAGAAATTAAAGTATAATAATAATCTTAACCCTAAAGATTATAAGGTTAATATAATATTTATCCCTAAAATATAAGGTCTTATATTAAATATACTTAAGGAACTTATTATTAGCTCTTTCTTTAAGTCTTTATTATATATTAATAAATATATTTAATAATATATTATTAAGCTTTTTATCGCTATATAGGGGTAGGGTCCTATAGGACTTAATTATATTACCTATATTATTTAATTAAAGGTTTAATTATAGAGCTCTTATTATTATTATATCGATAGTTATTTTATTAGAATTAATACTTTAATAAGCTAATTTTATTAATTATTGTAAAGGACTGAAGGATATAGACTATAAAGTCCTCGTAAGGTGTAGGGTAGGTAATAGAGATAGGAGGTGAATAGGCAGTGGAATCAGTCCTTATAAAAAGCTGATTAGCTAGATAAGGAATCATATAGCCGGAAAAGTGGGTCAAAAGATAGATAAGGTTAAAGAGGAAAAAGAGAGCTTCTGATTGGTGGTCTTATTAGTTATATTGTATGAGAGGATATAGATCTAAGAGAGGTTCTAATTCTAAGGGAGTTCTTCTTCTTTTATAGAAATAGCTCGGCCAAAGGTCATACCGCCGGATAGCCTAATTTCCGGGCTATCTAGCCATATAGAGTAGGCTGAAACCGGATAACTGGATCCCGAGTTATCGCATAAAGATGTATGTAACTATAGAGGTTTTATATTAGGGAATTTAAAACCGGATGAAAAATACCCGTATTTTGAGCCTGGCTTTTAACGGCGTTATCGGGCTTATAATAAAGCCCTATGTCCGAGGTCACGTGACTTACCCTATAGGGTAATATTACTAAAATTATATAATTTCAGGACTTTTATGTAACTCTCTAATATCTTGCTTATATAAGTATACCGTTATAAAGCGCTAGCTTTATACTATATAGTAGTAAATTCTTATGCTTATATCTTATAAGCTGAATTTATTAGAATTATTTATAAAGTCCCTTATATATTATAAGGTCTTTTACAATTATTAAGGGTTAATAATTAAAAGATTAAATTAAAAGAACTATAGCTCCCCTTAAGGTTCTTATATTTTTTATTTAATTAAGAGATAGCCTATTTATTTAGAATAAAGTTAGTTAAATAAGGCCGCTAGTATCTCTAGCTCTTCTTCTTAGAGAGCTTATTAAGGCTAATAGCTAATATCTCTAGCTCTTCTTTTTAGAGATTATATTAAGGTAGGAAGCCTTATTATTAAATTACTATTTATTATAAATAGCTTAATTTAATAGATTATAGCGTTATTATGGCTATATATAATATAATAATAACCCTTATTAATATAGTATATTAAGATCCTTAGTCTAGGTATAGGCCTTTGTTATTTTAATTATTAATAAATATTAGGTACCTTTGATCGCCTTTATAGGCTATAATGAAGTTAAGAATATTAATATTTATTTATATTTAGAATAATTATTTTACTTAAAATTATATTTATTATAAAATTAATTTTATTAATATTATAGATATTATTTAATTAAATATTATATTTTATAATTATATTTATTATAAATATAAACTAAATATAAATAATCATTAAATCTTTATATTTAGCTCTTTAGTAATTATATCTCTAAAAAGAATATCTCTTAAGCTATAGGTATTATTTAATAAAATTTAAAGCCTAATATATATTAATTAATAATATATTATAGTTAATAAATAATTAATTAGCTATTTCTTTTATATTATATAGTTAAAGGGGAAATCCTTATAAATCTAGGTTAAGAATAAACTAAATAAGGATTTATTCCTTTAGATTAAATAGCTTATATAATTTAAAGATTTAATTATGATATATAATAATATTATTCTCTTAATTAAGGAGAGTACTATCATAAACGTTATGAAGCTCTATAGTATATTAAAGATTAAATTTTAAGTTATTTTAATAGGCTTAAAGTATTAAAAGGATTTTAACCTTATTATTTACCTATAATATATTAAGTAATTTAGAGTTAATTAATTAAAAAAAGAGGATATATATTAAAGGATTTTTATTAAGTATATTTATTATATTATTAATATATATATATAGTAAGTATATTAGATAAGTGAGTGCACTAAAAATCCCTTAACCTATATCTTCTTTATTTAATTAATTTATTCCTAACTACCTAATATATTATTTATTAATTATAAGGCTAGATTACTTTTTATACTTTAGGCCCTTTAAAATAACCTAAGTTTAAAGCTCTAATTAATAATAAGGCTTTATTAGGTTAGCCACTATACCTTATATTATCGCTATAATAGTATTTAATCTTAACGCGATATAATCCCGAAATTATATAAATTATTAAATCTAGAGAAATAGATCTTTATTTAGTTTATTTTTAACCTAGATTTATAAGGATTTCCCCCTAGCTTTATAATATTAAAGAAATAGCTAATTAATTACTTATTAATTATAATATACTCTCTATTAATAGATATTAGGCTTTAAATTTTATTAGGTAATATTTAGACCTTAAGATATATTTTTTTTTAAAAATATAATTATTAAAGAGCTAAATATAAAGATTTAATTATTATCTATAATTAGTTTATATTTATAGCGAATATAATTATAAAATATAATATTTAATTAAATAATATCTATAACTTTAATAAGATTAACTTTATAATAGATATAATTTAAAGTAGAATAATTATTATAAATATAGATAGATATAAAAAGCTAAAATTAATATAGCCTAAAACTAAAAATAAATTATGATTATTTAAATCATTAATATAAAAGGCTAATTAATCTTATTATTTATTATTAATATAGGCTAATATTACCTTATTAATTAATATTAAAATAATAATCTTTTAGGTAATTAAATTATTATAATAACTTAAAATAGCTAAATTAATAATAAGATTAATCTTAAATAGCTTAAATATTTTAATTAATTATAATTAATTAATTAATTAATATTTATTATCTCTTAATTCTTAATAGCTATAAAAATTATTATTTTATTAAATTTAAGAGATATTATAATAAAAATAAGATTATATAGCTTTATATATTATTTTAGTTATTTTATTTACTTTAGCCTCTTAATATTATATACTTTAATATACTTAAGAAGGCTTATAGGAAAGAAATAAAGTATTTAATTAAATACTCTATAATATATATTTTAAAGATTAAATTCTCTTTAGCCTTTTATATTATATTTTAAGTTATTATAATAAAAAGAATATTAAGGTATCCTTTAAAGAGGCTAGGCTTATTTCTCTTAACTTAAAAAATATAATTTTAAAGCTTAATATATAGCTATAGACTTTAATATTAGCTAGAGAGGAGATTAAACCTTTAACCCTTTAGGTTTTAAGGACCTTAAGGATAATTATTAAAGCTAATTCTTAATTTAAATACCTTAAGAAATAAATTAAAAGGTATTAAAATAGCTCCCTAGAGTTAATTCTTAAAGCCTTAAGGTCTCTTAAAAAAGAGATAAAATAATTATATATTAAGTTATTTTATTAATTATTAAGAATAAAGACCTTTAAGAGGTAAATAAAATATTTAATTAATACTAAAGGGTAAAAAGGAATTAGCTATAGAAAAGAGGGGTTATAATAATAAAAAGAAAAATAAATAATTAATTAAATAAATATTAATATATATATAATAGTTAAATTATTAAGGAATAATAATTAAAGGAAATTAATATAATTAAGGGTTTAATATTATAATATCTATAATAAAATTAATTATAATATAAGATATATTAGGTAGTAATTAAGATATCTAGGGAAGAATATAGTAAATAGTTTTAATTAATTAAATAATTTATAGTATTTTATTATAATTTTTATTTAAAAAGTTAAGATTTTTATATTTATTTATTTAGTATACTTACTATAATATATATTATACTTATTATAGTTATTATAGAGTATACCTATTATACTTTCTTATATAATAATAACCTTAGCTATTAATATAACTTACTTATACTTAATACCTTATATATTATTAGATATTATATACCTCTTTAAGGTTATATAATATAATCCTTTATTAATATAAACTTAATATAATTAATTTATCCTTAAAAATAAACTTAATTATTATATATTAATAGCTTTTATTATATATTATTTATATTACTTTAAATAATATTAAATATAATAATTACTCCCGCTACCCCGTAAATAATAACTAATAAATTCTACTTATTAACTTTCTATCTATAATATATATCTATAGTAAGTATACTAAATAAGCGAGTATACTAAAAATCCCTTAACTTATATCTTCTTTATTTAATTAATTTATTCCTAATTATTTAATATATTATCTATTAATTATAAGGCTAGATTATTTCTTATATTTAAGGCCCTTTAAAATAACCTAAATTTAAAGCTCTAATTAATAATAAGGCTTTCTTACGTTAGCTACTATACCTTATATTATTACTATAATAATATCTAATCTTAATATAATATAATCCCGAAATTATATAAATTATTAGATCTAGAGGAATAGATCCTTATTTAATTTATTCTCGACCTAAATTTATAAGGATTTCCCCCTTAGCTTTATAGTATTAAAGAAATAATTAATTAATTACTTACTAACTATAATATATTATCTATCGGTATATATTAAGCTTTAAACTTTATTAGGTAATCGCGAATACGCTACTATTGCCTCCGGTTTAGCGGCACCGCCCATTTAGGTAAGGTGCGCTCGCCGCCCATACGCCCGGCTAGCTATTATATAACCACCCTCTATATAAGATAACTACCTCATCATACCTATAAATATATATCTTTAACTTCTATCTACCCTTAAGCTCTATCTATTTATATCTACCGCCTCACCTCTTCTTTAGGTATTATTACCTCTAAACCCTCTATCTCTCCCCTACCGTATTATCATCTAATATTAAGATAGACTTATCCTTCTAACCACTCACTAACTATAGCGGCTACTTATATTATCCTTAATACCTAATTTAGGGGCTATAATAAGTATTACTTTCCCTATTATTCTTAATCGACTCTTTAATACTTTCTAGCTCTCATTAATATTTATATAACTATCTCTCTCTTACCTTTATTATAGAACCTAACTAATTAATAGTCTAGAGGTATATCCCTAGATAAACTACCTTATATTATTATAATACTTCTTAGGCAGAAATAAGGTATCTCACGATAACCCTATTCTTATAGGCCTCTAATAGATATAGCTAATAATAGAAATACCGCAATAGCTTCTTATGGCCCTAAATATATAATAGAGGATAATACTATTTAGGACTTATCTCCTAAAACTAATATAAATAGCCCTAGATACTTTTAATCCAGTCTTCCTCCTTAATTAACTCCTAGAGGGGCATAATAAGTAAAGTATATAATTATAAGTCGCTTAATAATACCTAGCCCGCTAATTCCCTATTTAGGGGCGGCTAACTTCACCCACTACCTAGGGTATCCTATTAAATACTATTTTTAATCTTTAATTTCCCTATTTCTATACCGCCTAAGATACCTTAGCTACCTTAATTAGGGGGGGGCGGCATTTTAAGAGTAATAATTAAATAAAGAGGAGAGTAAGAGGATAAGAGCGGGCGTATCTCGGCTAGTTATTAGTATTATATATATATTAGCCTTAGTTATATCTATATTATAAGATCACTAAGCATTTATAGCGGCATCTAGAGCTCTTAAGTCTTTTAAGTAGTTTAAGAAATTCATAAGGGCGACTAATAAGCGCGGGCGTATAATTAAGCTCCCTTACGGTCAGGCAGAAGAGCTAATACTACTAGAAGCTTTATATCTAATACTACTAATTAACTAGAGATAACTTATCCCGCATTAATAGCCCAATAGCTATTAATACCTACCTTAATTAGTATCTCTAAGAACTCTACCTAATAAATAGATAATATAGATTATAGATAATATATAAGAGGACGGCATAAAGATAGAATTATCTAGCTAGCTAATATATCCCAGTAGTATAGTAATTAATATAACGAAGAAGAGATTATATATCTCCCTCTTCTATTAAAGTTACCTTAGTCTTAAGAGAAATAGGAGATAATAAGATATAATTAAGCTAGGCAGCACCTAGCTATAGTATTTCTATAACTCGCTCTCGAATATATAAACTAGATAATACTACTTATCCTTTACTTATTCCTATACTAAGTAATCTTTTATCCCTTAACTTTTAATTTTTTAATAATTTTAATATAATATTAATAACCTCTAAGGCTAAATAATAAGATTTACTATAAAACTTTACTTCCCTAATTATTAAGCCACTCTATATAATAAAGAGGCTATTTTAGCTTCTAGAGATTCTATAGATATTACTATTTAGATCTTTAATAATAATTCCTTTAATATAGAAGATAAGATAATATTAATAATTATAATCTTAATAACTCATAATTATATTATATAATACCTATAATAACTAGCATTATAGACTATATAGGTAAGTTCTTAATACTATAGCTCTCTTTAGTAAATAGCCTAATAATTCAAGAATAAATAGCATAGGCATTAAATATAGCATAGCCGAGCTAGATATTGCCATCTATAGAGGTATTATGCTAATTTTATCTCTAGCTTAAGTAAAGAGTATTTAAACCTTATTACTTAAATTATAGATAGATTTCTCTATTAATGCTAAATTAAACTAATAAGCCCTCCGCTTAATAACTTATATACCCACTAAAGATATAACAATTAGTATAAATATTAGCTCTAATGCCTTATTAATTAGCCCTAAAAGCTAGCTATACTAGGTATATTAGATAGAGAGCTTATTATTAAAGCTACTAAAGCTACTAGCGAGCCTAATATAATAATTAATACTCTCTCTAATAAAGAATCCTATTATAGATTATAAAATACTCCCGTGACCCCTTTAATACCTATATATAATCCTATTATTTCTACCCTTAAGGTAATAGCTTAGACGCTATTATATAATAGCGAAAGGTACCTAAGCGCTAAGCGTAATAATATTACTCCTAGAGCCTATAATTTATCCCTAGCGGTAAGGCTATCGCCTAAATTATAATAAGAGTAAACTTTAACTATAAGAGCTACTTACCTAGAGATATTAAATCTAAGTCCTTAAAGGCTAAATCTAGATCGCTATTTAATACCTAAGTATCTCCCTCGCCTTAAGAGGTACTATCCTAGCGCTATTTTTATTATAGATCTCTATATATATATATATAATATAAGATTAGGATAGCGATATAGATACTAAAGGCTCTAATAGTGAGGATAGCCTTAATATTCTAGAATATATATATAATAAAGACTATTATCCTTCGCTACTAAGAGTTCTAGAATATAATTCTAGAGATAATTCTAATAATAGAGAATAGCCTAATTATAAGCATTATAGAGTATCCTAATCTCTAGATACCTCTATTTATAATACCTCTATTAAGGCTTAAAGCTCTCGCTAAAGATAATTAATAAAATATACTATATATTTACCGGGAGGATATTAAATATTAGACTATAATAATAAGAGTCTAATACTATTATATATAAGGCTAGCCCCCTCTAAGGCTAATATATTTCTTACTTAATTTAAAGAATAGCCTCTTAGAGATATTATATTAAAATATATTACTAAGGGCGATAAGATAATATTTAATTATAGTTTAAATAGACTCTTAATTTAAGTTAGCTATATACTAATAGATCTATATTATATCCTAAGAAAGGTAAAGAACCACCTAAGGCTTCACTTTCGGCTATAAGATTATCCGGTAGTAAATAGATACTAGAAGAGGAGAATAAGATATATATAATGAGATAAGGTAGCTATTCTTAGGCCGAGATCTAGCGCGCCCTTCTATATTATTCCTAGGTATAATATAAGTCTAATACTCTACTAAATTAAAAAAGAAAGTTAATAAGGTTAGATATTAAGCTAGCCTAATAGGATATAAAGACTACTATTTTTTCTCTTTATAACTTAATTTAAGCTTTATTAATAAAGTAAAAGCTCTTTTAATAAGATATAGTATGTTTTTTAGTAATTAGCTTAAGGATACCATAATATAAGGTATAACTTCCTCTATATTAAGGGGTTTAGATTTAGGTACCCTTTACTTTAGATATTCCGGGCTACCTATATATCTCTATAATTATAATAGGTATAACTATTCTATTCCCGATAATAGCTTCCCCGCCTCTAGAACCTCTAATATTATATATATTATATATTATATAGACACGAGATTTTATACTTTAATTAGGGAACTATTAGGCCTAATTATTAATAATAAGTTAGATAAAAATAAGAAATAGATATAGCGTTCCTATATATATAAGATAGGATATACTTAGCACGTTATTAAAGGTAATATTACTTAGATTAAGTAATCTCTAGTATTTATACTATAGTAGCTATCTCTTTTAATATATTAAAGGGATATTATCTTTATAGAATTAAGGGACTTTAGATATAATCTAAAATAAAAATAGGTAATTAATTCTATTCTTTACCTTAGTACTTTACTTAGTCCTTTAACTATACGATAATAAATCAATAAGCTCTAAAGATACTATATCCCTTTATGCCATTAATAGCTATAAGGCTATAGAACTAAATAGTTATTTACTATTAAAGAAGTATAATTAATTATTTAAGACTATAGTAATAGTTAGCGGTAGGCTAGGTCGGAGGAAGGCGCTAGGTAGCTATTAAAGGCTAGTAATAGGTTATTATAAGGGAGTAATAGCTAAGGCTGCGACTTAGATATAACCTAAATTCTAAGTCTCTATCCGCTTAATAAGGGCTCTAATATAGACTCTCTAGAAGTCAATAGCCTATAGTCGATATTATTATATAGAGGAGCTATTATAGGAATATTAACCTCTTATAGTATCTAGCAAGCGATAGCCTAAATATAAGTGCCGATATTAATATAAGAAGTAAGCCTAGAAGCGATATATAATTAGCTATATATTTTAATACCCTCTCTAATAATATACCTCAAGAAGCGAAAAGTATAACTCTAATAGCGGTAGCTTAAGAAGTAAATAGTATAATATAAGTAAGTTTAAGGGGAATAAAAATCTCTAGAACTATTATAAAGATAATAATTAATATAACTTTAATATATTTAAGTATTACGATCTATTTTAGCTATAATTCTTTCCTAATCGTAACTATAAATATATAGATAATTATAATAATCTAGCTATTATATTAAATAAAAATACTCCTATTAAAGACTCTAATGGACCTAAATTATAGTAACTCCCTATAAGGATAATATATCTAGGATAATATATATAGGCCTAAAAAGAGCTTCTAGAAGCTAGATATATTAGCTATACTTAAGGGTAAAGAGGATTAAAGCTATTAGCTTTAATAAGCCCTATCCTATTATTAAGTATACTAAATATATCTCCTATATCTATAATTAATTAGATTTAATAAGGGTAAAAAGAAAGATATAGAATAAAGAAAGGTAGATATTAAATAGACCTCTATAATCTAGTCTTAAGCGATATAGTCTATATTTATCTAAAAGAATTAGATAAAGGTAAATTTATAGCTAATATTAGGGATAATAAGGGATTCTAGGTCTTATTTATACTTATAATATAAGACTATAATAAGAAATAGCTCTACTATATCTAATAGTATATAATTAATAAAATAAAAGGACTAATATAAAGATAATTATATACCTCTATTCCCTCGCGGGTTATTAGTCTTAAGGGCTAAGGCTTTATAGCTATTAATAAATACTAAGGCCTCTTAAGGCCAGATATATACCCACTTACTTAAGTAGACCGGTTTATATTATTAGTACCTAGGTCCTTTATTAAGGCCTCTAAATTCATATTACCGAGGTTATCCTATTTAAGGGTTATAGAGTAATAAATATAATATTACTTAACCTTAATAATAATAGACTAAATATAATAGGGATTAATAAGATCCTCCTAAACCCTAATACTCTCTTACTTTAATTATAGTAATTCCTATTATTATTCTTTAGCGTCTCTCTCTTACCCTACTTCTTATTAAGGAGGCTATTTACCTATTAGCCGTAGTTCTCTATTATAGCAGCCGGGTAAGACCTATATAGCAGAAGGTATAATATAATCTCCGCTAGACTAAACTTAGACTTTAATATCTTTAAGGTAAACTTATTCACTTAAATCTCTACCTCCCTATTATATCCTCTCTATTTCTTAGGTTACCTAAATATAAAGCGGAAGATATCTTTAATAATACCTCTATTAATAAGTTAAAACTCGACCTCTATATTAATTTAGCCGGATATATTAATACCTAATCTAATTTTTTAGGATAATTAATAATTATAATAAGGACTTAATCTTCCTAAAAGGTAATACTATTAAGGATATTTAATAAGCCTAAAAGAGTCACCCCCTTCCTTTATAGCCTCACGTCTATATCGCTATCTAAGTCTTTTAACCTAAAGTCCCTAGAATATATAGCTCCTATTATATTAATATCCTCTAGTAAGATAATATATCTATCCGGAGCCCGGCGAATAAACTCTTTAGTATTTAATTATTTACGCTAGGGATACTAATAATATAATATCTATATCTAATTTACCGGTAATTAATAAGCTAAAACTAGATTTCCTAATTCTAGGCGGTCTATATAAGAGGTATCTATATTTATAGGGGATTAAATATTTAGAGTATTAATATTTAATTTTAAGGTTAAAGAAATCTTAAATATCCTTAATTAGAGGCTCCTTTTATTTCTTATTAAAAAAACTATTAATAGAGGCTAAATAGCTATTACTTTCTCCTTTCTCTAGAGTTTATCGCGATACCTATAGATTATTATCTTATTCTTTAATTTATTAAGGTATCTAATTCAATAGTCTTCTAGAAGGTCCTTTAAGGCCTAAGATCGCCCGGCATAAATAATAGAGATCTACTCCTCTTTATAGAAGCTAATATCTATTAATATAGTCTAATAATAAAGTAGGTTATACTTATACTAGAAGAAAAAGGAGCCTTCCTATAGAGTATATTAGAGAGCTTTTTTAGCGCTAGAGTTATATCCTCTATAAGCTTTTAGCTTTATCTTAACCTTAGCGAGAATAAAAGTAATATTATCTAGTCTATAAAATAAGATCTAGGTTTATATTATATTATATGTTTTATCTAAATATTTAATATAGATTATTATTACTTTAAGAGGTTAGCCTAGATCTATAGGTTTAATTTTAATAATTAACCGCAATATTTAATAAACTAATCTCTTAATTAAATATATATAGTTTTAAGAATATAGCTAATATAAAGATATATATTAGATAAATATAGCTAATTAAATTACTATTAAGGATCTAATTAGTAATATTAATGATATTTATAAAATTAGGAAGGAAGAGGTCTAAGATAGATATCTATTAAGATAGTACCTCTTAGATAAAGGGAGGGCTAAAGTTACTAAAAAGCATTATAGTAAATAAATTTAAGAGTAAAGGATTATAAAGTAATAAATCTTTAGAAGTAATATATTAAACGAGAGAGAAATAAATACTATCTAAGTAGTAATATTTAGTATTCTTATTCCTTTTAGAACTTACTTAATTAATAAGCCGAGATAGAAATAGGCTAAGGGTTTAATAGCGCTAATATAAAGGCCGCATAAAAGCGACTATATCCTATAGGAGAGAGCCTAATAAGACGCTATAAGAATTAATAAATTATATATAACTAAAAGCGATTTTATTTCCTATTTAATCCTAATCTAACTTAGGTCTATATTTATTAGTCTTAGCTAAAAGTAGATATAGGCTATATCGCGTTTATATCCTATTAGATGATCTAGCACGATCTTTATATAGACCTAAGATAATATTTAGGGGTATATACTATCCTATAAACTACTTAATAAAAATATTAATAGTCCTTTAGTATTCTATTATTAATTAATAAATAAATCCCTAAAGTAGTGGATTCCTTTATAGTCCCACCTAATAACCTAACTATACGTTAAAGGTAGCTAATTAAGCTCTTTAGTAGTATATTATCGGAATAACTACTACTAATAGTAGCTATTACTATAGAGAATTTAGAATATCGCTATTAAGTAACTTAATTAATCCTATAGCTAGAAAACAAGCTAATAGCGCTCTATTATATTACCGAACTCTCACTAAAACCCTATTTAGTCTCATTAGTCTATTTAGCTTATTTATCTAGTTTATCTAGTATATCTTATTTATCTCTAGCTTATCTAGCTTATCTAGCTTATTTAGCTTATCTCTAGCTTATCTCTAGCTTATTTAGCTTATCTAGCTTATCTCTAGCTTATCCCCGGCTCACTTAGTATATCTAGCTTATCTAGCTTATCTAGCTTATCTCTAGCTTATCTCTAGCTTACCTAGCATATCTAGCTTATCTCTAGTTTATCTCTAGCTCATTTAGCTTATATTACCCTACGCCTCTTCTATTAAAATAACTATTAATAGGTCATTAATTAGAGCTTCCTAGCTATATATCGCGAGAGCCTTTAATAATCGATATCCTCTATTTCTTTAGAGTAAGAGCTAGGACTTCTATATAGGCTATATCGTCTAGGCTAGAACCTAGTAAATTAATATTTAGTGGCCCCTCGCGGATAAAGCTTATTACTTTCTGCTAGCCTTAACCGCCCGCTTTTTCGAGAAATATATTAAATCCCTTATTAATCCTTAATTATTAAATGCTATAATAGCCTTACTAGACGATATAAAGAAGTTAATTAAAGAGCTTAATTACTTTTATTAAGAGGACTCTAAATTAAGATAGAGAGTCAATATAATCTTCTAAGAAGTTAATTATTACTTAAAGAATACGCCTAGTCTTATATTCGCTAAAGTTAATATATTTAAAAATAAGGTATAGGACCCTTTTAATACTCTAATTAATATTAATAGATAAAAGAAAGTCTATTCTATTATTAAATCCTTTTTTCTAAAATACTCTCTAAATATTATTAAATTATATAGACTAAATAATTATAATTATTATTAGATAAATCGACTATAACTAGAGCTATAGGTCTTAATAGTCTATCTATAGTTAAGTAATTTAGTTATAATCTTCTACCTTAGCTCTTATAAATACTTACTAGAGGCTAATTATACCCTAAATAGCTTATTAAAAATCCCCTAGAGAAGCTCGGGCTTCCTAAGATTATTAATAAGACTATATTAATAAAGAAAGGTAGCTTATATATATCTCTTTCTAGCTATTAATATTTTATTAATAAACTAAAGGTCTATCTTAAATAGAAGGATTAGCTTTAGGATTATAAGCGGTCGAGCTATCTTCTTTATATTTATTATACCTGACGAGCTATAATACTAGGCTAAAATAGAGCTACTATAGGGTTATAGGCTTAAAGGACTTATCTAATAGATATAAGAGGTAAGCGACTATATTAATACTAATTTTAAGTTTAAAGCACTAAAAGGTAGCGATATATTATAATAAACTTAGTCTTAAACTATCTAATTCTTAAACCTCTATCTAGCGCTAGAGTATTAGCCTAGTGATTAATAAGGGTTAATCGGCCCTATTAGTATAATTATTAATAAGATAGTTTATGCCTAACTCTATAGATTAATAGCTAGAATTAATATAATATAGCTTATTTATAGTATAGAATATAATAATAAGAATATAGGGCAAAAAGAAATAATTAGCTACTATTAATAAATCGATTATAGAAAGTATTATTATATAGCTAAGATCTATTCCCTATAAGAGATTATTTAAGGTAGAAATAGCTTAACTAGCTATTATAGCGTTTCTATTAATATTATTTCCTTTAAGCTTAATTACTCGGGAGTTATTTAATATTATTATATCTAATAATAGGTAAGGATAATAATAGGGAACTTTATAGGATATTAATTTATTATATTATATTTATATTTAGCTATAGTACCCTATAATCTTAGCTTAATCGCGGATAATAATTAGTATAAATAATATTATATCTTATAACGCTAGGTTTAATTATATTAGCTAATACCTTCCGCCTTTGCCCACTCGCTTTATTAGATATAGCTAAATAAAGCATCCTATCTAGCTAAAGTTTAATAGTTTTATATAGAGATTACCGCTTTTCCTATATTTTATTATCTTTTTCTATTAATAAAGTCCTAGCCTATTAATATTTAAGCTAAGTTAGGTACTTATTATAGTACATAAAGTACTTCTAAACTTATAATATCGGGATCCTATAAAAGAGGTATTCTTTTTAGTACTCTTTATCTTAATTTAGGTTACTATATATACTTTAGAATACTTAATTAAGGGTGATAATATATAGGCCTCGGTATATTAGATTAAGTCCTTTCGTCGCTTAAATAATACCCTCTTAGGCTTTCTAGCGTAATCTAGATAAAGGTATTTCTAAGAATATATCCGAGAATAATTTATAATAGGTTAATTAATTAAAGGAGATTATAAGATAGGACTTAAATAGGCGTTAATTAGGCGTAGTTAGGCAGAAATATAGTATAGATATACTTAAAGCTCTTATAGTAACTCTATAGTATAGTACTAAGGTAGGTTAGGGGCTAGTCATCTTACCTAGAAGATAGAGTATATATACCTTATAATATTAAAGGTAATTTTAATAGGATTCTTTATTCTTAAAATTCTCTAGATAAATACTATATTCTATTACTAATATTATAAGGTCTCTTAAGGGAAGTAAGAATAAAGAAAAGAGAGAGACTTAGACTTTAAGCCTTAGCTATACTATTTTATTACTTCTACTCTATATAATACTACTTAATAGGTTAAATAGAATTAATAAGATTAGCTATATTAGGTTAGGAAAAACCAAAAGGGCAGAAATTATATAGTCTCCTTTACTATATAAGCTAATAGATACTAAAAGGCATGGCTATATCTATACTATATTTAATTAGAATTTAACCTTATTCTACTCTAATATTATTATTTATTAGACCTAAGCTTAATTATCTTATCGTACATTAATTAATTTAACCATTAGGTTTATTAATCCTTTCTTAAATACCTATATAATACTTACCGACTAAGGAGATATCTTAGCCCTAAGGTATAGGAATCTTAAGAAGGAAGTTATTATAAGTACTTATACTATATATAGTAATATAGGGGAAAATAATAGTTATAATTATATTATTTACAGAGGGAAAAAGTAATAGGTAAGAGGATAGGGGTAATTTAGAGAGTATCTAAGAGTTAATAAAAATAAACTAAGCGCTAATAAGTTAATAAAAACTATAAATTATAGAGGGTAGATATACTCTATGCGCCTCTTAGGATTAAGTAAGCTATTATTAGATTAAAGGGTTTAATAAATAAGCTAATATTAATAAGCTATTTTTCGCTAAATGAGCTATTATGCTATTTTTGGACTAAATGCGCCTATAAATAAGCTAATAAGCCTATAAATGAGCTAATGAGCCTGAAAATAAGCTAATAAGCCTATAAATAAGCTAATAAGCCTATAAATGACCTAATGAGCCTATAAATGAGCTAATAAACTTAACGCCCTCCTTAGTATAACCCTAGCTATAGAATAGGTAGTTATATTTTAGATAATATAAATCTATAGGTTACCTATACTAGGTGGATAATAGTGGCCGCCTATTTATTTACGCGGGGCCGCCTAGGCTAGGAACTAGTATACTTTATTTATACTATAGGTAATTAAGGGATATTAATTAGTATCTTAAGTACTTATCTATATTATGCGACTATTAATATATAATACTAGGTTTATAATTATAATATACTTTAGGTAGCTATTTAGCCCGCGCTACGATAAAAGTATAGGATAATAGAGGGGTACTAAAGGATAAAATACCGCTATATTCCCCTATTTTATAATAATAAACTTGACGTAATATATAATTAAGTCTTAATCTTATAAATTCTCTCTCCTTTTAGTTAGTTATTAATACCTTATTATAACCTATCTTTAATTAGAGCTTATTTTAAATATAGCTATTAGTATTATAGAGTACTCTATTAATAAGTTTAATAGCTTCTTTAACTTTAGAGATATTTTACTATAGTTTAACTAACTTAATAGCGATTCTATTACTATCGGTATTATAAAGTAGCTCTTCTACCGCTATAGAGTAAATAATATTTTTAGCTTAGCTTTACTATATAAATACTTATTACTCCGCGAGGGAGAATAACTTATAGAGGTTAAGGGAATATCTAACCTATTAACCTTTAAGGTTAGATACCCTTCTATCTAGAAATATAAATCTAATAACTATTAGCTTATCTTACTTAAATTTTCTATTAAGCCTTATAATATTAATTAATAGAATCTAAATATATAGGTATTCCTTATAGACTTTTCCGAGCTTCTTATAAAGCTTAAAGCTAGCTAAATTCTAGGTTTATACCGGTATCTTAGCGATAGCTATCTAGGATATATCGAGTTTATAATTAATTATAGTAATATAAATTTAACCCCTAAGGAAATAAGTTAACCTAAGTCTAATATTTTTCGAGGAATATAAAGCTAAGTTCTCTTAGGTATAGTAATATCTCCCTTCTAGTAATACCCAGGAGGTAATATAGTTTATATAGAGGACTTTATCTAACATAGCTATAGATATAATTACTTTATAACTCCGGTATATAATTATTCTTATAGATATATAGTTAGGAATTAAATAGCATAAAGCTAGGCGCTTCTATAAGCACTATTATTAATACTCCTATAAATTAATCTTACCTTTATATCTTACTCTTATTCTACTTTAGCCCTCGACTAAAGGGCTCTAGTTATACTCTACTATAGCCCAGTAAATATCAATATAACTAGCGGTAGTGAGTTATTAATATCTAGCGATTTTATCCTCGCGAGTGAGAACTTAATAATAATTTATTAATATATTATTTCCTTTCTCTCTAAATACTTTTTCCTTAATATATTTTAGGTAGAAAGTACGGTCTTATTCTATCTACTTATTATTATACGCTATCTAATTATATCCTTTACCTTTAATTAGCTTATAGGTAAGGAATTATAGGTAGACTACCGCAAACTAAAGGGGCATAAGTTTAGCCTATCTAAGGTTAATAATATTAAAATATATTACTATAGTTTAAATAGATTTAATAATGAGATTACCTATTAGATAGCTAATTAATTAACTTACCCCTAAATAATATAATAATTATTATTAATAATAATATTATTTCCTAAGAGGTCGCTATAAATTAGTATATAAGGTATAATATTAAGTTTAGGTATCTAATAACTCTTTATAAGTTCTATTTATTGCTTATATTTAGCGACTATATTATTAAGAAGGCGATTAGCTTAGGTATAGGTAATCTTACGATAGATTTTAGACTTAATCTAATCTAAGGTAGTCTCTTTTATTCTCTAAATTAAAAAAAGGCTATAGTATAATAAGGGAAGCCTACTTCTCTTATTAATATAGAGTAAATCTAGGCTTATATTTATAATAGAGCGAAATACCCCCCTATACTTATCCTCTATAGCTAGCTAAATATTTAACTAATATAAAGGTTTACCCTTAGCTTAGTTAAGCGCTAGAAATAATATATAGAGTGAATTTTCTATTATGCCGCTAAAAGTAAGGAGTAATTAGAAAAGGTATAGCCTAGCGTTATTAATATATTATTAAATCTTAGCCTCTCGCTTAAGAAAAAGGGGTATATAAGGGTTTATTTAATTCTTAGGGATATAAATAGATATATAGTTATTATTAGAGCTCTCGAGAGTATAGATAATATATTCTCTATTAAATAGAGGCTTAACTTTAGTATTATAAATAAAATAATATAGCAAGCCTATTACTTTAATCGCTAAAGTATATATATCCGCTAAGCTAGGATTAAGGGTCCCTATTATATTTAATAAATACCCTAGAGGAGCTAATAAGCTTAATTATTAGCGATAAAACTTATACCTATTAAGTTTTTCCCTATCTATATATAAGAGGAAAAAAGGGGAATAGGAAAATAAAAATAATATATTTATTAATATTTTAAGTTTATTATATACCTTAGGCTAAGGCCAAGCTAGGCTTTATATTTATTATTAGCCTACCTATTACTAGTAAGTAATATAGTAAGCCTATAGTATCTTTAATATCTTATTACTTAGGCTAGTAGGCTATTAACTAGGCACCCAAGAGTCTTCAATAATAAAGAGTAGTTATCTTAAGGCTTTTATATATAAAGTCGTTTGAAAGTGGTTACTAAAGGCGATATATAGCGTTAGTACTACTATTATTAGATGCCGAGTGGGATATTATTTCCTTCTATCTTTCTATCTTAAAATTATAATTTTAATCTCTAGATAAGGCTAAAGTCGGGCTAATTATAGGCCACGATAGAAGATATAGTATATATCTAGATGAATAGGGGTAAATATATTATAAAGAAAGGCGGGAATAGAGGTAGCGACTAATCTATCGGGGGAAAGCTATATAGAGGGCATATCTTTATCTTCTAGTCTTAAAATAAGCGCGGAGGAAACTATAAGCTAATATTATTAATTATTACCTAAGGTAAGGTAGTAATAAGCAATAACTTATACCCGCCCACTAAAATCAGATAATATACGCTAATTAGCTTAAGCGAAAGACTATAATACCTAAAATAGAAATAGCATTTAATTTAAAGTAATTAAGCTAAAAACTATTCCCTGCTTATATAAAGCGGGACCCTTAGACCTAAAAATAGTCTCTTTAAAATAACTAATAATACTATTAGTATTATTTCTAGTACCTCACCTATAGCTATATACGTTATAGTAGTTCTCTTATAATAGCTAATAGAGAAAGAAAGACGCGGAAGTAAACTTACCTAAGTATAAACCTATAGGCGATAATTAGCTTTTATAGGATTAGGTATAGGCGACGCTATCTCTATAGGCAGCTAGCGGCTTAAGAGTAATAGAGTAGAGTAAAGTTATTAATATAGATAATACTATAGGATAGGCTAATCTATATATATAGATATTTTATATATAAATGCGCCTCTAGCCTATTCTACCGGCAAAAAAAGAAAGAAAAAAAAGATACTAGCGTATAGAGTAAGAGTATTAAGGGGGCCTATAATTATATTGATAGTTATAAGGATAGGACTTATAATAGTAGCCTCTATAATAAGGGGACTAATAAAGCATCACTACTAGTTCTATATAAGCTAGCGCATAGGACCGTATAGCGTAACGGGCATACTATGCCAGTGCCGTAATAAAACTCTAATACCTAGGGCAATACCGAAAGGAGGGGGTCTTTTATTAGAGCGGGAAGTAGTTCTATAAGGATATTAGTTAATTAGATAGGAGAGTCTTTATAGAGGTGGCTTTTTACTAAAGTAAGAAATAGGAATACCTATATTATAGATATATACTATATAGCTGCCACTAGGGTAGCTAGGATAGTCTATAAATAAAATAAATAAAATAAATAAATAAATAAATATATATATACCTATCAGGATAGACTAATATAGGGTATCTTAAAGACTAATATAGATAATATATCGGTCGCAATAGACCGATATAAAGATATCTAAGTCCTAGTATAAATAAATAATTAATTAGGGTATACCAGTATATAAGGTAGCTTAGACTAGTATACATAATATATTACTCTAGGCCGATCTATATACCGATCTATGGGGATAGACTAATCTAGTACGACCGGTATGAAGCTCGTATTAGTATAACTCTAGTGGTATAGGCGTTATCTTAGTATGGTCTCTATAGAGGACCGGTCTTATCCTGCCGGTATAATAGGCGTCTTAGTATTTTAATAGGCTATATTAGTATAGGTAGGATAGGTCCCTGGAAACTATTTAGCGCCCCCTATTATACTATCCCCGCTAGATATTAATAGGGTACTTTATAGCGCTAATTCCCTAAAGCCCCCCTTTCCCTATTATATAATATTAAGTTAAAGCCCTATAATATTAAATTTAGAGGTAAGTAATTATCTAAGGTTAAGCCTTTAGATTATATTAACGTAAACCTTTAACTCTAGTATATAGCGAGTTATAATCTTATTCTAGCCTATAGTCAGGAGGAAAGTATATACCTATATAATACTCTTATAATATTTAAGCTATAGTAGCTATTATATCTATTAATATAGACTATATTTAAGTTAAAACGTCATATTAAGGCCTATTATTATATCCTAAATCCTATTCCTATAGTAAGATACTATAGTAAAATACTATATACCGAGATACTATATATTAAGCTTTCCTTCTATATTATAATCCTATAACGTAAGTTAACCCCCTTATAAGTTTTTTATACTATATTTTCCTCCGGGACTAAAACCTAGACCTATTTAAATATATAGGGGGTTCTTCTAGTGCTTAATAGCTCCTTATAGGTATAGGTTATTTATTGTAAAAGGGCTACCCTATTACCCCGGGATAGTTCCTAAGTTAATTTTAGAAGATATTATATCTATAAGGTAGTATATAGAATAATATTACTTTCTTATTCTAACTTTATTTATAAGAATAGGCTAGTAAAGATATCTTAAGTAAGAGGTTATATAGGCGACTATATTAGAGTATAATAGCTAAAGTATATAATAATATAGGGATCTATAGTAAGTAATACTATAAACGATAATCGGCCTCTATAGGGCTAAGCCTATTGAGGTTATATTTATAGAGGCTTATAAGTAAGGTACTACCTATATTAGATAATACTTTAGGTAGACCTATTGATATAGCCTAAGTCATAAGTAAATCCACTAAAGTAATAAACCCTATATATAAGTATTAAACCAGTATATTCTAGGGCTTATATACGCAAGCATAAAGTCAATAGTATAACCTACCTATATAGGCGAGAGGCCGCATTATTAATAAAGTAAAGGGTCCTAAATTAAGCTAAATAGCTATAGTAACTATAAGTATAGCGCTAGAAGAGCTATACTACTTCTAATAGGGGTTAGCCTAAATTCTAAGGTTAATTATATATAAGTTAATTAAAAATCCCGCCACTAGGCCTATATAAGCCCTATATTTCGGCTATTAATATAGCTATATAGATTAATCCACTTATAATAATATAGTTCCCTAGGTAATAGGTATTCTATTATCCTAATATTTTTCCCTTTATCTAGAGTCTTATAATAAATTAGTTCTTAATGCCGATTACCCGCCCCTTTTTATATAAATCTATTAGCCTCTAAAAAAGAAATTAAGAGGCTATAGAAGTAGCTATAGGAAGTATAATGCCTACGCGAAAAAGAGTAATGCCTACGCGAAAAGGAGTAATACCTATATAAAGAGGAGTAATACTTATGCGAAAAGGAGTAATGCCTATATAAAGAGGAGTAATAATAATATAAAGTTACTAAAGGCCGCGCCCTTAAGGAATAATATTAATAAGAAAAAGAATAATACTAATATAAAGAAGCTAAAGAATATATAGATATATCGCGATTATTAATACTTTAATAATATCTTAAAATATATTATTTACTTAGCCTTACTATCGAAATAATAACTAATTATTCCTTAATAATATAAGGGGATATAATAAATCTAACTAGCTAAATTTATCCTTAATAAATTATCCTATAGACTATATTTATAAGGGAATAAGAAAAAGTCTAAAATAAGCTTTCTTTTAGTCCCTCCTTTTCTTCTTAAGCTACCTTTCTATCCTAATATTAATTAGATTATATAAGATCTCTATTTCGCCTAATTAATAGCGAGATTAAACTTTAAAATAGTGAGTGAGATATTATAGAAAATATAGTCTAAAAGCTAATAGATATAATATATAATAATTTATCGCTAAGGAGTTATCTCGGCCTCAATAGAATAATGACTTTTAAAAGTTATATAAACCTTAATATTATTAATAACTCCCTTTTTAAATTAATAGAGTAAGTATTAATTAGCTCTAGACTACCTAGCTAAATAACTTAATAATATTAAAAGGCATAAGGGAAGGGTAACTAAGGAGATTAATTCTATATATATTAGACCTCTAATAATTAAAATATCCCTATTATCGCGATTAAATATAAAGCGCTATATAAGTTAAGATATAGCGAGATTATTATAGGGTTAATCTTAGAGATCTAATTAGATCGTAATATAATTAATTAAGAGGGTAAGGGATATAAATTTATAGTGAGGCGACTTATTATTATTATCGTGACCTAGCTCTATTCCTATATAATAGGTAAAGGTATCTAATATAGGTATATCGATATTAGGGAGGTATATATTTTCCTCTATATCCCGGATAACCCTTCCTATATCTATTACTCTATCTATATATTAAGCCTAGATATCTAAGATAATAATAAGACTTAACTCTATCGTACTATTATTATATAAGCCTTTGCCTTTATACTTTAGGCTATCCGATCGCCGCCGCCCTATTAAGCCTAATATAATACTACTAAGTATCTCGATATATAGGCTATAGAGTATAAGGATATATTGCGGAGTATCCCGGCAATAGATCGGAAGCCGTGATGCGAGACTCCTTATAAGGTATAATATTAGAAAGGGTTTATATGCTCTCCAATCTAGATATACTCCTGATATTTACTACCCTAAGATAGGGTATAATAGCTAAGTAATAACGATAGTAACGATAATAATAACGAGAGCCCTTACCTAACGCTAAACCTAACTATTAATCGCGGAGGTACCTTAACTATTATATTAATAGATATTAGAAGTATAGCCTTATAAGAGGGCATTAATATGCGACTAAATGTCTAAAATTAACCATTCTATATACATAAGTGTCTTAGTGGGCTTATATTTAGCGGCCTAATAGATAAGAAATGCCCTAATTTAGCGGATTATAGCAATATATATATTAACTAGCGTAAGTTTCTTTATCTAGCGCGGGATTAATTAGTAATTAATCGCGGAAAGGATGCTAATTATATGCCGCTCTATCTATCTAGATTATATAGATCCTTTTTTAAATTCTATCTCTTATTATATAGCTATATACTTATAGCGAAAGAAATAGAGGCTATAGATATTAAATATCTATACTATAAAAATAAGATATATAGTTATCTTTAGGACCTCTAGGGGAAGTTTATTCCGGTCTATCTTAATATTATTGACCTTATTAAGCCCTATTACTTTAATAGCGGTATATATAAAGACTTTATATTCCTTAGTTATAGCGGGCGATTAATATTAAAAGGATTAAGAGAAGTTAATATAGATATCGCTAATAAGATTCTTACCGCGCTTAGTCGATTATATTAATATAGAGTCCTCTACTGCGATATAGAGCTATATAATATACTCTATAATAAACGCATTAATAGATATATAATCGTGGATTTAATGCTAGTGGAGTTATATATCTAATAACCTCTTAGGCCTATTAATATTAATAATAGAAATTAAAAGAGAAAGTAGGCGCTAAGAAAGCATAAGAAGGATATTTTTACTATTAAGGCGTAGTCCTTATAGGTAAGTCTAATATAATAGGGTCGGGGTCTAATAGGTATATTCTAAGATATTAAATATACTATAATACTAAATATACTATAATATTATATATTATCTTAATTTCTATTATAATATTATATATTATCCTAAAAGCTAGTCTAGGATATAATATACTATCTTATAACCTAGGCTAATATATTGCGAGGTCTTAAAATTAAGTCTTATTATATTATAGCGGGATTAATAGTTAATTCTATAGTCTAAAGAGTCTTATATTAAATATAATAAATTAGAACTATATATTTCTATTTAGATAAGTAAGCGCCCGAGGTTTAGCCGCTCGAGTATAGCGTAGCCCCCGAAATAGCACCTATAACCTAGAGGGGCGCAAAAGGTGTATCCTAGACGCGCTATTAAGTAAGTATATATCCCTCCCTCTATAGGGGCAGGTAGGTCTTAGCTATATATACGGGGCACCTCGCCTATAGTATCGATAAATAAGAGAGTAAAAAGAGCTAGGCTCTAGGGGATTAAAATAGGTCCCTAAATATATAAGACTAAAAACTAATAACGCTAATATAATATCTACTAAAATTAGCAATAATAATAAAGAACTAGCTATTTATACCCCGCCCCCTAGCTAGATTATAGTCCTTACTTTATTAACCTTACTTTACCCCTTTATAATAGCAGTTAATAAGTATGCCTAAGGGACTAAAAGAGACCGAAGTAATAAGAACTTTAAGAAGAAATAAAGTACTCTTAAGAAAAACGGCCTTAATATCTATCGGGTTTATAATACTAAGGTATATATATATACGCCGGAGAGGCGAGAAGTATAAATTTAAGTCTATTAAAAAGGTATTACCGCTATTAAATAAGGAAAAAGTCTAGATATACCTTAGTGATATAGGTAAATTATTATTAATAAAGTATAGTAGAATAAAAGCTTCCCGCCGCTAGTACTTATAACCGCTATAGATATTATAGATATAAGGAGTAATTAAAAAAATTCTATATAAAGAAAGGGATAATAGCGGGGGAATAATTAAGAGGGCATATTATATATAGGAAGCCTATTAACTAGGCTTAAATAGAGTAGTCCTATCGATATAAAAGATATATAAGAAAAAGTAGTACTTAGTTTTACTTTAGCTTTAATTCTCTTTAAGGATAGCTTATATAATAATAATAGCGGAGATAGGCGAGAGAGGTAAGGCGGGCTAGAAGTTAATAACTATTACCGCGAAGTAAGATATACCGCAGGGGCGTAAGGAAATAAATAGCCTATAAAGGAAAGAGTTCACCTATAGATAAGTTTAATATATCCCTATAACGCTATCCACTAAAGTTATACCCCTGAATTTAGTATAGCGGTTCCTAGGCTAATTAGGTCTATCGGCGTATATATAGATTAAGTACTAACCTAGTAAGTACTAGCTTCTCCGTCCTAGTTTATATGCTTTAGCGTATATACGCTATTCGCCTTAGTATACTTATATGCACTAGGGTATCTCATTATCTAGGGTGTATTAGCGCCTTAAGGATAAAGAAATATCTAAGGTTAAGCTTACGGGACCCCGCGAGTAATATATCTAAGGCATTTATATTTCGACTTAAGACTATTTTATAATAATTATTAAGATTAATATAAGGTTATTTAAAATAGGATTCCTCTCCCTTAGCTAAAGTAAGTATAATTTATATAATTTAAATAAGGTTAAAGTGACTTCTCTACCTAGAATCTCGCAATTAACTAATAAATAAATATATAATATTATAATAGCTATAATAAATTAATAAGCTAAACTAAATATTAGAGTATATAACGATTAAATAACGATTAATATAATAAGGCGCCTATAATATATATCCCCTTCTCGCCCCGATATCTATCCTCTCATCGATTTTAACTATAATCGACCTATCCTACCTATTCTATTTATTATCTTTAATTAAGGCGACCCTAACCTTTAGCCCTCTCTATAATTCCTTCTAGTAGCAGACTCTCGAAAGACGATTTATTTTGGCCCCTATTACGGCGCTTTGTGGTGAATAGAGGTTCAAAGGATCCACGTGACCGGCCCTTTCAGGCCGGTCTCACGGATAAGTCTTTATGCTTTTAGGGGGCTTACCCTAGCTTATCTTATTAAGCTTTAGTCATTAATTAACTATTACGCCTACCTAATAACTATACCTCTTTAGCCGTATATCTATAATAATTCTAAAGCTTCTCCTATTAGGCTATCTAGGCGATAGTTTTCTTAAAGTTAGCCCGCGAGGGCACTCTAAATCTATCGTCCTTAGGACTATAGAAGTTATAATATTACTCCTTAATAACCTAAATTTAATAGTAAATCTACTAAAATATAGGCGATTTAGGAATAAAGTAAAAGGTTAAGGAATATATAAAGTAATTAAAGAATTAAAGAGGTTAGAGGAGAGGAGCGAGAATTACTTAAGTTATTATATTATATTAATATATTAAAAGACGCCGGAATATTATTAATATTATCTAATTCTTCTTTATCTAAAGGGAGAGGTTAAGATTAAGAATATTAAAAAATTAACCATCCTATAATTATATAAAAGAGAGATAATTAGCTTAATGACCTATAGTTTTTTAGGGAGTGCGCTATTAATATTAGAAAAATTATAAGAAGATCCTTCTTACCTTAGATTATATAGATTATAAGGGATAATTAAAATAAGATTAATACCTAAGTAAATATATTAAGGAATAGTAGTATAGCTAGAGGAAGATTAAATATATTTAAAGGTAGACCTTATTATTAATTAAAGATATAGAAATAAGGAGGCTTTTTTAATATTATAATTAAAAAGGGCTAAATAAAAGGAGGATTAAACTTCTTAAGATTTCTATATCTATTTTAATTCTATTAAGAAATATTTTTAAAATAAGCTAAAAGATAATAGGCTTTTTTTATTTTATAAATATATAATAAATTATATAATTATATTAACCTTAACTTACCTTTTATTATAGACCTATAATAAGATAATTATATTAATTACTTATTATTGGATATAATAATCTAAAAGAAGAGAAATTAAGGTTAATTAATTACCTTATTAAGAAATAGGCTAAAAGAGAAATATAAAACCCCTTAATTATTATATAAACTATAGGGGAAACTTTTATAAGTTATAAATAAAACCTTAAAAGTAAAAAAGGTAAGACCCTTTAATATTATTATTATTATAGCGAATATTATTTTATTTCTACTTAAAATCTAACCTAATTAATTAGGTAGGTCACTTAGCTAAAAAAACCTAATTAAGCTATAAGCGCGGCTTAAGCTATAGCTAAAGAAGGGTATATATAGGTTAAGCCTAATATTAATATTTCCCTTTTAATTTATAATTAAAAGATAATTAAAATATTTATTTATCTTAATATAATAATAATATTTAATTATATAAATAAGAAATTTACCTAGAGGTAGGGCCTTAAATAACTTAATAGGGTTATAATACTATATTAAGTTATTAGCGGGAGTAATCTCTAAACTTACTATAAATAAAGAGTCTTAATAATAATATTTAACTATTAAGGGGAAATTTACTCCTTTAAGTAAATCTATATTAATATTAAAGAGGGTATAAAACCCTCTAGAAACCCTCTTTTATTATTAATATCTATTATTAAAGACCTTTTAATTATAATTAATAAAAAAAAAATATTAATAATTTAAGAAAAATATAAATAAGATTAAAGTTCTTTTAATATATAAGTTTTATAAAAAGTTAGAAAATCTAAATAAGGTATTCTTAATTATATAATATAAAGAACCCTACCTTCTCCTGGACGAAGAACCCCTAAAACCTATAGAAGATGCCCCCTTATTAGATAAATTAAAGGACTATATTAAAGTCTTTAGCTATAAAAAAGCTAGATAGCTACTATAATACCGCGGTATTAATTATATAATTAATTTAATTAAAGGTTAAGAACCTCTATATAAGCCGATTTATCTTTTTTTATAAGCTAAGCTTAAAGAGCTATAATAATACCTTATAGATAACCTTAAGAAGGGGAGGATTTAATTATTAAAGAGTTCTATAGGGGCCTTAATTCTCTTTATATTAAAGAAAGATAAGAGCCTATACCTTTATATTAACTATAGGGGCCTTAATACCCTTTTAATTAAAAATTAATACCCTCTCTTATTTATTTTAGAGATTCTTAATAAGGTATAAAGGGTAAAGTATTTCTCTAAGATTAATATAAAAAATACTTATTATTATATTTATATTAAGGAGGAAGATAAATAGAAAATAGCTTTTTATATATATTATAGGTATTTTAAGTATTTAATTATATTATTTAGGCTTATTAATATACCTATAACTTTTTAATACTATATCTATTAAGCCTTATATAGGCTTCTTAATATTATTTATATAGCCTATCTAGATAATATCTTAATCTATTTAAAAGATCGGGACTTATATATAAAGGCTATTTAAGAGATACTTAAGAGGATATAGAAAGCTAAACTTTACGCTAAGCTATTAAAATATACCTTTTACTAAAAATAAATAGAATTCCTTAAATTTATTATCTCTAGAGAAGGTATATTAATAGACCTTAAGTAGGTTAAGGTTATTATAGAATAGCTATTATTAATTACTTACTGAAATATCTAGGTTTTCCTAGGGTTTTATAATTTTTATTATTACTTTATTTATACTTACTTAAGGGTAGTATAACTACTTATAGGTTTATTAAAAGGAATAAAGGATAGAAGAAAGCCTAGAAATATATCCCTAAATAGAGAGAAAGAGAAGGTATTTTAAAGGCTTATTTAAGCCTTTTAAGAAATACCTCTTCTATAGTATTTTAATCTAATATAACCTATATAAATAGAGATAGATATTTCTAAGATAGCTATAGTAGGTATTCTCTCTTAGCTAGATAATAAAGGTAAATAATATCTAATTATATTCTAATTTAAGAAATTTAATATATCTAAGTTAAACTATAGTACCCTAGAATATAAATTAATAGCTATTATAGAGTCCTTTAAATATTAGCGATAATACCTTAAAGGGGCCTTAACTAAATTAAAGTATTAAGTAATTATTAAACTTATAGTCCTTTATAAAGACCCTAAAGCTTAATAAGAGGTAAGTAAGGTAATATATTTACTTAATACTATATAATTTTATTATTTAGTATTAAAAGGGAAGATAAACCTAGCCGATATATTATTAAGACTAGGTTATATCCCTAATTTAGACCTAACTAAAGAATTAATTAATTTATTAAATTAAAAGATAGCTAAGATTATAGTTATTATATAGTTATAGATAAAAGAGAGTAGGGTATAGAGCCTATAGTAGGAGTAAAAGTCCCTAGCCTTTAGTTTAAATAAGGTAGATAAGTTATCCTTAGGGGGAATAGAAACCCCACTTAATAACTAAGAAGTACCAAAATAAAGGAATATCTTAATAAGTTTAGAGAATAAATTAAAGAGAAGCTATTTATAATAGACCTACTTCTAGGATTAATAATAGAGGTAGGGTTATAATAGGAAAACCCTATATAATCCTAGGTCTTAAGTCCCTTACTTAAGCTAATTAAATTAGCTAGTAAGAGATAAAGATACCTAATAAAAGACCTAGGTTTCCTTATTAAAAGGGTAAAAACCCTAAAGTATAGAATATTAAAAAGAAGATAATTATTATTCTTTAGAAACTATATCTATATTCTATAAGACTTAGGTTTATAAAGAAAGATTTTAAGCTTATACTATAATAACCCCTTAGCTAGCTATTTTAAATTAAGAGAATAAAGGACCTCCTATAAAGGAAGTTCTATTAGGAAGCTCTTAAAACTAATATTAAGGAATATAAGCGCACCTACCCGGTATATTAGGGGATAGTCTTATATAGGTATACCCCTATAGTAAGCTTAATAACCTCTTAATTCCCTAGGGACTATAACTAAATTATTAATAGACTTTATTATAGGTCTATTATTAATTATATTAAGGGATCGAGAAGTAGATATAATTTTAATTATTATTAACTAATTTATAAAATATTACTATTCCTTATCGTTAATATTATAATAATAATATTAGATTTAATAGAGCTCTTTTATTAAGAGGTTAAATTATAATTTAGGGCACTATAGTATTATTATTAACTATAGACCTATATATAAATAAATTCTAATTAAAGTTATATTTTATCTCTTAAATAAATAAAGGCTTTTAATTACCTTTTATCCCTAAATTAATAATTAAATAAAGTAAATAAATTAAACCTTAGGTTATTACCTATAATACTTTATAGGTAATTATCCTAAATATTAGCTAAAGCTATTATTAATTACTTAATTTACTTATAACTTTATAATAAATAAGATAATAGGTATCTCCTAATATAGCCCTTATAGGCTATAAGCTAGAGTTTTATTTAATTTTAGGGATAAAAACCTAAGGGAGGGTATACCTAAAGTTAAAGTATACTTATAAAAACTTTAGGAAATCTATTAATAATTATAAAAATATTAAAAGTAAGTAATTAAAAGGTAAATAAAATTATAATTCCTATTATAAATTATTTATATTTATAAAGGGAGACTTAATAATACTTTTAATAAAAACTTAAAGTTTAAGGAAGAAAAGAGGAAATTAATTCTTATTTTATTAGACCCTTTAGGTCTTAAAAAAGCTCGGCTTATAGGCCTATCGCTTAGCCTTACTAAATAAATACTTATAGATTTATAATATCTTCTATATTACTTTACTAAGCCTTAGGCATAAAGGGAAGGGAATAAAGAAAAAACCCTCTTAATATTAGACCTAGAAGTAGATAAATTAAAGTAAGAAATTAAATAAATTAAAGTAAAAAAGAAGATTAAAGGAGATATTTATTTTCTTATTAATAGAAAGGCTAGCTAATAGAATATAATTAATAGGTAGATATAGATAAAATAATAAATATATAAAGCTATCTAGGATTAGCGAGAAGAATAAGTAAAAAAAAAGCGAAAATAGCCTAAAAAGCTAAGATAGCCTAAATAAAGAGGGCGCCTATAATTATATTAAGGTAGAAAAAATCTATTAAAAAATATATAAATTAAACCTATACCTAAGGTATTATATTATACCGAAATACTAATAATAACTAAGGAAATAGAATAACTTAAGCCCTATAGGGGTTTATCCCTCTATAGCCCTATATAGGAATACCAATAAGAAGCATAAGGTACTAACTAGCATTAAAGTCTTAGTTAATTATATAATAGAGTAAGTTATAAAAGGCTAGCTAAGCGATATATTAGGCGATAATAGGGTTAATATCCTAGCTATAAAGCCACTAGTGCGATATTATTACTTCTATTAGATATTAATTTAATAAAATATTAGTGAAACCTAATAGAAAAGGTAAAGACTTATAGTATTAGAGAGGGAGTAGGGAAGGTACTCACTAGCTATTAGCGTCACTAGGCAATAAGAACCTTATATAATATAATAATATCCTATATCTAAGAAGATTAAAAAACGAATAAAAATATAGTAAAAGGGGGTAATTTATGTGGTTATCCTTCTTATTTCGGTTAGGCTAAAGTATATATAGTAGGCGTTCTCTATAGCGCTAAATATAAGGTAAAGGTAATTAGCCGCTACTATAAATAGATATAAGGTATTAATATTAAAGAAATAGCTATTAATAATATTATTATTAATATTAAGGCTATTTATAAGCTAATTAATAATAAAGTTAATAAATATAAATTAATATAGGAGATTACCTATATCTATTAAGGATAATAAGGGGGCTTTATTATAGATTAATAGGCTATTAAAGGGAATAAGATATAGAAATATAAAATACTTATAGTATAAGAACTATTAGAGCTATTATAGTACTTATAGTAAGAGGAATTAGAGTCGCAAAAGGTATAATTAATCTAAATATACTTAAAAGGATAATTAATAATATAGGTATTAATAGCCTTACCTTTAGCCTAAATCGCTAAATAAAAATAATATATATTATTAATTAATACTTATAGGGCCGCCGGGCTAAAGAAGTATATAGTAGAGGGTATCTTAACTGGGAATTATAGGTTATTATAGTTATTTTATAAGAGAAAGTATAATATTAATAGGGAAGAGATAGAGAGAAAGAGAATAGGTTATAGGAAATTATTATTATTATTAATATCTAGAGGCCCGAAATACTATAGAAATAGGGATAATAATAAGCCTTATAATAATAATAAATAAAGTAATACCGCCTTTATTCTACTGATATAGGGTATATTTATTACTATTTAGTAATTATTAAGGACTATTAAAGGCATTAAGGTATTTATTAAGGGCATTCGCGGTAACTAAGATAGCTACCTTTAGGAGGGAGGATAGTTATTATAGCGCTTTATAGTAAATAAGGTTTAAAGGGATCTATGTGACCGGGCCCTTTTAGGCCGGTCTTACGGATAAGTCTTTATGCTTTCGGGGGGCTTACCCTAGCTTAATCTCATAAGCTTCAGTCATTAATCAACCATTGCGCCTACCTAGTAACTATGCCTCTTTGGCCATGCATCCGTAATACCTATTATAAGTTACCGAGGTATAACTCTTTAACCCCGCGACCTATATTATTCTAAATACTATAGAAATAACCCTTATTTCTTATATTATAAATAATAGGAAAGTATATTATTTTAAGGTACCCCCTTACCGGAAGAGATAGATATAAGGATAAAATATTTAGGAAGGGTTAAAGAGTAAGTATATATATATATAGTAGTATAGTAGCCCTTCTTAAGGGCTTTATAGTATAGGTATTATATAGAAGGACCTTTACCTATAATTTATTCTCCTTTACTACCACTCTTTAACTAGCGACTCTATATTAGCGGTAAGGTTAAGTCTTAGTTTAATTTAATAATATTATTGCGATAAATAGCAGGAGGGATATAGATTAAGCCTAACTTTAGATAAGAAAATATCTAAGGTTTAGCCTAGGGTTTCCTTTCTAATATATACTCCTCTACTTTAACTTAAAAGGCTCCAGAATAACCCCATAAATCACCTAGAAGCCACTAATCCTTAGCTATAGCGACTTAACGGCCTATACTACTATAAGTAAAGATATATTATATATATAAGATTTATCGCGTCTTACCTTCTATCTTAATACTATCTCCTTACTATTACGCTCCTTCCTTAATCCACTAAAGCATAATATAACTAAGACGACGATCCCTATAAACCCCTAAAACCGCACTAATAGCCTACTATCCTATTAGCTAAGATAATTTCCCTATCGCGATTATATATATATTAAAGGTAGAATATAATATTATCTCTCTTCTAATTAACTAATAGGGGCTAAAATATATAATAGCATAAAATAATAGTATTTATTAGCGCCTATTTCCCTATAAGCCTAAGAATATATTATAAACTTAAAGTAATTTATTATAGTACTCTTAGAACTTATAAAATTAAATATATTAATATAATATTAGAACTTTATTCCCTACTCTATTAAAGGCCCCTTAATCCTTAATCTAATACTACTAGTTATATAGTCCCTCCTTTAGTCCCCTTCTCCTGCCCCCTATAAAAATCTATTAGATAATCTATAGCTTTAGTGCCTACCGTAAGTTATTAAAGGTTAAATATCGGCGAAATCTATAGAGGGATTTATTATAGTAAAAAAAAAAAAAAAGCATAGAATTTCGACCTCTACTTACCTAAATATAAATAATATATACTAAATAGAGAGCATTAATCTATAAGTAAGTAAGCTAATATTCTAAACCCTATAAGTGCCGGTACCTATAATAATAACCCTCTAGAGTAAATAGGTAATCTTATAGGCTAGCTCATTAGGCTAGGCGATAATAATTAGGTATTATATTAAGGCAATACTATAGAATAATATAAATACCTAGGCTAAAGGGAGAGGATTATTAATATAATAAAGGCTAATAGAATTAAGGTAAGCTTTAAACTTAAGTCTTAAGTATGCGATTATTTATATTATTAATAAATCATTCTAATAGACGACTAAAAGGGTAGCCTTTATCTTCTAATATCGCGGCCTATTTATTAAAACCCTCGAGCCTATACTACGCGAAATATTCCCTAATAATATTATATTTATCTCTCAATAAGAACCATCTGCCTTCTACTTTAATAGCATCTTAATTAGACCGGGAGATAAATAGGAGATTAATAGGCCTACCTATATTAAAGTTAGTACTAAAGAAGTAATATTTTTCTTAATAACCTTTATAAAGAAGGTATAGAGAAGTTAATAGAGTCTAATTTAATACTATAATATCTAAAGGGGTTACTATTACTATCTAGAAGTATATCTACTATATCTAAGTTAACTTAAATATTTCCTAACCCTTATAAGCCTATTAGGGGTATAGAGGAGGGGATATTAAAAAGGGTCTTACTATTATTAAAATAAGAACCTATAGGATCTATCCTCTTATTAAATATCTAATAACTATCTATTCCTCCGGCTCTATATAAATATAATAGCGAAGAGTCCCTAATAGCTACCGGTTTATTAGGATTCTTATACCTAGCTATAGGTAAAGCTTAGGCTAGTATACGCTAATAGGCTATATTAGCTATATATTACGTTAAGCGCTTCCTTATTTATCTCTTATATAGCTACTCGTCCTCCTCTATTATAGTATTAGCTTATTCTCTATCTCGATTCTTAGGTTTATAGGGGGTAAATCCAATATAATATCTCTTTATTTATAGGCATTCCTTTAATATAAAGACGCCCTAAATAATACCGACGAGATTAATATATAGCCTTATATAGAATAAATACGCGATTAATTCCCTCCTATAGTTTAGCGATAACCTCTCTAATAAGGCTATAACTTTAATATTATTAGATATTATAATAGTATATACTATTAGTATAAATATACCGCCGTAGGTAAAGAATTTATCCTTTACCTTCCTAAAATCTTCTAGGCTTATAGGGTAATTTATAAGATAGAAAGTAATAATAATAGGTTATCCCCTAACTTCTAATAGATAAAGCGCTATAATATTAGAGGATTACTCGCTATCTAGAGAGATACTATTAATAGCACTATAGATAGTATTAATAAGATATATCCCGCTATAGTACTAGACCTAGGCCTCCTATAGGGCCTCTTAAATAGTACCTTAATTATATAAATAAATAACTATAGCTAGGCGATCTAGTATTTTTAATTATGCGCCTTTAAGAGAGATATAGAATTTCTCTTAAAGCTAAATAAGAGTAAAATCTAAAGGAGAGAGTATAATTAAGCTAAGGGCTTTAATTAATTCTATATAGAGAGTATTAGGCTATTCTTTTAAGGCTACTCTAATATTAAGCTAAGTACCTTTAATAATAACTATAAGAATAATAAAAGAGCTATTAAAGGATTAAGCTTAAGTAGCTATAATAAATATAGGAAGTAAAAGAATAAACTTAAGTCCGACCGGGAGGTAAATCTTATTCCTTAATAGGATTTAGGGGGGTTAAATCCCACTATTTAATAGGATTTAGGGGGGTTAAATCCTATTATTTAATAGGATTTAGGGGGATTAAATCCCACTATTTAATAGGATTTAGAGAGGTTAAATCCTATTATTTCTTAATATTCTTAGTAGGGCTTAAGTAGGGATCTAATATAGCTTACTTCCGTAAAGTAGAGGGGGACTAAGTTTATATAATAGGTAGTATAGATATAGGCTACTTATTATAAGCTAACTATACTTAGAGATAATAATAGGAGTATTATTTAGTATATATAGGTATTAAATAATACGGCCCATAAGTAAGCTATAATAATAGGTAAGAAATACTTAAAAAAGAGTCTAAAGGTTATATTAGGCAGCCTATTACCTTATTAGCTATCTTTTATATAATTCACCTTAATTCACCTTAACCTTTCTTTAACTAAAGTATATATCTCACTACTAACTTTTAATATCCTATAATTAGGATCTATATTAATAGCCGCCGAGGTTAAAGTCAATAAATATAAGAATAAATTAAGGTATAGCGATAAGCTATTAATAGCGAGCGCCTCTATAGATAGCTATATATTAAGGTATAAATAGAAATATAGGCAAACCTACTATAGCTACTATAAAGGGTTATATAATTATCCTAATAATAAATAGGAGTAAGATCGCCTTAACTTAATCCACTATACCTTTAAACTTAGGCTTTAAGATAAGCTTTTTCTCGCGCCTATAAACCTTAATAGCTTTAGTCTTAAGGTCCTTAATATTAATACTAGAACCAGCCTATAGGCTATTAATTTTATAGATAAATACCCTTAGGTCTCTATTATTAGCGTTAATCTTAGTCCTATTTAACTACTATAGATACCTCTAAATATTTACTTCTATATTAATAATATTAAGTAAGATTAAGATAAGCCTAAGGGTTATAACTATATCTACTATTACTATATAGCTAGCTCTATCGCGGACTAGCCGGCACTTATTTATTAAATCTATTATTACCTAAATCCCGGCGGGTAGGTAGAGTTTTAAGAAACTATTAATATACTTTACTCTAATAATAGAACTCTTAAGCTAAATAATACCCTTATAAGGTTAATAGATAACCTTAAGAAAGTCCATGATATAATCGGCTATATATTAGATCCCGCTCCTAAGTTTAAAGACTAAATAAGGGAGGTTAGCTTCTATAATATTATAAAGTAAAAATTTAAGCTTTCTATAGGCATATAGCCTAAAGATAGGCGATTAAAAGAGATTAAGGCCTACTTAAGTAAGAACTTTATTAATAATATTAATACCTTTATAGCTAAGCCTTTTAGGGATTATCTAAGATAATTAAAGGAGGAGGTAAAGGTTCTAAATATAGAAGTCTAGAAAGTAACTATATATAAGGAGGTTCACGCTATATTTAATTTTATTATTATTATAGCATAAAAGCTAGTATATAGCGAGTGAGGCTAGTATCTACGGCTACGGCCAGCTAAGTTAAAGCGGCCTTATTAAATAGTTATTAGTGGGGTTAGATTAATAAAAGACTATAATTAATATACCTAAGGCTATAAATTAACGCTAATTTCTTTATATTAATCCTTAGCTCTATAATATACTAACTAGAGATAATAATATAGACTAATAACTTAAGCTAGATACCTTAACGATAGGCTAGCTAGGTATTATTATAAGTAATCACCTTTAATAACCCCTCTATCCTCTAATAGGGTTCTTTAACTAATAAGCAACCTACCTTATTATACTATACTAATATTACGTCACTTAAATAAGGCGGCGGCATAAATATAGCTATAGTCTTTTTATTTTTATAGCGTCTTCTTCCCTACTCTAACCTAAAAAAAAGATAACTAGCGGTGACTAATAGCACTATAATACTAGCTATAAAGGCAGCGGCTTAGCTAGGGTCTAGATTATAATTTTCAGATAGCTATATAAACCCCTAAGTGTGATAATATAGGCGTTAATATAATAGCTGTTACGGCGCTTTATGGTGAATAGAGGTTCAAAGGGATCCACGTGACCGGGCCCTTTTAGGCCGGTCTCACGGATAAGTCTTTATGCTTTTAGGGGGGCTTACCCTAGCTTAATCTTATTAAGCTTTAGTTATTAATTAATTATTACGCCTACCTAATAATTATACCTCTTTAGCTATATATCTATAATAATTCTAAAGCTTCTCTTATTAGGCTATTTAGGTAATAATTTTCTTAAAATTAGCCCGCGAGGGTACTCTAAATCTATTATCCTTAGGGACCGCAGAAGTTATTAATATTACTCCTTAATAACCTAAACCTAATAATAAATCTACTAAAATATAGGCGATTTAAGAGCGAAAATAGAAGGTTAAGGAATATATAAAGTAATTAGAAGAATTAAAGAGGTTAAAGGAGAGGGAGCGAGAGTTACTTAAGTTATTATATTATATTAATACCGAAAGACGCCGGAAATATTATCGATATTTATCTAATTCTTCTTCGTCTAAAGAGGGAGAGGTTAAGATTAAGAATATTAAAGAATTAACCCTCTCTATAACTATATAAAAGAGAGATAACTAACTTAATAACCTATAGTATATTTTTTAAGGAGTATATTATTAATATTAGAAAAGTTATAAGAAGATCCTTTTTACCTTAAATTATATAGATTATAAGGGATAATTAAGATAGGACCGATATTTAAGTAAATATATTAAGGAATAGCGATATAAATTAAAGGGAGATTAAGATATATTTAAAAGGTAGACCTTATTATTAATTAAAGATATAGAGAATAAAGAGGCTTTTTTAATATTATAATTAAAAAGGGCTAAATAAAAAGAGGACTAAACTCCTTAAGATTTCTATATCTATCTTAATTCTATTAAGAAATATTTCTTAAGATAGGCTAAAAGGTAATAGGCTTTTTTTTATTTTATAAAGTTATATAATAAATTATATAACTATATTAACCTTAATTCGCCTTCTCTATTATAGATTTATAATAAAATAATTATATTAGCTATTTATTATTAAGATATAATAATCTAAAAGAAGAGAAAATTAAGGTTAATTAATTACCTTATTAAGAAATAGATTAAATAAGAAGAATATAAAACCCCCTTAATTATTATATAAATTATAGGGGAAACTTTTATAAGTTATAAATAAAACCCTAAAGGTAAAGAAAGTAAGACCCTTTAATATTATTATTATTATAATAAATATTACCTCTTATATTTCTACCTAAAATCTAACCTAAATATAATTAATTAAGTTATCTAGCTAAAAAACCTAATTTAGTTATAGATATAGCTTAAGCTATAGCTAAAGAAAGGTATATATAGGTTAAGCCTAATATTAATATTTCCCTTTAATTTATAATTAAAAGATAATTAAAATATTTATTTATCTTAATATAATAATAATATTTAATTATATAAATAAAAAGTTTACTTAAAGGTAGGGCCTTAAATAATTTAATAGGGTTATAATATTATATTAAGTTATTAATAAGGGTAATCTCTAAATTTACTATAAATAGAGAGTCTTAATAATAATATTTAATTATTAAGGGGAGACTTATTCCTTTAAGTAAATCTATATTAATATTAAAGAGGGTATAAAACCCTCTAGAAACCCTCTTTTATTATTAATATTTACTATTAAAGACCTTTTAATTATAATTAATAGAAGAAAATAATATTAATAATTTAAGAAAAATATAAATAAATTAAAGTTCTTTTAATATATAAGTTTTATAAAAAGTTAGAAAATCTAAATAGGGTATTCTTAATTATATAATATAAGGAACCTTACTTTCTCCTAGATAAAGAACCCTTAAAACCTATAGAGGATACCCCCTTACCGGACGAATTAAAGGACTATATTAAAGTCTTTAGCTATAAAAAAGCTAGATAGCTACTATAATACCGCGGTATTAATTATATAATTAATTTAATTAAAGGTTAAGAACCTCTATATAAGCCGATTTATCTTTTTTTATAAGCTAAGCTTAAAGAGCTATAATAATACCTTATAGATAACCTTAAGAAGGAGAGGATTTAATTATTAAAGAGTCCTATAGGGGCCTTAATTCTCTTTATACTAAAAAAGGATAGAAGCCTATACCTTTATATTAATTATAGGGGCCTTAATACCCTTTTAATTAAGAATTAATACCCTCTCTTATTTATTTTAGAGATTCTTAATAAGGTATAAAGGGTAAAGTATTTCTCTAAGATTAATATAAAAGATATTTATTATTATATTTATATTAAGGGGGAGATAAATAGAAAAAAGCTTTTTATATATATTATAGGTATTTTAAGTATTTAATTATATTATTTAGGCTTATTAATATACCTATAACTTTTTAATATTATATCTATTAAGCTATATATAGGCTTCTTAATATTATTTATATAGCCTATTTAGATAATATCTTAATCTATTTAAAAGATTAAGACTTATATATAAAGGCTATTTAAGAAATATTTAAGAGGATATAGAATACTAAACTTTATATTAAGCTATTAAAATATACCTTTTATTAAAAATAGATAGAATTCTTTAGGTTTATTATCTCTAGAGAAGGTATATTAATAGACCTTAAGTAGGTTAAGGCTATTATAGAATAACTATTATTAATTACCTATTAAGATATCTAGGTTTTCTTAGGGTTTTATAACTTTTATTATTACTTTATCTATATTTACTTAAGGGTAATATAACTACTTATAGGTTTATTAAAAGGAATAAAGGATAAAGAAAGCCCGGGAATATATCCCTAAATAGGGAGGAAGAGGAGGTATTTTAGAGGCTTATTTAAACCTTCTAAAAAGTACCTCTTCTATAGTATTTTAATCTAATATAACCTATATAGATAGAGATAGATATTTTTAAGATAGCTATAGTAAGTATTCTCTCTTAGCTAGATAATAAAGGTAGATAATATCTAATTATATTCTAATTTAAGAAGTTTAATATATTTAAGTTAAATTATAATACCTTAGAATATAAATTAATAGCTATTATAAAGTCCTTTAAATATTAGCGATAATACCTTAAAGGGGCCTTAATCTAAATTAAAGTATTAAATAACTATTAGAACTTATAGTCCTTTATAAAGACCTTAAAGCTTAATAAGAGGTAAGTAAGGTAATATATTTACTTAATATTATATAATTTTATTATTTAATACCGGAAGGGGAAGATAAACCTAGCTAATATATTATTAAGATTATTAGGTTATATCCTTAATTTAGATTTAACTAAAGAATTAATTAATTTATTAAATTAAAAGATAGCTAAGATTATAGTTATTATATAGTTATAGATAAAAGAGAGGTAAGATATAGAGCCTATAATAGAAATAATAGAATCTCTAGCCTCTAGTTTAAATAAGGCGGATAAATTATCCTTAAGGGGAGTAAAAACCCCTACTTAATAACTATAAGAAGGTATTAAAATAAAGGAGTATCCTAATAAGTTTAGAGAATAAGTTAAAGAGAAGCTATTTATAATAGACTTACTTTTAGGACTAATAATAGAGGTAGGGTTATAATAAAAACCCTATATAATCCTAGGTCTTAAGTCCCTTACTTAAGCTAATTAAATTAGCCTAGGTAAGAGATAAGGATACCTAATAAAAGACCTAGGTTTCTTTATTAAAAGGGGTAAGAAACCCTAAAGTATAGAATATTAAGAAAAATAATCTATTATTCTTTAGAAATTATATCTATATTCTATAAGACTTAGGTTTATAAAGAAAGATTTTAAGCTTATATTATAATAACCCCTTAGCTAGCTATTTTAGAATTAAGAGAATAAAGGACCTCCTATAAAGGAAGTTCTATTAGGAAGCTCTTAAAATTAATATTAAGGAATATAAGCGTACCTACCTAATATATTAGGGGATAGTCTTATATAGGTATCGCCTCTATAGTAAGCTTAATAACCTCTTAATTCCCTAGAGACCTATAACTAAATTATTAATAGACTTTATTATAGATTTATTATTAATTATATTAGGAGATTAAAAAGTAGATATAATTTTAGTTATTATTAATTAATTTATAAAATATTATTTATTTCTTATTATTAATACTATAATAATAATATTAGACTTAATAGAGCTCTTTTATTAAGAGGTTAAATTATAATTTAGGGCACTATAGGGTATTATTATAACTATAGACCTATATTTATAAGTAAATTCTAATTAAAGTTATATTTTATCTCTTAAAAAATAAAGGCTTTTAATTACCTTTTATCCCTAAATTAATAATTAAATAAAGTAAATAAATTAAACCTTAGGTTATTACCTATAATACTTTATAGGTAATTATCTAAATATTAGCTAAAGCTATTATTAATTACTTAATTTACTTATAACTCTATAATAAATAAGATAATAGGTATCTCTCTTAATATAGCCCTTATAGGCTATAAGCTAGAGTTTTATTTTTTTTTAGGGATAAAAACCTAAGGGAGGGTATACCTAAAGTTAAAGTATATATAAAAACTTTAGGAAATCTATTAATAGTTATAAAATATTAAAATAAGTAATTAAAAGGTAAATAAAATACTATAATTCTTATTAAAATTATTTATATTTATAAAGGGAGACTTAATAATACTCTTAATAAAGAACTTAAAGTTTAAGGAAGAGAAGAGGAAATTAATTCCTTATTTTATTAGACCCTTTAGGGTCTTAAAAAGCTTAGCTTATAGGCCTATCGCTTAGCCTTACTAAATAAATACTTATAGATTTATAATATCTTCTATATTACTTTATTAAGCCTTAGGTATAAAGGGAAGGGAATAAAGAAGAAACCCTCTTAATATTAGACCTAAAAGTAAATAAATTAAATAAGAAATTAAATAAATTAAAATAAAAAGAAGATTAAAGAGATATTTACTTTTTATTAAGTAGAAAGGCTAGCTAATAAATATAATTAATAGGTAAATATAAATAAAATAATAAATATATAGGAAGCTATCTAGGAGTAAGAGAAAAGTAGATAAAAAGAAAGCGAAAATAGCCTAAAAAGCTAAGGTAGCCTAAATAAAGAGGGCGCCTATAATTATATTAAGATAGAAAAAATCTATTAAATAAAATATATAAATTAAACCTATACCTAAGGTATTATATTATATTAAAATACTAGCGATAATTATAGGAAATAAATAGACTTAAGCCCTATAGGGGTTTATCCCTCTATAGCCCTATATAGGAATGCCGGTAAGAAGTATAGGTATTAACTAGTATTAAGTCTTAATTAATTATATAGCGTAGTAAGTTATAAAAGGCTAGCTAAGTAATATATTAGGTAATAATATTAGGTCGGTATCCTACTATAAAGCTATTAATGCGATATTATCGCTTTATTAGATATTAGTCTAATAAAATATTAATAAAACCTAATAAAAAGGGTAAAGACTTATAGTATTAAGAGGGGGAGTAGGGAAGGTACTCACTAGCTATTAATATCGCTAGGTAATAAGAACCTTATATAATATAATATATCCTATATCTAAGAAGATTAAAAATAAAAATAAAAATATAATAAAAGGGGGTAATTTATATATTATCCTTTTTATTTCGGTTAGGCTAAAGTATATATAGTAGGTATTCTCTATAGCGCTAAATATAAGGTAAAGGTAATTAGCCGCTACTATAAATAGATATAAGGTATTATATTAAAGAAATAGCTATTAATAATATTATTATTAATATTAAGGCTATTTATAAGCTAATTAATAATAAAGTTAATAAATATAAGTTAATATAAGAGATTACCTATATCCCTATTAAGGATAATAGGGGGCTTTATTATAGATTAATAGGCTATTAAAGGGAATAAAGTATAGAAATATAAAATACTTATAGCGCGTAAGAATTATTAGAGCTATTATAGTACTTATAGGGAGGAGTTAGAGTCGCGAAAGGTATAATTAATCTAAATATACTTAAAAGAATAATTAATAATATAGTAGGTATTAATAGCCTTACCTTTAGCCTAAATCTAAATAAAAATAATATATATATTATTAATTAATACTTATAGGGCCGCTAGGCTAAAGAGAGTGCGGCAGAGGGTATCTCGACTAGGAATTATAGGGTTATTATAGTTATTTTATAAGAGAAAGTATAATATTAATAGGGAAGAGATAGAGAGGAAGAGAAATAGGTTATAGGAAATTATTATTATTATTAATATCTAGAGGCCTAAAATACTATAGAAATAGGGATAATAATAAGCCTTATATAATAATAAATAAAGTAATATTACCTTTATTTTACTAGCGTAGGGTATATTTATTATTATTTAGTAATTATTAAGGACTATTAAAGGCTATTAAGGTATTTATTAAGGGTATTTCGGTAATTAAGGATAGCTACCTTTAGGAGGGAGGATAGTTATTATAGCGCTTTATAGTAAATAGAGGTTTAAAGGGATCTATATAAAGGCCCTTTTAGGCCGGTTATGGATAAGTCTTTATGCTTTTAGGGGGGCTTACCCTAGCTTAATCTCATTAAGCTTTAGTTATTAATTAACTATTGCGCCTACCTAGTAACTATGCCTCTTTAGCCGTGCATCCGTAATAATAGCCTAATTAAAAGTAGGCAGGCCTTATATTTCGGCCTAATATAATAGGGCTAGAATCCCAATCTATAAACATTAGGGCCAGGTATTTTATACTTTTAAAAAGCTAGCTTCCCTAAGCCTCTCGTTTTATAATAGTGAGCTACCTTAACGCTATAATCTCATAAATTATAATTACTTATAATAATTAAGGAAAATACTTTATCTCCGACCCTAATAATCCTTTAGCTCCGAAATAATATAAATAATAGAGGGGCCTAATCTTTACGCCTATTAATAGAGTCCTAGTAGGATATTAAGAGGAATTTTAGGAAAGACTTTTTATCTATTCCTATAGAGGATTATATAAAGTTATATAAGGGGATATTAAAGGAAGAGAGGAGAAGGCTAAAGGAGGAAAAGAAGAAGAGGCTATAGGAGGAAGAGAGAAGAGACCGATATTCCTTATAGGAATAAAGAGTCTATATTGTAAATAATATAATACTATAAGAAGTAATAGTATAGTATAAAGCTTTACTAAGGTCGCGTATTATAGCTTATACTATATCGAGCTTTCTTATAATCTACTTATATTAGAGGAATAAAATACCTACTAGATATACGCTAAGTTAGACTCTCTATTAAGTAAATTAAACCTTTAATATAGTATACTTCTCGCTTACTATCCCTTTACGCTTTTATTATTATCCTATTTACTTCCCTCGGCCTATTTATTATAAGGTAAGAAGGTATATATTATCTAATTAAAAGTATTAAACTCTAATAATAAATCCTCTTAACTCTTAGTATTTATACTAATAACTTCTAGGGTTGATTTTAGCCCTATATAGTGCTAAGACCTATTCCTTTATTATAATTAGACGGTAAACGGTATATAATAAATAAGCTATTAATAAATTAAACTAACTAAAGAGCGCTCCCTTAAACACTATTTAGCCTAATATACTTAATCCTCTGCCAATATAAACCCAATATAGCTTAATTTATTAACTTAAAAAACCCAATTATCACGCTCCTAGAAAGGATTACCTAGAAATCAGGACTAGACGCTATAAGCGGAAGCCCTAAGATAAGGATTCTTTAATACACTAAAGTAGCCTCCGCTAGCGATAATCCGCCAATAAGGGTTACCTAATCTCCTCGATAAAACTCCACCGCGGACTTTTCCTAGCTAGAGAGTAAACCCTAATAGCGGCATTTCTTAAGCTAGGTTTTATCGAGAGCTTTAGCTAGCCGCTTTTCTAAGGCCTAATTTAAGGCCCTAAACTTAACTAGGGCCTAAATAAGCCTAAATTCTAATACCTAGGTCCACTATAGAGTCTCTAATATATAGGCTAAATTACTATTAGGAAATAAAGCTTAGCGATTAAGAGGTAATATTAAAAGATATACTATAAGAGGTAATAATAGCTTTTTTACTCTTTATCTACGGAAGCTATAATACTAACTCATAAGGTACTTTAGGTATATATTTCACTAATTCTAATAGTTCTATACCATAGTTATAGGTCATTTTATAGACCGTAATAGCTCTAAGGAAGTATATAAGGTATTACCTACTTAAACCTAACTAGCTATAATTATCTATATATAGGAAGCGCTAAAAGGAGAATTAAAATATCGGCCCCTTAAGCTACTACCTATCGCTAGATTAATTAATCTCCCTCTTATTACTTAAGGAATAATATAATATATATAGGCGGTTAGATAGAAGGGCTTAGATCTAATTATCCATAATATATATATCACTAGCCGCCTTTTAGCTATATATTACTCTTTTTAGCACCATTATTATCGTTAAAGGACCTAGCTAAAGGTCTATAAATATACTAGGCCTAAGATATAATACTAGCTTTAAGGTCTCTAGCTATTATTTAGGGGCGAGGGCTAGGGCGGTCTATCTATAACCTATATAATATCGCTCCCCGCCCGCATAGCTAATATAGCTTAGCTAAAATAATAGTTCTTATAGACCTACTTCCTAATAATAGCTTTAACTTATTTTATATTAAGAATATTATTATTAGAGCCTCTAGCCTTAATAATATAATTAATCTATTCTAACTTCTCCTCCTTATTAATAGGGTCAATAGGTAAAAATATAGCTAAGGTATTATTACTATATATAAAGTCTACCTAGGGAGTATCTAGATACCTATTCCTTTATTGCCTAATACTATCTATTATAGTAATTAGGCTTAAAAATATTAATACTCTACTATAGGTCAATAAGATAATAATATAATATAAGTGGGTCTATTTATAGCTAATATCTAAGATTATCTTTCGGCAGTAAAAGCGGAAGATATTAATCGGTCACTAATACCGATAAGTAATAAGGCAGTTTAATTAAGGGGGGCAAATAGGGGTTAGGGATTTAATCTTATATTTACATAAATTATTATAGCGTCTATTTCTATTGATATAACCCTATATTAAATAATAGTTTAGTTTTATAGCGGCTAATAATTATAGTATAGGTTAATATTATTAATTTAAAATATAGCTAGATATTAAATAATACCTAATAAGTTTTCTTATAATATTTATTAATAGCCGGTCTATATCTATATTATTATACTAGCTTATACTATTTCCTAGTTATTTAGCGGCTCCTTTCCTTTCGCTACTGCCTCTATTATACTTACTCTAATAACTATAGAGTAATACTATAGACTTCCTAAATATAGCGCCAGAAATAGTTAATATATTGAAATTTAATATCCCAATACTTAGGGTACTTATACTATATCTTCTCGTTACTCCGCTTAGCTTACTTATATCTAGTTAGATACTAATTATCGAAATAGTTATTTATAATAATTAGGCGGTAGTATATAAAGATATACTCTTCACGAGAGAGTTATTTATTACCGATATAATTAAGGCATTATATAGTATATAGGAGTAGAGGGAATTAATTAAGGCTAAGTAATATTTTATATTCTACTCCTAGAGGCTCGGTCTTTATAGCTAGGTAGGCTTTAGCGCTCTATCAGACGCGGGAGCGCTTAACTATCTCTCTTTTACTATATAGAGCCACTATAAGATCGATAGACTTAATCCTTTATTAGGAGATCTTATCTTCGGCTAAGTTATTAGGCTAATAATAGAGGAGCTCTATTAATCTCTTGCATTCTAATATAGCGATATTAATAATAGGTTCCTTATACTCCTCCTTATCTTCCCCTTATACCTACTATTTAATATCTTAGGTAGGACGGTAATAAAAGTAATCCTTATAGTATTCTTTAATGACCTACTTAATACACTATATCTACTTAATGCGAATTTCATTAATAAGCTTCTAGATCTATTTCTTATACTTATAGCCATCGATATAGTACTTGCCCTACTTAAGCTATATATATTACTCTTTAAGCTTAATAATCTCTAAGTCTAGCGCTAAATTTACCTAGACTTCATTAAGCACTATATCTGCTATAGCTCGAGGATTATATATAAGGCTAATATAGGCAAATAACCGGAATAACTAGCTCTCTTTTTCTTCCTCTAGGAAGGTATTCTAGAGGTTAAAGTTAGCGATCTTATTTAGGTAGGCACTTTAGAAGGTTATAAACTAAAGGTCTTAGCGTATTATCTAGTCGCGGATAGAATTAGGCGTATCCCCTATAAATAAATATAGTCAGTAAAGCGCTAGGGCTATGAAGTAGCGATAAAGCCTATATCTACCCTAGCTAATATAGGATATAATAAATATATACTATTAGTAGTATTCCTTATACCTCTTTTAATAAATCGAGGCATCTATTTCTTCTTATATCTTAAGTTAAGACTCTATTAATTAATATTATCTCTAAGCTTAAAGTATAAGATAGCCTTATTAAAGAGCTCCGCGCTAAGGTACCAGCGGAAGACCGATATTAATAATACCGATTTCTTCTACCGGAGGGGTATATAGTATTTAAAATATAATAGCTTCAATTTAAATATAATAGCCGTATTAATTAAACTTAGAGTATTAAAGGCCTTATTATAAAGGGCGAGGGCGAGGATTATAGAAATAGCGCAAAAGAGAAGCTTTCTAATGGGGGTAAAGTAAAAGATAATACTATAAGACCTATTAATAAACCGAATGCTAGGGATAGTCACTATTTAGGACAAAAAGGGCGATAAATATATAGCTTAAGCCTATTATCGGCGCCCTTATAATAGATAAACTTAATAGCTATAGCCGGCATATATCATCCGGTGACTAGGTATTAAATAATTATTATCTAGATATCTTTATAGGAGAGGGCCTTAAGATACCTGCGTCCTATAGTCTCCTAGGAGAGAAAGCTATAGAGTAGCTCGGAATAGTCATCCGCCGGAGAATCCTACTCTTCGCCGCTACCTAAGGAAGACGACTAGACCGCATTCTAGCTAAAGAGCTCTTAAATAGAACTATCCTTTAGCTTCCACCGCTCGCTATCTATAAGCTCGGCTAGTCATACGCCTATATAGCATAGGAGCTAATAATAGCTAGCTAGACTAATATAGTACTATTCGCCGGGGAAGATACTTATATTATATACGATATTAAATATTAGGATAATATATAAATTATTAATATTAAGTACCGGCTTATTATTAATATTTAGCGCATAATATCTAAAGCGGGGGATAAATATATTGCGATAATATTAACTATATTTCAATAGAGCTTATACTAGATGGAACTAAACGTGCTAATAAGGACCCCTTAATATATACCTTATATACCTCTTTAATATTATTCCGGTCTATATATTAGCTATTTATTATTATATATAGCTACTAGAATTAATAAATATACTTATAGCTGCTGCCCTATAATATAATCTTATAGTATTTATAGATATAGAATAGAAAGTCTTATATTATTCTGCGGTTAAGGTTCTTAATTATCCCTTTTTAATCGCTAACCTCTATATCGGCGTAATACCTATATAGGATAGAGTTAGTAAAGGCAGAGCTTATAGAGGGAGCTATAGGGATAGCTTTATATATTACTTCTATTTAGTAAAGATACTGCTAATATTAATCTCGGTTTAATTAAAGTATTTAGGCTTAATGAAGCATATATTGCCTAGCTACGCCTAGTAAGTAGTATATTCTTAGATAGAGAGTATAGGTTTCTACCTTATAGCTTAATTCTAGGCTTATTGGGTATAGAAGTATTTAAGGAAAGATATATAGTTTTATATAGACTACCTCTAGTTATAATCGTAATAGTAGTTATAGAGTTAGTAGGTAGTTTACGAGGATAAAGAAAGTAGGTAAGCTAGCGATTAATAATAGCTAGGAGAGTTAGAGAGCGTGAAGGCTAAGAGTATAGTAGCTGACGAATAAGGTGAATAAGCGGGAGGTCTAAGGTTATCTAGAGCGGACTACTATTACCTTTTATAGTTAAAGAAAGCTATAGTAGCTCGCGTAGGCCGGCCTTAAGCGGTAAGCGATAGATTCAATAGATATATTATAGGCAATAGGAAATAGAAAGGGCATATAGGGTGCTAGAATTAGACGCGCGCGCGATAAGGGAGGGATAATAGAGGGGAGGCTAAAATAGGGACCTATCCCCTCGCGTATGTAGGGGATCTAGGCGCGGGGACCTATATAGATATATAATACCTACCCCGCGACCTCTTATCGCTAGACTCCCTATACTGCTTATACCGCCTAAAATGGCGATACTTTCCGCCCGATTTGGAGGCTCTAGTAGCGCTTTCTCTGTTTATAGAGTAATATTTAGACCTTAAGATATATTCTTTTTAGAAATATAATTATTAAAGAGCTAAATATAAAGATCTAATTATTATCTATAAGTAATTTATATTTATAATAAATATAATTACGAAATATAATATCTAATTAAATAATATTTATAACTTTAATAAAATTAGCTTTATGATAAATATAATCCCCGGTTTATATTACTATTTACCTTACTGACCGTTACTTATTATATCTCTATATAATACTTTATTATTAGCGTGGAGCGAGGGGACTAACTCGTGGGCTTAAGGGTCACGTGACCTATAGGCCTATATAATAGGTGCTTACGTAAGGAGTATTTTAAGGCTCTTACCGAGCCCTAGCTCTAGCTAAATATATTATCTTCGACCTTATATTATACTTTTTCATAAACTATATATATTATATATCTTAACTATAAATTTAGCTAATAATATTTTAATTAAATAGATCTCTTTTACCTATTAAGGCCTCTATTTCTATATAATTATCCTTCTAAATTACTAAAACTCTAACTCTATCTTAATTCCTTAAATAGAATTAACCCCTTTAGACCTCCTCCTTATTATTTTTAAATTAGCTATAGAGCTTAATATATTATTGTAAGAGCTTATAGTCTATAAAGGCTTAAGCCCTTTAAGAGCTTAAGCTCTCTAAGAGCTTAACCTCTATAGTGTAATATAGTGCTATTAGCACTATTCGCACTATAGGGTTATATAATAGCGATTTCTCTCTCTTCTCTAGAATTTAGAACTTAGACCTCTAATTATTTTAATTTATACTCTTCCTTCTGAGACTCTTTCTAGCTTATATAAGCTATCTTTACCTAGCCCCACTTTTCCTAGCTTAGTAAGCACTTACTAAGCAGATTCTTTTCCCTGCCTTTTAGCTTGATTTACTGCTTAGTAATCTTGCTGACTAAGCAGCCTTTTTAGGCAGCTTACATAAGAGCTCAGTCTCTTACAATTATTATATAGGTATTTAGGTATTCTATATTATATTAAGATAAACGGCTAGTATTATATACTATATAGTATAAATATTAATATTAAGATTCTAGAGGAATTTTATTTCTTAGTTATTAGACTTCTAGCCTTATTTTAGCTTCTCTATAAGGCGATATAATAGGTCTAGCTCTCTATTAACCTACCTATATAAAGTAAGGTAATAGAATACTAATAGAAATTAAAGTATAATAATAATCTCGACCCTAAAGATTATAAGGTCGATATAATATTTATCCCTAAAGTATAAGGTCTTATATTAGATATACTTAAGGAACCTATTATTAGCTCTTTCTTTAAGTCTTTATTATATATTAATAAGTATATCTAATAATATATTATTAAGCTCTTTATTACTATATAGGGGTAAGGTCCTATAGGACCTAGCTATATTACCTATATTATTTAGTTAAAGGTTTAATTATAGAGCTCTTATTATTATTATATTAATAATTATTCTATTAGAATTAATACTTTAATAAGCTAATCTTATTAATTATTAAGGGTTAATAATTAAAAGATTAAACTAAAAGAATTAATAATAGCTCCCCTTAGGGTTCTTATACTTTCTATTTAATTAAGAGATAGCTTATTTATTTAAAATAAAGTTAGTTAAATAAGGCCGCTAGTATCTCTAGCTCTTCTTCTTAGAGAGTTTATTAAGGCTAATAGCTAGCGTCTTTAGCTCTTTTTTTTAGAGAGTATATTAAAGTAGGAAGCCTTATTATTAAGGTACTATTTATTATAAATAGCTTAACTTAATAGATTATAGCGTCATTATAGCTATATATAATATAGTAATAACCCTTACTAATATAATATATTAAGATCCCTAGTCTAGGTATAGGCCTTTATTATTTTAATTATTAATAAATATTAGGTACCTTCAATCGCCTTTATAGGCTATAATAAAGTTAAGAATATTAATAATAAATATAATTTAAAGTAGAATAATTATAGATATAAATAAGTATAAAAAGCTAAAATTAATATAGCCTAAAAATTAAAAATAGATTCTAGTTATTTAAATAATTAATATAAAAAGCTAATTAATTCCACTATTTATTATTAATATAAGTTAATATTACCTTATTAATTAATATTAAGATAATAACCTCTTAAGTAATTAAATTATTATAATAACCTAAAATAACTAGATTAATAATAAGATTAATCTTAAGTAATTTAAATACTTTAATTAATATATAATTAATTAATTAATATTTATTATCTTTTAATCCTTAATAATTATAAAAATTATTATTTTATTAAATTTAAGAGATATTATAATAAAAATAAGATTATATAGCTTTATATATTACCTTATTTATTTTATTTACTTTAGCCCCTTAATATTATATATTTTAATATATTTAAAAAGGCTTATAGAAAAGAAATAAAATATTTAATTAAATACTTTATAATATATTTTAAAGATTAAATTCTTTTTAGCTTTTTATATTATATTTTAAGCTATTATAATAAAAAATAATATTAAGGTATCCTTTAAAGGGGCTAAATTTCTTTCTCTTAATCTAAAAAATATAATCTTAAAGCTTAATATATAGCTATAGACTTTAATACCGGCTAGAGAGGAGGTTAAACCTTTAACCCTTTAGGTTTTAAAGACCCTAAAGATAATTATTAAAGCTAATTCTTAATTTAAATACCTTAAGAGATAAATTAAAAGGTCTTAAAATAACTTCCTAAAGTTAATTCTTAAAGCCTTAAGGTCTTTTAAGAAAGAGATAAAAGTAGTTATATATTAAGTTACTTTATTAGCTATTAAGAATAAAGACCTTTAAGAGGTAAATAAGATATTTAGCTAATATTAGAGGGTAAAAAGGAATTAATTATAGAAAAAGGGGTTATAATAAAAAAAAGGAAAATAAATAATTAATTAAATAAATATTAATATATAAGTAATAGTTAAATTATTAAGAAATAATAATTAAAGAAGATTAATATAATTAAAGGAAAGATATTATAAAGCATATAGTAAGCCTAGATATAATATAAGAATATATTAAATAATAATTAAGATATTTAGGGAAGAATATAGTAAGTAATTTTAATTAATTAAATAATTTATAGTATTTTTATTATAATTTTTATTTAGAAGGTTAGGATTTTTAGTATACTTACTTATCTAGTATACTTACTATATATATATATTACCTATATAAATTAACCTTAATAATAAAGAGATAGGTAAGGTATCTAGCTTTAATAGAGATAATAAGGAACTTAAATAATTAAAAGCTTAAATTATTATTATAAATATTAAAATAAATAATCTTTAAAATACTATAAACTAAATAACTAACTTTTAATAAGCCTAAAATATATAATACCTAAATAATATTTAGATAGTTAATAACTTTATAATTATTATTATATAGGGAAGGGATATAAAAGAGATCCTTAAGCTAAACCTCTTAAAATTATTTTATAGAATTATATATAGACTTTAGAGAGTTCTTATTTAAATATATATATTTATAACTTATTATCCAACCTAATCTATTATAGAGTCTAATAAAGTTTAATATACTATAAGATACCTTATAAAATATACCGCTATATAGTTTAAGTTAATAATAAAGGAGTATTTTATAATATTATTTATTAATCTCTTACTATAGACTATAAAGCTTTACTTATTATATAATATATTTAAAGGAGCCCTTAAATAAACCTTTAAGACTATTAATAAAAAAATATAAGCTAAATAGGAAGTTAAGGTACTTTAATAATCTTAATTTACCTTAAAGTATATAATAAAATACTATTAATTAATATTTAAGCTACTATAGAATTAAGATACCTTAATATTACTTTTCTTTAATAGACTTAAGAAAGATATATAGGCTAAATTATATGAAGGGGAAAGGCCTAAAGCCTTTATTAAGTATATTAAGATAATAATTAAGATTAATAATTAATAATTTTTATAGAAGAAACTATAGAACTTAAGATTGAATAATAATAAAGTTAATACCCCTTATTTTAATATTAATTAAAATAAAAAGAGATATTATAATACTTAATATAGTATTAAAGCTAGACCGATAATATTAAGGGCGATATAATATAATAAAAAACTAATTAAATATTTTTATTATTATAAATTAAGCTATAAAGTAAACCTATATAAGAAGAAAATAAGAGATATTATAAAAGAAAGATATTAGCGAGAAAGATATTAAGAAAAATAATAATTCCTAAAAGATAAGAAATAAATTAACTTTATTTATTAATAAGATAAACTAAATATTAACGTATATATAAGGTGAGTGGATTATGCAAGTAAGTCAATCGCCTATACTGTGCACTAAAACCTTAAATTTCTAAGTTTAATAAAAACCGTAATAAAATAGCTAGGGTTAGGGTTAGACTATTTCTAGGTATTTAACTTATAAATAGACTATATACAATTTTTTTAGATTTCTTAAAAAATTCCTTTATATAGAAATAGCTATTTATATAGTGTGAATAAGATATTTTATTACTTTCTTATAAAGGGCCTACCCTAGAGGCTATATAAAATTCTTTAAAAATGTATATGGGCTTAATAAGCTAACCCTTAATTTAGAGCTATTTTAGGCTTAGCGTGGTTTTTTAAGAATTTTCTAAAATAATTCTCTCTAAGGTGAAAATCTCACTATAGGGTATTTTGATCAACTGACTTAGTTGATCAACTCACCTTACATATACGTTATAATCTAAATAATAAAAATTATTATTATAATATAAAATAGCTATAAAGAATCTAGACTATATAAAGGAGAAGTTAATATATTAAGCTAACATATATATTTAGGGAAAGAAGAAATAAAATATAAAATTACTTATAGATAATATTATATTATATAAATCTATATCCCTTAATAATTATTAAAGAGATTATTAATTAATATTATTCTTAATAGTAAGAGTATATAAGATAATAATAAATTATCTTAAGTATTACTATGAAAGCCTAAAAATAAAAATATAATTTAAGAGTAATTAATATAATAGATATAAAGTAAATTTAGGGAAATATAATAAAATAATAAATATTATTAATAAATATAGAATAAAAACTATATTATCTAAACTAATAAATAAGGGATATATTATTAAAATAATAATATTAATATATATATTTAATTAGCTTAAGAATAATAAAAGGTAAAAGATATAAAATATATCTATATCTAAGCTTATTATAAAGAAATAGCGTTAAACCGTTATTTATTAAAACCTTAATATAATTCCTTTAATAATAATAAAATATTATTAAAATATCTAGAATATTATAGGATTATATAGGTCTTAAATAAAGATTATTATTATAAAATATATCCCTAAAAGAAGAAAGAGTAAGATTATTTTTTTACCTCTTTTTTATAATTAAATATATAGCCCTACTTCTTATATAAAGTAAAAGACTATTATATTTAATAATAATATAAAGGAATTAAAGTTATATAACTTTATCTTTATTTATTATAATAATAAGCTATATCTCTAGAATAATTTATTAATACCTTTAGATAAAAAAAGGAGTAAAGTTAGGAATAAAAAAAAAATAAAAAAAAAGGAGCTACCTTAAATAGGATTATTAAGATAATAAAAAAGGCTTTATAGCTTTATATAAATAAAAAGTATAATAAAGGACTAAATATAATACCTTTAATAATAATAATATATTAAAACCTTATTTATAGAGGAGGAAATTATATTATAAGAGTATATAGAATACTTTATTAAGTTAAGGATACCTTAGATAAATTTAAGTATTAAAAAAAAAGAAAATTAAGAATTACTTTATAGCTTAAATAATAAATATAACTATAAAGCCTATATAATAATAAGTATAATAAAGACTATTTAAAGAAACTTAGTTATTATAAAGCTATAGCTAAAAGAATTATAAAAATAACTTCTATAAAGAGCTCTATATATAATAATAAATAAATAATAATTAAAATACTTTAAATTATAAATATAAATTAAGGGGGAATAATTAAAGACTTTAGTAAATAATAAAACTAAATAGAATTACTTTAATTTAATAATAATAAATAGGCTTAAGTTATTATAGAAATATAAAAAGGATCCCTATATAATATATAACGTTAGAGGAGAAAAGTTTAATTATAATAATAGAATTATTAAATATAAATTAATTACCTTATAGTTTTTATTAATAGAAAGAATTAAGGTATTATATTTAATATTATACCTATAATAGAATATTATTTATTACTTAAGTATCTATAATTATATTAATTTAACCTATATCGTAATTAATAAATTAATTAAGTAATCTCTTTTAATAAAAGAATACCTTACTAAAGAGATAATAACTTAATAGATTAGAGATCCTAAATTTCTATTTAAGATAATAAAGAAATTAAGTAGAGATAAATATAAAATACCTCTCTACCTAAAGGGATATAATATAAATACTATAATAAATAAATTAATAAAATTGATAATAATATTATATATATTATAAAATAATTTTATTAATTAAAAGAAAACCTTAAGTAACTTAAAAAGATATTAAAATATAAATAAATTAAGAATATTCTACTATAATACTATATCTATTATTATTAAAATCACTATTAAAATCACTAACTATTGCCGAGTAGTTATCTTATATTTTAATATATATTATATAATATAAGAGAGTTAACGCTATCTTTAGATAAGGTCTCATTAAGAGCATATAATATACCTCTATATATTATATATATTATCTTATACCTTATATTCTTATATTTTTAGTCATAGACTATATATATTATATATTTAATATTATATTTTTTAACTAATAATTTAATTAAATATATTAACTCTTTACTTAAGAGGTATTAATGCTATTTAATCCCTAAAATCCGATACTATAGTCCCTATATTATAATTAATCCCCTTAAGAACCTAAAATCTCTTACTTCTCTATATTCTAGCCTATTTATATCTTTAATTCTTATAGGTCTATATAATTATTAAATTATTTAGATTACCTTAAGCTTAACTATTAATTATATAAGCTATAGGTTATAGGCTCTATTATTTATATTATTTATAAAAGCCTATTTAATAGCTAAGAGGGGTCTATTTAAGACCCTTTAAGTAAAATAGCTAAAAAGATAAATTTATTAATAATAAAGTTTTTAAGTATTAAATTATAATATAGCTATAGCAATAAGGCTATAAAGTTTATAATAAATAAGAGCTTATAGCTAAACTTAATAAATAAGACTTTTTAATTATTAATTATTACTATAAAGTTTAGCTTAATCCTTTTAAGGGCTTTATAATAATATTTCCTCTAGAACCTCTAATATACCTTTTAGGGTATTATTATAAAAGTTATAGCTAGATCTATTTAATTATATTAAAAGCTATTTCTATATAAAATAATAATATTAATATAATCTATACTTTATAAATTAACTTAAATTAATATTTAAGTTATAGTTATTTTTTTTAATTATAATAATTATAATAATTATAAAGGTATATTTAGAGGGTAATCCTCTTTATTAATATTAAGGGATAATAAGAAGGTTAGATAGATAAAATAATAATCCCCTTAGGAGTCCTTAGGGTTATTATATTTCTTATCCTATTAAGAGATATATTATTTATCTAGAATATAGTTAGTTAAGAGAGGCAGCTAATACCTCTAGCTCTTCTTTTTAAATAAAGTTTATAGAGGCAAGTAGGCTCGCTATTAGGTTATATATATAAAGCTATTAACTCTATATACTATATAGTAATAATATTAATTAATATTTTAAGTTATTAAGATACTTAGTCTAGGTATAGGCTATTATTATTAATTTTATTAAGTAATATTAGGAGACTTTAATCCCTTTAGGTACTATAGAGTTATAGTGATTTAATACTATATCTATAAAAAACTCTTTATAAAAGAACTTAAGATAGGATTATTACTATATATATATTATAATTTAGAAATTAAATTTCTTAATAGAAAGTAGCCTAACTTTAATAAACTCTATTAATATAATATAATATAATTATTAATATTAAAGGAATATCTTAAAGATATAATATAAAAAGGATATATTAAAAAAGAAAATTATTTATTAAATACTTTATTATATTTATTTTAAAGAAGATTAAAAAGCTTTACCTTTATATGAATTTAAAAATACTTAATATTATTATAATTAAAGATTAAATATTATTACCTTTTATTAATAAATTAAAAGATTAACTTTTTAAGGTAAAGCATTTTATTATACTTAACCTTAAGGGAGCTTATAATCTAATTTAAATTAAAGAAAGATATAAATAAAAAACTAATTTCTATACTAAATATAAATTATTTAAGTGATTTATTATACCCTTTAGGCTTATTAATATATTAGCTATATTTTAATAAATAATTAATAATATATTATAAGAATAATATACTTAATAACCGAGTTAAATAAATAAGCGAATTAAATAAAAATCCCTTAACCTATAATCTTTCTATTTAATTAAGTTATTCTTAACTATATAAGATACTATAATTAAATAATAAAGCTAGAATTCTTCTAGCCCTTTAAGCCTATTAAAATAACCTAAAACTTAGTCTCTATCGCGCTATAAAGCTCTATTAAATTAATTATATTACTCTCTTCTATTAATATAATAATATATAAGCTTAAGCTAATATTATCCCTAACTTATATAAACTATTTAATCTAGAGAAATAAATTATTATTTAATTTATTCTTAATTTAAATTTACTAGGATTTCCCTTGCGACTATATAGTATTAAAGAAATAGCTAATTAATTACTTATAGACTGCGATATATTACCTATTAATAAGTATTAAGCTAGAAACTTTATTAAGCGGTATAAAGAATATAAGATATATTTTTTTATAAATATAATTACTAAAGCGATAAATATAAAGATCTAATTATTATCTATAATTAATTTTAGCTTAACGTATATAATAGGCGAGCCGGACAGCAAGCGAGCCAGACACTTATAAAATACACCTTAAAGTGCGATTTTAGGAAAACTTTTAAAAATTCAAACTAAGCTTAAAATAGACGATAATTTAAAGTTAGGTTTATTATATAAGTTAAAAGCTATATTAAATTTTCTAGATTTTAAAAAATTATTACTAAGCTAGTTTAGAAATATCCTATTCGCACTGTATAAATAGCTATTTCTCTATAAAGGAATTTCTTTAAAAATCTAAAAAAATTACTATATAGTTTTATTTTAAGTTAAATAGTTAAGAATATTTTTTCTAGATTTTTAGCTATTTTATAGCTAGTTTTAGAAAATCTAAAATTACTTATTTTAGCTATACAGTATAAATGTCTGGCTCGCTTACTATCCGGCTCGTTTATTATATATATTATAATAAATATAATTATAAAATATAATATTTAATTAAATAATATCTATAATTTTAATAAGACTAACTTTCTTATAGATATAATTATAAATAGAATAATTATTAGAGATATATATAGGTATAAAAAGCTAAAATTAATATAGCCTAAAAACTAAAAATAAATTATAATAATTTAAGTAATTAATATAAAAGGCTAATTAATCCCGCTATTTATTATTAATATAAGCTAATATTACCTTATTAATTAATATTAAAAAATAACCTCTTAGGTAATTAAGCTATTATAATAACCTAAAATAATTAGATTAATAATAAAATAAATCTTAAATAGCTTAAATACTTTAATTAATATATAATTAATTAATATCTATTATCTCTTAATCTTTAATAGCTATAAAAGTTATTACTTTATTAAATTTAAAAGATATTATAATAATAATAAGATTATCTAGCTTTATATATTACCTTATTTATCTTATTTACTTTAGCCTCTTAATATTATATATTTTAATATTCTTAAGAGGGCTTATAGCTAAAAAATAAAATATATAATTAAAAGCTTTATAATATATATTTTAAAAATTAAATTCTTTCTAGCTTTTTATATTATATTTTAAGCTATTATAATAAAAAAGAATATTAAGGTATTATTTAAAGGGGCTAAATTTATCCCTCTTAATCTAGAAAATATAATCTTAAAGCTTAATATATAGCTATAGATATTAATATTAATTAAAGAGGTATCTAATTAATTAACCTCTTAAGCTTTAAGGACCTTAAGGACTATACTTAAGGTATAATTTTAATCTAAATACCTTAAGAGATAAATTAAAAGGTATTAAAATAACTCCCTAAAGTTAATTCTTAAAGCCTTAAGGTCTCTTAAGAAGAAGATAAAGGTAATTATATATTAAATTATTTTATTAATTATTAAAAATAAAGACTTTTAGGAGGTAAATAAGATATTTAGCTAGCGCTAGAGGGTAAAAAAGACTTAATTATAGAAAAAGAGGTTATAATAAAAAGAAAAGAAAGGAAGTAATTAATTAAATAAATATTAATATATAAGTAATAGCTAAATTATTATAGAGTAATAATTAAAAGAGGTTAATATAATTAAATATTTAATATTATAATATCTATTAATAGCTTAATTATAATATAAAGATTTATTAAATAATAATTAAGATATTTAAGGAAGAATATAATAAATAATTTTAATTAATTAAATAATTTATAGTATTTTTATTATAATTTCTAGAGGAGAGATTAGAATTTTTATTCCGCTTATTTATTTATCTTATTTACTTATTATATATATTACTTTATTTAATTTATTTATTTTAGCCTCTTAATATAATATATTTTAGCTTACTTAAGAATATTTATAATTAAGAAATAAAATATTTAATTAAAGACTTTATAACTTATATTCTAAAAATAGAATTCTTTCTCGCCTTTTATATTATATTTTAAATTATTATAATAAAAAGTAATATTAAAATAGCTTTTAAAGGAGCTAGGCTTATTACTTTTAACTTAAAAAATATAGTCTTAAAGCTTAATATATAGCTATAGACTTTAATATTAATTAAGGAGGAGATTAGCCCCTTTAGCCCTTAAGTTTTAAAGACCCTAAAGATTATCCTTAAGGCTAAATCTTAATTTAAATACCTTAAAAGATAAAGTAGAAAATATTAAAGTAGCTCCCTAAAGTTAATTTTAAAAGTATTAAAGTCTCTTTCTAAAGGAATAAAGGTAATTATATATAAAATAATATTAATAAGGGCTAAAATATAAAATCTTTAATAAATAAATAAGATATTAAGCTAGCGCTATTAGGTAAAAAGGACTTTATTATAGAAAAGAGAGGTAATAATAATAAAAAAGAAAAGTAAGTAATTAATTAAATAGATATTAATATATAGGTAATAATTAAATTATTAAGAAATAGTAATTAAAGAAGATTAATATAACTAAGGGAAAGGTATTATAGAGTATATAGTAAGCCTAGATATAATATAAGAATATATGAAGTAATAATTAAGATATCTAGGGAAGAATATAATAAGTAATCTTAATTAATTAAATAATTTATAGTATTTTATTATGACTTCTATCTAGAAGGTTAAGAAATATATTTAATTTATTTATCTATTTAACTTATTTATTAAGTATATTACCTTAAGATATTTATTATATATTAGCTAAATAATATCTTTATCTTCTTTAAAATAAAAAAAGAATATATAGAATATATCTATAAGGTATTATAAATACTATAAGATATTAACTTATTAATAAAACCTAAAAAAAGTAAGTTTTATACCTTAGAAATAAAATTCCTTAAATATATTATCTCTTATAATAAGATATAAATACGCCTTAAGAAGGTTATAGTAATTAAAGAGTAAAAGGAATCTATAAATATTAAGGAAATATAAGCCTTCTTTAGTTTCACTAATTACTACTATAGATTCCTTAAATAATTTGAGAAGATTATTATATTATTAATTAATTTTATAAAAAAAATATATATTATATTTAAAAATAAGGTATAAAAAGCCTTTTATATAATTAAGGAATTTATTCTTAATAAACTAATATTTAAGATATTTAATCGATCTTAATTAATTAAGCTTAAAATAAATATATTAGACTTTATATGAAGGGCATAATTAAGATAATAAAATAATAAAGGATTATTATACTTAATGATATTTTACTTCTATAATTTATATAAAATAGAACTTAATTACTTTATTTATAATAAACAATCCCTTATAATTATTAATACCTTTAAGGAATTCTAATATTATCTCCTTAAAAATTAATATTATATTAAGGTATATATAAAAATATTACTTACTTTATAAAAACTTAAGAATTTAATAGATAATAATTATAATATATTAAATACCTCTTAGAATTTAACTATATTATTATCTATATTAAGGGAATAGAAAATAATAAAGCTAATACTATTAGCTAATAATTTAACTTAAATATTAAAAAAATTAAGGCTAAGAAATAATTATTATACTTTATACCTTAAGGATATCTATAGTAATAAATAATTATTTATATTAAGATATAAAGATACCTTAATATTACTTATTTAAAAGAATAAAGTAATTTATTATTAAGATAAATCTAAGAGTATAATAAATAACTTTTAGATAATAAGAAAATAAATAAAAAATAAATCCTAAATAAATTATAATATAACCTTATATATAAAATATATAAATATTAATAATATAGATATTAAGGAATTAATAAAACCCTAAAATAAATTAAGATAACCTTTATATTTCTTAGAATAAAGAAAATTATTTTATAAATCACTAATTAATATAATCTTTATATAAAAACTAAAATATAATGCTATAAACCCTATAGAGAATCATAATAACTCCCGGTTATATAATATCTATAGGATTTAATTACTATAGATTTTATTACTAAACTGCCTTTATTAAAAGAACTCATTACTAAAAACTTCTATAATAATATTCTTATTATTATAGATAGACTTATAAAATTTCTTATTTTATATTCTATAGAGAATTAATTATAGCTAAAGAATTTATTTATTTATTTTATTTTTATATTAATATATATAGGATCCTACTTAAGATTATTATAGATTAAGAACTATTATTTACCTTAAGGTTCTAATAAAGTCTTATAGGATACTTAAGAATTAATTATAAGCTCTCTATTATATACTATAAGGAAATAAATAAATAGACTAAATATATAAATATAATAGAATCGGGTGGTATGCTAATTAAGCTAATAGACTAAAAGATTAATTAATTTAGGCACTTTATGCCGGAATTATGCTATACCCTTATATATAAGGCCTTCTACTGCCGGCTCCTATAGCGGCCCTTATAGAGGTCTCGCCGGCCTCTATAGATACCTTATAATTGCCCCCCTTCTTTATGCGACTTATCTTAAGTCGTTATATAACTATACTATATAGTTAGGGTAACTATATAGGGATTAACCCCTAAGGCTCTCTATAATAGGTAACTATATACTATCTTATAAGCCTAATATAGGCTATATTATCGCCGAGAGCCCTCTATGCCGCCGCTATATTATATATACTTACGCGCTAGGGATTAAACCTATAACCCTTAGCTAAAAGACCTATAAAGTGCCTAAATAATTATAATAGAATTAGGTAGTATGCCAATTAAGCTAATAGATGAAAAGATTAATTAGTTTAGGTACTTTATGCTAGAATTATACTATACCCTTATATATAAGGCCTTTTACTGCCGGCTCCTATAGCGGCCTTTATAGGGGTCTCGCCGGCCTCTATAGATGCCTTATAATAAACTAAATATTAAAATAATACCTTTAATAGTATATTAACTATTAAATTACTATAACTCTATAATACCTAAAGGGATTAAAGTCTCTTAATATTACTTAATAAGATTAATAATAATAGTTTATACCTAGACTAAATATCTTAATAACTTAAAATATTAATTAATATTATTACTATATAGTATATAGAGTTAATAGCTTAACTTAATAATAAGCCTACTTACCTCTATAAACTCTATTTAAAAAGAAAAGCTAGAGGTATTAGCTACCTCTCTTAATTAATTATATTCTAGATAAATAATATATCTCTTAATAAAATAAAAATATAATAACCCTAAGGACTCTTAAGGGGATATTTTATCTATTTAACCTTCTTATTATCCCTTAATATTAATATAGAGAATTACTCTCTAAGTATACCTTTATAATTATTATAATTATTATAACTAAAAAAAATAACTATAACCTAAATATTAATCTAAATTAATCTATAAAATATAGATTATATTAATATTACTATTTTATATAGAAATAACTTCTATTATAATAAAATAGATTTAGCTATAACCTTTATAGTAATGCCCTAAAAGGTATATTAAAGGTTCTAAAGGAAATATTATTATAAAGCCCTTAAAAAGATTAAGCTAAACCCTATAGTAATAACTAATAACTAAGAGGTCTTATTTATTAAGTTTAGCTATAAGCTCTTATTTATTATAAACTTTATAGCCTTACCGCTATAGCTATAATATAATTTAGCGCTTAAAAATTTTATTATTAATAAAATTTACCTTCTTAATTACCTTACTTAAAGGGTCTTAAATAAACCCCTCTTAGCTATTAAGTAGGCTTTTATAAATAATATAAATAATAAAGCCTATAACCTATAGCTTATATAATTAATAATTAAGCTTAAGGCGATTTAAATAATTTAATAATTATATAGATAAACTAAAGATATAAATAAGAAAGAATTATTAATTATAGAGGAGTAAGGAATTCTAGGTTCTTAGGGGGATTAATTATAGTATAGGGACTATAATATCGGATTTTAGGGACTAAATAGAATTAATACCTCTTAAGTAAAGAGTTAATATATTTAATTAAATTATTAATTAAAAAATAATATATATAATAAGTGAGTAAGATAAATAAGCAAGCGAGATAGAAATTCTAACCTCTCCTTTAGAAATTATAATAAAAATACTATAAATTATTTAATTAATTAAAATTATTTATTATATTCTTCCTTAAATATCTTAATTAATACCTAATAAATCCTTATATTATAGCTAGGCTATTAATAGATATTATAATACTAAATACTTAATTATTAACCTCCTTTAATTATTACTCTATAATAATTTAGCTATTACTTATATATTAATATCTATTTAATTACTTTCTTTCTTTTTTTTATTATTATAACCTCTCTTTTCTATAGCTAAGTCTTTTTACCCTCTAGCGTTAGCTAAATATTTTATTTACCTCCTAAAGGTCTTTATTTTTAATAGCTAATAAAGTAATTTAATATATAATTACCTTTATTCCTTTCTTAAGAGACCTTAAGGCTTTAAGAATTAACTCTAGGGAGCTATTTTAATACCTTTTAATTTATCTCTTAAGGTATTTAGATTAAAATTATACCTTAAATATAATCCTTAATATCCTTAAAGCCTAAAAGGTTAATTAATTAAATACCTCCTTAATTAATATTAATATTTATAGCTATATATTAAGCTTTAAGACTATACTTTCTAGATTAAAAGGGATAAGCCTAGCCCTTTTAAATAATACCTTAATATTTCTTTTTATTATAATAGCTTAAAATATAATATAGAAGGCTAGAAAGAACTTAATCTTTAAAATATATATTATAGAGCTTTTAATTATATACTTTATTTCTTAGCTATAAGCCCTCTTAAGAATACTAAAGTATATAATATTAAGGGGCTAAAGTAAATAAAATAAATAAGGTAATATATAATATTAGATAATCTTATTATTATAATATCTCTTAAATTTAATAAATAATAATTTTTATAGTTATTAAAGATTAAGAGATAATAAATATTAATTAATTAATTAATTATATATTAATTAAAGTATTTAAGCTACTTAAGACCTATCTTATTATTAATCTAGCTATTTTAGGTTATTATAATAGCCTAATTACCCGAGAGGTTACTTTCTTAGTATTAATTAGCGAGGTAATATTAACCTATATTAATAATAAATAATAGGATTAATTAATCTTCTATATTAATCGCTTAAATTACTATAATCTATTCCCGGTTTCTTAGCTTTCTTAATTTTAGCTTTTATACCTATTTATACCTATAATAATTATTCCGCTCTAAATTATACCTATTATAAAGCTAGTCTTATTAAAGTTATAGATATTATCTAACTAAATACTATACTTCGCGATTATATTCGCTATAAACTAAAATTAATTATAGATAATAATTAGATCTTTATATTTAGCTTTTTAATAATTATATTTCCGAAAAAAATATATCTTAAGCTTTAGGTATTACTTAATAAAGTTATAAACCTAATATATATTCATAAGTAGCGTATTATGGTTAGTAAGTAATTGATTAGCTATTTCTTAAATACTATAAAGCTAGGGGGGAAATCCTTATAAATCTAGGTTAAAAATAAAATAAATAAGGATCTATTTCTCTAGATTAGAGAGCTAATATAACTATAGGATAGTATTATATTAAGATTAAATACCTTATTATTAGCGCTAGAGCTTTATATAAGTAACTTTATATATCGCTATAGTATATTAGATACTTAGCTTTAGGTTATTTTAAAGGGCCTAAAGGGTAAAAAGGATTCTAGCAATATCGTTAGACTATAATATATTAGTAATTAAGAATTAATTAATTAAATAGAGAGGATATAGGTTAAGGGATTTCTATCCCGCTTGCTTATCTATCCCACTCGCTTATTATATACATTATAATATTAAATATATAATATATATAGCCTATAAAAATATAAGAATATAAGATATAATATATATATATAGTAAATATACTAGATAAATAAGTATACTAAAAGTCTTAACCTTCTAAATAAGAATTATAATAAAAATATTATAAATTATTTAATTAATTAAAACTATTTATTATATTCCTCCCTAGATATCTTAATTATTCTTTAATAGGTCTTTATCTTATAGCTAGGCTAGCTATAGATATTATAATATTAAATACTTAATTATATTAACCTCCTTTAATTATTACTCTATATAATTTAGCTATTATCTATATATTAATATCTATTTAATTAATTACTTTCTAGCCTTTCTCTATTATTATAATTCCTTTTTTTCTATAATTAAGTCCTTTTTACCCTCTAGCGCTAGCTAAATATCTTATTTATTTATTAAAAGTCTTAAACCTCTACCTTTATAAGAGCTATTTTATATATAATTACCTTTATTCCTTTTATAAGAGACTTTAAGGCTTTAAGAATTAACTTTAGGGAGCTATTTTAATACCTTTTAATTTATCTCTTAAGGTATTTAAATTAAGATTAAGCCTTAAGTATAATCCTTAAGGTCCTTAATACTTAAGTAATTAATTAATTAAATACCTCCTTAATTAATATTAATATCTATAGCTATATATTAAGCTTTAAGATTATATTTTCTAGATTAAGAAAAATAAATTTAGCCTCTTTAAAGAATACCTTAATATTCTTTTTAATATATAATAACTTAAAATATAATATAGAAAATAAGAAAAACTTAATCTTTAAAATATATATAATAAAACTTTTAATTAAATATTTTATTTCTTAATTATAAGCCCTCTTAAGTATATTAAAGTATATAATATTAAGAAGCTAAAGTAAATAAAATAAATAAAGTAATATATAAAATTAGATAATTTTATTATTATTATAATATCTCTTAAATTTAATAAAATATTAACTTTTATAATTATTAAGGATTAATAGATAATAAGAATTAATTAATTAATTATATATTAATTAAAATAGTTAAGCTATTTAAGGCCTATTTTATTATTAATTTAATTATTTTAAGTTATTATATAACTTAATCACCTAAGAGGTTATTTTCTCGGTATTAATTAATAAGATTAATTAGCCTTTTATATTAATTATTTAAATTACTATAATCTATTCTTAATTTTTAGGCTATATTAATTTTAAGTTTAAATATTAAGCTCTTAATATTACTTAATAAAATTTAAAGCTTTATTTATATTAATTAATAATATATTGCGATTAATAAATAATTAATTAGCTATTTTTTTAATACTATAAAGCTAGGGAGGAAATCCTTATAAATCTAAATTAAGAATAAAGTACTTAAGGATATCTTCCTTGAGATTAAATAGTTAACATAATTATAGGATCTTATTAATTTAGGCTTATATACCTTAATTCCGGTAATAGAGAGTATTATAGTTAACTCTATAGATCTTTATAGCGTATTAAAGACTAAGATTTAGCTAATCTTAATAGGCCTGAAGGGTAAAAAGGATTCTAGCCTTATTATTAAGTTATAATATCTTAAGTAGTTAAGAATTAATTAATTAAATAGAGAAGATATAGGTTAAGAGATTTTTAATTAACTTACTTACGTAATTAATTAATTTATTTCTTATATATATTATAATAAAGGTATATTAATAAAGGTAATAAAGAGTTCTTGGAAAAATTTTATCTTTATTATATAAAGGCTTCTATAATATTAATAAAAGCTATTTTAAAAATAAATAATTATTAAAAAAGGCCTTAAAGATTAAGGCCTCTAGAGGGGAGGTAATTATAAAGTTATCGCGAGATAGGCTAATAAGGATAGATAATAAATAAACCCTAGCTTATATTATATAAATAAGTTCAATAAAAACTCTTCTCACTAAGCCTTCTATATAAACCTAATAAATTATAGTTAATATATATATATAGACTTACCTTTTATTTATAATTTTACTTTAATTATGCCTTTAAGGCTTAATATACTTATATATAGTAGCTTAATTAAGTAGTTATAGAGGTATAAGCGCCATTTTTAATATAGGCGCCTCTTTAAGACTCTTATTAAAAATATAATTAAATTTATTAGGTTATATTATATTAATTACTCTTAATCTCCTTAATATCTTAATCTCCTTAAGTTATCTCTTTTAATCTAAGGCTTCACCAAGCTATTAGCGACCTTTATCTACCTCTAACTAAGCCTATACACCTAGCCTTATTTGATAGATATCTTCCGCATTCACTACTAAATAATAATCTCGGACACTAGCCATAAGTAGACCCGCTTACATCTTATTATTATCTTATCGTCCTATAGCGGACCTTTGCCATTTCTAAGCCGTAATAGCACAAGTCTTTCATAGACCTAGCACTCGAACTGCGGCTACTTATTTAGGAGTTCGCATTACCCGGCCGGCATATCCTTCGCGCAACTAAATTGCCTACATCATAATCCAGTTTTAAGCCCAGCCCGGCATTCTTCTATCCTACCCGCCTGCCCGTCGGCACTTCTCCACATATGCCGAGAATCCCGCGAGGTTACGCTTACTTATCCCAACATCTTAGAGGCATGCCGCTGAGGGATATAGTTCCTATAGTAAGAGATGCGATTCTTATTTCAAAGCTCTCGACATACGGTATCTCTAGGTCGACGCACTCTACATCCTCCAGGACGATTCTAGCTCCTGGGATAAGGAGAGCGAGATGATGGGGCATATTTTCTACTCCTCTCTCACGATTTGTCCCTTGTCCTCGAATTTTTGCTTGGAAGGCTTCTTGGGGCCGAGACCCCAAGGACTTGAAATCGAATTCCAATCCTTTCGCCGCAAAAGTATTCGGGGAAACTACACCTTGTTCGAAGGCACAGCAACACTTGACAGTTTGAGAACGGATCTCTCGAAATATTGCAAAGATCTGGACATGAAACAGTCATCATGGGTCACCAGGGGCTAGACACTGCAAGAAGACCTCATGTCGCTCCGGACCTTGTTTTTGGAACAAGCATGTATCATTTTTCTTGCAAGAGACTGGACAGAGCAGAGAATTGCTGTCAGCTGTCGATCTGTGCTTTTCCCCTCACAGCTCGGGACATCATGAGTTGGAGTTTCAAGCCGCAGGGGCGCCTTTCTCACACTCAAAGAGGGGAGCTGCACGACCGATGGGGGGAGACCTGGACAAAAGCGAGGAGGAAATGGACGTACAGAGAGGATATTTTACCTGCGATATCAGGCCCCGCTAAGCAGTACGCTGCCCTTACCAACGACGTCTATCTCGCGGGTCTCTGGAAAAACACCCTACACTACGACCTCCTTTGGCAAGTCAGGATCCTCGATCCTGGAGACTTAGAGAACACTCTACAACGAATTCGACACCAGAGGCCATACGTCGCTCCTTCTTAGAGTTGGTCATCACAAGAGAAGCGGTTTGAAAGGTTAAAAGGCCGAGAATATAACGCAAGTAAGAGGTCTAGCTTTGTAACCAAATCCGATCCGCCCCTTCCTTCCCACTCACGGCCCGAATTTACTTTGAAAGAAATCAATATAGACTTGTGGGGGAAGAATCCTTTTGGGCGGTTAAAAGGAGGCTCTATCAAGATTTCTGGTAAGGTGGCTCCTTTTCCTTCAGACGTGCTGATGAAGCCCCGTGGCCATAGGGGTCGTCAGGCACTGGGATACTTTGCAAACAATCACGGAACGTGCTACTTGGATTGGTCCTCAGAAGTCAGCACAGTTCAGCGGCCGGGGAGATTGCGACTGCTGCTGCTGTTGAGCTGTTGCGCTGCCACGAACAACTGGGATCCATTGATATGGTACTCGAACCCGGAAGAGAACCACAAGGAGATGCACAGCGCTTTTGTTGAGCGAAATCCCCTGTGTCGTACTATTTGGAAGGACTACGTCGACAGTGAAGACTGCAAGTGCTGCAAGGATGAAAACCTGCCGAGGAATGCATGGGGGATTGTCATCCATCCTGCAGAGGAGCCTGACTCTTTCTACCGAGTTGGGGGTTTCACGTTGCTTGCTTACAGCGGAGGAACCGACCTCTTCAAAAATGTCGCAAACCAGACCATTAAGCTTGTTTGAGGATGCGAGATGGATAAGGTGTTCATGCGAGATCTAGACCTGTCAAGCGCCACCAACGCGTCTCGGTGGCCACTCAGCAGACCGGATGACGACGCTGTGGGTTCATGATCCACCCGGTCTTCATCTCCGGGTTGGTAAACTCTGTTTCTTCTTTGTTCCTGTAGTAAAGGGGGGGAAGAAAGAAGCTTGTTATTTGAGTTAGCGCGGCATGCTATGTGATGTGTGACCTTTTCGCGAATAGTGTCTCTGCAATTCAACGGGAACCGTTTCAACACCAAGAGGGTGTTGGCAGGCAGAGATAGCCGTTGGTTGATCAAACGAGCGGGATACCTCATTCGGGAAAGGATGCGCGGTACAAAGAGATACAACAAAGGGCCTGGAAGAAGTGACCCCTATACCACAAAGCCACAGCTAGGGTATTACGCCCGCTGCCTCGAGTCCGTTACGGAATATTACTCTGTAAAACTTGCCATCCCCATCTGGCTGCTCCAATGGGCTCCGAGCGGAAGGGCATGCCATGCAGAGTACGGCATCTACCTTATCTCTGTCTCCCCGCGCCTCGTTCCTCTTGTCTCAGCTCCATCATGTTGGTGAGACCGCAAAGGGAATAATCGTCCCGCCTCTTCGCCCCCATCATCAGACGGAAACCAGTCGCCCAGGGAAGAACCCTAGATGTGGATCATGCCGTGTAACGTAGGCTATGCGGCCGTGGTGCTATCGATGTCTCCATCTCGTTAGATTTCACGAGGGGTTCCCTCGGTACGGTACCGTGAAGTACAAGCAGGGCAGGACGCGATGTGGATGCTCGTCAGCCCTGCTCAAACGTCATTTCCGGACCGGACGCTTCTGTGTGTGTGCGGATGGCGACTCGAAAGACCGGCTTCCAACGGGATTGGACGGCGATGCTGGAAAGACGTTCGGAACCTGATGCCATGACGAGTGATATTCTCACTCCCGAGCGGCGCCCCCTCGTCTCGGCGCCCGTCATGGTTGGCACACTTGAGGCCTCCAGCTGGAGGCTGTGCCCCCCCCTTGACACCAAGACCATGCCTGCAAGCAGACTAGCCTTGTTTCCCCCCGTCCGTGAACCCAGACCAGGGGAAATCAAGCTTTGCTTGGCATTTTTTAGCATCTGGCAGGGTCCCTAACCACATCAAGGATCGTCACCGAGAGTCCGGATGGAGATGTTGGGAAATAAATTGCTCATCCAAAAGGAAGGGCATCAAATTTTCCTTCTCTTCTCTCCTCTCCTCGACTTTTTCTTCTTCACTCCTTCACCGCATCCTTTGTCTCTCTACTCCTTGCCTCACTCAATTATTGTCTGTACACGGCACGGCACGGCACTGCACTGCCCCCTATGCCCACCATGTGGTTACCACCCATTAACTTTCTGACGCTGCATTGTGATGCTACCCACTTCTCCGTCGAGTTATTGTGCATTCTTGGCTGACGATGGATCTGCCTAGATGCGTACATCATATTCATGGGTTTGCTTGCCATCCCAATCATGCTCCCCGAGGGGAACATGAAGGCCATCGACGCCTACTTTTTCGGCGCCAGTGCGTCCACAGAGTCGGGTCTTAATACGTAAGTGCCCTTGTCGGCTTGTTTCTGCCGTGCATTCGCTGATGGGTCTTTGATGCATCTCATCTGCAGGGTTGATGTCAAGGAGCTCAGGACGTACCAGCAGCTCTACATTTACTTTATCCCACTCTTTACCAATCTCGGTTTCATCAACATCCTTGTCGTCGTCGTACGCTTGTACTGGTTCAAGAGCCATATTAAGAAGCTCGGTGAGATTGATACTGGTCGTTTCTTTGCATGTGAATGAGGGGGCTGACATTATATCATCTCACCAGCTCCCCAGCTGCACCGTAGTCAGCGAGACGGTGAGCAAGTTGACATCGAGGACCTTCCCGGGTCATCGACGACAGAGACTCCTGACTCGGCCGGCAAGCTTCCGGTCGCTGTAGCAAGCGGTAATGATGCTGGCCAAGGTGCTGATGACCAGGCTCCTCCAGCGGTAGATGCCGGGAGACCGGTCGCGCGGACTACCACTATTAGCTTTGACCCTTCTACTGAGAAGCACAAGGACGACGCCACTCTGTATATTCCGTCGCCACGGGACCGTGAGCGCGGTGAGACCCCCTCAAACCCTCGTTTCCGACGATGTGACTGATGACGATTCAAGGACACCCCATTGTTGCCGAGACTGGAAAGGACAAGTTTGTCGATGATAGCGACGACGGTATGACCTTCATTCAACGGCATCAACACGAGCTAACATTGTCGCAGAGGACCACATCAAGCCGGTGCCCACCTCAGCCTCCAACAACGGCGGCCCATCTGTGCGACGTCGCCGTCGTTTCAGCGACAATGAAGGTCTCCAGATCAGCGCGGCTAAATCTATGGAGCGAGTCGCCAGTGTCGCTGCCTCTCTGCTGCTTCTCGGATCCGAGACCAAGCCGCCCACCCGTTCTGCACCCACTACTCCCCAGCCACAGCAGCCAGCCCTGAATGACACTCCTTTCCTGTCTCGCCAGGCCACCATCGGACGCAACTCGGAGTTCCACAACCTGACTGAGCAGGACCTGGAGGTTCTGGGCGGCATTGAGTACCGCAGTCTGAAGCTCCTGCTCAAGATTGTGACTGGTAAGTCAACGGCAACCATGAAGCTTGTGCATGCTAACCCCCCTTTAGCTTACTTCTTTGGCATTCATCTCTTTGGTGCCATCTGCCTTGTTGGCTGGATCCAGAATGCAGACCCTAAGTACCGGGAGTATCTGGACTCGATTGCGCAGGACAAGAACTGGTGGTGAGTCTTTCCGGCCCGAGCTAGAACCCGAGATCAAGTTGACTGAGTACATCTTCCAGGGCCTTCTATTCCGCCCAGACAATGGTGGACAACCTCGGCTTCTCCCTCACGCCTGACTCGATGATCTCGTTCCGCGATGCAAAGTGGCCTATGATCCTTATGAGTTTCCTCGCCTTCGCCGGTAATACGCTATATCCCGTCTTCCTTCGCCTGGCTATCTGGACTATATCTAAGGTCACGCCTAAGTACTCTCCTACCCAGGAGCCTCTAGCCTTTCTCCTGAACCACCCTCGCCGATGCTATACCTTACTGTTCCCTAGCCGTCCTACCTGGATCCTCTTCGCTATTATCTTTACCCTCAACTTTATTGATATCCTTCTTATTATCGTCCTCGATCTTCATAACCCTGAGGTCTCGTCCCTGTCCCTAGATGCGCGTATCCCGGCTGCTATCTTCCAGGCTGCTTCAGCCCGTCACACCGGTACCTCGACCTTTAATCTAGCCAACGTGAACCCGGCTGTGCAGCTGAGCCTCCTGATTATGATGTATATCGCCATCTTCCCCATCGCTCTGAGCATCCGTGCTTCCAACACGTATGAGGAGAAGTCGCTTGGCATCTGGCAGGATGAAGAGTCGTTGAACGAGATGAATGGCAAGTCGTACCTGGTGACGCACATAAAGAATCAGCTTGGTTTTGATCTGTGGTACATCTTCTTGGGTACCTTTTGCATCTGCATCGCGGAATCAGACAGGATCGCCGATGTGAATGAGCCGGTAAGTACACACAACACTAGGACTTGTCGAGTGAAGTCAGCTGATTGTTGCCAGGCCTTTTCCGTCTTTTCGGTCCTCTTTGAGGTCACCTCGGCATAGTAAGTGACTCCCCTCGCCAGCCCTTGACAAAATGACTGATTGACGATCCTCAGTGGCAACGTTGGTCTGAGTCTCGGCTACCCAACTGTCAGCACGTCTCTATGCGGCATGTTCGGAACGTTTGGCAAGGTTGTCATCTGCCTGATGATGATCCGAGGCCGCCACCGTGGTCTTCCCTACGCCCTTGACCGAGCCATCATGCTTCCTAATGGTCAGGTTTTGGAGAAGTCTCTGTCTGCCCGAGCTTCTTGATTCCTCTCCCCCGCCTTTGCCTCATGGCAGCCAAGGATGCGGTCGATGGTGCTCTCCAATGGCAAGTTTCTAGTACCCTTAATCAACGGAGAACCCCCAACCCCAAGATACTTTAGATAGATAGATAGAGCCACACACAGTCTTTTCTACACGAAAGAATTGGCTATACAGAGGACTTGGAATCAGATTTTTTTTTTTTTTTATCTCGTTTGGTTGGCAAGATGAGTTCTGGGCTATCTTTCTCGACTGCCGGGTATGCGCAGATGGCAAAAATTGTAATAGACATGTTTATTTTTTTCGTCTCTGGAAAATTGCCGTGTTGCTATTTGTGCAACAGAAAAACAAGGACAAAAATAAGGCTAAAAGCGGGCCGTGATCGACTGGAGGAAATACTGGGATCATCATCTCGCTTCCTCTGGACGCTTCTCGACCTCTAGGACCCAGATAATCTCATTTCGCCAAAGAAAAGAGGAGAAAAGCAATCAGTCATCCGAGTCACACAAGTCACAGCCACGCGGGAGCGATGACTCGGTGGCGATGGGGGGGAAATGACTGCGGTTTACCTGATCCGGCCTTTGAGGGATTTCTTGGCGGCCGTCCCGCCCTCGTGTAACCGACAAGCCATTGAAACGAGTCTTCAACCGTCAGGGATCTTGCTCCTGGCGAGTTGGAGAAGGCCAAGCCCGGGTAGCCAGATGTGCAATAGTCTGCCAAGCCATGCCAAGCCAGTATGGACATGGCTGTGCCATGCCATGTCCTTCATGGGGCTCAGATTTTCACATGCAACACTCTCCCGGGGGCGTCTCTGTAGCGATAGGTCCAGGGTTGTCCCTCTTTCGAGCCATCCAATGAAACTCTTGAAGGAAAATCTCTCATAGTGAACCGTCATCTGACATTGTTTGCGTGCGCTGCGTGCGCTGGACACACCGCATGTTTCCCCCGGCTCCCTCTTAAGATGGGGGCTTTTTTTTCGCCCATCCAAGCGCACGTCCTGACTTGTCTGTCCTCTCCTCTCTCTTTCGAACATGCCACTCCCCCGCTGGTTCCTTTTTCCGGAGGGCATGATTCTAGTTCCCCACGACCTGGTTGTTGCGAGAGCCGTTGATGATCAGCGCCACAGCCCTGATAGGCCACCCAAGGTCGCCATCATCCTGGCCATACTCGTGTCTATCCTGATACTGCTCACGCCCTTCATTCTTGGCACCAGAGGCATCACCCGGTTCTTTTCCCACCGAGCTATGCGCGACTCCCCTGAGAGGACTCTATGCCTTACCCCGGAGGCTCTGGACTTGATGTCCGTGACCAAGTTCCGGGGCAAGGCTGATAGTCCAAGGAGTGGTGTTGGGGATTACTCCCCTAAGCAGCAAGCCAGTCTACAGAGTTACTCTATTTGCACCGAGGACTTTGACAGAGGCGTCGAGTTTCGTCCATTGCCTTATAGCCATAGATTCCATCCTACCTATATCGACCCATGGCTCTTGCAACGCTCTCTGACTTACCCTCTCTGGTTAGTATCCCAAGTCAAGACTCATACAAAGACTCACCCCATATAGTCGCCTCAACGTAGCCACCGGCCTCATCTCTACCTCCCGTCCCGAAGCGCCCGCGCAGCCTCGCCAGGTGCTCTTCTTAACCGACCTGTGGGCGCACCGACGCTCGAGACCAAGAGTTAAGTTCCCACTTCCCATCGCATCAATATACAGCCTAATGGATCGATAGGCCACTCAGGAGCTACCTCCTCTCCGAACCGTCCCGAGCACCCAGTCCATGGGGCCAGGCACTGCCATCCCGCCGCGACCGTTTCGCCCATACCAGCCTGGCCTGCCATCAATTTCCGAAGTTTTGAGCCAGATGGGGCCTGCGAGATAGAAAATGACTCGACAGAGAAGAATAGGGCGAAAAGAATGATGACGGAGGATACCTGGAGGGAAGAATGTGAGGGTTTGGTGCTTCTTGAACCGGGCAAGGAAAAGTCACCGTCACTAGCGAAAAGGGACAAGGAAAGGCGTTCGTTTGTCTCCAAAGAGAGACTTCTCTTGACAGCTAATGGAAAAATTCTTCTCATCAGTCCATTCATTCCAACACCTAGTGCCTATATGTTCAAGTTCGATGCTAATACTGACACTCGGCCTTCACAGCCAGGACAAAACAGTTCTAGGCTCAGCTTGGCCCAGAGCGGTCGACAAAAAAGACAGAGGCATACGGCTATCATGGCGGCTAGGTATGGCTTCTTCACTTGTTGTTGGGCGAGCTGCTTCTTTTCTATAGAGACAGGAGGAGTGTTGGACTACTTCATGTTCGAACTAGCTACCTACCTGAGCCAAGTAAGATTTAATTGCCTTCACCAGCTGTTCATATTTTTTTTTTAAAAAAAAAAAAAAAAAAGCCTCCCTTCGGCGGATCCAATCTTAAAAGTCCTCTTCTTTAGCAGCTTATTTCCAGATCCTGACTATTGTGTCTTGACCTGTCACTCAAATTCTTTCAACAGGGAGCGGGACATCAGGACCAGGCTGCTGCACAAAAAAGGCCGTGCTCATCTTCAGCCCAGCTCATCGAGACTAATCTCCCTCGGTTGCTTTTTTGTTCCCCAGTCTCTGGGCAAGTGCCAAAAATCCCCGAACATGCGACCCTCCCATCCGGCGTATCCCCTTCCAATTCGCTGATGGACAGGCCACGGTCATGTCCCTCGCTCAACACCCTTGTTAGTTTCCTCGATTCCTCCCCACAAGCGTTGCATTGCCGCCTGAGTCATGGACGTGTCGTGCGGGCTGTAGCGTCGTAGTGAGACATGGGTCTGCTTGCACATGGACAACGTGCTTTATCCTGGCCTTGCGCACGATCTCAAAACGTCAGATCGATCTGGCCAGGTCATCTTTGAAAACCAGCAGACTGGCATTGCCGAAGTCGACCTAAAGCACCTTGTTCGCAGGGTTAAACGGCTCAAAGGCTTGGATGTTGCTTGTTCCACCTGGGGCTGGTTTCTAGGCAACAGACAAGGTGGATCATGCTACCAGGGGTCTTCTCTGTGTATGAACATTCTGGTAATATTCTTCGGCCGCCAACTTGGGGGTAAATTTTGGTTCGTGGAGAAAACAAACAAAAATCATGCTATGTACTTTGATTGTCCCCCCCTTCATCAATCCAATTACGCTTCACATTACGCAATCGGGCCATAAGACCAGCCTTGGCCTTTTCTCATGGCAATATCCAATGCTTGAGAATCTGACCATGATGATCATGGAAGGAAGGCCAGCCGGCGTAACCGACAGTCTCATCCATCCCTCATCGTTGCCCTCCGCAGCCTTGCCTGTGACACAGCTGCCTGGGACGTAGCAACCACGTCGGCCTCCAAAACAGGAATCTCATCCAAAGGGTCGAGTTGGTTGATATTGTCCGACATGTACGGTGGAGGGTTCGCCTTGAACACAGCCCGGACATCGCCGTGAGGGGAGAAGCCAGTAAAGTGCCACCCGAACCACGACTTTTTTGTTCCGGGGCCGCGAGACCTGGATCCGTCGCTCAAGAAAGCTTATGAGCAGCAGCACCGGCGCGTTAAGGACTCGGATCAGAAACACATTGATAGTGTGAAAGAGCCGGTTGGTGACAAGGAACTTGAGAGGCAGCAGAGTGATGAGGGCGAGGATGTTGAGCGGGGGAGGGTACGAGAAGATGGAGTCGCTCTTGACGCTCTCAAAGATGAGCACTGTCCTGTGGAATCTGATCTCGGCACTCTCGTTGGCCACGATTCGACCAAACGTATTGGTCAACATGGCCACCAGGATGGTCAAGAAGAGCGTGTTTCCGAGGAAGGCAAAGGCCACCATGAGAACAGGACCTAAGATGACGTGAAAGTTTGCAGACTCTCCAATCCCCGTGCCGTCAAGGCCAAACCAGATCCAAAGGAGCCATTTGGTCGCCGTCAGCCATCCAGGCGCTTGCTCCTCTTCAAGCTGATCCGCAGTCGTGAGCCATTGCAGTGCCAGCAGGAAACCGGTAAAGCACCAGAAGGCGATAAACGTGAGCAGGGTAAAATCTTTCATGACTGCGTGAAGGGATATGAAGACGACGTTGTCGGGCATGATGTTGAAGGCGACCCGTGAGAGAAGAACCGGCGCCGCAACACACAAGATATGAAGGCCGTAGCCGTCAGCAAGAACGCCGTTTCCGACATCATACAGCCTCGCTATAAAGTAGATGCCAAAGATAAAGATGAAACTGGCATCTAAGAACGACCATAGACTCTGAGAGTGTAGTTCCCAGCCATGCTCAATAATGGCTGCAAACTCCTGCAAGACCCAACCAGTGGTGTAGATGGAAAAGGCCAGCTCCCAGAGCGTGAAGCCCTGGTGTCTGTTGATCATGGTCAACATATAAAGAGTCAAGAGGACCAGAAACTGAGTCAGCTCGATGACGACCCGCGTCCGAGGAACGATCAAGCGATGGTGGTCGAGCAAGCGAGCCTTTTTGGCGTTGTAGATGGATATCGGCAAATGCTTGTAATGGTCAGGCAAGATGTCGACAAACGACAAGGGCGTGTACGTGATTTGGCCTCGATTGATGGCATCGACGACATGATGGCATGCGGCAGAGCTAATAAAGAACTTGCTCTCCGACACGATGGCGAGTTCAAGCGCCGTGAGCTTCATCTCATGGCCGCCACGTTCCTGGACAGGCCACTGCATGTGCCTCCATTCCTCCTCAAGGTCGCTAGGAGCGCACTGGAAGGGATCGAAGCCCTCGACAAGGATGCGTGCGAGCACAAGCAGCCCCGTCTGTCCTGGGTTGGCCTCATGGAAACGACGGAAAATTTGGGTGGCCACCAGCTCGCACAAGGTTGCGCGGGCGGCGTTGACGCTCTGATGGGCCAAGTCGGACTGCTCACGTAGAAAGTGAACGCGGTTGGCGAGCAGAGAGTAGACTGGTCATGTACAATCAGATCAAGGTTCACGAATGTGAAGACTATCATACCTATCGAGATATCTTCGGGATCATGAAGGCGGTCAACAAGAGGTCTGACAAGCAAAGCGTTAAGCTTGGGCGCCCGAAAGCTCTCGAGGGTGTACGAGTCGTCTGCCTCCACGTCAGCAACGCCCGGAGGAGGACTCAAGGGGGTTCAGTATACCAATGGAGGCGAGAAACAATCGCCTGATGCTAAATAATTTGATGCTCATTAGCACACTGGTTAGTCCTCAGCCTGTGCATGCATGGCTTACCGGTGAATGTTTAAAAAGACCTGGAATTGGGCTGAGCCCGTCAGCGAGGGCAGGCATACATCCGCCTCGCCATCGTCATCAGCAGATTGGTTCACGTTGTCGGTGCAAGCGTCCATGAGCGTGGCTTTTCAGAAGAACTCGCATCAACTCGGCACTGAGAAGATAACCCTAATAAAAGAGGTGATACCAAGAGATGATACCTTGGCGTTTGGGCGTAGGGCAGGGTAGGCTCCCCCTGGGGAAAATCCCTCATCGTCACCGAGGAGACTGTGGCGCAGTAAAACTAATCTACCTTCTGCCGTGTGACGCATGACTTGTAATGTTATGAAGACAGGTATATGTACTTGGATGCAGGCGTTAATTAATAGCTATCCCCTTTGCCCGGTACCTTGACATGAGGGGGCAACCCGCCAATCCCGATTCGTTTTGGACGGGATCCATTGTCACAAGACATGGGCAAACTTGGGTGTCCAGCTGCATGTTTAACATGAAGTGATCTGGATTCAAGGTAATAAGCTATTATGAGTACTTGGTGTATTAATACCAAGTGGTGTTTCTCGTCAACAACCACTCCATAACTCGATGTGCTCCCGGGTGCGTTGAGCCCTTGAACCCCAAAACCCCCATAGCTCGTCAGCTCCACTCTCCTGCGCCCAGGTCATTATGCTCCGTGATTTACTCATTATTTGGCTTAGCCGGGGCCATTCGCGTCGCTTAGTACGTATATACAACTAAAGGTTCCTTGTTGAGGCCGCCGTCAATACACGCGCTTTGTGCTGTTGCTGCCAGATCAGATCCACCCGTTGAGTCACCATATTCCTTCACTCTGTAACTCGCCTCGGTATTATGTTATAGTAGGCAAAGGCGAGCTTTGTAATAAGAATTATGCCTTCGATGTGAATATTCTAGGCCAAGTACTTGGCATTTGGGAGAAACTAGGCGCTAAATGAGGTAATGTTCTCGGAGGTTGAGAGTGTGCAACATTGGGTGTAGCCAGAAGAGATTGAATTAAAGCTGCCTCTTCTAAGGAATGACGAAGGTCGGTCTCTTATACTTGTGTTCATCCTGCCGATCTTCCAGGCAGCAGGCTGTAGCCTGCGATCTGGCGTTCACGCTGGCCGTGAAGCTATTCACGATCGTCGTGATCCTTGCCCCACTTCTAACAAACGTGGATGATAAGCAGAACTTATCGTGGGGTCGTTTTGCGGAGGAATTTCGGGAAATCGTATGTGATTATATAACTACCACCTGATAAGTGCCCGGCGCTGCGCACGCGAATATCTCGATACCCAGCGGCCCAATCGAGGCCGTTCCGGGGCTGGGAGGCTGCTATACTCCGGCGGTGCGTTTGGTCTAGGAGCGGCGCCGCATAAGCTCCCGGGCGTCGATATATTTGCGCGTGTAGCGCCGGGAAGGGATAGGGGGGGCTAGGCTCCGCTGCAAGGACTACGAGATAATAATGCACTGGCCCTACGGCTCCTTAATCTTCAAAAATACGTCTTCTAAATAGATAGATAGGTGCAAACTATATATATATAAAGACCCTACTAGACGGCCGGCTTACCGTCGATGAGGGGCGGTCCGCCTCCTCCCTAGACGGATCTAGCGCCCCCGGTGGCCCTGGCCTCGAGTCGGACCATGTCCCGGGCCCGAGCTTGGATCATCGGGCACGGGGGTCCCTACCTATACCCGTATCTGGCCCTGGCCCTGACCCTTGCCCCGGCGGCGGCACTATTTGAGCTCGTCAACGAGCCGGTGTAAGCTACGGCCGGCGCGCAAGAGCTCTAGCGCTGCAGCGGCCTCCATCTCGCTCTTACCGGACGCCGTACGGGCTATGAGCTCGTCCCAGATCACCTTCCGGCGACAGAACTGCACCCTGACCCCGTTCCCCGGGCGCCAGCGGCTTCCTTTTCCAGCACCCGTACGGCCGGCTGACCTGCAATTATTAAATAAGACCAGGTGTATAGGCTTAATTAGAGGTAGATAAAGGTCGCTAATGCCTTAGTAAAGCCTTAGATTAAAAAAGATAACTTTAAGAGATTAAGAAATTAAGGAGAAAAAAAATAATTAATATAGTATAATTTAATAAATCTAACTTTATTTTTTAATAATTAAGAGTTTTATTTATAATATATAATATTAATTAAAAAACCTAATTTAATTAAGTAAAGGATTAATATGTATATATAGTAAGTGGATTAAATAAGCAAGGGGATTAATTTACCCTATAGTGGGATTTATATATAATAGAAAGTTAGTTTAAAAAATTCTAAAGAAATTAAGTTAAGCTTAAAATATCTAAAATTAAAAGTAATTATATTAATATATATATATATAGTAAGCATCTCAGTAAAGTAAATATTTAAAAAATCCCTTAACCTATATTATTTTTATTTAATTAATTAATTCCTTATTACCTAATATATTATAAACTAATTATAAGGCTAGAATACTTCTTACTCTTTAGGCCCTTTAAAATAACCCTTAATTAAGTCTTTAATATAGCGCTAATATCTATATAATCTCTTAGAAGACCTTTAGCTATTAGTAAAAGGGTATCTAATATTAATATATATAATCTAGAAATTATATTAGCTATTTAATCTAGAGGAATAGATCCTTATTTACTTTATTCTTAACCTAGATTTATAAGGATTTCCCCTTTAGCTTTATAGTTTTAAAGAAATAGCTAATTAATTACTTACTAACTATAATATACTACCTATTAATATATATTAAGCTTTAAACTTTATTAAGTAATATTAAGCTCTTAAGATATATTTTGTAAAAATATAATTACTAAAGAGTTAAGTATAAAGATCTAATTAGTATCTATAATTAGTTTTAGCTTATAATAAATATAATCGCAAAATATAATATTTAATTAAATAATATTTATAATTTTAATAAGATTAACTTCTATATAGATATAATTATAAATAAAATATTATTATAGGCTTAAAAAGGTATTTAAAGCTAAAATTAATATAGCTTAATAACTAAAAAATTATAAGTATTTAAGTAATTAATATAGAAGGCTAGGTAATTTAACTATTTATTATTAATATAGGTTAATATTACCTTATTAATTAATACTAAGATAATAACTTATTAAGCGATTAAATAATTATAATAACTTAAAATAATTAGATTAATAATAAGATTAATCTTAAATAGCTTAAATACTTTAATTAATATATAGCTAAATAATTAAATAATTATTATTATTTTTATTACAGCGCTTTATAGTGAACAGAGGTTCAAAGGGATCCACGTGACCGGGCCCTTTCAGGCCGGTCTCACGGACAAGTCCTTATGCTTTCGGAGGGGCTTACCCCAGCTTAATCTCATCAAGCTTCAGTCATCAATTAACCATTGCGCCTACCTAGCAAGTGTGCCTTCTTAGCCGTGCATCCGTAACAATTTTTTAATCTTTAATAGCTATAAAAATTATTAATTTATTAAATTTAAGAGATATTATAAAAAAAGAAAATTATCTAGCTTTATATATTACCTTATTCTTTTTATTTACTTTAGCCCCTTAATATTAAGTATATTAATATACTAAAAAAGGCTTATAATTAAGAAATAAAGTATTTAATTAAATACTTTATTATTTATATTTTAAAGATTAAACTTTTTCCGGCCTTTTATATAATATATAAGGCTATTATAATAGAAAGAAATATTAAGGAGGCTTTTAAAGGAGCTAGCTTTATTCTCTTTAACCTAAAAAATATAATCTTAAAGCTTAATATATAGCTATAGATATTAATATTAATTAAAGAGGTATTTAATTAATTAATCTCTTAAATATTAAAGACCTTAAAGACTATATTTAAGGCTTAATCTTAATTTAAATACCTTAAAAGATAAATTAAGAGGTATTAAAGTAACTCCCTAGAGTTAATCCTTAAAGCCTTAAAGTCTCTTAAGAAGGGGATAAAGGTAATTATATATTAGGTTACTTTATTAATTATTAAGAATAAAGATCTTTAGGAGGTAAATAAATATTTAATTAATATTAAAAAGTAAAAAAAACCTAATTATAGAAGAGAGGGGTTATAATAATAAAAAAGAAAGATAGGTAATTAATTAAATAAATATTAATATATAGGTAGTAGCTAAATTATTATAAAGTAATCGCGGACACGCTGCTGCTGCCTCCGGTTTAGCGGCACCGCCTAAACGGGCAAGGCGCACTCGCCGCACACTAGCCCGACCGTATATCATATGACCGTCCCCTATATATGACGATAACCTCCTCTGGCCCTATGAATATATATCTTTGACCTCTCTCTTCTCCTATACTCCGCCTATTTGTATCCACTATCTTATCTCCTCTGTAAGTATCGCTGTCTTTGGCCTAGCGCCTCCCCTAATCCTGCTACGTTATTGTTGTATATCGCCATGAAGCTCTGTTCTTGCCGGGATTGACTGACTATCGCGATGCTTTGCATCGTCCCTAACGCCAGCAGTCACCAGTCTATGATTCATATTCCATTCTATCCTCTGATGCTATTACTAGCTCTACTCTATGTCTCGTATGGCTTCCCTTCCCGCCCTTTTTTCATGGAATCTAATAACGCTAATAGTCTAGAGACCTTCTTTAGGTCGGGCCGCCTTATAGCGCTATAATACTTCTCAGGTAGTAATAAAGTATCTCACGGCGGTATTTATCCTTATGAGGCCTCTAATAGATGCCTAGCTAATAATAGAAATGCCGCAATAGCTTATTAATACCCCGGATATATAGTGGAGGATAGTACTATCTTAGACTCCCCTCCTGAAATTAGTATAGGTAGCTCTAGAGGCCTCTAGTATAAACTTACTCCCTGATTAATTCTCTTAGCGGGTAGAGCGGGCGGAGTAGGTGATATATAAGATTATGATATACTTAATGGGGCCTGAGTCACTAATTCCCTATTTAGGAGTTATTAAGATTACTCGCCGCTTAAGGGGGCTATTCCCTTAATTACTACCTATTAATCCCTGGCTTACCTATTTCTATGCCGCTCGTGATAGCTTAGTAAGCCTCGAAATAGGGGAAGCTAGTATACCGAGAGGGATAATTAAGTAAAAGAGAGGAGATAGGGATAGATATACTCTAGCGAGTTATTAGTATTATATATATATTAAACCTTAGTTATCTCGCTATTTCGGGACTATAAGGTATTTATAATAGCATCTAGAGCTCTTAAGTCCTCTAAATAGTTTAAGAAGCTTATAGCTATAGATAATTAATATATATAGGCATAATATTAGGCTCTATTATAGTTAGATAGAAGAGCTAATACTGCTAGAAACTCCCTTCCCTATATAGTCTTATTAACTAGAGGTTATATATTATCTATAAATAGCCTAATAGCTATTATGACCTACCTTATATAGTATCTCCGAGAATTCTACCTTACTAGCGAGTGGTATAGATTATTAATAATATATAAGAAGATAAGGCGAGTAGTGAATTATCTATCTAGTATAGCTATATTAATATAGCCCGGTCGTAGAATAATTAGTATAAAGGAGAATCGATTATATATCTACCTTCTCTATTTAATTTGCCTTAATCTTAGAGAATAAAGAGAGATAGCCAGAAGATATAGGCTAGGCTCCTATAGATTATGGGACTCGCGTGGTTTAGATGCGAGCATATAAGGTAGATAATAGCCGCCTATCTTCCGCTTTATTATACTATTAAAGCAACCCTCTTATCCCTTGATTTCTAAATACTTAATAACTCCAATATAATATCGATAACCTTTAATACTAGGCAGGAGAAGTTGCGGTAAAGCTTTACTCTCCCTATTTCTTAAGAAGTTACTATATTGCTATATAGTGAAGAGGCACTCTTAGCTACTAGAGAATCTAGGGGTACCGCTATTAGGATTTTTAATAATGAGATTAATATAGAAGATAAAGACGAGGATAAGGGTTAAAATTTCGGCGACTTATAATTATATATAATACCTACGACTAGCATTATAGACTATTTAGGTAAGTTTTTTTTTTTTTTAATACTATCGTTCTTTCTAGTATAGGTCCTAACAGCCTATATATAGATAGCACGGGCACTAAATACTATCTAATTAAGTTAGAGGTCGCTATCGATATAGATATTACGCTAGCGGTATCTCTAGCTTAAGTAGAGAGTAATATAATCTAGATATATGACTTAAATATAGGCCCCCTTATTGATCCTAAACTAAATTAATAATCTCCTTATTAAATGAATCATATATCCGCTAGAGACTCAATAGCTTATATAAATACTAGCTTTAATATCTCGCCTATTAGGCCTAAAAGCTAGCTACGTCTAAGTGTATCAGACGAATAATAGCCTATTACCGAAGCCACTAGAGCCACTAGCGAGCCGGGCATTATAATTAATGCTCTCTCTGACGTAGGTTCCTATTATAGGGCATAGAGTACTCCTACGTCCCCTTTAATACGTATATATAGTCCTATTGCTGCCGCCCTAAGGAGATGGCTCATATACTGCTGCACGATAGCGAAGTATGTGTGGGCACCTCGCGCTATGATGCTATCCCTAGAGCCTATACTTTATCCCCTGCAGTAAGGATATCACTAGAACCATAAGAGTAAGATATCGACCACACTAGCTGCGGATTTAGCGATATTAAGTCTAAGTCCTCGGAGGCTAAATCTAGATCGCCCTTTATATCTTGGGTATCCCCCTATCTTAGAATTTACTATCCTGTCGCTATTCTTATCGTAGATCCTCATATATATATTAAATAGTATAAGATAAGGATAGTAATATAGATATTGAGAGCTCTAGAAGTGAGGATAACCTTAATATTTGAGAATATATATATAATAAGGACTATTATCCTTTGCCTCTAAAAGATTAAGGATAGGGCTCTAAAGACGATTCTAATGACGAAGAAGATTATAGTCGTAAGTATCGTAAGATATCTCGATCTCCTTATAGCTTAGTTCGCGGTACCCCTACTAGTCGTTAGAGCTCTCGCTAAAGAGGATTAAGAAGATATACCGCATAATTACCGAGAGGGCATCGAATATTAATATCTAGCATCATAAGTTTAATACTATTATAGGTAAGCCTAGTCCCCTTTAATAATAGTATGTTATTTGCTTGATTTAAGGAATAGCCTCTTAAAGATGTTTTATTAAAGTAGATCACTAAGAGCGGTAAGATGATATTTTAATTGTAATTTAAATAGAACCTTGATCTAAGTCAGCCGCATACTAGTAGACCAGTGTGTAGCACCTATAAGGGCTGGAGACCGCTGAAGTTTTTATCCTCGGCTGCTAAATTATTAGGTGGTAAATAGATAATAGATAAGGAATACACTATGCGTGTCACGACCCTTATTATAACCCCATAAGGGACTAGGCGGTTAACCCCGGCAGAACTAAAGGAACCTATAATAACTACCCTATAAGCGTGCTATACTATATATAGGTCGAATAAGGTCGGTTCGACCTAGCTCGATTATATAAATTAAGCTAGGTCGGTTTAACTTAAGTTAACTATAATTAACTTATAGGAGTAGCTAGTATATAAATATATTTATTTAGTATATTAAATAGATATAGCTACTTTAGCTATTAATATAACTTAATTATACTTAATACCCTTAAGTATATTATTAGATATAATTTATACCCTTATTATTTAGATTATACCCTATACTCTCTATTAATATAAACCTAATATAATTAGTTTATCCCTTAGGAAATATATAATCATTATATATTAATAGCTCTTATTTAATAAGTATATTATATACTTTAAGTAATATTATTACTATAGTATTTAATATTAAAGTACCCTCTATTAGCTATAGTAAGGGAATGACTATATCGCGGCCGGAGGTAATATAGATACTCTTATGGGAGCCAGTTATCTTTATAGATATAGATAACGATAAACTAGGATAGATCGCCCCTATATCCTATAAGGCTAAGGTTAGGAAGCTCTAATATAAATATAATAACTTAAGTAAGTAATATAATAACCTCTTAGATAGAGTATATAATAATACCTAAATTACTTAAGAATACCTAGAAATAATAAAACGATCTATATAGGAAATATAAGATTAATTCTATATAACTATAGAATAATAATAATAATAATATTAATAGACTATTAATAAATAATAAATTAAGATTAACTAACTTATTATACTCTAAATATAGTAAAATAACCTAATATAATAATAAGTCTATAATCTTAATAACTTAATATTTAGATATAATGCCGCTAGAATGATTTATAAGGATATTGGCGAAATTATTAAACTAAAAGACCTAGAGCTATTTAATAGATAAGCCGCCTATATTAGGACATTCCTTATATCTCTTAAGGTATATTATTAATACTTCCTTACCTAAATAGCTACCTCTAAAAGTAAGGTCCTTTATACTAATAGATACCTCACTAATAATATATTTATTTAGTTTAAACCTAAATTATATAATTACCTTAGAAATAAACCTATAGAAGAAACCTAATTTCTTTTTATTAACTATAAAAACTTTAAAGAAGTAATTAAATAAAACTTTAGAATTATTAATAAAGAATAATAGGCTATATAAAAACTTAAAAACCTATAATAAAATAAGGCTATATCCGCCTATACTACCGAGTTTATATAGATTATCTTATTCTTTAATTAGGGAATTAGCGCCTTTTAGATCGCCTTCTATAAAGGGCTTAAGGAAGAAGTTAAGGATAAGCTCTATAAAATAGATAAACCTAATAGCTTATAAGACTATATCGATATAGCTATTAAGATTAATAATCGCTAATTTAAATAATATATAGAGAAATCTAATAAAGGAAGGATCTAGGGAAAGAACCTTATGAACTAAAGTAAGAAGAGGAATAATAATACCTCCTATAGTACTAAAGCTAGCCCTATAGTATTAGGAGCTATATAATATAATAAGAAACTAATTAAGTATTTCTATTACTATAAACCTAACTATAAAGCGAATATATATAAGAAGAAGGTATAAGAGATCGCCGAAGGGAAGTATTAGCTAGGGAAGCACTAGGAATAATAACCGCTTCTAGAAGGTAAGAAATATATAAGCTATACTTACTAATAAGGCGATATATAAATAGTAATCTAAACTATTAGGACTATTATAATAATATAGTCTAGTTATAACCTAATTATAGCCGCACTAGGATAAATAGCTATACTATATATATAGGTATACCTAGCGGAAGAATAAGTAAAATATAATATCGCTTATAGATTACGCTATAAGGAATATATATATAAGGTTATATTACCCCTAATAAAAGGATATATTAATATTATTATAAGTATTTAAAACCCCTAAGATAAAGTTAATTAAACCTAGATCCCCCTACCTAAATTAGTAAAGAAGGAATAAGATATAGAAGGATAGAAAATTAGACTTAGATAAGTCACTATTATAGTAATATAACTTAATAGATATTATAAACCTATAAATTATAGTAATTACTTAATAGTTATAGTAATATAAAGAGAACTTAAGTTAACCTAACTTTAATATAATCGTTATAGACGATAGATATAATAAGTATAATAGGAACCTAAAGAGATATAATAAAATATTAAGCGATATTAATAGATATACGATAAAGATTATAATATTTAGAATAATAAATAAGGAATATATTACTAGAATAATAATATTAATATATATAACTAGCTTAAGAATAATAAAAAGTAAAGGATGTAGAAGATATCTATATTTAAGTTTATTATAAAGAAATAGCACTAAACCCCTATATATTAAAACCTCGGTATAACCTATATAATAATAATAGAATATTATTAAGATACCTATAATATTATAAAATCGCATAAGTCTCCTATAGAGACTATTATTATAAGATATACCTATATAAGAAAAGGGAATAAGACTATTTTCCTATTCCCCTTTAATAACTAAATATATAACCCTATTTTTTATATAATATAAAAGATTATTATATTAAATAATAATATAAAGGAATTAAAGTAATATAATTTTAATTTTACTTATTATAATAATAAACTATATCCCTAGAATAATTTATAAATACCTTTAATTAAATAGGAGGAGTAAAGTTAGGAATAAAATAAAATAATAAAGAAAGAAGAGCTACTCTAGATAGGATTATTAAGATAATAAGAGAAAGTTTCTATACCCTTATATAAATAAGAGGTATAATAAAGGACTAAGAATAATACCTCTAGTAATAATAATATATTAGAACTTTACTTATATAGAAAGAAACCGCGCTATAGGAGTATATAGAATACCTTATTAAGTTAAAGATACCTTAGATAGATTTAGGCGCTAAAAAAGAATAATAATATTAAGAATTACTCTATAGCTAAGATAATAAGTATAACTATAAGGCCTATAATAATAGCGAATATAATAAGGACTATCTAGAAAGGATATTATTAAAAAAATTAAGATACTTATCTATTATAGAGCTATAGGTAAAGGAAAAAAGGAAATAATTTCTATAAAAAGCTCTATATATAATTATAAATAGTTAATAGCTAAAATATTTTAAATTATAAGTATAAATTAAGGGAGAATAACTAAATACTTTAGTAAATAATAAAGTTAAATAGAATTACTTTAATCTAATAATAATAATAGGCTTAAGTTATTATAGAGGTATAAAAAGGATGCTTATTTAGTATATAACCTTAAAGGAGAAAGGTTTAATTATAATAATAAGATTATTAAATATAAGATTAATTACCTTATAGTTTTTATTAATAGAAAAAATTAAGGAATCTTATTTAATATTATATTTATATTAGAATATTATTTAGTACTAAGGTATTTATAATTATATAGATTTAATTTATATCTTAATTAATAGATTAGCTAGGTAATCTCCTTTAATAAAGAGATACCCCCCTAGGGAGATAATAATTTATTAAATATAAGATCTTAAATTTCTACCTAAGATAATAGAGAAATTAAGAAGAGGTAAATAAAAGATACTTCTCTACCTAAAGGAATATAATATAAATAATATAATAAAAAGAAATAATAGGATTAATAAATAATTATAAGAGTTATAAAGTAATTCTATTATTATTAAAACTATTAAAATCACTAACTATTGCCGAGTGGTTATCTCGCATTTTGACGCGTGTCACGTAACGTGAGAGAGTTAACGCTATCTTCAGACGAGGTCTCGCCGAGCGATAACCTCTATATTATATATATTATCTTATACCTTATATTCTTATATTTTTCACGAGCTATATATATTATGCATTTAATATTGCATTTTTTAACTAATAATTTAATTAAATATATTAACTCTTTACCTAAGAGGTATTAATCCTATTTAGGCCCTAAAATCTAATACTATAGTCCCTATACTATAGTTAATCCCCCTAAGAACCCAGAATCCCCCACTCCTCTGCGTTCTTTCTTATTTATATCTTCGCTATAGGTCTATATAGTTATTAAATTACTTAGATCGCCCTAAGCTCGACTACTAACTATATAAACTATAGGTCGTGGGCTCCACTATTTATATTATTTATAAAAGCCTACTTAATAGCTAAGAGGGGTCTATTTAAGACCCTTTAAGTAAGGCAGCTAAAAAGGTAAATTTTATTAATAATAAAATTTTTAAGTACTAAGTTATAGCGTAGCTATAGCGGTAGGGCTATAAAGTTTATAATAAGAAGGAGCTTATAGCTAAACTTAATAAGTAAGACCTTTTAGTTATTAGTTATCGCTATAGGGTTTAGCTTAATCCTTCTAAGGGCTTTATAATAATATTTCCTTTAGAACCTCTAGCGCGCCTTTTAACGTATTACTATAAGGGTTATAGCTAGATCTATCTAATTATAATAAAAGCTATTTCTATATAAAATAATAATATTAATATAATCTATACTTTATAAATTAACTTAGATTAATATTTAGGTTATAATTATTTTTTTTAATTATAATAATTATAATAATTATAAAGGTATACTTAGAGGGTGATCCTCTTTATTAGTATTAAGGGATAATAAGAAGGTTAAATAGATAAAGTATCCCCTTAAGAGTCCTTAGGGTTATTATATTTTTTATCCTATTAAGAGATATATTATTTATCTAGAATATAGTTAGTTAAGAGAGGTAGCTAATACCTCTAGCTCTTCTTTTTAAATAGAGTTTATAGAGGTAAGTAGGCTCGCTATTAAGTTAAGCTATTAACTCTATACGCTATATAGTAATAATATTAATTAATATTTTAAGTTATTAAGATACTTAATCTAGGTATAGGCTATTATTATTAATCTTATTAAGTGATATTAAGAGACTTTGATCCCTTTAGGTACTATAGAGTTATAGTGATTTAATAAAGTAATTCTATAAATTAGAAAAAAACCTTAAATAAACTAAGGAAAAAATATAAGATAAATAGCTTAAAAATATTCCCCTATAGTACTAAATCTATAAAAAACTCTTTATAGAAGAACTTAAGATTAGCCTATTACTATATATATATTATAACCTAGAAATTAAATTTATTAATAAGAAATAACCTAGCTTTAATAAACTCTACCTACTTAATATAATATAATTATTAATATTAAAGGAATATATTAAAGAAATAATATAAAAAGGATATATTAAGGAAAGTAAGTTATTTATTAGATACCTTATTATATTTATCCTAAAGAAGAATAAAAAGCTTTACCTTTATATTAACTTTAGAATACTTAATACTATTATAATTAAGGATTATATATTATTACCTCTTATTAATAAGTTAAAGGATTAACTTTTTAAGATAAAATCCTTTATTATATTTAACCTTAAGGGAGCCTATAATTTAATTTAAATTAAAGAAAGATATAAATAAAAAAACGCTTTTTATATTAAATATAGACTATTTAAGTACTTTATTATACCTTTTAGAGTTATTAATATACTTATTATATTCTAATAAATAATTAATAATATACTATAAGAATATCTAGATATATTTATTATATATTACCTAGATAATATCCTTATCTTCTCTAAAATAAAAGAAGAATATATAGAATATATCTATAAGGTACTATAAATACTATAAGATATTAATTTATTAATAAAACTAAAGAAAAATAAGTTCTATACCTTAGAAATAGAATTTCTTAGATATATTATCTCTTATAATAAAATATATATAGACCTTAAGAAGGTTATAGCGGTTAAGGATTAAAAAGAATTAATAAATATTAAGGAAATATAAGCCTTCCTTAGTTTCGCTAATTATTACTATAAGTTCCTTAAAAGATTTAAAAAGATCGCGGTATTATTAACTAATTTAATAAAAAAGGATATATTATTTATAATAGGGAATAAAGTATAAAAAGCTTTTAATAAGATTAAAGAATTTATCTTAAGTAAATTAATACTTAAGATATTTAATTTATTTTAATTAATTAAACTTAAAATAAATACCTTAGACTTTATATTAGGCGCCTAGATTAAATAATAAGACGATAAAGGACTTTTATATTTAATTATATTTTACTCTTATAAGCTATATAGAATAGAACTTAATTACCCTATCTATAATAAGGAATTCCTCGCTATTATTAATACTTTTAAGGAATTTTAATATTACCTTATTAAAAGCTCTTATTAAATTAAGGTCTATATAGACTATAAATATATCTTATACTTTATTATTATTAGAGAATTAAATAGCTAATAACTATATTATATTAAATACCTCTTAGAATTTAACTATATTATAATCTATATAAAAGGAATAGAAAATAAAAGAATTAATATTATTAGGAGATAATTAGACCTTAATATAGGAAAGATTAAAGTAAATAAATAATTATTATAATATACCTTAAAAGGATACCTTAAGTAGAAACTTATTATATAAATATAGAAGCTAATACCTCTATTAAAATACCTTAAGCTTATTTAAGATTATAGAAGATAGATTATTAATTTTATTAACTATATATAAGGATATAATTACCGCTAAGATAGGCTCCTTATATTTAAAGAGAAGATTATTATACCTAATAAAGTTTATAGAAAGATCTTTAATTATTATTATAATTAATTCCTATATAATAGGAATTATAGACCGATATTTAAAGCTATAAACTATATCTATAATAACTACCTATTTAAAAAGGAAATTTAAAATATAATATAATATTACTAGAAATATAACCCTAGATAAATACTTAAGGTAATCTATATAATAGAACAAGGTAATTTACTATTAAAATAAATCTTAAAGTATAATAAATAACTCCTAAATAATAAGAAAATAGATAAATAATAAATCCTAAAAAATATAATATCACCTTATATACGAGATATATAAGCACCTACTATATAGATATTAAGGAATTAATAAAACCCTAGAATAAATTAAAATAATATATATTTTCCTAATATAAAAAGATAGTTATATAAGTTATAAATAAATATAATTTATATATAAAAATAAAGGTATAATACTATAAACCCTATAGAAAGTTATAATTACTTCCGGTTATATAATAACCTTAGGAATTAATTACTATAGATTTTATCACTAAATTACCTTTATTAAAAGAATTAATTACTAGAAACTTCTATAATAGTATTCTTATTATTATAGATAGACTTATAAAATTTTCTTATTTTATCCCTTATAGCGAATTAATAAATATAGAAGAATTTATATACCTCTTTTACTATAATATCGCTAGGATATATAGGCTACTACTTAAGATTATCTTAGATTAAGGACTACCCTTTATATCTAAATTTTAATAAGGATTAACTAAATACCTTAGAATTAACTATAAGCTCTCTATAGTATACTATAAGGAGACCGATAAATAAATAAAATAAATAAACTAAATATTAAAATAATACCTTTAGTACTATATTAACTATAAATAGAATAACTAACTTATAAAGCTATTAACTATATAGCTAGCCTATAATATAGTAACTAATGAAAGTATAAAGATTATACTAGCCTATATTAACTTTAGATTTACCCTAGATGCCTAAAGATAAGCCCGAAATATAGTTATTAACCCTAAAGTAATCCTTATTAATAACTAACTAAAGAATCTATATAAAGAAATAAAAATAGAACTTAAATTTATTAGAAATAAAATAAGCAACTATAATAATAAGAAAAGGATTAAGGGACTAACTTTCTTAAAGGGAGATATAGTCTACCTTATAATAAAAAATATTATAATAAAATACTAAAATAAAAAACTTAACTATAAGTATATTAGACCTTATAAAATTAAATAGAAAATCTTATAAAATAATTATAAATTAGACTTATCACTAAAGGTTAAGCTCTATTTAATCTTCTATATTTTATTACTTAAATTAATAATAAATACTATCTAAATTAAGATTAATAATAAATTAAAATTTAATAGACTAAAGGAATATATTATAGAAGCTATCCTCGATATAGATAAAATTAATAATAAATAATATACCTTATTAAATAAAAAGACTACCTAGACTTAGAGAATATATAAGAATTACTAGAATACCTCACCTATATATAGTGCCTATTAAAGGACTTTTATTAAAAGTATTAAAAGTAAATAAAGCCTTAAAAGGGACTATACTTTAATTAATAACCCTATAGTCTTTTAGGAGCTAAATCTTAGAAAGAGCCCCTATCTCGGTAGAATAATGCTTCTCCTTATTCTAATACTCTAATTCCTCTAACTTATCTAAATCCTTATAGCCTCAATAAACTATCTCCGCCGCTTTTTCCTATAAGTACTTCTCCTAATAATATAGCCGCTATAAATAAGCGAGGGCTTTTAATAAGTTAGCCTTAGCCTACTCTTTTTACTCCTCTAGATAATCTTTCTCTCGCGAAATATAAATAACTATAAACTATTAGTAAGAAATTAATTAGATATTTACTTTATAGATATACTTAGGAAGTAATATTACTAAAGTTATATTAGGTATACTTCTTCTCTATATAGAAATTATATCGCTATTTACCCTCCGCTACTATATAAGGGTAATAATTAGCTTTAAAATAAGTAGAATAGTATAGTATTTTAAAACTAAACTTCTTAATTACTTTAGTAAGATCGCTATATCTCTCGGCTATAATTTTTAGACGCGAATGTAAGTATATTAGGCCTTAAAGGCACGATTAGGGTAGAACTATAGATAAAGGTAGGTCTATATTAGTATATAGACTTTAATTTACTAGATTCCTATAGAGGGCCCAGCGAGAAAAGTTTTAGCGGGCTTAATTATATAATATGAGCTAGGGTTTATCTATTATCTACCCTTATCGGTCTATCTCGCGATAACCTTATAATTACCTCCCCTCTAGAGGCCTTAGTCCCTAAGGCCTTTAATAATTATTTATTCTTAAAATAGCTTCCTTTAATATTATAGAAGCTTCTATATAATAAAGATAAATTTCCTCTAAGAATTTCCTTATTACCTTTATTAAATATATCTTTATTATATATAAATAAATAAAAATATATTTATTAGTTCTTTAATAGCTAATTATTAATATTTATCTTTTATAGCTATAGCCTCTCTATAGTAATACTTTATTATTACCTATATAAATATTATAATCTCCTCTATATTTCTTAGTTATTATTAACTTAACTTTATTATTTTTTATCTCTATCTCTTTATAATTAATAATAATAATAGCGCCTATTTTATAATATTTTTATCTCTACCCTATAATATTTACCTTTATTTCTTATACCTATATCTTTTAAAGCTATTAATTTAACTTAAATTATAGCTTTAAGGATTTAGAGCCTAAATATAAGTCTTACTTTAGTTATATCTATAACCTATATAAGGATAGCTAGCTACTTTATATAACCTATATAGATAAAATTAAGAATTAAGGCTATTATATTTATTATAATTTATAAAATATTAAATATAATAATATAAATCTTACTCTATATTTATTAATATATCTATTAATATTCTTCTAGATCCCTTATAAGCTTTAGGGTATTATTTAATTTTATTAAAACTTTATTATTACTTTTTACTCCTATAACCTTATAATATCTATAAACCTAATAAATACTCTCGCTTTTATTGCCTATAGTTATATTATTTAGGCCTTAAATAAATATAGTATTATTTAGAATACCTTTATTAAATACTTAAAGAACCTTATTATTAATATTAATAAAATAAATATCGCCTTATATAACCTATAGGAGTAGTAATCTTATTACGAGATTATAACTACCCTTACCCTCTATAAAGTATATTATTTAATATTCGCCTAATATTCCCCTATTAATCTCTTCTATAGGCTAATATTATCTAGGACCCTATTAACTTTAAGAATGATATTAAGGCTACTTAGCCTCCCTATATCTATAACGATATTAAGACTTAAGCTCTTAAGTAAGTATTAATTTACCTAATGACTATTAAGATTATTAGTATTTATAGTAAGAAGGCCTATATTAGTCTATATATCGATTTTTTTATTACCCTTATTACTAAGATCCTTAATAGCTAAAGTAAGTAATCTCCCTTAATAGCTATTAAGTATATTAATATCGCGCTAATTAGGTATAAAAGTAAGCATAAGGCTAATAATAACTAAAATAATAATAATAATAATATATAATAATAATAATAATATAATAATATAATAATAATAATATATAATAATAATAATATAATAATATAATATAATAATAATATATAATAATAATAAATAATAATAATAATAATAATAATAATAATAATAATAATAATATAATAATAATAATAATAATAATAATAGTAATTATAAATACTCCTTTTACCCTAACTACTTAAGCTACTCTTAAGCGCTAATAGCTTACCTCTTATAGATATAGTATTATCGGTTATAGCTATAATATTAGCGGTTATAATAATAGTAATAATAGTATTAATATTAATACTACTACCTCTTATATTAATACCCCTTAAGCTAGGTATATATTCCGCTATTATTTTATAGTTATTTACCTTTATATAGAGGTATCTTATTTTATCCTCTTATATTCTTATACTTTATAGATAATATTTTTATAACTTTAATAAGAGGCCTAATTACCTTTTACTCCCTATTAACTCGCCTAAATATTATCCTATTTCTTATATACCTTCTTTATAATCTTATAATACTTCTTAACTATTACTTATATATTTTCTAAGTAATAATTTAATTCCTAGATATTATATTCTATAGGCTAGCCCTTTTACTTTATAAAGTAATATTTTTTATTATTAATCTCCTTATAATTAATAACTTCTTCTACCTTCTATTTATTAGGCTTATCCTTAAGCTCTAATAAAATAATAATATCTTTACTCTATATTCCGCGGTCTTTCTATAATTCTAAGACTAATATATAGAAAATATTATATATCCTCTTATAGAGTTCTAATAATTTAATATTATATATCTATTTATTATATTTCTTAAGGATTTTAACCTTAATAAATTAAGGAGCTAACTTATAGTTCTTTAAATATTAATTCTTTATAGAGATATCAATATATTATCTATAGGTATATACCTATAGCTTATACTTTATATTATAATATTTAGCCTATAACTTAATTACTTTCTCTTAATATTTATATACTTAGTCTCTAATTTATTATAGTATTATAATATATTCTATAATATCTTATACCTTAATTAGCTTAATAATTAGGATATAGTCTATATATCTTAAATAATACCTAAAAAGTATATATATAGATAAGACCTTAATAATAAAATAATAGCTATTATTATAGATAAAGGCTATATTAAGTTATTAAATTACCTACCTATATAGCTTATTAAGAATATAAGCTCTTAGGTCTTTAACTAAAGTCTAAAAGGTTCGCTTAATTTAGCTATTAATCTATAGATAATATATAGTAAATAACCGGCGATATATCTCTCTTATCTCTATAAAAAGACTCTAGAACTTACTTATAATAATCTTATCTTAATTATTAATAATACCTTTTAGTATACTAAATCAGGCTTCTATATACTTATATAATAATATAGCTAGCCTTATAGCTCTTAAGGTCTTTATAGTTAGGATAAATAATATATATTTAATTATTTAATATATAAATATAAGGATTATATTATATACCTCTTTATTACTTTATTAGCTTAAGGGTAATCTAATAATAAAGTCTATATTAATCTCTTAAAATAAGTATAATAATAATAGCGATTATAGCTTACTATATAGCTTATACCTTAGTACCTTAATACCTTAATATATAAAGTAACTCTTAATATACTCTCTTATATTATTAATAAGACCTAGCTAATAGAACTTCCTCTTTATTAGATCTAATATCTTCTTAGATCCTATATATCTAGCCCTAGGGTTATTATAATATTAATAAAAGACTTCTAATCTTAATACCCCTTATTCTAAGATAATAAATTATCCCTTATACTTTAGTAGCCTAAGGTCCTTAATAATATACCCCTTATATTAGCCGGCGGTTTTATATACCTTTCTTATAGTCTTAAGGTAATATTAATCTTAGCTCTATAATTCCTTAATTAATACCTTAAGCTTATATATTAATTATAAGAGAAATATTATTTTACCTTTTATAAATTATCTTATAATAGGATATAAGATATATTATTCTAATATAATAACCCTAGCTCTAGATAATTCCCTAGAGGCTTAGCTTAAGTCCTCTACCTTTTAAATATTCTATAGAGGTTAACCTTCTATCTCTCTTATTTATCTATAAATAATAATAATAAAAATAATATAATAATAAGTATAGTACTTCTATATAGGCTTACTAAAGGGGATAGGGACCCTTATTATAGCCCTAACTTCTAGGATATATACTTAAGTAATATTATCTATATCTTTATTAATCTTAATATCGGCGATATAATATTAAGTAATATATAGAAGCTTATATATTAATAATAATTTCTTCTTTAAGATAGAGAGGATATCGTTATATAAGATCTCACCCTTTATATAATTTAATCTTTAAGAGAGATTATTAATAGGGTTCTTTAAGCCGGCCTTATATTTAATATTAAAATTAAAAATAGAAAGCTTATAATATATATAATAAGTGAGTTAGCTAGTTAAGCGAGTTAGCTATTTTTCTTAACCTCTCTAATAGAAATCGCGATAAAAATACTATAAATTATTTAATTAATTAAAATTACTTCTTATATTCTTTCCTAGATATCTTAATTACTACCTAATAAGTCCTTATATTATAGCTAGGCTAATTATAGATATTATAATATTAAATATTTAATCTAGCTAACCTCCTTTAATTATTACTCTATAATAATTTAGCTATTACCTATATATTAATATCTATCTAATTAATTACTTCCCGGCCTTCCTCTATTATTATAACCCCTCTTTTCTATAGCTAGGTCCTTTTTACCCTCTATCGCTAGCTAAATATCTTATTTACCTATTAAAGGTCTTAGACCTCTACCCTTATAAGAGCTATCTTATATATAATAGCCTTTATTCTCTTTATAAGAGACTTTAGGGCTTTAAGAATTAACTCTAGGGAGCTACTTTAATACCTTTTAATTTATCTCTTAAGGTATTTAGACTAAGATTAAGCCTTAAGTATAATCTTTAGGGTCCTTAAGGCCTAATATATTAATTAATTAAATACCTCTTTAGTTAATATTAATATCTATAGCTATATATTAAGCTTTAAGATTATACTTTCTAGATTAAGAGGAATAAGCCTAGCCCCTTTAAATAATACCTTAATATTTTTTCTATTATAATATCTTAAAATATAATATAAAAGGCTAGAAAGACCTTAATCTTTAAAATATATATAATAGAGCTTCTAATTAAATACTCTATTTCTCGCCTATAAGCCCTCTTAAATACACTAAAGTATATAATATTAAGGGGCTAAAGTAAATAAAATAAATAAGGTAATATATAAAGCTAGATAATCTTATTATCATTATAATATCTCTTAAATTTAATAAAGTAATAACTTTTTAGCTATTAAAGATTAAGAGATAATAAAAATTAATTAATTAATTAATTATATATTAATTAAAATACTTAAGCTACTTAAGATTAATTTTATTATTAATCTCCCTATTTTAGGTTCTTATAATAGCTTAATCGCCTAAGAGGTTACTTTTTTAATATTAATTAATAAGGTAATATTAGCCTATATTAATAATAAATAGCGGGATTAATTAGCCTTTTATATTAATTATTTAAATTATTATAATCTATTCTTAGTTTTTAGGCTATATTAATTTTAGCTTTAAATACCTTTTTAAGCCTATAATAATTATTCCGCTTATAATTATAATTATAAGGAAGCTAATCTTATTAAAGTTATAGATATTATAATTAGATATTATATTTCGCGATTATATTTACTATAAGCTAAAATTAATTATAGATAATAATTAGAGCTTTATATTTAGCTCTTTAGTAATTATATTTCTAAAAAAAATATATCTTAAGCTCTAGGTATTACTTAATAAAGTTATAAGCTTAATATATATTAATAGGCAGTATATCGCGGTCAGTAAGTAATTAATTAGCTATTTCTTTAATACTATAAAGCTAGGGGGAAATCCTTATAAATCTAGGTTAAGAATAAAGTAAATAAGGATCTATTCCTCTAGATTAAAGAGCCGATATAACTATAGGATAGTATCGCGTTAAGACTAGATGCCCTTATAGCGATTAATAAGAGTATTATAATTAATATTATAGATCGTTATAGCGCGTCAGAAGCTAAGTTTTAGTTGATTTTAATAAGCCTAAAGGGTAAGAAGTATTCTAGCCTTATAATTAAATTATATTATTAGGTGGTTAAGAATTAATTAAATAGAGAAGATATTAAATAAGGGATTTTTAGCAAACTCGCTTAACTTGCTAACTCACTTATTATATATATTATACCTATTTTATAAGTCTACCTCTAAGCTCTTTCGCTAATATATTTATAACGCTAGTAAGGGCTTAATAGTTAATTAAGATAAAGAACTTATCTAAGAGTCCTTATAGATAGTGACTTTAATACTCTAGGCTCTCTATAATAATAAGGAGCTCTTATTAGCCTATAGTCTATCTTTATTCTTAGTCTTTAAGCTTCCTTAACTAATAGGCGATAGGGCGCTATATACTACCTATAAGTTATATAAAGATACCTAAGATAGCTTTAATATATCTATTAATTTTAACCTTAATCCTTAATATTAGGTCCTAATATAAGAAAATAATTATAAAGTAAAAGGCTTATTTAAGAGCTTAAAATACCCCTTTAGCCTCTTCTATTTAATAAAATAAGCTAATCTACTTTCTATTCTTATTCTCTTTAAATATCTTAATAAGAGGCCTAATAATTACTAAATAATAGGTAATAAACTTCCTATAGAAATTATAGAATCCTAGGAATACTTAAATATCCCTAAAGGATTTAGGGGTTTATTATTTAGCGATTAATTTAATATATAAGGGCTTTATTTTAATACCTTCCTATATAATAATATATCTAAGGAATTCTATACTCTATTAAAAGAACTTATACTTTAAGAATTTTCTATAGAGCTAAGCTTTAATAAGCCTCTTAAAGACTTTATATATATACTTTATATATTCCTCCTTAATCTAGAAATAGATAATAATATTATCTATATATAAAATATAATAGATATTAAGCTTATTAATAAGTATTCTATAAATATAATCCTATAATATAATAGGTATATTAATAAATCTAAAGAGTATAATAATATATTTAAAGTACCTATATCTTATATAAAAAGTAATCTTCTCTCTATTAGCCTTCTTAATTATAATCCTATAATAGGCTTTATAAATATTAATCTTTAAGATTTATTTAATACTATTAAATCTATTTAATAAATTATTAATAAATAAGAGAGGGTATTAATTCTTAATAATAACCTTATTTAGTCTCCTATAATTAATATAAAGCCTTAACCCTCTATCTTTCTTTAAAATAAAAAGGATTAAGGCCCCTATTATATTTATAGAGTATTAAATCTTCCTATTTACTAGATTCTCCGCGATATATATATATAGGGCTTTATATTATATTATATTTAGAGGGTAGATTAAGCTATATAATAAGTTCTTACCCTTAATTAAGTTAATCTTATATATTACTTTTAAAAGTATAGATATATTTTTTACCGCTTATTTATTAAAGAACCCCTTAAGTCCCTTAAATTCCTCTAAAAGGTCCTTAAGTATCTCTAATATTAAGTCTTTAGACTTAATAAGCTTCTTATTAATTAGCTCCTTAAGTATAAAGAAGAAAGTAATATTATAAGGTTATTGCGAGATAGACCGATAAGGGTAGATAATGGATAAACCCCGGCTTACGTTATATAATTAAGCCGGCTAAAACTCTTCTCGCCGGGCCCTTTATAGGAACCTAGTAAGTTAAAGTCTATATATAAAATAGACCTACCTTTATCTATAGTTCCACCTTAATTATACCTTTAAGGCCTAATATACTTATAATTCTTTAACTTTTACTCCTTATAGAAGATTAGCGTAAAATCGAGATAGATAGGTTACTTAAAACTAATTTAGGCCCTACTTAAGAGATACTTAAGTAGCCCTTCACTAATAGCACGCCGGGAAATATTATATATAGCCTCCTGAGATTATTATACCTATTAATATACCTAACTTAATAGACTTAGATAAGTTAATCTGCGGGAGTAATTATCCCTATATATTTAAGTAGGGTATTCTTATTATATTTAGAGGGTATTCCTTAATATTACTATTAGAGGATATTACCTATCTATTAAATTAGGATTAATAATTATACCGTTTAGAGTCAATATAGCTAATTATACCTCTTAAGAGAGGATACTCTATATCGTATCGCTAATATAATTTATCGTTATTATTATTATTATCGAGCTTAAGCTCTTAATCTAACCTATCCTACCGGTTAAGCTATTAATTAAGGCGATTAAGATAATATAATAAGAGATAAAAGAGGTAGGATATTTAGGCCGATATACTTATTAAATTCCTAGCTAATTAGGCTAAGATATAAATAAAGATACTTAAGGTATTAATAAGTCGCCTAGCGAATATTAGCTAAGGTAATTAAGATAAACCCCTAATATATAACTATAAGCGCCTTAAAGAAAATACTAAGGTAATTAAGATTATAGACTAACTTAAAGCTATTAATATTAGTAATTAGCTATATATTAAAGCGGTTAATATATAAAAAATTAAATAGGCTAGTAATAAGCTATATTATACCCTATAAACCGCATAGAGGACCTATATCGGTTACTTACTTAATAAAAAGGAGCTAATATAGGAAGACTTTAAATACTTTATCGCGAAGTAATATATTAACTTAAAACTCTAAGAGAGGGAAGTAAGGGATAAGCTTAAAGTAATCTAATATAAGGAGGGAGAGTCCCCTATATAATACTTTATATAATAGAGAGCCTTCTATATATTCTTACTAGAGAAATATAAATAGAAAGAGAGCGCTTTAATAGCTTATTATTACTTCTATTGACTTCTTCCTTAAATTAGGAAAGAGCTATAGAAGAGTGATACCGATATTAAGAGGGCATAAGATATTACCTAGGCCGCTAAATATACCTAGGGCTAGCTAGTAATATAACTATAGGGATAATAATAGAAATAGTCACTAAATGCCGCTGAACTATTAGCTAAGAGGAGCTCGTCCTCCTATAGGGGAAGCTATAGAGTAAGCTATTAAGGAGGTAGCTCCTCTAGATATAATACCCTATCGGGATACTTATAAGGCCTATTAAGTTAATCTAGCTAATTAGGCTAAACGCCTAATTAATACTATTATAGCGGATAGATAGTTATTAAGTGCTTTAAATATAGAAGATTAAGCTATAGGTTATTAGAGTACTATCTAGGCCTATAGGTTAATATTATTCCTATAGGGGAAAGGACCTTAATAGCGAAGATTAGCTATATTAAGGCTAAAGAGCTAGACTTATCGGAAAACTAGAGTATATAGAAGTTAAACCTAAACTATCTATCTCTTATTTAAAAATAGGTCCCGACTAAAAAGGTTATATCTATTGCCATATTAATTCTCTATAGGCTTATAAAAAAGAGGTTATAGTCCTTATAGATATTACCTCTAAGATTAATTTAATTAATATAAAGCTAATAAAGAGGCTAGGACTTAAGCCTACTATAGACTATATAGCCCCTAGTCTTAAGTCTTTCTAAGGTAATAAGACCTATATAGGTAATACCTATTAGATTACCTATTTCCTTATTAACTTATATAGCTAACCGCGGAAGATCTAATAAATATATTAGTATAGAAATAGGGAATACTAAATATAACCTTATTATAGCCCGTTATTCTATAGGCTAGGAGGGATTATAATAGACTACGCGACTAATAAGTAGTATTACGCTATAGTAATAGAAATAGACCTTTTATTCTTTATGCGAGAGATTATTAAGAATAAAGAGAGGGATATACTATATATTACTTCTTTATACTTAAGGAGCTAGCTAATAAGAAGCTTATTAAGTCTAAAGACTTAATACTAGAGATACCTAAGGACCTCCTAGAGGAACTTAAGGACTTAAGGGGTTCTTTAATAAATAAGCGGTAAAGAGTATACTTATACTCTTAAAAGCGGTATATAAGATTAACTTAATCGAGGGTAAGAACCCACTATATAGCCCGATCTACCCTCTAAACGCGGAATATAAAGCCCTATACGTATATATTATAGAGAATCTAGCGAATAAGAGGATTTAATACTCTATAAGTATAATAGGGGCCTTAATCCTTTTTATTCCTAAGAAGATAGAGGGTTAAGGCTTTATATCGATTATAGGGACTAAATAAGGTTATAATTAAGAATTAATACCCTCTCTTATTTATTAGCGATTTATTAGATAGACTTAGTAGTATTAAGTAGATCTTAAAGATTGATATTCGCGAAGCTTATTATAAGATCGCGATTAAGAAGGCTAATAGGTAGAAGACTACCTTCTATATAAGATATAGATACTTTAAATATACTATTATACCCTTTAGATTTATTAATATACCTATTATATTTTAGGACTATATTTATAGAATACTTACCGATAAGCTTAATACCTACTATATTGTATATATAGATAATATTATTATCTACTCCTAGACTAAAGAGGAATATATAAAGTACTTACGCGAAATCCTTAAGAGGCTTACTAAAGCTTAGCTCTATAGAAAGCTCTTAAAGTATAAGTTCTTTTAATAAAGTATAGAATTCCTTAGATATATTATTATATAGGAAGGTATTAAAATAGAGCCCTTATATATTAAGTTAGTCACTAAATAATAGACCCCTAAGTCCTTTAGGGATATTTAAGTATTCCTAGGATTCTATAACTTCTATAGGAAGTTTATTACCTATTATTTAGCGATTATCGGGCCCCTTATTAAGATATTTAAAGGGAGTAAGAATAAGAAGTAGATTAGCCTATTTTATTAGATAGAAGAGGCTAAAGGGGTATTTTAAGCTCTTAAATAAGCCTTTTATTCTATAATTATTCTCTAATATTAGGACCTAGTATTAAGGATTAGGGTTAAAATTAATATATCTATTAAAGCTATCTTAGGTATCCTTATATAACTTATAGGCGGTATATAGCGCCCTATCGCCTATTAATCGAGGAAGCTTAAAGACTAAGAATAAAGATAGGCTATAGGCTAATAAGAGCTCCTTATTATTATAGAGAGCCTAAAGCACTAGAGTTACTACCTATAAGGACTCTCGGATAAATTCCTTATCTTAATTAATTATTAAGCCCTTATTAATATTATAGATATATTAATAAAAGAGCTTTAAGGTAGACTTATAAGATAGGTATATAAGCTTTCTACCTTTAATTTTAATATTAAATATAGGGCCAGCTTAAAGAACCCTATTAATAGTCTCTCTTAAAGACTAGATTATATAAAGGGCGAGATCTTATATAAAGATATCCTCTTTACCTTAAAGAAGAAGCTATTATTAATATATAAGCTTCTATATTCCGCTTAGCGTTATATCGCCGATATTAGGATTAATAAAGATATAGATAGTACTACCTAAGTATATATCCTAGAAGTTAGGGCTATAATAAGGGGCCCTATCCCCTTTAATAAGCCTATATAGAAGTATTATACTCGCTATTATATTATTTCTATTATTATTACTTATAGATAAATAAGGGAGATAGAAAGTTAACCTCTATAGAATACTTAAAAGGTAGAGGACTTAAGCCGAGCCTCTAGGGAACTATCTAGAGCTAGGGTTACTATATTAGAATAATATATCTTATATCTTATTATAAGATAACTTATAGAGGGCGAAATAATATTTCTCTTATAATTAGCATATAAGCTTAAGGTATTAATTAAGGAACTATAGAGCTAAGATTAATATTACCTTAAGACTATAAGAAAGATATATAGAGCCGCTAGCTAATATAAAGGGTATACTATTAAAGACCTTAGGCTACTAAAGTATAAGAGATAACTTATTATTCTAGAATAAGGAGTATTAAGATTAAAAGTCTTTCGCTGATATTATAATAACCCTAGGGCTAGGTATATAGGATTTAAGAAGACGCTAGACCTAATAAAGAGAAAGTTCTATTAGCTAGGTCTCACTAATAATATAAGAAAGTATATCGAGAGTTACCTTATATACTAAAGTATTAAGGTACTAAGGTATAAGCTATATAGTAAGCTATAATCGCTATTATTATTATTATACCTATTCTAAGAGATTAATATAGACTTTATTATTAAATTACCCTTAAGCTAATAAAGCAATAGGGAGGTATATAATATAATCCTTATAATTATATATCGGATAATTAAGTATATATTATTTATCCCGACTATAAAGACCTTAAGAGCTATAGGGTTAGCTATATTGCTATATAAGTATATAGAAGCTCGGTTTAGTATATTAAAAGGCATTATTAATAATAGAGATAAGATTATTATAAGTAAATTCTAGAGGCTTCTTATAGAGATAAGAGAGATATATCGCCGGTTATTTATTATATATTATCTATAGATTAACAGCTAAATTAAATAAACCTATTAGACTTTAGTTAAATACCTAAGGGCTTATTCTATTAATAAGCTATATAGGTGGGCGGTCTAATTACTTAATATAGCCTTTACCTATAATAATAGCTATTACTCTATTATTAAGGTCTCACCTATATATATACTTTTTAAGTATTACTTAAGATATATAGATTATATCCTAATTATTAAGCTAATTAAGGTATAAGGTATCGCGGAATATATTATAATACTATAATAAGTTAGAGATTAAGTATATAAATATTAAGAGAAAGCGGTTAAGTTATAGGCTAAATATTATAACGCGAAGTATAAGCTATAGGTATATACCTATAGATAGTATATCGATATCTCTATAAGGAATTAATATTTTAAGAACTATAAGTTAGCTCCTTAATTTATTAAGGTTAAGATCCTTAAGAAGTATAGTAAATAGGTATATAGTATTAAACTACTAGAACCCTATAAGAGGATATATAATATTTTCTATATATTACTCCTAGAATTATAGAAAGACCGCGGAATATAGGGTAAAGATATTATTACTCTATTAGAGCTTAAGGATAAGCTTAATAAATAGGAGGTAAAAGAAGTTATTAATTATAAGGAGATTAATAATAAAAAATACTACCTTATAAAGTAGAAAGGCTAGCCTATAGAATATAATACTTAAGAATTAAATTATTACCTAGAAATATATAAATAATAGTTAAGAAGTACTATAAGATTATAAAGAAGGTATATAAGAAATAAAATAATATTTAGGTAAGTTAATAGGGAGTAAAAGGTAATTAAGCCTCTTATTAAAGTTATAAAATACTACCTATAAAGTATAAGAATATAAGAGGATAGAATAGGATACCTCTATATAGAGGTAAATAACTATAAAGCGATAATAGAATATATACCTAGCTTAAGGGTATTAATATAAGAGGTAATAATATTAATATTAATACTATTATTATTATTATTATAACTACTAGAGCTACTACTACTATAACCGCTAATATTATAGCTATAAAAGGTAAGCTACTAGCGCTTAAGAGTAGCTTAAGTAGCTAGGGTAAAAGGAGTTATATTACTACCGCCGGTATTAATATTATTATTATTATTATTATTATTATTATTATTATCGTCTTAATTATTATTAGCCTTATACTTACTTCCGCGCCTAATTAGCGTAATATTAATATACTTAATAGCTACTAAGGGAGACTACTTACTTTAGCTATTAAGGATCTTAGCGGTAAGGGTAATAGAGAAGTCGGCATATAGATTAATATAGGCCTTCTCACTATAAACGGTAGTAATTTTAATAGTCTTTAGGCGAACTAATACCTACTTAAGGGCCTAGGCCTTAATATTATTATAGGTATAGGGAGGCTAAATAGCCTTAATATAGTTCTTAAAGTCAATAGGGTCCTAGATAATATTAGCCTATAAAAGAGATTAATAGGGGAATATTAAGTAAATATTAAATAATATACCTTATAGAGGGCGAGGGTAGTTATAATCTCGCGATAAGACTATTACTCTTATAGGTTATATAAGGTAATATTTATCTTATTAATATTAATAATAGGGTTCTCTAGGTATTTAATAAGGGTATTCTAAGCGGTATTATACTTATTTAAGGCCTAAATAATATAACTATAGGCGATAAAAGCGAGAGTACTCGCCGGGTTTATAGATATTATAAGGTTATAGGAGTAAAGAGTAATAATAAAGTTCTAATAGAATTAGGTAGTACCCTAAAGCTTATAAGGGATCTAGAAGAATATTAATAGATATATCGGTAGATATAGGGTAAGACTTATATTATTATATTTAATATTCTATAAGTTATAATAAATATAATAGCCTTAATTCTTAGTCTTATCTATATAGGTTATATAGAGTAGCTAGCTATTCTTATATAGGTTATAGATATAATTAAGGTAAGGCTTATATTTAGGCTCTATATCCTTAAAGCTATAGTTTAAGTTAAATTAATAACTTTAAAAGATATAAGTATAGGAAATAAAGGTAAATATTATAGGGTTAAGGTAGAAATATTATAGAATAGGCGCTATTATTATTATTAATTATAAAGGGATAGAGATAAAAAATAATAAAATTAAGTTAATAATAATTAAGAAGTATAGAGGAGATTATAATATTTATATAGGAAATAATAAGGTATTATTATAGAGAGGCTATAGTTATAAAAGGTAAATACTAATAATTAGCTATTAAAAGACTAATAAATATATTTTTATTTATTTATATATTAAATTACTATAACTCTATAGTACCTAATGGGATTTAAGTCTCTTAATATTACCTAATAAGATTAATAATAATAGCCTATACCTAGACTAAGTATCTTAGTAACTTAAAATATTAATTAGTATTATTACTATATAGCGTATAGAGTCAATAGCTCTATATATATAACCTAATAGCGAGCTTACTTACCTCTATAAACTCTATTTAAAAAGAAGAGCTAGAGGTATTAGCTACCTCTCTTAACTAATTATATTCTATATAAATAATATATCTCTTAATGGGATAAGAAATATAATAACCTTAAGGACTCCTTAAGGGATATTTTATCTATCTAACCTTCTTATTATCCCTTAACGCCGGTAAAGAGGATTACTCTCTAAGCATACCTTTATAACTATTATAACTATTATAATTAAAATAAATAACTATAACCTAAATATTAGTCTAAGTTAATCTATAAAATATAGATTATATTAATATTATTATTTTATATAAAAATAGCTTTTACTATAATTAAATAGATCTAGCTATAATCCTTATAGTAATACTCTAGAAGGTATATTAAAGGTTCTAAAGAAAATATTATTATAGAGCCCTTAGAAGGATTAAGCTAAACCCTATAGTAATAACTAATAACTAAAAGGTCTTATTTATTAAATTTAGCTATAAGCTCTACTTTATTATAAACTTTATAGCCCTACCGCTATAGCTATACTATAACTTAGCGCTTAAAAACTTTATTATTAATAAAATTTACCTTTTTAGCTACCTTACTTAAAGGGTCTTAAATAAACCCCTCTTAGCTATTAAATAGGCTTTTATAAATAATATAAATAATAAAGGCTATAACCTATAGCTTATATTATTAATAATTAAGCGTAAGGTAATTTAAGTAATTTAAAAACTATATAGACCTATAGGAACTAAAGATATAAATAAAAAAGAATATAGAGGAGTAAGGGATTTTAGGTTCTTAGGGGGATTAATTATAGTATAGGGACTATAGTATTGGATTTTATAGACTAAATAGGATTAATGCCTCTTAGGTAAAGAGTTAATATATTTAATTAAATTATTAATTAAAAAATATAATATTAAATATATAATATATATAGCCTATAAAAAAATATAAGAATAATATATATAATAAGTAAAATAATTAAATAAGCGAAATAATTACTTTTTTTAACCTCTAAACTAGAAATTATAATAAAAATATAATAAATTAATTAATTAATTAAATTATTTATTATACTCTTCTCTAGATATCTTAATTATTATTTAATAAGTTTTTATATTATAATTAAGCTTATTATAGATATTTAATATTAAACCTTTAATTATATTAACTTTCTTTAAGTATTACTCCTTAATAATTTCGCTATTACCTATATATTAATATCTATTTAATTAATTACTTACCTTCTTTCTTTTATTATTATTACCCCTCTTTTCTATAATTAAATCTTTTTTACCTTCTAGCGCTAACTTAATATATTATTTATCTATTAAAGGTCTTAATTCTTAGATCTTAATAAAGTATTCTTATATATTATTACCTTTATTCCCTTAATAAGAGACTTTAGGGCTCTTAAAATTAACTCTAGAGAGTTATTTTTATACCTTTTAATTTATCTTTTAAGGTATTTAAATTAAGATCTAGCCTTAAGTATAATCTTTAGGGTCTATAAGGCCTAAAGGGTTAATAATTTAGCTACCTCCTTAATTAATATTAATATAGATAGCTATATATTAAGCTTTAAGATTTTATTTTTTAAGTTAAAAGAAATAAATTTAATTCCTTTAAATAATAGCTTAATATTTTTTTTTATTATAATAACTTAAAATATAATATAAAAGGCTAAAAAGAATTTAATCTTTAAAATATAATATATATATATAGCGAGTGCACTAGATAAGCGAGTATATTAAAAATCTTAACCTTTTAGATAAGAATTATAATAAAAATACTATTAATTATTTAATTAATTAAAACTATTTATTATACTCTTCTTTAGATATCTTAATTACTATTTAATAAATCCTTATATTATAATTAAGCTTACTATAGATATTATAATATTAAACCTTTAGTTATATTAACCTCCCTTAATTACTATTTCTCAATAATTTAGCTATTATCTATATATCTATATCTATTTAATTAATTATTTATCTTTCTTTCTTTATTATTATTATTCCTTTTTTCTATAATTTAATCTTTTTTACCCTTTAATATTAGCTTAATATCTTATTTACCTCTTAAAGGTCTTTAACCTTAGCCCTTAATAATATAATCTTATATATATTTCTCTTTATTACCTTTATAAGAGACTTTATAGCCTTTATAATTAACTCTAGAGAGCTATTATAATACCTTTTAATTTATCTTTTAAGGTATTTAGATTAAGATCTAGCCTTAAGTATAATCTTTAGAGTCCTTAAGACCTAAGGAGTAAAAGATTTAGCGCCCTCTTTAATAAATATTAAAGTCTATAGCTATATATTAAGCTTTAAGACTATAACTTCTAGGTTAAGGGGAATAAAGCTAGCTTCCTTAAAAGCCCCCTTAATATTTCTTTTTATTATAATAGCCTTATATATTATATAGAAGGCTAAAAAGAATTTAATCTTTAAAATATATATTATAGAGTATCTAATTAATTACTCTATTTCTTAACTATAGGCCCTCTTTAGAAATATAAAGTATTTAATATTAAGAGGCTAAAGTAAATAAAAGAAATAAGGTAATATATAAAGTTAGATAATCTTATTTTATTTATAATATCTCTTAAAGTTAATAAATTAATAACTTTATAATTATTAAAGATTAAAAATAATAAAAATTAATTAATTAATTAATTATATATTAATTAAAGTATTTAAGCTATTTAAGATTAATTTTATTATTAATTTAGCTATTTTAAGTTATAATAATAGCTTAATTACTTAAGAGGTTATTTTCTTAATATTAATTAATAAAGTAATATTAGCCTATATTAATAATAATTAATTAAATTATCTAGCTTTTTATATTAATCGCCTAAATAATTATAATTTATTCTTAATTTCTAGGCTATATTAATTTTAGCTTTAAATATTCTTTTAAGCCTATAATAATTATTCCGCTTATAATTATACCTATAAGGAAGCTAATCTTATTAAAGTTATAGATATTATTTAATTAGATATTATATTTTATAATTATATTTACTATAAATTAAAATTAATTATAGATAATAATTAAATCTTTATATTTAGCTCTTTAATAATTATATTTATAAAAAAAATATATCTTAAGCTCTAAATATTACTTAATAAAATTTAAAGCTTAATATATATTAATTAATAATATATCGCGGTTAATAAGTAATTAATTAGCTATTTTTTTTATATTATAAAGCTAGGCGGGAAATCCTCGTAAATTTAGGTCGAGAATAAAATAAATAAGGATCTCTTCCTCTAGATCTAATAATTTATATAAATTAGGGATAAGATTATATCGAGATTAAATACTATTCTAGCGGCGATATAAGGTATAATAGCTAACTTAATAGAGCCTTATAGTTAATTAAAGCTTTAAATTTAGGTTATTTTAAAGGGCCTAAAGTATAAGAAGTAATCTAGCCTTATAATAATTAGATAATATATTAGATAGCTATAAATTAATTAATTAAATAAGAAGATAGAGGTTAAGGGATTTTTAGTGCATTCGCTTATTTAGTGTACTCGCTATATATATACGTTATATAATAAAGCTTTTAATTAAATACTTTATTTTTAATTATAAGCCCTCTTAAGTATATTAAAGTATATAATATTAAGGGGCTAAAATAAATAAAATAAATAAAGTAATATATAAAGCTAGATAATATTATTATTATTATAATATCTCTTAAATTTAATAAAATAATAACTTTTATAGGTATTAAAGATTAAAAGATAATAATAATTATTTAATTATTTAGCTATATATTAATTAAAGTATTTTAACTACTTAAGATTAATTTTATTATTAATCTAGTGATTTTAGGTTATTATAATAGCTTAATTACCTAAGAGGTTACTTTTTTAATATTAATTAATAAAATAATATTAGCCTATATTAATAATAAATAATAAGATTAATTAACTCTTTATATTAATTACCTAAATTACTATAATCTATTTTTAATTTTTAAGCTATATTAATTTTGGCTTTAAATACCTTTTTAAGCCTATAATAATTATTTTATTTATAATTATATCTATAAGGAAGTTAATCTTATTAAAATTATAGATATTAATTAAATATTATATTTCGCGATTATATTTACTATAATATATATATAACCTAAGTATCTTAGGTAACTAAGTAACTTAAAAATCCCTAAAGTGAGATTTTTACCTTAGAGAGAATTATTTTAAAAAGTTCTAAGAAAACCACGCTAAGCCTAAAAGAGCTTAAACTTGAGAGTTCGCTTATTTATATTATATATATCCTTTAAGAATTTTATATAGCCTCTAGGGTAAGCTCTTTATAAGAAAGTAATAAAAAGTATTATTCGCACTATATAAATAGCTATTTCTCTATATAGGAATTTTTTTAAAAATCTAAAGAAATTATATATAGTTTATTTATAAGTTAGAAACCTATAAATATCTAACTATAACCCTAGCTATATTATTACGGTTTTTATTAAGGTTTAAAATATCGAGTTTTAATATATAATATACTTAAGAAACTCAGTTAACTAAGACACTTAGTATATATATATAGTAAGCTAAAATTAATTGCGGATAACTATTAGATATTTATATTTAGCTCTTTAGTAGTTATATTTCCGAAAAAAATATATCTTAAGCTCTAGGTATTACTTACTAAAGTTATAAGCCTAAATATATTAATAGGTAATATATCGCGGTTAATAAGTAATTAATTAGCTATTTCTTAAATACTATAAAGCTAGAGGGGAAATTCTTATAAATCTAGGTTAAGAATAAAGTAAATAAAAATCTATTCCTCTAGATTAGATAGCCAATATAATTTCTAGAGGGTATTATATCGAGATTAGATACCTTATTATCGGCGATATAATATTATTTAATTAACCTTATATATATCTATAGCGTGTTAGAGGCTTAATCTTAAGTTATTTTAAAGGGCCTAAAGGGTAAAAAGGAATCTAGCCTCTTTATTAGACTATTATATATTAGGTAATTAAGAATTAATTAATTAAATAAAGAGGATATAGGTTAAGAGATTTTTAGTTTACTTCCTTAATTAGTTTATTTACTTATTATATATATTATATTAATAGAGAAGAATATTATATAACCTTAAAAGAGGGGTAATACTATATTTAGTAATATACTTAAAGGTATTAAGTATAACTAAGTTATATTAATAGCTAAGGTAGCTTCTATAACGGTACGGTTAGATCTAAGTGATAAACCAGTTATACTAGGTTTATATTAGCAGTAGGGATAGTCGCGTGGTTTAAATAAAGGGTATTATTATATCTAGTGATATACTTAAGGGTATTAAATATAATTAAGTTATATTAATAGCTAAGGTAATAGCTATATAAGAAAGTATAATAAGTATATTCTATATACTTATATAGTTTTACTTAAATTAATTATTCTAAGGTTTAGTCTAGGGTAGGATTAATATTCCTATTACTTAGTCTTAGGACTATTATGGATAAGGTTTAATCCCCTTAGTCCCTACTTAATTAGGCTATTCTATTAGGCTTCCCGCCTAGCCTATATTATAGCTATAATATAAGGTCACTCCTTTATTAGTCTTATCCTTCAGACTAATTTTAGTAACTAAATACTATTAATAAATAACCCTAACTTATAAAAAATTTCATTTTCTATTAATATAATATTAAGCCGAGTTTCTAAATATACTTCCCTTTATAAGCTTTCCGAAATATAAAGTCTTTCTTTATATATTAAGGCTTTTAAGTCTAAAATTATACTCTATATTTATTATTTCTGGCGGGGTTTATCCTATAAAAAATTTCTAATTATTTAATTATTATTCTAATTATATTAAAGTAAAAGTTGTATATAATAAGGCTAAGGCAGCTTCCTTCTATAAGTATATATTAATACTTTTTTTTTAATAGATAGTTAATCTTTATAATAGTAAAAATATTTAAGAGTATAAATATCTAGAGAGCGAGGAGGCTAAAATAGAGGCTACCCTTAAGGAGGTAATAGCTAAGCTTACTTATATTTAGAAATAAAAAAGGTTACTTAAGGTATAAGGCTTTTAAGTATAGCCTATATACTTTAGATAAATTAGGCGAACTTTAAGAGGAATTATCTATTATTATAGAGGTATATTCTCTTAAAGCTATTAATTTAATTAATTAGAATATTATTAGTCTTAATAAGCTTATATTTAATATTACTAATAGAAGTTCTTTAGGAGGTATTATATATTAGTGAGGTACTTTAATAGCTCTAAAGTATTTTCTAAGTCTAGGTAATCTTTCTACTTAATAAAATATTATTTTATTATTAATTTTTATTATATTAAGGATAATTTCTATAATATATTCTTTTACTCTATTAACTTTAGTTTTTAGTTTATTATTAATCTTAATTTAGATAGTATTTTCTATTAATATATATAATAAGCGAAATAGTTAGATAAGCGAAATAATTACTTTTCTCTTAATCTCTCCTCTTTCTATTTAATTAATTATTTCTTAATTACCTAATATACTATAATTAATTAATAAAGTAAATATTATTCTTATACTTTAAGCCTATTAGAATAATCCTAAATTAAGTCTTTAATATACTATAAAGATCTATAAAGTTTACTATAGTAATCTCTTTAATTAATATAATAGTATTCTTATTTAATATAATATAATACCTAATTTATATAAATTATTCTAAAGGAATAGACTTTTATTTAATTTATTTTTAACCTAGATTTATAAGGATTTCCCCCTTAATTATATAATATAAAAGAAATAATGAATTAATTATTTATTAACCGCAATATATTATTTATTAATATATATTAGGCTTTAAACTTTATTAAATAATACTTAAAGCTTAAAATATTTTTTTTATAAATATAATTACTAAAAAGCTAAATATTAAGATCTAATTATTATTTATAATTAATTTTAACTTATAATAAATATAATTATAAAATATAATATTTAATTAAATAATATCTATAATATAAATAAGATTAGTTTTATAATAGATATAATTTAAAGTAAAATAATTATTATAGATATAAAAAGGTATAAAAAGCTAAAAATAATATAGCCTAAAAATTAAAACTAGATTATAATTATTTAGGTAATTAATATAAAAAGCTAATTAATTTTATTATTTATTATTAATATAAATTAATATTATTTTATTAATTAATATTAAGAAAATAACCTTTTAAATAATTAAGTTATTATAATAACCTAAAATAATTAAATTAATAATAAGATTAATCTTAAGTAATTTAAATACTTTAATTAATATATAATTAATTAATTAATTAATATTTATTATCTCTTAATCCTTAATAATTATAAAAGTTATTACTTTATTAAATTTAAGAGATATTATAAAGAGAATAAGATTATTAAGCTTTATATATTATTTTATTTATTTTATTTACTTTAGCTCCTTAATATTAAGTATTTTAATATATTTAAGAATATTTATAATTAAGAAATAAAATATTTAATTAAATACTTTATAATTTATATTTTAAAGATTAAATTCTTTTTAATTTTTTATATTATATTATAAGTTATTATAATAAAATAAAATATTAAGGGGTTTTTAAAGGAATTAAATATATTTCTCTTAATATAGAAAATATAATTTTTATACTTAATATATAGCTATATATATTAATATCGATTCAAGAGGTAATTAAATTATTAACCCTTTAGGTCTTAAGGACCTTAAAGATTATACTTAAGGCTATATTTTAATCTAAATACCTTAAAAGATAACTTAAAAAATATAAAAATAGCTCCCTAGAGTTAATTTTAAGAGCCTTAAAATCTCTTATTAAGGGAATAAAGGTAATTATATATAAGAATACCTTATTAAGATCTAAGAATTAAGACCTTTAATAAATAAATAATATATTAAATTAATACTAAAGGGTAAAAAAGACCTAATTATAGAAAAGAGAGGTAATAATAATAAAAAAAGAAAAATAAATAATTAATTAAATAGATATTAATATATAAATAATAATTAAATTATTAAGGAGTAATAATTAAAGAAGGTTAATATAATTAAGGGTTTAATATTATAATATCTATAATAAGCTTAATTATTATATAAGAATCTATTAAGTAATAATTAAGATATCTAGAGAAGAGTATAATAAGTAATTTAATTAATTAATTAATTTATTATATTTTTATTATCCTTAGTTTATATTATTATTTACCTTATTAACTATTATTTATTGCGTCTCTATATAATATTTTATTATTAGCCTAAAGTAAGGGGACTAACTTATGGGCTTAATAGTCACGTAACCCGCGGGCCTATATAATAGGTACTTATAGAAGGAGCATTTTAAGGCTTTTATTAAGCCCTAGCTTTAATTAAATATATTATCTTCGACCTTATATTATACTTTTTTATAAACTATATATATTATATATCTCAATTATAAATTTAGCTAATAATATTTTAATTAAATAGATCTCTTTTACCTATTAAGGCCTCTACCTCTATATAATTATCCTTTTAAATTACTAAACCTCTAACTCTATCTTAATCCCCTAAAAACTAACCCCTCTAGACCTCCTTTTTAATATCTTTAAATTAACTATAGAGCTTAATATATTATTATATAGATATTTAGGTATTTTATATTATATTAAGATAGATAATTAGTATTATATACTATATAGTATAGGTATTAATATTAAGATCCTAGAGGAACCTTATTTCTTAGTTATTAAGCTCCTAGCCTTACTCTAGCTTCTCTATAAGGCAATATAATAGATTTAGCTCTCTATTAACCTACCTATATAAGGTAAGGTAATAAAATACTAATAGAAATTAAAGTATAATAATAATCTTAACCCTAAAGATTATAAAGTCGATATAATATTTATCCCTAAAGTATAAGGTCTTATATTAAATATACTTAAGGAACCTATTATTAGCTCTTTCTTTAAGTTATTATTATATATTAATAAGTATATCTAGTAATATATTATTAAGCTTTTTATCGCTATATAGGGGTAGGGTCCTATAGGACCTAATTATATTGCCTATATTATTTAGTTAAAGGTTTAATCGCGGAGCTTTTATTATTATTATATTAATAATTATTCTATTAGAATTATTTAATAAGCTAATCTTATTAGTCATTAAGGGTTAATAATTAGAAGATTAAATTAGAAGAATTAATAATAGCTCCCCTTAGGGTTTTTCTACTCTCTATTTAATTAAGAGATAGCCTATTTATTTAGAATAGAGTTAATTAAGTAAGGCCGCTAGTATCTCTAGCTCTTCTTCTTAGAGAGTTTATTGAGGCTAATAGCTAGTATCTCTAGCTATTTTTTTTAGAGAGTATATTAAGGTAGGAAGCCTTACCATTAAATTATCTAGCTATTTATTATAAATAGCTTAACTTAATAGATTATAGTATTATTACGGCTATATATAATATAGTAATAACGCTTACTAATATAATATACTAAGATCCCTAGTCTAGGTATAGGCCTTTATTGTTTTAATTATTAATAAATATTAGGCACCTTTAATTACCTTTATGGGCTATAATAAAGTTAAGAATATTAATATTTTTATAATAATTTCTAATTTAGAGGTTAAAAAAAGTAATTATTTTGCTTATTTAATTATTTTGCTTATTATATATATTAACTTAAATCATAAAATATAAAAGATTAAATAAAGCTTAACCTTTAATAATAAATCTAATTTATAATTATTTTATAAGATTTTCTATTTAATTTTATAAGGTTTAATATATTTATAATTAAGTTTTTTATTTTATTATTTTATTATAATATTTTTTATTAAATAGACTATATCTCCCTTTAAAAAGGTTAATCTCTTAATCCTTTTCTTATAATATAATTACTTATTTTATTTCTAATAAATTCTAATTTAATCCTTATCTCTTTATATAGGTTCTTTAATTACTAATAAAGATTACTTTAGGGTTAATAATTATATCTTAGGCTTATCTATAAGTATCTAGGGTAAATTTAAAGTTAGTATAAGCTAAAGTATTCTTTATATTTTTATTAATTACTATATTATAGGCTAGCTATATAGCTAATAGCTTCTTAACTTAATTATTCTATTTATAATTAATATAATACTAAAGGTATTATTTTAATATTTAATTTATCTATTTTATTTATCTATTAATCTCCTTATAGTATACTATAGAGAGCTTATAGTTAATTCTAAGGTATTTAGTTAATCCTTATTAGAATTTAGATATAAAGGGTAGCCCTTAATCTAAGATAATCTTAAGAGGTAGCTTATATATCTTAGCAATATTATAATAAAAGAGATATATAAATTCTTCTATATTTATTAATTTACTATAGGGGATAAAATAGGAAAATTTTATAAGTCTATTTATAATAATAAAAATATTATTATAAAAGTTTCTAGTAATTAATTCTTTTAATAAAGGTAATTTAATAATAAAATCTATAGTAATTAATTCCTAAGGTTATTATATAACCGGGAGTAGCTATAATTTCCTATAGAGTCTATAATATTATACCTTTATTTTTATATAAGTTATAATATACTTAATAAGTAAGATAATTAAATAAATAAAATAATTAAAAATCTTAACCCTTAAGATAGAAATCGCAATAAAATTACTATAAATTATTTAATTAATTAAAGCTATTTACTATACTTTTCCCTAGATATCTTAATTACTACCTAATAGATCTTTATATTATACCTAGGCTTACTATAGATATTATAATACTAAATACTTAATTATATTAACCTCCCTTAATTATTACTCTTTAATAATTTAGCTACTACCTATATATTAATATCTATTTAATTAATTATTTACCTTTCTTCTTCTATTATTATTACCTCTTTTTCTATAATTAAGTTCTTTTTACCCTCTAATATTAGCTAAATATCTTATTTACCTTTTAAAGGTCTTTATTTTTAAATCTTAATAAGATATTCTTATATATTATTACCTTTATTCCCTTAATAAAAGACTTTAAAGTATTTAGAATTAACTCTAGGGAGCTATTATAATACCTTTTAATTTATCTTTTAAGGTATTTAAACTAAGATCTAGCCTTAAGTATAATCTTTAGGGTCCTTAAGACCTAAGGGATAGAGGGTTTAACCCCCTCTTTAATAGGTATTAAAGTCTATAACTATATATTAAGCTTTAAGATTATAATTTCTAGGTTAAAAGGAATAAAGCTAACTCCTTTAAAAGCCCCCTTAATATTTCTTTTATTATAATAGCCTTATATATTATATAGAAGGCTAGAAAAAACTTAATCTTTAAAATATAGGTTATAAAGTATTTAATTAGATACTTTATTTCTTAGCTATAAGCTCGCTTTAATATATTAAAGTACCTAATATTAAGGGGCTAAAGTAAATAAAATAAATAAGGTAATATATAAAGCTAGATAATCTTCTTTTCCTTATAATATCTCTTAAATTTAATAAAATAATAATTTTTATAGCTATTAAGGATTAAAAGATAATAGTAATTATTTAATCGCTTAGCTATATATTAATTAAAGTATTTTAGCTATTTAAGACCGGTCTTATTATTAATCTAGTTATTTTAGGTTATTATAATAGCTTAATTACCTAAGAGGTTATTATCTTAATATTAATTAATAAGGTAATATTAGCCTATATTAATAATAAATAATTAAATCGCCTAACTTTCTATATTAATCGCCTAAATAACTATAATCTATTCTTAGTTTCTAGGCTATATTAATTTTAGCTTTAAATACCTTTTTAAACCTATAATAATTATTCCGCTTATAATTATATCTATAAGAAAGCTAATCTTATTAAAGTTATAGAGATTATTTAATTAGATATTATACTTCACGATTATATTTACTATAAATTAAAATTAATTATAGATAATAATTAGATCTTTATATTTAACTCTCTAATAGTTATATTTCCGAAAAAAATATATCTTAAGGTCTAGATATCGCCTAATAAAATTATAAGCCTAATATACGCTAATAGGTAATATATCGCGGTCGGTAAATAATTAAATAGTTATTTCTTTAATACTATAAAACTAAGGGGGAAATCCTCGCGAATTTAAGTTAAGAATAAAATAAATAAAGATCTTTTCCTCTAGATTAAATAGCTTATATAATTTAGGGATAATATTAGCTTAAGCTTAAATATCTTAATTATAGTTAAAGAGATTACTATAGTTAACTTTATAGATTCTTATAGCTTACTAGAGACTTAAGTTTAAGGTATTTTAATAGGCCTAAAAGGTAAGAAAAATTCTAGCCTCTCTATTTCCTTCTAATATATTAGGTAATTAAGAATTAATTAATTAAATAATAATAATATAAATTAAGGGATTTTTAATTATCTCACTTATCTAATTATCTCACTTATTAAATATATTATATATTTATGATTTATATTACTATTTCCTTTATATTAGGAAATATAAATATTATCTTAATTTATTCTAGGGTTTTATTAATTCCTTAATATCTATATAGCTAATATTTATATATTTTATATATAAGGTTATATTATAGTTTATCTAAGATTTATTATTTTCCTATTTTCTTATTATTTAGGAGTTATTTATTATACTTTAGGATTTATTTTAATAATAGATTACCTTATTCTATTATATAAATTACTTTATTAATCTAGAAGGGTATTTTCATAGTTTATATAATAAGCCTTTACTTAAGGTATCCTTTTAAGGTATATTATAGTAATTATTTATTTACTTTAACCTTCCCTATATTAAGGTCTAATTATCTATTAATAATATTAGCTCTTTTATTCTCTTTTCCCTTTATATAGATTATAATATAATTAAATTTTAAGAGGTATTTAATATAATATAGCTATTAGCTACTTAATTCTCTAATAATAATAAAGTATAAGATATTTTTATAATCTATATAGACCTTAATTTAATAGGGGCTTTTAATAAAGTAATATTAGAATTCCTTAAAAATATTAATAATAGCGAGGAATTCTTTATTATATATAAGGTAATTAAGTTCTACTCTATATAGCTTATAGAAGTAAATATAATTAAATATAGAAGTCCCTTATTATTTTATTATTTAATTTAGGCTCCTAATATAAAGTCTAAAGTATCTATTTTTAGCTTAATTAATTAAGATAAATTAAATATCTTAAGGATTAATTTACTTAAGATAAATTCCTTAATCTTATTAAAAGCTTCTTATACTTTATTCCCTATTATAAATAATATATCCTTTTTTATTAAATCGGTTAATAATATTATAATCTTTCTAAATTTCTTAAAGAATTTATAATAATAATTAATAAAACTTAAGAAGGCTTATATTTCCTTAATATTTATTAATTCCTTTTAATCTTTAATTACTATAACCTTCTTAAGGTCTATATATATCTTATTATAAGAGATAATATATCTAAGAAATTCTACTTCTAAGGTATAGAATTTATTTTTCTTAGGTTCTATTAATAAATTAATATCTTATAGTATTTATAATACCTTATAGATATATTCTATATATTCTTTTTTTATTTTAAAAAAAATAAAGATATTATTTAGGTAATATATAATAAATATATCTAGGTATTCTTATAATATATTATTAATTATTTATTAAAATATAGTAGATATATTATTAAGTCTAAAAAGTATAATAAGGTATTTAAATACTCTTTATTTAATATAAAAGTAGTTTTTTATTTATATCCTTCTTTAATTTAAATAAAGTTATAAGCCCCTTTAAGATTAAGTATAATAAAATACTTTATATTAAATAATTAATCCTTTAGTTTATTAAGTAAGGGTAATAATATATAGTTTTTAACTATAATAATATTAAGTACCCTAAAGTCTATATAAAGTTATTATTTATTATTTTTCTTTAAGATAAATATAATAAGGTATTTAATAGGTAATTTACTTTCCTTAACATATCCTTTCTATATTATATCTTTTATATATTCCTTTAATATTAATAATTATATTATATTAAATAAATAGAGTTTATTAAAATTAAGTTATTTCCTATTAATAAATTTAATCTCTAAATTATAATATATATATAGTAATAGGCTAATCTTAAGTTCTTCTATAAAGAATCTCTTATAGATTTAGTATTATTATAGGATATTCTTAAGTTATTTATCCTATAGCTTCCTCTTAATTTATTTAAGGTTCTTTTCTAGTTTATAGAATTATTCTATAATATTTATAATTATTTATTAGTTTTATTATTTCTATCCTTTATATTATTTATATTATATCCCTTTAGGTAGAGAAATATCTTATATTTACCTTTTCTTAATTTCTCTATTATTTTAAATAAAAGTTTAAAATCTTATATTTAATAAATTATTATCTCCCTAATAAAGTCTCTCTTTATTAAAAAAGATTACCTAGCTAATTTATTAATTAAGATATAAATTAAACCTATATAACTATAGGTACTTAAATACTAAATAATATCCTAATATAGATATAATATTAAATAAGATTCCTTAATTTTTTCTATTAATAAAGTCTATAAGGTAATTAATCTTATATTTAATAATCCTATTATTATAATTAAACCTTTCTCCTTCTAGATTATATATTAAATAAAGATTCTTTTTATACCTCTATAATAATTTAAGTTTATTTATTATTATTAAATTAAAATAATTTTATTTAACTCTATTATCTACTAAAGTATTTATTTATTCTCTCTTAACTTATATTTATATTTTAAAGTATTTTAATTATTAATTATATATAGTTATATATAGAGCCTTTTATAGAAATTATTTCTATTTTTATCTACCTATAGCTCTATAATAGATAGATATCTTAGTTTTTTAAGGGTATCTTTCCTAGATAGTCCTTATTATATTTATTATTATTATAGGCTTTATAGTTATATTTATTATCTTAGCTATAGAGTAATTCTTAATATTATTATCTTTCTTTAGCACCTAAGTCTATTAAAGGTATCCTTAACTTAATAAGGTATTCTATATACTTCTATAGCGTAATATCTTCCTATATAAGTAAAGTTCTAAGGTACTATTATTATTAAAGGTATTATTCTTAATCCTCTATTATGCCTCCTATTTATATAGGGGTATAAAAGCCTTCTTTTATTATCTTAATAATCCTATTTAGGGTAACTCCTCTTTCTTTATGATCTTACTTTATTCTTAATTCTATTCCTTCTACCTATATAAGGGTATTTATAAATTATTCTAGAGATATAGTTTATTATTATAATAAGTAGAATTAAAGTTATATTACTTTAATTCCCTTATATTATGTTATGGATGCACGGCTAAAGAGGTATAGTTGCTAGGTAGGCGCAATAGTTGATTGATGACTGAAGCTTAATGGGATCAAGCTTGGCTAAGCCCCTCTGAAAGCATAAAGACTTGTCCGTGAGACTGGCCTAAAAGAGCCCAGTCACGTGGATCCCTTTGAACCTCTGTTCACCATAAAGCGCCGTAACATATTATTACTTTATATAATAATCTTCTATTTTATATAAAAAGTAAGGTTATATATTTAGCTATAAGAGGGGATAGAGAAATAGTCTTATTCCCTCTTCTTTTATAGATATATTTTATAGCGGTAGTCTCTATATAAAACCTATATAATCTTATAGTATTATAGGTATCCTAATAATATCTTATTATTATTATATAGGTTATATTAAGGCTCTAGTAAATAGGGGTTTAATACTATCTCTTTATAGTAAGCTTAAATATAGATATCTTCTATATCCTCTACCTTTTATTATTCCCGAGCTAGTTAAATATATATATTAATATTACTATTTTAGTAAATATTTCTTATTTATTAATCTAAATATTATAATCTTTATTCTATATCTATTAATAATATTTAATATTTCGCTATATCTCCTTAAGTTCTTATTATACTTATTATATTAGCTATTCTAGGAGTATATAATTATTTTAAGCTATTAGCCTTATAAGCTATTATATCGCTAGGTAGCTTTAAGGATTATTTTCTTATAGCTATTATTATTAATTATCCCCTTATTCTTAAGTTTTAATAATAATACCTAAGATAATCTATTATTATCTTATAGGTTTCTTTTATTAATAATAATATCAATAAAAGACCTCTTTAATAATATTTATAGGATATAGATCTATATAATATAGTGCCTTCTATAGGTAATATTATATTCTACTTCTTCCTTTCTTAGGTATATATATTAGCTAGATATATTAATTTCTCCTTTATATAGTCTAGACTTATTATAGCTACTTTATACTATAGTGATAGTTCTTATTATTTATATTATTATCTAGTTATTCTATAAGTAAATAAAGTTTATTTATTTCTTACCTTTCGGGAGTATTTATTACTTCTATTCTTTCTTTAATTAATACCTTCCTTTAGTAATATCTTTTACCTTCTTCCTATAGGTATCTACCTTATAATTAAGTTTATAGTAATAAAAGTACTTAATTAGTTTTTAGGTATATTATATAGCTCTTAATACTATAGGTCTAGCTTTAATATTATATAAGGTATTATAATACCTTTTCTTACCTTAATTTATATTAAAGCAAGAAGTATTAAATTAGCTATTATTAATTTTTAGGTTTTATAGTTTCTTCTATAAGAACTATTAATTATCGATCTTAATTACCTTATTAATATAATTAATAAGGTTATTAGGCCGGTCTTCCTTATAGAGTTTAGCTTATACCTCTTTTTTAAGTCTATTAAAAAATATTAAGGGCTCTTAATTCTATAAGAGTTTTAAGGCGAGTTAGAGATATTTTATCCTATATTTAGATATAAATTAAATCTATTTAAGGGTCTTAACCTCTCTTTTAGCTTATCCCCTTTTATTAATATAAGAAACTGAGCTCTTATGTAAGCTGCCGAGAAAGGCTGCTTAGTTAGCAAGATTACTAAGCAGTAAATTAAGCTAAAGGCAGGAAAAAGAACCTACTTAATAAGCGGCTTAGTAAGCTACTTAGTAAGCTAGAAAAAGTGGGGCTAGGTAAAGATAGCTTATATAAGCTAGAAAGAGTCTTAGAAGGAAGAGTATAAATTAAAATAATTAAAGGCCTAAGTTCTAAATTCTAGAGAAGAGAGAGAAGTCGCTATTATATAACCCTATAGTGCGAATAGTGCTAATAGCACTATATTACACTATAGAGGTTAAGCTCTTAGAGAGCTTAAGCTCTTAAAGGGCTTAAGCCTTTATAGAGTATAAGCTCTTACAATTAATTATTTTAAAAGCTTATTAAAGCGCAGCCTTAAAGGTATTATAATCTAAATAAATATTAATAATCTAAAGTAAAAGGTTAATAAAGGGTATAATAAGGTATTCCTTTATAATAGGCTTAAACTATATTATAATATACTTAATTAATCGCCCTATAATATATTATACCTTATTAGATATTAAGGTAAATTATATTAAGTAGTATATTATAAAAGCCCTTAGCTAAATAAGAAATAAAGGTAGCTTATATATTATTTTATTAAAGGGTTTAAATAGATTTAGCTTAAGGATTTCTCTTATATCTTTACTATTTATAATAGTGACTATAAGGTTATTAATTATCTAAGTATTATTTAGATATTATTTATTTTAAACTTACTAAAAGTTAGTTATTTATTCTATAGTTATATAGAGGTTATTTATTTTAGTATTTATAATAATAATCTAGGCTTTAAGCTACTTAACCTCTTTATTATTATTACTAGAGCTAGAAGTATCTTCTATCTATATATTAATTAAGTTAATTAGGGTAAGCGCGATAGATATAGGTAGGCCCTATTATTACTAATTATTTATAGGGGTGGCGGGAGTAGCTATTATATTTAATATTATTTAAGGTAATATAAATAATCTACTAAATAAAAGCTATTAATATATAATAGTATAGTTAGATCTAAGGGATAAATTCATTATATTAGGTTTATATTAGTAATAGGGATAATTATATATTTTAAATAAAGGGTATTATTATATCTAGTAATATACTTAAGGGTATTAAGTATAATTAAGTTATATTAATAGCTAGGGTAGTAGCTATATAAAAAAGTGCAATAAATATATTCTATATACTTATATAGTTTTATTTAGACCGACCGTTCTAAGGTTTAGTCTAGGGTAGGACTAATATTCCTATCGCTTAGTCCTAGGACCGTTAAGGATAAGGTTTAGTCCCCTCGGTCCCTACTTAGTTAGGTCGTTCTACTAGGCTTCCCCGCCTAGCCTATATTATAGCCGTGACAGCTTCTATATAAGAAAGTATAATAAGTGCGTTTTATATACTTAATATTAACCTAGATCGTGAGGATTACTTAGTAATCCTATTAATCTAGATTACCTAAATTATAGTATAACCTAGGTAATCTAGTTATAATTAGTTATCCTAAGGGTCTGCTTATATTATATATTAGTAGCTTTTTCTGGGTCGTGATATAAAGGTAGATAAAGGTTACTAATACCTTAATAAAGCCTTAAATTAAAAGAGATAACCTTAAGAGATTAAGAAATTAAGGTAACTAAAAGTAATTAATATAATATAACTTTATAAATTTAACTATACTTTTTTAATATTATTCCCTTAGAAATTCCTAAATATTATAATAAGCTTAATATTAATAATTATTAATATTATTTTAATAACGTATATAATGAGCGAGTGGGACACTCAAGTGAGTGGGACACCTATACTGTGCACTAAAACCTTAAACTTTAAAGCTAAATAAAAACTCTAATAAAATAGATAGAAGCTTAAAAAGACCTCTTTTAGCTATTTAACCTATAAGTAAACTATATATAATTTTCTTAGAATTTTTAAAAAATTCCTTTATAGAGAAATAGCTATTTATATAGTATGAATAAGGATATTCTATAGATAGTTATAAGGCATTTACCCTAGAGCCTTCATAAAATTCTAAAAAATATATATAGGCTTACTAAGCTAACTTTTAACTCCTAGCTATTTTAACCCTAGCTTGATTTTCCTAGAATTATTTAAAGTACTTTTTAAATAAGGTATAAATACTAAGAAATTTTAAAGTGTCCCACTCGCTTGAGTGTCCCATTTATTATAGCTATAATAAGAGCCAGGCGGGGAAACACGGTAGAAATACCTTAACTAAGCTTAGGGCTAAAGGGACTAAGCGTCGCCTATATCGGTCTAAGGACCGAGCCTTAAGAATATCGGTCTTACCTTAGACTAAAGAATAGGGGCATTAGTCTTACTATTAAACCTTAAGTATATAGAATATACTTATTATACTTTCTTATATAATAGCTACTTTAGCTATTAATATAATTTAGTTATACTTAATACCTTTAGGTATATTACTAGATATAATACTTTATTTAAGTTTATAATATAACCTTCTTTATTATTAATATAAACCTAATATAATTAATTTATCCCTTAAGAATCTAATTATACTATTATATATTAATAGCTCTTATTTAGTAGATTACTTATATTACCTTAAATAATATTAAATATAATAGCTACTCTTATAACCCCGCGAATAATTAGCAATAGGGCCCGCTTATACCTATTACGCCTACTCTAATTAACCTAATTAATATAGAGATAGAAGATACTTCTAGCGCTAGTAATAATAATAAGGAAATTAAGTAACTTAAGGCTTAAATTATTACTATAAATATTAAAATAAATAATCTCTATAAACTATAGAAAGAATAGCTAACTCTTAATATATTTAGAATAAATAATATATTAATAATATAGAAATAATTAATAACCTTATAAATACTACTATAAAAGGTAAAGATATAGGAGAAATCCTTAAATTAAACCTATTAGAATTATTTAATAGAACCTTATATAGACTATAGATATTCCTTACCTAAATACGCGCCTTTATAATTTATTACCTAACTTAATTTACTATTAAGCCTAATAAGGTCTAATATACTATAGGATACCTTATAAAATATACTACCGCATAATTTAAGCTAATAATAAAAGAATACTTTATAACCCCTTTATTAACCTCTCGCTATAGATTATTAACCTTTATATTAATTATAATATATTTAAAGGAGCCTTTCGCTAGGCCTTTAGAACTATTAATAAAAAGGTATAGGCCGGATAAGAAATTAAGGCACTTAAATAAACCTAATCTACTTTAGAATATAGAATAAAGTACCTCTAATTAATATCTAAGCTACTATAGGATTAAGACGCTTTAATATCGCTCTTCTTTAATAGACTTAAGAAGGATATCTAGGCCGAGCTATATAAAGAAGATAGGCCTAGGACCCTTATTAATTATATTGGAAAGGTAATTAAGATTAATAATTAATAGTTCTTATAGAAGAAACTATAAAATCTAAGAATTAATAACTATAAGGCTAATACCCCTTACTTTAACCCGAACTAAGGTAGGAAGAGGTATTATAATACCTTATATAGTATTAAAGCTAGACCTATAATATTAAGGGCTATATAATATAATAAGAAATTAATTAAGTACTTCTATTACTATAAACCTAACTATAAGGCGAATATATATAAGAAGAAGGTATAAGATATCGCTAAAAGGAAATATTAGCTAGAGAAATACTAGAGATAATAGCTACTTCTAAAAGGTAAAAAATATATAAGCTATACTTATTAATAGGGTGATATATAGATAGCGATCTAAATAACTAAAATTATTATAATAATATAATCTAATTATAACCTAATTATAGCCGCATTAAGATAAGTAATTATACTATATGCCTAGGTATATTTAGCGGAAGAATAAATAAAGTATAATATCGCTTATAGATTATACTATAAGGAATATATATAAGGTTATACTACCCCAATAAGAGGATATATTAATATTATTATAAGTATTTAAAACCCCTAGGATAAAGTTAATTAAACCTAGATCCCCCTACCTAAATTAATAAAGAAGGAAGAAGATATAGAAGGATAAAAAGTCAGACTTAGATAAATTACTATTATAATAATATAACCTAATAAATACTATAAACCTATAAACTATAGTAATTACTTAATAGGTATAGTAATATAAAGAGAACTTAAGTTAATCTAATAATAATATAGTTATCGCGAATAATAGATATAATAAAATATTAAGCGATACTAGCAGATATAAGATAAGGACTATAATATTTAGACTAATAAATAAGGAATATATTATTAAAATAGTAGTACTAATATATATATCTAATTAGCCTAGGAATAATAGAAAGTAAAAGATATAGAAGATATCTATATCTAAGCCTATTATAAAGAAGTAACGCTAAACCCCTATCTACTAGAGCCCTAGTATAACTTATATAGCGACGATAGGATATTATTAGGATACCTATAATACTATAAAATCGCATAGGTCTCCTATAGAGACTATTACTATAAGGTATACCTATATAAGAAAAGGGAATAAGATTATTTTTCTATCCCCCTCTTATAACTAAATATATAACCTTACTTTTATATAAAGTAGAAGACTATCGCGTTAAATAATAATATAAAGGAATTAAAGTAGCACGACTTTAATTCTACCTATTATAATAATAAACTATATCCCTAGAGTAATTTATAAGTACCTTTATTTAGGTAGGAGGAGTAAAGCTAAGAATAAAATAAGATAATAAAGAAAGAAAAATTACCTTAGATAGGATTATTAGGATAATAGAAGAAGGCTTCTATACCTCTATATAGATAGGAGGCATAATAGAGGACCGAGAATAATACCTCTAGTAATAATATATTAGAGCTTTACTTATATAGGAAGAAACCGCGCTATAAGAGTATATAGAATACTTTATTAGGTTAAGGATACTATAGATAGATCTAGGCGCTAAAGAAGAGTAGCGATACTAAGAATTACTCTATAGCTAAGATAATAAGTATAACTATAAGGCCTATAATAATAATAAATATAGTAAGGACTATCTAGGAAGGATACTATTAAAAAACTAAAGGGCCTACCTATTATAGAGCTATAGGTAAAAGAAAAAAGGAAATAATTTCTATAAAGGGCTCTATATATAACTATAAATAGTTAATAGCTAAAATACTTTAAACTATAAATATAAGTTAGGGGAGAATAGCTAGATACTTTAATAGATAGCGGAGTTAAGTAGAATTACTTTAATTTAATAATAGTAAATAGGCTTAGGCTACTATAGAAATATAAAAAGGATCCTTATTTAGTATATAACCTAGAAGGAGAAAGGTTTAATTATAATAATAGGATTATTAAATATAAGATTAATTACCTTATAGTCTTTATTAATAGAAAAAACTAAGGAATCTTATTTAATATTATATTTATATTAGGATACTATTTAGTGCTTAAGTACCTATAGTTATATAGGTTTAACCTATATCTCGATTAGCGGACTAGCTAGGTAATCTCCCTTAATAAAGAGATACCCCCTAGGGAGATAATAACTTATTAGATAAGAGATCTTAAACTTCTACTAAAGATAATAGAGAAGTTATCACGGCCATAATAAGGGTCAGGCGGGGATACACGGCAGAAAACACTCTAACTAAGCCTAGGACTAAAGGGACTAAATATCGCATACATCAGTCTAAGGACCGAGCTTTAAGGATATTAATCCTACCCTAGACCGATAAACTAGAATATTAGTCCTCTCCCTAAACCTTAAGTATATAGAATATACCTATTATACTTTCTTATATAGTAGCTACCTTAGCTATTAATATAACTTAATTATACTCTATACCTTTAAGTATATTATTAGATATAATACTTTATTTAAGTTTATAATATAATATTCTCTATTATTAATATAAACCTAATATAACCGGTTTATCGCTTAAGAATATATATAATCATTATATATTAATAGCTCTTATTTAGTAGATTACTTATATTACCTTAAATAATATTAAATATAATAGCTACTCCTATAACCCCTATAAATAACTAATAATAAGGCCCGCCTATGCCTATTACGCCCGCTTTAATTAACCTAATTAATATAGAGATAGAAGACGCTTCTAGCGCTAGTAGTAATAATAAGGAGGTTAAGTAACTTAGAGCTTAGATTATTACTATAAGTACCGAGATAGATAATCTCCACAAAACTATAGAGAGGATAGCTAACTTTTAGTATATTTAGAATAAATAATATATTAATAATATTAAAATAATTAATAACTTTATAATTATTATTATAAAAGGTAAAGATATAGGAGAAATCCTTAAGCTAAACCTACTAAAATTATTTAATAGAACCTTATATAGACTATAGATATTCCTTACCTAGATATACGCTTTTATAACCTATTACTTAACCTAATTTACTATTAAGTCTAATAAGGTCTAATATACTATAGGATACCTTATAAAGCACGCCGCTATATAGTTTAAGCTAATAATAAAAGAGTACCTTATAACCCTATTTATTAACCTCTCGCTATAGACTATTAACCTTTATATTAATTATAATATATTTAAAGGAGCCCTTTATTAGGCCTTTAGAACTATTAATAAGAAGGTATAGGCTAAATAAGAAATTAAGGTATTAAGATAAACCCGATCTACCTTAGAGTATAGAATAAAATACCTTTAGTTAATATCTAAGCTACTATAGGATTAAGACGCTTTAATATCGCTCTTCTTTAATAAGCTTAAGAAGGATATCTAGGCCGAGCTATATAAAGAAGATAGGCCTAAGACCCTTATCGATTATATTGGAAAGGTAATTAAGATTAATAACTAATAATTCTTATAAAAGAAACTATAAAACCTAAGAATTAGTAACTATAAGGCCGATACCCCTCGCTTTAACTTAAACTAAGGTAGGAAGAGATATTATAATACCTTATATAGTATTAAAGCTAGACCTATAGTATTAAGAGCCGCGTAATATAATAAGAGATTAATTAAGTACTTCTATTATTATAAACCTAACTATAAGGTAAATATATATAAAAAAAGGTATAGGATATCGCTAAAGGAAAATATTAATTAGGAAAGTATTAAGAATAATAGCTACTTCTAGAAGGTAAGAAATATATAAACTATACTTATTAATAAGGCGATATATAAATAGCGATCTAAATAATTAAGACTATCGCGATAATATAATCCAGCTATAACCTAATTATAGCTATATTAAGATAAATAGCTATACTATATATATAGGTATACCTAGCGGAAGAATAAATAAAGTATAATACCACTTATAGACTATACTATAAGGAATATATATATAAGGTTATACTACCCCTAATAAAAAGATATATTAATATCGTTATAAATATTTAAAACCCCTAAGATAAAGTTAATTAAACCTAAATCCCCTTACCTAAATTAGTAAAAAAGGAAGAAGATATAGAAGGATAGAGAGTTAGATTTAGATAAGTTATTATTATAGTAATGCGACCTAATAGATACTATAAATCCATAAACTATAGTAATTACTTAATAGGCGCAATAGTATAAAGAGAACTTAAGTTAATCTAATTTTAATGCGATTATTATAAATAATAGATATAATAAAATATTAAGTAATACTAGCAGATATAGGATAAAGACTATAGTATTTAGACCGATAAATAAGGAATATATTACTAAAATAATAGCACTAATATATATATCTAATTAACTTAGGAATAATAGAAAGTAAAAGATATAGAAGATATCTATATCCAAGCTTACTATAAAGAAATAGCGCTAAACCCCTATCTATTAGAGCCCTAATATAACCTATATAGCGATAATAAGATATTATTAAGATACCTATAATACCACGAGATTATATAGGTCTCCTATAGAGACTATTACTATAAAATGCACCTATATAAAAAGAGGGAATAAGATTATTTCCCTATCCCCCTCTCCTAATTAAATATATAACCCTATTTATTATATAAAGTAGAAGACCATCGTATTAAATAATAATATAAAGGAATTAAAATAATATAATTTTAATTCTATTTATTATAATAATAAACTATATCCCTAGAGTAATTTATAAGTACCCTTACTTAAGTAGGAGAAGTAAAGCTAGGAATAGAATAAGATAATAAAGAAAGGGGAGCTACCTTAAATAGGATTATTAAGATAATAAAAGAAGGCTTTTATGCCCCTATATAGATAAGAGGTATAATAAAGGACCGAGAATAATACCTCTAATAACGATAATATATTAAAACTTTATTTATATAGGAAGAAACCGCGCTATAGAAGTATATAGAATACCTTATTAAGTTAAAGATGCCTTAGATAGATCTAGGCGCTAAAGAAGAATAATAATACTAAAAACTACTCTATAGTTAAGACGATAAGTATAACTATAAGGCCTATAATAATAGCGAATATAATAAAGACTATTTAGAAAGGATATTATTAAAAAACTAAGATATCTACCTACTATAGAGCTATAGGTAGAGGAAAGAAGGAAATAATTTCTATAAAGGGCTCTATATATAACTATAAATAATTAATAATTAAAATACTTTAAACTATAAATATAAATTAAGGGAGAATAATTAAATACTTTAATAAATAATAGAGCTAAATAGAATTACTTTAACCTAATGACGGTAAATAAGCTTAAGCTACTATAGAAATATAAAAAGGATCCTTATTTAATATATAACCTAAAAGGAGAAAGGTTTAATTATAATAATAGGATTATTAAATATAAGATTAATTACCTTATGGTCTTTATTAATGGAAAAAATTAAGGAATCTTATTTAATATTATACCTATATTAAGATATTATCTAATACTTAGGTACCTATAGTTATATAGGTTTAACCTATATCTTAACTAATAGACTAGCTAGGTGATCTCCTTTAATAAAGAGATACCCCCCTAGGGAGATAATGACTTATTAGATATAAGATCTTAAATTTCTATTAGAGGTAATAGAGAAGTTAAAAAGAGATAAATAAGAGATACCTCTCTACCTAAAGGAATATAATATAAATAATATAATAGAAAGAAATAATAAGATTAATAAATAATTATAAGTATTATAAAGTAATTCTATAAATTAAAAAAGAACCTTAAGTAAATTAAAAAGAAACTATAAAATAAATAGCTTAAGAATATCCTACCGTAATACTAGATCTATAAAAGACTCTTTATAAAAGAACTTAAGATTAATCTATTACTATATATATACTATAACCTAGAAATTAAATTTATCGATAGGAAGTAACCTAACTTTAATAAACTCTACTTACTTAATATAATATAGCTATTAATATTAAAGGAATATATTAAAGAAATAATATAGAAAGGATATATTAAGGAAAGTAAGTTACCTATTAAATACCCTATTATATTTATCCTAAAGAAGAATAGAAAGCTTTACCTTTATATTGACTTTAGAATACTTAATATTATTATAGTTAAAGATTATATACCGCTACCTCTTATTAGCGAGTTAAAGGATTGACTTCTTAGGATAAAGTACTTTATTATACTTAACCTTAAGGGAGCCTATAACTTAATCTAGATTAAGGAAGGATATAAATAGAAAATTACTTTTTATACTAAATATAGATTATTTAAGTACTTTATTATACCTTTTAGACTCACTAATATACCTATTATATTCTAATAAATAATTAATAATATACTATAAAAATACCTAGATATATTTATTATATATTACCTAGATAATATCTTTATCTTCTCTAAAATAGAAAAAGAATATATAGAATATATCTATAAGGTACTATAAATACTATAAGATATTAACTTATTAATAGAACCTAAGAAGAATAAATTCCACGCCCTAGAAGTAGAATTTCTTAGATATATTATCTCTTATAATGAAATATATATAGACCTTAAGAAGGTTATAGTAATTAAAGATTAAAAAGAATTAATAAATATTAAGGAAATATAAGCCTTCCTTAATTTCGCTAATTATTACTATAAGTTCCTTAAATAATTTAGGAAGATTATAGTACTATTAATTAACCTTATAAAGAAAGATAAGATATTTATATTTAGGGATAAGGCGCGAGAAGTCTTCTATATAATTAAGGAATTTATCTTAAGCGAGCTAATACTTAAGATATTTAATTTATCCCGATTAATAGAACTTAAGATAGATACCTTAGACTTTATATTAAGCGCCTAAATTAGATAATAAGACGATAAAGGACTCTTATACCCTATTATATTCTACTCCTATAAGCTATATAGAGTAGAACTTAATTACCCTATTTATAATAAAGAATTCCTTATAATTATTAATATTTTTAAGGAATTTTAATATTACTTTATTAAAAGCCTATATTAGATTAAGGTCTATATAGACTATAAGAATATCTTATACTTTATTACTATTAGAGAATTAAATAGCTAGTAACTATATTATATTAAATACCTCTTAGAATTTAATTATATTATAATCTATATAAAGGGAAAAGAGAATAAAAGAGCTAATACTATTAGTAGATAATTAGACCTCAATATAAGAAAGATTAAAGTAAATAAATAATTATTATAATATACTATAGAAGGATACCTTAAATAGAAACTTATTATATAAATAGGGAAACTAGCACCCCTATTAGAATACCTTAAGATTATCTAAGATTATAGGAAATAAATTATCGACTTTATTGATTATATATAAGGATATAATTACCGTAAAGATAGACTCCTTACGTTTAATAGAAAGATTATTATACCTAATAAAGCTTTTAGAAAGATCTTTAATTATTACTATAATTAGTTCCCTTATAATAGAAACTATAGGCCGATATTTAAAGCTATAAACTATATCTATAATAACTACCTATTTAAGGAGGAAATTTAAGGTATAATATAATACTACTAGAAATATAACCCTAGATAAATACTTAAGGTAACCTATATAGTGGAATAAGGTAATCTACTATTAGAATAAATCTTAGAGTATAATAAGTAACTCCTAGATAATAAGAAAATAGATAAAAAATAAATCCTAGATAAACTATAATATAACCTTATATGAGAGATATATAAATACCCGCTATATAGATATTAAGGAATTAATAAAACCCTAGAATAAGTTAAAATAATATATACTTTTCTTAATATAAAGAAGATAGTTATATAAGCTATAAATGAATGCGATTTATATACGAAAATAAAGGTATAATACTATAAACCCTATGGAAAATTATAATTACTCCCGGTTATATAATAACCCGAGGAATTAATTACTATAGATTTTATTACTAAATTACCTCTATTAAAAGAACTAGCTATTAGAAACTTTTATAATAATATTCTTATTATTATAAATAGACTTATAAAATTTTCCTATTTTATTCTATATAGTAAATTAATAAATATAGAAGAATTTATATACTTCTTCTATTATAATATCGCTAGGATATATAGAGTACCTCTTGAGATTATCTTAGATCGAGAGCTATCCTTTATATCTAAATTTTAATAAGGATTAATTAAATACCTTAGAATTAACTATAAGCTCTCTATAGTATACTATAAGGAAACCGATAGATAAATAGAATAGATAAACTAAATATTAAAATAATACCTTTAATACTATATTAACTATAAATAAAATAATTAGGTTAAGAAGCTACTAGCTATATAATTAGCCTATAATATAGTAACTAATAAAAGCATAAAGACTATATTAGCCTATATTAACTTTAGGTTTACCTTAGATACCTATAGATAAACCTAAAATATAATTATTAACCCTAAAGTAATCCTTACTAGCGACTAGCTAAAGAATCTATATAAAGAAATATAAATAAAACTTAAATTTATTAGAAATAAAATAAGTAATTATATTAATAGAAAAAGGATTAAGGGACTAACCTTCTTAGAGGGAGATATAGTCTACCTTATAATAAAAAATATTATAATAAAATAATAAAATAAAAAACTTAACTATAAGTATATTAGACCCTATAGAGTTAAATAGAAAATCTTATAAAATAACTATAAATTAGATTTATTATTAAAGGTTAAGCTCTATTTAATTTTTTATATTTCGCTATTTAAGTTAATAAAAAATATTATTTAAATTAAGATTAATAATAAATTAAAAGCTAAAGTTAATAGACTAAAAGAATATATTATAGAAGTTATCCTTAATATAGATAAAATTAATAATAAAATAATATATTTTATTAAATAGAAAGATTACCTAGACTTAGAAAATATATAGGAATTATTAGAATACCTCACTAATATATAATACCTTCTAAAGAACTTCTACTAATAATATTAAATATAGACTTATTAAAACCGATAATATTCTAATTAATTAAATTAATAGCCCTAAAAGAGTATACCTTTATAATAATAGATAATTCCTCTTAAAGCTTACCTAACTCCTCTAAGGTATAAAGGCTATACTTAAAAGCCTTATTACCGTATATTTTAAGTAGCCGCTTCTACTTATAGATATAAGTAAGCTTAGCTATTACCTCCTTAAGAGTAGCCTCTACCTTAGCCTCTTTATCCTCTAGGTATTTATACTCTTAGATATTTTTAATACTACTAAAGATTAATTACCTACTAAAAATACCTAAAGGGCGCATTTATAAAAAGAAGCTACTTTAGCCCTATTATATATAACCTTTATATTAATATAATTAAAATAACGGTTAGAATAATTAGAGACTACCTTATAAGATAAGCCTTAATAGAAATAGTAAGTATAGGGTATAATTTTAGAACTAAAAGCCTTAATATAAATAGAAAGACTTTATATTTTAGAAAGCTTATAGAAAGAAGTATATTTAGAAATCTAGCTTAATATCGCATTAGTAATAAGAGAAGATTTTTATAAATTAAAGTTACCTACTAAAAAATACTTAATTGCTAAAGCTAGCCTTAAGGATAAGATTAATAGAGGGGAGACCTTATATTATAGCTATAATAAGGGTTAGGCAGGGATATATAATAAAAAATACTCTAATTAAGCCTAAGACTAAAGGGACTAAATATTATATATATTAATCTAAAGACCGAGCTTTAAGGATATTAGTCCTACCCTTAATTAACGAACTAAAATATTAGTCCTCTCCTTAAACCTTAAGTATATAGAATATACCTATTATACTTTCTTATATAGTAACTACCTTAGCTATTAATATAACTTAATTATACTCTATACCTTTAAGTATATTACTAGATATAATACTTTATTTAAGTTTATAATATAATATTCTCTATTACTAATATAAACCTAATACGACTGGTTTATCCCTTAGGAACATATACGATCGTTATAGAAGTTAGGAAGAGGTAAATAAGAGATATTTCTCTACCTAAAGGAATATAATATAAATAATATAATAGAAAGAAACAATAAGATTAATAAATAATTATAAGTATTATAAAATAATTTTATAAGTTAAAAAAGAACCTTAAGTAAATTAAGAAGAAACTATAAAATAAATAGCTTAAGAATATCCTATAGTAATACTAGATCTATAAAAGACTTTTTATAGAAGAATTTAAGACCGGCCTACTACTATATATATATTATAACCTAGAAATTAAATTTATTAATAAAAAGTAACCTAGCTTTAGTAAACTCTACCTACTTAATATAATATAGCTATTAGTATTAAAGGAATATATTAAAGAAATAATATAGAAAGGATATATTAAGGAAAGTAAGTTATCTATTAGATACCCTATTATATTTATCTCGAAAAAAAATAGAAAGCTTTATTTTTATTGACTTTAGAATACTTAACGCTATTACTATTAAGGATTATATATCGCTACCTCTTATTAATAAGTTAAAGGATTAACTTTTTAGGATAAAGTATTTTACTATATTTAACCTTAAGGGAGCCTATAACTTAATTTAGATTAAGGAAGGATATAAATAAAAAACCGCTTTTTATACTAAATATAGACTATTTAAGTACCTTATTATACCTTTTAGACTTATTAATATACCTATTATATTCTAATAAATAATTAATAATATACTATAAGAATACCTAGATATATTTATTATATATTACCTAGATAATATCCTTATCTTCTCTAAAATAGAAGAAGAATATATAGAATATATCTATAAAGTATTATAAATACTATAAGATATTAATTTATTAGTAGAACTAAAGAAGAATAAGTTCTATACCTTATAAGTAGAATTTCTTAGATATATTATCTCTTATAATAAGATATATATAGACCTTAAGAAGGTTATAGCAGTTAGAAATTAGAAAGAACTAATAAATATTAAGGAAGTATAAGCCTTCTTTAGTTTCGTTAATTATTATCGTAAGTTCCTTAAAAAATTTAAAAAGATCGCGGCACTATTAATTAATTTAATAAAAAAGGATATATTATTTATAATAGGAAATAAGGCATAAGAAGCCTTTAATAAGATTAAGGAATTTATCTTAAGTGAATTAGTCCTTAAGATATTTAACCTATCTCGACTAATTAAACTCGAAATAAATACCTTAGATTTTATATTAGGCGCCTAAATTAAATAATAAGATAATAAAGGACTCCTATATCTAATCGCATTTTACTCCTATAAATTATATAGAGTAAAACTTAATTACTTTATTTATAATAAAGAATTCCTCGCTATTATTAATACTTTTAAGGAATTTCGATATTACCTTATTAGAAGTCCCTACTAAATTAAGGTCTATATAGACTATAAGAATATATTATACTTTACTATTACTAGAGAATTAAGTAGCCGGTAATTACGTTATATTAAATACCTCTTAGAATTTAATTATATTATAATCTATATAAAGGGAAAAGAAAATAGAAGAGCTAATACTATTAATAGATAATTAGACCTTAATATAGGAAAGATTAAAGTAAATAAATAACTACTATAATATACCTTAGAAGGATACCTTAAATAGAAATTTATTATATAAATATAGAAATTAATACCTCTATTGGAATACCTTAAGCTTATCTAAGATTATAGAAGATAGATTATCGATTTTATCGATTATATATAGGGATATAAATACCGTAAAGATAGACTCCTTATATTTAAAGGAAAGATTATTATACCTAATAAAGTTTTTAGAAAGATCTTTAACTATTATTATAATTAATTCCCTTATAATAGAAACTATAGGCTAATATTTAAAGCTATAAACTATATCTATAATAACTACCTATTTAAGAAAGGAATTTAAGGCATAATATAATATTACTAAGAATATAACCCTAGGTAAATACTTAAAATAACCTATATAGTAGAATAAGGTAATCTATTATTAAAATAAATCTTAGAATATAATAAGTAACTCCTAGATAATAAGAAAATAAATAAATAATAAATCCTAGATAAACTATAATATAACCTTATACGCGAAATATATGAACACCCGCTATATAGATACTAAGGAATTAATAAAACCCTAGAATAAATTAAAATAATATATATTTTTCTTAATATAAAGAAAATAATTATATAAGGTATAAATAAATATAATTTATATGCGAAAATAAAGATATAACGCTATAAACCTTACGGGAAACTATAATTACTCTCGGTTATATAATAACCTTAGGATTTAATTACTATAGATTTTATTATTAAATTACCTCTATTAGAAGAACTAGCTATTAGAAACTTTTATAATAGTATTCTTATTATTATAGATAGACTTATGAAATTTTCCTATTTTATCCCCTATAGCGAATTAATAAATATAGAAAAATTTATATACCTCTTTTATTATAATATCGCTAGAATATATAGAGTACCTCTCGAGATTATCTTAGATTAAGGACTACCCTTTATATCTAAGTTTTAATAAGGATTAACTAGATACCTTAGAATTAACTATAAGCTCTCTATAGTATACTATAAGGAGACTAATAAATAAATAAAATAGATAAATTAGATATTAAAATAATACCTTCAATATTATATTAACTATAAATAAAATAACTAGGTTAAGAAGTTACTAGCTATATAGCTAGCCTATAATATAGTAATTAATAAAAATATAAAGATTATATTAGCCTATATTAATTTTAAGTTTACCCTAGATACCTATAGATAAACTTAAAATATAGTTATTAACCCTAAAGTAATCCTTACTAGCGACTAACTAAAGAATCTATATAAGGAGATATAAATAGAACTTAAATTCATTAGAAATAAAATAAGTAATTATATTAATAAGAAAAGGATTAAGGGATTAACCTTCTTAAAGGGAGATATAGTCTACTTTATAATAAAAAATATTATAATAAAATAATAAAATAAAAAACTTAACTATAAGTATATTAGACCCTATAGAGTTAAATAGAAAATCTTATAAAATAATTATAAATTAGACTTATTATTAAAAGTTAAGCTCTATTTAATCTTTTATATTTTATTATTTAAGTTAATAAAAAATATTATCTAAATTAAGACTAATAATAAATTAGAAGCTAAAGTTAATAGATTAAAAGAATATATTATAGAAGCTATCCTTAATATAGATAAAATTAATAGTAAAATAATATATTTTATTAAATAAAAAGACTATCTAGACTTAGAAAATATATAGGAACTACTAGAATACCTTATTAATATATAATACCTTCTAAAGAACTTCCACTAATAATACTAAATATAGGCTTATTAAGACCGATAGTATTTTAATTAATTAAATTAATAGCCCTAAAAGAGTGCGCCTCTATAATAGCGGATAATTCCTCTTAGAGCTTACCTAACTCCTCTAAGGCATAAAGGCTATATTTAAAGGCCTTATTATTATATACTTTAAGTAACTACTTCTATTTATAGATATAAGTAAGCTTAACTATTACCTCCTTAAGGGCGGCCTCTACTTTAGCCTCTTTATCCTCTAGGCGCTTATACTCTTAGATATTTTTCGATATTATTAAAGATTAATTACTTAATGAAAATACCTAAAAAATATATTTATAAAAAGAAGCTACTTTAGCCCTATCGCATATAACCTTTATATTAATATAATTAAAATAATAATTAGAGTAATTAGAAACTACCTTATAGGATAAGCCCTAACGAAAATAATAAGTATAGGGTATAATTTTAGAATTAAAAGCCTCGATATAGGTAGAAAGACTTTATATTTTAAAAAGCTTATAGGAAGAAGTACGCTTAAAAACTCGGCCTAATATCGCGTTAATAATAAAGAAAGATTTTTATAGGGTAGAGTTACCTCCTAAAAATACTTAGTTAATAAAGCTAGCCTTAAGGATAAAACTAATAGAGAGGAGACCTTATATTATAGCTATAATAAGGGCTAGGCGGGGAAATATAATAAAAATACCCTAATTAAGCTTAGGGCTAAAGGGACTAAGCGTCGCCTATATCGGTTTAAGGATTAAGCCTTAAGAATATCGGTTCTACCCTAAACTAAAGAATAAGAGCATCAGTCTTACTATTAAACCTTAAGTATATAGAATATACTTATTATATTTTCTTATATAGTAGCTACCTTAGCTATTAATATAATTTAGTTATATTTAATACCTTTAGGTATATTACTAGATATGATACTTTATTTAAGTTTATAACGTAACCTTCTCTATTGCTAATATAAACCTAGTATAATCGGTTTATCCCTTAGGAATCTAACCGTACCATTATACCACTTGCTTATTATATACGCTAAATCTTCTATATTCCTTTATTTAATTAAATTAAGTTTTTTAATTAATATTATATATTATAAATAAGATTCTTAATTATTAAAAAATAAGGTTAGATTTATTAAGTTATATTATATTAATTACTCTTAATCTCCTTAATTTCTTAATCTCTTAAGGTTATCTCTTTTAATCTAAGGCTTTATTAAGGTATTAGCGACCTTTTATTAAATAAAGCTAGGTGCATAGGCTTAGTTAGAGGCGGATAAAAGTCGCCAATACCTCGGCGAAGCCTCGGATCAGAAGAGATAACCTCAGGAGATCAGGAAATCAGAGAGATCAGGAGTACTTAATACAACACAACCTGACCAGTCTAACCCTGCTTTCTAACCCCTTTATCCGCCTCTGACTAAGCCTATACCCCTGGCCTTATTTAATAACTTTAAGCTATTATCGGTAACGTAAAATCAATGTAGATAGCAATGGTGGCAATGACGGCCACCCACTGCGTCCACCGCCAACCTCGAGATCGAACAACGAAGCCTCCCACAAGGGGAGCAATAGTCGCACCCAGAGACGGGATGGAGTAGTAGATGCCAAGGTTCGCCCCGCGATATTGAGACTCGGTGTAATCGAGAACAGTCGCCGAAGCGTTGTTGATGTTTAGCGACGCAAACACACCAGCAAAGAAGCGACATACTGTCAAACTCGTGACATCCTTCGCAAAGCCCGCTCGACCCATGAAGAGGAGAAAGATTGGCGTCGTGGCCACAAACACCGTCTTTCTTCCATACGTCTCTGAAAGAGGTGCCCCGACCATTGGTCCGCACGCCATGCCGAGATTGTACAATGACAGTGGAAGAACAGCTACTAAGCGGTCTGATGAAACTCTTGTTCGACGGCTTCTTGGGCGGGTGCGTAGATTGCGCCGGCAAAGGAACTGGCAAAGGCCAGTGAGGTGATGCTGGCGATGCTGAGAATTCGCGCAGCAGCTGGAAAGCTACGGGGGTTGTCTAGATCGTCGGGGCCTGTCCAGTCGTAGGCTGCATTCATGCGTCTGATGATCTGCTGCGTTTCTGCAGGCGGAGGCGCAATCTGGACGCCTCGTCTGGCCGTTTCGACCATTTCTGGCTGAGTGGCTGCCGCCATGGTGTGGGTTGAGGGTACTGAAGTAGCATCGGGGGCAGACATATGTAAAGTTAAAAAGGGTGGCAGTCAGTGAATCAGTGAGCACTTTTTTTATACACCCATCTTGTGCTTTGCACTCATCTTGTCTTTCGCGCCCTTTTGGCTCGGTCAACCGTGCGACTTGCCGATCATCTGGTAGTAGTTGATCCTTTCCCAACTCGGCGAAGGATAGACACTTCCCGACGAGAGTCTTAATTGCCATCTATCAGAGGATAGCCTGATCGGTCCAGATCTGTTCATGTTCATGTAATTCTATTGGGTCTCTCTTGTCGATCGTATTTGAGTTTATCCATGCTTATCTATGAGGTCGGCGAGGTGGGCCGAGGCCGGCCACAAGGCCATGAACCTCTCGCCTACTCCTGTTTCTCTTGGAAGAACTCCACTATCTCTCGGAAGGTGTCTTCCTTCTTTTCAATCCATGGAAAATGGCCACATTGCTCAAACCCAACCAACTCCGAACCCTTGATGCCTTACTGGCGAGTCCTTGAGTCGGAGTACAGATGGGGTCTTCCCGACAAAAGACCATCAAGGTTCTCCCCTTGATGTCGTGCAACTGTCCCTCCTGACACCTGGGTTGGCAGTATTTGCCATACAGCATCTGATAGTTCCACAAAGGGGCCTCCTTTAGCGTGGGCAGCGGATATCCAACTGCGCAAGAAGGGTCGTAAAAGTAAACTGGAAGAAACTTTTGAATGGTCGCGGCGAATTTCAAGTCGGAGAGTTCGTCCCAAGAACTCGTCCTTGCCTCGAGCGCCGTGTGGGATCGGGGATCCTGCCTCTTCTGGGATACAACTGCCTCCATGGATTGGCTGTCATCAAGATCTTCCAGCTGGTGGTTCAGAAGAACGAGATTGTCGACCTTTTCCGGATATCTGATGATGCACCAGAGGGCTATCGTCCCACCTCCCGAATGGCCCATCAGGCGAGGAATGGCGTCCAGCTTCAACTCTTCCCAGAGAGCCTCTACATCTTCTGCCAGATGCCATCTTGTCATACAATCAGAGGTCGGTCTGGTGGAATTCCCATTTCCCATGAATTCGATATAGATGAGGGTAAACTCTGCTTCCAGGCCGGCAAGGCGATGCTGGAGGTAGGTTGATCCGATTCCCCATGCTGGGGGGAGAACGACGACAGGGGGTCCACTCCCTCGAACAAAGTACTGAAGGTAAAAGCCCTCGCTAGTTTGGAATAGATATTGCCCTGGCTTGGCCGTATTGAAGACACTCATAGTGGGCGAGAAGAGAGGCGTAGGAGATGGAACCGTCGTAAGAATTTGAAGATCAAGCAACTTAGGCACCCTTCCTCTTTAAAAAGGACCACTGTTTTCGTTGCGGCATAACGAAAGCATGGAATTAAAGCCAAGTTCTGACGATCCTCCGGATTCCGAGGCCCTTGTCTCCGATTGGCTAAGCCGGTATCATGGCCGCCTCCAAAATATGGGCGGAAGTTTCCTATTCGCGGATGAGGACCAAAGCGGCAGCATGGCTTAGTTCTTTCGGGGTCTCAAACTCCTGCCTCACCCCGATGCGAAGCATGATCGAGTCGCTGCGAGCATCAAGGGTGCTTTCGTAAACGTGCAGCTCGCAACCCACGCCGTCGACATCATCCACTCCCACCGCTTCGATGAAGTCGAGTACATTAAGCTTAGAATGACAAATTGAATAACGCTCTCAGGCCCATCATGGTGTTTGTTACCGGAAATGCCTTGGTCAAGGTCGTTGGATGTCTCCTGGGGGCCCTGGACACCATTCTCGCTGAGTTCCAGGGCGAACTTGATCTGCCCATTTTCATTTCCCACCACGTGAAGAGGATTCTTCATGTTAATCTTTTTTTGTATATAATCACTACTTTTAAGTCGGGGCTCGGCTGCTGTGGCAGTTGGCAAGACTCGGTAGCTATGTGGGTGATCAGCAAAGGTGCAAGGATACTATGGTATGTCGATGCGATATTAACGAGATGAGCGGTATGCTAGTCAACTAAACACCACCGGGAGCTACGAAAATGGCCTTTGAATCCACGTCTTTTATACGCCAGCTAAGCTTTGAAAAGTGCCACGTTTGCATGTCCTATCATTTGTGACCGAAGAAAACAGGTTAGGTCTCGGCCGAAAGTGCAAGACTGACGGGAGTCAGATCGGGTAGTACTACAACACCGGCTCCGTTACGTGTGGCTGTGTATGTATATTTGCCTTGTTATCTTTGAATAGAACTAGATTGAGTATCTGAATATGCTATCCCACAGGGTGGTACATACGAGGCCTTCACACCCCTCAGCTTTACATGGAATATGCAAAAAGCCCTCAGTGCCAAGGTCTCAGGCACACACCTTCTTTCTACTCCCGAGGCCAGATCTCGCTCCTAACCACACCCCCTCACGCCCCGCAACATCGATCTTCTTTGACGACCAGCATTGCGCATTACAGCCTCACTTTAAGATGCTGTGTGGGCGTGCACCATTACCCTCCGGGTCTATCCCCATTCGCCAGTCGGGTCAACTCGTCCAGGGCACTGGCGTTGATTCTAGCCGACACGCCGCTCTGCGTAACTGCACCGATCTGAATGGCGGAGATGGCGTGGTATGGCTGGTCAGCTGGGTCGTCCAATAGCCATCGCTGCAACATCAGCCCAGAGCCTTGCTGCCTAAGGGTGGCAGCGGATGCGGGTGTTGCACTTTGGCCCCTGGGCCATGGGCGAGGGATCTGGATGAAGCCCCCTGTACCAGTGGTGGTTGGCTTGATACCAGATAGGTTAACTTTCCTATTCACTATAGGGGGTAGCCCCAAAGATAGGCCAAGGAGCGCGAACCTGTTCTGTCTTTGAGGCTTCCATTTCGTGCCGTGGTTAGGACAGGATAGCTGATAAACGTAGGTTTGCAGATCTGTGAGGAAGAAGTTTGGATGTGACAACTGGGCGAATACAGGATGATGCTGGTGCGAATAATCATATCAAGTTCATCCCACAATGAATTCTTATAGCTTTTCCTGGATCCTTTTGGGGTCTTTTGAGAACGTTTGATACTATCCTACAGCTCGCATCACCGGATACCACCCCCGGTCTCGATGAACCCTTGGATTCTTTTTTCTTCTTCATAGCCGAGATGGCGTTGAGAGAAGGTATCCGAGCCCTCCAAGGAACAAGCTTCATTGTCTGGTTTGTCGTCGCTGCCCCGGATGTCATCTCCACCCTTCGGCAACAAATCGAACCAGCTATGAGTACACCGTGTTGACAATACGCCTCTTGCTTTCAGCCAGTCTGAGGCGTGTTGTAGGAAGACTCTGTTGCTGACGTGGCTAATGACCTGGCTCTACTGACGAACGCGTCCCGAGTGAGGCTCTCGAGACGCGGCCGCCCCCACGACCATGAGACACGTCATGGTAAGGCTTTTTTTTTGCGTGCTCTTGGCTGGCCGGCTCATGGCCAAGAGCAGTTTTGGGACCCTTTTCACTGGCCAACCATTCCATCCCTTTCAACCCCCCGCACAAAATCAAAACACCAATGGTAAGCTTGGGGCTGACCGTTATATGCTGAGTACCGGCGTGACGATAGGCCCAAGAGCTGTGCATTTTTGGGGCCTCCCTGGATGAATTTTCACCATTCCTTGAGTCGTTTCAGGCCAGCCCTGCGAGATATCCCTTACATCGCGAAAGGCTGAGTATCATGCAGGCTATTCCCATATTGCTAGGAGGCGGCGTCTGGGTACCATCGAGGGCCTATAGAGCACGTATGGGGGCTATAAGCGCAGCAGCGTGTGGCGGGGTGCCCGCCACTTCTCAAACTCGTTTACCCATCTGAGCATATGTGCTGTTCCTCGTTGATATGTCCATGCGGCGTCCGTCGGGTATTCTCCTTGGACCTTCTGTGACCTTTTGCGACCTTTTCCCGAGTTCTTGCGAGGCTCTCTCGCATCGTCTCTTTCCGGCTCTAACACAGCCAAATTTCACACGAGCCCGGATGTAAAGCCATGCAGCTCATATATAAGAGGCCGTCGATATACAGAGTCTCCAGCCTGACCCCTTTCAGACCTACACTAGCACCCACATTCGTCACTGGACCTCTTTCTGCACATTACATTTACTCAGCTTCTCCCTGTTCCTAGCCAATCAAAATGGTCTAACTATCATGGACTTTAACGGCCCCGTCAAAGCATCATCTTCAACCGACTTACTAATGGAGTTTGACGATCTTTTGACCCCACGGGACTCTGTCGAAATCCCCTGGTCAGAGGCTGGCATCCCGTTTGACGGTGCCGGGACTGGTTTCCAGTTCACGGCCGGATTTCAGCCTCAGCTAGACGCTGCTGTATATGCCGAAGTGCCGTCACACGCTGGGCCAACCCCTGATGCCTGTCATGTCGTGACACCAAGCCAAGATTCCGGGCCCTTCGATATCCCATCATCCAGGCAAACAAGCCAACCAGCCAGGAGACGCAAGTTCACCAACCTCGATTGGGAGGCGCGTCAAAAGGAGCTGAGGCAGCTGTATCTGGTCGAGAACAAAACCTTGGCCGAGACGATGAAGCTTATGAAAGAGAGACACTCGTTCGTTGCCTCGTAAGTGCTCAAAATGTGGCTGATACGTGTCATTACGTGACTCCCACTCACTTACAATGTTTGCACCTAGAGAGAAGCTTTACAAGATTCAGTTCAAGAAGTGGGAGTGGCAGAAGAACCTCCCAGCGACTCACGCTCGCTTCATGGTCCACAAGGCCGAAAAGAGACGCCTCGAGGAGAGCAAGGAGACAGTTTTCCTATTTGGCGGGCAGGAGTGGGACTACGAAAAGGCAAGCAGCAGTTTCGCCCGACACAAGGAGTCACGGCAGAATGAGAGTGATCAAGGTAAGCCTACATGCCTTCTGTACCAGAGCATCTCATGAGTAACAATGCTGCCCAGATCCCCCCACGCCAGCCGGAGTAAGGTACGAGACCCCAGAAGTTTACGCACACCCGCCACCCGAGAATCCTACCCAAAGCATTGGCGTGGATCGTGACAAGGACTTCGAGGTGAGCAACGACTCTGCCACCAACGAGCATAGGCAATCGTCATCTGATGAGTCCAGCTATGATGACATGGCGAGAACTCAACAACTTCGCATCAATTCAGACGGCATGACACGGACCCGACTGCTCGCCATGAGGGGCATGGCACAGACCTATAAATCCGAGAACAAACTGGACGAGGCAGAGGCTGCTCTCGTGAGGGCGAGCCAAGGCTTCTCTGAGGTCATGGGCCCGACGCAGAGACGCAACACGGCCAAGTACGAATGTGCCAGTTTCTACGCTGAGAGGGGCGGGATGGACAAGGCTGATTCCGTCCTTGACGACATGACACGTGAGCACATAGAGACATGGGGCCATGAACACAAGCGGACCATGCAGCATGTCCTACACACGGTCGAACTCTTGGGGGCTTGGAACAGGTCGGACGATGCTCTTGGATTTCTGTCTCGCTCCAAGGAAATCACCGAGAGCATCGGCCACAAGAGGCAAAGAAGGAAAGAATCACGCTGCGGACCTGCATCACCCCCCGAGGGATCGAGACGAGCTGAAGATCAAGACCTTGAGGTTATTACCGAGGAGATCACACAAGCAGGGTCTACCGCCAAGATCAAGTATGGCATCGAAGTCGCAAGGTCTCACGTCAAGGCCAACAATGAAGCATCCGAAACCCTGCTAAAAGCAATGCTCCGTCACTGTGAGAGCCACCCTGAGGGCGTCGCCCTCCAACACTTGCAAGCTCTTGCGGAGCTACTCGACCTTTATAGAAGAGTTGGAAATGTCGTTCTGCGCAAGCAGGTCTTTGCTAGCGCCGAAGAGACGGTCAAGGTCATTTTTGACAATTACGACTGGGATGCCGAGAAATTCCAGAGCACCGAGGTGATGGAGGCGGCCATGCAAGTGGCGGCGAACCTCCTGAAAGCAGAACACAAGGCCACCGCCGCGCACATCTTCCGCAGAGTCGACGACAGAGCAAAATCTGCGTTTGGAGGCTTCGACGAGCGCACCATATGGATCCTCATCACCATAGGGCTTGCGTATCAGAGTCACACCACATGGGAGGATGCCGAGGTTTGGTTCAACGGGGCGTTTACTGCAGCGACGGAGCGATGGGGCCCTGAGGATGGAACTGTCAAGTCGCTTCAGAACGCGATGGACAAGCGGTACTTTTCGTACCTTTCTGACGAGGGAAGACCATTTAAAACCATCTTCGGGGTGTCGGGGCTTACCATACGGCCTGGGAGACTGCACTTGGACTGAGCCAAGTCGATCAGTCAAAGCCGGCTATGATTATGGGACTACGGCTGTGCTAGAATTAAAAACCAGGTCAGTAGTTGATAGATACGTTAGATCAATACACGGCAAGTCACTATTATTTCTCAGTAGCCCTTCCTTGGTAGTTTGAGAACAAATGGGAAACAAATGAGAAGGTGTCAAATGAAAACGGGACTCATATCACGAGGCTCGCCCTTTGAGCGTTCGCGGAGGTCCTCTCCGTTCCGGCCGAGGCAACTGGGGTCAAGATGAAGCTATTTGCTTGGCTTTGACTTTCTCTTCTTGTCGGCCCACCTCAGCTGATGTTTGCAATGCCAACTAGCCAACCGGGGATACTGCTGCAGCGACTATTGAATCAAGGCCCCGTAATCTTTGATTAAGCACGACCAACAGGCCCTTCCCCCTTTGTTATGCCAAGCCGTCGAAAACTAATAAAAGCGGTGGCAGGCTATTTTTTCTTCTAGCCCGCCATCGCTCGACTCAATCTCTCGTTAATCGTTCAAAGATGCGTTCTGGCGTCCTGCTTTCTTTGGCTTTGAGCCTTTTCTCGGCCGAGTCGTCGCTCGCGACGCCGCCATGCAAGCCACAGTCGAGTGAGTTGGACATGCCTTGCGATATCAATTGGTTGCTAATCGAATCTGGATAGAGTCTTCTTCGGTCTTGACTATGTCGTCAGCGTCCTCAACCTCTCCGGAGTTGTCGCTGTCATCCACCGCAGAGTCGTCGCTGTCTGTCGAGTCTGAAACTGCGAGCACCGCCTCGACAGCGACAGCATCAACTACGACTACTGAAGTTGCTTCTTCGACCGCATCCATAACCTCGGCTGTCTCCGTGAAAGAACCTGCTACTTCCGGAGCTGCTTCCGCCACTGAATCTGGCGTCTCTGCAACGCAATCGACCGCAGAAACTGTGCCGTCAACCGAGCCCGTCACTTCTTCCTCGGTCTCCGAATCGGTTGCCCCTTCTTCGACAGAGCCTGCGGAGCCCACGACCACCTTCATGGCCGTCGTCCAGAGCGGCGATCTCGAAGGCGAAACGATCGAGTCCGACGGCCAGCACGGCGACCAGCTGCTCATGAACCTGGAGATCGAGAACCACTCAACCATGGCCTTCACCGTCGAGTCCTCCACAAACTATCTGCGCCAGGCCAACGGTAACTACGTCTGCGTCAACTACGGAACCTCGGACTACACGCCGCCCGGGCTCACGAGCTGCCAGCTGAACGGCGCCGCGAGTTGGTTCAAGCTCATCACCTGCGAGCAGCCCGTCGCCGGGCAGCCGCTGGTGTGTACCGCGCCGCGAGGGGCTTGCACTCCTGGATGCAGAACCACGAGCGGTACTCCATTCAACCAGTTCTACGTCAGATCATTGCCAGGGACAGGCACGGTTTTGTATCTTGGTAACCCTATCGAGGAGGGACGCCCTGATGCCTTTATCCCTATCGATTTTGCGGCTCAGGTGTATGAGGCTGACCCGCCTGCTCCTACTTGGTGAAGACACGGCTCGTGCCTGTCCTGAGGATCGAGCAAGGCTGCTGCTAGATTTGAGTGGGATTAGATTTCACATGTAATACACAGACATCGATCACAGGAGTGAATATATGTAGCAATAACCCACCACTTCTACAAGATTAGTCCCACTAGCATATTACGTATCCCACGAGAACCAGTCAAAGGTGCTATCCAAGGCCCGTTTCGTGCCGCGGCTCTCCTCCCCAAGGGCTGTACTAATAACCTCCTCTTCCGATCCGGCATTTGCTACCAACTGGGTAAGAACATCAAGCGAGAGCCAGTGTAAGAACGCTTCCATGTCCAGGTCCCCCGGGTTGGGTGGCTGCTGCTTGCCTGTGTTGTCGTGAAGCGGGAAGCCCTCTTGGCCAAAGTTAGGAATGAGAAATGCAGTGTTGTCGTCCGGTGGTTTTCGGCAGGCCAGGTTCCCGGGTTCGTGACAAGTAACATTCCGACTCGCAAGCTTCAAAAACACCTCAGCAGTATGCTCCAGCTTGGAAGAAGCACTGGAATGCACGCATAGCTGCGTTCGCATTTTTGAAAAGTACGCCTTGGTTGTTGCTAGTAGCTCAAGATCTTGGGAGGCTGTTGAAGCTGATGGATCTCTCATGATGTTGCCAAATGGTACAAAGAACGGCGGCGTGAATGGAAAGTATAGCAACTCCCTGTAGCTAGTGGTCAGTTCCAGCTTGCATAGTGACTGACTGAGAGCCCAGTGGCTTACCACACAGCTGGGTTATAGACTTGATTCCAGTTGGAGACCATGTCCGGAAGCAGAGAGGAAGCCTGTCTTGCGTGGAGAACTCGCAGGTCTGAGCTGGAATCTGCGAGAATCAAATAGATAAAAGGCCCAGCGTCATCTCATGAGCTTGGGTGGCATTCATGTCTCCCACATCGGAGTCCCGTGCCTGCGAAAGAACCTTTCTGTTGTCAGTTGGTAGACCTCTTTCAGTGATCACAAAGACATACCTCATAGGTTTGTTGATACCAGCTATCCATCACACCTCTCAGCCTGTCTCTTTCTGAACTAGGCCCTTTCACGGTGAGGATAAGGCCTATCAACTTGGAAAACTCGACGGTCTGCTGGAATAAATATGCCCCAAATCGTGATGCTGCCGGCCGCGAATGTGACTGATTAGGATGAAACTGCAGGAGATAGTCAAATTGAGGCAACGGCACATGCTTAAACGACTGTGTAGGGAGAAACACTAGGCGTCCGAATGCCAGTGAGCATGACTTGTCGGCCATGAACAGCGCCCAGAACAGGCAAAGTCGGCGTTGCTGCTCCCGTGACGAGGGGTCGGGATCTCTCACTTGATATAATCTTAGCACTTGGGCTTGCTGACAAGCTTGCCCCGTCAGCATCCAAGACATGTCGGGAAGGGAAAAGTCTTCTCCATGGAGGGCCAGCAAGATCAAGGTCTGAACGTTGACCTCGCTCGGTTCGAGAAAGATTCTTGCGTCATCCAGCGCAAGGCGCATGTTTTTCCTAAAGGCCGTGGCGGCATGGGCATGTTCTAGACTTCTAGTCGCCATGGCGAGAAGGATGTAGTTGACAAAGACCACCCATGCCTTGGCAGAAACACTCTCTGGCTCGAACAAAACCTGACACAATATTTCGTCTGAAGGTATGAGAAACATGAAATCTCCAAGCTCAGAGTGTTTCAAGAACTGGTCCATCATGGCGTACCCGGTTTCTCTGGTGAGGATATAAAACCGTCTGTCCGAGGTGACACCCTCGGCTGCTCCGTGGTGAAGCGAGACCCTTGTGAGAATATCGGAAAGGCCTTGAAGGCTTGATTGAGCTTGTTGGTGCTCGGGTAAAGCGCCTGACTTGTCTTGGAAAGACTGTAGTATTCTTGCTGCTTCATCCAGAGGCGAGAAGGTGCGTGCTTGTTCGAGTCGTAATCGTTCGGTTTCGGCTGCCAAGGTTCGGGTATTGCATTGGTGAGAGACGGGGGTTTCATTATAGACATGGGGCTCCGATTTGTTGATAGATGCGACCAGAAGCTGATTCACAGAGTTGGTCAACAACTCCAAACTGTTCTCGATGCGCTGGAGTCTATCCTTGACTCCGATGGGTTCAGGTACGGCTGTAGGATGGAGGTGTCCCTCTCGTTGTCCCTTTGAGGCTGTCAGATGTTTCTAATCCTTTATGTGATGGCTGCAGCAGCATCATTTACCGGGCTTTAGGGACGCGACTCTTCACAGCAGCCCCTTGTTTTGAGTATATGCATTCTCCAGGCCATGGCTTGCAGGCTGCACACTTGGGGAGTTCTCTGGAACGCCTAGGCCAGTCAGTAAAAGGCACCGAAGCCAAGGAACGACATACTTGATCTTCTTCTCCCGACAAAAGTCACACTGCCCCCCGCGATTAGTGACAAGGTACCTTGTTCCTTGGGGATGCACTCACAGCGAATCGGGGGATATCTGGGAGCCTGGAGCCCGCAGAGGACGGGTGATCGTTCATGCTCGCTCAAGCGGACGTCAGTCCATGCGATGAAGGGGAGAGAGTTGACCTCTCCGGATTCCGGATGTGAAGGTCTGACGTCCTTCCAGTTGACTCTATTGGCTAGCTCCGGAATGTAGTCTCGGAGCCTCCGGGGCCGACCAGTCATCATCGTTGCAGTCGGAGCTTATGCTGGGACTAACGGACTCCGGTATCCGGGATTGTCCAATCAGCGATAGGAACTCCAATGCTTCTATGGCAAGCATGAGATGGAAGATACTCAGGTTTGTGATACTCTAGTGAGATCTAGCAATGACCAAGTGCCTGGTTTCTGATATCAAGTAGAACTACTATATAGCCATCCCATCTTCCAGGATGACAGTCCATCCACATCCTTCTCAACTCATCCCCCTTTTTGGAAAACACTGCACTACCCTCAACATGGCACCATTCATTGCAATTATCGGCGGTAGACCCAGCGGCCTCGCCCTGGCCCGTCTCCTCGAATGCAACAACATCGACTACATTGTCTACGAACGCAACGTGTCCGAAGATTCACCTCCTGGACAAGGAGGCTCCCTCGGCATCCATGGGCTTACAGGCCAGGAAGCCCTCAAACGCGGAGGTCTGACTGCCGAGTTTGAGAAGTTTGCTCGTCGCGATGCGACTGTAGCGCGGATTGCCGACAAGACTGGGAAGCAGCTCGTCAAGTTTGGCGAAGGACGAGATGCGCCCGAGATTGACAGAGTTCAGCTTCACAAGCTTCTACTCGGCTCGATTCCTTCGGATAAGAATAGATAAAATAAGGCGGTAAAAGAAGTGGAAAAGGGTGCTGAAGACAACACTATCATTCACTTTACCAATGGAAGCAACGCCACCGGGTTTCAGCTCGTTGTTGGAGCTGATGGGCCTGGAGCAAGGTCCGGCACTTGGTAAGCTGCTGCGTACCATCTTCTTTAACGATCAGGATGGGGACATCAAACTAATCATCTTTCATCACAACTCACTCCTGCAGAGCCTCAGTACTCTGGCAAGAGCTACATCGAGGGCAAGATTTCACCCGGCAACCCATTCTACGCCCAAGTCGAAGCCAAGGTCGGCCACGGAAGCCTGCTTGCCTTTGGGCCAAAGAAACATCTCGCGGTTCAGCAAATGAGCGACAGTTCCTATCGAATCTATCTCGGTCTTGTAGTCGACGAGCACTTCTTCGTTCCCGGCAACCCAAACGTCGACCTCGTCGCCGACGACGGCGCCCTGGCCCGTCAATTCTTCCTCTCCCGACAGGAATACTACGCAGACTGGGATGAGGAGCTCAAGGGCCTCGTTGCCCACAGCGAGGGCAGCTTCCGCTACTGGCCCCTCTACCACATGGCTCCAGAGTCACTGAGCTGGGAGCACGCATCCCAAGTCACCTTGATCGGCGACGCAGCCCACGTGTCGACTCCTTTTGTAGGAGAAGGTGTCAACTGCGCCATGTACGACTCCCTGGTTCTTCTGGACAAGATTCTTGAGTTTGGAACTGGGGATGGCTTGGGCCGTGCTGTCGCCGAGTATGAGAGGGACATGATTGAATGGAGCATGGGATCTGCAGAGCTACTGTTTGCTGAAGATGCTCCGAGTGCCCTTGTTCAGATCATTCGAGGCAGCTGAAAGGGTTGGTTAGCAACGAATGGCATCGTATGTACTTGCGGTATCCCGCCTTGTCCTCAATTCAGTCAAGGTCCTGTCTTGCATGGTATTCCTGGATATCTATCATCTAAAGCACTAGGAAATACACATAGTATCTATAAAGGCTCGTTTCCCTCGAAAATTGTCTCGGAGTCTGCCGTGATCATATCCCAGGTGAAGAGCCAGTTTTTGAGAATGGTCGCTTTCTGAACTGGCCTCCACAGCTCAAATCTATTTCTTGTTTGAAACGTCTAAGACGGGTGGTCAGCACTCTTCCACAACAAATACAAGTGAAATAGTAGTATCGGTGATGAGTTTCAACATACTGAACTGGAAGTGGATGATATCCGCGTCTTGCACGACCTGAGAGAAACAAAGTCAGCTGCTGTAGTGTGAGTTGGAACCCGAGTACCTACATATGACTTTCCTTCTTGTCGGTACTTTCCAGCAGCCTTGATCGGGCCCATAGACTTGCCGCCTTCGCAGAGATCGTGGAAGTCTTGGTACGCGACCACTTCAGCCTTGATGAAGCCCCTCTCGAAGTCGCTGTGGATGGCTCCAGCAGCTTGGGGTGCCAGGCAGCCCCTGGGAATAGTCCAGCATCTGACCTCCTTCTCACCAGCTGTAATACGTCAGCGCATAATTCACCTAGGTGCGGTAGACTGTGAACAAACCGGTGAAGTAGTACTGCAGACCAAGCTTTGTGAATCCCTCAGTAATGATCTTGTCCAGCCTCGACTTGACCTTGCTCTCCTTGAGGAACTCGGCCTGCGCATCGGGATCATCCTTCATGCTGTAGAGCTTCTCCTCAAACTCGACAGAGAAGGGGATAATGTCTCGGGGGAGACCTCCGTGCTCGGTGACCCACTTGGCGATGGACGGCAGGTACTTGCTCTTCTGCCTGAGGTAGTCCTTCATGGTCAGGTTGACGAGGTAGATGGTTGGCTTGGTGGTGATGAGCTGGATCTTTTCGTTGATGAGGGCGATCTCGGCCGGTGTCCAGCTTCCGTCTCGGACTGGCTGGTCATTCTCCAGCATCTATCTCACGGTTGTGAGCATATCAAAACTGGTGAATCAGAGCCTGGAATTTACGGGCTCACTTCTCGGATCTTTGTCGTTGTCTCTGTGAAAAGAGGCAGCATCTTGTACTTGCCGCCTGCCTTCTTGACGATGAGTTCCTCAGCGACGTCTCTTTTGCAGAATGTCTAAACAGGGGTCAGCTAGCATCATGAGATTTAGAGGGCAATACAAACCGAGATCCTTCTTGCAAAGCTCGCTTTGGATGGTAGCTGAAGCACCGATTAGTTTCGTCAACTTCAGAAGTTTGGTAAAACCGACCCAAGTCCCGGACAGGATCGATCGAGTCATCGACGTGCAGCACTTGATCGTTATCGAACGCTCTGTTCAAGTCAGCGTGAAGACACAGCAGTTTAGCCATGGATGCTCTACCTGACGATGTGGAACATGCCGTCAACGGCCTGGATATGAGACAGGAAAGCGTTTCCAAGTCCCTCTCCCTGGGAAGCACCCTTGATCAGACCGGCAATGTCGGTGACCTGCAGATAGGCCGGGTACATGGAAGGGGGCTTCCAAAGGTCACAGAGAAAGTCCTACAAGTATTTTTTAGCCATTCATTCAAGACCTTTAAAGTATCTTACTTACATATCGAGCGTCGGGAACGGCACATCTTGCCTCATTGGGCTCAATCGTACAGAAAGGATAGTTCTCAGCAGCGGCGCTCTGCTCGGTCAAGAGGTTGAAAAGACTCGACTTTCCCACGTTGGGCAGGCCAACGCATCCCATCTTGAGGTTCTTGCGAACCCTTCCAAAGGCAACGACATTGTCCTTGACGACTTCGATCTTCTTGGGAGGCATGATGACGGTATTGGCCAAGCAGGAATAAATGTTTACTAGAAAGCTTGATCTTGTTCCTGGAGGGTTGAAAAAAAGTAAGAATTCTCTGGGCAAACTTTTCAAAAGTGGTCTGACATTCACTTGTAGGCCCACTTAAGGACATGGGTATGGGGTGTTAGCGATAGTCATGGACCAGAGCCTAGGCCTTGCCGTCAACAACGACTACGACCTTGGCTAACTACAGGTCGACTAGCCTGCGTAAGGGGCTCTTGCAAGCTGTCATGCGATCTTGAGTTTCTAAGAGCTCAGCTGCAGAATCAGAGATTGATTTTTTATGCTGAGTTCCGTCTCCGGGTGTTATCCATTTGGTGCATGAAACCGCTTAGGGGTCCACGTGACCTTGCACGTGGACCCCGTAGGTACCTGATTGGGTCTCACCGCATCCCCATCCCTGACTGAAACGAGGAGCGTTTTCCTTCGTTCGATTTTCCCCTGTCTCTACTAGGTTTCTAATGATTGAATAACAAAGTGCGACTGCTGTAGATAGAATTGCGTGTTGTAGAGGCCCTGTCTTGAGATTGACTAAACGACCTACCTATCTCGTCACCCATGCACTACGAGCAATCTTCTCTCTCGCCTATTTTCTAGAAAGGTGGGGGTTGGCTTCACGCGCAACAAGCAACAAAGAACGAGTTGTCAAAGTTCCTAACCATGTTGTAGCTTGAGTGTTGTTGACATTAGGCCTGTTCATGGAGGCTGTCATATCAATCTCCTCCATGGCGCGACCAAGACAGCTATGCATTGCAGAAACCCGTTTCTTGTCTAAGGTGCCAGTACATGGTTTTCATTTCATCCCGATACGCTACCATGGTTTTCAATACTCAGTTTCACGGAAGCCGGCTGCTTCAGGAGATCCCGTACCACTGATACAGGGTAAGTTGAATGTCTGGGTGCTCGCCAACAAGCAATGTGGGATGAGAGGCTGTGGTAACATGCATAAGTCTATTAAGTATCATTGGACGAATTATACTGGGGAATATGTTAAGAATGCTGTACTGTCTTTGTCAAGTATGAAGCAATTGCAAGAAACGAGACAGAGGAATGATGTTCCTTGAAGGGCGCAACTCATGGGTTGCATCCTAGGCAGAGACAATCGCATCTCAGGTCAACATCAACAGCAACAGCAACAGCAACAGCAACACGTTGGAACCCTCTGACTCACGACCGAGTCGCATTGTCTCAACGATTTGGAATTGCAACCATCAAATAAGCTTATCCATGCGGCCCGGCCGTACGGTGATGACGAAATCTCATCTTACGCCCTACAACGCTAATGAACCACAATCCGTAACCTTGTGGCTGAGCCGGCGACGTGAGTGGTTAGATCTGGAGCACCGAGGAATTCCAAATTCTAGTGAGGGAGGCGGAGCTGAGTCGGGGCGGAGTCCTCGGTCGGTGGACCGAGCGAACCCTGGTGATCGTCATCATGGCCGAACTTTTTGTGTTGACGAGGCCAAGGGGAGTTTATAAAGACTCAATTGCATCTTGCCTTTTTTTGGTGAATCAGCTAAAGCCAGATACTCAATCACAATGTCCAAATCCGACCAACTCTCACCACCTACCGCCTCGGACAGGGGTTCCGCTTCTAGCGTCAGGTCCCGAAGAAGTCACACAAAGTCGAGGCACGGCTGCGTGAGATGCAAGCAGGGAAGAAGAAGGTAACAGCGACGTCCCTCGAGATCTCGTGCATCCAATTAACTCAGGCAGTGTGACGAGCGCAGGCCGCAGTGCTCGCGATGCGTGGACCGAAACCTCCCTTGTGAATACGCCGCCCGGGCATCCAAGGCGCCGAACCCAGACTCGTCGTCCCCATCGCCCGCTGGCAGCAATGCCTGGGGCCAGTTTCAGAGCCTGACGATCCCTAGCCTCAGCTACGCGCACTCAATCGGCACTCTGGGCTCAACATCAAGCGTCTCCCCGTGTCCGTCTCCAATCCCGCCTAGCACCGGCGTGGGCATGGACTTGTTGCAAGTCAACGCACAGCAGACAAGCGCCCTCGACGCGACCGAGCTGGAATTGCTGAGCCACTACCTCTCCCACACGGCGCGCTCGCTCGCCTTTGACAGCCAGGACCTCCACGCGCTACAAGTTGGCTTCCCCAACCTCGCGTTCCGCAGCAAGCCCGTTATGAGCTCTATTCTTGCACTAGCAGCCGTGTGCAAGTGTAACGACATGATTGCGCAGTCCGGCAATCGCCAACCCGACCAGGATCAGCTCCAACGGCTCTTGACTCTCGCCGACGAGCACCACACAGAGTCCCTGCGCCAGACGCAGGCCGACATTCCGTACGCCGACCATTACGACCACATCGTGGCGAATGCGCCGTTGATGGTGCTCTACGCTTCAGCTAGTCGCTGCGTCCGCATTAGGCTCGCCCAGGTCTCGGTGCAAGATGACGACTCTTCCGATTCAGGTTCTGCAGAGTGGCAGTGGATGTCCCTGATACGGGCGACGCACTCGGCATACACTGGGCTGCCCAGCCCAAAGCAGGGAGTTGAGTCTTTGCAGAGCTGGGCTGAGAGCCTCTCCACGCCCAGTTTCACTCACCAATCTTTTGCTAGCGAGGCCGCATTGGCCGAGGACGGACCCAGCAGGCAAACGAGGGACCTGCTTCTCCCCATAATAGCGGCTACTTCGGGGAATGCCCTCGAAAAGCTGCGAGCCAGGGCGCACATGATCGAGCCGGTGGCAGACATGGCATCCTGGGAAGAACTGCTAGACGAAGATGGCCTCTACGCCCGCCAGACCGAATCATGGAGCAACGATATCCACGCCTGCTTAATGTCTCTTGATGTTCTCAGCGACATCATGAACGAGGTGTTTCACCCCGAGAACTCCCCTCTGGCCCTCCAGACGGACTCTCCCCCATTTGGCCAAGTCTCTGGAGTTTCACCATGGCTACGAAAATACCTATGCCGCGTAACCTATTCCTCACCTTCCAAGCCCTGGCGGAGAACGATAATGTGGTTCCTAAACCGAGTCCCGCCTGAATATCTGAGTCTCGTACAGACAAGTCTCGACCTTGTCCCTGCGAGTCCCAGGAACCAACTCGAACCATGCCTGGATCCTAGACTCGGGGCGCAAGAGTTCAACACCGTTTCCCAGCTCGCCATCGACATCTTTGCACACTGGCTCGTCCTGGTGATGCTGCTGGATGGTGTGTGGTGGATCGGCGGCATCGGGGCTTGGGAACTCGGGCGAGTCATGTCCTGCATGGGCAACCAGGATTGGCTCGGCCAGTTTCAAGAGAAGAAGGAGGATTGGTGGCCCAAGAGCATGTACAACATTGCGACGGAGATTGGGAAGCATGTGTAAGGCCCGAAAATGACCCTTCACGATTGCCCTTTTGGACAATTTCGGCATTAAAGAGAAACGATAGATAAATACCCTTAGATGACCAAACTATAGAATCAATGGCCAAATATGGTGGATGCACACTCAGCTGCATAAAAATACGAGTAATGAGAGATCATGTCCGGCATGCGACTCTCCACAACTCTCGATGAAGGAGTGAACCCAAGTCGCCGGCTGGCAACATCCCTTTGAAGGGCACACGAGGCCACTACGGATACATCTCGTCTCCTCACTGGATAGTTTACCATGATGCCTTGAAGCTGTGGGGGCGAAGAATGTTGCCTTCCGTTCATCACCACCGGTGTGACAAGAAAATAGGAACTAGAAATGCATCCCCCCTCCGCGGCTAGAGTGAGCACCAACTGCTGCAACAGGTCGGCAAGAAACATGGCGCAGATGGCGCACGGGAGGCCTAGCCCGAGCATATCAAAGCCAGCATTTTTCCAGTTCGCGGGCGCGTGACAGAGAATGTGCAAATAACGTGTCAGTCCCCGGGGGTCGACCGACGCCCAAAGACGGCCAACGCAGCTCGTCTCCTGCCTTTGGGGTTAGCGTCAAGGAACTTGGTCACCCAATGTGCCCCCAAAAGCAGCAGCCTACCAATGCTGTGTAACGGGCCTGATGCAAGACCGCCCTGAGAGGCGTCTGGCACGGCCAAGGTGAGAAAAGAGGCAACAAAGGCGGGGTCTCGCGGCTATATCTTTTCCTGATTGCTCTTCTCGCCTCCGCATCCTTTGATCAATACCCAGAAACATCGCCGGTCCTCGTTTTTCATCCTCATGGCAGCCAGCCCGCCCCTCTCTCTGGAATCATCTCAGTCTTCGTTGGAAGATGGGCTCTTCATATGGCCCACACTACCTATCGAAGGATTCGAGGACCACTGGCTGCAGGTTTCTTCGACCTCTAGCGACACATCTCACTCTGACGAGGGACCCTCGCAACTTGAACCAGGGCAGCCCCTGTGTTCCGGCTGCGAAGAGAATCCTGGTGAAAGATATTGCACCAAATGCAACGTATTTCAATGCCTGGCCTGCTGCGCTGATTTGCCCACTCACAGGGGCGAATTCCCTAAGCATCCAGTCGTATCCTATCAAGAACAGTGAGCCTTCATCTCATCCTTTACAGTCGCGTCCGATGCACATGCTGACCCCTAGGAAGCCGACTCTTCAAACAGATTGTGAATGATCAAGCGCCAGATGAGCTTCTCAAGCTCCAGCATGAGGAAGACTTCCTTAGCCTCTGGTTTTCTATTGACAAGGGAGAGCACGGGACGCTACAGCTCCAGGAGTTCCCACGCTTCTCTAAACTTGTCAAGGATCACCAGGAGATGCGTGAACACGAGTCCGATTGCTCCGCCCTGCTTGTTTCCTTTATTGGAAACACGGGCGCGGGCAAGAGCACCTTGATACGTGTTCTGATGAAGCAACCTTGGGACATGAGCCGTTTGGCTTCAACCGGGGAGGCTTCGGTTTCGCTCCCTATCGCCGGACGTAGCGGCAGCACCATACCAACTTCTGGGGACGTGCATCTCTATCCTGCCCCCAGCACAGCCACCCTTGGACCATTGCATCTCTTGCTCTATGCTGACTGCGAAGGCTTCAACGGCGGGCACCGGCCCGAGGCGAGCCGTGCAAAACGAAGCGTTTTTGCAAGAATGCGAGGGGTGATTGAGACAAAGACTACCGAATCGCTCATATGGACAAGGTACATCATCTCCTTCCTTAGAGGAACGCACGTCTTCCCTTTAGGGTTCGAAAGCACCAGAGAAGAGGCAGTCAAGAACCTCTTCCCTCGGCTGCTATACAACTTCTCCGATGTTGTCGTTTACGTCATGCCTGATGCCGCATCCAGGATGATGGAGCACGTCATTGTCAATCTCCTGGAATGGGCCCAGAACTCTCAGAGAACGGCCGTCAACAGAGTCATACTCCCACACCTGGTCGTTGTGTTGAACACAGTCGCCGGTAGTGTCGACGACTGGGACACTGACAGGCTTACCACGTCGATTCTTGGTCAGCATCTAGAAGCTCTTGAATGCAACGAAGTCATCAGCACCTATCGCCGGATGCTCAACAAGCTGCGGGATACCCCCATCAAGACCGTCCGCGAGCTGCTCAGGGGCTGCTACTCGTCTGTGCAGTTCATTAGGGTTCCTTCAGCAGAGAAGCAGCATCTGTTCTCTCAGCAGGTTCGGACGCTTGACTCGCTCATCCGCGAAGCAACAGACAAGGCCAGGCATGCCAAGACCAAAGCCCGCTGTCTCCTCGATGCGGAAACCCATAACAAATTGTTCTCCATGGCCTTTGAGCACTACAGGAACAACCTGGAGAAGCCCTTTGACTTTCTCGAGAGTCTACTAGCCGCCAAACCCTGGACAGCAGCCTCTCGGTGACTTTGTTCGGCCTGTTGAGAGCAGCGCTGGCGGCCTACCGACTTGGCACTCCTCAACTATGCGGATCTGAATTTTGCTCCATGATCACCCCTACCGTGTGCTCAACCATTGCCCTCGACTCGTACCGATCCAACGGGAAGCAGCCGGGGAAGCTGAAGAACGTCTACGCGGGCAGCACCCTGCATTCCAGGGTCGGAGAGGGGTGCGGTGAGACAGTGACCTACCAGTCTCAGCTTGGAGACGCAATCCAGGATTTCTTGGAACACGCCTGCCCGTGCGATTTCGTTTTCGGAGACAAGAAGTGTGTCAACTCCTTCCAGGGGCATCAGGCCTTTATGCATCAGGACGAGGCTGGGAACATACAATTTGGGACGTTCGAATCCAAGTTTGTTGACGACTGGGCCAAGTGCTGGAACAACGAGATCGACGCATGCATTGCCGAGCTGGATGGCCTTCTAGAAAACCCCGACGCCGAGCAGCTGGATGAGTCGATCACTCTCTGGTATGCCCACTGCCAGAACCTTCGGAGCCTTTATTCTTCGATTCCACAGCTGCGGGACGCAAAACCCGAAGGCTGCTCCTGGTGCTTTCACGGCAAGTCGCAGGGGGTGCTAGAGTGTGGGCATCGGATTTGCTGGGCATGTGCCGAACTGGCGGGTGATCTCCCCACAGAGTCCCCCGGTGAGGATGAGGAAACCGTCACTTTTCAGAGCTGTTATCTTCACCCCACTGTGGTTCGCTTTGAAGAGGCCAACCGCGTCATCAAGGAACGCGAGACTGCGGCGATCGTCCTCTCGAAGCGCACATAGTCTGGAATGTGCCAAGGTTTAGCTGCGGCTGCCAGGAGGATATGTCTAGAGGGAATCGACGACTTTTTACTTCAATCTGACCCTGTTGGAGAGGTTGAGGATTCCTAGATTCTCTTTAGGAAGTAGTTTAGTTGGGGTAGATAGTGCATTTGGCACTCATAGGCAAATGCAAACATTGATAAACAGGTCAGTCATTTTGTACCCACTTAGGACCTGCTGTTCCACAATATACGTGCCTGCGAATAACCAGGCACCCAGGCTGGCGTGCTACATAATATCCAAGGGACAATAACATTGAGTAAGCTGGCGTATGTCCCATCTGCTCCAGGGATGCCTGCGGGGCATACGAAGATCCCTTGATTAACAACCCGTGACTGCAAGTCTCGCCTTGCAACTACAATTCTGCCTTTACAACTTATCGCTCAAGTCTAACCCCTGTGCCCCTCCACCAGCTATGCCTTGGCTCACTTCAAGCCTGCCCCGGCCTATCCGGAAGCCCTACCTGTGTGATCTACAGCGCTTCCCAAGCTCATCAAGAAGCTTAAACACAAAAGGCTCAGCCACAGCGGCCGGAGAGGCCTTCACGCTACCCTCTGGCCGAAAGCTAGGCTACCACACCTCTGGCTTAGTGACCGGCACACCAATCATATACATCCACGGCCACCCCGACTCGGGCATCAGCATCACCGGCCCCCTCGAATCACGGGTCGCCCGAGAACTCAACGTCCGCTGGATCGGCCCCGACCGCCCAGGAGTAGGCCTCTCAACACGATACGACACTCAAGAGGTCCTCGACTATCCCGCCGACATCGAAGCTCTGTTACAGCATCTGGAGCTGCCCCACTATTACATCATTGGCACAAGTGGCGGGACAGGCTTCACGTTGGCATGCGCAAAGGACCTTGGGTCGCCAAAGTTGAAGGGTGTAGGCATCTGTGCAGGCATCGGCCCGCTAGAATGCGGCTTTGAATAGCATGGTTGAAGCGCAGAGGAAGGCTCTCGAGGCATGGAGGGACTATCCAGCCGAGTTTGGAGAATATTACGAGAAGGAATATGTGCCGCTTGCGCAAGAGGACACGACTGCACTCACAGACCGGATCCGCGGCGAGATGGAAGTGGGTTTCACAGGACGAGATCGTGAGGCAATGCTGGAGGAGAGTGTGCTGAGAATGTCCGTCCAGTCTCTTCGTCAGGCGTGGATCCAAGGAGCCTGGGCACATGCCAAAGGCATCGAGTTTCACTGGAAGCCATGGGGGTTCAAGTTGGAGGATGTGGCGTTCCCTTCCGTCAAGCTCTGGTACGGTGGGAGAGACACGAGACGACGCCGGTGATGGGCAGGTATGTGGCCGACAGGTTGGAGGGGTCTGTGCACCAGGAGTTTCCGGAGAACAGCCACTACACGATCTGGCGGGAGGGGAATTTGCAGGAGATGGTGAGGGATCTTTTGGAAGGGTAGACTTCTAGGCTGAAGAGATTGCTCGATAGTTATGCCATGGAACTGACAGCATAGGTGCAGGCTCAACTACCTAGGCACCTTTAGTCTCAGGTTCTATTGCCATCCGAGCAACGTTGGGGAGCCCAGGGTTCGACCCTGATTACGCATCACTTTTTGCTTGGCCTTTGCCCATTTTACTTTTGCTTCTATATCAATCTTTGATGCTGTGCTCGCTCAAGAGCCCTTGACAGGGATTCTCAATCTGCATCTCAAGGGTTGGTCCCTATTACCAACCTCTGAGGCAACTGGCTAGGCTTCCACGTGACGATCACGTGGACCCTCAAGCGACACCTTCCAGCATTTTCCTGGATTTGATTTTCCCAAGCCTGTGAGACATGGATTGCTCTCAATTCCATCTATGCCTACTCACTTCTAACAGCACCTTGATTCCGAGTAGCTGTTAGGTATATGCCCGAGTGGTATGGGCAAGTTCTTCGTTCCACTCAAGATGGGCTCTGGATGTCTGACTCAATGTGTCTAATCATCTCAACTTGAGAAATTTCGTTCTAGTCACTATCTGAGACGGAATTATGATACATTAAACCTGAGCAATAAGTTAGTGCCGTGAAGTACCATCTCAGCCTCCTTCCAAGATCCAGAGGCTGAACACGGCGTAACCCAAAGGCATTCATCACTACCGATTTAATTATCTCTCGAGCGAACTCAAACTCACGCTTATGCTAGATTCGGTTTGTTTCTCTACTCAATTCCTCTTACACAAGTTCCTTTGACCCCATCTATAGTCCAACCCCAACGCCTTACAACTTCGACTGAGCCCTCTGCGCCACCTTGTCCGCAATCGCCAGCTGCACCTTTTCCCTCGGGAGCTCCTCTATCGGCCTCCCCGTCCAGTACTTGTCCTGCTCCAGCCCCTGCCAAATGAGCGCCTCAGTCCCCAAGATGACCTCCCACCCCTTCTCCTCGGCCAGCGCGCCCAGCCGCGTAAACGGCGTCGGGTTGTAGCACATCTCGAGGATCGCGCCCTTGCGCTCCTTTTCCAGAAACGTCTCGGTCACGCAGCGAGCCTGCACCTCTTCTGTCGTCTGGGGCTCAAAGTCTGGCACGCACGCCACGATGGCGCCGGGGCCCTCGAGGTCGAGAGCCTGAGAGACGGTTTTCACGTGGACGAGCTTTTCGCCGTAGCCGCGCTCGAGACAGTCCTTGATGACGGCTTCGACTTCTGTCTCGTCGCGGTTGACAAGGTAAATTTCGGTCACCTTCATCCACTTGCGCAGGGCGTAGATGGCGCTGCGGGCTGCGCGCCGCCGCCGACGACGAGGGCGGGCCGGGCGTGGAAGACGCCGTCCGGGTCGGCAATGTTCTGGTAGAAGGCGTCCCGGATGCCGATGACGTCGGTGTTTGCGCCGCAAAAGATGCGGCGGCCGTCTTGTTCCCGGAGGAAGAGGGTGTTGCAGGCGCCGACGTCACGGCACTCTTCGGTCAGCTCATCGAGGTAGGGGATAATGGCGACCTTGTTGGGCATTGTTACTGAGGCGCCTGAATCTTGTTAGCGAGAAGCCTTTTGCTCAATGAGGGATAAATTACCGTAAAAGTCGGGGTGCTGGGCGAGTCTCAAAAAGGAGGGAATGTCCGCAGAGTCGAGCCGGACCTGACCCCATCGCAGGTTGAGATCCTGGTAGATGACATTGTGAAGGAACGGTGAGAGCGAGTTTGCCAGCTTCTTCCCAAAGAGGTATCCGTGGCGTTGGAGTCGCGAGACTTCGCACGAGGCGAGCGAGTCCCCAGAGGGATAGGACACTTGCTGGGCAGACATTGGGAAGGACTAAGGAGGATAGTGTTTACTGGAGTTCTCTCTAGTCAGGCTGGCGCTAGGATTCACGTCCCTTCAAGTAGTGTCCACTAGGAAGGCAAGAAAGGCACGGAATTGTCATCAGAGATCTAAGAAACTCGGTCCAAGTTCATGCGAGATCTCTTGTCCCCCACGGTCAAAGCGCGCCGAGCACAAGGGTTTTCCCACCGGGTACAGGCCCGGGGGATCTTGCTTGTCCCGGCATCGTGGACAAAGGCATTGCCGATAGGTTGAGCACCCCCACACCGGATAAAGACTTAACCAGCCGGCACAACCACCAAGATTACGGTGATGCATCATGGAAGATGGGCGGAAAACTGTTTATCTCGTGGCAGCCTCGACGGCTGGTTCCGCCTCGTGATAATGCCGATGACGCCAATTCCGCCAGCTCTGTCAGACATCGAACAGGGGGCATCAATGGCTATTGGCGGTTGGAAGAGGTCATCTTAAAGGCACTCTCCATCAGGAGGATCTGTCCTCGTGGTTGATAAATCATGTTGCCACTGCATCAGATGTAGCTGTTGTTCTCGGTGATTCCTAGACAGTTTCATCATAGCAGTTTCCATCTCTATATACCCATCCTCCAAGTCCCATCACAGATCAACAACCACATCAATTGATTCCATCAACATCTCTTCACTCACATCCATCATGGCACACAAGCCCAGCATATGCACAATGTCCCTGGGACGCTGCTTCGCCGGCCACTCCCTCCCGCACAAGCTCGACATGGCGCAAAAGTACGGCTTCCAGGGCATCGAAGTCTTCTACGAGGACCTCGTCGACTTTTCAAAGACCCTCACAGGCGGCGTCGGCTCCCCCGAGGATCAGATCGCCGCCGCCCGGGCCATCCACCAGCTCTGCGCCGCCCGGGGCCTCACCGTCATCTGCCTCCAGCCGTTCATGCACTTTGGCGGCCTCGTCGACCGGGACCAGCATAGGAGGAGGCTCGACGAGCTGCAGCTGTGGTTCGAGCTGGTCCATGCTCTGGGCACCGGCCTGATTCTGTTCCCTAGCAGCTTCCTCTCCCCGGACGAGGTCACGGATGACTTTGACCTGATCGTGTCCGACTTTGTCGAGGCGGCAGAGATGGGTCTGCAGCAGGAGCCCGTCGTCAGCTTTGCCTACGAGTCGCTGTGCTGGGGGACGAGGACAGACATTTGGGAGGCGAGCTGGGAGCTCGTCCAGCGTGTAGACCGACCCAACTTTGGCGTTTGCCTCGACAGCTACAACATCCTGGGGAGAGTGTACGCCGATCCCGCCTCGCCGACCGGAAGGACAAGCGACTACGAACAAGCGACAGTCGACTCAATCAAGAGGATCCTCTCCGAAATTGATATCGCCAAAGTGTTCCTCGTCCAAGTCGCCGACGGCGAGCGACTTGCCAGCCCTCTCGACGAAACCCACCCCTTCTACAACTCAGAACAACCCGCCCGGATGAGCTGGTCTCGCAACGCAAGACTGTTCTACGGCGAACCCCAACACGGCGGGTATCTACCCTGCAAGCAGCTCCTCAGAGCCATCGTCCAGGGACTCAGCTTTGAGGGGTGGCTGAGCTTCGAGGTGTTCAACCGGAGGCTCGCGGAGCCGGATGCGTCGGTGCCAGAGGAGATGGCGAGGAGGGCGGCCGTGTCGTGGGTCAAGATGAAGACGGAGCTTGGGCTACGGACGGAGGATGAGATGCAGCCCAGATTGCAGGCGATGCTGTAAAAAAGGAGGGTTTCTGTTTTGTTTCTGTCGCGCAATAATACCAGATAGCAAGTATGCAATGAACAGTTCATCGATTGACCAAACAATTGGCGCCTCTCCAAGTAAATCGTAGCCGGGTATTAAACAATGGACATCTAATCAGAAGTGATCTCATCTTGCTTGATCGAAGCAGTAGCTCAGGGTAGGCCTCTCGAGGCTCGGACAAGAAGTGCGATGGCAGCGCGACCGGAACGCACCCTATGTGCCTACATCTCAAGACTTGCAGGAGAGCCGTTGCTAACCTCGCATCATCAATTGCCTCGGATGCATTCGGTCCCCGGTATTATCATTTATACAGGAGGAGCATTGTTTAACCCTCGAAGGAGCCTGCGAGTCGTCCCTGTTCTGGGTTCTGGTCAGCCGGGCCTCTTCCTCCCAACCAAGGCACACAACCAAGGAAGGACACACCAATCCAGCGCCCAATAAGCGGAAAAGCAATTCCCATCACTTTTCTAGACTTCCATAACGCTCGAGCCCGAGACTTGACTGCCCCGTAATGGCTCTGGTTGCAAAGCCATGGCATCTGAAGAGTCGCGCAATGGACCACCCGAGGACCACGATGCGAGCCAACTCACAGCAACAAGACAAACAACTCAAAGCAGAATGTGTTTCTCATCCAATTCTTACAAGTCTACCGATGCGCCGTGTCAGGGACACTGACCGTCCCCCTCAAACACTCCAAAAAAACTCCATAGATGCCATGGACCACACCTACAGCTCGTGCAATCCAGGAACCCCCCTACCCCCCCCCCCCCCGATATGCCTATAAACACCCAGTCTACAAAAAAACCCGCCCCATGTTCTGTTTTTTTCGCCTCCCCTTTCTTTTCTCCACGTTGCCATGTTCCCAAATGGATGCTAGTATACAGGTGGTTTTGTGCTATTATGATGTGTTTCGAGACACCGACTTCATCGCTTTCGCGTGTCCTTGCCCTTCTTCTTCCCCTTCTTCTTGTCCTTGGGCAGCTCGAGCTTGGTGCCCTTGAGCAGCTCCGCCATGATGCCCAGCATGTAATCGTCAATGGTGCGCATCTTGTCGCCCCATGCGTTGTACTCCACAATCTGTTCCGCTTGGGGCGTGCCAACATCGTCGAGCCCCCCGTCCAGCACTGACTTGCCAGCCGGTGTTCCCTGCCGCGCCGTCGAGGTCCCAGAAGCGGTATTGCTGGGTTTCTCGGTAAAGTCGGCGTCGTCAGCCTGAATCTCCTTCTCCGCCACACGAGCAGCTGCGACATCCTCCCTGTCCTCTGCTTGTTCAAGTGCTCGTCCAACTCTTCGCTGATCCGTGTTGGTATCAGGACCGCCGAGGACTCTATCCAAGGCAGCGTCGGCGGCATCCACGCCCTCGCTTGTAGAGTCGACCTTGTCGCCGAGAACATCCCTGACCGACATTTTGTTGAAGTAGTCCGTTGTAAACTCTCCCTCCTGGATGACCACATCGTCCAGCATCTGCTTTTGCGATGCCTTGCGAAGGATGTTGGCCTCAATGGTATGCTCACTGACCAAGCGGTAAATGTGCACGTCTCGTGTCTGTCCGATACGGTGGCATCGGTCCTGACATTGCTTGTCCATGGCAGGGTTCCAGTCTTGGTCGTAAAAGATGACCGTGTCAGCGCCCGTGAGGTTGATTCCAAGACCGCCTGATCGAGTTGACAAGATGAAGCAAAGGATCCGAGGGTCATTGTTGAACCGGTCTGTGAGAATCTGGCGCTGTTCCACCTTGGTGGCACCATCCAGGCGGAGATATTTGTGGCCATGGATGTTGAGGAACTGTTCCAGAATGTCGAGAACCTTGGTCATCTGCGTGAAGATGAGAGCACGATGGCCGCCAGCCTGCAGCTTCCTCAACAGCTTGTCCAGAATCTGGAGCTTGCCGCAGTCGAATTGGAGGAGACGCTTGTCGGGGAACTGGATGCTGAGCCTCATCCGACCCTCGTGCCAGGGATCAGGTGGCGACTCCTTGGGTAGGAAAGGCGCCCATCGGACTGGCGCCGAGAGTTTGAGGTCTTCGTCTGTAAAGGCTTGTACGCCCTTGCGTCCAAGAACGAATTGTTCCATGTCTCTGGTAACGACCGCCGGGGTCACACAAGAAAACTTCTCAATGGTGGTCTTGAAGCTATCCGCGCGGTGGTCAATGGTGGGAATCATGGACTTGATGGTGGTTGACTCCTCCTCGAACCAACCCATAATCTGGCGAGGAACCTTGGGGCGGGACTTGTAGGGCCTCTTGTCAGTGCCAAGGGTGAGCAAGTCCACCAAGTTCTTGCCGTAGATCGGCCGTTGCTGTCGACGGAGAGCATTCAGATAGACACAGTGTTGAAGCTCTTCAAACCGGCCCCATCTTGCACCGCTCTCGAGATAGGCGATGCTGGATTCCACCGTCGACGGGTCAAGGGTCGAGTACGCATGCTGGGCCCTGGTTCTCTGGACTTCGCGAAGATCCATCAACATCCGATGCGAGCTCAGATGGGCAATTCGATCCACGTGGGTGGTCGTCAAATGCTCGTAACGAGTCGGGATGAAGTTGAGAAAGTCCAGATTAACAGCGCTCATCGGCTTCGGGGCTAGCAGCAGCCTCTGCACTCGCTGCTCGACAACGTCAAAGTCCGAGACGACAGACTTTTGCATCCGGAACGACGTCATGATTGGCCGGTCAACAAACAGGTCAGGGTGGTTGCAGACTTTGCGGAGCTGCATCAAACAATTGATGATGGAAAGATAGTTGCCAGAAGCCAACGTTGCCTTGGTGTCCGTCCGAGAGAGGAAGCCGTCGTAAAGTTCGCGTTGACGCTTTGAAAGGCGACAAAACTCGACGTGTTCGTACTTGGCGGGCATCTGCTTCTCGACATCGGCCTTGAGTCGACGAAGCAGATATGGACGAAGCACTTTATGTAGCTTGGATATGATGGCTCTGGCCTCGTCATCCATCTGTTCCCTCCCACTCTCCAAAATCTGCGTCTCGGGCTTGTGGAACCAGTCGTGGAATTCCTGCAGGTCAGCAAAGCCGCCAACGCCATTCTCGGCTGGCATGAGGAAAAAGAGAAGTGACCAAAGCTCGGTGAGGTTGTTCTGGAGGGGCGTTCCGGTGAGCAAAAGTCGGGCTTGTGTGTTGAAGCCGAGAAGAGTCTGCCATCGCTGAGACTTAAAGTTCTTGATGTTGTGCGCCTCGTCAAGGATCATGTAGTGCCAGCGTCGTCGCTTGAACACTTGCTGATCCTGGAGCACCAGCTGGTACGAAGTGATGCACACGTTCCACACGTCATCATTGTTCCAACCTTGTCGCTTGCGTTTGCGTTCCTCTTGCGAGCCGTAGTAAGCCAAAATCTTGAAGCCGGGGCACCACTTCTTGAACTCCATTTCCCAGTTGAGCATGACACTGGTCGGGACGACAACCAGATGCGGCCCCCATACCTCGTGCTGGCAAGCCAAGTGTGCGAGAAGGGCAATGGTCTGAATCGTCTTTCCCAATCCCATCTCGTCGGCCAGAATGCCGTTGGTGCTGTTGGCATACAGGCCAGCCAGCCAGTCCAAGCCATCCCGTTGGTATTCTCGCAGTGTTCCACGAAGAAGAAAGGGCACCTCGGTTTTGTGTCTCGCCACGGGCTGGGGCGAAGCGGATGCGCTCGCATCAGGCTTGCCAGCAGGCAATTCTGCGGACGATGCAGTATCGAGCTCGGAGGGCTTGGTCTCCGAGGTCGGCGGAGGCGACAAGCTATGTGCACGACTTGGCGGGTTCGTGACTGGCTCGGTTTCGGGGCTGGGCTTCTCTGGGCCTGCAGTATCCAAGGGCTTGGCGACTTGTTCCTCGTTGGGCTGCTCGTCAGTGCCGTTCATGGTAACCTCTTGGACTGGTTCTTCCACCGCATTCGCAGGGGCGGGGAGGGTGGTATCGGGGCTGTCGGCGGGCACATCTTCGGGTTTCTTGTCGTCCGAGGCAACCTCCTGAGGCTTCGTTGACTCTGCTGCTTCTTGAGCGTCCGCTTCTTGAACTGGCTCACCACTTTGGGCTTGGTCGGTGTGGTCCGCATCAGGGAGCTGGACCAAGGACATCTCATCATCTGGGTCCGAATCGCCATTGGCTTCGGTGACGACGGTGTCATCGGGCGCAGCATCGGGCATCTCGGCATCCTCCTCTGCTGGAGTTTCCACGCCCGCGTCGTCGTTCATCTTCTTGAGCTCCGACTTTCCAAAGAACAGCCCCAGTAGGCCACCCGCCTCCTCCTCTGATTCTTCCTCCGACTCGTCGTCTTCGGCCTCCTCGTTGCTTTCCATATCGCTTGAGCCCAGGTCATCATCCATGTCGACAGATTCGTCGCTGGATTCCACGTTCTCGGTCGCTTGGGCGGTGTCGGCAGCATCTGTGTCTTCGTGGTTCGGTCCGCTCAACGGTGTTTCCGTATCTGCAGGTGTCTGCTCGAGGTCTGGGATATGTGCATACTTTTCTCGTAGCTGTTCCTGGGTCAAGCTCTCGTCGCCCAAATCCTTCATGTCCTCCTCTTCGTCGCCTTCATCGTCAGATGACATGATATCGCTGTCTGGGTCATCATCCTCCTCGCCTTCGTCCGAGGCAAGGCCCAAGTCATCGTCGTCGTCGACCATACTCAAGTCATCAGATAGATCATCGAACCCATCCTCTTCATCAGACGGCTGTTCTGAATCCAACGCGCGTCGAGCTTGAAGTTTCTGCTCCGACAGATTCACGGCTTCGTTGAGAGCTGCCTTGACTCTCTTTTGCTCCTCCTGTTCCCATTCAACCAGTCGTCGGCGATTGACTTCCACGCGAACATTCTCCCATGTACCGAACAAGGCCTTGACCACTATCCGGTATCGAGAGATCCATAGTTCCCTCTGCTCGGCCTCAATCTCTTCTGCAGACTTGGGTTGGCGTCGAAACCACTCGTCGCGACAGGCTTCGGCAAGCTTCTTGGCCGTCGATCGGTGCCGTTGTTGCTCTGCCAGCATGAGCTTGCGAAAGTTCATCATGGCCTTGACCATGTGATCTTGGCGAGCCCACTGTCGAGGCAGCTCTTCCTCGGGCTCCGGCAGGAATACCGAGCATCGCTCCTGGGAGAGCAGTCCGCCATGTTCAACTTCCTTCTCGATTCGAAGAATGATTTGGGCATCCTTCTCAGCCATCTCATCCGTGTAGGGGGGTCCATCTTCAGACGCTTGCAGTCCACCCTCCTCGACAGGGATGTCCCCACCTCGAGCCCAAAAGTCTTGGAAACTTGTCCCAATCTTGGGTCTCTTGCGAACCTGATCCGGGTGCACAAGAGGGATATCGCCCGATCGACCGACTCGTAGCTTGATTCGAGGGGAGCGGGTGGTATTATCACGTGCGGTATGCTTCGAGTCTTGGGTTTTGTCGTCTTTGTGGGCATCGCTAAAGCGCGCCGATCGTCGGGTTCTAGCTGAGGATCGGGGAGGTGGCGGAGAGGGACTTCGGCGGCGATTCGAGCGAGAATAGGTTCGAATTTCCGATGCGGCTTTCTTAGAGGAAGATTTCGGAGTCGATGCGGCCGTGGTCTTCGATTGCGCTTTGGTGGCGGGAGTCGACTTGTGCGAGCCATTTGGCAATTTTCTCGAATTTCTATTGGATAGCTGGATCTCGGGCTTCGGTTTCGACGGACTCGACTGCGCGCCTGCGATGGATCGTCTGGTGACTCGGGTCTTGGCCTGGGGCTGGAGTTCGAGGGGTAGAGTGTTGATGCGACCAGATTTGCGTCGACCATTCTCTGTGAAGGTGGTTGGGCCGTCAGCACCTATCTTCTTCCACGGCGGCGACTCGATCTTTGGCTTTTTGGGCGTGGCTTGGGGTGTCGAGTCTCCTGTTCGTCGTCTCTTTGCTGGTCGTTCATGGTCATGATCATGGCCATTGGGTAGCTCGTGTGCGTGGCTGTTCAAGGCGGGCGTCGCATCCCCCTCGGCTTCATCATGGCCATCGTGGGCATCGTGGCCGTTCATCTTCCCGTTCGGCGCGTCATCTCGGTCGGTGCCCAGCTCGGGCGCGTCGTGCTCAGGCTTGGTGGCATCAGAGTCCGACTTGGGCAGCACGTTGACGGGCGACGACGCGGTCTCGGGCATAGTAGCAACGTGGAGCCAGGGGACGTTTTCTCTGCGAAGCTATCATTTGGGGGGGAGAAATTAATGTCTACGGAACCGTAGCGCTTCAGCGGATATTCATACAAAGTTTGCACATGATCAGAGGCCTTGCGGGCGACCTGGGTGGGATTCAGTCGCAAAATCCAGTGTCGTCAGCAAAACTTTTGAGCTGGAGGAGAGTTGAGGATGCACGCCCTGAACCTGGTGGGGCTAACCGAAAAGGGCCGACACGCGCCTGGCGTGCGTCCTTGATGCCTGAGGCGCCACTTTTCGGTTGAGAATCATCACAGCCTCGATTGGCTACAGCTTCAACACAGAGCCGTCGCCATCACCTCACGTCACAGAGCAATTGGGCGCCGACGACACTGTCCCCTCGCCCGAGGTGCGTCGCCCTGGAGCCATTGAGGCATGGCCAATTGGTCGCGCTAACTCTTGCTCTCTCTGCAGATGCTCCCTCAACGAATTGTGCGGGCCTCGGCCCTGCGCAGCGGCATGACGGCTGCTCGACGACTGCCCACCATCCAGCGACGAACCTTCCTGCCCGCCTCGTACACTGACAAGAAGATCATCGACCAAAAGTACCCCGATGGCCCCAGCCTGACCGAGGCCGAGGATCCCGGAATGGTCAGTGACGGCTGGCAAACCGCTCAGCAAGAGCCGAGAGCTGATGGATAATATCGCAGAACGGCGGCTACATCAACCCACCTCGAATCAAGCGTCAGTTCCGTGACCCCTACGGTACCTGGTGGGATCCCCAGGAGCGACGAAACTTTGGCGAGCCCATCCACGAGGATAACGACATGCTGGGTATCTTTTCTCCCTGGGAGTACACCTGGACCACCACCGGCCCCGGTCTGATCATGGTCGGCACCTTTATCACCGTCTTCCTCAGCGTCACCGGCCTCGTCTACCTCAACTACCCCGACTCGCCCGCCTATCCCCGAGAGTTTGAGGGCGGCCTGGAGCGAGAGCTGGGTGGCCCCGGAGCCACGAGGGTAGGTCTAGCGGACGGGTGTTGCACATGTGCTAACAGTGATTACAGGCCCGGATGGAGGGTGATGATGACCCTTGAGCGGAAAAGCTCATTTGTACATAAGAAAGAAGGGAAGAGCTCAATGCAGGGCTCAATGGATGTTTGGTACCACGTAACCAAGAATTGCATACTGTGCATTAGATGGATTGCATGATGCGCCCGGACGTGATCGGCTGTTGTCCCTCTGACCTCAACTCACGATAGTTTGCCAATTCTTGACGGCCGCCATGATGATAGCGAGGGGTTAAACACCCAGTCTCTCGTCGCGTCAACACCGGCAGCTCAAGCTGGGTTTCCTCCTGCTTGGTGGACTGCGTCGGGACCACGGCCCACCTACGCTCAGAGCCCACTTGATGTCTCGACCTCGTTCCTTTCTACGCTCCTTCCATTTGACACCCATGAGGCTCCTAGTCAAAATCATGACACACTTATCCAGAGTCCTCGTGCCCATCGTATCATGACGTGGTTAAGATACCTCCGGTTCGGATAAAGCCCCTGAACTACCTACACAAACCAGAGACGGCTATTCACAGGCTTAGATCCGTCGCTTTCAGCTTGTGATGCTCTTCATAGAGCGACTGGCTACCTACCTCCGTACCTTCATGCCACTGCCTCCTTCCTCGCAACGCCAGCCGCAATCGCCATGAGCATCAAGTCACGGGACGAGCTCCCATGCTCCTCACTGCCTGCTAACCTACCTACCTACCTACCTCAGCGCTCGCTCCTCGCATCATTCATCAATAACAACCTCGGGCCTCCCGCAAACACTCTCCTTCATCCCCCTCTCGCTTGGATTACCTAGAACCCACGACTGGCTTGCCTTCTTCCGATCTGCGTATCTTGCAGTATCGCCTTTCTTGGCTCCTTCATCACCTCTTCGGTCAAGATGAGGTACGAGGATTGGGATGTCCTTCTTTTTCCACGAGACTGCAGTGTTCCCTTTAAAGAGTTTAACGTCACTTGTCAGGTTGTTCACGATGCGGGTAAGCAGATGATCCTTGGATGTCGAGCTGACCACAGCTGAACTGTCTCCAGAGTTCGCACACATCCATGGCTTTTCTGGTCTGCCCACAGTTACCTGCTATGTGCCCAGCCTCACACCAGGAGCACCATTTCACATCTCGATCCACTCATGGAATACCCCCACCATCAGTCAGCTCACCAGATCATACTCCAAGCATGTCAACGATGTCAAGTTCGAGACGAGGCTCTTCATTGACGGCCGTCTCGTTGCGTATGTCTCCCTGGTCTGCCTGAGTCCCAGTTCTTACCATAATTCTAGTTCCACCTCGTTAAACCGGCAGTGCGATTGGCCACATGTGATTGCAAACAGCTTTGGTAAGGGCGGTGTTTCCGTCTCGATGGCTCCCACTAACTTCAGGGCAGATTTTTCCAAGAACGGAGACCTCGAACCGCTCAAGTTTCCCGTCTTCCAGCAGGAGATTCTCCAACAGAGGAGATGGAATGCAGGCGATGACCTCGGCCGCATCAGACTCATCATCAGCGAAGGGTTTCCGCGCGACTCTCTAACTCTACCAATGGAGAGAGTCAAGAATATTGTTGCATTTTCCTTTCAGCATGCACCCCAAGGCACGTCTGCACCTTGAAATTGCCCGCTGTCTATTAACTTGGTCCTAGAAATCCTGGAACACCAGAAAATCGCATGGCCAAACGCTTCCATGTGGCAGCGATCGCAATATGCGACGTCGATGCCCGTCCCTTCGTTTCCGTCCAACAATGTCAAATCCCACGCCCACTCGCCACGACGTCGCCAACAGAGAGTTTTGGCTGGGTTTACAACACCCATGGCTCAAAGTGTCATGTCCAACGTGACGACAACGCATGTCGAGGAACCTACGCAGGCGAGCTACATAGGACCTCTGCCAAACACTAATGAGATCCCTGGCTGCAACGACCTTGTCGATTCGTTTGACCATGCAAATCCCTACTTTGATTGGCCTGACAATGTTGAGTTCGGGTTGGACACCATTTCACCGCAGCTTGCTTCTGTTGTGTCGAAATCGGGCCACAACTGGGAAGCCTCGGGCGAGAGCAGCATGTCCGAACGTCCAGGTCCAGCTCGGGATGCCTCAGGGAGCACGTCTGAAGACACCCAATTCACTTCTCTAGCCTTTTCTACGGACGACGAGTTTCCCAAAGCACAGCCCAAAGCCCCCGCAAAGGCGTCAACGGTTGTCGAGCACGTCCAGCCAGGTTTGACATGATGCACCTACCCTCCAAGGCATGGCACTAACTGCAGCCAGTTCCCTTCCCAATCTTCCCGCATAATTCTGCGCTACCTGAGGACCTTGCTCTCTCCTTGACAGCTTCCCTTTTGAGCCAGCCCATGCCAATGCAGTCTCACGCTCCACCAACACGTACTTCAACTCCTGAGGTGCGGTCCCGCAAGGAAAATCGCAAGCGGCATTCGACATGCCCTGTCCCGTCAACGCTGTCTGTCAGTACTCCTGCGGGATTGGATCACCGCGATCAGCGAAAGGTGTCTCAGCAGATGTACATCCCGCCAAGCGGCAGTTTCCCAGTCCCACTCGCCCAACCTCAACCGCAGAGCCCTAGGACCTCTCAGCCCGACCTAGCCCGGAGGACTGGTTCGATGGGCAAGCTTGTCAGTGCTGAAACCCCATCGACTCAGAGTAGCCCACGGGAGTTTCCTAATACCGCGGACAAGGAAAAGGGGAACAAGCGATCCCGCACTTTTACGCCAGGGTCCGCGAGGCCCTCTAAGGATGACGAAGACAAGCATCGACGGGCGAGCCCTCGCATGCGACTCAGCCCTTTCTCAGAGGGTCAGCCAAACGTCGGAGTGTGATGGATTATATTATGTTGACCCACGGATGTCGTTACTGATTACGGCATCCTTTCCAGTGTATGTCGTGTATTTCTTCTGTTCTCCCTTGTGGCTATGGTTCTCTGCATGAGTGGCTCCGTGTTATTCCCTCTTATGATCATATTGTTGTAACAACTTGTTTACCCAATTGCTTGGAGCCCAGGCTGGGGCCTTGAACGTGGCAGTGCCACAATGGGTACGCCAGCTTTGTCAATACAAAAGACTTTTAGATCGCTGACTGTTTGTGTGCCTTCGGAACTGCCGTCATCGAGACTCGTGCTAATTGTAACACGCAACACTAACTCGGGCTGGGGTAGAATCTTCCGGCCCTGGCAAGCTGACTTGTATACCTACGGCCTATTCCTCATGATCCCACGCTTCAAACTCGGCCTCGGCTTTTATCCAAAGCCCGACATGCTGCGAAACATTAGAAAAGAGTCCATCCCCACTGTGCTTGTCCGCTCGAGCGAGCTGTCTGTCAGGTAACACAACCCCCAAGTCTTGTGCTTGGTTCTTGGGTGACACAGGAGGCTAACGTGTTGATAGCGAGCGATTTGCCAAGGCAGAGAGCTGCATCCCATCTACGCAGGGCTACTCCGATCATAATCTATATGCTAAATAGCTTCTCTTCTCAGGTCAAGAAACAGCCTACATCGTGTTGAGTAAAGACAAGCCCGATCCCCTGCAGGCCCCGATTTCAGCTATAACGGTTGAAGGCTCAACCAGCGGCGAGGCTTACCTCATCCGCAGCCCATCACGGCCTCTGCCTCCTTACCCGGAAGGGCAGGAGAACTCTTGATAGCCTTATTGGCCGGCCCTAGATATATGGGAAGTACGGCAGTGATAATGACAAGATTCAGGCATGCCAACGCACACCGGCTTCCGGGCTCCGCGGGGCGCTGGCAGCTTGTCTTGTGGTGACGAGGCTACACGATCTCACCGTGGCACACCTCCTGCTGAGCGATGCCACTGAAGCCATCACCACCACCCCACACTGTCTTTTCTGGTGCCATGCCAGAGTACTAACATGGTCCATTCAGGCTACAAACCGCCACACTATGTGCTCCAGTGAGACACGGCGAGTGTAGATCTTGCTGCAAGCCTCCGCCTTGCTGTCATCTGGCCGGTCAGAGTCAGCTCCGACGTGAGATGAGTAGAACCGCGTCGACTCAGCAGGTAAAAAGACTCCGCCGTGTCACATTGCGCCGCATCTTTCAGCAACGGAGGCTGACAGAGGTGTGAGGGCGGGACTTTGACACGTGGATGGAGCAGTTTAAAGGCACGTTGCCCAGGCTGAAGCATGGGGTTCATCACCTATGCTCTAGTGACCACGAGCCGCATCAGTTGCGTATAGCCAGTCAAGATGGCTTCCATAATGTCAGCCCCGGACTACTCGATGGCAGCGACGTCTCGATCGCGCCTCAGTGTCCGTATACCGAAGGAGTCTCTATACTCATCTCTTCAGGCATCGTCTCAGTACTTTCACTTTGACTCGGAAACGGCCAGGCTGGCCAGGAATGCCAACCAATGGCTCACGACAAACAAAGACGACAGCGGCGTCAGTCGCATCAGTCGACCGTCTTCCATCGCACCAAGCAACTTTAGCGTTCGCTCCCTGCCCATCGACTATGAGATGCCAGAGCCGGACCGAAGACATCATCCTGTCATGGGCTCGGTCAGGTATAGTGACATCCGGCCACGGTCAGCCGCTCCGACAGAGAGCACGGAGAAGCTTCAGCCTACTCCTGATGATACGAGGGAGAGCGTCACGAATGTGGTTGACGATACGGTGTATCCTACGGGCATGAAGCTTGCCCTCATCACTCTGGCGCTCTGCTTGGCCGTCTTTGTCATGGCACTCGGTTAGTAGTCCGCTTAAACGAGGTGAATACTACTGACACTCGCAGACAACTCCATCATTGCAACAGCCATCCCAAAGATTACAGACGCATTTGGGAGCCTCAATGACGTGGGATGGTACGGCTCAGCGTACATGCTTACAACGGCCGCCCTGCAGCTGTTCTTTGGCAAGCTCTACACCTACTGGAGCATCAAGTGGACATTTCTAGCTGCCATTGCCATCTTTGAGGTCGGGAGCTTTATCTGCGGCATCGCCCCCAACAGCGTCACGCTCATCGTCGGACGTGCCATATCCGGGGTTGGTTCCGCGGGCATCTTTTCCGGCGCCCTCACCATCCTCGCCTTCTCGTGTCCCCTACACAAGAGGCCCATGTACACGGGTCTCATCAGCGGCATGTGGGGGATCTCGTCGGTTGCAGGGCCGCTCCTTGGAGGCCTATTCGCAGACAAGGTCTCCTGGAGATGGTGTTTTTACATCAACCTCCCCATAGGGTTTGTCACGGTCGTCGTCATCTTCTTCTTCTTTCCCGATCCTGAGCGTGATATTGAGCCTGCTACGTGGCGGGTGCGTGTCTGGCAGCTCGATCCCTTTGGGACTTGCATCTTTCTGCCGGCCATTGTGTGTTTGCTTCTTGCTCTGCAATGGGGCGGTATCGAATACGACTGGAGCGACTCCAAGATCACGTCGCTGCTGATGCTGGCGGGGTTCTTGCTGATCCTCTTTGTGTTTGTTCAGTTCAAGATGGAGGACAATGCGACGGTGCCGATTCGCATCTTCAAGATGCGTACTGTATGGGCGGGTGGGTGGTTTGCCTTTCACACGGGGGCATGCTTCCTCACGGCCATGTACTTCTTACCCATCTGGTTCCAGGCCGTCCTTGGTCAGTCGGCCATCATGTCTGGGGTCAGCAACCTTCCCATGCTCCTCGGCATTGTCTGCTTTGCCATTGTTTCCGGTGCCGCCGTCACAGTCTGGGGCTACTACACCCCTTTCATGATTATCGGCGGTATCTTCATGGCCATTGGCTTTGGCATCATTACTATGTTCGACATCAACACGCCCAAGGCCGAATGGATCGGCTACCAGCTCTTGGCAGGTATCGGCGTCGGAATGTGTCTCCAGCAACCCCTGATCGCGGTGCAGGTAGTCTGCGAGATGGTCGACATCCCCACAGCCACAGCGCTCATCGTCTTTGCGCAGACGCTCGGGGGCGCGCTGTGCATCACGGCCGGGAACACCGTCTTTACAAACACGCTCAAGGACAAGATCCGTGATTACGTGCCTGAGCTCGATCCTTACTTTGTCCTGGGGACGGGAGCGACAAACATACGCAACGTGATCCGCGCCGACCAGCTCGACAGCGTCGTACTGGCGTACAATGACGCGCTGACGACGAGCTTCTATGTCGGGGCCGGGACGGCGGCGGCGGCGTTTCTGGGGGCGCTGTTGGTGGAGTGGAAGAGTGTGAGGGGGAGGCACCTTGAGCTGGCTGGGGGGGCGTAGGTGATGTGAGTGTTGGGAGACTGCTTCGAGACATGGATATGATTTCAGTATGGGTGAACTCGGCTGTGAGATTCGCAATCGGTGGGTTGTTGACGATCTCACCAACTCTGTTAGGATAGGACTTCAAGTTCCATCACGAGGGAGTGTAAGAAGACTAAAGCATGACCGTTTGAGGGGACTATGCCCCCTGGCACCACTAGGCTTCTAATGTCAAATTCGAGCATTAAAACAGGGGAAATTCGATCCGTTTGATCTTTCGCGGCGAGTTCTTGGCCAGTTGACCTGGAAGCAAACCCAAGTTGGCAAGCTGATTGCAGAAGACCGCTTGGGCCCTCTGCTGTGGAAACTAGGGAGCCAATATCTCCACCTCGCCCAACCAAGACCACGATATCCGGTATGGTGTAGTGGCTAACATTTCGCGCTCTCATAACCTGAGGGAATAGCACCGCGGAGCCCAGGGTTCGATTCCCTGTACCGGAGATGTTTCTTTTTGCCGCCCTGACTGTCCGTGGATGGATGGATGGATGGCCTCAATGTGTTGATGGACGGTGGTGATTTGGCGTTGAAGCGCCTGGGATAGTCGCCCAGTCTGAGACACAGGGATTAATCACCCGTGAGTAATTAACGAAACTAAATATCATGAGGGTAGAATCTTTATATGCAACGATTGTTTTAAATTTTTCCTTTAAGCCGGGAGACTGCCCTGTCCAGCGATGTCAAGAGGTCAAGTAAACGCGAGCGAAAATCCCGCGTTTCTTCAGGTCATGTGACTGGCTCCATGTTCTCAAACTGCTCGACCGTTAACTCCCCCATATCTCAAAGGTTTGAGATGCCTAAATCTAATCATTCATGCTGTGCAGTTAAGAAGACATAAAGGCTCTGCAATAAGTAGAGCATCTTTGAGTGGCTCTGCATTATTCCTCAGCCAGCAAACCGAGATGGCATCGTGGCATTAGTAATCCTGCTTCGGCTACCCTAGATTTAGATTCCGCACTCTGGTCTCTCTGCCCGAAGGATTGTCAATTTCGCCTTTTCAACCAAATGTTTGTCTATTCATTGGCCGATGAGTCTCTTTGCTCCACAGCAACGACGCCGATGTGATGCGATGGATATCTCTGGATAGGATACGCGAGCTTTACCTGTCATGGAGTGAGGTCAGTCAGGATTCGGTGTGAACGACAAGAATAAAAGGCCATCCATGACTTGACATTGACGTGTCAAAGATCTGATCAGAGCTCTTCCTTTAACACCATAAACACTGCACATTTGCTTCTAGATCAACATGTCTGCTTCAGAGACCTCATATGGTAGGCACACCCACCTCCACCCATACCGTATACTAACCTCGCAGTGACGGTCGACGTCTTCACCAACAAGCGGTACACGGGCAACCAGCTCGCCGTCGTCGACATCAACAATGCCGACCTCTCGGCCGCGCAGATGCAGCAGGTGGCCCGCGAGTTCAACTACTCCGAGACCATCTTTCTGCGCCAGCCCGCGGATGGCGCACCCCAGATCCGCATCTTTACTCCCGTCAACGAGATGGAGTTTGCGGGGCACCCCGTCATCGGCGGCGGGCACGTCCTGTTCCGCCAGCTGCTGTCGGGCCCGTCTGCGCAGCCGCTCGCAAAGGAGTCGATCGACGTGCAGACCAATGCTGGCGTCGTGACGCTGAGGTATGATGCAGAGGCAGAGACGGTGGCTGCTCAGATTCCGCATAATGTGCACATTCACGAGGCGACGGCTTTGAAGGATGCCATCCTCGAGACCCAGGCCAGCTTGTTTACTGCGGCCGACACCCTTAAGGATTCGTACCCGATTTCCTCCATCGTCAAGGGCGTCACGTACGTCTTGGTCGACTTTACAGACAATGCTGCCAACTTTGCCGGCGTGCTCCCCGGGCCGTGCCCGACCGTTCATCTCGACGATGGGTGGGCGCCGTCGTTTGTCGGCACCATGTACTACCGCGTCCTGGGGACACGCGAGGAGGAGGGGCGCAAGGTGTACGACCTCAGAGTTCGCATGATTGCCATCAACCTCGAGGATCCGGCCTGCGGTAGTGGTTCGTGCTCGCTGGCGGTGTACCTCGCGCTCCAGGGCGGAGGGGCGAATGCGGCATACAGGTTCTACCTGGACCAGGGCTCCGAGATTGGGAGGGACAGCAAGATTATTGTGGATGTTGTGCTGAATGAGGCTGGTGATGGTGTTGAGTCGGTGCTGCTGTCTGGACAGGCAACGCCAGTGGCTCGAGGGCAGCTTCTGTTGCCAGAGTAATGGTTAATCTAGATGATGATAATGAGGCCTGTTGAACATCTGCTTTCCATCCAAGATTGACCAGGATCATCGTGAGGATCTCCGGTGCTTATTACACACCTCAACACCAAAAAACCATCACCACTGACTGATGCGTGCTTATCCGCACCTCAAAAAATCCACAAAAAATCCTCTGACCGTGGTTTCGCGTCCAAAAAGCACGCCAAACGCAAGAACCTGATCGTGAAAGCAAAACAGCGGCAAAAAGAAAAAGAAAATGCAAGGGCTCCGCCGGGGTTTGAACCCGGGGCCTCGTGCAGCTGAGAATCACTTGGAATTGCCCAAAGCACGAATCATACCACTAGACCACGAAGCCAAGCTGATTGTTGCTGGAGGGTCTCAGATTGTGGATTATGAGGCAAGCGGGCAGTCAGGACAAGATTTGGGTTGACGAGACCCACTCGGCTGGTTGTGGGTCCGGTGGGGCACCACTTTCCTAATTCGCCTTTCTCTTCCTTTGTTGACTCTTCTCCCACCGTTAATTGCTTTGAGATATGACGATGTAGCTCTTCAAGTTTAATTATTTGTCATCTCTTTCCTTTTAATGGGTTACTTCCGAGTGTTAGGCTGGAGAGTACACTGGCTCGGTATTCTCGGGCACTTGATTGACTGGGGCGGTACCTTTGCTGAACTGCACTGGTGTGTGGGCGCTCCTTGCGAGGACTCACAACCAGTACTTGAGAGGCTCAGTTGGAAATGAGAAAAATGGAGAAGAAAATGGCATGAAATTCCTGTTGAGGAGAAGGGATGTGACTTTGGTTGTATCGAGCAGTTTGTGGGAAGGTTTATAACCCAACTCTCACCAGGGTCAAATGCCGAGACACAATGGCAGCTATGAGGATTGAGATGTGATGAGCAACCAATTGAACATGTGTAGATAACTGATTGTTGTATTACCAGATTACGTTAGACAGTAGGAACATCAAAATAAGTATGGAGCGGCGGATAGATCCACCAAATATCGCCTCATAGAGGCCCAAGAAGAGTTAATCCATCAATCCAAGCACCCTCTGCATCCTATCATTATTCCTCCAGGTCATCACCACTGAAGCGCCCGCCGTTGACTTGCCTCCACCCTTAGTAGTACTTGGGGTTCTTGGGGTCAGTCAGGTCAAAGATGACGGCGCTGTGAGGTCGGGCGCCGCCGCGCGTCTTGGTAAAAATGTCCTCAAAGTCAATGGTGCGGTTGAAGCTGAGGGAGCCGTCGTCGTTGATGTCGATCCAGTGACCCTTGTAGTCGCCGGGGGTGTTGACAATGGAGATCTAGACAGTATTAGAATGTGTCGTGTCAAAAGACTTGTTGAACTCACATCTCCAGCCTGCACAAAGTAGCCAGTGACCAAGAGGTTCTTCTTGTCGGGAGAGATCTTGACGTAGTGGGGGCCGATGATGGGCTGGTCCTCATCGGGGTCGTCGAGGCGCTTGATGTTGTTGAGGTCGGAAATGTCAAGCGCAGCGACGTGGTTGCCGAGAGTGAAGGTGAAGTAGGCGAGCTTGCCGTCGTCGGAAATGTCAGAGTAGATGGCGAGGTTGTCCTTGGCCTTGTCGCCAAAGTCGTACAGGAGCTCGGCGACACCCTGGTTGCCCTTCTTGTCCTTGCGGAAGGGGTAGATGATCCAGGCCTGGCCAGGACCGACGGCGCTGTACTGTGTCAGAGGTGAACGGAATAAAGCATGACGGTAACTTACGTGGCGATGGCAGCGCTCTCCTTGTTGCCGGGGATGAACTTGACGTCCTGGATACCTTGGCCCTGTGACGAGTCAGACAATGCGCATTATTCGACCAAGGCACTCACGTTGGGGATGGTAATGGTAGAGATGATCTTGCGAGAGTCGAGGTCCAGAGGCGCAGAGTGTCGGCCTTCTTGATACCGGCAGTGGGCTTGAGAATGGTGATGGGCACAACAAAGTCAGAGGTCAAGATAACCTTCTTCTCCCAGTCGATGCTGAGACCGTGGGGCGAAAACTGCTCGCCGAGAATGTTGAGGGTGCTCTTCACATCCTCGGGCCACTCGTGGATGATGTTGCCACCGGCATCAGTCTCGACAAGACGGCCGGGAGAGGTACCGACGGCACTGCCCATGTAGGTGATGAAAAAGCCGCTGCTCTTGTTAGCGGTGAACTCCCAAAGGAACTTGTAGACTTACCCCTCAGGCTTGGCTCGGATCTCGTCGACGATGGAGCTCAGAACACCTCGGTTGCTGTGGTCGAACTTGGGGTGGTAGGGGTCCGTCGTGTCAAAGTAGTAGGCGGTGTCCTGGGTCTTGAGAAGAGACAGGAGACCACCGCCGACGAGGGTCTTGCCGTCGAGAGATGATCCAAGATGGTGAGGCGAGTTGCCGCTGCTGGGGACATCGGTGATGTAGATGATTTCACCAAAGGTATCCTATCTCTGTTAGTACGAATCAAGTTGAAGCAGAAGTAATAGCTCACATCATCCAAGCTGGCCGTGATGAGAAAGTCGGCGTGCTTGTTGTCGCCGGCACCAGTCCAAAAGTATCCAATCTTCTTGGGCTTGATGTTGGACACCTCGAAGGGCGGGCTGTCCAGGGGAGGAGTGGGAACCTGGAGGATGGGCAGCGGAGGGGCGTTGTCAGCCAGGGGCTCAGTGACACCGGGGATCTTGGGGATCAGAGGAGGAAGGCTGAGGCCCTTCTTGTCGAGGCTGGCGGGGGAGGCCGAGACCTGAGAGGCCAAGGCGCCCAGGAGGGCAGTAACAGAAATGAGAGAGGGCATTGTCAAAGACTTGTTGTCACTCTGAAGATGTGAGCAAGTTGATGATGTGAGCTGGAGTGATTGAGAAAGTTTGAGGGAGTTTTGGAAGCATTATATACCTGGCAAACTGCCGGTGAACTTGTTGATGCCATCCCTATTCTTCCAGCTCTCAACACCAACCTCCCGTTCCGACATCAAGAATTGTATCATCAAGCCTCACAAAGACACAATTGAACCTCATGATGCTTTCTTCATCTCACGGCTATCACAATTTCCGAAGCCACGGCCTCGTTGTCGCTGCTCTCTTCCTGAATGCCGTCTAGTCCGAATGGTGTCATGAACAAGAGACACCAGGCAGTTGTTCATACTCGGCACTGATCTGCATGTACAGCTGCACCGGACTCTCGGTGATCTGACGTATCGGCAGCTGTCTGTCTAGAAATGCAAACTGTGATTTGTCGAGTTCGCTCTGACGCCGCCAGACTGGGAAGGATGCGCTGGTGGTTTCCTTGTTCAGAGTGCAACTATCCCCTGGACGTTCATGAACCGGACAGGAAAGGCAAGCTGAGACAGGCATACACGCTTACTTGTTTAGCTTGAGCTGACCTGGTGAGGGCAAAGGTTGATGGCAGCGACGTTGTGCACTGTTGAGTGTCATTGAGTTTGATCTGTATATTTGGATCAACAGACCTAACAGATGACATCACTTTCGGGGCATATTGACCATGACGGTGTCGGCATATGCCAGAGCTGTCAGGGGTGTTTCTCAGCTCGACCAAAAGGGCAATCAGCCTTATGCCACCCAGCGACCTCCCGCGGTTCCGAGAGACCGACCACCACCCTACGCCCGGTAGTTGGACAGCCCGACCAGGGGCAGCAGCCAAGACGGCCCCTTCGGGAGGTAGCTTGGCAGCCCAGCACCCCTGCAACGCTCGATGCGTGAGGGATCTTCGCGATAGCTTCGAATCCGGGGAGAAACGCCTTGTTAGTCGCGATTGCGACTTCCATTCCCTGGAGCTGAGAGCTGGCAGAGCTGGGGCCCACGCCGATGGACCGACGCGGCGCGGAGCCAGGTGATGCCGCGATGGGAGAGTATCGTGGGGGTTGCTGATCATAGGTGTTTGTCTTTTGGAACACCCTACACTCGGCTTCTGTGCTGTTGTATTTGTTCTGAACAATTTATGGTCCAGCTCAGCCAAGTCTTGGAGCTTCAACTTCAACTACGGCCTCGCCAAACTCACCTCCAGCCAAGCCGATCAACAGGAACAGCCGGTGATGCCGCATATCCGGGAGACGATATTCATTACTTTGAATGTATGCTTATAGGTGATTGCACAGCGCGGTTCTCTGATTCGTCCGCCCCGTGCTTGAGCCTCACCAACACAGCTCTAGCATCGCAGATCAATCACGTTATCCGCACTTGTATGTCGACAACCCCAGATTCACATTAACCCTGACGCTGAACGGGCCTTTTTAAAATCATCCACTCTAGCAGATGAGCTAGGAAATAAGAACGCTTGTCTTTCTTGGCAGTGATTTTGTAGATCCTGTCATTCCGCGCCGTCGGAAGGTGCCTGCGCCGGGACGGGCTCGTCGTGATGGTTGCACTCTGGAGCACGACATGTGAGGTGTGGCAGCAATTCTGGTGAGTTTGCGCAATTTGTAGACACAATTCCATGTGAACTTTTTAATCGATAGTTTCATACGACATTGACGATCATTGTCTCTTTTAGAGGCGGCAGTTTTGGTCATCCCACGCCGTGTAAGTGACGTCGGCAGCGAGAAATGTCGGGATTGAGTCTGTGAAAGGTGTGTGTAATTTCGAGCGCGTTTATCGGGGTCTTAGGGAGACGCGTTTGAAGGGTATAAGATATCCTGTGTGGCACTTGTTGTGTCGTCACTATCCCATACTCGTTAACCACTCTGTCTCTCCTTGACCCCCTCACTTTCAATCAAGATGAAGGGTGCATCTATTGTCTCCTCTGCCCTGGCCCTGTGCTATGGAGCGCAGTTTGTCGCTGCTGCTCCCTCAGCCACCGAGCGCGACGGCCCTGGTTTCCCCAAAGGCCAGCCGTACGATGGCAAAGGCAAGGGCAGCGTCATCGTCGGTATGTGCTTGGACTCTAATCTTCTTTGACAGTCACTAACACCAAGCAGGCGGGACTAACAAGGAGCTTGACCTGCAGAACCCCGACAACCTCGGTCGCCAGTCTACAGACAACGGCATTGTTCCCAACCTCAAGTGGAGCTTCTCCGACTCCAAGACTCGTCTCTTGAAGGGCGGCTGGGTGCGCGAGCAGGTCATCCAGGACCTCCCCTCTAGCCACGACATCTCTGGTGCTCAGCAGCACTTGGTCAAGGGTGCCATCCGTGAGCTCCACTGGCACCGTGTTGTACGTTCCTTGAAGCTTCGACTCTGTCCGCCGACTAACACGTGTAGGCTGAATGGGGCATCGTCTACGAGGGCTCCGTCCTGGTCTCTGCCGTCGATGAGAGCGGCCGATACCAAGAAGAGGTCCTCAACTATGGTGACATCTGGTACTTTCCCAAGGGAGCCGCCCACACCATCCAGGGTCTCGCCGACGAGAACGAGTACCTCTTGGTCTTTGACGACGCCGACTTTGACAAGATTGGGTAAGCCACTCCTCCCCAAGCCCTACAGCAACTAACAACGCCAGCACAACATTCATGGTCGACGACTGGATCAACCACACCCCCAAGGACATCCTCGCAAAGAACTTTGGCGTCGACCCCTCTGTGTTCGAAAACGTCACCAGCCCGAACCCCTACATCCTCCCCGCCGAGGTCAGCAAGAAGAACGTCACCGACGGCCCCGCCGGTGAGCTCGAGGGCGACAGCTCCTTCGTCTACCGCACGTTCCAGCACGAGCCCGAAAAGATTGGCGGCACCGGCGGCAAGTTCTGGAAGATTGACTCGACAAACTTTCCCGCTAGCAAGACCCTCGCTGCCACGTTTGTGACGCTCAAGCCTGGTGGTCTGCGGGAGCTTCACTGGCATCCTAATGTGAGTTGGCTTGATCAAGTGTTGGGGGTGTGTGACTGACTCGTGTTAGGCCGAGGAGTGGCTGTACTTTCACCAGGGCAAGGCCAAGGCGACCGTCTTTATCGGTAACGCCGCCGCTCGAACCTTTGACTTTTCTGCTGGCGACACCGCTGCATTCCCTGACAACTCCGGGTGAGTACCCTCCAGTCTGCTAACGGATCAACTGCTGACCCGTCTAGTCACTACATCGAAAACACGTCCGAAGACGAGGACCTCATCTGGATCGAGGTGTACAAGTCGGAGCGCGTCGCCGACATTTCCCTGACCCAGTGGCTCGCCCTGACTCCTCCTGATATTGTCGCGCAGACCCTGAACGTGTCCATCAGCTTTGTTGAGAGCTTGAAGAAGGAGAAGCAGGTCCTCATTGAGTAGACGCTACTTTGACATGATCCCACGAAGGGAATTGCACCCGTGATTCCGCTGTATCTAATTCTGATCTCAATGATCAACTCTTAATTTAATTTTTCTCTTATCAGTGACCTTAGTTGTAGCAGGAGTGTGTTGTTTGCTTGACTTTAGATCTCATTAACTGTTAATGCCACGACATATTGTAATTGGCATCCGTCTGCCCACTACCTTGTCGCCCGGCGGGGACGGACCTCCGATTCGGCCCCACACCGGTGACTCGGGGCCGATAATGTCGGTCTTGGTTATCTTGCAACTGAACAACTCGTGTGTTGTTTCTGTCTACTCTAGGGTAGAATAGCTTTGCCCGAGAGCAGTCCTGTTATCTGTCTGCCAAGATTGTCGAAGGATGCCTCCTGTGTTTCGCTTCCATCACACCACCACCCGACCATTGCCGTACGATCCGCAGCATCGGTTACTTATCATATCGACTGGTCCCGATGTTTTGTGAATTGAGAGACTGGTGGGCTCGAGTACACTCTCCCCATCTGTACACCACCCCAATGATACGTCTTTGTACTGCTCAGGCAAGCAGAACTCACACGACACCACCCATGTGACGCAAATGCTTTCGAGAAGCATTCTAGCCAAGTCCAACTCAGGCGAGCACACTCGCAAGCCACGATGGCATCTCTGCATCGTATCTACCACAGCAAGCCGCCTCCACACACGCAGCCAAACTCCCAAAGTAAATACCCCTCCCCGTCAGCCCCGGCCCGTAATGAGCATACTTTCCAGAGTTTGTCATGATGGTCTTTGCCGTCGGCGGAATCGCTGGCTCGGTAATCATGCACCAGCACGTGTCAGTCAGGATCTGCACGCCGAACCGCTCCAGCTCCTCTATTAACCCTGCCTGACTTGCGAGGCCGTACGTTGCGCGACTGCAGGTCACAATGAAGGCCACGCTGTACAGCTTTTTCTTTCCTCTGCAGAGGCCCGCGAGCTTTCTCATCTCGGAGAGGGAAAAGTGTGGGTTCCCGAGGGATACCAGATCGATAGGTTGGTGCCTCGGGGCGCTATTCAGCTTTTCCCAGAACGCCGCTAGTTCTGTATAGTTCACTTCAACAGAAGCGAAATCAGCAGCGACAACGCTCTCCAGCGTAGCGGCCTCTGGCGTCACCCCAACGATGTGGAACATTGGTGCACTGGAAACCGTAGCAAACGCCGCCCCGAATGCCTTCAAGTCGTCCTTTGAGAGCTCAAAAGACTCGAGTCCCACCACCACGGGGATTTGGCTCGTCGAGAGGGATCCTACGTAGTATCCCAGCAAGGGCGGGAACGAGTCATCAACCCCCATGGTGGGTTCAACGCCCGAGACCTTGACGCAGACCGAGGCCAGTCGATTAGCATCGATATGAGGTCCCCCTTTAGGCGCTCTCCCCGTCAAGGCGATGGATATGTCGAGAAAGTCAGGATACTTCATGGTCTTCGCTCCCAGCACGCTATTGGCGTACACCACAGCATTTGACTCTGCCCAGGCCACCTGGTCACCCAGCTTAGGTGCGGTTTCAAGTTGGTACGGCGCACAGGTAAACGTCGGCATCGCTCCCATGTCCGTATACGCCTTCCCCAGCCTATCAGCAGCTTCACCAAACGCAGTATCGATGCCCAAGGAGCGCCATCGCCTTTGGTCGACGGAGATGGAGTTGAGGGACGTGGGGACTCGGACCTGGCCTCTCCAGTCTCTGAGTCTTTCTGCTACAGCCAGAGTCGCGGGGCCGGTATAGACACAAGCATCAATGTGGACCTGCGTGATGTCCATCAACTCGGTAGCACCGAGGACGTGTGCCATACGCAGGACTATGCGAATAGCGACACACGATGCCTCTCCGTAGTCTCCCCTGAGGAAGGCTTCATCAAGGCTGGAAAGCTTGACGCCTTCCAAAGTAGGCGTAGCTCCAAAATCCGGAGCGTTTTGGTCGATGCCGCTGGAAGAGCATGGTTGCTGCTTTGGCAGCTCCTTGGTAGAAACGTAATCGTCATGAACATGGATATCATGGCCGTTAAAATTCAAAAGCTCTCGAAAATCTTTCCTTTTCAAGACGACGACCGGAATTGATTTCTGAAAGACCTCCTCCGCGATCATGACCCCTAACGTGAGGATATCCTCACGACGTTCAAAATCATAGCTGCAGGTGCCTTTCCGTTGAGCAAAAGCTCAAGAATGATGCCGCTGCCGGTACACGAGCCTCGACCTCCTGGGATGGCGAGGATCGAGTGTTGAAGACGCTGCCCGCTCAGGGGGTGGTGACGATCGATGATTTCACTCTTTCCGGGTCGACGCCTCCCCAGAAACTGAGCTCGAGGTCGCTGGCGATAAGCTGCCTGAAGCCTTGCCCTGGACATAGGGGGTCCCTAAGAAGGCGAATTCGTTGAGAGAACCCATGATGTGGTGTTGCAGTCTCAAACCGGCCAAGCTTGGAGGCAGATTCTCAGAGGGTTGGCAGTCGGATGAATGCAGAGATGCTAACAGCGGCAGTGTCAATGTCTATCCTATATTGAGGACAGGTTACTTACAGTGATATCAAATGTGCTTTTCAGAGTTGAATAGTCTTCGTTGATGTCGGTGTCGGAACCGAGTGGTCTGGGAAGTCCCTGTAGTAATATCGAAACGTCACCCGTTCACTCGAAGCAAAAGGACTCGTCAAGTCAAGATACGTAGACCCAATTCAGTTCAGGACTGTGCTCTAGCTGTGTAGGCTTGAATCAAACACCTACGACGAGAGCAGGAAAGCAAGTTGAGAAGCGGGGTAGAAGACGACCCAAAGGAGCGCACGACGTCCAGCCTCTTACTAACCTCGACAATCCGCGTGATAGATGTTGTATGTAGCACGGGCAATGCAGTCACCGACGGTCCCAGAAATGGGGAACGCCAAGGAGAGTGGGTATGGGGTACCACGTGACACCCCCGGACTGCATCCGGCAAGAGATTCCGATGAGTGCCAAGTCAACTAACGTATTCCTTGTCTCGTTGACAAATCCGCAAAGAAGCCTATTGCAAGTTTATTCGACCATATAGGCTAATGATAATGCGAGTCACCCACTATTCGCAAGCTGAACTACGGGATCACTGGTCTCTGGCAGTGACTCAGAGGCCTGTGTCTTTGCCGGCGTGGATGAATTTGATGACACTCCATATCAGATAACACCGGTCTTGGCTATGTACGTCTTCCTCTTGGTAACCGTCTCCATTGGGTCCGGGAGTTGATAACAACCAAATCCAGAGAGTATCAACAGGGGTAAGCAGTCGAGGCGCAGCGGACAACCTTTTGGAAGGCTGCCTCCCTGACCACGTGGATCTACACTGTCCTTCGCTAGAAGCCTTGTTCTATGTACTCGTACCATGACAAGCACGAGTCAAGCACCTTGCCAACCTCGGCCCCAACTCGCCGTCGAGATACAAATGATCGGAGCCGCCAGCCGACGACCACACTTTGCCCCAATACGACGACGACCTGGCCCAAAGCGGTCTAAAGAGATAAGGTTACCCATGTCCATCATACGTGCCATTATCAGCCATCTCAACCCCGCAATCGCGCCCTTGTCAGAGCATGGGGAAGCTCGTTAAGCGATCCCGGAAATAATCAAAGCTGCAACTATCTCGACCCACGTGGATCCACCTGTTTGCCTGGCCTGAGGATATCAGACGGGGGAGATGCCAATCAGAGTCGTTGGCGTACATCCTTTATCTTCCGTATCGGTCAGGTAGTCAACTTGTCAAGGTCGGATTGTAACCCCCGGGATGCGCCCCCGATATTGACGGGATGCCTCGCCGAACTCTGCTGATGAACCTGTGGTATGAGGGCAGTTCGTGTCAAGCTGCTGGGCACTCCATAGGGAGCTGGCTTGTCGGGAGGATGAGACGACCCCGGATCGTCAGCAGACCGAAAGGAGGGCTCAGGATGTCGTCTATAAATACGACGAGGTAGCATCACTGTCCAAGATTGAAGGACACTCACTCATGCAGTGATGAGCAGCAGTATTCAAGACTACTAACTAGCAAGATGGATCATAAAGACATTGAAACAAAGGGGCAGGGGGATGTGCCCCCGGATGTCAACTTTCGCGCAATCGCAGAGGGGAGCTCCGATCTCGTCTACCAGAATGACCAACTTGCACGTGGACTAAAGAGTCGACACATTCAGTTCCTTGCCCTTGGTGGAGCGTACGAACACCCTCTCCAAAGTAGCTGGTATCATTACTAACTTGAATTCACAGTATCGGTACCGGTCTCTTTGTCGGCTCCGGCGTCACCCTCTCCCTCGTCGGACCCCTCCCCCTTTTCGTTGGATATCTTGTCATGATGGCGATTGTATGGAACGTCATGAACAACTTGGCAGAGATGGCCACCCTTCTCCCCATCAAGGGCGTCACGGTCCCGTACTTTGTCGACAGATTCGTCTGCCCGAGCTTGGGCTTCGCCGCCGGCTGGAACTACTGGATGGCCTACGCGATGCTCATCGGGGCCGAAGCCTCAGCGGGCGCCATCCTCCTCGACTACTGGGACAGCGGTGTCCACGCTGCCGTCTGGATCACCATCTTTCTCATCGTCATCCTTGGCCTCAACATCATTGCCGTCTCCTTCTTTGGAGAAGCCGAGTTTTGGTTTGCCAGTATCAAGCTCATTACTATTATTGGCTTGATTTTCACCGGTCTGGTCATCATGTGCGGCGGAGCTCCCAACGGTCAAGCCATCGGGTTCAGATACTGGAACAACCCCGGGGCAGTCAAGACGTACCTCGTTCACAGCAACAAGAACACGGGTCGCTTCTTGGCCTTTTGGACGGGCATCATCCGAGCTGGCTTTGCCTACATCACCTCTCCTGAACTCATCGCCGTGGCAGCCGGTGAGACGATTGCACCCCGTCGAAACGTGCCCAAGGCAGCAGGCCGCTTCATTTACCGTCTCGCCATATTCTACGGTGTTGGTTCCTTGATGATCGGCATCATCGCCCCTTCAGATGATCCCAAGCTGCTCAACCCAGAGTCCAACGCAAACTCCTCCCCCTGGGTGGTCGGTATCCAGCTCGCCGGCATCGGGGTTCTGAACCACATCATCAACGCCGCCATCCTGACCTCGGCCTGGTCTGCCGGAAACGCCCTGTTGTACGCAGGAAGCCGTGTTCTTTACAGTCTAGCAGTCAACGGCCAAGCTCCCAATTTCCTCACACACACCAACAGGAGGGGTGTTCCGTGGGTTGCCATCCTGTGCACCTGGTCCATCGGCCTTTTGGCCTTTTTAAACGTCAACAATAGCGGCGCCAAGGTTTTCACCTGGTTTATGAATCTGACGACTATTAGCGGTTTTATTGCGTGGATTCTTATCATGATCACCTTTATTCGCTTCCGCAAGGCGTTGGAGTTTCATGGTCTCATGCACACGCTGCCTTACAAGACCAACCTCCAGCCCTATGCATCTTATTTTATGCTGGGCCTGCTTATCCTTCTCACCCTGACCAATGGATTCCAAGTCTTTTTCCCCGGCAACTTTAACGCGTCCGATTTCCTGGCCGCTTATATCACTCTGCCCGTCTTTCTTGTCCTCTATATCGGACACAAGATATGGACCAGGCGGTGGCGGTTTGCCTACCCCCTGGAGGATGTGGATGTCGTTACTGGCGTCAAGGAGATGGACGAGCTGGCAGCCTTGGATGAGCCTCGGGAGCCCAAGAATATCTGGCAGAAGATCTGGTTTTGGGTCGCGTAGGGTGAGAAAGATAGCACGGTTCTTTCAGTCGTGTTGGAGGTAGAATTTTGTTAGGTACTTAATCTAGAATGGAGCACCATTAGGCCAAATTCTTGCTTAATCGTGAATAACCCACATACATTCGCGCCAGACTATTTCAGACAACTGATTGTGATCCAATATTTACCCCATTCATATTAGTCAATGGTGGCTTCAGGGCGCCAGCTAGGATCACAACTCCAGGACTGACTGCATTAACCAGCACTATGAAACAAAAACAACAGGCTGGTGAAAGCTAATAGACATGCTTCCATTCTTCTATAACCCATCCGTTTCTTGAATTGGCGAATAGCATCACTCCTCACACGCCAAGAGCTTGCCCATTAAAGCCGACTTTAAGCGGCTTACAGCTTCGTTCTCTCCATCGCAAACAACCATTACCATGGCTTCATTCATATCAATCCCTTATATCAGTTGCATCAATTGTTCCAATACACCAACAATGCATACACATCTCGACTTATCCATCCGGGTGCGCAGTAATGATGATCGTCCCGACATCGGGGCACCAGGCCACTTGCGTCATTCGGCAGAGCTTGGCCGAGCTCCGCTGAGCTCTTGAACCCCCAACCTCGCAGTTTCACCGGGGGGAATTATCTCTCAACCACCAAACACCACGACAAGTCCACGATGCGCGTCGCTTCATTTATCGGTGTCGTCGCCTCGGCGTCTCTCGCGCTCTGCTCGGGCGAGCAACGTCCCCTCGGCGCCTCTCGTCAAGCTCCCCTCTCGGGCGACGATGCGCCCTCGTACCGATCGGAGCTTCTGAGCCTGCACAAGTCCCTGATCGAGATATCGTCCATCTCTGGGACCGAGCACGACGTCGGCGTGTGGCTGGAGTCCTATCTCGCTGGCAAGGGCTACACTACGGCGCGCCAAAAGATCGGTCCGTTCGACAAGACGCCTCCTGGCAAGGACCGCTTCAACGTGCTAGCATGGCGACCCAGCGACGGCGACTTTGACCCCAAGGTGGCCATCAGCAGCCACATCGACGTCGTCCCGCCGCATATCCCGTACGGCATCGACGACGGCGAGGTCACAAAGGAGACGAGGATCTCGGGGCGAGGAAGCGTCGACGCAAAGGGCAGCGTCGCGGCGCAGATCACCGCTGTTGAAGAGCTGTTCAAGGCTGGCAAGGTCGACGCGAGCAAGCTGCTCCTCCTCTTTGTCGTTGGCGAGGAAAAGACGGGCGACGGCATGCGGGGCTTCAGCGACTCCCTCGCCAGCAAGGAACTCCCCTACGACCTCGACGCCGTCATCTTTGGGGAGCCCACCGAGAACAAGCTCGCCTGCGGGCACAAGGGCGCTCTCTTCTGCGACGTCACCACAAAGGGCTTCCCGGGACACAGCGGCTACCCGTGGCTCGGCAAGTCGGCCAACGAGCTCATGATCCGCGCATTCGCCAAGATCCTCGATACCGACCTCGGCACCAGTCCATTGTTTGGAAACACGACGGTCAACATTGGTAGCTTCCATGGAGGAGTGGCGTCCAATGTCATTCCTGAAAAGGCCGTTGTTGGACTGGGTGTGCGAGTCGCCAGCGGAAGCCAGGAGGATGGACATCAGATTGTCCATGACAAGATCCAGGCCATCTTTGACGAGATCGACAAGGACGCCTTTACCTTTGACTGCAGCCACGGATACGGCCCAGTCGAGGCCAACTGCGACGTCGATGGTGCGTCCCCCTACTACATTTTCCCACAACTACTAACATTCGCCAGACTTTGACACCATCGTCGTCAACTACGGGACCGACATCCCCAACCTCAAGGGCGATCAAACGAGGTATCTGTATGGACCAGGAAACATTCTGGTGGCACATGGCGCGCAAGAAAACGTGACCGTTGCTGATCTTGAGACGGCTGTAGAGGATTTCCAAAAACTCGTCCTCCATGCGTTGAAGCAATAAGCTGTCCCTGCCCAAAGGAACCCAAATGTCCACCCGCTCTAGTCTATGTTGGATATGGTGCCTCCCGTTCTATATACTGAAAAGAAAAGTCATGTCATGAATCGAGAGTTTGGATCAAGCACCTGTGATCTTGGCCCAGCGCTCTGGCAGGATCTGGCTAAAGTCAAACTTGCCATCTGGCCCCTTCTCGATGGCGCCCTTCTCGGTGACCACGGCGTCGATGAGCTCGGCGGGAGTAACGTCAAACGCCGGGTTCCACACGTTGATCCTCTGGTCGGCGGTGGCCACCCGCACCTTGGAGCTCTCGTCGACGCTGCCATCGGACCTGATCACAGCTCCGGTGACCTGCGTGAGCTCCTCACTCTTTCTCTCCTCAATCTTGATGCCCTCGCCCGTCTCCGTCTCCAGGTCAATGCTGGTCGTGGGTGCCGCGACGATAAACTTGACTCCATGATGCTTCGCCAAGACAGCGAGCTGGTATGTACCAATCTTGTTGGCGGTGTCGCCGTTGCGCACAACTCGGTCGGCGCCCACAATGACAGCGGCAATGTTCTTCTCCTGCTTCCGGGTGCGGAAAAGAGACGCGGCCATGGAATCCGTGATGAGCGTGCTGGGAATGCCTTCAAAGACCAGCTCAAAGGCGGTAAGTCGGCTTCCTTGGTTGTAAGGTCGAGTCTCGGTGCAAAAGGCGTGCTGAAGGAGGGCCTTGGCCTGAAGGGTTCGGATTATTCCCAGGGCAGTTCCGTGACCAGAGGTGGCGAGCGATCCAGTGTTGCAGTGAGTGAGGACCGATAACTGCTGTTCAGAGGAAGCGCAGACTTGAGCCCGCAGCCACTCGGCGCCAAAGTCGCCAATGGCCAGATTGGTCTGCAGGTCCTTCTCAAAGATCTTCTCTGCTTCCTCGATAAAGGCAGAGATGATGGCCTCCTTGGTAGAAGTGCTTCCAACTTCCCGTATCCGGGCCTTGAGCTGGTTGATGGCATTGGTCAAGTCCACGGCAGTGGGACGACTCTCCTTGAGGTAGTCGAGAGCTTCCTCAATCTGACCGATAGCCTCCTCGGCGGACGCAGCTGTGCAGCTTCCGTTGTGAAGCTCTACTGCAAGGCCCAGGGCGGCGACAATGGCGATGGCCGGGGCGCCACGCACTCGCATTGTCGCGATGCTGTCGAAGGCCTCAGTCCTGTTGGAGACCTCATCGTAGTGGAATTCGTGGGGGAGGCGGAGCTGGTCGAGCACTTCGAGCCTGCCCCGGGTGTACTTGACGGCCTGGAGGGTAGACATTTAGGTTCTCTCGTCAAAAATCAAGAGTCGATGAAAAGAAAGCTCAAGATGAATTGATGCCGTAGTGCTCAGCGTTGAGACCCAACTTGCCTCAATTGTTGCCCCTCCAAGAATTCTGCCATCACCCCGCCAGGAACGAGCAGTGGCGTCACGCCATCCAGCCAATGACAAGCCTCTAAACTTCACCGCCCTGGCCTCGGACAAACCCCCTTCCGGCGCATGGCGGTGAGCTCACTGCCTGAACGGGAAACAGGGGTCTCGTGGAGCTCTTCGGGCCAGCTTAGCGATTCAACTCCGACGATCCATCCCAAGATACGTGGACGAAGAAGGATGTCAAGAGCGGAACCGAGCTGTTTGCCATGGAACAGCCATTCTCGACGTCAAAAGTGACTGGTGCGACCTGAACCCTCCTAATTCCCACTGCCTCGTCCCTTGGGCTCTCCCTCCGCTAACATGACGTCCTGTCGCAAGTCGAGTACTTCGATCCTCACGATGTCTACAAGCTTCTCGCCCCTGGGCTAGTCCCCCGACTGCCTTTGCATAACCTTCACTGGCAATCGCATGCTGGCCCTTTGCGATCCATCGATTCCCTCCACGTCGAGCTCATCCAGGGAGGCATTGACCCCGCATCAGCAACAACGCCCCATCCCCTTCGACGCTCAGGCAGTACCATCGATGATGGCTTCCAGACGCAGACTTTCGGCGCTCGCTCAGCCTCGACCGAACAAGGAGATGCTTCGTCGATACCCTCAAGGACGTTTGGCAGCCAGCGACGACACCAGATTCCCGGCCTACGCCGCACGCCTTACCTCAAAGTGCTCCTAGTCAGATGCGACGATAACGATGCCTACAAGAGTTCTGTCCGATCGGAAGTCAGAGAGTGGATCAAGACACATACGCCGTCTTCGAGCAACTCGAAGAAGAGCAGCAAGCAGGAGAAGCACGACGCATTCGAATGGTTGATCGTACATGTGGTCATTCCCAACACCGCTGCAGCCACGCAACCAAGGAGTACTGGCCGATCGGACGGAGTTTCAGAAAAGGCAACCTCGCGATGGCGCACCGGCTCAACTCCTCTCTTGGAAAAGCTGCGCGCAGACTTTAATGCCCCAAAGGCTCCCTTGGATCGAGTTGCGCAGATCAGGATCGGCATCAACGACCTCCCATACGACCAGCTGCCGAGAGTTGTCCCCGCTGTGCCGACAGGTTACTCGGAGAACGAACAAGATGCTGAAAATGCCTGGAACGAGCTGGTCAGCAAGTTCAAGGCCCTTATCCTAATGTCATTTGACATGCGAGTCACCCAGTATGAGGAGGACATTAAGGAGAAGGATGGGCAGCGAAGTCTTCCGGGATGGAACTTTTGCACCTTTTTCATTCTCAAAGAAGGCTTAGCAAGGGGCTTTGAGAGCGTCGGTCTCGTCGAGGACGCTTTGGTCGGATACGATGAACTCAGTGTTGGGCTTGACTCTGTCATCCATGAACAAGCCGATCAAGGGTCGCCCGAGAGACATGGCGGTGCAATGCTCAGCTACACAGACGAACTCAAGAAGGCAATCACAGACTCTCTTGCTAGTGCCAGCGGCAATGTGGCAGACGAGGAAGCCGTGGACCTCCAGTCGAATGAGCCGATCAAGGAACAGTTTGACGAGATTCCCATCAGCGCAACGAAAAAGGCCTATCGAGATATGATTCTGGCCAACAACGTTTCCGTCTTTGACTTTCGATGCTACATATTTGCTCGACAGATGGCTCTACTCTTGCGACTGGGTAATGCGTGGTCGTCGCGAGAGGAGTTGCTAGCCAAGCTGAAGGAACAGCAAGACTCTGTCCTGCATGGAGTTGCGCCTCTGGCTCCTCCTCCTAAGCAGACCGAGGAGGCGGAAAACCTGTCTATGCTGGCTGAGATTTGTCGAAGAACTCTACAGTTCATCCCAGCAGTATCTCAGGTCATGCGCCGAGATATTCTTACTGCCCTTGCGACTGAGGAGGCAGAGGACAAGGACAGCCTTCTCACAAACCCCCATCTGCCCGAAATCATGGACAATATCGTTTCTTCATTCGCCTTCTCCGTTGCACAGCAGATCCTCGCCCAGACATCGTCAAAGGCTCTTCCGATCCCCCATCAACGCTCGCTCCTCCCGAGAGCCTTGAGCAGAAGGCCTCTATCCCTGAACCCAAGACGATGATGCATCCTGCTCGAACTTCATCCCTTCACATCCAAACGGGTCCGCAGCTATCACAACCTATACCAAGCCCTGGCATATTCCCCGGGCCCGGCATGCCAAAAACCAATAACGACCGGGATGCACATTTTCTCAAGGCTGGCCTCGAGGACTTGGCTGCTAGGCGCGCCGAGCTGTACATGCTGTCCAGGAGCATCCTAGATGGCTTGGGCAAGAAGCGCGGATGGAGTGATGGGTGGAGCGAGGCCCCTATCATTGCAGAAGCTGAGGCTGACTTTGAAGACATCAGCCTCGATGACAAGGCCACTGAATCTGAGGAAGCTACTTCCGAGACAGTTGTACCTGAGGATGCCGACCCGTTGGCTATTGGAGTTGACAGCCACTTGCTCCAAACCGCGCTGGACAACTCGGACAACTTCTACCGGCTTTACGAGATACTCACGGACAAGGCGCTCCGGCATTACACGGTAGCGAACCATGACCACGCCGTGCAAGCCAACATGGCAGATCTTGCCGTGCTCAAGTTCTACCTCAAGGAATACAGCGCCGCAGCGTCCTACTTTTACCGAGCAACGCCATTCTTTGGTGAGAGTGGTTGGAGCTCACTCGAGCTATCCATGCTTGTCATGTACCTGCACTGTCTTCGCGAAATGAAGTCCCAGGATGATTACGTGCGCGTCGCACTCAAGCTCCTTACCAAGTCCTGTGCGGCCGAGAAGGAGAGGCTTGAGCAGCGTTCAAAGAGAGTTTCGACTCTTGGAAAGCCTGATCCTGCAGACGCGACCTCGATGAAGGGCGTCGTTGGCAATCTATTTGACCTTGCCTCGTCCTTGTCCTCCCAAGTCAAGGTGCATCTATCCAACTTTTTCACGGATATTGAACTGGCGGGGGCTCCAGAGTATTTTGAGAATGAAGACAAGTGCTGTCTCACGATCAACCTGTGGAGTTTACTGCCAGACGAGATCAAGCTGGATGCCGTGGCCTTGCGAGTGTCGTCGAGCGAGAATGGGCCTGCCAAGGAGCTAAGATTCTCGAGAAAGGAGGACGTTGTGCTGAACCCAGGCATGAACAGCATCAAAGTGGACTGCACTGTGAGTTTGTCTGGGCGTTTTCAGGGCGAAGCTAATAAATTCAGTCTGTCATCCCCGGAAAGTACAAGGTCGATCATCTCGGTCTCTCCTCGAGCAACCTCTTTCTTCACTTTGAGCGCGGCATTAACCATTCACCACCATCAACGACTGATATCTTTAAGTACCCCGATGTCGTCCTCTACCATCGGTCTGGGGCGCTAGACGTCCAACTTTCGGCGACGAAGCATACTGCTCTGGACAAGAACAACACCATAGACCTCACCCTTGATCCGGGCTGGAACACTCTCAAGAATTGCGAGATACGGGTGAAACCGGCCACAGGAGGCCTGCGGCTATTAACAATCGAAGCCAAGGTGGTCGAGGCAGCGGTCGACTTTGCAAAGAAGCCCGAGTCTGGCGGCGTCTTTTTCTTTGACCAAGTCGAGGCCGAGACCCCATTTACTCTGCGATTCCCGTACTCGGTCGAGCAAGACATTGGCGATGTATCTGCCAAGGTTGACGTGTGGTATACACTGGAGTCTGGCGAAAAGTACCACTTTGCCAAGTCGATGGTGATTCCCATCTCTTTGGCGCTGGGTGTCAACGTCCAAGATGTGTTCAAGCACCAGGCACTCTATTCCCGCTTCAACGTCTCCACAGCGAGCCACAGTCCGCTGAGGCTGCACAAGAGCGAACTGATCCCAGCAGATCTGTTCGAGTCAGAGTTTGGAGTCCCGCCCAGTGGCACAACCATGGTCTTTTCAAAACAACCGGCCACGCTCCTGTACCGGATAAAGAGAAAGACTGGTGTCAAGCCCGGAAAGAGGTCTACAAGGACCATGTACCTCAAGCTCTACTACAACGTACTCCAGACAGAGATTGAGGAAGTGATTGTGGCATCAATACTCGAGACGCTTGACAAGACGCCACTACGGCCGTTTGCGAGGGTCATCTCAACGACTGTTGTGAGGGAGGCAAAGGTGCTGCAGACCCAAGACCTGGAAAGAGCGGCGTTGCTGGGAGCAGTGTCTACCCACTTCTTGGCCGATGTAGCATGGGAAAAGTCTTTTACTGGCATTGGAAAGGTACCAGGGTCGCAAGAGGATGCCTCTGAGAGCATCACAGCCTTGCTCAAGGATTGGCAAAAGTCTCACCCCCAAGTATCGATCCCTACAGAAGAGCCAGAGGATCCCTGCACCATCCTCATCCCGGTCGAGATCCCTTCGCTTCCTATCCTTCACACGGCCGACATCCAGCTTCAGACGCCGGTAACAGAGCTTCTGGACCAACAGCCCGGCGCACTCCCAACAGTGGCAGTCAACCAGATGCTCCCCGCGACGCTTCACCTCAAGTGGACGCAAGTATGGGATACAGAACTGCAGCACGGCAGGGACATTGAGTACAGCTACGAGGTGGTGGCGCCAGGCGACACTTGGCTCCTCGGAGGGCGTCGCAAGGGTCACTTTGTCATCCCCGGCTCAGCCAGCGAGCCTCTGTCGTCGACGGCCGAGACCGAGGCCGAGATCCCGCTCATCATGATTCCGCTGCGCGAGGGCTGGTTGCCGTACCCGACGGTCGAGATGCGCGAGGTCAAGGAGGTGCAGGACAACCAGCCGCAGGGGTGCGAGGTGGACCTGAGGAACCTGGGCGAGTCGGTGCGTGCCGTTGGTGAGAGGAAGGCCGTGACGGTGAGCCTGGATGCGAGCGGCCCTGGGGGAGGGCCGTTGGTGTTGGAGGCTGAGGGTTTCGGGAGGGAGAGGGGGAGGATCGTGGCGTAGATGGCATAGCATGATGTACGAATACACAAGATTTGGGATGTTCCTTTAACTGACAATGCCTGGTCAATGTGACTGACGATGTTAGATTCAGCCGAGTTTCTTTCTAGAAAGGTCCAAGCAAACGGTCAGCAATCTCGGAGACTGGGAGAACTCATCATAGCCAGAAAGCAGCCAGAAGAACCAAGTCAAGAACAAGTCAAATGCTCTTGATGAAGGTCAAAGATGGGGGTCGTTGAAGCCTCCAGAGTCCAGCAACTTCACTGCCCAGGCAGTTAGAGACCTGCCCACAGGCTAGTGACAGTCAAAGAAACGGAAGATGAGTTGTGCATTGACACCTCTCTACCTAGGTACCTACGCCTCATATGTGATGCAAGAGCAAAAAGAACACACAGCAGTAGAACGCATTTGTTCAGAAGACAGAAAAATGAGTGAAGAAGGCAAAAAGAGAAGTTGATCATCTCAGATGACCAGGGAAACGTGCCCTGTACAGTAATCGAAACTGTGATCTTCGCATTACGAGTGCGACGCCTTACCGCTTGGCCAACAGGGCGCCGTATGGATTGTTGAGGAAGGAGTGTCTTAGTGCGGGTTTTAGTGCGGGTTATGCCGTAGGGCTGACAAGACCCGCTCGCCTCCAGAGGAAACGTCCATCCCCGGGCAGGTAGTAATTGTCAATCACTGATGGCGGCATCTATGAAAGCTGATCCTCGCATCGTATGGAGGTATTTACTGATCCGGAAAGGCTTTACTGCAATCTCTCATTCGGTTAATTAGGGTCTATAACGAGACTGGAAGGAATAATCAGGTTGACTCTAGTTGTTGCCGATGAAACCCTTTCCCGTTCGTGAATACCTACCTCAGCCAACAGACAGGCCGAGACTCCAAGTTACTCCCTTGGCGATGGTATTTTTGGTGTGCACGGATTGATGAGAAATTCCGTCAACGACTCGTCTAATTATTTGACGTGTTCCTACACAAATATTCTTATGGGAGCTGAAAGCTAAAACACCAAGTTGAGTTCAGGGTAGACCGCCTCATCTTGACATCGGTAGGCCGAGGATGCAGATGAGTGTCAAGTTCAGGTCATTGCAAGGCCATTCCAAGAGGTCTGACTTGTTGACTGTCATTCACATCAGTTGTTTTCTTAACAAACATGCACAACACCTCAAGCCATGTACGCGCTGGTCAAGTCTGAATTACTAGAGCCTCATCTAGACAACCCGAGTCTCTTCTGGTATCAATCTGATAGACACCTGGAACTGGAGGGACTGACATTCACGCTCTTAAAATGGATCCTCTCTTTTTTTTTTACGAACCTCACTCCGTGCCGTCAGGCAGTATGTCAGTATGGAACCCAACCAACCTGCTCCCCCATCTACGGGAGCTTCAGTACAGTACACCAACTTCCCTCCATACCAACACCGTGATAGAACAAGAGCCAGACAGACATTAGACCTAGTCAAAGTCTCCTCCCAGCTTCGAGCAATATTGCAAAACGCCGCCTGTGTGCATCAAGACCCAATGACCTCGGTGCCATGCTGGGTGGGATGCTGCCACGTGCAAAACCAATAACCAAAAGCTCCAGTGCGCTCCCTCCGTGCGCATGATCCATCGTGAGGGATCTACTCCCGGGTTTCGTAAATGCGTTAATGTACAATCAAATGCAATTCAATACTGTGCTCAGCCCTGATAGGCGAGCCGGTGAAACGAAGTAGCAGCGCCGTCGAGGCGCGGGTATCATGCCCTTCCTTGCAGGGCCTCAAAGGTCGCGAATCCAAGGTATACTGTAGTAGTTTCTAGAGGGTCGGGGTAGACTTGCGAGTCTCGCTATTCGAATCGGTAATGTCGTGTGTGTGTGTGTGTGTGTGTGTTGGCATCTTGTGCCGTCGGGGTGGCTGGCTGGCGCATACCATTGCCAGGCCCTTCACTTCTTCCGGCTACTCGAGGCCGTAATCTTGCTGGTGCTCATGAGATCGCCGATATACTTTTGCAAAAACTTGTTGTTGTTATCGAGCTTGTCGTGCTCCTCGCGTACGGCCTCGATGCGGTTGAAGATTGTGAGCAGCGAATCCTGCAACGCCTTGGCGTGTCTGAAAGAGTCAGCCCGTGTCCAGCCAACTTGCCCGTCCTTCACTCACCTCTTCATCTCGTCCCGGGCCTCCTTGCCCATCTTATCCAGGTCCTCACTTGTCCGCCTGGGACTCATTGCCCTGACATCATCCGGACCAAAGTCGGGCTCCAGAGGGCCAACTGCTGAGCTATCGCGAGGGACTACCAGGGGTCCGCTGCTTTTCCGAGTGGGCAGACCGGGTCGTACAGGGATGGGCTGGTGAATGACAGGCTCATTATTGTCCGAAGGGCTTGTTGATGCTGACGAGTCGGATCGTGCAATCGGATGGGGCTGCTGCGAAGCAGCAGCGGTCTGAAATTCGGTTTCCTCTGCCATGGCAGTATATATATGTATGCCGATTGGTGTCGGGTTCGGGCGGATGGTCAAATCGGTGAATCGCAAATGTCGTCACTTGTCGCACAGAGCTGGTCGGGTTATTGCCACATCCACGGAGCAAGACGGCGGGACAGGCGACTCGGATTGAGGCGCGGCAGTCAAAGGCGAGACTCGGTGACAAGAGGTATCGGTGAGGAAAGTCGGAGGGGGATCGCGTGGACTTTGTCGTCGAGAAGAGAGAGAGCCTGTGAGAGGGGTAGAGGTCGAGTCCCAATGGTTCCACGTGGTTCAAGGGTCTCGATCTCGTAGCGGGCGGTTCTAGAGGGAGGCCAGCGGTTCTGGATCCACCCGGCTCGTGTGATGAGGCTGGTATATTGTTCTAGAGTTCCTCTGGAAGGGCGGAGACGCGGAGAGGCCGAGAGGGGACTAGCCGCAATGGAATTCGGAGACGCTCTCGAACCGGTCGCGAAGGGAAAGGTGGCTTGAAGAACGGAAGCGACAGCGACGTTTTGGTCAATGTCGTGAGTTTTGGTGGCTGAAAAAAAAGAGCTGTACCCAGAGAAGTGGTTGTGGTTGAGAATGTGTCTCTGGGGCTGGAATTGCTGGCGGTGGGCGGCGGTCAAGAGAAGAAAAGCAGCCCAACTAAGTAAGTGCTAGCTTGCTTGCTAAGTCGAGGCAGGTGGTACGTTTGATGGAGCGGCGGCGAGTGCTTTACAGTGGAGGTGGTGTCGACCCTGCAGCAAGCGAAGCGCGAGCGTCAGTGAATGGACGAAGCGAGAGAGAGAGAGCAACCAAGGACGAAATGGGAGCTGCAGGAAAGAATAAAAAGCAAACAAGATGACAGCACGAGCAGCGTCACATTCAAGGGTGCAGTACAGGAGACAGATGGAGGGGGCGGAGAGGGAGGGAGGGGACTAACGGTACGTTGACAGGCAATAACAGCGGCAGATATAATAATAATAATAATAATAGACGAGGGGGTAAACAAGTCAAGAAGAAGTGATGGAGAAAAAAAAGGGGGGAAGAAGTCAAAATGAATCAAAGAAAGTGACGAAGACGGTAGAAGTGCTTGGTGAGACCAACCCCAGTGGTGGCAATAAGTTGAAGAAGCCGGCACGTTCCAAGTCGCAAACGACCAAGGCAATGACAACCAGGAGGCCCAAAAAAACCACGGTTGCAGGCAAAGACGAGGAGGACCCTTCTTTTTCAGCGGCAGGTTTGTTTGGCAGGTGGCAGGAAGGATGGAAGAACCCGGCCGGTACAAGACACACACGGAGAGGAAGAGGGAAGAGGGAAGAGGATGGGGGGGAGGCCAAAGGGGAAAAGGACGGAATGGGGATGGGAATGGGAATGTAAAGTGGATTTCTCGTGAATTGATAATTTCAGTGTCCTGTCGTCTTTGACTGCCGAATAGACATTGAGTATTGAGCCCCTAGAACAGAAGAAGGAGAGGAGAGAGACCCTTGGAAAAAAAAGAGTGAACGGACCTGGACCGCTTCAAGACGGGCGAATCTCGTTGGTCCCCGAAGAGGAAAGTGACGACAGAGCGAGGAGTCATGGGACATGGGATCGGCACCCCTCGGTACACCTGGAGCTCTCCCTGGCCAGGTATCGCCCCAGCCGTGTGTGGGGGCCATGGTACCTGCCTGGCCGCCTCTGTCCGGGTACTCCTGCGCGAGCATCCAATGTCGCGCTCCGGCGTCTATCACCTCAACTCCATCCTCGCCGCGCTCGCATCGCATCGCGGAAGGTACGTACCGGGCAACAACATGACAGTGGCACGAACTCGCCTGAGCGCTAGCGCCCACGCGACTCGGCTGTCTCCAAAAAAGGCGCCGAGGCACGTACCCGCGAGGACGGCCATCCTCCGCTGGCCGGGACTGACCTCACGATGCATTCACTACTATTGGGATTTTCCCAAGCTAGACAGACCTGAGGCACTAGGCGGATCGTTAGGTGTCAACAGGAGGGAGATAAAACCCTCAGACTCACAGGGAAAACAACCCCCGTTGCACAGACTGCAACGGCTCGACACCCTGCAAAGGCAAACATCCAAGGAGTCATGGAAGGACCTCGCTAACCCAGCCAAGATGTCTAGACGGCCACAGGGAAAACATCCCGAGCCTCAGGGAAGCCTGGCAAATTTGGCGATCAGCGTCTGTGACGCAATTGCTGGCCCTTGCAGCCCACAGCGTTGGGGTCGGTTCAATGAGGCCTGCTTCAAATCCTGAGTGGGCACCCGTACCTGGGATGTACCCCTTGGGCGTCGAGAGAGCCGAACCGCCTGTGAGTGGCTCAGCCTTTGGGGGCTTGGGCGAAACGTGAGGCTTCTAGCGGCAGGCAGCCTTCTGACGGGTAGCGGCCGGCTCTCGCTCGGTACCTCGTGGTACAGGGGGGCAAGAGGAGCGGCTGTCACCCTGTCATTACCGCAGTCAATCGTCCCGTCTTTGGTCTTCGCGAATCCCCCTAGCATGATTGGGCCCAGCCGATCTTTTCCTCGTCGTGAGCAGTCAAACAGCAAACTGACCGTCAGGCAACCTACGGCAATAATACCGACACGGCCGTCTATTATACAGTGACGAGCACTGTCCTTTGCCTATCCCACTCTGCTACGGAGCGGTGTCGGTCGGTACACCGAGTTTGGCCATGATTGTCGCCCTCTGATGCGGATCTTTGACCGAAACGTCGCCCGAAGAAACCTCTCTCTGCCGGACCAGACATGGCCGCCGCGCACCGAGCATGATCGTCTTTTCAACTGCCAACTGCGCCTCCTGATTACGAGCGGCCATCTCTGACCTCCAGTCGATATTCCGAGGCCATGCCATGGGTTTCACCAACTTGTCGTACCTGCACTTACACTGCATCGCGTTGGGATGTGATAACTCGCCGAGCACGCGTGATTCGAGCGGTGATGTGCATTTCCTTGTCTGGGGTCTATCCAGGCGACTCACGACATGTGCTCTTGCATATCAGGCTGGCCCTCCCGCGAGGAATGGACCAAGAATCGTTTCCGTCTTCCAACCTTTCACACACTGAAGAATGGCCTCGAGGTTACAATTCGCGCTGTGCTCTGGAAACACAAGAAGCCGCCTGGCCACAAGGGTCTGATGGAACCCCCTTCGGCCAAACTGATGTCATGGATCTGCAGCCCTCCGCGTCAACCGGGTCAGGGAACGGAGAAACTTCCAGGTCAAGGGCGAAACGCAGCCTTTGACGACCCAACAGAGGCCCCAAAGTCCCCCTCTCGAAACGGTGGCCGTCAGCAGGAGACCCAATCACCAATCCGCCCTGGCTCTCTCGCGCTGACACAGTCCAAGACGGTGACCGTCTGCACCGTCACTCTCGCAGCGGCCCCCTCGGACGGTGATCATCGCGTCTGCGCGTCGCCAGGCCTGCATATCGCAATAATATTCTCGTCATTCCTGACTCTTGCCGACAAGGGCACCGAGTTACGAGAGAAACGTGGGAAAAAGTGGTCCACAGTAGCAACCGACCGAGAAATGTTTTTTTCCATCCTGGCCCTCGCACGCTGCACGCCAGACTGTTGCTGCCGCGTCCATCCTGGATGTTCCCCGCAGAGGTCGGACTAGTCAGGAGTGAAGTCATCGTGAGATCCCAGGGCGATACGCCAAATGTCGGAAACGCAACGGCCAGGGATGGCCGCAATGGCCTCATGCTCACGAGCTCGTCCCGACTTTCGACGTCATGCCTCGCCCGGCGGCCCATGAGTGACTGACTGACTGCCTGCCTGCCTGGCTCGCCTTGCCACGACGGATGGGCGCATCATTTTCGGAGCTTCCTTTTCGGCCGAGCTTTTAGGGGTCCTGTAGGATCGATACCGGTCGATACCTGTGAGATGGGGGCTTGTCCCGTGTCTTACGCGCTGGTCACGACTCAGCCTTCAACCTCGGAGGGGATGAGTGATGAGCAGCATCATTCACCAGCCCAGCCTCCCCTCGTGCTCATGCTACGTCGGTCACTCAGTGTCGGAGGATGTTGACGATGATCCGGAGAGAAAACAGCATACCGACAGGCTAAAATAATGGTCCCCAACAAAAGATGCCTTGTGCTCATCCAAGAGGCGTCATGGAAACAGCTTCTAGTGGGCGTCGCCTACGATCGGCTCGTCGACGCCATGATCTTCCCCCTTAACCACCGCTGATCCCCTTCTCTCCGTTTGCTGCCCGTCCCACCTGCTGAGTCCATCTCGGAAATCCCTCGCCTGTTCCATCATCCAGTCCACTCGCCATGGGATCTTGGCACTGCCGCCCCGCCCACCCTTCTTGGCTCAGGCCCCGTGATGGAAAACGTCAATCTGGCGGTGGACAAGAGGTTCGTGACAGCCCCCACAGCGGTTGAAGTCTCGGGGCACGGGCACGGAGCTGAATGAATGCAAGCTGGGGTCCGCGGCCGGGTGGCTGACGCCGGGTCTTCAGGTTCCTGTCAATTTGTTTCACCAAATTCGACTTCGATACATGCCACCATACCAACGCACATGTCAAATGCCTTTTGGATGCATCACTGCGCACAGCACCGCCATGTTGCACTCTGTGTTCATCCAAGAAAGCTTAACAACTGACATTCGGGGTCATGGAGATCTCTCCTGCAGCGCAACACCCATCCACTGATTCACATCCCCGCGTTCTTCCCTGTCTGTCCTGTCGATGGAACCAAAGGCAGACAAGTCCAAATGGCCATAAATGATGGTGCCCGGACAAGAACCCAATGGTCTGGCTGCGTTGTTTCAGGCTCTGAATCGTCGGGAACGCTGTCTCAACTCCTCGTGACATTGTTTGTGCGACCCCGAGATGACCGCCGCATCTCTTCCCTTTTTACGAAGTTTTGGCTGCTGTGTAACACGTCTGTCCCCCGCCCTCGACATGGGAGCAGCTAATCACTGCAGAGGGATCCCGCTTCCTTCAACCCGTCAAGTGACTCTCCGAGCCTTCGGATCGGCAGCCTGCCTCGACAAAGTCCCAAACGATTGTGTTTGAGATTGAGGGATGGCCTTGGGCGTTGGTGGTCCATCAAGCGCTGACCGCGACTTGACTGGTCGTTTTGGATACCGCAAACTAGCCAACGGCTCCATACTGCGGCCTAGAACAGCCTTGGCCATGCATCCGCCCAGGGCTGGCACTCTTGATCAAACCGATTGGCAGTGCCGGCAACGGCAGGCTTCTTTTCTCACCTGGGCAAGCTCTAGCTTCCTCATGACCCTTGGGGCCTCTGTGCTGTTGGCGTCCGAGTGGACGGTCCAAATTTCAGCTCGGCGTGAGGGTGCAGATCTCGACCTGGCTCACTTCGTCGCGGTTTCTCTTTTCTCATCTCCCTTTGTGCGAGCAGGCTAACGGCGGCGCTATCTTTGTTTCACCGGGAACAGGGCGGATGTCGTTCGCATGCTGTTCTTTGCGGGGGTTGCATTCAGGCTGGATTGCAGGCCTCATTCCGGCTCGGTCAAGGCAGCCCTGCTACTTGCCCGCCCCTCATCTGATGAGGGGAGTTTGGTCGTGGTTCAAGTTGCCTTCAAGGCGTGATCGGGATCGCCTTGATCAAGGCGGCGTTTGCCATGAGTTGAGGCTGGATTTATCAGCTACCAGCAATGCTTTATTTGTCATCACGAGCTTAATAATGACACCTTTGAGGCTGGATTTTCGATGATATAGTTGGGCTTTGCCATGGGTGAAGCTGTGATTCGGCCACGAGCCTTGTGCGACCAGCTCATTGATGACAGTACCAAGCCGCCATGGAGCAATTCGAATTCCACGCCGCCACCACTTCGCACAACCGCCAGTGGACACCCCTCGAGCCGGGCGTCGACGAGCTCGTCCTCAACCACGACTCACAGACAGGCCGTCGCACGACGTTGCAGCGCTGGCAGCCGGGCGCTCGCAACCGGCAGCACGTGTTTGTACACGACTACGTCGAGGAAATCTTCATGGTGGAGGGCGACCTGTACGATCTAAATCTGGAAGAGGGATGGGAAAAGGGCGCTTATGCATACCGGAAGCCCGGGATGCGGCATGGCCCGTTTAGAAGCGAGACTGGATGTTTGATGTTTATCGTTTGCATCCCGGCAGGCGAGGAAGGAAACGAGACGGCATGCCGGGATGCAAACGAGACGAAGCAGGGGTTTGGGCCGAAGACCGGGCTTCCGTTGTCGGGTTTAAGGTGAAGCCAGCCGGAGCATCTCCACCGAGCCGTGTTCGGTGAACAGGGAGTTATATATTGCAGGTATCTAGGCGTACGTTGATCCTAGAGTGCCGATTCAATTATACATGGTTCGAAAAGGCTGTTGCTGGCTGACATTCACGGCCCAACTGGCCGGGTTTATCCTGAGCTCAACGTACACCATTATTGCCCATCACCGTGATGGTTGAAGGGCAGACCTGTCTTGCTCTCCCCCGCCCTCTTGTAATTAACCTACGTAACAATTCGTAGCTTCATCTTTCAATCTCTATCATTGGCACCAGAGACGCGGGGTGGCTTGTCATGGGCCGACTTAACCGTAAACCCGACCTTCTCGGGGAAGCGAAATCGGCCTCGGGGTTATCAGATGGATGTATAAGATCTAAACCAGATCTTGATTGATATCCCATGCATGACGCCGATTCGGCATGTGAGAGTGACTGATTCTACGACGCGATCTATATAAGCTGCAACAATTCATTCATCCAGGACCAGAGTCACTTAAGCATCACCGATTCACCATGGCTCCACCCCCAACTGCCATCCAGGCCGTCGAGGCCAGCCCCCGCGTCCACGAGCTCCTCGACCGCCTGCACGCCGAGTCGGAAGCCCAGGAGAAAGCCCTCTCGCAGTACTGGTTCTACCTCACGCGCATCTTTGGCTACTACATCTCTGGCCAGACGTGGACGTCCTCGTCCGACGACCACATGCGCGACAAGTTTGTCGCCCTGGAGCAGGACAAGTGCCAGTTCATGTACCTCCTGGCCCGGAGCACCGATGCGCGCAACATTGTCGAGGCCGGCACCAGCTTTGGCGTTTCGACAATGTACCTCGCCCTCGCCGTGGGGCAGAATGTCGGTGCTGCAAAGGCGAGGGGGGAGGTTGTGAGTGGAAAGGTTGTTGCTACGGAAAAGGAGGCGAGCAAGGCGGCTAGGGCGAGGAGACATTGGGAGGAGGCTGGGGAGGAGGTTGAGCCGTGGATTGAGCTGCGGGAGGGGGATCTGAGGGAGACGCTCAAGGAGGAGGGGATGCCGAAGCAGATTGACATGCTGCTGCTCGACAGTGAGTCTTCTCACCCTCTAGCACGAGGTGTTACTGACAGATAGTGTAGTCTGGACGCCGCTGGCGCTGCCGACGCTGGAGATTATCAAGCCGAGACTCAAGAGGGGCGCGGTTGTGCTGGCGGACAATACGGGCTGGGCAAAGATGCTGTACAAGGAGTTTCTCGAGTACATTCATGACCCGAAGAATGGATTCAAGACGACTACGACGGCGTATTCGGGGGGTCTTGAGATGGCGGTTTACCTGCCGTCTGCTTGAGGGTCTGGGACCAGCGTCAAGGGGTAGGAATCTTTGAGTAATGGCATTTGATGTGAGGGAGAGGCGAAACTGGTCCTTTAGCACTACGTAAAATGTTGGTCTTGCAAGCTCTTGGGAGTCTGCTCTTTCCTCGCTGTTCAACCTGTGCCTCTCTTGCAAGGAGTTTCGATACATAACTGAAACACTACTTTGCTCCGGCATAGAACCCCCCAGAAGACTTGAGCGTGAAATCGGATACGTCCCTTAAATCACGGGTTCCTATTATTCACGCAAAAGAGTCCTCGTCTCTGTCGAGCTTCATCCTCGTGACAAACAGCCAGAGGAGAAGTTGTGCTGCGAATAAACCGAGGATTACAGGCTGGAGGACTTGCACCCCTCCAGCTTGGGCGAGGGCCCCAACAGCAAATGGGAATCTAGAAAGGATGAGGCTTTGCTACTGAATGGGATGGGTGGCGTACATGCTTGCTCCAGAGACGGCAAAGGCTGTGCCAAAGCCAACAGAAACGATATGTTTTTCGACGGGAAGGATCTTGGTCATCATCCTGATGCTCTAGGCTCGGGTTAACACAGATGATATGAAACAAGCTGTATCTTCTTACCGCCGGCATCACCATACCGATAGACAATCCCACCATAGCCGCCATGATGGCACTCACAACAAACGCCTTACCCAGCCAAAACGCGAGCTCCAGGCCGATAGCGATGACGAGGTACGCCGACACCATCATTTTTTCTCCATAGTAGCTAGTGATCCACCCAAGTGCGAACCGTCCTACGGTAATACCGATCCAGAAGCCAGAGGCGACGAGGGACGAGGCGGAGGGTGTGCCGTTGCGGACGTTGAGCATAAAGGTGACGAGCCAGCCGCCGATTGTAATTTCGGACCCGACGTAGAGGAGCATAAAGGCACAAAAGAGGAGGGTTACCTGGGAGGGTGAGTAAGTGGTTGATAAAGGGATGTGACAGCCTTGCCTTGTCTTTGAAGACGGAGAGCGTGAAGCTGTAGGTTTGGTTTGATGAGGTGTTGTGACTTGTTCCGGAATCAGCCCAGAATGAGGATACTGTGGCTACGGCGGCGGCAGCAGCTAGACCGAGCTTGAGATGTTAGACTGTTGCTCATGATGCTGGAGTTGTCGTTACCATGAGATCTGGGCGTGTCAGTATTGGTGGAGAGACAAAGGAGAGAGTGACTTGCAGTAGTATGCCCACCAGCGAAACCCCTCGATACAAAGGCATCAACCTATCAAAGAGTCAACAAACAGAAACCAACACGAGGGACGGTGCAACTCGACAGTTATCGGAGCAATCGTAGCCCCCACGCCCCAACACCCATGAAGAAACGCCAGCAAATTCCCCCCGTTCGCCAACCCGCCAACCCAACTATTCCACGTCCCATTCATAAGCCCGCTCCCAAACCCCGTGAGGACCAGCAGCGGTATGACGAGGCCAAACGGCGGGTGCACACACATCCCCACGTACGCAACAGCGTACGACCCCGTGGCCAAGGCAGCTACCCCCGACGGCCATACTGCTGGTGTAGTCTGTTTGAGGTGAAAGCTGCTGTTACGCAGCCGAGCATGGGACCGAGGAAGATGAGGGAGACGATGGAGTAGGGGAGGGCGTAGTGACGTTCCAGGTGGGGGACCATTGCACCCGGGGTTCCGTCGTTCATGCCGTAGATGATGAAGGCGAAGTAGCAGGATATGGTTCGGAGGGTGTTTTGTCTGGTGCCGTTCCATTTCTGAGCGACAGAGGCGGCTGTAGAGGGGGGATAGCGGAAGAGGCATCGCGGATTGTAGGTTCTGCGTCGTTTACGTGGGAGGAGGTGGTGTGGACTGGGTCAAGGGTCGCAAGGGCGGTCTCGGTCATTGTCACGGATGTGATAAATAGGCAAGATATTTTGTTTTGGCAATTACAGGCAGTTCGTTCACTTATACTCCTGTATGCCCTTGTGTAAGTGGTGACGGTTTCACTCGTCAGCTGGACATGTTGATACGGGGCTCGGGCCGGCTTTCCGACCGGGGATTCTCCAGAGTTGAACCTAGTTTGATGCAGATCTCTGAGCATATTCAAATACATAGATCAAGGAATTGTAGGCATAAAGTGGAGATGATAATGATAGTCTAGTCCAGGTCTCGGTGCCCTTTACAGAGATGCCTCTTGATACTGCAGATGAGAAGCCAGTCTCCACATATACCAGAGATGAGCACCCAAGCCGATCAAGTTCAAATGGATGCACATGGCATGCGCCGTCGAGAATTTCTTCTTGAGAACCTGCATCGTCGGACTAGGCCCCTCCAAGTTTATCGCCTTATCCAGCGTCCCTTGCTTCCATTAGCTCATAGTCCCAAGTCAGGAATACAACATGCACTCACCTTGTTCAACACGATCCAACATCAACTTTTTCGTCCTAGGTCCAAAAACGAAGAGGTTCAGCACAGAGACGGCCCCCGACACTGTAAACGGGATCCAGTCGCTCTTGTGCTGGATCAGCGAGACGGGCCCGTACGGCGGCAAGGTCACAGCTGAGAGGAAGAGCAGCAGCGCCTGGCCGTGAAAGTAGATTGGAAAGATGTGCTTCTGAAAATTGACATAGGGGTTTCGGGGGAGGTTCTTGAATGCGACTTTGGTGACGATAAAGGTCTGGTAGAGTTGGGAGCCGAGGAGTGTGGAGAAGGAGAGGAGGTGAAGGGGGGCGACGAGGGTCTGGAGAGTAGTGTTGAGGACCATGGTGAAGAGCGAGATGAAAATCGAGTTGATGAGGTTGGTTGGGTTTGATTTGAGGCTGCCTTTTTATTGTCTCGTGCAGCATGGGCGCGTGGCTGGGTTACGCAACTTGGATCCGAGGGCATTCGGAAGTTAACCTGGCGGGGTAGACGAGTTGATGTGACGAGCCGGATTTGTAATAGCCAGCCAGGGAGAAGTTCCTGGTGTTCGGGGTTGAACGCACTGACGTGAGGCTTATTAGCCAGGGGCTTTATGGACAGTTGGTCAAGAAGTCGAGCGACTGAGGCTGAGAGTGGTCTTCTCAGGTACTTATCCTGGGTGTCAACCCCTCTGTGCTTCCGGGCATGCCAAGGGATCGTAACATGGATGAAGTCTGAATAGGTGGACAAATTATACAATTAGTTGTTACTCTTCGTACGGATTAGTGGTAAATAAAGTCTCCGAGGCTTGCACCCTCAGCATGCCAACCCGTCGGATCCGAGGCGACCCGGACACATCTCAACCCCGGGGCCGGCGGACCCACCGCAACAACCGGACTCGGCCGGCATGTCTCAATCAATGTCGGCTTAGAGAAAACATCAGGAGATTCGGTGGTACGTGTTTAGATGGCCAGTAACGGCGTCTCGAATTCCGATCGATGAACTAGAGATGGCTCATCAACTTCCCCTCCTCAATGGTAGCTCCCTAGGCATCTTGACTCCCTCACGCTCGCGGTTCAAGACGACTTTCCCTTTCCGTACTGCAGCCTGTCAAACCTATACCCCTTGATCAACTGCCCATCCTACAAACAATTAGCATCAACCCCCAAACAAACTTGATCAAACTCACCATCATGATCTCCCGCCCAAACCAACTCAACACCCACGCCAAAAACGCCAGTCCACCTCTCCAGATAACCGGCCTCACATCACATCCTTCCGGAGCAAATCCCCCGCCACATCCCTCGCATAGTCGTCTAGGTCCAAAAACCTCGCCCCCTTCAGATACCCCCGCTGGGCAACCCACTCCCTCAGCGACGCGTAGATGCTCTGCTCCGGAATCGTGATGCTTTCCGCATGGTCAAACAGTGTGCTCTGGACACTCCCCGTCTTGACCGTCACGACGCCGACGCCGAGAGGTGCGAGCTCTCTTCTCATGGTGCGGCCCAACGCTTCGACGGCTGCCTTGCTTGCATTGTAAGCTCCGAAAAGTGGTGGACACAGCCCTGCATTGACGCTTCCTAGGTTGGCCACCACGCCTTGGGCTTCAAGAAGCAGCGGGAGAAAAGCCTGCGTGACAGCCCAGATGGCAAAAACATTAACGTCAAAAAGCCGTCTGACCTCTGCGAGTGGCTCCTCTGCAAAGGGCAAGACGTGGATGACGCCGGCGTTGTTGACGAGCAGGTCGAGTGCGCCTCCCGTTTCCGCTCGCACCCTCCTGGTGGCAGAGTCGATCGACTCGGACGAGGTGACGTCGAGGACGAGGGTGGTGATGCCGAGCGGGTACAGGGCCGGGTCGATCTCGGAGGCGGCGCGGCCCGAGGCCATGACGCGGTGGCCCGGGAGTGGAACTCGCGGCCGAGGGCGGAGCCGATGCCGCCAGCGGAGCGGCCGGTGATGAAGATGGATTTTGCCATGGTGTTTGATGCAGCAGGTGAGTTGTCACGAGACTGGCGTGGGTGCAAGATGACAGTGTTGTCATTAGTGAGGTCAAGAGAAAGAGACGATAACAAACAGACGTAGCTCGTTTACTCGCTTAGGTATACACAAAACAAAGGCATGTACGCTCATCAAACATGGCAACAAACACTCGATTCATAATTCAATCATCTCCTCGTAAACGTCAACGCTCAAATGTCCTCAAACTCAAACTTGACCAGCACCGAACACTTTGTCTCGTGGCCCTTGAGATCCAGCATCCGGATAAAGCTCCACCCTGGCACAACGTAGAGCAGACGCACGGCGGCGACCGCAAACATGGGGTTCTTTGTCCAGCTGTCGTCGCTCTTAATGAGCATCCGCAGAAAGACGAGCTCGTTGTCCTCGTAGTCCCACTCCAGCGTCTCGTCCCACACCGGGTCCGTCGGCGGCGGGTTCTCCCCGCGGTGGAGGAAGCCCAGCCGGTGCTGCTTGTACGGCGACGTCTTGCGCTTGGGCGGGTTGTTCTCGAGGTCGTCTGGGTGGTAGAGCGAGCACGTCAGGTACGGCTTGATGCCGTCGGCCTCCGAGTCGCCGTGAGGGGAATGTCGGTGGCCCCCGCGACTTGGAGCTTGAGCCGTCGGGTGCGTCCCGTGTTGAGCTTGCCGCTCCCGCCGGCTCGCAGGGCCGCGGGCTTCAGGACGTAGCCGTCGGTGCCGCTGAAGAGGGCCTCGTTGAGCTGGTTGCTGGTGCCAAAGTTTTGCAGGTTGAGGGCGCAGATCTGGGCGCCGATGCCCCAGTAAGGCACCGGCTTGAGGTTGGTTGACGAGATGCGTGTGCCCTTGGGGAACACGCGCATGAGGTGGTGAGCATTGTGTCGTGAAATGTCGGCGCTCTTATCGGGGAGGTGGGCGGCCAGACCCGACTCGGAGACGTTGATCAGGTGGTGGTGAGGCCCGTTGGCGAGTGATCCCGTCTCATACCACGAGTTGTCGATGGGCTTGACGGACTGGGCGTAGACTCCCAGCTCGGCAAGCTCGGGGATAATGATGGAGGGCTCCGAAGTCTCCTTCTTCTTCTTGTACTCCTCCCAGGCCGCCTTTTCCTCTGCCTCGTCCTCCGAGTCGCTCGTGCTGGAGTCACTAGATGAGGGCTCGCCTTGGAAGTGGTACTCGACAATGACGGCAATCTTGGCACCCAGATCCCCCAGTCGGACATGCTCTCCCGAGCCAGCCTGTTCCTCATGGCCAAGATACCTCACGGCCTTGTTGAGCAGACGATCCCCCCACACATCCTGCATGATGTTGACGAGGCGCATCTGGCCGTACGCGTCGCAGTGGTTCTCCAGAGACAGCAGCACGGGCGCGGCACGGTAGCCAGGTGTTTTCTGTGCTTCAGCCGCCTCCTTGTCAACGCAGTCACGAATGGTCTCGCACACGAGGCGGAACGAGATGTTGGACACCAGAGTGTAGCCATGGGTGACCTTGGGCTCGTCCCTGTCGTCGCTGTTGTCCCACACGTCAATCTCGACGCATCGCGCGCCGGTCCGCAGGGCGCTCTCATACGCGGTCGCGCAAGATGTGCCGTAGAGCTGATGGGCCATCAGATACGTGTTGTGGCTGGAGCTGATAAAGTACTCGGGCAGAGGATACGACCTGTCGGTGAGCTCTGGGGGACGTGGATGTGCGGCTTGCTGATGAGCTCGAGGAGGGCCCTGGTGGGCTCGTCCTCGTCGACGCCGGCATCCCTCTTGGAGAGGATCTTGTGCTCGGCGATGAATGCCCTCAGAGCGTTGCTGACTCTGAGGTCGGTGGTGATGCGACGCACGCTGTGGCCGCCGCCGGCGACGGTGTCGTTGTCAATCTCCTCGCCCCAGTCTTCATCGTTGATGCGGCGGTTCTTGAAGGGGTTCAAGTTGTCGATGCGCGCGGCGATGTCGGTGGTTATGGCGTCCATGGTCCGCGGATGGTTAATGGCGGTTCCTGAAGATGGAGGAGGTGAGATGAGGTGAGCCAGGTGAGGGGCAACCAAGTCAAGTAAGCTTGAGCAGCCTGAGCTGAATATGGAACTAAAGGCGGGAGGCTGGGCCAGCCATAAAAGGTGAATCGAGAAAGAGAAGACGCCTCTTGAAATAACCGGCTTGTAGATGGAGGCCAAGACATGTGATGCACTGCCACGAGCGTGTAATATCCCAAGTCTTGTCCTGCGTCAACCACAGCAACCCGCCAAGGTCATAATGCTCCATCAGACGGCAACTTGGCTCCGAGTTGGCTCGGTCAAGTGAGCTGTTACTTGCTGCCATCATGCGAGTTTGTGGAGACGCCGCGGGCTTCGCCACAAATGTCCGAGTTGGTTGCCATTGGGACTGAGGTTCTTGTTTTACGCGGGAGCCAATTGCTTGGTGGTGGTATCTTAGTTGAAGGGCAGGTAGGTAGATATTGAGAACGGTCGGGCAGGCGCATGTCATGTATGGAGTACAGGCAGGAGCTGCAGTCCGACAATATGACCAAAGATCCTTCAGGCCAGCGATCAGACAATGAAGAAAGAAGAAGCCAAGTTGTGCTTTCAATCGCGAGCACCAGAGACTGAAGATTGATGATTGTCGAGACTCCAGGGTGAGACAGAGAGTGTCTGCCTGAGGAAGAAAATTACAGCCTAGCGATTCAGGCATCAAAATCAATCCACACGGCAAAGCGCACAGCATTTCGACGGCTGCCGTGAGGGCATCAGAAGGCTTAGAAGGCTCGGCTTTTGGCACAAATTCGTCTGTCGTTGCGAATTTTTACGCTCCTGGCACTTCGAGGCTCAAGGCGACGGTTCAAGGTTGTACTTGGGTCCATTTCGAGACCAGTCGCGCGCAGGCATCACGAACCGACCCAAGTCTAAGGCGTGCCACTGCCAAAAGAGGATGGCTGCTGGCAGAGCTTCACAGTCATCTCGAGGCAACAGGAGGACATCTGCGACATGCTTCCTACAAGTTGGGACACTCGTTGGCATCAATCACAAGAGAAAAGTTTACGTCAAAGTATGTACGTTCAATCATTGCGATCCTCCCCATTGGCTCAAAAGGCTGGAAAGCACCGCACCCAAGATTGTTCGCTTTCTTCTCCCGTTCTGTGTTCCTCGTAAACCGGTGGTCTTGGGCGCAAGGGTCTTGCGACCCGCACCTCTCATCGATTGAAGAAAAGGAGAAACATGAAGGTTGTTATTTGCGTTGTTCATGAGGAGAAGAGAAAAGAAAAAGAAGGAGGATTTTTTCCAGAGGTTGCTTTTGTACCTGCGCGTCGCGTGGGGCCAAGTTGATGCCTTGGTGCCTGAGCCGTCAGGCTTGTGGGGGACTTGGTGACCCACCTCAGGTTGCTTCAGTGAAAGAATAGACAACAACATCTGTCCCTGAGTGTCGATCATGAGTACGATTCTATGCTACACCGACAAGTTCTTCATGGGTATCACTTTCCAGATAATCATATGATCAAGAGTGTCTTTCGACAATGAGTCTTTGACTTCCAAGCCTCACGAGTGGTCGAGCGTCTGCTATCCCAGAAGACAGACACCAAGTTTGATCTCAACGACATTCACTCAAGCTCACATCAACAACTAGAGACATCACTAGAGACAATCAAGTTCATTCAAACTACCAACACCATTCTTTCCAGCCACGCCTAGCAAACCTCATGCTCCAAGGGCAGAGTTTGGCGGGTAAAAAAGAGCAGCAAAGAGTCTGCTGCCGTTATTCAGAAAAAAGATGAGAAAAGATTCCAGCAGCAGTTGTTTCAGCTGCGAAAAAGAAGCGAAAAATAGAGGGACCGGATCCCTCTTGCGTGGTCTGTTGTGTTTTTTGACCTTGTCTCGTTTTTGTTGATTTCCGTGTTAGAGAAAAAAGACTGCCGACGATACTTGAGCGGAAGCGAATAATCACATCGGAGAGTCGAATCGAGAGGACATCTACACCAGTTAGAAGCTATTCACACAACACTCATCGGAAAAACTCACTTATTCCTCGGTGATGCCACGGGCAGCGGTGCGGATGGCCTCAATGTCGCGCTTGGCCTTCCAGCATGGCTGACCGGGGTAGAAGCACCATCGCTTGTCGGCCTGCTTGTCGGCGCGCTTGGCGTGGTTCCAGTTGGACTGGCCGGGGAAGAAGCCCCAGGGGGTGGTGGGAGGAGTAAAGTTGGGAGTCTGGTCACCCTCGTCGGCGGCGGCGTCGTCTCCGAGAGCCTCAACCACAGCGTCGGCAGCGCGCTTGGCCTTCCAGCAGGGCTGGCCGGGGTAGAAGCACCAGCGCTTGTCCTTTTGCTCAGCAGCCTCGGCCTTGGCCTTGGCCTCTGGACTGGCGTTGCGCTTGTTCTTCCAGCAGGGCTGTCCGGGGTAGATGCACCAGGGCTCGGCGTCGCGCTTGGCCTTGGGGTCGCTGTCGGCGGGGAAGGCCCTCTCGATGTCGAGGCTGCGGTAGTACTCGCCAGAGTCGTCGCGAGTGGCGAGGGAGATGACGTTGGCGAGCTCGTGGATCTCGCGCTTGGCCTTGTAGGCGGCGCCGCCAGCGAGGTTGCTGAGGTCGGCGTCGGCATCAGCATCGGCGGAGCGAGTCTCGTGGCCAGAGACGTGAAGAGCCTCGGAGAAGGCCTCGGCTGCGCGCTTGACCTTCCAGCAGGGCTGTCCGGGGTAGAAGCACCAGGGCTGAGCCTCGGCGTCGGCGTTGGCGTCACGCTTGGCCTTCTTCCAGCAAGGCTGGCCGGGGTAGAAGCACCAGGGGCTGGCCTTGGCCTCGGGGGCGGCCTCAGCCTTGGGCTCGGGGAGAGCCTCACGCTTGGCCTTCTTCCAGCACGGCTGGCCGGGGTAGAAGCACCAAGGCTCGGGCTCGGCGTCAGGGGCGGGCGCGGCCATGGCGGTGGTGGCCAGGACGGCCAGAGTTGCGAGAGTGAACTTCATGATGAGGGAAAGTCTTCTCGTAGCGAATGTGAGAATGAAAGGGGTTCGTTGAGATCTTGTATCAGAGAAACTTGTCTGAAGGTGAGGTCTGTTAAGTGTCGTCGTCCTCCTTGTGATGTTGGAACGAGCCTGGAGAAGAAGCATCTATCGACGAGGATATGGTCCTTCTTTATAGACGAGTTGATCAAGATGCGAAAGGGGGAGCTCAGACTGACATGAACTTCTCCCTTGGCGGCCTGCCTATTCAGTCTATTGACGTTGGCGGGGTCAATAAGCCCACCTCACCACCAAGTCTGGAGAAATACACGTCAAAGAAACATGTCACGCAGCCCTCACCGAGTCGTCCTTTGATGGCCAGCCACCAAGAACACATGCGACGATATCAAACCTTGGCCGGCAAGGGAGAGCGGTGCGGCTTATTGACCTGACGTGGGCGTTGGTGGGCGTTGCACGTTATTGATATCACCATATGCATCTTATTGAGATCTAGACTCTGGTTTGATAGCAATCACTTGCCACTCTGATGCTACAAGATATGCAACCAACACCTAAAGCAAGGGATCTTCTAAGGTCAAACCGCCTCGGATTTCCATGCGTTAGCCATGTCCACAGCTTCTTTCATCCAAGTCGTGTGTGTTCTGGCTTATTGACGCGGTTGACGTGGTCAGTGCGAATTGAGGCTCTATTGACACCCAAAAGGGGTAATCTTGGCAGCTGGCGGCCGCAACGGCCCTGTCAAATGGCGCTGGGCGACCTGAAACGGGCGCTTTTGGGACGATTGCAGTGCAAATACGGATAAAATGTGCGTGTCAACTTTTGGCGATTGGCACTGTCAGTTGCGCGAGGTGAGGATATCACCGCAGCCGCGTATTCACCACTTGGTGTATTCACATGTGTGTATTCACATGTGTGCTGTATTTACATCTGCACTGCAAATGAAAGCTGAATCTATTAATCCCAAGTATGAGAAATGGCTGGGAGTGTTTTCTGCTTCCTTGGAAACCTTGCCTGTTTGCCCTGCGGCACTGTGTTTGCCAGTGTCAACAAGGGTCAGGTCGCTCAGCCGCCATCACTGGGATCAAACCCATGCCTTCCTAGATACCGACAAAAAGAACACATACGAAGTGAAGAGAAGCACGGAAAGAGCCTTTGACGAGCAAGGTTGGGTGACAGACGCAACGCCACCTGTAACCCGCCCCCGGAAGCTTGCACACCTGGCAACCAGCACATGAACAGCCGCTTTCAGGTTGCGATTCTGGTTCTGGTCCTTGAAAGAGCTCTAGACCTAGGTCTTGGTAATCTTTGCAATGGGTTGATGTCGGGGTGTGTGATATGATTCGATGTGGTTGGCAAAGGGGGGTTGAGGGCGAGAGCCGCATCAAAGAGCAGCACACCACCTACCACAACGATGAGAGAAATACAGGTTTCATGGACATCTATACTGTGACTCGGTCCCGAAGGAGCTTGCCCGAGAATCAATGGCCGTCAATAGACGAGCGGGGAGGCATCTGATCGGACAAGTGCTTGCCCCTGTCTCCTATCCGGGCACTCGGTGTTGAGCTCAACAGACTTCACATGACGGTGGGAGACACATTCTGCCCAAGATATTCGTTTGCTCTTCTGTACCAGACCCGCGGACAACTACTTCCGCGGATCCCAATTCGCATCAACCTCCTCCAGCAACCCCTTCTCCCCCAACACCTTGGACCCGAGAATCTTCTCCAGACTAATCATCTTGAAGCTAGCCTCGGCGCTCGTACCTCCCCGGGCAGCTGATTCGCATCGTCGTGCACAACCACCAACCCGTGGGGAAAGTCCTTGTTGAGACGTGCCCCGACGGCCGTGATGCCGTCCGTGTTGCTCACGGCGTCAATCTTTCCGTCCGACGTCTCGACAAGGGTGAATGTCATTACGTACTCGTGTGGTGAGGCGCGTCGGTAGATGTTGTAGGCGCTGACGCCCTGGCACGAGACGAGGATGAAGCCCTCGTCGGGTTTGGAGCCGTATACGAGTGTCACGCCCTCGACGTCGCCGTGGAGGTGCCCGTCACCGACTTTTCCGACCACGACGCCCTCATCCTTGGAGTCAGGCTCCGCGCCGTACCTCCAGAGAGCAGATGGTTCCTCGCCGAGAAAGATCCAACCGTTCTCTTCGTCCGTGACGCATCCCTCGACCTGTCCACCACTGCCACCTTGAAACTCTCGCACCAGCTCCGTCTTGAGCTCGCCGTCAGATGTCGCTGTCAGCTCGTACTGGAGGTACCGGGCAGACTTTTCATTGACAAAGAGATACTGCTTTCCGGTCTTGGGGGAGCGGTACGTGCAGGAGCCGTAGACGCTGTAGTCCTCGACGACGGGGTGGATGCCTCCTGGGATGTTGGTCAAAGTTCCGTTGGGGAGCATCTCAAATAGGCTATGCGCGTCAGTGATAGAATGTTAGGATGGTCAAGGGTATCCTACCAGAGCGTGTCATCTTCTCGGCACGCAGCAAACGCTAGATCAACCTTGCGATCTCCCGCCTGGAAGCCGTAGATGATGTCGACATTGTTGGGCTCACCCGCAGGGAACGACTGTAGTAAGTTGCCAGCTAAGTCAAAGACCCCAAGACCAGCCTCCTTGCCTGACTTCATAGTCGCCACGACACGCGACTTTTCCGGCCCCTCGGGCGAGATCCAGATGGCCGGGTCATCGCCATCTCCGAGCCGCGACTCGGTCTCGTAGGTCGGCTCGACGAGGAGGAACGAGCAGTGCAGGCCTCCCCAGCCCTTTTCACACTTGCACTCGTTGGGTCCGACGCATTTGCCGTGGCCCGAGCACTTGTCGACGCATGTGTGCTTGTCGCACGTGCTGCCGGCGAATCCAGCAAAGCACTCGCACTTTTGCTTCCTGTCCTTGAGGCAGTATCCGCTGTTTTCGCATGTGCGGCAGATGGGCTCCTTTTCGGGGTTCGTCTTGACCTTTCTCGGATCGTACTTTGTGTTTGAGGAAATACCGAGCTTCTTGAGGGCATTGTCGAGCGAGGTGATGCCAAACCCGTTGACTTCTTCCGACTCGATGGCGTAGGTGAGGACACCGGCAGGATACCTGGAGGTTGCAGCCTGATAGATGTTGAGGCCCTGGACTCCAATGTCCTCATACCCGGTGAGCGTCAAGGTGCCCTTGAGCTTGAAGGAGCTGTCGTAGACGGCCACCTTGTCCTTCTGGGCGACAAACACGTAGTCGGATCCCTTGCTGGGGACGTAGGTTGCCACGCCCGTCACGTCGTCGGCAGCCTCACCAAACTTTGTGATTTCCGGTACCTTTGTCGACTCTTTGAGTGGGAACTGGTAGACGTCCTTGTCGTCATCCACGGATAGGTACATTCTCGACTCTGAGCGCGAGGCTGCACAGCCAGATGCCTCAAAGCCGGTAGAGAATGTTTGCACCTACAAGCATCAGCAAGACTCTGGTTTCTTTCCTGAAAGATGCCTACCTCGACTAGCTCAACCGACTTCTTGGTCTTTCTGAGGAGCAGCTGCACGGCTTGGCCCTTCCCAAAGAGATAGACATAGTCGTTTCCGGCCTCGCTCTTCCAGGAGCACAACGCAGACCAATCCCCAAGCACCTTGAAGTCGGCATCCTTGATCTGCTCAAACTCGGGCATCTCAAAGACGCGAACCACCGAGTCGGGCTGCGCGATGGTGACGAGCAGGTCATCACCGTCGACATCGTACACGGTCGTGACGAGCTTGCTGCGGCCAGGCGTGCGTGCAGTCACCTCGCTCAGCGGCGACGACTTTGACTCGAGGTCGTAGACGTGGAATCCTCCCTTGTCGGGTCCGCCGTCGTTTCCAATGAGAAGAGGCTTGCGGGAGGAGTAGTAGACGGCTGTCCAGTCCGACTCGACCTCGCTCGTGTACGCCGAGACATCAACGTTTAATTCCACCGCGGCGGCCCTAACCAGGTACGTCTGCGCGATGACAGCCCAGAGGCCGACCAAGCTGGAGGCGACCATGATGGCGATACAGAAGCGAGAGGTGCTTGAAACACAAACACGACGGTCCTCCATGGCTCGTTTTATATGGTGAACCCCAGGACCTGCCCCTTTCGTCGACCGAACACGCGACAAATCTCGTGGTGAAGACGCGCAGCTCAATTGGACGATATATTGTTCAGATGGGTATATCCCCGTCGGTGTTTACTGCCTCATCTGTTCTAGCGAGACCCGATTCGAGACCGAGCAGGGAAGGGACAGTCAGAGACTCGTGATGCGACCATGTTGTTCGTTCTATTGGACGGTTACACAGAGAGGTTGCATTGTTTGGGGGATTGGCGGTCCTTTGTTTCTCCGCGTGATAGAATCGATGAATAGCAGGGTTTATTCAGACAAAGCTTTGTTGATCGAGTGCCATTGCCTTGGAGTTGATGTCACTGCATGAATAATGCGACATTATTAATGCATCAAATACACAATAGGCTTTATGCAAAATAGATTAGCATGTTTCATAACCACATCTACTAGAAACAGAAATCCCATGCGAACCAGAGAAACAAGTCCATGTTCTCCAAGCTCCAAACCTAGCCTCACATCGAACCAGGGGGGAAACAAGACCCGTTCTTACCCGAAGTGCACTGGGAAAACTGGTCCGAGTCCCCGGGATGACATCTTTTTCTCTGGGAATAAGCTTTTAGGCTGTCTCTCTTGGCAGCATCGGCTAGGCTCCCCGTGCCAGGTTTCCATGACAGCAGGAAATGCCAGGAGCTTGGCCTTGGGTTTTCATTCGGATGCTTGCCGGGCATTATATACAGTACAGTACTTGATCGATAGACGGACTGCCACCCATTGCCGGTCTGTTGAAACTCTCCAGTTGACAATGGCTTCAACAGGTTGTAACCCATCTCATTTCCGGCCATCACGGTATCTTAATGCCGGACGCCGAAAAGCCTAGCCCCATTGTCTATTTCGAAACCCGGCGCGATAGTTTCTGCACCGGACTCTGATGGCGCACAGCCGGGGCTTGGCCTTTTCCAGCTTCCTGTCACGGTGACAGCTAACGAGGCGGGACGTTTCGATGACATTCTTCAAGGGGACGTGCTTTTCAACGGTTGAGATGCCATTGTTTATTACATGAGATATTATTGAATGTGGGGTATAAGCCACTTTTATATGTGTCAAGGAAAAAGAGAAGAAATACAGTCTAGTTTAGAACCCCCGTGTCGCTAGATGCACCTCGGACGACGACTTGGACAGGTTCTCGCCGTCAAACGGCCCCTTTACGGCCCCGATCGAGTCGGCCGACGAGCCCCGGCCTATGCTCGCCCCGTCGTCGTCCCTGTTCTCCCGGTGCACGATGATCTCGGTCGTCATCATGACCCCGTTGTTGTCCCGTCGCGGAGACGCTCCCCCGACACTGTCCGAGCTGCCGTCCTCACCACCCATGGCGTACGCCTGGTACGAGACGTCGCCTGCGGGCTTGGCGCCCGTGTCGCTGATAAAGGTCTCGAGGGCGATGCCCGTCTTGTTGCCCGTCGTGGTTCCCGCCGTCCGGCTTCGGGGCCCCGAGCTGGCGTCCTTGCTGCCCGTCGTCATCTCGACGAGGCGGTTGAGGATGGTGAACTCGAGCTTGAGCTTTGTGCTGTAGACAAACGCCTTGTAAGACGTCTGGTACTCGTACTGGTCGGCATATTCGAGGCCGAGGATGGTGATGTCGAGGAGGATGATGAGCAGGTTGACATAGACGAGGTGGTTCATGAGACGCCGGCTGCCCCTCTTGTTGCCCATTGTGCGCTCCAGCCGCATGAGCTTGAGTGTCTCAAAGATGTAGAAGCTCGAGATGACGATTTCCTGGATGAAAAAGATGGTGACCTGGATCTTCTCCATGACCGAGTACGGCTTCACCCACATCTCGGGGCTGCTGGAGAAGGAGCCGTAGATCATGGGGATAATAGCGCCATGGCAGATAAAGGCGTCGACGATGATCATCCACAGCACCAGCTTGAGCCGCAGGCGGTTCCTCAGCACGAGGTGCAGCCGCGACCACAGCACCAGGGACTGGCCCGTCACCATGGCCACCCAGCCCACGGCGATGAGGGTGGCGGCCACGAAGCCTACCGAGGCCGGGGCATAGTACTTTGTCAGGAAGCCCCCGCAGTAGAAGGGGATGCCCCAGGTGGCGCAGAGAAAGGACCAGAAGTAGAGGCCCGAGTGCCGCTTGAAGGTGCCAAAGATGATAAAGGTCAGCTCGACGACGTTGTAGAGCGAGATGGCGAGGAAGACGAGGATGATGGTCATGGCCGTGTGGGACGTGCCCTCGGTCCCGGAGCCAAAGCCATTAGTGGCCATGATGTCGTTGGAGCGTACGGGAGTAGATGTCAAGTGTCAGTCGTAAGAAGGAAAGGGAACGCTGGCGTAAGCAAGGACGAGCGTGTAAAGGACAGACAGAAGAGGACGCTCAGGAATCAATTCAGACCAGAGGCCATCTCAAAGAGGCAGGGAACTGTCTAGCATATGTACCTACCGTTGGTTAGCACACACACACACACACACACATCACTTCCAACCTTCTTTCGATGCCGCAGCCAGGGACCAAAACGAGGCCCAGCAGCCGGGTTCTTGCCATGGGGACACGCCAAGCCCTCCCGCCCAAGGCGCCGCGGATCCATGATGGGCCAGCCACAGCGTAATGAAGGAGGTCCGGGCCCTCGATGGAGAGAACGGCTCAAGAAGAAGCCCTGGCAGTGCTCGTCTCGTCTCGAGTATGGGGGCGGCTTGATTTGCATCCGTCAAAGACGTGTGAGGGGGGATCTGCCAAGAGTGGGAATTCGCGAATAAGGGCTTGCGAACGAGTCAGATGAATGACTCGCTCCCCTGCCTTGGGACACATCCCAGCTGGGCGTCGATCCCTGGATAGAGAAAAAGAGACGATGCAGTTGCAGGCTCAAGCTTGAGGCGGGGATCTCGGACCTCGAGACCCGCGTCTGGGACCAAGTGGATATAGCGTCGTCGATCGACGGCTAAGCGATGGGATGCAACGGTGCTTGCATCTGGGGGAGGAGCCTGTTCTGAGGGGCTGTGTGTCTTTGGATTGACAGCTTCTTTCTTTTTCGCGTGTGTGCCATCAGGCAATGTCACGCTTTCACGCTTATTGCTTTTCTTTTTAACCTTGAAGCTACTCCCCTGACGATCAGACTGAATGATTCACATAAAGGAAGCCGTCTAGAACGTACTGTAACCCGTCTGTCTGCTGCACGTCTGAATCACACTTGCATCTGCTACCCAAGCAAGCCCAGAAACGCCTCGTACATTTCGCGGCCTCAGCTCGTCGCCCACGCCAGCGACAGGCCCCGTCTACCGCGGCCACTCGACGATGCCATGCTCCGTTGAAAGCCACGGGGCAAATAGCACCTGCGTTTTGCGCACGAGGTGACAAGAATCTACAGCGGCCGGCTTAGGGCAGGGGGTGCATGGCATGAGGGACTCGGCGCAAGCCACCAGCGGCCGAATCTTGGTTACGAATTGCCAGCCGGCACTCGAGTCCCCATCCCCGCCCTTTGTTCCCAGGTCTTGGCGGCTGAAGCAGAGTTTGAGCCAGGGTCTGTCGCCAGCAACAAGTCAGTAACTCATGGGCAATTTGGCAATCTTAAATGGGAAAGTCTTCTTTCTGAGCGTGGCCCCTCAGCAGCAGCTGAAAACCCCATTCCATTTCCGGTAGAGGCACACCTCTAGTCCAGTGACAGTTCTGTCTCTCAAACCATTCTGACAGCTGACAATCGCCTGTGGCTTTATCGCTTTCATCTTTTTTCCTCCTTCACGCGTTGCAACGTCCACTAAACAGTGTCCATCAAGTTTATCGTGCTGGTTCCTGACCCGTGCTCATCTAGTCCGCGATGCCAGATCGGATCGCCCGACCCTCTTTCTTCTTGACCCAAGACTCCTGGCCCCGGCTTATGCAGGAACTAGAGGATAAACCGTCCTCAGGGGAGACGTGCCGTCCAAGATCGCTGGTGCACCGGGGCCAGGATCCTTGCACCAACGGTCAATGCGGTAGCAGGTGGGGGACTTGAGCCGGTCAAGACTCCGGTAGGCCAGCCGTGGAGAGACTCGGTCTGTTAGCCTGCTCCTCGGTCGAGGGACAGCTCGCTGAGAGCGTCAAATTATTAGGGGGGGTCTTTCGTGTGAATCGGAGGACACTGACTCGTCAGATATGTGATTCCCCCTAACCTCCCGGGACCGAGCATGCCTTGGCGGATTCGAGCACGAAAGGAGGCCCTTTCTAGAAGGGGGGAATTGCTTTTTGTGTGAGATGGCAGAAGCAATTCCCTCCTTGCGTGCATGTGGGTGACTTTGCGGAGAAGCGAAACATGGAACCGCGCTGTCGGGACCGCCTGTGCCGCAGGTTCGCATCATCTTGATCGTTGCCGTCTCTTTCATCTCTTTGGGGAAGATGTTCAAGGCGCCAGCTTGCTTCACACCCAAGACTCGCATCCAGGTCAAAGGGCGCAATAGGGAGAAGGGATTCTGCGTGGCCCCTAATTCCTCTGCTTTCTTCTCCTCCCAGATTGGTTGTAATGAGCAAGCGCCAAGGACTGGGCACCCTCGCTGGTGCCTTTGGTCGAATGGCTGGGTTGATGTTGCCGACCTGCGACATTATCGATCGGCTTAGAGGCTCTTGTTGCCTCATTGCCCGAAACGTTCCGTTATGCGAGACCGAAATTCGTCCGACCTCAGTACTATCATCAGTTAGTCACTTGTCCAAAGTGGCAGTCGGCGCGAGGGAGTGACGATAAACTGGTGATGCTGAGAATGCGTCCACCACATGAAGTCATCCTCTAGGCAAAAAGGATGATACCGTGTCGATAGATCCATATGAATAGGTTTGCGAATGACAAGTATCATTAAAAGAGCCGACGTGCTTATTCGACCTGTGTATTTCGCATGGCTCCATGTATGGTCTTGTATCCCCATCTATCGTTGACTCTCCCATCCCCACACCAGCCATCAACACCTTGCATATTCATCTTCCTGGCTTTCATACCCTCACAGCCTCGACCTACTCCTCAGCTTGAGATGCTTGACCGCATACTCAATCGCAGCCGTGTACCCAAAAACCCCCAACCCGCAGATGACAGCCTCGGCCTTGTCGCACAGGTAGCTGTGGTGCCTAAACGCCTCTCGCGCGTGCACGTTTGTGATGTGCACCTCGACAAACGGGATGTCGACGCCCGTGAGCGCGTCCCGGATGGCGACGCTCGTGTGCGTGTAGGCGCCCGCGTTGATGATGATGGCGTCGGTCGAGTCCCCCCTCGCGGCGTGGATGCGGTCGACTATCGCGCCCTCCGAGTTGGCCTGGAAGGCCTCGAGTGTTGAGGAGAGGTTCTTTGCCTGCGTCTTTGCCTGTGTTTCGACGTCTTGCAGGGTCGTTGAGCCGTAGATTTGAGGCTCCCGTGTACCCAGGAGGTTGAGGTTTGGTCCGTTGATGAGGAGGAGTTTTCGAGACATGATGATTGCTCTGTGTTTGCTTCAACCCATTTGTTTCTACTTTCAGATACCCACAACCCCATGGTATTTCAACAACTCCCCTAGCTTCAACCTTTTTCCATCTCGGCATTTACACCACCCTCGGTACCTAATCGCGCGCCCCCCGCATATCCGGGTAAAGCTTCATCCACCAAGACGCCGGTCACCACTGACAGCTCCTCTGCGCTTGATTCCCGCACTGCGGAATCTCTCTGCAGCGGCTTGATGCGGCATTCATTGGTAATTGAACAAAAACAAGCTGTCGTCGATGCAGGGTCCTGTGCAGACACTGACCTTCCGTCATCAGTACCAAAAACCAAGCACAATGGATGACCAGCAGATGTCCGAGATTTATGCTTTTGCCGTGCAATTGGGTAAAGATGCTGGCGACATGCTCATGGCGGCCGCGAGGGCCCGAATCGACGGCTCTGCGATATCCTATGACGAGAAGGAGAACTCGGTCGATATAGTCACCAAGACCGACAATGGTATGCCTCTCGACACTGGAGCTCGCCTTTGCGATAGCTGACCTCCTGTCAAGACGTAGAGAACTTTATCCGAACCTCCATCGCCGACAAGTATCCGGACAATGCGTAAGCCCATCGTCTGCCAGTAACTCTCGGCCTCTAACCCTTCATCAGTTTCCTCGGAGAAGAATCCTACTCTGCTGGCGCCTCACGAACCTACCTTGTTGACGACAGACCAACATGGATAGTCGATCCCCTTGACGGCACCGTCAACTTTACACACCTGTTCCCCATGTTCTGCGTCTCCATCGCTTTCGTGCTTAATGGCGTTCCCGTCATTGGCATCATAAACGCGCCGTTTCTACACCAATTCTTCTCGTCGTGCTCCGGAAAAGGCGCCTGGCTCAACGAGACGCAGCCACTTCCCTTGATCCGCAACCCGAGTCCTCCACTGCCACCAAACGCCCCAAGCGGATGCAGCTTTTCTTGCGAGTGGGGGAAGGACCGTCGAGATATCCCGGATGGCAACATGACTCGAAAGGTCGAGTCGTTTGTGAATATGGCGTCAGAGCGGAGTGGCCGTGGAGGCAAGGGAGGCATGGTTCACGGCATGCGGAGCTTGGGGAGGTAAGGTCCCCATCTTCTCTGTCACATGTGGCTGCTGACTGCTGTGTAGTGCGACTTTGGACCTTGCCTATACTGCCATGGGTTCCTTCGATATTTGGTGGGAAGGCGGTTGTTGGGAATGGTGCGTCGACGATAGCATGCGACCCGTCCTAGCTGAAAATGCTGACTTTCATAGGGATGTCGCAGCTGGTATTGCAATTCTCGAGGAAGCTGGCGGCCTCGTAACAACAGCAAACCCCCCTGATCAGCCAGAGACGGCCGACATTCCCAAAGCCCACCTTGGGGGCCGGCTGTACTTGGCAGTACGGTAAGAACTGTGCCGCATCCGTCGTGACGATCCCTGCTGACATTTCTTAGCCCCGCGGGACCTTCAGAAACAGAGGCTGGCCGTCAAACACAGGAACGGACCGTCAGGGAGGTTTGGAAGCGCGTTCGGGAGCTAGACTACAGCAGACCAGGCACATAGACAGCCATTGCTCAGGGCATAATGATAAAGACAACAAAATTCCCAGTAGCCATCACTTCAACAACATGAAACACTCTGGATACCATACCCGAATACAAAGCACAAGATGACACCTCGCCTACTGGCTGTCTAGTCTCTCCATATGAAGGATGAACTCGGCCTGGAGTCGTCCCAGGTACTCTGCGAGTCCTTCTTCAACGCCCGAGTCTCGAGCTTGCTTCAAGGCCCCCAAAGACTGATGATGAGGTTTCGGCGAGTTAGAAGACGCGATGACTCCGAGCTGCGCTGGTTCACCTCTCTCTTGCGTCTGATGTCTTTGGCCACCTCCTCCGCCTTATCGATGAACCCCTGAGGCAGCCCAATCGCACGAGCCAGGTTGATGCCATAGTGTTCGTCTCCGACAGCACCTTTTGTAGCTTTGTACGACATGGTTATGTGAGGCAACCCATCTGCCGTCGTTGAAGTTGTGGCCGCGAGGTGAAGACTCAACACGCTGGGACGATCTGCAAACAGACGGGTTAGATCCGTGAAATGGGTCGCAAACCAAACCGAAGCCTTGCTCCGAATCAACGCCTCAGACATGGCAATAGCAATAGCCAAGCCATCTCTGTTGCTAGTGGCACGACCCAACTCATCAATCACTGCAAGGCTCTTGTCGTCAATATTCCTCAGAATAAAGGCCATTTCTCGCATCTCGACCGAAAACGTTGAAAGATTGCTTTCAATGTTATCGTCGAGTGAGACTCTTGCAAAGATGCTGTGGACGATGGAAAACGCGGCAAAGTCGGCAGGCACATATGACCCAATCTGCGCCATGATCTGAAGCAGCGCGACCGCTCGGATGTAGGTGCTCTTCCCACTCATGTTGCATCCGGTGACGATATGGAAGCCCAAATCTTCGTTGGCGAAGTAGTCATTCGGGACGAAACTATCGCCCATAGACTACCAAGTTAGGATCCGCACGCTCAACGCAGAGGGTGAATTACCTTGTCCAGAACCGGATGCCGGGCACCCTTGAGTCCAGTCGTGGTGGTGAATTCGGGCCTGGTATAGTTTCTGGTCGTGGCGAGCTGTGCAAAGCTCGCAACCATATCAACAACGGCGACCGATTCGCAGACCCGGAACAGAGGTGACACGTCTTCACGAAGACTAGCTAGCAGTCTCTGCACCGAGTCGTCGCTTCGCACAACAACTTCATTTGCAGCCTCCGAGATTCGTACGTTGAGCTTGATCAACATGATTGTTTGGCATTCGATCTTGTCTTTCTTTCGCACGACATTGATGAGATCTTCGGGAAGAGGGCGACTGTCGAAATCGGAGGCTCGCAAACGGAACCAGTATTTGCGGCCGTTGTCATACTTGAGACTAGCGTCCAGTCTATGGGTTTCTGGCACTGTTAGCAAACCAGTTGTCCTAGGGAAGGCACCCTGTCTTGCCATTCAGTTCATCGAGGTGCTTGTGGACTTCCTCGGTAAGCTCCTTGTAGGTCTGGCGTGAGACATCTAGCATGCCGTTGACTCCTGTTTTGACAGCAAATGTCCTTTGGTTCCGAAGGTCCAGGGCAGACTTCATGTAGGTGACGTCCGGTTCGATTATTTCTCGGATCTTATCAAGGCTGTGGCCTATGATCTCAGGGTGGCACTCGGCTCGGGCCTTGACAAGCAAGTCGCGCGTCGCAGGCTGCAGAGCTGTGTAGAACTCAGAGGCGGCCTCAAGGAAGCTTTTCAAGATCAAAACATTGTTGACCTGTTCCTCTACTTGCTGATATCCCTTGGCCTGTGGAAGGATGACCAACTGCGGCATGGTGAGCATTTTTCCGAAGCGAAAACAATCGGAATACCTTTGTCAGTATCTTCTCTGGATCATGAAAGAGCTTGAGCGCTTCCTTTTGTTAGCAGAGGAACGCAGTAGTGTGTGGAATTCCAATCACCTTTCCGGACCTCGCAAAACATCTCTTCATTAGTCGTAAGCTCGTCCAGTGCGTCATAACGGGGAATGATGTACGCTTCAGGGCGGGTTGGTGGTTGCAGGATATTTCTTCGAAGTAAACGGGCGCCCATGGGAGTTGACGTGTGGTTCAACAGCCCAAAGAGACAGTCTTTTGACTTGGGGTTCCGCAGGTTCTGCATGATCTCAAGGGATTGGATGGCAGAAATGTCGATCATCATGGTGTCTTCGGAGGGGCGGTACTGGATACGGAGGGAATGCGGCACAAAGTTGACAGAGAAGTGGTGCTGGATGTACTTCATCGCCTGTGGCCTGGTCAGTTGCGGCCGCAGGTAGATACTTTGATGGAACTCACTGCTGCGAAGGAGCTGATGGCGTAGAAGTTTCCATGGGTCGCCACCTTCAGGGGCTCAATGTCATCTTTGAATGCCAGGTTATTGAGGTACTCCAGCCCATCGGACTCGGACCAAGCAGAGCGGTCCTGTACGACAATCTCAGCCTCCTGAATGAGGTCATTCACAGGTGATAGAAGTTGCCGGGTTTGTTCGGGGGACAAGCAGTGGACATGAAGAGAATTCGAGATGGAGAAAACATGTGAAGTTTGTTGATTGTCTTGACGTAGGATTGGTTATCACAGATCTGGCTGAGAACGACTTCGCCGATGGAGACATTGACGAGGGCGACACCCACCGAGGGGGAGACACCGCGAGCTTCACTGACAGCGCAGATCATGCTGTTGGCTTCGCTGAGGCCAATTATCGAAGAGGCCGCCGCGTTCCGGGATCTTCTCCCTGGAGCGGTACCTGGTCGAGCAGTAGCAGGCCGAGGCGCACCAGGTGTTGGGGTGGTTCCCAAAGCCGTGTGCCCGGGGGGGTGGCTAAGGCTCGACTGCGGTCTCCCATCGACACGAAGACTCGGCGTAGAGGAGTTCTGAAAGTAGCTCGACGACGACAAACTGTCGTTTCCTGGTGGCGTTGAGCGCAACATCGCTCAAAGGTTCTCGGCTGGTATCGCCGGAAGGTTGAAGTTCACGCATGCACGCATGAAGCAGGTTACGTGGCCTCGCTTGAGGGGGGCTCCCAGGCCGCAGCTGAGACTGGAGGGGAGGAAGGTCCATGGTGAGGTCCTTCCCAAAATCTTGGATGTGTCCTCCATCCACACCTTTGTTGTGTAAACTGGAAGGCGCCATCCAGATCCCTACCACCACCAAATCCGAGCCAAGCCCCGACTCTTTGCAGTCCTCCCCTCAGGCATTGAGGCAAAAATATCCAGATTCATTGCTACCGGTACGTACGCAGCACCGCGATATTGATCAGTACCAGGCCAGGCTGCGAGAGGTCATCACCGGATTAGAAACATCCATCATCACCCTCGGTCAGTGGACCCCTGCCATGCTGATGCCTGCCAGGAACCGAAGTTTATCCGGGTCACCCGGAAATTCCTCACTCCTCCCCGCTGGCCGACACGTCGGCTCAGGCCTGACACCGGTCAACGCCCAAATCCACACATCGTTGAGCTCCGAACGCGTTGATCGCGTTATCGAACTCATCATGTTCGGCATCCTGGAGGCCGTGTCGGTGCCCCATTCGGGCATCTTCAACAGCTATGAAGACCTCTTCAAAGAACTCAGTGACCGCATGGAGAAGGATGGCTACAAGATCGTCAAGGCGAGATCTCACCGCGGGAAAGTGGGCGGTGCCGACGTCCCAGGGAACGACATTGTCCGATGCGATCTGGTGTGCGATCGAGGCGGCCGGCCGTACCGGTGCATGGCGACGAAGCACAAGACGACAACCAAGAAGACGGATTGCCCATGGAAAGCAAAGGCCGTCCATCGCAAGACCATGGGCGGATGGGTCCTGACCATCACCTGCGACCAGCACAACCACGAACCCGGTACCCCCGAACCTCCGACACCCGAGCCCGCGAGCGAAGACGAAAACAATATTGTCGAGGACCTGGAAGGTGAGCAGAATACGGATTCAGGTGTGATGCCGCTTCTGACACAATGGCCAGATGACGGTCCTCAACCTGATGCCGAGACCCAGGCGGCGATCCATGTCGCCGGCGTCTCCAACGCCGTCCTCCGCCTGACCGGCGACACCTTCCATCAGTTCAAGAGCGAATATCGCAAGATGTCGCAGCCCGAACGAATAGGGATCCTGTCGCAGCTTCAGCTCCGCATCGCTGCCATCTATGCGGTCCAGAACGAGGATGTCCAGCGGCAAAAGAGGCAAGAGGCCCAGGATAAGCGGCATCGTCAGATTGAAGAAACAAAGAGACAATCGTCGGCACAAAAGCAGCGGGCTCGACAGCGGCGTCAAGTAGTCGAACAGACTCAGCAGCAACAGCAGCAGCAGCAGCAGCAGCCGCCGCCCCAGCAGATGCATCCCCAACAGCACGTCCAGCAACAGCCGCTGCCGCAACAAACCTCGCAAGCCCAGGTTCAAGCCCAGCAGGCCCAAGCCCAGGCGCAGGCGCAGGCTCAAGCCATGATGCAGTCGCAGCTCTATCTGCCGCAGAACCCACAGCAGACTCCCATTCCCGTGCCTGGAATGGACATGCCACAGTTCCAGCATTACGCTGGGCCTCCTAAGAGGATGCGCGGGCGGCCATCGCAGGGCGGGCCACAAACCTAGGAGAGCTGAATGGGTGACTTTTTGGCGTTTTCGGGGAATTAGGCGCTATGATTTTCATGATGAGGCACACGGATCAACCTCGAGAGTTGAAGGACGCGGCGGCATGGATATGTCACTAACAGGGATATGTGGAGATCTCGGCCAAGTTTGTTAGCAGATTACAATCGAGCACCTTTGTCGGAATCTGGCACTAAACTCTCAGTTGCTGCAGCTCCTCACCGCCAAAATTTGCCAGAGATTTTGCCAGACTGCCCCACCATGCCACTGATTCTATCAAGAACCTCGACCACTACCCATAGCAATTTCTCTTGCCATGGCGACAATTGTGCCTCCGCCGTCCAAGCGGCAGAAGCGGGAGGAGCTTGAGCGCTCCCAGATTCAGCAGGATGTCACAGCGATTGCCGCAGGGCCCGCTGGCTCCTTCAAGGCCCGGTTCTTGGACGGAGATGGCAACCAGATGGCCGATGTGATCGAGGTGCCGCTCGCCGACGCTTCTGAAAAGAACCTCTCTCTCCTACTGAACACTCTGCTTGCAAGGGTATGTATGGTTCCTCGGCGGGTTTGATGTGCCGCCCGCTGACACTCTGTGGCCCTCCAGGAAAGGGAAGAATTCCTCCCATACCGTTTTCGAATTCACATCCCCGACTCCGATATCATTGTGGACCAGTACCCGACCGACCTCCTCCAGCTCCTCCGCAACCATGGCATCGAGAACCCCTTTGAAACGACCGTTACCCTCAGCGCTGAGCCACAGGCCGTGTTCAAGGTCCAGGCCGTCACGCGCATGTCCCACCGGATACCTGGCCATGGCGAAGCGATTCTGGCAGCGCAATTCAGCCCCAAGAACAGCAACCGGCTGGCGACCGGCTCCGGCGATAAGACGGCGCGGATATGGGACACGGATACTGGAACACCCAAGTACACCCTCTCCGGACATACTGGCTGGGTGCTGGCGGTTGCCTGGTCTGCGGACGGCGCAAGGCTCGCGACTGGAAGCATGGACAAGTCAATCCGCCTCTGGGACCCCGAGACAGGAAAGGCCGTGGGGGCCCTCTGACAGGCCATCAGAAGTGGGTGACCAACATTGCCTGGGAGCCTTACCACCTCTGGAGGACGGGACGCCACGGATTGCCAGCGCCAGCAAAGATGCGACGGTTCGAATCTGGGTCGTCAACACCGGCCGAACCGAGCATGTACTCTCAGGGCACAGGAGCAGCGTGAGCTGCGTCCGCTGGGGAGGAGAGGGCCTCATTTACAGCGCTAGCCACGACAAGACTGTCCGAGTGTGGAACGCTGAGAAGGGGACTCTGGTGCACACCCTGTCAGCCCACGCTCACTGGGTTAACCATCTCGCGCTCTCGACCGACTTTGTTCTGAGGACTGGATTCTACGATCACACTCCTGTGCCGGACACTGAGGAGGGCAAGCGGGCCAAGGCCAAGGAGAGGTTCGAAAAGGCGGCCAAGTTCCAGGGCAGGATCGCGGAGCGGCTCGTCTCGGCCAGCGACGACTTCACCATGTATCTCTGGGATCCAGCCCAAGGGACCAAGCCTGTGGCGCGCATGCTCGGACACCAGAAGCAGGTGAATCATGTCACCTTTTCCCCGGACGGTTCCCTCATCGCCAGCGCCGGCTGGGACAACCACACCAAGATCTGGAGTGCTCGGTAAGAACCAACCAATCCTCTGCCCCCATCAGAGTTCTGCAGGCTAATCAACAGACAGGGACGGCAAGTTCATCAACACGCTTCGCGGACACGTGGCCCCTGTGTACCAGTGCGCGTTTTCAGCAGACTCGAGGCTTCTCGTGACGGCATCCAAGGATACTACGCTAAAGGTGTGGTCGATGGCCTCGTGCAAGCTCACCGTGGACCTGCCGGGCCATCAGGACGAGGTGTACGCGGTCGACTGGGCGCCGGACGGCAAGAGGGTTGGCAGCGGAGGCAAAGACAAGGCCGTACGGCTCTGGCGGAATTAGAATCCCGACGTGTTTTTCTGTTACTACCAGTCTTGGACGAGATACCCCTGAAAGTGATTCCAGTCCTCTACGACAACATCTGCCGTGCCAATCCGCGCGCGCGTGTGTATGCAGTGCGCAGTGTGCATGTTTCGGAGAGGCGGTTCCACTGACTTGACAGGTCTCAAAATCAGTTCTGTTCTTCAGGGCGCAGACAAGGACTCGAGAAAAGGCGTGCTTATCTCGAGGATGTGTGGCACCACACGATTGTCCACAATTACTCACGTCGTCAAACAACTGGGCATGACAGCGTCTCTGAATTCACGCATAGGTACCTTTCTTGCCTTGCTCGGTTCTTGCATCGAAGGGTGCGTGGCCAGGAAAAGACAGATCATGCACGTACGGGAGTTGGCTGTGCTTGCTGCTCTGGGCCTTGTTGTGACGACAGGGTCGAGATGCAGCCAGCCCAACCAGCCCACAGGCCATGGAGCCTTGTCCTGGTCCTCGCAACTGTCAGGCGGCGGGTACTGCCTCTCTGTGCTTGAACACCCCCGATAGTGCCGATCTACTATACTATAGCGGGACGGTACGGTGCGCTCGTGGAGGCTTGCAGAAAGGGGTGACTTGCTCTGTCTGAGCCAGCGACTCGGCTCATGTGGGACGCTCATAGGTCCGCTTGGGGGATTTTGGATGGTGTGTGTGTGCGGGTTTTTGGAGTCGTACGTAGCATCACCGAGAGAAACCCGGTCAGAAGAAGGTAGCGGGTCCGGATCTGAGGAGGAGAAGGGCAGTGAGTGAAGCTCACGATAGCTTCGAAATTGCTAGAAAGTGGTGTTGTGGGGTAGCATTGCAACGACAGAGCTGGAAGCTCAAGGGTCGTTCGGGCCGTTGCCTGGCACCCATCACGAGATACACAGTCTTTGGAAACCTCCAGAAGTCTCTATCTCGTCTGGTCTTGGCCCTGGAGAGGGAGCGCGTATCAGCTTGGACGGTAGTTGGCCGGGCACACGAATGTCTCCCGTCCTCGTTTTATTCGCCTCCACGGGCCAAGCACAGGACTGCCTGCAACAAGCGTTGCAACAGCCTCACATGCTGCACCAACACCGATCAGGAACAAACAGGGCCCAGCTTTGGACGCCTCGTCCGCCCTGCCCAGCCTCCCTCCCCGTCGGGTCTTCTCGGGCCCGGTCCGGCATCGCGATGTAAAGCAAGATACAGCACGCAAGCTGCCCGTCGTCGAAAGCAGCAGCCAGTGGCTTTTCTTTTTCGCCCATGCGAGCAGGACACCACGAGGCTTCTCCACCGATCGTGAGTGGATGAGAACCCGCCGGCAAGCAGCGGGACTTGACAAACAGCACGACAGGATTTACCCTAGAGATGCATCGCAGAGGTTTTCGAGATTTGACAAAAGGGTGGGAACCGCCGCCGGTTTGTGCGGGGCCAGGGACGGCGGATGGGTTTACTGCACCAGGACGGGGAAGAGGTCATCTGAACGGTTAAAGTTGCTAATAGTCAGAGTCCAGACGGGGAGTTGGAGACGGGTTGAAGCTGTCATGGACTAACAGCTTGATCCGCTCTCATTAGCACTGGCACAATGCCGAATACCTCATGATCAGGCATCTTGTTCGCGTTCTCTGTCCGAAAACGAGAGGCACAAGGCACGTCACATTACAGGAAACTAATCTCCATCCCCCATCGCCGAACATGTCCCCATTGAGCGCGCTGGTCCGGTCCCGTGGCGGCCGTCCGAGGGAGCCCGGGACTCCGGCCGGCTGTGGGAGGACGGTCCCAAGGCTCAGGCTCAGGCTCCAGGTGGGAAAGCTGAAGAACCCTGCTTCTGGGGCCGAGCATCTCCCACATTGCATCGTCTCGAAGCATCGATACGTATAAAGAATCTCGATTCGGGGGGCAAGCAAGGCAATCAGATCATTCGCGTCAGAGTTGGGGAAAAGAGGGCCTGGGCGATGATGTCCAGGGGGGAATGGAGGGGGACCATTGCTGATGGCTTGCAGATGAGACACATGGCAGACATCTTTGGTAAGACGGCATGGGGCCGTGTCTCTAATCACGGCAGAGGAGAGTCGCCTCGAGATGTTGTTTGGTTACTGAGGGAGGCTGTCTTGATCAGAGCTGAAGGGTTTGCCCGGCAACGGCTGAGTCGATGCTGACGCTGAAGCTGAAAACAGCCATGATGGACAGTGACTGCTTCAGTCATGATTCCCATGTGACACGGACCTCATCCTTGGCCCTGCCGTTATCCGGGCTGGGTTGATCGTCCTGTGTTCTAGGCCAAGAAGCTTTGAAGCGGCACAGGAATTTGCTCCACCGGCGACCTGGGCGAATGATGAGGCAGAAGCCGAGGCGATGTATATGGATTGCGAGGCTGGGGGGTGCAGTCAAGGTCCTCGAGAGCCCTAGCACGAGATGGGGTCCCCTGAAGATCCCCTCTCTAGGGCGACAGTTGCGTTGTGGTGCTGTGGTTAGTCGTCTGCAGCGCGTGATGATGGGATGGGATGAGCTTCTTGGTGGTGGCTATCTGATGCCAACGTTGAAGCTTAACCACGGCAGACATGAACCACCAAGAAGCAGCAGCAGCAGCATCTCGAGCCCCTGTCAGACCAACCTGCAGAAAATAAACAAAAAAGAAAAGAGGGAGCGCGAAATATTGCCTTGGGCCAAAGTCAGCAACGCCTTGCATCCAGGCAACCCGGGAGTAACCATTGACGACGCCACCAACCAGAATTTTTAAAAAAAAAAACAAGGTCCACAGAGATGTCGCCCATGCGTTCTGACCCCAATCGCATGGTCCATGCGGATCTGGCCAAGCATCGGGGCCCGGCCTGCAACGGATAAAGGAACTTGTCGCAGAACGGTCGGGTACGGATACGGAGGGAGGGGGGCAAACGGCGAGACGGAAAGATGAGACCGAAGAAACGGGCCGTAAGAGACGGCGTGCAATATCAAAGACGGGCCGGTGCAGCAGGACAAGGGCATTGTGACGAGACTCGATATCTCGGGAGGCAAAAATGTACGTGCATGACATTGTGTCTTTGTATTTTCTGCTGCTTTCTTTTTTTCCCCCAAGGCGTGCTCTGCAGCAGCCCGTGGATAATCCTACCTAGGCCTGGGAGGGCCACCGAGAGACCTCCGTGTTGGAGGAGAGCAAGCTGAATGGACAAGGGCCCAGGTTTTGGGTCTTGGCACGCAGAGGCGAGGGCGTGCGTGCGCCGCTGTTTGATGACGATGCTGGCTCATCTTGTGGGATTTGGAATGCATAATGTTTATTCATGGATACTCGCAGCATCTCGAATAGCCGGTCCCCCTCTTGTGATGCATCGCCAGTGGCAAAGACATGGTCGACCTGGAGATGGACGATTGGATAGTCGTGCTCTGGGCTCTTTGCTTTTTTCTCTTGGGGTTGGTTTCTATGTCTGGACTATCGATCGTCGGTTTACATAGTTGGGCGCCTTGTTGCTCATGGTGGGTAGGTTTACCTTTGTTGTTAGCAAAGAGAAAGAGAAAAAATATCCCGGCGTCAGGTGAATGAATGCGGGTGCACATGGATGGGTTTGAAGTGCATGATCGGCGAGGAGTCAAAGGGAGGGTGTGTCGATTTGGGAGGCAACCAGAAGAGGAGAGAGATGGCACTGTAGTATTGGAGCTCGGGTCTGGAGCTTTCCAAGCTCGAGGCACCCTGGTCGTGATGTTTGGCTGGTGTGGAGTTGGAGGAGCTAGTAGTTGAACTTGGGATAATGGAGGAGTAAAGTCGAGGTGCAAGTAATTGATCTATGAGTATCTATCTCCATTCAAGATATTAATTGTCCTAGCACAATGATATTTCGACATGTCTTCAGAGCCTTGAATGACGAATATTTCCCAGCGCCTGCAAGAGGAGCTGGTGGTGATTGCCCTATCCCGGCAGTTCCTAGCGAGCTTCTGTAAAAACCTCAAACTGATATCCCTCAACCCAATCACGGAACCTACCCAACCAACCCGGTACCTTGACAGCTCCCTCGTTGCCTTGCCTTATCATGTCCTCTTTTTCAGTCAATCGGAGGCATCTCTTCCGTTTGACTGCTCACGGCACCTAGAACCTCGCTTCTCCTTCCCCATCCATCACCACACTTTTAACTCTTCCTCGAGACAGCAGCAGCAGCAGCAGCAGCATCTCTACTGCCACGCCTACCCACCATCACCACCTATCAGGCACCTACTATCCTGTCTGTTGGTGGCAGTTCCAAGCAGGTGGACTCTGCTGGGATCCTCGCAGCTCTTGTCATCAGCCCCATCTCGACCTCTCGTCAATCCATCAACATCCATCCATTCACACATCCTTGTGACGCGCCCCTCCCCTCCGCCCTGGGCCCCGTGTTTAGCCTACCCGCTAGACAGAATCCAACCCAACGACGGGTCCCCGTCCAAGAAAGAAACAAAGAATAACGGACGGTGCGTGGGCCACCCGCCCGCCGTGCATCGGTCGACCCTCCGAGTTTCGTCCTGTTCCTCCAATTCTCGCAAGAGGAACAAGTGCCCGACATGGGGTAGAGAGCAGTTAGAGAGAAGAAGAAAAAAAGTCCTCAAAACCTGCATTTTTATACCGAGTCACTCCCCCCCTCGTCTCGTCTCTCCCTCCCTCTCCAAGTCCCACCCCCTCTCTCCATCCCCAACCTTCACGGACCAAAGCCTCCTTGGGCTATTACCACTTGCTACTTGTTTCTTGCTTGGGCTTGGACTCTCAACGTTTACCGGAGCCCGCCTTGTTTTCTCAGACGACGTCACGACTTTGTTTCTGTTGAATTGCCTATTCTTCTGCTGCCTCTGCCTGCTCTTATTCACCCACCCTTCCTTCAACCGTCACACAATATCAACGTCTTGATATCATCGTTCTGATTCTCCACTTGCGGAGGCATTGGTCAGGTACCAACGGTTTGGAGGCTCAAAATTCCCATCCGGCAGAAGCTCAAGCACAAGCACCAGCACCAGCAAGCATTACGTCAGTGCTCCCCGGGTGCATCCTCTCTGCTCCCCGGCCTGGCAGAAATCACAAGCCTGTTCTGTCGTACAGCTTCTCCCCTGTTCCATGCAGAGACCTACAAGCTCCTGCTCACCATCGACCGTTGTTGATCCTCGCCTCGTTGAAAAAGGAGCAACTGAGCAACGGCCTCGGAGCTGTCCAAGCTTGGGCGCAGCACTCTAGAACCACCTGACGCCGGCCCTGAATCTCACGACACGGCACAACGGAGCTCAGCGCAACGCGGCGACGTCGGAGATTTGCTTTGTTTGCATTCAAGCACCACAACCTCGTGTGTTGCCTCTCGACTCGCCTCTGACACCAGACTTCTGACAACGACTCAACCGTACAATCCTGTACTCATTCCCGTCACCACTGCCTGCTCTCTTGCCACGGCATCTTGCTCCGTCTACAGCCAATCGCATCTGCGACAAAGAGGCGTTTGCCTGCGACAATAACCACCGTCACACCTCAACAAAAGCCAGCACGACTGCCGCTCGGATTGTCAATTTCGCCTTCACATGAACTCGTCATACGGGAGCTTTCACCACCATCAATAGACATCGGATTCTCCCGCCGACTCGACTAGACTCTGTTTTCTAGCTCGGCGCGAAATACCTACTTACACATCCTCTTTACACATCTTCAATCCAGCTTCAGACGCGCTTCTCAGACATCTTTGCCCAAAATGACCGTCTTTGTGTGCTCTCTGTACGTCCTCCCGCTCGTCTAATCGCCTCCCCGCTTGGCCCCTCCCTTCATCTTGGACGAAACTAACGCGACAATAGCTTTCTCCCCAAGACCATCCATTTCACTCTCCCCGGTACTCCTCCCCCCGGCGCCGATCCCTCAAGACGTTCCACCAAGCCCAAGGCCGCAAAGTCTTCCAAAGCCGATGCCTCTGCCGCTTCGTCAAGTTCGCGCCCACAACCCCTCGCGCGCCAGCCCAGCCTTTTCCAGACCCAGGACGACTTGACCCCTCCTCACACTCCGACCGAAGACCCCGAGTCGCCGAACCTGTTCGCCAACGAAGATGGCTTCCGGATACAATTCCCCACGCCGTGAGCTCGGCCGATGACCAAGACCTACGGGCTTGGGGCAGCCGGTCCAACCAGCCCAAGTCTCGCGCCAATTCTCCTCCCCCCGCAGCCCTCGCCGAGCACAGCCGTACGATACAAAAGGCCCGAGAGCTTGGCCGTCAGGGCGTGTTGCAGCCCAAGTCCCTTGTCCGAAGCGACAGCCACGACCGAGTCTTTGCGTCGGCCGGCTGGAGGGTGGTGAACGCGGATCAGGGCAATGGCGGACTTCGCAACGCCGCCGAGGCCGCCTATCGCGATGGCAAGCTTGACGACTACACCTGGGTGGGCACCCTGGGCATGCCGACCGATGCCCTCGAGGGCACGCAGCAGAGGCAGGACATTGAGGATACGCTCGCCAACGAGCACAACATGCTGACCGTCTTCTGCTCCGATAAGGACTTTGACGGCCACTATGCTCACTTTTGCAAGCACATCCTCTGGCCCGTATTCCACTACCAGATTCCCGACAACCCCAAGAGCAAGGCCTACGAGGATCACTCGTGGAAGTACTATGTCAATGTCAACCAGGCCTTTGCCGACCGCATCATCAAGAACTGGAAGCGCGGCGACGTCATCTGGATCCACGACTACCACCTGCTGCTTGTCCCCGGCATGATCCGCCAGAAGCTCCCCGATGCCAAGATCGGCTTCTTCCTGCACGTCGCGTTCCCCTCGTCCGAGGTGTTCCGATGTCTGGCTGTTCGAAAGGAGCTTCTGGAGGGTATGCTCGGTGCTAACCTCATCGGCTTCCAGATCCACGAATACGGACGTCACTTCCTTCAGACATGCAGTCGTCTTTTGAGTGCCGAAGCGACACCCGACGGACTGCAGCTGGAGGATCGGTTTGTTGATGTCATTCACCTTGCGATTGGCATCGACCCCATCAGCCTTCGCCAGCACCTCGAGGACGAAGAAGTGGCCAAGTGGCTACAGATCATGCAGGAGCGCTACAAGGGCAAGAAGCTCATTGTGGCCCGTGACAAGCTTGACCACGTCCGTGGCGTTCGCCAGAAGCTGCTGTCCTACGAGTTGTTCCTCAACAAGAACCCCCAGTGGCGCGAAAACACGGTTCTGATCCAGGTCGCCCTGTCATCTAGCGAGAAGAGCGACCTCGAAGCCACCGTCTCCGACATTGTCACCCGAGTCAACTCTTCATGGGCCAACCTTGCATATCAGCCGGTGGTTTACCTCAAGCAGGATATTGATTATGCTCAGTATCTTGCCCTGCTGACCATTGCGGATGCGCTCATGATCACCAGCCAGCGTGAAGGCATGAACTTGACGTCTCACGAGTATCTCTTCTGCCAGGACGGAAAGCTCTTCCCTGAAAAGAAGCACGGCTCCCTGATCCTCTCCGAGTTCACCGGTACCTCGTCCCTCTTCAACAAGAATGAGTTGGCGGTGAACCCATGGGACTACCGACAGTGCGCCGACGCAATCAAGCAAGCTCTGGAGATGGAAGAGCCTGAGAAGGAGCGACGATGGAACAACCTCTATGACCGCGTGGTGAACCATACTGGCTCTCACTGGTTCAGCGAGTTCCTCACCCGCCTCGACGTGGTGTATGAGGAGCAGCACAAGCGGGACCAGACATCTGTCCCTCGCCTGTCAATTCAGACACTGTCTACCAAGTATCTCAAGGCGCAGCGTCGAGTCTTCATCATCGATTACGAGGGTACCCTGGTGAGCTGGGGCCCTGTTAACCAGATCATCCCCGTCAGCCCTCAGCGAACCCTGGACGTGCTAAACGACCTGCTCCTCGACGAGCGAAATACCATCTACGTCATGTCGGGCCGCCGACCTGAGGAGTTGGATAGAGTCTTCCGCCGAGTGCCCAACCTGGGCTTGATTGCCGAGAACGGATGCTTCCTCAAGGGCCACGGAAAGGACAAATGGACTGAGATGGCCGATCTCGAACACATCAAGGACTGGAAGGAGTCGGTGCGACCCATCATGACATACTACCTCGAGAGAACTCCCGGAGCCGAGATCGAGGAGCGCCGCTGCAGTCTCATCTTCCACTACAAGAGTGCCGAGGACTACGAGACGGCCTCTCGCCAGGCGTCAGACTGCGCCAGCCACGTCAACGATGCCTGCGAGTCACAGCGCGTCCACGCCATCGCACTTGATGGCTGCATCGCCGTCGAGCCCATCGACTGGACCAAGAGGACCGCTGCCAGGAAGGTGTTTGAAACCCTCAAGGAGGAGATAAGCCCTAGCGAGGCCCACAAGACAGCCGTCGACTTCTTGATGGTTGTTGGTGACGGTCGCGAGGATGAGAAGGTGTTCAAGTGGGCAAACAAGCTGCAGGACGATAGTTCTGTGCAGAATGTCATCACAGTCAGTCTCGGTAACCGCAACACCGAGGCAACAGCCACTCTCACGCAGGGCGTCAGTGGTACGTTACCCAGCTGACCAGGATGTAACCAGGATGACTTGCTGACTCTATTCTAGGTGTTCTTACTTGTCTCCAGAGGCTGGCGGCTCTCGCCTGACTAGAGGCCTATTCTGGAATTCTCGCATGGTATTTGCTTGCCTGTCTTTGTGCCGTTGGCGTTGGGTCAGCGGGCGCAGGGATATTACTACAAGGAGCTGCACAGACGATTGCTCCACAACACCAAGAGATGTAGTTCTCTGATAGCCTTTCACTGCTTTTCCTCTTTGGCTGCTTTCCTAGTGTTTATCTTTCCTATGTCAAGAAAAAAAGAAGGCGTGGTAACGATGCCACGGGGAGACGATGGATGGTTACAACATGGACTTTTCCTTTCTACTTTGAACACTCTCGCGAGTAATGTTTCATCATGACACTCAGCTTTGAAAAGTGCCGTGTTCCCCTGTAGTTTAGTATCATTCGTTACATGTGTTATTTATGGGATTTGGGAAGACGGAATGAGGACAGATTACGGGCAGGTTTCCTAGGAGGTTTGTTTAGAATGGAACAGGGGGCTTATGGAGTGTAGAACCCATGACAGGGGTATGCGAATCTGAATAAATATGATGGAAAGGACTTGTCGTTTCTCGCTGTGGATATGGGCTTGTGATGGATCAAGACGGCCTGTCCTTGTGGCTTGCGATCCGATCTTTGTCACCCGCGGCCGTTTCCGTCCCGTGTCCGCTCCGCTCCGATCCTAGATCGAGGTAGGTTTCCTAATGCAACGGCCGAGGACGTTGCCGAGTTTGGAGGCGCGTCAATGGTCGAGTAAGCATTTGACCATGCAGCGCCGTTTTTGTCACGATTATGAAGCTCTGACTCGTTTGCGTATCATGACATCACCGAGAAAGCTACAGGGGATCTCGGTGAACACTAGGTGAGCGGCTCAGCCAATGACAAGGCCGTTGAAACCGGTCCCCGTCAGCAGCCGAGAGGCCCTGGCATACGAGAAACCCTGAGACATGGGAACAACCCCGCGGCCCGCAAAAAAACAGAGAGCGACATCGGCGCGGGGAGGGGCAGATTATTCGGAAGGCGGCAAGAGTCAGCGAAGCTCTTGGAACTCTCTTTGTCCTCTATTTATCCTCCTGTCCCGCGTCGATATATCCTCCGTGAGTTGATGTTCTGGCTATAGGGGTACTTTGATATTGACCTCGGTGGCTGCAGCTCAATTGACCGCAACACCACGACTTGACCGTTTGGGTACTCATCGTCCGACAGACACAAGACAAGATGGGCTTTCCCTCCTCCGCCCGTCAACACGATTGACTGGTCCAATGTGGGCTTCAAGGTCCGCGAAGGTACGTACGACGTACCCAGTCGTCGAGTCTCCGCTGAGTCCTTCGCGCAGTCAACGGTCACATCGAGTCCACCTACTCGAGAGCCACAGGCAGATGGACGCCCCTCCGCTTCGTCGCGGACCCCTACATCCGCATCCACGGCATGGCCCCCGCGCTCAACTACGGCCAGCAGGCCTACGAGGGTCTCAAGGCCTTCCGGACGCCCGGCGACGAGGGCATCACCGTCTTCCGCCCGGACCGCAACGCCACCCGTCTGCAGCACTCGGCCGACGTCGTCAGCATGCCCCACGTCCCCGTCGACATGTTCCTCGAGGCCGTCCGCGCCGCCGTCGCCCTGAACGCCGAGTTTGTGCCCCCCACGACACGGGCGCCGCCCTCTACATCCGGCCCCAGCTGTACGGCTCCAGCGCCCAGCTTGGCCTGTCGGCTCCCGAGGAGTACATCTTTGCCGTCTTTGTCATCCCCACGGGGGTCTACCACGGCGCCCACCCCGTCAAGGCTCTGATCCTCGAGGAGTTTGACCGCGCCGCCCCCAACGGCACGGGTCACGCCAAGGTGGGCGGCAACTACGCGCCCGTCCTGCGCTGGAGCGACAAGGCCCGCGAGGAGGGCTTCGGCATCACGCTGCACCTCGACAGCGTCAAGCACGAGGAGATTGACGAGTTCAGCACCAGCGGCTTCATCGGCGCCCAGGTCAAGGGGGAGGACGACGTCACCCTGGTCGTCCCGGACTCCCACTGTGTCATCGATAGTGTCACGAGCGACAGCATCCAGCAGCTCGGCCGCAGCTACGGCTGGAAGGTCGAGAAGCGGCCCATCAAGTACGCCGAGCTGAGCCAGTTCAACGAGATCTTTGCCGCCGGCACCGCCGCCGCCCTGGTCCCCATCCGGTCCATCACCCGCCGCAGGGACGGCGGCCAGACCGAGACCCTGACTTATATCCCCGACGACCAGGAGGAGCCCGGCCCCCTGTTCGGCAAGCTGCTCAAGCACCTCAAGGACATCCAGCTGGCCAAGGCCGAGGACAAGTTCAACTGGCGCTTCCCCGTCAGCGCGGCGGACAAGGAGGTTGCTGGTGCTGCCGACGGAGGAGGCAACGGGGATGCCACGACGGTGGACCAGATGGACTAGGTTTATATCCTGGAGTATGAGTATGCGTGTAAGGCGAACGGCCTTTTTTTGTTTATAGTGAGCATGCTGAAAGAAAAGGAAAAATCTACATGTCATTTTTGTCATATTTTCACCGAGTCATACCCAGTGTTTGCCAACCCTCGCGATACTGACCCGTTTTCTCTTTCCTCGTCCCTCCACCAAACCGACCCGAGACCATGTTTGCCCAACCCCCCCCTTCCCCAGCCTCGGCTCGGCAAGATACATTAGGGAGACTTCCGCGAGCCCTTCACAGTGGGCACAGTTCAGAACCGCGGCTCGCCGCATTGGCTACACCCGGTGGGAGCAAACAGCCGCTTTGGGGTCCCAAGACCCGAGTGAGAGAGAGTGTAACAAACGGCACTTGATAAATGAAATAAAATAAAAAAAAGTTTATTATATACCGTGTGTGCGAGGGAGACTTGCTACGAGGGACGCGACGACTGTGAGGTGTTTGTGATTCAGTGTTTTCTTTATCAACACAAAGCTTCGACTAGCTAGATAAAAAGGGGGGAGACCTCTACTATCTACACCACGTCCTCTCTATTCACGAACCCGACTTTTGACGACCTATAGAACCCGCCAAAGCAAGACTCGAGATGTGCACCTACTCGTTCCAGCGCATGGTCTGCTCCTGCGCCAAGGGCCCCGAGTGCCCTCAAATGTCTCGCGGCCGCGCCATGATCGGCGGCGAGGCCTTCCACCTGATCGACCTCTTCTACGCCGTCGACGACCTGGGCTCGGCGTGCGACTACCAGCGACGGCTGTTTGGGCGCAACGCGAGCCCAACGATGCACTGCCCGCGGTACGCCTTTGACGCCAAGCGCATCATCAAGGGGAGCTACCGCAAGACGGACCTGGCGTGCGTAAAGTGCGCAGAGACGTGCGCGCCGCCGAGCTCCAGGTGGCAGGCTCCAGGGAGGAGTGAGGTCAAGGAGGAGGTCAAGGGGTAGGGTGCTCCCGGGGGAGGGGGATACGGCCCCACAACGGATCGGGGTGGGGAATATACTTCGGAGCTTGTCATTTACTTGCGACGACACTATCATTCACCAAGAGGAGAGAGTAATGGTTGATGGAGAGAATTGGGCAATTTGATTTCTCATAAAACGAAAACTGATACATGTTGTTACTTGCCGTTGGCACCGTTGCTTGTCAATCCCTTGTGCATGCCCTTCTTTGGGCCTCCGTTGTTATCGCACACGCTCCGCCCCTTGTTGGAGACGATGCCGTTGGCGAGCCTGTTCTTGTCGTCCTTTGCCATGCCGTTGTGCGTTCCGTTGAATCGCATATTAGCAATCCCATCATACCCCTTGACCCCCGTCGCCTTCTCCAGCCGCTCCGCAATGTCGGGGTCGACCTCGCGGAAGATGGCAATCTGCCGCTTGAGGGGCTCCTGCTGCTTGCAGAGCGCCATCTTGCCCGCCACGTTGCCGATGAAGCGCTCCCGGGCGGGCTCGTCAAAGACGCGCTGCCAGAGGGCGCGGGGCGCGTTGAAATCCTCCGTGCGGATCTCGCTCAGGAAGGTGATGGCCTCGCCGGTGAAGTGGCCGTGCGTCTTGTCCATGTCGACGGTCCGGGTGCGGAACTGGATCGGGTCAATGGACGAGAGGTAGTTGGCGCGGGCGCCCTGGTTGAAAAACGCCATCTGGCCGTCCCGCTGGAAGTTGCCCTGCTTGAAGGCGGACCGGGGCGCGTTGACCGGCAGCTGCTGGTAGTTGACGCCGATGCGGTGGCGGTGCGTGTCCGGGTAGGAGAAGAGGCGGGACTGCAGGACGGGGTCTGCAGACGGCTCGATGCCCGGGGGCATGTGGGAAGGGTTGAAGGCGACCTGCTCGATCTCGGCAAAGTAGTTGACGGCGTTTTCGTTGAGGGTGAACTCGCCGACCTTGCGGCGGGGGAACTGCTTCTGGGGCCAGACGTGGGTGAGGTCAAAGACGTTGATCTTTTGCTTCTCCCACAGCTCCTCGGCCTCCCTGGGGGTCATGGTCTGGACCTCGACGGACCACTTGGGGTAGTCGGCGCGCTGGATGGCCTCGTAGAGGTCCTTTTGGGAATAGTCGGGCGAGTACTTTGCCGACTCCTCCTGGGTGATGAACTTGACCCCTTGCATCGACTTCATGTGGATCTGGCAGTAGACCCAGTCGCCGCCCTTGTTGACGAGCTTGAGGGTGTGGCCCGAGTAGCCGTGCATGAAGCGGTAGCCGTCGGGGATGCCGCGGTCACCCATGAGGATCATGACCTGGTGGATGGACTCGGGGTTCTGCGAGAGGTAGTCCCAGAACATGAACGAGTCGTCGGCGTGCGTGAGATGGGTTGAGACGTCGCGCTTCTGGGTGTGGATAAAGTGAGGAAACTTGGCCGGGTCGCGCAGGAAGAAGACGGGCGTGTTGTTGAAGACGGCGTCCCAGTTGCCCTCGTCGGTCCTGAACTTGACCGAGAAGCCGCGGGGGTCCCTCGCCAGGTCGTGCGAGCCCGACTCGCCGCCGACGGTGGAGAAGCGGGCGGTGACGGGGCACCTCTTGCCCTTCTCCGAGAAGAGGTCGGCGAGGCACAGGTCGGGGATGGGGTCGGTGCACTCAAAGAAGCCGTGGGCGCCGCTCCCCTTTGCGTGGACGACGCGCTCGGGGATGCGCTCGCGGTCAAAGTGCGAGAGGAGGTCGATGAGGTGAAAGTCCTGGAGCAGGAGGGGGCCGTTCTCGCCGCAGCGCTGCGACTCGTAGGGATGGGGCATGGGGACGCCGTTGCTGGTGGTGTAGATGGCCTCTGTCGAGGGCATCTGGCGGTCCTTTTCGTACGACGAGAACTGGCTCGCCGCGTGGGCGGCAAAGGACATGTCTGTTGCCGCTGGGGCCATGGTGCGGTAGGTAGGTAGGATGGATGTTTTGTTGGTATATTCCTCAGCTCAGATCCCCCTTGCAAACAACCAGCGGTCTCTTATAAGCGATCGAGGTGTCTGTCGTCTTGTCATGGACGAAGCCATCCCGGTTTGGCAGAGTCGGCAGTCCATTGGCTGCCATGGGTCTATGACGCGGTGAAGCATCGACAACAGGGCGTGAGAGCCTTCCGGATGAGGCCAAGCCGATGAGGGTCGGAGATGCTCCTGACAATTGCGACGGAGATGATTGGCCGATGCGAGATGGGATCTCGATATGGATGATGCGTTGCTGGCTGGGGGCATTGGTGGTTTGGTTGATGCAGGACAGTGCTCCGTAGCGGTACTGCGATGGAGCAATGGGACATGAGTCTCGGAGATTTACGTCGCGCCGCTCCAGGCCAAAAGGCCCAGATTGACCCACCTGTCTGTCTCCGTGTTGCACCTTTCCAGCATCAACAGCAGCAGCAGCAGCAGCAGCAGCAGCAGCAACAGCAACAGCAACAGCAACAGCAACAGCAACAGCAACAGCAACAGCAGCGGGCAGCCCTGTGAGGCTAGGGGGGCAAGCAGGCGGGCCTCCCAGCAAGCGCCAGGCCCAGGGCCCGAGCATATCCGAAACTTTGATAAATCTGACGGGACAATGTTGACAGCTCATGGCGCCTGTGTCCGCGTCAGCCAGGAGATGAGACCAATCCCCCGCTTGGCCTTGTCCCAACTAGGCAACTGTCATGTCCGGTATCCCGCTGCTAGAGCACTATCAAATTGTACCCAGAATTTGGTGGCTATCTGTTTATGACCTATGGCTGCTGCACCAACGGGGAGTCTGGCAAACCAACGTCCTTCCTTGCAGCCAAAATGAGGGTTGTGTCACCAACCTCTCCAGGTTTGCCTTGGCAATAATGACGCCGTTTCATGCCCAGGAGTCATCTCCTCGTGCATAGTCCAACGCCCGTCCCATACGAGAGAGTGATGTCCACATGGCTGACCTGAGTGATGAAGCTGCCCAATGCTCTGGAAGTAACATAGACCTGGCTGCCATCATAGGCGCCGCCAGCGGTGTCGATGTCAAAACCCGTCAAGATCTCGCTGACGGATCTGTAGACTCGCAGGACGACAGTGCTGGCAACCGCCACAAGTCCGGCAAGGAGTTCCAAACCCTGGTCACCAGAGAAGGGAGCAGCTACGGAGATTTGAAAGATGAACCCCTCAGAGCAACGTGGCGCTGGTCGCCCTGGGGGCTAGAGCAGCGGCTGCTGACCGGCTGTTGGTCTATTTGCCGTGTTGGGAGATGAAAAAAAAAAAAGCAAAACAGAAACAGAAACACAGGCATGCACAGTTTCAACGGAACTTCCGTGATTGGTTCCAAGAATAGGTATAGTTCCTTGTGCCTCTTCAGTCCCCCTGAAGAGCAACTTGGTCATTGCCAGCACGAAAGTCAGGGCCACAGGTGATGAAGGCTGGGGCCTTTTGGACGTAGTTGGCTTGAGTAGTCTTTTCGCCGCCCGCGTGAAGCTGTGTGTGTGTGTGTGTGTGTGTGTCAGAGACGGGCAGTCAAACGCCCACCCAGGCTTTCGGATCCTGTCACGCCATTAGCCACTAGGTGCCTATCAATCCAGCCCGTTCTCTTGTCCTGCCAGGTACAGGGGTAGGGAACCACCAGCCTGGGAGACGGGTTCGCACATGGGACAAGCGGTCTGCGGCTGGGATGTGCAGCGTTAGGCGGGGCTGACTCTGCGTTTCTATTGTCGCCCATGGCACATTAGGTTGCGTCTGGAATCTCCTGCTTGCTGATTTCCAGTACGAACTCAGGGGACACATCCCGGGTGATCCCTGCCGCCCCCCCTTCAGCGCGTCTGCAGTGATGGGAAGCGTTTGGCGTTGCATGAATAGGACAAGGCACGGGACGGGATTCTCATTGACGCTTGGTCCCTGGATCGCCGGCAGCCACCGACATTCGCCAAGAGCTTACAGGGACCGTGACATCCAGCCAGCCTGGCGGCCGCTGAAGACAGGGTGAAGGACAAAGAAAGCGGCCATGGCAGCAGGCTTAGGGTTAGACGGGTGAGGCTAGCGGAAAAGGAGGGTAAGGGGGACAATCAAACTTGGCCATGGAGGTCTTGTGTTGAAGGCTTGGGTTTTGCCAACAGCGCACTTTCTTTCTGAGAGGGGATTGGAAAGACGGTCTCGGAGATGGGGACAAATAGAGCAGCACTTGCCTGGTGACGGCATAGCAACCCAATATGGTAAAGACAGCACACGCAAGATTCCGTGGCTGCTCGTTCTGTCTCAGGAACTAGCTTCTAGAAAGAGAAGGGCAGAACTAGGCTGGGGTATCCTGGTCGGATGCCTGGGCGGAACACGGCTGAGGAGAAGCAGAGGGCATGCCGTGCTTGATTGTCCGGGTTGCTTCTACGGCCATGCTCCAGATCCCTGCGCGGGTTGAGGATTGCCGAGCACATCCCGTTGTTGGTGGTGGTGATGCCGCTCTGAAGAACATCAGCCCCCATATTAATCACCGATTTCAACATGTCCCGTGTCGGGTAAGTCTGTTGACACAAGATACGAGGATATTTCAAGTTACTTGGTTCATCGTCCTTTTGAGCCGTAGTCGCCTCTCAGGTTATCCTCTTGCATTATTCAAATGTGTGTGTGCCAAAACGTTGGGTTGAACTGAGCCAAGGAAAGCCTGTAGGATAGAAGTCGGCTGGAGGAAGCTCTTGCGCAGTTCCGCCATGTATGATATATCAGTTCTCCCACTCAAACTAGCCAGACATGGCTTATTGGGACGTCCAACTCCTGGCCCTCATTGGCACCCAGGCAAGGCCACGCTTGGATGGGCGAATCTCCCTGGACCGTCCTAGGAACAGCAGCAATCTCTTGGCCCCGGGGATTTGTAAATGGAGTGGTGGAAGCAATGTTGACCAAATATCTTCTACTTCTCCCCTATAGTCTTTGCCGTCCCAAGAGTTGCCTATCCGCTCAACCAGACACTTGATGTTCGCCATCCGGAAACAACCCACGTTCAAAGAATCCATTAATTTTTCTTTTAAACCAATATCAAAATGAACGCAACATGGACATTTGTTGTCGAAGTTGCCGGTAGTGAAGAATTGGGAGATTTCGTCAATAACCTTGGCTCGGACTTGGCTCCGTAAGTCATGGTGGTATCTGAGGGCAACATCGACCTTTGCTGAACTTTTTCTAGGCTCCTCGCCCTATTCGGAGATCGGACGACAACACAGCTCTTGTCCCAGACTATGGACTCTCGAGACTGCATCATCATGTCCATGGCCCCTTCGGGGATTATCACTACGATGGTTTGTGCCATCAGGGCGGCCCGCGGTCCCGCTTGGCTGAAGGCCCTAGTGGGGAGAGCAAAAGAAAATTTGACTCATGCAGAGCAAGAGGTCATGTCGTCTACGTCGGCCGAGGTGTGTGAGCTGTACAATGGCAATAGTATTGTACGGTGTGTTGGGCCGGGCCCAGTGGAGGAGTTCATCTGCCTCTTCAGACGAGTTGACGGAACCGCCAAGGCTGGGAGTAAGAATTCTCCCGCCGTGTTCATGACGGTCGAAGAGGCTGTCAGAGAAAGACTACTTATCCCGATCAAAGGTTCGTGAACTCTGCAGCTATGGGATGAACGAGACGGGAGGCGTTGGCTGACACGCACCACAGACACCGACCGTGAAGCATGTGATTCGAGCCCCCAGAGTCAATCAGTCGACGACGAGGTTGTGGCAACGACGACCGCATATGCCCCCGAACAAGGCGACTTCCATATGAAGCGGAGAAGCATCCGTCAGAGAGGCAAGTGGAAACGTTGGCGTTGATGGGAGCCGTCATCTCGTATCGTGCTGACACGTCGCAGTCCTCCCCGAAAGCCTTGCACCGGCATCTCAGGAGCCCTGTATCGAACGCGGCATCACGTCGCCAGAAGACAGCTCTGGAAGGGATCGGGGCTCCGCCAGCCAAGCGCCCTTGATCGTGATAGCGAGCACCACGCCGGATGCTCCAAACATTTCGCTGAATCTGCAAGCTCAGAATGACAAGAGACGGACCTGGATAGCCGTATTTAGCATCATGCTACAGCTATGTGTTCTAGCATTCTTCTTCGCGACGGTCTACGCCCCAGGGCTCAAGCATCTCCAGAAGGACGGTAAGCCCGCGCCTGGCTACGCTCTCCCAGTGGCAGTCATCGGCACGGTGCTGCTAAATCTTGGAATGTATATCTGCGCTCGCGTTGTTGAGAGCAGCACGCAGGAGCAGATCTATCGCACTACCGAAAAGTTTGATATGTACCTCAACTGGTGTCAACGGGGCGAGAGAGTCAGCGACCAGGTCTTTGAATCATATGGCATAACCCCAGATCGTCCACGCCCATACGTCTACACGTCCCGCCGAGTTCAGGACGAGCAGTTGATCAGAGGACTACAGAGGAACGCGACCTTCGGTGTCGGGTTTGGCATTACTGGGTTCGTCCTGACTTTTGTCGGAGTCCGGGCCATGAGCCCTGCCGCGGGACTGGCAGTACTCTGCGCGGTCGGCATCATGATTGTCTGCCGAGCGATAGCGCGCCCCGGATACACCAAATCTTTCAAGGCGAACAAGCTTCGTCAGGGTTCAGAGGTGGACTGGTTGGCTCATGAACAGTTCAGGCAAAAGAGGGACAGGTTTGGCGACCCGAAGGACGTTGAAGGCGCCGAGACGAAGGAACCTGGTGCCGCTCCGCAGCCCGATACCGCCAGGGTAGAACCAGAGCCCAAAGACCTTGAGTCAGAGACTGTCACAGGAGACAAGGCTCAAGACTGCAGCTTCACTTCCTGGTCCATCGTCACTGACGCGAACGAGGTCCGGCATGGCCCCTTTGAGCCATTGACCGAGGACATGGAGCGACAACCACTGCATTCCGGAGCCCAAGATCTCCTGATGATACGGCAGGGCCTCGGCAGGCTCTCAAAAGCTCCCGGGTCGCTATCCAGGTGCGTAGAAAACATCGCGAATGCCATGGAAGCGAGTCTCGACATCCTGTTTCACCAGGGGCCCGGGAGACAAACAAGCAAAGGCTTCCGGTGGTTTCTGAATGTCGCTGTGGGTGGCTCACGGCCCGGAAAGGGCGTCATTCAAAAGGCCTACCTTGATATGCATTTCAAAGATGGAAACTGGCAGGTTGAGGCGCTCGAAATCCACGCAGTCCTGTCACTCTGGATACACACGACTCGGGTGAGAGAGGACAAGGCCCAGAGACCCGATGGAAAGGAGGCTGCTCGGCATGTCGCGGACATGCTGTACGCCAAAGATGTGCCCGAGCCTAGCCTGAAAGCGCTCGGATCGGGCAACCACAGCCTCCAGGACCAGGTGATTGCAGACTTGGAAGCATGGACTACCCAAGACTATGAGGCGTTGATGGCCATTAGGGGGGCATGGGATGCCGAGGAGGAGAAGCGATCGACGTCGGATGGCAAGGACAGTGGGAACCTGCCAGCAAAGCAAACGAAGCAAGCGAAGCAAGCCAGAACGTCTACCCTCAATGCTCGCAGAAAGCTGTGGAGCATTTTCAGCGCCCCAGGCTCACAAACGGTCGAGAGCAGCCAGGTAATGGAAGCCATCTACGGGACGGACCTGTTGTTCTCTTTCATGTGGTCCATGGCAGAAACTCACCCAGGCCGCCTCAGGGGTAAGGTCGAGATGAAGCTGAACCTTCCCAGCAGCGAAGGCAGATATGTAGAGCACCTGCGGCACAAGGGTGTGACTGCGTTGGTCAACGCATTCCGTACGGCCAGCTGCTGGTCGGAGTCTGAAACGTGTTTGGGCGTCCTATCTCCGTTGAGCATCATGGGCAAACTTCCTATGCCCGAGCTGTTATTCGAGACGTTATCTCGAGGTGTGATGCAAGGCCGCAAAGAAGGCAGCATGTCATCATATTGCGATGCTCTTCGCAAGGCTTGCGGCCGCGTGGAGCGTTTGATTGAAGACAGAACCAGCGGCATTGGACACAGTGGTGTCACCTGGCTCCTTGAGCAGAGCCGGGCCCTCCAGGAGTTGCGGATGATCCCCTCCCAGTGGTCGCCCAAGGACTTCGGTCTGCTGCTAGCGATGGAACGGGACATCCGCTCCATGATACGGAGAAATGTCGCAGAATTCATGCCGCAGAATTTCTTACGACATGTGGCGCAGCTATTCACACGCCAGGGTAAAGGGATACACCTGGGCTTCGTTCAGACCTCTCTGCCTGAGTTGGAGCTGCCAGGCCGGGCAAGAATCACGCCTTTGCATACAAGAGCTATGAGCAAATATGAGGACCGCGAATTGGCGGTCGAGGATGAAGCTTTTGTCAACTATGAGGACGTCTGTCGCTGGACCCCCTCATGTACGCCGCTGTCAATGGCAAGGCTGGCCTCGTCCAGCGCTTGATCGAGCTGGGTGCCGACGCAACCCTCACTGACTTCCGTGGACGCACGATAGCCCATCTCGCTAGCTTGGCAGGGCACCACGAAACTCTAGAAACCTTGGACAAGATGGGGGTGGCGTTGGATGTCCAGGCCAGTGATGGGGCTTGGCCGATGCACCTGGCGGCCGGAAAAGGCCATGTTGAGATCGTCCGGTTCTTTCTAGAAATGGCACGTGGGGGGCCCAAGACCCCCCAAAACTCCAAGGACTTTGACGGGCGCCTGCCGGTGCACTGGGCTGCACTGGGGGGGGGGGGGGGGGCACGAGGACGCTGTGAGGTTGCTCGAGGCCGACGTGGACGTCCGAGACTCCTCTGGGTGGACGTCACTCCACCTAGCGATCCTGGCTAGGCGTGTGAACCTCATAAGCACGCTGTATAAACTTGGTGCTTACGGGGAAGCGAGAGACTCGCGAGGTCGCACAGCCCTGGTCCTAGCATGTGCAGCGAGCCGGTGGGAAGCCATCGGACATCTTGTCGATGCCGGCGCAGATGCCGGCGCGGCCGACCTGGACGGGCGAACGGCTCTCCATCACATGGCTGAGGGAGGAGCAAGAACATGCCTGGTTTCAACTCTGACCAAGCGTCTTGACAGTGCGGCCATCCGGCGTCTTGTTAATTTGCAGGACAAGAATGGCAATACGCCCTTGCATGTTGCCGCTATGGATGGCAACTTGACTTTGATGGAGTCACTTGTCGACCAAGGCGCCGAGGCTGAGCTCGTCAATGAATGGGAATATACACCACTATTTTACGGCATTGACAGAGCATCGACAGAGGAGCGCGCCTTGCTGGTTGCCGAGGCTCTGGTCAAACCTGGTACCAACATCGACCTCGAATCGACCAACGGCAAGATGATCCTCGACATGGTCAAAAGCAAGCGTTTCACACGCGTTGAAAAGTTTCTTGAAGGGGAATATGGCCTTTCCCGGTGAGGATGAGAATGTTTGCTTGGAATGAAAGGGAGGAGTTGTCACCACGGAGGAGGCTTTTACGCCTAAGCCCTGTGGCCTCCGGGATTTCTACTGTTGCCGCAAGCCTTAGGCAACGTTGCCGTGTTTTTACGTGACTAGGGTCGGAGACGGTTCTTATATTAGATGGCATGTTCATTGTTACAACCTACCTACCTACCTAGATATCTAGATCAAAGCACTCGTTTTTGAACCTGGTCCGAAAAGGCAAGCGGAAACCAGCCGCGGCCCTTGTCACTCTCAACTTCAAGTCTTGTGTACCTATTCTCAGTATCTACTGTAATGACCACCAACTGATATTACTGCCCATCTTACAATGATCAGATGGGGGACGAGGAGCTGGCCAAAGCTCTTGTACGTCGGTATCTCAAGCCAGCAACAGTAGAGGCATCGCATTTGGTACCTGTGGACGCAATGGTCAAGATGGAATCTCCTCCCCGGAGTCTTGGGGAATCTGCGAAGAGGCAGCCGTTTCCGCAGCAGCCCATTCTCGAGTCTTCTCTCCGCGCTAGTACGTAGCGATCTGGTTCTTCCACTCAGGGATGCGGTGCTCGAAGTTGAGGACATCTTTCATTAGCCGTTCCCAGGCTGCCTTGCCGCCCTGGTCAGCGTCGTGCTGGATCTCAAAGATGGTTTCGAGGCACTTTCGATATTCCTCAGGCACAGCCATTGCCAGCTCGATGATGCGGCCAATGACCTCGCACCAGTTGCGGACCAACACCGGATCAAATGTCGTCTGAAGATGAGAGAACCCGAGGTGGAAGCCGCGCATCGCTACCCTGCTGGTTCCCAGTTCAAAGGCGCGCCAGGGGACCAAACACCTGTCGAGCTCAGACATCCTGGCGGAGAACCAAAGCATGTGGAAGATGCCATACAGGTGCTCCGGGTCACTCTTATTCCAGGCGGAGGGCTTCATTGCCTCGGCCGGGGGATAGAGTCAAAGAATGAGCTGCCGAACGGGATATCGTCGATAACCTTGTCGAGGGAAACCTCGACGCGCTTCACGCTCTTGGCTCGAGTTGGGTCCACCAGGGGGATGAGGAGGGTTTCTTCTAGGATCAGCACTAGAGTGACAATCTTCTTGGCGAGTAAGAGGTCTGAGCCGCCGCCCTGGTCTGGCAGACGTGGCTGGAATCCGGTGCAAGATTGGTGGCGGTTGCCCTTCATCTCTCTATACCAGTCGGTTTCGGTCACTTGGCTTGTTCCTTCGGCGTATTTCCGTTCCTGGATGCGGGCGTGGACGCGTAGGCCGCCTCGTTCGTCGATACTGAGATTCCCTTTTGAGTCATGGAAGTGGTTGAACTTGAACATGGCCTTCACTTCGGGGAGCCCAGAAGGTAGCTCGGCCAAGTCGAAGCTGCAGACTTGCGCCGTTGAGAGCCCCTCGGGGGAGCGCAGTACATTGTGGAACTGGTTTCCGTGTCGAAACAACGGGCCAAACTCGGTTGGAGTCGAGTACGGGGCACCCTGAGTAGTGGCGATAGCCTCTCGTCTGCCGCCACTCAAGACATGCATCCCGACCGTGAAGTGGGGGCTGTCTCTCTTGAAGGGCTCTTGCATGGCTATAGATGGATAGGTGTGTCGGCGCTGGATGTACGTGGCGCTGGATGTATGTCGATTGCTAGAGTGTGTTGAAGATGGTTTTGATGGTGACGTGTGGAATGTATCCTTGAGTTACGGTGTTATACGACATTGGGTTTTGATGCTGTCATTATGGTTGAAATGTGTCCTTTTCCATCGTGTACGAAGGTGGCTGCTTCAAGCTGTCATCGGCAACTTACAATCAATGTATCCTTGAGAGACCTGTTTTGGCAGGGCAGGGCACCTGTAGATATAGCTGTCTGTCTTTGACTCTTAAGCCATCAAGTTGGTCACCCGGGATGTCGTGTTTGAAGGGTAGCCTACCCCAGGAGCATTTGGTGACTTGAAAGATGCTCGGGCCTCACACGAGGAGCACTGACACTGACCGAGAATAGATATGCGAAAGAAACAATCAGGACTATTATTAGATCTCCCAGAGTGTTTTTGACCTCGGATGAGAGGGAATACTAGGCTAACAAACTGTGAACAAAAATGTATCCAGGGGAAAATATTGGCCAGAGACTGGCGCTGAAGAAAGAAGAACAAAAGAACGAAGGGCACACATGCACTGGGCCCAGGAAGCAGTCAAAGAGGGTGAGAGGATATCCGTGCTGCACACCTCAGTGTCTAGACTAAAAGGGTCAGACAAGGAGCAGTACATCGGCGAGTGATGCAAAGGGGCAGGGTCTCGCTGGTGGAGAGATTCTGTAAAGGAGGGCGTGTTGGCCTCGAGAGCCTCTTTGAAGGCGGGGTCACCGGACTCGGGCACGGCCATGGACTTGTTTGGGTGTGACATGCCTAATGGCTATAGACAAAGGGTCATTTTGGAGAGTTGAGATGCAATCAAGTCTGGCAAAGAGTAAAGGACTACTCTGGATGCTTGGCCCGTACGTATTGATGAACGGCACGTGGCAGACCAAATGGCATGTTTTGAGAGCAGGCAGCCTTGGTGAAGTAGTCCATTGTTACTGAGTGCTTTTGGAAAACACACGAGTTCACCATGTTGGAAGCCAGACAAAATTTGTTCACCAAACAGTCTAAGTAGGTTTGTGCTAGAGAGAGAGGCGTTCTAGGGCGACATGTTTCAGAACTGACCTTAGGGGAATACCCTCGTTGGATAGGTATTGCTGACGCGCCTCATTGGGAGCTTGAGGAACAAAGCAATCCTTTTGTCAATGGGACGCCCCGAAGAGGCCACCTCGGTGATATTATGAAAGAAAACAATTTCAACACAATAGCGGCGTCAAGACCTCGAAACAACCCTCACATGACTCTCAAGGCAGGTCTGAGCAGAAGGATCAACAAAATCAATGAAAGAGAGTGTCGGGGCTGCAATAGGATATCCCAGTCGACGCCTAATATCACATCTGATATTAGTTTTCAAGGAATCCTGGTCGTGCAGCAGCCGCCTGCAGCCCCAACTCTGGACTCTGCGCTTTGAGATTGGCCAAAAGTGGAAATTGATTCTTCGTATGCTCTTTCTTTTCGTCAGAGTCCTGCCTCTTTCAGACTGCAGACTCTTGTCTGTCATTGAGCTGGCTCTCCTAAGGGTTGGTCACATGACGAGTGCTTTATCTAGACGATTCAAGGACGCGTTTTGCTGGGTAGTAGTGGTTTATCTCTCTCTCTGGCCTACTGCTCTCTGTTGGTCCTCTGGGCTGCTGCACATGCATAACCCTCGAGTGTTTCACAGCGGGCCAACTCTAGACGAATGCAACGGGGCTGCATGACGCCGGTAATTGCTGCAAAACAAAGCCCTCTCTCCCATTTTTCTTCTTTTCATCGGGCACCAAGCTGTTGGTTCACAGAAGCAAATTGCGTAGATCTACGACCCTGACGCGCAGCCAATGTCGCGGCCAGCAGAGCCGGTGAATCAGATGACGCTCTCGAGTCGAGTTCCGAATGGCCCAGACGACTCTAAGTGATCCATCAGAACTCGGACAAGATCCTTGGGAGGTGGAAAAGACAACACTGACTCGTCGGCGCGGCAGTGGTTGATGAGACACACCTGACGGCGGCTGACCAACGCAGGGTCGCCGTGACGTGACGTGTGTGAGGAATCTGAGGCGGGAAGGCTTTCTTAGCGCTGACTAGTTGTCAAGAAACGCGCAGGGGGCCGATGCAGGTCCTGCTGAAGGGACCTTGCATTGTGCTGTTACTTGGAGTTGAGGACCATGTTTTTGCCTGCCTCTCTGATCCCTCGTTCCGCCCTTGGCCCTCCTATAGGCTGAGGTTGTAGAATATGCATGCAAAAGGCCTGGGGGTCGTCTTTTCATCTCGCCTTTCCACCGTTGCTGCCAGCAGCGCAAAAGAGAGGAGGCGAGAGAATGACATTACGGGCCTCGTTCTAGCGCCAGGGGGTTCAGCTCAGAGGCCAGTCGGGGGGTACCTGCAGAAGCCCACGAGTGATCGACACGCCAGAGATCCCAGATCCCAGATCCCAGATCCTTGCCGCGGCGAGAAATCATTACGGCTCGCCATCTGCGGCAACTCAAAAGCCACCCGCTCTACGCCCCGCCTATCAGTCTCTAGCCCTTCAACGGCCGCCCCCCGGGGGGCAACGAGGGATCGTCGTCGCTATGGCCGACCGGGGCAGCATCCGACCAAAGCATGCGACTCAGCTGGAGGCTCTGTGCTCGACGCATGCCGATCCCTGAGCCTGGTTGTAGATCTGCCGTGCAGTCATATATCACCCAGGAGGATTTGAGGGCCCGTCTCGCTAATCTGTTTTCTTTCCTTTCTTTTTCTCCAAAATGGTGTGAGACTACTCGTTTAACCTCTTCGTTCGAGAACGTCGTCAACTATGGTCTCGACAAAGCTCCCGTCCAAGCAGCCGGACCTCTGGGCGGCAGAGTTTGTCACCTTTACCGCAGCGACGATATTTCTGGCGCTTCGGCTCGTCAGCCGTAGGCTCACGAGGACCCGGCTCTGGTGGGATGACTTCTTTGCCCTCATGTGCTATGTGGGTTGCTGCCGCCGCTCCTGGTGAATGAATCGCTGCTGACCGACATCAAAAGGCCATGGTCCTGGGCTGGCTCGTCATTGTGCCCATCTGTATGTCCCCAGGATCGAACCGAGACTCGAGGCTGCTGACGCCGGTGGCTAGGGATTCACAATGGCTTCGGGCTGCATATCTGGGATATTAAGCACCTGTCAAAAGACAAGGCTCTCTTCCGGACCAAGCTCCTCCTCTATATCGCCGAGCTCCTCTACGCCTCGGCCCTCTTCTTCGCTAAAGCGTCCACCTTGAGCTTCTACTGGCGCATGTTCCGCGTCACCAACATCAAGCTCCCTATCCAGATTCTATTCACGTGCGCCGTCATCTGGATCATCATCCGGGTGAGTGGTCCAGAGACGCCCCCAGAGCAAGCAAAGCTGACTCTTGTAGACCTTCATGGGCATCTTCCACTGCATCCCCGTGCAGACCTTTTGGGACTCCTCGGCCAAGGGCACATGCGCCATCGAGGACTCCAAGTTCTTTTTCGGGACCATTCTGGTCCACGTCATACTCGACATTTGCATCCTCATCCTGCCGATTCTGCAGATCCGCAAGCTGCAGCTGCCCGGGCTGCAAAAGCTGGGCGTCATGGTCATGTTTCTTTTCGGCATCATGTAAGTCGAGCGTCTGGTTGCTGGCGGGCTCGTATTGCTAACGCGAACAGCATCTGCGTGGCTGCCATGGTTATTATCGTGGCTTCAACTGAATACGACAATACGTCAGACGACATGACGTGGAACCTTTGTACAATTGTTATCTGGGCATCAGTGGAAGTCAATCTCGTTACTGTCTCGGGTTTATCTTTCTCCCCACTGAACTTCTCTTGCCACCACTGACAGTACCATAGCATGTCTCCCTACCGTCCGTCCTGCTTGTCTCTACCTATTCACCTGCACAAACCCCATCTCGTCCATCGGCTCGGGGTCGAACAGCTACGGGCAAGCCTACGGCCGCAGCCAGACCAAGAAGTCGATCCGCCTCTCGACGCTGCCCATGGGGAACGAGGACGAGTCGAGCTCGAAGCACCAGCTCGCCGAGGCCGAGGCCGGCCGCGGCTCCGTGTTGGACTTTGAGAGCCACGCGCTTGATAGATATCGCGGAAACACATCCACCATCACCGGCCCGGGCCACGACGGTTCGTCGGATGACTTGCCGAGCGGCTCTGCCTTTGGCGGCATCATGGTGAAGAACGAGACGACTGTGAGGGTGTCGACGGCTGGCCAGCCAAAGTAAAGGGGGGGGAGCACTTTTACTTGAATATTGAGCATAGAGTAATAATATTAGTAGCTTTGGTAGAATCTATGGAGAAGCAATTTACGACCCTGACCAGATGGTGCGTTGATCACCCCTCTCCAGCAATAATATGGCACTTCCAGTCCCCCCTTGCAGCATAACCGGCAATCCAGGATCATGCCTGAAACGAAAGGTTCTGGACAAATCTATTCTGCTCATCCCAAACTTGATAGGTTCCTCTAGGTGCTCCCTGCTGCGGGGATAATCTATCCGAGACTCTGACTCGTCCAAGGATGACCCAAGACCCGAGTGTCAGAGCTCAAGGTCCAAATCGGGATAACCGAGCTGGGCCCTCCTGTCTTTGTGCGCATATCTCGACCGGTCTGAGGATCGTCTGGCACCCTAACTGTTCAGGCGATACAGAAAACAAACTGAATTTTATGCGAGCTTATTTGCTAGTGCAGCTACCTAGCCATTCTTCGGAATATCAATAACAATAGATTTACAAGAACCACTTGAAGCCCATGTCAAACCCCTCAACCTCTCTCGGTTGATGTCTCCCAAGTATTGAACAATGGCCTCCCAATTCCTGGTTGTAGATATCCTCAGAACAGTGGAGGGGCCATTCTTGAGACCAGTAAAGTCACAAGGGGCCTGCAGGGTGATAGGGGGTCGCGCGTTTTATTCTTGGCGCTAGAGGCCTCTATTGTTCAACACAAAGATTATAGCTTCATGTTCTTTATAATGTAGTTGACCATCTCTCTAGTCAGCAAGAGCGTTTACCCTCTGTCGAAAAACATGCTTTGGCTACAACGCGGCGTCTTATCTTCGTGCATTGTCCACCACGCGGAGCCATTTGCCAGCATGTCGTGAGGGTGCAGCCAATGGAAAGCCACATGGGGAAGTATATGGAGGTTATATATAAGTTGGTGCGCTCCACGTTGGGTTTACATCCACGATCTCTTTAATGTGGCCGAGTGGCGCCCTTAAAAGTGTCATTGACTGATCAAACGAAAATGTTCCCTTTTGTGATAGAGTTAAATATAAGCAGCCAAAAAATGAGCAATGACCCAGGACACTGTCAGAGTCTGAGGTGGGATTTATGTGATAGACTTTTAATGCTCGGGTTATAGCCACGAGAGACGGCAAGGCAAAGAGACTAGACAAAGCCAAGGTACTGCTTCTATCACCTCCTCAATTCCGTGATGAGAAATCTAGTTGGATAATGAGCTAAGAGATGAGCGCCTACTGATGCCCGTCCTCCACGCTCATATTGGCGTAGCTCTCGACAAGATTCTTCAGAATGTGTGCATCCACGTCCTCCTGCTTCTTGACGACACTGACAGGCCAGTGGCTTCGGACGGGCTGCATCACGTCCTGCTCGTCAACCGCCTCCTGCTCCTCCAGGCTCATGGTGCCCCTGAGCAGGGAGAACTCCTGCGGCCTCATGCGGCCCCTGATGACGCGGAACAGCGCCTCGGCCAGGTAGTGGTTCCGGCGCTGGCTGTACAGGCCCTGGGCGATCAGATGAGGGTCGATCGGAGGGTCTCGAGGTCGGCGGGGGGTGTCTGCTCGTCGATGGCGTCGATGCAGTCGTAGCCGGTGAGCATGAGAGGGATGACGACAAAGAGGTCCATGGCTTCGAAGCCGTGCCGTAGGTAGTAGAGGCGAATGAGGGTCTGGAGGTGTCTCTTGGCGTCGACGACGATTTGCTGCGGTGATGGGTCTTGGTCTGTTTTCACTTCGCACAGGGGTTCGTAGATGGTAAGCAAGAGGTGGTGATAATAGATGCTGTCATGTGTCAACAAGGTCCGTTTGGCAGTGTAGTATCTAACTCGTGGTTTAGAAGCAGGGCACGTACTGGAGTTGCAGATGGCCAGGGAGGACGATGGATCTTGGCCGGAGAGGCGCTGGGAGATTGTTATACCAGGTCTCGAGTCGCTCGCGGAAACCGTGAGCCATTTCCAGAGTTATCTTGGAGTCGTTTGAGTAGGCCGCGTCGCAAATATCATTCATGATGATGCGGAACTGGCATCTCGTTCGAAAGATGTGACCGAAATAGGACGGCGAGAGCCATGGTTCAACGGGTACTTGAGCCAGATCTCGCCGTACCACTGCGTGTTTTCTGAGGCATCTAGCAGCGGCCACGCTGGAGGCTTCTTGATCAACGGGGGAGCATGAAGGAAAAGGCAACGAGACTATTGGGTTAGCAGCCAGCCAGGTCCTAGAACACGGACTCACGTTTCCCAAATGTACAGGGTCCACGCAGTATATGCTCTGCCCCTCTGCAACCTTTCGCCACGGGTATCGACGAGGTCAAAGATGCCGAGCTCGCGAGCCAATGCAACGCCATGGACCCTGTACGGCTGTCCAATCTCATCCAAGCCGCACAGGTTGTGAAAGACACTGAAGAGTATGCCGGCCTGTATGGTGGTGATACGCGGCTCCGAACATTCCAGCTCCCAGAGACGCTTCGCCTCGGCGAGGAAACGGTACTCCAGAGTGTTTGGGTTCCAGTACTCGGCGCGGTTCGAGAAGCGTGGGTAGCACACCTGCAATCAGGTCAGACGGGCTGCTGTGGCATGTTGAGGGGCTCATACACAGGAGTAGGCGAGGACGATGTTTACGAGAAGTGACGAGCAAAAGTCCTTTTTGCCTGCAGCCATGTCCTCGAGGAACAGGTCCTTCTGGAACGCCGCCGTGAATTGGTACTCGCAGCGGAACAAGACACTGAGGAGGTTGCGCATCAGCACGTCGTCGCTGCACACCGAGGTCCATTGGGAGGGCTTGACGTCGGAGAGCCGCGGCTCAACAACCTGTGCTGCGTGGAATGGCTTCAGATAGAGGCTCTGCTGTTCTTTGGAGCCCATGTCGGCGATGAGTCGAGAGGTGGAATACTCTGAGTGCTGGTTCGTCGAGTATAGGGATGCCGCCTCGTAGATGAGCGAATCGAGATAAGGATTGTCTCGGGAGTAGTCTGGAGGTATCTCGGATCGATATGGGAACTCATATCGGAAGCGAGTCTCGGGCACGAGGGCCATCTGAAGCAACACATCACCTGCCTTGACCTGGTTGAGGACCGTCTCGACGTCGATGCCAGACCTGATCCTCGTCAAGACATCCTGGGCGTCACGGTCCGGCAGGGTCTTGAGCAGGCGGATGACCTCCTCATGGATGGTGGCCCGGCCCTTCAGGTCGTGGTGGCTCCGGCTCAGGGCCTGCATCCGCGACTCCCCCGGACGCGTTATGTACTGGCACGGGATGCCCCGGCGGACGCAACGGCGACATGCCGGCCGCTCGCCGGAGCACTAACAAGTAGTTGGTCAGCTTGTTGGTCTTTCCTTGTGGGCCGGCGCGGGGCGGGGTCAAACACCTTGGCCTTGTGTCTCCGGCACGGGTTGCAGGCGGCTATCACGGGGTTGAGCCGCGGCCTCGGGGGCGGAGCGCCGGCTATGGACGAGCCCGGCCGGCTGGTCTCGGCCGGCATCAGATGGCGCAGAGGCCGGTTGCTGTCAGACATGAGGGGTATTCCCAGGTATCCTGAGGTCGCTGCAGAGGAGCGAGGCGCGAGGCGTCTCGTGGTTGAGGTGCAGGGAGGGAAAAGCGAGTATTGCAGAGGAGTGACGTCATTGTCCTTAACAGTGACGATGTAGAGGGCGCAACTGGAAAGCCGCCGGGGTGCCAAACAACACTCTATGCATCTAGAGAAAAGAGAGACGGCTTGAAAAGGTGTCTTTGGTTTGGTATCAAGTAAAATACTCGTGACCAGGCTTCGGTTGGTAGTTGGGATGAGCGACGTTTGCATCCCGAAGCGAGATGATTTGTTGGAGGCTTCGCTCAGCCAATGGCCCATCGACAAATCGGCCGGAGCCAAGTCCGCACCGCCATAGCTAGATCTCGCTGCCTCTTCAACCTCCCAACTTAGGTACCGTGGATATGAGGAGAGAGCGTCGCGACATTGGCTGCCTGTCTTGGTATTATTCAAGGCCAGGCTTGCTTTGCTTCTTGGTGCCTAGAAGTACTTTGATTCTCGTTGTTGCTACTGTATAATTTACCGTTACTATGAATGGGCTGCATCTTGCAACTATGTACCTAGGTATGGATGTGCCTACAAGCTAAAGTTTGGCATGCTCAGTGGTTTCCATGGTACACCGGACTGAGAGCGTTGGCCTATGAAACTCTATGAAGCACCCATCACCCATAGGAACCTGGTAGAAACCAGCGTCCTTTCCAAATAACAAGGAGCAATTCAGCGGTCTGTCCTCGAGGTACTGGAGCCAAGGCATCTGGATTTCTCGAAGCTGGTCAAGATGAGGTTACATCCGTACGATCGTGCTCATGCCACGGCACCGAGACACTTGACAGTTAGAATCGAACGGCCAGATGTACAAGAGAAAACTCGTGCAGCCCGGTGAATTCTGTCCACAACCATCTCGACCGTTTCAAAAAGCGAAGAGTGTTAATGCGGAGGATTCAGCCATGGGGCCAATAGACCCCTGGAGCTTGGTGATAGAGACGGGCGGACCCGACAGAAGCAAACATGGGCTACTTCATCGTCAACTCATCATGTCGATTGCAAACCTGTCAAGAGCGAAGGGGATTCTTGACTCAATGATTGGTTCTAGTTCCTACGGTGGAAGGCGTAACGAATGATGTGCCCCGTCTCCCATCTCAAACTAGTGTTGTAGATGTTTCTGCTGGCAGACCTACTTCGAGCTCAGTTATCCCAGAAGGGCCGGGCCGCAACTATAATAAAGAACACATTTTCAACACATCATAGCATCATAACCCAATGCTAACACAGTGCTGCTGGCAGACCTGTCTGGGGCTTGACACTAGGTAGTGACGTTGGCCCGAACCCTGACCCGAACCCTAACCCTGTGGTTCCTCATTTGTATTTGTTAATGTTATTTGTTAATGTTACTATTTGTCGAGGCGGTAAGAGTGCGACTGCAGCTTCTATCTGCCGACTCGGCTCCATTGAAGGATGCCATTGTCGACCAGAGTCTTGACCTCGCTCAACTCAACAAAGGCGGGCGCGCCTCACTGACCATGGCCGTGCTCGCGGCAAAGGCGCATATGATCCTTGGACGTCCCATCGAATGTTATACAAAGAGGGACGCCATGGATGAACAAAGAGGCGCTTGGATCTTCCGGCATCTATTTTTGTGACTGTTCGAGGCTTGGTAGTCGATTTCCCGGGGTACCTACTTAGCCTGAGGCTGTGCTGGCGTTCTCAAGAACAGAGTGTAGGCGCGTGTTCTTGGCAAGTTCCTTTGTTACAGCTCTGTCGTGGTTGGCCAGGTGAGGATGGGCATGAATCCTGGGATCTTGTCGTTCCCTCCAAGACGCAAGATTTTTGCGAGGCTCGGCACCCAGCTTCGTGACATGGCAAACTTGGACTCTCAGCGAGGTCAAAGAGACTGAGGGCCGCTCGGAAAACATGTCCCGCCCAGTCTCATCAGACATGTCGGATTCACAGACCTCGGCTTGTATGCAAGAAAGAGACACGGCAGAGTGAGATCAGATCAGTTGACATCCATGCCTCGCAGGTCGGAAATCTTGCCCATGTTTCTGGATAAAGGAGCGTCTCTGGCGTGCCATTCGCATGCGATGCGGCCGAGGCGGCCGAGAGTCCACATTGAAATGTTCATGCAAGAACCCCGCCCAAGCTTGTCAGAACCGGGTGCATGCATGCATAATAGTTAAGGGTCCTTTTGGGTGCAGCGGCCAGGCCCTTGTGTAAGTAAGCCCTGGGCTTGCAGGCTGACAGTAGGTAGCAGTGGATGTGGCAGCAGGCTGTGCCTTGACGCCGTCAGTCTCACCGTCACGATAGCGAGAAATCCTCTGAGCGCAGCCGAGCTATTTGCTGCTGGGTACGGTCGCTGGCGGTGTGAGAGATGACGGCTGAGTTGTGTTTGTTTATGCATGCACAAGGCTCCAAGCAAGGCCCATTGTGAAACGTCGACAACTCACAACTCCTGGGCAGTCAGTCAATGCATGCATAAAAGCTCCTGCTAAAAGGTGCTCGAGCATGCTGGGGGCTTGAGCGGGGTGCAGTGCGCATGGGGTCAGCTGAGGACGCCCGATTGCAAAAGTACAGCCTGGGAGTCGATGACAGGGATTGACTTTGGACGGTCTGAAGAGGCACTGTGGGCGAGATGACAAAAGGATCAGTTGACTAGAGAGAGAGAGGGATGTGCGGGATCAACAGGTGCTCCGAAACAAACCGCCCGCGCGAGCTCGAGTTTGGTGGAGAGAGTACCCGCTTCCCTCGCTGATCGATTTATTGCTCTTGCAGGTGACAGGCAGGGAAGGGCCTCGAAGCAACAATGAGAGTGATATGTACTCAATGGAGAGAGGGGAAACGCTGAGATAAGACGAAAAAGCCAGCCGGCTATCTTGGCGTTGGTTGATAATGGGCGTTGGATGGCCGACACAGCCGAGCAACATCTGAGGTTTAATAGCTCATTGAAACCTTGTGAGGTTGGTAACCCGTCTAGACGAGCAGAGAGAGCAAGGGTTTGGCTACTACGTAGTATATGGGTGATCGTCCTCGGGTCCCCTCTCTCGTCTAGAGTGAACCTGACGTCAGATTCTGGCAACTCAATTCTCGCTGACGTTTTCTCGTCCCTGTCTAAAGGAAAAAAGACCCGTGATGACCGGAGCGAGGTTCTAGACCCGCTCGTATTGTCCGTTCAGTAGCCTTCCAGCTAGCCACTAATCGGATCTAGGGAGCCGCCCGCCCCCCCTCCCAGCCACAGCTAGAGTTTGGAACTAGGGGGGTGCCCACGGGTGGGAAGCTATTCTCCGTCTGCGGATTTGCCGTAGCAACTGAAACCCGATCTCACATGATTGCGCGTCTCTCTCTCTTCCAATCCATTACCCGTCCTCTTTCTCGCAGCACGAACCGACAGCCGGGGTGGCTGTGGGCCAAGAGCACCCACCGCCAAGAGGGGGCACCGGCAGGGGGTTTAAGAGGGCCAGTGGAGATCCATTCCTCGTCTGGGCGGGTGCGTGGCTTGGGGACAGGGCAACCCGGGGTTGTCTAGTCGACGCAGGCGCAGGGAATACGAGCGGCTAGGCCCCATGGCCTGATGGATATAAACCGAGGCTGTGAAGGGGGGACGAGGAGGCTAGAACATCGCCAACCACCAACCTCCTCCTCACCACCACTACTAAAAGGCGATTGGCCTCCGGCTCCTGCAACATCTCGTCTTCTGTATACAAGTGCGTCTGTCTGCCTGTCCTCCCTCAACTGACATCCCATCACAACGCAAGCCACTGCGTGACCTTACTGACCCTTGTCGTATCGTCGTTTCTTCGACGCAACCACAGCAACGCCTCCAATGTTCTCCAAAGTCTTCTCCGTGGCTGCCCTGGCCCTTGCCGCCGCACCCGCCCTGGTGTCGGCCCAAACCTCGACCACCTGCAACCCTCTCACAGCCAGTGAGTGACATGACCAAACCTGCCAATTGGGACTCCGTCATGCTAACATACCCCAGCCTGCCCTGCCGACCCTGCCTTTGGCAAGGACACTGTCCACTGCGACTTTACCAAGGGAGAGTGCGCCGCCTTTACCAACATTGGCGGCGCTCCCATCGAGTACGGTGCGAAGGGTGCTGCTTTCACAATTGCCGGCGCTGGTGTTGCTCCCACAATCGCCACGGGCAAGTACATCTTCTTTGGCCGTCTCGATGTCGAGGTCCAGGCCTCTCCAGGCCAGGGCATCATCACCAGTGCCGTCCTTCAGTCCGATAACCTCGACGAGGTATGTTTCTTCCCCTCTTCTCACACACAACTATCCCTTACTGACGTCTGCAGATTGACTGGGAGTGGATCGGCGGCGACAATGCCCAAGTCCAATCCAACTACTTCAGCAAAGGCGACATTAGCACATACGACCGCGGTGCCTTCCACCCCGTAGCCAACCCCACAGGCCAGTTCCACGTCTACTCTATCGAGTGGACACCCGCCTTTGTCAACTGGATCATCGACGGCACCGTGGTGCGCACCCTCACCTACGCCGACGCCAAGGGCGGCTCGGCCTTCCCCCAGACGCCCATGCAGATCAAGCTGGGCACCTGGACCGGAGGCTCCCCCGACGCCTCCGAGGGCACCGTCATCTGGGCCGGCGGCCTGGCCGACTACTCCAAGGGTCCCTTCACGGGCTACTACAAGAGCATCTCGATTGTCGACTACGCCGGCGGTGACGCCCCCACCACCAAGAGCGTCAAGGAGTACATCTACGGTGACCACTCTGGCAGCTACCAGAGCATCAGGACTGCTTAGGGGATGTAATAAAGGTTAATGATAAGAGATGGGACGATTTTAATGAGATGGGTAATGAAAGAGGCGGACGATTAATGAGGTTTGGCATTTGGCATCGGCATTAGACTATCAACATATCAATATATATGACGCAATTCATCAGTGAACAACATGGGTCCCTCTGACGTGACATGAGGTACTTGAGGTCTTGGATGAGGCGGCAGGGTGATTCACTTGAGCCACTCTCCATCTCACGGAGCACAGTGGCCGGGGATTTATTGTCTCGCCGTGCCTCACTGAGACCTTGTCTGAGCATGGCCGAGCCCGAAAAGAGTGTTCCGCTTTGATAACCGACTATTCATTCATCCATGTATGTCGCCACTGAGACAGAAGCACCCTCTTCATTGGCAGTAACTTGCTTCTTCTAGACTCAAGAATCCGGCCCAATATCCACCCTCATGACCGCCGCCCGCGTCTTCTTCTCCTTCCCTCCCCGAGTGTCATCGAACCAGTACCTGTGCACAACCTCGAACCCAGACTTTTCATACGACCTCATGGCAGGCACGTTTTCATTATCCAGGATAAGAGCCAGCGTGACCTTGGCTTCATTATTCTCCCTCAGCGCGAGCTGCTTGGCAAAGTCGACGAGTTTGCACGAGAGACCTTTGCGCCTCTCGGACGGAAGGACGTACATGGCGTTCAGGACGTAGGTGGACTCGGCGCCGGGGGCGGGAGGGCCGAAATCGACCGTGTCTGGGGAGAGGTGCATCTTTTCCTCGTACGACTTGGCGGCCGTCTTGGCTTCTAGGGGCCCGACCAAGGTGAGAGCCGCGAGCCACGGCGAGTTGAGGATGAGGGAGAGATCATCTGCTCCGGCTTCGGGCTCCGAGACGACGACGGTGTTGATGGCGATGGGTTGTTCAGCCGCGACTCCCAGGTCTCGCGTGAAAAGGCGGCTTCACGGGCGTAGCTCGAGCCAAAGTTTTCAGGAGAGAGCTGAAGGGCGAGGAGTCGGAAGGCTTTATAGCGAGCGATGAGCTGATCCCATTGCTCCGGGTCGGGCAAAGATTTGGGCAGGGCGACGGCTCTTGTGCTCATGTTGGGTGAGCGAGTAGGTAATGCTAATGCTAGAGGTCGAGATGGTGTTTTCTTCGAGGTATCTTCAAAGATGTAGTTTCAGAGAAAGATGAGTGATAATGATGTCGCACCAGGCATGCGGTGTAAGATGTTGCCGCCTCTGAGTCACCTCGAGCTGCCTAATAGAGCAATGATCAAGCACGCCATGGACGATGATCTTAGTCAGACGCTGAGCCATGGTGATGGCCAGGATAGAACAGACTCTTTTAACCGACGTCGAGTTTAGGCATTAAGTCAGCATCATGACGGAGAGTCGTATTTGCAACTGGATAAACTCTTCAAGTTTCAAGGCGGGACTGGTACGCAAACCTCCCGCACTATGTGAACCAATGTGATACTAATTCCTCTAACGGGCAACTAAAAGCAAACGAAATGAGCCTAGAACGGTAAAGAAGGACAGCAACAGGAGCAACTCAAACACTCGTCAAGGCTATAGTAAAACAAAGATAGCAAACTCCCAACTATGGAGAACCGGTGCCAGCATTCAACGCCTTCTGTCCAATCTTAATCAGCTCCTGGTTCACGAGAGTGTCCTTTTCAAACCCATTCACGGCCTGGTCCACAAGGCTCGCCGCCATTTCATCTCGCCGGAGATGCGGCAGTCCGATGAGAGCCTGGGCAACACCCTGGACACCTTTGACCAGCAGGTTGACGTTTGCAGAGTTGATCAGCCCGGGCTTGAAGACGCAGGCTTTCAAAGCGCCCTTGGATTGTTGTGCACGCTCGAGCACCTGGGCCTCGACTTGTCCCTGCTTGCATATTAGATCCCGCATCAACGTTTCTTCGTGATACAACGTACCCTCATCACAGAGTAGTCGCCCAGGATCCACGGCTTCTGTGCTGGGTCCCGTACTGTGTTGGAGCCGCTGACGTACAGGAAGCGAAAGGGCAAAGACTTTCCCTCGCGTGGGAGCTTCGAGAATACGTCGACTGCTGCTAGAGGATAGTCATTGCAGATCTTGCGCACTTCTTCCCAAGCCATCGTCTTGGACTTGGTTGGTGTGATGGCGATGAGCCTGCGGCTGTCAGCTGCCAAACCCCATGCCCTGCGGCGAGGCTAAACCCACCAAATACAAGCATCCGCGTCGGCTATTTCGGCCTTGACGCTCTCTGGATAGTTGTTAAAGTCACTGCAGGCAACTGATTTCAACTTGGACGTGTCGGCTTGCGATCCCGAGCCTTCCGGGATGGGTGTCTCACGGCGCGCCAGGGCGATGACCGAGTTGACCTTGGGATGGGATAGCGCTTGGCGGACGACCTCTGTGCCCACGTAGCCGGTTGCGCCGGCCACGACGAGCTTCATAGTGGCTGCTTTGACTGGTTTTGGGTTATGCTGCGTTGTGTGAGTTGAAGTGCAAGTTGGCGGATGACGATGCTGACGTCGTCTTTTTAACCTCTTGCACGCTGGAATGTGACCACGCGTCATATCTCAACGGGGAGGATGCGGCGCAACGGTCTTGGAGGGTTTCATTGAGATAAGATATTAACCGGTTCTGGACATATAATAGAGTTGGCTTTGGGAATTTGAATAATAGGAAAAGAAGTCGGAAAACTAGTAAAATAATTCTAATACCCATTCATCTCGTATCTCGTAGAATAGGTATCCATTTGAGTTGAGGTAGTCAACTCACACGCGGTGCTTAGAAAGGGGTCTTCCACATTGTTATGCTTTCCGACATAGGCAGCCGGTAGGTGAATTCCTAGTTTGAGTCTTTGGTATCTTACGACTCGGCTGTCTAGCTCGACAAAGCTGAAGAGTCTTGACTTTTTTAAATGATAGCACGATTGAAAAGACTGAAATGTTATAGAAGGCCTTCCTCTTATGGACACATGGTAATAGTTGGCCGGGAATCTATCTGAATCACCGCTTCAAATACGTGAGACTAATCCTTGATGAAAATCTCGTAAACTCCATCCTCTTCCATGTCCTCAGAACCGGTCGGACCCCGAGTCGTCTACCCTCAAGATGCTCCTGAACTGTGTCGTAGATAGCTTCAATGACGCGTCTCTCCTCGTCACTCCAATAACCCACCCGGGTTCCTCACGGGCTGAATCGCCCCTCCAACCGGCCACCACATCCGATACCTCGAGAAAGATGCACTCGACCCGCTCCCACAGACGAACTCGGTCCTCCCTATCCCCCTCGCGCAGCGCAACATCCTCCATCGACCATGCCTGCAGGTCCAGGGCGTACATCTCACGTAGCAAGGCCATGCAGCGCTCTATCTGCCGCCCTTTTTGCACTGTCTCTTGGGCCCAGTGCCGGCGGTCGGAGGAAGATCCTGACCTGCTATGGGATGGCTTATCTGTTGCTGCTGTCCAGCTAATCTCGACGGGGCGCTGTGTCGGTTGGCGCGGCGGCTTCACGTAGTATTTGTTGACGGCGCTGTCGTCCTTGAGGGCCGAGGGGCCGGGATGCCGCAGCGCGGGTCGTGAGGCCACGCCGATAGGTTCTTCGGCGGGGCGGGGGCGGTCGCTGTCAGTGTCGCGCCGGCCGGGATCACGGCTGGAGGGTGACTTGTCTGGGACTGAGTGGTGGCAGCCCATGATGAGACCGGTGGTGATGAGGAGGATGAACAAGACGATGAGGCCGTGGGCGAGGCCGACAATGTCTGAATGTGCAGGGCCGACTCTGGTTGCGCCGATGCCTTCAATGGTGATGGCACATGAAAAGTCCTTGCACGGTTGGGGCCACTCGCAGAGGGACTTTTCACAGCGGTAGGTTATGTTTTCATCCGGCCAGTCCTTGGTGGCATTTGTCCTGTCCAAGTTCCCTCGATGCCTACTAGGTTAGCTGGGAATGGCTGTAGCCGCCACCTCTCGGTCGTGACGTTGAGTGCTGCGACGGGTATGAGGCGAGGTCCTTGGGTATGAACTTCATGGGGATCAGAGAGGGGAAGCCTGAGGGATGCGGATTTCCTCTGTGAATGTGGCTCAAGAGAGCAAGCAATGGACGCTGGCTCTGCCGTTCTGATCGACAGCCAGCCTGCATACGCCAGGCGTTATTATAGCATAGTTAGCCACATACCAGGCTGTGAACATGCAGGACTTGCCAACCTGGCATGCATTCTCAAGCTACATTGTCGTCTTGTACTTGATTTGGTATTCACTAAAGCGATCCACGCTTGCACTTACACGGGGGCAGCCTGGTTCGCCGAGGCATCGGTCTCGCGCAGAGCCTCAGACAAGGCAGACAATGCAGCTTGGCAGGTTGAAAGCGGATTTTTCTGCAATTATGGAGGGTAGCTGCTATCAAACCGGGCGATGCCCATTCCCCCTTGAAGCCATCGCTGTTTTCATAGGTTGGTCGAGTACTGCGCCTTCTCCCGGCCATCACAAAGCACCCTGACCTGCACGCCCTGGCCGTTGTTGTATCCGACGCGAATTACCACATCCATTGCGGCCTTGGTGTAGCCTGATCTTTTATGCTGGCATGAAGAGGGCAGATTGTCTAGTTTGACCTCCAACACGGGAAGCTCATTGCTAGCTGCAAAGCTGTTAGCCATCTTTGATCCTCTACGCTGGTTGTATGCTTACCTTCTGGGAGGCTGTGAAGGGAAGCCGGAGCCTGAGCCATGGTCGTCGCACAGAACGTGATTCTAGCAGTGCTGTTGCTACCGTCCTTGAAGGCGCAAGTGACGGGCTGGGTCACCTCGATGGGTTGATTCGGAAGGATCAAGTCCCCTTTTCGCACCAGCCAAGTGATCTGACCAACAGCCATTCTCCGGCCGTGGACTTCGTCTTTGACGGGGCTCTTCTGGCCTTTGCCCGCGTGGCGCCACTGACTCCAGACCTCGGATGCTGCGATGCCGTAGTGTCTCGGGCACTCTTTGACTGCAGTTGGCTGGCTGGCTCCGAGGCCCATGACACGAAGAACAGAGCCTTGTGTAACAGCCGTCCAGCTATTCAAGCCGTCAGCCTCTTCAACGTCTTGACATGTTGGGAGAGGCCAGACTTACCACTCCTCGGGTCGCGTCACCTCCATCTCGGTGGGATTATCTCGTGCCCACTCTTGCACTCTCCTGAAGAGATATTCGCTCTGCGAAAGACCGCCAGACATGAAGATTTTCTAAAGAGACAGACCTGTCAGTGTAATTCTATAGGTGCCCACGAAAATGCCTGACCGTCACCATTTCCCCCCAACAGAGGCTCCTTGGACCTGCTTTGCGATGAGCCGGATGGTTCCGTTCAACGACTCGTCAAAGAACGCTTTCATCCTGTCCCTGCTCTGTATCAGTACCACATATTCGAGGTCAACAACGAGTCATGACCCACGGATCAATAGTAAGGAGGCCATTCTTGAAACCCGGTGTGTCGGGCTTCACTTGAATGCCACTTGCCATGGTAAGGATGTTGGTTTCACTCCCCGTGAACTGGTGCTTGAAGGGATCGAATCTGTTGAGAAGAGTCTTTCTCTCGGGAGTCAGGAGAAAGTGACCCCCGGTACCGACTTCGTCATCGATGATATCAAGGTTTGTCGTGATGGACTTGAGCCAGCGGACAAAGGCCCTGTCGATGAGAGTAGCTCCGCAGTTTGCCCCTGCAGCAACAGATGAGTTATCAAGCAATATGGTAAGTTGGGGATGGGACGGCTCAAGTACCTGTGCCGGGACCAACTCTTGAAATCTCTAGGGGTTGATCTTGTCGATTCGGTACGTGGCTAGATCAACGGTACCACCGCCGGCGTCACAAATCACAAAGCACTCACCCTAGGGCCTGTTAGCTGTATAGCGGTAACAAGAAACAGAGTCCTTACGGGAATAAGGCTGTCCTCTTTGTCGCGGATGAGTTGCTGGACGGTAAACAAGGCACATGCTTCTGGTTCTGGGACCAAGTAGACATTCCGCAAGGTGGGAAACATTTGCTTGTGAAACGCGCCCATGGAAGCACGATATAGCCTGTTCAGGGGCTCGTAACCCCATTCCTGCCAAGATTCATGAGTCAGTTGACGCCCACGAGATGTGAGGGGGGCTACTGACAGCAGGATGTGTCAAAGCAATGTCGAGTGGAATTTGACCCCCGACCAAGGCAGCCGACCGTCCCTTCATGTGAAGATAGTACTGCCTCGCAATCTTGAGCAAAAAGTCCTTGACAATGTCTGAAGGACTCTTGGTCAAGTGCGTCGGCGCCTCATGGTTGATCTCAGCATCAGCAGCCTCACGAAGACGCTTGACGAGACTCAGGCCCTGTACGGCTTCCAGCAGAGCTTCCAACTCAGTGGCCGGTCGCCGAGTCTCGAGCTCCAGCTTGGTCCAGTGCAGCACGAGCTTGTGCCGCTCGGTATCCTTGCCCTGCTGGGTGCTGCTCCGGTTCGTCGCCTTGGAGTAGGAGATTTCGGAGGGGACCTTGGGGTTGCCGCTGCCGCCGCTCCATCCTGTAAACACCTCGAGGTCCTTGAAGTCGGGCTCACTCAGCGTCTGTTGTTGCATGTAGGATAGGCCTTTGCGAATAGTCGGTCAATGCACAAGCCGACTGTAGAGGGAGTATGGCTTACCGGTGCTTGTAGTGCCATAATCGAGGCCAAGTACAACGCGATTCTCTCGCCCATTGACCTGATCGGGGGGAGAAGTAAGTTCCTGGACGGCATGTCGGGAAGCAGGGATGCGTCCTGGATCCGGGGGATCTAGAAAGGCATATCCAGGGGAATATCGCTCATCCCTGGGCTCACGCCAGGCACCCGTATCAGGCCCGCTTGACACATCGTCGAAGTCATATTCGTAGTCATCTTCGTACCCGATAACACGCTCAGTTCTTGGGGGTTGGCGACTCCATCGCGGTGACACTGGATCGGTCATCCTATTTGCTTTGTCAGCGATAGAATGAAACTGAATAAAAGGCGGATGGCTTCTTGCCAACAGTACGTTCACTGTGATTCTGCTGCAGGCATTGGCGGGCTTAAATCCTTGTGCCAGTAGGCCTGAGGGGGTGTGGTAGGGCGCGCACCCCTCCAAGTCGCTCACTGCCACGCCACGCCTTATCAAGGCAAATAATCTGCTTGTCGAGCCTGAAAGCATGAAAGGCAAATGCACGTTCACTTGTCCGTTATGTCCTGCCTGGTGGACCTTTCTCACGACCATCCCGAGAGTCAAGCTTGATACACGATCGACTTTTACTTCAGTCTCAGTCAAGTAGCACCTGTCTCATCACCGGTTCCTCCAATCGCCCTCTCCTTCACCTACATCATGAATTGGATGCCGTCTTTCGGGGGAATCGGCTCAAGCAAGAGCGGCGAGACTGCCAAGTCGGTCAAGAAAGCGTACCGCGGCCGCATTCGACAATTCCAGGATCTGGTATCTCACAACCAATTACTAAAGTCCAAGCTTCAGAGATCAGGCATAATCGGCGACGATGAGCTTGGAGAGGTGTTTGAATGGGGCCAGCAGGCCGTCACCGAGATAGCCCGCCTCGAGGAGGTTGTCAACGACACGATCAATGAGAGGAACTATCGCGTCGAGGAACTTGAGAGAGCAAACGGGGGACTCTACCAGCAGATTGCGGATCTCGAGGGCCAGCTTGACGGCAAGGATGCCGAGCTGAGGCAAGCCGCGAGAAGTCTCGAGGCAAGGCAGGCAGAGCTGCGGCAAGCTGCACGCAACCTACAGGCAAAACAGCAAGAGATGGAGCAAGCTGCCCGAGAGCACGAGGAAGCGATTCAGAACCTCGTCCTCGGCCACTCTCGCGACATGGACAGCCTCCAGACCAGACTCACTGCCGAGAAGCGGCATCTACAGGCCCAGCTGCTGGTCTCGAGCGACAAGAGCCAGACCTGGCCCGACGAGAAGCTGCGGACGCAGTTCCGTGAGCTGTGCCGCATCATCGACAATGCTACAGCGACCATTGCCACCACGGTCGACATTCCGCCACAAGGACTAGACCGTCATCTCGACCCGGACGACTCGCTGGGTCTGGTCAAGGGAAGGCCGCATTTCTGGCTCCGATGGCGAGTCTGGTCTGTTCTCCAGGCGGGCTTCTTTGCTCTGCCGTTCGGATTTGGCGCCTTTGGGCCAGACAGAGGGGCGACTGAGATGATGGAGCTGTATCGCGCGTGGAGGAGCAGGCTTGATGGACTGACAGACGCTGGTGAGACACCTTGCAGGTATTCTACGAAATGAGAGCTAACTACTGTCCAGGCTTGGACATCTTCATTGACGACGAGACAGCAAACCGCTGGCGCTCCGTCACCTTTCAGACGCTGGCCGCTGCTGCCACTGCCACAGCGGGCAGCTCAGGCACCCTCGCCCAGCTAGCTCACAGTAACATAACCCAGGTGGCAGAGCAGATCATGTCCCTCCTGTCCTCCATTGCAGCAGCGTCAGGCTCCCAGCTCCAGGGCGGACTTTCAGGCGAGATGCGCACCGCGGCATGCCTGGCCTTTGAGCTCGCGCTGCAGTTCGGCGTCAACCCTGCCAGGCTGGTGCTGCTGACGGCGGAGCGCGGGCAGGGCGTCGTGATCGGCGGCGGCGGTGGCTTTGTCGACTGCGAGGACGGGGAGGAGAGGAGGGGTCAGCGAGTCCAGGTGGCCATGGTGGCGTCTCCAGGCCTGCAGCGGATTGGCGATGGGCGGTCAGAGACAGCGCAGAAGCACGCAGTTGTGCCTTGTGAGGTATTTACCGGGATGTAGAGCGTTAGTGAATGCGTATATCTTGATTGTTACTCTCTGCCTGGGCTTGTTTTTTTCCAGTTTCCCCTCACTTGTGAGACTGAGGCTTTCTAGTCGAGGGCCCAGACACAAAGTGCACTTTGCGGCTGAGCTGCAAGGGAGGTCATGCTGCAGAATCAGCGAGATGGGATTGGAAGCCCAAGCAGGCTATGCAGCCTGAACAGGAGAAGTAGCTGAAAGTACTGGGAAATGTACTTGGACTGGCGGTACCGCTGGATGGGTGCTAGTTCTAGGACAAATGCATGAACCGGGGCACTTGTTGAGAATACAGAGCCTCCTTGCTTGTCCAAGACGTGCTGAACTGTCGGGTTTGAGAGTGCCACCAAGAAGCCATCTTTAGCTCCCCTAGCAGACATGAAAGGCCTCTGGCATGTCCACACACGATGCATCAAGCCAGGTCTCGGGGCCGTCGTCTGGCTCTGGCTGGTTATGCCCGTTCTTGCCATCATCACCCTCAGTTCCATGTTATGCGTGCCTTCTAGTTGGAGGATCACGCGGCTGCTTCACGTAGGGATGGTGTTGCTCTGCCTGTGAGTTTGCAAGTGAATACGTATGATATGGCATCAGATAATCGCTGACTGCCTAGATACTTCTTCTTACACTGCATTGACCTCGCCATACAGCAAGCCGGGACTGCAGTGAGATACAACTACATCATGTTTCAGAGCTTAAACACTGTCTGGAGGACCCTGTCCGATATCTTCATTCTGTGCGGCTGCTGGTTGACCATGAAGCGGCACCAAACACCTAAAGTCACCGTTGGGTCCTTTTCACTGACCATGGCTGGTATCCTCTGGTTTCTAGGCCTGTACAAGATAGGTCTTCAATTCGCCCTCTCCTTCGCGTGGCTCGACTTTATCGATCTGGGGAGCATCGAGTCAATCGCCGCAGCCCGGAGCGGGTTTGATGTTGCCTTTGCAGCCGTCTACTTTGCTGTAACTCTCTTGATCGTGGTGGATTCGGTACCAAACAGTGGCGAGGAATTCCTCGCACCGCGGGAACCTCTCAAGCACCAAGATGATGAAAGAATGCAACGGTGCTTGAAACAGTTCAGTTGTGTACGTGGTTTGATTTCTCTCTGGACAGTCAGGCATTTCATTGTCAAGTGCTGACTCTGTATTTATAGGAGGCTGCCATGGCTGGCTCAGCGGCTTATTTCCTTCTCATACGGGCATTTTGCGAGGCCGTCATTGTCGGCCAGCTTGACTGGCGCCCAAACAACATTCCCAAGATATACCGTGCCCGAGATGTTTGCTATAGTATCTTCAGCGTACCCCTTCTCTTCTTCATCGCATGTTCTATACCGAACAAACAGGAAGACGATCCGGATCCGTGGGAGTTGGAAACACAGATTACCGCGCGGTTGGCAGAGGAGAAGAGGGTGGCGGATGAGGCACTGCGAGCGACGCTGCAGACCTCTCTTGATGCCTGGCCTGAGGAGGCAGACAGGCGGTTCAAAGAGAAGCTCGCAGCCGTGACAGAGTCTGGGACAAAATCAGCCCCGGCGGCGTCGGTTGTTATCGACGCCCTCCGTGACGAGGTTCGAAGTGAATGCTCTGCAGAGGGGTCAGACGAGAGGTTGCTTCAAGGGAAGCTGTACCACTTGGCAAGTATGGAAGTCGAGTTTGAGGATTGGGTTTCTGTGTATAAGTGGGATGGGAGTTACGAGAAGCATGTTGTTGAAGGGGCAAGTGATGATTCGGGTGAAGGGCCACATAGGCTGACGATGGAGGAGCCGGTTTCGGATTGAATAAACGCAAATCAAGATTAATAAACTCGAAGAGATCATAGTCAAAGGCTCCAAGACAGCTCTTCGGACTCGAGTTGATCTATCTAATGCTTGACATCTAGGTTGCCCTCCCCGACCTAAGCCTGGAAAATGCCGTACTCATCGCGGGAACAACATGCCGTCGCGGCGGAGGGTGATAGTTTGCAGGCAGCAGAAACACATACCGGACCAAAACCCTGCTCTCATCCTGCACAATGTGGGTTGGGGTGTTTGCAGTCGGATACTTGGCGAGCTCACAGCCCAGCATCACCCGCATCTGCTGATCGATGGCGCTGTTGCTCCAGGTGGCCCCTATCGCCTGCGAGTAATTCAACGAGGTGGCCTGCTCGTCGCCGCAGTATATCCCTGGGCCGCCAGCTGCGCCGTGGGCCATCAGAGGCGTGTTACTCACGTTCTTGAGGCCGGATGACAGAATGAGGTAGAGCCGGCTGATGCTCGTTCCGTGAAAGACGGGTCCGCTGCCAGCCGAGGAGCCCAGATGCGTCTCGAATGCCTTTTCTGACTCGTGGTGCGAGTTCATGAGTAGGAACTGCTGTGTCTGCGGCATGCTAGGGATCAAGAACCCAGCGGGAACACTTCGCATAAAACCCCTGAAGCTGAGGCACAGCCAGGAGAGCAGTCTTTCCTGCTCCACTCCGTAATGGTTGCTTCGAAAGATGGAGGAGAGATTGGGAGCATTGGCGAGTGTTGCTGTCGGAGGCAGCGAGTTGATCACGGCGGGCAGCTTGGCCTTGTCTACGGGGCAACCTGGAAGCAAGTCCAGAGCGGATGCGTCCAGCGCGGCGGCGTAAACGCTCGAGAGCATGAGGTCGATTGATAGAGGGTCAACCAGTAGATTGTGCAGACGGACCTCCAGGGGGCCATGCGGAGACGTAAAGAGCAGGGCTTTGAGCACGCGGCAGTCTTCCACAGTTTGATGCTGATCAGAGCACCGCAGACGCCGCACGTTGACGGCGAGGTGGTCACCCACTTCTCAATGCTGCTGTGTATTACTGAAAGAGTCTGAGGGCGCATCAGCAGCCGGTGAAGGTTTCGAGCAAGGCAGTAAGTAAACAGTGACGGCTTTGTCCCGCAGATGGGTTTATCGGGATCGCTCCTGTTCTTGTGCCAGTACCGGTGGTGATTCGTTTCGTCATTTGGGGCGTAGTGTATGCAGAATCCAGTCGGAGGACCTAAGCGCACTCGAGCAACCAACAACCGAGCACGATTCGGAACCCCTCGCGCCTGACGCTGAAGCTCGTTGAGTCCCGTCAGGGGAAACGACAGCTCGTACTCATCTGGTGCAACCTCCTCGATGGCATCTGCCAGCTCTGGAGGGATACCTCCACCTACGGCCCGAAAAGGTATATCCTTGATGCCGGCGTCGTGCAGCAGCTTTGAATGCTCTCTTGCGTCTCTGCTCTTGAGCTTCCACCGTGTGGTTTCAAGCTGGGTCGCACGTTCGATAAGAGCATCGTGCTCCAGGACGAGCTGGCCAAGCAAGGAAGAGGCGTCGTTGCGAGTGAAAGAGGGTATCGGCTTGAGGTTTTGTCTCAACATTCTCAGTACCTTCTTGTCGGCACTTGTCGGGGCAGAGCTGTCCAGCCAGGTTTTGCACAGTGCTGCCAGTGATAGGTTCGTCCACTGTGGTTCTGTCCTTCTCGTCAAGATCATTTGAAAGATGGTCTCGCCGCGCCGAGAGAGCTTTGTCAAGGAGTTCAACATGTCCGAAACAGAGACGAGGTTCTCTCCACCTGGTTTGAGCTGTGATATGACGAGATGACTCATGCTGGTCGTGCCCTTGTCCTCCTGAGCATGGTCAATCAGCGTGAGAAGTGCCGCCTCGTCGCCAGTGAGAAAGATCCATTCAACGTCTTCCAATCCCTTGACCGAGGCTTCGATAGACCGCAGTGCCTTGGCGTGCCCCGAAAGTGTCTGCCACCAAACAAGTCGCTGCCGAGTGAGGCCCTCTCCAGAGTCTCGTAGCCAAGCCTGTGTGGCGGGGACAGTCAACTGGGCGAGGTCCTGGATGAAGCTGAGCCATTGGTCCATCGTTCTCATGTATGACTTTCCACGCGCCAAAAGCGAGCCTTGTTCCTCGATGAATGCAAAAACTAGCATCGTCCAGCAGTCGGTTGATAGCTGGCCGTGACGGCGGCGAAGAGAGACATAGGATATGAGGTTGGCGCATGCTCCCCAGTGCTTGCCCATGAGTCTCACCCGTAGCTCCTTGACAAACAGATCCTTCTCGTACATTACGGACGCGAGACAAGTTACATATGCCTTGTAGTCTAGGTGTCTGATACCCGCCAGCACCGTAGCCAAGTCCCTCCTGTCGGGGCCTGGATGGCTCTTCCAAAACTTGATCTCTCGCTGGATGTCGGAGAGATCAATGTCTCTCGCGGTGAACTCGGTGCAGCCACCAAGGTTGGACACGAGATATGATTTCAGCGCTGAACAGTTTCCTGATCTATTCAGCGCGGCATCTTCGAGCCGCTCAAAGATGGACTCCGCCACGTCACGCTCGGGGAACCTGCGCACCATTGCCAGAAGATCCGGCGGCAGTCTTGGGTGTATCGCCGTGGAAGCCAAGATTGCCCTTCCAAAGGCCAGGAGGGTCATGCCGACATAGTCGCCCGGGCCACTCTCGAGCTGGGCAAGGAATTCTCGCTGAGCTGCTGACATGACTTGTTCGACCCGAGTGATAGGGTCCCCAAAGGCATTGGAAAGATTGGGGAGAGTCCTGCAGCCAAGGAGGGGAGAAGGCTCGAGAGGCCCGTCATTTGTGTGCAAATATCGAGGCTGTCGTGGTTCCGCGATCGCAGGAGGTTGACGACCACCCGGTGAGACTCGTCAGGCCCACGTTGATCGAGGACATGTTCAAGGAAGTCAATTGAAGAATGAGTCGCGTTGTTGTCAATTAAGAGATGAATAAAGAGATCCACAGTGTTTGTCCCAACGCGTTCTGCCCTTGACAGAAGGGCCAACATTTGCTCGAGAAGGGCTGTCGTCTGTGGCTCAACCTGTGCGTATGAGAAGCAGATTGGCTCCGACAAGCCCAGGCATGATTCTTGGTATGTTGCCACGTCGGGCCCCTCGATATCGATGAGCTTTGACAACTGGTCTCTTTGTGTCTCTGTGAGGCAGCCCAGCTCCCATTGGATGAGGCGCTCTGTTTGGAGCCCAGCACAGGCATGCCCGCCAGAAGGGCTGGTCCCAGTCGCTGCACACGTTCAGGCCATAGAACAGATTATAGATGACTTCCATGCATCGTACCAATCCGAAAGCGCTATGGAGCCTCTGGTGCTCCCAGTCGGTGACGACTTGGGCGTTCAGACGGTCCACGATGCTATGCCTGCTGAGCCAGTCGAGAACCATCTGGTCCGGGAGGAATGTTGACGGACGGCAAGCTCTGAAGGCATCCAAAAGGCTCATGACAGGCTTGACGTCGAAGTTGGACTGGGGTCGGTACTGTCGGATCTGTTCAACGGCTTTTCTCTCGTCTTCACGGATGAGGCCCGCCCTCAATGCACCGCAACGGCAAGACATTGTAGATACGTCGTGTGTCCAAGATGGATGAGAGGTGTCAGCTGAGTTGGACCCTCTGCTGTAGAAAAGAAGGCAAGGCAAGCCAGGGTTGCCATGACCTTGTCCTGATCCTGGTCCCAATCAGCGATGAGGTCCAGCAAGATCCCATCCCGGTCGCTGCCTTGTGCGGTGTGATAGCTCTCCCAGGTGGTGAGGTATGTGTTCGTCACGCTGCAAAGTTGATCTACGTCACGCTGCCGCAGGAGCCTTTGACCATTGGTGACAAAGTTGGCCAGAGGCGAAGCTCTGACTTGGTCCCGCCAGCGCTGCCTGTCATCGAAAGGTGAGTATGGCCTGACCGGCGACGGTGGCTTGGGAGCGTCGACACAGGGCTGGTTGGTGGAAGTTCTAGCTCTACAATCGACGGTGCTTTGGGAACTTCGTAGTATCGTTGGACTGGCGGCAGCTCCGTTCGAAAGCCCTTGGTAGCGATGCTGCAGGAAACTCATACGAGATTCGGGCTGGCGGTGCTTCGGTGGGCCGCTCAGGCTCTGGCTGGGGCTTTTCCTGAGGCTGTGGTACCCGTTTGGACCTGCGAAGAGACTTCAATATCGACCGCATGTTGGATATAATGTAAGATTCCTGGAGGGGGGTCTAGGCTAATTGAAAACGGCAGGGCAAGAAGAGGAGAGCAGCTGAGCCATGGCAAGGAAGAGCGAGGAGAATGGATGCCGAGCCTCAACGGCCAGTTTCAGCGCTCCAGTGCATCTGATTGTGCTCTTCCAACGGGCCAGGCGGTAATTGCCGTTCTCTGCGGCTCCGGGCTCCCCGTTTTATGGTTATTGCTATATCCCGCAGCTGTGGTGTGCAGATCGAGGCTGCAGGCTGAGGTACCAGTACTCGCAGGTGACTTGGGTCAAGTCCTACGAAAATACCCCTCGGTCAGCCCAACCAAGGGAGGGTATTGGGCGCTTTCCTCCCGTCGAGGAGAGAAAGAGGGAGTGGCGGGACTCGAGGCGATCCGCCTTCCAGGCTTCCTTGGGTCCATCAGTTATCACCACAGTCACCGAAATGTCTGCTGAGCCGAGCATCATTGACCTCTTGTATGACATGCTGGATCAACAGCCAGATAATGTCTATATACTCGAAAGAATCATCGAAGCCTGGGAGGCCAAGAACGAGAGAGGTACGATGAGCGCATGAAGTTGAGAAGGGGGACCAGAATTATCAGTTTTTGTGTTGCCTGGATACGTCCATATTGACTCGTACGCCCATATAGGTCCTGCCCGTGAAACTGCTACCCGGCTCCTCCAACTTGATCCTGGAAATGCCGTGGCTCAAAGCTGCCTCCAAACAAGACAACAACCGGCCAGACCAGCGCGCAGCAGTAGCAATGCACTTCCTAGACGCGGACCAGTACAGCCTCGGAAACCAACGGCGCCAGCCATCACCGGCACCCTCAAGGAAACCAATCTTCTGAGCGGCTACAAGAAGTTGATGGTCGAGGCAGAACATCTCAACCATGAAATCTCTGGCATCCTGCGCCTCTCTGGGCTGCAAGCTAGAAAGGAAAGTCAGCAGGCCATGACAGACCTTGGGCACATAAGCCAAGGCAATATCGGCCAGGCCATCCAATCCGTACAACCGATCTCAGCCAGAGAATCAGCAAGGGCTATTGTCTCTAATCGTGACAAGGCCCAGGAGCTTCTGGTACAAGACTTTGAGGCTGTCATTGCATGGGCTTCTTCCCAGGAGACACCACTCAGCCTGGAAGCCACTCGCGACAGACTGGTAAAGCGCAGGACTCTTCTGGATGCAGCCCTGCCAGTGAACATGGCAAGACACACTACTGATGCGTTCGCCTTAGTGGAGCGGAAGCATCTGAAGAAAAAGTATGTCAACTCGGAAACCATGCTGGGTGACAAGGTGGAAGAAATCCCTGCAGACAACTTTTTCGTGTCTGAAGACAACTACGCCTGGGACATGGAGGAACTGGCACAGGCGCTGGCGGTCAATGACGGGGTCATGAGGAACCCCCTGAGCAAGGAAATGTTTACCGAAACCGACATCCGCAGCATCCTCGCGCATCCGCTTGGAGCACGCCTGAAGCCCATACAGCTGGCCCAGAGCCAACTGAAGCAGGGTGTGCGGCCAGAGACCATCCGTCGAGTCGAGGCTCTTAGCAAGATACTCCTAGATGACCAAACCGAAAACGCCGCGCCGAGTCGGTCTGCGACAGATGAGTTCTTGGCTTACATTGCAACGCTGCCTGACGACGAGCAAAAGACTATCGACTCGCTCAAGATTCCAGCGAGGGACAGGCTCAATGGCCAGCCGTATGACTACACCATAGGCCAGTCGGTCAAAGATGCCAAGTCGAACCTGACCTGCTTCCACAAGGTATGCATACTGATAGTCGCGGTGTGTTTGCGCTAATATGCCGTTTTAGGTCGGAGACTTTCTCGAGCAGGCGGCGCAGAGCTTGAAGACCCAGGACCGACGAGGACGAAGGGGCTTTATGCCGGGAAGCTGGCAAGGTTGAGCACGGGGGTCTTGGTCATGTTTGTCAAAAGCCACTTCAGGGGTGCACGCTCGTGGCCATTTCAGTGCCCGCCTGTGTAGCAACTACTTGAAGCCAAGGAGGGTTTGGCGATGGTCATCTTGCCTTCAGCGTCTAGAGGCTAGGTTGATAGGCAGAGCGAAGCCGATGAGATTGATCCCAGATCCACAACATGAAATGACACACCCTCAACCATACTCAGGAGGTTTTCTGATCAGATCGTGTTTCGATAATCAATGCCCCCTTTCTTAGTTTACGAGGTAATTTTTAGATCTTCAGTGTTGGTTCTGTTTTGCCACCACTCGGGCCCAGCAATGGCCGTTGTTGACCTGTTGTGGAGGCATTTTAGGAGCGAATATCCCTGTCACTCACGGAGCTATGCTCTTATCTTCAATGACTCTTCTCCCATGACCGGGCCATAGGAGTCTTTTGAGCTGCCAGGTATAGTAGATATATAAAGATTCAATTTTTGTAAGCTTCAGACAAAACAACAACTATTGCTGCTTTCACTTACCTCGGCACTCTTGTACAACCATCTTCGGCTCAGTTTAACACAAGCCCAACCCAAATGTCCATGATTTTACACGAGCCCTTTCAACTCGTCGGCCGCTATGCGGACCGCAACCGGTGGGAAGTCCTTGACGGGCCTGGGGACTCGCGCGTTACTGGCGCGCAAATCATCAAAGACGAAGCCCCCGAGGGCGCACGGAGCGACAAGGTGATCCTCATCACCGGAGTCTCTGCAGGCATCGGCATCAAGACTATCGAAGCCATCGCCTCGACGGGTGCTACCGTCTTTGGAACGGCCCGCAACGTCGACAAGGCTAAGCGGGCACTGGCGCACCTGCTTGAGAGCAATCAAGACCAGATCCATCTACTTCACATGGACCAAGCCGATCTCGCTTCAGTCCGTGCCTGCGCTGCTGCTGTTCGCGAGAAGAGCGGAGGCAAACTCAACGTCATCATCAACAACGCCGCTGTCATGAACAGGCCTCATGAAAAAAAGACCTGCTCTTATACCTCCTTAGGGATCTCCTCCTAGCGGCCTCATCACCCGCTCACGAGTCGTCACCGTCTCATCAGCAGGTCATCGTTATGGACCCTGCCGACTGAACAACACAAACTTTGACAACGGCGACTACAACGGCTGGCTCGCATACGCCTCGAGCAAGGTGGCCGCCTTTTACATGTCGAACCAGATCGAGCGTCTCTGGGGCGCCCAGGGCCTCCACGCTTACACACTCCATCCAGGAGCCTCTATCAGCCCCAACCTGCAAAGGTTTTCCAAGGCCGAGACGGAGGCGCTATCCCAGGGGGTGATAGGTTCAAGAAATACATGATGACTCAGGACCAGGCTTGTGCGACGACGGTGTATGGCGCTGTCTCGGGTGAACTTGAAGGGCAATGGGGGCTTGTACCTGGAGGGAGCGGCCAAGTCGGGGCCTTGTCCTCCTGATGCAGAGGCTGTCGAGTATGGGTACGCGAGCTGGACTCAGGATGGGGAAAAGGAGGAGGAGCTATGGGAGAAGAGCAAGAAATAGATCAAGGTCGAATGAGAGAATGAAATGAATACAATAAATCGTAGATAAAAACAAATCCTTCATTATTTCATACACTGAGATGCAGATCTTTGGGATAAAGCCTAGTGCCTTACAATACCATAGGCAAGAGCTTTATAGAGTTGTATATTCATAGAGGACGCCCAGCAAGTAAAAGAAAACAACACAATGTCGAGATCAGGGTGAATGTGCCTCATCCAGCTCCAACTTCGGCCTCGCACTTATACACAGCGCAGCGCCCCAGTCGAGAGAGCTCAACCACAAAGCTCTCAAGTATCAGGGCTTGATCAAGTCTCTGGGGCGTATACTGACGCGCAGGCATGAGGCGAAAGATGTCGGCAGCTGAGGCGAGCAGCTCCAAGTCCTGCTGGGCGTGACTATCGAGGGGGTTCATGAGAATGTTTAAGAAAAGTGTGATAATTGCGACGGTGGGATAGAATTGGACGACCCTGGGTATCGATCATGTTAGTCAACGCCCGTTAACGGAGCAATATGGCGACGAGAGGCGTCTTGGTTGGTAGGGGCTTACCAGAATGTCTCGGCCGCCAAGGACGAAATCATCCTTGCGAGATAAACAATGGTAGAGCGGCTTGCTTCTAGGCAAAGGGCAAGACTAGAATTGAGAGCCGAGGCACTAGGTCCTTCGGCATTCCCCTGTTGGGGATCCATCGAGGTACATCTTCCGCTGGCATGGTGAATAGTAATGAGCAGGTTGAAGTATTCCAGGTGCACGAGGATAGCGTGCATTCGGTCCGCCAGATCAGACTCGCGAAGGGAGGGTGGCGATGTCCCAGAGATGGATAGCGAGGGACGGATATCGCTTGGCAAGGATGACCGCCACCCTTCAAGCTCTGAATCAAGCTCGCGGATGTCGCGCAGCAGCTCAGCATCTGGTTTCCGGCTCGCCTGTACAGAGTAGAGCATGTGGTTTGCCTTTCCCTTGAGCTGGCTCACGACGATATCCCGCGTAGATACTGGAAGAGGCCTTCGCCGGTTCCATCTGCAAAAGTGCCTCATGGTCTTGTCTGGGGGTGTGAGGTCGCAGTAAGAGTCAGTCAGGAACGGTGGTTGACCCGTTCTGAGGGCAATCTCCTTGTCAAGGAGGTAGCTGATACAGAGCTCGCAGATGGCATCTCTCGCGGTCTTCTTTGGAGATTTCACCGTGGGTCGGAACGCTGGGGGCATCAACGTGGCCTCCAAGTGTGATAATCATCCGACAGGCCACCCCGTTCAGAATGGCAGCGGATGCTAACCGGCCTTGATGCGCCTCGTGCAGTTGCTAGGCAGCAAGTGTTAGTGGAGCGCCCATAATAGCTGTAGCAGTTGTTCTTACCAGCATGAGAACCGCTTGTATACCCATCATGTGGTATCTAGCAATACTTCTGCGAGAAGGCGCTGCGCCTCTATAGCGCATGCCTCAGCATCAACATCCGCAAAGTCATTCGGCCCCTGAAACAGTCGATAATGGATAGAAAGGCGAGAAGGCAGCATCTAGCGCTCAGGTGCTCGAGTGACGATGTGGTATTCAGGACCTGGTAGGCCAGGGTGACCGTCTCGTTGAAGAGAGTGGCGTCAACACAGGGAAACGCAAACCTAAACGTGGAATTCATGTATGCGGCGATCGCCTGCTGGGCTATCTGCCGCGATGGGAGCAGGAGGTCGCTGCCGATTTGCTCCGCGAGAGTGTGATGAGCATGCATCGAGGAGCTGGTTTGTGCAGCGCCTCGTACGAGAAGTGTTCTCCAGCTTTGGAAAAGATCCACCTGTAACCTTCTTCCGAGAACCGCGGGATGCCGTTGTCGAGACTTATCTGTCCAAGGTGACAACCGCCATAATAAATTTGACCAAAAGGCTTCATGACCGTCCGACCTGCGCGGGTTTTGGGTGGTTGAAAGGTCGGGGGGTCACGAGAGGGGACTGTGCTTGGTGCCAAGATGTCTCGAAAAGGGACATTGCTTTGCCATATGGGGAGATCCATGGCAATGGGAAAGTTGGTGACATCTAGAGAATTCAACTCTTGGCCCGAGTCAAAAGCCTGGGCCCTGTTGTCAGGTAGACTGGCAGTAGACACCACAGTACCCTGTGGAGAGCTACATCGGGTTCTTAAGACGAGTTAGAATAGCGCATATAGGGTATAAGGATAGTTACCTAGCAAGCATCCGGGTTTTCCCCCTTCTGGCTCTAGAGAAAGTACACAAGATGTTGTGGTGCTGGCACCAGTCACATGGAGTCCTTTGTGAAGTGCGTTCACACTGGATCTGGCATAGGGTAAGCAGGTCGACAAACTTGGGTGACGTTGTGCGGGGGCATCAAGGGGACCGAGATGCGACGAGATTCAATGCGTGGGGTATATAGCAGGGAGATTCTGCAGGCTTTGCATCCATACCTTTCTCTTGTGACAACCATCGCAGGCCCATTTCCCAACCATGGTTGATAGACAGGGAGTGAGTGGATCGAGCAAGATGTGGAGCCGGAGAGGCCTCCACGAGATGTCGAAAGGGGTCGGGGTCGGCTTCTGCGGAAGCGATGTCGAGGAGAGTGGTAACTTTGTATGGTAGAAACAGAACAGACATCGGATGACTTGCAAAAGGGTCAGGTCGAGGGGATTCGAATATGTCTGAAGGTTGGGCCTGGTGCAAGGCACGATCAACAGGGGGTGCTCTGGGGTCGTTAAGCTCCGCTGACTTATCCGTAGGGACCAATAACATCAGATCAGCAAGGGTCAAAGTTAATGGTATGCACGAGCCCATGATCTCGGCCATGGACACGGGAGGGGGGACATGGAAACGCCTCAATTCTGTACATCCGCTGACAAAGCTCGGAAGTTGACATCTTGAGCGAAACTCTTTGATTTGCTGCTTGATGCTTTTCCGATGAGTCAGCGGTCAGCGGTTTCTCCTGATAGGCCAGTCTGAGTCTCTGGTTGTGAGAGCTTCGTAAGCTTGATAAGCCCCGGCAGTTCGATTCTAATAATAAGTCAAGGTGATTGCGTGGAATTGTTTTGATTAACGTCGTAGAACATAATTGAAAGAACAAGGTTATGACGTGGTGATCTGTGAACTGTTTGTTTTCATCCCATTTAGCCAGCTCTGGGCCCGTTCTTCCCAAGTTGCGGCTGTCCACATTGTGTTGTTGCTTCTCGTTTCGAACCAGGCCTTCTGGTAATTCATCCAACTTGATATCGCGTGCTGATTCTGGGTCTCTTGCTGGGGTCCAACATGGCAGACCTCGGCCATGCTTCTACACGCCTTCGACCGATGCGCAACACCAACGTCACGCTCTTAAACGCCATCCATACGCGTACCTCGAATCCAAAGCATATCAGCTCGATGCAAGAGCAAGTGCGGTTGCCAATTCCTGGTATACATCGACCCAAACCTCCCCGATTATCGACATATCGCTGGGCGAGAAAGCATGGCAACATGCTCGACGTCGCCTCGAGAACAACTGTGTTCTCTTGCAGTACGTGCTGGATAGCAAGTTAATGTTACAGTCTCTGATAATCATGCCAGGTCTCTTCACCCTTCCACTCCCTCTTTGTTGATCCCATTTCTCGACACTCTGCCATTCCTTGTACCCTCGTTGGTCTTCACATCACTTCGTGCCCTGCAGCCATTTCTTCACTGCTTGACGCCGCAGAACCCGTCAACCCCGCGGTATGCCGCTCTAGCCGTGACTCTAGATGTGACCCTCGATGGACAAGTCTCAGGAGCTGCATTGTCAATGCCAGTCGGCGGCATCGACACAACCAGTGGTCTCTTGGACATCACTCCCGAAGCCGGCTATCGCGCGTTTGACGTCTTTTACTATCTCCTCACTTCTGTTTCAACGCAAGCCGAGAGGGACTTTCTCAATCTCGAACCAGCGTCCCATTATTCTCTCTTCTTAGCCTCTGGAACATACCAGCCACCTTCACACCTGGCGACGGCCGACGATGGGGCTGCAGCAGACGATTTCCGCCAAGCCATCAGAGAGATTGGGATAAGAGGTTCTGCCCACCGCACCTTATTTCCATGCTGGCCGGTCTACTCACCCTGGGCAATACCCTCGAAGATTCTACCCCCTCCAGCGACGTGGCCGAGGTCTGCGCAGAAGCCAGCATTATGCTTGGAATCGATCCCGACATACTCGATGGTCTTTTTCGTTCGAATCGTCGTGCATTTATGGGCCAGCTGTATGAAGCACTTGTCAACTGGATCATCTTGAAAGCCAATGAGGCCATCGCATCGAGCCTTGCCAATTCCCCACACGGGTATGCAAGTCCACGGGCCGGCCATGACGATGAAACCAGTCGGATCATTGTTCTCGATATGCCTGACCCCTCTTTCGGCAGGGCTGTCGCTATGCAAACAAACTTTGACGAATCATTCGGTATCAACGCAGAAGCCATCGAGGACGGCATCGCCACGGCTTCCGTCGATCCTCTGGTATGGAAAGACACCACCCAGGCCATGCTCGGAAGCCCTTGGTACCGGAAGATCATGGCAGACAAACAGACGCCAGAGTCGGGTGAGCAGAAAGAGCTACAATCGGAGCTTGACCAGATTGCCCTACTCGCTGAGGAGGACAGCCTGCTCAAGGTTATTCTGCTCCCAGAAACCTGCAAGCAGTCTCTGGACTTGCAAGACGTGCTTAAATGCAGCAGGATCTGGTATCACTTCTGTTTGTACCCCGGATCCACTGCTCCATCCGATTCAGCGGCATTACCACTACTGACACCGGCATGGTCACCCGGCGATGTGTCCATGCAGCTCGTATCATGGCGCTTTCGAGACTGGGCCAACCGGTCACTTACCAATCCCGCCTACACGGCTGATTTTGACACTGAGGAGTTTCTGCAGCGCTATTCCGTCATCAACGGCTATCTCTCCGACAGGCATGATATCAACTCCTGGATCCTTGAGCGAGGATGGAACAGCACCAACGTGGCCGTCGGCCAAGATCGTGTGTGGATGAGTGAGGAGGCCTGGTGGCAGGCAGAGACGATGCTCGACATCAAGATCGCCCTCATACAGCAACAGGAGAGTCAAAGCCAACTCGGCTTGAGCAACATGAACCCGCTCGTTCAGCCGCCTGGGAGTTGCTTTTCCGGCCTCAGTCCAGACCACAGCCGATATGGAAGCAGGGATAATCTCTTGCTCGGGACGTACCCAGACCAAGGCGGCAATCCGGCAGCTGGAAGCCGGTTCGACATGAAGGAAGCGTTTGTCGAGGTTGACTCGCCCAACAATCCTGTTGTTCTTGTGTCCAAGGACCCCGAACTTGCGGAAACAACACGCATCGAGACCAAGCACGTGGACATGAGCCGTCGCATCTGGGTAGGCTTTGTCTGGGCACTCACCTTCTGGATCCCATCCCCCCTTTTGATCCGTCTCGGTCGTATGAGCAGACCCGATGTTCGACAAGCGTGGCGCGAAAAGGTGGTCCTGTTCTCCATCATCTTGTTCATGAATGGCATGATTCTCTTTTGGATGATCGGCCTCGGCAAGCTTCTCTGCCCAAACTCGGACAAGGCCTGGAACCGCAAGGAGGTTGCCACGCATCAGGGAGAGGACGACTTCTGGGTCAGCATCCACGGCAAGGTCTACGACATCTCTGACTTTTGGAAACAACAACACAGCGATACGTCCATCGAGACCACGGAAGCCAACATGCAGCCTCTTGCCGGGCTCGATATGGATGAGTACTTTATTCCTCCGTTGAACATGGCTTGTAAGGGGCTTGGGATTGCCGAGACGACTCAATTGCGGGCCAATACCACCGCCGAGTTCACCACCGCAGTGCACACCTCAGGCTACTACTGTCGAGATTCGAAAAGCGCCCTGTCGAAAGACGACTGGTACTGGACAAACTTTGAGCCGGGCATCAAAGAGTACTACCACGGCGAGCTGGTCTACTCCAACAAGAAGTTTAAAGCGGAAGCAGAGGAGGGTCGCATCTGGGCGAAATACGGCAACAAGATTTACGATCTGACAAACTACTTTTACACCCAAGGCCTCTACAAGAACGACAACAAGTACGAATTTCTGAATGAGCAGGTTTCGAAGCTCTGGAAGGACAACCCTGGAAAAGATATCAAGGAGGAGCTTGACGTGATGCTCGAGGACTCGACCAACAAGACCAAGCACGACAACATTGTTGCGAGTTGGCGCTGCATCCAGGCCATAAGCTACAAGGGCATCTCGGATTTTCGAGAGACCCCAAAGTGCCAGGTCAACAACTGGCTTCTGCTGGCATTCACCGTCATTGTGTGCATCATCATCTTGGTCAAGTTTGTAGCTGCGCTTCGATTTGGCTCCAAACGGCGACCGTCGCAGCAGGACAAGTTTGTCATTTGTCAGATCCCTGCGTACACGGAAGACGAGGGATCCCTACGGAGGGCCATCGACTCTTTGACCTGCCTCAAGTATGACAACAAACGCAAGCTAATGTGCGTCATCTGTGACGGAATTGCAGTCGGCGAGGGCAACGATCGGCCGACGTCAAAGCTGGTACTCGAGATTCTGGGCAGCGACCCAAAACTCGATCCGCCAGCCCGAGCGTTCAAGTCGATCGGGTCAGGGAGCGAGCAGCTCAACTACGCCAAGGTGTACTGTGGTCTCTACGAATGCGACGGAAACATTGTCCCGTATATCGTCATCTCCAAGGTCGGCAAGCAATCCGAGCAGACCAGACCAAAGCCAGGAAACCGCGGCAAACGAGACTCGCAGATGTTGCTGCTCAGCTTTCTCAACAGGGTGTATCACGAGTCGCCCATGAACCCGTTGGAGCTCGACATGTTTCACCACCTCAACGATGTGATTGGCGTTGATCCGCGGCTGTACGAGTATCTCCTGATGGTCGATGCCGACACTGCTGTTCACGAAGATGCGTTGAATCACCTTGTTTCTGCTTGTGCCAACAATACAAAGATTGCTGGCATTTGCGGCGAAACGAGGTTGGAAAATGACGAAAAGAGCTGGTGGACCATGATCCAGATTTACGAGTATTTTATATCTCATCATCTGGCAAAGGCCTTTGAGTCGTTGTTTGGATCCGTCACTTGCCTACCTGGATGGTATGTCCCAGAGTCTGACGTCTACACCATTTTGCTAACTGCTTTCAGCTTTACCATGTATCGGCTGAGAACCTTTGACGGAAAAAAGCCCCTCATCGTTTCAGATGCCGTCCTACGAGACTATTCCATCTGCGATGTCGAGACGCTGCATCTCAAGAACCTCCTCTCCCTCGGCGAAGACCGCTACCTGACGACGCTCATGATCAAGCATTTCCCGCAAATGTGGCTCAAGTTCCTACCTGACGCGCAGTGTCAAACCGTGGCCCCAGAGTCGTGGAAAGTGCTTCTGTCCCAGCGCAGGAGGTGGATCAACTCTACCATCCACAACCTGGTCGAGCTCTTGCGATTGGAAAACCTGTGCGGTGTCTGCTGCTTCAGCATGCGCGCCATTGTCTTTGCCGACTTGTTTGGAACCATCATCTTTCCTGCAACGTGCGTGTATCTGGCGTATCTGATCTACCGGGTCATCACCAACACGGGGCAGTTTCCCTTGATTTCCATCATCCTCTTGGCGGCGACGTATGGCCTACAGGCTTTGCTGTTTATTTTCAAGAGGCAGTGGCAGCATATTGGCTGGATGGTCATCTACTTGATGGCGTTGCCCGTGTATTCCCTGTTCCTCCCTCTGTATTCATTCTGGAATCAAGACAATTTCTCTTGGGGAAACACTCGAGTTGTCATTGGCGAAAAGGGCGACAAGCAGCTTGTTGCTGTTGGCGACGACAAAGGCTTCGACCCTGCCTCCATTCCACTCCAGAGATGGAGCGATTACGCCATGGCCAACGACCTTCCGAACCGGAATTACCAAGAGGCTCTGCGGAACTCGGTCTATGGCACTGAGTCTAACAACTCATTCATCAGAAACTCATACCTGCCTGGCCAGTCCAGTGTGGTGTTGGGCAGCCAGTCTCCTCTTGGCATCGACCCTCACGGTCATCCTCACGGGTCTTGGAATCGACGCTCGTGGTGACTATGGGCTCATACTCCCCAGACCAGGGCAGGCCTCGAACCGCAGGTGGCTTTAGTGAGCCTGGCAGAGCAAACGACGCTCTCAGAACAAGGAGTGGACTGGGCCTGGCGACTTCTCGGACCCAGAGCTGGTATGACGATGTTGAACGAGGCGAGTCGGGATTGAGCAACGACATCATCTCGGCCTCAATCAAGTGGACTCTCCGGGAGGCAGACCTAGACACCATCACAAAACGTCAGGTTCGCGTCGTTGTTGAGAGACGCCTCGACACGGAACTACGTGGCGAGCAGCTTGCCTTTTTTAGCCGGGAGCTTGATCATCAGTTGCAAGAGATGGAAACAGGTCTATAACGCCGTGGAGTGAGCATTCTATCGGCTTGTATCGTTAAATGCAGTGTAGAATTAGGAGAGCTGGATAGCGTAGAATCTTGTGGTGTGCAGATTGCGTTCGTGGGAAGCTTCAAAAGTCCGCATGTATGAATCAGAAGGTCAACTTGGAATAGATAACTAATAGAAACGACACTTTTATATTGAGTGTGGCGGCATTCCTGTTCTCCGTGTTCAAGCACCCGCCAACCTTCTGTCTCCCACGAATGTGTTCACTTTCCGCGGTCCGCCATTAGTTGGTTTAGGAATCAGAGAACCTTGGCATGCCCGGTCATGCAAGGCTGATGGTCTCCCCTGAAGCGGAAAGGAGCTAAGCAAACGTGGACAAGACAATGTAAAACTCTCAAGCTTACAAGACGAAGAAAATAAGACCTGGCCACATAGTGGACCAAGTTCGAACAACCGCCGCCGAGGCATTATTTCCCTTGTCCTCAGCCTCACTAACACTCTCCGTTGCTTGCGCGCTTGCTCCTGTTGGTGTCGCATTTGAACTGGTACCCGTCGTGCTTGCGCTCGCCACCGTTGTCTGTGCATCCGCCGCTATGATAGTATGTGCCGTCGATTTCATCGTCCACGTAAACGTCGCGCCGCTAATGGGACTCGTGATGGTACCAGCAAGGTTCGTCATTGTCGTTCGTGTTCCGTTCTTGGGAACTTGCTCGGCTCGTAGAACTTGGCATCCTCGTTACCGGGAAGCGTATAGTTGTACTCGGTGTGGTAAGTACTGTTGTCGAATTTGCACTTGGGCCATTTCTCCTGAGCACCTCCCATTAAGGAATCGAGGAAGGAGTCAACACCGAGGTAGTTTGGGTCCATGTCTGGGCAGATGTTCCAGTAACTAGGCATAGGTATCGATCAGCATTACGAATGCGAGTGAAAGGGACATGACTTACGCGGACAGGGCTGCACTCCAACTGCAACAGACGCAAGCAGGGGACCTTTGCCTCGAATTCAGCCCGGGGGAGGTTTTCCCATTCATCTGCTACTCCTCACTCGCAATCACTCTTCTCCTGCAACGCCTTGCCTACGGTTTCAATGACTCGCGCCTTGTTGCACGAGCAAGCATTGGGCGCATCGACGGGGCAGGATAGAAGGGAAAACCCTCCTCTGGCACCTCGTCGCAGGTCTTCACAACCTGTTGAACCGTTTTCTGGTACTCGCAGCTATAGACCTGTTTCCCTGAGTATACATGTTTATCACTTCCATGTCAGCCAAGACTTACCCGGTCCCAGCAATGCGTCAGGGCACAATCCATTTGGCTGATGCTGCTCGCGCATAAGCAGGTCTGCTCGAGGCATCCCGCTCCAGTCCATCCGCCCGAGCACCCTTTATTCACGCAGTCCAGCTGTTCCGCATTCACCTTGTCAATACATTTCTTCACGCCAGAAGGATCGACGCAGCGAGCCGGGTCGAGATGGCTGTAGGTGGCTGCCAGTGTTGGAGTGGCCATCAGAATGGTAATAAAAAAGGGAGTGACTAGTTTGTGAGACATTTTAACGAGTGTAGAAGTGTAAATGGAGGGCTTAGTGCTCAGTCAATACCTACAGTGGAGGTCGAGACTATTACATGCCTCGAAGGATTGCGACGTTTGGATCTTGAAACTCGGTATGATCCCCTGAATCTACGACGAAAGAAACCAACGCCTGCACAAAATTTGAGTCATTGGCTGAAACTCATAACAAAGCCAACAACGCAACGCGCAGACCAACCCCGCCCCATTTCCCTCTATGCCTGAAACAAGTCTTTGACCAACAAACTCGGCCATCTCCAGTTGCGGCGGGTGTCCCAGATTAAGGGGAAATCTCACCAATGAGACCTGGGCAAAGAATGAAGCAATTTAGGCTTGGAGGTAGAAGTGGAATTGACACGCGGTCGTGCAGGTCTAATCTCAGCCACGCTCGGATCTCGGGGGGGACCACGCTTCAAGGACAGACGGGACAGGGCCTGAGCTGAGTTAGAACAACTGACCAGAGCATCATGTCTGGTCGTCAAAGAGGTCTATCCATAGTGATATCTGGGACACAGCAGGTGGTTATCATTGGGTGAATGGCATTGCTCACTGTCATTGATTTTAAGTTGTCGATGACAGCTTGAAGCAGCCACCTTCGTACACGATGGAAAAGAACACATTTTAACCATAATGACAGCATCAAAACCCAATGCCGTATAACACCGTAACCTTAAGTGAGACTTCTATAGTCATAGAAGTCAAAAAGAAGAGCTTTGCGTACCAAAGGCCACCTTTCCTCAAGTCCAGAAGGAGCATTTAAGCCCTACTGGGTTGCTCACTGTCATGGCGGGTAAACAACCGTCCGTCTGTGGGGCTCGAATCGCTCGATGACGACTGAATCGAGGCTGACTGTGCTCACCACCGCCTCTCAATTCAGCAAAAGGAAGACACTGCCGTATCGGACTGCTTTGACTTCTGTAGAGGTCCTCCATTCGCAACAATGGTTGGCGTCCCAGGTCGGGGCAAGGGCTGCAGTACTTGCCGCAAGAGGAAGAAAGGCGTGCGTGGTGATCCCCTCTTCACAAAGAACGATAAGCTGACCCTTTCGACTTCCAAGTGCGACAGAGCGGTTCCAGTTTGTCGTCAATGCGCGCAAGCCGGTTTCCCTTGTGAAGGATACAGCAGGGACACCGTCTTTGTACACGCCACAGCCTCTAATTCTGAGCAACAGGCCGTCGTCTCGTCCAGTCGGATATCATCAGCCATGGCCACTCTGGCCGCTCAGAATGGAGACCACCCGCTCCGGCTCAAGGCACTTCAGACCTATAACACTGCCGTCCGGGAACTCAGTCAGGCACTCTTACGGAGAAGGCCAGATAATCTGGACAGTCTGATAGTCGCGGCACGGCTGATGGCGTCTTTCGAGGTTCGTGCCGGTGATAATAATGCAGAATTATCGACAGGCTAAGTTACTCTTCGCCACAGGTGGTGATCCACGAGTGCTGGCATGGAAGGAACACAGCCAAGGTCAACAAGCCATATTTCTCACGAGAGGCCCTCATGCCTTTATCTCAGGAGCGGCTCATCAATTATTTGTGGACGCGCGTATCATTGGTGTGCTCCAATCCCCTGACCTTGACCAAGAGGAAATACCGTACTAATTCACCCACTGCAGGCAATGATTGCGATCGGCCAGAGAAAGACGTCACCTTTCAGCACCTCGGCAGGGAAAACAGTTCCTTGGTCTCTGAAGCCAAAGCCTATTATGGACAAGTTGCAGGACATTATGCAAGACATCCCTGGCCTCTTAGAGCAGATTATGCCACTGAATCCGAGCTCCCCTAGTGTGTACCAGAATTCTCGGGATGCCGCCCTCTTTCAATGCCAAGAGGTGGAGAAAGCACTGAATTCGTGGTCTCTGGAAATCGGCCCTGACATACAAAGGTTTGACTACACCACGGTGGGCGTCCCGATGCCAGTCCCACAGACTGACACGGACTTTGCGCTCTTGCATCTTTCCATCATCTATTGGTTCATCCAATCGATGCTGTATGCTATTTGGTGCTTCGTCCCGGGGCCTGCGAATCTCACACCGATGGAGAAACTCAGACTCTCAGCATCCAAGGGCGCATATGTTATTCCCCTCATGTTTGAGCCATGCGGCGGGCTTGCAGAGAGTACTTCAGGATTAATGGCACTGAGCATATCATTACGGTACTTTGTTACCATGGGAGAGTCGAAAAAGAGAAGTGAGGAGCTGCAAACGTTGTGCGCAGTCCTTGACAGAGAGATACTGGGCACTTCGGTTGGGGCCCTTTTACGGCGCATATGTGGTGGACAAGATCTGTTCAAGTTGCCGAGGAATAATATGACCGAGCCGGAGCATCTTATTAGTTGATTTACTTGATCATATTGTTTAAATAGCTTCATATTATTTATAAATACCCCCCTACTTATATCTTGGGCAGTAATCACACGGCTCGAAGCCTCGTACGCGCCTGCTCCTTGTAACCCTATGATGCAGCGCCTACCAGCACACTGGGGGCACCCTACTAACACCGTGTTTGCCGGCACTGTACGGCCACCCAAACGGTACTTAGCCCTACTTTTTGATAGTTATTAGGTATCCTCATAACGCATCCTCAGGATCATACGGATCTCCTACAATTCTTAGACTTGGCATCTTCCAAGACTGGTCTTGTGACAGATCCTTTAACCACAGGCCTGCACCTCGAAAAATCGCCACAGCTGATGAGAGATCTTGGAAGAGGTCAAGTTGGATGCATCGAAGCACCACTATTGGCTTCTACTGATGGGATATTGATTCTACTACTCATGGTTGAATAATAGGAAAGGAAACTGGTATTCTCTATAGATTGCACCATCAGAACGCCCTTGATACACCTCTCACTCAACCATTGCCTTGACAATTTCTGCAAAGGTATTTGCTAGAATCTATATTTGCCAGCGGTCTCCGAGAGATCAAACAGTCTCGGTCACTTTCTCCGACCCGCGCATGCTTGGCCCGATGCATCTACCCGGGTGGCATCCAGCAAAAGGAGGACCGCCAATGCCACGGGGGCAAACTCGAGGCAGGCAAAGCAAACTTCGTGGACCGATAACGGACCCCATAGGCCTTCAGATGCCTCGGCCAGCCTGAAAACGGTTCGAAGGTAGACCAGCAGGGTGGCAATGGACAAGATGACAATGAAGATCCAGATACCAGCTTTCTTGATGGCTTGTCGGCCACGGACGATAAACACGGCTGTGAGGGCAATGAATACCGTCATGGCAAAGACTTGGTATGCTAACCCGGCAAGAAGCACATTGTTGGCGGGCTTTGGGTCCTTTCTTGCGGACGCACTCCGCCCGACAAGAGCGGCGCCCGTCACCTGCACCGCAGTTGCTACCGCGTCCGATGTGATGAAGAACCACAGGATGACCTTGGGCGACAGAAGCGAGTATTGACGGCCAAGACGTGGAATGAGTGCCGACAAGATGGTATAGATGCCGCGGCCATGAAGACGGGGGCGGTGACGATGAAGAAGTAGTTGATGATGTACGAGATGAGGTGGTAGGGGTCCTTCTTGGCAGAAAGATATCTCTCGATGTAGCCGATGACTTTTAAAGCGATACCGGTGGAGAAGGGAATGAACCACCAGGTGCGGTATCGAAAGGTCTGGGCGGCGTGGATGACGAGCAGGATAGAGAACCAGACGGCGGCAAAGACGGCGAGGGCGAAGGACGGGGTATATCCGTAGATGATGATCGGGTGTCCATAGGGCCATCGGGGTTAGGGAAGTTTGGGTCCACGTAGCCCTCGACCGGAGGACTGGGGAGGGTTAGCATGCTGCGGATATGCTTGTGGGTGGTGGGTTGGACTCACGCTGAGAATCATTGGAAGTCGACTGTGTCATGGTGGCGGCGGGTTGGTAAAAGAAAATTTGAAGAAGAGATGAGACCAATAGGGGATGCCAAAAGTAAGAAGCTGCTTGTGGTTGAAACAAAAGAGACGGTTATTTCAATGGCAACGCCCTACTTATACCAACAAGGCGTCAAGTCGGCATTGCTTACCCCGAGGTGAATTCAGACGGTAAAACAGACAGAGATTCGTGCAAGAAGCCATTGCGTAAGCTCGAGGGGCAGTCAACTCTCATTCGGCTCATTACAACGTTGAAACAGAGTGACGCCGATGACGATGCTCGATGCTATTGGCTAGCTTGTCCCATGAGGCGCCGAGGGGGCTGTGTGCCTGAAAGCACGCTATGCCGTCTAGGGATCGATTTTGCGCATTCTCTGCTGTGATTGGAGCATCAACATAGTCCCACTCTTTCTAATCTTGGACGACTTCGCTTGCAACACCACGAGGAGTCAGGCGTCGTTGCAGGGAGTGCGTCAGCTTCCAGTAATTGACTTGATGTGATATCACTGGGAGGTCAAAGGATCTATTTAGACTACCTAAGTAAAAAGGGAACTTTGCCCTGTGATGGAGCAGCCCCGATAAGGACGCCCATGTGGGGACAAAAGAAAGAAATGGCCGTGGATCCATGCAAAAATCAACTCTAGCAGTTGACGGCTTCGATCCGTCGACCTCCGGGTTATGAGCCCGGCGCGCTGCCACTGCGCCAAACTGCTTTTGTAGTTGAGCTTGTGAGGTTCGAGGCCAGCCATCGAGGTCCAAGACGGGATGCGTGGACCTCCAGGACACTCTCTAATGTTGTTGAAACAAAGTGCGAGAATTATAATGGCAAAACTGCTTCATATGGTAAGGCAGGCGATATCCAACAATCCATATTGTTGGGGGCACTCGGGGTTCTCAAACACACGATTCATTTTTGACCATTGACCAAGTGACCAACATAAGAACGCATAACCCCAACTCAGAGGCCGAATGGACTCAGTCAGCGATGTCACAGCAAGAGTCACTCCCAGAGCTAGAATCAGAGTCCGAAGAGGAGCTCGAGGAGGAGCTCGAAAAACTCAAAAAGTCTGAAGGATCCGACTCATTGCCCTCCTCCACGTGCGTGTCCGGCGCATTCGTCCACATGTCGAGAAGCTCCCCGAGCCTGACACGCGGCACGTCGGCCGAGTCCGTCTCTATACCCAGGAGCTCGTCCATCTCTTTGATGATCGTAACCTTTTTCTCGGCCCTTGCCCTTTTCGCGGGGATGGGGGCGGCGGGGACCAACGTTGATGACGGTGGCGGGCATCCGCGGCATTCCCGACAATCCCGGCATAAATGGCACTCCCGGCACACCCCCGGGGGCCTGGGGAACATTCCCGGGGGCTGCATGTGAGGAGGCATCACCGGGGGCCAGGCCTTCAGCTTCAGGTCCATGCCTGGGCGGAGGGTGGATGTCCACACCTCCTGGGGGATCACGGTGCCGTCCAGGTGGACGAGATCGTACCGTCCGCTTTGGATAGATTGTCGGTTGGGTTCGTTCCAGGCAAGTTTGCCAAGGATTGACTGCGTGTTCTATCCCGCGAAGCGATTAGCCGATGGCTACGACATCCAAGGAACAAGGCTGGGTTGTTCACAACTTACCTCCCAGGTACGGCAGTGCTCAAACGGCAAAAGAAGCACCCGGCCAATATCGATACGCACCGGCTCAACATCTTGCCCAAGCCTGAAGAAGAGCATGATGGAAACGTCAAGGGTCGGCGACCTGCCTCGCTGTGCCACGTCCTCGACGACCTCGATGGCAACCCACTCCTTGCTCCGGGAATTCCACTGCTTCACCTTGGTGATGGCGGCGTCGACTTGGCGGCGCACGCGCGGGTCGAGCAGCCTGTACTGCTCCAGCAGCCTAGGTCGACGCCTGAACCGGCTGCGGGACGTGAGCTTTGCAACCGCCGACTTGACGGTCTCATCGTCCATCTCGAGCTTCGTGAGCTTCTGCTTGGGCTTGCTTTCGAAGCTCACGGTGAGCTCGAGAGGACGGCCTCCAAGTCTTCCTTCTCCCAGTCCACTTGGGGTTTGCTGGGCAAGATCTGACGGATCCAGGACGGCATGATGGACTCTCGCCCCTGAGTTGAGCTTGGCTCGCCATTGGGCTTGTCCACACTGGCGTCCTTGGCGTCTTTTTCCTCCTCCTCGGTCTTTTCAGAGATTTTGTCCTCTGGGGCTTTCTCTTTGGCGCCTGTATCCGCCAGCACCTTGGGCTGTGGAGCGTCGGGTTCAAGTTCAGAAAGGAACCTTTGTATGGTGCCATTCTTTGGATCCTCGATGTCTGGTCCAACTTTCTTAGTACTCCAGGCCAATGGGGGTTTCGCTCTGAGAGGAGTCATTATTAGCGATAAACACAACCGCCGTTTAATCATTCTGCTTACGGAGCGTCAATATTGGTCTCGGTTGCCTGGCCAGGGGTGTGAGGTTCGACGGCTGTAGCCGTGCTGCAGGAAACATCGAGTTAGTATAGAGTCCATTGCACTCAGCCCTAGGCATATCCCTACCTCGTAGCCACGGACTTTGCATCGTCATCAACGGCCTTTGCAGCCTCGGAAGCCTCTTTCGCAGCTTTGAATGCCTTGGAACGGTTTTCTGCAACCTTGCGTGAATACCTTGCGCGTCGTTTGGCTACCGTCTGGGCAAGTGATCGCAGAGCCTGCTCCTCCTCAAACGAGCCCTGAGCCCGGGTAGATGGTCTGTAGTACAAAAAACTGAGCTTTTTATCTCCTACGGGGTCGAGGGGGGTGAGACTCACCGGAGCTGGTATTGAGCGATAGTGCCAAGAAGCAGAAGCAAGAAGAGGTCGGATTTGACTTGCTGAAGCTCCCTCATCAACTGCCTCATCCGGGGCTTGAGCCATGACAAGTCAAGGCCACGTCGCACCCGAGCTTGGCAATGTTGAGCGAGACGTCATTGGAGCCGTCCGTCGGCAGCTCAAGCTCCCCCTTCTCCTTTTCGTGACTCTCGGCAGCCTTGTGCAGCACGATGATGATGGCGAGGTAGATTCTCTTGCAGTGAGCTGCGAGGCGGTCGATCTCGCGCCGGCCGGCCTCCCGGAAGATGGGAGAAGCCACATCGCGGTCCTTGTCTAGGACTTCCTGGATCTGGAGGAGGCTGGATGCGGTGGAATTGACGTGGAGAATGGTAAGGAGGATGTTCTCCTTCTTCCCGGTATCCGACGATCCCTCTAGGAATGTCTGCAATGAGAGGCCGAGCTTATGCCCAAAGGCAGCAACCTGGGCAAGAGAGTCTTGAGCCATGGCCAGACGGAGGGTGGATGAACGGGGGTTGTGAATGCCACGGCGAGGAGAAAAGAAAAGGAGAAAATGGAAGAGGGAGACAGAGAACCCCGCAGCTTTTCAATCGGTCGATGCTATCCAACCCACCAATAATGGCTGCCGATGCTGGCTGCAAGTGTGCAACCCACAATGAGGCAGGTCGCCGCAATGATGGCCTTTAGCGTTGAGTCGTGAGGACCAAGGATGGCCTCTTCTGCACTTCTGCCTAGAGCGCCAGCCATTAGCGAGCTGTTCTTGTGCATTGTATCACACACCATGCGTCTCGGGGATACGCACTATGGGGTGATTGGACGGTCAAGGCTGCGCGTCGGGTGAGCGTGAGGTGTCACGGTTGGGGCCGAAACTGAACCAACGAGGGGAACTGACAGCGAGAAGAGAGATCAAGCAGGCGAGATAAGGCAACTAAACAAGGGTCTGTTGAAGCTCGAATGATTTGGGGTTTGCAAGAGGTAGGTCTTGTAGAGAGTAGCTAGGAATGGCTTCTATAGCAGCGAGACTTGTTCAGTCAATGACACTTTTGAGGACGCCACTCGGCCACATTATAAAAAAACGCAATTTCACAGTGAGAATTGCATTGCATTATAGTAAGCAGACTGCAGGGCTTCAAGAGCTTACATTGATCCTATTTGTAGTGTTAATTCCTTCTTTTTCACAGAGTTTCACGAGTAATTATGTGACGGCTATCTCAACTCTCCTCTAGTCATGTCGCACCCCCTTTCAGTGGTGGTTGACAAGGATGGTCCCGGCAAGGTTCGTTTGCTTAAGATGAAAAACAAGGACTTGAAGGCCCTGGAGGAGGGCGGTGCTCTGGAGGAAATGGCAGCACATGGACGTGAGGGAGAAGCGGACAATAGTGATGGATCAAGCGGAAAGAAGGATCCAGTTGACGATCAAGAGATAGCCGAGAAGGCCATGGACGACGACGAGGATGATCAAGTTGACCCTGAATAGCTGGTCGAGGTTCAGGTCATGGGTGATGCATACGACTTTTCATCCTTGAGAAAGGAGTACAGCATCACAACCCTCTTCAACAAGGAGAATCCCGACCGTCCCAGGCACACACTGACGGCCAAGTACAAAGTTGCCATGGACCTTTTGAACAACTATTACGACGAGGAAACAGACAATGTTGACATCTACCCACTGTGCTAGCATTGGGTTATGATGCTATGATGTGTTGAAAATGTGTTCTTTATTATAGTTGCGGCCCGGCCCTTGATGGGATTGAGCTTGAAGATAGATAGTTGACATCTACGAGAGAACCCCGGTTGCCCCATACCTTACCACCACCCGCTTTTCTTCCCTGAAGAGAAAGAAAGGAGTCAAAAGAAAGATGTCATCTTATATAAATGAGCCTGAATAGAGACGGGTTCTTTTATATCTTATGTCTTGTAGTGATAATGATTATCTACTTTCTCTAGCTATTCCTATATTCATGATTTTCTGTACCTATGTATAGCGATTAGGCCAAATCATGACGCCCTTGTACACGCTCCAGAATCTTTCAGGGGTCGTAACTATTGTATGCACAAACACGATTCACGGCTCCAGGTTTCGGTAAGCGAAGGCTGAACTTTGACATGCAGATGCTGATTGGTTACGCGTTTGAGTTTATGGGCGATGCGTGTTAAAGACACCAAATATTTGGCACCAACACGAACTATTGAACGCCATCTTGAGCCACCAATTTCATAAGCCGTGAATGACCCACTGAGGCTAATTTTAGCGGCCTGGGGCATTGAAACGGTTCGCCAAGAGGTGTCTGGCACAGCAGCTAACAGCCAAAGAGTGGCTGACTGGCTGTGTCCTTAAAGGCCCGTCCCCTCAGGGATGCTCCCTCCCGACATCTTCCACTTGGTCCTTTGTTATGCTCGCTTTGCCTTCTGGCCCAAGTCCTTCGTTATGGTTTCGCAAAAGTTGATGGCTGCACTTGCAGCCTTGTCCCTCGCCATCGGCTCCGAGGCGAGTGTGTGCAGGCCTCAGACTACCGCGGCTCTATCTTCCGTCAGCACCGCTACCGCCGCGTCCAGCAGTGCCTCCATCCGCATCTCTGAGTCTGGCTCTCCGACCGTCACCACCGAATCAACGACCGAGACAGGCTCGACTACAGTCGAGGGCACCACGTCTACCACAGTGGAAACGACAGAGGGCAATACCAGCACGTCCGACGCAGCCTCGTCCACAACTACCGAATCTCCACCAGCAACCGTCACATCAAAACTCGCCTTTAAGCGTTCGGGGATCGACCAAAGACTAGAGCTCAAGGCGAACCACAACTACCTCATGTACGCGCCCCAGTCAACCGACACCTTCATCATCCCCAGGGCGGGCGGCACCGTCTTCCTGGGGCCGGATGGCTCCAAGAAGCTCATCCTGCTCACCGGGGACCCGTTGCGTGGCGAGCTCCACTTCATGACCAACGGCGAGCCCCCCAATGAGCCCTACGCCGAGGTCACCTGCAATGTGCGCGAGGACGACACGGTCATGTGCCAGGCACCTTCGCTGCCGGGCTTCACCAGCTTCTTCCAGTGCGGTTCATTCTTCTACCTGGGCACTGAGGTCCACTGCGAGGACATGGAGGGCAACCTACGGTTGGTGCAGTGATGCTCCGCCGAGGGTGGGACGGGAAAGGTGCATAAAAGATCGGTTGTTTTGGTAGTTACGGGTACAGATTATCTTGGGCCTTTTCTTTCTAGGACACATCTTTGGGCGTATAGGTAGATATCCGGCGTCTAATTACCCCGGGCGTCATTCTTTAATCCAACGCACGTTACATCAACACACACCCGTCTGTTGATTGTGTAGAGCCACGAGACTTGCCTCATGCCAGCAATTAGAGATTATTAAAACAACCAGACGGTATGAAACACGTCTATTATCAATATGTTGAGCAATAACAGCATTGCATCAAGAGCTCCGTGTAATGCGATATTTAATCAGCTACCCAGGTATATGAGAACTTAACAGTAGACACCACAGTGGCTATCCATAGCCCGGCCTTATGGCAACAGCATAAAAACCTTGCCATCACTGAACCTTTCCCCTCGAATCAACAGGCCATATCTCCTCAACAACCCCCTTCCGATACGCGTAGTAAAAGTCATGCAGATTCACAGTCGGGTCAATATGGCTGGGGATCATCTCAACCCTGTCGCCCACCTCCAAAGCCGGAGTCCCCTCCTCCCAACTCAGCGAGCCGTGCTCGTCACCCAGGTTCTGGTGCCTGTACCTGGCGTCCTTGCACTCGGCCAGGCCGCTGTCTGTCGTCAGCGACTTGAGCCCCGTGTCGATGGTGACTTGCCGGTCGCCCTGCTTGCTGACCACGGTCGACAGGAGAGTCAGACTGTTGGAGTAATGGGTGCCGACAGCGTTGCGGTAGTCTGTGTCCATAAAGATGAAGGATCCGGGCTGCAGCTCCGTCACGCCGCGCACAGTGGCGCAGAACTCGGCGGTCCCGGTGCCGCCCGTGGTTACCACTTCCATCTTGAAGCCCTCGCCACGGAGTGCGTTCGCCGTGTCAGTCAAGATCTTCATCGACTCGAGGCACTGCCTTTTTCGGTCCTCCCGGTCATGGAGATGCTGCAAGTGCCCCTCATATCCTTGTATACCGATCAAGCGTAGATGTGGAAGCGTGCTGATGTGCTTGGCTAGATCCACAGCCGGTTGTCCAGCAGCAACACCTGTGCGGCGTAGTCCCACGTCTAGATCAACCAAGACGGAGATTGGCTCCTTGATACCAGACTCTTTCAACGCATCGTTGATTGCCGTTGCGCCGACTTCACTATCCACCACGATCCTTATCATCTTGTGCTTCCTGAACAGCTCCACAAGCCTCTTGACCTTGACTAGGCCGATAATCTCGCAAGTAATGAGAATGTCGTCGAACCCCGCAGCCGTGATGGCCTCGGCTTCAGAGACCTTGGCCACGCAGCAACCCTTGGCCCCCGCAGCGACGAGTTTGCGAGCGAGGATGGCGCTCTTGGTGGTTTTGAGGTGAGGGCGGATGCTGAGGCCGGTGGGCAGGAGGCTGTCAAAGAGCTTCTTGATGTTGGCATCCATGAGATCCAGGTCGATAATCATGGATGGCGTGTCGAGACTGTCGAGGCTATCGCCGACGCTTGGGGAGTACACGCTGGACATTGACAGGGTTTCAGTTTGGTTTGGAGTGAGTTTGAAGTTGAATTGAGTTTGAGAGCGGCATTAAAAGTGACGTAACTGGTCGGTATTAAAACGGCTCTCGGCTCTAAATCTGGTTGCCGATTCTCATGATGGACGCTTGTTTACGGTCTTGACAGTGAACCCAGTGGAGTTTGATAACTATCTACTGTAATCTGACCAGTATTTGAGGGTGGGTACAGCGTACCGAGCTTTGATAACTGGCGGTTACGAATGACTAGATAGTCGTCTGTTGCAAGCGTTGACCACATTGTCATGACGGTAGCCCGACCGAATGCATATGATGCATATTTATTGACACAAGAATTAACCAATATGACGCCTAGCGGATCAATTCGGCTTTAATCTGTGCTGCAGGAGATTGAGATGAAGGATCCGCGAATGAGGGCTTGGCTTACTCTCAAAGTTTGCGCCGTGTCTCGGGACGAACGGGCCCATAAGCCCCAACATCGCGTCAGATAGGCATCAATAGGATTGGTATTAGATATTTGCTGCAAACGGCATATATGAAACATGGAGCGTACCGAGGCCGTTAGCGATATGAAGGAAAACGATAGCTGAGAGTCTTCTCTCTTTCCCCAAAATGCCCTTTGGGAGAAGAGAAAACAGGAGTCGTTTTGCGCGTTAGCCACACCACGACGACATGGTTGCTTCCGATCCGTGGTTATTTGCCATCTACGTACAGAGTAGTAACGACGGCTTTACAGACGGCAAAAGAAATATAGTGTAACGATAACCTCTCATTCGTCTGAAACGACATTCAGGGGAAAGAGACAACAGGCCTAGTTCCAAGCGTCAAGCCACGCGCAACGCCAAGGTCTGCCTGGCTGTTTCCCCGCGACGCTTATTGGCCACTCCGGTCAACGCTGTTGGGTTGGTGGCACAGCAGAGGCAAGCAAATGTGACAAACAGGCAAAGAGGCTGGGATGATGCCCCGGCCAACGGATTGTTCCCCTATTGGCCGAAGAGGAAATCAGGCTGACAGACAGTAGGGGATGGAGGAGACAAAAAGTCATCTCCTCCCAACCAGACCGGCAAGTGTTGTTGATTTCTTGCTTTTGAACGCTTTGGAGCACTGTGGAACACCGCAACTACAGCTCGGAGTGCTTTTGCGGCTTCTGGTTGCACCGAGAAAACAGGTGAGTTTCGGGCAGCCAGAGGTTGGCGATCTCGGAGAGCTTTCAAACGATATCAGAGCTAAACCAAAATACAGAATCGGTCAGGCGACGCAATCATCACCAGAATGAGCGCCAATTTCGACGCGGCATTGGCCAAGCAGTCCAATATCAGGACCTGGATGTCAGGATGCCTCGAGGGGCCAAGAATCAGAACGCCCCTGGACATCTACATGGAGGAATCGTTGGCCCAGCGAGCCATCCTCGACCGGGAACTTCGGTCACTGATGGGGCAGGATCCCATGAGCGACGTCACTCTGACAGGAGACCGGGTTGTCCAATTCGCTGGTCGGCTCAAGGTGCTTGAGCAGGAGTTTGCATCGACCAAGGAGAGCAAGGAGCGCGCATTTGCAGCCGAAGTGGACGAGCAGAGCAAGAAGCTCCTTTCCACGCTGGCTGATATTGTCGGGGATTCGATAGTGGACCAGTGGGTGAGAGAGCGAAGGGGGAAAAGACACCGACCGAAGCGCATACACCGAGCGTCCAGCCGGGGCCTGAGCGGTCACCGGAGACACCTGCGAGCCCTGACGGCAACGCACGGGATGAGGCAGATGAGCAGCAGGGGTCTAGCCAGTCCCAGTCCCAGCCGGAGCGTGGACCTCCAAGGGACCGACAACACGACCGAGAGAGCCTCAATCGACCCCAAGAACGACAGCCCGCTTCGGACCACCAAGCAACACATCAACACCGCTCGGCGAGAAAGAGACTCGCAAGCCCATCCGGGTCGAGGACCGAACCCGAGAAGCGTGCTCGCCTCGACACAGCCGACAATGAAAGATCGGTCGACTTTGACGACATTTACCAAAACGGAGAGGCAGAGATCAAGTACACCATCGCTCGATATCCCCGCAAAGACGGCAAATGGTACATCCTAGAATGCAAAGAACACAGCCAGCACTTCACCAACGACCCCATCCTCGGAGCCGCCAAGCACCTGGCCACCCCCGTCCACGACAACCTGCCCCGAAAACACGACCTGGCCGTCCAGATTCTGGGGACGCTTGTCAGGAACTGCACGCCAGAGATGGTCAAGGAGAACAACCTCATCGCCCAGGAAGCGTTTGAGAAGGGGCTCGGCATGCCCCCGGTCATCAGACGAACAAGGCGGCCACAGTTCAACGGAGGAAGTAGTGGCGAGCCTCGTGCATCTGCACACGGCGGCCCTCACACGCGCAGCAGCCGAGTCGTGTCTGGCATGGTGAACCCAAAGCCAGGCGAGATCTACGCCGCTTATTGGTCCAGCTCGAGGAACTTTTACCCGGTCCTCATTCTCCCCTGGGGAAGCTTTGAGCCGATCGGCCTCGGCGGGTCGCTCCTGGAGACTGGTCTCCTAGCTGAGGAGATGCCGTCGTGCTACATCGTTGACGAAGACGGGGGGATGCGAACTGGGCCGAGGGCTACGAGGACGGCGGTGCTTTGGTGTCGAAGCGAAAATTTCCTGTCCTCTACTTTGACGAGGCCAAGTTTCCTGAGGAGAGTTCTGTTGGCTGGGCTCCTGTTGCAGACATGAAGCACTTTGACCCAGGGGACATGAGCATAATACTTCATGGAGACTCTGTCACCGAGTTTGTCAAGAGCCAGCAGAGCAATAACCCGGATACCATTGTTCGAGGTGAGCATATGTGGAAGATGCTTGAGTTTTGATCTGACTTTGAGTAGTAGGGGGAACGCCTGCGACTCTGAACGAGGAGCCGGATATTCTGGAGAGGGGCGAACAGCTCAATATGGAGACATTGACTGGCTCTTCTCCCAACAGAGAAGGAGTCGAGGATGACCATCAAGAGGCACAGGAAGACGTGGTCCATCGAGAGGTTTCTGCCACTCCCCCCAGGAGACACCGAGGCAACTTAGTGAACAACACAACGGGGGGCAGAGTCCAACCCAGGAGGCGGCTGAAAATGGGACTGTGAACAAAGCTCCCAACTTGGATGCTGCCAAGAACGACAGCAGCGACAAGGCCCCCAGATTGGATTCTGGAAAAGAAGCCCAACCCAGTGAGCCTGAAGCCAATGGAGAGGCGCCCGACGATCGTCCCAACGCCATGGACGATGAGTCTGAGCTCGAAAACCTCATGGACTTCCAGCCGCTTCGCGAACAGGCCAGCCCGAGCGATCTCATCACATCCGGGGACGACTTTCTACGACCAGCGACCCGGGATTCTCTCTTGGAGAGTCTCATTGAAGAGAATGTTGCGGGAGCAGCAGCGAACAACGCACTCCCTACAGTGTCGACCAGCCAGTCTCCTCCAGTAGCATCCAGGATTGCTACCCAGGAGTCTATACTCGAGGATCAAACTGCAAGAACTACTGTAATACCGGTCCCCGAGCCACGAGTACTGCCAGTTCCCGAACCCTCTAGCACCCACATCCAGGTGCCAAGGCCCGAGCATCGAACTCCTGTGGCAGTGGCTGCTCTAAACAACCAGCCAGACCCCTCGCCCCCAAACCCAGCATCTCGAGAACCCCGTCTTCGCCCATCCCGGCCTCGCTGATGCCGAACAACGATTACCTTCAGCAACTCGCAGCCCAAGCCGTCGTCTCCGCCATCCCCGAGGGCTTTCAGGTACAACGAAATCGGCCAGCGAACTCGGCCTTTACATCCACGCCGCGGGCGTTTGAGATGCGCCCGGAGCACCTCCGAGCCGAGAGTGCGTCGCATCCGGCTCGGAGGACCAGTGGCTTCTTCAACGCCGTGCTGAGTCCCCAGCCCACGTTTGTGGAGCGGAATGGCAGTGCGTCCACTCACGCGCGTTTCCCTAGATCGATGCCATAGGTGTCTGATGCCGAGCCCAAAGCCGTGGCTGGGTCTTTCTTCTTTCACTTCTACTTGACCTTGGATTAATTTTTGTAATTGGGTGGTTGATGTGTGATTTGTAGGGAAATGATTGTCAACGCTGGACTTGGTCGTAATGTGCATGTCTGAGCAGGTTGTAGGAGACAAAGCAGTTTTTTTCTCTCTACTGGGCTGATAAGCAAAATTGATTTTAATAGACTTGGAAATATCGGTTTGATCTCAAGTCACTCTGGGAACAGACCTCCATCCTCTGTACCACGCTGTCAACTCAAAGTGACACTTTGATTTCAATTTTCAACGGGCGGCTTTGACTCGCAATATTCCCGTTGGCACGCCACCGACAAACAAAGCCCCAGATCCGAGAACAACGGTCCACTTGCCTGAGTAGTAGAAGCCGGGGTCGAGGACGTGTGAATGCCCAAGAGAAATGTAGGCGAACGAAACTCAGAAATCTCTCTCTTTCGTTGATCAAAGGAGCTCCATGGAACAGTCTCCCAAAGAAAGGACTCGGCTGATTCATCATTGGCCCTGTGGCGAGCATGGTTGCTTCTTTACCTTGTGGGAGCGCTTGCATCCAAGGACTAATGATGATGGCTTGCGGGGATGCTCACCTTCCGAGACTTATTGTACCAGTTCGACCCTGATATTCCTTGGCGCACGGCTGAGATGCCTGAGGATACCGAGTTGGATTGGACAGCCGGTCGGTTTCTTCAGGCAGTACTCCCGCCAGGGGCAGAGAGGAGAAGGAATGGGGCACGAGAGGCCCACGGCCTTGATAGCTCACTGGACCCCAGTGACTAGTTTACGGAGATCAGGGGATCAAAATGCCAGTTCGTGACGTGGCCTTTGAGGTGTCTGGGGCGGAACCAAGAGGATTTGGGCAATAGCACATTGAGGATCATGATTTAGGCCGCTGGACGCCACCAGTCGTCCTATGCCGTTCAATAATGTAGACATGCCTTGGGAGACATCCTTCTGATCGTTGCAGGCTCCGACTTGCGCCTCAACGACAGATATGCAATGCAGGCTTCAACCTCTGCTGCAGGTCTATAAACGAATCAATGATAGGTAATCATCTGACTGAGCTATTCGATACAGCTCTACGCATCACAACACACCAATCGTGGTCTCCGTCGTATAGAGATCCTTCAGCTAGCCATCCTATGCCGATCTGGCACTATTCCAGATTCTATAGATAATAAAGCCCGGACCCCTCTCAAATCTCGCACGACACTGACGCGGTGGGTGTCGAAATGTCTCGGACACGAGACCCAAGAGTTGAGCAAGGTGTTTTGGCTAAGCTGAGGGTTGTGCGGCACACGAGCAATGTCTCAAACGGCAATATGCAAGTCGCTACAGATGGGGCAACCGACGTTGTATGTGGCTTATTTCTGAGAGCTGAAGCACACGCGGTGCGACAAGCCACAGCTAGACAAATGTAGCGACGTCGTGTAGAGCAGGGGTTAGAAAACACCCAAGAGGATTTCGAAAACTAGCCAGAAGGTGAATCTTCAGAACAAAACCAATCAAGTAAAAGACGTGAATTGCTACAACGTCCATCTCGCGCTTTCAGTGACGATGACACCTTCCAAACATACCAGGCGTTCTCGCCGCTTATGCATGTCTTTGAACCCGGCGATGCAGTCTCGATGATCTAGAGGTTGGTTCATCTTTAACCACACGGCACCTAGGCCGGGCCGCTCCTGTCTCAGCCAGGATTCCCCGGTGCGCTTGTCGAATCGCCTAGTGCTCACCTGAACCTCTTGTTCAGATAATCCTGGATCGCCTCATTCCGGCGGTCTATCCCACGGCCCACCCATTGCTAATGGATCAGGTTCCAGATCACCGTGGCGTTCTGATGAGGCAACCTCGAGCAAAGGGGTCGACGCCGACAGACTTTGGATGAGGGTGTTCCCCTCTCCATGAGGTGCCTCATCTATACCACCAAGGGTATAAAAGGCCAGGAATCCCGTCGGTAAAGACACTCTCATCCCTCATCATCTCACAGCTCCAACTCACACTCATACATACCCAAATCACCAACTCACCTCTTTTTGAGCTTCACCATCCCACCATGCCTTCCAACGACCCCGTCTACCGCTTCAAGGCCATTCTCCAGACCGAGAGCGTTGGCACCTATGTCAACCTGTGCGGTGGAGGTGGCAATGACCCTGCCATCATCGGCTAGTGAGTTGCTCTCTCCTTGCCTCTTGGCGGCCAAGGCCAACCAGAACCAGCACTGGGAGTTTTACTTTGTCCCAGGCTTCGAGACCCGGGTCGTCGTGAAGAACACCCGCACCAAGGACGTCCTGTTCGCCGACGGTAAGTGTCAACGAGCAAAGAACTTGGGGCTTAATGCTGACTGCGAGCGTGGATAGCCCTCAGAGGTAGGGTCAAGTGCGCCAAGCACGACGTCTGGGACGCTGCTGCCCAGTGGTACCTCGAGGGGGGCCCGTCGAGGGCCCCGACAATGGCGCCGTCATCAGGTGAGGCAGACAATGACCTTTTTCGAGATATGCACCTGGACCTCCAGGGCAACGACAAGGCCAACAGCACGCCCTTCATTGTCTGGCCTGGTCACGGAGGCCAGAACCAGTCATTCAAGGTCCTCAGACTATGAGTCAGTTGAAGAATGGTGACGTCAATGTGTGATAGTTAGCTGTTCCCTGTGGGAATGGTTGTAGGTACAGAAAATTGAAAGTTGATATCCTCATGGCACATCCGAAGGATGGATCAAGGTTTCCCAATATTAGAATACAGTTTTTTTCGAGATTGTGAGGCTATTATGCCCAAAGCCTTTCCAGTCAATACCATTGCAAATAGACCTTCTATATGCGTCAAGCCCGGCCCTTCCCTTAGTGAACCTTGATTTATAGGAGTATATATAGAGGCCGACCTGCGTTCCATTTCTCACTTCCACATCTCTCTTCATCATCAAAAAGACCACAAAAAAAGCCCCCCCACACACACACACTCACACGCAATGTCTACAGCAGTGCGCAGGTGCGTATACCCCTCAACAACGCGGGGCGTGACCGCCAACTGTCAATGCCCCTTTCAAGCTTGAGCCGTGATCCATGAGTTTCAGCCCATCAATTCGAGTTTATTAGCAATAGACGTCATGTATATCGCTGCTGTACTACCATCACATTGCCAATCGGATCACATATCAAGATCGGGAAGTGTTCCCGAACCCCTCCCGAAAGCACAAGTCGACGACCGCTTCCCCTCTCTCCACTATCACCTCGTCTACTCTGCCTTGATGCCCTTTTCCAGAATCTGTGTTGTCTCTTCTTTGCTGTCTCGCACGTCCCTTCACCATGTCCGCCGCCAGTAACCCAGTCCTCAAACAGCCCGTGAAGCTGGCCTCCGTCCAGCTCATGCAGCTTGTTGAAGGCGCAGACAAAGCCGCGACGCTCAAAAGTGCAGCCGCCCGGGTCGCCAAGGCTGCCGCCTCTGGCTCCAGAATTATCGTTCTACCGAGTTCTTCAACTCTCCTTTTGGCAGCCAGTACCTCCCCGAGTTTGCAGAGACACTTCTACCATCACCGCCCAAGCGAGAGGAGGCTCCAACGTTCTACGCCCTCTCGGCTATGGCTGCCGAGAACAAGGTCTATCTCATCGGCGGCTCTATTCCAGAATTCAATCCTCAGGCAAAGAAGCACTACAACACGAGCTTGGTCTTTGGCCCTGATGGTAACTTGCTGGCGACGTATCGCAAGGCGCACCTCTTCGACGTGGACATTCCAGGAAGGGTAACCTACTATGAATCAGAGTATCTCGACTCTGGTAACAAACTCGGTCTGATCGACCTTCCCGATTATGGCAAGATTGCCATTGCCATCTGCTATGATATCCGGTTCCCAGAGCTCGCAACTATCGCAGCCCGCAAAGGCGCCTTTGCTCTCGTCTATCTCAGCGCGTTTCTCATTGCCACTGGGTCTATCCACTGGCGTCTTTTAGCCCAGGCCCGAGCCTTGGATAACCAACTCTATGTCGTCCTATGTGGGCCCGCCCGAGACTCGAGGGCTACTCTTGTCGCCTGGGGTCACAGCTTGGTGGTGGACCCGATGGCACAGGTTGTTGTGGAAGCAGAGGAGAAGGAGACTATTGTTGGGTGGGAGCTGGACCCGGACAAGATTATCGGTACGAGGAAGAGCATCCCAGTGAGTGTGCAGCGACGATTCGATATATATCCGGATGTGAGCACGGGCAAGATTCAGCTGGAGGACCCAGAGCTATCAGAGCCATGACAGAACGGCTGTCTTGCAGTGGAAGAGTAGCGTATATTGGGTTAGTCAACGGCACGAGAGATTAGCTATGGCTACTTCCTTAGACACGCAAGGCAAAGAAACGGCATGGTTGGAGTCATTATTGCTCGATGATAGATGGTGGTTACTCTTCAACATTCGAGGACTCCAACTCAATCTCATTCCAAGTCCGCTTAGAGCTCTGGTTACTAACAATAACATTACAACTCGTCTGCAATACTCTTGATAATCTCCTCAAGATTCTCCTGCTCCAAGCCCAAAAGCCCATTCGCGCTCTTCTCAGGCGTGAGCGCATGTCCCGCCCCGTCAGCAAACAGAAACTGCTGAATATACTCGCCAAAAGCGCTGTAATCATGTCTCGCAAGCTTCTCGTCGCCAATCTTCTCCAGCTCGGCGCCGCTGACGCTCGAGGTTTCAAACTTGGCCCCAGTCACCTTTTCGGCGATGCGCAGAACCTCATTCTGCGTGGTCACCACGCCGGCAATGTCGAGGTACTTGTTCGCGGTTTCGTCTGGCCTCTTGAGGACGGCGGCTACGGCTTTTCCGATGAAGGGTAGTGTGCTGGTCGAGTAGGGCTCGTTGCCAGAGTCGACGATTGTGCCCTTGTGGTTCTTGAGGTCTGCAAAGCTTCTTCCGCTTCTGAGGCTCTAAACGCTCTGTTAGTTGCTGCCTCTCATATCAGAAAATGAGGAAGCTTACCCAGTCAAGAAATAGTCCGTTGGAGATTCCAGTCCATGAGAACCAGTCATGCTTCTCGGCAAGTTCAATCAGGTAATCCGTGTTGCGAACCTTTGGCGCAAGGAGGCCGCCAATCTTGGTATCACGGTACTCGCGAGATGGGATCCCAAACTCGGAGGGGATGAATCTCGGCACCTTGGCGGCGATGACGGCGTCGATGATGATCTTTTGGTTTCCAGATGCTGCTGTTGCCGTAGTAGAGGCGACTGCATGCTGGCCGGTGATTGCGTCCTTGACCGAGTCGACAGAGGTGATGTCGACCTTCTTGACTGTGACACTGTCGGGAAATGTCGCAGTGGACTCGTTTCTGGTGATGGCTGTGACGTCGAAGCCGTCGTTGAGGAGAGCCTGGACGACCTTGGTGCCGAGAGTGCCCGAGGCCTGACGGGTTAGAATGCCCAGTCTGCAAGTGTTGATGAAGAGTGTGTTGACTTACCCCGACAACTGCGACCTTTTGGGTAGCCATGGTGGTTATGAACTGGTAAACGGTCGGGAGAAATTCAAGTGGTTTAAGATGAGATTGTTGTTTATCACTGTTGAAAGCCCCGAGACACCTGGCATACTTATGTCTTTTCCCCCCCCTTCAGGTCATGGCATCATTCGAGCATGAGAGGACGCAACCTCATTGAACCATCACAATCCACTTATCGTTGAATGATATCTCCACTGCCGCATGATGCCATAGCTGCATATAATTTCACAAATCGGAGGGCCGAATCAGCATCAGATAATGCCAACCCTCTTATTCCAGGCCCGATTGATGTGATCAGCCTGGACAGGTGCCTCAAGCAGTACCGAGGGGGTGCCATAGCTATGCTGTTAATAACAGATTGATGACTATCATTCAAGACTGATTCAACAGCCACACGACGTAGAACGCAAGAATACTAGAACACAGAAATACGAGAAAGAACCGCTTCACGACATAGGCTCCATCTGGTTGAGGTTCAACTCCATCCCAACAGCCGACTGTAACCACGTATTCCAATCAACGTCGTCAACTTCCATGGGCACATCCATCTCTGCAAAGGATGTTGAAACACCGTCAGTGTTTGTCCACAGCCAAGACGAGTCTGGAGCGCCCATCATCTGTCCATCGGTTCCGGTCTGAAACTCCATGTTCGAATTCGGGGGCATATCCGAGGACACGACTAAAGGTCCCTGTTGCCGTCTCGCAGATACAGCCTCGATGCTGGGAGACGCAAGGTTATCTTGTGCAGCATGGACGCTCGGTACCTCAAAGCCAACGCCACCGGCCAAAGAGCCCTGATGCTGGCTACTGGCACCTACCGAAGCAGTAACAAGTCCTTTCCAGTACTCGAGGAGCGACTTTTGGTCATTTCCAGTAGAAAACGGCCCCAAGCTTGCAGGCACGGGTACATTGCAGTCGCGTTGTTCCAGCACCTCGACAGGCACCGCATTAGCCCGTATCTCACCAAGCTCCATCTCCCGCTGCTTCCTTGCCTTGGCCATCAGCTTCCTCAATGGCACCCAGACTCTCGAGTGTTTGGACATGTTGTGCTGTGATGGGATCAACCAGCTACTGTGCAGATCAACCCATGCCCTCTCGATGACTGGCGACCACTTCCGGCGGCAAATCTCAATCAAGAGATAGACGATGGCGTACCAGTGCGTATAAGTCTGATAGACCCAACGCCATTGACGACACTTTTGCTCTGCGTTTAGAGCGTGGTTGTACTCTGCAACTTCTATCGCCGCCACGAGCAGCTTATCCCGAACCTCTTGAGAGAAGCGCTCATCCGGCGACGCAAACAGAGCGGGGAGGTAGATGAGGAGGATCAACTTTGATCGGAGCAGGCGCAGACACGTGAGGCCAACCCAGTGTAGAATATCGCCTCGCTGGGTCGAGAACTGAAAGTAGCCGTGCTCGACCTTGTCGCAGACTTGGTCCAGCAGGCGCACCTGCTCGTCGATGATGGTAGTGGCCATGATTTTCTTGGAGACGTCGGCTAACTCGAGCATTGCAAGCGCAAACGACATGTCAGAAACAGTCTCTCGCGCTGGAGGCATCTCCTTGGTGTCGGGATCAAGATCCTCGTCGTTGATGTTGAGGGGCAACTTGGTGTCAAAGCTATCCCTAGATATCGTGAATTCGGTTCCTTGGTCTTCGGATGCGCGAACATCAATGACACACACCATCCACCACAGCCTCCGTCGCTGTTCCACTTCAAAGGGAGTCAGATGCGGAAACCTCGATCCGTCTCGATGAAGACCAATAGCCTGAGCCATCCGAATCAACAGCCCGGTCATCATCCACACATATCTCGGGCTATCGTGGCGCCGCACGAGCATGAGAAAGATGGCAAACGCCTGGGCAAGCACGATATTGGGATCACTGAGGAAATCTGCCTCGGCCAATGCGTGTTCCAGACCCAGCCGGTATCTCAGGTTGAGCTCTGCCTTTGAAGAGCCAAAGTTGGTCATCACGTCATCTTCCTCCATGGATGTCACGGCGGCGTAGTAGATGGAAAACATGAGGGCTTCGTTGGTGGGTGAGAGGCTGGTGCCTGAGCTGCGGGTCTCGCGTATCATTTTCCTGATGGTGGGCATGTGAAGGATGCGTGCGACAATGTTGACGTTTTCGGAAAAGATGTCGAGCAGGAAGGGGATTTGGGATGGAAGCGGACGCAGGTCACCGATGTCGGGGGCAGCTCCTGTCAGGTTGTGTCGGAATAAGAATGCGTGTCGTTCTGAAGGCGCCCTCTCCAGTTCCCGCGTGGAGGGTGCAGTTGAAGGAAGGTCCTCATCTGAAGATCCGTCGTCGTCCTGTCCGTCAAGCGGTCCTTGAGTATCCATCTTCAAGCCGTCGAGCTCGTCACTTATACGAGACCAGAAGCCACTGGCAACATATCTCGCCCTGCTTCCATCTTGTAGAACCATCCTCCCAAAGTACTTTTGCACGTCCGAAGCGGTCGAGGTAGGACTCGCGCCATCTCGCCTCCCTTCAGACGGAGAACTACCGTGAGCCGAGCCACTCCCAGCCGGGCTCGCGCCAGCACTCGCCTGCTCAAGCTGTCCTCTTAGCTCCTTGACGAGATCCTCCAAGTTCCTCAGCCGCTCCATGACCTGCTCGTCCGCCTGTTCCGGCCCACGAGACCCGTCGGCGACGCGCTCAAGCCGACGCGCCCACCGCGGCGGACGGTCATTCGACGGGACGACGCAGGGGATATTGGCCCGGCGGCAGTTGGAGCATGGCGAGAGCTTGTCGCATCGGACCTTGCGGCTGCGGCAGACGACGCAGCTGCGGAGCTTGGCGGTCCTCGCGGGGACGGCCGAGCTCGCGTTTTTCTCGGCCGCCGAAGCCGAGGCGGACGCGAGATGGTTTGGAGGCGGCTGGGCCGATGACATGTCGCGTCGGGTACGGGGTCAGGATTGGGTTGCCTGCTACGTCCTAGATTCCGTGATGTGTCAGACTGGTCTGTCTTGTCTTCGAGTTGAGGGCCTGGCTTGCTGTCATGTTGAGCGGATTGTGGTATCGCGACCGAGTATCTGACTTGAACATGAGCTACTTCTAAAGTGTCGCATATTGCCACAGTCACAAAGTCTACTGAGCTTTCACGGTCGTTTCTTGCGCTCGGATTCTTTAAATTAGTATTTCACACGCTTCAAGACAGCGTAGTAAGATATTATCAACGTCTTTACCAAGATATCGACAATTCAACCCAACGCTAAAAGTACTCCTGATGCAGCTTGGTAGGGAGGAGACCCCAATTAGCGTGATCACGCCCCGCACCCAGGCTGGCGTCATTGCGTGTTCCGGGTAGGCAGCTCTTGTTGCTTGGGATAGAACTGATGGCATCTGGATGGGAAACAATTGATGTGTATATACGTGGATTAGAATAGATAACATTAATCAAGATAATTGACGATCTATATATCACAATGCACCCAAATCCATTCATCCGTAACCTTTCCCTCAAGCAGCAGCCATTCTCCACACCTGTGGCACTCAATTCGTGATGGTTGCAATCTTGCCCAAATACTGGGCCTCCCTCTTCAACAGCAGATTCTCGGCAATCCACCTCCCGCAATCCTCTCTCGAAATGGTGTAACCAATGGCATCAGACTCGCGCCCCGTCTTTGGGTCCTCAATGCCAACACGAATGGCCTTTTCCGTTTCGCCATCAGTCAACAAACTCGCCCGCACAATGGCAAAGTCTTCGCCGCTCTCGGCCAGCTTATCCTCCATGATTCTCTTGTCTTTGTGCGGGACCTTGAGCAGGACGTGATACAGCGGGATCATCAAGATGGGAATATCCCGACCGAAGCGAGACATTCCGGTGGTGCTGCACACCACGATCAGGGGCCTTCCCGTGGCCCCCTGCGACCGGAGCTGCGCCAGAGCATCGAGAAGAACAGCCATGCCCTGGCGGCAGACATTCGGGTCGTCAATGCTCAGCTTGCTCAGGACCGGCTTGCCGCCAATGGTGGAGACAATCTCATCGACCAGGCTGCCATCCTCCTTCTTGAGGAGCTGGCACACGGCGTCGAGGTCGTGGGCGTTGCCCTGCAGGATGCGCAGTCGCGGATTTGACTCTGCGGGGAGGATGGCGGAGAGTTTGGAGGGCGTCCGGCAAAGAGCGACGGCTTGATGGCCTGCAGCGAGCGTGTGCTTGAGCGCTGAGAGGCCCACGCCGGTGCTGGCGCCAAGGAATGCGACGGTCTTGGTCATTTTGGTAGAAGAGGTGTGATTGATGATGTTTTGGCTGGAAGACTGATGGCTTTGTGTCAAGATGAGAGTGGCCAGATTGATTCATTTCCGCTGGAATTGGGTTTCTTTATATCGTCCATTCCCTCGATTTGTTCTTGCACCAGGGGCCGAGAGTTGACCGAGCACGCATGAGGGTTGCGCGAGCTTTGTCTCATCACGTGAACCCCTCGCCCGTTTCTCGCTTTACTGTGTGTTCACTGTGTGTCCCGAGGCCGAGGAAAGACGGATATCTGGTATATGGGCCATCGATGAAGAATTAGAGCCTGGAACTGTTGATGAATTTTATATTATATCTGAACTCTAGAAAAAGCTACCAAAAACTCATTTACTGCTCATTCTCCGACCTCAACTGCGTGCCCATCGACCAGCAATCCCGCCCCGCACAGTGCAGACTCACAATGACACGCACCGTCACAGTCAACGCCCACGTAGAGATCTCGGCGCCACCAGATGTTGTCCGTTCAGTCGTGCGTATAATCAGAAGCGTGCTAAAAATAAAAACATCTAACATGCTGTCACACTAGTTCCTCGCCTTTGACCGATATGAGCAATGGCAGCAAGGATGGGATATTCGCCCTGCCGGTTCAAGCAAGAAGCCCTTAGAATTGGAGCCTGGAGACAAGATCAGAGTATCTATGCACGGAATGGTATTCAACCCGGCCGTGACAGTGAGTTTCCAGCTTGCCTTCGCTCGTGGGCATCGACTGATCAGTACAAGGCAAATGACCCCGAATGCTTTACATGGGAAGGTTCAATACCATGGATCGTCAAGGGTAAACATTACTTCTCTTTCTCCCCGAGTAAGGAAAGCCCGGGAGGCACTACTTTCACCCAGGGAGAGGATTACTCGGGAGGGTTTGTTACGGTGCTTGGGTCTTGGATCAAGACGGATCAGCCGAACGAGAGTTGGAATACCTTTAACGAGGCATTGAAGAAGGAAGCAGAGAGACGAGTCCATCATGAGTCATGACGTGTGGAAGGAGATGGTTAAATGATATTAAGTTTGCGGCCATGCGTGTAAAGAAAACCGTATGGCATGGCATATACGGTAGCTGTTGCTTGGCTGCTGCACGTCCAAAAATAGATCAGCCAAAAGATGGACGAGAGCAGCAAAGGGCAGATGCCTCTCAGCACTGAGAACTCTTGGAAGTATCATCAAATCACATGTAGACGGAGGTCGCGAAGCAATCTGGACCATGGAGCTGAGGTGAGGTTGACCTGTTACAGGGACATGCCCCGCCGGGACTGATGCGCTGCGCTGCGCTAGCGCTGACGATGCCCTCTGACGTGGAGGGATTGTTCGATGCCTGCAGCCTGCGAAGCATCGTCCTGTAGCTTTTATTAGGCATCTTTGAGGCCTGTTGCTCCTGTGCTCGTACCCCGTATCCTTTTATAAACCTAGGACTTGGGTCGCGTGACTTGGGTTTCATCCCTCGACTACCTCTACCTACCTACTCCATAGATCCAGGCTTGCCCATCGTCGTCGACCTTCATCTTTATCCATCGACCAGCAGCACAGTCTGTACAATGAAGCTCAACGACCTGCCCACCGAAATAGTAGCCCGAATTGTTGATTTCCTCGCCCCACCTCACAGGGACCAGAGCCGTCGCGACCTATGCCGTGCCCGCCTTGTGTGCCGCCAGTGGAACGTCCTGCTAACAAAGGCGCTGTTCAGGCACCTGACGCTGTACCATAGCCTCGAGACCGCGGGCCAAGACTTTCAATCCTGGAAGAACCTCCTCAATCTCGAGGCCGTCCGTGACGCCGCGCACACCGTAACCATCGAGACGTGCCCGGCAGGCGACCTGGTCCACGGCCGTGACCCCACGACGTGGCACGACTGGGAGGAAAAGGGAGAATGGCCTGCCTTCACCTCGGCCATTGACGCCATCGCCGGACTTGAGCATATCCAGGCCATCAGCGTTCGCTTCTCCGAGCACTGTCTCGGCAACAACATCAACTGGCGCAGCACCAGAGACCGCGAGCTGCAGTCGACTCGCGAACACACGCTGAGGAGCATCCTCAACGCTGTGCAGCAGCGCAGAGCCCGCACTGGCCCTTTCGAAATGAGCACCATCCGGGAGCTGGCGCTGGAGAACCTGCAGAACCGCGCTCTGCCGCTTTCCATGTCCAAGGGCCTCTTCAAGGATGTCAACCGTCTGCACATCATGTTTTGCGTCGAACAAACCCGCGCCGCCTACGCCTGGGACACATCCCACACGGAGCGTCGTGACTATGAGCCGCACCTGCAAAAGATGCTCCTCCCCTCTGTCGCCCACCAGCTGGTCGAGCTCACACTCGCATCCCAGGACCGCTGGGGGGTCATGCCGGGCGAGTTTGACGGCCACGGCCTCTTCTTTCCACGTCTCAGGACGCTGACGCTCGGCGAGTACGTCATCGGCCACCACCGCCAGTTTGACTGGGTCCTTGCCCAAAAGGCGCTGACCCGTCTGCGGCTGAACCGCTGCTTCATCGTGTCGCACATGCACGTCGAGGAGGCTGAGATTGAAGCCTGGGGTATCGACACGGACGACTGGGAGCAGGTGTCGAGCGAGCCATACTTTGGCTGGGATGAACATCAAATGTACCTCTTCCACGGGACGTGGGAGACGGTGTTTGACCATATCCGCGAGAGTCTCGGCGAGTTGCAGGAGTTCAGCCTTAGCTGGGACAAGCCGACCGACTTTTTCCGCCGGCTGGACGTCTTCAAGGTCCCTGAGCTGTCACCGGAGCGTTACATCACCTTTGACATCACAAAGAAGCCCAGTCCTTGGATCAGCCCCAGGGATTTTGGCTGGTATCCTTACCGCGATGACGAGGATGCGACGAGGCCTGTGAACCAGGCTCGGGTGACGGAGGAGCGAGATAGAAGGGCGTTTGAGGCCTTGATTTCGGCGACACATGAGCAACGATAGGCGGACGGACGAGTTTTGGTAAGAATGTGCAGCTACAAGGGGCGTTTTGGGTACGGCGTTTTTTGCTTTCCTATCCCGTGGTATTATACGTGCCGACAATATGAGAAGATGATCAAAGAGTAACCTTTTCTGAGTATAGTAAATAGAAAAGCAGGCAGAGTTTACCTGGTCAGGTATTGGCATTCTTCCCTTCTCTCCTCAGAGCCCCCAGCCGATTCCTTCGTTCGAAGGTGGACTATTCCTCCACACCCAAAAACCTTGTGATGTTTCTGACAGCCTGATTATCACCCTCCACGCTACCAGCAAGCTCCTCATCTACCCACCCTTCGGTCCACCCGCCGGCAAAGTCGATGAGCCAGGCATTGTTCTCCTAATCGATGACGACGTTAGACGCTTTGCCATCGCCCCAAACCACCCCAAGCTCATGCAAATGGTCTGCCGTCTCGCGTATTTGACCAGACCATTTCTTCTTCAGCTCCTTTGGCACTGTTGAGATATCCATATCCCGTAGAGTGCTGCCGTAGGAACTAGGTAGAGCCCAGTCGCGTACCAGACCCATGATATCTTCCGAATCCGCAAATATGATGTACCCTTGAAGGCGAGGGACGCGAATATCCACAGCAGGGTCGCTGCAAGTATTCCATATTTTTTGCATGGCGACCAGCTCACGTTCAAGGCTTGAGTTTTCGAGCCCTTCGCTGTGAGCCTTACAGAGCATGGTTTGGGACCCACCAGGACGAGCCTTGCATACTGTGCCGTAACCACTCACAAGAACTTCCTGGACATGGATGTCTCTAGACGAGTATCGGGGTATCGTTTCCACGGCCTGAAATTCCGTCATGACAGCGGGGTTCGGCCCAGAATTGGGAACCGAAACCGCCTCTTCTGGATCGATAGGGAAGATGGACGCCTTTCCATCGATGGTCTGGAGACGGTAGTCGAGAGTCTTGGGGTATAGAAGTGAGTGCAAATCTTTGCTGGGCACGGTGGTGTTCGAGGGTGGAATTTGTGAGAAAGGGATCCGACCAACACCAAGGATGGCATCGTAGACTTGGTCGATAATGACGTTGTATTCGTCATTGCCCGCAAGAATGGCCTTGTTCAGGAGGCAGATCATCCGATCCTCGAGGTTCTCTTGGCCTCTGGTTCGATCGGGGCTTTGGAAGAGCGACAAAGTGATGCGCTTGCCGTTATACTCAAAGGTGACGTCGGCTGATTTCTCATCTCCGCCATTCATGCTCACGATTTCCACTTCGATACTCTCCTCTTGGTCGTCCATGATATTCATGATGGGAAAATGGCTTGGCGAACGTGGCAGCGGCCAAGTTGGTTGCCTACGGACTGATCCGCCAACTAAACCGTCTTGGAATTATCGGCCCAACGAACAGCCGGGATTCTTCGGATCAATACTGATCCGACTCAATGGCATGTCCTATTAGAGACCTGATAATCATTGAGTTTCAATACTATTATCGTGTTGGATTTTGTGTGTGAGATTGGGGCAGGGAGGCGTAATCGCCATCTACATCAGTCTATCATGATAACCAACCATTGCTCGATTGTGTATAACAAACGCCAGTATTCTCATTGATTGAGCCCTGGAGGTGTAGTATAGAAGTAATGTTGGCTGGGTTTATAAATCTACTGTGCCTTTTCTGTCGCATGTTCAACTGATTCATCATGAAGGCCATGTTTCCGTCACCTCACCCCAACGGGCATTCCATGATACATGATGGACTTCTCGTGTTTTCATTCTTTGAGTACCTATTGACTAATTAATCTTAGGCCATCCTTTGATCCATCCTTCGGATGTGCTATGGGGATAATAACTTTCAATCTTGGGCCATCATTGTCCCCGATCAGGATTTATATCTGTAGCATGCGCCTTTGTCTTCAGCCCAGGTGGCTTCAAACCGGCCCTGCTTCTCACTGTCAAAGATTGTTACAATAGGGTCAAAGAAATATTAACAAGCCACGAAACAAGTAATTATAGTATTATCGTAGAAATGAAAGGCTGACCAAGATGGCTAATGTTCCTCTATGGGTTCCCTAGCCCTGCCCTCTTTGGCAAGCTGCGCTATCAGTATCTTTACCCATTATCTGACCCAGGAACTCGGAATTACTGCATATTAGATGGCCTTCCTCACTAGCAGTAAAGCCCCCTCCATATCACCATGGATCAGCCCGTCCTCTACGCCTGAGTCCTCAAGGATCTTCTCAAACTTCCTCCTCATTATCCGCAACACATCCTGCTCGGTGCCAACCGCTTCTGGATGCGCTTCCCGCCATCTAGTAACCGGGCTGGCGGTCCCGAGCATCAACTCGATCAACGCTGGAGGGAGAGGCTGCTTCTTAGCAAAGAAGCCGTCAGATGGAGAGACTGGACCCGTGTTCCATTCTAGCCGCTGAAACGACGACTCGTCAAACTCGGGCACGGGGGTTGGCGAAGTCCAGGGCAAGGGGAGGCGGCGATACAGGTCGCGGGTCAAGAGGTTGCCTGGTAGTAGGTAGCCCTCTAGCTGCTCATCGAGTTCCTCGACGACGGCCTGCAGGGCCTCGTGGCCGGCCATGGACTTGTCGACACGGAGACCCCCGCCCGTCCAGAATGCCACTGTGCCACCAGGCTTGAGAACCTTGGCTGCCCGCTCCCAGAAACGGGGCATGTCGAACCAGTGGGCGCACGTGGCAGCCGTGATGACATCGACGCTCTCCTCCGGGATGGGTGTCTCAAGGTCAGAGCCGAGAGTCTCTGCCGACGAGACCTCGAACCGTATATCTTCCTCTGGAGCGCTGGGCGAGCGGGCGGTGCTGATCATGCCCTCTGAAGGGTCGAGGCCGATGGCGGATTTGAAGTTGCAAAGATGTTTGAGGTGTGAATATCGAGGCGAGTGTGGTGCTTACTTTAATAGAGGAGAGTCTTGGGCGGGGCTGGATTCCGCGAGGCCTCCCCGTTGGTGGTGCCGTCGGATATTGGCCTTCAGTCCGGCTCCGACATTCCAAGCGAGGGTGTTTCATTGTTTCAGGGCCGAGATGGCTCCACTGACATTGTCCGATTAGTTGCCTTGAACTGTCAGCCTGCCGTGCATCCGAAATCCGGCCCCGCGGAGTCCGGGCTGAAAATGAGATCAATGCCGCTGAACTGTGACGGGGAAACGTAAGCTTGTCCGTAAATCGGCCAATGACGCCATGAACTATTTCAACTTCTAGAAGAATTAGATATTTGCCCAGAGAGGGTATATGTCGTATTTTCCAGTTGCAGTAGACCACATTATGTTGAAAGTGTGCACTCAAGTATAGTTCAGTTCCATATTAAGGAAATTCCCCTTTCAAGACCTCCAGATGCGGCATCAGGACATGACGATAAAAGTCAGTGGAAACCAAGTCCTCCACTCGCCGAGGCAGTGGGACATGCATACGCCAACGCGCTGCGGATCGGAATGTTCTTGTCAGAGATGCCAGGCGATGCGGCCGTTACCCACGCCAGATTCACTTCTCGAGGAAACAGCAGGCAATACGTTGATCCCCCGTGATGAAACATGCCCAGCTCCTCTCCCTTGGCGACACTCTGTGGTACTTCCGGCTGGAACTTATCCAGGATCTCGCACGTCGACACATCAGCCATCCCGATGAAGAGGACGCCAACAACCCCAACTGGACCTTCTGTGTCGATAAAGAACATGGCTCGTGTTGCCACGTGGGAAATGTAGCCTTGGGCTCGATCAGGACCAGCCTTATCAGGACCGTCGGGATTTGCAAAGCCGTCAAAGGTCGGCTCTGAAAAGTATGTCCCATCAATGACCTCGGCGTGGATGACCTTTCCTGCAACCGGGGAACTCCAGCGATGGTAGGCTGTGGCGCTCAGAAACGCCTGAAACACCGTGCCGCCGACGAATTGGCCTGCGTCCGGGTGGTGGTTTAGCATTTCGATGATAGAGTACGGCTGCCCCTTGAGCCAGAAGGTGTCGTAGTCTTTGACGTTGGCCTGGAGGGCGTATGGTTTTGATTCGCACGCGTTGATGATCCAGTTCGGGTCATCGGGGAATGATACCGGCCGCAGTTTGTCCATGTCCCTGAATTTCCTCACAAAAAAGTCGTCCCAGCACTGGAAGCCCCAGTGTACAGGATCGCCGACGGGGTCGCACTCAAAGATTTGGTGGAACGGCAGTGGCTCTTGGCCGTCGATATTTGTCTCTCCTTCAATGGTGACCAGCACCTTGTCGCCTAGCCATCCATCCGGGCCGGTGGTGAGGACGTATTGCGACTTGTTGGTCTTGAGGACGTTGTCCCGCCATGTGTCGAGGATGACCTTGAGCTTGGCATTGACCTCGGCCCTGAGGAAGAAGGCGTACCCGCTGCGGGTCGCCATGGGCCAGTCGAGGACCGCGTTGAATGGGAATCCGACGATGCCCAGGCCGTGCTCCGACATGCTCCAGCTGGGTGCAATCTCTGTCATGATAATGGAGAAGAGATGGAGCATGTGCTTGTAGTCCCTGATCTGCCTGTGTCCAGCGGGGTCCCTGAGGTAAGGCTGTTTGCTTGGAACTTCATCAAACATGGCCGAGGCAAGCATCCGGAGCTCCGGAGTGCTCTCGATGAGGTCACTGAGGTCTTGGATAGGCTGAGGCCATGATGGGTTCTCGGGGAGGCGATATCGCCCATCCACAGCCGTGACGAATTGTCGAACCCAGCTCGCAAACACCTTGGAGTCGTTCCCAGGGACTGATCTTCCAAAGTTCAGAGGGTGGCGTCTGCGGTACGGCACAGGGGCGTGAGAGGCCGCATGTGTGGTGGTCAAGGACAGCCTCGAGTGAAGATCGAGCTTCATCTTGATTCAGTAAGGAAAGGATGTGGTATGCACAATGAAACAATAGGCTGAAAAGAAGAAGCGAGTAGACTATTTAAGCTACTCGACACCATCATCTACCGCTGCTTCGAGCTGGGCATCAACGCAGCCCGGGTCCGCCAGCACGTCACATGCGGGTTACTGTACCAGGTGAGCCGCCAGTCTCTGAGGGAGTTACGTACGCCACTGTGTAAGAGTATGCAGGCCGTGGAGGATCGTTGGCTCGGCTTTCCGTGCCTGTGAGACATCGGGCCGCGGGAGATGACAGGTACGGCAAACCCAAAACCGAAGGCGAGGTTTGAGGCGGAAAGACAAGAGCTTGAGAGATGGTGGATCTATGAGGTGAGATGACTAGCAGCAGTAGTCAATGCAAGGGGTAATGCTTGTTCTAGTGTCGAGAGTCGCTTGCTCACCTGAAGACCCCCAACTCCTGAATCCTTCTTTGTGCCTGTCTATACGAGCAATTGACTCCGACGTGACGTGTACAAGAGGCAATATTGTCTCCTGTACCTATGCGCGAAATAAGTGAGACATGATATCCACAACGGGAAGGCCCTGCAGCTCCAGCTGAGGCGGCACGGGACGGCTCAGGGCATCGGGGGTTTGTCGTCGAGGCGATTGGAGGGTAGATTCAAGCGTAAGCCCGAGGACTGCGTATTAACAATACTGTGAAACAGGTACTAGTGATCTTGGCATCTTTGGTGCTCCTGGCAGGCAAGCTCCTCATAAGCCTGTGCCCTCGAGTGAAGCCGTCACCACTTGCAGTCTAATGCACCCTCCCCGCTTTCGTGGCTGCGGAACCTGTAGGACAGCCCGTCCGGTAAAGGAAGAAACCAAAGAAGGAAGTCGTACTGGAATATTGGCATCATGGAGAGACATCGACGCTTGTTCTCGGATAGACGAGCAGATATATGGCTAAACAGCACATCTCTCGAGACCATTCTTGTTATTGATTGCAAGCCAACTGTCAAGACTACCACACAAAGAAACTGTCGACAGTACGATTAATCGTCCTCCGCGTCACGCGGGTCATTTGCTTTCCAAAACTTGTCATAGTCATCCCACGTCTGAGAGGGAAACGCCAGAGGAACAGTGATGGGCCCAAACGGGATACCCTTCTCCTCAAACTCATCCAGCCGAGTCTTGGTCGCCGACTTGCTTTTGTTGACGCTGTACACCGAGACTCTGTGGCAAGAGCTCGTGACGTGCAGGCCCCAGTTCCATGCGGTGCGGACGTTTGGAGGCTGCGTGTTCAACGAGTTGTCCCAGCATCGGCACACAATCTCAACCCACCCCTCGACGTCGCAGGGAAGGTCAAACTCCCAGATGCGCCAGGTCCACCGCCTCTTCTTGGACAGCTTGTCGAGGGGGATCGTGTACCAGTTGAAGCCGCCGTCAGCCGACAGCTCAACCCTCTCGGGCCACCGTCCGCCGCCAGAGTAGGCCCAGCCCTTGCACCTGATCTTGCCGTTGTGGATAACGACCTGCTTGGTCCAGGGGGACATGATGGCCGAGCTGACGGGCATCTCTTGGATCTGGATGCCGTCCGTGAGCTTAAAGTTGTGCTTTCCAACCTGCTGCGGGAAGTAGAGGTATTCCTGACTCTGGACCGGTGCTCGCGAGGGCTCCTTGATGGCCTTGATGCGGTACAGCCACTTGACGCTGCGGGCACCGATGTAGCCAAAGACGACGATGCGGAGGGGGTAGCCGTGGATTCTGGGGAGGGTCTCTCCGTTCATCTCCCACGCGAGCATCACCTCGTTCGCCTTGACCTTGGACCAGGGGACACTGACGAGATAGTTCATGGCCTTGTCTTCTTTGAAGTAGGTGTCGGCACCGTAAAACTCGAGATGCTTGGCGCCATCGACCAACCCTCCGCACGCCTTGATCACCTTCTTGAGGCTGATGCCAACGTAGCGGGCCGTGCCGATGGCTCCCTCTGCCCAGGGCGCCTGGGGGACCTCGTCGCCTTGACCGGCGTACTTGAGGATCTGCTCGATGCGACGGGTTCCGGAGCACTGTATGGTGATGCACTTTTCCATGCGGGGGAACTGAGACTCGTCCATGAGGTCGTCCATGGTAAAGGAGCGAGGGTTGGCTACGAGGCCATCAAGGAGGAAGCTGTAATCTTCCTTGTTGATGATTGGGATGCCACCGTGATTCCGCACAAAGTGGAGAGGGTTGGGGGTAAACTCCTTGTCAGTGACGAGGCGCTTGGGAGGTTCCCCGTTGTAGGGGAACTGGAGAAGGTGAAGCATATCAGGGTGCTTCTCTTTGAGAACAGTAGCCCACGAGTCCTCGGGAACCTTGGTGAGCTCTCCGCCGATAGCATGGTGCCACATCTTCCAGTGAGTGCCAGGAAGGACCGGGTTTGTCCCGGGGATGGGACCAAGCTGGAACTCGGGGTTGGGCGGGAAAGTCTGACATGTCAAGAGCTTGTGCGCCGCGTCCTTCTTTTTCGGATAGTTTTCCCACTCGACGAACCTGATGCCTTGATCAGCATGAAGTATCACTTGGCTGATGGCCATCCTACCCAGTCCAGCCCTTTCGCTCAATGGCAAAGAGCTTGTCTCGATCACCGACGTCCTTGATGGCCTGCTCATCCTTGGTGAGCTCCCCAAACGTCTGGGGGCCCAGAGCCTTGGTCTCGGGCCCCGTCATGTCAAGGACCGGGAGCACAGCTCCAGACATCCCCTGCTCAATCTTCCACTCATCAGGGCGATTTGACGTCTTCATGATTGGCAATTGGTGCTTTGCTTGGTGGTGCAGTATTCACAACTTCTAACGAGAGGAGAGACGTCAAAGATGGGGCTTCGGGGAGATATACCAGAGAATAAGCAAGCTCACAATGACGAGAGCGCGGGCCATCAACGTTTCCAAGCTCCAGATCAGCCCAAATCGGTGCGATTGTAGCATCGCAATCTACCCAATAATGGAGGCGAGTCTGCCACAAGGTTTCACTAGGCCGCCATGTTAGCTTGCAGCCACAGACCGTGTATTGGTCCAGCAGGATTCTTGTCTCTCCTGGGGAGCTCGCTTGGGTGTCTGATCCGCCCTCCCTGGTCCTGTTTGACTCTGACTTTGCAATCAGAGACAACCGATTTGTTGGGGACGTGGAGGATGGCTCAAAGCGATACGAGCCAGTGGACGGCTGCCACAGGCATGGCATGGATGACAATCATCATGACATTAGTGGCGGACGCATGCTCTGCGGGGTTGTTTACCGTGACTTTCCTGCGATCCGGTAGTTCCGCTACAGAGAAACACGGAGAACGGGTTGATAAGAGGGGGACTCGTCTCAGTTGAGGATTACAATGAAGGTCTGTGAACGGCATTCGGCTGCTTCGGGTCAAACATAATGGTCAGTTATGATATCAAATACTCTTCTTGAGACTCACTAGACGCAGACTGACTCTAATGATAACCCCCTGTGCACCCTGGCCAACGGTAATGACATGCTCACCGCCATAGCTCTGACGCATCTAACCATTGTCAAGGGCAACCGAGCGAGAATCCTGGATCAGTCCAGCAGATTCGCTGCGGTAACAGCAACGGTGGCTTGATTGTCTTGAGCGACACCCAAACCCTCGAGGTCCTTGCCCATTTTGCCCGAGAGCGCATTCCTGAGCGGTACACGCCTCATGCCCATCTATCCCAGTGCTTCGTTCTAAACACATGTATACAGAAGCGTCCATGCCAAAGCAGCCGGTGCTTTTGGCGAGTTTGAGCTCCTCGAAGACGTCTCGGACTTGACCGACGCCAAGTTCCTCACCGGCATCGGCAAAAAGACAAAGATACTGACGAGAATCTCTACAGTCGGCGGTGAGAAGGGGTCCAGCGACACAGTCCGCGATGTTCGAGGATGGGCGACAAAGTTTTACACGGAAGAAGGCGTCCAGGACTTTGTCTTTAACGACCTGCCCGTCTTTTTCATCCGTGATCCCATCAAGTTTCCGTCCATGAACAGGAGCCATAAGCGCCATCCTCAGACGAATGTGTCTGATAATACCATGTTTTGGGACTTTCACGTCAATAATCCAGAGGGGATTCACGCCCTGATGCACTTGTTTGGACAACGTGGTATTCCGGCTTCGTTGAGGAACATTAACGGGTTCAGTGTTCACACATACACGTTGAACAAGGCTGTGAGTTCGCTCTTCATGTCCGTTACTCACACTGACGAGAATAGGACGGCAGCTATGTCTACGTCAAGTGGCACTTCAGACCCGACGACGGCATCAAGACCATGGACGCGGACACTGCTGTCCGACTGGCGGGGTCAGAGCCAGACTACCATGTCAAAGACCTCTTCAAGGCCATTGAGAAGGGAGATTTCCCGTCTTGGGGTGTGTATGTTCAGGTCATGAAGCCTGAGGACGTCAAGTCGGCTCCCATTGACGTTTTCGACGACACCTACACTTGGCCGTTTGAGCAGTACCCGCTGCGGCTTGTTGGTCGCTTGACGTTGAATCAGAATGTTTGTCAGGTTGCTCTAGTTTATATCCATCTAGCTGACTCGTTGCAGCCCAACAACTACTTCCAGGACATTGAGCAAGCCTGCTTCTCACCGTCCAACATGGTCCCGGGCATTGGGCCCTCAGCTGATCCAGGTCGGTCTGTCTCTGTGGCCGACTGTCGCCGCTAACGGCATTGCAATATAGTTCTCCAAGCCAGAATGTTTAGCTACCCAGACGCCCATCGTTACCGGTATCTCTTTTGTCTCCCTCTCAAGATCAACAGCTAACACACCAAGGGTCGGCCCCAACTACATGCAACTCCCGCCAAACAGACCAACCAACAAAGTCTACGCCCCATACGTCCGCGATGGCCCAGGCACCATGAACGGAAACTACGGCGGCGACCCCGACTACGTCTTTTCCGAGCTGCGCCCGGTCACCGTCAGCAAGCGGGTTCAGATGCCGACTCATGAGCTCTGGACTGGGCATGTGACTGCCTTTGCGACCTCCGTCACGGACAGGGATTTTGAGCAGGCCCGGAAGCTTTGGGGTATCATCTGTGACGAAAAGGGCGGGAAGGATCAGTTCTTGCATAATATTCTTCCTACGTTGGGGGATATTCCTGAAAGGTTGAAGAAAGAGGTGCTAAGTATGTCTACCAAGCTCTACATCTACTCCCCGTGGACTAATCAGTGCGCAGATTACTTTGGCCGGGTGGATGAAAATCTCAAAAAGGTTCTTCAGGAGGGCCTTGCCAAATAATCTGTCATGTAAAAGACGGTGCAGTGGCTGCTGAGGAGTGTCAATGACTGGCCAGATTCAAAGCTCTGGTGAGACTCCGGTCGGGGGCGGATGTGAGGCTTAACCTGTACCTATTATTGGGCAAGTTCCAAGTGACAGAATGGGCTCGTTGTGGCAAGGGAGCACGTTCAGTTGAGCAGTCGTTTCAACACGGTCTTTCGTCGAATAGGGGCTTTCAGGGCCTCACGACTCCCAGTTTCACCTGTCGGTTCCCTCGCCCCAGGGACAGAGCATGAATTTTATGAATGTTGAAATTGAAAATTATAATCAAATGATTGAAATCATGGCACCCTCAAGTCAACTGTCTACATGCCCCTATCAGCCAGCGGCGCCACCTCCTGAATCTCATGCGACTCCATCTTCCAGCTCTTCCACTTTCTCGTCGGGAGCTTCACCTGGAACATGTTGTCGATCTCAATCATGCTCCTGCCCTTCATCTCGGGGATCCAAAGCCAGCTCAGCACGACGCCGATGATGCACAGGCCGCAAAACACAAAGGCCGTCTTTGCTCCAAGAGCCGCCTTGTCCTTGCTAAAGAGCATCGGCAGAAGCACGGCCAGGGTGATGGATGCAGCTTGAGACGCAACGCTTCCAAGACCGTTGGTGAGAGATCTCAGCTGGAGAGAGCTTGTCTCTCCCTGGATTGCGTAGCCTGCGGGCCAGCAGCCCACACCGCATACCACGATGACGGAGATCATGAGGCCTGCGGCTAGCCAGGTGAGTGCTGGGCTCGACCAGAAACCCGAGACACCCATGATTCCCCACAGGACGGCAGCGACGGCCATGGAGACGATAGTCATGCTCCGTCGACCTGCGCGGGAGAGGAGCCAGAAGCCAAAGCCGTTGGCTACCATTCCTGCGATGATGCCGCCAATCATGATGAGCAAACTAGGACCAGATGCCATGCCGATGCTCTGCAGAAAGACAGTAGCATTCGACAAAAGGTCAAGACCAAATAGCGCAGGAATGACATTCGCCAGCAGGACAATCATGGTACGTCGAAGGTTGCTCCCATTGAAGCAGGCCCAGTAAGAAACAGACGCGGTAGAAGCCCTTTCCTCCTCGACGGTCTGTCGAATCTGCTCCAAGGCGGCATACGGGTTCATCTTGGGTGCGAAAAGCCTCTTTGCAGACCGGATGGCTCTCTCCTCCTGGCCTGTCCGGAGAAGGTGGGCAGGACTCTCGGGCATGATACAGGAGAGAGTGAAAGGACCAAGCACGAGAATCCACTGAGAACCAAAGGCTCCCAGGTAGCCGCTCCTCTTTCCCATCTGGTTAACCAAGTACACCACGATTGCGCCGATGAGTTGGCCGATCAGTGTAAAGGTCGGAAAGAGGGCCATGGCTGGGCCTCGAATCGCCGTCGGCGCATTCTCCGACACCCAGGTGAGACAGGTCGTCTTGATGATGCCGACAGTGAAGCCCTGGAAGGTCAAGCCGGCGGTGATGATGACACGCTTCGTGTCCGGGTCCGGGGGAAGATGGGAGAAGAAGATGCAGGCGATGGCCATGGCAGAGAGGATGCTGCCAAACATGAGACTGAGCTTGCGGCCGATGCGGTTCTGCAGCCAACCGCCCAGCATGGCGCCGGCAGCTGCCCCGGCAGGTGGAAGTCCCATCCACAGAGACAGCCAGTTGCCGGGGATGGTCATTTCCCCGTCAATCTTCTTTCCGTAGTCGGCCTTGAACGAGTCCTCGCCCGTGATGGCGCCGACGACGAGCAGATCGTAGCCCCATCCGATAATTGGGATTGTCATGGCGAGGCAGTAACGTGCAATCTTGGGGTACTTCTTGAGGGCCTGCCCCAGCGGTAGCTGCGTCTCCATGTCCTTTGACGCGCTCTGGTTGGATCTTGTTGATTCAAGAGGTACCCTGGGGTTGTAGGCGGTTGATGTTTCTTGGTCTTCTTGGGGGATTGAGTGCCACCTTGTTGCTGCCAGCTCGAAGTAGTCGGGGGCAATCTCGGCCGGCTTTGCCGGTTCTCTGTTGGGTTCGTAGTTGACCATTGTCCAGGGGGGAGGGGATGAGAAGATGGCAATGGGGTCTTGGTTGAAGTGTAGAGTGTAGCTTGGAAGAGTTTGAGAAGTTGAGATTCGACCATCTGGACGAGAAATGAGCAATTAAGTACAAGGCCAAGATTCAAGATTGCAACCTCGAAATATTTTGAGATGATCTCGAGGCACGGACAAGGCTGTATTCGCAGCTCATCTGCTTATTCCTGCAACTGCCGCCAAAATAACCCTGCAAGTCGCGCTATAATTGGCCAAGAGTCCGAGCAAGCCCAATCAAGCCTAGAGATGTCCTGCGGCGCAGACAAGCGAAACGCGCTTGACCCTTGCTCCGGCGGGGCGGTGTCATCCTGAAGGCGGTTGATCATTTCTGCTTTGTGCCGGAGGATTGTGCAGGGCCCCTTCGGACTTGGGAGGTTCGGACTGGGACCCAACGGAGTTGGGTCAAGGCTTGGGCGAGGAGGTTGGTAGTGGAAGATGCAAATCATGTGATATTGCAGTGGTTCGGTCGTTGTTTACGACATACAGGCTCCAGTATGAATCAAATCAATCTAGCAGTCTAGGTTAGCACAATCGCTCCATGGGTGAAGACAGGGTCCCGAGATCTCACCCGTAACCTACCTAGTTCAGCCCTACGATGCACACTCTCGCTTGCCACGGCCATCTCGGCAGTGGCAGAACCGCTGCATCAGAGAATCCGTTTCATCGACCGTTTCCATTGGCACTGCCGCTTCCGTAGGTCTTGGCACATCCGACGGACTTTGGAGCTGACAGAAGATCTCGGTTGGTGGAGGGGTGTAAGCGGACTTCGCCGTGGAGAGCGAAATTCGGCTTTCGCATCAAGTCAGACTCAGCCGGACTCTCCGGCCTTGACACTGCCATCATCGGAGAAAAAAAAGAAGTTTATTCCCATTTCGATACATGGAACGGCGATGTTAGGCGTCTTTTAAACTCCGATTGGTAATGTACAGCTGTGCTCTTATACCCGGGTGGAAGCATCTCTCCTGACCTGTATCCCATTTGCGACATCTCCTTTACCATTTGACAGTTCAGAAAATTCTCCCTAATCTCGAATCTATCAGGATAAACGCCTCTACCACCGCCTCATCAGAATACTGGAAGTAAGACACCATGGCGTCTCAACCCATCTGCCAGATCATCACTCCCACTGGCATGCTTGGCTATGGCCTCGACGAAGACCTCGCACACTATGAACTCGCCCATCTCGTTTCCAGTGGAGTCCCCACGGCCATCATCCTCGACTCGGGCTCGACAGATAGTGGCCCGCAGAAGCTCGCCATCGGGTCCATGTCCTGCCCCCGTTCAGCCTACGCCAAAGACCTGACCAAGCTGCTCCGGCTTGTCCACATGTTTCGTGTGCCGCTGATTTTTGGTTCCGCTGGCGGTGACGGCACTGATGAGCATGTCATAGAAATTGGGGAGATTATTGAGGAGATTGCTGCAGAGGAAGAAAACAAGTGAGTATGCAGCCCGCCCTGTCTCTGCATAACTGAACCCCCTTTAGAGACTACAGCTTCAAGACGATATCATTATTCTCCGGTATTGACAAATCGACAATCCTCAACCGGAATAAGCAAGGTCGCGTAACCGGCTGCGGCGTCTGCGTCCCCCCTGCAACAGAAGAAGAGATCGAGTCATCAGTCCGAGTCGTCGCCCAGATGGGCCCCGAGCCCTTTGTCGACGCCATGGACGCCCACCCCGGCTTTGACGTGATAATAGGCGGTCGAGCATACGATCCCTCGCCATACGTCGCCTACTGCATGCATCAGCTGAAGCGCCAGGTCGAGGGTCTCAGCGAGGAGGATATCCAGTCTCGAATCGGCGGATTCCTTCACATGGGCAAGATTATGGAATGTGGAGGCATATGTTCGCTTCCAAAGTCGCACGGTGCCATCTCTACTATCTACGCCGATGGCCTGTTTGACGTGAGGCCCACGGCTCCTGATTCCATCTGCACACCTCTCTCTGTTGCTGCACACACGCTATATGAGAATACGAGACCCGATCTCTTGCGAGGACCTGGCGGAGCTCTTGACCTGACCGCGTCAAAATACGAGCAGCTTTCTGATGGGAGGTCGGTGAGGGTCAGAGGGAGTCGATATCAGCCATCCAAGGAATTCAGCAACCCCTATCAGCTTAAGCTCGAGGCTGCGCGCGTAGTAGGCTACCGTAGCTTGTTTCTTGGTGGCGTCAAAGATTGCAAGTATTACCCTTCTCGTCCGGCTTACAGCTTCTAACCCGCTCTAGATATCCTCATCTCGCAAATCGACGACGTCCTTGCTCTGGTCAATGGCTATGTCCACCAGCAGCATCCCGACTCTGCCGGTGAGTGGAAGCTCGACTTTCACGTTTACGGTAGAGACCAGTACACCTGCACCGGGCCAGGAGAGCTTTTTGTCGTTGCGGAAGCCCTTGCCTCTACGCAGCACCTTGCGAATAGCGTCGCCTCCAAGGCGAGGGTTGGCATGATCGTTGGTACTCCTTGACAGTTCAGCCTGATTCAAAGCTAACGTGCACACAGCATGCACCTTATCCAGGCCAAAAGGCAACGGCAGGAAACTTTGGTTTTGGTATTGGAGGTCTCATGGAGATTGAGATGGGCGCGTGTGCCGAGTTCTCTCTCTACCATCTCATGGACCTAGAGCCAGGCGAGGAGCGTCTTGGCCTTGGTGGCCAAGAGTCATCCGATCAGCTTCAAGGGCCGTTGCTTCGAGGAAGCGTTGCCACTATCGGCCGAGGCTCACCAGCCACTTCTGATGCTGCTTTCAGAGAAACCATCGCAATTCTCCGAGATCAACTCCCCAAACCTTCAACAAAACAAAGCCCCAAGGCCAAACACGCGCCAGGAGATCAACCCACAAAAGATCCCAAGACACTATCAGACCTATGCCGCATCCTCCGATCCAAGAACGCAGGCCCGTATGAGATTACCATCGATGCCATGTTCGACTCCGAGGCCGACTACCACGCCATCAAGTCGTCAGGCCTCCTCTCCCCGCCAACGTCTCCAACGCCCTCGGCATCCCCAAGGAGGACATCATCTGGATGGGCTTCTTTGACCCCGCCATGGCCTTCAAAGTCACCATCCCGCGGGTCCGCTCGGGCAAGAAAAAGTCTGCGGGCGGGTTCATGGAGAGCGACATTCACGGGTCTCAGGAGCACCTGGGGCTTGCCAATCTGAAGTTGCCGAGCTCTCAGCCAGCCGCTAATCACGGTTTCCAAGATTGGTCGAATTCAACGAAAGTTGCTATTGCGCTGGGGAGTGTTGGGTGCGAGCAAATGTCAAATGATTCGAGGGGGCGTTAACAGTGTAAGAGTCATCATTTTCTTCATATTCTGTAATATCATTAGCTGGGCCATCTAACATAGACTGCTTTCTTAATTAACCTGCTTCTTTACCTAAAACGATGACCAAGAGTCTTGATACTCTGGCTCCAGCGGTGTCGCATCAAACGACAGAAGACTCATGTACGGGTCGTTCCAAAAGCCCCTGAGGAACTCCGAGTTCATTTCAGGTTGATCCATCTCACCTGATTGGTTCACCTGATGTTCATTGTCCCTTGATTCTCCCTGTCCCCCATCTTGGGTGTGTTCGTCATCCCTGATTTCCACAGGCCTGCCTCGTGCTTCCGCTGCGTTACTGATTGCATCATAGAGGATAGAGACGCCCATCCTGTGTGTAACACGCAGGGCAGATGCATCCGTCGGCTTTGCGCCCTCCCCTCCGAGGACCTCAAACACCCTTGCCGACCGACTGTATTCGTCCAGCGGCCCGGTGGAGCAAGCCTTGAAAAGGTTCTGGGCCATTGCGATGTGGTTTGCAACAGCCTGTCGCTCCTCTGGGCTATCGGAGCCCCGTCGATAAAAGAACTTGAGGAGGAATATGGTTGCGAAGCCGAGACACCTGTAGTGGTTCTTGGGGAGACATCGTTGCTTGCGAATGAGCGCTTGGTCGTCCCCATCAGGAGGAATACTGCGCTGAGCCAAAGTTGAGATGTGGATGATGCGGAGAGCGACATCGCGGGCGGTCCTCAGCATGATCTGCCGCGACGAAGAGTTGTTTGAATCCTTGGTGATGACCAAGGTATAGAGATGCATCTTGACACCCAGAATGCTGAGCTCGACAGCCCTCATCTGCTCATCTTCAAACGATATCTCGGCTTTCAGCGCATCAAGCTCGGTATCCAGAAGCCTGATAAAGGAAGAGCTTGCGCCCTCGCCCATGTCGTGGTTCAGCAGAGCTGTAAACTTTGCGACGATGAGCTGGACACGAACCTGCATCGCAAAGGTGGGCGGTGCCGTCTGTCGTCGAAGAAACGAGTTTATGCTGCCAAAGTCGAGATCAGAATCAATGGGAGGAGGAAGCCCCAGATGCAAGCTCAATCTAAACAGTCAGTCATGTTCATATTCTTTCAAGCCCCGACTTACGAAGTTGATACGAGAAAGCAGCCCAACCACGTGTTGATCCTCGCTCTGATGCCGCCTGAGGCAACCCCAAGGCTTCGGAGGGACGGCACAGTCTGCTGACGATCCAGACTCATGAACCGAGCTGCTTGGATGGCAATTCCGCAGTACAGCCAACTGGGATCTTTTGACTGTTCTCTGCACGGCAATGGCCAATAGCAGAGCAGCAACAAGGCCTGTATCTTGTGAAGAGGCAGAGGAGCATCGAGGATTTGCTGTTGAAGCATGGTAGTATACGGCGCCTGAAGGGCTTGGAGCATCTCGGCATATTGCTGGCCTGGCAGGTGGCAGGCAATGATGATGATTATCGTCCAGAAGAGAAACGGCTGCGACTGGTACATCTCCTCGGCCGAGAGTGATCCGACGACCGGAAGCTGAGGGCGAAACACTGCTGCAAAGCTACACCCTGGTGAGCGGGCGTTGGAGGGCTCATCTTCTCGATACGTACGTTGCGAGGGCCTCGGAAGCAACTGAAGAGTCGATCAACACGCCATTCAGGTCCACGGCCGCGATACTCAGCGCAAAATCGTCGTGGCCGTCATCCTCCACCGTGGAAGGCCCAGATTCGGCCGTCGAGTCTGTCCTCGAAGATGGATGGTCCTCCTCCCGCTGGTTACGCAGCTCTTGGAGCTCTCTGCTCATGGCCTCCAGGCGCCTGCCAATGGGTTGTGATCAGCAGCAGCAGCAGAGGCCAGCACCTGTAATCTCGGCTTACTTCCTCGCCGGCGTCCTCTTGAACGTGGCATCTACCGTGCAAAAGAGGTGCCTCGACTGGCATCGCGAGCATGGGTTAGGGAATTTGTCTTTGGAGTCACACCGCAGCTGTCGAGGTCAGTCCGTCCTGGGCCGTCGGGGAGGGCGTTCAGATAGCCGGGCCCTACCTTTGCCTGTTTACATTCTGTGCACGCCTTTACAGGCCGAGATGCCATGGCACTGCTTGACATGATTAAAACGTCTAATCCTTGGCGCTGAAACGCGTCTTATAGGCCCGACGCGATGACCCGACGTCGACATAAGGGAGGGTCTCGTCTAAAAGTGTTGGGCGTTTCAGGTTTCTCAGTCGGTCGGTGTTAACGAGTTATGTGATGTAATGCTTCTAAGCGGTGGTAATTTTATTTACTTATTAACGAGTATTAAATTAGCAGAAATAATGTATTTCTCGCTGCTTCTTACCTACCCTATCTTTATATTAATATCTCAGAGTTTTTACGTATACTGCAGGCAGCGTAAAATACGATACGGCGTTACAAAAGGCCGGGAATTAATTTATAGGGGATTTCAAGTTTAGGTAGCTTCAGTTGCAGAAGGCAGAAATGCACTGATACAATAGGTGAATTAATTCTTGTCTAATTTACCACTTAGGAGGCGATTAAATTCTCGCCCACTGTATCAAAGCGCACAGGTTTGACAGAAGATGCTCCCTACCTTCTCTTGAGCCAAGGTCAAACCATGGAGTCGAGTTGACATGCAAGAATGACGACGGCGCCTCGGAATCGAATTCCTCAAGATAGGCATCGGTTATCTCGAACTGGAGGAAGCACACGTAGTGCTGTATGGCATTTGCAATGATGACGCTGTCCAAGCATCAGATCAGTCACGGCAGACGCAAGCAGAGTGAAAACACGACCTTTCATGCCCCAGCTCTTTGAACGGGTCAGCCAACCTCGCCGCGATAGCCTCACAGGTCATCTGCGCGAAGCACTCATCAGAGATGACACGTTTGCCGTCTTCGAGGAGCTGAAAGCGCTGCTTCGCCTCGAGCGTTGCGACTTGGTTCTTAATCAGGACAGAGCTGCCGTTGATCTCCTGTCGCATGCAGAGACCGCCGTCATCGACAGCAATCAACTTGCGTTTCATCATCGGTGTCGACGCGGCGTGCCTCATCCGGGTGTCACGGAACTCAACCACAGCCGGTAGCAAGCTAGAGGTCTGAGTAGAGTACAGGATATGGCGGAAGACGCACGCACACGAGCTGCACTGTCTCCCTTTCCAGGGGCATGAACCCATCGTGTCCACCATCAACATAACCTACAAGACCACTGTCGGACTTGATCTCGCTGCCGTCGGCCTCGTTGTCGACTCTGCCGCTGGAGACGACTCTTCGGCGGCTTGCAGGTCCCTTGAACGCAGCCAGAGCCGCCCAGGCCAGGCCGAGGGAATAGCCATAGAAGCGCACCAGGAAGTGCTTGCTCTGGGCGAGGTGTTCCATGCTGGGACCTTCCAAGAACCTGACAATCTCGGGCGCATATTGTGCTTCTGTAGGATTAAAATCGCGGGAGTATATTGGCAGAAGATTGCTCTGTGCTTCGCATCGTATCACGCGAGCTGCGAACAAGTGCTCGCGACCCCACTTACTACCGCCTGCAAGGTTGGGCAGCTCTGAGAAGGGTGGAGGCTTCTCCGACGAGGAACGGGCCTCGAAGATTGATTCAGATGTAATGAGTCCGAAATATGGCGCCACCTTGGGGACGTTTGCAGTGCGCGAGGAAAACGCGACTGACTGGGATTGTAGAATCGCGTTTGCGGGATCCCCGAACCAAACCTCTACCACCCACATCAAGCGCAGCATCGTGATACCCCTTGTCGCCCGCAAGGCCCGATACCGCAGCCTACACCGGGCATGTCCCCCCGTAGCCTTGGCCTGGAGTATCCATGGCCTCTTACACGCCCCGTCTTCTGGACCGCGGAGCACCTGCATGGCCCGTGGATCGGGGGACATGATCAGAGATGACGCACAGCTCAGAGAGACGCCTGTTGCGAAGCCTCCGTAGCAGAAATATATCTCTAATACTTAGGCTACAGGTCGCCATATTGATTCTGATGTTGAGGCTGACACTTTGAGACAGCCACCTCCGCCGTGATGGCAAAGAACACATTTCTACCATTAACGGCATTGAAACCTAGTCCCGTAAAACATGCTACTTGCAAGGTTGGGCAGCACTGAGAAGTGTTGAAGTTTCTTGAATAAGGAATGGGCCTTGAAGATTGATTTAAATAGGACGAGTCTGAAATACAGCGCCATCTTGTATTTGGCGAAGTAGTTGCCTATTTTGACATTATTAAGCGCCTACAAAGCTGAAGGATTCGCACAATGTGACACAATCGCTTAACATAGCCATGAACCCCGGTCTTGAGGCATTTTCCCAGAGCTAGGCTGACAGGTTGACAGCTGACAGGATGATAAGCCGATAGTATATATCCCCCCGCATTTCATTACATCGTCTTGATGCTCTGTTGTGCCATAGCAATTATGGAACACAAGTCGTTCTTCAGCTACCCCGTAACACGGCCCTTTCCGTTCCGATGGTTCACCCCAGTTGCTGTGGTCGGCGGCATCGTGTTCCTCGCCCTATTCACCTTTATCAACTTTGCCTCGAGCAGCTATGAACTCATCGTCCAGGACACGTTGGATCCGAATGCGACTGTCTCTAACCGCGGGTCGCTGCATCGCTACCCGTCCTTCCTTGCCACCAAAGTCCGGCCCAAATGCCAGCCCGCCAGTCTACCAGTGAACAGCCAATTCTTCACCAACAATACTGCTCTCACGTATACCTTGACGGGTGTGTGGCGACAAGAGACAGGGGGCGAGCAGATCATCTCGCCGGCTCTCACATACCACAACAATGTCCTCCGGGACTGCTCCGTCAACTCGGTGGAAATCGACCTCGAGTCTACAGGCAGGTCCGGCAACCAAGTCGCCTTTCGCCTATGGGGCGCTGTCCTGCGATCCTACATCACCTGCCAGATAGACACCCCAGCCGGCGGCGTCTTCTTCAACCTGACACAGACGTACGACTATGTCCCTGCCACCATATCCTTTGACAAGCTTCACACCTTCCTGGGCGGCGGGTTCCTTAGTCGCAATGTGACAACACAGGCAAGCCTCTGGTGGGGCGAGTCTCTGATGTCACTGTACTGGGCCGAAACCTCGAGGCAGATACAGGACAGCAGTAACAGCGGGACTACCAAGTTGGCCAAGGGGACCATCTCATTCACCAGCGACGAGTCTTTCCCGGATTTTAAAGACTTGAGCTTCTTCAGACTCGACTATCGCTTTGTAGACATCGACTATGTGGTTATCTGCTGTCCAGACATCCCGGACCCCCTGAATGCGGAAAAATTGAACAAGGCGGATCAACACCCAAACGCCTGGATCGAGGCAGATACGCTGGCAAAAGCAGCCTACTCGACTATTCTGGTAGACCTGGGACAGACAACGCCGAAAGCCAACATCCTCACCGACCCGAAGCTGTTGGCACACTTCACGGCCGATTTCTCAAAGATATCGCCGCGTAATCTGTTTCCAGGGCCTGCCAACGACAGCTACAGTGTCTTGGGAAAATCTACAGGCCCGCTGGGTATCAAGCCGTCAGTCATCTCAACGTCGTACATATGCCAGGTGCCGCGGCTCAAGCCAGCGGGCAACCTCATTGTCGCCATCCTCGTGGCGGACCTTGTGCTTCTTCAGGCCGTCTGGCAACTCTACAAGCTTGCCACTGAAGCATACCTGTCCAGAACGCGCCCGGAAGCGAAATCCTTGGGGCTACTAGTGTCGAGCAGCCGGACAACTTGGGTGCGCCGTCTCTGACGGGTCGTGAGAGTGATGTTGAGTATTTTCCACTTGTGAACACGTCGGGGAGGGGGGAGAGTAGGACCTCGATAGCAAAGTGAGTATGGTATATTGTAGCGAACACAAGTAGCGTTTTCTTTAATCCATAGTCCCAATCTCAAGTACAGCTATCGCCTCTAGTTTCTCTTTCGGAATTCCATCTTCAGAGTCTGATTCATGATAGGCGTGATACCAAAGTCCTGGACCCCAAACTCCTCGCTCTCGGGCAGCTTCCAGTCATATTCCAGCAAGATATGAGCCAGGGCGATCTTGATCTCGTTGGCGGCAAAGAACCGCCCGGGGCAGGCATGCTTTCCGTGGCCGAATCCAAGATGGTTTTCGCTTGTGCTGACGAGCTGAGACGAGTTCTCCTTGCCGGGAATTCTTCTCTGACGGAGGAAACGGTGTCCATCCCATGTTTCGGGTGCGTCGTATACGTTGGGGTCCCAGAGGGCGTGGGAGGAAACGCAGGAGGCTGTGCCTTTGGGGATGAAAGTTCCATCGGAGAGCTGGACGTCCTTGACGGCCAGGCGCTGCATGCTCGCTACGGCATGTCAGCATGGGGGGCAACAAAGGGTTGAATCAAGCAACATACCGAGCTGTAGGGGCTTCAACCTTTGACTTTCCTTGACCACACTATCCAGCAGTTGCATACTGTGCAGCGAGGTCTTCTTCCATCCATCTTGCGCAAGAACGCTCGTCACCTCTTCTCGCAGAAGATCAAAGTACTCCGGGTGCCTGGCGATATCAATCATGGCCTGGCAGAGTAGGTCGGTGGTTGTATGGATTGCGACCGTCGACAAGAAGAGCTGCGAGAGAGCTGGGTTATACGGCGCGCCCTTGGAAGCCTTTTCAAACCACTCAATCGCATCGTTGTGCACAGGAGCCTCTCTCCCTTCCCTGGCGGCAGCCTCCTTTGCTTCTCGGCGCTTTGCGATGACAGGACCAATGATATCAGAAGCCTCTCGGATTTGGCACCGAGCGGTTCGGCAGTGAGGAAGAAACCAGGAGACAAGAGGCCTCAGTGATTCTGGCCATGCGCGGAGCAAGTCAGCAGCCACGAAGCCGTTCATGGCGTGCTCCCTCGTGATTCTTAGCCAGGCTTCGTCTCGGCACAGCTCCTCGCCGAGAAAGACGCGTGAGGAGATGCGGGCGACGAGGTAAAGGATCTTTTGGCGGAGATTGATGAGGCGCCATTCTGCTCGTGTCAGGCATTGTCTGCTTGCATATGGTATTTGGAAGCTTACCTTTGTTGTTGGTGAAGATGTCCTGCATAGCCAGAGTCGTCTCTTCTGCTAGAGGTTGAGTTACCTGGGCTGCATACAACGTGTTAAACATCTCTCCAAGAGCACAGATAATTAGTAAACTTACCTAGCCGCTTCGTGAGGTCCTTGTTGATGACTGTCAGGGTGATGCTATCGCGAGTTCCCTCGTTGAAGGCCTCGAACCCGGGGATGGCGGTATGAAAGAACTGGAATGCTGTCAGCGTCCTCACACATCTTCATACCCTTAGAAGTCGCATACCTTGGCACTGAACTCGACAAAGCTCAATCGTGGATCGCTTCGAATCTCGTTGGCCATGGAGGGGGGCAATACCGTCATTGGCCCGATATCGCTAAAGACAGACGCTGCCTTGTGAGGATTGGCATCAAACCAATTCTTTAGCATAGACCGCAGCCCAGAGAGGAACTGCTTTTTGGCCCGGCCATTGGTGATATCAAAGAAGCCTCGGGGGTTTAGACAGGGGGAGTTGGGCTTGGAGGTGACGAAGAAGCTTGCGAACAGGATGGCGAGGAGGGGTGCAAGGATGAAGGACAAGGGGATTTGTGATGCGGACGCCGTGGACTGGAGGCAGCTCCAAGGCGTCTCAAGCAATTCCTTGACCAGCATGGTGGGAAAGATTATTGGTGAATGGTGGTTGGAATGAAGCCAAGCCTGATGGAACCAACACAAGACAGGTGAAGCTATTCACGACTACATATATCAAAAATGGTCGATTATCTAAGCGGCAAGTCCCCTCGAGCCGAAGAAGCGAGACGGCGCACTGAGCAATCCGCCGGTGAAGATCTCGGGATGTTTATTATTCCCGAGGCTGCATCTTGTGAGACACAACTTGCAGCAGGCATGTCCGCTGTGGAGTTGTCGTGCATCAATACGCGGCACGCGGGACCTACGGTGGATCAACCAGGTCAAAGAGCCCAATAACAGCATCGTGATAGACGCTCGAGCGTTGCAGTGAGGAAGATACCGCAGCGTTTTAGGCCTTTTGTGTTGTGGTTGATGTCGATCTCCTCGGTAGATGCCGTGCGGCTCCCGAGAGCGAATCGTGAGCATTGTAATCCCGGCTCTGTGTATATGGCAATGACCTCATGGCATGCCAGTGCGGGTTCAAGAAAGAAACCTGTCCCCAAGGGCTTGTCGCTTGGTCAATCTCACGATATCTTGCCAGTTTCCCGAGGGCAGCCTTCCGGACGTGGAAAAGAGGTCACCGCATGACGATGGAGAGACGGGTTGTCATTTACTCAATCATTGGAGTCCTTGTCTAGCTCTGAACCTTGGGCCTCCAGCCAGGGTAAACGTATCCATCACTAAACAGCGCCGATAGGCCATTCCTGCTTTGCAGAACCTCGGCTACATCATGAGCAGCATCCTCAACCACACTGAGCCGCAGATTGATGGTGTGATTAGAAATAGCCCCCAGTCTGTCACGTTTTCAAATCTTCCAGGAAACCCGTCCAATTTCTCACTCGTCCGAGCAAGCGTGTTGATGTACCGGTACCAGACAAGGTTGCGGTCTCTCCTCTTGGCTCCGCCCTGAGCATCGGCCATGCAAGACGTGTCGCCGTGCTCTTTCACATCGTGGTAGCCGACGATGGATACTACATCTCGCGTGATGTACTGCCTGAAATACTCTTGAGCCGATTTCCGACCGTTGAGTGTGCCAGGGAATTGCCCAAAGCCGTAGCGCCAAGTGTTGTAGAACTCGCAAGTGTCTCTTCCGCCTTCCATGATCGGTCGGTCGGTGGTAAAGTAGGCGCAGGATGAAGCATCGCCGTGGATATAGCGAACCCAAATATGAGCTGGGGGCCCTTGCCGATAGCCGCATACCGCTGCACGAGCTGTCCGCCACCGCCATGACCGACGATGGTGACATTTTTCATCTTGGGATACTTTTCTCTGTCCGAGACATGGTCCAGCAGTGAATCCAGGGCGTCCATTGATGAAAAGCCTGTGCTCGAGGGATGTGTTGCTGTACTCCCGGCTTGCCACGCGTTTAGATCCCCCCAAGCAAGTTGGCGCGGCGTGTATTGGCCCGAGTTGAAGGCGGTCGAGAATAACTGAGGAGCAATAATAATGTTCTCACGATCCGCTCCAGGATATTCCTTTGCCTTGGCTTGCTTCACGGCCTTGTTCATCGTCTTCCAGTAAAAGTCGCCATCTCGGAGCCTTCCGTGGACAATGACAAAGGTGTGCTCGACCTTGCTCTTGTCGGCTTGCTTCGAGACAAAGACCGCCAACTCTGTTTTCTCTTGGCTATTGAGCTTCACCGAAGTGAATTCCGCACCCTGTGGGGGTGTGATCTTGCCGTGGGCCTAGAGTTGGGCGGTTAGGTTTGGTGGTGTTTCGTAATCGGGCCAGACTTGCCTCGCCCTCATCATTCGGCGTTCCGTCCTCATTGAGGGCATATAGACTTGAGTAGATATCATGTGTTGCTGAACTGGTGATCTTTGAGACGTCATTGCCCTGGTCGATTTTCTCAGCCCTGAGCGCAATGCCAGATGCCAGTGTACTTGAGAAAAAGGACCAGAGTATGCATCTCAATGACATGATAGCAGGGTAGGGTTGATGCTGGATGCGAGAACAAACCAGGGTCGGCTGTTCTCTCCCTTTTTATAAGGCAGCGCAACCTTATCTGTGAGGGAAAGGCGCCCCCGTATCGTTCACGGCGCGTTTTCAGCTGTGTAGTTGTCTCACGCTGTCTAATGGGACGGCAAGACTACGAAGCTGTCTTGTTTTAGACCCATATCTCAGTACGCGATCAGAAGAATGGGGGTCTCCCATGACGTGGAAGTCTTTCGCTTGCAAGAATCGAATCATTTGTGTATCTATCTAATCATTAATGCCAGGGCGAAATCGGGAGGCGGTATGGGGGGGCAACGAGTGGCCCAACAGCGCCATGTCAGAGTTTATACATAAACACCAAATGCAATGCCAGTTAAAGTGTGCTGCATTAACAGAGCTCTTGTTGTACGAGTTCCGTACCGGGGAAATTCTGACACTAGGAGCTCCTAGATCAACTGCTCATGGCTTTCGGATCGAGATTCCGTGTGAAACAGCCCACAATGGATGGACATTCGGCCGAGACTTGCGAATCTTCATTCACCGACGTCTTACTCGGGAGCCACAATGATACCGACTGTGTGGCCCAAATGGGTACGCCATCCGTTATTCACTGGCAGGGCTGCAAGACATGAGGCGCTTGCAGAAACTCGCTCCTGGGACAACGGAGCGCGTTTCCGGGGTCAAGACTTGAAGGGGCTCGAGACTCTCGTTTATTGGGCATACTTCAGACACTAGCCTGGCCAAGAAATTGTCATGTTTGCGTTTCTGGGTGGACGTTGTGCTGGGAGCAGCCCTCACTCCCTGATGCTCACTACCATTCTTCCATGCCCACCCGCCCTCGACACAACATCTACGGCTAGTTGTTGCCGTATTCCGCACTTTAGTTAATTCTCTATTCCCCTTACAGCCGTCCACTCCAAGCGACGGTTTGAGACGACGTCCTGAAACCCCTGCCCTTTTCTCCCTCCGCTAACCCAAAACCGCCCCCTGCGACACCGGCACAACCCCTACCCAGACGCTTCAAACTCGCAAAACCGAGATCTGCGGCTGATATTGTCTGATCTCCCGCGTCAGATTGCAGCCCTCGACTACACCTTTGCTTCACACTCACGTCTAGGCACTACTAGATGGGGGTTCGGATGAAGATTTCTGTGTGCCCTGAAACTCTGTCGCACTAGATGATGACGGGAATTCGGCTCGAATAGGCGATGGGATGCGCGGGTTGTTTGACAAGCTGCGCTGAGACGCGAGTATAAATCCTCAAGTGACGCCTTTGTTGTTTGAGCTCTCATCATCCAGCACTTTAGTCTTTATTCTCATCACTGCTTTTCATTCCTTTCTCTAGACGCTCTGTGAGCTCTTTCTTTCATTTGCTAGTCAATCTCTTGAACGTTTCTTTAATTTTCACGACTGCGCGGCCGGTCTATCTTCTTTTCACTTGCCACAATGATTCCATCTTTGGCTTTCACCTCTGCCCTTCTTGGACTGGCCTCTGCTTCTCCTTGCGCTTTGGTCGACTTGGCCGGAGGCATGATGTCCCAGGCGAGCATGATGTGCACATCTACAAGCGTCAAGTTCCCCAGGAGCACTCGCATGACTTTGTCCTCGTCATCACCGGCGAGTTTCTCAATCTGGATAATCCCAAGAATATTCAGGATCCCGTCTTCGGTCTTCTGGGCGACGGTGCTGCTGCTGAGGGCGCAGGAGACGTCACCAACCTCGCCTGTCTGAAGCAGGAAACCGCCGATCAGGCCTTTACCAACGCAAAGGCGGCTGGCGACCTCCGCGGAATGGCGGGAGCGCTCTTGTTCCAGGCTATTGAGCGCAACACTGCAGGCGTCGGAGTCGCCAGCAAGCTCTGCACTGAGGTGGCCGTCAATCCAGAGATCGGCGCTCTGACACAGCACCAGGACGCTGCTTCAGAGAATGCTGGCGCCCTGAACAAGGCCATTACTCTTGAACTGGCCAGGCAGCTGGCTGGTATTGGTGCCGACCCCAACTTGGCTCTCCTGAGTGGAACGTTTGCTCCTGGTGACGTGAGTATTGCAATCACCTACCCTCTGAATTGGTGTTAACGGCTTCTAGCCCGGCGACTCGACTGGCAAGGGAAACTCTTGCGATACTGAAGAACCCGAACTCGGCTGCATCTTCTCCGAGGGGCTTCTCGTGCTTGATGCCACCGAGGAGGAGATCGCGGCAGCTGTGGCTGACGTCGCCCAGACCTTTACGGGCACTGGAGGCATCTCGGCCACCGACCTTGTTGACCTCGCATCCTTTGATGTTGCGTCCGTCACTGGAAGCGTTGACCTCGCCACCATTGTCAATGGAGGATCTGGCGGTGCCACCGGTGTCGCCTCTGAAGCAGCGACAGAGTCTGCTGGGGGTGCTTCCAAGGTGGCTACTGGAGGAGCGACAAAGACTGCTGGAGGCGCATCCGAGGTCATTACGACCTCTATTGTTCCCGTTGGAGCCTCAGGAGTCGCTTCGACAACTGCTACAGGCGGTTCTGAGGTAGCTTCCGGGGTAGCGACAGAGACTTCTGGAGATGCATCCGAGATCATCACGACTTCGATTGTTCCTGTTGGAGCCTCTGGAGCGGCCTCATCGACTGCTGCGACAGACGATGCCAGCGCAGACAACAGCAGCACCGCCGGCGATGATGCCGCAACCACTGTGGACAAAGCGACTTCGGTGAAGGGATGCCCCGTTAAGACAACGGCCATCACCCCTGTGGCTCCGTCAGCTCAGGCTACGTGCTCTACAATTGTAAAGACCGTCGCCGCCGACGCAACCTCTGAGGTTCTCGCATCTCTCACATCTGCAACCGTTGGCCAAGTCACACCAGCCGGAGCCAACATTCAGGCATTCACCGGCACCCTCGGCGGCCCGGCTCCTCCCGTGGTCTCGTCAGCCGGTGACCGGCCCTTCGAGGTCAACGGCAACACCTTTACCGGCGCCGGTGCTGCTCTCAGCCGATCCTGCGATATCCAGCACAACGCCTGTGCCAACGCCGCCAACTCTGGACAGCTCGACGGCGGCATTGCTCAGTGCGAGACCCAAGTTGATGAATGCAAGGCCGCCAACGCCCTCAAGAAGCGACAGAGCGGTAGCTTTGGCTCCTGCTCTGATCCCAGCATCATCTTTGCCGCCGGCCTTGACGGTCGCAAGGAGGAGTCTTTTGCGCCGTCCAACGACGCCGACTTTAACCACGGATCCGCGCAAAAGATTGGTATAATTGCTGATTTTATCTGCCAGCGTCTTGGCGACAGCTGCAAGGCGGATGCGGAGGTAGTGGCTAGCTGCACCAGCGCTGCAGCTGCTGCAAAGGCGACAACCCAAGACCAGGCTGCTGCCGATGTTTTCAACTCTGGTCTCGGAGTTGATGGTGGTAGTGGCAGTGCGAATGGAGGAGACGCTGTTGTGACCAGCGCTGCGGCCGTTGACACGGGTGCTGCTGAGACTGCGGCTGCGAGTGTTGTCATGACTATTACTCAATGCGCATGAGTCTCTTGGGCTATTGTGGGAGGAGGTAGTTGACAGGGCTGCCTCAAACAATGAATATTATCAAGCTAGAACGAAATACAATACCCATAGCTTGGAATTGCAGATCTCAAGGTTGATAAGACAGCATGGATAAAGAACAACCATGACACCCAGCTTGTTCAAAGTGACAAATGCGCAGTCGATGACTCTACGCAGCCTCTGACATAATTGAGAGCCAATAACGGGTTTTGGTGTTGACAAGTGTGAGCGCCTGCATCAGATTCCTCATGCACATTCTTGGCACGTGGTCCCATCAGGAAGACAACATAAGAGGCTGCGTCGTAAAGACTGGCAGAAACCCGACACGTGACGATATCTATGCTTGGCGGTTGATATACAGCTCCAGTTTAACATACTACGTTACTACGCAGTAGTTGCTGGCTTGATGGATGCAATTGCCCTCCAGTCTGAGTCCTCACGGAGGTGGACGCCGAAAACAGTCGTATCGCGTCCAATGTAGCACACCCACTGAACAATTTCGATACGCAGTGGATGCCTCAAGACGGTTGCCCGGCTTACTGCCAAGAATTCCGTCCCTGAACGCTGACAACCGCCTCAGCCAAGTGCCAACCTGCAGCCACTGAGTCGAGACAAACGTCGGGTGGCCCGTTGGCCACAGACTTGGCGGTCCGGCATCGCACGCCTCGTACTTTTTTCATGTGGCGTGCAAGTGATCAAGACGCCACTGTCTGGGCGGTCATCTCCGCGTTAGTCGAGCGGGTGGTTGGTGCCCAAGCAATGCAAGTTCATGACTGGAAAAGAGCGGCAGCTATGGAGACACCCGGGACTCAAGACATCGAATGGACAGGGTTGTTTACCAGATTTTCATCCCCGCCAGGGCTTTCCGCCCTACCAGTTAGCTCAATCTGGCTTGGTTAAGCTTAAAAACACTGCCAGCGGGCATGACCTTTGCAAGATCTGCAGCAGAGTCCTGTGAGGGGCCCTGTGTTACTCATCATCAGGCGATCCCTTGCGGGGTTTCCAGGAGGCCGCCAACCGCCCCATCGACCGATCTAGGTGCGCCTTTGTTTGCGGTAGATGGTCTTGATGGCCATAGATCCAATGCCGTAGCGTGTGGGTGGCCTGTGCTCAGCCCATGGGCCAAGAGAGGCGCATGACTGATGTTTCTTGGACGTATGACGTCTCAACCGCTGGATGCCGAAGTCGAGATGCCGGGGAGAGGGTATAATTGAGCAGCCCCTCTGGGTCTTTTACTAGGGAATTAATTCTTCACCATCATCAACTGACTTGAAATCTTATCAGCCCCTCTTACACATCTTTCCTACATACACCAAGCTATGGGTATCCGTCCCGCAACCGAAGCAGACCTCCCCGCCCTGAAGGACATTGTCCTCAGCGGCCTCACCAACGACTCCATCTGGCACTACTGCTTGACCATTCGACGGCAGAGGCAGGAGACTACGTCGAGAGCATCCTCAAAAAGTGCCTGGAGCCTCAAAACTCCAACTGGCTCGTCTCGGTGGTCGATGCCCCCAAGACGCACAAGCCCGTGGCTGTTGCCGTGTGGCAGACGCTCCACGAGAATGACAGCGAGGAGAACAGCGTCGCCAACCAGATTCACCGGGGTACGCTCCTCAATCCCTTCGGCATTGCTCTCCCTCTAACACTCTCAGTGCTCGACGCCCCCAGCACCGCCAGCGACAAGGTGGCAAAGCGCATCGCCGCCCTCCAGGCCGTCGTCACGCAGACGCAGCAGACGTACCTCGCCCGCTACGGCCAGCTGATGTTTGTGCATGCCGTCATCACGCATCCCCACCACAAGGCCCGTGGCTTCGCCAAGCTCCTGTGCAAGCAGAGCCTGCAAGCCGCCCGGCAAAAGGGCCTCGTCGCGGCCGCCCTGGCGAGCCCCTTCAGCGGCTACGTCTTCTACTCGGGCACCAGCTTCTCCAACTGCGGGCGCACCGTCGTCGAGGCCCCCGGGGGCGAGCTCGAGAAGCTCGAGCTGCAGATCATGGTGTGCTCGCCGCCCCGCGCGTCTGATTCCAGGCGGAGCTCCTTCATGGGCTTCCTGCGGTCCGGGGCGTCGACCCCGACCGAGAACAGGAAGGATTCGCACGATCAGGAGCATCGGAGGAGCTCGTTCCTTGACGTCTTTGGGTTCGGCAATGGGAGGAGACCGAGCGACCAGACCATCGACGAGCGCCGAAGCTCGCACCACATTTAGACCAAGGATTCGCTGTTGAAGCCTATTTCTTTTCCTTGTTTTTTCTTCTTCAATTAACGTTCTCCATAAGCGAGTGTCCCACACAAGCGAGTGTCCCAAAAATCTCAACCTTTAAGACGGGATTTAAGATAAAAATATAATAAAGCATTTAGTTAATTAAATTTAATTACTTTCCTCTTCCCTAGATACCTCAATAACAATTTGACATGTTCTTCTGTTATGACCGGCCTTGCCACATATTCCACAGCGGCTTTCCTTCGGTCGCGCCGACCTGCCTCGACCACCACTTCTCGACGATTCAGCCCGTACCTGTATATCAACATCCATTTGATCAATTGCTTCCCTTGCCTCATCTACAGTCATCTTCCCTCTATCTTGTAGGCGGGTTCTTTTTGCTCTGCGCCGCCTGCTAAGGGCCTCATTTGATTGTCGAAGGTTCTTAACCTCAGACTCTAATAAGGTCATCTTATGCATTATTGCCTTTGTTCCCTTAGTCAATGACTTTAGAGCCTCAAGAATAGACTCCGGAGAGCTACTTTGATGCCTTCTGATTCGTCTTTCGAGGTATTCAGATTGGGAGCTAGCTTCAAGGGCTGTCCTTGGGGTCTTTGAGACCCAAGGGTTAGGCTGGCTGGCCTCCTCCTCAAGGGGCGTTGGGGTCCGTAGCTGCACATCAAGCTTTGATATGACACTTTCGGGGTCTAAAGGAACGAGCCCGGCTCCTCTGAAACCTCCCTTGATATTGCTTGTCGTCATGGTAGCCTGGTAGGCGGCGTAAAAGGCTAGGAAGAACTCGGTCTTTGAAATGTGGGTGATAGAGCATCTGATCAAATGCTCAATCTCTCGACCGTATGCCTTTTTTAGCGGCCCAAAGCACCCAACGTCAAGAGGCTGAAGTAGGTGAGACGAATGAGGCGGCATACAAAGCGTGACGATCTTATTTTCCTCGCAATACTTCTCGAATTCGATTGAATGGTGACTTTCATGCCCATCAAGGATCAAAAGACGATAGCGACCATTTGATCGAATGGTTGTATACTGATTAAAGTGCTTGAGCCACTCGAGACCCGTCTCATTATCGGTCCAGCCATTGTGAGTCGTGGTGATAGCCCAATCGCCCGGAGGTTGCTTTCTTGGTACCAGCTGGCGAGGTGATATTGGCCCGCAACCACGATGAACGGCGGGATCGCCCAGCCTTCGGAATTAATCGCCTGGATGACTGTGGCCCATTCTCGATTTCCAGGCTGGACTGATTTCGGTCTTCCACGCCTCTCTGCGCCTGTAACAACCATTCCGCTTGTAATTATGCCCATCATAAAGCCGGTCTCATCAAAGTTATAGATATCGGCGAGGGTGATACCATATTTCGCAATTGTATTCGCTACGAGCTCGAACCAATTGCGAATAATAGTCGGGTCTTCGCATTTAGCCCTCTGATAGTCATACTTGCGAAAGAAACGCATCTTAAGGTCTGGATGTCGCTTGACGAAGTTGGAAGCCCAGTTCTTGCCAACGGGTGATGCATCGCGGTCGGCAAGCAATCGGTTGGCCATTTCTTCAACACCACGCAGTCGCGGGGGAAATCCTCGCGAATCTAGATCAAGGATGAATTGAATAATGATCTGTTCCTCTAGATCAGATAGCTTGCGTGATTTGGGGATGGTATCGCGTTGAGACTGTATGCCTTTCTGCCGGCGACCTAGCTTCTTAGGACAGACTTGATAGATTGATGCGGCGCGTCGGACGCGTAATTTTGGGTCATTTTGAAGGGCACGAAGTGCAAGAAGAATATTTGCCTCACTATTTAATTGAGACATCTTTGGTGGTTAAGAATCAATTGATTAATTGAAAAGAAGAGAGGTTGAGGGATTTTTGGGACACTCGCTTGTGTGGGACACTCGCTTGTGGAGAACGTTACTTGTTATTATTAAACAGAAGCGGCGTCTTCTACGAGGTTACGAGCAATGCATATTTCCAAGGCGATCGCATGATGCCCAGACATCCATTGACATTTTTCTTTCTTCTCCACCCACTCACTGATCTTCACATCAGATCATCAGCGATTTTGCTAGGCTGATCAGTGAGTTTTGTGCATGATGCCTCGCGAGAAATTATCGTGAGCCTTGAAGAGTTTTTTTTTTCACCCATTTTTCTTGCTTGTTTACCCCTGTCTGCGATCGATCTCGCATGAATCGTCACATGTCACTTTATTCCTCCAGATGTTGTTACAGCGGGTAATTGTGCAAAAGTCCCGAAGGTCATCATTCACACTTTGTTCCGCCAATTTGAGATAGGGTTTTGGCCCGGTATAGACACACAATACATGACTTGAGAACTCGACATGACTTGATTGGGGTTTAAAGAGTTTGCAAGATGCCACAAAAGACAAAGACGAATATCGCATGCATAATTGACATCCTCACAGCTTTGGCACGACTCTATATAACCTCATCTATGCGTTTCCTTTAGACGTCGGGCTACCAGAATCAACAAGCCCCCAAGCAACAAAGAGACGCCAGCAAATATCTGCGCTCCAAGATAGTGGCCCCCAGATCTCCTAATGATGGTGCCCGCAATCGGCGGTCCAGTCAACGTGGCGATGCTATTGATCGTAAACACCATGCCCATCCTGACGCCTGTCTTTTGCACGTCTGTCGTCAGATCCGCCAGAGCTGGTGGGAACAGACTTTGAATGGCACCAGCCGCGATGCCATAGATACTCGCCCATCCGTATAAACCTCCGGCTGTGGACACAGCAGGCCAGGCCAGCATGCAGATGCCTGCCGTGAGAGCAACAGGGATGAGAACCGTGATGCATCCGAATCGATGAGCGATGGCGTTGGGCACTGAACGACCAATCATTCCTACTCCGTTCACAACAAGCAACAGGTTGAGAGAATCGGTATATGCAAGCGGCGGGTTCAGCTGGGAGACTGCAAACGAGGCAAGATAGTAATAAGCAAAGTAGAGACCCCAGAATGTCTATACGCTGATCAGTATTTGAGAGATATTTGGAAGAGATAATAATCGAAAGATGGGAGTGAATCACGTACCAGGAACACACCAGCCGCAAAGCAAGCATACGGCTTCTCCTTGAACGATACGAGGTCTACCATAGAGCCTGAGCGTTTCGGTGGCGCTCTCGGTCTCAAGAGAAAGTTGGCCATGCACAACGTGACTAGTTGAACAAGCGTCATAGCCCTGACAGTCCAGCCGAAACCGATTCTCGAGAGTAGCTGCCGTGCCATGGACGGAAATATCAAGCCTCCGGAAGCACTGCCAATGGCTGTGATACCAAAAGCCAAAGCTCGCCGTCTCTTGAAGTATGTCGACACCACAGCCAGAGCCGGCGTAAAGAGGAGGCCGTTACCCAGCCCAGTGCAGATGCCTTGTGAGAGGAGAATCTGCCAGTAGGCGGCACTGAGAGGGGTCATAAAGACACCCAGGCATGTGAGGAGGGTGCCAATAGCAAACGTGATGTGGAAATGGCCAGCATCAGTCAGACGGCCAGCAAAAGTGCCGACAAAGAAGATGACAGACACTTGAACTGAGCCGATCCACACGATTTGGCTGGCTGGGTTGTCGAGGTGGGAGTCGTAGTACGTCCGGAACACACCAAACGAACTATTATATCCCCTGGCAGAGCATGTCAGAGACTATTGACCAGCTGAATGAAAGGGGTCACTCACCAGGAGTTCATCATGACAAAGTGACCTGCGATAGCTTCGAAACGGTCAGCCGCCGAGTTGAGGTGTGCAGAGATGCCAGACTCACCAGAAGCCCATGCCCAGAATCCACCATCGGGGTGTTCTCGAGGGTCCCGATAGCCAGTGCTATCCTCTTCCGGTACATTGCCCGTCTGGCCTGTTTCCATGTTTGAAGACTCACATTGCTTTGACTTTTCCTGACCCGAGCACTCCTGAATCGAGTCATCATCGCCAAATGTGTTTCTGCAGCATGAGGAGCTGAGTTGACCACTCGGGCTAGATGTGTGATGCAGAATACTCATGATGCCAGGTCTAACGAGACGTCAAGATGAATAGACTGGGAAGCCGAAAAAGACTGACAACTTCTGCATGTGCTCAATGAGCCTCAGCTGCATGAACCTTGCTCGGATAGTCTTATAGTACCAAGGACGGACTATTTGTCATTTCTTTCTCGTATCTGCGCCCTATTACCACATGCGCAAATACTCCGAGCATTACCAGTCAGTTGCGCCCAACAAGGTGGTGAAAATGGCCCGAGACTATCTATTCAGCCGACGTTACAAGACAATCGCCATCGGAGAACCTCCGACTGTTCTTGCCTTGTTGAATCCGATGTAAGGATCCAATCTCTCGTCATTTCAGTATCACGGCGTCAGCATTCAAAGACAGAACGCGGAGTGCCCTTTCTATTTTGTAGATGATATTGATGAGGGACCGATCGAAGGAAGCTTGACTAACAAATTACACAAAATCATGTCTCTAGCTAAGATTCGGGCTCAATCTTATTACTAGATGCTGTGTTGTTCAATGCCGATTTAATAATAGTTAGCCCGCGGAAACCTTCTCTCATAGCCAGGTAGCTTAGTTAGAATCGTCCAGCCAGAGCATTTCTTACGGACCATTAATACGGCGAACTACCCGCATCCCAGTCTAGACGATTTTCTTCTCTTCACCATCAGCCTACGGACCAATTCAAACAGCGCAATGCATTCACGGACGCCAAGAGCATTCCCATCAAGCGAGCCCTCTCGAGCTCGTCTCTCATGCGAACCTTGCAGTGAGTCCTCCTCATCCACCCATCCATCTAGACACCCAACTCATGCCTCGGGCCACTCATCCAGGGGCGAGAAAGATCCGGTGCACCGGCGAGCACTCCGTCTGCTCCAAATGCTTCACCAAGGACCGCGAGTGCTCGTACTCGACCCAAACGGCCGCGGGGAGACCCAGAACCCGTCAGCAGTCGGCGCTTGCTGGCGATGGGCGGCCTCGTCGGCGCCGTGCAGACCAGCTTGCCCCGTCACCGGAGTCTTTGTTGGCCTTGGGCCAAGACGCTGGCGAGACGGCGACGGAGCCGCCCAGCAGCCTTCGCGGGACCCCGAATAGTCGGGACAGCCTGTCGGTGGCTTCAGCTCCCCAGCACGTCGTTCCGCCGTTCCTGGCGGACTTTGAAAGCTACATGCAGTAAGCCAACCTGATATTGACGACCAATAATGATACTTATCGTGTATTTTGCGCAGTGCTCAGCCTCAGGAATGTTCCGGATTGATGCCTTCCCTGCCGTTCGGTACACTGAGCCACTCGGAATGCACCCAGCCCTGCGCATGCCTATCCATCCTCTATCTCCCCCTGAATCGCCTGGGAGCCGAAGCCGAGTTGGTCGTGCCAAACGACCTGGCCATTCTACGAAATACTATAGAAACCGCCATGGACGTTCTGGGCTGCGCAAAGTGTCCCCTCCGCTTCTCCTCGGTCCTCCAAAACGCAACCATCCTTGGCATCCTCTGCGTCTGGATTGCTGAGTCCTACTCAGGGGGCTGACCAAGGCAGGCTTAGGCCGCTGCCCCTCTCTTCATCAGAGAGGGGGCGTCACAACCTGTAATAGCGTCGCTCCTATAACAACCTAATTGACCTTGCGCGCATTATATCTCAATAGAAAAGAGGCCAATTTTAATAGAAAAATAATCAATAAATAGATATTAATTGGAACTTACTATGCCTTAATTTTCAGCTAAAGAATATACGGCTGCGAGGCGTAAGGCGTATACCTATAACGCTGGTTGCGATAACCTGGGCGCACCTTGACCCGCTAAATCAAGGAGAAGAGAGGTGTTCATTATGTGCGGGGGATAAATTGCTGTGCCGAAGTCGCGGGCTCGTGAGGAAGGAGCTACCTTTACTTATACATAATATTGCGAAAAAAAAAAAGGTGCAAATAGCTTTAAATTTATAATATCAATTATTTAAATTAATGGCTATTTAATGGTCCATTTTCTATTGAAATCGGCCTCTATTTAGCCGAGATGTGATGCGCGTAAGGTCAAGTAGGTTATTATAGGAGCGACGCTATTATTGGTTATGACGCGGTTGCGGCCAATCAGTCAGCCCCCTGAGTACATCAGGTTCGTCTGAACAATCAACTCGAAAGCCCAAGCAGCCATAGAAAAAGGAGAGCCTCTGCTAGTGAGCCTTGGATCCTTTGATGGTTCTCCATCCTACTCAGATCGGTCCAAGGTTGGAAATAACCCAGCGGCCATGCTCGTCGAGGTATCACCCGATCAGTGGAAGAGCCTGATGCGCAATGCGGTCAAGGCCGAGGTGCGCGGCGTGGAAGGTCATCGCGAAAAGTGCTTCATGTATTTCATCGATCGGCTGGAGGAGCGACCCTCTGGCCCCAGACTGTCCACCCACGTATCAGTCAGCCTGCACATCTGTGGACGAGATGCTGCTCTGTCTGACAATCATCAAGGGGGCGAGAAAGGTTCTTGATCAGATAGAACACATATTGCATTGAAGAATGACATTATGGAGTTTAGCGATACAAGCTGTACAGTCCAAGTTCTTCATCTATAGCCCGAGGCCTGGGACACCGCTCTGTGTACAGGTATCTTTCACCTCAACCCGTCAAATCTGGCAAACCGTCCTCAATACCACGACGCTTCCCAGCCCTTCTGACATGTTCCCCGATACTCTCAAAGACGGTTGAACCTGCATCGCCTGCAGGCCATGATGCGGCACTGACGGCACTCGTAGATGAAAAGCGGAAGAACATGGGCACACTCTTCACACCGGCGAGGACCACGCCGTGACTTCCACCTCTGGTGGGTGCATTCGTGATTCTCAATCAAGTTTCGTCTCTCTTGCTCGACGCGAGCCTGTCGGGCTCTCTCGTCGATGCGACCCGCGTCGCCGGCTCGGTCTACAATGGCGTTCGCCCTCGTCGTCAGGCGATGCTCGTCCCAATTTGCGCAATTGCAAGTCTTCCAGCGCTTGCCGCAGACGTAGCAGAACTCGGCCCTGCAAACGCATGCTATCCCTACCATCAGCGTGGGTTGCTGGGCAGCAGGGGGTTGGCAACTTACTCATGTGATGGCACCCAAAATCCAGCTCCACAAGCCTGTTACAGGCACAGCACCTCTGCCAGCCGTTCTCGGCCGCAAGCTCCAAAACCTGCTGCGACGCGGTGTCGCTCGGGCAGACGCCTTCGTGGGACTTTCCCTTGCATTGGACACAGGTGAATCGGCGGCACTTGGGGCACATGGCCTTCTCCCCAACGATCAATCCCCTGGGAATAAAGGTAGAGCAGGTTGGTTCGCTGCAGTATGTGCGGTTTGGCGTCTCGAACTCGATCTTCTTTGCCCGAAATTGGCCCACGAGGCTCGGGGAGAGCCAGCACCCGACTTCGATAGGAATGTCCTGGCCGCAGCACCGCGGGGGAAGAGGGACTCGTCCTGGAGTACTGAGCGAACGAGGCTGTTGAGGCAGTCACAACAGTACTCGTGCGAGCATGGCGAGCGGGCGAGGGCAAGAGGGGAGTAAGAGTCCCCGCATGCGACGCACTCTCTAGCCGTGGGATGCTTGCGTGCGGCAGCCGAACGGGACGACTCAGCTTGCTCAGCGTGTTCGTCTTGTGAATCGTCTGCGGCAGAGGTCGACATAGCGGAGCCAGAGTTCATCTGCCTGAGTGTTTCAATCAAAGCATCGTCTGCGTCGTCATCGCGAGGCCGTGCCCTCTTCTTGCCCTTGTCTGTGTCCGCCGTGGGCATCGCTTTGGGATCCTTGGACAGTCTCAGGGCAAATTCGCGGTCTTTGGCAGCCTGCTCCTCGGCCGCCTTGGCCTCGGCGATGAGGTGGGCATCCGAGTCGACGGCGCGCGCGATGCTGAGGCCGAGGGTGCGATCAGAGATCATGGTCGTCATCCCGTCGAGTTCGTGCCGGCACACCTCTAGGGCCAGGTCTGAGTCGGTGGCTTCGCCCTCACGCTGCTTTCCCTTCTTTGCCTCTTCCAAGAGGCGCAAGTCCTCGCTCTGAAGCTGGACAGCCAGCATCAGCGACTCGGGGTCCATGCCCAAGCAGTCCATGGCGTCCGATGGGTGGGGGATGAGGAATGTCGGACTGCGATTTGTGAGAGTCAGAAAAGCGCTTGCGGTTGCAGCAGCGCAGGAGAAGAGGGCAACGGCGAAGCGCAGTTCGCAGCAGGGCAATAGCTCACCGGGCTGTGTGCACAATGCTCCTTCCTTTAGCGGCATGTCTTGACGGTTGATGATTGAGCCAGCTTGGTCGAAGACTTTGCGCAGCAGCTTCACAGGCCTATGGCCAAGTAACCGGAATCGCATGAAAAGAGGATGAGAATGCGAGAAGTGCTTGTTGAAAACAATTTTGTCGTGTGTTGGTGGTTGCGGTCGGCCACTGGCCGCCAGTGTAACGGCAGTGCAATCTGAATCTCGGCATAGCAGCCATTCACCGTGCTTGAAAAGGCATATTTCTTGATTGATTGGCTGTTTCAGATTTATCTAGTCGTAGATTGGTGGTCGACTCTCACAACCAAGGCGAAACCTGAGGAGGGCCATGGTGAATGGCCAGTGACCTATCGTTACCTCTTGAAGTCAAGAAGCTTCTTGAGCTCTCAATTGACCGAGATGATCGAGCGAGAAGAGTGCTATGGGCTTGCCAGAGCATGCCTTGCGAGAGTTATCACGGCCGTGTGAGCTGTGGAGGACCGGAGTTCCAGGAGCAGGGAGCAAATAGCTCAGTGACCAACCTTGGTCTTGAGTTGAAGGGTGGAGAAGCACGTGAGATGAAGCCCCCTCCGTGCGGTTCCCTCAGCGGCCAAGGGCAATTCAAAAAAGAACTTTCCCCTTAACCCCCGTATCGAGGTTCTTGGGGCTACCATCACACGCATTGTATGCATCAGCTTGAGTTGACAAGATGAGTCCCGGTGAGCACTCATGGAGCACCCTATACGTTTGTTCGCCGTCGCTCATTGAATTCCCAGCCAAGAAACACAGGCCGCAGTGCCATGCCTGGATCCGCAGATCTCTATGCATATGAGTGTTCTTTAGCATGTTCTTTTCCATCGTGTAGGAGGGTGGCTGCTTCAAGCTGTCATAATCAAACAGCAAAATCAATGCATATATGAGTGACAAATCAAGTCCTTTCATCAAGGACGCGGAAGACGCATATCTACACTTGATACCACAATATCATGGCCATCTTTAATGCTTCTTCCTTCGCTCCCACCATTGCCTCATCCTCGTTATCCCGCCAATCACAGTGGCGATGGGACAAACAGGAAATAACCGAAGCAGGGATTGTGGTTGATATAGGCAGGTGGTCAGACCGCCTGACTCACTCATTCTTGGCCAACACGCTGAATACAAATACGCGGCAGGTTTCGAGACTCTCGCCCCTCGTGTCCGTCTCGTTGCAAAATCTCATCTCGAGCATTCAACTCATAAGCACAGTTCGCCATGGAAAGCTACCACCAGCCCGACGCCGAGGACTCACCTCACGCCTCAATCGGCCCACCAGCCCTCCCCGTCGAGATATGGCAGCAAATCATCATGCACAGCATGAACCAGCTCTCGGTCAGAAACGCAATTGCACTTCGTCTCGTGAGCCGCGACTTTTCTCTCATGACCATGAAGGCCATCTACGAGTCGAGGATACTGCGTCGATGCTGGCAGTTATCAGAGGAGAGCCGAAAGAGTCAATTCTGGGTCGACTACCTCACTGCCAGGGCCATGGACCAAGTGCGCACGCTGGAGCCGAGTTATGAGCATCTCTGGCTCAAGGCACTTGCAGAGAGTATCTTGAAGTTCAGGCAGGAAGAGAGGGAACGGGGGCACAGGCCCGGCTGGGGCTTGGAGAGAGAGGACGAGCTGGAGAGCCTTGTGCGCCGGATCGCAGAGTTTGCGACCTATCACGGCCAGTGCAACGACTCTCTCAACAACTTTTACCTTGGGTTGCGGACATGCGGCATCTCCAGGGCTCCTGCTCTGGCTCTGGATGAAAGCTGCGGACTCTTTCGAGATGCACTGCTCGCAGTGGCGGTCTACCTCAACGAGGTCGCCTTTCTTCAAGATAGACTGGACGCCGGCAGCAAGATTGCATGCAGACACCACGCCCCCCCTGGAAAGGATGTCCGCCATCCCCGTCAAGCACCCTTCAACTGCCTACCCACCTACTCAAAGTACGTCACCAGTGGGTTCAACCGCAATTTATCATCGTCGGAGGACGCCGCTCGGTTCACGTTTGGAACCCCGATCATGGTCGCCATGCGACACGGAAGAGTCCAATGTCTAAAGGCTCTGCTCAAGAGCCTAGCCGACTTTCCCTCGGAGCTCCTGGTCTGCAGGGCCGAGATACTTCGCGAGGCCGACCGTCTAGGAAAGCTAGAGTACATGCGTCTGGCGATAGAGTCCGATCCGCCTTTTACCGTGTGTCCGGAGGTCACGGCGATGGCGTATAGATTCCACGAAAACTCGCGAAAGGAGTACGCCGTCTTCGTTCTGTGCGACTTTTTCAACAACACGACGAACCTCGAGGTTTTCGACCTGCTGTATCCCGCCATGACGGCAAACTGCGGCCCCGGCGAGAGTCCATTCTGGGAGCGCTACCGGACGACTGATGATTTTGGACGCTGGGGGACAAAGAGGATGTACAAGGCCATCCACAGCGGGTGCCTACCTATCGTCAAGAGGCTGGTGCAGCTGAAATTCAGTGTCGGACCTCAGCCCATGGTAGAAGCCCTCGAGAGCGGCCACTCCTGCATGGTCGAGTACTTCTTCGACCTCGGAGTGCGGCTCGACGGGGCGTTGGCTGCCACGGCGCGGTCTGGAGATGCTGAGATGGCGCAGATCCTGCTGGACAAGGGCGCTGGAAAGAACAAGGAGAGCGTCCGGAGTGCTGTCGAGGAGGCCATGCTGCACTGCAACGAGGCCATGGTGCGGTTTCTTGTTAAAAAGGCAAGGGCGGGTGGGGTGCTGAACAAAAAGGCAAAGGCGAGTCTGAAGCGTGAGATGGAGTCTAAGAAGGTGACAGAGGACATGTTTCTTTTGTTGAAGCTGCTGTAATGGGGGTCTGACACGCGTTCACTCAGAGAACAAGGGGATGGTATCGGCCGCAACCAGGGGGTTCAATTGTCACGGCAAAGGCCGAAACGGTTTCATATTGGGTTAACAAGCTTGTGAAGGATGCATCAAGCCCTTGTCTCTTTGTGCTCACTCGGATAGACGCATAAACCAGCAAACCTCGCGCTGCCGTGTCAACCAATCCATCCCCTGCCATGACTGGTTCGGTGGGCCATGGGAAATTACTCGTCCTTCCTTGCTTAGTTATCTCCGAGTTCCGAACTTGAGCTCGCCCTTGAGCGTTGCCAGAATACCCTACAGCGTCATCATCACCACCAAGCCGCGCGTCAAGCTGAGCAGCAGTCTTTCTTGGCATAGAAACAGACTTGAACTTGATAACCATGGCGCAGACAACTGAATCCCCATCCATTGATGGGTTCCTCCAAGACCCCCGCTTCCACCAGAGCTTCACTTTCCCCGCGAACCCTTCTGACGGTCAGGCCACCCTGCAAGTCAAGTACGCCGACTATGGCTACCGGAACGAAACCAATCCTGAAGAGGAGAATGTGCTGCTCTTCTTCCCGCCACTACTTGGCTCTAGGTTACTCCACATTACCAAGGACGGCTTGGCAAGGCGGCACAAGGTCCGCTTCATTAGCATAGACCGGCCGGGCATTGGCGGGACTGATGAAGTTGACTTGGAGAAGAGGGTCAGTATGAGTCGAGGTACGTTGATTCGCGGACCAGAGATGTCAAACTCTCCTGGCTTGGATATGCGTCTGGATGGTTCTAACGCTGTTGCAGAGATAACACTGGCACTGCTACGACATCTTGGGATCCAGCACGTTTCTCTCGCCTGCCACAGCGGAGGAACTGTTTACGCACTAGACATGCTCCTTCACCACCCCGAAATCTTGCATCCAGACAGACCATATCTCGCCATCGCCGCGCCCTGGATCTTGCCGTCTCACTCTCACCTTCTAGCCATGTCCTTGACTCAAGCTCTTCCAAACAGCGTCATGGCACAGACGGACAAGCTGATTAGTTTCGTCAACAGCACTCTTGTTCCCGTGTTTGCTACTTCGACCGGTTTCAGCCAGACTCTCATCAACTTGACCAAAAGCAGTCAGCCGAGCGGTAGCGATGACCCAGACGCCAAGTTCGAGGAGGAGATGGCGCCGAAACAGTTCAAGTTGATTCACTCGGGCAGCATCCGCGGCATGTCCCACGAGTCTCTGTTTCTCATGCAAAAGGTCAAAGAGGTGAATGGCTGGGGCGACTGGAAAGATTACGATGATCTGATGCCGAAACTGGTCGAGGCACTCAAGAGGGCGAACAAGACGCTTTCCATCCAAGTCTTTTACGCCGAGAAGGATGCCATGGTTGGAGCCGCTGCTACCGAAGGTCCAGAGTGGTTTGACAAGTGCTGGAAGGCTGAGGAGGCGAGAGACGTCATCTCTTATTCTAGCACTGTCATTGCTGGTGCGGATCATGAGACGGCTTGGAACATTGGCTTGGGAGTTCCGGGGCGTGTGTTTGAGAGGGTCTCTAGGTAGAACTCGGGGAGTGCGTGAGGTTTGACCATGTTGGACCTGGTTCCCTTTCTGGCTATGCAGTAGTTCTCGTCGCAATCAATGGGATGATTGAATTTGAAATCCAGCTCGAAAGAACCAGTTGGTAGCGAGATAGAGGAGCCTGCACGTTAATACCAACACATAGCATTGACTTCGACAAGGACATGCCGAGGTTCGATTTAATCGCACTGAAAAGGCAAAAACATGGAATCCCTCGTCAAGGTAAACCAAGCATGATTCTCGTTGTGACATGTATTGGTTGCACAGCGACCTTGGCGGATCAGGTGGTTTATCGAATCATTCCTGTTCAGCTCAGCGCTGGCAAATCCCACAGCCGAGGCCGCTTGCCAGAATCTTCGGGCTCCTGAATTACTGTGCCTCGTGAACTGGTGATTTACTACTCACAATTGAGTCTCGATAGCCGATGCTGAAAGAAAGGGGCGATGTGATCTCGTCTTGGTCAAGCTAGCTAGTCATCCTTCACACTCCCATTCTACCACGCAAGAATAGCAGCCCCCATCCTTTATCTTGCATCCCACCCACTCGTGTTACCCGTGCGGGGTTCATTTCCCCTCGCCTTGCCCCCCCCCCCCGGGTTCTCGGCGCAGTGATACGCTTTGACGATCGGGGCCTCGGCATGGTTACCCCGGGCCGGTGTGGGTATTGACACCCCACCCCGGGCCGGACGAAGGGGGACAACCGCGATGTCGATTCCAGATCTGGCAGCTATTCTGCATGATTTTTGAGATGCAGATCTCTCTGCTACGTAATGGCGTATTACAGATGCTGGAACCGTTGGACCCTGGCTGTTATGGAGATTGATAAAACGGACGAACCATGCTCCCAACGGTGTCATGCACGATGGGCTGGCAAGATGCATTCACGATTCACTATCCCCAATGGGGAAACAAGATAGGCCAAAAATCACAGTGTGAGGAATGAGTGAGCTAGGTAATATTGCATAGTGAGAGATGAGACATATCCATCCGAGACTAACATCCAACGGCCTGCCATCCCACAACACTAATCTACCTGAATTACCAGTCTCTGTACATGAAAGGAAGGTAAACCTCGACCCCAGTCAGGAAATCCCAGTCTTGTCCGCCTCCCTCTGCTCCTTGCTGCGGTCCACGTAGTTGGCCCGCTCCGCCTGCTGCGCGTAGATGACGTTGCCTTGGGCTTCCTCCGTCTCCATGTACGTGATGCGCCCCTTGACGACCCAGAAGACGAGGGTCACCACCAACATGATGCCGAAGACGGCGATGGCGTAGTTCATATCGGAGCCCGACGGGTTCGGGTCGCTCGGAAAGAAGAAGAAGACGGTGGTTACGGCGCAGTAGACGACTGAAATCCAGTTGATGACGGGCCCGAATCGTCCAAGCGAGAATTGTCCGGGGGGAAGCTTGTCTCGTCCGACAAGGAGAAGAGTCAAGATGGGCATGCCGTACGAGACGGTCAGGGCGATGGTGCTGACGCTGAGAATGGCCTCTAGCACAGTTGAAGCAAAGGTGTAGAGAATTCCAATCAGAGCCATGATGGCGCCCTGGAGCCACAGAGCACGCACGGGAACCTTCCAGGTCTCGTCAACTCGGGCAAAGTAGTTGCTCCAGGGGATGCCGCCATCACGAGCAAAACCCCACGTCAGACGCGAGGCCGTGGTGACGATGCCGACTCCCTGTCCCATTCCGTTCATGATGAAGAGGGCCAGGAGAACAGTTCCTCCCTCAAGACCAACCGTCTCCTTGAGCAGGTCCATAAAGGGCAGGCCGGTCGAAGGGTCCAGCACAACGTCCATTCCTTGGATGCAGAACAAGCAGACAACCATAAAGATGAAACCTGTGATGGCACCAATGACGACCGAAAGCCAGATGACGCGCGGGATATTGGTTCGAGGCGAGGGGATCTCTTCGACAAGGTGGATAGCGGCGTCAAAGGCAGTAAGACCATAGGCGGCCTGGACGAGACCGATGAACCAAGTGACACCATCAGGCCAGCCAGTCTGGTTGATCCAGGTGCCAAAGACAAAGTCGGCGGGTTTATAAGAGAGGTTGTCCTTTGTTCCAACAGAAATGAGCAGCGCCAGGCTGATGATGAAAAAGAGCCCACCAAAGGAGATACCGACAAAGTTGTTGAACATGGGAAGCACAATATCCTTTCGGCAGGCGACAATGTTGAAGAGCGTCATGGAAAGAGTGGTGCCGACGTAGACGAGGAAGAGAACCCAGCCTGTGCTCGCGCCAGACCAATCGGGCTTGAAGAGCACCTTCATGCTAAGCATAAACTCGGTCATGAAGGCGATCTGGGAGGCAGAGAGCGTCCACCAGCCAAACGTGTTTGTCCAGGCGCAGAGGTACGAGAGGAAGCGTCCTCCGGGGGTAGGCCAGAGGCGGGAGATCCAGTATGCCTGCCCCAGAGCCGTGGGCATGCTGCTGCACATCTCACCAAGAGAGACGGCAACGCAAATGTTGCAGGCAAAGACGAGGCACAGGCCCCAGAGGATGGCGACGGGGCCGCCGCTCGTCAGGCCGCTCGAAAGGCCCTGGGCAAAGGTGGACCAGGTGCCGAGGACGGAAAAGGCGAGGGCGAGCATGCTCCAGATGCTAAACTTGCGGGTGAGGGCCTGCTCGTGGCCGAAGCAGGCGAGGTCCTCGGCATCTTGGATGGCCTGGTTTGTCGTGTCTACGCGCTTGAGCGCGGAGCTTGTCTCGACGTCGTTGGTCATGGCCGCGTCTGACAATGACCGCGTCGAGAGAAAAGGGTATGACGTAGGGGAGGGAAGGCGACGGGCAGCCTTGGGGAGAAAAAGAGAGAGGCAAAGACTTGGGGGACTTTGGGGATTTGGGATTGATGCGTCTGCAGAACGGGAATGAATGGGAAATGGACGCGGCGCGGTGTTTATAGACAAAATTCCTCAGGGTGCGTTTGGACCAAGCGTCGTCAGGAGACTATCTCGGGAAGATTTCGATTTGTCTGGCATCGTGTGACGGACGGACCCCAATAAGCAGTTGATAATACTGTACGGACGATGGAGTACCTCTAGAAGGGCTGTGTAGCACAGCCAAGTCCACGTACAGTACATAGGGGCCAAGTGTGGGCGCACACTCCCTCCCGTTAGTTAGGCTTTGGCAGCAGGTTTTACTCGTTTAGGCTGTTATCTCGACCCCAGTCTTGACAGGCAGGCTAGGCACAGATAAGACAGGCGAGTTCATGTGCCTTGGACCCTCCAAGACCGTGCTGCTGGGACAGCGAGGCTCTTTGATCAGAGGGTTTGACGTCCATTCCCCGAGATCTAGAAGTTTTGCCAGAATTCCTCGACGCCATCGCAAGGCCCCCTCACAGAAACCCCGGCTGCGGGGAACCCAAGCCGTGCCCCATGGGGAACTGTGATGAATCGCATCGCCGCCGAGCTGAGGGTTGATTCCATTACGTGATGAGCTGAGGGGGGGTGGTCAAAAAAATGATGGCTTTTGTCTTCCCCACGGGTATTTCAGACTGAAGCATCCCGGGCCGGTGTGCTCCCTTCTAATTTGTCGCATCGTACACTTGAATCAATGGGAAGGCTCGTCATGGTGTGTCGAGGCGACATCGGCGGACGCCATCGCCTCGTCGGTTATCACGGGGGATGCCTCCTTATCGAGAGAAGACGAGAAAATGCAAAACGTTGCCCGGAAACGGCTTAGCGAGGCTCCGGGGTTCAAAAACTGAGAACTAGCTGCCGTATACGGTCTAGAAGATGGGGGGGAGGGTGGCAAGGGGGAGTGATTGGTCCACGTGACAGAGGGATCAAGCATGAAGCGAGCCAGGTCTGGGCACTCAGAAGTGTCAGGACAGAGACTCAAGGACAGAGCACAGGGCAATTGCCAATTTGATCAGTGGATCTCGCGTCTCTTATTCTGCCATCCTTTGCCCTTCCTTGGATAGCGCTGAATATGGGGTTCCCGCGGCTGCAGCGTGTCCAACTGCCGCCGCATATCCCCGGCAGTCATGAACTTGCAATTCAACTGCGATTCCTGGAAGAGCCTCTTCCCCCGCGGCTGACGGCGCCAATGGCGAGTCAGTATTGTTTGCTTCTGTTCGCCCAAGCTACCGCTCCGCTCCGCCCGTAAGCATCCCCGAGTGGAGTTTGTGAGGCCCGGAGCAGTGTCACGGAGACGACGCCACCGGTAGAGTCCGATGATTGTTGAACTGCTCGTCTATAAGAAGCCATCGTCCTCGGCGAGTTTATTGAGCCTCACCAAGTACAGCACGTTCAACTCTACAGCAGCAACAGCATCAGCAACTCTCGTCTCCAGGCATCGCCCCTTGGACAACACCCTCCACCACATCTTCATCACCCCCCGTATGGCACAGTCGCTCAGCCCCGACAACCCCCACCATGATTGCAGACACCTCTTCTATTGCCGGCTACACCATCTTTCGGGAAGAGCCCAGCGACGCCGCTCCCGATCTGTCCAATTCTCAGAATTCGCATCCTCTCGGTGAGTCTCTGTCTCTTGTCAATTGACAACCCTATACTTACTCCTGCAGATCCGCTATCGATTGAAGAGATTCGCGCCGCCGTCAAGATCATCCGTGATCATGCCGCACCCAAGTCTCTCAAGTTCAACTGCCTCACCCTCCGTGAGCCGAAAAAGGCAGAGTATGCCGCCTTTCGCGCCCGCACTGGCCCCCGACCTGCCCGTCGCGCCTTTGCCATCGTGATCGAAAAGGGCACCGGCCACGTCTCCGAGGTCGTCGCCAACATCGCCGAGTCCAAGGTCGAGGAGTGGAAGTCGGTCTCAGAGGTCGGTCCCACCCTGACCCTCGAGGATCTCGACGTCTGCGAGCGCGTAGCCCGCGCCGACCCCGCGTCATCCAGGCCTGCAAGGACATTGGCATCGACGACATGTCCAAGGTCTTTTTGGATGCCTGGGCCATCGGTGTCGACAACCGCTGGGGCTTTGAGCGTCGTCTGCAGCAGGGTCTGGCCTACTACAGGGCCTCCCCAACGACAACCAGTACGCTCACCCCCTCGACTTTACCGTCGTCGTCGACACGGAGAAGGAGGAGGTCCTGACTGTTGACGTCCGCTACGTCAACGGGGAGCGCACAAAGGTGCCCATGACCCCCACAACTACATGCCCGAGTTTATCGGCGACAACTACATTGATGGCACCCTCAAGCCCATCAACATCACCCAGCCCCAGGGCGTGTCTTTCCGCATGCGCGGCAACGAGATCTCGTGGGCCGGGTACAAGATGCACATTGGCTTCAACTACCGCGAGGGTATCGTTCTATCTGATGTCCGCATGGAGGACCAGCACGAGCAGCGTGAGCGCACCCTCTTCAACCGCATCAGCGTCGTCGAGATGGTTGTCCCCTACGGCAACCCCGAGCCTCCTCACCACAAGAAGCACGCCTTTGACGTTGGTGAGTATGGCACCGGTCTGATGACCAACTCTCTCAAGCTGGGATGTGACTGCAAGGGTGCCATCCACTACCTCGATGCCGTCATGGCTACCGGCGAGGGTGATCCCGCCGTCATCAAGAATGCCATCTGCATTCACGAGGAGGACAACGGTCTCCTGTACAAGCACACCGACTACCGTGACGGCACCGTCATCTCTGCCCGCGACCGCAAGCTCATCATCTCGCAAATCATCACGGCCGCCAACTACGAGTACGGCTTCTACCACACCTTTACCCTCGACGGCACCTACAAGCTCGAGATCAAGCTGACGGGCATGCTCAACACGTACTGCATGCACCCTACCGAGGTCGCCGCCCCCTACGGCACTGAAGTCGCTCCCACCATCAACGCCCAACAACCACCAGCACATCTTTTCCCTCCGAGTCGACCCAGAGATTGACGGGCCCAACAACTCGATCGTCCAGAACGACGCCATGCCTTCTGAAGCACCCGTCGGATCCCCCGAGAACCCCTTCGGCAACGGCTTCTACTGCAAGAACACGCCGCTCCGAACCTCCAAGGAGGCTGCCGTCAACTACTGCCACGAGACCAGCCGCTCCTGGGCCATCACCAACCCCAGCAGCATCAACCCATCCGCCAAGAAGCCGGTGGCCTACAAGATCCTCAACAACAACTGCCCCGGTCTCCTAGCCAAGCCCGGCAGCGTCGTCCACAGCCGTGCGGCCTTTGCCCGTAAGAGTCTCTGGGTCGTCCCCTACAAGGACTACGAGCTGTTCCCTGCCGGCGACTACGTGTGCCAGTCGACCGGTGAGGAGGACCACCCCCACAACAAGACCATCCTCGACTGGGTTGCCCGGGACGAGTCGATCGAGAACACCGACATTGTGTGCTACATCCAGTTCGGCCTCACTCACTTCCCTCGAACCGAGGACTTTCCCGTCATGCCCGCCGAGCCCGTGAGTGTGATGCTTCGTGCTGCAAACTTTTACCAGAAGAACCCCGGTCTGTGGGTTCCCCCCTCGGCCCTCTGCGTTGATGCCGCGTCCAAGGATGCGTTTGGGGCCAAGCAGGAGGAGACGGCTGCTGCTTCTTCTTGCTGCGCCGCCAAGACGATTCCCCGACTGTAGATGCCGGGTGTCGTGTTTGGTTGCCATGTAAAATGTCGAGAGTCTGGATGGCGCCTGAATTGTTGAGTTCACGTTCCTCTTTACGCACTAGTTGGCAGATAGTTTGAATACCACAAGATGGCAATACCTGATTCCGTACTGATATTCAAGATAACTGTTCCGGTAGCCTACTGTCAATTATTTTGACATTCTACATTTGTAGGTCAAGTCACCACCCGTATCATTCCTATCTCATCATCGTATCCCTCATCATCGTCAGACCTGTTGATGACCTCGTTCACGACTCTCCGGGGCATCCACATGTCTGCAATGCGCATCTCCAGAGTCTCTTTACTCCAACGAGCATATACACCGTCAACCCGCCCCTTCCTAGCGTTGGGAAACTGAGCATACAGCCCCTTGAGGTTGCGGATCCTTTGCGGATCCCAAAACACATAGGCCCGTTCCCGCAGGCGCCAGTTGTCAAAGGTCGGATGCCAGCCAGAGTATATGTGCTGCTGCCTGGCCTTGAACCAGAACCAACCCAGGTTTGGCCTGTCCACCTGGATGTTGTTGAACTTGTCGGGCGTCTTCATCTCCGAGTCGATGGATGGCGCGGCATCCAGAGTGTCCGGGAGAAACAGACCGGTCGTGTGTCCTCCTCTGACCATCCGGTATCTCTGGTCGCTATCAGCCTTGGTGAGTCGATGGACGAACCCAAGGCCCTGGGCCGCGAGGGAGACGATGTGCTTTGGGGCAAGGTACTTTCCCCTCTCCGAGAAGAGCCTCAGGCCGTCGTCGTAGAATTCATCGTAACGGATTAGGAAGCCCTGGTCTGGTATGTCGGTGCTCGTGAGTTCCTTTGGGGGCTCCTCGCCTGGGGGCATGATGTGAGTCGCAGGGTTGGTCAAGAAGGCCTGGTAAATGTCGTCCTCGACGGCCTCGACGAGTCCCTCAGTGACCGAGACAAGATGGCACAAGGCGCAGCTCATCTCTTCCACCTCCCACGGCTCCAGGCGAGACACAAACTGGTCGAACTGCTCTTGTGGCGGGCCATGGTCATCAAACCCATGGAAGTAGGCACTGTCGTAAAAGGATCGACAAAATAGCTCAAGCCGTAGGAACCCGCGGTAGAACCTGGCGCGTTCTTTTACCGACGGGTTGTAGTCGGTGGCGATTGGTGAGTAAAATCCCAGGACAGACAGAGCGCTCTGGCAGTAATCGGCTGTCCATCGATTGACGCAGTGGAATAAGCGGCAGAGGGCTACCAGAGATACCTTGTCTGTGGGGAGCTCCAAAGTCGGCCCCTCAAAGTACCGGTCGAGCACAGAGGTAACGTCTTCTGCGCTCGGACGCGGTCTCGCATGGGCGGCGGGGAGAGACAGTACGGCGATGGCATGGTGAAGGTTTTCACTTGTAAAGGCGTTACTCAAGACGCATGATATGACATGTTCCTGGGAGCAGGCAAAGACGCGGTAGCAGGGCGAAGACGCCGAGATGACAGAGTGTAGATCTTTCGGGGAGTCGATTTGACATAGAACGAGCAGTAAAAGCTCGGGGGCCAGGTTGTCGACGATCATGGTGGCTGGCTTGGCTGCTTTGTCTCAGTGTTGGTGAGAGGTGACGATATCAGCGCAAGAGCGCACGCGACCCCTCACCCCGCTCACGTGCATCTCGCCAATGGCTACCTAGGTTGTTGATGGATCCAGCCCCCGTCCTTTCCCATCGTGTTGGTTCTTGCAGCACTGGCTGAGACTCTGTCTTGAGACTCTATTTTGAGGTATTCTGAGGTTTTCTATCCCGAGACTCACTGTAGCCCTTCTCACTGAGATGAGCTGTGACCAAGGAAAGACACCAGCCCGAATCAGCAGTTGCAAGACTGAATAGCAACACGCCACCATCACCCAGACACGACACCATACCAGATCAGACCCATGATAGCCCCCATGACAATGGCCACGGGCGGACTCACCCGAAACCAATAGCCACCAACATAGCTCGTAGCCGTCACAACAACCCACCAAGGCTCCACGGCGAGACTCGTGCCCTGCTGAAACCCTTGATCAATGTGTCCGATCTGCCAGAGACGATATACCGCTGTATAGATGAGGCCAACAGCAGCGGCGTTGACTCCCCTCAGCGACGACTTGACCCATCTCCACCCGCGTATCGCACCCCAAACACCCATAGTTCCGTGAACCGTCACCAACCCCGGCACAAAAATGCCCAGATATCCGAGGACGGCGCCAGCGGCAGAGTTGAAGCCGCCGTTGATCGCAGTTAGACTCCCGAGATACACCGCAAAGTTGAAATTGGGCCCTGGGAAGGCTTGGATGAGGGCAAGGCCGATGAGAAAGTCGCGAGGGCTGACCCAATTCTCGGCCACAATGTATTCTCGGAGGAGAGGAATCACCACTGGCCCTCCTCCAAAGATTATTGTGCCCGCCAGGTACATGTTGGCGAAGAGGCTATAAAGAAGTGGTTTGTCTGGCAGAGTGCCACGGAGGACCATGACAATGACGAAAGAGACCAGAAAAAGGACAATGAGACCAAGTCCAAACTTCCAACCGATGTTGAGGCGCCTCTCTTGGGGCACGACTCGAGCCTCTTCTTGAGCTGTTGTGCCCTGCTCAGAAACAGGGGGGTTGCACGCTCACGGCTTGACCCGCCGTCTCGTCCAGTCACCGAATCTCCATCACCACGTCTTGCTGCGGCTTCTTGCTGGATCTGCATCTCGACAGCATCTTCAGGTGTATGTCTGGCCTCCCTCCTAAAAATCGCAGCAATGCTCTTGACAGGCCCGTGGAACCAGCGAAAGTCGTGAGCAACCGCTGCCAAACCCGCCAGGAACATCAGCAAGGGGAAGTACCAGAGGGCATTGTACATCAAGCCGGCTGCGGCGCCGAGAAACACAAGGATGCGTGTTATGGTATCGGTAACAGCCTTCTCGGAGAGCTGGACGGCTGCGAGGACGATAATACCGACGGTGGCAGCGTTGAGACCGGATAGGAGAGCATAGACGGCCCGCGGGAGGGATTCACCGATATTCGAGACTCCGATAGAAAGTCCGTACATGCCGAGAGCGCCGGGGAGACTAATCTATTAGCTTCGCTGTGGTATTGATTGGAATACGCACCTCCAGATGAGAAAACCCAGGAGCGCAGGAAGAAAGCCGTCGTGGATGAGGTTGATGCAGTAGTGCATCTTGGTGCTGCCGGGCCCTGAAAATGCTTGACAGACACTGAATAGCTCTTGGTACTGAAGGAATTAGCAGATGGCTGTTGTCTAGGTGTGGTTGGTTCTCACCATCTGCTGGTCGATCCATGACAGCTTGGTGACGAATTTGTCGTTGAACTGCCATCAATCAGTGTCCATACAAGCGGCCAGAGTATTCTTGGGAATGTGAATGGCTACCCACAATCTTGAAGTGGACGGGAGGTCCTCCAAAGGAAGTAAAGCCCAGGTACCAATTCTCACGGATCGTATTCCAAAGCCGCTCGCCCAAGTTGGCGGTATTCAGGCGTGCCGACCGGATCGCCATTTTTGCTTTGTAAAAGCTGAAAGACCTAGAAGCCCGGCAGTTGATGCAAGTGTAGAGTTGAGGGCAACTGAAGGAAGCTCAGCTTGGGGTGGTTGGGGCTTGTCCGACAAGTGATGGGCCAATCAACGTGCTACCATGACAGACACCCAGCGGCCTTGGCAAATTGGCGTCGAGGCGCGCACCGTGGGCGCTACAAGACACTTCATTGGTGTAGGGACTGCTGTTTGCCTTTCGTGCAGGCCATCATTTCGAGATGTCTCGGTGGTGGTGAGAATATCCAGGCTCAAGCGTTCATGGAGTCGCACAAAGTAACGGGCCAAGGGACACAATTGATGAGGCTATACATATCTTGTTGACATTCACAACCCTGACTGGATCGCTTTACTTTAACAGCTGAAGATAGAGAGACCCAGCGCCGACAGCAAGGCTCGCCACCATAATCAATGGCCACCGGAGTCTTGACTCCTTCACCTCCCTCCCAACAGCCCCTTGCTCTGCCTTCCGGTACTCAAGGTCCCCCACGCCACAAACACGCTCCTCCACCAAAACTTGAACTGCCAGTCAGGAAACATGATGGTGTTCCGATTAGACTTTGTCTCGATGAACCAAGACGTGCACCCTGTAGCCCAGACCAGCTTCTTTGCTTTCTCCTGCACTTGAGCAATGTCTTTCTTCTCAGCTTCGGCCTTCACTTCGACAATGTCGGCCCGCTTCTTGAGGATTGGTCCAAGAACTCGTAGGGTAAAGTTGATCTGGCACTCAGATGTATAGATGACGGAAAGATGCCCACTTAGCGTGTTGGGGCCCATCATGATGAAAAAGTTGGGAAAGTTGGAGAGGCAGGTTCCAAAATAGGACGAGGGGGCGCCTTCGCTGACTTGATCCCACTGCAGCAGTTAGCATTGTCCGTGGGTTTTATTTACACGTACATACATGTTCATTGACAGAGAGACCGTCCTTCCCATAGATCTTCATAGGAAACAAGGGCTTTTGCGTCTCGAATCCATGGGCGAGGACGATGGCATCGGCCTTGACTAGCCGTCCCGACTTGGTGCGCACACCCATAGCCTCGATGGCTTCTATCGGGTCCTCATATACCAGCTCGACGTTGTCACGATGCAAACAGACGAGGTAGTCCGTATCGTTGACTCTCCGCTTGCATCCAACCTCGGTCTTGGGAACCAGGAACTCATGATACTCAACCGGCGCCGTCTTGCGTATGTAGTCGGTCGTCTCCTTCTCCCACTGGCTCCGCATCCGAGCCCTCGACAACTCTGAAGCCGGCAAAGTTTCGTTCGTTCTGCCAGTAGAGTATCGCCCTGTGGAGGCGCATGGCAAGGGGATCCATCGCATCATGAACTTGAACAGGGTCGAATGTTTCGGATTTGGGCGTTCTGCAACCCAATGCGCCTGTCTGGCAAACTGCGTTGCCTTTTTAACAGCGCCGTCTCCGGCGGTAATGACAGGGAGGGCCTGAGTTGCGCTGCAGCCGTTTCCTGATGTATTGTAAGATCAGGCTGCTTTGACAACAAGTATTTCAACTTACCGATCATGACCACCTCCTTTCCTTTCCAGTCAAACGAGTGGTCCCATTTAGCGGTATGAAAGATTCTGCCCTTAAAGTCAGATGCACCGGGAATCGTACAGGCTTTGGGGATGGAGAGGGCTCCCACAGCCGATACAAGAGCTTTGGAGCGCTGAGTGATGACCCTAGAAGTGGTTGTATCCAGGATCGTCAATTCCCACGTCCCAGAGGCTTCATCCCAGTGAGCAGACTCAACGACCGAGTTGAAACGCACGTGCTTCTCAATCTCATACTGAGCGGCGACACCCTGGAAGTAGGCGTGAATCTCGGGCTGCATCCCGTAGGCCTGAGACAGTCGGGGTTGAGGGCAAAAGAGTATGAGAAGAAGTGAGGGGACCTTGTTGTCTCGTCAACGGTGTCCGTTTGTGCTGCTGTTTTACTTACATCGCATCCACAGCCTGGGTATGAATTCACCCGCCATGTGCCACCAATCTCGGCGTCCTTTTCAATGATTTCAAAGTTTCTAGTTCCGTATTGACGGATCAGCTGGACGGCAAGGCCAATGCCAGACATGCCAGCGCCGATGATGATGACATCAGGTTGATCCATGGTGCGAGTTGGTGAGAAGCTTGGGGCGAGTATTGCTGGGAAGATGAACAATCATCTCGATAGTAATGCGCGACTAGCCATTCTTTATACTACTATTATCAAGCCTCTGTCTCCCTTTGCTCTAGTTTGACGCCGATCTATAAAAAATACATACTCAACTGTTTGCGTCGAAGGTTTGCTCACCACCCAAACTAGCAATCAAACCGAACGCTAGCCACCGGCCACTCGATTCCGTGGCCAACAAGCCGAGCGATCACTCGGTACAATAAACCACGAAGGAATTGCGTAAGCCCCCAACTAATTGGCGCGGATGAGGCCCCCATAGCGCGTGGGGCGCGGAGCTGCAACTCGGTGCAATGATGTTCGGGTGGCGTCTGTTTTAAGAGGGGGCAAGCGGTCATTTGACTCTCTGGCATTGCCTGTGTTGGCAATCCGGGTATGCATATGCAGTTGTCTATCACAATGAGCACAGAAACTAGAGATGCGAGTTGCCAGAAGCGTTGCACCCAGAGGCAGAGTGATGAACACTGATCGATACGTGTACGACCGGCAGTTCATGCTATCTAATTACAGACGCGAACCCCAGATCTTCTTATCCCCAAGCCAGCTCCAAACGCTATGGTCCCCCTGCTCGGCATTACTCGTAGTGAATCCCTTCTTCGGGTCCTTCAGATCCGGACCAGGATCATTGTAGACCTGCACCTGCCGCGAATTGTCCTTGCCAACCTCGAGAATCGTCCCCAACATGCTCGGGGCTCTCGACGCAGCGAAACATGGCCTCGGCCACCTCTTTGGGGGTCACCCACGCATCCTGCGTCTCATCCACAAACTCGAGCTTCTCCGGATGCTCTGTCCAGAGAGGCGTGCGCACTACGCCCGGCGCGACGGCGTTGACCCTGATGCCCGTCGTTTCGAGGTTGGCGAGGCACCTTACAAGGCCTGTGATGCCAAACTTGGATACCCCGTAGATGGGCGCCCGGAACACGGGGATCTGGCCCGCTATCGACGAGATGTGAATTGCCCGCTTTGGGTTCCCGGCTGAGGCTTTGGCGGGGGCAGGGAACTGCGAATTGGAGGGTGTGCGAGGATGCATCCAGTGGGAGATGGCCAGCTGGGTCGCCCGGATAGGGTGGGTGAGGTTGATGTCGAGGAGGGCATAGTGCCCGCTGTCAACGGCGTCCCTACTCTCGGGCGATCCTGGGGGGTGCCAGAAGTTGGACCAGTTTGGCTCGTAGACGCCTGCGCCGGGGCATACAATGTCAAAGTCGCCAAACTCGCGGAGGGCAACCTCAAACGTGCGCGTCAGGGCAGGCCAGGATGTGACGTCTGTTTCCACAAAGACGGCCCGAGGAGATGACGCCTTGCTCTCGTACTTGGCCAGCAGAGCTTTGGCTTCAGGCCTCAGGGAGAGATCTGCAAAGACGACATTGCAGTTTCGCGAGAGGAGTATCTCGGCAAACGCAAGGTTGATACCTTGGGATGTTAGTGAGGGTGGTAGAGGTGCTTGGGGAGCCTACCAGAGCCGGCACCTGTGATGATGGCAGTCTTGCCAGAGACGGAAAAGGGCGTCGACATGTTCAAGAATGGCAATTTCGAAATAGTCGACTTGCAGCTTCAACTATGACCTACCAGAAACAACCAGTCCCTTATAATCATCGTTGACGACGACTCAAGCCTAGACTCGCTTATCGCCGCCGAGAATCGACCCCGCACTCGCCTTGATTTCTCCCGATGACTGGGTCCTCGGCTTGTTCACCCTTTGCAGAACGCCATCGCTCGGCTTCATTACCTCATCTCTACGAATCGAGCTGAAGCTCTCAACTGTCAAAACTCTTCATCTCCAGGTTTCAGTTGTTGAAGCTCTATCCTCGAGCCGCAGTATGCGATCCTTTTCTGGCTGGTACGTGTGTCTCGTCTCGGCAATCGATCCCTCATACTGACCCCGGACAGCCAGACATGCAGGCGGAGGAAGCTGAAGTGTGACGAGGTCAAGCCCGTCTGCGGGCCCTGTCGCAGGGGTCCTCGGGAGTGTTGCTACTCTCAGAGATCTATATTTCGGCACTTTGAGACGTCTCCGAGGGAGAAGAGCTTGTCTCAGCACCAGGAGCAGCATCTCTTCCACCATGACCACGTCTGGCTTCATGTGCCAGCTGAGCGTAGGTTTTCAGTCTTGGACGTCTTTACAGAGTTAACACGCTATCTAGTCCGCTTCATTCACATCAAAGATCCTTATGCACATCAGGATGAGCCAACCCTGCAGCTTAGAGAGCTTCATCAAGTCCAACAAGGATCACTGCCAACCCATGACTTTCCTCACGATATTTTGAACTCGCCCGCGGAAGAGAGTCTTTTCGTTGTCACAGAAGAGCAGGATTGCACCGATCATCCACACATCCCAGACATTGACGAGCCAACATCAGCATCGAACCTGACCGCATTGCGCCTGCTACGTCATTTCAAACAAGGCCCCGGTCAATGGTGAGTCCCTTCATATCCTTCATGCCATTGCGATTCTCACATTCTCAGGATGGACGTGTTTGACACGGGCTCCTACTTTTCATGCAAAGTCCCCGTCATCGCAGCCACAAAGCCGCTGCTGAAGTCAGCAGTCTGCGCAGTCTCTGCCAAACACCTAGATCGTCTTTGCCGGGCAGGTACTGGCTCTGAGAACAGGGACACACCCCGTCACGCTGTTGACTGGCACTATGAATCTGCAAAACACTATGGCGAGGCTATTGATCACCTGAAAAAGGCGGTTGACTTGCGGGCATATGAGCACGACTTGAGCGAAAAGGAGGATATGCTTGCTGCTGTGGCTATACTCTGCATCTATGAACTCATGGATGCTCCTGATACAGCCTGGCGGGCACATCTAAAGGCATTACCGCTGTTTGATCCCAAGTCAGATCCCATCGCAGCGCCATCGTCGCCAATTGTCATCCCTCGAACAGCCATTCAAGGCCCCATTTTCTGGAGTCTCGCAAGGCAGGATTTGCTGTGCGCTTGTAAGTCTTCCCAATTCTCGACTATCGAGTTGGAACTAAGTCACGTCCAGTCATCAGTGAAACACAAACTCGTCTCGACTTGAAGGACATGCGTCTCTGGCAGAATGCGGGCCTTGCTACGAACCAAAGCGGCTCACTGATGCCATTCAGCCCTCCTGGCTCAGCAGACGTCCGAACTATGGCCGATATTGAAGAAGACACAAAGAGCAACGAGCTGACCTGGCTCCTGGGCAAGATCTCAAACTATCTCACTTCTGGCGATGCCATCAACCCCACAGACTATGCTCTACCCCATGGACAGCGCCCTCCCGTTGGAGTCACACAGGAACGGCTTCTAGAGCGCTGGAACCTCTTGATGGCCGAGCTACAAAAGTGGCACGGCAGTCTCCCCTCAACCTTTCAGCCAAGTGCCAGGACAGCGTGTCCAAGAAACGGAGAGACGTGCTTCGCCAGCTTTGAGCAGATATGGTATGAGCTACCAATCTGTGCAGCAACCATGCAAAACTACCACATGGCCATGATCCTCCTCTTAGTCAACAGACCCCAAGAGTCAACCGCCATACGCTCCACAGTGTCAGCGCGACTCAACTCATACAGACAGATACAAGCCAAGGTTCATGATCATGCTAGGGAGATATGCGGCATCAGCCTGGCGGATCCCACGGATCCCATGAGGATCAACTCTGTGCAGGCGCTATTTGTCGCGGGGCAGGTGTTTTTCGAGAGCTGCGAGCAGGACGCCGTGTTGAAGCTGCTTTCTGGTATTCAGAGGGACCTCGCGTGGACTACTAGTTTTCACGCAGCTAAACTTGTTGACGAATGGCCAAAAGGGTAGATTAATACACTATTTCTGCTACTTCTTGGACCTCCTCGGAATATCTACCGCGTATCTCGGTAATGCCGGTATCTACACTGCATGCAGCCCCCTGCACAGCGCTTCAACATCCCAAAAGAGCCTTGAGACATCTACAACTCGCTGCATACCCCGCCCTCGGCTTGATGTCTTGTTATAGTGCATGAATGCCCGAATGGGGAAGCCGAGTCGAATACGGAAACCTTGTTCCGCAGGTGAACGCGTTGGATAGATAAATAGACATGCTGTGGCTGATGTGTCGTCAGATACTACCCTCGGTGACGTTGAGCCTTGGATCCAGGATCAGTTCAAAAGACTTATCAACCTGTTGTCATCTCTCCCAACTTGTCCCTGAAACAAGCAAAATGACGGCTCCAACTTCTGCCCCCCGGTTAGCAGGCAAGGTCTGCATCGTCACAGGCTCCTCCTCGGGCTTGGGCCGTGCCATTGCCCTCGGCTACTCTCGCGAGGGGGCTTCTCTGGTCTGCGCAGATCTCCAGGGCAAGGCACGCCTCAATGTGAATGGGGAAGAGGCCATCAGCACCGACGAGTTCATCAGGTCCAAAGGAGGCAAAGCAATCTTTGTCCAGACCGACGTTGGCAAGGCTTCAGCTGTTGAAGCCTTGGTAGGAAAGGCTGTGGCCGAGTTTGGGCGCATCGACGTGTAGGTGACCAGGACCCTACGCTATTGATAGTTCCTTATCTGATCTATACCCTTTAGGCTGGTCAACAATGCAGGCATCTCTGTCGAAGCAGGAAAGAAACCTCTCAAGATCCACGAGACGCCAGAAGAGTGGTGGGACTTGACAATGAACGTCAACGCCAAGGCCATCTTTCTGACGTCCAAGTACGCCATCGCCCAGATGCTGAAGCAGGACAAGCCCGAGACTGGCGATAGAGGCTGGATCATCAACATATCCTCAATATACGGGATTATCGCGGGTCGGCATATCTGTAAGTGCCACACGCAAAGACGATGAGCCAGTACTTACTGTATGCAGCATCGTACTGCGCTTCCAAGGGCGCCGTGTCCAACTTGACCAAGCAGGTGGCTTTGGACTATGCCAAGGACGGAATTCACTGCAATGCCATCTGCCCAGGATGTGAGTGGCTATCTGACATGTTGTCAACTCATCTAACGCAGGACAGACACCGAGACGGCCATCTTTGCCGACACTATCAAGCAGGTTGACAAGGAGTCTATCCGAGCTCTGCATCCGCTGCACGGAACAGGTGTTCCCGAAGATCTAGTTGGCGCGGCCATCTTTCTTGCGAGTCAGGAGGCGAGATGGATCACGGGGGTTTGTCTACCGGTGGATGGTGGTTTTACAGCCCAGTAGGGGAATTGTGTGTGCTCTATGGGACAAGAGTAGAGCCCATAACTGAAGGGTTTGAATCAACGTACCGTTCGTGGTAACTACTCAACTAGTCTTTGCAGTCTGAAATGAAGCAGTTTGAACGGGGCTGGGGTCAGTCATGATTTTGCGGGAATGGAAGCGCCACCCAGCGTCAACAACGACGTCCTTGTTTCAACAAAGGCTTCACACTACTATCACAACCTAGATTAAGGTTTCTATTACTTCCACCTACATATCTCACCTCTATCAACTTGGCCCACAAGTGCCTCCTGACCACGTGCCAAACTCATGCAGACCAACATTTCACGGCATACGCGCCTCCAAACCTATCAGCATCCCCGCTCCTTGCCTGGCTTCCTACTGGCACTGACAAAAGACGAAATAAGCGACTTGGCCACGTTTGATTCCTCCGTTACGCAGCCGCTCACGGTAATATACGGTGACTGCAGAGACACGTGGCCGTCAGATGACCCAAGACAAGTGTCTCAGTGAGATGGGGCAAAGTATCAGGCACCGGCTGTTGAGGGAGGGCTTCCTGTCAGTCACCGGTAATAGCCTTGACACAAAGTCGGGTCAATAGTGGCCCTGAGTTATCAAGTCTAGGAGCATAGGAAAACATCACCGAGTCTGCAAAGCCCTTCCAATTTGTGTATTTATGTGTGCGCCATTTCATGCTAATCCCCATCCAATCCCATACAAGAAAGTAAAATCATTGCTTCCCCATTTCCATAATATGTAACCCTTCATTCCTCATACAAAGATATTGCATCACTCGTCTCTTGGTTTATGCCCTCTACATACCCAAACCCATCGCTTGCTCTAAAAGACAACGTACAAAGGAAAATGTGTTAAAAAACGAGAGACTATAGTTTGTTCATACAGTTGGTCTTGTAAAAAGACAGTTGTTGGTGTACAGGATCATTTACGCGTCGGCTGATCCCTCGGACTGAGAGGAAGACCTCGTGATGGAGGACTGGAGGTTGCGACGTCGAACAATATGACTAAATCACCAATTAGTATCAAAGTTGTTAAGACACAGAAAGGGGGGGACTTGCATGCCGCCTCCGCGGTCACGGGGTCTCGCACAATCACTATCTCCTCCTTCTTCTTGGGATCCTTGATGGGCTTGCGTGCGCTCTTGCTACGGGTAGGCACGGCACCAGAAGCACTCATTTGAGCCACCATGGCGCCGACCTGCGTCTGCAGAGCGGTGACATCGGCGCTAGCAGCAGCCTGGGCCTTCTTGGCCTCGGCGAGCTGCGCCATGAGGTCCTTGTTCTCGGCGCGCAGGTGGTTGAGGATGACGGCCTCGCGCTCCGCCGTCTCGAGCTTCTTTGCGAGCTCGTCCCTCTCGGCGGTTAGAGCGTCGACGCTGGCGAGCTTCTCGGTGAGCTGGGCGACCGTCTCCTCGGATGCGGTGAGCTTGCCCTGGAGGTCGTCTCTCTCGGCGGTGATGGCGTCGACGGTGGCAGCCTTTTCCTGAAGCTTGGCGGACTCCTCCTCGACGGTGGCGAGCTTCTTGGAGATCTCGTCGCGTTCGGTGGTAACGGTGTCGACACTCAGCTGCAGCTTTCCGGCGTTCTCAGTGCTGGCGGCAAGCTTGGTGGTGAGCTCATCACGTTCAGCCGTAACAGTGTCGACGGCGAGTTGCAGTTTACCTCCGTTCTCGTTGGCAGCGTTGAGCTTGATGGTCAGGTCGTCTCGCTCACCAGTGACAGTATCGACGTTGAGCTGGAGCTTCCCGGCGTTCTCGGTACTGGCGTTGAGCTTGGTGGTGAGTTCGTCTCGCTCTGCGGTAGCAGCGTCGGCCTTGTCCTTGAGCTCGGTGTTTTCTTCACGGAGCTGCTCAAGCTCAGGAGGTTCTGGGTCAGGGGTTTTTGTTTCCTCTTCGGCCGGGGCCTCGGTCTCGGCTTTTGCCTCTGGCTCAGCCTCAGGAGCTGGCTCGGCATCAGCAGGTGCTTCTTCTTCGGTGACGTCCTCGACGGAGGCGGGTTGGGGTACCGACGCTGGATCAGGCTTCTCGGTGGCGTCCGAGGTGACGCTCGTTGCGTCTTCGTCGTCGGTGATGGTGCTCACGGAAGAAGAGGTAGTCGAGAGGGAGCTAGAGACAACGCTGCCGGCCTCGGACAGGGTTCGGAGGGTCGTGTTTTCCTTTCGAAGACTCTTGCACTCGACGGATAGGCGCAGGACCTGGGAGCTATGGTCGTCCTGTTCGTTCAGCAGGCCTCGGACCTGGGTGCGGAGGCCCTTGTTCATGCCGGTGAGCTGCTCGTAGCGCTTCCTGAGCTTCTTTCGCTTGCCCTCGATGTCGTCGACCTGCTTGCTGACGGCGTCCTTTTCCTTGGTCAGGGCCTCGATCTGGTTCTTGAGTTCGTCGTTCTCGGTGTCTAGTCCTGCGATGCGAGCCTCCTTGCTCTCGACGTCCTTGGTCCACTCGGCCTTGATGGCGTCCTTGTCAGTCTTGAGATCCTCAATCGTCGTGTTGAGCACCGTCACTTCCTCCTCGAGCCTCTTCTTGTCGCCCTCAAGTCCCGTAAGCTGCTCCTCAAGCTTCTTCTTGTCACCTTCGAGACCGCCAAGCTGCTCCTCCAACTTGGACCTGTTGCTCGAGAGTTCGTCAAGGCGCTGCTGGAGGCTCTTCTTGTCCTCCTCGAGGCTGACCTTGTCTTTGCTGAGCGACTCAACCTGGTTCTTGTTGTTCTCGCTCTCCGTCTTGTAGCGGTCACGCTCGACAGTGAGTTCGCCCAGCTCCTTGGCCTTTTCCAAGAGATCCTTCTCCATGCCGTCCACTCGGAACTGCATCGACTCCTTGGAAATCTCGAGACCAGAAATCTTGGCGGCGTAGGCCATCTCATTGGACTTGCGGATGACCTTGACGTCCTCAAGCTCCCTCTCCAGGTTGATGCTCTTGGCCTCGAACTGGTTGTTGGTCTTGGTGGTCTGCACGCTCTCCTTCTTGAGGTCTTCATAGTTCCTCTCGAGAGTAGCCTTCAGCTCGCGGTGCTTGGAGAGGTGGTCCTCCAGCTCCTTGACCTTGTCGCTATAGTTGCGCTCGATGATCAAGAGCTCGTCGCGCTCCTTGGTGAGGGTGCCAACCGTCATATCGCGCTCCTTCTTGAGCCTGTCGATGGCCTGGTCACGCTCCTTCTTGAGTCTCTCGACCGTCTGGTCGCGCTCTTTCTGAAGCTTGCCAACGGCCAGTTCGCGATCCTTCTTGGCCCTGGAGATGGCCAAGTCGAGATCCTTCTTGTGCTTCTCAGCAGCGCGATCACGCTCCTTCTCGAGCTTGTCAACGATGGCATCTCGTTCATCCTCGATGTCTCGGATGATTTCGTCCTTCTCCTTGCGGAGCTTGTTGAGCTCCAGATCGCGCTCCTTTCTGGTCCGCTTGATGGAGAGGTCGTAGTCCTTCTTGGCCTGCTCGACCGCTTGATCACGCTCCTTCTTCGACCTTTGGAACGAGGTGTCGACGTCCCTCTTGGCCTGTTCGACAGCTTGGTCGCGTTCCTTCTTGAACTTTTCGACCACCTCGATGGCCTGGTCGCGCTCACGCTTGAACCTGTCGAGAACGTGATCGCGGTCCTTCTTGAGCTGCTCGATGGACACGTCACGCTCCCTCTTGGCCATGTCGACAGACACATCTCGCTCTCGCTTGAACCTGTCGATGGCATCATCTCGCTCCTGTCTGATCTTTTCGAGGGCGGCGTCCCGTTCCTTCTTGGCCTGTTCTACAGACGCATCTCGGTCCTTGATGGCCTGCTGGACAGATACATCGCGCTCCTTCTTGATCTTCTCAACCGAGACATCTCGGTCCCTGAGGACTTGCTTGACGGACGTGTCACGCTCTCTCTTGAACTTTTCAATGGCCGTGTCACGCTCCTTCTTGAGCTGGTCAAGGGAAGCATCACGGTCCTTTTCAAATCTCTCGAGAGTACGCCTCTGCTCATCGAGCCGGGTCCTCGTCCTCTCCAGGAGACGAGTCTGCTCCTCGAGCTCAGAGGTGAGCCTGTCTCGGGTGGACTGGGCCCTGTTCCTCTCCTGGCGCAGCTCCTCCTTGTCAGTCTGCGTGCAGTTGAGCTTGTAGCGAGCGTCGTCAAGATCCTTCATGGTTTCCTTTTGCTTGCTTCGAAGGTTCTTGACCTCGCTCTTGAGCTTCTCAATCTCGGCAGCCATTGACTTTTCGATGTCGTGCCGTGACTGAGCGCGAGCCCGAGAGGGAGGACGCTCAGGCTGAGGGAGCTGCCTTGACTCAGGGATCCGTGGCTGAGAAACAGGCTGAGGCGAAGGCTGATGCTGAACAATAGTCTGCTGCTGAACGACCGGCTGCTGTTGTTGCTGCTGTTGCTGATGCACCATGGTTGTGCTGATGGTCTGCGTCATGGGCTGCTGCTGAGGAGGCGGAGGAGGAGCATACATGGGCGGCGCCATCATGGTCGGAGCAGACATCATCGGCTGGGCAATCATGGGCTGGGGAGCAACAACAGGCTGGTGAGAGATCATGGGCTGCTGAGGAATAGTAGGTTGATGGATCATGGGCTGCTGGGTGATGGTAGACTGCTGGGTCACAGACGACTGCTGAGTGGTCATGGAGTGAACCATAGTCGGCTGCTGCTGTTGGACAGGCTGGTGCATCGTCTGCTGCATCGTCTGCTGGACAGTCTGTTGAGGCTGCTGCTGCTGAACGGGCTGCTGGACCATCTGCTGGTTGTTGGTGGCCTGCTGCTGTTGCTGCTGAGCCGGCTGCTCAATGTGAATGTGCACACTGCGTCCCCGGCTTCGTGAGCGCTCCTTGGTACGCTCGGGCTTGCGCTCCATCTGCCGGTCAGATCGCCTCTCGAGTTGACGATCCGTGTGTCGCTCTAATTGACGGTCCGTCTGGAACTCTACCTGACGCTCGCTCCGTCGCTCCAACTGGCGCTCCGTCTGCCTCATCTGCTGTGAAGTCGACACGCTCTGGTGCCGGGCCATGGACCGCGCCCGTGTCGGCGTCTTTGCGCAGCTGTCATCAGAGTCGTCGACGACGGTGGTGGCCTTGGTGGTGGTGGACACATTAGAAGAGCTGCCCCAGCCGAGCTCAGAGGCGGAATCGTAGTCGTCCGACATGTAAGGGTTGTTGTTCCTGGGCGTTGATGGCTCCGGCGATCGAGTGCCTGTGTCACCAGATCGGAAGCGAAGTTGAGGAGGGCGGAACATGAGAGGCCTCTGCGATTCCTCCTGTGGCCGTCGGCTCTGGTTAATTGTTGATGAGGAAGAAACTGTGCTGGAGCTGACGGTCGAGGCAGTGTCGTCCGAGACGTCTGAGGGGGCGACAGAGGACGCAGTGGTAGAGGCTTCCGACACGGTCGAGAGGCCGTCGGCTTCTGGCCGCCGTGTAGGAGGCCGCGATTGTGATCTCGTCCGGGCATAGGAAGAACTGGCGTTGGTAGTGTTCCTTTGGCTGTCGTCGGATGTGTACCGCGAGTCGGACTTGGTGGTGTTGCTCTTGGGGGGGTAGCCCCGGATGGTCATGGCCATGTTGCTCTCATGTTGTCGCTGCTGCTCGTAGGCGGACAGCGGATCAAAGGGCCTCCTTTGAGGGGCCTGCTTGGTAGACTTCTTCATGGTTCCGTTCAGTTGCTGCTGAAAATGTTGCTGGAAAAGATGTGTTGATGGTGTTGGAGGTGAGTATCTCGCGTGCTTCGTGGGTTGCGGCGGGGGTGATGGCGAGGATGTGTGATGATCGGCGGTCTACTGCATTAACGGGAAGTTACAAGTTCAAAACGATCTCGCTGCATGCTATGTGCTTTCTGTACAGAAAGCGAGGAAAAAATCTGGCAGAAATGTCCCAACAGGCCATCTGCGGGTAGACATTGACTTTTGGTCTCTCTGTACATGCAATGCATGGGGGAGCCCGTCTCTCACAGACAGGGCTAACTAACAGGCAGAGAGGCCCTGGAGAGAGGCGTCCGGGACAGAGCCCGAGCAGCCCAATTCACGAGTTGCAACCTTGCGAGTGGCTCCAGGGGGTGGTTCGAGATCCACTACCCAACCACATTGGGCGCCAGGACGGGTGACAGCTGGTCCAACCAACCGGCTGATATGGCGTCAAGGCAGTGGCTGCTCGGGTATGACGCGTGAAAGGGCAGGGCGGCAGAGGGTAAAGGCCTCCTTGCAGAGCGGGAAGCGCGAGCCAGAGTCCCCTGTCCCAAGATCCAGGCCGACATTCCGCAGGGCCGCCATTGGCTCCTGGGTGAGGGCATCCCGGGGAAAACGAGGTGAAATTAGAATGGAGGCCCGGTGGCAAGACGACCATGTGGAAGGGTCTGGTTGCTTGGGATGGACGGGTAGTGGGTAGGGGACCCTGCAAGAGGGTGGGCCCCCCCCCTTGTCTCTGCTGTCAACGTCCCCAAGCGTTTTGGCAAAAAACAAGGCCGCAACGAGAGCCCTCAAGGCTCTGTCACCTGCAGAGGCAGCTATTACGTGTACCTTGTACTTGTTTCACTGCCCAATCGTTCAAAATCAAGGCGCCCAGTCAAGACACAGGAACGACAGGGGTCCATTTATATTTTGAGGCCGGCCCTTCAACCTTGGGCAAAAGAGTTTTGGGTCGGGCTGCAACGTCATGTGGGGATTTCCGATTCGCTCGTGGTGTTGCACCAAGGCTTGAGAATGTCTCTGGGCCGTCGACGTTGGGGGAGGCCGTCCTCGAGAGATTCGACCTCGTTGAGAAAGAGAGCGGCAAGAATTACAATCCGTGGCCTCAATTACGCCCGGGGCTGAGTCATCTTTATTCTTATGGCTTCCAGCAAACGAAAATAGCTGACGGGCCTCATCTCATGCCACCACGTCGGGCCCAGGTCAGCTCGGGCGACAACGTAGCCACCGCCTCACATTCTTTTTTTCGTCTTTTTTTTCGAGGCCTTGTTTCTCCAGTTTTCTCGGCTCCGCATCCACAGATTGATTGACATGTATGTAACTCTGTATTCTATACATGGACGCCAGCAGCTTGCAGGTTTTATCGTCTGCAGAGGAACATTGGGAGCGTGTCTGAGGAGTGCAGATGCAGTCTTGACACGCGTTCGAGAGCCTTCAGACGTGAATTGATCTTGTTCTTGAGGGTTCTGGTCTGTTCGAGCACGATGGCGTCACTGTAATTACCAGACCAGCTCAGACCTCGCAACACCATGACCGGGATCAAGTAACACCCGATTCCCTACCATTAAGTGGCACAGTAACAACGACACAGGCTTCACTTCAAGATTGCACAACGCGTGAAATATTGAGCCATTTTCGCGTGTACCTGTTTCAATTCGTCTTGCAGTGAATCCATCATCCCCGCTCCAGGTGCTGTCGCAATTTTCCCCTGCTCGACCCAGACGCGAGACACGCGGATTCGTGATGCAATCCTACCATAACAAAGCGCAGTCGATCTTATCGGTTCGAGGCTAGAAACGTCGATGCACGATGCTCAAAAGGGTGCAGGGTAAATCTGCATCGTCCTAGGGCTCCTGGGGCAACCCTAGATCGGTTGGACCCTGGCGTGCCTGGTAGACGCTGGACGTTCCCCATGTGCCGAGCGGTGACGGTGAAGCTGAGTTTTGTCTCTCCACAGTCAGCAAGACTCAGATGTTGAAGTTGCAGCCAATCTCCGAGTAACGACGCACAGATATAGAGTCTCGAGGTCAACAGAAACTAAGAAATGCCATTCTCGCTATTGTACAAGGGTCGTGCCATCCTCATCTCAAAACCAAGGCCCATGCAATGCACCCACGACATGCCCATGCCATGTCAAGCCTCATACCCCAACCCCCCGCATCGCATCACTCCTAACCCCCACAGCGAGTTTGATCTGTCAGACGATAGTGACGGCACTGAACACCTGTTGAAACAGAGAGAGAGGAAAAGAGAGATCAAGCTGCATCAACCGCCATCCCAGGTACGACGCTGCCCGTGGCCGTAGGCCCCTGGTATCCCTTTCTCGCGCTTCCAAACCACCACGCGCCGACCAGGGCGGTCAGGCCACCCCAGATCACGCATGTATAATTCATGCTCTGCGCGCTTGTCGGCAGAGCATACGGGAAGCAGTAGATGACACCCCAAGTGATCATGTAGGCGCATGCAATCCCGTTGATGACAAAGCCCACCCCCGCGCATCTTGAACGGCCCGTAGGTGATGTTTTTGCGTCCAGTCAAGAGATTGGGCAGGATGCACGCCAGGAATGAGCAGCTCGAGAGTAGAATGAAGCTGCCGACAAAGGCGTTAAAGGCAGTCGTGCTTCCGACGTAGATGGCGCCCAGCACCGTCACAAGGACACCCGTAGCGAGGGTCGACCACAACGGCATGTCGAGGCGCTCGTGAACATGGCCAAACACTCCAGGGAAGGGGTGGCTCCATCTCGAGCCAGAGCCCAGAGCGTTCGGCCGCAGGTAATGTACAGCCCGATAACTGTGAGGGAGATGCAGATCATGACCAATGACAACAGGCCAGTTGCACCCGCAGCCGAACCGGTGGCTTGGTGGTAGATCTCGGCGATAGGGTAGGCCGATTCAAACAGGGCGTCGTAGTCGTTGATGGCGTACATGATGGCGATGAGATAGCAAAGTCCAGTGACGAAACCAGTCATGACCTGGAGCAAAAGAGCGATGGGAACGTTGCGTTGAGGGTCTGGAATCTCCTCTGCCAAATGTGTTGTCGCATCCACTGGTCCAACACTGAAGGCTCCGTTGAGCATGCCGGCCACAAAGACAAAACCATCGGGATATCCAATATCAGCTTTCCACTCCGTCCACACAAACGCCGAAGACGCATGCGGAGGTCTTCCACCTCGGCCGGGCGTGACGGTAACAGTGGCAATGGTGATGATGAAGCCAGCCAGGATGATAAACACGCCAAACTTGTTCAAGTTGGGCATGGCACTGTTGGCCAAGCAGACGCAGGCGCAGGCGATCCATGTGGTGATGATATATGTGACAAAGACGTGCCACGGCTCGGCAACGAAATCGGCGTGGTTGAGGGCGTACATCTGGACGAGGGTATTTGAAAGAATCGAAGACATGCTCGCGCATCCGAGGACCCAGGCAAGATAGTTCCACCACCCAGCAAAGAACCCTATCATCCTGCCCCATCGTCGCCCGGGCGTCACAGAGGCCCAGTGATACACGCCGGCAGACGAAGGGATGGCGCTGGCGAGCTCGGCGATGCTGGCGGCGACGGTCCAGTAGAACATGGACACGACGATGAACTCGTAGAGCACGCCAGGGGGGCCGCCGTTGAAGATGGCGACGAGGATGGAGCCGCCGATGGCGGGCCAGACGTTTCCGACGACGAGGCCGACGCCGGCGAGGGACAGGAGGTTGAAGTTTTGCTGGAGCTCCTGGACGTGGCCCGAGGCGTTGATGGGGACTTGGGGGTTCGAGGTGGTGGACTTGAGGACGGGGATGTCGTCGTCCACTTGGAGGTGCTGTCCCTCTTGGGGGGTATAGACTCAGCCATTGTTTTTGTTAGTGATTGGCAATTATAACAATGGTTTGCAGAAGAATCAAGAGGGAATGTCCGACTCTTTTAACCTCAGTCGTCCATGTCATCTCTATCAAGGCTAAACGCAACGCAACCCCTTGACGGCCCTAGCTCCCTCTAGCCCCCGGCTCCAGTCGCATGTTCCTTCCAAAAGAGGCATGGCAGGGAATTCATTCTCCAAACCACCCTCCACAAATTGGGGAAAGGGTCTGGGGGAGGACTCGGAGGAGGGCATCTGACCGAATGGGCCGGATAAGGCTTTTTCATTACTCGTGAGTGGCAATGTGAGTCGGGATGACAGTTGGGCTTGTGGTCCTGTCGGAGGTATAATCCGATCTGGTTATCTTAGTGAGCTTCGTGGAGTTGACTCTTTGATTCTTGCTCGTTTTTTCATTTTGCGCCAGTGATGTTTGAAGTCATCTATGAGACCAAATACCATGAAGAGATAGACACTGTAGATAATGTGAAGCCATCGAGCAAAGAGACCAGCGGCATCAGACAAGTCACCAGTGACAACCGCAGGCCTGCAACACACTTTACAAGGGCATTGAGAGCATTTGCTCCTCAATCCAACACAGCCATACCCGGCCTCTCCGGGTTACCGGGTCGCTTATTGACAGAAAATGACTTCACATCGCCTGGCATCTCGTCGCATCTTGGAGGTGAGATTCGCGGGCAATGACCAACCCCAAGCCAAACCTGGGGCCGATACCGCATAAACGTGCGGGGTAATTTCCATTACTCACAGAAGCCGGGGTTGTTCAGAGGAGTCGGGGCTCTTGCACGTTGGAGGTTGCATTTCCCCAGGGTCATCAGATCAGGGAGCCTGGTCTGATAGGACGCTCGGCTGTGTTTCCAAGTTGGAGTAACGTTCTCCATAAGCGAGTGTCCCACACAAGCGAGTGTCCCAAAAATCTCAACCTTTAAGACGGGATTTAAGATAAAAATATAATAAAGCATTTAGTTAATTAAATTTAATTACTTTCCTCTTCCCTAGATACCTCAATAACAATTTGACATGTTCTTCTGTTATGACCGGCCTTGCCACATATTCCACAGCGGCTTTCCTTCGGTCGCGCCGACCTGCCTCGACCACCACTTCTCGACGATTCAGCCCGTACCTGTATATCAACATCCATTTGATCAATTGCTTCCCTTGCCTCATCTACAGTCATCTTCCCTCTATCTTGTAGGCGGGTTCTTTTTGCTCTGCGCCGCCTGCTAAGGGCCTCATTTGATTGTCGAAGGTTCTTCCTCAGACTCTAATAAGGTCATCTTATGCATTATTGCCTTTGTTCCCTTAGTCAATGACTTTAGAGCCTCAAGAATAGACTCCGGAGAGCTACTTTGATGCCTTCTGATTCGTCTTTCGAGGTATTCAGATTGGGAGCTAGCTTCAAGGGCTGTCCTTGGGTCTTTGAGACCCAAGGGTTAGGCTGGCTGGCCTCCTCCTCAAGGGGCGTTGGGGTCCGTAGCTGCACATCAAGCTTTGATATGACACTTTCGGGGTCTAAAGGAACGAGCCCGGCTCCTCTGAAACCTCCCTTGATATTGCTTGTCGTCATGGTAGCCTGGTAGGCGGCGTAAAAGGCTAGGAAGAACTCGGTCTTTGAAATGTGGGTGATAGAGCATCTGATCAATGCTCAATCTCTCGACCGTATGCCTTTTTTAGCGGCCCAAAGCACCCAACGTCAAGAGGCTGAAGTAGGTGAGACGAATGAGGCGGCATACAAAGCGTGACGATCTTATTTTCCTCGCAATACTTCTCGAATTCGATTGAATGGTGACTTTCATGCCCATCAAGGATCAAAAGACGATAGCGACCATTTGATCGAATGGTTGTATACTGATTAAAGTGCTTGAGCCACTCGAGACCCGTCTCATTATCGGTCCAGCCATTGTGAGTCGTGGTGATAGCCCAATCGCCCGGGAGGTTGCTTTCTTGGTACCAGCTGGCGAGGTGATATTGGCCCGCAACCACGATGAACGGCGGGATCGCCCAGCCTTCGGAATTAATCGCCTGGATGACTGTGGCCCATTCTCGATTTCCAGGCTGGACTGATTTCGGTCTTCCACGCCTCTCTGCGCCTGTAACAACCATTCCGCTTGTAATTATGCCCATCATAAAGCCGGTCTCATCAAAGTTATAGATATCGGCGAGGGTGATACCATATTTCGCAATTGTATTCGCTACGAGCTCGAACCAATTGCGAATAATAGTCGGGTCTTCGCATTTAGCCCTCTGATAGTCATACTTGCGAAAGAAACGCATCTTAAGGTCTGGATGTCGCTTGACGAAGTTGGAAGCCCAGTTCTTGCCAACGGGTGATGCATCGCGGTCGGCAAGCAATCGGTTGGCCATTTCTTCAACACCACGCAGTCGCGGGGAAATCCTCGCGAATCTAGATCAAGGATGAATTGAATAATGATCTGTTCCTCTAGATCAGATAGCTTGCGTGATTTGGGGATGGTATCGCGTTGAGACTGTATGCCTTTCTGCCGGCGACCTAGCTTCTTAGGACAGACTTGATAGATTGATGCGGCGCGTCGGACGCGTAATTTTGGGTCATTTTGAAGGGCACGAAGTGCAAGAAGAATATTTGCCTCACTATTTAATTGAGACATCTTTGGTGGTTAAGAATCAATTGATTAATTGAAAAGAAGAGAGGTTGAGGGATTTTTGGGACACTCGCTTGTGTGGGACACTCGCTTGTGGAGAACGTTAGCGCTGTGCGAGATACTCGAAGCGGCTTTGATTGGAGCTCCGCCATGTGATAAAGAGGCAAGGGAGGTGATGCCTCGGTTTTGGCGAAAATAGGTTGTTCGATGTTGATGTTTACAGAGCTGATCAAGACCCAGATCTCATCTCTTGCCCAGACCGATTTCAAGCATCTCAGCCCTCAGACAAACCCCAGGTCATCAGCCAACAACCCCTTGTCCATTAGCCTACTTTCCCCAACTTTGGCGTGGGCTCAAGATGCCGGCTGCCGGCTTGGGGTCGCCGTCGGGCGTCGGCTCTTTTTGTGGAGAACACGGCCGGCGGCCGAGTGGCGAGAGCATCTCGGAGCGACCTCTACTCTGATGGAAACAGAACGACCGAGATTCAACTTGTTCTCGTGCTATTCAGCTCATCATCTTGGTCACCCTGCATTCCTTTTATAAGCACTTCATAGACAACCATCAACTTTGGGGGTAGAAACAGGTCCAGTAACTTTTTATTCAAATACTGTCATTATACCGAACATGACCAGATAAATAGCATCACAACCCCAATACCTTTTCAAGAACTTTTCCAGGTCCTTAATACGTATTTCCAAGAGGCGTAGCCGGGTTTCCCCAGTCAGCGTCGAAACGATGCCAGCCACCATACTCTGGCTCACTACCCAGGAACAGAGTATGAACGACCATATCGTAATACCCATCAGCCGGGACTTGACCACCACACACGTTTCCACCCATTGCCACATTGAGTAGAATGGTCATGTCTCTCAGCGGTCGCGTGCCGGCAGGGATTTCAGCCTTCATGATGGGTCTGCCATCGATGTACCAGATCATCCTGCCCTGGCCAGCCTGTCCGCCGGGTTGGATCCAAGCAAAGTCGTACTTGACAGGCCGATACTGCATGTCGGGGATCTTGGTGCCGAGGACTCGATGCTTCTCGGGCTCGTGATGTTGGCCCCAGTGAAGACATGTGTGGTTCTCAAGGTCTCCGTTCCAGGTCTCGGCAATGTCGATTTCGCCGTCCACAGGCCAAGAGAATGGTTCCTGGGGGAGGAGCCAGAACGCAGGCCAGATGCCTTGGGCGCAGGGTGAGAGGATGACGGCAGTTAGAACGCCTTGGTCTCGAGACAGGGTTTGTCGGCTGACCAGCCGGGCAGAGGTGTATTTCTGCTCTGGATTTCCAGAAGAGTTGTTTGCTATGGCGCGCAGCACAAGCTTGCCGTCTGTGGTACTATTCCGAAGTTGTTAGTTGGTAGTTACTAGATTCCGTGGCTGAACTCACTGAAAGGCGTTTTGCTGATCGGCGGTGTAGTGCTCCAACTCCTGATTTCCCCAGCCGTCGGTGCCGTTGCCGATCTTTGCGTCCCAGTCGTTGCTCACAGGGACATCAGGGCGGAACTGAGGCTGCCAGTAGACATGCCCGGGCTGCGCGCCCATGGGCTGCTGCTGCTGGGGTGGTGGCGCATACGACTGAGGAGGAGGATTTTGGGGTTGCTGCTGGCCCTGAGACTGGGGCTCTGCGATTAGGTTCTCAAATTCATTTTTGAGGCGCTTCAGGTGATCTTTCCAAGCCATTTTTAATGGTATTTCCTAATTGACGTGTGGAACAAGAAAGAGTCGAGGTTGCAAGTTTACATATGTATGAGGTGACAGGTGAAGATATCTTGAGATTTTGCCTGACCGACTTGACCGGGCATGACGTCACCTGGCTGCGTGGTTTGTGGCGGAGCGTGTGCGCCAAGCATAGGCGATATGGGTTTCACCACGAGCACGGCAACACGGCAAACACGGACATGGAAAAGTAAAAAGCACGGCGCGTATACGAGAGCCAAGGGGAGAGGTCAGGATAGGGTTGTCTTTGTATGAATGGCTATCCCGTACACTCATTGACAACGTGACGGATTGTGGCGAAGCAGGAAGGGCAGAGGGGGCCCCGGGGGTTACGTGGGAAGACAAGTCAGAGGATGGCGTCAGGAGCTTTAAACAAGACATAATAGTCCAAGGGCTGCAAGGCATTGACAAGTAACCCGGGTAGGTATGCGAAATCTAGATAGCTAACTGGCGATGGAACAGTTGCTTTGGTAGACCTGGTGTTGACTGTGCTGTCGCATCAGCGTCCACCTTGCACCTGTACCTACCTATCAACGACAGGGGCGGAATGACTCGGGAAGTCCAAAACTGGTGGTGCTTTGACAGATTCTCGACTTTGCGACGTTTCGGCCTGGAAAGATGTAGATGAGGAACGTTTCGAAAATTCCCGGCATTGATCTGATCGCCTCGAATGTTGAGCGATTGCAAAATGGATTGTGCCATTGGATCAGCGTGTTCGGCAGTCGCCGAGTCCGGCCATCACATGGTTTGCGAGGTTCGGTACCTGAAAATTTCTCGTTGGCGAGCTCCGCCTCAGGTCAGATTCGTCCATGGATGGCCAGACAAACGACGCCGATCAACTCGACAGATGTGATCGGGAAATTGGATGGGCTGAAATGATGAACTTGATCTTCTTAGTGAGGCGTTGAAGTAATCCCTATGTATTGATGTAAACAATGCGATTGTTTGACAATCATGTACCTCCAGGCGATGTCCTCGTAGAGAAGAAACGGATTAACGGTAGTGAAGGATAGGACTCGATTCCACCAAATAGCATCTCGAAAAAGTGAATGGCATATTCCCAATATGGACAATCCACACCCAATTCAGCAACACCCATCCCTCTCCCAGCGCTGACACCGGTCGCGTGGTTCATGGGATGGCCCGGGGGCGCCCGACCAGGGAGTCCAGACAGGACCCATCACACCACCTGTGACCACCACCATGTCGGATCACCACCACACGACCACAACAGCCGAGCATCAAACATTGAAGAGTAGTAGAAGAATACTATATAACATTTGGCAATTGTCTTTCAATGCTCTACTCATCATCACCATCAACACAGTCATCACAACACAATCACCACCACCAATCACCACTACAACCAGGCAAGATCCAGCCTTAATCACCAACTTGCATCACTTGCAACCACAACTCACAAACCCCCCACCTTCAACATGCTTCCCATCGTCAAGTCCGCCGCCGCCCCAAGTACGCAACCTCAACTCCTTTCAAACCTCCACACTCTAACAAAAAGCCCAGGGCCGTCCCCGTCCTCTTGGCTGTCGGCAGCGCTACCGTTGTCGGCGGCTACGTCCGCTCCCAGCTCAAGACCCAGTCCCGCACCTTTGATCGCTACTTTAGCCAGTACAACACAAAGGAGAGCGAGGCCGTCCGCGCAAAGACCTTTGACGGCAAGGTCCCCGACCCCCGGACCAGCTTCTTTAACGTTCTTGGCTGGTGATTGCATCAAGGGCGGCGTTGCTTGGGAACTCTCTATTGGATTGGCGTTTGGGCGGAGGCTGTAACGATATGACAATGGATGCTTAAAGGTCCACGACATTGTTAATCTCTTATTTTACAATCAAGACTCCTTCTTTTGCACATTTCCATCCTCTGCATTGACATGATCTCAACCGGAACATCAATCCCCAGCACCAGGTCCAACCCATATCCTCACACGATGCACATGGTTTCTTCGACCTGCTAGGGCTGCTCAACACCAGACCGAGAGACCGCCCGTGCCATGACTACATGCTCGCCTTGCCCAGCGTCAATACTGCTTCCCACCTCTGCCAGCTAAGCCCTTCTCTTGCCTTGACGACCGCATCTACCCACGGCCCCTCTGGAGATGAGGTGACCAGAACGCGCACTACGGGCTCATAGCACCATGCCCAGCCCTCAATCACCACCTTGGACCCAACGACCACAACGTCGGGGACTGGAGAGGTGATGATCGAGTTCACCTCTACGTCCCACACAGGCCTCTTGCGGCTGCCACCAGAATCTGTTGGATCAATCTCGTTGTAAAACACAGTCGTATACGGCCCAGGCGCTCTCTTTGCTTGCAGGCTCAACCGGCAAATCCACTTGGTCATGTTTGTCCCAAACCAGCCGGGAACCACAAGCCTAACAGGTCCTCCTCTCTCTTTGCTGAGGCGGTGGCCATTCATCTCAAAAGCGAGGAGAACCTCTGATCCGAGAGCTTTCTTTATCGGTAAATCTTTTTGATACAGGTCCGACGACACGCCAGCAAATGTTCCGCGGTCTAGCCCCTCGGACCAAACATACAGGGCCTCGGATAGGGGCTCCGCAATGGAGAGGATATCGGCCAAGCGTACTCCGGTCCAACGGACGTTTCCAATCCGCCAGACTGCTTCCGTTGGGGGTTTCAGTGGGCTGCCGTAGCACTCGTGAAATGCGGTGACCGTCGTGCGAGGGAGCTTCAACAGCTGCTCCATCGTGAGGGCAAAGGGGTGTTTGACCAAGCCATCAACCACAAGCAGCCAGTTGCCGGTATCAACGACAGCGGCTCCCATGTGTATCGTTTGGAACAGTTTGTCATCCGAAGTCAAGAAGTCGTCTAGTTGATTGGGGGCGGGTGGGTGTCGGATAAAGAAGCCCTCGGGGTTGATTTCGACGCAGGCATCGCGCTCTCGCCCGGGTTTGGGGGGGCTTGATACCGAGATATCAAGACTCGGCGGGAGATGCATCTCAAGTTCCATTGTAGTTGAAGATGCGAGGTTCAGACGAACCTCGTACCAGAACCGCATGACGGCTAGCGTGTCTTTGGGGGTTACGTAACTCAGTTCTGACGCAATTGAGACGCCCTCCGAGGACATTTTAGTCCGACTCAACCGGCGAGAAAAAGAAGCCGGGAAAACTCAACATATCGAGGCGGGATAGTCATCGATCTTCACACACACCGTGTAATCTGATTCGACAGGCATGGCCAAGTATTCTCCCAAGCAACTGGCCGAGTACCTCGACCGCATCCAATTCCCAGCATCTCTCCACGCAAGCGATCCACTCGAGTTTCTCACACAGCTCGTCCAGAAGCAGCTGGTTTCCGTTCCGTTCGAAACTTTGTCACTTCATTACTCGGCTCACAAGAATGTGTCACTTGATCCTGAGGACTTGCACCAAAAGATTGTGCATAGACGCCGAGGAGGCTACTGCCTGGAAAACAACACCTTCTTTGGAGTGGTTCTGAGAAGTCTTGGTTTTCCCGTCTTTGGGGTTATTTGCAGAATCACCATGGCTACCCGGGGCGTCTTTGATGGGAGTTGGAGGGCGATGTGAGTCGAACCAGTGTGCTCTGGTTGATGAGGACTGATGAGAAGCCAGGAGCCATATGGCAAATATTGTCACCATCAATGATAAAAGGTATTTGGTCGATGTCGGTTATGGAGCTGATGGACCTTGCGCACCGCTTGCCCTCGATTCAGGCGCCATCACACACGGTCTCCCAGACCAGCAGCTCAAGCTGGAGCACAAGACACTCCCGCAGCACCTCGACCCAAGCCAGAAAGTATGGGTATATTCCCAAAAACGAGCATCAGAAGAGTGGGCAGACATCTACCACTTCCCCGAGGTTGAGTTCTTTCCGCTCGACTTTGACATTCTCAACCACCACGCCATGACCAAGAGCCTCTGGGCGAGCACCGTCGTCGCCCAAAGGTTTACGCTCAGCGAGGACGGTGTCATTTCGGGGATCGTGCTGCTGGTGAGGGATGAGCTCAAGACTGGCAACTCGTCACCGCAAAAGATGAGTTTGCTCAAGAGGTTGGGGAATGAGAATCAGAGGCTAGCAGCCTTGGATGAGCATTTTTCAATCAACTTGGGGGAGGAGGAACAAGATGCAGTCAGGGGTAGCGCCGTTGAACTTGGGTTGGTTTGAGCCATGTCCAGCGAAGTAGAGAGACAGATCGGCTTGGGCTGAGAAGTAGGCAGGGTCAATTTTTGAGATAGAAAGGCAAAAAGAAAAAGGAAGAAAAAAAGTCTGTCGCCCTGGGCCTATTGAGGCATTCGTTTCATCGCCCCCGCAGGCTCGTTCTTAGCTCTACGAGGCATGCCGTTTACTACGCCAGGGCTTCACCTCGGTGGCTTCTCTTGCAGTCTCCGGGCCGGTCGGTAACCGAAAGCGGGACTTCTTTGACCGTCGATCTTTTCCGCTTCTTTGCCCACTGCACTACCGAGCATCACCCCAGTGGCACACACCACTGGTAGTGTGCTAAGGTTCATTGAGACTTATATCCTCGCAGGTTCCTCAAAGCCAGTGTGGATTGAAGCAAGGATGCTGCGCAATGTTTGCTTGGGTTGAGCCTTGGGGCAGGCGATGAAAGAATGCGAATGAGCGGCCGGTAGTAGAATCAGCAATGTCTTCCATTGTATCAATCTTGACGCATCATTCGCCATTCCCCTCTAACCAGGAAGGAGATGCCACTTGATGAAGCTGGTGATGTCCATCCCACATCAAGTCGAGGAATGCAGGGGCAGGGATGATCAGGTGATTCTTTATTTTTAGGTCGACCCTGAAAATCTCTCCGTCTCAGGAGCCCCGAAGCTACCCTGCAGCGGCACAATGCAGATGCCCGTATTACTGTTCTTTTTCCATCTAAATGCAGGAATAGGGGGCATTTGAGTTAAAGTTCTTTACGAAGATTGTAGATGCACAATAACGTTGCACCAGGCGTGGAAAGCGGCATGGCTGGCAACCTGCAGAGCCTGCTCTCGTCAAGCAAACAGTCATTCCGTCCTCAGTTCCCTCTCGCGATGCGACGGCGGAATCAACACTCATTCTAGACAATATGAAACAAAAAGCAATACGGAATCTACGTGCTTGGCATCACCTTGTCGTTCTCTGTTCGCCTAAGCCTAGGAAGCAACGTCCTATCAAAGTCATCAACTCCGTCGAGATGCGGAGCTGATAAGCGACGCGGGGACAAGGCATCTCCCATCACCAACTCGCCCAACGCGGAATCGCAGATCCATGGGGGAGCGGAAATAAACTAGCGTCCCAAGGCTGTTTTCTCCTCGTGCCGCAGTGCCGAACAATCTCCCCCTCTTGTTTGCCCAACTGCTACACCAAAGGGTTCTAAATGTCAAAATTTTCACTCTCGCCAGGGGTAGTTGCCGTCCAAGGACAAGCCATCCGGTGCTTGGACTGCGCCCAAGGCATATGCAGTTTGCCCTAATTTACCATGGTCGAAATTGCCCTGGGCAGCCGGTTATCTGCCATCCCGGGCTGTGTCAGGTTTATGGGTCTTCCCTTGAGGACAAGGAAGCTTGGCTCGTCTCCCAATGGATGGGTGACATGAACCCACGAGCCGTTAAGGAGCTCCTGCAGGGTCAAAGGAGCAAGAAGCTTTGCTATCCAAAAGCTAACCCCCGTCTGGAAACTGCCGGTTTCATCAAGGACTGCGGCTGATGGTTAGCCTGGGGCGTTCTCTAATTTCGCTGCCATGGGTTAAATTGGTGGCGCCTCAGCTATCACAGACACCATCAAATCAGCATCTCCGGGCGGGTCACAGGGCTGAACTGGCTTCCCCACAAGGCCCAATGGCACCCGTGGTTGACAACGCCTCGCATCCGAGCTGCAATCTTGTGGTGGTCGGGCGAACAAAACGCCTTGCTTACTAGCATCGTGCTTGTAGCCTAGATTCACCTTGGCTGCGAGCCGTCGAGTGCCACAGAATCTCTGGCGAGTTCATAAGGACAAGGCCGTCCTCCTGTGGCATTCCTCTTGGACTCCACAACCAACTCTTCCTTGTCTCTCATTCTCCAACACTTCACTTCAATCAACCTGCCCAGCGCATTTTCGTCACTCCTTACTTTCTACACTTCCAACTTTCACAATGGCCACCCCTGCTCAGAACGCCAACAACAACGGTCCCATCGACCACAACGACCTCAACGAGTGGAAGGACCGCTTCAACGACGTCCTCGCCCGCCCCAGCGAGCACGTCAACTCCAAGTCCCCCGAGTCGTCCCAGCCCTGGCACAACGCCTTCTTTGGCTGCTTCGCCCCCGTCGACACCTGCCTCATCACCTGCTGCGTGCCCTGCGTCACCTTCGGCAAGACCCATCACCGTCTCCGCAAGAATGGCAACCTCGCCGGCTATGAGCCGATCAACACTTCTGTATGTCACCCCTCCTTTCACTTGTCTTGGCCCATCACTAACACCTCCAGTGCCTGATGTTCTGGGGCTCCTCCTGCTTCGGCCTCCACTTCATCCCCCTCGCCCTCCAGCGTGCCAACCTCCGTGAGAAGCACAACCTTCAGGGCAGCTGCCTCGTCGACCTCGCCACCGCTTGCTGCTGTGGCTGCTGCGACCTCATCCAGCAGGACAAGGAGGCCGAGTACCGCGAGGCCCAAGCCTCCGGCGCCGAGGGCTACAAGGCTGCCGAGGGCATGACCTATCCCGCCAGCAACTAAAGACTCCTTTTTGTCCCGGTGACGGTGTTTCTGGGTCGAGTCGAGTTTTACCACCTTTTATTGCCATCGATACCCTTTTGAGGTTTTGCTAGTGGCGGTTGTTGTAATAGACGCCGCTCTTGTGCATCTCATGTCCAAGTCTATCTCTTTGAATGGAACATAAATGTCTAATGTAAATGTCTATTGCTCTCGAGCAGATTTAATCGCCCAGTGTGACGCAGACTTCCCATGTCTTGAAAGAACTGGTATATCGGTTGGTTGAGGTTAACGTAATGCAAGTTGACTAACTATCGTCCAACAGGATCATGCGGCGTAGCAGTACTACAGTGCCCCTGCTGACCTTGGCTTTGGTGGCCTTTGTCTTTCAGTAGAGTTTGTCCTCATAAACGCTATTGCCCCTGCATAAGGCAATCATGGCGTTTGGCTTGTCCCCATGGCGGCGCCTCCATGCTTTTCATTCCAACGCATACCCTATCAGCAGCTGAACGAAGTGTTCTTCCTTGTTAGAGTCAAAGCGTTTTGGAACACTTCTGGAAATCTCGAACCACCCCTCTGAAGCCCAGGAACGGAGGATTGTTTCAACGGTGGGAAAACTAGTCCTTCACCGACCACCCGAAAAGAGTAGTTCGGAGCTTTAGCATCGCATGTGCCCCGGCCAAGAGGTCGTATCCGTCCAAATGTCCGTCGACTTGTCCTTGTGCTTGTTTCGTCATTGGTGGAGTAATGGCAGCAAGTCCGCGAACAGGTGGGGATGGGGACCCTTGAACAGGGGGTTCACGGGTTGTCTCCTGGGCTGATGGCTGGACTATAAGTATTCGAGGATGGCCTCGATAGGTTCTGGCTTCTTCATCGCAGCTCTATACTGTAGACTGTAGACAAGATGCAGCTCACCTTGTTGCCCTTTGTTGCCCTTTGTTGCCCTCCTTGCCGGCCGGGCTGTTGCCCAGGTCAAGGGTACTCCCTCTGGCTTTGCGGCTGGAACAACTGGCGGTGGAAGTGCAAAGCCGCAGTATCCTTCGAGTCTGAACGAGTAGGTATTCATGCCTGTTAGTATCAGAGCATTCTAACTTGTATAGACTCAAGACTTGGTTGACGGACAGCACCCCCGAGTCATCATGATCGACAGGACCTGGGACTTCCGCAACTCAGAGGGCACCACCAAGGGACGGTGCTGCAGCGACAAGTCGACCACCGTGTGCTCCGGAGGCACCTCCAAGGGCCAGCTCTGGATCCAGGACACGTGCGCGTCGCCCAACACCTGGGCCGACTGCACGTACGACAATGCGGCTAAGAAGCCCATCGACCTGGGAAGCAATAAGAGCATCGTGGGCGTCGGAAGCAAGGGCGTCATTGTCGGCAAGGGATTCCGCATCCGCGGCGGCGCAAAGAACGTCATCATCCAGAACATCCACATTACCAACCTCAACCCGCAGTACGTCTGGGGTGGTGATGCCATCACCCTCGACGGCGCCGACAAGGTCTGGATCGACCACAACAAGTTCTCCCTCATCGGCCGCCAGATGCTCGTGTCTGGCTGGGGAGCCGCCGGTCACGTCACCATCTCCAACAACGAGTTTGACGGCAAGACGACGTGGTCATCCGGCTGCAACGGCAAGCACTACTGGACCATGCTCTTCATCGGCGAGAAGGACTACTACACCTTCTCGGGCAACTGGGTCCACGACGTCTCTGGCCGGGCACCGCACGTTGGTACGGACGCCACCAAGAGCGAGATCCTCTTCCACGCCGTCAACAACTACTTCCAGAACATTGGCGGACACGCGTTCGACGTCGACGCCAACGTCTGGGTTCTTCTTGAGGGCAACTACTTTGAAAAGGTCGACACGCCCATGACTTCTGGATCCAGCACCAAGGGCGGCCAGATCTACGACGTCATTACTGTCGACGACGCCTCGGGCTGCACAAAGTCGCTGGGGTACATCTGCGAGTGGAACCGTCTTTCTGGGTCGGGCAGCCTGCCGACTCTGAAGAGCTCTGCGGCGCTGTCGAAACTTGGACAGTACAAGAGCAACCTGGTCAAGCATATCGGTGTGGCTGGCGTCCCGGCTTCCGTGAAGAAGAATGCGGGTATTGGTCGTGTGTAAATGAGCGAAGTGTCGAGTTGAAGAGGTGTCTGGAATAGATAGCGAGTGTTATGAGTTGTGATAAATTCAAACAATATGAGTTGAGACCGATCCGAGTGAGATGAGAGATCCTTGATGCATGACGATCAAAATAGAAACCTTCCAGAAAGAAATCCAAGCCATAAGATTACGCCATCTCAATAAAGGCATACTCTATCCGTTGCCCATTAAAAGTACGCGTGTTTGCACGTGGCTTTGACCAACGTCCATGCTCAGTCATGAATCCTCGGCGAAATTCTCAAGGTCTCTTATCAAGACCAAACCACAAAAAAGGAGCTTCCAGGGTAGAGGCCTCCCTTAGACGAATTACCAGACCGAAACAAAGCAGGCGCTAAGATGATCCCAGGGATTCCATCTATGCTCATTAAATCTCGACAGATCAAGATGACGACCTTGGTGATCGCGGTCCACAAGTTTAAAGAAAACTCTTCACCTTGGGCGTCGATTGCAGCAAGGCCATCGCAAATCGGGCATCCAAAGATCAGTGCTCGTACCTTGATTTATGCAGTCTCCGTTGCCGGGGGCGCTTTAATCGACTGCTCTGTATCAAGGGGATCCACAGAATTCACTCGGCAATTAAAATCAAATTTCGACAAAAAAGGAACAAAGAGGTTGGAAATCCTTGTTCCTCGTTGGGTCCCCGTTGGGTGGCGAAGCGGAATCGCCGCCGATGCTGGCCTGTATCCACTTCCAAACCTTTCACCTTCGGTGAAAACTCTGTTTTGACCGAGACTCGCGGTGAGAAGCTCATGATGGATGGTCAAGTTGTACTACGTAGCATGGTTGAGATGTATGGTATTGCAAATTTTGATGCCACGTGAGGAGCCTTGAATAGCCACTGCCAGCACATCAGGCCAAATACACGAGGCCTCACACAAAAAAGACACCTTATCAACACGCACAGAAACGAGTCGAGCACAGCCTCTGTGGCGAACCCTCCTTGGCATCATTTGAGGCTCGGTCTTATCAGTTCCCCCCCCCTGGACCACTGTATTGGACCGACCACTTGGGACCGGGCCCGGCGGTCCGGACCATTACCCGCGCAGCCACTCCATCACGTTGATTCTGCGGCATTGCCTGTTGAGTAGGGTGATGCTCACCCATCCAAATCCCGGACCCGAAAACGGGTGGGGGCTCCGGGCAGGGATACTTCAGGGCCCGCCCTCAGGGGCTGGCAACTCCCCCTGTCCATCATGGCCCGGATGAGCCTCAAACCAACGGCATTTGAAGCACGACAGTTCCCTAAAAAAGACGATACGTCAAGTCTGCCGCCCGTAATTGGGCCCGCTTGGGCAGTTACAGCAAGCATTCCCGCCAAGATCTGAGCTCCGTCCTGGATCACGGCTTGCGTATCGCCTTATCACGAGATTTTGCCATATCATGATTCGTACCCTATCGTAGTCACCCCTTTAGGCGAGGCAGGATGATCCGACTGGGTCGAGGCCTGGTAAGTTGAAAGCTTCAGCAATTCAGCAAGCCTCCCTTTTGGATTCTATAAATGGTGGCCGCCATCCCTTGGATATTGAAGATTTAGTTACTGTACACCAGACTCGATGAATACACATCAGCATTCACTACTAGCTTCGGCACTCTTCACTCGCTGACTTACTCCCTCAAAACAAAAATGGCACATCTGATCAACATGATGGATCGCCGAGACCTGGACATCTCGTGGAGCGACTCCAATGCCCCCACAAGGCGAAATTCCACCGCATCCCTCCCCGCCATGACGGTCTCGCCTCCGGATCACGATAACGACACCTCCAAGGCCTGCTTCGACGACACAATCAAGGGCGATGCCGCAAAGGACATCCCCTCGGTGCTCGAAAAGGGCTGCAAGGGCACACCCTCCGAGGAGAGCCTCGACTCCCAGAGACTCTCCATCCGACAACGACTGCACTACTTTACTTGGTCGTGGTTTACTCTGCCAATGAGCTCTGGCGGCCTGGCATTGCTCATCCACGTGCAGCCTCATCAATTCACCGGCCTTCGAATCATTGGCACTGTGATATACGCTGCTAACCTGGCAATCTTTACCATCTGCTGCCTCGCCATCCTGCTCCGGTTCATTTTTAGCCCCGAGACTTGGTCAAGTCGGTGACGCACCACAGGGAGACGATGCTCTTCCCTACCTTTTTCCTCGCCGTGGCCACGCTCATCACCAGCACGCAGCGCTATGCCATTCCCCTCAACGATGCTTCGTATGCCTGGGCAACCCAGACTATCTTTTGGGTGTACGTTGTCGTCACGTTTGTGCTTGCCGTGTGGCAGTACTCGTTCCTCTTCTCTGCCCACAGCTACGATCTGCAGACCATGATGCCTAGCTGGCTTCTGCCCATCTTCCCAGTCATGCTGGCGGGCACTGTCGCCTCTGTCATCCTGGAGACGCAGACACACATCAACCCCCTCCCCATCATCTTTGCCGGCCTGACCTGCCAGGGTCTTGGCTTCTGCGTCTCGATGATGATGTACGCTCACATGATTGGTCGACTCATGCAGTCTGGTCTCCCAGACCGTGAGCATCGCACCGGTCTCTTCATGAACGTTGGACCTCCCGCTTTCACGGCCCTCGCCCTCATCGGCATGGCCAACGCCCTTCCCAAGACCATCTCTGGCGCCGACCACCTGGCCCTCAACGTCGACACCATCCGCGCCGTAGCCCTGCTCAGCGCAGTGTTCCTCTGGGCCCTGAGCCTCTGGTGGTTCCTCATCGCCGTCATCGCCGTCGCGGCATCTCCACCAAAAGAGTTCCATCTCGGCTGGTGGCCCCTTGTCTTCCCCAACACTGGCTTCACGCTGGCTACGATTTCCATTGGCAACGAATTCAAGAGCGAGGGTATCCTCTGGGCTGCGAGTGGTATGACCATCATCCTCATCATCACCTTTTCCACAGTCTTCTTTTTCAATATGCGGGCGGTTATCAAGAGAGAGCTGGTGTATCCCGGCAAGGAGTTTTAGACCCAAAAAGCCAATCACTTGGCAATGCAGTAATGTAATTTTCGTTATTATGCAGAATAGATACCACGGGATACAGGATAGACAAAAACGGGTTACGATAGCAACGGCTATCTGGATAAATGATGGGGTTTTCACAATCACAAAAAGCATTTCACTCCAACATCATTCCTTGCCTCTGTGGTATCAAACTGTGTCATGGAATTTCCCGGACACGTCAGTCCGGTTCCAGCCGAGCCAGAACCTTCGCTGCCGCCGCGACGTGGTTGTCGCCAGGGTTGGCTTTGGCCACCGGGCCGAGACAGGGGGGCAAGGGTTCTTCCTATATCGGACGAGATTCCACGATCCTAAGGATCGTATAACTTGCCCGACAAGGGTAGGCGAGCGGTCTTGTACCTCCGTTAGGAGAGCGAAGAGCTTCTCTCCTATTCCATAAGCGAGTGACTGGCCTCGTCCTGTCCGATCCTCGGAAGGGCTGGGCCCTGACAGGCCAAGACGCATCTGCAGTCGATTTTGGCAATTACAAGTCCGGTCACCCAACATTTTAATCGTCTGGTCACGTAATTCTGGGAGGGCCGTTTCGGCCTGTGCGATGAAAAAGTCTGGCGATTGAGGCCCCCTTTAGCGATATCATTTTTCTTCTTCTTGGCCTTGTCAGGGACTGTGAGTCAACCCAGTAAAAGAATGGCGCCATGTTCCTTGAAATGCGGTTTCAGTCGCTGACTGTCAGCCAACTCATTCGCTTCACCCGGAGAGATGCACTTGTATTGGTTGCCATGGCAGGTCTCTTTTCTTTTGCCAGCTGTCCGTTTATCGGCGTGGAATGGCCGTGGAATGATTTGTTGAAAGCTTTCAGAGGTAAGCTGATAACTGGACAGGGAGTAATTGGTTCTTTTTACCGGCCTGGAAAGAATATGGTTGGAGTCAAGACACTCACGTGCAGCATCCTTGATGGGCGGCCTCAGGCCCTGTGTTTGGTTTTCCCAAGAAGCCAAAATGACCAAAATACATTTCCACTTGCCGGGGCTACTCTCTATTGCTTGATGCAATATTCCATCTACTGTTAGCGTCTTGGGACAAGTAACTCGACTTACAGCGAGCCCAGGCCCCTTGCAGGACGTTCGGATACATCGAAAACAGGACTGGGCTTGGACAGCATTTGCCCCTACCCGAGAGATGCCCAGGCTGTTCAAGCCTCTAGACAAGCTGCCTTGGCAAAGGTGCGTCTCTGCGCATCACTGTATAAGTGCTGCTCCCACTCATGAAAGTAGGATCGAGAGACTGGAATAGTGAATATAACTAGTGACGGTGCAGATTGTGGTTTATTATAGACAATTCTGTCCTACTTGAAAGCCGGGCACCCTATAGCAGGTCCGCCCAGCTATTAATATTCATCCAGTCCTGATCCGAAGTAAAGTTTGTAAACTGCTGCAGTCCCTCGCCGCCAAGCAACCTATTCCAGTCCGGTGGACTCTCTGGCACCATGACCTGCTCACCCTGCAGATACTGAGTGACAAGGGTCTGATATTCCCGGTGCAGCTCCTCAAACACGCTGTGCACGGCCTCGGCATTCGGCCAGTATTGCGCCAGCAGCATGGCCGACCTGAGCAAGCGTGCCAACCTCTCCAGGGCGTTGATGGCAACGAGGAAGGTGTGCGATGCGACGCTGCACGGATCTCGGCGGCAAACTGTATGCCCGCTGCTGTCATGGCGCTGACGGCGGTGAAGTGACATTGGCGGAGCTCGTCGCGGGAACTCAGCTGCTCGAGAGATGTGACAATGGCTTGGGCGGCAGCGGAGCAGATCGACTGACTGCTTGGTTCGTATAGATTCCGATGGAGGTGTAAGAGGATGAGTGTTGTAGTGCATGCGGAGATGACAGGCCCAAGCGTCGTCGTCGTCGGCAACTGAGGAGATGCCAGAGTGCAAAGACCAGAGACCAAGCCTGGCGTCGATTGAGTTGACGTCTATATGACGGTCTTTGGAAGGAGAATTGAGCGAAATAATGTCGAGGCCGATATAAGCCAGCTCGACAAGCCGGTTGAGGAAATCAGGTCGGACCTCCGGGGGATCGTTGGACGACATGGACGTGCCGGGCGTGTCAGTCATGTCTTGGTCGCAGAGAGGTTGCTGATCTACATCTTCAGCTCGAACTGCACATGGTCTTCCAGTCTCTAGTGCAGAAAAGACCTCGCATACAAATACGGACCACCAGCACCGTCTATACTGCGACATTTCGATAGCCGGAAGCTGGGAGCTCCGTCGATGAGCGCCGAGACCGCAGCCAATGCGTACCGCAATGCCGGACCAGTACCATGGCCCGCCAGCGACGGTGTCTCCATCTCCCACGTGCCAGGTGAACAGGGCGGCAGCTTGCAGGAGATGGATCCTATCCGTCTCGTGCCTCATGTGGTACAACATGCTGGCACGTCGGAACAGAATGTTCTTGACTGCATGGCGGTTATTCGCCACGAGAGGATGAGAGCATGCATGTGCCCCAGCCATGAGGACAGCCTGGAAGAGGAGCAGCGGTGGAGGCTTGTCTGGTGTACGGTAGCTGGCTATGAACTCGGGCATCGAGACGATGGGAAGAAACGGGTGGATGTGCTCAAAGTAGGCCAGTACCAAAGCATCCCGGACTTGCTGTGCTGGAAACGATGCCACCTCTGTTGCCAGATCTTGGGTTGTTGATCCCCAGACGTCCGCTGACGGCTTCCATGACTTGAGTTGCCGGATGGGAGGGTACGGATAGTGAAGAGGGTTTCCACCACCCCATTGATCACTGGCAGAGCTGCCCTCTTGCGGTGGTCCTTCGAGTGATGTATGCGTTTCGGGCGCAGTATTTGGTGACAGAGGTCGGTTTACACCCTCACGGATAGAAGAATATGGCTGACGAAATGAACGATGCAGGTCTACCAGGTGGACAAGGTTGGACACTGCCGTGCCCACATATGCAATGCGGAAGCTCTTTGTGGATGCAAAGACGGCCCATGCAGCAGCGCCGATGCCGTGCTTGAAGAAGCGGGCGAGTCCCTCACGGGCAAGCTGCTCCTGTCCACTCGAGTCTTGCGCGCCCTCCGACGTCTTGTCTCGATGCGTCGGCGAGGTCGTCCCGGGTCCGAGAAGCGAGAGCTGATTGCTTGGGGTGTCACCGGCTCCGAGCTCCGGTTCCGGAAGAGTTACGCCGGGAGAGCTGCGTTCGCGAGTCCGTCTCGGAGCAGTAGAGCCGCGACGGGGAGTTGCCCATTTCGCCGTTGAACTAGTTTCGTTGATTTAGCTGAAGGGTCCAAAATGTGTTGAGAGAGTGTGTGTCAGTGCTGAGAAAAGACCACTTACCGACACTCGAGGCCTGACTTTTCGCAGACGGAGCAGGGGCCTTCGGGGCGTAGCACAATGTCGCACCGGACTTTACGACGGCGACAGAGGTCGCATGCTTTCCGCTGCTGTCGCCTCCGGGGCTGCTCCAGCTGATCTTGCTGCTGCTGTTGATGCTGGTCGGACTCCATTTGCTGTGAGTGGATGAGGAGGGATCGGATCCGGCGATGGAGGGGGGCACGGGGATCTTTCCTTTGTCGGAGCTTCGGCTCTCGGGAGCGGGGAGCCGACAAGTGCGGGGATAACATGGATATAGTGCTCCGATTGGGATATGAATATCGTCCAGATGGAATACACGGGTGACGTTAAATACCCTTTAGTACGTTCCGATGTCATTGCTGTGTGCTAAGAATGGTCGGCATCAGTTGTAATTATACCGAGAAGACTACTGCGTTAGTTCTATACTGCTGCTCAACACACCGAGTTCTAGTCGAAACTGCATAGCTTCACCCCCTCGTTGACGGCCTCGCCCTCCTTGACATTCGGCTCAAACTTGCCATCTTTAGAAGCAGCAATAGTAATCTCCATCTTCATGCTCTCGATAATCATGACAATCTCCCCCGTCTTGACCTCCTCTCCCGCCTTCTTCAGCACCTGGAGAACCTTGCACGGCATCGGCGCATTGATGCTCCCCGTGCTGGCTGGTCCCCGGCGATGGTGACGCGCTGGCTCTCGTAGTATGACAGTACAGAGTAGCAGTGGTACTCGAGAGGTGCCCCGATCGCGGGGAAGTGACAGAAGAGCCGCGTAAAGTCTCTGGTGTCTGCCTCAGGAGATGTGTGATTGCTAGTTGCGACGAAGCCTAGGATCTTGTTTCTGCCAATGGTTACCTCGATGCGGCCCATGTCGCAACCTGAGACGTTTCCAAAGTCGAGCCGTCGAGCTTGCAAAGAGTGAATCTTGATAGTCAATGTCTTGGAGTCGGGGAGAGTTTGACCTCGCAGAGATGCGCTCAATACATTGTAGGCCTTTGTGACAGCTGCGACGCCATTGGCATCCTCGGAATCGGTACCTGGAGAAGGAATCGACGCGACCTCGAGAATGAGTTCGTTTGATGCAGACTTGGGAGAAAAGACCAGGCGGGAAATCCGTTCATCTACATTGACCCCCTGAGCAGCGTCAAATCTGGTGACAACGTCACAAGGCGTGTTGACCTTGTCAAAGTGCTGGTTTCGAAAACCCGGCCGGATGCTTTTAAACGTGCTTTGTGATCTGTGTCTATCCCGGAGTTTCCTGAGGAATAAGATCGGGATGACGGAGTAGAGATCCATCGGGATCTGTTGGTTCACAGGAGCAGGAGTCTTGAGCAGAGACTCGAGATTCGAAGGGATGAAGGAAGTTGTATAATCCACGCGTCGGAACTCTTCGTGAAGAAGACAGGCCTGAAGAAAGTGTTGGTTGGTTGAGACGCCCATGCACACCGTGTCTGCCAGAACGCGTGCCATTCTCTGGATAGCCATGGACCGCGTAGGAGCCCAAACAACGATCTTGGCTATCATGGAGTCAAAGTAGATGGAAACCTGAGCTCCGCTCTCGATGGCCGTCTCAAAGCGCACATTCTCCCGACCCTCGATTGTTGAAGGAGCCCATACGTTGATGAGGCCATGCTGAGGAACAAAGTCGCGCTGGGGGTCTTCTGCGCAGAGTCTGCACTCGATGGCATGCCCATTCTGAGGAATGCTCTGCAGATGCGGGACACTCTCCAAGCTTCCTCCAGACGCGACAAAGAGTTGCAGAGAGACCAGATCCAGGCCGGTGCATTCCTCCGTGATGGGGTGCTCAACCTGAAGACGGGCGTTGACCTCGAGAAAGTAAAAGTCGCCAGTCGCAACATCGAGGATAAACTCGACAGTCCCGGCTCCCTCGTACCTTATCAGCTCTCCGATCTTGACGGCTTCGGCGCACATGGCCTCTCTTTGCGACTGGCTCAGCCAAGCACACGGAGACTCTTCAATGACCTTTTGGTGTCTGCGCTGGACCGAGCAGTCGCGTTCCCAGAGCGAAATAACCTTTCCGTGGCTGTCGCCCATGATCTGCACTTCGACGTGCTTTCCTGCTTCAATGTACTTTTCCATGATGCAGTCGCTCAGGCCGAATGACCTTTGCGCCTCGGACTGGGCTCGGTTGAACTCGGATTCCAAGGCTGAGAGGTCACGGACGATTCGAAGGCCTTTTCCACCACCTCCAGCTGAGGCCTTGATCATTACAGGGAGACCAATCATCTCAGCCTGAGTATGTAGGTCCTCGAGTTGGATTCCGCTGGAGGAGCCTGTGTATCCTGGAATCAAGGGCACACTCGGCTCATGCTGGCTGAGGTACTCTTTGGCTTCGCGCTTGTCGCCTAGGGTGTTGATTGCAGATGAGCTGGGCCCGATAAAGATGATTCCTGCTGCTCGAACTGCGTCTGCAAAGCGAGGATTCTCGCTCAAGTAGCCGTATCCAGGATGAATGGCGTCGGCTCCAGCGTCGAGAGCAATGCTGACCAGAAGTTGGATGTTCAAGAAAGGATTTCCTTCTGGATTGTCCATGGAGCCGAGGTTAATGGCTTCATCAGCTTCCGAGACGTGCCTGGAGACGGCATCTCTGGGAAAGAGTTAGACAAAGACGGTAGCTGTTGAGTTTAACCTACTCGTCGGCGTAAATGGCAATCGACTTGATCTGGAGCTTGCGGCAGGTGGCAATGACTCGGCAAGCAATCTCGCCGCGATTGGCAATGAGGACGCTATTGATACGTCTGGTGCCATCTTGTTGGAGAGGCAGAGGAGCAACCCACAGAGAGTTCCGCGTTGGGTATGCACCAGTCTCCATTGTAGGGTATAAGTGAGTGAAGTCTGAGTGAATGAGAACCACTCAAATTAGTTGAGAATTTAAGAGCAGAGTATGATATCTTTAATCTGCCGGCATTCGGCCTGCAGGGTCTGGGCGGAGCGCCTTTCAAGGTCCGGTCTGTTCTCGCACCGGCTCCGGACCGAAAGTGGGACCGTCCGAGGAGGTCGGCGGGAGGGGAGGATGGATCAACAAGAGCTCGGAGAATGGTGTTGAAATTTTCTCGGCGAAGCAGAGTATCAACTCGAACAGTTATAGGTATTTCCCCGTGATCCGGCATTTTGGCCTTAAACGACTCGTCTACGCGGGCCTTTAGCTGATCGAGGCATCAAGCCGTTCAAGTTGATGCGAGCCCCGCAGCTCGGTCCGCATGCCGAGCCACGAGGAGTTTGAAACTCAAATTGAATGACTATCAAGCTGTCTTTTTGGAAGTAGAAGACACCAAAAAACTGCAGTATCTGTTATAAAGGCTTTTCGGTGGCCCATAACTTGGGGACATCCTACGTCCAGTCTCCCTAGTAGGGCGTTGACCACTTTTGCTCAACCGTCACTATTCTCTTCTCGTCATTGCCCCCAGGAGTACTCCTCATATTTAAATCAAGAATCTGACTCGATATCTACAATGAACATGCGTCCAGATGAAAAGAGTGAAGAGAGATGTGCGCTGCTGACATATACCCAGTCCATTGGTTGATTAGTTACCCCTCATCCACCATGCGGTGTTTCAGCTCTGTCTCTGCATGCAACATTAGGTACGCAGCATCTCACGACAACCCAACCTCAGCACCCATCGGTTCGACAGCCCCTATGCTCTGTAGTAGGTGTGACCAGCTTAGGCTGGACAGTCTTGAAAAGACCCATGGGGCACAATCATCAGAGGACGGTAAAGCCAGCATTGATTTTCGCGCAATTCAGGACTTCGCCTTTTCCTTTGCTGACGTAGCTCCTGGCTTCCCGCCCCTCGAGGAATCTGGCAAAGTAGGATGTGAGCTCTGCGTTCTACTAAGGTCAGAGCTCGCGACGAGTCGTCTGAATGATTACGACGGCAAGGTCGCCTTCCGCTACAGGTACCTGCTGCAGGATGCCTACATCCAGGGGCCCAAGTATCCTGGGGCTCTGTTGGTCAGAGCTGAACCTGATGATCCCTATCAACAGGAGTACGGTGTCGAATATGTCTTTTCTCTTCATAGTCACCAAGGTTCGTCTCCATTCCTCTGTTGTATCAGTCAATGACGCTTTCAAGGGCGCCACAGCCTCCGTTCCTCTGTTCGATCTGGCTGACTGATGGTTTGCCCTAGAATGCGTCCAGCAATGGCTTCAAACTGCCCGGTGGCCCGAGGAGGATGCGCTATCTGCAACGTCTCTCGAGTTTATCAACAAATGTCTGGAGACTCCTCTTCGCTCTGAGCCTGACCTTGATATGGGCTTTAACCCTACGCGTCTTCTCGACCTAGGCGAGGGAGAAAACCCGACTATCCGTCTCATCGCCACAGAGAATCACAAGAAGCAGTTGAAATATGCCGCCTTGAGCTATTGCTGGGGCCCGCCAGCGATCGCAGTACAGCAATCCAAGACGACAGCCGACTCTCTCGGTGATAGGATGAAGCACATCTCGGAGCAAGGGCTTTCGCCAGTCATTCAAGACACAATCAGGTTCTGTCGAGGGATCAGAGAACCAATCCGTTACCTCTGGGTCGACGCACTTTGTATCATACAAGGTGATGCGCAGGATTGGCAGACGGAGAGCGGTCTCATGAGCCTGATCTACAAGAATGCCTTTGTTACCATCTGTTCTCTCGGATCCTCTTCATGCCAACAAAGCTTCCTTTCGAGGCGACTGCCCGCCGTAACTGTCGACTACCGATCTCCGTTTGAGCCTCACATCAAAGGCTCTTACAGCATGGTATTGAGGGGCGAAGCGCCGCTTCCAAAAGCCGCCGAGATGATTGACGATGGCATCCGATGCGCCAACCTCTTCCAGGATCTCGACATTTTCACGGCGCCGTGGCTGACGAGAGGCTGGACATTCCAAGAATTCCACCTGTCCATAAGGAGGCTTTTTATCGGTCGAGCCGGGACGCACTTTTCGTGGAATAACGACATCAACACCTCGACGCAGAGTGAAGACGGCATCTCAACCATCGGCCCTGGTCTTATCTCGTTTGTGATAGACAAGGAAGAGTGGGCAGCCACCCTTGAAAAGATGGGCGAGTTCTGGCACAAGGTCATCTACGAGTATCGTCAACGAGAGCTGACGAACCCGACGGATCATCTCCCTGCGCTTGCGGGCCTCGCTCAATGGGTGGCAGATACGAGCAAAGCACGCTATCTTGCCGGCATCTGGGATACGCATCTGAGATCTGGGCTCATGTGGAGTTGCACGTTTGACAGCGCGGAGCAAGACCTCGACGACCAACGACCCAGGCTATCTCAACTACTGCATGACCTGGAGACAAAGTCTCTGGCACCCTCTTGGAGTCCCCTTTGCTTGAGAGATGGTAGAAATGATTTTCTACCTTGGACTACAGCTATGCCGCTCGATCAAGGGGATGCGCAATTCGAGCTGCTCGATGTGGGCATCGACGTCGTCGACAAAGCCCGCAACCCTTTTGGTGCTGTGCATTCTGGCTTTCTCAAGCTCAACGGGCTTTTCATGAGTTTGAAGGGCACTGTACTTGTTAGGGAGGGCTCTAGCAATGACAATACCCAGAGATGGAACATGCGCTCCGAGTCGGATGGTGCTTATGTGGCACACGCTCTGCTGGATTTTACGCCAATTAAGGAGAAGGGTAAGTAACGCATTGCATGGGTACGGGGAGGATGAAGCTGACCGAGGGGATAGTCGAAATGGAGAAACTCGGCTTGCTACTCACTGCGAGTGCCCGCCCTGAATCTGCGTGGACGCAGCAAGAAGGACTTGTGATCTGTCCTGCTGAGGGTCGAGGAGAAAACGTGTACAGACGAGTGGGCGTCTTCATTATCAACGGTTCGGACACCAAGATGGAGGAGAAATGCATTGAAGTCCTTGCGCGATGCGAGAAAAAGACTTTGACACTGATTTGACTTTACTGGAAAGGATCCAGGAGACCCTTTTTCAGAGTCTGGCCGTGCTCGACGCAAAACGGATATGGGCCGAGACATGCAACACTGGAAAGGGTACAATGGACAGATGAATACGATTGCTGTTGAGATAAATGCTATTTCGAGCCTGAAGATATCTCGAGGGTATCACATGCAATTAAATAAAGTAAAGTAAAGGAGATCGCATCGATGCAATGAACCCCGCCACCTGTCGAACCACTGTTGGTTTCCATCGTCAGCTCGGGCTGTCCCGATGCTTTGAGCTTTACACCCTTGACGTTTGAGACGTACGCTTCGGAAGTGACGCGTCCTTTTCAGGCACTTTATGTAGAGAGGCGATAGCTTACGCAAAAGCTACTGATTCGTCGGGATGTGGGATTGCTCGATAGAGGGTTAGTGGCACGACGCGAGTGGGGGATATCGTCAGTGTTGTCAACCATTATTGTTTAATCAGGGCCGAGTTGCGTAAGACTACTGGCTATCTGCCATTGCTTTCTTCCATGTGAAATCTTATAAAGAAGCCATCTCCTAGACTTTCTCTGCCTTCAGTTCACACACTACCACGCCTATTCTCGTCCACTACGACTCTTCACATATACAACATACATTTACTCTCGAAACAGCAACATGCACGCCCTCGTCAAAGCAGGTCTCGGACTGATGGCTGGTGTTGCCACCGCCCAGACTACGCCACCTACAGCACCCCCGGAGGCAGCCCTGGAGGCTCCTCTACCGTCAACAGCGGCACCGGCCTCTACGATCTGACCGAGGGCCAGGTCGTCGAGGGGGACACCTATTCTTGCAGCGACAACGACACCAGCGTGTTTGTTGCCAACAACACCGTCAGCGCCTCCCTGGTTGACGTAACCGTTATCAAGTCTGGCAACACCTCCAATGATGATGCCAGCAGCTTCTACGGCCTCAACGCCGCCGTCCTAGCTGTCGGAAACGCCGTTCTCAACGTCACTGGCGGCTCAGTCGACGACGTTGGCCAGGGATCCGACGGCGTGTTTGCTTATGGCAACGCCACCATCTACATCTCCGGCACCAAGATCAACGTTGAAGGCGGAAACTCGGGCGGCATCGAGGTTGCTGGCGGCGGTACCATGTACGCCTCGGACCTGACTATCGACTCCAACAACAAGGCCGCCATCCGCAGCGACCGTGGCGGCGGCAAGTTGGTTGTCGATGGAGGCGTATACCGCACTTCTGGCCCCCAGGGTGCGCCCGCTGTTTACTCGACGGCCAATCTGACCGTCAGCAACGCCGTTCTTACCGCTGTCGGATCTGAGGCGCTCGTCATCGAGGGTCTCAACGAGCTTACCATCAACAACTGTACCGTGTCTGGAAACATGAGCGTTTCGGGAACCCAGGAGCTGCACAACGTGATGCTGTACCAGAGCATGTCTGGCGACGCCGAGGAGGGACTTGCCGAGTTTACAATGAACGGAGGTTCGATGGAGGGTTTGAGCGGCTGCATGTTCTACATCACCAACACGGCTGCCTCTGTCACTCTCATTGGTGCCGAGCTCACCTTGGACAGCGACAGCACCTACCTCTTCAACGTTTCTGGAAATGATGCCTCCAACGGCTGGGGCAGCGTTGGCTCTAACGGCGGCAACGCTACCCTGAACCTCTATGATCAGACCGTCACCGGGGACATCTACGCAGACCCCATTTCCACCCTCGAGGTCAACATCGCCAAGGGATCTGAGCTTACTGCTGCCATCAACCCAGATGGTACCACGGCTGCTGGCCTTGTCGTGGTTGTTGATTCTACCAGCACCTGGACTCTTAGTGGTGACAGCTACATCACTTCATTCAGCGGCAGCCTGAGCAACGTTGAGCAGGGATCATATACCCTCTATGTCAACGGCACTGCGGCTTCTGCTTGAGTTTTACTGGTCGATTCATGCATGTTGGGGCTTCCAAGAGAGTCCTGCCTTTGAGAGTTTGAATCTACTTTCGGCAAACTATCGTGGGTTGAAGAGCTTGGTGGTTGGCGAATATTGATGAAGCGCCTTGTGTTCTGGAGATGGATTATGGGATAAAATACTAAGAAATAGAGTTGAAGTTTATGAGCTTATTAATAGGATCTTTCTAGTGCTAATTCCACTTGTCTGGACGCGAATGTTATCCTTTCTCATGGCTGCGAATGTGATGCTTTCATTCCAAAACTGCAGTACCAATCACCAGGTTCAAAGACCAGAGTGTCCTTCAACGCTATTGTTGGGCAGTCGAGATACTGGCTCGCTTAATATCCACTTATAGGACTCCATCGACATACCATCAAGGATCAAGACTCGGCCTGATCCACGCTTGTCGCCACCTCAAGACTTTGCCTGAATTGCATTGTCTTGGCTCTCTCCGAAACAAGAATAGCCCGTCAGATGACCAGCACCAAACTGGCAGTAGCCGAGATGAGCCTTGTGACTCAGGCTCAATCAACTCTGAATAGTGGAGAGATGTAGCCTGATTCTGATCCTTCGTCACTTTGTCAGATCAACTCTTGCTCTGCTTAAATAAAGCCGATAGTCTTAATCATCCCTTCAAGTCGTCTTGAAACCTCTATCGCCAAAATGCCCACCACAACAGCCTACTTTGGCACTGGCCTCCAGAATCTGGGCCCTTTGACGACGGCCTACACAGCTCCGTCGTCGTGCTCTCCAGAAACAGACCGCGTAGTTCTTGTGCACCCTGATACCCCCAATGTTATTCAAGCAGTGCCCACGTGCGAGGCCAAGCCGATCGGCGAATGTCTCCCCTCTGGTTCGAAATGGGACGCCGTCGAGACTTCATCGAGATCTTTTCAGTACACCTATCTCTACTACTCACCCGGAGTTGTATGCCCGGCAGGATGGAGGACAGTTGGGACGCTGGCACACGCGACCAAGGGCGGCGCTGATGCATCAGGTGTCTTTTCAGCGGCCCGGACCTCTGATGGTCCTTATGGAACCGATCTTCCGACATATCTTGATCCCGTGGACTACTGGCTTCATGTCTTGGACGAGTCCGAGACACTTGTGCGCTGCTGCCCCAGGTAAGTTGAAACTACCACTGCTTTGATCCGAAAATAACCTTTGCAGTGGCTATGATGCTGATGGGTCCGGCAACTGCTACTCCTCTACCGGGATTACCGGCTCTCACACATACTCGGAACAAGGCTTTCACTCCTTCTCTGCCGGCGGTGGCTTTACCATTGTATCAACCCTTGATGGCACCTCGCTCACCCAGCCTTTGATTTCATGGGCGCCTCAGACGGGGACGACATACATGGAGCCACTGGAAATTACGGCAGAATGGACTTCGGAGCTGATTGCGGCGACCTGGACCCCTGCATTGGCCTTGGTCCATAAAGATTCGGATGTAAAAAAGGCAAAGGATAATGATGATGCCAAGGAGAAGGAAAAGAAGGAAGGAGATGAGGTGGATGATGAGAGCGGGACTTCGAGGTTATCGTCTAGGCAAGGTGCCGTGCCCGTTTTTGCGATGGTGATGGGGATACTTGCTGGAGCGGGCATGTTGCTGCCGTGGTAATGGGAGATAGGATACTAAACAGTGCATCTAACAACATGGCATAAATTTCAATGGCGTAGGTTTGCTGACTTTTGGTGATGGCTATCCGTCATGTGGCTTCTAACCCGAAACACGCGTGAATTTGGGGGTTTGAGGGATGGACTTGTTTAGGAAGACTGCGATATTGGTGCTTCTGCCTGAGAGAAACCGTTCAACCGACAAGATTGGATGCTTATCGCTCTAAATGGCGAGATAAACCAGAACCGGCCAATCAACATCGTCCATCTCAGAGCTTCGGCATTCTGTGTCAATAGCCGGGCTCGGTCCGAGCCAAGCCCGAGCAACCGGCCCCACATGCGCCGCGGGAAGCCGGACCGCCCTTAGCCGGTCCGCGTTTAGCATCGGAGGCTTAAGAGGAAGGAGGAGCGAGGGCCCTCTAGGTCGAGTGATTCCACATTTTTTCACGCATAGATATCACGATTCGAAAACAAACATCCTTATCTTCCAATGGACGGCTGCAATCCAGAATCGAATCCTGGCTCTCCATCATGGCAGACAGAACCACGACAGAGAAACAATAGACGCCGAGCCCGCCGGGCCTGCCTGTCTTGTCGATCTCGCAAGGTCAGATGCGATGTGGTGGAGAGGTTTCCGTGCGGCAATTGCAAATGGGTTAACAACGAATGCGTTGTGGTGAGCAGACGTGGTGGAAGGTAGGATAGCGATAGATTTTACGTTCCTCAGGCTTACTCAACGTTTGGCAGATGTATTCGAGTGCTGCCTCCGACGAACAAGACCCAAGAGCCCCGAGAAAGAAGATATTTCGTACACGAGATCGACACAGACCGGTCAACCAACAATGCGAGGTCCAACAACCTTGTGGCTGCATGTTCAACCCCCATAGAGCATTGCGACGTTGACGAAGATATGGAGTATACAAGTAGGCTGCCCTGAGGATTGGAGTGTTTGTGTTGACTGACATTGTGGAAAAGCCCAGATGCTGCGCCTCGTGGCAGACTACACTGGCGGTGCTGGTGCAGATCTTGGGCCAGCATGGTTGGAACCCGACAACCTCACAAGGTCGACGAATCCGTACGCCTCGAGCAGCGCCACGGCAGACTCGGAGCAATCAAATGGGTTGCCTGGCTTCATTAAACCACTGGCATCGTGCATCGATGGGGATGACATGGCCTATCTACAATCCAAGGGAGCCCTGACGGCGCCAAATATGCAACTCCAGAACGCCCTCCTCTGGTCCTTCTTTGAGTATGTCTATCCGTTTATCCCCGTGGTAGACATGGAAGAGCTTCTCGGGTCGGTTCACGATCGAGACGGCGGATCTGGCCAAGTCAGTCTGTTGCTCTACCAGGCCGTGCTGTTTGCAGGAACAGCGCACGTCAACATGGACCATCTTAAGAAGGCGGGCTTCAACACACGCAGAGAAGCAAGAAAGACTTTCTTCCACAGAGTGAGGGTAAGTTGCATCCTTTAGACCCCTCCGAGCTAGCATTGACCTCTGAGAAAGCTTCTGTACGATTTCAATGCCGAGACTGATAGAGTTGTCATCGTCCAAGCGCTTCTTCTCATGACACTCTGGTACGAAACCCCAAAAGAACACAGAAACACGTGGCACTGGATAGACGTTGCAATATCACAAGCATTCGCTGCTGGCCTGCATCGAGACCCGCCGTTCCTCAGCTCTCCTCCTTTGATCCGGATCCAGAGGCTTCGGCGACGGATATGGTGGACGTGCCTGATGCGAGATCGTTTGGTCTCGCTGGGCATGAAACGCCCGCCGCGTATCAACGATGAAGATTACTGCGTCGCGATGCTCGAGGAGGCTGATTTTGGGCCGGCCGATTTGTTCGAAAGTGAACGTGGACAGCTTCAAGACATGTGCTCTTACATCCAAGACGACAGCAAAAGAATGGCTCTGGCTCGGCTATGCATCGCCAAAGCAGACCTCTGTCGCCGGCTAAGATACTATCTCAGGTCGCGATATTCCGTCTTTGCCGAAAACGCCGGTGATGAAGCCGCCGAGGCCTTTACCATGTCAAAGTCGGACAACAAGGCTGCATACGTCTCCTGCAGCGAAGACCTTATAGTGTGGAAAAACGACCTGGGAAGCGACTGCCAGTATCGGACTCTTTCGAGCGATCTTGCGTCGCGAGAGGATAGCATCATTGCCCTCCACCGCACCATCCTCCACATGATCTACTACGCCTCAATATCTGGCATCCACCGGTCCAGATTCACCCTGCTCCTGCACGAAAAAGAGTCTTCATTATTCGACAAAGAGGTCTCAAAGATCTGGATGCAGCACGCTGCCATCCGTGTCTCAGACATGGCCGGAGAGATCCACCAGCACGGCCTCGACGGGTTCCTCCCGACGCTGGGCTTAAGCGTCGTGGTTTCAGCAGCTTCAGTGCACCTACTAGAGATAAGAAGTGTTATTGAAGCTGAAAAGAAGAGGGCTTATGAAGGATACCGCCGATGTATGCTGGTGCTCGACTCGCTGGCCGACATGTATGTGGCTGCGGACCTGGCAAAGGATGCAATGGAGTGGGCGTTTGTCCAGCCGCTTAGCAGAGCATCCGAGGCGAGTGATGAGGCCGAGCCAGCTCTGCAGTCCTCCGAAAGCCCAACGGCTGCGCTTGACATCGATAGTCTGATAGACGGCCATGGTCAGGCATGTTCAGCGCCGACGGAGAGTGTGGAGCCGGACAGTGATGAGATAACCTTGGATGCTCTTGGGGCCGAGTTTGAGGATTCTTGGATAGACTATCCCATGGCAGAGATGGACAGATTTGGGAACAGTGTACTGTTTAGTGACGTCGAGCTGTAGGCGACTGATGGGTTGCAGAAGTTGATACCTGGGCACAGAGGCATTCCTGAGGAAGAAGACAATAGCTCTAGTCCGCTTCGGCAATAGACTTTCCAACAACTAACACCGTCCTAGATGATAGGGCTCAAGGGCGCCTGCAAAGCCTCTCCGTTCCTGGTGGTCTAGATCGGCCCCCAGATATGCAGGTGTCTTGTCTACGGGTGCTGGCTGGAACTTGGTTTACCCAATTTGCGTCATGACGGAAATAACGCTCCGTTCTAAATCATGGATCTGTTGCTTTTGGTGGCATGTCTTGGGCCGCTGCCTGAGATGATTGGCCTCCCTGAATTCAGGAACACACTCCCTGCAGAAGAACGATGTCGCAATGTTGAAGCACCATGTGTTATAGAAGGATACCGTCTTGACTCTCGCCTCTGACAACTCCATGGTCCATCTATCGTTCTTTTTTGTTTCTTTTCTATGTTCATCGCGGCATCATGAGGCAATGTCTGCTTCTTACGGCGCTTGGGGCCCTTATTAACGCTGCTGGCGCTGGTGTTGTGCCCAGAGATGGCGAACCTATCCCTGCGTCCTGGTGCATCACGTACCTCTCGACCTATTTGGCCCCTGTGTCGATCATGCCTACTGGTCCGGCTCCGGGCGACGCGCCCACAGCCGGGTCTGGGCTATCATCATTTCCATCGTTCATTGGGACCTCTATCGCTGAGGCCCCCATCTCTGAGAGCTCGTTCTCAAAGACCGCACCCCCTGAGACCCAGCCTTCTTTTGCTCCCCCCGGAGTCTCATCAACAGATGAGTAGCAACCTCTTGAGCCTTCAGCCACTTCAGCACCTCCCCCTTCCATTAGACTTGGTGACTGACGACTGCAAATAGTCGAGCAGTGTCTGAACGGGGAGCTTGACGCCAGGGCCTCTTCCACACCCAGTAGCACCGAGTCTAGTCTTGCCGGCACAGAGTCTCTCATCGTGTCAAGCGGTGGAGTTGCGACGTCCGATGCTCTGGCTTCAACAGACATGACGGAGTCGACGAGTTCTTCCGAGTTGTCGACCATCTTATCACAGTCTTCTTTTGGATCTACTGAAGGGTTACCAACCTCGACGGACCCACTGCCAACATCGTCTTCAGATGGTGCGTTGTCTACAGCTTTAGATGACACGTCGCCTATTGCCTCTCAAACTGTGTCACCCGAGAGCTCATATTCTATTGATGCTCCGCCTGCAAGATCCGAGACGCAGTCATTTGAAGGTTCATCCTCAGTTGACTCGTCAACAGACGAAAATCCTGCGTCGAGTTCCAGGGGCGATCTCTCTCCCAAAGATTCTCCTGCGGAAACCTCTTCCCTTGATCCATCACTCATTGATTTCACATCTGCAACGGATTCTCCAAGCGTAGATCCGCCAACCACTGTTATTCCTATCACCGAGTCATCCAGTACATTCATCGAATTCTCTTCTTCCTCCATCCAGTCCTTTTTATCTAGCGAGCCAGCACTCGACTCATCCTCATCGTTCTCTACAGAATTTTCTTTGGATCTACCAACAGCTCTTTCCTTCTCTGGTTCATCTTCTGAGACTCCATCTACAGATTTGTCGCCTACCACAGACTGCGCAGCCTCCTCGGAGACGACTACAGGGCCTGCCACAGACGGCTCAGAGCCGACCGGCACAGAGTCTTCCTCAACCGAGTCGGTGGACTCATCTTATTTCGAGACAACAATGTCCACCAAGCTCGTCACCTCTTCTGGCGACAGTGACACCACCACTGGCGCTGATAGTACTGGCAGCGAAACTACTGCTAGTGTTGACACCACGACCAGTACTGGAACTACAGACAGTGCTGAGACCGGTGTCGAAACTACCACGAGTGTCGAAACTATGACTGAGCTCGATACCACTACTGGCCTTGAAACTACTAGCAGCGTCGAAACTACCACTGGTCTGGATACCACTACCGCCGAGATTACAACTGGGCCTGATACCACCACCACCGGCCCGGATACGACCACTAGCCTGGACACGACCACTGATATTGACACCACCACCGGCCTAGATACCACTACTGCCGAAACTACCACCAGTCTTGAAACCACCACCGACGTTCCCACAACCACCACCAGCGCCGAAGGGCAACCGACTGTTCTCTTTGCCGATGACGACTTTGCCAACGGCCACCGAGGCGAGTCCCGGAGATTCTCGGCACCATTTGACATCTACATGTACGGCAGCGTCAGTAGTATCCTCACCATCAGCGTAAGCGGCGACATAAGACTAGGCACGGTGGACACAGACCCCCAGCCCAAAGAGCTGCCGAGCCCGTATCAAGCAAACGGCGTCTTTGGCTATTGGAGCGAGAGCACCATCGTCCCGGGCTCGGGGCAGGGCATCACCTACTCCGTCCTTGGAGAGGTGCCCGAGCGAAGCTTCGTTCTCGACTGCAAGGTCTTCCCCGACTCCAACCTGGACGACACGGAGCCCGACCACTACACCGTCGCCTTTTTCGAGGAGGAGAGCAAGTGGAATTATTGCGAGGTTCGGTACTTTCATACCCACGAAGGAGGCGAGAAGGCAACAATTGGCAACCAGGGTCTTTTTGCAGACCTTGGGCAGTATCATACGATAATGGGGGTTTTGTGCCTGACAGAACGCTCCTGGGGATGAAGGTGAATGACGGCGGTGGTTTTTTCCCGAGTACCTTTTAATGCCTAGTTTTTCCTTTCAGGATTTGACCTTTTCCTATGTACTTTCTTGGGGAACCAAACGAACCGGTTCACAGCCAGGATGAAGGTTTCGTGATGACTTCTCCTTTCTTCTGAAGAGGGCAAAAGGAGGAGGGATTGAGAGCCTCTCGCTCACTGGGATTGCTCGTACGATAAAGATAGGCAAATGATCAAATGGTATAGCAAGGAAAAGAGGTGAATTAATACGCGTACAAGGCCTAAGGCCTGACTCTGTGTGAAAAACAATGATAGTCCTGACAATCCTTCCTGTTATGATGGCCTCTGTTAAGAGAGCTGATGACCAACTCCCAAAAGACCTCCCTTGGCAGCTTGCTCCCTAATGTGCCGCCTTTTCCACACACAAAGGAGGAAGCCTCCTGGCCCATGATATACTTCTTTCTACCATTTTATATCCCGGTCGGACCACGCGGTCTTATTCCAAGCCGCCATCCGAGTCGTCATCCGAGCCGTCACCCCAGATGCTAACTCGATAATCTTCTAATGTTACTCAAGTCGGATATCCGGCCCGCCCCGTCAAGATGAGATATCTGATAGTCATCACTTTCAAATAGCCACCATTCAAGCTTCCCCTGCCAGGGCAGGGATCTCAACAAAGCACGTGTGTCACCATGCGTCCTCATGGAGCCGATCGTTTCCAGAAACCTGTCGCGCGCATTAAAGTAAAGCTGCAGCGGCGACGAGCTGTCAACCCGTATGGTTTCTCCCGCGCAGTCCAGCCGGAACTGGCCGGCACAAGCTCGACGGCCATTCGCGTAGTGGACCATGATTCCGGTCATGACCCGGACGAAACCCCCCAACGGTAGACCCGCCAGTAGGATGGTGTTATCCGCACCACATTCCTCAAGCTCACAGCGGAACAATGATACAATTCAAAGTCGTTCTGGGAGGGCAGGGAGGGCAGGGAGGGCCACGGCATAATCTGCCGAGGGGGGTCCGACGCGAGGGGTTCGAGGGGCTGGACGGCGAGCTGGTCGACTCCCCGGTGTGAGAGTTTGCAGTACAGCCGAAAGGGCTTCTCGGAGACTCCGGGCAAGGCCGTCCAAAGATTTTCTTCATCCAGGCGCGTTTCATCGGCACCCACGCGGTGTCCAAACATGACTTGTCTCCCTTTGTTCGTTTGGAACTTATTCCAAGAGTGTCAGCAGGCCGTCACAAGAATAAAGGGCGGTCCTCGTTACCATCAGTCCTGCCTCGTCGTGCCCCTCACGTCTCATCCACATGGCCGAGATACGCTCATGGCGCTCAACAGGCATATGGAACCAAAGTTCATCGTAGGAGTATATGTCGGCGTCCTCGTAGGCTGCAAGTTCCTCTCCCTCGCGGTGAGCATAAATGCCCCTGATTCCAGACGCGAAGCGGACAGAGTACCCAGTTACGGCTGGGTCGTTGCAGTCAACCGATACGGTTCGGAAGCGCTGACGACTGAACAGGTTCCGTGTCGGGCATAGTATACTTCCGTGATCGTTGCGGAGCTTGGAATCATGCAAGTCCCTATATTGAAGATCTGGCTCGTGTGCCGGGTGCATGGGCCTGGACCATGCCACTTCCAAGTAGGCTGGTCTGTCCCTTATGGCTCTGTAATGTGTGCACAATTCGATAGCTGGCACTTTAAGGCCCTAATCAGGATGTTGAGTGTGAATGCCAGCAAGTCACGCAGTACCCAACTTACATCAGAGATGGCGTAAAAGTTGCTGGTGCTGAGGGGGATGTTTCGCCACCAGGCGCCTCTCACTGGGGAGCAGAGGAGAGATGACAGCTCGTGCGAATGCTTGTGGCCGGAGAACAAGACTTGCCTGACCCCAAGGTGATCCTCCAAGACATGGATGACATCAATTGTTGCCGAGGTCGCAGCGTCGACGACCAAGATGCCCCCGTCACCGGGGTCGCTGGTCAGACATTCCACATAGCGGATGCCGTCAATGTGGATGTACTGAGCCCACACACCCTTGGTGATGTCGTTAGCAAGACCCAGGCCCCCAATGTAGCCAGCGAACTCGCTGGACCCGAGGTCGTTGTCGGAAGTTCGCCATCGGGTTCGCAAAAGTTCCTCAGTAGCCATAGCGGCAAACTCGCGAACGAGTTCACCCGCAATCATCGTGCATACTTCTGCGGGCAACTTGTTGTAGGCGGCTTGTAATCGCCACCCTAGTAACCGCCGGGTTCTGGATACACGCCTCCGATCCTCAGCCACCGTGGGCTCATAGGTATACTCGGTGGTATGGAACAACGCTCCCGAGGGCAATGGTGCGAGCTGGCGGCATTCAACGTGATAACTGGGAACATGTTCCTTGTTGATATGACCGCAACCGACTTCGCAACCATGAAGGTGTATACGCCCACCCTGGTAATACTGGCCACCATATTTTTTATTATAGGCGAAAGGTGGCGTGAGCCATCCCTTCGCGTCTGGTTATCTGCGAGTCAGCTTTTTATCAGGTTTGAAACGGCCCCGTTACTTGCCAGCAACCACCATCTCGCCAAAGTGGATGCGGAACCGACAAAGCCGGCATCTGACTGAAAGGCAATAACTGCCTGGTTGCCCGAGTGGAGTGACCCGGCCATCTCGGACCTCGTCCATGGTGTTTTGATTCGAGTGTGAGGATGAGGATGTTGAAAAGGAAGAGTTTTTTTTTTTTCTTTCTTTCTTTTTCTTTTTCTTTTTCTTGTCTTCATTTCCAATATCATCACTGCCCAATCAAACATGCATGTTTCAGGACCCCCCTTTTCTGTTGCCGGGCCAATTTAGGTTAGCTCTACTGCCTCACTAGTTATTGAAGGTGGCTTGTGATGGTGTGTAATCTTGAGGTTACGGTGCTATACGGCATTGGGTTTTGATGCTGTCATTATGGTTGAACTGTGTTTTTTTCCATCGTGTACGAAGGTGGCTGCCTCAAGCTGTCATCATCATCAACCAGATCAATGGTGTGTAATCCCTCTAATGCTGCGCTGTTGACGAAGAGTGCCTCAACGAGAAGAATTATGTGAAAGCGCGATAGGGAGTCTCGCCAGAAGTCAAGACCAATCATCACGATGACAAATCATTCATACTCGTTACCAATCAAATCCATCAAACTTCAGGGAGTGTCATGTTTAGTAAGGCTGGTTGGGTTATAGAGGACTTGATAGGCTCCTAGACGTTGGGTTCATTCGAGTTACTCGTAGATTAATGCGTTGTGGATTTAATCATGAACACCCAAGAGATATAGAAACACCGTTTAAGGATGAATAGTAAATATACTGGCTTGGTGTAGTGCCTTATTACCTACATCTCTCGTCTACCATGCCTCAATCCAGACTGTCACCCAAACACATCCCTGCCAACTGAGGCATGGGTTGTTGAAACCCGAGCTAGCAGCACCTTGTCTTTAAGAGCAAATGTTGAAATGTGCTCTTCAAAAGCTCAGCGAGTTTACTTCTTGACAGCGCAGTTCCAAACGTTGGTGGCAAGGCCGGGGGTAGTAGCGTGCGAGACCTTGGGGCTCTCAAATAGACGGCACTTGTTTTGGTAGATTCCGTGGAGGACGTGGTTGCACCAGGCCCTCCGGCTGCACTGATCGGCGCAGTCGGCCATGGTGTAGATGTTGGGGAGCTCTTGCTTGTATCCGTCAGGGTTGTGGTCTATCGAGAGTCAGTCTGGCCATTGTCATTTCGCTGGGGGTAGGTGAACTGACGTCGGCCACACCAGAATCTATACTCCCTCTTGTTGACAACGCCGTACTTGGTGTGCTGGCTCGGACCTGTAGGAGAAATTTAGCCTCGAAGTCACACAAGCTGTAGACACGGGGCACTCACAGTTTGACTCCATCAGGTCCTTGACCCGTGCCTTAAGGCTGTCCGCCTCGGTCTGGAGACTAGCCTGATCGGCCTTGAGCTGCTCCTCACGCTCAAGACAAGCAGTCTTGTCCCCCTCACAATCCAGGGCAAAGGGGTCTTCCTCAGCAAAGGGGTCTTCACCATCGGCCTCCTCGACCTTATGCATATAGACGGCGTCGGTTCGGGCACTCTCCTTGCCGCCCTCAGTACCAGTGACGCAGCGCCTGGTAGGGGCGTGGTAGGTGCAGACAGAGCGGCTGGCGTCGCGGCAGAGCTCCGCGCAGGCCTTGTCCGAGGCAATATTCTGATGAACCTCACCGGCTCGCACCAGGCCGCACTTGTACTCGACAGTGTAGCCAGGGCTGATGACCTCACGGTGGCCTTCAACGCACTCGGCGTTGACCTGGGTGGCACCGAAGACGGCAGCAAAGAGAGCAGCTGAGTACTTCATAGTTGTTTGTTGGTTAAAATGTCTTGTTCTGTAAAGAGATTTGAAGGGTTGATAGTGATGGGGAGATCAAAATGAGAGGTGGGAGAGTTGCTCTTTATAGTTCCTTTCGGTCACTTATTTGTTTATCTTCTTGGTCTGTTCCGGTTCCCCGAGGCCGCAAGTCCCATAAGACTTCCTCGAGTTTCCTTCTTCGGGCTTCTGATCGCCAGGCGTGCTCACTAGTAGAGCCGGCATACGCAACGGAGCGCGCAGAGTGAACGATGGCTAAAGCACACGAGCCGTCACCCACTTGCCGCCCCCCTGAACCAGCTTGACTCGGGTGTTTTCGTCGCATTTTCTAGTGAATAAAGCCGCTGGATTAGTGCTAGAACACTTTGATCGAAACTACGCCGATCTGAACGAGGACGTGATGCTCAAGATCCAACCAGCTCTTCATGGAGTCAGACAACGGCGTGCCGAGGGCTAGGCCCAGCCCGCCACTTGAAGCTATCGCGGCCGCCCTTGACTACATACGGACTACCAAGTTAGTGACAGTCCGGATTGGCGAATGGACGCATTGAGTGCAGCTATGTTGTCTCATCAAGATGTCTCGCAGGTCTGAGAATCTTCCGAGTAACTGTACTTGTGGGTTTCCGTGTCAAGAGCCAGTATTTATCTATCAGGGCAGGACAAAGCTTCGAAGAGGAACCCTGGGCAGTCATGGAAAGATATCTAGAAGTCCGTGAGGTGCTGGGCATTCCAACTCCTAAGCAACATGTCCTTCCCTTTCTATCGAGCCAGCCAAGGAGAAGACGGGCCTGATATTCAATCAGCTCGTGAATGGTAAAGCTCATGCCTCAGACGCCTAAATCTCTTAGGAAAAGAAGTGTTCGATACCAGTCCCTCGGGTTGGAACGCAAGTGCGGAGGTGGAGGCCGACTCCGATGATGCACAAGCCCTGCTTCTGCCCAATTTACCATTTTTGCGTGGGAAACTGTCGATCAGCGAGCCGTACCGCTCGCATCTACCCAATCCAGCGGCCTTGGGAGATATCTTTGCCGCCTGTTGGGGTGTCTCGCCCAGCCGTGTCTCATACGCGCGGGGTGATCCGCCCTTTCTACCCGGGGGAGACTACTCTCTGTTTCTGATAACTATGTGATCTCTCTGTGGGTTCAATCCTCTGATTGGCCATCGGCACCTCTCACTCACGGCTTGGTCTCGGTATATCGGTCAATCCTGCGCGTTGACGTAGCAAATCCCTCGGTGCCGCTCCCCAAAAAGAGCCGAGACAGAGAGACGGAGAAAGCCGCAGTTGTCCCTGGCATGAGCGCTCGGTTGATGCAGGCCTTGTCACTCCCCTTGTAGTCCCAAATGCCTCAGCTTGGTGTCTTGTGCAATACGAGAGTGAATCTCCGTGTCGGACCGCTGGCTGTCATACCTCATCTTTCGGCAAGAAACCTGTCAACGCTAAATCTGGGGCAAGCCAAAATGTGTTGATACATTAGACTTGGCCATGATGACACCACGGCCTGGAAACGTCCCCTTTGAACAGTGACAGAATACTGGACGTGATAATAAATCCGAGTGTTGTCACAAACCGTATCAAGACAGAAGAAACTTGGACGAAAGAGAAACTAGCAGTCGTCTTGTGTCAGCGAGGGCCCGGTTGACAAGCCACCGAGACAAATCACGCATTGGGGTCTTGATTCAGCTCGATGATCTTCTGTCTCTTCCAAGTTATGATTTATCACACCGTGGACGGGGGGCATTGAGAAGGGCCGAATTTTCTCAGGAATGGGAAACTGGTCGAGGAAATTGAGCATTATCTAGTCTTCTCCGCTTCATAACCATAGCAAAATCCTTCCCGTGGCCATTATCGCCAAAACGGCCTTAGCTGTAGTCTTCCTACTGACTCGTTGAATTTCGACAACTCCGGCCATGACTCAAACCCGAGGTCAGAACAGCTTCTTAGAGGCAGATGAGGTAGTGGCCAGACTACTCAATCTGTTTCGATATACCTCTCTGGTTCTGGACCTTATCGGACTGTCGGCCGATCAAGAGATTGGGAAATCGTCTTACGTCGTGGATACCTCGTGCAAGCGAGTAGGATCGACTCAATGACCATTTAACGCTGCTATTTATTTTGATAATGATTTTATGCGAGAGACCTGCCCATCAAGTGCTATTCCTATCTTCGCCTCCGCATGCCTATGGTGTTTGCTTGACCCTGAGCCCCAGAGCATATAAATGGAGACCTTTTAGAGAAAGGTCATGAATGTGTCCTATACCAGGTCTTGCCATATTTCCTGCCCTACCTAGGTTAACTACAAGGAGAAGAATGAGACCCGATAACCAGGTAAACCTACCAAAAATACGCACGCAAAGAAGCCAGCGTGTCCCCGGCGCCTGCTCTTACCAAGACAACAAATTGTTTTCTCGTTTGATGCCCAGGCTGCTCCTTGCTTGACTCCACGTCCAACCAACAATAATGCATCGGGTCCTCGTCTTTCGTAAAAGCCCCGTAGCCAGCAGGGGCCATATCCTTTCAGTGTCTCATCAGCTCCACTGATAAGCCAAATGATCCCTTCTGCGCGGTGGATATTCCCCAGTTCCCCTGTTGAGAAGGTCCCCGGGGGTCATGTCAGGTCATCTTTTGTCCCACGGCCCATAGTGACGACGGTAGTCGGTGCAACGTTGAAGGGGAGACAACGACAAGGCAGGGATGGCAATTGCCTCACTGAATCTCTGTAAGGGCCACGGCATGCTGTGCACTGATGCCAGCGCTGCCGCCTTTATGCGAACATGCCCCCTGGGTAGATCACCCGGTCAAATAGGTGAATCGGCTCCGGAGACAAGTGGGGGGGGAGTTGGATCAGACCCCTGTGCGAGGCTCTCCGGGGGAGGTTGGGGGGCTATCCTGAGCCACCAATGCAAGCAGCTTGTATATCGACCACGTGGATGAGCTGTCAGAGAAGAGTCTGACAAGTGCCCCCTTTTCTCAATGAAACATGGTACACGTGGTGACTGAGCAGACAAAGCTCCGGAAAAGAGAGTCCGGGTTGGCTTGTAACCCCCCAGCTTTCTCCGCACCGTAGATCCACAGAATGTTGGCCGAGATCCCTGCCCCAAGCGAGTGAGATCATCTGCCCGAAACAAGCGCCCGCTGTGGACCATGTCGTGCCATGAGGGCCGCAGGCTGCTGGGGGATCCTGGGGTTTAACCTTAGAAACTGGCATGATCGGATGCTGCGGACCGGATCCGTTGCGGGCCGCGATGGGGTCTTTATGAGTCGTGCCCTCTTCCTCCGATGCTCTCTCTTGGCTTGTTGGCGATTGTGCAGGTCCCCTGTAGTGTAGCATCTTGAGATCCCTTCATGGCGGGATCTGCACCTGAATCAGTAGCCTCGAATCCTTTCGACAATGACTCGAGATGCGCTGATGCCTAGGTAGAAATGAAGCTATTCGTAATGTCTCCCTATCAACCTCCCTGGTGACCCCCAGGCACTCTCCTTGAGGCTCTGACAGATCATGCTGCTCCCCTCTTCCCCGCGTTGCCCGGCCGTGCGTTCCTCGGCCCACGCGAACATGTAGATCAAGGGGAGGGGTTGTCCCTCGCTTCAAGGAGGGTTGCCAGCTTCTGCCAACGATATCCAAGCATGAATCGAGCTGTTACAAAGTTGACCCACCATGTGCTTCCATCGCTGGCGGTGGTTCAGGTAACATCGTTGTCACTTCCCTGTTCGCATGGAGGGAGCTCACAAGCGAAGGCAGAGCTGCGGACCGAAGTTGAAGCTGAACAACCTGTCAAGTGGTCTGATGGTTGAGGGTGGAGTTGTGCGTATATAAGTCCAAATCTATCCTCACCACAATCTTCTTTTAATCATACAGACCAAACACCCCAATACATCCCTCTTCTCTTCTCCCTCCCTCACATTACCTTCTATACACAATGGCTTCCCTCGAGGTTCCCGCTCAGCAGCGTGCTGCCATCCGCCAGGGTGTCGGCCCCGAGTCCACCACCTCCATCGAGACCATCGATGTCCCCCAACCCGGCCCCGGCCAGATTCTGGTCAAGGTCAACTGGTCCGGACTCTGCGGCTCGGACAAGTCACTCCTGCACAACGAGTGGAAGGACTTTGGCCTCAGCATGATGGAGGTGACCAAGGGCATCGCCGGCCACGAGGGTGCCGGCCCCATCGTGGCTGTTGGCGAGGGCATGGACAAGCGGTGGAACATTGGTGACCGCGCTGGTGTCAAGTGGATTGCCAGCACCTGTGGCGAGTGCGAGTTCTGCCTCAACGGCGTCGACGAGGTGCACTGCCCCAACCAGACAAACAGTGGCTTCTCCGTTCCTGGAACCTTCCAGGAGTACGTCATTGCCGACGGTCGATACACCACCAAGATCCCTGACGGTGTCCTCGATGAGGAGGCTGGTCCCATCATGTGCGGAGGAGTCACAGCTTACGGTGCCTGCAAGCGGTGAGTACTGGGATAGCAGTGAGCCTCATGAGTTATACTGACTGTTCTTAGATCTCAAGTGAAGCCCGGCCAGTGGATCGTCCTCCCCGGCGCCGGCGGCGGTCTCGGCCACTTTGCCGTCCAGTACGCCAAGGCCATGGGCATGCGCGTCATCGCCATCGACGGCGGCGAGCACAAGCGCGAGCTGTGCATGAAGCTCGGCGCCGAGGTCTTTATCGACTTCAAGGAGACTGAGGATATCGCAGCCGAGATCCTCAAGATCACAAAGTACGGAGCCCACGGCGTCATCGTCACGGCCGCTACCCGAGCAGCCTACGAGTCTGCCCCTGGATTCCTCCGCCCCAACGGCACCGTTGTCGCTGTTGGTCTTCCCCAGGACAGCAGCATTCTTGCTGGTGCTCCCCCCATGACCATGGTCCTCCGACGGTTGAACATTGTCGGAAGCGTTGTTGGTAACCTGAAGGAGGTTGAGGAGGCTCTCGACTTTACCGCCCGGGGTCTTGTCCGAGTAAGTTTTACCCTGATATAACCTTGACATACCAGTTGCTAACCAAAATTAGCCCATCCTGTCGAAGGGCAAGCTTGAGGATCTCGACGAATGGGTCCAGAAGCTGGCGACTGGCCAAGTTGCCGGCCGCTGTGTGCTCGAGGTCACTCCCCAGGAATAAGATGTATATTGCATGTACTAGTAAATAGCGGTTGTGTAGCGAGTGGAATTAAGCGAACGAGCGTGGTGCCTGGTGTAGAGAAGTTGCCTACGGGCCGAAGCGAGTTACGAACAAGATAGTCTAGAAGACTAGATGAACAAAGAAATCATCATGATCAACAACAAATTGCCATTTCCAGTGCAAGCAGCCCACCTCGTCTATCATATCATAGAAGCCCCTCCTTTGTTAACAAAAACTAATCTCAATTGTCAGTATTTCGGAGTCACTGGAGTTACATTTGAACACGGCTCGCGTCTGGTGACACCTTTATTGGTTCCGCTCTCTCCTTTATTCGACTCTCAGGAGCTTCCAACTCGTGTTGAATGGCTTATTTTGCAAGATATATGAATAGCTCTACTCAGCCGTCACGGCTTGTGCCTTACGCAACCACGCCTCTGAGCTGTGTTCCTTGATTAATGCCTGAAGAGGGCGTCTCACAGCTCGGTGACCGTCTCCTTATTTCATGCCATTCCCAAGTTCCTCAGCCCCCTCTTCTTTCAATGGCGCGGCATTACACTGCCGGGGGATGATGTCAAAATTAAGTTCGACGGATCGGCCAAGCCCTGTCTCCCGAGCTTCTGGAACACCTTGATGGGCGCCGACGACGCCATGCAGATCTGGTGTGGCAACCCTAGCACGACTAGCCTGCGGCATAAACGGACCAACAGCTCAAGTCTACATGCGTAATATCCAGGTTGCAGTTGGGGACGTCCCACCCTGGTTATGGCTAGTTCGCAGGCATCAGCTGCCAGGACCTTGATCTGGATGTAGGCAGAAGCATTGTCTGAAGTTGTCGCTGGCCGGCAGACATTTTTGATCATCAACACATCGATTCCGAACCGCAGTTCCTCGACCTGATTCGAGACACATTCCAGAGGCTGACGCAGTCTCTCGGGCTTCAACACGTAGCCAGAGCTGTTAGTGCAGCCGTCAAACATGGCTCGGTTAAGTCCCGTGTTGAGATCACTAGTCTGGTAGTTCAAGGCCGCCATCTGCGCTCCGTGCCGCCAATACAGGAGAGGGCTGAGGTTGGATGAGTCTATTCGACTCGCGTCGGGGTAAACTCGTAGCATGTGTTGAGTGTTGAGGAAGTCAAGTGGACTGTCTGGACCGGTTTGCTTCATGTAGGACTTGAAATGAGCTTCCGAGATCGAGTAGATGCAGTTGCCAGTAGCATCGATCTTGCTGGGATAGGGCAATCTCTTCCCCGGCCCATACACTGCAAGCTCCTCCAAGGGACCATTGCGGGAAGGTTGGGGCTGAGATGTGTCGCCGAGGGCCTCTTGGTCAAGAGCAGTAGATTCGGTGCTTGGAATAGAGCCAGTGTCGTCTGTCTCCATCGATTGTCTCGGCGAGGGATAAGCGTCATTCGGCAGTTTGGGCTCTCGGTTTGGCCGAGTGCCTCCCGCAACTTTCGCTTTAATCAGTATCCTCCCTCGTAGTTGAGATGGAGAAGGAACCGCCTCTGGGAGCTCTGAGAGAGGCTCAGTCACCAAGCTCGACCCAAACGTCTCCTCCATGATCTGAGCCATGATGCGCTTCTGGCGAGGGCTGCAATGGACCTCGAGCGAGATCCACAGAGGAAAGCCGGAAGTTACGAACGCGTACTGCTTGATCGTAGTAATGACATCTTGGAAGCTGATGGATGCTGCCAAATTGTAGCCGTGTTTGACGATTGGCTGTCCGTCTCGGCCGTCCCAGCAGTCAATCTCAACACATCGGCACCCCGAAGAGAGCACAGAGATGTACCCCTGCACGGTTGAACGTGTGAGGACTTGACGTCCTAGCAGGTATGTGTTGTGTGAGCTGCAGATGAAGTACTCGTTGATTGGCCTGTCTAGGTCGTATCGTGGAGGCGCTTTTCGAACAGCCAGGTTGTCCTTTGACAAGAGGAGCTTGGTGATCTGACCGCTGGATACTCTAGGGCTTTTGAGAGATGTTTGAGCTTCTAGTTCGTTCAAGTCGGTGACAGAAGGCAGACCAAGCCATGATGATAGTAAGGAGAAACCCTCAAGTCCCTGGTCTTCGCCCTGCACATTCTTCATGAATGCCAGAAAGTCGGCAGCAGCAACGCCATCTTTAAAACACTGGGACGAGTCATTGAATTCCCGTCCCACAATAATGTCGGCGAGATGCTGGGCAGGGCAGCCTGTCCCTCGCAGAGAAGATAAATGACCTGGGGTGTTCTTGGTAGAACAGCCAGGCCTGGGAGATGAAAAGGAAGGCATGGCCTGATAACTTATGAGAGAGCAAACATGGGTTCGATTCTTACTCACAGGAACTGCCTTCTCGGTGTCCGTCGGGCTAGCCCTTGCTGTCCAACTTGCAAGGAGTCGCTGCACAAGATCCAGGGATGTAGGAACCAGGAATAGTCCAATGAGAATAGCCAGGTGCCACAGAGAATGATGCATCCAAGCAATATCTTGGAGGGAAGATCCGTCACTCCAGGGAGGAATGCTGCCTGTAGAGAAAAGAGAACCAGCCTGGAGCCGTATAAAACCCCTGAGAGCGAAAGCAGTGAGAATAAGCTACCCCAATGCGCCATGCAGAGCAAATGAACCAGCTCGCATGCGAGTAGAATGCCAAATTGGGTACGAGCGTATGCCTGTAGACCGCCGATGATGACACCACGAAGAAGAATCAAAGAAAAGGCGTTCAGCACATGGTACTTCCGCGCTTGATCTTGTGACGCCTGTCCACGGACACGGGTCCGTCCCTGAATGACAAATAGTCCAATATCTGCTCCGGTTCCTGTCCGAGACCAAGTCCACCAAAAGGAAGATAGCAAGATGACGAGAGCGAGTATGGCCACTGCCGAGTTCTCCATCGGAAGTATGCCGGGGTGGGAGAGCTGATATGTGGACCAGGCACTGAGAGGGAGTAGAAATAGACTCAAAAACAGTCTTGAAACGGCCCAGGACGGCTTCTTCATCCGGGACAAAGGGCTCTGGGTCGAGCTTGTCGAGCCTTGTTCGCATAATGTGTCCCGGATGAGGACAGACACAAAGAAAAACAGCAAGACAATCAGGGCCAGAACAAGAGTGTTGAACCAGTTCTTTGACATGACGGGAGAGCCGGTTATGTGCGTCAGCACCACAAAGCCCGACTCACCGGTGAGTGTCCCGTTGAGCTCATAGATGCCGTCCCTCACGCCGGTGTATTGTGATTTGTTTGAGACTGGGCCTGCGGGTAGCATCAAGGTTGACCAGCTGTTGAAGCCGATGAGTGGTTGTAGGAAGCCGGGGTATTGGAGGCTGAGGGCACCAGAGAAGTAGATGAACTGGATGTAGGCTATCATCTCGGCGGCTTTGGCCATGCGGTCGTGATCCCTCCCTTGGGAATCTGAAGAGATAGTCGAGCCTCCATGAGGTTGAAAAGACCAGAACGCAACCAGAGCAGTGACGGAGAAGATGAGCACAGTGACCCAAAAACTGACGAGTTGTGTCCAGAGCCGAACTTCAGGAGTCAAGTTGGCGTTGGCGCACAGCAGGGGAGTTCCATCGTGTGTAGTCAGATCAAGCGTAGTCTCAAAGGTGTCGAGAAGCGTAGACCGGTTAAAATTCGACAGGATCTCGAGCCTGAGTCTAGACTGTGTCGGTCCGTACTTGGCGCACGACGTGTTGACGATTCGTCCAAGATATCGATGGGCCCCATTGTAGTCGACCACGGTGAATACCGGCACAAGATCCAAGGGGGAAGAGCTGTCGCATTCAGTACCGTTGGCGTAGTTTGCCACAAGGTGGAACTCGCAGTCAAAGGTGTCGCTGCTGGCGTTGACGAAGGCTCGAAGGCCCTCGGGAATTATCCTGAAGTCGGCGACATCGTCGTAGCAGTCCCGAAACTGGACATATGCCGCATTGACTATAGTCGCCAGGGAGATGCTGAAAGCAATGCTTAGAAGCGTTGCGCCTAACCAACGCAAGCGATGGCTGCTGTCGCTACCTCTGATACATGAAGAAGCGGTGATGCATACTAGCAATCGAGCCCCTTGAGGAGGAAACTGGGGATTGCTGATGGAACAGAATCATTCCTCGGCAAGCTATGATGAAACAGCTAGCATCCAGGTGCCCAATGAGAAAAGGACGCCAAGCTTCGTATTCCCAAGCTGGTCTCGAGCTTGTGCTATAATTGGGTCCGTCTAGACGAGTCATGAGCCCCTGGCTACGCGGTTGGCCTCCCGGATGGGCCGATCATGATAACATCGGTCGTGTGCTTGCTCTTTAAAAGGTGAGGAAGTCCTCCCGCCAATGGTTTGGGCCAAGGTGAAAGGGGGTGTAGGGATCATGTTTGTTGCTGTGGACGGTGGACGAGGGCTGGTGGCATAGGGTGAATAGAGTCAAGCAGATGGGAAGAGCTTGGAAACAACAAAAGAGATTGAATTAAAAGTGATCAGAGCGGCTGGAAATGTCTGGAGGTTGTTGTTGCTGGTGAAGTAGTTGATTAGCCACTGCCGCTGAAGAGGCTTGCTAACTGTAATGATGAAACTGTAAATTGATATGAACTAGTTGCTGGTATAGATATCCTGTTGTTTCCGTTCCTGCTCCCAAATCCGAGTACGCCTTGTCAAGAAAACACCATATCATACATCAATCTGCCACACTAAGCCAGCCCCTGCTCCCCAAGATACTTGAGCAGCTTCTTCTTCTGCTTATTCTCAACCTCGACAAACGTCTCTACATACTCACAAGGCGAGTAGTGCAGCCCCGTCCTGTCGGTATACAGATACGTCTTATCCTTGTCCGCCTCGTGCCGGATATCCAGCGCCTCGAGCAGCGCCTTTGTCACCTCGGGTCCGTTCTCGAGCCCAATGTGGAGCACCAGCTTCTCCCTGTACCGCCACGTCTTGCGCGTCTTGGCCAGGAGAATCTTCATCGTCTTTTCCAGACGGACGATCCACTTGGCTTCTTCGTGGGCGATCTTGCACCAGGGGAACGGTTTGGAGAAGCAGGCCAGAGCCAGTGGTACCATGAACCCAAAGTTTTCCTCTTCGTAGTTTGGATCGTGCGTCTCCAGAAGCCAGCTCACGAAATCGGGCAGAGCCAAGAGTGCAGCGAGGTGGAGTGTTCCGTCGTCTGGGTTGCCATCACCCTCGAGCAGCTGGAAGGCGTCGAGGTTTCCTAGGAAGAGAGCAGCCTCTCGCGGAGAGATCTCATCTTCCTCTTCAAAGAGGGCCTGGAACTGGGCCTTGGGCTCCCTTGGGTAGGAAGCGATCTTGCTAAAGGCGGATCCCGAGACTGTGCTGTTGAGCATGTCGCCTGGTGCAAAATTGAGGAGAGCGTTCAAGATAGGCGTCCGCGACTTTTCAAGAAGGCAGAGAAAGACGGCCGACATCTGCGACTTTGGTGTTGAGTAGGTGGGTAGAGCTGTTGGTCTGTCAGTATACGGGGGTGGGCAACTGGCTAGTTATGACGTACCTGCATCCTCCATCTGCAGCAAGAGGAGAATGACGCTGTTATCAATATTGAGGGAAGAAACTAGAGTCCAGATGAGAGCCGTGCACTCTTCCACCTCCCACGAGCGTCGGAGGTTGCAAATGATCTTGGCTGAGGCCGGAACTCCGTGGTCAAGCAAGAAGCCCAAGGCCAAAGTCCCCTTTGGGAACTTGCGTATGCACTTGAACAGCAGGTCATCCTGCTGGATCTTTGTTCCTTCGGGTTGTTCTTCCAGCAGAAGAATTAGCCAGTTCATAATCTCCAACTCCTCCTTGACGTTGTCCAGAATGGCGGCGACAACAACCCCAAGATCTGCATGCTTGCTGAGGGCTCTAAACTCATCTGTCGAGTTCTTTTCGCACGCCAGGGTGAAGCATTTCCCCTCATCTGCATTGGGGTCTGCGCCGTGCTCCACGAGCTTGCTCACGATGGAGGTATTGACGGCGGTGCTCTCGAGTGCGCTGACAAGAGCCCTGTTCAGCGACTCCTTGCTTATACTAAACTCTAGCAGGCAGCTGTAGATCTCGAGGCGGACCTCCAAGTCAAACGCCGGGTTGCCGGACACGTAGTCGAATGCGAGGGTCGCCGCATTTTCGTCAACTGCCTTGACGAGATGCTGGCTCAACACCCGCACGAGATCAAGGTTGCTGGACTCAAACGCCATTGTGAAGGCGGCACCATTCTTGTAGCTGACGGTAGCACCATGCTCGAGAAGCAGGTTGGGCGTGTCCAGGTCGGAGGGGTCAGCCCTAATAGATCCAAGAAGGGCCTCGGATACCTCGTCGCGGTCAATCTCCTTGTCCACGAGACACTGATAAGCCAGAAACCTCTTTTGAGCGTTGATATCGGCTTTTCTGACATGTTGGAATATCTCCTTGACGGCCCCAGCGTCTGAGATGGCTCGTGCTAGCAAGGCAAACATGTCGATCAGAGATGATGCCAGCGTTGTCTTGAGTGTATCAACGTCGACTCTGGCATTGTAAGATAGTAGCATCTCCACCAGGAGAGTATCTTCTGGGTTCTTGGCGATAGCCTCGGTAAGGGCCATAGAGATAGCGCCCACTGACACCTGATTCGTTCGGAGCAGGTGACCTAGGATGACCGCGTTCGTGTGGGAAGGGACAGAAGAACAGCTGGCAACGACAAACGCCTTTTCAATGCTCAGACTGGCCGGCTTGGAGGCGAGGAGGATCTTCAAGACCTCAGGGACTCCTGCAGATGCAGCTTCTTGGAGCGCCTTTCCACCGTCAACATCAACCATTGCCTTGTGGCTGAGCAAGAGCTCAAGCCCGACCAGGTCGCCAGAGTCGCTAGACAATGCGGCCTTTGTCTCTTGGATGAGATATTCAGACTGTCCAATCTCAACTGAGCCGGCGCTCTCCAGGAGAAGCTTCATAATCTCCAATCTGACTTGTCTGGGTTCGACACTGACCGCCTCCTGGAATGCAGCCGCCAAAGAAGCGGTTTGAGGCTTCGAGGATACAAGTATACCGAGAAGAGAAACATTATTTTCTCGAACAGCGCTGCAGAGGAGCATTCCTCCTCCTGTGTCAACCTCAAGCCCGTGCCGAAGCAGACAGGGGACGAGCTCGGTCAGGTTCGGGTGACCTCTCAGCACTCCTTCAATACCCGCGGAGGCTTGAAGTATCTGTGATGAAGGCGCAGAGCTCAGAAGCAGGTCCAGAACTTGCAGGTTGTAGTGTTCTGGCTTCATGGCTGTGAGAAAGACGACGCCGAGACTCTGAGGAGTTGGAGGACATCCAGAGCACAGGATCTCCAGCATCTCAATGTTTCCTCTCTCGATAGCGGTTGTGTAGGCACCACCGGAGGAGTAGTTGGCGTTGGCACGGTGCTCAACCAGAACACGGACAATGTCCAGTCGAGTGTCCCTGGACGTCGCTTCCAGCAGAGTCTGATCGATGGCTTTGCCGTTTGCTCCCTTCTGGAGGAGCAGCGTGATCATGATCAGAGCCGCATCGTAGCCAAAAGTCTCCATGGCTTTCAGAGCAATGGGCACAGCGACGGACAAGGTCTCAACACGTGGGGCCCCGGTGCAGAGCATCTGGAGCACCGAAGCGTTGCCTCTCCGGGTCGCCACCAAGACGGGGTTCCCATCAGCTGTGTTGGACAAGTCCACAGGGGCATGGTGTTCCAGGAACAACTGGATCAGATCCGAGTCGATATCCTCATCCTCAGACACAGCCTGCTGTAGGGGAACACCAAGGGCTTGACTGTGCACCCCCTTCTGCAAGATGGACTTCATGGCCTGTAATCGATCAAGCCTCGATGGGATACCCATTGCAGCTGGGATAGCGGCCGAGAGAACCTCCGGTGAGCACTTCCGTTGAAGAAGCACCTTGAGCATACCAAAATCTGCTGCCTCTAGGGCATTCTGTATAGCAGCGGCTTGTTCATACTCGACGGATGCTCCGTAGCGTACCAGTGTCTCGACGAGCCTCAAATGCTTATTTCGCACGGCGCGAACCAAAAGAGCATCAAGATTCTCACCTGAAACTCCCATGGGTCCAAAGATATCCATGAGGTGTATCATGTCTGGCTCCGAGGTTGACTCGGGCGCGTAGCTCAACGCAAGAGAGATGGGAGAGGAAAAGGCACCGTGTTTGACCAACTCCATCATCACAAAGTCCATTTGCGAGACGGCCCATTGCAGAGCGTTGTGTGGTGAGATATCGACGCTAACTCCAGCTCCGACGAGGAGTTTGGCCAGGGGTATCTGATGAGCCTTGACGTTCTTGACCAGCTCCTCGCGGAGGATAGGATAATCTCCGACGAGTCCAGTCTCAGCAAGCAACGTAAAGAACGAAAGCCTCTGTGCTGAGTCCAATACCAATGTTGCTAGCTCACAGGCGCTCTCTCGCACGCCAAAGAACTTGTCGTTGGAGCTCGCATAAGCCAGAAGAACAGCCAACGCCTGTAGGCTCTGAGCTCTCAGAGTCGCGAGAAGCAGCGAGTCGCAGACTAGATCACGCCGGTTCGCAACGCACAGTAAGAGAATCTCGAGAGAGAAGCCTGCTCCTGTTGTTGCTGCGGCAAGGTCCTTTTCGACGCACTCAAGCCAAGCTCCAGTGGTCATGGCAGTTGGAGCCGATAGCAAGAGCTGCACTAGGGCAAGATCGCCAAGCCTGATATGTTGGCCGACGACGTCTGTATAAGAAGATGCAGCGGCGCCGTAACTCAGGAGGAGCTTCATGGCGTCGGATGAGGATTTTGAAAGGGAAATGCCGAATGCGCGAGTCAAGGCCTCTTGACTGACCCGAGTTTGACACAAGAGATGGATGAAGTCGATGTTGTTGTGAGAAGCAGCCTTGTCCAGCCATGTAATGCCCATGGGGAAGCAATCCGAGGCCAATCGATTCCTCTTCATCCTCTTTTCGAGCCTTGGATCCTGGAGATGACCCCATAGCTCATCAAGCGAAGTCAAGGTCGTATACAGTAGCAGCGCCTGCGCAACGCCAGTAGAAGCCAGCGGCTCAGCAGAGAGAAGAATATCAAAGGCCCTTGCGACCTCGTGCTTGGTAAAGGTCCAGTTGGCGTGGTTGGTCGCCTCCTCCTTCTGGTGCTTGGTTCTAAACAGGTTGCGCTTCTGCTCTGGGGGGGCGGTAGCTGGGGTCTGCTATCCGCTGCTGGACGAGGAGCTGGCGTGCTGCATCTCGGTTGGCCTTGATGAATGGCTCATAGTCTTGAGCTGGAGGTTCCACCAGGCTTGGGATCTGCCGGGGTGGTGGGAGGAGTTCGGCTCTGCCGAGAAACCATTCTATCCGACGGCTGTCGGCCATGATGGTCTGTACTGACTCTTGTTGATTTGAATGATGGGTTCAAGAGAGCAAGTATGTGGAATGGCCTCACATGCCATATTCCAAGCAAAAGATAACAGGTAGAGAGAGTGCCAAAATGAGGAAACCCCTCCCACCTCTGCAGGATTCAGCTGAAGGCACACATTATGTACGTCTTGAGCCATCGGCCGGGGGTCCCCAATGAGAAGCGGCCTAGAGGCCGGGCAACCGAGTGCGCTGGCAGCCTCATGACATGGATACGCCCGCAAGGCAGACTGTGATATCTGCATACCCCGCGTTAGGCACCTGGCGAACCACTCGATGATTTCGAGAAGTGTCAGAAGGTTTTGTTTCACGCCGAGGATGTGGTTATGGAGCAAGGGGGCTGTGTTGAATTGGCATCCTTGACTCGCGATTCTCCTCTCTTTGTTGATACACGATTTGAAATCACCACCAAGACAGGCATTCCCTATCAATCAGGCTGGCAGGAACAAAGAACATGAGCCATTTCCTTGATGAGAAATCAGCCTCAATCAGGCAGACAGTGGCGCCAGAAAGTCGTACAGTTTCCCAGGCTCACAGCCATGGTCATGGTCGATGATTGGCTCACCACCAAGGATCAGCGCTACCACTCTGCAAGCGTGCCACGATATCGAAATAAAACATGGCACACTCTAGAGTGATTCTTTATTTGCACCAGCGAAATAAAGTCATAAAATATAGAAAGAAATTATAAAAATAATATCATAATATAGTTAAGGCTCTCTTCTCTATTCTCATGCTTTCTATCCTTATCTTATGCTCATTTGATTGAGAAATATCTAGACGAAGAGGGCGAGTCTAACCATCGACGGCCATATGTGCCAAGTTTTTTTACGGTATCATGCATGCCTTTTTGCTCGACCGAGACCCCTCGCGATTGGCCTGCTCTTGTTGAAACTACTGCGGAGCCTGCTGGCACCAATTGCCCGGCTTCTGTGTCACAGCTGTGAGCGAGTGCGTGATGCGCCTCGCGAGGTAGACATGCCGAGCCGATTGAGCCGTATCTAAATGCCTTGCACCGGCGTTTGAGAGGACATGTTCCGGTGCATGTAGTGCTTGTAATTGACGCTCACCCTCGTATATACGTGCCATTCATTATATAAACTTGTACTTGCTACCGTTTCGTTTCACACCTCCAGAGTCGCATCGTCTACTTGCACACAATGACTGCTCCTCCACCCTACTCGCCCCCGGAGTCCATCTCCAGGAGCCGGACTGACGATATCCATTCTCTGGCTGATGAGTTATTTCGCACATCAGTCTCCCCAGATAGTGCCACTTCTACTACATCCACCATCCTGCCACCCTATCCCACCTCGAGGGAGCACTCCACCCTGTCGAGCTCGTCCCCTCGTCCAGCCGTAGCGATGATCATACAAGCAGGCCTTCTTTGCCTGGGCACTTCCAGAGGCTAAGGTCCAACCCAGCTTCGGCTGGCACCTCGGGGACCACCTCAAGGACCCGGGAGCGGCTTCTCCAGATGGAGATGGAGCGAGACGAGATGCGGCGTGCCATGGAAGGTGAGCGCGCCCAGGCTGCCGAGATGCGTCGTATTGCCGAGCAGGAGCGTGCCATTGCTGAGCGCCTCAAGATGGAGGCTGCTCTATCTGGCCCATCTGCTGCCGACGCCAAGCGCCGTGTCCTCGAGCTCAAGCGTGAGGCCCTGGCAGCGCGCTCCGAGAAGCCGAAGCGATCCAATGACGGCATCTTCAAGAAGGCGTACGCGACCGACCTTCTCTTCCTCATGGACACAACTGGCTCCATGTACAGCTACATCAAGGCCGCCAGAGACCAGGTCAAGAGGATCATGGACGACATTACCAAGGCCTTCTTCAACGAGGCTGAAGTGCGCATCGCCGTCGTGGGATACAAGGACCACGCCGACAAGCCCAACATCCAGTTCTTGGACTTTACAACCTCGATTGACAAAGTGCGGTCCTTCATCGACAAGTTCAAGGCAACCGGTGGAGGCGACGCTCCCGAGGACGTCCTCGGAGGTGTCCAGCAGGCCATCAACGCGACCTGGAAGAACCAGACGCGGTGCATCATCCACATCGCTGATGCTCCGGCCCACGGACGCATCTTCCACGACTTTTCCGACTCGGCGGATGACTACCCTGAGCCCGGGAGCGAGCCGCATCGTCTCACTTACAAGCCCCTGTTCAAGAAGATGACTGACATGAACATCAACTATGCTCTCCTGCGCATCAAGGCTGCTACGGATCGCATGGCCTTGACGTTTATGCAAGAGTATGCCGCCATCTCGTCGGACTGCAAGCTCCACACGAGCAACAAGTACCATGATGATGCCCTCAAGACAGCCGTGGCGCTTCGCGGCGGCGGGAGCTCCCAGGGCACTGCCAAGGGTGATCTAGTCTTTGAAGAAGCCGAGCTGGGCACTTCGTATAGTGCACTCCGACATCTGGTCGTCAGAAGTGTCACCACTTCGGCCTCTCGCACAGCAGTGCGCATGTCGGCGTCGTCAGGTTCTCGAACCAGCAAGGGGGCACCAAGAACCCTTTGACCACTCAGCTTCAAGCCATTGAAGAAGACGAGGACAAACTAGACGAGGCGAGCGAGATGTCGCTGGAAAAGTTTCCACCAGAGTGGGACACTCCTGGGTGGCTCAACGAGAAGCTCGTCGTCGAAGGCTTCTCCCCAGATGTCGTGGTGCACGGCGCAGGCACCCTCAACGACATGATGGCGCACGACGACAACATCAAGTTAAGCATCATGGAGCTCACCATCAACAAGCGGTCGAAGCCGTTCGCCCAAGGCGCCCTCCGTCTAACCTCGTACGCTCGCACAGCCATCTCGACCAACCGCTACGTGGTCAAGTCGTTCAAGCGCGACGGCAAGCGTCTCGCGCATCTGGCCGAGGACATGAGGTGCCAGGCGCTCTGCAAAGCGTTTGCTCTCGAGTTCAACGCCTTGGTTGGTGACAAGCACGCCATCGATTTCATCGTCACGACATGCCTCAGGGGAAAGACAAACAGCTCAGGCACCGACTGCATGTCTCTCGAACCCTACATCGAGGGCGAGTATGTCAAGTACAACAACAACTGCAGTTACGTCAACGAAGAGAACCCCAAAGACGAGTTCAACCAGGCAGCCCAGGCCTTTTCGCACTTTACCTACGAGCGGTCCTGGGGCAGCTTCCTGGTGTGCGATCTCCAAGGCGTAGGCCACGTCCTCACAGACCCTGCCATTCACACGCTCGACCCAGAGAGATTCAAGCTCGCCGACACCAACCTCGGCAAGGACGGCTTCAAGTTCTTCTTTGCAACGCACGTGTGCAACGAAATCTGCGAAAAGCTCGAGCTCAAGAGCACGGCGGCGGGCCTCGCGAGCAGCAGCTGCGAGTTCAGAGAGTGGTGGCCCAGCATCGACAATACCGTCTGCTGCTCCAACAAGCTCTGCGGCAAGATTGTCCGCGTGTCGAGCGCCAAGAAGTCGGAAGAGTTCCCCGGGTGTCACTGGTGTGACGTCTGCTGGCCGCAACTGAGTTCGTCAAAGGTCAAGTGGATGTGTGTTTCGCCTGGGCCTCACCACGAGTTTGACGTTTCCAAGTTTTACTACGAGTCTCAGGGGCAAATCGCGCCGAGGAAGTGTCCTGAGCATCGTGAGAGGGACACGACTGTGTCTCGGACGGCCGTGATGGGGGGAAGTTTCTGGTCGAGGCTCAAGGGGGCAAACAAGCAAAAGGCCATCTCTGGGAAGGCCTGGTGATGTGTTTTCTTGGTATCGGTTTCCTGTGTCTTCGGGGTCTTCTGCGCCTTTGTTCCAAATATCCAAGAGCCATTGGGCTTGAGCTTGAGAGCTCTCCACAGCGACACGCGCAATCATGATTTAAATATTCCTGCTTAGTATAATAAACGCCGAAAGTCTGTCTTGAGCCTGCATCCACTGACCTCTGGGCGCGTCTGCACCGGTGCATGTCTCGAAGCTGTTGGCGACGTGCGGCTCTTAGACCACAAATAACTCGCCCCGATCCTTCATCTCGAATACAGATGCTGAAAAGGTGTTTTCCATGGCTCCTTGCCTACCTAGGTACCCAGGCTGCACGTAGTGAGGGCCGCAGTTACTTAAAGCTGCGCTGCTTCGTGGTTGTTGCCTTCCAGACCTGAAATGCTTGGGTCATGTGACAGTGTTCACCGCTTGCTCCTGGCAGCGCAAAAGCCAACAACCACATCAAAAATTCTGAAACCATTTCAATTAAGCCAGCAGTTGTTTTATCTCTATTCTTGCTCCGGGTGGTCCTCGGTCAGTCTAGTCTCCGCTGTCACTTCCAAGCCAAAGCATCTCGGCGACGAGCCCGAGTTCAAACCTGGCCTCGAGCCTCTCTTCCTCTCGCGCAGCCATATCTCTTTATCCTCTACCAACGAAACCCATCGCTGATGCGTGATCGAGCCAGCCCGCTGCTGAGTCAAGGCCAGAGCGCGTTAACCGACATTTGAAATTCCTCCTCCAACAGGCAAGGTTTCACACCCCGTAAGGGAGGGAGTTAGGCTGATCGTTCAGGGCCTTCTTGACTGGACCCGCCTATATAGATTCCGAAAATTAATTCGAGGCCCGCTCCCGGATCGACCCTGGTGATCTCGGCGATGACGATGAGGAGGAGATGGGCGAGGACAAGGAATACTTAACGACGTGAGCCGGCCGCCCATGACCTCCTCTCGGATACTCATGCTCTATAGATACTCGTTGTGCGCCTACAACCCTCCAGCGTTTCCCCTACACGCCGCCTGCATTCGTCTCTTCGTCAAGATGTCCCCTCAGGTCATCGACCTCGACGTCCTCTATGAGGTGCTGGCGACTCACTTTTCTAAATGGTGTGGATGCGCCCTCGATATCGACTACGGAGGTGCAAACGTATTTCAGGGTCCGGGGCCATGCTAGGCACCTCGCCCTGGCTTTGAATACTTGGTGTCTCTGCCCAGCAAAATCCCACACATGGCGCACATTGCCCAGTCAATCCTACGAGATTCACGGCCAACGGAGGACTCCTTCCCGAGTTACGGGCGGAATAGGTCGGTACAAGATGGGCCCTTTACCGCTATGCCACAGGAGCTTCTTGTGGAAATAGCGTCGTGTCTCGACATTCGCAATCTTTGTAGATTCCGCCTCCTGTCGAGGCAGTTTGCACAAGCCGCTTCGGCCAACTCATCCTGGAGGTCGAGAGTAGACCATGAAATGCCTTGGGTGGCCGAGTTCTTTTGCAACCTGGACATGCAAGATGACAGCCTTGATTGGAAAAAGGTCTATCGGATAATCCAGGAGATTGTCGCCGAGAAGCCACACTCGCTTTATATCCCCGAGCTCCAAACCCGTCTCGTATCTGGAAGATATCCTCTCGTCTCTTGGACGAATATTCTTGTCTCAAGAAACAGCAAGAGATAGGGCCCATCACTCCGCATCTTATTCTCACCAACGCCGGCTGCGTCCTCCACCCACGTCTCAGGTTTCCTGTCGACGAGTGCACAATCTCGAAAAGCGTCAGTCTGGTCAAGAACCATACAGATCTTCCCTTGGCCCAGCCCATCATCTCTACGTATTGGACAAGCAACGGCGAGCTCGCAGGCATCGGCACGAAATTGCACAGAAACAGCACGGCCACAAACATGGGGTCCAAGGACATATTTGACGTGTGCCGCGACGTGTAGATCCTAAAGGACGGTTGGCTCGTCAAGATTATCATTACCATCCACGATTGCCCAGCCGGGAGGGTCTGGAACGGGCCACAACGCAAGGTCGTCGGGCTCAGGTTCGTCTTCTCCGATGGAGACCCAGTGCAGGTAGGCCAAGCCCAGGGCCATCTACGTTCTCTAAGTGCCTTTGGCTTAGCCTATGCCGTGGGCTTCCGAGCAACGTGGTCACTCGGGAAGCCGTTGGCAAAGCTGGGTTTGTTTGCAGGGGGGACTCGGGATGCGCCAAAGGAGTTTAAGAGCCGACTGGGGGCCAAGCAACCTTTGCACGACCCTGGTTTGTTCGAACTCGACTTATGGAAGAATGAGCTTCCGCCGGATCATTTCTTTCCGATGTCCTCCCCTGGCATCAGCGAATTTCCCGAACATTCGCTGATGGAGCCTCTCATCTTCGGCACCACGGAAGAAGAGCTGCCCAACATTACATCCTTGGCAGCCGACGTTCAGCTCGGGGGTTTTGAAGTCATCTACAGGGATGGAAGTCGCCGTGCGATTGGCCCGAGACGGCACGCCATGAAACATCTCCCAATCGACGGCCCCAGCGGAGAGCGAATCGCACGCTCGCACATCACAGTGGCAGAGAATTATGACCCAACTGGGGTGCGCTTTCTCACCAATCGAGGGCACCAGCTGGTTATCGGACACTGCGACTCAGACGAGATGGTCATCCCGGGTAGTGAAGCAGTGCATCTATCCCCAGCTCTCGGCGGCATCGCTGGCATCTGGTCCCAGGCAGACCAAAACCCGAGATCGATTCCCGTATTTCTTTCCGATTGTCTGCCCAGAGTCGAAAGGCCGTACTCCATCATTGGCCCCAGTGAATGTCAGTGGTGTCCAAGCCCCCCGGAGAGACGGTTCCGAGAAGTCAGTATGGTGCATGGGCATCGGGTCAAGTACAATGAGGGGACAGGCAGAGTTGAGCCGAACCCCAGCAACAGAGCCATTCTCTCCTGGCTCGATTGCGCACGCCCTCTAAGCTCTGTCCAAGTCACCTTTTGCGACGGCACAAACACTTCCCAGATCCCTCTAGTCGCGGTATCCTTCACATATACCAATTCACACGTGTCCACCGTCGGTCCATCCGAGTTCCCCGCGTCAGACGCCGGCGATGAGGCTGAGACCGACTCTCCTTCCCATCACGCAAGGCCGCATTATACACATCACGCCTGGGATGCTGGAAGGTCCCGGCTAAAAGCTTTGCGATTGTGGACCGACGAGTCGCAGACTTTGACAGGATTGCAGTTTGCGGCCCAGAACGGAACTATTAGGGAGACTGCGAGACAAAGGGCCCTATCGAGTTGGATCTGCAATCCAGCACAGACGCGTGGGGGAAGGGTCTCAAGTTCTTTATCGACTCGGATGGGAAGAGTGCTGTTCGCGAGGATTATGTGGTTGTCGGAGTGCAGCTGCTGGAGATTGAGGGCTATTAAGAGTACATGCGCCAGGTAACTCAAGGCTTGAGGGAGTTCAAACAAGCCGAAAGGAAGCGCCGATGGAGAGCCTCAAAGGCTGCCCTGCGGCTGGGACACATCAAGGGCCGTGGGCCCATGTCGTCTATGGCGCTCGGTCAACTCTGCGGTGATTTTACGTAGAGCGAGTGGCGCTTTGCAAGCGGGAATGCGGTTAACGTCTTCAACAAAAAGCGACTAATTCAACGTTGAATATTAAAGACATTGGTTTTCTTTTCATGGTCATGACTTTAAGGATGTCCACTGAAAATGAGGGAGTGTTTCACTCATATGCCGCCTCCTGTGTTCAGGAGAGACATAGCCAAGACACCGGAATATAGTGGAAGAGAGGCTATTCAACTACAAGATATCCATCAAGCATCTCTCAGCAATGGAACACTGTCCACCCCCCGATCTCGGCGCCATCTCCGAGCAAGTCCGAAATGCGTGGCGTCGGCACCCCCACTTGGGCCGCGGCTAGATCCGCCGCTATTGGGTATCTTATCAGATGTGCCCCCACGAGTCGGCCTGTCACAGGACCAGGTCAGGCAACACACCCGAGGCCAGGCAGGCGAGACCACCTGAGAGGCTTTGCCAGGCTGGACGGGCTGCCTCACCAGATGACACACTGTAGCCCTGGGCTCTCGGTACATCTCTCTCTTTCATCAACAGCAGGGGTCCTTGTCGCTGAACATACAGCATCAGACAAACCAACCAGCACGCCTACCATGAGCTCATCCTCCGAAACGGCGCCCCTTTTGGGCGCTGCGGGAGACGCCTCGGCTTCGTCGAGTTTATTACCTCACCGTCCACAGAGCCGCCCCCAGGATCCAAAGAGACTGTCGGCGGGCGTCGCCCGCATGGCCGTCGTGTCCAAGAACCTCACCACTGCGCACCGCGTCTGGCTCTTTGTCGGCATCTTCATCGTCGGCTACGCGTACGGCCTCGAGAGCCAGGTCCGATCCGCGTACCAGCCCTACGCGACGTCGAGCTTTTCTCTCCACTCGTACCTCAGCACCATCAACGTCTTGCGCAATGTCATTGCCGTGGCGGTCCAGCCAACGGCCGCAAAGGTCGCCGACGTGCTCGGTCGGTTTGAGGTTATTGCGATATCCACCATTCTCTACACGGTTGGAATCGCCATCGAGGCGAGCGCGCAGTCTGTTGAGGTGTTTTGCACGGGGTCCATGATCTACCAGGCTGGATACACGTGTATCGTTCTGCTTATGGAGGTTCTCATCGCCGACTTTTCATCCATGAGGGCACGCGTCTTTTTCAGCTATCTCCCTGCCATCCCCTTCCTCATTAACACATGGATTAGCGGAAACATCACGTCGGCTGTCCTCAGCGCAACGACCTGGCGATGGGGTATCGGGATGTGGGCCATCATCTATCCCGTTTGCTTACTTCCCCTTCTCTCGTGTCTCTACTTCCTCGAGCGTCGCACCTGGGAGACTGAAGACGGCAAAGAGAGCGAGCAGGCTCCGATGATGTCGCTGAAAACCACCGAAGGTCGCTCCGACCTGTTCCACCAGCTCGACGTCGTGGGCCTCCTCACGCTCGTCACCGCCTTCTCCCTAATCTTGGCCCCTTTGACTGTCGCCGGAGGAACAGTGAGCCACTGGGGCAGCCGGTACATAATTCTCCCGCTGGCTCTGGGACTTTGCTCAATCGTGGCATTCGTCTTTTGGGAGCGGCGAGGCGCAAGACACCCCCTTATTCCATTCCACCTCCTTCGCGATAGGGGTGTCTGGTCCGCCCTGGCTGTCAGGAGTTTGCTCAACTTTGCGTGGTATACCCAGGGCAACTATCTCTACACTGTCCTCATCGTTGCCTTTGATTTTTCCGTCGAGAACGCCACCCGGATTCTTTCATTCTTCTCATTCTTTGGCGTCATCACTGGAGTTCTAGCCGGTCTCGTCATTTTCAAGATTCGCCGTCTCAAGTACATCATCGTTGGAGGTACATGTTTGTTCATGGTTGCATTTGGCGTTCTCATTGCATATCCCGGAAACCCTTCTCAGTCGTCCCAGTACGGAATCATCGCGGCCCAGGTCCTCCTGGGAGTTGCTGGCGGCTTCTTTGCCTACCCAACCCAAGCATCCATCCAGGCCTCTGCATCTCGCGAGCACGTAGCCATCCTTACAGGTCTCTATCTATCCTTTTACAACATCGGCAGTGCTTTCGGTACATGTCTATCCGGCGCCATCTGGACTCAAACTCTGTACGGAACTCTGAAGTCCAACCTGGACTTTCAGTCAAACAAGACGCTGGCAGAGGCCATCTACAACTCGCCATTCTCCATTGTGCCTGACTATCCAGTCGGTACAGAGATTCGCACGGCCATCATCGACAGCTACAGCTCGGTCCAGAAGCTGCTCTGCATTGCCGGAATGTGCGTCTGTATCCCCATGGTTGTATTTGCGCTGGCCCTTAGAAACCCTCATTTGTCGGAGCGCGGGGTTCAGATTGAAGATGAGCCTGAGGAAGCTTGAGTTGTGAACAAGACTGTTGGCTCGGTTTTATTCATTGTTGCCCTTTGACGGAACAGCTGAACACGGCGTTCCAGCTGGAATTATGCATTGCAGTCAGGATAGATTGCATTATAGATAGACGCATTTCCACGTGGATAACATTTCCTGCATGGTCAAGGTATTAACATATAAGTTTGCATTTGAATATTATATTCTACTTTGGAAAATTACTTAAACTCTGTTCGCTTCCCATCGTGCCTTTAACCGCCCAAGCATCATCTGAACATACGAAACATCAGTAACATCGGGAACACTCCTCAGCGTCTCACTGTCCTCCTCGACTTGGCCGTCAGGTAATCCAAGCTTCCCGACTCAGACGCAGACGCCGCCTTGGGCCCGTACTTGCTCTCAAACCAGTCCAGGAGCTTGATCGGGGGTTCTTCGCAGGGTCTCGGTCAGAGTTCCTTAGCCTGTCCATCCACTGGCTCGTGGGGAGTGTCTCAAACTCAAGGCCTGCGCTGGCCATCGAGGGGAGCATTTCTCGGGACCAGTGGAAGCGTTTTGGGTTGATAACGTGATAGACCAGGTCCACGTCGAGACTTCGGTCAACAGGTGTGTTGGCGCCGAGGTTGGCCAGGTCTACAATGGCGCTGGCGGCGAGGTCAACGGGAAGCCAGGTCATTTCCTAGCAAGGTGTTAACAAGAGGACATATACTGTTTCGGGGATAAACTTGCCTCGTTGAGAGCTGGAAGAGCACCCAGAGTCACGGCCGTCTGAATCATCAACGGGATACCCTCGGTGGTATTCCACTCTCCAACCTTTGTATCTCCAACCAACTGTCCGATACGGAGCACCCTCGCCGGCGCACCAGCATCCTTCATGGCGTTGCGCGTGATGTGCTCAGCAACATACTTGGAGCGAGCATATCCAGTATGCTGGGCATGCGAAGCCGAAGGAACATGGGCTTCAAGGACCGTGCCAGGTCGCGGGGTACCTCCTGCTGACGACACAGAGGAGCAGAAGAAGAAGCGAGCAGGTCGAGGTGTCTGAACTGCCAGGGTGAGCTGGATCAGGTTATGCACAGCCTTGATGTGCTGATCCTCGAAGCTCTGGACGGAAATGTTAAAGTTGACGGCCCAGGCGCTGTGGATGACGGTCGTCAACTTGGTGCTCAGCTCCTGAATTCTTGACTCGCCCAGACCAAGGTCCTTCTGGCTGAGGTCACAAGGCAGAGCGATCACTTTGCTCCTCTGCTCCTGAGTCAAAGTCAACCCACGAGTTTTAAGGGAGGCATCGAGCCTTTCAGAAGCCGCGGCCTCGTTGGCTGCCCGGACCATGGCCCACACAGCTCCAACATTGGGTCTCGCAGTCAGTTGAGCGAGAGCATGTGCCCCCAAAGCTCCGGTGACACCAGTAAGCAGCTAACGATACCATTAGTCTCGTGAAATCCAGACCTGGAAGAAGGGACACTTACCACAAGCTCCTTTTCCGGCTGGGGAGCAGATCCCGCAGTATGAGGCTTGAACGAAGAGTACTTGGCAACCAAGTTCTTCATCACTTGCAGCTGATCCTGAGCCTCATTGTCCTCGCCAGTCCTCAGCTTCTCAAGATGACGGGCCAGAAGCTTCACGTTGCCAGTTTCGTAGAGGACATTCTGTCCCAGCTGAGACTGTCTCCCGCCGAGGTCAATCTCCCTCTTTATCAGACTCCACATCTGGATGCACTGCAGGCTGTCGACGCCAGAGGCGAAGAAGTCCGCCTCTGGAGAGGAGAGGTTGGCGCCGCACTTTTCTTGCAGCTGGCGGATAAGATACGCCTCCAGCTCCTCACCCTCGAGAAGCAGGGCCCCCTCTTGGTCTCCTTGTCCTTCGTAAGCGGCGTACGCAGCCTCAATCTCTCGCTCAAACTGTCGATACACGGGCACGCGGATAAAAGTGCCCTTGTCAGTTCGTGGGTATGCCGTGTCGGCCTGAACAACCAAGACCAACTCCTTGGGAACGCGGGAAAACGACTCGGCTCGGGAGTTGGCGTCTTCGACCGCGGGCCAGATGCGTTCAAGAAATTCTTCATCAGACATTTTGGCAGCCCTATCAGCCTTGACGATCAAGACTCCGGGATAGCTCCTCCCCTCGCCAAAGACGATGGCCTCCTTGACAATCTCCTCCTGTCGGATCCGGCCCTCGATGGGCAGAGGAAGAACCTTTTCGCCGTTGATCAGGGTGAAGCGGTCGTCGAGGCGGCAGGCGTACTTCCACAGCTTGGGTCGCGTCGGATGCGGTGTGAAGAGATCTCGAGTGCGGAATGAGCCAGGCGGGTCGTCAGAGTTGATGGTGCTCTTTGAAGGAAGGCCATCAAGTGCCACGCACTCGTACAGGCCAGGGGCGACTTCGTCCATGAGGACATAGGGTTCAGCCTGGGGCAGGAAGCGGAGGTAGTTCCACTCCTTGTCGCCTTCAGGACGTGTCGAATTCATGAGTCTTCCTGTTTCGGTTCTGTCAAAGTGGTTAGCACACGCAAGAGTACTGAGTCTCTGTAACTCACGCTCCGTAGTTTCCAACCAGGTAGACCCCGTTGTCCACCAGGCGATCCCCAAGATCATCAGGACAACCACTGCCGGCATACAACACCAGCTTGACCCTTGCCAAAACACGAATACCCTCCTCAGTCTCGGCGAGCAACTTGATGACATATGGCACTGAGTGCAGAATCTCGGGCTTGACCGTGTCAATCATCTGGATAACCGACTCCCTCGTCAGGGGCGCGAGTAGTTGCAAAGGTAGAGTGGCTTTCCAGAGTAGATGGACCGAAAGATCTCGTAGAAGCCGTGGCTGTGAAACATGGGCGACGTGAGCAGGCCTCGCATATCCATGTTTGTAGAAAACGCCGCGATGCAGCTCCGGTTGGTCAGGTAGATAGGCTTGGGCAGGCCGGTCGAGCCGGATGAGTGGATGATGACGGCAACCTTGCGGGACTCGGTGTCTGGGTTGTAGTCGCGAGCAAACCTCGGTGCGTCGTGGCCATAGTAATCCGAGTGTTGCAGCAGAGGCAGAATCTCGAGTGATCGGTTCTGCTGGACTTCCTTCAATACCGGGTGGAAGTTGGGTGTGGTTAGAATGGTGTGGCAGTCTGCCAAGTCGAGCAACTGTGTAATCGCCAGGCTTGCAAGTCGAGTTGAGATCAAGAATGAAGAGTATCCAAGTCGGTTAAGAGCAATAATCTGGATAACAATGTGAATGCCAGACTGGGCCAGGATGCCAACAACAGGGGCCTTCTCAAGCGAGGGATCCTACAACTGTAAGCTCATATCATCACCAGAATTACCAGTTTACTCACCACAGACTTGAGACTCAGCTTCTGAAGCTTGGCGACCGCAGCATCCGCATATCTATCAATCGCAATCGCGCTGTGCTCCTTGTAGTCGTCAACCCCGTTCTCAGGGAACCCGAGCAGAGGCGCATCGCGCAGCTCCGAGGCCCTCTGCTTGATCATCTCATCGAGAGTAAACATCTTGGGCTGAAAGTCAACGGACGGGACGGGCGACGCCCTCGGCGCCTCGAAGCCGTTGATGTCGTGTCTGATGGTCATGATGTCTGGGTCTGACTTGCGAAAACAGATATGTGCATGTCTGAGAAGCAACTCCCCAATAGGACGCCTCGAGTCTATATATCTCGAGAGATCCGGTTCCATCGGCGGCCCGCTGATCCCGGAATGATATCCGAGGGCGTCCCAAGTCCCCGGCAAAGGACGGACAACTCGAGGGATCACGCCTTTATCCGGCGCGCAACACTCCCACTTGTTGTCGATTCGTCCGTTTCCCTACAGAGCGCTTCTTTATCCGACAGACGCGGGGTGCCCTCCAATGGATGCGACGCAACCACCAAGGATCCACCATCGCCATGTCGGATTTCCATGCTTTTCCGCCCATGGCGCAGCCGATCCTATTTCACTGCCACAAAGTTGTCGGCTATCTTTGATTTCAGGTCGATATAAATTGAGGCTGTAGACGGCGACTCGGAAAAGCGGCTGCAGACGCATTCTTGCTTCCCCGCGAAGCTATCGTGCGTGCAGGCCTTCCCCATGGGGTAGTGCAGCTATGGCTCTTTGTGATGGGATACTAGGTAGTAGAGTGAGTGTCTAGTTGGAGAGCTGAACTATAGCCTACGAATACATAGTCGTGCCAGCTATATCTAGATGAAATCCGCGGGTGATGGATCAACCGCAATCCTGATCATCACCACTCTCCAGAACCTCATCCACAATGACTACCCAGCAGCCAACCCTCAACACTGTAAACACCAAAGACGAAGCGACAGTTGACCATGTAGATTTTCAGCAAGACATGATGAAGCCCACCGACGTGGAGCAGCACGACAAGTTTGGGTCCCACGCCAAGACGGACCCAAAGGAGATGGCCCTCGTCAAGAAGCTCGACATGTACCTGATGGTGAGTGTGTCGGGTTAAAAACTTGACCTGAAGCCATATCTAACAACTGCTTAGCCCATCCTCTGGATCATGTACTTTCTCAACTTTCTCGACCGAAACGCCATCGTCAATAGCAAGCTCAACGGCCTGGACAAGGATCTCGGCATGGTCGGGTCCCAGTATAACACCTGCGTGAGCATCTTCTTCGTGGGGTGAGTAAAATGCATTCTACTTGACCACCAAGACTCATTCATGCAGATACATCACTGGCATGATCCCATCCAATGTCTTGATCACTCGCATCAAACCCTCGTGGTACATGTCTGGCTGGATGGCGTGGGCCATCGTGTCGACCCTCATCTGCATTGTCAAGACTTATCACGGAATGCTTGCTTGCAGGTAAGCTCATGCTCTCCAGCGAAGCAAGAACATGCTAACCCATTCAGACTCATCCTCGGCATGACTGAAGCGCCCTTTTACTCTGGCGCTTGCTACCTCGTCAGTCTGTTCTACAACCGAAAGGAGACAGCGACGCGACTCGCCATCTTCTACACGGGCAACCTCCTCGCAAGTTCCTTCTCGGGCTTAATTGCAGCAGGCGTCTTTGCCGGCCTCGATGGGCGATACGGCCTGGAAGGATGGCGCTGGCTCTTCCTGATCCAGGGTGTCATCACCGGCAAGTGGCCATGCTCTCCATCTTCTTCACCAGCTAACTCGTCTCCGCAGTCGGCTTCGCCGTCATCGCCTTCTTCATGCTCCCAAATGCTCCCCTCCAGACGCGCTGGCTCAGCCAAGAGGAGCGCGAGCTCGCCCATTCCCGAATCGCCCGTGACACAACAGAAAAAGGCTCGCCACGGGCAGCTGGTCTGGCCTCTGGGACGCCGTAAAAGACTACCGGACATGGATCTTTGCGCTGCAAGGAAATCTTCATCTCTCGGCCAACGGGTTCAAGAACTACATGCCCACTGCAGTCAAGTCCCTCGGCTTCAACACCACAATCACCCTCGTCCTCACGTGTCCCCCGTTCCTCATCGCGACAGCCACATCCATCCTGGTCTCATACTCGTCCGGTCGCCGCAATGAACGAACCTGGCACATCACCATCTCAAAGCTCATCGCAAGCATCGGCTTCGCGGTTGCCACGGGAACTCACAACATCGGCGCGCGATACTTTGCCATGGTCCTGTTCGTGGGCGCGACCTACGGCGTAAACAACATCAACGTCGCCTGGACGTCCGCGACGCTCGGGCAGACGGACGAGAAAAAGGCGGCCGCCATCGCCATCGTCAATACCCTAGGCAACCTCTCCTTCGTCTACACTCCCTACCTCTGGCCCGACAGCGACGCGCCGCTCTTCCGTCTGGCCATGATTGCGAGCATCGTCTTCTCCATGGGAGTAGTGGGGACGGCTTGGGTGATGAAGTTTGTGCTAAAGAGGGCGAATAAGAAGATTAGAGCTTCGGATGATGAGGCGGTCAATTTCTACGCCTACTGAGGGGTTTCACTGCAGAAGCAGCGGGATGCATTCACCTGTATCTGTCACGTGCGCTCCAATGACATTCAGAATCATCCATTGTTGGTTTCATAGGCAGGTAGTTGTCTTTCATAAACCGCTCATTCCACGGCCATCGCCAAAAGGCGTTCGAGATAAACGACATGAGTGAAAATGGGCAAGACTCCCCTGCCGATTCCAGTCCCAGTCGGTCTAATCGGCCAGGGCCTCTTGAGCAGCTACCGCCCGAGGTGCTGCTCAGAATCCTCACCAGCCTTCCTGACCTCCCCCCGCTCTGGAGCCTCTTGACAGCATCGCCTCGAGCATGGAGACTGTTCGCCAGCCACGCCCTCTACATCATAGAGGGCATCCTTTCCGGTCCATGCTCGATACTGCCGTCGAGCATCCAAGCGCTCACCCGCGAGGTCATTCTCGCACGCGCCGAGACCCTCCCTTTCCAGAGTCTTGACGAATTCCAAACTGGAGTCCGGTGCAGCCAGGCGCCTTGGGACGAGCCATCAGACACAGAGCCCGTTTCCCTCGGTCCTGAATCTCTGTCCCCTTCAACTGTGCCAGCATCCGTGCTCCAGTCCGTCGTCGCAACGGCATACCACCTCTCGGCTCTATCGCAGGCTTGTCTGACATCGTACCTGGAACGAGTGAGAGACCCAGACTTCCAGCCAATGCACGCTTTTGACCCCGAGCCTCACTACACGCATGACCACAGCCCCGTCGACTACTGGATTCCCCCGTGCGACCGTGTGTTCGTCGGTAAGCCCGTCAACAAGGTTGACGCAGGTCAGCCGGGCTGGGTCGAGGAGATGCAAGCATTGCGTGCCATGTGGATAATTCAGATGGTCGGCGAGACGCAATGCCTCGTGGAAAAGAAGAGGGATACAAGCGGCTGGTCGTATCAAGATGTCGAGAAGCTAAGCAAGATGGATGCTGTCGAGCTCGTCGATAACCCCCGCTTCGAGTCCATCGGGAGGGCGGAGGAGCTCAGGACTGTCATGGAGTACTTGTCAGGACTCGAGAGCGCGGCCAAGGATACATACCATCGACTGCCCCGGGCGTCTTCAGCCTCCAAGAGTGCCAGATGGATAACGGCACTGCCAAAGCAAAGAGTAGACACCTTGGTCCAATGGGGTTGGAATCGAAACAACAAGCCTCGCCGACTAGAACAGGGCGCCTCCGCTCCCGAGGGCGGAAAACCGCTCTACCGCATGAAACACAACGACGCCTTTCACTGGGGTCAGACCCGCGATGCCCTGGACAGGGAAGCCCGCGGGATCTGGCTGTTTCGACTCATCGCCCAGCGAGATTCGGGCATCCAAGGTGTCGAGTTTGACTTTTTCCGCGCCTTTGGCTTTGCCTTTTGGGATCAGTTGAGGATGCACCAGTTGGGCCTGGCCGATGGGATACACCCGCCGTGCCACAGCTTCGAGTTTTACTTTTTCGCGTGGGAAAGCATCTTGCCTCCAGAAGAGGTTGCTAGATTGAAAGCCCAGAAACGGGTAGAGTGGCGTGACGCCCTTGCTGCCTTGCAAGAGGTTTGAATCAGTAACCAAATTGGGTTCATCTTTTGGATTTTTCAAATAAAAGTACATGGTTTCAGCACGAGTTTGCCCGTGCTATAGCCACAATACAATGAACATTGAAACCTGACCATTAGCCCAGTAGATTAGAGCCCAAATTCGTTGTCCAACTCGCCCCCTCTGCCTTTATTGGCACAAAGCAACAAAAAACAAACATACTACAGGTCAATACCGAGTTGCAGTACATTCGACTTGAATGCCGTCATCATCTTGAAGCTGCCTTTGTTCCCATGCCCAACTGCTTCTCTCTAAGAAACTCGCCCATCAACAGTCAATAGATCAAGCCAAGTAAAGCCACAGCAGAAATTGACCCAAATGCTTGTCTATCAATCTACGCCTGATGCAAACGTAATGTACAAGAAGTATCTATTTCCAAACCCAACCCTTAGTCCTTCATGGACCTCTTGGCAACCCAAAACTGCGCATTGTACGCACTCTTGGTCAAGGCCTTGTTGTTAAACCCATACACAGCCTCCATGCTCCTGACCTTTCTCTCCGGCAACGTCAGAGGTCCGCAGGATTCTTCAGTGTCGAGGTACTCAAAGCCCATGACTTCGGTGATCCTCAAGACCTCGTCCAACGACAACTGCACGTACGGACCAGATCCATAAAGCAGAGGGCCGAGGTTGATCCAGTGGCCGCCGGGCTTGAGCACTTTCTTGATTGTGTCGAGATAACTCATGAGGTTGCGAGCAGTGTCGATGAAAAAGTATGTGACAACGACGTCGTACTTGCCCCGCTTGCCAATGAAGGCGGTGGTAAAGTCACCCTCGACGAGAACCACGGAGCTGGCGTTGACACCAACGTCAGGGAAAACAAGTTCTCGGGCCATGTCTGCTTCGGAAATGTGGTGTGACCAGCCCTCGACAAAGGGGTGGAAGCCCATCGAGTGGCGGGCTCTGTTGGCTTCGACAAGGCGGTAGGCAAGGTTCATATACATAGACCATTCGTTCATGATCACTTCGAAGCCTAGGATGCATTGTTAGATAGCAGCAAAGAGAATGTGACATGGGACTTACCTCCAAGCCGGGCAATATCATGACCCAGCCGGCCAAGACCAGAACCTGGAACCAAGGCCTTGATAGGATTCGCGCCGTCTCGCTCAGGGAAGAAACCCTCCAGCGTCTTGATCAGACAGGAGAAAGGACCATTCCTCTCAGAGGCACCCTCCTCAGTCCAGTCACGGACGTAATGCTTCAGAGCCTGAGAGACGGAAATCCTGTCGGCAACCTTTCCAGAGGCCTCAATTTCCTTGCCATGCTTCTGGAACTCGTCCTGACCGATTTCGTAAAAGTGCATGGCATTCTGGACAATGCGGCTGCAGAGGTCCTGGTTCTTATTGAGGAGGGCATCAAAGCGAGCAAACTTTTTGGAGTACTGAAGCTCTTTTTCAAGCACCTAGTACAGAGGTTAGAAAATCAAACAAAGTTCCCATAGGAGGCATAGATTTCGACTTACAGATCCCTGGGCCTTGGTGACATGCTTGTACAGCCCTTCCACTCGGTCAAGCTCAACCTTTTGGCGCTCATGGTACTTGCTAAACGCATACATGGCATCGAGGAGACGGTGCCTGGGGTGGTTCTTGTTCCAGGTGCCGGCATCCCTCGCCATGTTGCCCATCAGCTTCTTCTTGGCCTCTACATGGCGAGGCGTGTTGGGCTCTCCAGCAAACTGCTCCAGAGTGACGATGACCTCGTGGACCTCGACGGCAGAGCTAAAGGTGGCCGACTGCAGTGACGTACAGGTTAGCTGGGGTTGCAAGGTTGTTGTTGTGGTGGTGGTTGTCTGAGTAAAAGACATTGTGACTGCGGGTGTTGGTGGTGAAAGGGTGGGGACAAGTGCAATGAGAGAGAAAGGAGGACACACCAGGTCGGAGGCGACGTCAGGCCCATTTTGATTCGCGGCAGCTTCAACCTTGATGTTCCCGGCCTCGCTGGCGTCTGCAGCCGTGCATAAGGGGCCGATGGAGAGAATGAGCAGGGTGGCAGACGAGAGGAGCGCCGTGGAGGCGAGCTGGAGTCTCATGGTGAGAAGCGTTGAAGGTGGCTCTGGTGGGCTGTTTTCCTCGATTCCAATCACGACTCACAAGAGAGGGCTCTGTCTCTGTGATATGACTTTACGTGATGAGCGAGAAAAGAGGACCTTGAAGAACAATGACTATGTACTATTCCCTGGACGCCACGGTTAGTTTATCAAGGTTACAATGTTGACAGGGTTGATGCTGGTGTTGGTCGGTAGCATCCCGTGAACCGTTCCACCAACGGGGGAGAGCCCTGGAGGGGGGGGGGACGAACCTGGAGAGACGGCAAAGGCGTGCGTGCAGAAAAAGAGAAGAAAAAGAGACAAGACGACTCTGCATGATGCAAACCAGGCGTGGGATAATATCCAATACTTGAACTCTGGCGCCCGAGCCTCAAAGCGGCCCAACCTTTTGTCCCTCTAACAGCTGATGCGTTTTTCGGTCGGTGGGCTGAGGTTCCTTTGGGTCAGAGACTTGGCATGAGATGGTCTTTTTGGCGAGTCGCCGCTTCCAGCGTTTGTGGAGGGGCATCAGCAACACGAACAGCACGAACAGTGGGGGAAGGAGGCACCAGCTGAGCTTTGGGCCTTTGGCCGTTGCCATCGGGGCAAGCGCGGGAAAAGCGGGTCCTCGCTTGGCCCTCCAAGGGCCTCCCATGTGGGTTGAGTCGATTTAAGGTGAGGACCTTGATGGCCCCGCCAAGCCCAAGCCTCGCGATTTGTTTACCCACGCATCTCCACCAAGGGAAAGACAGGGAAGAGAGACGACCTCTCGTCCCTCTGTACGACATCTCCACGCTCCTGATCTTCCTTGTCTACGCAGCCAATGGCCGAGTCGGTGATGATTGTTGCTCGCAACCTTGTGCAGCATAAGCATACAAGGGCCCTGTCCTCTCATCCCGTCCCTTTGAGCCCATCCCAACCGCATCAAGTCCACTACCTCCACCCCGTCCATGTCTCTCTCTTTCTCCCGTAGCCTCTACTCTATTCTCGTAGTCTCACCGAACAATAACTCTATCCAGACATGGCCCCCCACGTCGTCTTGTCCGATCTTCAGCTTCGAGTGTCTCTCTTGCTAGACCCCCCTCCTCGTATCCACGCCCGCGGGCCGTTTGTCAAATCCATTGCCACGAACCTTGATGCATACAGTCGCTGCAGCCTCTCTCTCTCCTCTTGGCGTCGATCCAGTAGCCTCAGACCGTGAATCACTGTCACTCTCCCGCACACACCCCTTTGGCACCCCATCTGTCAGTGGCTGCCACTGCACGTCACTGACACTCACACCTCACCCACGCCTACATATAAAGCTCCTCTCCACACCCGTTGCCGCTCCCGTTCTTATTCCTGCATCCTCATCCTCAATCCGTTGTCCCTCTCTGACAAAAGCCACTCGTTCTCAACCTTCAACACCACCCAAGAACAAGTCAAGATGAAGACCGCTTCCTTCGCCGTCGCCCTCCTGGGCCTCTTCCCCGCCATCATGGCTGCCGAGACTCTGGCTCCCTCGCCCACCGAGTCTGTCGGCTGTGAGCCTCATGGCGACCACTGTGCGTTTCATTCCCAACACTCACCCCGCAGCTTGATCTGACTTTGCATCCAGGGCACTGCGAGGCCGCGCGCACCACTCTCGCTACTGCTCAGGCCCCCGCTGCTACCGACGATGAGGATCACGAGGATCACGACCACGAGGCCGGCAACAGCGCGTCCCTGGCTCCCTCTCCCACCGAGTCGGTTGGCTGCGAGCCCCACGGTGACCACTGTACGTCTTCTCTTTCGCCTGCCATGCGACGCATGCTAATCCATCTCTTCAGGGCACTGCGAGGCTGCCCGCACCTCCGAAGTTCCCAACGCCGACGCCAAGACCACTTCCCACGACCATCCGGCCGGCAACAGCGAGTCTCGCGCTCCCTCTCCTACCGAGTCTGTCGGCTGTGAGCCCCATGGTGACCACTGTACGTCCTCTTCTATGATCCCAAGCAACGATCTCAATCTAACATCGCCAGGGCACTGTGAGGCCGCCCGCACCTCCAACGGTGCTGCCGCCGACGCTGTGACTTCCGAGTCCATCGCTCCCTCTCCCACCGAGTCTGTCGGCTGCGAGCCCCATGGCGACCACTGTAAGCATCTCTTCCGCTTCACTTGTCCTTCACCGTCCTAACCTCTCTCCAGGGCACTGCGAGGGTCCCCGTACCGGCGCCGCTGCCACCACCGAGGCTGACGACGACCACTCCGCTGGAGCCACCGAGTCTCTCGCCCCCTCTCCCACCGAGTCTGTCGGCTGCGAGCCCCACGGCGACCACTGTACGTTGCTCAATCATTCACTCTTCCACATCAGCTAACACATGTGCAGGGCACTGCGAGGGCCCCGCCACTGGCGCTGCGGCCACCCCTACCTCGTCCGGCGACGGCACTGTCACCAACGCCGCGGGCATCCAGATGGTCCCCGTTGTCGGCCTTTTCGCCGCGGCTGCTCTTGCCCTGTAAGGGAGCCAGCCCCGTGGGTCACCCTGTGAGGTTGTACAGTAGGCATCCAGGGGGCCTTTTGTCGTGTCGACCCCTGGAGGCGAGAAGCAGCGGATGATTAGAAAGGACATGGCAACTTCATACCGTTACTTAGGTAGTTTCGTTCGATTCAGCTAGACCATAATAGCTTGATTAATCAACTTCTTTCACCCTTGACTTTGTTTGAGTCTCTCGTGTCTGGCCTGTAACGTTAGATGATGTCACAAGACAGGCTGCCCCAATTGGGCGAGCCATGTACGAATCGGCTTGTTTCAAACTTTGGGAAACAAAACCATGTGTCGCTGTAGTGTTGATCGGGCAATTGAAGGCCTCCTCATGGGTGGTACATTGTGGATGGTTGCATTGTGGCCAATCCTACATGGCCAAGGTCTTTGGTACAACCACACAACTGCACGGAGAACCAACAGCATCTTGCAATTCACCAAGCACCCTGCTGTCCACGACGATCTTGTTCATTATGGTCAATCCCATCTCAGCTTCATCGATCTCCCATGATGCCTCATCTCCAGGCGCCACCCCATGTGGTGTGCACCCTCCCGCATGAGTAGCGCCAACCCAAGTTATCCATAAAAGTAACCTATTTTTTCTCCTTCTTCCCTCTCCTCTCGCGAATAAGCTCAGCCTAGGTCTAGCATGACACTAGAAATTATTCCCGCAGAGAATTCCCTGTTTTTTTGTGCTCAAGGGGGGGGGGGTCCCTTCACCTATTGGTCTTGGCGCTTCCTAGCCTGGTGGTTCTGATTCGAAGCTCCATCTTGCATATCTATCAAGGTTCTCAACCTCACTCGCAACTGCCCACTCGCTCGCTCACCCACGCAGCTGGAGCAGGGTTTTCCGTGACTGTGCATCGGACTTTGGTGCCTGAGTAAGGTAGGTCCTTCCTGTAGACTGTTGGTTCGCATTGAGGCCGTGTATCTATCAAGACGCCGTGACCTGGGTAGGTTAGGTGTAGGTAAACTAGAAGTAACCCCCAACCTTGACCTTCCATGACCTGCTCCTTCCTCTCGAATCGGGACGTTTGCTTTCCAACGCATCGCATAACCGCTTCTTCCCCGGCTCCGCCGAGATCCATATCCCACGCATCCACGGCCTTGGAACTTGACACACGAGGTTGAGTACCTGGTTCACATCCTTCTTACAGTGATATGGACCCTTAAAGAGTCCACCCGTCGAGAAGGAGGCGCCGCCAAAGTCACCGAGGATAGCCCACGCCCAAGAACCGCCTGTTGGTCATCGGAACGTCGCCGTGGAGCCGTCCACCCATGATTCACCTACCTACGCCTACGGCGCACCTAGCATCCATCCCCGCCTCGTGCCATTGCACATGAACTCACAGCCGGTACACCTACCTACTCATCCATACCAGGCAGGTAGTCACTCACTTACCTAGCCAAGCGGATATCCATCCAGGTCGGTGCCCCACGGTTCTGCCGCCTGCAGGTGCCCGCCACTGACAGAACTTTGTTTTCTCCTGGTCAGTGAGGACCTTGATATCCAACCCATCCATCCGTTCGAGTAGGGGACTTTTCCCTCACTGAAATTCGCCCCCACGCGGTCGTTTGCATAATAACTTCTTCTTCCACCTCTTCTTCTCTTCTGCCTCTCTCGTCCAGAACGATCCTCTTCAAGGCGCACTCCGCTCCTCGATCAATACATTGCATGCTCTCCCACCGCTGCATACCACTCGCTCTCCGATCCGCCATGAGTCGCACCAGCCGTTTTCTGCGGGAGCCGTCCCGTCGTGGTGTTCGTCGGAGCACTGCTGTTTGCCGGCATCGTGTCGGCCTCGATCAACCCCGGCGCCATCAGACGCCAGGCCACCGAGACCAAGGCCAGCGAGGCCAGCATGGACTTCAAGTCGCTGACCGGATGCCACATGCATGGCGCGACCCAGTATGTATCTTGAGCTTTGGTCATGATCGCTATTAACCCTGTCCAGGTTCTGCATGGCGGACTCGACTGAATACCAGATCGTCCCTGACGCTGCTGAGGCGACGGCCACCGAGGACCCTCCCTCTTCGTACACTGCTGCCACAACCACGGCTCAGACGTGCAAGTCCTCCTTGCCCACCTTCGTCGAAACTCCTCTGACCATCGTCTAGCTACTGCATGAACCCCAACGGTGGCGAAGTCCAAGTCCTTGCCGAGAACGAAGCCGTCCCTACCCAGACGGCCAAGGAGACTGGAAAGACCGCCGCCGCCTCCGACTCGGCCAAGCTCACTGCAGTCACCAGCTGCCACATGCACGACACTTCTCTGTATGCTGGTTCCATTGCGCACAGTTGATACATGCTAACACATGATAGCTACTGCATGGGTCCCAGCTCCACCGAGTACTATGTCCAAACCACCATCACCAACACCGAAGAGTTCCCCGCTCAGCTCACCGACTGCCACAGCCATGGCGAAGAGACGCAAGTCACCTCGATACTCTAGGGTGAATCATAGCTAACACTTTCCAGTTACTGCATGTCCGACGATGGCGAAGCTCCCGTCATCCTCGCTGAAGACGTCGAGTCTGGCGCCGCCGATCCTGAGGAGGAACACTGCCACTTCCACGCCGGTGTCGAGTATGTCACTCTTTCGCCTCTCTATATCCGGACACTAACACGATTAGGCACTGCGTTGGAGGCAGCCACGGCTCCGAAGGCGAGGAGGGTGGCCGTTCGTGTGGCCGTGTCGACCGTGACTACAAGATTGGTATTCGTATTGGCATGCTCTTTGTCGTCCTTGTCGCCAGCTCCATCGGTAGGTCAGAGTTACGTATCAGAAGCCCTCGACTAACAGTGATCCAGGCGTATTTGGTCCCATCTTGATGTCCACCTTTATGCCCGTCAAGTCCAACCTCTTCCTCATTGTGCTCAAGCAGTTTGGTACCGGTGTTGTCATCTCCACTGCCTTTGTTCACGTAGGTTCCCAAAGATCAGAACCACAGGCGCTCCCCTGGCTAACCTGGATAGTTGTTCACCCACGCCTCCATGATGTTTGGAAACGAGTGTCTGGGCGAGCTCCTGTACGAGGCCACCACCGCAGCCATTGTCATGGCCGGTCTGTTCATCTCGTTCCTTATTGAGTACCTTGTCCACCGGGCCATGCGCTGGCAGGAGAACAAGGAGAACAAGTCGGAGGGCGGCATGTCTCCCCAGGCAATTGCGAAGGCGGAGCTTACCAACGTAACTATCATGGAAGCTGGTATCATCTTCCACTCGCTGCGTATGTGCCCATCCTTTCCGCCATGACGTTTGCTAACCTCGATAGTCATCGGAATTACGCTTGTTGTTGCTGGTGACTCGTTCTTCATCACCCTGTCGATCGTCATCATCTTCCATCAGCTCTTCGAGGGCATTGCCCTGGGCACCCGCATCGCCGCGGCTGGCTACGGCCAGACTCCTCTCGCCCATTTCCACTCTCACGGCCACTCGCACAGTCCCGCTCCCGCCGTGGACCGTAGCGGTACCTCTACCGTCTCTCTTTCCAAGAAGCTCATTCTTGGCGCTGGATTCGCCCTTGTCACCCCCATCGGCATGGCCATCGGCATCGGCGTCCTGAACGTCTTCAACGGCAACAACCCCTCGACCCTCATCGCCCTGGGCACTCTGGACGCCCTCTCAGCCGGTATTCTCGTCTGGGTCGGCCTTGTCGAGATGTGGGCTCAGGACTGGATGTGGGGAGGTGAGCTCACCGAGGCCAGCCCGTTGACGACGGTTCTGGCCCTGTTTGGCCTCGTGTGTGGTATGGTTCTGATGAGTGTGCTCGGCAAGTGGGCTTAATCGGGCCTTGGATACCCCCTTTCGACGGAAGAGTCGAAGCTTGAAGTCTAGAAGATAGTTCTCCTACAGGATGCAGTGCCAGTAGCATTGCTTTTACACCCGTAATTATCAAGATTAGATATACCAGAAAAGTAACAAACAGTACTCTTCACTTCTTTCAGCAACAGACTTAATCCCAACCACCTTGTTTTCGCTTCACTTGCACCCAGCTCAGTCCTTCTTAGCACGTGCGTGTTGAATCCGGTTCGTCATGCTGCCAATCTTGAAAAAGATGCCAATGATTCCCTCACTCATCCACCTTGGAAGACAAGACAAGAGCCAGACACGCCCAGACATGCCTCCAGCCCAGTACCAGTCAGGGGTACCCCCAATCAGTCCTCCAAACCACCCCTCGCCCTTGAGGGCATGTCCAACGACCTTGCGCGCGTAGACCTCGGTAGGCACCGTCGCCGTGTTCTGGCTAAATGTCAGACGGCGCTGGAAGACGTCCTCGACAGGCTTGTACAGCGAATTCTCGGGCAGAGAACGGTGAGTACGGCTCGCAATGTTTGAGCGCACTGTGCCAGTGACAGCCGTCATGACGCGGACGCCAAAGGGCTTCAGCTCGAGGCGCAGAGCTCGGCCCCAGACGTTGATGGCGCCCTTTGTGGACGAGTAGATTGCGCCAAAGAGGTAGGGGACCATGGACGATGTGCTGGAGATGTTGAGGATGAGGCCGCGGGACTCAATCAGCAGCGGCGCAAAGGCCTGGGCCATGGACATGGGGCCAAAGACGTTGACCTCGTACGTGGCGCGGACGTCGTCGAGGTCCATGTCGAGAGCTGGGATGGTGTGCGTCCGGCCGCTGAAGGTTGTCAGTATGTGTGGATGCTTAGAGAGAAAAGGGAACTTGCGCATTGTTGACGAGGATGTCGAGACGGCCGCCGGTGAGCTCGGCGACCTTGTTCTTGCACTCGATGATGCTCTCGGGCTTTGTCACCTCGAGGGGAAAGACGCTGAGGCCGGGTGCCTCGAGATCCTTGATCATGTCGGTGCTTCTCACCGTGGCAATGACGTGGCAGCCTTTGTAGGTCAGTAAGAGGTCTGGCTTTGAGCATTGAGGAAATTACCTCGACGGTGAAACTCCAGAGCAAGGGCATGTCCAATGCCTCCAGGTGAGCAGCTGCCATTCAAACTCAGCAATTGGAATCAATCACGTAGATCGCATCAAGGTTACCCTGTAATGAGCACAAACGTCTTTCTCTCGGCCATCTTGTGCAAGTTGCTTTCAGAGTCTGACAGAGAATCGTGATTCGTCGGCGCCAAGATGATGCAGCAAGAGAAGATTGCTGTTCACGATGACTTGGGAAAATAGCTCTCAGGCACAGAGAGACATGTGAAACCTGTCGAGAAAGCTCGTTTATCGCATCCCAACCACACAGTTTGTGTGTGGGGAGCCGAGGCTTGTTGAGCTGGGGGTGTTGCGCCACATTTCAAAAGCTTGTGTCACACCTCAACGGCTTGCGCCACAGGGCTTTGGCTCTGAAAACACCAAGAGTCCATCATGGGCGGCTTGAACTCGATTCCCGTGGACACGAAAGTAGAAACTCCCGTTGGAGGTAGGCGCCGAAAGTTTTGCCTATCAAGTTGATATTTCTCTGCTCAATTACGCATTTTTTCTTGGAATTCAAGATGGCGTTCCTTGTCTCTAGGGTAAACGAGTTAAGCTTGCCTGTGAGCCAGCTGGAGTTTACCAAGTAGAGACCGATCCTGGATACGCAAACTTCTCCAGATAGTGTCTTGTGCATCATAAGGGTGACAATGTGGGACTCTATTCTCTTCAAACCTGCTGTGGCCATTGGCGCTTTTTGTGCAGAAGGTTGAGGGCAAAAGACATGGCATGGTCTAAACGATCAACGGGGAAGAGAAGTTCTTATGCATTGTTGAGACCCAGTGCTCGGCTGCCTCGGATGCAACGAGGACCAAGATAGAACGAAGGATGGGCTATGGCAGTGGTTGCCGCTTACGCTCGAGAAGCCCTAGCTGTCATGAACAAGTAGAGCATTCCACGATGCGGCGCTGCACACATCAGCTCGCATTTGCTGACCGGTGAGCATTGCTCTTTAGACGGCGATTATTAATGTTTAGGCTGCGCACGATGGCACCAAGTTGAAGCAAGCAGGTCACGGTCAACAACCAAGGGAAGAATAAATAATACAACGTCAATATCGCCATCAGTGATGTACAATCATCAGATATGGCGCAGAATCCCACGTTACCCAAATCAAAATTAACTCCCCGAGGCGCCCTGCTGGGGTGATGTCTCATGTTTGTACATCCAACCGTTGGACGCCGGCCATACCGATGGCTATTATTCCGTTCCAATACCAATCCAAACCCATTTCCCTTTGTCGTGTCATCACCGTCCGTGTGGTGTCGAGGCTGGCATCTCGATTGCCGGATTCACCACGGAACCGTCCATCTCGTAAACGAAATTTTGGTTGGCCACGTCTTGAGGCGGCTTGTGGGGAGCATAGGCACCGGCATAAGCATGTTGTGGTGGTTGCTGTTGAGCTCCCCAGCCCTGGTTGGACCACGCCGGCTTTGGCTCCGATGACATGTATGCCGATGCGCCCGTGTACTCGTTGTTGTTTCCCTCATAGTTGGGGAGCATTGGGTGAGACTCTTCGGCCGTTCGCTTTCGTCGTCGCAAGAGGAAAAAGACGGCGGCGCCAATGAGAGCAGCTCCGCCGAGAGCGGCACCAACTCCAATGCCAATCGTGGCGCCAGTCCCCAGACCCGAGTCATCATCCTTGGTAGATTTGTCGCTGTCGTTGCTATTGTCGCTTGTTGCCACGACAGTGACTGTCCTGCCGCCTGATGTTGTGGTGTAGTCGGCCGTCTGCTTGCTCTTTGTTGTCGTAGTGGCCGTGGTGGTCTCGCCGTCTGCCGTTGTTGTCGTCGTATCGCCTTCCTTTGCAGCCTCTTGAAACTGCCCCTTGGTCACTTTGATGGGTGTGCTGGAGTCCTTGCATGCCTGCTGCATCGTGTCAAACGTTTCGTCAACATCGCCGGGGGATTTCTCGCCAATGCATCTTGCGGAGCCGAGAATGAAATCGTTCTTGTAGCTGCCCTGGCCGCACAGGCAATAGTTGAGTTCCTTCGAGTCCTTTCCGGTGCAGTCGGCATCGTCTGCAGCCTGGTACAGACAGCTTTGGGCGCCCTTGGGGTAGAAGCCAAAGTCGTTCTCGGCGGCGAGGGCGGGCGACAGGAGGAGGAAGAGGGTGAGCCACCGTGACGCCATGATGAGGGCAAGCAAGCGAGAGTGCCAGGCGTGTAGAGTCGTCGTGATAAGTCGCAGTGGATTCGGTCCGCCCGATATTCGATCGCGCGATCAGGGAGCGTTGGAAGAGGTTGGATGCGACAGCGAAAGAGCGTGATCCAAGTAAGGGATGAAGAGCGTTGGGCGCCTGCTTTCAGCTGTCCAGCCACCCCAGCCCGGTTCTTCCCAAATGGTTGGTGATGATTCAATAAAAGTGCCGAGAATCCGATAGTTTAAGCCTCAAAAGAACAAACAAGTCACAAAACGAGTGACAACGTCGCTAGAATCGGTAAAATAGGAAAAGAACGAATGACAAGAGGTTGATTTGTTGTCTTTTTCTGCTCGTGGGTGAAAGGAGGATGGATGTGTTGGCTGCGAGGGGACGGGAGGAAAAGAGGAGAAAAACAACGCGCGTGGCCAAGGCTCAATTAAGATGGATCAGGAATGACGATGACGCGGGACAGTGCTTTTATTAACAGGGAAGGAAGGAAAATGCAAACAGGCAGTGATGATCCCGCCCGGTCAGCACAAGGAAGGAGCGCCCCAGCCTTCTTTCCTGGGAACAGCAATGCCTACCGCCGCCAGACACAGTAGCGGCGGGATCGACCCAGCTTATCTCCTTACCCCGAAACCGCTCAGCATTCCAAAATGTGCCGCAATTCCCGCTGCTGGGTCAGGCGCGAGGCACAAACCCGAAAAACCGCTGCAAGCTGGAAGAGAGACAAAGGGAAAAGGGTGCCTCAGCCTCATTGCGGCGCAGTTATGCACAAACATACTGGCGTCGCGTGGTTGGCTGGGGCGCGGGGTGTGTGGGGGTCTAATTTTAGGTGCAGCCACTCCACCCACCATGATCGCCGAACCGAGAGCTGGAGCATGGGCAGGTAGGGTTGCATTCTCATCCCCTCAGAGAGGGCAAGACAGGGAGGTTTCGGTAAGCTTTTTGCGGTGAGACCATGGTTATCGTGAGACCGGTTCTTCACAGCCTTACAAGGCACAGGGGAGGCATAACACATTCTCCAGCCTGGCGGGATCGTTGGTTCCGTCGTCGATCAACTTTAGCTGCTCCCAGCAACTCGGTCCTGTGGCGATCTGCTGTATCAATCAGCTTGGCAGTTGCATCCATCTGTGAAACACTATTAAGCAGTGAAACAGGGTATCATTTTCTACGCATTTTCTTTTAACCAATACATCATACATTTCGACCCTGGCGCCCGCTTGCTCATCTCCTCGACTCCTTCGGATCCTTCCCCCACTTACAACCGCCCAAACACCTTGGCAAAAATCTCACGAGCCTTGAGCAGGTTCAACAGACAGATCCTCTCATTGTCCAGATGCGCCGAGTCGGTCGACTGCCCACATGGCAGATGCGCAGCTGGTGCTCCAAACTCCTTCTCCAGGAACCGGATCGCTGGGATCGAGCCGCCCTCGCGGATGTACAATGGCTTGCGAGGCTTGCCTAGCTTGGTCTTGACCGACAGTACCTCGTCCGGCTCAGGCGTGACATCTGGCGTGGCATCGCCTGAAGGAGCCGACGTCTCGAACGAACCCTCCCAGGTCTCCAGGATCGCCTTCTCCAGGGTCTGGAAGATGGCGTTTGTGGGATCACCCAGCCACGGCTCGGCTCTGTTGTCGACGTTGATGGTCAGCCTGTTCTGGGACTCGAGCTGTGAGAACTCGTTCTGCAAAAAGCCTGACAGAGCCTCAAACACGCTATCCACCTCTTGGCCCGGCACCAGTCGCAGACTGATGTGCGAGCTGGCGTGGCTGCTCACAAGACTGCCGTCTGGACCAGACACCTTGTACCGATGGAGTGTCAGGTTCGGCTCCCTCCATCGCGCCATCAGCGACTGCTTGAGCCTCTCCTCTGGGCCCTTCTCAGGGTTGCTGCGGATTAGAATAGAAGCAATGTCGTCATAGCGCGCCTCCTCTTCCGGAGTCACAGGAAGGATGCCCTCGTAGAAGCCAGGGATCTGGACCCGGTTGGCCGGGCCCTTGAGCTTGGAGAGAATGTGTGTGAGATCGGTCAGAGACTCGTTGAGCATATAAGAACCGTCAACTCCCGAGTGAATATCGGGGCGAGGCGAATCAACGCAGATGGTTGTGTGCAAAACACCACGGAGACCATACGTCAAGCACGGTACCTCGTCATCCAACCAGTAACTGTTGGCAAGCAGAATATAGTCCACCTCGCCAATCAACTCCTTGTTCTTCTTGACAGCCTCCTCGAACCCGAGCGACCCAAACTCTTCCTCGCCCTCGATGAGAAAGATGACGTCGTTCTCTAGTTGCTGAGCCTCCATCAAGTCCGTAACAGCATAGAGGGCAGCGATGATTGGGCCCTTGTTGTCGCTGACACCGCGACCATAGAGGTAGCCATTAGTTCCTTGCATGGTGAAAGGATCAGTGGTCCAGTTACCCTTGCGGCTGTCGGCAGCAACGACGTCGTAGTGGCCGTAAAAGAGAATTCGCTTCCGCGTCTCGGCTGCTTCCTTCTTGGCCGAGAAGCGGGCGTAGACGACTGGGTTGTGAGGCTTCTCGGTGCTGAGCATCTCAACATGTCCACCCAGGCGCTTGAACAGTGCGCCGAGATATGTCGCTCCCTTACGGCAGTCCTCGGCGAACTCTGGCCGAGAGGACACAGTCTTGTAAGAGACAAAGTCTCGGAGCGTCGACAATAGCAAGTTGTCTGAAGCTTGAGAGACCTCCTTCTCCTTCTCCTTCTTGGCGCAGTCGTCGGAATCGATAGCCCAGATTGAGACGTTATCATCGTTGGCACCAGTAATGAAATACTGCTTGTTCTTGTAGGTGGTGATGGCTGAGGCTAGAATCTTGCCGTGGTGAGCGTGCCATCGTAAGAGGCACTGGTACTTTTGAGGAACAGTCCCTGACGACGCATGTTGGTATTTACCGTAGTGAGTTGTGCTGTATTTCTGCTGAATGTGAGCGAGAAGAACTCGAGAGGAGGGAGGACACCCACGCTGGCCCAACCATTAGTTGCGGCAGTCCACAAATAACCCCAGCCCATCTGAATCGACATGATGTCGCAATCGTGCGCCTTGATGACCCTCAGCCTTTGTGACGTGTCAAGATCCCACAGCTCGACAACGCCGTCTAGCTTGCCAGCGTACAAGAAGGAGCTGTCAAGAGCCAGCGACAAGACCGACTCGGCGTTGTCGGAACCCAAGGTCATGATCTCCTGAATACCACCCCCATGCTCTTCATCCTCGCCAGCAGCATGCCCCAGACTCCATAGTTTGATTGTTCCATCACCAGCGCCGGATATCAGGACATCGTCATCGGTCTCAACTTCAACGGTGGGGCCCTTGGCCATGATCATGCAGTACACATAACCGTAGTGCGCAAAGTTTCGGACGCAGCCCGAGTGCATTTCGAGAACGGTTTGGGCTTTGGGGATCAAGCCCCAACGGTCATCGTTGCGCCGCGGCGTGCTTGTGCCGCCAGGCGGCTTGGAGTCAAAGAACCGATGGTTTCGTCGGTCAGGATGTTGCTGAGACTCGGGGGACACATGAGCAGTCGTGTCGTTGAGGCCGACCCACTGGATGGTGGCATTCTGCGCTCCAATGTAGAGGGTCTCGTGCTGGGGGCTGTAGGCGGTGCAGAAGATGTCGCCGACATCGTAGGAGCCGTAGATCTCGTAAAGTCGGGTCAGGGTCTTGGGGTCCCAGACATTGATGATGGGGTCTCCAGCGCTGGAGAACAGGAGGGACGCATCGGGAGAGAGGGAGAGCGACAGGACGCTGCGCTTGTGTGCTTGGACGCGATGGACCTGGTGGAAGGTGTCGAGGGACCAAGCAACGATTTCGCCATCCTGCGTACCAGCATAGATCATCTCATGCTGCGGACTGACGGCGAGGGCGAGGACGGTGCTCTCATGGGAGAGGCTATGGATGAGGTCGGGCGGGTGGCAGGGTCTTCGGCGATTTCGAGGGAGGAGAGGATCGGAGACGAGGGAGAGGGCGACATGATGGGTGAAACCGTCCGGGAAGGCATCTTGTGGGCTTCTAGGCGGTATTAGTTCTGCAGCCGGGTGGGAGCATGTACAGGTGATGTGGAGGATTGAGGGGCAGAACGAGAAGTGCAGGGGCAGCAGGGAGGGCAGTCGGCTTCTGGCAGAAACAAACGATAGAGTTTTTGCGAGAGTAAAGCACATACTTTAGCCAACGCCGCAACTATAAAGACTGAAATGTGGTGATGAAGCTGTCAGGGCAGAAATATTCTTGGTGTTGAAGAGTCAAGCTAGGAACGGCCTGTCGGAACGCCGACGCCGGAAACGACCAAATGGGAGCTATGACGCGATTGCGCGATGCCAGGGGCACTCTTTTTGGCAGGGTATCAGACAAAAAAACAGCCAATGAGTCTAGAATAATAAAAAGGGCAAAAAAAGTCAACCGCTCGGCCGCATTGTGCCACTTTTGCCGGAATATTCGCAATTCAAAAGGGGCGAGTGCCACCGAGTGTTGGGGATGTCTCAATTGACGCCACAGCCTTGGGCTCAATAAACGGGCGCCAATTGGCTGGCGGTTAGAGCCAAGCCATGTGATTGCCAGCCTTGCCGGCTCACCAGCCACCTTGCATGTAGCACTAGCCGTCTGGGGAATTGTTGACTCTAACCGTTCACTCAACGTCTGTACAATACGGACGGAGCAGAGAGAAATGATGTGAATGGTCTCGGAGTAGGCTGATGAGATTACATGGGAACTTGAACACGATACTGTCGTCTTCACCCCAGGATGCCACTTGATCATGGCCGAGACCGGCATGGGATGAGCAGAACCCTTTCATACACTTGTACTTTGGATGGGAGGAGTGTATATCTGGGCTCATTCGAAGCATCAAGACAAGTACAGACATGGGAAACTTACCGCCATTCTCAGCGACGCCGTTTTCATGCACCTTCTTCTCATTCTCCAAAATCTGGGCGCACCCCCGACAGCCGCCGGGCGCTGAAGGATCCGGACTCATTGCAAAGACAGAAAAGAGAGATATGGTAAAACCCAAGATGCGTAAAGAGAAACAAAGATGGGTTAGAATAAAAAAGGAGAAGGAAAAGAAGAATGGAGAAGAGAAAAAGGAGTGAGACAAGGAAGCCGTGGCACGGGATATGATGTGCTGGCTGGCTGCTGCGTCTTCCCGTCAGCCGGCGGCGGGCGTCTACGATTAGGTATGACGAAATTTCACAGATACGACCTCTCACGGGGAAGCACAAGAGAAAAGAACAGATCGATTAGAGCAATCCCTCCCCTCTCAGATCAACATTGCTTTGTGCGGCGCCTCACCGATTGTTTTCTTGCCCTCTTGGGTTGGGGGAACCAATCCCCCCTGTCCCACGCGATGGTGTCCGTCCCCTGGCGCACCGCTGAGCCGGCGCAGGGCAAGGGTGCATGCCGGGGTCCGGCCGGCGATATCGGGGCGGCCGGGGCGGGAGCGAGAGCCGATGGACCCTCCCTCCGTGGGGGAGCATAGGATGGCGCAAGTTGTTTCGGGCAGGTTGGGTATGTTGTAGGGTTGCTTTTAATAGAGGTTTAGGGTGTTTGCTCAATTACCGCTAGAGTTATGTTAATATCTAATAATACCTCTAGTGGGTATATAAAGAGACATATTATAATTAGCTTAGATCCCTATCAGACAGGTGCCTACTAGTTAGGTAAGTATATACGTATACCTACCTAGTCTCTATAAATACTAAGACAGAGATTATCACGAAGACTTAGATAAGCTGCCAACGTCGAGACAAGGAGAGTTAGCTCAATCCAATGGCCGTCTGGTATATAGGCTATCTACTAGCGGATCTCGTCTTATGATTCGAAAGCCTAGGAGGTATCATGAGAATGTTATAGTGCGTCTACCTATGGTTAAGGCGAGAGAGGATAGCATACTCTCGCTGAGTTCCTACCCTCGTCCCATTTTCAACACTCTAGCACCAAAGACGAGGACATCGCTGAGTTTCGACCTACAAGCAGTTTTTACCTACAACAAGCAGCTATTCTACTAACTCGTCGACGGGGCATGGAGAGACCGACACAACCACCTGCAACGCACACGCATGTTTGAATACATGCGCTGGATTGAAAACACTCGGGGACCTGACACCTGCTTCAGCGGGATACACCACGCCTGCCCTCATGCCAACTTGGCCCAGCTGCTGTAAATGAGCAACTCCTTGACGGATAGCAGGAACCCAATGAGGGTGGGATACGATCGTTGGAAGCGTCGTTGGCCCTATCACGCTCAGCTCTCAGAAAGCAACCAAGTCTCTCCGGGTGACCCAGCACCTGTCAATCGAGGAGCCCCAGCGCACAATCACCGGCATGTATGAAACATCGCACCTGTGCAACTTCTCTAGGTACATGAATCCCCTGCATATGACCGCTGAACGCCATGATACGAACATCAGCCGCTCTGCTTGTTTCGACACCGCGCGACAGACGGTGCTTCCTGGACAACGACCCTCGCGTCGATGTTAACTCCATAGCCCCAATGGCTGCTCCAGGCATCAACGCTTACTCGCGAGCAGATCGCCATCATGGAACATGAAGCTCTGGGCGAGACGACCCAGGGGAGGGAGGACCTCACGTTCTCCAAGACGATATTACCATGTACAGATTGGAAGGGGACAGTGCAAAAATAAAGACCATTGTTATCTCAGCCTATAACAGTTGTATAGACTCTGCCCGGTGAGATGAGTTACGCCAAGTCCTTTGGGCATACAGCGTCGCTAATGTCCTTGATGGCTGAGTATGTAGGTTTCCTTTTCTTCGTTTTGTACGGACGATAGAGTTGATCCGGATTAAACGCACATGCTCGATGGGCTTCTAGTGGTTAAAGATAATTGAAACGCTCACTTGTGAACATCTAATCGTTGGCAGCCGTGATTGTTATGTGCCCCCTTGCTTGCGCGGGGACTGCTATTAGGTAGGTGCTTGATAGGGATTTGAGCTAATTAGGATAAGCCTGTGTGTATACTTAATAAAGGTATGATCTAAGATTAATATAATCTTGGATAATTTACATGAGCCTTAGATAGTATTTTGGAAATGAGATGAGTATCCAACGATAGTTCCCATGGGCAAGAAGCCCGATCCAGACATCATTTGGACAGTGACTGTAGGTATACTTCAAGCCTCTCATAGCCCCCGTACCCAATGCTACCTATGTATCGTGATGTTGGGCTCGCCGTTTGCTGTTGTCTGTGTGAGAGTCGCTGTTAGGGAACATCTCCTTCAGCTGGCGTAGTTGCTGTGCGCCTAGGATATTTCGTGCGAGCAGTTGGAGAGGCTCAGGGATGTCATATTTAAGCTCTGTAGGCTCCATTATACATAGCAGCCAGGTACAAAAGGTTGCCCTCGTTTACCTTGGCCCGATCATCGAGCAGCTTGGTGATGTCTTAGATAACACGCCCTGCGACGGGCTCTGCGAGTCTGTGCAATGTCATCCTTGCAGAGACCGGTACTCTGGAGCTGCTGCGTGTCGCGGATAGTGTCGAGGTAGCTCTTGTTAGAATCGTTGTGGTAAACGAGAGCCTCTTTCAGCTCTCGGCAGTTGGCCACCAAACGTCGGCGCTGGTCCATCCTACTCTCGGACAGGGTCTCAGCTACATAATAAATCTTCTCGAGAGCATTCATTCCCAGGTTCGCGGACCTTATTTCGAGAGGTTTCCCGGGTGGAGCATGGTCCCAAGTAAACTCGCTCAGATCAGTGTTCGAGGCCACTTGGGCGCGTTCAGCTTGCACTAGAAGAGAACGGCGGACTTTGCGTTGAATGGGAGGACTTTGATGGTTGGCTCGCTAAGCCAATCCTGGCTCGCTCCTTGACTGATCGTTCGTCCTTCAAGTCGCGAGCAGACAAAGCTCGATCAAATCGCCGGTTCGTTGGAGGCCTGGTCGCGGGTGGTTGTCATTGTGACTTTCTTTGTCTCCAACTTGGGGAAGGGGGTAAAGATATCCTCGGTTTCATGTACACCAGGATAGTAAGAGTCGTCTTCCCAGACAGGTACGTTGTGGAGCATCGGCAACTGAGTCGCAGCAAGCGATTCGAACTTGTTGGGGAGTGGGTGGGCGGCGGTGGTGGCATGCCACATTCCATTGACCCGCCTGACAACAGGGTGAATGATGGTATCATCCTCAAAGATCAGGAGGGCTCTCTTCCAACCTAATGAAAGACCTTGATGGCAATGCTCAGGGCTGAAGATGCCATGGGTGTTAATCATCGTGAGGACAGCGTCGTCTGGTCGGGCGAGTGCCAACTTGCGGAAGTCCAATGTCGCGATGAGGGAGACGAGAGCTGGGGCGTAGGCAAATCGTGCTGCCACTCAGCGTCGGGAGGAAGATGGCCTTCTGACAACAGTCTGCAATCACATTGTAACCAGCGTACTGCGTCAGAAAGGCGGCTTTTAGGAGGCCGCCTTGGTCCATTACCGAAACGCACTTCCTCTAGCGCTGTTCCGTTGTATCAGAAGTCAGGCTGACACCATTGAGAACGACCGTGACGACGGCTTCTCGGGTCTCTCAAGCAGACCGGGAAGAATATAGGGTATAATGGGCTGCCATTAGGATAATTCATATATAATAGGAGGCTGAAAAGAGCATAAAAATACTATAAATGAAGGAGAGGGTTAAGAAATATTAGTATAAGTTGCTCCTAATATGTACAGGTGGGCAACGGCGACAAGATGAAAGGTGATCGAACACGACACGAAGCGGTTGGTTTACTCTCGTCCTTTATGACCCCAAGGGGCTTCGAGGCCCAGTCCGACAGTATACCGTTTGCCGTGTCAGTATATCGATACAGCGTTTTGTTAATGCCTTCTGCCACCAGTGGCCCCATCCAGTACTGTTGTGACTCCGTCCGTCCCCTTCACGGGGTCTTGCTCCAGGGCTTGGTGTCTCTTTCGGATGTGTGTTGTGAATGTGCCTGGCTCAATTTCCAGGATTTTTGCTGGTTTTTCGAGACGTGAGGTCAGACCTTCAACGTACGGGGAGCAGTGATTGAGTAGGTGTGTATAAAATTACTCAGGGGGTTCAGAGGTTCTCCGTTTCTCCCCAGGACGGCTCCTTCCAAGGCGGCGCAGTGCCAGTTCAGTGTCGACATCTATGGATCTAGGCCCACGCCCGACTTGAGTCAAAGAGAGCTTCTCCTTCCTCTCTATGAGGAAGAAGGGGAAGGGAAAGTGAAACAACGTTCCCAACACCGAGTCAAGTTCCGTCTTGAGAGGAGTTTCATTTGCGTTATCGTCACCGTCCATTTGACGAAGCGACAAGGTTGTGTCGGTCGCAGGCGAAGAGGGAGTTGGTCTATTTTATCGCGGTAGGTGTAAATCTGAGAAAGTGTTGAACTGAAAACGGACGGGGCAAACAGGGTCCCCCTGGTGCCAACAACCAGCAAACGGTTGATCAACAAACACGTAAGCATAGGTAGTGGTTCTGTTGAGTGCATGATTCCACCTCAACCATGTCCGGATCCAAACCGGTCGCTCCGTATGCCACGTCCATATCTATCTTGGGACCTTCAACGGCTCTTTGCACATCACCATTGACACTCCCTGTTGCGTCCCCCGCCATACTCTCCACGAAAACATACAGACTCCTGCCTCCATGCCTCCCGTTACATGAATGAGCGCCGGACTTGTAGATACGCTAGAAAGGCGGGCCGAAGACGACAGTATAAACGAACTCGACAGCGGCGAAGGAGAGACGTGTGAGTCAAGAAGAAGCAAGCTTGGCCTGCTTTGCATTTTTGTGATATCATACATACAATTGTCCGTTCCTCCGACCGTTCTCACACGGGAGCCAAACCCCTCGTCCTGGACCTCCATGACCTGTGATTCATTCCCATTCCCAAGAAGAAGAAAACGCAACATGCCCACAACCACAGATGTCTCAGCAGCACTTATAGGCCAGTATCGACCTTGGCGTCTCCGTATAGATTGACGACCATCCTGTTGTCGCGGAACCACTGGAACATCTTCGCCATCATGCCAGTGTTGACCTTGATGTAGGCTCCATCGTGGGGTTGGGCGTGACCATCCCACTGAAGATGGTTGAGAGACATCCCGTAGACCGCACACCTGACGACGGAGATACGTGTGGCCCATCGCGCAGCCAGGAAGCGCTTAGATCGGTCATTCTGCACGCGTATAGGTATACAATGCCTCACATCAAGTGTCTTAGCATGTCGGGAGTCAAGTAGAAAGTCAACCGGCAACGTTGGCTATCGCAGAAACTTGAGGCCTAACGGAAGATTTCATGTCGGAAAGACGCGTCACTAAGTTATCACGTGGGCAATGCCACAATGCAGGTGCGCGGTGGGTATAGAAAGCAAACCAAGAGTTGATAGAGCGACTATCTCTACCCATAAACGTTCCAGGCCCCGTGTCGTTCCCGCCAGTGCTGTTGTTATTCCTTCCCTTGTAAACCGGCCTGTATCCCTTGTACCGTGGCGAGCGCGGTTATACGCCCACGAGACTGCGCATTACGAAGGAAAGAAAAAAGAAAGGCGACCTCAGATAACCGCCCAATCCATGTAAACTGTCCGTATCCCTTGTGCCGTGGCGAGCGTGGTTGTTTGCCCGCAAGACGGTCTATTGCAAAGGGAAGAAAAAAAGTGAAAGAAAAGCAAAAGTCGATGGAAGCGTGTGAAACTGCAACCGGTGTATCGTCCCGTCCCATGGACTTAGCTCTGGCGTGAAGAACTAGGCTTGGGTCTGGGGCATGGGGAATATCAAGAAGAAAAATAGGGGGGAGGGAAAAGCTGATGTTAATCCAATGTGCAACACCGGATTCTACCCCGTTAGACATACTGCTGCTCCAGTTCCGCCAGTTGGAGATTCTGCTCGCCGCTGCATTGCTGCATCGTGATGGTGCGGAGGGCGTCTGGAATTCCGATGTTATGGTCCAGAAAGCATTGCCAGAGCTGCTTGACAGGCTCAAACCCGAACCTCGAGCGTCCCTGTTTCAATGCATTGATGGCTCGCTCGATGTTCTGGTTGCAATCGTCGAGTCTTTGGCGGTCCGCCTCGATGGCACGGGTGGCTCGGTCGAGTACGCCAGCGATCTCGACGAGGAAAGGGCGGTCTTCCTCAGCGGCACGAGCTATATACAAAAAGATATACTGGTTATCTTCAGCGGCGTGGGTCCCCTCGCGAAAGACACAAGCAGAGTCGACAATGGCACTGGTGGCTTGGTCAAGGATACGGTACACCTCCTCTGCAGCCTGACCCTTGCAAGAGAGGACATAGTCGAGCTGCCTGCCAATTGTGCTGATATCGCGTCGAGTACGAGCCAGGGTTTGGCGAAGTTGCTCGGACTCAATCTTCTTCTCCACTGACTTAATGGTAGCCAACTTGGGGGCGAGCATTTGTCCAGCATGGGATGGCTCAACGCGCTCCTGTTCGACCGTTTCCTCCCAATACCATTCCTCCTTGTCCTCGTAGAGATATTCGCAGACTATCGGGCTCAGGTCGGGTGCATTGTCGTCACACCACAAAAGCACACGATTCTTCAAGTCGAATGGAAGGACACGGACAACTGGCTTGCAGAGCCAATCCCGCATGGGGCCTGTCAAGCCTTCCTGGCGGAAGTTTGGGGTTCGGACTTGGTTGACCAACTCGCCAGCGCGCTCGAGTGCTTGGGCCCGGGTGATGGCCCGAGTAACTGCTCCCTTGGGGAGCGAATCGCTGGCTCCAGTCGACATGGTTCGAAACTTGGTGAACTTGTTAGAGCTGGACTTGGGTGTGGTGAGAGTCAAAACTTACAAGGTGCCGATAACGGTGGGCGTTTGTTGTGGGAGTTGCAGCAACACCAAGTTGAGTGTCCTCACCTGGAGTTGACAGGGGCGTCTAGCAATCGGTTCTAGGGAAAGAGTTAACGAGATGCAAAGCGGCTAGAAGAAAGAGGGTACTCACGAAATAGAGCGGCCAGGCCAAAGATGAAAAGGCGAGAGAAGGTTGGGAGAAGTGTTGGAAGAAGAGGAAAGGATCGGGGAAGGAGAAGCTAGCGGCGAGGTTTTAATGCTCAAGAGGAAGATGGGAGCAGGCAGGTGGAGCTAGAAGACATTTATGGCCATATGCTTGCTTTAGGAGTTAGTGGTTTTGAGGACGTCTGGTTTATGGCGATATCACCTTGGGAATAAGAAACTCCAAATCTTTAACACGCCTCCCAGGCGCGTCATCTATTGTGGATATCCATAGCTTTAGGCTGCGGGGCCCAAACGGGGAAATTGGAAACAAACGGGCCCTCGGTGTGTGATCAGGGCGAGGGGCAGTGAAACTGAGTCTTGCATCAGTGGGAGTTGGTAGAGATGGTTCAAGGGACAAACAGCAGCCTAGAGTTGAGCATGTTCCTCACACCCATGGGCGCTCGCAGGAATGGGGGGTTGGACCATGTTACAACAGATAGATGCCAATAGCATGATCGACTTTCATTCAATCTCTGTATTAATGTCAAGCGAAGTTTCTGTAGCGGATGGCTCGTTGGCACAAAGCAAATCGGAAATCCTGATCCTACCTAGAGGTATGGCTTCACCTGCTCTTCAGACCATGCCCAGAACTTCTCTGCCATTCCCGTTCCGCCTTCTGACTCTGGCAAGGCCCCGGCCTGTAGGTCTGGGCGGATGGGCATGAATCGACCCCACGGGACAACTGGACATCATCAGTAATGTTGACCTCGACAGGGGTCAGATGACTTACCCCAGATTCCCGACTTCTCGATTGTGATATCTGATGAGAATGCAGCAAAGAGCTCTGTGTAAGCTCCGTGGATGGGGGGATAGCAAGTGAAGACTCGAGGATAATACAGCCACCACGCTGATGTCCGATCGAGCTCGCTATGTAAGTTGCCAGGGTTGAGTGCCTAGTACGTTAGCAACTGGACCCGGCTGGGAGCCAGCAGGAGACCTACCACGCTCACGATACCATCTTCCTTGTACCTCTTTGCAAACTCGGCATTGTGATAGTAGTTACCAGCCTTACTAACACCGTACTTGTGCATGATTATGCGCGGCTTGTTGTAATCAAGGTTGTCAGGGTCAAAGCCGTTTGTGGGCGAAAAGGCATCAGCGGCAGAGCTGGACACCCAGATCACGCGGACAGAGTCTTTTGGCGCCGTCTTTGCCGTTGTCTGAAGCAAAGGTGTGAGGTGCTTGGTGAAGAGGAAGGGGCCGACGCAGTTTGTCCCGAGCTGAAGCTCATATCCCTGCTTCGTCTTTGAGCCCTCGGGGGGCGTCATGACGCCCGCATTGTTGAACAAAAGATCGAGCCTGCTCTCAGCTCCGAGGAACTCCTTTGCCGAGGCGCCAATGGTGGTCAGGTCGGCAAGGTCAAGCTTAAGCAGTTTAAGCACGCCACTGCTCGACGGATGCTGTCGCTCGATTGTCTCGATGGCGGCCCGACCTTTTTCCTCGCTGCGACTGGCCACCCAGACTGTGGCGTTCTTGCTGTAGAGCACTTGTGCAACCTCACGGCCGACGCCCGTGTTGGCGCCCGTCACGAGGGCGACACGGCCGGTCAGGTCGGGCACCGAAGACTCGGTGAAGTGTGGTCTTGGTGGGAACGCCTGGCTGAGGGCGTTGATTGGGTTCATTATCGGTAGAGGCGCCATTTTTGAAACGTCGATCGATGGGACTTGATGATATTCCTGAGACTGTCTGGACGGTTTCCGGCTCAGCTCGTGTCTGCGGCACGGAGATCACGGGACAACCCTCGGCCGCGCGGGCGGGGAAATGGTCCGAGAGGCCGGAGGGGACACTCTTGAGACAGAAACTACATTATTTCCCGTGTGGTTGGCGTGCCAGGGCAAGTGTAGCGTTGAAATCAATACTATCTTGATATGTATAGAGAGCAATTCACCCACAGAATAGCCACCAGTCGATCAGTGAATGACTTGGAGGTTTTTTAGGTGCTTACGGTACGTATTGGTCCTCCTTGGCGCGTGCCCTTGCGACGTGATTCGCCTGCAGGCTGCAAGTTGACTTTTGTGCGATTATAGGAAAAAAGGCAAATGTTGATTGTCTTGCAAACAAAGCTTAGCAAATAACACATCACGTGGATGGTATCAAAGATCCATCTGGCAGGACTGAAAGAGGGAACAAAGCCTTTATTGTCGCCCGTCTTTGATCTGGATGAAGCTCCCCTCTGTCGATTGGCGCCCTCTTCCCGAAATGCGCTTTTCCCCATTCGGCCATCAACCCCAAGTCTCCTCCAACGTCACTGGCCATGTTCGCCCCGCTCAGCCACACTTCGGGTGAGCCTCATCGGACTGGGGATCGGTGGCTTGCCTTTTCGGGTGTGTGGTGGACGTCCAACTTACTCCAGCCATCACATCTCCGGACAAGAGCGTCACCCTCAGCCTTTTCCCAAGCCCGACTCTTCTATCCCTCTCGTTAATTTCCTCTCGCGCCTCCAAATCCACCGGCCGCTTTCCATCCTCACCGTTCCTTCCTCTCGAGCCGCGGTTCGTCCGGTAGAATCGACCGACCGCGGACCCTTCGCGACCAACCATCCTGCTGCACCACCTCTGAACCGCGTTGACTCTGCCAACCCTCACGAGAAGCAACTTGCGCAGCCGCTCTAGGACATGCTTTGATATCGGCGACCACGGCGCATTCTTCCCCCTCTGCCGCGATCGCGTTTGACCCCATCCCTTGTCTTCTACAAACCGGCTGCTTCCCGTCGATCGGCCCTCCTGTTTGTTTGCGCCATTCCCCGCCGTTCGAGGTAGCCCCCTCTCTCTTCTTGACAAGTTCATCCGAGCCGCCTCCGCTCCCGGGTCAACCTCCTTTCCTTGTGCAACCCGAAGCAATTACAGCCGCCGCCTCCCGCGAATCTCATTAGCCAGTCATCATGAGTGTCCCTTGTAAGTTGCCCGACGGCCCCTCGGCACAGACCCTCCCCCTTCGCAGCAAATGCTAAGTGCACAACTCGTCAACAGTGACTCCCGACGAGCTCGAGCGCTATACGTCCATCATTGATGAAATCCTGGAGTCGGCCGACCTCGAGACGATCTCGCGAAAGAAGATTCGACAGGGTTTACAGGCTGCCCTCGGCGGGCAGGATCTCAGCGACCAGAAGGTATGCAGCCTCTCGCCCTACGTTGCTGCTTGCCGTCATCTAGCTCCTGCATCCACCCTTTCATCCCTTCTCGCTGACATGGCATGATAGGATGCCATCAAGCGCCTTATCGAGGCTCGCTTTGACGCCGTCTCTGGAGCCGACAACGGGATTGTCCCCCCGTCTTCCGTCGAACCGTACGCGACCAACGGCACATCGGATGCTGGCGAGACTGAACAGTCAGCGACCCCCGAGCCCTCACGAAAGAAGGCCAAGCGATCATCCTCGGCCGAAGACGCAGACGCTCGCCTGGCCGCCCAGCTGCAGGCGCAGGAGAACAGCCTAGCCAGAGGACGCAAGACCCGGGGAGGCGAAAAGGCAAAGCCGACCAAGAAGAAGGCTGCACCCCGCAAGAAGAGCGCCAGGAAGGTCAAGGCCGAAGACGACAGCGACTTGGACACGGGGGATGCCGAGGTGGGCAAGAAGAGGAAGGCTGGCGGGGGCTTCCAGAAGCCGTTTAACCTGAGCACCACTCTTTCGGAGCTCGTGGGTGAAACCCAGGTATGTGCAGCGTCATTCTACGTTCAGGTGAAGACATGCAGTGGACTAACAAATCGAAGCTGTCCCGACCCCAAGTTGTCAAAAAGCTTTGGGAGCACATCAAAGCAAACGATCTTCAAGATCCCAAGGACAAGCGTCAAATTCTTTGCGACGAAAAGATGCAGGCAGTCTTCAAGCAAGCCAAGGTGGACATGTTCCGGATGAACAAGGATATCGGAAACCACCTATACCCGGTTGGGGAAGAGTGAGCTACCTTACTATAGGATGGCGATACGGGGGAACTCGATGAGGATTTCAGATGACAGCGTTTTGGGCGCGCGGCGGCGTAACCGGCATTGATGGATTACACATTTCATTTATTCCCCTCGGCGGCAATGACAGCATACGGATAGGGGAGCATACCGGATGATTTTAGTTGAGTGAGTCAGGTGCTCTGGCTCTGGGTTTGCGGCCGTCGAGCAAGTGCTCCGAAGACATCCACGGCCCTGTTTCGAGAAGGATATGTAAAGGATGGGGTTGGTTACTATAGTTGTACTATAGGTGGTTGCTGAGGAGTGAAGGGCAGCTCGTCTTGGTGGGCTCTTTGGCGTCCACACGGGACTTTGCATTAGGTTGGTAGGGTGTGTCTTGGGAATAGGAATTCCATATATCGCAGCGTATGCTGATGACTCAAAAAACAGGCTGGTTGCCCTCTGGGTGCCAGAGACGATAAGACCAAGTTGTTATACACGTACCTGGGCATGGACATGCGATGAAAGCCTTGAGGAAGGAGTGCAAGCCGCCTCTGACCATGAGAATGGAGGGCGATATCAGCTTACCTGCATACGTATCTACACAAAGAGTCATGCTTCAGGCGGAGGTATGCATACGAATCATCAAGACAGGTGGGAAACTGCGCGCAAGGCAGACCGCGTTTCCCAAGGCGATGGGACTCTCCTTTTCGCTCCCCTATGCCCTCGTCTTTGCGATAGCTGCATCCACCCGCATCATAATGACTCAGGGATACATAGTAAAGGCCCAGGCCAATCGCGCCAACCCGAGGTTTGTCTGGCCGGTGACTCTTTCAATGGCACGACGGCCCCAGGAGCCAATTAGGCGCCTCAGTTTACCAGCGCCCGTTGGATTACTCAGCCGGGGACAGCGGGTAGCGGTGGCTGCACGAGCCACATGGAACGCCCCCACGACCAAACGAGCGAGGCAGGGCAGGCAGGGCAGGGCATCCGGTACGTACCTCCCCTGGTGGTGGTTCCTGCCCGCCCGTCTGGCAGTCGGGGATGTGCCCCGCCATTGCGAACGGGAGAAGAGGGAAGGAAGGCCCCAAATAAAATCTAGTCGACATCATCGCCCAGCACACCTACCTGCCTTGACCATTCTCCTCGACAGCGATAACTTTACCTTCCCGACGACTCTCTTAATCCTAGAGATACTACTCGCAACATACTCAACACTCTTCGCGTCTCAAGCCCTCTGCACAAGCCAAACAACCTCCGTATCTGAGTGGCAGCGCCTCCACGAGCGACATAAGCCCGAGTTTCGCCCATCCACCTCCCGCCTCAACCACGACGATAGACCAACCCACCCCCAAGCACCGAGACCCTATCGTCATGGCTCCACCAGCCGGAGACTCTGGAGCAACTGCCTCTGACTCCCAGCCTCAGAACCAAGGTGACGCTTCCCGCAACCGAGGACGAGGACGTGGCAAAGGCAACCAAGGCAAGCGAGGAGGCCAACGACGTGGACGAGGCGGAAACAACGCCAACGTGCCCTCAGTGCCCGCGAACCCAGCGGCTCAAGATGTCGCTGCCGCAGCATCCAGGGCCCATGCTATGAGCGCGGGCAAGGCCCCTGATGCTGCCGAGGACGACGATGAAGGTGAAGTCTGCTTCATCTGCGCCAACCCTGTTGCCCACCACTCGATTGCGCCCTGTAACCACACGACATGCCACATTTGCGGTCTGCGCATGAGGGCCCTTTATAAGACAAAGGACTGCGCGCACTGCCGTGTACGTGTCCCTCCCTGGCCTCCCAGCGGGCGTTGAATCACTAACAACCCACCAGACACCGGCTCCCTTCGTCATCTTCACCGACGACGCCGAGAAGCGCTTCGAGGACTATTCGGAAAAGGACATCACCACAACCGACAGCAATATCGGTATAAAGTACACCAACGAGGATATCGTCGGCGACACAGTCCTGCTCCTACGCTACAACTGCCCTGACCCATCCTGCGACTTTGCTGGCCTGGGCTGGCCCGATCTCCACCGTCATGTCAAGTCCGCCCACCGCAAGCGCATGTGCGATCTCTGCACTCGTAACAAGAGGGTATTCACGCACGAGCACGAACTGTTTGGGGACCGTGAGCTGGAGAAGCACATGCGCCACGGCGACGACAAGCCCGGCGCTGCGGACCAGACCGGTTTCAAGGGCCATCCTCTCTGTGGCTTTTGCGGAGAGCGATTCTACGATGACGATAAGCTGTATGAGCACTGTAGGATGAAGCACGAGCGGTGCTTCATCTGTGACAGGCGCGACTCGCGACATCCACACTATTACCTCGACTACAACTCGCTGGAGGAACACTTCAAGAAGGATCACTTCCTATGCAAAGATCGGGAGTGTTTAGAAAAGAAGTTTGTCGTTTTTGAATCGGAAATGGACATGCAGGCTCATCAGCTGAGCGAGCATGGAGGCAAGACAGTGGGGAGGGACGCACGGGTTGTCAACATGTCAGGATTCGATCTCCGGACGCCATACCAACAAGAGCGAGGAGGTCCAAGTGGACGGGATGGAGAGGGACGGCGTGGTGGTAGAGATGGGAGAAGAGGCAATAGGGGCCGTGACCCTAACGCGGAAACGGTCCCCGTGAGCTCTGCCCAACCTTTACGACGCGACGAGATTGCTTTCCAGCGCCAGATAGCCATTCATTCGGCCCAGTCTGTATCCAACCGGACCTTTGGTGGCTCGCTGTCTGCCTCATCGCCCACACCAGCTGCCGCCTCATCACAGCCTCGTGGCGGTAGCGCATCGACCACACCCCGAGGGAGTCAGACGAATCTTGCCAACCCAATCGAGTCGGCCACCGTCACCGACACGGCGAACCTCTCACCCGAAGAGCGCGCCCGGCTCGTTCGTCACGGCGCCGTGGTGGAGCGGGCATCCAACCTCCTGGGCAACGACAACCAGCGCATGGCCACGTTCCGTAGCCACATCTCGTCCTACCGTCAGGACAGCCTCACGGCGCCGCAGCTCATCGATGCCTTCTTCACCCTCTTTGCCGACGCCTCGTCCAACGCTCTCGGAACTCTGGTGCGAGAAGTGGCGGATCTGTACGAGGACAAGGTCAAGGCCGATGCCCTCCGCAAGGCCTGGCAGGACTGGCGTGCCATCAACGAGGACTACCCAAGCTTGCCCGGCCTGAGCGGCATGCACGGAGCGACGTCGAGCTCCAGCGGCTGGGCCAACGCTGCCACTGCGAACCCGGCCTTGCCCAACGCGGCGCCCTCTCAGAAACACTCGAACCGGGTGCTCAAGCTCAAGAACAGCACCAGGCTCGGAGGCCCTGCGCCCGTCTCCGTCTCGGGGGGTCCATCTACATGGGCAGCTCGTCCTGCTGCGAAGCCTCCGACTTCTTCCTCGTCGGCATTCCCGTCCCTCCCGTCGGCTGCCGGCTCATCCTCTTCGTCTGCCTCCCGCGCCAACTGGACGGCGTCTTCTGCTCCTGCTCCTTCGTCCTCTCAGTCTACAACCCTCAACCGACCCCGTCCCGCGCCTCGCCCCACAGGCGAGGACGCCTTCCCTGCTCTGCCCGCCGCTCCAAAGCCCACGACCACAATCTTTGGCTACGGTAACGGCCGCGCCGTCCGCCGTGACTACGGACACCGTGAGACGGGCTTCCAGTGGGGCAGCGGGCCAAGCACGCCAGCCGCCGAGGAGCCAGCCGCAGGAGCCGAGGAGACTGGAGGTAAGGGGAAGAAGGGCGGCAAGAAGGGCAAGAAGCAGGTTTTGGTGCAGTGGGGTTGAGGAGATGAACAAATCATGTTGTGATGATGCTGCTGTTGGAGTCGTGTGAAGGATACCAGGTCATGTAGCGATGAGGAGAATTAGCGATCAAGATATCCCAGTGTCAGCCAGGGTGCGTGTTGATCTAGGTACCCAAGTATGTGTTACGTAGTTTGTCGTTGAATAGGATGGATGGCCAAAAGCAGTATCACAGGTGACCCAGGCCACCGGGGTCATAGGGGTCAGAAAGCACGAAACCATTGCTCATTAAACAAATGAGAAGCAAGACTTTTTCGCTGAGTTGCCTAAAAGCTGCTACAAATAGGTACCAAGTTGAAATAGTCCAACAGGATGATCCAAGTACAAGATCCAAGACGCAGTCAATCAACACTCATCCAACAGAACAAAAAGAGGCATTCCCACGTTATCCATATCCCATCAAACCACACACAAACCCACGATTCAACACCCATTCTTCGCTTCATAGAGCTGCCGGCTCATAGTATTCGTGGAATCGGTCCGAGTCATCCCACCGCACGTTGTACACTACGTTCCAGCAGACAAGCAGCAGCATGGGGAATCGCGTTGTCCAGAATGACAGGTATCCGTCGGGGAGCGGTCCCACGCTGCGCTTGAGAGAGTCGGGCATGTCTTCATAGTGGTTCCTCTTGTTTCGGAGCGCGCGGAGCAAGTCCAGGAGCCGCGATCCTGTGTACTTGCGCTGCTTGCCCAGCGAGTCGACAAACTCTCGAGGCAGAAGCCGCAGGAAGTCATTCTTAGTCACGCCCGGCGCATGGCGTTCAAGCTCCATGAGGGCTGGCGATGGCGGGTCTCTCGGTTCCTTCTCGAAATGATCTGACACATCGCACAGGAACGCCAGTCTCTTCTTAGACGACCAGAAGAAAGGGTGTGCCATGATATCCTTGGCGGTTGGGCGCGTCTTCGGGTCGGCTTGAAGCATCGACTCGATGAGATCCTTGGCCTCGTAGGCAAAAGGGCCCAGGGCGTCAAGGGGGCTGAGATTGTAGTTGCCCTTGCGAATGTTGACCTCCCGCATGTATCGGTCGCCACAATCAAAGGGATGCGAACCGTTGGTCAAGACGTAGAAAAAGACCAAGCCCAGCGAGAAGATATCAATGGCCCGCGTGGCCCGTCGGTTGTTGGGCATCATACCGTCTCCCACCAGAACCGAACCAGAACCGCTCTGCGTGCTCATGTCATTCATCGTGTTGCCTCGGGCGTCGTCATCGAGCAGTAGTTCAGGGGCCCGCCAACCAGACGTTCCGGCTGCCCGGCCAGTGGTCGCACCGAAGGATGACTGACCTCCTTCAAGCTTCTTGCAAAGCCCAAAGTCAGACACCAGCATCCTCGGCTTACCATCCTTGGCCATGTTGACCAGGATGTTTTGTGGCTTGAGATCCCGGTGGACGATTCGGAGTTCGTGCAGGTAGCTGATACCATTGGTGATCTGGTAGAGGATGTTGGGGAGATCACGACCTCCAGCAATGGCAAGGTCTCGGAAATAGTTGGGCTTCTCTACAACATCGGCCAGCGAGGCGGCACAACGTTCAAGTGCAATGTAGAGGAATCCGTCTCGTGACTGTTGTGCATAGTACCGGATGACTGCGCTTGTTAGCGATGGCCTCGAGAGACGGTATACATGGCCTACCATTCGGATGGTCGTCGCTCTCCCTGAGAAGCTTAGTCTCTTGAGAGGCAATGTCAAAGAATTGAATCAACATGCGCTTGACAGCCACCTCTCGGCCGTCATACTTGCCAGCAAAGACCAGGGTCCCATTACTACCCGTGCCAAGCTGCTCATCCATATCGACCTCAATGCTGCCCAAGCGAATGATGGAGCCTGTGACGGATTGCATGTCATTCGCAACAGTCATGACATCAGGCTCGAGGCTGGGCGGTCACCCAGCTTCTTGGCATTCTTGACAGCATCCTCCACAGTCCCCGGTCCGGGGTCATCATCACGGGACTGTGATGCCTCAGCAGCACGACCCCCTTTGCGATGTTTGACGCCTCCGCGCCGTCCCCGATGGGCCTTCTTCTTCTTCTCAGGGGCTGGTCGATTCTGGCTTCCGTCGGGATGTCCGTTCTGAGCTTTGTTGACAGCTGCGGTCTGAGCTTCGGCGAGGGGACTGTCTGCCTCGCTTGGTCCTTCGATTGGAGACTCGGCTTTCAGTTCAACCTGCTTGTGTTTGTGGGGCCTGGGTGTCGCCTCTCCATCTGTCAAGTCCAAGTCGGCGACTGGTGTTGATGGAAGATCCTTTTCAGGGGCCGAAACCGTTTGTTGCTCGGTGTTTGGGGTAGGGGACAGTTTCGCCTTCTCTTTCGCCTGCGTCTTGCCCTCTTCCTCCTCCAACTTCTTCGGTGGCTCTAGCACCCTCTCTTTCACGGCTGGCACCCTCCGATTGATGACACCCTCAGATTCACTCTCACTGCCCTGGGTCTCGTCGCCATCCTCTGGGATATCGTCCTTTCCAAAGTGTAAATTGTGGAAACCCTGAAGCCTGATCTGGCGGTAAACCCGCCGAAGGCTGCTCTGCTTGTAGAACAAGGTGAACAAGAAGATGGGAATCAAGATGGGGTTGCTGACGAATTCGATGACGCTGTTAGCGGCACTCTCAGGGATAGCCTTGAACTTTTTCATGATGCTAGGTTCGTCCGGAATAATGGCTGTCTCAGGGGCCCTGGAATCGTTGTCCATCTCCTCGTACACATCATGTGCTTCAATTGACCCAGCGGGTAGGCTACGTGTGTGCTGAATGCCCCCTTTCTTGTTGTCAAGGAAGTGCGTGCCTACCAAAGCCTTGGACAGCCGGCTTTGGTTGATCGTATCCCAGGCAGGAGCAATGTCCCGCCAATCAGGACTGGAAATTTGAGCGACGGGAGCATTGACGATGAGAGGATACGATCGACCAGACATGGCGTACCAACTTCCCGACCGGGTCTGGTTCAGGAAGATGCTGTTGCTGCGAATGCGGGCACTGATTTCATCTTGCGGCGGCATAGGTGGTTGAGGAAGAACAACCAGGTCTGGGTTGCTCTCAATGGTAGCATCCCAAGGCCGACAGACATCGAAAACGCGAGCAACGGGTGCGGAAAAGTGTTCACTGAACACGGGCTCGGGCTTTCCGGAACGCGCATAGTTGAAGGCGTAGACCTTGCCATCGTGCTGGCTGGTGATGTACTTGCTGTCGAGGGAGGACTGATGCTGCTGATAGAGGTCGTTGTCATAATTGTTTGGACTCCACTCGGAATATTTCAATGTGGCGATGGGACGGCCATCTCGCCGCTGAATGCCGACGGTGTATTCAGTCCTACCCAGTGTTATGGTGCCTGTGGAGCTGCACTCTTCATCATCGGCGCCGTACAGGGTGTTGGGTCGCAGGCAGCTCTCAGCCTCGTTGACGTGAGAGCCCGTAGAGCCAAACCACTTGAGGACCCTTCCACTGGCTGCGTCGAGGGTAATCATGGTTGTTTTCTTGTCGCCAGTGTAGACCACAGGCGGGCTCTCGTCGGCATATGGAGCCAGCTCTTCGACGAGCTTCTTCATGGTGAAGCCCGTCCGGACAAGGCCGCGTTTGGAGTCGGGAATCCACATGTAAATCCCGCCGTCACGGTTAGGCTCGACGGCCCAGACGTAATGATCAACGGGCTGGAAGTGTTCGTCAAGGATGGACTGGTCCGCGCGGTGGTGTGTTGTTTCAACCATGGGCTGGTCAACTTCGAGGTGCCAGCGTTCTTTTCCGGTTCGTCTGTCGCTGGCATACAAATCTCCATCGACGGTCGCCAGAAGAACAAAGTCCTCCGCTTCCCAGTCCTTCAGACTCCGCGCAGACTGCGGCGACGCCAGCCCAGAAGCAGGAACGCTTCGGGGCCGAAGGTGTCGTGAAGGGTGTGGTGCTCGTACGGCCTCAGCCGGAGCCAAAGTTGCGAGGGCGCTCGCATCGTCAGGGATAATAATGTTTTGGTATTCATTCTTTCGGTTCTTGCGCTTCGGGGGTTCTGCTGAGGCGGAGGCTGCTTCAGAGTTGATGCTCGCTTGATGTTTTCGGCCGTCTCGTACGCGGCCTCGGCGGCATCGATGGGCGTGGCAGCCCACTGATGAACGGCGGCATCGTCGGCTAGTTGTTGGCTGCTGCCACCAGGGCGCTGCAGCGGTTGTAAGGCTGGGTCGGCGGCTGGTCGGTGCTGCTGCTGGGCATCGACAAACTGGATGAGGAGGAGGATGGCGGCAAAGGCGATGAGTAGTTTCGGCTGCTGGGAGGGCCGACGTCCCTCGCCGGGAGGTCGTCGCAGCATTTTCATCGGGGTTGACGGTGTCGGAGTTCACATGGAACCCACAGTCGCGTCTGGCAGGTCTAGGGCGGCGGCCGTCGTGAGGCGGCAATGGCCATGCCAGGTGCGATGCAACAAGGCGATGGGATGGGATCTCGAGATTGCTTGGTTGCGGTCTGGATGCAGGATGAAGTCACACCACAAGCTTTCGGGGCCAAGAGAGAAAACCGCTGCGGAGTCGGGGAATCGGAATCGGCGGCAAAGGAGGGGCGGTGAACCAAAGTCGACTCGGAGGCTCGCTCGTCTTGAAGGTTAAGGATAAATGTCGCTGTCGACGTCGATGAGGAAGAGAAGCGTGGTTAAAGGAGAAGAAATGAAAATGGCGTTATTGAAAGAATCGGTGATGGTGGAGGAACTGGATGGGAGGTTGGGCAGGGAGGTTCGCAACGCTCCTTCCTTGCCCTGCTGCAATTGATTTGCTGACACCACTTGCTCCGGGGGGGACAGGCACGTTTGGTGAGCGTGGAGCGGGCAGGGGCGATTCATGAGTGGAAGGGGATCATTGTGGCTTGGGCGAGGTATGTGGACTGTGCGATCGCGGATGAATTACTGTGGAAGTCTGGAATCCATCGAGGGGCACGGGGGGTTATGTTGAGACATGTGCATTCAAAGGGAGCGTTATGTATGATGGTTTGACTGGCCCTGCTCTCTTGTCTGAAATGTGCGGTTGGGCTCTCGAGACATGGACGCGTAGGGGGCATTTCCCTTGCATTTAGATGACGGAACGGCTGAAGCGAAAAGGTTGGTGTTTCAGCACGCAATCGGGCCCCAATGGGGAGTACCTGTGTCCTGCGCACAACAGAGGTCAAAGGTCAAGCCAGAGGTCAAGCCCTACTAGGTATCTGTGGAGGGTTACCAAGTGCAAAATGTCGAGCTCAAAAATAATGGCAGTTACTCCATACCGTAGTTTTGTTTGATAAGTAGTTGGAATTGCTTGATAATGCTGACTTGAATGATCCGCACTGTATGCGGACTGTATGCGGACTGCGCTCTCGTCCCCTCAGGATCTGCTCACCCGCAGTGCGCACATCCACAGCTGGGATGACAAAAACAAGCGGCGTAAATTGGCTTGGCACAATCCACCTTTATGGCCCCTCAGTTTGTGAAAACCAAGTTCCGTCTCCTTGTTTACATAGGCCTCGACGCATTTTAGATGGTTTGTGTTTATTGCAAATATACTATGCATCACTTCCCGAAACTCCAATATTATCGAGGATCCCTATACTCTGTATCAGGTTCAGGAAGTGCTCTTTTTGATTCGAGGTCGTGTTTTTGTTTTTGTGACCTCGCTTACGACCGCACGTACCCCAGATCTTGTTGGTCCGTGCGACCAAGTCCCTGAGAGGGCGGCCGAGCCCGGCGCTAAACATCCGTCAGGCCCGTGTAGGGTAACCGATGAGATCACAACGGGGTGACATTGAGTTGGATTCAGCATCAAGAGCAATCTCTTTGTCGCGTAAAGAGTTTCGTTTTATGTCTGGGTTGTTTCAAGTATCTGATCGAGGTGGGCACGCGCACAAAGTCTTTCGATTCCGGGGCAATGTGATGTATTTTAATTTACGAGATATGCAATTCCTCGTGTGAATGTAGGGCACGAGTCTCCTGAGGGAGTGATCTGTGTCAACCCTGCGCCCAAGCCACGTACGATGCAATGTCCGAGGACGCGTAGAGCACCTAGGATCTGAGTACGACCGACACGGTGACGCCAATCTCGGGTGGAGATGGCCAGGCGCAGAGAGGTTCTATGACCTCAGTTCGAGGGGGCAGGAATGTGGGCTGGTATGACAACGATGTGCCCGCCGCTGTAGTTCACCTTGATTCTCTTCAAGGCAGTGTCAAATGCCTGCCCCAGCTGGTCAGTCTCCTCCATTATCTTGTCTCGACAGCTGGGGGCGTAATCTGCCAGTCCTCCGACAAAGGTGGTCAAGGCTGGTTTAAGCCGCGTGAAGCAGTCTTCAAAGTATCCATCAAAGCCGCCCGTCTCGATGCTCCTTGGCTCCCTGACCAATCTGTAGACGAGAATGATCTGGTTGAACGCAAACTGCCCGCAACATGAGTTCAAAAGTTGTCGTGCCGAATGTGAGATACGTACTCTGGGAAAGGCCGAGCAAATCTCCTCTTGGCCTTCTTCACTCAAGGACTGCTTGGGTTCGGATTGGAGTTTATCGTTCACCTCCTCGACCCCTTCGATCATGGCTCGGCAACTGAGATACGTGTCCTGCGTATGGCATTAGTTTAGACGTCAATCTCAACACAGGATGGAGGGCACATGCTCCAAGGATCCGATTCTTTCTATTGTAATCAGATCCGATTTCCTTGGCGTGCGAGTAGGTATCAGCGGTGAGCTTGCCGACCTCCCGCATCGAGTTTAATATGTCTTGGGGAGTAGCGGCACCACTCGACACGGCAAGGACTCGAGTTGCCGCGATGGCGGAGGTCAATGCAACTATGATGGAGCGCATGATGGTTTCTGAGAGTTCTGAAGCTCAAAGGTGGATATGGACCAATCGTGATAGGGGCCTTCTTGATTGACGTGTGGCGGCGACCGCCTTTTATGGACTTCAAAGCCTCCCTGAGCCGCCCTGGGATGCATCGGTCCGATCATGGAGGGGATGTCTTGCGGTCTCATTGTCGAAAATGGCCGAGACGGAGGCGGGTTGAATGTGTCTGAGCCGGTGTGTCTCTAGATAAGTGTGCTTAACTTGTTGGCTCTGTTGATCCAGGCTCTCAGAGTAGAACGAAATCATTGCTCCAAGAGGCCTCCAAGAAGAAAGGCGATGAATGCCATAGAGGTTTCGAGAGCGGGACAAGGTGGTATGCATACCTACCTACCTAGGTAGCACATGCCCGGGTGAAGGGAATTCCGGGATACTGTCACATAGGTAAGGCTTATATATCATATTAGGTCAATATTGTTGCTTTATGATCAAGAGTTAGCAAAATGTCTTCTCATAATAATTCTCAACTGCAATAGAAGCTGGTATCTTCAACCAGCTGATTTGAGACAGTGCGGACATTCTGCCCTGAACCCCTGTCCCCCGGGTAGGTATCCTGTCGTGATGCAATGGATGTATGATAACTACCTATGTACAGCATCTATAGTATGGTATATGTACACCAGAAGAATGTTATTGCATAATTGAACCGCTACTTGCGGCAGAGACGGCCAGTCTGGAGAGTCAACCAGCCGCTGAGTGTCTCGAGGAGATCACCATATAGCAGGCCATCCAGCAGACCGGGAACGTTGACAATCCCCCAGTCCTCGCTTCCAACAGCAGTGGGAGCGTAAAAGACACCCCAGGGGTCCAGATTCTTCTTGAGTGCGTACAGCCTCTTGTAGTTGTCGCTGCCGTAAAAGGCCTGGCCAAAGTTGGGCTCCATCACGTCGCCCTCGTTGCCGTAGCCGCCGCCGCCAGGCGTCACCTCGCGGAGGCGCTCCATCCAGTCGTTGGTTATCTTCTTATTGGTGGCCAGAATGTCAGCCGGGCTGTGCTGGGGGACCAGCCTGCGCCGATGATGGCGAACATGGACGCGTCCGCCACGCCGGGTTGAGGGCGCTTGCGGCGACATCCTTTGGAGCTGCGCCGTTGATGTTGTACTGGATGAGCACGGAACCCTCCTCGACAATGGCCTGGACCGTGTTCATGGTCTTGTTGAGAAGCTCGGCATCCTCCCAGTTCTTGCGGGGGATGAGACGAGAGGCGGTTCGGACGGATGAGGCACCGACAGACTCGGCAGGGAAGTTGTTCTTCCAGGTATCGTAAAAGTTGTCGTGGGTGAACCACTCGGGGCTCAATCTCAAAGCCAATCTCCTTCCACTCCTTGAAAAGGGGGCTCACCATGGCCTTGAACTCGGCGAGCTCCATGCCGGGGACGAGCCAGGGCTTCATGCTCCACAGGTACTTTCCAGGGCCGGCAGAGAAGAGGGTCGAGTAGCCGTAGGTGTGGTTATCGTTGTACTCGGGGAACTTGGCCCAGTAGATGCGCATGGCCTCCCAGAAGATGTCCTTGCTGATGCCAGCCTCCTCGCTGGAGAGGCTCCAAGTGACACCGGAGAAGGTCATCTTGGGTCAGACGCGTACAGTCAGGGAGGTGACGACACCAAAGGTGGCTGGAAATGTTAGCAACTCATTGCTGGTATGGGAGACAGCCTACTTACCACCACCGCCGCCACGGATGGCCCAGAAGATCTCTGCGTTCTGCTTCTCGTTGGCAGTGATGAACCGACCATCAGGAGTGACGATATCAACACTGAGGACCTGGTCGGATCCAAGACCGGCGACGGGGGACATGAGAGAGTGACCACCCACGGCAGTGTAGCCATACTTGTTGGCCGCCTCGTAAATCTCAAACACCTGGACACCAGCGCCGACCTTGAGGGCAGGGCCAGAGTAAGAGCCGGCAGACTTGAAGCCCTTGAGCAGCTCAACCTTCTTGAGGTGGTGAGTCCAGATGTTGAGGGACCCAGCGCCGGTCGACTTGCCGAGGAAGTCATGGCCGGTGTTGCGGATGACCAGGCGGAGGTTCAGGGAGCGGGCAAAGTTGACGGCGAGCTGGATCTGGGAGACGCTGGAGACGTTGACAGAGTAGACGGGGAGGCCGCCGAGCTGGCACTTGGCTCCCTGCTTCTCAGCGTCCTGGGGGAGACAGGCGTTGCCCTCGTATAGGGGGTACATGTTGGCCGTGGGGTCCTCATCACTGGACAGCGCTGTTAGACGCTGGCAAACAAAGAGGGGTAGCTGAACTTACTGAGTGTCCGAGTTGGTCCAGTTATCCAGGATGCGCGAGCACTCGTTGGCATCGTAGTGCTCGCCAGGGAAACAGACAGCACCAAAGGGAACCGTCTTGATGAGGGCGCCGCCAGTGAGCAGGTCAAAGACCTTCCACACAAGCTTGCCAGGCCACAGCAGGTCACCGGGTATGGACTTGCACTTGGCCAGAGCCGACAGGGCCCTCTTGTCAAGAGCCTCGCTCTCGTCAGCAAACTGGAACAGCTCAATATGTTCCAGTTCCAACTCGGTGAGGTTGGCCAGCACCGCGTCGGTCAACTGCAGCTCACCACCAACTGCCTCGGCAGCGGGAGCAACTGTTACGTCATTTGCGGCTGAGGAAGAGATGCCCTGTTAGCAAAGCAAACCCCAAGGACCAGTGTCATAGATAAAGGGGCGTGGAGGTAGTCGTGACTTACAAACAACCTCGCCGTCAACCTTGAGCGTCTGGGCACTCACAAGGCCACCAAAAGAGGCGGCCGGAGCCAAGGCACGAGTGAGAGCAGCCATGGTGGGATGATTGTCGATCAACAAGTGCGATGGAGTGAAGGAGAAAACAAACTTTCGGCCGCAGACGACCGGAGTTTTATGTGGTAGTATCCTTCGCCTCGAGGGCCCGAGTATCCGGGTTTCCCTCCCGGGTCGCAACGACCGAAAGCGGACGGTTGGAGAGTTGCTAGAATAATCGAACCATCGAGGAACGGTAGAGTGCTACCTCGCTTCCCTCGTGCGGGACCTTGGACCTGTTGGTCCTGCGTTCATGGCACTGTAAGTTGACGGGATCCATACCTTCTCTGTCAATGTTGGTCCCTGGGTGTTCGTAACCGTGGTCCACCTTGTTAGATAGCCGGGGGAGACGGATCTGAACTGGGCAATGATCGACGAGTCTACTTGACGGGCCCCATCCGTGCCTGTTTAGCCATGTGGTCCGCGGGTGCGCGGAATCTGTGAGGCAAGCTATTGTCAACGAGGCAAGGTCTGTCATACGTATCACAGCCCGTGTTTGCCTTCAGATCATCAGGCACCTGGAAGCCAAGATCGGGGACAGGGCGGAAATACCTCCTTGATCCGGCGTGTAAGCCCTAACAAGAGGGCTCGTCGGGCTTGGCTTTACCAAAATGTTGCCTGGCATGATCCTTGCTCGCAATGATCGAGGGATCGATTAATTACCGACTCTGTGCTCATGCATATTCAGCCTTCAAGAAGGGGGACAGTGCCGTTTCAAGTCTAGGTGCGCCCTTGGTTATAAGCGGAATATCTTTCGTCGATTGGGCAGCTGAAGATGAGCCTCGCAAACGAGCGAGAGCGGAAAATAGCAGGTTTTTTGTAGAGTGAGTGATCTGGCATATGCGTGTAGGGGGTTGAGATCTCATCATGGTGCCACTACCCCAGAATGCCGTTGCGGTAGAATTTAGACTTTGAGACGACCTGAGCTCTAATTCTACTGGCTAAGAATCTATCGAATTACCCTGAGCGTACTCCTTTATTCAACATTGCACACCAGGCAGCCCAATGAAGAATTTGTCTGAACATGACTCCGCGGCTTCCTTGACGCAGCTGTCGCCAGCATCACAAAGACCACTCTGTGGTCAAAGACCAGGCGGAAGCCCTTGACCGGCAGTAGTGCAGTGCAACTTCATCAGGGATCCTGGAGCCCGTAATTTTTTAGTGCAACAAGATATCGGCTCCATCAAGAATCCGCCGCTGTGGGAACTTGCTCAGTAACCGAACAAACCAACATGAGTTGACCAGAGAGCTCTTCCAAACGGAGACAGCAGGGCGGGCCGTTGCGAGATGAAGCTGCTAGATGTGTTCGTCCTAGAGGCTCCTCAACATGACGAGGAGGCGTTGCGCTTGACAAGGGGACAACCGCCAGCAGGGCTGCACCCGCGCGGCACGCGGAGTTATTCTTGCTGCGGCATATATGCCATTCCGCATACCCCAGCCTCGCTTCGATAGATACCCGATGGCAGTTGGGTGGAGCAAACCCCGATATCGCCTGATCTTGTACCACCGCCCCAGCCTGTCCAGGGGTCGTATTTCTCCAGGGGGTTCCGCCGTTGACACACACACACTCAGTCTTGATGGCCAGCTGCAGACCGGGCACCAGGCGCTCGGGCTCTGTTGGTTCTTGCTAGCGTCAGTTCCTGTTGGTACTACGTAGTAATACTGTTGCGATGGTCTCTCGTCAAATCTTCCGAGTTTGACAGCGGCCTTCTGGAAGGATGGCTGATCGTGGCGCCACTCGGGGTGTCACGCCAACAGGCGCGAATTGTATACGGCGAGCTTGGCGTTGTCAACACGCAAAACGCATAAGACTAGCAAGAGAGATCTTTTCTTGATATGGAATGAACACGAAAAGTCAAAAAGAAGGCGAGAAAAGAGTCTAGCGGAAGAAATCCACCGCAGTTCCGTCGTCCCGGCTCTCAACACAGGACGACCAGGAGCAGGGAACCAAAAAGGAGGACCCAGATGGCATCAGTCAGGGAGTGAAACATGGAAGAGGGCGATCCCTTCCTAAATAGCGTGGCCGACTGCAGGATCACAGCTGTACGCCATGGCCTCTCGCGTGAAGAAGGACCTTCGCATGGTATACTCTACAGGGGCTGAACCCAGACTTCTTCCGCGCTCAGCTGGGAAGATGAGAGCCACAGAGCGAAGAAGCGAGGGGGCGACATTGCAGAATCTAATCTAGATTGTACGGCAAATCAGAAACCTTGCTCTCCCAGGTTCCCTCGCCTTCCGCGGCTCTTTTGAGTGGGTGAACCAGACTCTCTGTCTTTCTCGACGCATGCTGTAGGCTGGGATCACGGCCCAGGGGCCCCGAGGGAGAAGGTGGTTGCTTGCCCTACTGAAAGAAGTGCGAAACAAAAGAGTAGAGTCCGTTAAAAAAGAAAGGTGGCTTGCAGCAATCATCCCATCTTTTGATCCTGTGTTGGTTCTTGGTCGTCGTTTCTTGAGACTGGGGCTGGATCCTACTTTTACCCTCCCCCACGTCTCGTCCTTTCTTTTTTTGATTTTTTTATCTCGAGCTTCTATTCTATCTCGTTGAGCAAATTTCAGTAGCAACAAGAGGCGTCGATGCCGCTCCTGTATACTCGAAGACCCCCTCATGAGGATGTTACTCAACTCCCCACGACGCCTCGCCAGAGTGCCGTCGTGGTGCTTACATTCTTGTTCCCGGCGCTCTCCCTGGTGATCTTCTCCCTGAGAGCGTATGGACGACTCAAAACTCGGCAGTGGGGCATTGGTAAGTTGCAGAGAGATCTTCCCCTGGGATGCTTTGAGGGCATCGTGGAGATCTCCAAGGGTTAGAGAGGAAACGCGAGACTGATCGGCGGTATAGATGACTATCTCTGTGGGTTTGCAACGGTAGGTTCCTAGAAAGATCCTCGCAGACATGGGTTTGAGAATTGCTAACATCGTCGTCAGCTGCTGGCCTTGGTCATGATGGGCCCGACTTACATGTGTATGTCAAGCATTGCCGAATGTAACTGTGCACGATCCCCGACTGACGATCACCAGACATCAAGCTCTCCTTTGTCGGCTTCCACAACTACGAGGTTCCTCAGCCTTATGATGCCGCGCCAGGTCTGTGGTGGTTCTACGTGGCTCAGATGATCTACAACCCCATCCTGGCCCTCGTCAAGGCGTCTGTCCTGGTCTTTCTCCTGAGGCTCGGTGGTCAGAAGAAAGCTGTCAGACGGAGCATCCACGGCTTGAACCTCTTTAACTTTCTGCACGCAGTATCGGTCTTCTTTGTCGCGCTGCTGCAGTGTTTGCCAATCGAGGCAAACTGGGACTTTGCGCTCAAGGCTAACGCCGTTTGCGTCGCGAGGGAGTTTCACGTCATTGCAAGTATCGTGACAATCCTGACCGACTTTCTCGTCCTGGGCATCCCCTTCTGGATCTTCCTTGAGTTGAAGATGCCCGTGGGGACGAAGATGGTGCTCATCGGCGTCTTTATGGTTGGTCTTGTGTAAGTTGCACCCGGCAGCTCTTCGACTACAACCTATACTGACGGTTTCCAGCGTCGTCATCGTTGCCCTCATTCGACTGGTCGAGATCTGCAAGATCTACTACGCCTCGAAACCGACCGACGACTTCTTCTACTCCATCACCATCCTCTACTCGACCGTCGAAGTCAACCTCGCAATCATCTCCGCGTCCGTCCCCGCCCTGCGATACCTGGTCCGCAACTGGTTCCCCGCGCTCTTTGGAAGCTCGACAAAGGGAAAATATGACACGAGCGGACAGATGTACTACGGCCAGGCCTCGCGCACGGGAGCTCGCACGGCGGATCACATCGGACTCAAGGACATCCGCGGCTCGCGACATCATACCGAGATTCGAAGCGAGTCCCCGACCGGTTCTGAGGAGGAGATCATGACCTACAACGGCATCATTCGGACCATGGACGTTCATCAATCTTATTCGCAGGCTGGTCCCAACACGACCAATTCGCGAGACTCGGGTAGTTTCAACATGAAGCAGCCCGTGACCACGCAGTCGAGCAGTTTATAAACCACGTTGTATATACTAAAAGCTATTAGTAGATGGGGTTCAGTACTCTAAAGATCAATCGGCTGTTCACTAAACTTGAGTCAACCCTTGAGCTGTGTTCGCTGATACTGACAAGAGTCTTGTCAACACTAAAAGAGGGAACTTCGTGCCATCTCTGTTCTATGGAGCATTAGTCACTACAAAGGTCGCGAGAGCGGCTCTAAGAATATCCAGGGGGGCAGGCCTGAAATCTGGTGCCTGGGGATCATTCAATGCGTACCTACGTGAGACGCTGGATGTGCACCCCTGGGGGCATCGAAGCGATGTGTGGACAAGTCTGTTCATCCCCTTCATCACTTCCAGGGGCCAGGGGCCAACAAAACATAGCTTTCACTTCCCAACGCCTCGTTTATGCCTATGAATGTGCAGTACCACGGTCTGACTCGAAGAGCTTTGTTGAACATGAACATCAAGGAATGAACAGTCCTCCGTGGCAGGGGGCGGTGGAGGACCTCCAGGAGGAACGGCCAGGCTCTTAATGTCGGCCTTTTATTGCTCAAGACTGACAGGTTTCCCGCAAGGAAGTATTGTTGGCAAAGCGTTGGTCTTGATTGCGTGTGCAAGATATTGACTCTGAGTCGCTGGCATTGGGGATGGCCTCGTTTGTTGAAAACTGGATTTCTCCTGCTGGGTTGCCTTGATGGAGCCTGCGGACATGGAATAAGGAAGAGGACAGCTCAATGATAGCAAACACACCCATTTGGGCGTCGAGATACCAAACCACAAGATCAATTGTTGCTACACCGCAAGTCTATGCTACTTCATACCGTCTCGCTAAACGTTGTCCCATGTAGGCGAACCCCCCGTCTTGAAGCGGACCAATATATATTGACTCCGATGAATGCTTTTCGATCGTCCAAAAACCGGACCTATCCTTGTGAACGTGACAAAGAATTTCATTACGTGACCCCTCGCCCTGACCAGTTTTCTACCGAGATACAAGCAAATCCCTCCCTTGCAAAATCCTGCAAAGAAAGACAAGCTCCCTAACCGAGCACCTCCTCGCTCTCCTCGAGCACCTCCTCCACAATCTCCTCGATCACCCGATCCGCCTCCGATGTCGTGCCCTCGAGGCTCTTTGTGTAGGCCTCTAGCAGACCAGCGTGGGGGTCCTTTGGTAGGCCGAGCACCTCGCGCTCTTCCAATGTGTCGCCCTCGACCTCCTCGCGCCACGAGTACCACTCCTGGAGCATGGTGCGGCGGGCCTCCACCACGGCCAAGTCGGCAGACGCGCCACGGTCGGCGTCTTCTTGCTCAAAGACGCGGCTGTACTCTCGGAGGTTCTTTCGGACCGCCTTCTGCTCCTCCTTGGTAAGCATGGTCGCCGGCCGGGGGCGCCACGAGAACTGCTTGAACTTTTCGAGGGGTTCTTCCCGCAGAGCCTCGCCCCTGAAGTCGTAGATGTGGTAGCCGTTTTCCATCTGAGATACGTTAGCATACTTGTTGCCACCATGAAAGATCAAGGTTATCTTACCGAGTGCTTCCAGGCAGAAGCCCAGGTGGCGACGAACCGGCCTGAGGGATCCCACTCGACATCTGTTACGCCGTAGTGGTCGGCAGTGTTCATGTGCTGGAGGTTGGCGGTGAGATCCTTCTCGGCTTCGGGCTTCTCTCCCTCAAAGTCGAGGTCGAAAAAGTCAAGGTCGGAGCTCTGCTGGTTCGCAATGGTGGCAATAACAACAAAGCGACCTCGGGGTGACCAGTAGATGGCGTTGCTGTTCTTCTTGTCAAGCGTTCGGAGGTGCTTGAAGTTGCCGACGTGCTGACCCTTGGCCTTCTCGGGACAGAAGAAGGAAACGGCTGTCTTGGGGGGACGGCGGTGACACCCACGGGCTCGGTTGTGGTGATGATGGCAAAGCGGTCGCCCTTGGGCTCCCAGGCAAAGTTGATGACCGTGTCCTTGATGGTGTCGACAACCTCGACGGGAACACCCTTTTCCTTGACACGGAAGATCTCAAGAGTAGTGGCCTGGGACTTCTTGGACTTGGAGTGTCGGTCGACCTTGACACAGAGGTAGGCGGCATCGGATTGCCAGTGAAGCTTGGCATCGCTGACACTGAAAAGGTTGAGGGATCGGACAACCTGTTTTGAGGGAATGCTCATCAGTCCGACCTTGGCGGGGTTGCTGCCGATCTCGGGTGTCCAGTAGCAGAACAGTTGCTCGTAGGTCTTGACACCATCACGCTTGGGAGTTGCGGGGGCCCAGTCAAAGTCCACAACGCCCTCAATCTTGATCGAGGTCTTGTCGAGGAGGTTCATGCGGGGGAGCTCGTAGACAGAGATGGACTGGCCCTGGGTCAACCGAGCGACGTACTTGTCATCGGCGGACCACTTGAAAGCAGGCCACTGCATCTTGGGTGGCGGCTTGCCCTCCTCGCCCTTGGGAGCGTCGAGGTTGGCAAAGGATCGGAGAGAGGAGTAGCAGTAGCAATATCCCAGATGACATAGTTCTTGCCGTGGTCGTCAACCGAGAGCGCGGGGTGACCCTCGTCAGGAATCGAGATAGGGCGGTTAGACCAGGTCACGATGTACTTCTCACCAGGAGAGAAGGCGACGAGGTTGACAAAGGGTGGGCGAATCGGGCTTGTCGCGACCAGGACTGTCCGCCCCAGAGCTGAACACCCTGGGCGTGGACAGAGGTCAGGTAGGTGCCGAGAGGAGACCACTGCACAAAGGTCTCAGTCCAGTGTTGTCGCTCGACGACGTTCTCGGGCTGATCCTTTTCGTTGTTCCAGTAGACGCCGACGCTTTCGCCTCGGTACATGACAAACTGGTCGCGGCCTCGGCCGGAGGGATCCTTGAGGAACCATCGGAGATGCTCCTTCTCGGTGAACTCGTCAATGTGGGGGGTTGGTAGGTCTCGTCAACTCGGCCTTCTCGTCCATATCGCTCAATGTCGGTGAACTTGTTGACGCGCAGAATGTGCTTCTTATCGAGAGGAACCAGGTCGAGCTGGCGAGTGGCGGCGGCAGCCTCGGCGGGCGAAGAGTATTCAACAAAAGCAAACCTTGGCAAAGAGTCAGCACCGAGCCGTCGACCAAGCAGCCAGGACCAAAACCACATACCGAAGAGACTTTCCGTTGTCACCCATGGGCATGTGAACCAGATCCTCCCGTGTCTTTCCAACTGTGTTGAGCTTCTTCAACAAGAACTTGACGAGCTTGGGCTTCTGCTCCTCCGTGACCTCGGGAAGGCCGTCGATGACGACGAAGCTGTCGTAGCCCTGCTCCAGCTGAACCTCGAATCTCTCTCGCAGGTCGGAAATATCAATGTCATCCTCGTTGAACTCGTCATCGTCGAGGTCGGCATCGCGCAGGTGGTCGAAGGAGGGCGCCATGCTGGGCGGTTTTTGGTGGGTTGTTGGAGGGGTGCAAGAAAAAATGCCCCGCTCTCACTCGTTTCTGAATGTTTTTTTCGAGGGCTTTTGGAGGGTTCGGGTGCCGTGCACGAGGGAAGCGGAAGGGCCTGTCTGCGCGCGGGAGATATGGCCTCGAGAAGACACGCAGGGGTTGGGTTTGACCGCGGAGGGCGTCGCTCGGGAACGTGCGGAGTCTTTATACGTTGCGGGAGCCAAACCTTCGCAGCATAAATTTGTTGATGTTCGTTTCTTCCCACAAAGTGTGCGCGGAGAAGCGATCTTCCTCCGCCGACGATACTCCGAGCGCGGGGCAAGTCACGTGGGGTTCGAGTGGCCCCTTGGTTGGAGGGGGGCTTTGGTTTCCAAGCCCGTCTGTGCTAAGCTGGGAGCTCCAGATAAAAAAAGGCTGCAACGTCTACCCCAAGGCTGAAGCATTCGACGTTGACGACGACGACGACGACAACCCTCCTACGTTCCCGACAGGTTTCGCCGTGTAAATAGTCGGACTGCCTGCCCGCCATGGTGAGCATCCGCCTTGTCCGCTTGCGAGCTTCGAGAGCTTCGAGAAAGAGAAGAGACGCCATGTGCTAACATGCCCCTCCTAGTCTTTCCAACCAACTCAGATTTTCGAGGAGGGCACCACCGAGGAAAAGGGCGAGAATGCGCGTCTCGCTGCCTTTGTCGGCGCCATCGCCGTCGGTGACCTCGTCAAGAGCACTCTTGGTCCCAAGGGCATGGACAAGATCCTTCAGTCAGCGTACGTTGCGCCAACCTCTTGCTTGCACACCCCCTTTTGACACCATGTTAGCTCCACCGCCGAAATCATGGTCACCAACGACGGTGCCACCATCCTCAAGTCGATCGCCCTCGATAACGCCGCCGCAAAGGTTCTGGTCAACATCTCAAAGGTGCAGGACGACGAAGTGGGCGACGGAACCACTTCGGTCGCTGTTCTTGCTGCCGAGTTGCTGAGGGAGGCGGAGAAGCTGGTTGACAAGAAGATCCACCCCAGACCATCATCGAGGGTTACCGGATAGCTAGCCAGGCAGCACTCAAGGCGCTTGAGGAGTCGGCCGTCGACCACAGCAAGAGCCCCGAGGCTTTCCGAAATGACCTGTTTGCGATCGCCCGAACAACCCTCAGCTCCAAGGTCCTTGCCCAGGACCGGGATCAGTTCGCCCAGTTGGCCGTCGATGCCGTCCTCCGGCTCAAGACGACTGACCTCAACCATATCCAAATCATCAAGAAGAGTGGAGGCAAGCTTAGCGACTCATACCTCGACGAGGGCTTCATCCTCGACAAGAAGATTGGTGTCAACCAGCCCAAGCGGCTGGAGAAGGCCAAGATCTTGGTGGCCAACACCTCCATGGACACCGACAAGGTCAAGATTTTTGGTGCGCGCGTCAAGGTTGGCTCAACGAGCAAGCTGGCCGAGCTGGAGAAGGCTGAGAAGGAGAAGATGAAGGCCAAGGTGGATAAGATCAAGGCTCACGGCATCAACTGCTTCATCAACCGACAACTTATCTATAACTGGCCTGAGCAGCTGTTCACCGACGCCGGTATCATGTCGATCGAGCACGCCGACTTTGATGGTATTGAGCGTCTGGCTCTAGTGACTGGCGGTGAGATTGCCTCAACATTTGACCACCCTGACCAAGTCAAGCTTGGCCACTGCGACGTAATTGAGGAGGTTATCATTGGTGAGGACACCCTTATCAAGTTCTCTGGTGTGTCAGCAGGCGAGGCCTGCACGATCGTGCTTCGAGGTGCCACAGAACAGCTTCTCGATGAGGCTGAGCGAAGCTTGCACGATGCCCTGGCTGTCTTGTCCCAGACTGTCAAGGAGCCCCGGACCACTCTTGGCGGCGGCTGTGCTGAGATGCTCATGGCCAAGGCTGTGGAGGGCGCGGCTACCCGTGTCGAGGGCAAGCGACAACTGGCTGTCTCCAGCTTTGCCGTGGCTCTGCGACAACTACCTACTATCCTGGCTGACAACGCTGGCCTCGACTCTGGTGACCTTGTCGCCCGGTTGCGCAAGGCCCTCTACGATGGTCTCACTACCTATGGCCTTGACCTGATGACCCCTGGTGGCGGCATTGCGGACATGCGGGATCTCGGTGTTATTGAGAGCTACAAGCTGAAGAAGGCTGTGGTGTCCTCGGCCAGCGAGGCTGCAGAGGTAAGACATTCTACTGTTTGTATTGAAGATGTTGCTGACAACCCATCCAGCTTCTCCTCCGAGTCGACGACATCATCCGGGCGGCTCCTCGCCGACGAGAACGCATGTAAAGAGGCTCAAGTAGCTGGTGAGGACCAGTCATATGTGTGCATGGACCATGATGATCTGTAATGATACCATAGAAGCGGCGGCGGCATGGAAATACAAAAAAGGACCATCGTGAGAGAGCGCTCTGCCCTATGATGAACCTTGCCTTGAATGATCTCTCCTTCTATCTAATCTCGAGTGCCTGTCAGTCAAAAAATGTCTCCTTTCAGTGATATGACGTCTTTGTTCCCGGTTTGGTGCATTTTGGATCTGGCAGCGTCAACAGCTGGCGACTCCTGATGGCCAACATCTCCACCGACCTCACGTTGCTCTCACTTTCTCCTCACTTTAATGTTCCCGATTGGGATATTTTATGGATGAATTTTACCCTTCTGGACAAAGCGAACGCACGCCCAGGCATTGTTCTCGGATATTTGTCTTTTCGTTTGACCCAAGGTCCTTGTCTTCCTCCGCATTCACTTCTGCCCTCGCGTATTCACCCCCTTTCATCTACATCTACATCGCCATTTTCACTTCTCGTGGCATTCCTACGACGCACATTATCGATCACTCGAGAGATAATCTGCGACATTGACTGCCTCGTTTCTACACTTCTTTCAACACACTTCGATCTTTTCCTCTTCACTACACATCTTCAACAAACCGCTATAGTCACTGCTCGCCGCTGCGCAAGGCATCCGCCTAGAATCGCGACCAGCGCTTCCCGATAACCCTCGAATCGCATCTCTTCCTGGCTCTTAAGCGAAAGCGAAGATACCGCGACGATGGGGCAACTCAAGATAACCGACATGTTCTCTTCGCCGCCCAAGGCGCCCTCGAGCCAGGGGTCGGCCACACCTCGCATGCGTGCTGGTGCTGCATCGCAGCCGAAGTCTTCTGGTACATATCTCACACAGCTCGACTTGCGAAGTGGATGGCTTTCAACTAACGCTTTGCGCAGAAGCAAGACCCTCGATCAGATTGGATCGCGACGTCGATAGCCCTGCTGGACAGGCTGTCTCTCTTCCTTCCATCCTATCTACGCCTATGCCCAAGGGAGCATCCTCTTCGGTCTCAGAGCAGCACCGTGCTAGCACGGCTGATGTCACCGCAAGCCAGGTCACCCCTTCCAGAGCCTCTCAGCTGGCTCAGGCCGGCTCTCCATACACCCCCTTCGGCATTTCATCCGACTCTGAAAGCTCTTCGTCCGGCTCCTGTGAGATTCAGCATGTTCAGCCTTCTCCCAACCGAAAGCGCAAGCTCCCTGCGACGAACCAGCGAGGTCGACCCAACAAGAAGGCAAAGACCGAGCATGCTCCTCCTAGCCAGCAGACTTCTGCTTTTGCCAACGATGAGACTGCCCGCCAGACCATCTCTGGCCCTTCCCGCGCCCTTTCTCAGCCCTCCTCGAGCTCCGCAGCTCCAAGCCGCAGCAGCTTGTCTGCCATCAAAGACAAGTTTCTCCCCCAGTCAGACAACAGCTCCGACTGTTTTATTGAAAAGGTTCAACCTTCGCCAAAGCGACGTCAGCAGGCGCAGCATCAGCCAGCCGCCAAGAGAAGACGCATCAGCGCTTCTGCTTCTGCTTCTGCCCCTGTCGCTCACGAGGACTCTGAGTGCGAGATCACCAAGATCGCGCCATCTCCCAACCGACGGTCCTTGACCATGCGCACCTCCACCGACAGCGATGCTGATGATGAGGGCCCCAAAGAGACTGGACCTCGAGTCCCAAGAAAGATCGCGAACCCACGCAAGAGACGCGCTCTTCCCCTGAAGCCAGTTGTCAACCAGCTCGCCATGAATGAGCAAGTTGTCAATCAGCCCGCCATGAGCGAGCCAGCTGCTACACCCAACCCTACCCCCAGCCAAGTCAGTCAGAGCACCGTGATTGACCTCTCTCAAATCGCCACGTCCGACTCCGATTCATCTGCCGTCGAGAGCTCGCACTCTGCGACTCATACAACGCAGCCTCTTCCCACTCAGGAAGAACAGACTGTCCAGAGCAACCAGTCCGAACAGACCAACCCAGTCGACTCTGTCACCACAAGAGAGCAGCTTGCTCCACCCCCCGAAGAGAGATCCCAGTCTCAGCATCAGGCCAGCCCTGAGCCGCGTGACATCACCGCCAAGCTGGTGGACTATCTTGATGGTCAGCTGGAAGCAATGAAAGCGGCATCCTCGTCAAACTCTAGCGACAACGAGCCGTTCTCTGCCACCCCCGAACATCCCACCACCCGTGAAGCCTTGGTGCGAGTCAAGCTTGAGCCCCAAGATGACTCACGCCCGATCAAGAAGGAGGAGAGTGGTTCTGATATCGGAAGCTCCGACGACGATAGCGATGGATCTCAAGGCTCGTCTTCCGATGAGACGCCTGGCTTTGGTGATGACGATGCCCTCCCTACCCATGATCGCGTCAACGGCAACCAAGGTTCCAGGTTTGGAGACTCACCAAGCCCTACCTTGATCAAGATAGAGAGAGACACCGAGAGTGCCTCGCCTTCGCCCGTATCCTACCAGACCGACTCCGATTCCTCCGAGGTGCTCAAGTCATCTCCACCTGCCTCATACCAACTCCCCCCTCCCGAGGAAGAGTCCCCGAAGCCAATCAAGACAGAGCCCGACACCGAAGCCGAAACAGAGTCCGACAGCGGAGACTTTGATGATGATGATGAGCCATTCAACAATTCGGTCTCCAACTTTAACGAGAAGCTTGCAGCATCATACAAGCTTCAGCCCGTCTACAGCGGCGACAAACTCTCCGCGAGCAACGAGCCCGGCACGCCTGGATCTTTCCGGCCCCATCACCGCGACGCTCTCATCGGCCTGAAGAGCATTCTCAAGAGACCCAAGACGTCTCCCGCGCAGGCAAGTGACGATGACACCGAACGTGCTCCCTCTCCCCCTGCGAGATCCCAACGTGCCTCATCGTCCCCTAGCGAGCGCATCAAGGGCAGCAAGAAGCAGGCCAAGGCTACCCGGCCCTCCGCAATCAAGGCTTCATAGAATGGGCCTGGAACGGCACCAACCCGGCACCGAAAGCACCCCGAGTCGAAGCCCGCAGCACTCGCCGGCGTTGCCAAGAAGCAGCTTCTTAACCGAGCCAGAAGCTGGCTCCCTCCTCGCCCCAACATCCTCAAGCAGATCAAGACTCCCAGTCCAAAGCGACCCCGAGGATGGAGACTGCATAGTAAGTGGAACTGGGCCCTCGGAAAACGATTTACGCTGACACCGACTCCAGAGGATAAATTGATCCCACTGGTCCCGATCTTACCAGCCAAACTCAAGCATCACAGAGGCGAAGATGGAACTCCCTCGAAGCCCCCTACCAAGGTCACATCAGCCAGACTCAAGCACGACAGTGACGATCGAGACACTCCCTTAAAGCCACCTACTAAGCGACCTTCCGCTACTGTACAGCAGTCTGCCAAAGATGCCGCACTCCACAAGGCACCGGATATCGAAGCATCCACCGAGCAGAAGAAGACTCCCGAGAAGAAGAAGCTGAAGCCTATCACCAACGACAATTGGGACGGCCCGGTGCGAGAGTTCAAGCCCCCATCGTCCGAGACGGTGTTTCGGAGCACGCAATCAAGCCCACAGTCGCACGCTTTGAGAAGAAGATTGCCGAAGGCAAAAAACTCGCACACGACAAGGAGGACAGCCCCAACCGCAAGTACAACTGGGACGTCGACTGGAGCATGCCTCCACCCCAGACAGAGCGCACCTCACGCGCCTTGGCCGCAGAGCTTGAGCATCGCGGAATCAAGACAAGCGGACAATACGCCAACTTTTGGTACAACATGACCATGAAGTACTCCCGCGCCCTCGGTTCGCACGTGCCTCTCTTCACGGCCAAGAAGAAGGCCCTCGATGACATTGTCGCAGAGGCGTTGAAGAACGACGAGCGCCGCAACAAGCAACGCCTCAAGAAGGCCGAAAAGAAGAAGAAGCAAGAGGAGAAGAAGCAGCAGCCCGAGGGGGTCGAGGCCTTCCGCCTCTGGGGAGCCGGCGAGACGGACCAAGAGAGCAAGTCGGACGACTCTGGCATTGACACGGAGGCTCTCGTCGCCCAGATGCGCAAGACGGAGAAGGAGAAGAAGCTTGCCGGGGTCGGGACGAGCTGTGGACGTCGCAAGAAGTGAACACGTATTGGAGGCACGGGGATATGGATCCATTTGTAATGAGGGGCGGAGATGGATGAAGTTACCTGGAAGATGTCCTTGGAGGAATGATACTTGCTAGCTGAAGAACCAACACCATCGCCCTGGCTGGGCCAAGGGGAAGGGATGTGTTCCTTATATGAGACAGAGGCTCAAGGACCAGTGTTGTATGGGGTCGGTAGGCGCAGAGGCCAGAGGGAGGCTCATAGGGCTCACCATGGAAATGCAATAAAATGGACCGCCGAGATTGCTTGTTTACAATGCCAAGTTTCCCAGAATCAAAGACTCGATTCAAGATGGACAATGGGCGGCGACGTGAGGCCTGATTGGCCGAGGCTGGATATTAGCCGCGCATATGCGGCCGAGATTACGAGCGACAGGGGGCAGGGGATGGTGTTGACACTGTACAGGCCCTATTGCTCCGCGTGGGCTTACACAGTGAATGTTGGAGTGGGACTGTGTGTGACCTCCAGCTTCCCCTGGCATGGCTTGGGTCCCGATAAGGTCATGCCACGCCACCCACAGCCAAGGATGCACACACGGGCGGCACAGAACGTGTGCTGCTGCTAGCGGAGATTGTACCTTGGGGGGACTTTTGTAGGGAAAGAAAAGCATCAATGTTGACAGAAGCTTATCAGTGCATACGAAAAATCATGTCGCATTTTGCACGCCATCATCCCTCTCGAATTTCTTAATCCTCATTGACTTTGACCACGGCAGACAATTAAACATGGAAGCGCGTCACCTCATAGGCGGGGACAAGCGGCACTAACAATAGGTAGCGGCAAAAAGCCACCTCCATCAAGGACAAGTCACCCTGCATCTGTTTTTGTATGCAAAGCTACATCCCTCTGGTCCTTTTTTCCGCCGCGTGCTGCGGGTGGGCGTTGGATCGGGCACCTCCTTTGCGTTGGCGTGCGTCGCCTCTCTCCGTGTCGTCGTCAAGTCAAGTCTCCTTTGCGATCGTCATCCACTTCCCGGTTTAAACCTACAGTACCTCTTTGGTTGTTGCTTTCGCGTTTTTTCCTGAATCTCGCTCGTTTCTTTCCCTTTTTCTTGGTCATCCTTCTATTGCTTACTGCTGACATCAACTCTCTCGCTTCCTTCTTCCAACCTCTCTCCACCCTTCCAAATCCCTCGACTGTTTTGATTAATCTCCCTCTATTTTGGACACGAAACCTTCGCTCGGCGCCTAATTTAATATCTCCTTATCCCGGCCTCGACCGCCGAACCGCCCTGGGGTTTGCGAAAACCCCCATATCCCGTGCCTCCCCGTCGCTCGTTATGGGAGTGCCCATCTGAGCTCGTCGACCCCTAGTCCATCGATGATCGATTGAGTTATACCGCTCTTCCCGGCATAGCAGCAGCCTTCAATCTCGGAACCGCCCCCCTTTCGCTTCGCACCCTCGCTACCTTCATCTCCCTTTTTCGCTCCAGACCTGCCTAGGACAGGATCTCCTGGCCCGGTTGTTTGGGCGTGGACTTGAACCCTGGCAATCTTGAAACCGCTCCTTCAGCCCCATACTCAGCATAGCAACACCGACCCAGCTCGAGTCAAGCATAGCCCAGCTCGGTCAATCCGAACAAAAACAGAGGCGAGGCCGCCCGACAGAGGGAGCCAAACGACGTCAACAGCCTTCACGAGACGAGACCCCCAACGTCATCGACGGCCGATCAGAGACGATACACCACCGTTCGAGCCTAGATCGTCCACAGGCTCGCAGCGCAGACGAGGAGAGAGATCGAGTCTTCTCGTCCACACAAACTCTTGCTTGCGCCCTGCGATGCGACAATGATCCGCACCCTCGACATCGGCAGTGTTATCCCCAGCCCCGACTCTCCGCCAGGGATGACGGCCTCCAAGAGCTCCAAATCATCATCTTTCCAGTCCTTCAGCAGCGACGATGGCAGCGTTTTGGCCGACGTCGGTCACTTTGAGGAGATTGGACTCGATGACGACACCGTAACCCTCAAGAGTCCATCCCAGGTCGACATCCGTCCCAGTCACCCCAAAGCTCCCTCAAGCCGAACTCTGGCAGCCGGGAAAACGGCCTCCAAAGCCCGACCGCCATTTCCCAGTCTCCAGACCAACGTATACACCACCAACCCGCGCAGCACCAACCTGAGCTCGTTGACGGAGCCTCCCTCGGCCACGCGCTCCAAGCAGCTGACCAGCCCGTCTGCTTCCTCTCTCCCCTTTCCTCGACGACACCGAAGTCCCAGCCCCGGGTATTCCCTCAACCCGAGAGATCCGAGTCTCCCCCCAAAGCCCCGCCGGGGCAGCTGGCAAACCGCCCGTGAGCGCAAGTCGTTTACCGACCTCGAGCGAGAGTGCGACGAAGACGACGGCGATGATATTCCCGATGGCCTAGTTCTCGAAAACGTGCCTCTCTCTCCTCGTCCACCCCAGGAGCGCACGCCCAGTCGCCCCTCTTCAGTATCGCCTTCTCCCGACCGGGCCCCCAAGGAACGTGTTCGGAGCGTAGGCAATGGAACACCTGCTGTCGCCCAGGCGCAGGGCTCTCTTCGATCGCCGACTTGGAAGACTGATGGAGCTCCTCGCAGCCCGATCAAAGCCCGGGCACAGAGCTGGAACGCGGCGCTCGCAGACCTGAACGCCGAGGCAAAGACCCTGACGGAGAAGCTCGAGGAACACGCCGGGGAAATGGAGGAACAGCAGGCAAAGCGCCCGGCAGGTCAACGCCCCAACACATGGAACTCGTCTCGGAGATCTGTCGATACGTCATATGAGAAGAAGCAGCGTGTAAAATCCACGCCCGAGCTACCCCTCTGCGCAAGACCAACATCATGATCGATCCCCTGCCCATTTCCAAGGAGAAGGAAGCTGTTCTCAGCCGAACGCGCCCCTCGTGGCTACCGCCCAAGGATCCGGCAGAGGAGCGCCGACATCTCAAGGAGTATCAGAAAATGATGGCAGCGAGCGCCAAGGCTGATGAGCGTCGCGAGGCCTCCCGCAGAGCCAAGATCGAAGGACGAGACAGCGCAGCCGACAACCTGATGCACATCTGGGAGAAGGATGTCATACCACGATGGAAGGATGCTATTCGGGAGCGCAGGACGAGAGAACTCTGGTGGAAGGGCATCGCACCTCGAAGCCGAGGGGCCGTCTGGACGCGAGCGATCGGCAACGAACTAGGCCTGTCAGAAGCCTCTTTCCAGGCAGCTCTTGCCAGAGCCCAAGAGGTGGAAGCCAGAGTCAAGGACGACAAGGGCGATGCCGAGGATGTAAAGAGAGCAAAGTGGTTTCAGGATATTCGAAGGGACGCGGCCAACAACACATGGGAGGACCTCCGCATCTTCGAGGTGGAGGGCCGCTGCACCAGAGTCTTGTTGACGTGCTGAGCGCGTATGCCATGTACAGGAGTGACATTGGCTACGTGCGCGGTTGTAATGTGAGTATGGCAAGCCACTGTGTGCCACCTGAGATGCTAACCAAGTTCGCCAGACGATCGCCGCGCTCCTCCTCCTGAACCTGCCCGACGCCGGGTCTGCATTCGTCGCACTCGCCAATGTCCTCAACCGCCCACTGCCTCTGTCGTTCTACGCCTCTGACCCGGGCGCACAAGCCTCGGCGTTCAACCTCGTGCTCCAGACGCTGTCTCTCAAGTCGGCCCCTCTGCACGAGCACCTCACCAAGAAGGTCGAAGACGTCAACCTGGAGGAATCTCTATCGTCAATCCTGACCGGGATGTTTACGGGGCACCTGGCCATTGACGAAGCGGCGCGATTATGGGATGTATATGTCTTTGAAGGAGATGCGCTCCTGATTCGAGCTGCCGTGGCTTTGCTGCTGAGCAGAGAGATGACTCTGCTCGGCGCAAAGACCGCTGACGAGGTCAAGACGATCCTGTCCGAAAGAAACGCCAAGGTGCCATCAGCAAGACTGGCTGGCGAGGTCGGCGCCGAGGACAAGTTCATGATCTCGGTCCGCGAGGCAGGCAAAGCCTAGGGATTTATTGATGGGGACAACGAAAAAGATGGCTGAGATTCACGTCTCAACATGTACATGGAAATAGATGGGGACATACACGGCTCCATATTCACGGCGTTTTCTACACGGGGATGGCATTTTGGACATATGGGGTGGAGCGAACATTGCAGAGGACATTTTTGTGAATGTCTAGGGGATGACCATAGCCTGCAGAGGCTCATAGAGCGGTACTTGTCTTCGTAATTGCCGTCGTCCATGGAATTGGGCAGACGAAGTTTTGAATCAGACGATATTGATGATCAATGGCTGTTTATCATGATGTGAGGTTAAGCGAGGTGTATGCGCTGGCAATCCAACAAGGTTGTCCGCCGGATACGCATCACAAACAGCCTACAGATTCAACAAATTCGGAATTTGCGGTTCAAAGAGCTGGTGATGATTACTTTGTCTTCCAAGGTCGGTCTCGGTGCCTGATCCGGGCCGACATAGACAGGAACCTACCTACCTAGGTATTGTAGGGTAATGCACGGCTGATGAGGGGTGATTCATGATACCATTCTACTCCAATGTTTTTAGCTTGGCGCAAGACGCTCATCAGAGGCTGCTTTACGAATTCTGTCAAGCTTCAAGTATTATCCTATCATAGCAATACGTAGATGCTTATAGAAAGAGAAAAAAAAGGGTTCAACCCCCCCTTTACCAATGTCTAATACAGATCAGCGCGCTCAAATCAACAACGTCAATAAGCGGCAGTCGAATCAATTCGCGCCAGCCACCAGCGCGTTGGTGCCTCGACATTTTCTGCCGTAGCAATTGGCGTCATTCCAAGACATCAAGCTAGCCATGGTGTGGCAGCATGCATTAGCATGATGCTGTGAAACCGCCAGGAACAGCCTCTCGCTCTGTTTCAGGCGGCGGCATCGAGTCCAGTGAGGTGCCGGACCGGACCAGCCTCATCACGTGATCACCACCAACTTCTGACCCCTCACCGCTTGCTGCACGGTTCTGAGGGAGCAGACAAAAACATCCAAACACCGCCGCTCAACAATTCTCTCCACCTCACTTATACGAGGCTCAACCGCCCACTCTTAGCTGGCGACCCAGCCTCGCCCACATTCAAGATGCCATCCGGATACAAGCATGGAGACACCCCCAAAAAGGCCATGGTTCGCGGAACCATCTCGTACCTCGAGTCTCAGGGCCTGCCCGTCAACAAGTCTGCCATCTTCCGCCACTTTGATCTCTCGCGCTCCCAGGGCTACGCCGCCCTCAACATCCCTGCCTCTAAGCGCAATGACCCAGAGTGGGAGGAGACCCGCGGGAGGCCGCTCAAGATCTCGGAGGAGGACCAGCAGAAGATGGAGAAGATCCTGTGGGATGACCGCTACGTCAATATCAACCTGAACTGGCATGGCCTGGCCAAGGAGGCCGGCGTCGAGGTCGACGTGAACCCGAGGACCCTGCACAGGACCATGGGCACGCTTGGGTACCGGAGGTGCCTGAACTGCCCCGGACCTGGGTGCACAAGAAGGCCAGGGAGAAGAGGGTCGAGTACGCCAGACGGATGCTCGAGGCGTATCCCCAGCCGCAAGACTGGAGGACTATCCGCTTCAGCCTCGAGCTGCACTTTGGCTTTGGCCTCGATGGCAAGATGCGCCTGATCCCACGACCCGGAGAGAGATTCTGCGCCGAATGCACCGACAAGCCCGAGGCTGACTGGCCGCGCGATCTGAGAAAGGCCCACGTGTGGGTTGCGGTGGGACACGACTTCAAGAGCGAGCCAGTCTTTTACGAAGAATCCACCAACCCCAACTGCACCGGCGTCATGACCATGGCGGAATACAAGGACCACATTCTCGAAAAGACGATCAAACCGTGGCTCGCCAACACCGGCCCGCAGAGCTTCATCCTCGAGGAGGACAGCGAGGCGTTCGCGCACGGCGCCGCGAGCAAAGTCAACCCCGTGCAGCAGTGGAAGGACGAGCACAGCCTGCGATACTACTTTAGCTGCGGCGACAGCCCGGATCTCAACCCGCTCGACTCGCTCTGGCCGGTACGCAAACAGTGGACGCTCGACCCGCCCAAGGACTGGGAGGACGAGACGCTGCAGAAGATGGTGCGCGACGCGTGGGCTTCCTTTGAGATGGAGAGGGTCAACATGTGGGTGGACTTTATGCCGCAGCGTCTGAGGCACTTAATTGATGCCGATGGCGGGCTGATTCCGTGGTGATGATGGGGAGGGCAATCGGAGGGTGTTTGGGAGTTTATATTGAACCGGCGTATTCATGATTGGCATGGTGTGTGTGTTATGACGAGGAAATATGATGACTGGGATGAAGGGGTGGATGGTCAATATTCTATTCTTATATCACAGATGGAAAATACAACCAATGTGGTGGTGATCAGTGGTGCCGACGGCTCGCATGTATAACAGACAGACTTGGGATGGGCACGTACTGCGTAACTGACAACTTAGGTTGGCAGTTACCAAGGCGGCTCCAAGTACCAAGACTCGTCTTCCTTCCTCAAGCTCACTGAACAGTGGCAGGCTGTCGGTAGGAGAGGACTGCAAGGCGGCGCCACAGACAGTATACCATTCAACACTCAGCTCTGACGGCCGACTTAGGGTTTCAAGCCTACATCAAACATTGTAGAGGTGAGAGCTGTCCATCATTATACCGTTGCACATCTACCGAGGACTCACTTGGGCCCCTGGAAAGCAACGGAAACTCCAGTGCGGCATCCTGGTGTCCCTCGACAACCAATGCATGCCTCACGATGCGAACATACATTTTGCACACTTAAAGTAGACTCTACCTAACAATGAACCGTCACCTTCAAATCTCATTATAGAACAGTCTTTTTCCCACGAAAAGGAGCAAGATAATCATCCCTCCAAAGAAACCGATCTCCTAACTGACGGCGTTCTACCCCTGGCCACCGTGGTGTATTTCGATATCGATATCGAGGATGCAGAGGCCCCGGGACTCGATAAAGGGGCATATAAGAGAGAAACCGAGGCCAGGCACCCAGTTCCACCGCCGTCTAGAAGTGTTCGTCCTGTATACCCATTGGATCAGATACGAAATAGGGCGGGAGCAGTGTGATATCCATGCAACGCCTACCTAGCCAAGGGTCAGGATAGAGCAAGAAGAATCTACAAAGCTTCCCCTTCCCCTTTGCCTTGGATCTTCTTTTTACTCTTAGATCGCTATTGGATAAAAGCCTAAGGAGAAAGGAGGGTGCGGGCGAGATGGACGGCCGACGAACAGCTGTCTCGCACTGCAGGGCAAACACTCCCATCACGACCTGCATTCACCAAATGTTTTCTTCTCCACCCGAAAAAAAAAACATTCCCTTCCTCCCAAGCTTTTGGGTCATCCGGCTTTTTCGTACTCGACCTCGCTCCCACCATTTTGGCTACTTCGTCATGGGGTCTATGTCCCGCCGCCCAAGGTGAAAACCTCTGGGAAGAAGCACAAGAGCAAAAAGAAGAAGAAGAAGGCCAAGGAGAGCTTCAAAGACATCGAAGTCATTGACCTCAGAGATTCCTCTTCCACGTCTCCGTCTCCAGCTCCGAAGCAGGCTTCATCTTCGTCCTACCGCGATGCGGATGCGGATCCCGACTCCCACGCTAGGAGGACCGACAAGGCCGACGAGGCCGCTATGCCTCCTCCTGCCCGACCTCGAGATGGCCAAAAGGTAAGTGGTTAGACGTTCCTTTGGGCTGAGCCATTCGGAGGGTGGACTCGGGGAAACCGCCCGGGAGCCTGTTCGATCCAGGATATCCTCCCAACCCATGGCTCCAGTTTACCAGATCGCTGACTCTTCACAGTCTCCTCCCAGGGACCAGCATGCAGACTTGAGTCGAGCCGTCGAAACTCCTCGAAGCATACGTGAGGAGATTAAGCGGCGAAAGAGGGAGGGGAGATGGTACCCAGAGGTAGGGGCTCAGCCATTTTCGGCTCCCAGCGCCAGAGAGCCACCAGCCAAACCTCAAGTCCAAAACAACCTGGTTTGTTCTAATGACCTGTCCTGTCTCGAAACACGCCGTTGCTAACCTGGTTCTAGTATGAACTCCCACAGCGTCGATGGCAACGAGGAGATGTTCCTCCTTTGAAGGAGATCCTCAGATATCAAAGGGTTGCAGACGTGGGAACCCGTGCCCATGTCCTTGCCCCGACCCCGACCCCGACCCGAGCAGCAGCTAGCACTTCAAACTCGGAATCACTCCAACGTCCTGAACAGAATCGCCAACCAGCTCAGAGTTCTGCAGCAGTAACAGGCCCTGCTGTGCAAGCGCCGACTAGTGAAACTACCCCGGGAGCCAGGCACCAAGGCGAAACTTTTCGACTACCTGCAAAATCCAGGTCATCAAGTTCTGCCTGGCTTCAAAGGACATGTACTTGAGCATGACCCCGTCACCGAGCTATGCAGACCTTTTGGAACAATGTTCTCCGAGACATCGAAGCAAACTATGCCACTCGTGGCAAGTTCAAAACTTGGAAGGACCTGAGAGACGTTGTTGATGTCTGGGTTCAGCCACGCCGAACGAGTTTGCGAGAGGGCAACTTGCCCCCTCCGTCCCTGGGGCAGCCCGACCTTGATCGGGTTATTGATGAGTGGAACAAGATATTTGTGCAACGCTTTTGCGCAGTCCATCGAGGGTACTTCAAGAGCAACATTTGGCCTCTGGCTGAGGAACAAGTGTTGTCCTTCGTGCAGTCAGAAGTCCATAGTTGGATCAGGGGCGCGCTGAAGACGCGAAAGCTTGAGCTGGAGAGACAATCCCGAAAGCATTTGCTTGGAAGCAACAGCACCCTCGAAGACTATGAAATTCCCGTCAGGAGATTGCTATACAGGCCCGAAGCGTCCAACGAGGATGCGGTTCAAGTTAATGAGACCGAAGCTCTCATGTCACTCGTGATCGATCTTCAGCCACAGCTACGAGATATCATCACTGAGCAGATTCGCAACGCTGAAAATGAGGGGAGACCTGGAGCAGGCAACGATCAGAGCTCCGACGGGCTTCGAGCAGCAAGGGATGACGAACAGCAGGACGTTAACCATCCCAGAGGGACACACCGGGATGAAGTCATCGTGCCATCCATTGAAACCGACACTCCAGCCCGGGTTAGGGGCAGTGAAAAGACTCCTGTACGCTACCCTCAACGACGGAGACCTCAAAGCGCGCGAGAAGACATTCGAAGATACTCTGTATCTCCACCGAGAGATAATGGGATATCTCGAAAGAGAAAGAACGCAGGCCCGAGTCACTCGAGCCCCGGCACTTACAGCAGCAGCCTTGCCATCAGGGGCAGGGAGCATTTTCCGGAATACGGCGCAGGTGCCAAAACTCCGGGATGGTCTTATCCGAAACGACAGCGGGTGAATGGGCCCAATGAGGCCAGAACTCCTTGGAGTTCGGTTGATCTCCCATCACCAAGCCAGCTCACGATAAGAGCCGGCAAGGCCCCAGGTGCGCTGCGTCCAGATCGGTCAGAAGAACAATCCGCGGAGCAAAGCGGCTACGGATCACGGAACATGGCCACGCCGCAGCGAGGCCATCAGCACGGGAGGGAAGCTACATTTGTGCAGGCAGGACAGTCCTCTTCACCAGATTGGGCACGAGATGCCCCCAGTCACCCGTTCGAAACGCCCAAGAGGCGGACTCCTGGCCGGAATGACAACTATCATCAAAGCGGAAATTCTGGCCATCAGCGCAGCAGATCGCGGGGACGTGGGCGCAGCCAACACCGTGGCAAGAGGAATGCTCATCGTCACCAAGCATCGTCGACTCGATTTCGTGAGGAAACCGCGGAGTTCCATGGCATGACGCCTAAATCGCAAGTTGATATGTTGTACCGGACTTTGAAGGAGACCCGCAGAGAGCAGGAGCAGGGCAAGAGACGTTGAAGGCATTGATTGGGTGATGCTGGATGTGGTTGATGAGGTGCCTCCAAAGGCGCGCTAGGGATCGGCTCTTCCATCCCATGAATAGCTCCATGATGGATTGATTGAGGGTGAAGGGATCTTGCTACGAAAGAAACTCGGGAGAGGTGATAGAACGGGATGACCAGCCAAAGAATTGGCCTTGGGGTTGGAACCCATGTATGTACATCCCAACAACAACTGCAGTAGAGACGAAGTTTGCTACAGTAGCAAGCATTGAGGCGAGAATAGGAGATTGTACGGAATACAGATCTTTGATATCGAACCACCATGACCTGACTCGGAGAGCGGCTCTACAGGCGATTTGCAAGGAGTCGACTCCAACGACGACGCCGGCAACCGCTGGCGATGGATGGCGGGGTTTGACGAGAGAGCAAGAGCCGCGAAAATCGGGAAGCACTGCCGCCGTCCAGCGAAGGAGCTGCCAAGCGGCCAAGCACGTGGGGCGCTTGGACCCTAGAGCAAGGGGAAAAGCTTCTTCCCTCTGGCTGCACAACAGCTCTGAAGGATGAAATGGAAGGCTACCTACCTCTACGGCGATCGTGAAAGAAGAGCATACGAGCCAATGGCTGGCCCTGTAAATGAAGCCTTATAGACGAATTCCTCTGTGGCCTCGCTGAAAACTCAAAGGTCTTCTTGGCAGCGCTTGACTGCTGTCAAGCACGTCAAAGGGGACGCCTCACAGCCTGACGGCGTTCCATTCGTGTCCCCTGGTCCTGCGCCACCAGCGAAAAAAAAGGGAGCGAGTCGTATCGCGCCGCTCCTTCCCCACCCGCTCCATCGAACAGAACCCTTGGGCCGTGGATTGCCAAGACCAGGGGTCCCGCTCAGCTCAACAAAATTCCCAACAGAAAAAAAAATTGAAGCTCCTTGTCTGTGTTATCAGACACATTTGCAGGGCCACAGAGATGGGTTGTTTTGCGAGAGCTTCCAGAGTGTCGTAGGAGGTCGCCGAGCTGGGATATGCGTACTCGGTTTGTCCGCTCCCCACCACTGCAGTCTTGCAACCGCTGAGAGCTGAGAACCCCTCGTACGTGCCCCTTGACAACATCGTGAAAACCTGAAAGTGATCAACTGCGACCAGACCAAAGCAGAGGGTTCCTCGGCTCGTCAGTGGTGGCATGATGTTTCCCCTCCTTGGCTCAACGCGCCTCACATCTCATCATTCATTCCCCAGGTTTCTGAGGGACAGTCAAGATACTAGGTTGTTTGGCTTCTGGCATGTGCGACTTGGTTGCACAACAGCGTTGGGCAGAGCCGGTCAAGACGTGGATGTACATGTACATACACTCAGTCCAAGTAAGGTTCTTAGCACACTTTGGCATTTTTCGCCTCGGTTCGTTGTCGATGGATGGCATCCATTTTACATGTGGATGAACGCCAGCTGCTCAGCCATCCTCCCTCCCATCTTGATCCAAGTCACCTCGAAGCGGATGGCGGACATTTCTCCACGGCCGTCGTGCTCCACTAGAGCTGGGGTTGATTAACTTTGACCTTCACCAGATTCATCAACTCGTCCGTCCCATGTCTCTCGTCTCCCCCGGCATCAACATGGCCTGCCCTCCTGAACCAATCGACTCGTGTGCAATTCACATCGCCAACAAAAAAGAGAGACAAGAGGCACACTGGGCCCAGGCCGCTAAGCGCGCACCCCCTTTGCCCCCCTTCTGACATCTCCCGGTTCCCCCCGTGGTCCTCGTCGGTTGACCAGAGTTGATTCACATGTCGATGATCTCCAGCCCTAAGAAGAGACCCGGAGCCACCTGGCCCGCAGCGCCCCAAAGCTGGAACCCCCGACCCCAAGACACGCGCCGGGGGCTGGTCCGGCGACGGGTATGGAGGCAAAAAGCTCTGGGGGCAATGGCCAAAAACAGGGGGGCACCGGTGATGCTTGACATTAAAGACGGGTGCACTTGCAGCGGGAGGCTTGACCTTTAGACGCCCGCTTTATTTGAGAAGCCGATGCTCACGGCCTCAAAATGCAAGGTATTTTCTGCAATTGCATGGTTGGCCGTCGAGGGGAGCCAATCTGAGACGCCGCCGCCATCCCGTCGGCCATGTCCCGCGCGGGCAGAGGCAAAAAGAGAGATCCACCAGGCGGTGAGGGTACCCGAGCTCAGAGGCTGAGAGGGAAGAGGGGGACGCATTGATTGAAGCGTGCAGGTCTCGTGTACTTTGCAGTCCGCAGGCACAGCGGTTTTTGTGGTTGTGCGTCTTCCATGTCTTGGAGTATGGTGCCACTGCGGATGACCAAATCCCGCTGCCGGAGTTGGGGTCCGGGCCCGGGCTTCGGCATTGGGAGGATACGACGTCGGCCGTGATGCGGCAGCTGTTTGTGGGTTCGAAAAAGGTCGCGAGAGCCTTCCAAGTAATGCCAATGAAAAGGCAATCTTATCTGATGACCATCGGGGAAGAATCAGCAAGCCTGCTCCAGAGTCAGTGAACAAGTGCAGAATCTTGGCGATAGTTTCAGCCAGCCCCGTTCCCCTCCGTGGACAAGTCAAGCTTATGAAAGCTCCCCTGCTGTGAGACATTGTGCCCGCCCACCTCACTCTCACCCCCGGCCACGCCGTCCTGTCCTGTGGTGAGGTGCCCTTGTCCCCATCACTCGCTGGCGTTACCGGTACGGCAGAGCCCATTTAGCGTCTTTTCCTGGGGTATGTATGTTTTTTTTTTCTTTCTCTCTGTCCAGGTCTGCTGGTCGGGTCGGGCATGCGTGCAGGAGGGGACGTGCTTCAGCTATCTTTTTCCATTGAAGCGGCCGCCTCTTTTCACGATCGCCCAAGATTGTGCATACCTAGCCGATAGTCAGATTGTGTGCCAGCAATAAAAGGGAGCTTGTCACGACCATTAATTCCAAGCCTTCCTACCTCGTCTGTCCAGGGTTTACCTCAAGGAATCTGTTTCTTTCCCTGTCTCACTCGCACCCTTGTCGATCCTTGAGAGAGACAGACAGAAAAAAAAAGAAGGCCGCGGCATAATCGATCGTCCCACTTGTTGCGCTTTCTGCTTCAGCGCTTCACTGCCCTGTCCGGCCTATTACTTGCTTGCCTGTCCGTTCTCCCGTGGCTGCTTTGAGCAGGTGGGCTCCACGGCACTTCCCCCAACAAAACGTTTCTGCCGAGCAAGCGGAAGCGCATTCATAAATCTTCAACCCCCTTATTATAACTCCCCCCTTCAGCCTCCTTCATCCTCACCTCCCCTCTTCTTCTTCGACTCTGTCCTTTGGCCCCTCGACCAATTGACTTCTTTGTCTTTGTTGGCCATCCTCTCTCCCTCCTCCTCCCGCAACAATGGCTTCGTCTACGGCTGTGCCCAGGCAGAACCCTGCCCTTCGACGCACCGTCACCTCGACCACCGCCACAGACACCGAGTCGGCTGCCGTCTCTCCCTCGGATTCCCCCCGGCCCTCGGCTTCCTCCACCTCGCTTTCCTCCCTGTCCGAGGTGGACATTGAGAAGCCCAAGTCCAACTATGGCCGCCTGATCGATACGTATGGCAACGAGTTCGAGGTGCCCGACTTCACCATCAAGGACATCCACGATGCCATCCCCAAGCACTGCTTCAAGCGCTCCGCCCTCAGGGGTTACGGCTACATCCTCCGCGACATGGTCCTCCTCGCCACCACCTTCACCATCTGGCACAACTTTGTGACCCCCGAGTACATCCCCTCCACTCCCGCCCGTGCTGGTCTCTGGGCCGTCTACACCGTCCTCCAGGGTCTCTTCGGAACCGGCCTCTGGGTCATAGCCCACGAGTGCGGCCACGGCGCCTTCTCCGACTCTCGCCTCATCAACGACTTCACCGGCTGGGTCCTCCACTCGTCCCTGCTCGTCCCCTACTTCAGCTGGCAGATCTCGCACCGAAAGCACCACAAGGCCACCGGCAATATGGAGCGTGACATGGTCTTTGTCCCCCGAACCCGGGAGCAGCAGGCCACCCGCCTCGGCAAGATGGCTCACGAGCTCGCTGAGCTCACCGAGGAGACCCCTGCCTTCACCCTGCTCATGCTGGTCATGCAGCAGCTCGTTGGCTGGCCCAACTACCTCATGACCAACGTCACCGGCCACAACTGCCACGAGCGCCAGCGCGAGGGTCGTGGCAAGGGCAAGAAGAACGGTCTCGGAGGTGGTGTCAACCACTTTGACCCCCGCAGCCCTCTGTACGAGAACCGTGATGCCAAGCTCATCGTCCTGAGCGACATCGGTATCGGCCTGACCGCCACTGCTCTGTACTTCCTCGTGCAGAAGTTTGGCTTCTCCAACATGGCCATCTGGTACTTTGTTCCCTACCTCTGGGTTAACCACTGGCTAGGTAAGCTCCTCTCGTTCACCTTCGCTCACTGATTGATACTGACCTGTTTTAGTTGCTATCACCTTCCTTCAGCACACCGACCCTACCCTCCCTCACTACCACAACGAGGAGTGGAACTTTGTCCGCGGCGCCGCTGCCACCATCGATCGTGAGATGGGCTTCATCGGCCGACACCTGCTCCACGGCATCATCGAGACCCACGTCCTCCACCACTACGTCAGCAGCATCCCCTTCTACAACGCTGACGAGGCCACCGAGGCCATCAAGCCCGTCATGGGCAAGCACTACCGCGCCGACACCAAGGACGGTCCCCGCGGCTTCATCCGGGCCATGTACAACAGCGCCCGCATGTGCCAGTGGGTCGAGCCCAGCGCCGAGGCTGAGGGTGCCGGCAAGCATATCCTCTTCTTCCGCAACCGCAACAACCTGGGCACCAAGCCCGCCGTCATCAAGCCCGTCGCGTAAGGGTGTTATCTCGTTCCGCTCGCAATGTGTCTGTATAGGCACAGAGCTTTTCTTTCAGCGTTGATTGTTCCAAGTTTGGTCATGGGAGTCGTCGTATTCCGTTGGTTTGGGTCGGAGCAAGCTTGTGCATGGACAGGCTCTGCTGGTCTGTTAGATTGATTTGGCCCACGGACATGGAGCTGGGAAGAGGAAGGTAAAAATAATCGAAGGAACAACAAAGACTCAAGAGTGATGAACTAGATGATAGAAAGCAAAGATATGAGACCTGATGAAAACACTCTATTTCTTGGATCAAGACCGTTTTGCGAGGTTGTTTATCGACGTTTGTTGACGCTGAAATGACGGATGCCCCGGCCATCAAGTGATCTGATGCGGGGAAGCCACACGTGCTGACGGATCATGTTTGGAGTCCGAACCCCGAGCGTATTTGTGTTGAAGCCGTCGACATCGTGATTTGGCGGTTTCTGTGGGGGTTGATGTTTGCCATTGAGTGGTGATGGTGTAGAAACACGTTGGAGTTGCTGTCTCAAAACCCAGAGCTACTATTCAGGGGTAAGCGTTCCACAGCCTCTTTAGGGAGATTAATGGCGGTTTGGGGCTTAGAAACGAGGCGTTTAATCTTGCAACTGCCGTTGTCGGTTGAGGAAGAAGCTCTTTGCTACCTATGTTCCAGCCAACAAGAAAGACATTGTTATTCAGCCCTGCAGCTCAGAGTCGGGCCCAGACCGCGGTCTGGACACCGCGGACTTGAAGCCGGCGAGATGAGGTACATTACCCGCCCCCTCAAGTTTAACGTCAGGAATCGGAGTCCCAGTAGACATCTTGCCCAAACGAACTCTGAGGCTATCTCTGGCCCATCCTGCGATGAGGACCATGTGTTGTGGATGGGTTTGACTACACAGGACGTCTCCTTTCCTGGACAACCTTGGATCGGGGAATGACGTATCCCGAAACCTTGACATGACAAGTCTGTTTTTGCTCAACCAAAGATTTGCACAATCAACGAGCAGTGACCCAATCGAGGGACGGAGATGACATTTTGACACTCCGGGAACGGCATGCCTGCAAGGCACACAGCCAAAGAGCAGGCGAGGCTCAACAAGCCCCAAAGTGTCAGGTGCCCTCCTTTGGGCGAGCTGATGTAGGACGGGTCCACGGCGCATAGCAACCCCGGGTTCCAGTGCTGAAATGCATTCCCCTCTCGGTCTGCGTTGGTTGCCAACATGGATGTAAGTTGTTCCGGCCAGCCAGCCACGAGCAAGCCATCGATGAATAGTCACGTGCTTGGTCACGCCCTGGTCAACGGAACCAGCCCAGGCGGTCCACCATCACCGCTCGCTTTACATCCGTCCTTGGGTTGTCGTCCTTCAATCTGGCTGGAATCTTCTCGGGGACTACATAGATGGCCGGAGGCTGAACAGTCAGTTCTACGATGGGTAAGAAATACCGCCTTTATTAGATTGTGGCAGATGTCTCATCTCTGCGACGTTGCCGGCAGGAATCCAGCAACCTCCCTTCAGCTGTAGCCACACAAGGCTCGACTAACAATACCACCTCACAGAATTTACACATCTTGATACTAGATGAACCTCACTTGAGACCATAGAAAATGGCACGAAAGGCTGTATCGTATGGGCCATCGGCGGACTTCTACATGGTCTTGGTACCTATGCAATCTATCGATAAGAATACCTACCCTATCCCCCATGCACCCCCCAAAGAAGCATTGCACCCATTTCAGATATATCCTACCTAGGCAGGTATGAGTGGAAAGAGTTGAAAGTTTATTACCTGGCGTATGCTTCCGCGCGGCCGGGTATCAAGCCGTCTTGGCTTCCCCACGATCTAAAATTGGACACCGTTTCGAAGGCCTGAGGTTGATGTTCTGGGGTAGCCGAATGGGAATAGAGTGGTATCCGGAATAGTACAGCCTATTGTGCTTGGCATAGAATAGATCTCGACGGATGACGACCCAGGATCGTGAATGACGTTGACAGCTGCTGGAGCGTTTTGAAGAACCTGAGAATTGATAGAGCCTGCTGGGAGGACCACTACTAGCTCCCGAGTTAGTGTGCCGCTAATGAATTATTAGAGTTGCTTGGCCTGGACGTTGGACAGCCCGGTGAGAAGCATCAACTGTTGGTCCCTACCTTGCGTCATTGAATTCCAGTCCACTGGCTGCCATCAGATCATGGCTCTAGCATAACGAGGCAGAGAAGAACCTGTATATCAAGCTCCGGGAACCAATAATGGTTTGCAAAAGTAATGGGGAACGGAATAACTCGCCTAAGTGAACATGTCGTGTGTGGTCTTGGCTGCTGGGCTTGAACTGTATGCAAGAACGTTGGGGACTGGCTGGCGAATCAGTTTCGGATTCAATTCGTTGCCGAGTTTTCTTCCCTGACGATACCCAGTGCTTTTGGGTTATTACTTGAAAGAGGTCATGCTCATATTAAGCATGACCACTCCCGACTATCATGACTAGATGCCTCACATACACCATGACTCGTGAGTAGAGCCCGTCGATGTCCATTAATGAAATAACGTTGTATAATTCAGAAGTAATTCCGACCTGCTCCATTATACCTAAAGAGAGAAACACAATCAAGTTTCTAAACGACTGCGTGTGACGCAATAACCCTACCAGCTTAGGTCCATGCCCTCCTCCATTCACATTTTTTAATATCCGCGTATAGGCGCTTCACCTGTCCATGTCACGAGTTTTATTTTGTCCTCAAACCGGGCGACGAGATATCACATTCTGGTCGATGATCGCTGAGAGCCAAGGCCCAGACGAGGCAGGAAAAAGATCGACGGCTGTATCACCAACGCATGAGAGCGGTATGGTCGGACCTCCCCTTGCAGCGCCCCATCTCCGGCATCGACATCCGCGTGTCTCGGACCGCAAATGACCTGTCACAGACCTCAATCTCTTGGATTCCATGCCATTGTGCCTAATCTTCATTGCGCGAGAGAGAAAAGTGAGACAAACCAAGTGTGGGGAGGCCGCTAAACCTTGCCGTTGCGGTCCCGGGAACGGGAATGTAAGTCAAGATTGCGCGTGGCTTTGGGCGTTTTCTCAAAGGCACGGATCGTCCACGTTTATTCCCGTTAGCAATCTACCTGTGTGTCCTCCCTTCACGGTTTAAGCTCAAAGAGACGAGGCGACAGGGGTCCACGTGATGATGTCTCGGAATCTGGCTCTCGAGATTGAGAAGCCACAAAGCCTCCCCTGGATGAGGCTGGCCAGGAAGACTGCTTGGTTAGTAAAGCCATGGGAGGCGAAACCGGGAATCGTCAAGGCGCAAATGACATCAGAGGATACTTAACAACTGAGCATTCGAACTAAATCATCATGAGCTTCCAGAGGGTGAGCTGGTTCCGAGGTTGAGGAGTTGTGGGTGAGAGGGTCTGCTGCAGGGCTGGCGAAGGGGTGGTTTGCTATGCAACCACGCAAGGTGCATATGGATCCTGAGACCTTGATCTCAAACAATTTCGATCGATCTGACATCTGACAACTCGGTCCCTTGAACGTGGCAAGGGGGCATTGCAGCTTGCTCTCCATCAAGGCAGTGATGGTCAACATAGGGCTGTCCCTTTGATGCCCGCCTTCTGCCAAACAATGTGGGTTAGTGGACTCCAGACAAAGATTTCAAATCGACATCCTTGAGCTTGCCGGCCGGGTAACCGCTCTTCAGCTTGGCAGCAGCCAAACATGGCTGAGTGTCCATGTCGATCATCACCTCTCGACATTGCAGACGGATGGGAGAGAAGCAAGGCCAGGAGCAGTGCTGCCTTGCTGAAGTCGAGTTCCAAAGCACTTGGCAAATCTCTTTACACTCGTGTTGTATCACCGTCAGAGGAAGCAGCACCGAAGCGTCCTTTACCTGACGCAACCATAACACCACAGCCGACCATAGTGCACCGTTTCCCATCGAAAACGGCAGCTCGCCTAAACGAAAATGCCAAGGCGTGGGAATGAGGTGTTCGCTAGTCGCAGGGGGGCTCTTGTTCCCGGTCACCAAGACATTCCCGTTCCAGGTTGATCGCCGATAGCCTAGCAGCAGCCTCCTCTGCACACCGCGGTTGTTCCCGGATCTTCGCACATCTGCATTCCCATGTAGCTCTCCGCTCGGCTAAGCGTTCAGCTCAAACTCCTCACCGGGCACTAAGGGATAGTGAAAACTCGACGGTTTGTGGATGGGGGGGGGGGGCCTCAAAGTTCTGGCCCGGAAGCTAGCCTTTGATGCCGGGCATGTCTCTCCTTCAAGGGGCTCGCAATCTGATCCGGTGTCTGAGGAACTTTGTTCTGTCTGAGGCAAGCCAGCCCACTTTCAGCCTGGCAGGGAATAACCAACAACTCAGACACACACCACCAACTGAGCTGACTGCATCGATGGCATCCTTCATGACATGTCACAAAGCAGGCTGGAGTCCACTCCAATCAGACTCCTGGCTTGATGCCCTCGCAACCGGGAGTTTGGAGGCTGTCCCTGCGGTGATCGGTAGATGAGAGGAATGACGACACATCCACCGACCTGGACGGGGCTCCCTTGAGGCAAGAAAGCCGATGGTATACACAACACCGACTTCAGCCTCCAAGCCCCGGTTTCAGAGGTATATAGACCTGCGAGGCCTCGCCTAGACTCTTCGATCATCATTCACCAAGGTCGATCAATGCCAACAACTTACCTCTCAACCGACAACTTACAATGGCTCAGCACATCAGCTGGTCAGCCTTGCTGATGACAGCAGCCTTGGCTATTTCAGCCTCTGCATCTACCATCCCGCGCAAGAACCTTGACAAGCTCTTCTCCCGACAAGAGCTCTATGGCGGCGGATGTCCCCTCCCTGACGTCTGCACTTGGGGAAGCTGCACCAATGTGACCATTGGGCTCGACCCAAGGGGGTGCGGAAAGCCGAACAACCCATGCGAGCCCGGCGAGATTTGTGTCGCAGGGCAGTGTCATCCTATTGATCTCGGATCGAAAGACTCGGACCCAAAGAACTGCAGCAATTCTACCAGCTCCCAGCTTTGCTTGCCTGGTCAGTGGTGCAACAAGGGCAAATGCGATCCCATCCAGATTCTCACCGACTCTCGCCGCTGCGGCAAGGGCCAAAAGCCTTGCCGTCCGGGATCACTCTGTGTCAATGAAAAATGTCAGGAGATTGATATCGGATCAAACCCATCTTCATGCGGCCCTCTGAACAAGACCTGCGACCCTGGGAACTGGTGTCTTGACGGCACATGCTAGCCGTTCGTCCTTGGAACAAATGTGCAAGCTTGCAACCAGAGCGTTTAGTGCCTACTTAGCTCGTCATGCCAACACGGCTGGTGTCGTCAAGTCTTTATCGGAACCAACCCTTTCAATTGCGGCGAGGGACCCGGCAAGAAGAACTGTACTTCTGGACAACTCTGTGTCTCTGGAAGCTGCAAGTCTCTAAACTTTACCTCGGAAGCGGCCCAGAATAAGACGTGCGGATCCTCCAAGAGACGTTGTCGACCCAGAGACTTTTGCTGGAAGGACAAGTGTATGCCCATCCACATCTCCACCGATCTCTCTCAATGTGGCAGCGACGGAAAGCCATGCAACAGCAGCCAAGTCTGTGTCTCCGGGCGTTGCGTTGGCAACTTGACACACCCATTGGATGTCCTGGTAATTGGTTGCGGTAGCAGTGGCGTCGTTGGTCTCGGAGGTCCTGGTGGCCGCCTTCCTGGTCAAGGGGCTGTGGGCGAACAAGGCGGCAGTGGCTCATCAGCCCAAGGCCAGGCCAGAGGCCAGGGTAGTGGTAACGGATCTGCCGGCTCGGGCGATGACGATGACGAGGACTCGAACGACTAGCAAACTGGAAACCAAAATGGAGGCGGTGACTCCTCCGACTCTAGCTAAGGTGCCGAAGACAACAACGACCCTGCTGGAAGCCAGTCTGGTAGTCAAGGCGGCGGCGACAGCTCCTCAGCCCCTGGAACAGACAGCGACGGATCCAGAACTGGACAACCAGGGAACAATCAGCAAGGAGCTTCTGGGAACGGCGGGCAAGGCAGCGACGGAGATGCCACGACGGGCCAAAGTGGCCAGGGAGGTCAATCAGGACCCGGCGGAAATGCTTCAGGTGATGCCTCTGGAGGGCAACCTGGCTCAGGATCCCAGGGCGGCAGCTCGACGGCTGGTTCAGGCAACAATTCCGAGTCTGGAGATGGTTATGGTGGGAGCGGTCAAAACGGTCCTGGAGGGTCTGGTTCAGGTGGCAGCGACTCTAATGGAGGTGTCAACCCCGATGGAGGCACCGGCTAAGGTGCGAACGACTCGAACGGAGGTGAAAATGGCGATTTGGGCGGCCCATCTGGAGGCAGTGGTGGCAGTGGCAGCGATAACAGCGATCGTCTTCCCGGAGGTGGTTCCAGCAATGGAGACCAGTCTGATCAAGGAGGATCTGGCTCAAACGGATCTGGATCTCAGGGACCTGGCTCTGGGAACAGCAACGGCCAGTCTGCGAACAATGGAACGCCGGGCGGCGCCTCTTCTGGAGACGGCTCAGGAAGCACCTCTGGCGACGATGGAGACTCTGGAGACGCGGGACAAGGCTCTTCTGGATCTGATTCGGGAGGCAGTCAGACGGGCAGAGTTTCAGGCACTGGTTCTTCTGACGATGGGTCGTCTAGCAACAGCTCCCCTGGGTCTGGCTCGGGCAATGGCTCATCGGGCAGTGACACACCAAACAATGGCTCATCGGGTGGCGGCTCCTCTGGATCCGGCTCAGGTGGCAGCTCTTCCCCTGATCAGAGCGGAAGAGTCTCAGGCACCGGATCCTCTGGTGATGGGTCTTCCGGCGATGGGTCTTCGGATAACGGCCCCTCTGGGTCTGGCTCGGGCAACGGTTCTTCTGGGTCCGGTTCAGGCAATGGCTCCTCGGCGAGCGGATCGCCGGGAGGTGGATCTTCTGGAAACGGCTCTTCTGGGTCTGGTTCCTCTGGGGCTAGTTCATCGCCAGGAAACAGACCCGGCTCTGGTGGTACCGGCTCAGCAGGAACAGATAACCCTGACGGCAGTGGTTCAAGCGGAGGCTCCAGCGGCTCGGGTGGGAGTTCCAACGGCGGAGGCTCAAATGGCGGCTCAAATGGAGGCTCCAACGGCGGAAGCTCAGGCGGAGACCCGAGTGGCGGCTCGAATGGCGGTTCGAATGGTGGCTCGAATGGCGGCGGCAACGGCTCAGGGAATGGATCAAACAACGGCGGGGAAGCGACTCTTCCCTGTTCTGCCGATTCCCAGTGCCTCTCGGAAAGTTGCGTGGATGGCAGCTGCCGACCTGTTCGGGTGCAGGGTTTCTCTGGGTGCAGTGGAATCACGTGCGGCGCAGAGGAAATCTGCTATGATGGGCGCTGTCGCTCCTTGACAGATCCGAACAACTGCAGCGGAACTTCATGCTTGACCGGTCAGGTATGCCTCGACAACCAGGACTGCCTCCCAGAGACTGTCCTCTGCGGACGTTCCGTCTGCGGAAGCGGAGAGAAGTGCCAGTCCCAAGCCTGCGTTTCGTCGCTTGGCCCTGGAACTACCGGTGGCGACAATGGATCTAGCGGCGAGACCATCAGGGCAGGTGGAAATGGAGGCTCCGGGAACGAGAACCCCTCGGGGGCTTCACGGACTTCCCAAGCTTCCAGGCAATCCGGCAGCTTGCCAGTGAATGGCCAAGGGACAGCCTCCTCCCTGGCCTCAACTCCACCAGCAATCGCTTGCACGACTGATTCAGACTGTTTTGGCGGTACTTGCAGGAACAACCGCTGCGAAAGTCCCCTGCTGACACCCTGCACCAACGATTCCGATTGCTCGCCAAATGAACGGTGTCGCAGTAACCTCTGCTTCCCAGAGGACCAAGCTAGCTCAAAAGCGTCGAGTACCGGCTCAAGAGGTACAAACGGACTCGGAACCACTCGCGCCACTACCGGCCAGGGACCATCTCGGACGACCAACCCAACAGTGGCGACAGCATCTCGCTCAAGAGACTCTCAGTCTGCCGCGACCTCTGAGGTTCGTGGCGACGTCGAGGGATTCGAGAGCTGCGACGTCGACATAGACTGCCAAGACTCCAGCGACACGTGCCTTCAAGGACACTGCATCCCTGGGAGTGGCACTCCTTGTTCTGTCGGCTCAGACTGCCTGGAGGAAGAGATATGCCGTGATTCAAAATGCGTCGTCGGGCTCAGATGTATCACGGACGAAGACTGTTCGGTCGAGGGCTCCATCGGGTTTTGCGAAGATGGCGTCTGCCCCAACATCTGGCCTGATGAATGTTCTGTAGATGCCAATGGCCTGGACGATGAGCGTTGTCTGAATGGCCTCTGTGTGTTGGTGGGGCCTGCGGCATCTCCTACCGAAAGTAACCCCTCAGCCAATCCGTCTGGTGGAAATGGTAACCCCTCCAGAACAAACCCTTCAACGGCGACGACACAAGACGGTACCAGGCCCGCCGGCTCAGGCGCAACAGACACGGGTCCAACAGGCGTCTCGGCTGGACAGACCGGAACTCTCACAGATGCCAATACTCGACGCACTACTCCCGGAGCTCAAGGACCTACCACGACCGCAAGAGATCCAGCAAGCAATTCTCGAACAAATGCCGGTAACTCTGACGGCACTGCGACCGGTACCGAGCCCGCCTCCACCACCACGGACGATGGCGTCGTACAACTCCGCTGCGTGAGGGACTCTGATTGTTTGGCCTTTAGCGCATTCCCTCCTGGACGCTGTGTATGCATCCAGTCGATCTGCCAACAAGTCATAAGCTTGACTTCCGTCGCAGGCACCCGACCCGGCGGATCAGGTACTCAGCCCGGCACTCAAGTCACAGGTACAAACACAGCTGGGGGAACAGTGATTCCTGGGACGACCGCAGGCGAAACTGGAGCGAGTCAGTCTCAAGGAGGAAGCCAACCTCCTGGAGCAACTACTGGAGGTGGGACAGGACAATCTCAAGGCCAATCTACCAATACCATTGCGAGCGGAACTGGAGCAAGTCAGTCTCAAGGCGGAACCCAACCTCCTGGAGCGACCACCGGAGATGGGACAGGACAATCTCAGGGTCAACCTTCTCAACCCACGGGTGCTTCGACAGGCGCGACAGGCGCAGGTCCGTCCTCAGGCGACAACCAGGCACCTACAACCACCGATTCCCCCGCAGAGACAAACGAGCTTATCCCCTGCAGTGTGGATGCCGACTGCTTTGGGATTACCGGAGGGCTCTGCGCACTTTCAATCTGTGTCTGCATAGATTTGCTATGCCAGCCAGTCCCCCAGCCTTCTGGACCAACTGCCGGGACGACCAATGCTGGATCCGCGACTGGGCCCGCCCCAGGAGGTGAATCGACAACCGGCTCAGGCGCTGAGACCACCGACAACCCTTCGCTCACACCATGTTCCGTGGATAGTGACTGTGTCGTTGATATTTCCCTTTGTATCGTCGGCGGATTGAACTTGTGTGGCTGTGTTGACGCAGTCTGCATCCGGACGACAGACCCTGGCAATACTGAAGGCAGCGAAGATACCCCTGTTCCTACAAGTTTATCACTCAGGTCACCACTCCCCTCGACCCTACCAGCGTGGATCCGACGACTGAACCTTCTCCTACGGAGCCGGTATCGCAGTTCTCATGCTCTACAGACTCTGACTGCCTATTGGACCTTGATGTTGACGCCTGCGTCTTGGGGCTCTGCGTTTGCGTCAATATGTTGTGTCAAGAGCGGCCTCCGGTTGTTGAGACCACGACTGGACCGGTCACAGGTACCTCGGATCTGACCGAACCCTCTTCTACCGAGCCGGTATCCCAACTTCCGTGCTCGACAGATTCCGACTGTTTGCTGGACCTTGACAACGACGTTTGCAGTTTGGGTCTCTGCATCTGCGTCAATCTTTTCTGTCAAGAAAGGCCCCAGTGGTCGAGCCTACGACCGAAACATCAGCCGAGCCTTCTTCTACTGAGCCGGCATCACAATATTCATGCTCTACAGATTCTGACTGTTTGCTGAATCTCGATATTCAGGCCTGCGCATTGGGCCTCTGCCTTTGCGTCAATCTTTTGTGTCAGGAGAGGCCGGTGGTCGAGCCCACGACTGAAACGCCATCTGGGCCTGCTCCCACTGAGCCCGCCTCACAGTACCCATGCTCTGTGGACTCTGATTGTCTTTTGGATGTTGATACCCAGGCCTGCACTTTGGGACTCTGTGTTTGCGTCAATCTATTTTGCCAAGAGACGACTCCACAGCCGACGTCTGGATTTACCACGACTACTTCAGATGGGTCTTCTCCTCCCGAGCCGACACTGGAGTACCCATGCTCTGTAGACTCCGATTGTCTCTTGGATATCGATACTCAGGCTTGTGCCTTGGGGCTCTGTGTTTGCGTCAATGCAGTGTGCGAGGAGCTACCTGCCGGGCAGGAGTGCACTCTTGATGCTGATTGCAGCGGAGGCCAGTGATGCGAGTCAAACACCTGCGTCGATCCTCCATTACCCCAAGGGTGTTCTGTCGATGCTGACTGTACCGTTCAAGGGGAGACTTGCCAAGACAGGGCCTGCAGGGTTTCTACGCCATCAGGAGCGTGTTTCGGCGACAATAACTGCATCTTAAGCGCCAATGCTTTGTGCACCCTTGGGCTGTGCATTTGCGTCGACGCCCTCTGTACACCACGACCCGACGTCGAGAAGTGTGGCTCGAACACTGATTGCAGCGTTGGCGCGGAATGCCAGCAGGGTGTATGTGTACTTCCAGGCCTGTGTCTTTGTCTTAATGGGGTCTGCGGTTTTGGAGGAAGCCCCCCAGCATCGCAGTGCACGGTGGATGGGGACTGCCCTTGTCTAATTCCTGGCGTCACATGCAGGTGCCAGAGCGGCCAGTGCCAGACAATAATTTGATCTTTCCATGGTCAAGAGTTGAGGCTTAGGATCATGGGTCGAGGGTTAGCGAGCTTGTCACTCCCTTGCCTGCTTTCTTATTATTCTGGGCTAGGCGGCGTATCTCGAAGGCGAAATTTGGCTTAATACACAATATTTATTGTTTTCTAAATTAACATTTCTTTCAACCGAGCATGGCGGCTGTCAATGTGTTTTTGTGCCATGACGTCGTTGCCACCCATTGGTGATGTCGCATACCCTAGAGCAATAGCCCGGCCAGCGGTTTTGCAGGTCATCGTGAGACTACGGCCCTGGGTAGTAATCTAGATGGTTGAATTATCGTGGCATGAAGCGAATACCCACTGTGTTTGATGGCATGTGACTTAAATGCCGCTATTGTGTTAGATTCGTGTTCTTTAATGTTATGACCGAGGTGGCCCCCTGCAGAGTACAGCTCGCCCAACAATGTAGCAAAATATCGATTCAACATTTTCCCGGTAGAGGCTGGAGGAGACACTGCGCAGAGTTGAGTTAGCTATATCATGAATTCCAGTTCGGCAAGTAAAACGAGGAGCCAGTTTTATCTGCTCATCGTCGGCCCACTGCAGTACGTCCGTGATCCCATTTGCAGAGCTTCAGCTGAATCGGCACTTCCGACTGTTTCAAACCCGACCGCCGACAGATTAAAGTAAATTGAAACGTCAGTCGTCGGAGACCCTGTGGCACCCCGGCCAATTGTCTTACATGGTGAGCAAGGTTTGGTGCAACTCCACAAGGCGCGAGACTTTGGGGCAGCACGTTGGACCCTGGCGTGCCTGGGGGACCTTGCAAGGCGTTGGAACGGCTTGAACGCGACTTCACAAGATAGCCAAATGAGGGGACAGGTTAATGCCAGTATACCTATTGAATACCCACCAGGAAAATGCAAAATGTTCCCTTGCCAGCTCCCGAATGCCGTCCGCCCTGCACTCCTCTCATTGCACTCGTCAAGTTGCAAATGCAGCGTGGGTCGGGACCCCCGTTGGCAGGCTGGGCGGGGAGATCGGGCAGATCAGCCAGCTCCAGTGCATCGCGTGCGACGGCGTCCGCTGTCAGGCCGCGGGAAAAAAATGGCTCGCCTGATTTTCCAAATTGGGCGGGGCGCACAGAAAAAAGAAAAACCCCCCTGGGAAAATGGCAGGCGCGCCCCACCAAAAATGGCAGGTTGCCTCAGAAAAATGCGACCGGCACGCGCATGGGCCAGCGGTTCCTGCAGATCAGCCAGGACCCACTCACACCCATTTATACCCCTCCTACCTTCCCCTCCCTCCTCCTCTTCTTTCCTTCATCATCATCCAACAGCCTCATCTTCCTGGCTCTTCAACCAATACATTCTTCTCTTCAAACAATTATTCAATTATGATCTCTTTTCTTCTTCAATCAACAAAGGCATCTGCCTTCCTCCTTCCTTCAAAAAAACCTCCACTCTCCTCCACATCGATCGCGACATGACGCGCCTCTCATCTGCTGCACTTCTTCCAAGGCAGCGATGATCTCTTCAGACAAACAATAGCTTGGTAAGTACTCGCCTTTGACTGCACCAGACTCTTTGCGAACCTGCCTTTTGACCTATCCTCCAGTGCCCGACTCTTTCGCGGGCTGCACTCGACTTCTCCACACTCATTTGACATTTGGTCGCTGGCTCTCATTCAGGTACGGTCGCGCTTTGACTCCTCTTGGTTTTTATGCTGACATCTTCTTTAGCCTGACGACGCGACGCGCTTGTCGCCCGTTCCCTCCTCCCTCCGAAACAACCTACGATACCACACCCGACTACCTCCTCCTCCCTCGATCCTCCTCAAGAAACAACGACATCTACCTACCACACCCGACCACCGACCTCCTCCTCGCTCCTCCTCAAGAAAAAACGACACCTACCTACCACACACAAGACCACCGACCTCTTTCTCGAGAAACAATGATACCTACCGCACACGACCAACTGCCTCCTACCTCATCCTCGACGAACAACTTACGATACCACACTCGACACCACACACACACACACACCTACATACGCCTGCCACCACAGTAAGTCCGCCACTTGACCGTCTACTAATTGTGTCAGTAGAAGCCGTGATCAGAGAGTTGCTTTCGAGTCAGTAACATGGAGGTTGTAATTTGTTCCCTGTCCAGAGCGGTCTAAACTGCGTGTGCGATTGGCGCTGGCCATAGCGTGGTAAAATCCTCACTACATGCAGAACCTCACGAAAGCAACTTTCTGATTACGGCTTCTACTGACACAATTAGCAGACGGTCTTGTGGGAGAAGAGAGTTGCTTTCGAGTCAGTAACATGGAGGTCGTAATTCGTTCCCTGTCCAGAGCGGTCTAAACTGCGTGTGCGATTGGCGCTGGTTATAGCGTGGTAAATTCCTCACTACATGCAGAACCTCACGAAAGCAGCTCTCTGATCATGGCTTCTGTTGACACAATTGGCAGGCAGGTGAAGTGGTGGACTGGCATCATCTTTCAGCTGATTCCCCGCCCCCCCAAACAGTGAGTCTTCCCTATCGTGACCCGACAAGCGCCTGCTGACCAGTCTGAGAATCTCCCCACCCCCCAAAAAGCAACCACAGTGCTCTTCCACTCTCGATAACGCAACTCAGCCGATCGTGGACTCTTTGCACTTCAGATCTTGGGCAACACTTGGGGCGGGGAAGGACTTGGGGATTTGTACATCAGATGAAGGACTTGGGATTGGGATAGCATTTGGTTCATGGATATTTATCTACATGTCTTGGAAATGTATTGGGTTAGATATCTACAGGATCAATCACAATCACAACATGGGATACGTCCCTTCTCTCACAGTTTATTCCTTTCTATGCTCGGTTTATTGACTATGTGCTGATTCCCACTGCCTCCCCCAAGAGGAATCGCCTGCTCATCGTGGCCGTACGTTGCCACGGCAGCCCTGATGTCAATGGTCGACATTACCTCGTCTGTCTGTCGCTGGCTTCCGACCTGGCGACAAAGCGCAACTATTGAGAACACGCGGACAAGATCAAGTGTTTGTCAAAATACAAACAGAGAAGCGGTGCATAGAGGATCCCACATAGCCTAGAGCGTCTTGCGATGGTCGCAGTTGATTGCACCTTGGTGGCAATGAATATCCGAAAGAATTCCGCCTAAGCGTACGACTAAGGACACGCGGTATGCCAGCCTCCGAGTTTTATTACCAACCGCACTGAGTCTTTATACTTCCATGGCTGAACTCGGAGCACAGTAAGGCGCCTGGACGAGGATATCGCCACAGGCTTCTAACTTTCGCCTAGGCATTTAGTCCCTCGACTTGCTCACTGTGCTAGATTCGCCCTGTACGACTTGAAACCGTCGCTATGGAACGACAACCCATCGTGGAGCGCCATCGCAGGTAGGTTACACAGGATTGCCTTGCTTGCTCGACAGAGGAAGTTGGTGATGGAGTTTGGTACGTGGTGCCTGGTGACGGCGGTGTCAATAGCGAAGTGGCTCAGCGTATTGGCACCTGAAGCTAACTACTATTTATTGTTAGCGTGCCCGCCCCATTCTTCTCTCCAACCGCCGTGAACCCAAGATCCCAGCTCCATCCTCTCTAAAAAACGTCATCGCCATGTCCTCAACACCGCAAGATTCGAAAAAAGAGGCCGCCGAGCCTCCTAAGACGGCCGAACCCGGATCGGATGCATGGAGCGACGACAAGCGCCGCAAGTTTGAGACGTAAGCGACCACCGCGCTAGACGACCGACGATTGACCCGGCTGAACGTGGATAGGAAATCGAAGAGCGAGTTCTACGACCCGTGCCAGGAGGCTGCGCAAAGGAGCTATAAGTGCTTGTTTAGGAACGGAGGAGACAAGTCCATGTGTGGAGAGTACTTCCAGTGTGTCTGCCCGTGGCTGGGGGAGACGAATGGTGCTGACGGCTTCACAGGGCATATCGCGATTGCAAGCAAGCATGGGCACGTCAGAGGGTTGATTGGGTGAGGTTGAGTAAAGGCTAACTCTTGTCGCAGACGGATCGACGAAAGAAGGAGGGCGGCGGCTGGTTCTAGGACGATCGACTCGAGACGAGACGGATGACCCCAGCGTTCGATGCCAGACCCCAAGAATTGTATTATACGAACAGACAACATTGGAAACGTTGTACGATATGAACATGCGGCGAATATATTCTATTTGGACTAGCAATTGCGTCGGCGACACTAGTTGGAAACGCCAAGATTCAGCCCCGTGGCTAACCGTTCCCTCGTCAGTCTCGGACCGGGGATATTCGTCGCAGCCTCATGCAGCACTGATAGTTGCCATCATCCGCCACGCTGGTTTCTCCGTGCGCTTCCTCGGACGCATACTAGAGCTCCACAGTCTCAGCCTAATCATCCAGCTCAGTCCCGTCCCATGCCAGGGCGTGCTCAAAGGCCTGCTTTTCTAGCACAGCACCCACGTCCATCATCAGTCGAACCGGGCTCAGCATTCTTCCGCTGCGCAGCGACGGCGTCCGCAGAAAGTCGAGCGCGACACCAATGGCCAGAAGGCTCGCCGTGCTAAGAGCCAAGAGGCCCGTCAGCAAGATCCAGGGGACGAAAGTCATGGTGTATAGTTGCTCAGCGTTTCCCTCGACCACGACCTCAGAATTCATTTCGTCGCCATGATTCCCCGGTGCCATATCATACACCACTTCTCTCATCCTAGCCTCGAGCCAAACAAGGGCTTTAGCCAGAAAGTGGATTTTTGACATCTCGGCACCAGACGTGAAAACGGCTTGAGCGAGATATCCGCCTAACCTGGGTGTATCGAACAAGGCCGGAGACGAAATCTCCCACTTGTCTTGCAGTAGGTGTAGAAGAGGAGGCTGACTCTCGACCCTATGAGTGCGGGTGTCGAGCTCGAGGCCTGAGATGGACTAATCTTTGCGAATTAACTGTCGCCTTGCCCACGGTTGTGCCCAGCTCGCAGGTCACTCCACAGAATGTCCAGTCTATACCTCCGTCACCCTTCTTGGGGAGATAGCGGTACGTGCTCAAGTACCCATATTCCATGGTATCTACGGATAAGTCTGTTGCTTGGCCGTAGTAGAACCAGCCGATACAGATCTTTTCACCTTAAAAGGCCATGAGAGGGTGCGGCGCTCCATCTCCATGGGATCCGTTCAATTCTCCCCTGAGCAGAGGTGCCATGTTCCGCGCCCTACCATGAAAGCTGCTCAAACTCGAACCAGTCTGGATTATCAGGCTGTATGCAGCATCGTTCTTCTCGGCGGAATCGAACCGGACCTGGAAACCCCGTGTATCGGCGGGCTTGCAGGATGCCGCAAGTTGATATGTGGGCACATTGAAGAGTCTCTTTGCCGACTTTGAGATCTTGGACCGAGACCGGCTCGACACGTTGAGGACAGCTTGGCGACTGGTGTTTGCTGTCCCGAGCGTGGGCGGGATACCGTGGAGGCTCCTGGTCAGCCGCGCCGAGAGTTCGATGTCCTGAGAGCTGAGGATGTTTATCATTGCCTTTGAAGGGGCATCGTCCCCCGGCCCGTACAGCGGCTCGACCTGTTGTGTGACGTTGGAGATACTCCATCCGATGACTTCATACGCCGTGACGTTTTGAGGAATGAAAAGCTCAAGGCAGAAAGCAGGGCGATGGTAGCGAGGCGGATGAGTCGAGGATCGCGAGTCCGCACCAGGGCGAGGAGTCCTGGTGCTATCAAGATGGAGCAGCTAACGTCGATGAGCTTGGCCCAGAGGGAAGAGAAGCGCCCCCCAATGGGCCCGGACTGTATGAATCCCCTGCGAGTGTTGAACTGTGTGTGGCAAGGCCAAAAGCGACACTCATGGCAACTGCGGCGATGATGGCAACGATGACAATGTCGGCGAGGACGGTTTTGCCGGTCCGGCGATGGGTTGGCACTCCGGACCGCCCCTCGTCATTATCCACGGCATCCTTAGGTAACAAGTTATCCGTCACTGTCGCTTGTGCCTTTGGCTCGTTGGTTGATGAGGGAGGTGGTGACGTCGGCTTGTCAATTGACAGAGGTGACACTGGCCTGTCGTAGCCCGCGACCTCTTGCGACGGCATATCTATCCGAGATTTTTGCTGAGGAGTATCGAAGGAATCAAACATACGTTTATTTGATCATAAAGCGGGCTGGCTCGTATATGAGGAGAGGGAGAGAGCCTGATCTCACCCACCACTTGCCCGAGCCGCTTCCCAGTGGACAGGAGCTCCAGGAAGCACAGCCACCGGGATTGACAAGGTATTCAGCAAGATACAAGGCAGTCGATTGTGCAACTAGCCATGCTGAACAATGTCCCCGCCGTGAAAGGTTGCCCTCCCCCTTTCTATCCCTCGTGTAGCTCCTTGTCTAACCTTGTCCATTAACATGGATGCTCAACCTAGCCAGGGAGAGAAACGTGTGCGATGGTGTCGGCCGTAAATTGAGACAAACTCGCGATACCACCCCCCCCCGTCCTACACATTAATGCAATATCCCAAGCCGTGTGCGACCCTGTATAATATACTAGCCTACTTCTCGCCACCGCCCCCAGTCCCCGGGATTAGTCGTAGCCGGACACCCATCACATACGATCCCGTATGCGAATCCAGTCGTCTCTCTGACTGATATTTGAACTGGATTCTCCCAGCGCACTCGTTCAGCTTACCACAGCTCTCGCAACAGGCCTTTTCGAAAACCTCCTTATCCAGGGCCATGCCCACGTCGGCCGTTAGCCTCACCGTGTCCAGCACCCTCCCGCTCCTGAAAGATGGCACTCTCAACGAGTCGAGCGAAAGAGCAGCAGTCAGACCGCAGGCGACACCCAGGGTGACAAGGCCGGAGAGGAGCATCCATGGGACAAAGGTCATGGTGTATCTCTGCAGGCCGTTCTCCAAAACCTCAACCTGGAAGACAAGGCCATCGATCTCCTCCTCACCCTTATCGTCCAGAATTGCTTCCATGACTGCCACCTCGTACCAAACGAACGCGTCAACAAGCGTTCCGATGTTCCAAGGAGACTGATCCGCCTCCTTGTATACCCCGAGAGCCGCTCGTAGGAGGTGTCCGCCCAAACCGGGTGATCGCCCCATGCGTCCACTTTCGAATGTATCATAGACTTGTCCAAGGGAAAGCACCGGCATCTCGTTTCTGGCCTCGAGCTTCTCATTATCGAGTTCGGGCTGCATCAGTGACCAGTCTGTCCCATTGACCGTTGCCGTCCCGGACCATCTGTCGAGGCTACACGTTACACCCCAAAAGGTTAGGTCGTAGGTCTCGTCCCAATTCGCGCCCTCTTCAGAGCAAGGCAGACTCGGGACAACATCCTTCGCCCTAAATGGCGTTAGGTTGCCGTATCGCGTCACTTCTGGCAGGTCGACAGTCCCATCCCCGGGATAACTAAACCCTCCGATCCAGGTTTCTGTCTTGTTGATTGCGATCAATGGGTATCTGACCAAGGAGCCGTTTGTTCCGGTAGCCTCTATTCCTTGCATTGAGAGAAGCTCCTTGACAATGCCAAAGTCCCCTCGAACCTGTCGAGGCCCCGCCCCATCGACGAAGTGGCTTCCTCGAGGGTAAATGTGACATGCGGATTGTGTGCACGCGGGGCAGAATTGACACTGATATGAGATTAGATGGCCTGCATGATGCCAATATGCGATAGGCTGGCATCTCGAATAGCTGTTCGATCGTCGGAGGCATCTCTAAACGCGACCGGCGAGAGATATTGACGCCGAGGAAGCCATGGGGCGTTGGCTCTAGGTTTATCGCCCGTAGACGCTGGAGTTGATTCTCAAGATCCTCAAGAACATTCAAGTGCACTTTGTCCACATCTTCAAAGTGTTGCTTGAAGAAACTCCTCGCCTCTTGCATGGCTTCGAGGTCCCTTGTCGTCCTTATACTGCCGGCTTCCTCGTATGCGATAAAGTTGCCAAGAAGGGTGAAGCTCAGTGACGAGAGGATAGATATAATGCCCAAGCAAACGATCCGCGGCTTCTGTGACTGAAGAAACGTCCAGAACTTGAGGGGACTGGCCGATCCCCAGTCTGTGCCAGCGACTTCCACCAGAACATTGAGGCTTGCCTCCGAGCTCCGTTGGTCGTGCTCATTGACCGCGAAGAGACGGACGAGCTTGAAAATGTGCCAGTTGACGATAGCGAGTATGGCGGGCGCCACCAGCATAGAAGCGGCAGCGTCAATCAGTTTCGCCCACGTCGGGCTAACGTTGCCGCCGATATGGACAGCTTTGATGTAGCCTCCGTCAAATTTGGTTTGCATGTGCGCAACCAGCCAGCAAGCAGCAGAAAGAGCGACGACGCTAGTCACAGCGACAGTGATAATAGAGTATAGGACGTGGTTCTGAAGAGGCGGGATTCGGCCTGAGGAGTGCTCGGCCTGTTCTTGAGACTTGTCTCTGTGGACCTGGGCTGAGACACTGTGTGCATCCGCTAGAGCGACATGTTCGATGCTTTCCTGCTTGATCGTGGCGGCTGAAGAGGTATCGGTTGGTCCTGGTGGTGCCTCTTGTTGACCTGCAATAGGTGACACTGGCCGTGATGCTGCCACGGGTGGCTGGGGTTCTTGTTGCAAGGCCATCGCAGAATGGAACCAAGCCGAGAGTATCGAGTAGAATGTGGCGGCGTCTCGCTTGAAGTAAAGGCTTGAGTGCCTGAGATGTTCCTCAGACGTTCCTGAGAGCGGACTGGCGAGTCTTTATGCTTGCCAGCATACCAGGCAAACGCACACGGGCTTCAACCACAGCCCCCCCGTAGTCGATGGATTGAAAATGAGGCTCTCAATCGTCGTACAAGTCAAAAGGCGGATGGCTTAGCCAAGGTTCTGTCCTTCCCAAGGCACACGGTGAAGTTGAACAGAGTCTGCACGTGATCCACCCCAGGTTACCTCCAGGGACCCTCCCCGAGGTGGAAGGTGCCTGAATATTACGCGCAACGACGAGACAAGCCCTCAACGAGTCGGCCGTGGCAGTCCAAGGGTGGTCTCGTCGAGGGCAGAGCGAGGAATAGCTGCGGTTAGTGAGAACGTCCATGGCTATACGAGGGGTGTCGACGCTGCCACCCTGCGCTTCTTACGAGTACGATAGCCCTACTGCTTTGTTACAGGGGCCAAGAAAAGTGTTGCTTCATACTGGCTCGGGCTGATTGTCAAACCCTGAGCGTGCTTGGACAATAGAATCAGACCCTCTGACCCTCAGAGATTCTTCCGAGGCCGGGCCCGAAACACGCCGAAGCAACAACCGGATTCGCCAACTCGGTTGGTCTGATGTGATGACTTGGTGTGGTAGTGTTCATTAGGTTCTCGTCATACCAGTGACACCATGTGATGGGAGCAGGCGACGTGGACCGCCGGCAACTCCGCCAAGAAGAGTCTACAGGGCAGAGCAGAGCCCCAATTTTGAACTCGGTTTCCTCGTAGACCTCGGTGGTAAGACTCGCCAAAAGAGTCACTCGGGTGCAGACCCCAGACAGAGGCAGCCAAAGCTACCTAGTCTCCATGATGACTTCATCAAGCTTGACAGGGGCTATGTTAGACAGTAGTAGGCACGTCCTCTTGACAAACGAGATTGGCCGCCCTGACCATAGTTGGCGAAGGGCACAATCGAGGCACGGGAATACGCCGTGATTCTGAAAGGCTCTAGTGGCTGGGTGTTCGTATCGGGCTATCAAACGATCCTTCTTCTCTTGCTGACAAGTTTTAATGATATGTAATTGGGGGGCCTTTTCTATGTTTGCAAGATGGAGCTCGGGAGGGTGGTCATGTGATAACAAAGGCAAGTGGGGCACACCAGCCACCATGCACCGCCACTCCGCTGCTTCCCGTCCCCTTCAATCTGCCCCACGTTCTCAGGTTCAATTTGTGCCCCTCCAAAGCTCAACGACAATCTCACGCTTGTCCTTACACTCCTTCTCACTCTCGTTAAGGCCAGTTTGATCGTGGAAAGGACGTGAAGCTTGGAGCACCCATGAATCGCCAACAGCGGCCGGTCCTCAAGAACGGCGTCGATCTCCAGCTCCAGTCTGCCTTTAACGATGGCAACTGGGCTGTCGTGATCCGCCTGGCTGAGAAGCGAGCCCGAACATTTAATGATCAGTACTATGAGGTGCGCAGCTCGACATTCCCGCCACTGCTTGCGCAGGAGAGACTAAGAATCGACAGATTGTCAAAATATGTGCCGAAAGCCAGCTCGATGACCCCAGTGCCAAGTTCGCTGCCGTGACAGCCATCGACAAGTTTGTCAAGGAAGGAACCGCGATCAAGGACGTGGACGGGATTGATCTCCTCGAGTGGGCAACGCAGGGCCTGACGACCGAGGATGAGTTCTCTCAGACTCTGGGCCCTTTGAGAGCACGCTTTGTCAAGGCTTCGCCCAAGGATAGGGTGGGCGCCAGTCGGTGCTTGGAGTCTTGTCTGCTGCATTGGGACTTGATCAGCGCCCAACAGGTATGACAGACCTTATCGCCAGCTGACCCAGCGACTGACCTATTCCCCAGATTGCCACGATACTCGACAGATCGTTCCCTCAAGATCGGACATTCATGTTCTGGAACATTGTCATCACGCATCTGCTGGCGGTAATACCCCTCGTCCGCCTCTGCCCTACTGCGGGCTAACATCAATCAAGACCAGCCCCCAGTCGCCGACCGAGAAGAAGAAGCTATACGGCATGCTCGCATTAAAACAGATCCAGCGTGCTGCACAGTTGTCCGAACAGGTATTTCTTCTGCTTACGTCACATAATCCTAGAATTGACGCAAACAGGCTGCGAGCTCTGAGGGGGACGACAAGCCTCAACCAAGAAGCGTCCAAATAGAAGAGGAGATCTTACTGCTCTATGACATTGTAGAAAGGCATGGCTCCGAAGATGACTTTGAGAAGCTTGTCTCGAGTCCCGTCTTTTGTCCGCTTGTGCAATTTCGCAAGGGTCAAAAGGAGCTCTTTTTGAGGGTAATCTCGAGACACCAACGGCGAGCCGACCATGAAGCTATCTACCGAATTTGCAAAGACTGCTTGTCAGCCGAGGATGAAAAGGGCCAGCCAAACCTCCTTGGAGCGGATTGGAAAGTCTGGAAACACTTCATCGATGCGGCTGCCCAGGTAAAGACCGTGAAGCCAGAGTGAGTCAGGCATGCCTTGTACCCAATACTTGACTGACTCCCCCAGTGTTGAAGAGACTGTCCAGAAACTTCTCCTGAAGTTTGTCAAGTCACCTAATCTGCGCCCTATCTATAAACGGATCATATTATTGGCGCGTGTCGCTGCAGCATTCAGCCTCGCATCCGACGACAAAGACGACCTTGCCGACAGCGAGCCTGCATCCTTCCGACTCAAAGAGTTGACCAACTACATCAAAGACCAAGGCGTGAATGCCGCCTGTCTCGACGATATCAAGACCTTTGCTGAAGCACTCAGCCCGCCTGCCCTGTCGTATATTGCTTACGACTTTGTCCCGACGCTGGCAGACGAGACAAAAGACGAGTTGAATTCGGCCAGAATACGAACCCTGTCGCTCAAGCTGCAATACTTTGCCGCTACCTGCCCTTCCATGTACGCCAGCGTACCTGGAGAGAAGTCCTTGCGAAAATGCGTGGTTACCGACATCGAGTTTGACGTCGGCTCGCCAGCACCTTGTTTCGAGACAATTGCCAAGGATGCGTTGGAAGTTTACAAGTCGTTGGCCGAGCTTACCACAAAGCATCAATCCGCTGAGGGCGAGATCAAACCGGAGCTGGCCATTGTCATGGCCCTCTGCAATATCCAGCTGGCATTCCCATCATCAACAGACATATCCAACGCACCAGTCTCCTTTGCGCCGCTTCTCCGAGCCATGTCACTTCTGGAACATCAGCTTGCCTTGACGCCCAAACATGGAATTATCTCACTCCTCCTTGTGCAACTACACCTCCTCACGGGCTCGGCCCCTCGAGCACGTGAGATATGGGAGACGCTTGGCGTGAAGCGCACCATCATGGACTCCATCGGCCCCATATTCTACGACCGACTCTCTACCATTTCCCCGGCTCTAATCTCCCCCTCGGATAGCTGGGGTTGGGATCTCATGGAACTTCTTCATTCGCACTTTAGCGTGTCTTTGAAGCTCCGCATGCCACGTCGGCTCATTGATGCATTCGAGTCGAGCAGCTACAGCAGTGTCATCGACATCCCACAGTACATGGAGGACCTACGATGGAGCTGCACACGGGCCATGAGCTTGGTGGAGGAGGCCAGGACCGAAAGACTTCTTGGAGAGAATTTTTCAGAGGTTCTCATTGACCCGCGTTTCGGTAAGCCTTCCTGGGCGTCGTGCACTCGTGTAGTGCTAATGGAACATAGTCGAGGTGACCGATGACACCCAGCTGATCGAGACCATTGACTATGGATCTTTTCCCTCGTGGGATTGTAGTTCTCGGTGTCCCGTACACTCTCGCCTTCGAGTTGGCCCAGCATTATCGGTTCGTCCAAACCATCCACGCTTTTTGGTCTCGCTAACGGATCTAGAACCGTCGTGCCCATCTGTCCCTCCTCTCTGAGGCATTCCACGAGGTGCTCAGCTACAAGCCACCGGCAATCTACAAGGCTTCAGCGGCAGCCGCGATACCAGACCAGATTTTCGTGCTCGAAACACTGAGCCAGCTAAGCAATTCGTTCACCAAGTTCCTTCACGGGACCCAGAAGGATGCCACACCCCAAGAGGCGACCTACTTTGAAGTCGTTAGTCTGCTGAGCACTCTCATCCCCTTTGTCACGAGCATCAGCAGGGGAAAGCCCATCCCCGAGGAGTTTGCACAGATTGTTGACACTCTCAATATCGCCCTCGATACCCTCAAGCTTGACATCACCACCCCTCCGATGCTTCGAGCCAAGTCACCGCCTTGAGCACCCTTCACTCCCTGGCTATCCTTCGCGATACCGCCGGTGCAATCAAGAATGGTGCCAATTGGATCATTTCCTTCAACGACCGCGAAAAGGAGCGCGACCGTTCGGGCAAGAGCAACCTCCCCAAGGAGGTTATGGCCCAGATCAAGGATCTAGTCGCCGCGTCGACGGCCGCGCTCAAGGAGGGCAAGGACTGCGTGGGTAAGCTGAAGGACCAGGTCATTGGGCGAGACTTTGAGCCGTCGGTGCGGAGATGGATTTTTGAGAATGCCGATGACGTACTGGACGTTGTAGGAGAGGGAGCGACGGAGAGGCTTATCAAGAGCTGGGAGACAAACGTCAAGGGATGGATGCACGTTCAATGGAATTAGACGGCAGTGATAGATACTATACATCAGATCGATGCAAACAAGCAATGGATGTAACGGATCCACCCTGCCGGCATCCCCCAGCACAGAGCAAGCACTCAACCCAACCCTGCGACGGCTGTTGGCTGTCGTCACACCCAAGCCAGTAGGAATCCAGGCCCCTAGGTAGGTAGGTATTGCATAAAAGCAGGCTCCACCAGCTGCCACAGCTTGTTTGAAACCTTCCTCTCCAATCTCATGACACAGCGCACGCGTCCTGCCTACCTCGGTCACCAGCCGCCATGTGCGCCAAACAGCCTTGTGAATAGGCTGGATTCTCAACCTGGACCAAGTTCCAGCCGACTTCCGACCCCATTGACGATATCATCTTTGGGCCGCTCTGCAGTTGGGGTTGTTATATCAACACACCTGCCTACGGGCATGTCACCGAGTCTCCCGCAGACTGCATCCTCGCTCTCGCATGGCACTCAGTCCAAGCATAGTAAGCCTTTAGGAACTCGCCATAGTACCAAGAGCTGATGGAAAACCTGAGGGTCGACACCACCAAGGCACATACCCGTATCAGGGTTTTTTCAAACAAAATAGTTGGTCGCGGATTCACCGCTAACACGGAGATTCTCACTGCGTACTGGCCCGCTGCCACCTCTCCCGAGACCCAAAAAGCAGTGTTCAAGATGAAGAAGCTGGCCCATATGTCGGCACGTGGACCACCAAACCCGCGCTGCTATACGCGACCTCCAGGCTTTAGGTGGATCGACGAGTTACAGACGTGGAACAAGGGGAAGGCAATGGCAAGCGTGTGGCTACACAACTGGAAAAGCGAGGAGCTTGAGCGTCGGTTCAAGAGCAACGAGAAGAGGCTTGTTCATGCGGGCAGCGACCTCACCACCACCTACCAACTCGCCTTTGAGGACCCTAAGCAAAACCTCTAAGATCTCGGTGCCCTCGGTTGGGAGTCGATCCATGTAGACTTTGTACCTCTGTCCCTTATCTGCGAAGGTGAAGCCGGGCGATACAACAGGCGTGAGTCGTCAGGCTCGCTAAAGCGATATGCCTTGAGATCATCAGACCAGAATGGGACTTATAGCCTCGCGTTAGAGTTGTTATTGCTGTGGAAGAGAGCGTGATGAACAAGGGGGCACATACCAAAGGGCTCGTAGGTCGCCTTCTCCTCCTCCTCATCGGATGCCTCTTCTTTATCCAACTTGGTTAACTCCTTTCCCTCCTCCTCTCTTATCTCTCCTCCTTCCGTGCGAACTTTCAAGTGGTATTTCCAATACACATGCTTGTGAGCCTCCTTGATCATCTTGCCGTCCGGAAACTCGACCCCTGTGCCATCAACCAAAGCCTTTTGGGTCCATTTCATCTCTGCACCAATACAGGTCAGTGCATAGGAGACAACCTTGGGAACAGGCCTGGGAAGTGGGTGCTCACCAATCGCGAATGTGCTATCACAAAAGATCCACAGTTTGTCATCCGCATTCTCGTCGTCGGTATCGTCCAAGGCCGCTTGCACCTTGGCTAAATTGTCTGACGGTTGGGGATTAGTTAGCCCTAGCTTGCAGGAACATCACACTGGATTTCAGAAAGAGGCGCCACACCTATCATGCCTTGGACAACGGAGCTGAAAGAAGTGGCCTTTGGGTTGACTTTGAAAAATGTCGCGACGTGCTTTTAACTGTCGGCGTCCATAATACGATTCTCTTTGGCCCGCTTAGCATCCACGAGGGCGGGATATACAGAGCCCAGGAGAGTCCGCGCGTCATTCCACCACTGAACGACATTAAAGTTGTCACAGCCACCGTTCACGGTGCCTGGCTTGACGCGGAAGACGTCGTCGATGGGATTGGTGTATGTAGGTATTTCAGTAGTAGGCGTAGTAGGCGCCGGAATCTCGTCCTACTACACGTTCTAAGAAACGAAAGCGAGAATTACCACGAGCGCCGCCAACCAGGGGGCCAGCGACGGGCAAAAGAGCCTGCTTAATGACATGACGGCGGACACAGAAACCTTTGAGTTGAGAGGGAATCGCGGTTTATGGACGGATGGAATGAGCCCGGAAGATCCTCATATAGGATCAAGTGGTGCACTCATAAACAACACCATAGGATGGCACATAAAGCCGAGGTGTGCCGTGATAGCAGCAGGAGCATCTTACTTAAAACCACAGCAGGGAGCAGAACTAACAAAGCCTTGATAGTTGCCTGATTACTTAATGACTAAGGTAGGCCAGATGCATCGGCTAAGCCGCGAGTTGAGTCAAGACGGTTTCATGGGGGCGGAGGAGTGTGCAACTAACATTAAAAGAAGGGATTTTAACCGGGATATAACTCAACTAACAGAGTCGGCCAACAACCGATATGAAAGAGGGGCTTACTTGACAGTAAGTATACGACAACTAACAGAGCTAACTAATAGAGCTAACTAATAAAACCATCGACAACCAGCGAGCAACGCCCACTGACGCTAGGCCCTCACCTTGACCAGGGCCCCCTCCTTCAGAAAGTCGCTTATATCTATAGTATGCTTTATCCATATTAATGGCTCGTTGGTCAAGTATCCAGTCGTGCCATCAAGATGACTAGGGTCGGACTATCCGCAAGTGATTGCCCGGTGGGAGAGTCAGAACAGCTCCGTGCAGTTCCTCGCCAATAGTATACATACTCTGCTAAGACGCAAGTCTTGAGAGGTAAGTCAACAACTCATGTCGAGAGCATCCACTCTCTTTGTAATTACCCGTCAGCTCTCTGTCTTTCATATCATCGTTGCTCTTTCATTGTATATCAATCTGGCCATCCGTCCACCGGCATAAGGGTTTCCACTCTAAGTCCCATCTTACTATTGTTCATCAGAAGCCACTTAGCTTCGGCATCCGATTTCGGCACTGGTCAGGAGTGCCAGGATGGCTTCTGTCTCTGTGGCGATGAATGCGCCGCTCTTGGACAAGATCAAACTTGCTGCCCAAAGAGGGCAGGTCACGGTGAGCATATCTGCGGCCCCGGTATGTACCCTCTGACTGCACTACCTATCGCATGTAGCATATTGCTGACTTAGTTCCTCTTCAGGCAAAGTGTGCTGTGGTGCAGGCTGCTGCCGTGAAGGATGGGGCTGCGGTAGCAATGAAATGTGCTTTCCCCGGATCACTCGCACTTCTTCTCCGGGGCCTGTCTGTATCACTACTATCGTTATGGTAGTTAGGCCTGTCCCTGAAGATCCTACCACCGACGCGGAAATATCCGGTAGCCTGACTGCTACGGTCTCGAGTATCCCTTATGGTGGATCAGAGAGCAGTCAAGCCACGGCCTTTACCAGCAGCAACGGCGGGTATTCCTCTAGAAAGCTTGTCTCAACTTCCGAGATGCCAGAGAGACCCACTAGTCTTGCTCCTGGAGATGAATCCTCGAATCAGTCTTCTCCCACTGTTAGTGGATCAATGGTGCCTAGGGGGACGACTACTGCAGAGACGGCCTCAGCTGCTCTAGCTATTACAACAACAATAAATAATATCGACTCCGAAACGGGATCAGCTGCTACCACCGTCAATGCCAACTCGGGAGATCAGAAATCAACTGTCTCTCATCCGGACGGAGCCGAGATAGGTGTTGCGACAACCGCCACTGGTTCCCAACTTGACGACACCAACTCGGGCACTCCCAGGGTCATTGCAAGCCCCGCCAGCCAACCAGTGACTGCTTCCTTCCCTGAAGGCATCAACACGGACTCACTCCGTTCTTCCATCACGGCAGGCTCGGACAGCCAAGTCTAGACCACTATTCAGAGTAAAGAGGAGGGCGCCGGCTCGATTGAATCGACCATTGTAACTGGCCCTGGCAATTCAAACCCGACAATTGGCTCTCAGGCTGTGACCACTTTGACTACAAACCCAGACGGGCAAGTGTCTACCGTTATCCTTCCAGCAACAGAAACCGAGTCGACTGCCCTGACTGTCATTTCACACTCAGGTGGCAACGCGCCGACTGACTTCTCGACAATGGAAACTGCGTCTGATACATTGCCTGTTATCGTCACTACCCACTTGGATGGCAAATTATCAACCATTTTCGCGACTGAGCCGGCCACATCAGATGAGAAACCTCCCGCCCCTATCAGCAAGCCGGATACGAATGAAGTAGATACTACCGAGACTCGGCCTATCGAGGACGACACTCCTGCGGCCGCTGATGCTGACCCCGAAGCAACTAGTACTCAGATAACCGAGACCCAGACGGCCGAATCTCAAACCACCAACAGTCCAGCAACCGACACTCAGGCAAGTGATACTCAGACTTCGAGCAGCAACCATCCTGGCTCTGCTAGCAACACCGACAAGACTACCACAGCTCGAACTGTCAGTGGCGAGGCCTCCACAACTAGCGCTCCCGAAGATACAGCAGCTACCGAAAATACCGAGGCCGAGACAACAGGCGAGAGCTCTCTTCTCTCACCTGGAAGCTCTGAGTCAACCGGACCTACCCCTACTGCCGAGGAAACAACCGGGACCGAGACTGCTGGACTGGAGACGAGTGACTTGACGGGGACCAGCCCCTTGGATAGCAGCGTTGAAGCTACTGAAACTGGTCCCCGTCAAGTCACTCGTCTCCAGTCCAGCAGCGACACTGCATCCCTGCAAGAAACTACAGGGCCAGTGACAAGCGCGTTGACAGAGATGAAGTCGCCTCTCACAGACGCTACGGCTCCCGTAGATACTACGACCCCCATGGTTTCCACAGCGCCCATCTCACAGATGACTTCCACCGAAGCTGCCAGCACTAGACCAAGCGACACATCAGCTGAAACTGGGTCAGAGGCAACACATTCAGATAACCATACCACGACTAATGGTGGCCAAACCGCGACGCGTGTTAGCAACGACAAGAGTCAATCGCTATCGACGCAGAAGTCGCCCCTTCATACGACATCCACAGATGACAATTATGTCATCCCGGTGACGACAACAGTCAGCAATCTTGAGCCGACTGACGATGGCTTCGTCATCCCTTGCAACCTGTGGTTCTTTGACGCCTGCATCGGTCCCGTCCTTGGGTGGAAAATGGTCCGCCCGCCTGGCATCTACCCACCGTATGAGTTCTTCCAGTTGCTTCGAGGCCAGAGGCTGTTACTGATAACACTGCAGGGGTCACCCACCATCAATTTCTATTAGCCCGCCCGGTGGTATCAAGATAAATACAAAGGGGCCTCTCCCTGAGTGGCAGAATACACGTAAGGAGTCACTGGTGAGGCAAGGCACTATATATTAACACCTGACCTGCAGCATTGGACCAGGAAATACCCCGACCTTCTCCGAAGAGCCCACAGAGTGTGAGACTGAATCAGCCGAGCTGTGCGTCACCAGCACCTCCTATAGCGTCTTTGTCGATGCCACGACGACCAGTACTGTGACGAGCCAAGTCACTTCCGCCTGCGGAATCCTCTACGGCTGCAACGTCCATGGCGCTACAAAGAGCGTAACGGAAGCGGCGACAAGTACTGCTTCAGAGACTTTGGTTCCTACATTGCTTCGCCCCCTGGAGTCTTGGCGCAACATGAAAGAAAACCAAGAGGAAATCGACGCCGTAGCCGAGTATGCAGAGTCGGAGCTTGAGTCTATCTTTGGTATCACGGAGCTAACTTCTACTCAAGCCGAAGCCCCGAGTTGCGCAACCTTGGTCAAGGTGGTGGACGGGGAAGTCGATGACGAGGAACTCAAGCGATGTCGGACAGTCTGCTCTCTGTTGACCTTCAGACCCATTAGGACATACCCAAAGAGGGTAAGTGAGGCAGTGATATCCTCTTTCTGCAATGGGAGCACAGTACCGGCCGACGTAGGCGTCGCACGCGAATTCCTATATAATGAGACGACCTCCTTGTTCCTGTACGCCACCCCAGGGAACGCTACCCTAGCGAACCCGGGAGACGGCTGCAACCCCGCGGCCAGCTTTCAATTGGACGACTACTGCCGAAGGTCCCTGGAGTTTATCGCCGAGTGTGACCCAAACAGTGACTTTACTGGGGGTGGCACCTTCAGGGACAGCTCTGATTTTGGCTGCATTACCTGGTCTACATTCTCCGGAAATAAATCAGAGCCAGACGTGAACACTCAGAAAACCAACATTGCGGATCTTGTGGTTGGAGCAGAGCCCAGAGAGAGGCAGTAGCCGGGTCCATCAACGACCACATATAGCAGAGGGAGACCCATGTCCTCAGAGACGAAGGCTTGGTTGCCACAAACCACAAGCTTGACTAATGCACATCACTGTCGATGGCTAAGTCGGTGTTACCTGCCTGCTTGATCTCGTGTCGTAGTCGAGCCACCCCTGGGTTGTGTTCCGTTTAAGGTTGCTGGTAATGAGCTGCCAAGAATAACGGGGCGGTCTGCCGTGGTTTCGTTCTCGACTACCATGTCCCCTGCCAGAAAACTGACATCCTCCTATGATTCCAGTAGCTCGCCCTCGCCCCTCGAGACGTTACTCCCTTCATTCGCGGCACTGGTCAGGCTGCAGCAAAGGAGTTCCAGAATTGCCAGACCGACAGATATGGAAAGTTATGGTGATTGGCGAATCATCACGTGAAGATTAGAATCACGTGACTAAAAACTCATCAGTTGGGGCACTGGGACGCGATGGTAATCAGCAGTGTGAGTTAGTAGCGAAGCTCCCAGCTTGATTACCGATACTTTGATCTGCTTTATTGCATTCCGGAAGATATCAATACGCATCAGTCGAGCTCGTGTGATGACACTGGGCTCATCGTCCTGGATTCTAGACAGGTACAGCTGTGTCGTTTCCCTGGCAAGACAAGGGACGGGAGGATAAGACAAGCGCAAGACATGGAATATTCTCTGTCTAAAAATACATACAGGACCCCATCGGGAGACAGGCACTTATGGCGGTTAGATGGCTAAGGAGGAAAGATGATTTGTTTGAAACTATCAAACAGTGTCAACATAGCTATTTCTTACCCGTTCACATTCACAACATCTGGCCACAAAATGGCGCTCATGATAGGGGGCGGTTGTCTCCACCTTTCTCACGACCCTTGTCATGATCCAAGAACCATGACGTCGTCCGTCAGCAGGAATGCAGCTTGGACACGAGGGAAGCAAAACCACAACCATGACACTATGGGGCATCATGCATGCTGGAATAGGTACTCATAGCACAACCTGAAATCCATCAAATATCTACCTAGGTCGTCATCGACTTCGGGTTGTGGGCAGGTACGGGTTTATTGTCTCCCGCTCCGAGCCTCGTCCGGCCCCACCCCCCACGCATTTAGAGTTGTCTGCCCCCTGGCAGCTTTAGAAACCATGATTTCTTCACCTTGCATCTGTCTCTTTCCCTGCTTCGTCTTGCACATCAGCAGTTTTCGCTTTGGGGTACATATGTCTTGATGTCGTCTGTATTGCTTTTCTGTCTTTTACCAATTCTTGGTCATCTCCTCCCTGCACCGCCTCGCACCTCGGATCCGTCCTTGCCCAACCTCCTGACTTCCCAGCTGCCCTGAGACGATTGCGACAGCACTCGAGTCGACCAGTTCTGCCGAGTCTTCCTCCGACCGGTCATACCGCGCCATCTCTTTGGTCGCGAACCGTTCCTCCTCGATATATCCGAACAGCGCCCGCGCCGAGCCTGCAACAACTGAACGCCGCTGTCGACGTCATCGATCCCTCCTCAAAACATTGCTTGGCGGTGTTTCCGTATGCGAGGTTGGCAATGCCATCCCGTTACCGTTCCGGTCGGCGAAGGATTGCCATCACAGCCTTCGTAGTAGCTGCCCTGTTCTTCTTCAACCTTGGAGGGTTCATTTCGCTCCCATTCGGTTCTGACGAGCCCAAACCCGACCGCCCAAACCTTGCCGTCGCACCGTCTTGCGCCTCGACCCTCGACCACCTCCGACGCCCTGCCTATGGCCTCACAAGAAATGTCATCTATCAAAAGCGATGCATTCGCCCTGTCGTCAACGCAAAGCTTGATAGTCAGGTCGTGTCGCAGAACCCCGATCCCCTCATCAAGCGTGGACAACCTGTCCAGCTTGACCAAGCATGCGAGGGATGGACCGAGTCGAGCTGTGAGCCCATCACGCTTAACGTGCCCACGGCGTACCCCGTGCAGGACTACTCCGGATTCCTGTTTGGTGTTGCGACTAACCTCGATCGCTTGAACGAGTCGATGTCGCAATTTGAGAGTTGGCTCGGAAACACACATGCTCGGCTGTTGGCTGTCATTACGGATCCCGGTGACGAACCCAGGTTTGAAGGCCTGATAAGGCAATTTCACGACCGCGGAGTGCAGTTGATCATCAAGAGTCCATGGAACGACGCAATCACACCGAACGAGCAACATTTTGCGATTATCCGCGATCTTCTTCGCTATACGACCCCCGAGACGAAATGGACGGCCATCGTAGACGACGATACATTTTTCCCTTCTTTATACCCCATCAGCCAGATTCTCGGCAAATATGACCCCAAGCTGCCGGCATACGTGGGCGGCCTGTCAGAAAACCATGACGCCGTCAATCACCATGGGTACATGGGCTTCGGTGGCGCAGGGATCTTCCTCAGCCCAGCGCTTCTCCGCGAGTTAGATCCCCATCTCGAGGCGTGTCTAACCGCTGAGCATGTGCCGCAAGGCGACGGTCTTCTCAAGCAGTGCATCTATAGCAAGACCAAGACGAAACTCTCGGTCGTCAAAGGGCTCCACCAGCTGGACATGGGCGGGGACATGAGCGGCTTCTACGAATCCGGCCGTCTTCCCATGAGTCTTCATCACTGGAAATCATGGCACCAAGCGCCGGTCGACAAGATGGTCAAGGTTTCCGAGTTTTGCGGAAGTTGTTTCCTCCAGCGGTTCACGTTCGGGTCTGACACAGTCTTCACCAACGGCTATAGCATCGTCGAATACTCTGCCGGACTAGAGAGCGTCGACCTGAACAAGATGGAGGGTAGCTGGGACGGCGCTGCAGGGTTTGACTGGAGCATGGCCCCGATGCGAGCCAAGATGGACCGCCGTCTTAAGAAGAGCTACCGTCTGGTCGACTCGGAAATGGTGGGGAAGAACCTGCGACAGGTATACGTCCACCGCGTCGAGGATGACATGCCTAGGCGGGGTGAAAAGGAGGGCGATGCGAGGAAGGCGCCGCCAAAGATGAACGAGATGAGAGACGAGGTCATAGAGCTTTGGTGGGAGCTGTGAGGGATTGGATCCGGAGTGATGATCCGATAGGGATTGTATATACGATACACGATACCAGCCATATTGGATAAGCTCATTGGATAGACACCTCCATTAGCTATGTAATGTTAATGAATGTTTTTTTTATCTCGACACTGATCTGAGAGTTGACGCAGTCAAGTATCCTCGCCCGCTTTGCCCAATGTGTGCAGTACCATACCTAATCGAACACGGAAGACGCAGTGCCTGCTTCAAAAGAGGAACTTAACTGAGATCGAGCATAGTTATCCCGGGCCCATATACCAGTAGTCCACATTACCTCGCCTTAATGATACCCGTAGAGAAACGTCACCTTGAACCTCCCGCTGTGGGACATAACCGTCGCGGTGGAGTTTTTGTGGATTGACACCCTCTGGTCATCAAGTATCCCCATAGTATACTCTCTGGTCTGCTCGTCATATCCGTCCTTGTCTGTGGGCTTTAGCGCTGGACTCTGGCTGTCCTTGATTGTTTTGCATTCGTCCGGCGCAGCGGGGATGAGGTTATTTGGGAACCCCATTGTAGGTGCTTCGGTGTCTTCAGACTGGATAAGGACGCCTCCATCGTTACCTGGACAGTGTCAGCTTGAGTATCAATGCTCTCGCGCAAGAAGGAAAGATACCTTCAATAACAGATACCCCTCCATACGCACGCGGGTAGTTTCCCCAGTTGATCTCGGTCCAGGTGCCTAGGTTGTGAGGCTGGCCGTCAAAGTTGAGATTGGAGCCGCGGATGTTCCGGCAAAGGAGCGACACGACGCAGACACGTCAATAAAGACAGCAGTATTAGAGGGGATCTTACAGCATTATTAGATTCGGACCTCGAGCAATGGGGAATAACTCACATTCATGGCTCGGTACGGCTTGAAGTCAATGCCGTTCTGGTATATCATGAACCATCGCAGAGAAGCCTCGCCATAAAGAGTCTCGAGGGTGATGCCAGGCTGGCCGAGGTCCGCGTCGCCGAAGAAAGGATCTATGAAGGGGGTCAATTCGTGATGCATCCAAGTTCCAGATCAGATGATTGCACCTTGGACGACAGTGTAGTTCCCCTTACTGGGATCTCCGCAAAATGCCATGGGGAGCACTTGGGACTGAGAAGGAGCCACGAGGTATGCGGCGAATAGCAAGAGAACGTGATAGACCATCGTTTGCAATCTTAGGTATCTAACAGGAGAGAGCATTGAGCTGCAACAGGGTTACAATAAACGGTGGCTCGACTTTAGATAGAACCAGCTCCTTCCAAGTTTGCTAGTGAGGTACTTCCTGCATGCATATTGCCGCTCCCATTAAGGAAAGAATAGACGAAAGAGCAATTATTTATTCAGGGATTAATACTTATCAGGTAATGCCAATATAGTTATCCTGTTTGATGTCACACTGGCGAAGCAACCAAGCCCAGGTATCCCCGAGCTTCGAGTTGCACCCGATATCGAACGATGTCTTGTTTTGGTCAGGGTCGGCACACTCTGTCCGTTTATCCACGTCGTGTCTCCCTAACCTTGGGCTCTAGAAAAGACATAGAAACACGGAAGTGCTAAGACAGCTCGACTGAGCATCTCAAAACCCATAGTGGGGATAGTCAGGGGTGCCGTGTGCGAGGGTGGCTGCTTCAAGCTGTCGCCATTCACAGCAAAATCAATAGCCGGGGGCGGAGTCCTTTGTAACGGAATCGGGTGGCATGCCGATTGAGCCAATAGACCAAAAGATCAACCAGTTCAGGCACTTCGTGCCGGAACTGTGCCACACCCTCGTACATAAGGTCTTACGTCACTGGGGCTCGTACGGCCGAGCCTGTGGCTCGCTGAGGCCTCGCAGCCAACACCCCTACATCCTTCCACAAGGAGTTTTCGGAGCATCTCCGATTTCCCAATCCAGGGACAGACAGAGGCATGATTGGTTATTTATGCTGTTAAGCCTGTTGACCTAGGCAGTTAAGAAAGGTCAAGCAGTTGCAAAGAATACGTGCCCGTAACCCTGAATCTGGCCTTAATATCGCCTCAATCTATGTAACTATCTTCAAGACACCTAGCAGATTCTTTAACGGTTTGCTCAAGAGCCTTTATTACTATATTATAGTGTTTGCCACGCACCCAGAGTCGACACAGCTGACAAATGTGGGAACTGGCGCTAACAAATTCTGGACCCAGCAGCTATCTATGCGGACGCTCTGACCTCTGTCATCCCCACGCCCACCCACGAGACGTCTGTCATCAAAGACTTCATCCTTCATCCCCTATAGACTACAGTCAAGCTTTCCATTATCTACTCCTCCCCCAATGTTCACGACGTTCGATATCACGACCCCAAACTCGCTCTCGGGCCAGAAGCCTCCCTCCCCGCCATCCCAACCCCGCACGAAGCGAGCCCAGGTCTCCCGCGCATGTGACGGGTGTCGCCTGATTCGGGTAAAGTGCGACTCGGTACGCCCCTGTCGCAACTATAAACAGGCAAAGAGGGAGTGTATCAACTCTGGTCGCGATGACTTTAAGAGTGTGGCCGCTGCGACGAAGTGAGTTGAGGTCCCAGGCCTGTTATGCCCACACTGATGAGTCCGCAGGGAGGTTCAGCGGCTAAGGAGCCAGGTCCAAGAACTCGAGACAAAGTTAATGGAACCGTCTGCGGCAAGTGCTAAGAGTTCCTCCAAGCCCAGGCGTCCCCCGAGATGGAAGGGAGCTCGTATCGACGGGATCAGTTATGGTCCTTCATCGCTTATCTACTTTTCCCACCGGTTATCAGCTTTCACAAAGATGGACTTTGAGTACAAGTTTCTATCTGAGCCAGGGCCGTCAATGTCCTCATCTCAAACGGAAGGCTGCGGTTGGCTGCAGCGCGAGCAGCAAGACGCCTTGCTTGACCTCTACTGGCAGGGTTACCACGCCGTTTATCCTGTGCTAGATGAGACCGACTTCCGACGGCACTATGATACTCTCTGGAACGACGCGACGACAAGAAATCCCTGTCCCGTGGTGGACGTTGTCATGGCGCTATGCATCCACTTCGGCTCGTCATACACTGCCTCTGACACCACGGCCCTTCCTGATCAACCAGGCTACCGCTTCTATCTCCAATCGCAGGAACTCCTCGGCCGAGGTTTAGAAATCCCATCTTTAAGCACAGTCCAGGGATTCTGTCTCAGCGCCATCTACCTCCTCGCAATTGGCCAAGTCAATTCAGCATATATGATGACTGGGTCAGCCGTGAGAGCTGCCGAAGCGCTGAGCCTGCACTATCTCCATGATGAGGCATCTGAAGACGAATCAAAATCGTCCATGCCACACTCGAGACTATGGACATGCCTGGTCACCCTAGATACACAGCTTTCTCTCCACCTGGGCCGCATATTCGCCATACAAGAATATCAGCTGTATCGCCAGACGCATCCAGCAACCGACCAGGCCGCCCAGCTCATTGGACCTACATTTACTCTTGCCGATGTCAACTGGCTCCGCTTCCAGTACGAGAGACAACGACTGTTCCTTACCGCCCGCGAGATCCAAACCGAGTTAATCGCCGTGTCCGAGGACGTCCTGGGAGAGATTGAGTCACCAGACTTCTATGAGCATCCCTCGTCGCGCGAAAAGTGTGCTCAGTATCTCTCTCAGCAACTTAAACGCTTGAAGACGTGGGTTCAAGAGCTTCCTGATGCCCTCAAAACACCGCGAGTGCAGGGAGTTCCTTTCTCGGTGGACCGGTCGGCACTCAACCTAAGCCAAACCGAGCCGCTGTGGTTGCAGAGACAACGCCTCATACTCGAGCTTGAGTACCACACCCTGATCATTATGGTCACCGGGACATTCAACTCGTTCTTGCCAACACCTGCCCTTGGCACGTTCTCTAGCGACAACCATTGCATGACCTGCGTCAACTCTGCCATCATAGTGACTAACATGCTGCACCAGGTGCTGAAGGATTCGGAGATCCTGACGAGTTGGTACCAGGTTGTCAGCTGGGAACGCGAGGCAACCTTCGCCTTAGCTGGATTCGCCTGCGGATATCCAATATGTCCACTGTCCCCTTCCGCACGCAAGGCACTAACCCGGGCTGCGGGAGTGTTCGAGAGGGTTAGGTCACGGGAAATGGTGCAGTTGGCGGAAGGTCTCCACGCGAAATGCTTAGACATTGTCCAGGCCTTTTGCGCACGACTAGGCATAGTCACACCTGCAACCAGGCCTGCCGACCACCAGACCAGGCTAGAGACCACGGACGAAGCATCTAAACTGAGCACTTATTCCGTGATGAGTATTGGAGAGGAGGCGCTGGCGAATATAGGGTTAGATACTCTGCCTGATGACTTAGGATGGGCAGAAGAAACATCAGCTAGTATGCTATAGGGGGACCTAATGTAAGAATATAAGACCCTAATGTTAATGGCTTCGCCGCCTCCTTGGGCGTAGGTAAAGCTCTTAGTCACGCTCGCCCTTAGGCCTGCTGCATCTTTATGTACGCTCGCTTTCAGGCTCGCGGCCTCTTCCTTAACCTCTTCTTTCTTATCCTCTTCCTTTAGCCTCTTTATTTAGGTCAGTCTTCGATCTTAATAAAGTGAATTAGGTGTTGACTCCAGCAGCTCTTTAACGACCCTTCTAGGAGACCCTACCTAGGGGGCTCTTTTAGGGGATGTAACGGAATCAGGTGGCATGCCGATTGAGCTAATAGACCTCTTTTGCAAAAGATCAACCAGTTCAGGCACTTCATGCCGGAACTATGCCACACCCTTATACATAAGGTCTTCCACTGCCGGCTCCCTCAGCGGGCCCTCACAGGGGTCTAGCTAGCCTCCACAAGATACCTTATAGGGGACTCTTTAAGGACCCTTCCGGGGGCCTTACTAAGGGCATCTTATAAATGTAAAAGACCTTATAATATATAAGGGACTTTATAAATAATTCTAGTAAATTCAGCTTATAAGATATAAGCATAAGAATTTACTACTACATAGTATAAAGCTAGCGCTTTATAGCGGTGTACTTATATAAGCAATATCTGCTTATATAAGCAATATCTGCTTATATAAGCAATATCTGCTTATATAAGCAATATCTGCTTATATAAGCAATATCTGCTTATATAAGTAAGATATTAAAGAGTTACATAAAAATCCTAAAATTATATAATTTTAGTAATATTACCCTATAGGGTAAGTCACGTGACCTCAGACATAGGGCTTTATTATAAGCCCGATAACGCCGTTAAAAGCCGGGCTTGAAATACGGGTATTTTCCATCCGGTTTTGAATTTCCCAATATAAAACCTCTATAGTTACATACATCTTTATGCGATAACTCGGGATCTAGTTATCCGGTTTCAGCCTACCCTATATGGCTGGATAGCCCGGAAATCAGGCTATCCGGCGGTATGACTTTTGGCTGAATCGGACGAATAGGTTCCGAGCTATTTCTATAAAAGAAGAACTCTCTTAGAATTAGAACCTCTCTTAGATCTATATCCTCTCATGCAATACAACCAATAAGACCACCAATCAGAAGCTCTCTTTTTCCTCTTTAACCTTATCTATCTTTTGACCCACTTTTCTGGCTATATGATTCCTTATCTAGCTAATTAGCTTTTCATAAGGATTAATTCCACTACCTATTTACCTCCTATCTCTATTACCTACTGTAAAAGACCTTTATTATATAAAGGGAATTTACAAATAATTCTAGCTAAATTAAGCTTATAAGATATAACCCTAGGATTTTATAACTATATTATATCGGGTTAGCGCTATAAAGCGCAATACTTATCTAAGCAATATATGCTTATATAAGCAAGATATTAGAGAGTTATATTTTATATTATTTAGCTATTTTCTAGCTTTATTACCTATTTAGGTAAGTCATGTGACCTCGGCCCTTAGGCTCTTTAAAGAGCCCGATTAGCCCGATAACCTCATACATGAAATACGGCATACTAAGGTCCGGTTTCAAATATCCTAGTATAAAACTACTGGAGTTTCTAACTTCATTATGCCATAACACGGCATCTAGCTATCTGGTATGAGCCTACCCTTTATGGTTAGATAGCCCGGAAATAGGGCTATCCGACGGTATGACTTTAGGCCGAGTCGGATGAATAGATCCCGAGTTATCTCTATAAAAGAAGGAGGACTCCCTTAGAAATAGAACCTCTCTTAGATCTATATCCTCTCATACAATACAACCAATAAGACCACCAATCAGAAGCTCTCTTTTTCCTCTTTAACCTTATTTATCTTTTGACCCACTTTTCTGGCTATATGATTCCTTATCTAGCTAATCAGCTTTTCATAAGGACTAATTCCACCGCCTATTCACCTCCTATCTCTATTACCTACCCTACACCTTACGAGGACTTTATAGTCTATATCCTTCAGTCCTTTACACCTACCCTACACCTTATGAGGACTTTATAGTCTATATCCTTTAGTCCTTTATAAGAAAGGGCTTTTCGCTAACCTCGCTAGCGCTTAGTTTAGCTTATTATAATAGCTTTACTTTAACTTAAGGAGCTATAGCGATAGTTATAGCTTTCGCTATTAATATATCTCTTTTAATATATATATTTTTATAATTAATTAATAGCTAAAGAGGATTTTAATTATAACTTTATATTACTTTTTCTTATCTAGCTATTTATTATAAATAGCTTAACTTAATAAATTATAGCGTTATTACAGCTATACGCAATATAGTACTAACCCTTATTAATATAATATACTAGGATTCCTAGTCTAGGTATAAGCCTTTACTATTTTAACTATTAATAAATATTAAGTACCTTTAATCGCCTTTATAGGCTGTAATAAAGTTAAGAATATTAATATTACTTTTACTCTAAAGAAATATAAATTAAAAAAATATAATTACTTAAGATATTAATATTTAAGTTATATAGTAATTAAAATTAAAAAAAAAAAAACTAACGTATATAATAAGTATGTGCACCAAGCAAGTATATGCACTACTTAAATTTCTACCTTAAAAGGTGATTTTAAATAAATTCTTAAAATTTCAAACTAAGCCTAAAATAGCTATAAGCCTGACATTATATCTATTATATAATTAACAATAAGTAGGAATTTTTTAAGACTTTTTAAGAAAATTATTTATAAGCTTTTTAAGAAAAATCTTATTTACACTGTTCTTTTAAGGTTTTTTTAACTTTCTAAGCTATATAATTTTTTTAAATCTATAAAAATCACTATATTATGACTTCTTTCTTAAAGATTCTAAGTTTTAATTTTTAAGTATATAGAAATTAATAGCCCGTTTTTAAAAATTTAAGGTTTGCCCTTTTTGCTATACAGTATAAGTAGTGCATATACTTACTTAGTGCACATACTTATTATATACGTTAAAGTAATATTTAATATATATACTTTACTTAATTATAATTATAAATAAGAAATATATTATTTATATAGTATTAAATAACTTAAGAAATATTAATTAAAGTAAAAAAAAAAGACTTATAAAAATAAGAACCTATTATATAGCCCGATCTACCCTCTAAATATAATATAATATAAAGCCTTATATATATATATCATAAAGAATCTAATAAATAGGAGGATTTAATACTCTATAAATATAATAGGGGCCTTAATCCTTTTTATTCTTAAGAAGGATAAAGGGTTAAGGCTTTATATTAATTATAAGGGATTAAATAAAGTTATAATTAAGAATTAATACTTTCTCTTATTTATTAGTGATTTATTAAAGAGACTTAATAGTATTAAATAGATCTTAAAGATTAATATTTATAAAGCTTATTATAGGATCGCGATTAAAAAGGCTAATAAATAAAAGACTACCTTCTATATAAAATATAGGCACTTTAAATATATTATTATACCTTTAGACTTATTAATATATTTATTATATTTTAAGATTATATTTATAAAATACTTATTAATAAGCTTAATACCTATTATAGTATATATATAGATAATATTATTATTTACTCTTAGATTAAAGAGGAATATATAAAGTATTTATATAAAGTCTTTAAGAGGTTTATTAAAGCTTAGCTTTATAGAAAGCTCTCGAAATATAAGTTCTTTTAAGAGAGTATAAAATTCCTTAAATATATTATTATATAGAAAGGTATTAAAATAAAGCCCTTATATATTAAATTAATTACTAAATAATAGACCCCTAAGTCCTTTAGGGATATTTAAGTATTTTTAGGATTTTATAATTTCTATAGGAAGTTTATTACCTATTATTTAGCGATTATTAGGCCCCTTATTAAGATATTTAAAGAGAGTAAGAATAAAAAGTAAATTAGCCTATTTTATTAAATAAAAAAGGCTAAAGAGGTATTTTAAGCTCTTAAATAAGCCTTTTACTTTATAATTATTCTTTAATATTAAAACTTAATATTAAGGATTAAAGTTAAAATTAATATATCTATTAAAGCTATCTTAGGTATCTTTATATAACTTATAGGTAATATATAATACCCTATCGCCTATTAATTAAGGAAGCTTAAAGACTAAAAATAAATATAAGCTATAGGCTAATAAGAGCTCCTTATTATTATAGAGAGCCTAGAGTATTAAAGTTACTATCTATAAAGACTCTTAGATAAATTCCTTATCTTAATTAACTATTAAGCCCTTATTAGCGTTATAGATATATTAGCGAAAGAGCTTTAAGGTAGACTTATAAGATAGATATATAAGCTTTCTACCTTTAATTTTAATATTAAATATAAGGCTAGCTTAAAGAACCCTATTAATAGTCTCTCTTAAAGATCAAATTATATAAAGGGCGAGATCTTATATAAAGATATCCTCCTTACCTTAAAGAAGAAGTTATTATTAATATATAAGCTTCTATATTTTATTTAGCGTTATATCGCTAATATTAAGATTAATAAAGATATAGATAATATTACTTAAGTATATATCCTAGAAGTTAGGGCTATAATAAGGGGCCTTATCCCCTTTAATAAGCCTATATAAAAATACTATATTTATTATTATATTATTCTATTATTATTTATTTATAGATAAATAAAGGAAATAAAAGGTTAACCTCTATAGAAGGCTTAAAAGGTAAAAGACTTAAGCTAAGCCTCTAGAGAATTATCTAAAGCTAGAGTTATTATATTAGAATAATATATCCTATATTCTATTATAAGATAATTTATAGAGGGTAAAATAATATTTCTCTTATAATTAATATATAAGCTTAAGGTATTAATTAAGGAACTATAAAGCTAAAATTAATATTATCTTAAGACTATAGGAAAGGTATATAGAGCCGCTGGCTAATATAAAGGGTATATTATTAAGGACCTTAGGCTATTAAAATATAAGGGATAACTTATTATCTTAAAATAAAGGGTATTAAGACTAAAAGTCTTTTATCGATATTATAATAACCTTAAGGCTAGATATATAGGATTTAAGAAGATATTAGACTTAATAAAGAGAAAGTTCTATTAGCTAGGTCTCGCTAATAATATAAAAGAATATATCGAGAGTTACCTTATATACTAAGGTATTAAAGTATTAAGGTATAAGCTATATAGTAAGCTATAATTATTATTATTATTATTATATTTATTTTAAGAGATTAATATAGACTTTATTATTAAATTACCCTTAAGCTAATAAAATAATAAGGAGGTATATAATATAATCCTTATAATTATATATTAGATAATTAAATATATATTATTTATCCTAATTATAAAGACCTTAAGAGCTATAGGGCTAGCTATATTACTATATAAGTATATAGAAGCCTAATTTAATATATTAAAAGGTATTATTAATAATAAAGATAAGATTATTATAAGTATATTCTAGAGGCTTTTTATAGAGATAAAAGAGATATATTACTAATTATTTATTATATATTATCTATAGATTAATAGCTAAATTAAGTAAATTTATTAGACCTTAATTAAATACCTAAGGGCTTATATTACTAATAAGCTATATAGGTAAGTAATCTAATTACTTAATATAGCCTTTATCTATAATAATAGCTATTACTTTATTATTAAGGTCTTATTTATATATATATTTTTTAGGTATTACCTAAGATATATAGATTATATCCTTATTATTAAGCTAATTAAGGTATAAGGTATTATAAAATAAATTATAATACTATAATAGATTAAAGACTAAATATATAAATATTAAGAGAAAGTAATTAAGTTATAGGCTAAATCTTATAATATAAAGTATAAGCTATAGGTATATACCTATAGATAATATATTAATATCTCTATAAGGAATTAATATTTTAAAAACTATAAGTTAGCTCTTTAATTTATTAAGGCTAAAATCCTTAAGAAATATAATAAATAGGTATATAGTATTAAATTATTAGAACCTTATAAGAGGATATATAATATTTTCTATATATTACTCTTAGAATTATAGAAAGACTATAGAATATAGGGTAAAGATATTATTATTTTATTAAAGCTTAAGGATAAGCCTAATAAATAAAAGGTAAAAGAAGTTATTAATTATAAGGAGATTAATAATAAAAAATATTATCTTATAAAATAAAAAGGCTAGCCTATAGAATATAATACTTAGGAATTAAATTATTACCTAGAAAATATATAAGTAATAATTAAGAAGTATTATAAGATTATAAAGAAGGTATATAAAAAATAGGATAATATCTAGGTAAGCTAATAGGGAGTAAAAGGTAATTAAGCCTCTTATTAAAGTTATAAAAATATTACCTATAAAGTATAAAAATATAAGAGGATAAAATAAGATACCTCTATATAGAGGTAAATAATTATAAAGTAATAATAGAATATATACCTAGCTTCAGGGGTATTAATATAAGAGGTAATAATATTAATATTAATATTATTATTATTATTATTATAACTATTAAAGCTATTATTATTATAACTGCCGATATTATAGCTATAACCGCTAATATTATAGCTATAAGAAGTAAGCTATTAGTGCTTAAGAGTAGTCTATATAGCTAGGGTAAAAGGAATATTTATATTATTATTATTAATATTAATATTAATATTATTATTATTATTATTATTATTATTATTATTATTATTATTATTATTATTATTATTATATTATTATTATTATTATTATTATTATTATTATTATTATTATTATTATTATTATTATTATTATTATTATTATTATTATTATTACTATTATTATTATTATTATTATTATTATTATTATTATTTTAATTATTATTAACCTTATGCTTATTTCTATACTTAATTAGCATAATATTAATATATTTAATAGCTACTAAAGGAGATTACTTACTTTAGCTATTAAGGATCTTAGCGGTAAGGGTAATAAAGAAGTTAATATATAGACTAATATAGGCCTTCTTATTATAAATAATAATAATTTTAGTAATCTTTAGGTAAATTAATACCTACTTAAGGGCCTAAGCCTTAATATTATTATAGATATAGGGAGGCTAAGTAGTCTTAATATAGTTCTTAAAGTTAATAGGGTCCTAGATAATATTAGCCTATAGAAGATATTAATAGAGGGATATTAGGTAAATATTAAATAATATACCTTATAGAGGGCGAGGGTAATTATAATCTTATAATAAGATTATTATTCCTATAGGTTATATAAGGCGATATTTATCTTATTAATATTAATAATAAGGTTCTTTAGGTATTTAGCGAGGCTATTTTAAATAATATTATATTTATCTAAGGCCTAAATAATATAATTATAGGTAATAAAAGCGAGAATATTTATTAGATTTATAGATATTATAGGGTTATAGGAGTAAAAAGTAATAATAAAGTTTTAATAAAATTAAGTAATACCCTAAAGCTTATAAGGGATTTAAAAGAATATTAATAGGTATATTAATAGATATAAGGTAAGATTTATATTATTATATTTAATATTCTATAAATTATAATAAATATAATAGCCTTAATTCTTAGTCTTATCTATATAGGTTATATAGAGTAGCTAGCTATCCTTATATAGGTTATAGATATAACTAAAGTAAGGCTTATATTTAAGCTCTAAATCCTTAAAGCCTCGATTTAAGTTAAATTAATAGCTTTAGAATATATAGGTATAGGAAATAAGGGTAAATATCGCGGGATTAAGGTAGAAATATTATAAAATAGGCGCTATTATTATTATTAATTATAAAGAGATAGAGATATAAAATAATAAAATTAAGTTAATAATAATTAAGAAATATAAAAGAGATTATAATATTTATATAAATAATAATAAGGTATTACTATAGAGAGGCTATAGCTATAAAAGGTAAATACTAATAATTAGCTATTAAAGGACTAATAAATATATTTTTATTTATTTATATATAATAAAAATATATTTAATAAAGGTAATAAGGAAGTTCTTAGAGGAAATTTATCTTTATTATATAGAAGCTTTTATAATATTAAAAGAAATTATTTTAAGAATAAATAATTATTAAAGGCCTTAGGGACTAAGGCCTCGAGAGGGGAGGTAATTATAAGGTTATCGCGAGATAGGCTAATAAGGGTAGATAATAGATAAACCCCGGCCTATAGTATATAATTAAGCTAGCTAAAACTCTTCTCGCTAGGCCCTCTATAGGAACCCGGTAAGTTAAAGTCTATATATTAATATAAACCTACCTTTATCTATAGTTCCACCCTAATTATGCCTTTAAGGCCTAATATACTTATACCCTCTATAGAGACTTAATATATTAAAGTCTATATATTAATATAGATTTACTTTTATTTATAGTTTTGCTTTAATTATATTTTTAAGGCTTAATATATTTATATAATATATTATTAAGTATAAATTTTATTACTTAAATAATATATTACTTTTATTTATCAATAATAAACCTATAGAATATTTATAATTAAAACCTTAATTATTATTATACTAAGTATAGGATTCCTTCGAGATAAACTAGTTATATTAGGTTTATATTAGTTATAGGGATAGTAGTATTATCTTAAATAGAGGTAATATATCTAGGAATATACAAAAGGGCATAAAGTATACCTAAGTTATAAATAATAGATAAAGTAGCTACTATATATAAGAATATAAGAAAATATTCTGTATACTTTATATTTAGTTAAATCGCGAGGATTACTTTATTATTTTATTAATTTTAATTACTTTAATTATATTGCGAGCTTAGTAATCTATCTATAGTTACTTAGTTTAGGGCTCGCTTATATTATATACTAGTAACCTTTCTTAAAGCTATAATAATTATATATAGAGTTTATAATATTAAGTAATTATATTAAGTTTATATTAATAAAGGATTCTATTATATAGTATTAAAAGGTTATATAAATTAGATTTAGTAATATACTTAAAGGTTATAAGTATAATTAAGTTATAATAATCGCTAAAGTAATTAATACTTAAGAAAATATAAGAAAGGTCTTTTATATACTTAATAATATCTTTAGGAGTATTAAGAGAAATAAACGTATTAATATTATAAGTTGTTACTTTTAGTTACTTTATTACTTTTTTATAATTTATTAAATTTATACTATTAAGTACATTTCAAAGAAATGAACTAAGTATATTAAGCTTATTGTTAATAAAGTATTTAGGTATTATTATATAAAAGAGGTGATTTTAGTTTAATTATAAATTAAGAAGGTCTTTAAGGTAATTAAAGTTTATTAATAATTAAAGAGTTAAGTATTTATTTATAGTATAATAAATATAATCCTTAGTTTATATCACTATTTAGCTTATTAATTATTATTTATTATATCTCTATATAATACTTTATTATTCATATAAAGCGAGGGAATTAACTTATAGATCAGGGTTATATAATCTATAGGCCTATATAATAAATACTTATATAAGGATTATTTTAAGGCTCTATTAACTCCTAGCTTTAATTAAATATATTATCTTTAACTTTATATTATACTTTTTATAAACTATATATATTATATATCTTAATTATAAATTTAGCTAATAATATTTTAATTAAATAAATATATTTTACTTATTAAGGCCTCTACCTCTATATAATTATTATTTTAAATTATAAAAACTCTAACCCCATCTTAATTTCTTAAAAATGACCCCTTTAGACCTCCTCTTTAATATTTTAAAATTAATTACGCTTAATATATTATTATATAATATTTAAGTCTTTTATATAATATTAAGATAAATAGTTAGTCTTATATACTATATAATCTAGGTATTAATATTAAGATCTTAAAGGAAAGTTATTTTTTCGTTATAAAGCTTCTAGCCTTACTCTAGCTTTTATATAAGGTAATATAATAAATCTAACTCTCTATTAACTTACTTATATAAAATAAGGTAATAAAATACTTATAGAAATTAAAATATAATAATAATCTTAACTTTAATGATTATAGAGTTAATATAATATTTATCCTTAAAATATAATATCTTATATTAAAGATATTAAAGAAATTTATTATTAGCTCTTCTTTTAAGTCTTTATTATAGATAAATAAATATATCTAGTAATATATTATTAAGCTCTTTATTATTATATAAAGGTAAGGTCTTATAAGACCTTACTATATTACTTATATTATTTAGTTAAAAGTCTAGTCATAGAGCTCTATTATAGAATTAGGTAGTATGCTAATTAAGCTAATAGATAAAAAGATTAATTAATTTAGGCACTTTATGCCAGAATTATATTATACTCTTATATATAAGGTCTTTCACTCCTGGCTCCCATAGCGGGCCCTTATAGGGGTCTCGCTAGCCTCCGCAAGATCCCTTATAAGCTCTTATTATTAGTATATTAATAGTTATTCTATTAAAATTAATACTTTAATAAGCTAATTTTATTACTTATTAAGTATTAATAATTAAAAGCTTAAATTAAAAGAATTATAGCTCCCCTTAAGCTTCTTATATTTTCTATTAAATTAAGAAATAGCCTCTTTATTTAGAATAATATTAATTATATAAGGTTATTAATATCTTTAGCTTTTTCCTTAGATATTTTATTAAGGCTAATAATTAATATCTATAATTCTTTTTTTTAGAGAGTATATTAAGGTATAAAGCTATATTATGAAATTATTATTTATTATAAATAGCTTAATTTAATAGATTATAATATTATTATAGTTAACGTATATATAACCCGAGCGCCGCCATTAACTAAGCGCTATACTTTTCTTAACCTCTCTTTTAGAAATCGCAATAAAAATACTATAAATTATTTAATTAATTAAAACTACTTACTATATTCTTCCCTAAATATCTTAATTACTACCTAATAAGTCCTTATATTATACCTAAGCTTACTATAGATATTATAATACTAAATACCTAATTATACTAACCTCCTTTAATTACTATTTCTCGATAATTTAGCTATTATTTATATATCTATATCTATCTAATTAATTATTTACCTTCCTTCCTTTATTATTATTACCTCCTTTTTCTATAGCTTAATCCTTTTTACCTTTTACCGCCGCCTTAATATCTTCTTTATCTATTAAAGGTCTTAGACCTCTACCCTCACGAGAGTTATCTTATATATAATAGCCTTTATTCCCTTTATAAGAGACTTTAATGCTTTAAGAATTAACTCTAGAGAGCTACTTTAGTGCCTTTTAATCTATCTCTTAAGGTATTTAGATTAAAGTTAGGCCTTAAGTATAGTCTTTAGGGTCCTTAATACCTAAGAGGTTAATTAATTAAATACCTCCTTAATTAATATTAATATCTATAGCTATATATTAAGCTTTAAGATTATATTTTCTAGATTAAGAGAAATAAACTTAATTCCTTTAAATAATAGCTTAATATTTTTTTTTATTATAATAGCTTAAAATATAATATAAAAAGCTAAAAAGAACTTAATCTTTAAAATATATATAATAAAGCTTTTAATTAAATACTCTATTTCTTAGCTATAAGCCCTCTTAAGTATATTAAAGTATATAATATTAAGGGGCTAAAATAAATAAGATAAATAAAATAATATATAAAGCTAAATAATCTTATTATTATTATAATATCTCTTAAATTTAATAAAATAATAATTTTTATAGCTATTAAGGATTAAGAGATAATAATAATTATTTAATTATTTAATTATATACCGATTAAAGTATTTTAACTACTTAAGATTAATCTTATTATTAATTTAGCTATTTTAGGTTATTATAATAGCCTAATCGCCCGGGAGGTTATTTTCTCGGTATTAATTAATAAGGTAATATTAGCCTATATTAATAATAAATAATAAGATTAATTAATTATCTATATTAATCGCCTAGATTATTATAATTTATTCTTAATTTTTAGGCTATATTAATTTTAGCTTTAAATACCTTTTTAAGCCTATAATAATTATTCTATTTATAATTATATCTATAAGGAAGTTAATCTTATTAAAATTATAGATATTATTTAATTAGATATTATATTTCGCGATTATATTTACTATAAGCCGAAATTAATTATAGATAATAATTAGATCTTTATATTTAGCTCTTTAATAATTATATTTCCGAAAAAAATATATCTTAAGCATTAGATATTACTTAATAAAGTTATAAGCCTAATATATATTAATAGGTAATATATTATAGTCGGTAAGTAATTAATTAGCTATTTCTTTAATATTATAAAGCTAAAGGGGGAATCCTTATAAATCTAAGTCGAGAATAAAATACTTAAGGATCTATTCTTCTAGATCTAATAATTAATATAATTTATTAAAGGTATTACGTTAAGATTAAATACCTTATTAGCGGCGATATAGTCGATGCTTATTAACTATATAGGTATTTATAGTGCGTTAAATACTTAGGTTTAGGTTATTTTAAAGGGCCTAAAGGGTAAAAAGGGTTCTAGCCTTAATAGTAATAGCTAATATCTTAGGTTATCGAGAATTAATTAATTAAATAAAAAGTAAGGTATAAGAGAGAAAAGTGCGGCGCTCGGTTGACTGCGGCGCTCGGGTTACATATACGTTATATATAATATAATAATAACTTTTATTAATATAATATATTAAGATCCCTAGTCTAAATATAGGCCTTTATTATTTTAATTATGATTAAATATTAAGTACTTTTAGTCGCCTTAATAAACTATAATAAAATTTAGAATATTTATATTTAGCTCTTTAGTAATTATATATTTAAAAGAATTATATCTTAAGGTTTAAGTATTACTTAATTAAGTTTAAACCTTAATATATATTAATAAGTAATATATTATTATTAATAAATAGTAAAGTAGCTAGTCTTTTAATCCTCTTAAGCTAGTGGGGAAATACTTATAAATCTAGATAGATAATAAATTAACTTAGAATTTATTTCTAGAGATTAAAGAATTAATATAATTAAGAGATAGTATTATATTAAGATTAAATACCTTTCTATAAGCAATATAATAATAAGGTATCTTATAGAGGCCGGCGAGCCCTTATAGAATGGGCGCTATAAAAGCTAGCAGTAAAAGACTATATATATAAGGGTATAATATAATTCTAGTATAAAGTACCTAAATTATTTAATCTTCTAAAGTCTATTAACTTAATTAATATACTACTATTTTATATTATAATTATTTAGGTACTTTATAGGTCTCTTAATTAAAGATTATGGATTTAATCTTTATTATAAGTATTAAGGAAAAAGGTATAAAAGGAAGTAAGGAAAGTAAGTAGCTAAAAGGCTTCTTATAAATAACTAGTAATATATGATGGTCTTAATTCTTACCTTACTTACTATATATATATTCTACCTTATATCCTTAATAGCCTTTTAATCTCCTTTATTTTATATTACTTTATACCTATAAGAGTATAGCTCTTCCCTTTATCTATAGTCTTACCTTTAATTAGCCCCCTTAAGCTATTATTAGCTAGCGTAGTCTAATAATAAATTAAGCTATATATTATTATAAAGGCCTATAATAGAATACTCTCTTTTAATTAACTTATCCCGAAGTTATTTAAATAAAGAGCTATTATAAGTCTATATAATAATTACTTAAAAGTAGTTAGAGTATTATATTATAATTAGCTACCTCCCTAGTTTATATTATTATTTACCTTACTAATTATTATTTATTATATCTCTATATAATACTTTATTATTAATATAGGGCGAGGGGACTAACTTATAGGCTTAAGAGTTATATAACCTATAGGCCTATATAATAAGTATTTATATAAGAAGTATTTTAAGGCTCTTACTAAGAATAGCCCTAGCTCTAATTAAATATATTATCTTTAACCTTATATTATATTTTTTTATAAATTATATATATTATATTTCTTAACTATAAATTTAGCTAATAATATTTTAATTAAATCGATTTATTTTTTTATTTAGGACTCTACCTCTATATAATTATCTTTCTAAATTATTAAAACTCTAACTTTATTTTAATACCTTAAAAGTTAATCTCTTTAAATCTCTTTTTTATTATCTTAAAATAAATTAAGTTTAATATACTATTATATAAATATTTTAATATTCTATTTTATATTAAGATAGATAGCTTATATTATATATTATATAATATAGATATTAATATTAAGATATTAAAATAATTTTATTTCTTAATTATTAAGCTTTTAGCTTTATTTTAATTTCTCTATAAGGTGATATAATAAATCTAGCGCTTTATGAATCTATTTATATAAAATAAAATAATAAAATATTAATAGAAATTAAAATATAATAATAATTTTAACCTTAAAGATTAAAAGGTTAATATAATATTTATCCTTAAAATATAAAATCTTATATTAAATATATTTAAAAAACCTATTATTAATTCTTCCTTTAAGGCTTTATTATATATTAATAAATATATATAATATATTATTAAGCTCTATATTATTATATAAAGGTAAAGTCTTATAAGATTTAATTATATTACCTATATTAATTAATTTAAAATTTAATTATAGAGCTTTTATTATTATTATCTTAATAATTATTTTATTAAAATTAAGATTTTAATAAATTAATTTTATTAATTATTAAGGGTTCATAATTAAAAGATTAAATTAAAAGAATTAATAATAATTCCTCTTAAGGTTTTTATATTTTTTATTTAAATAAAAAATAACCTCTTTATTTAAGATAAAATTAATTAAATTAGGCTATTAATATCTCTAGCTTTTTTTCTTAAAGGTTTTATTAAAGTTAATAATTAATATTATTAATTTTTCTTTATAGAGAATATCTTAAGGGAAATAGCCTTATTATTAAATTATTTTTTAATATAAATAGCTTAACTTAATAAATTATAATATTATTATAGCTATATATAATATAATAATAACCTATATTAATATAATATATTTAGATTCTTAATCTAAATATAGGCCTTTATTATATTAATTATTAATAAATATTAAATACCTTTAATTACCTTTATAAGCTATAATTATACTAAGAATATTAATAAATAAAATTATATTTAAAATTTAATTATATTATTATTTATATTAAAGAAATAGAGAATAATAAAGCTAATATTATTAATTAATAATTTAATTTGAATATAAAGAGGATTAAAATAAAAAGATTATTATTATATTTTATATTAAAAAGATATTTAAATAAAGGTTTATAAAATAAAGACTTTATATAATTTATATAATAAAATAAAGTAATTTAATATTAAAATAAATATTAAAATATAATAAATAGCTTTTATATAATATAAAATAAATAAATAATAAATCCTGAGTAAATTATAATATAACCTTATATATAAGATATATAAATATTAGCTATATATATTAAGAAATTAATAGAAACCTAAAATAAATTAAGATAATATATATATTTTTTTAATATAAAAAAAATAATAATTTAAATTATAATTAAATATAATTTATATATAAAACTAAAATATAATATTATAAACTCTATAAGAAGTTATAATTATTTTTAATTATATAATAATTATTAAATTACCTTTATTAATAAAGTTAATTATTAAAAGTTTCTATAATAAATTTTTATTTATATAAATAGACTTATAAAGAATTTTTAATATATATTTTATAGAGAATTAATAATAATTAAAAAATCTATCTATTTTTATATCTATATTATTAAGATATATAGGATCTTATTTAAGATTATTATAAATTAAGGTTTATTATTTATCTTAAAGTTTTAATAAAGCCTTATTAAATATCTTAAGATTTCTTATAAGCTCTTTATTATATATCATAAAGAAATTAATAAATAATTAAAATAAATAAATTGAATATTAAAATAATACTTTTAATATTTATTAATCCTTAATTTATATTATTATTTACCTTATTAATTATTATTTATTATATCTCTATATAATATTTTATTATTAATATAGAGTAAGAGGACTAACTTATAGGCTTAAGGGTTATATAACCTATAGGCCTATATAATAAGTATTTATATAAAGAGTATTTTAAGGCTTTTATTAAGCCTTAGCTTTAGTTAAATATATTATCTTTAACTTTATATTATATTTTTTATAAACTATATATATTATATATCTTAATTATAAATTTAGCTAATAATATTTTAATTAAATAAATCTCTTTTATCTATTAAGGCCTCTATCTTTATATAATTATCCTTCTAAATTATTAAAACTTTAACCTTATTTTAATCCCTTAAATAAAATTAACCCTTTTAGACCTCCTTCTTATTATCTTTAAATTAGCTAAGCTTAATATATTATTATATAAATACTTAGGTCTTCTATATTATATTAAGATAAATAATTAATATTATATATTATATAATATAGGTATTAATATTAAGATCTTAAAGAAATTTTATTTCTTAATTATTAGGCTTTTAGCCTTACTCTAGCTTCTCTATCAGGTAATATAATAGGTCTAGCTCTCTATTAACCTACCTATATAAAGTAAGGTAATAAAATATTAATAGAAATTAAAATATAATAATAATCTTAACCTTAAAGATTATAAGGTTAATATAATATTTATCCCTAAAGTATAAAGTCTATATTAAATATATTTAAGAAATTTATTATTAGCTCTTTCTTTAAGTTATTATTATATATTAATAGATATATTTAATAATATATTATTAAGCTCTTTATCGCTATATAGAGGTAGGGTCTTATAGGGCTTAATTATATTATCTATATTATTTAATTAAATGTTTAATTATAGAGTTCTTATTATTATTATATTAATAATTATTTTATTAAAATTATTATATTAATAAATTAATTTTATTAATTATTAAGGGTTAATAATTAAAAGATTAAATTAAGAGAATTAATAATAACTTACCTTAGGGTTTTTATATTCTCTATTTAATTAAGAGATAGCTTATTTATTTAAAATAGAGTTAATTAAATAAGGCTATTAATATCTCTAGCTTTTTTTTTAAAGAGTTTATTAAGGCTCATAATTAGTATCTTTAGCTCTTTTTTTTAAAGAATATATTAAAGTAAGAAGCCTTATTATTAAATTATTATTTATTATAAATAGCTTAATTTAATAGATTATAGTATTATTATAGCTATATATATATAATAATAACCTTTATTAATATAATATATTAAGATCTTTAGTCTAGATATAGGCCTTTATTATTTTAATTATTAATAAATATTAGGTACCTTTAATTACCTTTATCGGCTATAATAAAGTTAAGAATATTAATATTATATTAATTATAAAAAATATTTTATATTAAAAAGTTATTAATTATTTAATGAAGCTATAATATAATAATAAATAAAAATATAAAAATTATATTAATTAATATTAATTTTAAATTTATTTTAAATATTTATAATTAAATTTAAAATATTAATATTCTTAACTTTATTATAGCCTATAAAGGTAATTAAAGGTACCTAATATTTATTAATAATTAAAATAATAAAGGCCTATATCTAGACTAAAAATCTTAATATATTATATTAATTAAGGTTCTTATTATATTATATATAGCTATAATAATACTATAATCTATTAAATTAAGCTCTTTATAATAAATAATAATTTAATAATAAGATTTTTTACCTTAATATATTCTTTAAAAAAAGAGCTAAAGATATTAATTATTAATCTTAATAAACTCTCTAAGAAGAAAAGCTAAAGATATTAATAGCTTTATTTAATTAACTTTATTCTAAATAAATAAGCTATTTCTTAATTAAATAAAGAATATAAAAACCTTAAGGTAAGTTATTATTAATTCTTTTAATTTAACCTTTTAATTATTAACTTTTAATAATTAATAAAATTAATTTATTATAGTATTAATTTTAATAAAATAATTATTTATATAATAATAATAAAAGCTCTATAATTAAACCTTTAATTAAATAATATATATAATATAATTAAATTCTATAGAATTTTATCTTTATATAATAATAAAGAGCTTAATAATATATTATTAAATATATTTATTAATATATAATAAAGACTTAAAGAAAGAGCTAATAATAAGTTCCTTAAGTATATTTAATATAAGCTCTTATATTTTAGAGATAAATATTATATTAATTTTAAAATCTTTAGGGTTAAGATTATTATTTTATTTTAATTTCTATTAATATTTATTACCTTATTTTATATAGATAGATTAGTAGAAAGGTAAATTTATTATATTACCTTATAGAGTAGCTAATATTATTAAAATTACTATTGAAATCACTAATTATTACTAAGTGGTTATCTCGCATTTTAACGTATATCACGTGATATAAGAGAGTTAACGCTATCTTTAAATAAGGTCTCGCCGAGCGATAACCTCTATATTATATATATTATCTTATACCTTATATTCTTATATTTTTTACGAGCTATATATATTATATATTTAATATTATATTTTTTAATTAATAATTTAATTAAATATATTAACTCTTTACTTAAGAGGTATCGATCTTATTTAGACCCTAAAATCTAATACTATAGTCCCTATATTATAATTAATCCCCCTAAGAACCTAAAATCCCCTACGCCTCTATATTCTTTTTTATTTATATCTTTAGTTCCTATAGGTCTATATAGTTATTAAATTACTTAAATCGCCTTAAGCTTAATTATTAACTATATAAACTATAGGTTATAGGCTCTATTATTTATATTATTTATAAAAGCCTACTTAATAGCCGAGAGGGGTTTATTTAAGACCCTTTAAGTAAGGTAGCTAAAAAGGTAAATTTTATTAATAATAAAAATTTTAAGCTCTAAATTATAATATAGCTATAGTAATAGGGCTATAAAGTTTATAATAAAGAAGAGCTTATAGCTAAACTTAATAAATAAGAATTTTTAATTATTAATTATTATTATAGAGTTTAGCTTAATCCTTTTAAACGCTCTATAATAATATTTCTTCTAGTACCTCTAGCGTACCTTTTAAGGTATTATTATAAAGGTTATAGCTAGATCTATTTAATTATAATAGAAGTTATTTCTATATAAAATAATAACATTAATATAATTTTATTTTAGATTAATTTAGATTAATATTTAGGTTATAATTATATTTTTTTAGTTATAATAATTATAATAATTATAAAGGTATATTTAAAGCGTAATTCTCTTTATTAATATTAAGGGATAATAAAAAGGTTAGATAGATAAAATATCCCCTTAAGAGTCCTTAAGGTTATTATATTTTTATCCTATTAAGAGATATATTATTTATTTAGAATATAATTAATTAAGAGAGGTAGCTAATACCTCTAGCTTTTGTTTTTAAATAGAGTTTATAGAGGTAAATAGGCTCGCTATTAAGTTAAGCTATTAACTCTATATACTATATAATAATAATATTAATTAATATTTTAAGTTATTAAAATATTTAGTTTAAGTATAAGCTATTATTATTAATCTTATTAGGCGATATTAGGAGACTTTAATCCCTTTAGCTATTATAGAGTTATAGTGATTTAATAGAGAAGCTAAAATAAGGCTAAAATCTTAATAATTAAAAAGGAAAATTCCTTTAAGCTCTTAATATAAATACCTATATTATATAATATATAATACTAATTATTTATCTTAATAAAATATAGAATACCTTAATATCTATATAATAATATATTAAGTTTAGCTAATATAAAGATAATAAGGAGGAAATCTAGAGAGGTTAATTTTTAAAGGATTAAAATAAAATTAATATTTTAATAATTTAAAAGGATAATTATATTAAAGTAGAGGCCTTAATAGATAAAAGATATCTATGTCATTAAAATATTATTAATTAAATTTATAATTAAGATATATAATATATATAATTTATAAAAAAATATATTAAAAAGTTAAAGATAATATATTTAATTAAAGTTAGAGCTTTATAAAAGCCTTAAAATACTCCTTATATAAATACTTATTATATAGGCCTATAGGTTATATAACTATTAAATCTATAAGTTAGTCCCTTTATTATATATTAATAATAAAGTATTATATAGAGATATAATAAATAATAGTTAATAAGGTAAATAATAATATAAACTAGAGAAATTTAAAATATTAATATTCTTGACTTTATTATAGCCTATAAAGGCGATTAAAGGGGCCTAATATTTATTAATAGTTAAAATAATAAAGGCCTATACCTAGACCAGGGATCTTAATATACTATATTAATAAGGGTTATTACTATATTATATATAGCTATAATAACGCTATAATCTATTAACTAAAGCTATTTATAATAAATAGCTAGATAATTTAATAATAAGGCTTCTTACCTTAATATACTCTCTAAAAAGAAAAACTAAAAATACTAGCTATTAGCCTTAATAAACTCTCTAAAAAGAAAAGCTAGAGATATTAACGGCCTTACTTAATTAACTTTATTATAAATAAATAAGCTATCTCTTAATTAAATAAAAAATATAAAAACCCTAAGGGGAGTTATTATTAATTCTTTTAATTTAATCTTTTAATTATTAATTCTTAATAATTAATAAAATCGGCCTATTAAAATATTAATTCTAATAAAATAATTATTAATATAATAATAATAAGAGCTTTATAATTAGACCTTTAATTAAATAATATAGGTAATATAGCAAGGTCCTATAAGACCCTACCTCTATATAGCGATAAAGAGCTTAATAATATATTATTAGATATACCTATTAATATATAATAATAACTTAAAGAAAGAGCTAATAATAGATTCCTTTATATTTAATATAAGACCTTATACTTTAGGGATAAATATTATATTAACCTTATAATCTTTAGGGTTAAGATTATTATTATATTTTAATTTCTATTAATATTTTATTACCTTACTTTATATAGGTAGGTTAATAGGGAGCTAGACTTATTATATTACCTTATAAAGAAGCTAAAATAAGGCTAAAAGCTTAATAATTAAGAAATAAAATTCCTTTAGAATCTTAATATTAATACCTATATTATATAATATATAACGCTAGCTATTTATCTTATAGAATACCTTAATATCTATATAATATATATTAAGCTTAGCTAATTTAAAGCTAATAAAGAGGAGGTCTAAAGGGGTTAATTTTATTTAGGGGATTAAGATAGGGTTAAAGTTTTAATAATTTAAAAAGATAATTATATAAAGGTAGAGCCTTTAATAAATAAAGAGATTTATTTAATTAAAATATTATTAGCTAAATTTATAAGTAAGATATAGAATATATAGTTTATAAAAAAGTATAAGATAAGGTTAAAGATAATATATTTAACTAAAGCTAGGGCTTAATAAAAGCCTTAAAATACTCCTTATATAAATATCTATTATATAGGCCTATTAGTTATATAACCCTTAAGCCTATAAGTTAGTCCCCTTACTCTATATTAATAATAAAGTATTATATAGAGATATAATAAATAATTAATAAGGTAAATAATAATATAAATTAGGGGAATTTAAAATATATTTTAATTTTAAAGTTATTTTTATAATAATTAATTAAAGAATTTATATAAAAAAAAAATATTAAATTAAAATTTATTAGAAAAATTAAAAAATATATATTAATTAAAAGAAAATTAAAAAATTAATTTTCTTAAAGAAGATATAATATATTTTATAATAAAAAATATTAAAATAAAATAATAAAATAAAAACTTAATTAAAAATATAATGTATATAATAAGCGAGTGTGATACTTAAGCGAGTGGGATACTTTAAAATTTCTTAGTATTTATTTATTCAAAAAGTACTTTAAATAATTCTAGGAAAATTAAATTAGGGTTAAAATAGCTAGGGTTAAAAGGTAGCTTAATGTTCCCATAGATATTTCTTTAGAATTTATGAAAGCTCTAGGGTAAATGCCTTATAAATATCTATAGAATATCCTTATTTATACTATATAAATAGCTATTTCTCTATAAAGGAATTTTTTAAAAATTCTAAGAAAATTATATATAGTTTACTTATAGGTTAAATAGCTAAAAGAGGTCTTTTTAAGCTTCTATCTATTTTATCAGAGTTTTTATTTAGCTTTAAAGTTTAAGGTTTTAGTGCACAGTATAGGTGTCCCACTCACTTAAGTATCCCACTCGCTTATTATATACGTTATTAGATTTTATAAAATTAAATAAAAAATCTTATAACATAATTATAAATTAAATTTATTATTAAAAATAAAGCTTAATTTAATTTTTTATATTTAGTTATTTAAATTAATAAAAAATACAATTTAAATTAAAATAAATAATATATTTAAAATAAAATTTAATTAATTAAAAAATATATTATAAATATTATCTTTAAAATAAAAAAATTATTAATAAAATAATATATTTTATAAAATAAAAACTTATTTAGATTTAAAAAATACTTAAAAATTATTAATATACCTTATTAATATATAATAGCTTTTAAAAAAATTCTATTAGTAATATTAAATATAGACTTATCTCTAATTTATATTATTATTTACCTTATTAATTATTATTTATTATATCTCTATATAATATTTTATTATTAATATAGAGTAAGGGGATTAATTTATAAGGTTAAGGGTTATATAACTTATAGGCCTATATAATAGGTGCTTATATAAGGAGTATTTTAAGGCTTTTATTAAGCCCTAGCTCTAGTTAAATATATTATCTTTAATCTTATATTATACTTTTTTATAAACTAGATATATTATATATCTTAACTATAAATTCAATAAATAATATTTTAATTAAATAGATCTCTTTTACCTATTAAGGCCTCTACCTTTATATAGTTATCCTTTTAAATCACTAAAACTCTGACCTTATCCTAATCTCCGAAATAGAACTAACCCCTCTAGACCTCCTCCTTATTATCTTTAATTATAAGGTCAATATAGTATTCGTCCCTAAAGTATAAGGTCTTATACTAGATATACTTAAGGAACCTACTATTAGCTCTTTCTTTAAGTCTTTATTATATCTTAATAAATATATTTAGTAATATATTATTAAGCTCTTTATCGCTATATAGAGGTAGGGTCCGATAGGACCTAATTATATTACTTATATTATTTAGTTAAAGGTTTAATTATAGAGCTTTTATTATTATTATATTAATAGTTATTCTATCAGAATTATTTAGTAAGCTAATCTTATTAGTTATTAAGGGTTAATAATTAAAAGATTAAATTAAAAGAATTATAGCCCCCCTTAGGGTTCTTATACTCTTTATTTAGTTAAGAGATAGTCTATTTATTTATTATAAAAGACTAAGCTCTTATTTAAGCCACCGAGAAAGGCTGCTTAGTCAGCAAAATTACTAAGCAGTAAATTAAGCTAAAGGCAAGAGAAAGAACCTGCTTAATAAGCGGCTTAATAAGCTCATTAGTAAGCTAGGAAAAGTGGGGCTAAGTAAAGATAGCTTATATAAGCTAGAAAGAGTCTTAAAAGAAAGAGTATAAATTAAAATAATTAAAAGTCTAAGTTCTAAATTCTAGAGAAGAGAGAGAAATCGCTATTATATAACCCTATAGTGTGAATAGTGCTAATAGCACTATATTACACTATAGAGGTTAAGCTCTTATATTTATAATAGAGTTAATTAAGTAAGGCTATTAGTATCTCTAGCTCTTTTTCTTAGAGAGTTTATTAAGGCTAATAGCTAGTATGTTTAGCTTTTCTTTTAGATAGTATATTAAGCTAGGAAGCCTTATTATTAAATTACTATTTATTATAAATAGCTTAATTTAATAGATTATAGTATTATTATAGCTATATATAATATAGTAATAACTTTTATTAATATAGTATATTAAAATCCCTATATCACGGAACTAGGTGGCATACCGAGTAAGCTAATAGACTAAAAGATTAATTAATTTAGGTACTTTATGCCGGAACTATATTATACCCTTATATATAAGGCCTTCTATTACTAGCTCCTACAGCGGCCCTTATAGAGGTCTCGCCGGCCTCTATAGATGCCTTATACCTTAGTCTAGGTATAGGCCTTTATTATTTTAATTATTATTAAATATTAGGTACCTTTAATAACCTTTATAGGCTATAATAAAGTTAAGAATATTAAATATAGATTTATTAAGATTAATAATATTTTAATTAATTAAATTTATAGTCTGAAGGGAATATATCTTTATAATATTAAATAATTTTTTCTAAAGTTTATTTAATTTATTTAAAATATCTAAGTTATCTTTAAAAGTTTTATTATTTTATATTTTATATAATTCTTTTTATTTCTAGATATAAATTAATTTAATTATTATTTTCTTAAAGGTAATCTCTATTTTAACTTTTTTATTTATTAAGTATCTATATTTTTAGATTCTTTTATTATTATAAAAAGATTAATTATTCACTAAAGGTAATATCTAATATATATTTATAGAAAAAGCTACCTTAATATTATCATATATAACCTTTATATTAATATAATTAAAATAAGAATTAAAGTATTAAAAATTATTTTATAAAATAAGCCTTAATAAAAATAATATATAAATATAATTTTAAATCTAGAAGCCTTATATAGATAAAAAGACTTTATATATTGAAGAATACATAGAGAAAATTATATTTAGAAATTTAGCTTAATATTATATTAATAAAAAATAAAATCTTTATAAATTAAGATTATTTCTTAATAATATTTAATTATTAAAATTAATCTTAAGGATAAAATTAATAAAGAGAGATATTATATAATAGCTATAACTTAAATTAAATAAAAGAACTTAATAAAATAATTTAATTAAATAAAGAATTAAAGAAATTAAGCTTTATTTATATTAATCTTAAGACTTAATAATAAAAATATTAATTTTATTTTAAATTAAACTTTAAGATAATTAATTTAATAAATTATATAAATATATAAAGTATATTTATTAATACTTTCTTATATAGTCCTTATTTTAGCTATGAATATAAATTAATTATATTTAATACCTTTAAGTATATTCTTAAATATAATTTATATCTTATTTATAATAATATAATATTTTCCTTTATTACTATAAACTTAATATAATTAATTTATCCGTTAGGAATCTTATTATATTATTTTATTATTAAAGTCTTATTCCTATAGTAATTTAGATATTAATTAAAGATATTTTAGTTTATACTACTATAAATATAGTAATGTATATAATAAATATATATATTAAATAAATATATATTACTTTCTTTATACCCTTAAGATAGAAATTATAAAAAATACTATAAATTATTTAATTAATTAAAACTATTTATTATATTCTTCCCTAAATATCTTAATTACTACCTAATATATCCTTATATTATAATTAAACTTACTATAGATATTATAATATTAAACCCCTAATTATATTAACCTTCCTTAATTATTAATTATATATTAATATTTATCTAATTAATTATTTACTTTCCTTTTTTTATTCTTATAACCCCTTTTTTCTATAATTAAGTCTTTTTTACCTCTAGTACTAGCTTAATATTTTATTTATCTCTTTAAGGTCTTTAATTTTAGCCTTTAATAAAATAACCTTATATATAATTATCTTTATTCCGTTAAAAGAAGACTATATAGCTTATAGAATTAACTTTAAGGAGTTATTTTTATACCTTTTAATTTATATCTTAGGGTATTTTAATTAAAATTAAGCTTTAAATATATTCTTTAGGGTCTTTAAGACCTAAAGAGTTAAAGGTTTAATTACCTCTTTTAATAATATTAAAAGCTATAATTATATATTAAGCTTTAAGACTATACTTTCTATATTAAAAGGAATAAGCCTAGCTATTTTAAAGGTTAATTTAATATTTTTTCTTCTTAATAGCTTAAAATATAGTATAAAAGGCTAAAAAGAATTTAATCTTTAAAATATAAATTATAAAATATTTAATTAAATATTTTATTTCTTAATAATAAATATTCTTAAATATATTAAAGTATTTAATATTAAGGGGGTAAAGTAAATAAAATAAATAAAGTAATATATAAAGTATAGTAATATTATTATCTTAATAATATCTCTTGAAATTAATAAATAATAATTTTTATTATTATTAAGGATTAAGAGATAATAAATATTAATTAATTAATTAATTATATATTAATTAAAGTATTTTAATAACTTTAAATTAATCTTATTATTAATCTAGCTATTTTAAGTTATTATAATAACTTAATTACCTAAAAGGTCGCTTTTTTAATATTAATTAATAAGGTAATATTAGCCTATATTAATAATAAATAATAAGATTAATTAACCTTTTATATTAATTATTTAAATAATTATAATCTATTTTTAGTTTTTAGGTTATATTAATTTTAATATTTATACCTATTTATACTTATAATAATTATTTTACTATAAATTATATTTATTATAAAATTAATTTTATTAAAGTTGTAGATATTATTTATTTTAATATTATATTTTATAATTATATTTATTATAAATATAAATTAATTATAGATAATAATTAAATCTTTATATTTAGCTCTTTAATAATTATATTTCTAAAAAAGAATATCTTAAAGTCTAGATATTATTTAATAAAATTTAAAGCCTAATATATATTAATTTATAATATATTATATTTAATAAATAATTAATTAATTATTTCTTTAATATTATATAATTAAGGGGAAAATCCTTATAAATCTAGATTAAGAATAAATTAAATTATAGTCTATTCCTTTAAATTAAATAATTAATATAATTTTAGAATCTAATTATATTAAGATTAAATATTATTTTGCCGGCGATATAAGGCCTAATAATGAACTTAATATAGCTTAATAGTGCCTTAAAGATTTAATTTTTAGTTATTTTAGAGTGCTTAAAGTATAAAAAGGATTTAATATTTAGAATAAAGTTAAGGTATAATTTTAGTTAAGGATTAATTAACTAAATAGAATTCGTGATAGTTAAGGGATTTTAGTATACATACTTACTTAGTATATATACTTATTATAGATATTAAGTCTTAGAGATATAATTAAAATAAAACTATAAATAAAGGTGAGTCTATAATAATATATAGACTTTAATTTATTAGGTTTCTATAAAGGGCTTAATAAAAAGAGATTTTTCATAAGCTTAATTATATAATATAAGCTACGGTTTATCTATTATCTACCTTTATTAATTTAACTTACAATAATTTTATAATTACCTCTTTTCTAAAGGCTTTAATACTTAAGGCCTTTAATAATTATTTATTCTTAAAATAATTTCCTTTAATATTATAAAAGCCTCTATATAATAAAGATAAATCTCCTCTAAGAATTCCTTATTAATTTTATTAAATATACCTTTATTATATATAAATAATAAAAATATATTTATTAATCTTTTAATAGCTAGCTATTAATATTTACCTTTTATAGCTATAGCCTCTTTATAATAATACTTTATTATTATTTATATAAATATTATAACCTTCTCTATATTTTTTAGTTATTATTAACTTACTTTTATTATATTTTATTATTATTTTTTTATAATTAATAATAATAATCATATCTATATTATAATACTTTTATCGTAATTTTATAATATCTACCTTTATTTCTTATATTTATATCTTTTAAAGCTATTAATTTAATTTAAATTATAGGTTTAAGGCTTTAAATCTTAAATATAAGCTTTACTTTAGTTATCTCTATAATTTATATAAAGATAGCTAGCTACTCTATATAATATATATTAATAAGCCTAAAAATTAAGGCTATTATATTTATTATAATTTTAAGATATTAATATAATACTATAAATCTTTCTTTATATCTATTATACCTATTATTATTGAAATCACTATTAAAATCATTAACTATTGCCGAGTAATTATCTCGCATTTTAATATATATTATATATATAAGAGAGTTAACGCTATCTTTAGACGAGGTCTCACTAAGGGCAGCGATAACCTTTATATTATACGTATTATCTTATACCTTATATTTTATATTTTTTATAGGCTATATATATTATATTTAATATTATATTTTTTAACTAATAATTTAATTAAATATATTAACTCTTTACCTAAAAGTTATCTAACTATAGGTATTAATCCTATTTAATCCCTAAATCTAATATTATAGTCTCTATATTATAATTAATCCCCTAAGAATCTAAAATGCCTTATTCCTTTATATTCTTTCCTATTTATATCTTTAATTCCTATAGATCTATATAATTATTAAATTACTTAAATTACCTTAAGCTTAATTATTAACTATATAAGCTATAGGTTATAGGCTTTATTCTTATATTATTTATAAAAGCCTATTTAATAGCTAAAAGGGGTCTATTTAAGACCCTTTAAATAAGGTAATTAAAAAATAAATTTTATTAATAATAGAATTTTTAAGTATTAAATTATAATATAATTATAGCGGTAAGGCTATAAAGTTTATAATAATTAAAAGCTTATAGCTAAACTTAATAAATAAAACCTTTTAATTATTAAGTATCGCTATAAGGTTTAGCTTAATCTTTTTAAAGGCTCTATAATAATATTTCCTCTAGAACCTTTAATATACCTTCTAGGGTATTATTATAAGAGTTATAGCGAGATTTATCTAATTATAATAAAAGCTATTTCTATATAAAATAATAATATTAATATAATCTATACTTTATAGATTAATATAGATCAATATTTAGGTTATAATTATTTTTTTAGTTATAATAATTATAATAGTTATAAAGGTATATTTAAAAGGTAATCCTCTTTATTAATATTAAAGGATAATAAAAAGGTTAAATAGATAAAATATCCCCTTAAGAGTCCTTAGGGTTATTATATTTTTTATTCTATTAAGAGATATATTATTTATCTAGAATATAGTTAGTTAAGAGAGGTAATTAATACCACTAGCTCTTTTTAAATAGAGTTTATAGAGATAAGTAGGCTCGCTATTAGGTTAAGCTATTAACTCTATATACTATATAGTAATAATATTAATTAATATTTTAAGTTATTAAGATATTTAGTCTAAGTATAGGCTATTATTATTAATTTTATTAGGTAATATTAAGAGACTTTAATCCCTTTAGGTACTATAGAGTTATAGTAATTTAATTAATATATCTATTAATATTCTTTTAAATTCTTTATAAACTTTAAAGTATTATTTAATTTTATTAAAAATTTATTATTCCTCTTTATTTTTATAACCTTATAACTTCTCTAAATTAATAAATACTTTTATTTTTATTACTTATAATTATATTATTTAGGCCTTAAATAAATATAATATTATTTAAAATACCTTTATTAAATACTTAATGAATTCTATTATTAATATTAAGAATATAAATATAGCTTTATATAACCTATAGGAATAATAGGCTTATTATAAGATTATACTTACCCTAACCCTCTATAAGGTATATTATTTAATATTTATTTAATATTTCTTTATTTATCTCTTTTATAGGCTAATATTATTCAAGACTTTATTAATTTTAAGAATTATATTAAGGTTATTTAGCCTCCTTATATTTATTATAATATTAAAGCTTAGGCTCTTAAGGAAGTATTAATTTACTTAAATATTATTAAAATTATTATTATTTATTATAAAAAAGCCTATATTAATTTATATATTAAGTTCTTTATTAGCTTTATAATTAAGATCCTTAATAAATAAGGTAAATAATCTCCTTTAGTAATTATTAAATATATTAATATTAATATTATATAATATAAATACTTTTTCTACTTAAATTATTTAATTTACTCTTAAGTGCTTATAGCTTACCTCTTATAGCTATAATATTAATAAATATAGCTATAGTATTAATAATTATAATAATATTAATATTAATATTATTAACTCTTATATTAATGCCTCTTAAGCTAGATATATATTCTATTATTTTTTATAATTATTTACCTCTATATAAAGGTATCTTATGTTATCCTCTTATATTTTTATACTTTATAGGTAATATTTTTATAACTTTAATAAGAGGCTTAATTACCTTTTACTCCCTATTAGCTTACCTAGATATTATCCTATTTTTTATATACCTTCTTTATAATCTCATAATACTTCTTAATTATTACTTATATATTTCTAGGTAATAATTTAATTCCTAAGTATTATATTTTATAGACTAGGTTTTTTATTTTATAAAATAATATTATTTATTATTAATTTCTTTATAATTAATAATTTCTTTTATCTTTTATTTATTAAGCTTACCCCTATATTTTAATAAAATAATAATATCTTTACCTTAAATTTTATAATCTTTCTATTATTCTAAAAATAATATCGAGAAAATATAATATATCCTTTATAAGGATTTAATAATTTTATATTATATATTTATTTATTATATTTCTTAAAGATCTTAACCTTAATAAATTAAGGGATATATTTATAATTTTTAAAATATTAATTCCTTATAGAAATATTAATATATTATCTATAGATATAATATATATATAACCCAAGCGACGCAATTAACTAAGCGATATATTTTTCCCTCCTATATCTAACTTCTTATTTAATTAATTAATTCCTAACTATTAAATATATCTAACTTAAATATTAAGGCTAAAACCCTTTTTACCCTTTAGGCCCTTAAAATAACTTAATATTAAATATCTAAAAGGCTATAAAGACCTATAAAGTCTCTAAGTTAAAGCTATATTAATAATAAAATAATATCTAATCTTAATATAATACTTTTAATAAATTATAAATCATTTAATCTAGAGAAATAAATCTTTAAGTATTTTATTCTTAATTTAAATTTATAAGGATTCCCCCTCTAGCTATATAATATTAAAGAAATATCTAATTAATTTTTTTTAATTATAATATATTACCTATTAATATATATTAAGCTTTAAATTTTATTAATTAATATTTAGACCTTAAGATATATTTTTTTAAAAATATAATTATTAAAGAGCTAAATATAAAGATCTAATTATTATCTATAATTAATTTTAATTTATAATAAATATAATTATAAAATATAATATTTAATTAAATAATATCTATAACTTTAATAAAATTAATTTCTTTATAGATATAATTATAAATATAATAATTATTATAGGCTTAAAAAGGTATTTAAAGCTTAAATTAATATAGCCTAAAAATTAAGAAGAAATTATAATAATTTATATAATTAATATAGAAGGCTAATTAATTTTATTAGTTATTATTAATATAGATAAATATTACTTTATTAATTAATATTAAAAAATAATCTCTTAAGTAATTAAGCTCTTATAATAACCTAAAATAATAAATTAATAATAAAATTAATTTTAAATAACTTAATATTTTAATTAATATATAATTAATTACTTAATTAATATATAATTAATTACTTAATTAATATATAATTAATTAGTTAATTAATATATAATTAATTACTTAATTAATATATAATTAATTACTTAATTAATATATAATTAATGACTTAATTAATATATAATTAATGACTTAATTAATACCTATTATCTTTTAATCTTTAATAGCTATAAAAGTTATTACTTTTTAAATTTAAGAGATATTATAATAAAAATAAGATTATTTAGCTCTATATATTACTTTATTTATTTTATTTATTTTAGCCCTTTAATATTATATATTTTAATATATTTAAGAAAGCTTATAGAAAAAAAAAATATTTAATTAAATACTTTATAATATATATTTTAAAGATTAAGTTTTTCTTTACTTTTTATATTATATTTTAAGTTATTATAATTAAAAAGAATATTAAAGTATTTTTTAAAAAGGCTAAATTTATTCCTTTTAATCTAGAAAATATAATCTTAAAATTTAATATATAGCTATAGATATTAAGATTAATTAAAGAGGAGGCTAGCCTTTTAACCCTTTAGGCCTTAAAGACCCTAAAGATTATACTTAAGGCTTAATTTTAATTTAAAGACCTTAAAAAATAAATTAAAAGGTATTAAAATAGTTCTCTAGAGTTAATTCTTAAAGTATTAAAGTCTTTTATAAAAGAAATAAAGATAATTATATATAAAATAACTTTTATAAAAGTAAAAATTAAAAACCTTTAATAAATAAATAAGATATTAAGTTAGGGCTAAAAGATAAAAGAGATCTAATTATAGAAAAAAGGGGTTATAATAATAAAGAAAAGAAAAAAAATAATTAATTAATTAAATATTAATATATAGATAATAGCTAAATTATTAAGAAATAATAATTAAAAGAGGTTAATATAATTAAGTATTTAATATTATAATATCTATAATAAGCCTTATTATAATATAAGGATTTATTAAATAATAATTAAGATATTTAAGGAACAATATAATAAATAATTTTAATTAATTAAATAATTTATAATATTTTAATTATAATTTCTATCTTAAGGGTTAAAAAAATATATTATTTAATTAATTATATTACTTAAGTTATATCTATATATTTATAGCTTTATATATTATAATATTTAGCTTATAATTTAATTACCTTTTCTTAATATTTATATATTTAGTCCTTAATTTATTATAATATTATAATATATTTTATAATGCCTTATACCTTAATTAACTTAATAATTAAGATATAATCTATATACCTTAAGTAATACCTAAAAAGTATATATAGATAAGATATTAATAAAAAATAATAATAATTAATATAGGTACAGGCTATATTAAGTAATTAAACTATTTCTTAATATAGCTTATTAATAATATAAGCCCTTAAGGATTTAATTATAGTTTAATAAATTTATTTAATTTAGCTATAAATCTATAAATAATATATAATAAATAATTAATAATATATTTCTTTTATCTTTATAAAAAGCCTCTAGAATTCACTTATAATAATTATATCTTTATTATTAATAATACGTTTTAATATATTTAATTAAGCTTCTATATATTTATATAGTAATATAATTAGCCTTATATCTCTTAAGGTCTTTATAATAAAGATAAATAATACATATTTAGTTACTAAATATAGGATTATAAAATTATATTATATACCTCTTTATTAATTTATTAATTTAAGAGTAATTTAATAATAAAATTTATATTAATCTCTTAAAATAAATATAATAATAATAATAATAATAATAGCTTATTATAGAGCTTATATCTTAATACCTTACTACCTTAATATATAAAGTAACTCTAAATATATTTTCTTATATTATTAATAATATTTAGTTAATAGGATTTCTTTTTATTAAATTTAATATCTTTTTAAATCTTATATATCTAGCCTTAGGGTTATTATAATATTAATAAAAAACTTTTAATCTTAATACTTTTTATTTTAAAATAATAAATTATAGTTTATATTTTAATAGCTTAAGGTCTTTAATAAATTATCTCTTATATTAATTAATAGCTCTATATATTTTCCTCATAATTTTAAGGTAATATTTATTTTAGCTTTATAATTCTTTAATTAATACCTTAAGCTTATATATTAATTATAAAAGAAATATTATTTTACGCTTTATAAATTTCTTATTATAAAATATAAGATCTATTATTTTAATATAATAACCTTAACTTTAGATAATTCCCTTAAGGCTTAATTTAAATCTTTTATCTTTTAAGTATTCTATAGATATTAACCTTTTATCTCCTTTATTTATTTATAAATAATAATAATAGAATAATACTATAATAAATATTAATATTCTTAACTTTATTATAGTCTATAAAGGTAATTAAAAATACTTAATATTTATTAATACTTAAAATAATAAAGGCTTATCCTTAAATTAGGGATCTTAAATATTATATTAATAAGAGTTATTATTATATTATATATAGCTATAATAATACTATAATCTATTAAATTAAGCTATTTATAATAAATAATAATTTAATAATAAGGCTTTTTACCTTAATATATTCTTTAAAAAAAAGAGCTAGAGATATTAGCTATTAGCCTTAATAAACTCTATAAGAAAAAGAGCTAGAGATATTAATAGCCTTATTTAATTAACTTTATTCTAAATAAATAAGTTATCTTTTAATTAAATAAAGAATATAAAAACTCTAAGGGGAGCTATAATTCTTTTAATTTAATCTTTTAATTATTAACCCTTAATAATTAATAAAATTAAGTTATTAAAGTCTTAATTTCAATAAAATAATTATTAATATAATAATAATAAAGGCTCTATAATTAAATCTTTAATTAAATAATATAGGTAATATAACTAGATCTTATGAGATCTTACCCCTATATAAAAATAAAGAGCTTAATAATATATTATTAAATATATTTATTAATATATAATAAAGACTTAAAGAAAGAATTAATAATAGATTCCTTAAGTATATTTAATATAAGACTTTATATTTTAAAGATAAATATTATATTAATTTTATAATCTTCAGGATTAAGATTATTATTATATTTTAATTTTTATTAATATTTTATTACCTTATTTTATATAGGTAGATTAATAGAGAGCTAGATTTATTATATTACTTTAGAGAAGCTAAAATAAGGCTAAAAGTTTTATAATTAGGAAATAAGGTTCTTTTAGGATATTAATATTAATATTTATATTATATAATATATAATACTAGCTAGCTATCTTAATATAGTATAGAATACCTAAATACCTCTATAATAATATATTAAGCTATATAGTTAGTTTAAATATAATAAAAAGGAGGTCTAGAGGGGTTAATTCTATTAGTGGTGCTAATATTTAGCGACTTAAGTAAGAGGGCTAATATAGAGCAAGAATATACTTTAGGGGATTAAGATAGGGTTAGAGTTTTAATAATTTAGAAGGATAATTATATAGAGGTAGAGGCCTTAATAGGTAGAAGAGATCTATTTAATTAGTATATTATCGGCTAAATTTATAGTTAAGATATATAATATATATAGTTTATAAAAAAGCATAATATAACGTTAAAGATAATATATTTAACTAGAGCTAGTCTATTCTCGGTACGAGCCTTAAAATACTTCTTATATAAGCACCTATTATATAGGCCCGCGGGTTATATAACTATTAAGCCTATAAGTTAGTCCTCTCGCTTTATGCTAATAATAAAGTATTATATAGAGACGCAATAAATAATAGTTAATAAGGTAAATAATAATATAAACTAGGGATAATAATAAATATAATATTTCTATATAAGCTTACTTAAGGAGATAAGGCCCTTTATTATAGCCTTAACTTTTAAGATATATACTTAAGTAATATTATTTATATCTTTATTAATCTTAATATAAATAATATAATATTCAATAAAATATAAAAGCTTATATATTAATAATAATTCTTTCTTTAAAATATTAATAATATCTTTATATAAGATCTTACCTTTTATATAATTTAGACTTTAAGAGAGATTATTAATAAGGTTTTTTAAGCTAGCCTTATATTTAATAGTAAAATTAAGAATAAAAAGCTTATATATCTATCTTATAAGTCTACCTTAAAGCTCTTTTATTAATATATTTATAATATTAATAAGGACTTAATAATTAATTAAAAGAAGGAATTTATCTAAAAATCCTTTTATAAATAATAACTTTAATATATTAAGCTCTCTATAATAATAAAAGGCTTTTATTAGCCTATAGATTATTTTTATTCTTAGTCTTTAAATTTCCTTAATTAATAAATAATAAAATATTATATATTATTTATAAATTATATAAAAATACCTAAGATAACCTTAATAAATATATTAATTTTAATTTTAATCTTCAGTTTTAAGTCTTAATATTAAAGAATAATAATTAAATAAAAGGCTTATTTAAGGCTTAAAATATTTCTTTAGCCTTATTAATTTTATAAAAAGAATTTATTTATTTTCTATATTTATTCCTTTTAAATATCTTAATAAATAGGCTAATAATTATTAAATAATAAATAATAAATTTTTTATAGAAATTATAAAATCTTAAAAATACCTTAATATCCTTAAATAATTATAAAGTTTATTATTTAATAATTAATTTAATATAGAAGGGCTTTATTTTAATACCTTCTTATTTAATAATATATTTAAGGAATTTTATATTTTATTAAAAGAATTTATATTTTAAGAGCTTTCTATAAAATTAAGCTTTAATAAGCCTCTTAAGGATCTTATATAAATACTTTATATATTCCTCTTTAATTTAAACGTTATAAGAGCTTAAGCTCTATAAGAGCTTAACTCCTATAGCATAATATAGAGCTATTAGTACTATTCGCACTATAGAGTTATATAATGGCGATTTCTCTCTCTCCTCTAGAATTTAGAACTTAGACCTTTAAATATCTTAATTTATACTTTTCTTTTTAAGACTCTTTCTAGCTTATATAAGCTATCTTTACCTCGCCCCACTTTTCCTAGCTTAGTAAGCACTTATTAAGCAGGTTCCTTTCTCTGCCTTTTAGCTTAATTTACTGCTTAGTAATCTTGCTAATTAAGCAGCCTTTTTAGGCAGCTTATATAAGAGCTTAGTCTATTATAAAAGTAAATAATAATATTATCTATATATATAATATAATAAGTATGAAGTTTATTAATAAGTATTTTATAAATATAATTCTAAAATATAATAGGTATATTAATAAGTCTAAAGGATATAATAATATATTTAAAGTATTTATATTTTATATAAAAGGTAGTCTTTTTTTATAAGCCTTTTTAATTAATATCCTATAATAAGCTTTATAAATATTAATTTTAGAAATCTATTTTATATTATTAAATCCATTAAATAAATTATTAATAAATAAAAAAAGATATTAATTTTTAATTATAACTTTATTAAATTCCCTATAATATATATATATAGGGCTTTATGTTATCTTATATTTAAAGAGTAAATTAGGCTACATAATAAATTCTTATCTTTAATTAAATTAAACTTATATATTACTTTTAAGAGTATTAATATATCTTTTACTATTTGTTTATTAAAGAATCCTTTAAGACTCTTAAATTCCTTTAAAAAATTCTTAAGTATCTTAATTATTATGTTTTTTAATTTAGATAATTTCTTATTAATTAACTCTTTAGGTATAAAAAATATAAGAATATATAATATATATATTTTCTCTTTATTTTTAATAATCTCATCGGGAAAGAATAAAAAGTCTACATATATTATTATAATATAATATTATTTATTAATTATATAATTAATAATAATCCTTTTTTAGCCTATAGAGTATTAAGTTATAATAAGGTTATATTTAATATTCTTTATCTTTATATTAATATATATTTATTAGACCTTTTATAGTTAATTATATAAGTTATATAAGTTAATAAGAAAATAAATAATTTAATAAGTATTATCTATATAGGTCTTATTACCTTAATAGGACGTAAGACTAAAGGCTATATAATTTATAGCTATCTTAAGCTTAAGCCTCTTTATTAACTTTATATTAATTAAATTAATCTTAAAAGTAATATTTATAAGAATTATAACCTTTTCTTTTATAAATCTATAGAGAATTAATATTAAGTATTTTATTAATTAATACTTATTTTTAAATGAGAAGTATAAATAATTTAGGTTTAACCTCTATATATTTTAGTTTTTTAATAAATCTAGCTTTTTAGTCTTAATATAATTAATTTTTATTATTAATATCTTTTCCCTTATAAAAGTAATATTACTTTATAGGCCTAGATAGTATTTTAATATCTTATAACTTAATCTTTTATATTTAAAATACTTAATAATTATTTATCTATTATAATAATATAAATTAAGTATTTAGCTTAATTAATTAAATTAATTTAATAGATTTTATAAATCTCTTAACAAGGTATTATATCTAAAAGAATTACTTTTTTAATAGCTTTTTCTATAACTTCCCCTATAAAAAGATAAGCTCTTTTTAGCTAATAATTTAATAAAACTCCATAATTATATTTATTATTATCCTTATAATTAAGTAATTAATTAGCCTTAAGTATATTTAGCTATCTAAGTAATATCTTATACTCTCTTATTATTAATATTACTTTTATATAGCTTTTTCTTAACTTAAGGAAGAAATTAATAAAAATAATAATAAGCTATTATAATATTCTCTTTCTATTTATATTTCTCTAATAACTCCGGTTTATATTATTATTTACCTTATTAATTATTACTTATTATATCTCTATATAATACTTTATTATTAATATAGAGTAAGGGGACTAACTTATAGGCTTAAGGGTTATATAACCTATAGGCCTATATAATAGGTATATATATAAGGAGTATTTTAAGGCTTTTATTAAGCCCTAGCTTTAGTTAAATATATTATCTTTAACCTTATATTATACTTTTTTATAAACTATATATATTATATATCTTAATTATAAATTTAGCTAATAATATTTTCATTAAATAGATCTCTTCTATCTATTAAAGGCTCTACCTCTATATAATTATCCTTCTAAATTACTAAAACTTTAACCCTATCTTAATCCCCTAAAAATTAATCCCTCTAGACCTCCTCCTTATTATCTTTAAACTAGCTATAGAGCTTAATATATTATTATATAGGTATTTAGGTATTTTATACTATATTAAAATAGATAGCTAATATTATATACTATATAATATAGATATTAATATTAAGATCCTAAAGGAATCTTATTTCTTAATTATTAGGCTTTTAGCCTTACTTTAGTTTTTCTATAAGGTAATATAATAAATTTAGCTCTTTATTAACCTATCTATATAAAGTAAGGTAATAAAATATTAATAGAAATTAAAATATAATAATAATCTTAACCTTAAAGATTATAAGGTTAATATAATATTTATCCCTAAAGTATAAAGTCTTATATTAGATATACTTAAGGAACCTATTATTAGCTCTTTCTTTAAGTCTTTATTATATATTAATAAATATATTTAATAATATATTATTAAGCCCTTTATTACTATATAAGTATAAGGTCCTATAGGACTTAGCTATATTATCTATATTATTTAATTAAAGGTCTAATTATAGAGCTCTTATTATTATTATATTAATAATTATTTTATTAGAATTAATATTTTAATAAGTTAATCTTATTAATTATTAAGGGTTAAGAATTAAAAAATTAAATTAAAAAAACTATAGCTTCTCTTAAGGCTCTTATATTCTTTATTTAATTAAGAAATAGCTTATTTATTTAAAATAAAGTTAATTAAGTAATACTATTAATATTTCTAGATCTTTTTCTTAAAGAGTTTATTAAGGTTAATAATTAATATCTTTAGCTTTTCTTTTTAAAGAGTATATTAAAGTAAGAAGCCTTATTATTAAATTATTATTTATTATAAATAGCTTAATCTAATAGATTATAGCGTTATTACGGTTATATATAATATAGTAATAACCCTTATTAATATAATATATTAAGATCCTTAATTTAAATATAGGCCTTTATTATTTTAATTATTAATAAATATTAGGTACCTTTAATTACCTTTATAGGCTATAATAAAGTTAAGAATATTAATATTTCTTTAATAAAAATATATAAAATACTCTTTATTATATAAAGTATTATATAAAAGATTCTCCCTTCTTATATTAAATTACTTTAAATTTATACTTTATTTCTTTCACTTAAAGTTTAAGATTAATATATTATTTTTTAATAAAGCTATTAAAGTCTTTTTATCTTAATTCCCTTTTATTTAATAAATAATTAATATAAATTCTTTATATAATTTATAGAGAATAATATAACTTATCGCTAGCTTATTTAATCTTCTATATATTAATTATATCTATATATAGCTAATTATAAGCCTTAATAGCTAAGAGCTAGTCTATAATCTTAATAGCTTTAGTATTTTCTTTAAGTTATTTATAATCATATATCAAAGGTTTTTTTTAATTATTTTAGCTAATATTTATTAAATAGCTTATTAATACCATAAATATCTTTATTTATATCTTAGCTTAATTAATTAAAAGCTTTATAAATATATCTATTTAAGTATCTTATCTCTTTTATCTCTTATTATATTATCTTAATTACCTTAATTAATAGCTTAATTAATGACATAAAACAAATTAAGAGTATAAGCTTAATAATAATAATAATAATAATAAAGGGTTATATTAATAATATAATATAAAATATTCTCTCTTAAGAGGTATAATCAGCTATATTAACTTTAAATAATATAATTATTAATCTTATCCTAATATATAAATAATATCCTTTAATAATAATATTAAGGAATACTCTTTAAATTTAATAAAAATACCCTTTTTAAATATATAAGGATAGTTATTCCTATAAATTAACTTATCTAAGTCTATTAAATTTAATATATTAATAAATATAATAATCTTAAGAGGATATATATATATACCTCTTAATATATTATTAATAAAGAGCTATTTAGGTATCTCTTAAATAGGGCCTAGAATAAGTTTAGATAACCTATCTATCTAAATTTTATATTAATTTTCTATAAAGAATAGAAATTAAAGAATTATTACTATATTAGGCCTTAAAGGTATAATTAAGGTAAAACTATAGATAAAGATAGGTCTATATTAATATTTAGACTTTAATTTATTAGGTCTCTATAAAGGGCCTAATAAGAAGAGTTTTTTAGCTAGCTTAATTATATAATATAAGCTAGGGTTTATTTATTATTTGCCCTTATTAGTCTAACTCGCGATAACCTTATAACTTTAAGGTAGACTAAGATTATTTAAGTCCCTTAATCTCTTATTTAGCTTATACCTTTTTATTAATAATTCTAAAGGCCTATTAAAGGGCCGCTTTAAATATATTATCGCTTAAGTAAAGGTTAATAATTTATAATAAGAGATTAATAAATAGTATTATAAGGTATTTTATTATTCTTAATTTAAATTATATAATAATATATTTTATTAAGTATCTTATAATACATTAGACTTTATTAAATTTAATAATAGATTAAGTTAGATAATAAGTTATAAAAGTATATTTCTAAATAAAGAATGTCTAAAGCCTATATATAGTTTTATTAAATAGTTTTAATAAGTTTAGCCTAAGGATTTCTTTTATATCCTTTCTCTATATAGCGGTAATCGCCAGCTTATTAATTATCTAGATATTATTTAGGTATTATTTATTTTAAATATATTAAGTATTAACTATTTCATTTATAATATCACAGAAGGTATTTATTTTAATATTTATAATAATAATTTAAGCCTTTAGTTACTTAATTTCCTTATTATTATAATTAAATCTAGATACCTTATATATTTATCTATTATTGCTTAGACTAATTTAGAGAGGTATAAGAGGATAGTTAGTAAATAAAACCTAGTAATAGTTATTTATAAGAGTAGCAGGAGTAGCTATTATATTTAATATTATATAAGGTCATATAAGTAATCTATGAAATAATAGCTTTTAATATATAATAATAGTTAGCCCTAAGAGGTAAACTATTTATATTAAATTTATACTAGTAATAGGGATAGTTATATCGTTAAATAAGGGGTATTTATTATATTTAATAATATACTTTAATCGTATTAAATATAATTAAGTTATATTAATAACTAGGGTTATTATTATATAAGAAAGTATTCATAGATATATTATATATATAAGGTTATTTAGTAAGGGAATTATAATTCTATAGGATTATAGTTATTTAGGATTATAGTAATCTTAAAGTGCTATAATCCCGCTTAGTTAGTAATCCTTTAGTAATTAGGGAGAAATATAAAGTAGAGCTAGAGTATATAAGAAGTACATATTAGGTTATAATACTACTCCTAATTAGTTAGCTTAGGGTTCACTTATATTATATATTAATAACCCTTCTTAAGGCTATAATATTAAAGGCTTAACTTTAACTTATTTTAAAGGGCCTAAAGGGTAAAAAGGGTTTTAGCTTTAATAAAAATAGTTAATATTATAGGTAATTAAGAATGAATTAATTAAATAAAAGAATAAATATAGGAGGTAAAAGTATATTATTTAATTAAATATCCTTTAATATAATATATATATAACTTAATTAACCCCAGTTTATATTACTATTTACCTTACTAACTATTACTTATTATATCTCTATATAATACTTTATTATTAATATAGAGGGAGGGGACTAACTTATAGACTCGAGGGTTATATAACCTATTAGTCTATATAATAGGTATTTATATAAGGAGTATTTTAAGGCTCTTATTAAGCCCTAGCTCTAATTAAATATATTATCTTTAACCTTATATTAATATATATAATAAGTAAGTGGGATAGATAAATAAGCGGGATAAAAATCCCTTACCCTATATTATCTCTATTTAATTAATTAATTTCTTATTATAAAAGATATTAAGCTTAAATATTAAAGCTAGAATCCTTTTTACCCTTTAGGCCCTTTAAAATAACCTAAAATTAAGCCTTTATTAGGTAATAGAGATATATAAAGTTATTTATATAAGGCTCTAGCGCTAATAATAAGGTATTTAATCTTAATATAATATTATCTAGAAATATTATAAGTTATTTAATCTAGAGAAAGAGATCTTTATTTATTTTATTTTTAAGCTAGATTTATAAGGATTTCCCCTTTAGCTTTATAATATAAAGGAAATAATTAATTAATTATTTATTAATTATAATATATTATTAATTAATATATATTAGGCTTTAAATTTTATTAAATAATACCTAGACCTTAAGATATTTTTTTTAGATATATAATTATTAAAGAGCTAAATATAAAGATTTAATTATTATTTATAATTAATTTTAGCTTATAATAAATATAATCGCGAAATATAATATTTAATTAAATAATATCTATAATATTAATAAGATTAATTTTTTTATAGCTATAATTATAAATAAAATAATTATTATAGATATAAAAAGGTATAAAAAGCTAAAATTAATATAGCTTAAAAATTAAAAATAGATTATAATTATTTAGATAATTAATATAAAAGGCTAATTAATTTTATTATTTATTATTAATATAGATTAATATTACTTTATTAATTAATATTAAAAAAAACCTTTTAAATAATTAAGCTATTATAATAACCTAAAATAATTAAATTAATAATAAAATTAATCTTAAGTAACTTATATATTTTAATTAATATATAATTAATTAATTAATTAATATTTATTATCTTTTAATCTTTAATAATTATAAAAATTATTATTTTATTAAATTTAAGAGATATTATAAAGAGAATAAAATTATTAAGCTTTATATATTACTTTATTTATTCTATTTATTTTAGCCTCTTAAAATTAAATATTTTAATATATTTAAAAATACTTATAGTTAAGAAATAAAGTATTTAATAAAATACTTTATAATTTATATTTTAAAGATTAAATTCTTTTTAGCCTTTTATATTATATTTTAAATTATAATAAAAAAAATAATATTAATATAGCCTTTAAAAGAATTAAGTTTATTTCTTTTAATTTAAAAAATATAATCTTAAAGCTTAATATATAGCTATAGATTTTAATATTAATTAAAGAGGTTATTTAATTTTTAACCCCTTAAGTCTTAAAGACCCTAAAGATTATACTTAAGGTTTAATTTTAATCTAAATATATTAAAAGATAGATTAAAAGGTATTAAAATAGCTCTTTAGAGTTAATTCTTAAAGTATTAAAGTCTTTTATAAAAGGTATAAAGGTAATTATATATAATATAGCTTTAATAAGGGCTAAGGTTTAAGACCTTTAAGAGGTAAATAATATATTAAGCTGGCGCTAGAGAGTAAAAAGAATTAAATTATAGAGAAGAGGGGTTATAATAATAAAGAGAGGAAGGTAAATAATTAATTAAATAAATATTAATATATAATTAATACCTAAATTATAAAAGAATAATAATTAAAGAAGGTAAATATAATTAAAGGTTTAATATTATAATATCTATAATAAGCTTAATTATAATATAAGGATTTCTTAGGTAATAATTAAGATATTTAGGGAAGAATATAATAAATAATTCTAATTAATTAAATAATTTATAATATTTTTATTATAATTTTAATCTAAAAGGTTAAGATTTCTATCTTATTTACTTAATTATCTTATTTATTATATATATTATATTTTTTATAAACTATATATATTATATACTTAATTATAAATTTAGCTAATAATATTTTAATTAAATAAATCTCTTTTACCTATTAAGGCCTCTATCTCTATATAGTTATCCTTTTAAATTACTAAAACTCTAACCTTATTTTAATCCCTAAAGAATTAACCCCTTTAGACCTCCTCTTTATTATCTTTAAATTAACTAAGCTTAATATATTATTATATATATATTTAGGTATTCTATATTATATTAAGATAGATAGTTAATATAATATATATAATATAGGTATTAATATTAAAATCTTAAAGGAATTTTATTTCTTAATTATTAAGCTTTTAGCCTTATTTTAACTTCATTATAAAGTAATATAATAAATCTAGCTCTCTATTAACTTATTTATATAAAATAGGGTAATAAAATATTAATAGAAATTAAAATATGATAATAATCTTAACCCTAAATATTATAAGATTAATATCTAGAGTTAATAGCTTTAATAGCGAGCCTATTTACCTCTATAAACTCTATTTAAAAAAAAGAGCTAGAGGTATTAATTACCTCTCTTAACTAACTATATTCTAGATAAATAATATATCTCTTAATGAGATAAAAAATATAATAATATTAAGGGCTCTTAAGGGATTATTATTTTATTTATTTAATCTTCTTATTATCCTTTAATATTAATAAAGAGAATTATACTCTAAATATACCTTTATAATTATTAGAATTATTATAATTAAAAAATAATTATAACTTAAATATTAATTTAAATTAATCTATAAAATATAGATTATATTAATATTATTATTTTATATAGAAATAGCATTTATTATAACTAAATAGACCTAGCTATAACCTTTATAATAATACCTTAAAAGATATATTAGAGGTTCTAGAGGAAATATTATTATAGAGCTTTAGAAAAAATTAAGTTAAACTCTATAGTAATAATTAATAACTAAAAGGTCCTATTTATTAAGTTTAGCTATAGCTTTTATTATATTATAAACTTTATCGCTATATTATTATAGCTATATTATAATTTAATACATAAAAACTTTATTATTAATATAATTTACCTTTTTATTTACTTTATTTAAAGGGTCTTAAATAAACCTCTATTAGCTATTAAATAGGCTTTTATAAATAATATAAATAATAAAGCTTATAATCTAGAGCTTCTATAATTAATAATTAAGCTTAAGGCGATTTAAGTAATTTAATAATTATATAGACCTATAGAAATTAAAAATATAAACAAAAAAGAATATAGAGGAGTAAGGGATTTTAGGTTCTTAAGGGGATTAATTATAATATAGGGATTATAATATTAGATTTTAGGGACTAAATAAAATTAATACCTATAGTTAGATAACTCTTAGGTAAAGAGTAAATATATTTAATTAAATTATTTGTTAAAAAATATAATATTAAATATATAATATATATAGCCCGTGACTTAGCGAGACCTTTTCTAAAGACGGCGTTAACTCTCTCACGTCACGTGACACGCGTTAAAATGCGTGATAATTACTCGGCAATAATTAGTAATGTTAATAGTAATTTTAATAATTGTCCCTAAAATATAAAGTCTTATATTAAATATAATATATATATTATTAAATATCTTAATTAACTAAATATCTTAAAAATCTCTTAACCTATATTATCTTTATTTAATTTATTAATTCTTAATTACTTAATATATTATCTATTAATTATAAGGCTAGATTATTTCTTATACTTTAGGCCCTTTAAAATAACCTAAAATTAAGTCTTTAATATACAATTAATATTTATATAGTCTCTTAAAAGACCTTAAGTTATTAATAAAAAGATATTTAATCTTAATATAATACCTTTAATAAATTATATTAATTATTAGATCTAGAGAAATAAATCTTTAAGTATTTTATTCTTAACCTAGATTTATAAAGATTTCCCCTTTAGCTTTATAATATAAAAGAAATAATTAATTATTTATTTATTAATTATAATATATTACCTATTAATATATATTAAGCTTTAAATTTTATTAAATAATATTTAGACCTTAAGATATAATTCTTTTAGAAATATAATTATTAAAGAGCTAAATATAAAGATTTAATTATTATCTATAATTAATTTTAACTTATAATAAATATAAATATAAAATATAATATTTAATTAAATAATATCTATAATTTTAATAAAATTAATTTCTTAATAGATATAATTATAAATAAATAATTATTATAGGCTTAAAAAGGTATTTAAAGTTAAAATTAATATAACTTAAAAATTAAAAATAAATTATAAGAATCTAAATAATTAATATAAAAGGCTAATTAATTTTATTATTTATTATTAATATAGATTAATATTACTTTATTAATTAATATTAAGAAAATAACTTCTTAAGTAATTAAGTTATTATAATAACCTAAAATAATTAAATTAATAATGAAATTAATCTTAAGTAATTTAAATATTTTAATTAATATATAATTAATTAATTAATTAATTTTTATTATTTTTTAATCTTTAATAATTATAATAATTATTATTTTATTAAATTTAAGAGATATTATAATAATAATAAATTATTTAATTTTATATATTACTTTATTTATTTTATTTATTTTAGCCTCTTAATATTATATATTTTAATATATTTAAAAAGGCCTATAAAAAAAATAAAGTATTTAATTAAATACTTTATTATATATATTTTAAAGATTAAATTCTTTTTAGCCTTTATATTATATTTTAAATTATTATAATAAAAAAGAATATTAAAATATCTTTTAAAAGGATTAAATTTATTTTTTTTAATTTAGAAAATAATCTTAAAGCTTAATATATAATTATAGATTTTAATATTAATTAAAGAGGTAATTAATTAATTAACCCCTTAAGCCTTAAGGACCTTAAAGATTATATTTAAGGCTTAATTTTAATCTTAATACCTTAAAAGATAGATTAAAAAGTATTAAAGTAGCTCTCTAGAGTTAATTCTTAAAGTATTAAAGTCTCTTATAAAGGGAATAAAGGTAATTATATATAAGATAGCTCTTATAAAAATAAAGATTTAAGACCTTTAATAAATAAATAAGATATTAAGTTAATATTAAAGGGTAAAAAAGATTTAATTATAGAAAAAAGAGGTTATAATAATAAAGAAAAAAAGGGAAATAATTAATTAAATAGATATTAATATATAAATAATAGCTAAATTATTAAGAAATAATAATTAAAGAAGGTTAATATAATTAAGGGTTTAATATTATAATATTTATAATAAGCTTAGCTATAATATAAGAGTTTATTAAGTAATAATTAAGATATTTAAGGAAGAATATAATAAATAATTTTAATTAATTAAATAATTTATAGTATTTTATTATAATCTTTATATCTAAAGTTAGGATTTTTAAGATATTTAGTTAATTAAGATATTTAGTATATATATATATTATTTAAGGAATTTATTATTAGCTATTCCTTTAAGTCTTTATTATATATTAATAAATATATTTAATAATATATTCTTAGGCTCTTTATTATTATATAGGGGTAAGGTCCGCTAAGACCTAGCTATATTATTTATATTATTTAGTTAAAAGTTTAATTATAAAGTTTTTATTATTCTTATATTAATAATTATTTTATTAGAATTAATACTTTAATAAGCTAATTTTATTAATTATTTAGTATTAATAATTAAAAAATTAAATTAAAAGAATTATAACTTCCCTTAGGGTTTTTATACTCTCTAATTAATTTAGAGATAGCCTATTTATTTAAAATAAAGTTAATTAAATAAGGCTATTAATATCTCTAGCCTTTTTTTTTAGAGAGTATATTAAGGTCGGAAGACTTATTATTAAATTATTATTTATTATAAATAGCTTAATTTAATAGATTACTGCGTTATTATAGCTATATATAATATAGTAATAACCCTTATTAATATAATATATTAAGATCCTTAGTCTAGTATAGGCCTTTATTATTTTAATTATTAATAAATATTAGGTACCTTTAATTGCCTTATAGGCTATAATAAAATTAAGAATATTAATAATTTAATTAAGTTATGACTTAAGATAGCTAATTTTATAAGTCCCTAGAGTTATTATCTACCTCGTGAGGGCCTATAGGCTTAAGCTTAATAAATTAATAGCGATTTATTTTTTTAGCTAATTATATTAATACCTCTTTAGCTTAAGGAGGTATATAAAGGGTATAAGATATATTTTCTTATAAGGTAAAGCTATTTTACTTATAATTTTAGGTATAAATAGTTTCTCTTATAATACCTTTCCTTAATATATAAATCTTTATTTATTAATCGCTAGTTATATATTATATATAATATATATATATATTAAGTATCTTAATTAATTAAATATCTTAAAAATCCCTTAACCTATATTATCTTTATTTAATTAATTAATTCTTAATTACCTAATATATTATCTATTAATTATAAGGCTAAATTATTTCTTATATTTTAAGCCCTTTAAAATAACCTAAAAGTAAATCTTTAATATATTATTAATATCTATATTATCTCTTAAAATACTTTAGGTTATTAATAAAAAGGTATTTAGTCTTAATATAATACCTTTAATAAATTATATTAATTATTAAATCTAAAGGAATAAATCCTTTAGTATTTTATTTTTAATTTAGATTTATAAGGATTTCCCCTCTAGCTTTATAGTATTAAAGAAATAGCTAATTAATTATTTATTAATTATAATATATTACCTATTAATATATATTAAGCTTTAAACTTTATTAAATAATATTTAAACCTTAAGATATAATTCTTTTAGAAATATAATTACTAAAGAATTAAATATAAAGATCTAATTATTATCTATAATTAATTTTAATTTATAATAAATATAATTATAAAATATAATATTTAATTAAATAATATCTATAACTTTAATAAAATTAACTTCTTTATAGATATAATTATAAATAAAATAATTATTATAGGCTTAAAAAGGTATTTAAAGTTAAAATTAATATAACTTAAAAATTAAGAATAAATTATAATAATTTAAATAATTAATATAAAAGGCTAATTAATCTTATTATTTATTATTAATATAGGTTAATATTACCTTATTAATTAATATTAAGAAAATAACTCTTAAGTAATTAAGTTATTATAATAACTTAAAATAGCTAGATTAATAATAAGATTAATCTTAAATAACTTAAATATTTTAATTAATATATATATTAATTAATTAATTAATTTTTATTATTTTTAATCTTTAATAACTATAAAAATTATTATTTTATTAAATTTAAGAGATATTATAATAATAATAAGATTATCTAGCTTTATATATTACTTTATTTATTTTATTTATTTTATTTATTTTAGCCTCTTAATATTATATACTTTAATATATTTAAAAAGGCCTATAGAAAAGAAATAAAGTATTTAATTAAATATTTTATTATATATATTTTAAAGATTAAATTCTTTTTAGCCTTTTATATTATATTTTAAGTTATTATAATAAAAAAAAATATTAAGATATCTTTTAAATAGGCTAAGTTTATTTCTCTTAATCTAGAAAATATAATCTTAAAGCTTAATATATAATTATAGATTTTAATATTAATTAAAGAGGTAATTAATTAATTAACCCCTTAAGCCTTAAGGACCTTAAAGATTATATTTAAGGCTTAATTTTAATCTTAATACCTTAAAAGATAGATTAAAAAGTATTAAAGTAGCTCTCTAGAGTTAATTCTTAAAGTATTAAAGTCTCTTATAAAAGAAATAAAGGTAATTATATATAAAATAGCTTTTATAAAGGTAGAGATCTAAGACCTTTAATAGGTAAATAAGATATTAAGCTAGTGCTAAAAGGTAAAAAGGATTTAGCTATAGAAAAGAGGGGTTATAATAATAAAGAAAAGAAGGGAAGTAATTAATTAAATAGATATTAATATATAGATAATAGCTAAATTATTAAAGAATAATAATTAAGGGAGGTTAATATAATTAAGGGTTTAATATTATAGTATTTATAATAAGCTTAATTATAATATAAGGATTTATTAAATAGTAATTAAAATATCTAAGGAAGAATATAATAAATAGTTTTAATTAATTAAATAATTTATAGTATTTTTATTATAATCTCTATATTTAAGGTTAGGATTTTTAAGATACTTAATTAATTAAGATACTTAATTAATTAAGATACTTAATTAATTAAGATACTTAATATATATATATATTATACCTTAGGGATTTTCTTTTTATAGGTTATAACTTATTATATAATATTATCTCTAGTTATAGCTATAGGGAATATCTCCTATAAGTTATTATTCATTTATAAGTAAGTTAATATTATAAGCTAAACTTTCTTAAATTAAGTATTTTTCATTTATTTTTAATACTTAATAGCCTAGCTATAGTTAATATTCTAGTCTGCTAAAATAGTAGGGATATACTAGTGCTGAGTGTAAAATAGAAGAAGGCGTTCTAGAATATAATAGGGATGCAATTATATATTTCCTCCCTGCGGATAACTTCCTCATGCGGTTACTAAGCAGGCGCTGCTCTGCTTGCCGCCGAACTAATATCGCGGCCTTCCTATTCACAGCTCGGAAACAGGCACGTGATGCTATAAAATCATTAGAGTACATACTAAAGACCCCCTCGTCATAAATACCTACTGTGTCTACATGCTCGCACCTAAAGACCTCTCAATACACCCCCAACTTCTATGATCCATCCTCAAGCTTGGTAGGGGGTTCCACAGTATCCACAAGTTCGGCCTGGAATAACCCATACTTCTTTGCCAATGTGGGCACAAGTAGGGCATCTGGCTCCTGTGGTGGCTGGTGTTGCCTCCTTTGGTATCTCAGCCTTTGCTTCCACATTGGTCTGATGTGACAAAGCTGCCCCCTCCTCGGCATCGCCCTCGTCATCTGTTGTTAGTTTTAGCGAGTATGTCAAGCCGTATCGGGAGCGTACGAGCTGTGGCCCCGTAGGCGTATTCTCTGGAGCCACGTCAATGTCTGCCTTTTTCGCGTCTGTTGCTTCATCGTCGAGCTCACGCTTCACGAGGTTATCGTGCAATGGCTTTTCTTTGGCCTCCATGTCCGCCTTCTCCTTGGCGATGCGAGCCCTCTCTTGTTGCTTATACCGTTCGACGGCTTCAGCTGCCTCCTTCTCTCTCTCTTCTCTTAGCTTCTTCTCATTGGCGATGCGCTCCAGCTCCTTCTTCTTATAGGCCTCAACTGCGGCCTCGGCCTCCTTCTCGCGGCGGTCACGCTCTTCTTTGATAGCATCCCCTGCCCGGGACTGTTTCAACTCTGCCATAATTTGTTGCTTCTCTGCTTCCAGGGCTTCCCGTTCCTCTTGTGTGTGAGAAGGGTCACCAGGAGAAGAACAGGGCAAACGCGACGCACCGCTAGGGTCCCGTGCCTCTATTTCTGGGTTGTTGGAGTTCTTGATCTTCTCCCGCCTCAGAATGGCATTGATCGCGGCGTCATCTAGCCCAGATTTCCTGAGGTCATCTTCAAGCTGCTTCTGGTACTCCTGTTCCCGTAGCGCCTTGTGTGCCTGTTCTTGTTCCTCAGATTGCCTTCCATGATCAATGTCTCGGTAATGCGTGATAACCTCCCGCTCAATGGTTGGTCCTCGGATTACCGGCGGTGGTGGTGAAGGAGGCGGCGGAGACACCGACGGGGAAGGCGCCCTTTCGCCCTCGGCGACCCTGGTACGCTCGCTCTCGTGGAGAGGAGGTGGAGGAATGACATGTGTGACCCGATGTCGGTCAGCCTCGTTCTTCGTCTTGAACCGGTTGCCACAGAATGAGCACTCGAATGGTTTCTCGGCTTCGTGGGCACTAGATTGTCGTTAACACGTTCCACAAACACGAGGTAGGGCATGCAGCTTAGGCCTGACTTACACGAGGTCATCAAGTTTCTCGAATCGCTTGGGTTTCTCGGGGCAGCACTCGCACATGAAGAATCCGCTCAACTTGGTCGTTTGTCGAGTGTCCGCCCCCTGAGAGTCATGATGTTGCTTTGGCGCATCCTCATCTTGGATAGCGGTCGATGTGGTTCTTCCATCCGCTGATCCTGATGATTCTTCTCTCAAAGCTCTCGACTCGTCCTCGCCCGAATCTGCCTCCGATACATGGATTGCTGGGGGGCCTTCTGGGTCGTCATTGGAGTCTTCAAGGTCATCCCGTGGGTTTTCTGACAGCTGTGGCCGCGTGCTTGGAGGTCCGGAAGAAGATTCAGGGCTGACCGGTTCGGCTGGGTCTGCTTCCAAGTGAGATGTTGAGCTGCTCTGCTCCTCGCTTCCGTCTCCCGCTGGTTTGGTGCCAGCCAAATACATTAAAAGAGACGGCGGCTTGGTCCTCCGCCTGCCTTTTTTCTTAGGATTACGTATCCACTCAAACTCAGGTTCGGCCGTGTCTGCCGTTGTGTTTTGGGCCCGTTTCTCGCGGATTTGTTGCGTGTGCCTCCAAAGCTGGTCCTGCTCCCCCTCAGGAACCCAGCGTTTAGCCAAGACATAGTCCGGATCCACGTCTAAATCGAAATCGATACCAAACGCCCGTAGAGTCTCGATAGATAAGTGCCTGCGAGCAAAGCGCGTATAGGTCGGCTGAGGCGGCCTGCCGCTGTCTTCGGGGATGGCGGGGGCCTCCACAGACACAGGCCCGGCCGTCTTCGCCATTGGATCCGAGGCCCGTTCCTCGCGGATGCGTCGCGTGTGCATCCACATCCGGTCTTGTTCCCACTCAGGAACCCAGCGTTTAACCAAGAGATACTCGGGATCCGTGTCAAAATCGAATTCAACACCGAACGTCCGCAGTGTCTCTATTGACAAGCGCTTCTTAGCAAAGCGTGTATAGACCGGCCTGGCAGGTGGCTCGGCCTCGTCTCCGGCACCGGTGAAAACCGGTTCTTCTTCGATAGACCTTCCAGGCTCGGCCATGTCTAATGTGGTTAGTTTAGATCTAGACCTGGGCTCCTGTGGCTTGCCTTGGTTGACCCCTTGCGTTTGATCGTCAGCCGAAGTATTGTGGCTACTGCCGATGGCGGGAGGGTCTGACGACGTTTTGCTTAAGTCGCCGTCATCATGTGAAGGGCTGGGACTCCCTTCACGAGGTTTCTCTGAGGCATCGCGTGGGCTTGCTGGCTCTTGTTGCATAGATATTTCCCCAGAGGCACCTGATTCGGCGTGGTCCTCTGTCTCGCTTGTCTGTAGTGGTTCATCTGGCTTGGAAGAAGCCTCAGAGCTGTCGTCGGCGGCGGAAGCAGCCTCCAGCTCAGATGCTTGGTCATTCTGCTCGTCACTTTCGACATCGTCATCCGCTTCCTCATCTTGGATGTTAGGAAGGGCGAACAGAGCTAGCTGTTCAAGGTGCCGCCCGACGTGCTTGATATAAGACTTCAAACCCGAAATCGCGCGACTGCAAAGAGGGCATTCATTAGTCACCTCGTCCGAGGCAGAGACCTCTCCGCGAGCCACGACAGTGCTGAGGTGTTCGTCACTTGCGTTTGGTAGGTGCTGATGGCGAATGTGGTGCTTGAGTTCGATGGCAGACGGGAATATACCACCGCATTCGAATGGGCAGCACCACGTTCGCCAGTGATACTGGGAGACGTGAAGTTGCCAGCGATGACGGCGATCGAAGTCGGTATTTGACTGAGCACACCGCGAGAAGAGACAAGTGTACGGTCTGAGGTCCCCAAAGACGTGGCGCCTTTCATGTGTTAGCCATGAAAAAGATGAAAAAGGTTCACGAAAGAGGGATACTCACTTCCATGCCCCTCGGGTGCTGGCTGATATCATTCTGTAACAAAATGGGCACTCAAAGGCGCCCTTCTCTGCCTCGGGTGGTGGTGGAGGCACCTTGAGCGGAGGAGCAGGCTTCATTTGCCCATCCTCTTGCATCAAGAAGCCAGCTGAAGTAGCATACGAGGTCTCCGACATGGCCATGTCAGATCGGTTGTCCTCGTCAATCACTCCCGTCCCCTTGAAGCGCTCAGGGAGCGATGACGCCACAGTTTTGGGAACAACCTCTGTCCGGCTCGTATCCTTCTGACTCTCCTGGTCAAGGCCTGCCGCCAACTTGGCGTGATGCGCCTCGCGGTACTTGAAGAACTGACGCCGGCGGGTGATGAACTTGCCCAAGACGTCGGGCAATTCCTGATCAATATTCGGGAACTTGTCTTGGACGTATCGGACGTCGTGTTCCTCGTAGAAGGATACATCCTCGTCGGGGCCACCCCCGAGCTTTCGGAATCTCTCGTGAGGGGCAGGATTGGCGATGGCAACAGAAAGACGCAGAAGACAGTCGATGGCCTCTGCCACATCGGTGCGGAGCGTAGATAACCTTGCTGCAGGAGAGATATCCTCGTCGTCATCCAGATCCGAGTTGGTGAAGTCGTCGTCACTGTCTGGGTCTGAGCCTGAGCCCTCATGAGCGAATCCTGGTTGATCTTGGGTGTTTGTGGGGGGCCCTTCGGGCAGGGTGAGCGGGACAGCATCTGCCAGAGATTGGGATATGTCTTGGAGAAGGTAGACGACTTGCTCCTGTAAATGAGGCGCCTCTCTCAGCCGATGATCGAGTGAAACCGGGCCGCTCTGGTGAGCTGCCAGGTTTCCAGCCCACATCTTGAAGCGGATAATCTCATTCTCGAAATTTGGCAACAGCTCATCCAGACTGTCAGACTCGAACTGTCTTTCGGAAGTCTCATCGCCCTGCTTGAACGATACCACGACGTTCCGAAAGGAGTTGAGCACATTTTGAACATTGTGCGCAATCGCGCCTCGTTCCTGGTCGCGATCCTGAGGCGTGATGGCCATAGCAGAGGCCAGGCGGCCAAAAGAGAGGTCTCCTGGAGTTGGGCTTATTCTGTATGTGCTCGCGGGTCTTGAACTGAGTGCGTGCTTGTGACTAAAGACTCAACAAGAGGTTAGAAACCGCATGTTCCACGCTCACCAGGCTCGCATAGACTGCCGTTTTCAGCTGCGTGCGGGGTCATCTGAAAGCAGCTCTGTCATTGGACTGGGCATATGCAGGTCGTCAGCATCAGTCCACCGTTCCTTCAGCCTCAATAACCGCTCACTCTCGCTCAACGGCGGGCGCTCGAGATTAACTGGGCTGGTAACTACGCGATCCGCACCTCAGGCAATGTCCGGCTTGGAGGTCGCAGGTATAGTCTTGGGGACGCTCCCCCTCGTCGTGACCGCCTTGGAGGCCTACAGCAACTTCCTGCGGGACTGGGGCAAGGCCCCGGCGGAGCTGAGAAGCCTCAACCGACAACTGTCGACGGAACGTGTGAGGCTGTGCAACGTCTGCGAGCAGCTCATCAGCGATGTTGTGCCGCAAAAGGATGTCGAGCCGATGCTGCAAGATCCATTTGGGCCACTTTGGCAAGCCAAGGAGACCAACGACAGGATCCGGCGGAGGCTATGGGACTCGTATGGCCCGTTTGAAGATACCATCAAAGAGGTGGAAGAGGCCGTAGACAGCGTGATGCAACGGCTCAGGATTGATGTATCGCATGATGGAAAGGTTGGTAACCATGTTCTCCCTTATGAATTAACAGTGTTGACAGGGTGCAGGTCAAATGGATTGACCGGAAACGAGTCACTCGCGACTTCAAAAAGTTACTCCATCGTCTGAACCGAAAAGACTATCAAGAAGCTCTCAAAACCATCTCCAAGGGCATTACAAGTCTCGAGGGCCTGGCACAGCAGAGCGTCGAACTTGAACCCAGGCGCCGGAAGCAGTCCCGAGGCAAGGTGTTCAAAGTCTTGCGGGATCTCGCCACAAGCATCTATCGCGGTCTCTGCTCCAGCATTCTCTGCACCGAGTCACATGATGTCAGTCTCGAGCTGGCAACCCGATTCATCGAGATTGGGCACGGTTATGACGACGAAAGAATTGTCCAGAACGCTCAGTTCAGAGTGGCCATCTCCTTCGAGGTTGTCAAGGGTCCAACCAAGAAAACGTTCTGGGATGAGGTCAATATCAAGACTGCGTCCGTATCGATGGCTGTGCCATCCACACCATGCCTTGTGCCCACAAAGACCAAGAGCGCGAAGCGAGTCTCATTCGGCATTGACAGGGCGCTGTCCCGCCTGAGTTTCGCGGAGCCTGCGACGGAAGTCAAGCCCAACCTCAAGACGGCCATGGCTATCTTCACTCGGCCCGCTACCGATATTGCATTCATAAAGACTCCTCAAGAAAGCGCCACTTTGCCAACAACAAGTCCTCTGGATCTCTGCAGGACTCTGAAGACTGCCCACGACGAAAGGCCTGCCTGCTATGGCCACCTGATTGATACAGAATGCAGTCACCGTCACTTCCAGGTCTACCCACTGGGAACAGCAATGGATAGCGACGGCTGGTCAATAGTGACTCTCGAAGACGTTCTCGAGGGCAAGAAGGGCCTGCGGCCGCTGATAAGTTTGGCAGAAAGGGTTCGATTAGCACTCGCCATCGCCTCCAGCGTGCTTCAGCTGAGCAAGACGCCTTGGCTACCCGGCGCGCTGACCCCAAAGAATGTCCATTTCTTTAGACGGGGCAACACTCTCTCGTACGAGAATCCTTTCCTGCAGAGGAGACTCCCAGAGTGTTCATCCAAGTGTCTGGGCAACACAGAGGACAACGGTAGCTGCTCCCTGGCGACCAACCCGACGCTCTTCGCACTCGGCATACTGCTGCTGGAGATCATTCTGGGCTCTTCACTTAACCAGTTTCGACAGCCGGATGAGAATACCCTTGGCGGTGATAATGATAGTCTGATCCAAGACTTGACTATTGCAAATCAGATGCTGGAGCAGAAAGTTGCTTCCATCAGCCCAGCATACAAGGCGGTGATCGAGCGGTGTATAGGATGCACTGAACCAGAAGGGCTGGACGAGGAGAACTTTCGGCAGAGGGTGTATAATGGGGTTGTCATGGAGCTGGAGGCGATCTCAGAGTATATACAGCTTGGCATGTAGTGCTTCAAGGTGAAAACAATCAAGTGCCATTGGGGTGAGTCTCTTGTGAAGAAGTGAAAGTCGGTAAGGGCTCAAGGCGAATAATTAACAGGCCACTCACCCCAACATACCCCAAGCCACCCAGCTGATGAGTCCCAAAGTTGAGAGGTTACCTACAATTGAGCAAGCCAAATAGAACCAATTCCGCGAAGATATCTAGGACTCAATGATGCGGACGGTCTTCGGGCTCAGTTAACCCATCGAGGCCGGACTGCAACTATCAACCATGTTTTCATGGCCGATACAAACCGTAGCCCATCATCTCTAACTAGTTACCTGCACAGGACATTCTACTCATAATCGCTTTGCCATGTCAGGGTTGAACCTAGGAGGGAAATGAACAGTGCATTACTTTCCAACCTACGACTTCCAATCTGCCATCTTGGGCCTATCTAACAGTACCTGCACGCTGTCGGGGGACAGTATCCATGGTTGCAGGTGTAGCTGCAAAGCCCCTTGTAGCTCTGGTCAAGGCCATCGGCGGGACAGCCCTCACGGCCGTTGGTGGCAGGGGGTGTCAGGGGTGATCCATATTGAATGCACTTGCATTGAGCGGTAGGACAGTAGTTGTAGCTGCAAGTGTACTCGCAAAGGCCCTTATAGTTGCCGCTCTGGCCGTCGGCGACAGCCCCCTTGATGCAAGCCTGGCCATTTCCAGGATTGGTAGTTGTTACAGCCGGAGGGTTGTTTGGCTGTGTTGGCGAAGGTGGGTTAGTACCAAGAGATGGTTTAGCCTGGCATGTAGCAACGTGCAGTCCAACAGTCAGAGATGCCAGACCGGTGCTATCGAGAGGGTCGGAGAAACCAGCTGCCACGGTGCCCACGTAAGCGTTGTAGTTGTACAGGCCACAGGGACAGACGTTGCTGATATCCATGAGAGACGTGTCCGACAGCACGGTTGTGCTGCCGCGCTTGAGAGTGAATGTTTGCTTGCCGACTGCTGCATTGACTTTCAGCAGCGTGGCGCCAGCAGGGACCTCCTTTGTCACGGAATTGCCTCCAGAGTTGATCACCACGGTGCCGGCAGACTTGAGCAGACTGACAACATAGACAACATCTTCCATGCTCTGCCATCCGTCGGGACGGCCCATGAAGTAGTTTTCGTTGGGATTGGATGGTGGGTTGTTTGTTGTCGTATCAGTAGAGTCGCAGTTGAGTGTCTTGAGGTTGCGTCGGTACCAGTAAATGAGCTGGTCCTTCTCGATGTACTTGGCAACATTGGTGTCCCTGTTCTTGTATGCGGCGATGAAGGGCTTGGAGAGATCAAGCCAGCCGTTGTGCGGCATGTCATTGGCCCACTTGGATGCACCGTCGTCGGTGTGCTTGTTCTTGAGGGGGCCGATGTAGTGAGACTCGCCGTAGTCGTTCCAGGTGAGAATCTCGACCATAGGGAAGCCCTTTTGCAAGACTTCGTTCCAGCGGTCGAAGATGAGCGAGCCACTTGGGAAGACCCAGTTCTAGCCATTGAGTCAGCTACCTAGGTAAAAAGGATCACAGCTAGGGCGTCGGCTACCTTTGACCATTTCACCTCCGGTCCGAAGTGAGTGAAGAACCAGGGGGATACAGCTGGGCTCACATCAGTCATTGGGGTAATACGGAACTGGGGGCAACTTACGGGCCATGTACTTCTTGCCGCTGCCAAGCCAGTTCAGGTAGTTGTTGTCACCATCGGCAACACTCACGCTTTTCCCGTTCTTGGGGGCTTTGTTGTTCCCATCGTTTGGCCAACCCATCCAGTTCAGAGCACCGTCGATGCCATTGGTCGACCCTCCCCAAGGGGTAAAGTTGGGAACGAAGAAGATGTTGGAGCCAGAAGCACTTCGCACGGCATTGGCGTCGAGCCCGTCGCCTGCAAAGCTGGAGACAAAGACTCTGTTGTCGACTAGGAGCTGGCCTGGGTGGCCAGCGAACTGCTTGATCTTTTGGCCAACGGCAGCTGCGTTGTTTTTATCCCAGTAGTGAAAGTCGAACGAGATGAAGGCCTTAATGCCATTGCGGTTGGCAGAATCGTAGGCATATCCAAGCTGCGCGTCGTTGTGGCCATCTGTGCCGATGTTGAGGGCAAAGGCGTCAATTCCGGCAGCCTTGGCACGCTTCATATCATCGTCATAGTCGGCAGAGCTCTGTCTGTTACCGACGATGCCAATCTGAATCATGTAAGCTTGGATTGCTAGGGTTTATCATGATATCAGTATGGCATACCATAAAGTGCGCAAATACCAGACGATCGCTCGAAGAGGCACGCTCAGTAAGAGATCGACCATTGACGGCAGCAGCCTGGCAAGCCACTGCAGCAAGGGCTGCAAGGCCGATGCCTCGAAAGAAGCTTGACACAAACACCATGATGATGGCGTCTAGTAAAGGATGATGGATTCACACGAGCTGTGGATGACCTGCCAGCCCATCATAGTTTCGAGGATTGGTGGTCTATTATACTATGTGCTCACGGCCTCCGGGATCCGGCCTTGCAACTGGCGACACATACCGACCTGTCGTGAAACGTAAAAGACAGGTTATGAGACCCATAATAATGGGGAGGCAATGGAGCCAAGGATTTACTCGGCCCTACAATCGTTCGTAATCGGACCATGTTCTTTGAATGGCTGCCTTGTGATTGGAAAAGGTACGACGTACGAGATGTAATTTCACCGGCCAGCCATACCACCTACCTTACCGAGGGTTCCCATATTAACTAACCCTTGTGGGCCATGCGACCGTTACATTCTTCCTGCTATGACACGAGAGGTGGGAAATCCTCCAACCCTCCAATTAGCCGAATTCCAACTCCAAGCTGCAGGCCATTCTTGACACTTGGGTAACTTGCGCATGGCTCACCACGAGGATTTATCCGTGACCTGTAGAACTTTCACATAGATACATAAATAAGGAATTAGGTAGAATATCTTAAACGGCAAACCTATTTGCGGAGTTCGCCTACTCAAGCTGCTTGTAATAAGCGACGTTTCAATTTTGGCCCACTCGATGAATACCTCCACCATCCTTCTCTTTCCTTTTGCAGTCCCGAGCTGTCATTATCCCGCGCCTAGGGCGTCCGGGGGCTTCTCTGCCATAGATGACTATGATTCCGGGTTCCCAGATTGTCATCCAACCAGCATCATGATACAAAGCTTTCGGCCGCTCTTGATATCGCTTGCCAGCCGTTTCGCAAGCCATTCGCTGCCGGTGAGATAAGGCCTTGCATAGAAAGGGCGGAGTCTTGACACGATCGCTGTTTTTGAAGATACGGGGGCAGGTGGCCAGGCCCGACAAAATTTGAACGAACAAACTCGAGATTATAGGCTGTAATGCCATGCGAATCCCGACCTCTAACATCGCCGCTTTTAAAATCCATAGCTCAGGCCCAGCTCAGTCATGCCTCAGTCGTTGCTTCCCCGTGCTCACCCGAGCTCACTCGTGTCCGAAATCAGCCCCCCCCCTCCCGCCCACCCCAACCCCACGCTGTTGCCTGCCGGGTGTTCCAAACATCGCACGCATTGATGAATGCCGACATAGGTCTCCGGCGGTCTACTCACCTTGCCTATAAAGGCTCTCTTCCATCTGTGGTTGAGAGGTGACCAGACCTCTTCACTCTTTCTCCAAACTCTCACCTTTGCTAATTCGATAACCCACCTTACCTGACCCTACTTCTCCTGTCGGCTGCCTCATTCACCCCATCCACCTCGCCTTAGTTGGCCTTTGCCTCTGTCGACTCGTCTAGTCTGCCCCTTATCCTGCCCGGCTTTTGCCCTTGCCAGCTCGACAGCTCAACCCACCTCATCTGGCTCTACTTCTCCTATCGGCTGCCTCATTCACCCTCTCTACCTCGCCTTAGTTAGTCTTCGCCTCTGTCGACTCGTCTCGTCTGCCGGCCTCACCCACCCGACTCATCCAGTCTGTCTACCACATCCTGCTGAAACCGTCTTGTTTGCTAACTAGGCTGGGTAGCTTACCGACTTGTGCGCTCTATCAACCTTGACTTCAGACCATATATTATGTCTGGCAAAAGGCAGCGCGGGAGAAACGCCCAGGACCTGGATGCTCTAGTGGAGCAAGCTATCCAGGAAGGTCTCTCAATAGATCCGTCGCAGTATGACCCTCACCCAGTTCGTAGGAACTTAGGGCACCGGAGTAAGGAGCAATACGACCGTGAACTCCGTCTTTGGGAAGCGTAAGTATTGCCCCAAAATGATATATGTAGTTACTGATGATGGTATAGATTCAAAAGAAAGTTTCCGGAGTCAAACCCTCAAGACATACAAACCTTGAAACAATATGCAGAGTTTCTTGGCCGCTCTAAGGAGGGGAGACTCCCTCAGCAAGGTGACGTCAAACGGCCGACAGCTCGGAGCGTACGCGTCGCCATGCGAAGGTTTTGCAACGCCTGGGAGCGAGAGAACCACAAGTATATCTCGCACGACGTTTCTCGATCCATGGCTCCGGTATGTACTAATACATTCCCCGTTCTTTTGATGGCCAAGTGCTGATTCATTCTCCACAGTATATCGAGGGGGAACTCGCCCAGAAGCTAGGCCTCTTAACGGGAAAAGCTGGCCAGAAAAGAAAGGCATTCCTGACCATCGAGAACTACGTCCACATGCAGACACGCCTCTGGACTAATGACTTCCATGATTATACTCATGAAGGAACTCGGATTGACAATTCTAACCTGTTGAATACCCATTGTTTTACCTCAGCAAGGTGTCAAGAAGTCTGTCAGGCAAAGTACCAGGTATGAGCCTCAATACACATATGGGCTTTGGTATTAACCTTTATAGGACCTCGAGTGCATTGTTTCCTGGAGAGACGGGTTACCGGAATTTAGGTGCAAGTTTACACGGGAAGTGTGCAAGGCAACAGATGTGAACCAGTGAGTGATACGATCCTTTCCTGTCAAGCCAGGTTCTAATCGTGATCTAGGCCCGAGCATCCATTTGCCGAGCATATGCTGGGACCCGACGGCCTTCCCCGCCCCTCTTTGCACAGCCTATGCTGCACTGGCTTGCAAATATTATATCCGCCAAGGCCTTCGCGAATATTCACACCGTCGAGCAAGCTCTTGCTGTCCAACCGCCGCGAAATGGAAACTACCGCATCATTAACTGGGCAGACGATGCGAGGGATAAGCCGATCTTTCCCGAGTGGTCCTTCGCAGGACCAAAAGAGAAGTCAAAGAACCCGAAGTCTTGGGTCTCCCAATTTTCCAACCTGGCGAAGCGAGCGGGTTTCACTGCAAGTCAGGGCCTGCACTCTGCACGACGGGAAGCATTGATCAAAGTCAATGGTGAGCTTACCTATTACCTGTGGGAGAACTAAACTAACTGGATTCATATCAGATAATGGTTATTCGCTTGGCCAAGTGTTACGATTCGCATCACAAAACAACACTCATGTCCTAGTGAATCACTATCTCGGTAACATCTCTTCAATTGATGGAGCAGGGAGCTTCCTCGGCATGAACCTTCGATCTGATCTGGCAGAAGATTTCCGCTCTGCCACAATGAGGAGAAATCCTGATCTACGGTTTTCACTTCCATCTGAGGCAGTCGAGGAACTCCATAACACAGACGGATACAAGATTTACACCGAAAAGATTAACAAGATCACCTTGGAAAAAGACAGTTCAGAATCACCAGAGCACCGGGCGAAGCTGGAGATGGACCGCAAGGTCTTATACGACGAACGGCGACTGCTTGTGAAGAGCAAACTTCAAGAGTTCCAAGCTTCCCAGGAGATCATTTACGACGCTGATCATGATGATATCGAGGAACCTGGCTGGCACCAAAGCTTTTTTCAACGCATTCGTTCCGTCCTTCCCGAGGAACGTGTTCGACTTGCACAAACCCTACAGCTCAGAGCACACCCACGAAGTCCTGAATGGATTTTGGCCCTCAAAGATCTCGTTTCACTTCGAACAAGTGATTCTTCAGTGGCCTATCAAAAGGAACTCGCTCCTGTGGAAGGGTGTTGTCCGAGTTTATCTTGCAAGGTTCAAATGAAGGAGTAAGAATCCCTGTTAGCTCATCCTATTTCATATCTTTACTAATTCGATCTCCTAGTTTGCCTCGAAAAGATAGATGGCGGCACATCTATCGCTGCCTTGAGAGCCTTTATGCTCAGAGGTCAGGTTTTGCCAGGTTCTGTTTCCTATGCAGCACCTGGCAAAAGGGCAAAGCTGCTTGGGCCGCTCACTGCGAAGAGCATGTTGAAAAGCTCGATGTTCCAATTCGCTGCAACCCAATTACTTTCCGCCACGCTATCGCCAGTGCTGGATACTGCCCTGTCCACTTGGGGAAAATAGATCTTTCTGCAGAGGAGCGCATGGGTCAATGGACAGATCACGATGCTTGGAAACGGCACATCTCGAAGTGTCTTGCTACATACGTGCAGGCGCGGCACGACGCGAAGCTGTTTCCTTGCCCACACCCCAAGTGCTGTCGCGAGTATCACGCCGAGAAGGATCTTTGGCATCATCTTGGTGATATTCACGGTGTTGACAGACCCGTCTCCGTCAGCAAGCGGAAGGCTTGCTCGGCAGATATTGGTGACATGGTCGAACCGCCACCAAGAAGGACTGAAAGAGGGACGCCCATCTCTCAACCAAAGGAGATTATCATTCCCCAGCTCAACAACGTCGAGTCCTTCCATGTTGCCTCCGAAGGATGCCAGAAGGCGGCTTCACCAAAGTCAGAGGTGCGACTCAGCCTTGAACAGGACGAACCCCGGAATGGGCGTTGCCAATCTTCATCGTCTACCCCCCTTCTGCCAGCAGCCGATTCACTGAGGAGGTTCGGCGACTCAGATGAGATTCATCCTATCGAAACAACCGTCTCCCTTTCACAAGTGGCCCAAAATAACGCTACCATCAACGGACTCTCGCACTGGTCACTCTCCACCGAGGTAAACGCTGTACCGATCGACCCATTGCTGATGTCCATCAACGAAGGGTCTCTAGATGGTACTCCAGACGATGTCTTCAGCTCAAATGACGAGTATCAGGTTGATCGCTTAGTTGGTAGATGGGGGAGGAACATGTTTTACTTGAGATGGCAAGATGGGAGCTATGGCTGGGAGCCCCGAGAGCACATTCTCGACGAGGAGCTTGTCACAAGGTTTGAAAAGGATTATCAGGGCTTTGACGACGGAGTAGAAGTCTTGAGAACTCGAGTGAAAAGTGGTAAGGTGGAGTACCGGTTACATTGGACGGGTCGTCCAACGAGCGAGGATTGGTGGGTTGCTGAGAAATATCTGAGCCCGGAGTTGATTGAGAAGCACAAGCCCAGACGGATGAACCAAAAGAGAAGGAAAATCTCTTAGCACTCCCCCTTGATATACCTAATTTACATACCATATCTCTACTTCCTGCGGTAGAATCGTGTCGTTTGCCATTATGAGCGAGCGTGGCTTTATCATCATCAACATAAAAATGAATGACGGGAGGAGACTCGCGCAAGCCAATAGTCCACTCTGCTTTCTATCTCACCTCCGGAAGGGACCTAGATTGGGAATCAGCTAAAGACACGCTGTTTCCTGCTGCTGCGATTACCCGTGTATCGACCGGCTGTGCATGAAGGGAGTTAATCAAGGCACTCTTGAATACGAATGTGCTTAAGCAATGGGTACTTTAGCCCCTCTAGGTTCGGGCACCATCCCCATCTAGGCTTCTCTACTTGAGATAGCAAACAGTGATGGCAGTCAAGTCTGCTCATTCTATTCAGCCCGCTTAATTGGCGCTCATTTTCATAGACCATGCGCTCTCATCGCTTGCCCGTTACTGTTACTACTTGACCCTTCGTTCACATCCGTCTGGTCCCTGGTCTATCAGTCAAGACCATGCTTTCTGGTCCCTATCCCGATGGCCCGTGATCCCTTCTCCAGACGCCACAGGGGCCCAGCAGTAACGTAAGTGTAGCGGCACGATGCCCACATGTTCCAGATCTGTGTGGCCAGGCTTGCCAGTCCACAGGTTCGAAAGAATTCCTCGAGGGTCCATCTCACCATGTAGGGTTCCGTGCCCTGGCCGAGCAGAGGCCGAGGGGGGCTCAAGGGAAGTATAAAGGCTCGTGTCTCCCCTTCTCCTGTGCATCTCTCGACTCTGTCTTCTTCACGCTCCCAAGACATCTTCTTCACGCTCCCAAAACATCATCTTCACGCTCCCAAGACCTCCTTCCAAGATCTTTTCGTTTCCAGACAGAAAGAATCACCACCATGTCCGACCTTTACACACCCCAGCTCGAACACTGTCCTACTCCGAGGGCCCTCTGCGGACTGTACGATGACAATGACCTTTACACCCCCCAGCTCGAACGCTGTCCTACTCCAAGGGCCCTTTGCGGACTATACGACGATAATGAAGGTGCCGATTCCAGTGCTGCGGGCAAACAAGTCGTCGTCCTTGGGCTTGATCCATCAGATGACCCGCCCAAGAACCCAGACGTCGTCAAAGAGGGAACCGACAACCAGCAAGACCCTTCTACTCCTGAGAGCGTTGACGATGGTTGCCTGTCAGCTTTTGATGGCGAAGGCACCAGACAGTCGCCGATTCTCATTGATGATGAGGATAACGAGCCACTGGCAAAGCCAGAAACCAGCAGTCAACTCAAAAAGCGCAAGCAAAGCCCAGGCTCTCCGAACTCGCCTTCAGCCAAGAAGCGCAAGCGAAGCCCAGAATCTCCGAAGCCGCGTTCAAGCAAGTGCGAATCTGTCAGCCTCATGATAGACAGTGTCGAGTGGGAGGAACATGGGGAAACACGGAAATACAGGTGGAATCGGGAGAAGGGCCTCTGGGTGAGTGACACGGCTTGTGACGACGGTTTTCGCTACGTCGAGAGCGAGGTTTTAATCGCTGAGGCCACCACCAACCTTGTCATTGGGGTTCGACGCAGCGGTTTATATCCTGTACAATGTGGATGGGAGGAGGAAAAGAATATGTTCATTGGTACTCACGTCCTTCATGGTGAAAAGACCTATGAAATCAGCATTGAGCAGATGTGTAGCATGCTGTGGATTCAGAAGGGAACAGGAGTTTGTAGAAGGGGTTAGAATAAATGTCTTCGCTCTTAAGTCATGCTGTGGTATGCAGTAATCAAAGAGAAATGGACCAGCCACTTAAGTTCCGCCTTGCTTCGCTTTTCCCAAAACCGGTGGCTTGATAGTTCTCTTAGGCTCGGCTGAGAGCTTATTAAGCTGAACATATCAAAAGCATCCTCTGTCCACCGCTCCGGGTGCGATAGACCAACTGAACTCTCCGAAGTCTTTTCCTTATCCATCAGCATCATCGCCATCTTAGCGAAAGAGTCAAAGAACTCCTTCTTATCGCCTCCACGGCGACAGTGCTCGATATCGCTAATTTTCACTTCTCCCGCGAAGTTGATTAGAACTCCCGCACAAGAAATTGTTTCATGAATAAGTCCGCTATCTATCAGATACTCAGACCCAGAAAGCACCTATCTATACTTTTAGTGGTCTGTAATGCTATTATATGTCTGGGTGATGAGTTAATTTACCTGGAATAGGATTGATCCGAGCTGTGGCTCCGATGGGTAGCTCGGGCTTCGACAGACATGCAGTAGGGAAGTATCCATCATCTGCGAAACAATGAAATGACTATCGTCGGCTGAGAAATAGATCTCAATGTTTTGGGTAATGTTCGGATGGCAGATCTGTCGTATATTTTGGATTTTCTCATCCCGATTCGAAGCCGAGATGGCCCTGATCATACACAACTGCTCGTCGCGTGTCTTACTAGTCCCAACCGCAAACAGACACCAATGTTTCACGGTATAGCGCTTGGTGTAGTGGCTCCACGGTGACCCGGACACCACCGGGACTAAAATATCAGCATCCGTTCGCTTCACGGGAAACCGCTTAGCCAGAGGTTGCCCCAACTGGTCATCAAGCCGCCTTTTTTCACTTTTCCGAGAGCTAGGGCCTGGCGAGTCTCGTCTAACGTCTTCACGACGTTCGGGGGTCCTGTTAAATGACACTGCATCATCTTCGATAAATACAGTATGTCGCTCAAGCTTCGACATTGCATAAGATGCAGATGGTAATCACGAAAAGATTCATGCTACCCGAATGAGTCAATTAACATCTCGCTAGTTATAGATAGCGCTGGATTTGAGCCTCATGTTGGGAAACGGACCCGGGGATCCACCTGGTGCAGGAAACGGAACCCTGCAAGGGGCTGGTTTCGTATAAGTGAGATTGTCGGCGGTAGTGCTTTGAGGTCATCAGAAGACGTAGCTTTGGCTCTCTGCTCTATCAGAACTATGTCTACCTTGCAATTCGAAACTGTCCGCCTCGAAGCCCTTGCCAAAGATGATGACGAAGAGAAAAGACGGAAATACCAAGGGATTGTCAGGGTCGCAATTGATCATCTTGTGTTTGCACCAGACAATACCAGTTGTGACCACAACGTCAACTCGGCTAAGGTTACTCGACTTAAACGAATTTTCAAGACCGAGGGTTGCAAGCGACATTGCCCACAGAACTTTATAACTGGGGAGATACCCCACACTCTCCTTCAAGAAGCTCTACGTCTCTCTCGTTTGACAGCAGAGGAGCTCCAGGAGGGAACAGGCTCACCTGTCCTGTATCTCCCTCCAGGCTCGTACATTCGCTGTGCAAACGGTAGAAGCCGTACCAAAGCCCTGCGAGATTCAAATGGCACCGGCCTCTGGTGGACAATCGAGCTTTACAGTGGTAAGGGATAACAGCCCATGCCAATACATGTCTGGTATTAACATCCTTGAAAGAGCTAAACTCAAAGACTTTCGAAATCATCACAGAGAGTTACCTCAACGAAGGAAGCTTCTCTGATGGCGATATTTGTGCAAAGATCGTCCACTACCGCTCCCACGATTTGGCACAGGAAAGGAAGTGGTGGGCAAGGCTGAGCAAGAGTAAGGCGGGTATCTTGAGGAGAGTCCTCAAGCATACTTCACTGGCGTCTCCTCTCCTTGAATTGATTCTTCATATGCCCGGTATGCGTGAAGGAATGGAAATTGGTACCTGGCATAAGATTACTGCCGGCAAGTGCGACGAGGTAATCTCAGGTTCGTACACATATAACGCGCGTTAACTGATAGGCAGGAAATTATCCGGTATCTTGAGTTCATACGTGAGACATGGATCAAGATTATGGGGTCCCGAGAAGCACTACAATATGTGGATGCGGAAGATGTCCGGGAGTTTCAGCTTCGAGTACCAGGTGTTTCCCAGAGGGACTATTCTCATCTTGTGTCGCTAATCTTGAACGAAACGGCGTTCAAAAGACTCACAGATGGCTTAGAACGAAGGAAGCTAATTGATAGAATGAACGACATTAAGCACCTCATTCCGTCGATCTATACCCTTCAAAAGGACTTTAAGTACCTTCGGGCTTGCACTGATACCCTTAAGCTATTGGTTCATGGCACAAGCAAGCTTCCGTTTACGGCACAAACTTTGGCCTACGATGCGTTCACGTCAAAATCGCGCATGGGTCCTGACTCTCTCTTCTTGGAAAAGTTAAAGCGACTATATCTTCGGATCATGCGAGACATAGTCGAACTGACTGGTCAGAGTCCTCTTTTGGAGGATGGTGAACCTCCCCCGGAGAACTATCGCCGGCAACAAAGAAGCTGGTATCGGTTGGCAAACCATGCTCGCAGTCTTGGTTTTGATTCTGAAGAGATAGCTCGCCTCGCTTCTGAAAACCCGGATCATAAGGTAGCGCTGAGAGCCTTGCACGATGCCCGCCCGCCATCTGAGTATGAGTACGACAAATCAACCCTACAAAGTCTCATAGATTCAATCGCGCAGAATTTTTGTCAAGCAAAAGAACGGGACATTGAAGACCGAGACATGTCTTTCACCACCACCGGGTTGGTGAGCCGCTTACACGGCGATGCGGTCGCCAATATTCTCAGGCTTACGCGGCAGACCGGTGGTTCTTCAAGCTTTCTGATTTTTCTCGTCCAATTCAAAAGTCAACAGACGTTACCTCGCTCTTCGTGAGGAGATCAGTTTTTCACGCATTCTGGGGAATCGAAGAAAATGACGACGAATCAATGTCTGTGCCATCTCCGCCGATAGCCTTTCCGCCAACGTCTCCGCCAGCGCCGCCGGAGGATGAGCTGATGATAGATCAACCTTTGATCGACCTAGCGCCTCAACATGTTGGCGACCACCCAATGGAGACACATCAGATCCCCGAGCGGCAAGAATCGTGGCAAGATGACATGAGTGTAGTGTTGGGTATTCAGGACATGATCGCATTTGGCGACCGAGCTGATGTGCAATTCCTATGGTTTAATACCACGGGATGGAAAGAAGTAGGGAAATGTCGACGACAATCGATTCAGACAAAGCTCCAGGAGATCATAGAGACGCACAGCATTCAGGATCCTATATTCAGAGAAAAGGATGGTGGCAGGACTCTACTTATGCAGGACTTGAAGTCACACCCGCAGAACGTTTTCTGCATCACCAGCCGCCATGATAATATCCCACAAACCTTCTTTCCAGCACAGGAAGAGGAAGAGCTTTAGAGATTGAATGCAAATATCAGACACAAGGGCGTTTCATACCAGTCTGAGCAGGTTAGCCGACTAGTCTAAAGAAAACATAGTGACTAGTAATTATAACGAACGGTACATGTTCATACCGGTCGGAGATAGACCAGACACATAGTTATACTAGTCAAGCATGCTGGATGGACCAGTCACATGGTTGTACTGGTCAAGCATGCTGGATGGACCAGTCAAACGGTTGTACTGGTCTATTCCTACTGGTCAGAGATGGACCAGTCACATGGTTGTACTGGTCAAGCATGTTGGATGGACTAGTCAAACGGTTGTACTGGTCAAGCATGCTGGATGGACTAGTCAAACGGTTGTACTGGTCTATTCCTACTGGTCAGAGATGGACCAGTCACATGGTTGTACTGGTCAAGCATGTTGGATGGACTAGTCAAACGGTTGTACTGGTCAAGCATGCTGGATGGACCAGTCAAACGGTTGTACTGGTCTATTCCTACTGGTCAGAGATAGACCAGTCACATGGCTTGTTTGTTTGTTTGTTTTATTCATAGACTGTCCCAGCCGCCCTTGTGGCAGCTATGCAGCGTACAGACTACAATACAGGTGTTCCCACTTCTTGCTTCAGCGGGAAGCCTCTTCTGTAAGGACTCGCTTGTCTGGTCGACTGGTGTCCTTACAGAGCTGCTTTCCCCTCTGCCCGAGTCTGGATACCTCTACTGCTAGCCTACTTATCTGTTCTGCATCTATGCACGTGTCGGGCCTCCCGGCCCTCCTTTCCTTCTGTTTACCGAATTCGCTCGTCGACTTTATGTGTTGAGGACTGTGGTTGGGACTGCTTGGAACTGTCCAAGCAGCCCCGTCCTGAGTAGCATCTTTGCTGCTTGTACTGCCATTGACGATTTACAGAGAATCTTCTTGATGTCCACGCACGGTTGCTTGCCTGCCCACATCTCCTGTCGTTCCTCTATCCAGTTCCTGCATTCGAGCAGGATGTGTCGTACTGTTTGGGGTCCGCGACCGCACTGGCATTGGTCGGTCTCGGCTTTGTTGATGGCGCTTAGATAGGCCCGGAGGCCGATCTTGCCGGTACGCATCTGGGTGATCACTGAGCTGATGGCTCGGTGCATCCCCTGATGCTTGTCGAGTGTCGCTTTTCCTGGCCGTACCCCGAGCTTGTATAGTTCTCTGCCGTGCTTGGCTATGCCCCAAGCCATCGTCCACTCGTCTTGCATGGCCTGGCGGACGGTGAGTTTCGTGGTTGCCATTAGGATTCGTAGTGTATCGGGTTCGATTTGTGGTCCGCAGCGTGCTCCTGTGGCCGCGTCGTACCCGGCAGCTTCTTTTGCTGCTTGGTCTGCCGCTTCGTTGCCAGGCACGCCGATATGCGCTGGGATCCAGCGGAACTGTAGCTCCCACCCTTGGCTTCGGAGGTTTTCCAGCTCTTGGATGGCCTCCGCCAGGAGATACTGCCCCGACGGAGTCTTGGGGTTCTGTAGAGCATGGCTGTACCGGTCAAGCATGCTGGATGGACCAGTCAAATGCAGGGGCCTGTTTGTGAGCCAAGGGCCAACTGGGGGCCGAAAGTGTACCCAGGGGCCGAAAGCGTACCTACAAAGAGGCCGGAAACGTGCCCTAGCCAATCCCAAGCCTCGCGGCTCCACACATGGCGTCGGTGTTCTTGGTTTCAAACATAAGAATAGAAGCTAGTCACCTTGATTATAGCTATTGCAATAAGCGATAAGTCGGGCTCATCCATTACTTTGATCGACCATGGCGACACTGGCCCAATGCCTCAACTGCTTTCCAATTTTCGATACATTAATGGCCTACCTCTCGGCGACCGACTCCGCTATCTTACTCGGAGTTACTGGATTGCTTTACGGGACCAGTCACACCTTCTACGATCGATATATCCATTTACTCAAAGACATCCCGGAATATGCAGGATGGATCGAAAAGATGCTTTCAAAGGGCCACACGTTGCTTGTAGTCGGCAGGGACTTAGAGGCAATTCAAGACTCCTACCGGTATCCTGAAACCCACTGGAAACGCTACTCAAGAAAGGACTTAAGAAGCCTATGGCTAGTATGTCTTACCACGAAGATGTACAAGGATTCTTCGAGGAACACGAGAACAATTGCCGTCACCGACGAAGATGGCAATGTTCTCAGCATGCCAATGCTCTCCCGGCAGTACTTGCGCGATGCCCATTGGGCAGGCGGTGACTGCAGGTGCATGAACGCCCTGTGTGATCCAGCCCCACTGTCTTTGTCATACAACATGCCTGGACCCAATCCATGGCCACAGTGCACCGAAGATCTGATGGAGGGTCGCTCATGGTCTCCCTTGTCAGTGAATAAAGAGTCGAATATTCTGCTTAGCTACCTCCGGAGCTACTGCACTACGGATGTTCTTTTCCACGAGCTCACTGTTGGCTCAAGCCCACTCTACGAGGCAATCATAGGAGACTCTAGCTCACGGGGCAACTCGATCAGAGTCCCGTATTTGAACCTAGGAACAGGACAGCTCATGGTCAGCTACACGTTTTCTCACCAAGAGATTGCTGCGCAACTGGGATCGGAATCAGAATGGACCGGAGAGGAATGGAGCATGGAGTCCAACTGGGACAGATTCGCTGTTGCGTTTTATCAGCGTCAATGGGGCAGTTTGAGAGACCCAACACCTCTTCGCTATGAGTTCTGTGTACTTGAGTTTGCAGGTCTTGATCCTGATCAGCAAGCCATATAGAGCATTGTCGTCGGAGCAAATATATATTGGTGCTCAGACCCCTCATCTATCCCAGTAGTGTTGCGGTGACCGAAGATGTGATTAGCTTATTGTTGTGGCCCTTGCCCCTCAAAGCAATAAAATAATACTCAGCCCACTGAGTGGGAAGGCTAACAGAGCCTTATCTGGGCCAGCTAAATGAGGGTACTCAATTTGTGTCTGAAAGCAGCCTGTGGCCGAAAAGCTAAACGGGGCCTCCTGACCTAACTCGACGACGATCTGCATCCGTGCTAGGGTTCGAAAAGCAACCCGTAACCGAAAGTGTACCTCACCGGGAGATAAAGAACCGCCCCTGCAAACAGCAAGCAAGTTCTGCAAAGATGCGACCAGACATGTCCTCAGTTATCTCTTTTCTCCATATGGCAACTTCAAGAAGGCAAAGTAATATCGAGCGGACAAAATGGCGTGCCAAATGCCGGGAGTCACTGTGCAGTCATATCAGTCAGCAATGCTTCGTTGTGAATCGAATGAGCGAGGCGCTAATGAAGAATAGACTCAAGATTAGATATCAACCTTGAACCAGGCCAAGTCAGGCTACACACTACACGCGATGATGCTTATTCTTGGCGAATACTTCCCGGAAAAGAATATCTATTTGAAAAAAACCTCAGCGATCACTCCATTGGCGCGTATAAGGAACTTCACGATGGGGTCGGTGTGTGTTTTGAGGCTATTCCAACCACTCCAAGAGCCCCAGACGCCAGAAGCCCCTTGGTAAGATGACTTCTCATTACCACAATCATAAAACTAATCCAGATAGGGTCGTCTGGACAAATCTACTGTTAGTTTCACATCTCGTATCAACGAGCTACAGGTGCAGAAAGACTACGCGGCCCAGGAAGTGAACTTACTCAAGTCCCAGCTTGATTCTGAGGTCAAGTTAAGGCTAAGCCTTGAAGAAAAGCTCCAGGTCGCCTATGAAAGACAGGAGAGTTTAAAGCAAGATCTCCAAAAAACAGCAAGCCGAGAGGAATACTTTCGTAAAATGGCACTGAGCTACTCAGAGGGAATATCTCAGGTTCTTCCAGCTTTGAGGAACTTGACAGAGAAGGCATCATTGAATGAAGCTAACTTTATATGAGTATTGAATAAAGGGTTCGAAGTCTCCCAAAATCACCCAATAAGATCAACCATACTGGGCATGCCTTATGAAACGTGAAATTCATCTAATGTTAGTCAAAGGCTCCACTTTGCTGTACGTTTTTGAGCACACCACGTTGGACTTTTATAAAGGGCCCGGCGCCCAGTGCCTTTGGGTGCCAGCTGTCTACAACAATCACTTCATTGCAAAGACAGAACAAGATGGAGAAGAACGATAATTTGAGGCTTGTGTCTATTCTCGAAACCGAAATAGCTATTCTCCGCCACGATATCGAAACTCTAAGTACCCGACTCTCTGCCTCCATCGCCCTGATCAAAGAAACAGCCTCAATTGTCGAAATCGCCTCCAAAGCATCAGAAACATTCAAAATTCAGGAGGAAAGCGCGGAGAAAGCTTGGATGGGCTACTGGAGAGTTCTTGAGGAGTGCGAGGGGGCGATGTTTGAGATGGAGTCAATTGCCTCGCGGACCTGAGGTGGTGTGAGCAAGCGCTGGGAACAAAGGCAGAGAGGAAATGTTTACCTGACGATGGATCTACGCGGCCCTCTAGAATTTCTAAGCAGTTTTCCACAATCCCATTAAGCTTCCCATATCGGTAATCCATCTCGATCCGCCAGGTTCTCAGCATCTCAATAACCTCCTGTGCCTCTTTCTGAGTCGCTTCCAGCGCTGAGACTCTGGCCTGAGTGGAGAAGATCTCCTCCTCGGCGTCAATGGCCGGGGGAAGTTGCGAGAGAAAGAAGCTGTCGTCGACAGGTGGCTGGGGACTGGCCCCGAGAACTCGTTCGGGGTTTGGGTGGGGATGTTCTTCAAAAGTTCATCCATGTCGATCTCATCAAACAACGAATCCACGGACATTAAGCTGGGAAGTGGGGCCCCTTCGTCAACCTGCATGAAGTTCGCATGCGAATCTCCAGCTGGAATGTCCGCGTTCTGGCTCTCTGAGACGCCAAAGCCGAGTTCTCTGGGGTCGCAAGTTGCGTTCTCAGTGATCTGCCCATCGAGCGGAGGGCGTTCAGACCCTCCGTTAGCAGGAGGGCTGGAGTAGTCGGAGGATGCTGGTTCCTCGGGGAGTGGAATGTGTTCAGGATGCATGGTGAGTTACTGAGTTCCGGGGGGGGGGGAGAGAGAGCAGCAAGTGAGTCAACGCAGTCTGGTCTGTTCTTGAGCTTTTCATATTGGCCGCAGATCCACAAAATAAATCGTACGACCATCAGCGAAGACGTTAGGCCGAGGGCTGTTGGTCGCAATCGGCAAAGGCAATGTGGAGGGGGGCCAAATCTGAACATCCTTGAGGCACTGGGCTTGGACAGTGGGACTCATTTCGAACACCTTAAAGGTGGGGGGGAGGGGCGAAGGCGCTTAATAACCACCGTCAATTCGTTACCGACAGCTTGGATGAGGCAGGGGTGTCATTTCTGTACCTGAGGCCGATTCCTGGCCGGGCATGGCCGTTTCTGCCCCCATCCCCACTCCTCACGATTTTCAGGACCCGTGGTCATTTCCGTACACCCAACTCAAAAACTGAGAAGCGGTATCTGAGAACTGGATCTCCTATCTATTTAAATCCGAATGAATCGCACAATAAAGTTCCAATAGCTACTACTCACCCACCACTTCGAGAACAGTCCAAATTCACCAGAATTACCTCGATTATCCTCCATCAGTCCACTGTCATCATGGTAAGAATCAGATCGGAGATGAGAAGGTGGGGGCAAGCTAACGCGGAGCAGCAAAACCTCCCGCCCCACTTGACCGCAATCCCCGAGAACAATGTGGTTGTCACTTGGCAGCCAGCCAGGATCGCAAACCAGCCACCAAGCCGTGAAGCTTGTTTTATGACCCGCCTCATTTCTGAACTGTCTGCTGCTCGAGTTGATGTCAAAAACCTTCACGACGTCAATAAACAGGCAAATTTTGAAGCCAGTTGCTGGCGCCATGAGTACGAACGAGTCCTGGCGAGCTACTGGAAGGTTTGCGAGGAACAGGCCAGTCTTTTGGGCCAGAACGGGAAACTGAAGGAACAGTTGAAGAGTGCTGCAAAGCATCGGCGCGCTGGCCGGGAGTATCGGGGCATTTCGGATGCCGCAACCAACACAGGAAATGACAGTAGTGCGGAAAAAAGCGGTGAGGAGGATTACGCTAAGCAAGGTGCCAACCAAGTGTAGTCAGAACGTGTTGGTCGTTGGGTCAGGTGGGAGCGGCCCCTTGTCTTGTTTCTACCTAGATTGAATGCTACTTTACCCTGCTGTGATGACGTAGCTCGTATTCCGTGACACCCTGGTTCAAACCATACAAGGGTTTACAAATATGTTCCCTGTCTATCGTTGGTCACAGGGCGTAAATCGCTTTGTATTACAACGATGCCTTGAATGAACTTGCTCTCACGGCCCAGCCAACAGCATATAATCCCAGAGCATTCCCCAAAGCATTTCTCGAGCATTCGAGCCTTATTTAGGTTTAGCTTAGCGGGGCCTCTGCCAACCTCTCTACCTGAGGTATGACGCAATGCCTTTATTTAAGAGGGAGTGAACGAAGATCTCCTCGAACGCTGGGTGCACATTGAACTTTCACCTCACCTCTTTCTTACCTGCACGTCACGTTTGCTGTTGCTCGCTTAGCCATGTCCAACAAACGTTTGAATGTAATGCGCAAACGACGCACAGCGTCCCTTGGCAGAAAGATCAGAGAGTACGCGCATCTCTTCGACGCGGTTGTTACTCTTGTCATTGAAGACAGAGCAACTCTGGAGAAGAGGACCCTTAGCTCTCTCGACCCTGTTTTTGACACCGTCAGTGGGTGATACTTTTTTTATACAGTCACTTGATTAATGTTTTTTCATAGACGCCTGTCTCATGCGATCTCTCAACGGAAACTACCTTTCATAAAGGAACCGTGAGTTCGTCGTCACTTTATTAGTTGTCAATGATCTAACCGAGGGTCAGGGGTTTTTTCTAGCCGACGGCGACTTAGAGGCCAAAGTGAACCGTTTGAGGAGAGAGTTTGACCAGCTGAACATGGTATCGCCACCGTAGCCATATGACTCTCGTTTCATTTCATCTTGGATATTCTGGTCTATTTTTTATCGTTTGTTTTTGGTGTTACAGGAAATAAGAACGAAAAACCCCAAAAAAAAAAAACCCCCAACTAAAAGCACACTCATTTGGCCAGCCAAATTTACCCCCCTGCACCGCCGTCCACTCCTTTAGCAAGCTACTCATGTATGAAACATGCAACACATTGTCTCCTTCGCTTTGAGGGTCGACTGCAACTCTCCCGCGGTGGCCTCCTTTTATGTGACCGTGTTCCAAAGACCGCAGTCTTATGTCCGCATGCGATGAGTTTGCGAAGATTATAGGGCGCGCCACTGATTGGGAAAGCCTGCCTGCAGTCTCTCTCTTTCAGCTCGATATGGACTGTTCTAGAAGTTTGAAAGTCGACCTGTTGGAAGATATTGTTGTGCATGTCTGTATCCACAGCTAGAGAATAAGACTTTCCGTTGATGATCAAGGTTGCTGCTTGTAGCCGCTGTCGGATGGTCACCAAGGCTGGGTCATCTCCTTTTCGAATGCAGAGGACTTTGCCTGCCACACTAAACCCCGCCCCTGTTCTCTTGGGTAAGAGGTCTAATTCGAAATAAAATAACGTGGCGAATAGATGGTGAGCAATCGTCGGGATTGCCTTGGAAATTGTGTCATCACCACGGACGAGGGATTGCAAAAGAGGCATCGTCGTGGTGTCGTCAAGGGAAGGGGGTTGTTTAAGAGTAACATCGAGCCTATACTGACCGTTCCCGACACTCGCTCGTTTCAAGATATTAGCAGCATCATGCCAGGTTTTCTTACCTTGCATCAGTGACATGTACCCGCGTGTGAGGCGAGTGAGCCAGCCGTCTTTGATGAACCTTGGCCTTTGATCTTTGATTTGGGCGCTAGGGGGCGATCCTGTCCCTATGCTTAATACTAGGTCCGGCCTTGCCTTATCAATGACTGCCGCAAACTCGGCAAGAGCGACAACTAGCGGGTTGTTCTGCAGAACGCCGGCATCTTGGAACGTGCCGAGACCAGGCAAGTATTTAGCAGGGAAGTATCTATAAGAAAAAGTCAGTGGTGATCCTCACTGAGACAGTATCCTACTTGCAGTGGTGCAGCTGAGCTAGTGCGTCCACTGTAGGGCGTTAGCAATGCCTGCATGTCCTGAATGAACCGCCCGTGACTTACACTTCCCATACTTTCACGTGATTTGAATCGTTGAGAACCGTATAGCCGCTTCTTTCTTCCCCTATCCCGTTGTAGTTTGTAAAGAGGCAGACCGACGGCTGGGTGATGGTTGCCGCTGGAACGCCGATTTTCGCGCCGATTTTCTTGGCGTAGGACATATCGCTCAGGGCGAATTGGCCGAAAGCCCGCTTTAACGCGGCTTCAATATATCGTTCAGGGTACAGCCCGTCCAGGACGACCGACCGAACCCAGCTTAAGGCCGACAGGGATGGACTAAAGGCGACCTTGGCAAGTTTCTCGAACTCACTAGAACACCGACTGGCTGACCACCCATTAAAAAACAGCCCAAGAACGACCAACGCCCCTAAATTAAGACATTTAGCATATACTACCAGCTTTCAGGGACGTGGTTGAGCGGCTTACCAGCACTAACCCCATACGCCAGCGTGAACAGTTCTTGGACTGGAAGTGGGAGGCCAAGATGCTCTTGGATTTGCTCCAAGATAGTCGGAGGTATGATCCCACGTACTCCGCCGCCATCAATGCATAGAATACAGTGGCCCGCCATGGGGGGTCGAATACGGACCACTAAACCAGCTACTTTGCCATCGAGCAAACAGTGCTGAAGATGGAAAAGCCATGGGTCTTTTGGGTCTGATGTACCAAAAGCTTGCACGCAGTTCTCACAAACATAATGCCCGCATTGTAGCTTGTGCTGCGGCCTTTGCATCATGCAGGACAAGCAAGTCTCTCTGGTCTTGATGTTTGACCACCGGGTTCTGTGAGCCGCCAGGACAGACCGGTGTACTGACACGGCAGTCTCGCCCTTCTGAAGCCGATCAAATAAGGGAATCAGGCTGGCGAGAACATGCTCAGTGAGCGCGCTTGGAAGCAGCATGCCGTCTGCCCGGTCCTTGACAGCAGTAGCCTTGCTAGCTTGAACGCATGGGCCGAGGTATAGGCGCTTAAATACGTCAGAAGGGGCAAAACCTGGGCAAATTAGCATGAGTATCTTTGTGATACTTAATATACTGACGATGCATATCGGGCAGATAATGATCTAGGAGGATGCTAGACGCGATAATTTGAGTAGCGAACGGGTGAAGATCTTTCGCGGAGGGTAAATAGTCCATGAAGTCTGTTAGATGATTTGGTAATTCTCTTGAAACTGGGAGATCCAGTCTTGCGGAGTAGATCAAATCGAGAGGTTGAGTGTGTGGGGTTAACCCTAACTCAAAAGTGTTCTCAAAGAGAGCGTGAAAGTGTTCTATGGAGAGAAGAAGGCCTGCCTCTTGGCGCCGTTGGCGGGTAATAGAAACCTGGTTAGAGAGGTGAGGGTGAAATGTCGCAAATGAGTCGGCGTTTGGGATCTGGAGGAAGCTAGCGTCGAAGAAAAAGGTGTCGAGGGAGTTTGCGGTTAGCTTTTCGATGGCGCTACAGAATAACTCCTCTGCGACAGTACTGGCGTTTGATTGGCGCCAGTGTTTATCACCAAGAACGACTAGTAGAGAGGGTTTCCAGATGTTGTGCTTCGGGATGGTCCAGGTGGCGATCCAACGTGCTATCATCGCGAGGTCTGATAGGCCGTAGGAATAGAAACAGAACACATCGGTGAAAGGGCGCAGGAGCCGGGAGTAAACAGCTCCTTCTAACTCCTCGTTTGATGAGAGACCTGGAATGGGGTTTTCTGTCTCCGGGTGGCAACATCGGAGCGCTTTTCTTCGCCTATAACAAGGTAGAGGCATGTTGCCGATGAGCAGAGGCTCATGATCGGAATCTGTGTCAAGATCAAGGCACAGCGCACCAATCTGTCGCTGGGGCTTTTTGATCCGGTTTTTTGGCTGCTTGCAGCCAATTAAGATAGCAAAGCTGGGGCATAAACGGCGTGGATTAAATGCAGAGGTCAGCTGTTGAAGCCGCCCTGATTTCTGTACCGAGGGATGGTCACCCCCGGTGATCCATATCCAGTGATTGCAAGAGGAGCCGACCATCTTGCTACTCTGTAAATGGGCCATGGGTGAATTGAATTTTCGATGCTTCCTCCTCCTCTAAATATACCTGAAGCTATGAAAGTCCTGTTTCAGACGCTCCTATTTATAGACACTCTGGGTGACAAAACCGGCACCCTCGTGATTCAGAGCCCCTACTTAAGATCCAGGGATGCCAAAATCATCACCTAGCAGTAACAAGGCATCAGCTAGAAATGAGTCCCAAGCCTTACCCCCACCACTGTGCTGCTTGCGGCCGACCTCGCTCGAGGAGCTTCTACCGTCGCTACCCATGTCTACCCACTGATTCTATTTGTCGTCGATGTCAACCCATGAGATCGGATCACGAGCCCAGGGCTGACAGACGACTTAGGCGAGAGGCACAAAGTCGAAGCTTTAGGGAACATCTCACCCGGGCCGTAGACACACTTGCCTTAGCAAGCGCAAACCTTTTTCTTCTCTTCGCAAGACCTGAAAGACCTGCCATTCATATTCACCACCACCACTGGCACCACGGAAACAGTTTCAAGTCTCATGAGAAGGTTATGTTGCCGGCAGATTCTTGGCCTAAAAGCAGCAGAGCCAATGGGCGCCAGTCCTTTCGGGAAGTTCATGAACTTGCGGACACCTCAGGACCGACAGCTTTTGAGCTTCCGGCCGATCACCCGGTCGTGGAACAACCGCGGGCTATGTAATGGAAGCCAGTTCCTGCAGGCAGAGAGCAGATTATGTCGCCAATTTATCAGGTTTTATGTGGATAATAGATTGGATTGCAAAAGAATGACAAATGCCTTTTTTTAGCCTTGACGTCCAGCGTCACAACCGTTCCCGACCTGACAACTCTGCTTCTCTACATGCCGCAAGCTTCTTTAAGCAATCGAAGGAACCAGTATTGATATAGAACCACCATTGATCCCATCAGCAAGGCCGACGTTCCAGCAATGCTAACTGTAGTAACCGCCGACACAGACCAATCTCCGTCCTGTGCAGTATAGACATTTAGAAAGCTGGTTAGTAAAGCCATTACTGAATTAAGTAGTCCAGGGCTCTGGGTATGTTAGCGCGGTACTATTCTAAAGCTGGAAGGACTCACAGAAATATGCGGTATACCAACCAGAAGTAATTACGCCTGAGATTCCACCAAGCCCATGCTATACCTAGTGCGCCAATAAGGCAGGAAAACCCCCAACATATAGTAGAGGAATATTGCGGACTGCGCGTTGTATAACCCGACCAGTTTGGTAGCGATTGAGGACCCCGCTGCGACTAATCGAGGTAAAAGTCCCAGGGAAAATAAGAAACCCAGCAAGAAGAATCCAGTTAGAAAAGGCAGCAAGAATATTCCAGCGCGTTCGTACTTCAGAAGAGTCGACAATCATCTGGTTATAGGAGGAAAACGATTCTTCTGACCGAGACTGACGGTCAGCCTCGCGCTTTTCCTCGAAGTCACTTGCAACAGCCATTGTATGGAGTGGAGTCGCATTGGTTAGGATTGGCCTAAGACGACCAACAGCCCTTATATGTCTTTAGGGTGTGTCTGCTTTCGGCACCTCCTTTTGTGAAGGGTGACGTAAATCTCGACGTGAAGAGTGTAGGCAGGGGGCCGATTCCATACCTGCTCAGCTTAAAATGGAGCGAGGCGCCACGGAAGGCACACAGTCAACCCGCTCCTCCTGCTCCATGACTATCAATTATGGATATCACTGACTTATACGGAATTTGCATAGGCGGGTTGTTTGCTTTCCTTATCGTTTTGTCACTCGGTCGCTCTATAGCCCTGTCGGTCTATGAACGTATACGTCCCTTGTTCCTTCGACACGTCTATTACTCACCTCTCCCGCGCTATTTTTACGGCGCCATAAAGCTTTCTAGGTATTGCGGCTTACTTATAGTACTCTTCCTTCTCGCAAACCTTTGTTTCATTGTGGTTGGCATCTCTGATCACTCAGACTTCACACAACGACTCGGGAGAGCGGCCCTCATTAACCTCATACCTCTATGCGCGGGTGGACGCATGAATCCAATCGTCAACCTCCTTTCAATACGACCGGATAATTACGTTCTCATACATAAATGTGTGGGGGCTGTATTCACTATCGAGGCGCTTTTACACGCGCTCCTGTCATGGATCAATCGAGAGGGGGATTTGAGTAGGTCTGATATAGCCGGGTTAGTTGTGAGTATTTCTTCCGCACAACGAGATATAGGACACAGGAAAAGTGGACTTAACTATTCGTAGGCGGCTTCCTCTACTGGAGCCATTGTTATCGCTTCTATACCAACATTCTGGCGATGGATGTACGAACTTTTCTCAGCCCTGCACTTTATATTAGCGGCAGCTATCGTCTCGGGCCTCTGGTTTCACGTCAGAACTTCACAGTTGCTACTGCAACTGCCCGGCCTATACCTCCACCTGGCGATACTTGCCTTTGCTTCCATAAAGTTACTCAGGTTATTAATGCTCATCTATGCCAACCTTTCAACAAAGACAACAAGTGTGGCAACGATCAGACAGATTGGCCATGGGATAGAGGTTCAAGTCAGTATGCCTCGCCCCTTTAAACATCGAGCAGGTCAGTATATCTTCTTGAGCATTCCTCGGCTCGCCGCCTTCCAGTCTCATCCATTTCAAATCGCATGGGAGTACCTCAGCAACAAGGGGTGCCATGTTCTTGTCCTTATCATCCAACCACGTCATGGTTTTACTGGAAAGTTGCGCCTTGCGGATCCCATGATTGACTACATGGCGCTTATAGAGGGCCCTTATGGCAGCCCAGTGGCGCTCGATCAGTATGGGACAGTCTTACTTTTTGCTTCTGGCATCGGGATTGCCGGGCAACTCCCCTACCTGAAAGAGCAGCTCACTCTATATCGGCAATGGAGGACTAAAACAAAGAGATACGCTATCTTCTGGGAGATGGATGACGAAGGTAAGTCCACTCACACATCTTAGTGCCTTCTCATAACGTTTTTTAGAGTATAGGTACTGGGTGAGAGAGTGGATGAATGAGCTTTTATCTTGGGATATAAACTACGTGAGTATACTTCTCTTTAGGATAATAAATACTTAGTTAACGTGTAATAGGATATGCAACTTTTTATACGTGGCCGTATTATCACGAAGGCCGTTAAGGGCGAGATTAGTAAACAAGGGCAAGAACAGTTTAGAATTACTCTAAACTATACCCCAATGCAACCAGAGACACTGCTAGGCTCCGAACTTCAGCAACACAAGGGGCGGATGCTAGTTTCATGTATGCTTTAACTTATGAGATAATGGAAGCATCTAGCTAACTAAGCGTATAGTATGTACAAACCCCTCTACAACTCGAAACATTAAGGATATTATTCAGCCGTTGCTTAATAAGGATCTTGACTTGGTGGAATTAGATTTTATTCCATAGCCTTAGTTTATATAGATAGAAAATATATTTAGTATATATTATAAGTTATTTAATTACTTCTCGCCTATAGGATAACTTAGTTTCTAGTAGTTATGTTGCGTTTCTTTAAGATATAGGTAGGATAGTAGGCTAAGGTAGGTTCATTATATCGCTCTCCTCCGCCTTCTCAACCATCTTTCGACCCTTGTTGAAACCTATGACGGCCATGTGGAGTCGGTCAATTACATACTCCAGCTCATCACATAGATAGTCCCCCAGTCGTCGCATTTCTTGGAGGTAAGCCAGCTCTGCACGAAGGCGCCCGACCTCGCGTGTTCTTTCTAGAATGATTTCCTGCGGCGATTGGTTCTTCGACTCCTTGCCAGTTTGGAGCTTGTCTGGAGTGGCATCAAGTGAAATAGACTCTCCCCTGATCTCGGCGATGGCCCTGTCGATTGCGCGTGGGCTGGCGGGGCTGTCCATGATAAAGGTTTATGAATAAGAAAACAATCTATTTGGTGACTTTTTTAGTTGAGTGTTAAAGAAACCTGGTACTTTCAGACTAAGTTAAAACGGTGCTGATATTCTATTCTTAGATATAGGGTCTCTCTTTTCAACTGACGTCATGGGTGGACGTTTCTGTACCTGGTCCAGATCCAGCCCCCTGTCCGAGCCGGATGCCTATTTTGAATCCCGGCATAGGTTGTGAGAAGACACTTCATGCTTATGGAGCCAGTACTATCTAGCTATAAAGGACTGTCTACATCACCTTTAGTTAAGGAGTGGATAGAAAAACAGCGTTTCCCCTAAGAGGCAATGTAAGTATCACGTTAAGCCAACTTAAGCAAACAGAAGTTAATAATCATAGCTCAACATGTCGAATAGATATGGCACTATTATGCTCAACCATGTCATTCATTTTTATAACACAATCGATGCTCTGGCTGCCCTACCAGCGGTCGTTGCCTCGGTTGTGATGACCTTTGATGGTTTCGGGAACCACCAAAAGACTCCCCTTCTTCTTGCGGCCGGGGCATTGCTTACTAGCTCAATCGCGACGAGTATTCTGGCGGTCGCTTTTGCCAAAACCCTGGTCTTTAGATTTAGGCTTTGCCGAAACTCGGGACGGAAGGATTGGAGACTTATCTGGCTGCCAAGTCATCTTCTTGATATTAGCATTGTCGAGCTTCTCGCGGGGTTGGTATTCTGGTTCACGGATAGATATCCTTCGTGGATTGCTCTCTTTATTACTATGGAGGTTTTCCTTCTGCTGGTTTTCACTATGGCACTGACTTGGTTCATGTCAGAAGATGTACATGACAAGTTGGCCTCTGAGATGACGTACTAGATTAGGTAAGCTAAGGGGGCCGCCCTCTGAGCTTATGTAATGGTGTGTGGCTGAGGTGGCGCCCTTCAAAGTGCGCATGGTGTTATTGAAAGTGTTTGTCGATAGACTAACCCTCTTCCTCCATTCAGTCTTCTCCCATCCCCGTCAAGGCCTTCAACTGGTCTATGATCTCGTCCTCGTTGAGCTTGCTCCAGTCAACGTCGTCGTTAACGTCGGGGAGGCTGCATTCCTTGCCCTCATCCACGGCCTTGAGCCAAGCCTCCCCTGCTGCACATAATGACCGAACGTAGTCACTATCCATCAATTCATGAAACCTCTCTAGAGCCGCGCTGCTCTTCTTTTCCGCAAGGTCCCTGAAGCTCCTCGTCGTGACTTGAAATGGACTTTGAAGAACTGATACGCACGGGATGAATGGTAGGAGCCCTGGACCATGCTCCAAACCGTCACACAGCTTCTTCCATTTCTCTCCTACCCTGTTATGATCTTTGAATGCTGAGAGAGTCGAACCACTCATTCGGCAGATCTCTTCGATTGTTTCGCTGGGGAGTCGCTGGAGGTCCATTCCGGCCCGAAGAGCACGACTATGCTCGGCGCACTGCAAATAGTCGTATCTGTTGGTGATCTGGTTGAACGCCGACTTTTCCTGAGTCTTGTTGACCTGTTTGAACCTTTGTGCAATAGTCCGGTAGGCAAAATTGCCATCCTCGATTTCAAGTTCGCTCAAAGGCTGCCGCTTCCATTCGTCAGATGGCTTCTTTGCCATCTTCGCAGCTGTGACGAACTGCTTGATGGCGGCTCTGCTGAGAATGGCGCATGCAAGGCGAGGAACATCGTCCGCTAGAGTCTCCTCCTCATGCAAGGCCGGAAAAACGACAAATTCACCCTCCTGATGATGAGCTTGCATCATCTGCAGCCGCGTGGGTTGATGTTCATTGGCTGCTGGCTGGATAGCGCTCCGGATGCGCTTGCACTGTCGAGTTGGCATGGTACGGGGCCCATCCTTCCGTTTATTTGCACGCCTCTTCTTCTGGGAACGGTTGTCAATAGATGGAGCATCCATCTGGACAGCCTCGGATCCCTCCTCGTCTTGATGCTGATCTCCTCCACCCCCGGGGACTTTGGGTCATCTTCGACTCGGTCCTTATCGGCTTGGTCCTTGTTGACTTGCTCCTTATTGCCTTGGCCCTCGTCGGGTTGGCCCTCGTCGGGTTGGCCCTCGTCGGGTTGGCCCTCGTCGGGTTGGCCCTCGTCGGGTTGGTCCTCGTCGACTCGGTCCTTATCGGCTTGGTCCTTGTTGACTTGCTCCTTATTGCCTTGGCCCTCGTCGGGTTGGTCCTCGTCGGGTTGGTCTTTGTCGGGTCGGTCTTTATCAAGCTGCTCCTCGTCAAGCTGCTGCTCGTTGACCTGCTGCTCGTTGACCTGCTGCTCGTCGACCTGCTGCTCGTCGACCTGCTGCTCGTCGACCTGCTGCTCGTCGACCTGATCTCCTCCACCCCCCGGGGACTTTGGGTCCTCATCGGCTCGACGGTCATCAACTCGGCGGTCATCGGCTCGACCTTTTTGCTGGGCGTCGTTTCCAGAGGAGCTGGCTCTTGTGGGCGTGCTAAGGTGCCTCTCTAAAGCGTCGAGCCTGCTGTTGAGCTTTCTAGCGACCTCGATGACAGGCTTGAACCACGGTGGAGGCTCGTCATCTCTAACGAGAGATTGCGGTCCTTTCCGTGGTCTTCCCGGCTTTCTTTTCATCTGGTTCGTCTTGGAGAAAGTGGCGAGAATTGATGCGAGGGTATTGTTCATTTTGGTAACGTCGTTACGCAGTGAACTTATGTCGTTGATTGGGTCTTGCATGATGAAACGGTGTTGTGTGATGCGAAATAGGCTTTTCGGTGATGAATGAGGTCTCAAGCTCTTGAGGCAGGATCAGGCAGGAGGCAGGAGCCTTTTTGTACTGGGTGACTTCTGGGCTTCCTTCCGAGACTTACCCGCTTCGCCGTCTCATGACCCGCACCAGTCGGCAGGGATACCTATGTACAGCCACGCCGTGTTTGCCCGTGGCGCGACTCCCCAAGACTTCCAATTCCAGGAGCGACCTGACTCTCAATGCGAATGCCCATCCGATGCTTCTCTCCCCAAACCCGTCTCCGGAACCCCCCGCGGTGGTCCGCTCCGGCCGCCAGCCTCCGACCGGGCAATCCCGTGCCCAGTCCAGGAGCGTCCTGACTTAGTTGACACTGCCCGATCAGGGCTGATATATTGCGCATCAGATAAGAGACTCATCTTGCAACCTCTAATCCTCGGAATTTCTAATCCCTTAACCACCACGTTTACCTCGTTGCCTTTTCCTGCGATGACTTGTGCTGGGGGGATCTTCGTTGTCCAAGGCAGCAACCCGTAGCTCTAGCTCATCATATGTAGACTTTAGTCTCCCGATCTGACTTTGAAAGTACATGCACCCATCTAAGGCTTCGTTGCGCTCCCTTGTCAACTTTCTAATAACCATTTCTTGCCCCTTGTTCTGTCCAGTGGTCTGTTCCAACTGGCTTCGTAACGTGCAGGTGACCTCGTCGCCAACTACCAGCCGTTGCTCGAGATGACTGATCCGTGCCCTTAACACCGTGATCTCGTTGTGAGCGGCCACCCGGTAAGCATCCATATTCCTATCCTTCTGGCCGATAGTGTTCTTATATTCCCAGATCTCATCTCGGTAGACGCCCATGATCAGTTCACAGAGCTCTTTTTGAAATCTCTCCCCCTCAAGATCACCATAGATCTGAGACTTTTCCTTGGATAGGCGGCGAGTCTCCTTGACTAGTTCATCGCTTCTCTCGTGTTGGTGTTTCAGCTCGGACTGAACTCTGCGGTTGTCGTTTGATGCCCTTTCAAGTTGTTGCTTTAGAGACTTCTGACACTTCTGTAATTGTGTGAAACGTTTCTTCATGGCTTTGTAGGCGTCGGTGATCATGACCAGATGCGCATCGCTTGCGGAAGGGATTGTCGCCTCAGAAGCCATCTTTAGAAGGAGGGCAAGTGATATGCGTGCTAGGGGTCGTGCATCGTAGTCGGCTGTAATTAATAAGTAGTTTATCCAGGGTGTCCGAAACATGTCCCTCGATTACCCACATCGTGCGTGTCTGGAAAGGGATAAGGGACAGAAAACGGCACCAGGGTACAATTCCGTCAACCCTTTCTACTTATAAGATACTCATATCATATTCACCACTGCAGAGCTGGCACAAACCAACCTTACCATGGCAGCTACTGGTGATCCCTCTCCAGGGCAGATGGCCTTGCCCACAGCATACCAACCTCCCTCAGCCGACACAGATGAGGAAGAAAATAACCCTCAGGACCAAAAGCACCTGACAGAGACACATGCCTCCCTTTTGTGCAATGTGGAAAGCCCGAAGTTGCGGGAAGCGATCGTCCAGTCGCGCAAAGAGATTGTGGACAGCTGGCTCAAGTATGAGTTGAGGGAGGCCACCCCTAAAACGATTGAAACATATGAGGACCAACTCAAAACGCCGCGTCAAATCAACCATATCTCTACATTCATCCGGCAAAATCTTTACCGCCCAGGTGAGAAGCGTACAACCAATGTTAACGTGGAAGATCAACTGGAGCGGCACCCGCAAATCCTGGAGTTCTATATTCAGTCTGCATTTGATGAATTTATTTTCAGGTCAGAGTTCTCCCAGAGAGATCGAAGGGATGCAATCAACCGCATCCTCAAGATCAAACAGCAGAATGGAACGTACTATGACGTCTTGGGTGTTCCCAAGAGCGCGACGCGTCAGGACATCCTCCAGGCAAGAAGACGCGTCTCAAGAAAAGTACACCCTGATAAGAGTGACGACACGGAAGCAAATAACTGTGCCACTTGTAAGTATGCTTCACCCACACTTGATGTCCGTGATAGCTGACGATATCAGTGGTCAATACGGCCTCTGAGGTCTTGCTTGACCCAGTCAAGAAAAAGGAGTATGACAGATCGGTCGCTAGGATACCCAAACCTGCGGGTAGTGTAGAGACTTTTGGTGAGGACTTTGCCGCCGGCGCTTTCAACAAGAGAAGTGACAGCGACAGCGACAGCGACAGCGACGTCGAGGGCAATGGCAGCAAGTTCGAGCCTCCCCCCATACCAGACGACGTTGAGTACATACATAGTCGACTTGCCAAGTACGTCGAGGCCTTCTTCTCGAACTTGGATAGTGAGAACGGCCAAGCCCTCCGGAAAATCCGAAAGAAGAACGAGTCAATTCAGAAGTTAAACGACCAAGCTGGGAGAAAGACTAGTGCATACACAGTGGATCCAGAAGTTCTGCAGGCTATGCGAGGACAACAGCTCAACGCCGTGGAAAAACAACTAACTCCTCCACAAGCACGCAAGGCGCTTCGCATGGCCGCGCATGGGTATCGCAAATCTGCCACTCTGCACCAGTGGCCCGCAGAGTGGGTGACCTTCATCGAAAGACCAGTCCGAGAGAGGCTCTTTGGCGCGGACAAGCACACTGACGAATGGGGGGATATGGACGTGGACGAGAACGCGAGCGTGTACTCTTCGGCAGATGTCGATCCCATGTCTGTCACCAAGGCCCACCAGTCTCCAACGCACTCCCAATCCCTAGCACGACCACTTCAACCCCTCAGGGCCGGATATACTCTTCTCGGCGATAAAATACTAGGATATCGCGTGCTGAGGAGGTGGAATAAGATTATGGGGCAATACATCATATCGGGCTTCAAATTTCTCGTGGCAACTCAAGACTCTTCGCTGCTCACAGTGGTCAGTGGAGCAGAAATCACAGAGCAGGCAGCCCATGCATACCACAACCTGCCTGAGGACGAAAAGAACGACGTCGGCGAGTCTCTCGAGGTCATTGCTAAAATGCGGCCTGAGGATTATCGCAAGATCACCATGCTTGGCTGGGTAAAGTCACAGGGCGACTCAGAGGGCCGTTTCCCAGAGACGTGGATAGCCGTCGAGATGCAACGGGACTCTAATGTGACTCAATACTTTGTGCACAGGACCGCATTCCGAAAGCTAATCAGGCACGCTGATAAGCTAATCGATGGGTTTTGCGTCGAAAATGACATCGAGCCACCGTGGGACAAGACCCCCTTTCCAGATCCCTCTAACGCCGTGAGATACATGTCTCTGCACTATCCAGCCCCAAGGCGAAGAGCATGGGAGGGCCGCGACAGCTACTCAAGGTTGGCGATAACAAGGCAACCCGAAAGAACCGACATCGCAACGACCGGAGAAACGGATGAAATGAAGATGCTAGTTAAGCAAATGATGACCATGATGGCGAAAGAATCTGAAGAACGCGAGAAAGACAGGCAAGAGCTCAGGGAGCAAAGAAATCTCGTCAACCAACTCTTAAGACTACAGATTGGAAACGGAGAGTAGAATCAAGTAGATACCATAGATAGAAACCGGCCGGCCCTGTTTTTGCGTTGTCTCCGTCGCACATGTGGTACTTTCTTTCGCACTCGAGAGCAAAGCCGATCATTGCTGTGATGACCCTAAGGTTTGGCGATAGAGTCAGAGCTGGGGCTGTGTTGGAGATGGTACTTGATGAACGATGGCGACCGAGGGTCGTGTTAACGAGTAACATCGAGGCCATCGAAGGTTGGTGAGGTTGAGTTGTCATGCCGAGAGTCGCTGGAGGCTTGTGTTCAGCTCAATTTCTGAATCACCGTCCGTTGGACTATGCCTTCGCTCCGGAAGTCGATATCCCACAGCCGAGATCACCATGTACAAAACCCACTGGAGGAGTATTGACCTTGTGTAGTATCCAGCGAGCGATAGCCCAAGCACCAATGCCGATATCAACACGACAAACAATCCCAAGAGCCACAAGTGATCAGCCGTGCGCTTTGGCACCCTCCTTGCGTGTGACCCTCGAGGTACCCTCCCTGCGTGTGATCCTCGAGAAAAAGAAGGTCACTCCAATGATTGCGGCTTGGGAAGTGAATGGTAGGATGCAGGCAAGCTCGACGGGAAGTGAAGTCCCCAGAACCAGTCTGAGGATAATGATCGATACGACCTGAACACACTCAAGTAACGAGGTCCATTTCCACCACGCTTCTTGGACTGTTACGACCGAAATGGGGTAGATAATTGCAGCAACCTAGATGCATTGTCTTAGAACGACGATATGTGTACAGAAACATTAACTCACCTGAAGAATGGCGACTCCCCACATGGACATTATGATCAGAATGATATGTGCTGATTCCGAAAGCAGCTCTGGAAATTGGACGCTCTGGCTATGCTTGATGCAGAGGAGAACCAAGGCTGTAACCTCTGATAAGGCCCATCCTCCCATCAAGCATACCAGGTAGGGCTCTCGCGACCACGAGTGATTGAACCGAATAGAGACAAACAGAGATATGCAGAGAAAAGAAAGAGCAGACGTGAGGTAGGCCTCGATGATTTGGTCGCCAGAAATGTGATCCATCTTTGTTGGAACGACTTTGAGAGGAGTTAGCTTAAGCCCGCACAGAGGGATGGTGATGAGGGGATTCTTGGTCTTATATATTTGCGGTTCAAGCCTGCAGCGTGACTCCACACCGCGTGATTGATTAAACAACTGTACCAGCATGAAGATGGGCGTGTGATTATACTCCCCTACAGGTAGTTGCATGATCAGGGGTAGGGGGTCACGACTGACAGCACGTAGGAGCCGCGACCTTCAGGGGCTGGTGCCACGCGATATGCTTATCCATGGCCAGTTGAGCTATTGGCTCTATAGTAACTCTTGACAGCTTGTAAATAAACTCTGGTGTTTCCCTTCGCACTATCGCATCCATGCTCACTCACTAGAGTCTAGCTTCCCTTGCCACTTCTTTCTTCTGCATCTTGCTCTTCGCGCCCGAGAACTCCTGATCTGTCACTGTGGCCTTCCTTTTTCTCACTGGTACAGCAATCAGCCTCTTCATCTTGAATCCAGATCGTAAGACTTGCATAGCCTCAGCCCTGAGCTCCCTCCCATCGTACTTAGAGATGATGGGCAGACCCAGCATCCGCGAACGGCCAAATGAGATCACAAGCGGACCACAACTATATGCGTCGTGTTGACGCAGTCCTTCCTCGCCGCCTAGTTTCTCACAGTACTGCAAGTGAGGGAACTCTCTTTGGCATGCTGTCTGTTCAGCTATCGGTCAGTACGTGCTCTCAAAAGTCGCTCCATGTCCTGACCTTTATGACAGCGTTTTTTGCCGCGGGCAAAGAGTCATAGTGGAAGATTGAATTTTCCTTTTCGTTTACCTCGAGGAGGCTGAAGTGGTTTCCGCGTTGGAAGAGAGGGAAGAGGTAAATCAAGGGGCTTCGTCCCTCCCCTTCTCGTTGCCACTGTGTGATTCTCGCCGCGGCCCTCTCAAAGGGACGTTGAAGTGGTCCTTTATTACCGTGGGTCGGAATGGAGAACCCGACTCGGACGAAGGGCAGTTTGTCGGACAAATGTAAGCAAGCGAGAATGATGTCAGCGTTGAGCCATTCCTTCCCACCTAGCGTTCGAAGGGACCCTATGCTGAACGTAAAACCGCTGTCCTCCAAAAGAACCATGTCGCTAGAGTTGTGTTCTTGTAGTTGCTGGCACAAATTGTCAATGCTGATGGTAACGAACGGAGACCAGAGCGAGGTTTTCTTCGCGATGTCGTCCAAGAATCTGTCTGGATCCGTCATGCCAGCTGTCAGTGCCAGTTTGAACTGGACCTGCAGCAGCCCCAGAACCGCCATCTTCTTTGGCTTTCTTAGCAGTCCTCTGACCAGCTCATCTAAGACATGGTCTTCGGCTTTGGCGAGCTGCCTAACAAAGGTGAGTTGATTATCAATGACGAGCTCGAAAGACAAGCATACCACGGGCTCTTGAGCAAGATACCAAAGCCGCATTCATTGACAAGGCGCCACCATTTCAGTCCGCAGGCCAGACCAGTGGCAAGTGTCTTCTTTCCTCGGTCTCTGCCGTTGTCGGACCTGGGATTAGAGATCATCATCCTCACCCGCAAGCTCAGATCCGACCCCTGAGATGTATACCATTTGGCAAAGGCAATGGCCGTGAGCGTATAAGAAACGGTCCCTGTCAGTCGATCACTGTATCCTTCTTCTAACAAAGAAATCAACTGCGAGCCGTCTGACCGCCGCAAAGTGTTTTCACACTCCTCGCTAGAGCTACCACCAAACATCCCGAGCAGGGCCAAACACGCTTGTTGCGTGTTGCTCCCCAAACGGAGCTTCTGGATCTGTTCGTGGCTCTCGCTGACGAAGTCAACCACACTTTGATCGAGCAGGCTGAGGCAGCCAAGTTCGCCATCTCCCACTACCTCTTGGAGACCAACCCTTCGGGGGTGCTCAGAGGAGCCGCCCCGATGCCAGGCTTCAAGTTGGACAACCCGGCAGCAACAATGGACCCGGAGGCCTCAGCTGATGGACCTGAGACGGCCTCGCTTTCAACTTCGGGCTCGAACCTTGCGGTGCAGAAAGTGGATAGATTGGGCTTCGTTACCCCATCAACATCTCCGGGATGAACAGGCTGTACAACCCCATGGCTGGCGGCAGGAACATCGGTCTGCGTTGCATCATGGTCGTACCTGAATGGCTGCAGGCTGCTGTTGTTGGCAGTGGGCATGTTGAGGTGTGGTCGTGGATCGAGAATTCGAAGGCAGAGTCAATGGTGGAAGAGTACAGAACGAGCCCGCTCCAAGCTGGTGGGGGGATAGGTCTTATACCCGCATGTGACATGACCGCTTGCAGGGCAGAGGCGACACAGCCCTACTTCAACAAGGTAGAACAGAGTAGCAACCCATGTGCCGAAGCACCGGGCCGGCATAGGAGGCCACATTTAGAGCCCGTGGACAATACTTAAGGCGGCCATCTCCTCCACCAACACAAGAGTTCAGCTTCTTACTTTCCATCCAATCTCGCAACGTTCAACTCCCCCGCCCCCCAATATGGCCTCCACTCCTCTTCCTGGCTTTGCCCAACTTTTAGCCAACCTCAACGAACCCACCAGGCTTGGTATCCCGAACAGCTTTGGTGGTGATATTATGGCGTTGGAGGATCGGTCAGTCGTCTCGCTACAGTACATGCTGCGCGCAACCAGGGTTGCGTATGCTCAGGGCCTGCAGGCCGGACAAGCCAGCAGCTGCCATGCAACACCACCCAGAAAAATCAACACAGCGGATACTGCCACTCAGACAGTCTGCGACGACCATCAGCCTTGCTCAACACCAATAAGAAGCGACCACACGAAAAGCCGGCTGAACACGCCCAAACGGAGTGCACTTGACGCCAAACCCGGCTCCGATCGGGATACGGACTCACCACCCCAGTCACCAAGCAATGGCTTCCTGGATGATATGGTTGTCAGCCCACTGCTAGCAAATCTGGCAGAGGGGTTTGAGCTTGAATTTCGGCATGATTTGGACTTCGTCTTGGACAGCGACGATCTGGAAGGTGACGGCTCTGATCTCCGAAACGTCCTGACGGCCTTGCACGGTGATGACGACGGCGTCACCCTGAAGAACAACTTGGGGCAACAATCAAGAACACATGACTACAACAGTGACGATCGGTCTCAACCACTACACAGAGCGAAAACGTGTGGCCAAGATGCTCTCGGGGAAGGGCCCGCCGTGATCGAGCAGAGTGGCCCTGAGGATGCTGGCCAGAAGCCGGGTATCATTCGAATCCAACCCACATCACAGAAGCAAGCCGGCCTCCGTAAGCGTGATACCCCCTTCACATTGATAGAGTCAGATTGGTTGACACTATTCCCATCTCCCGCAGGACGGCAGGCAAAGCGCAAGCGCCAAGACCCTTCTCAATCAACTACGGAGTCAAAAAGACAGAAGAGGGGGCAAGACATCGATTCTTGGTCGCACAAGTCACATGGGGCCTTGATGAAGCGCGGTTGACTTACAAGCCGGATAAGGTGAAGCACCGTTGGGTCAGCAATGACCGCATTGCCTGTTTGATGGGTCTGGCTGAGATGCATGGCGAAGCCCTGATGAGTGATCGTGAAGCTGTTGCCATGGAGGTCGGTGTGGCTCGTAACCCCTTCTCTGTCTAGTGCCTCTCGGCCTCATGAAGAGCCAGAGTGTTGAGTTGTCTGGGCCGTGACTCCGGGGGCGAAGCAACGCCTGCCTTGGCACTAGAATTCAAGGTCCCCCCTATTTGTTTAAGTCGCGCATGTCATGTTAGCTTCAATCTTCTTAGGATCGCTCGTCTCTTATCGGGTAAATCGACACATCAAGGACCCGACACGGAGGGTGGTCAAGAGAGGGGTGATTGGGTAATTTATCTATCTGGTTCTATGCTAGACTAAGGAGAGAAACGAGAAGTGAAGCATCAACGCGCCCAGCCCAAAGAGCCACAACCATTCGGTTTGGTGGAAGGGTACGGCTTGAGATAGAGATGGGGTAGAGATAGAAGGAGTTGCCGTGAACTTGAATGACGTATTGGACGTCGCTGTGCCCGAGGGCGGCGTAGAAAGACTGGGGTGAGAAGGGTGACCTGTGGTTGGGGCGGCATTCGATGGCATCACTTTAGTAACGGAAGCCGTGACCAGCGTGTGCAACTGGATTGTTGTCGTTAAAACGTCATGCGAAGTTTTCGTAGCTTCAACGAAGGTAGCTTGGGAATTTGATGTGGTGATAAGCTCTTGGGTCTGTTGAGGCAAGTCAAGCTCAATCAAGCCCGTGCCGGCGAGATTGCCAAGGTGGACCGTCACCTCGACTGTTGCACCCGGGAAATGTTTGCAAGCACAATCGAGAATGCAGACGTAAGGAGAACTCGAGGAAGAGCATATTTGCCATGTAGTGCTGGTAACTTACCACAAGCCAGGAGTTAGTTGTTATATACGTGAAGTCGCACCGGGTGTCAGGGGTGCTGTTTTTGAACACCCGAGCAGGGATTTGTTTACGGCTCCCGCCTGCACGGAGACGAAAACAGCTCCTGATCAGGAGGTAATGTTCTCCATATATCAAGCCATCGCCTTGCTAAAAATGATGGCCAAACACACTTGATTGCACCTCTTAGCGGCGACAAGATGCAGATATTTCGTTTGGTCCTCTCGCTTTCCTTCATCATTCCTATCCTCGCTCAGCATGACCTTTCCAACCGACAGGCCAACAGGCATGAACGGGAGCTGACAAAGCACGTCGCAACGCGTGGCTTGAACGTAACCATCGCCTGCCACTCTCCTCAGCCATATAGCACCGCTTCCCTATTTGACCATCTTTCAAGAGTCTTTTGCCTCGAGGTCGAGCAACGAGGCCTAGTGCAGGATAAGGCTTTTGAGAAAGCATACAAGATCAGTGGGAAGTGGCACACGCTCTCCGTCCTCAGGAAGTTCCCGTGCGCGAAGGAAGAAAAAAAAGTATTCATCCCGAAGCGAACTTGTCACAAAGAACTTGGGGACATCTGGTTTAAATGTGGGAGACATCTGAATAGTTAAACTTGTGCTAACGAAAACGAACAGGTGATGGTCAAGGCGGTGTCCGTGATGAAGCATGTATGCGTTACGAGTACCGGAGGTCTGAGCTGACTGAGAGCTGATTTGGGAAGACTATAGAGGTATCATGGTGGTATGTGTCCGTGTTCAAGTCATTGTCAAAGTTGGTCAACTTCGAATGCAGGCTGGTCTGAGCAGTTCAAAGTCGAAAAAGATAGTGCACCAATTGTGACTAAATAAACTGTATTGATTGGGTAGCCTGAATCTCTCCTGTGGGCGTGCCATGAGGAAAACAACACAATTCAACTAGAAAATCTCGCTAATCCACCAGGAAAGTCAAGGAGTATGCTTCAGGTCCCTGGTCCCATCCATCTGCCGCCTCGGTTTAACTCGTCTGCGTGTTCGAGATCTCAAAATTAGTGTCGAGATCAATAGAAGGGGTCGGGTCATGGAAGATAAACCTTGCTGTGTTCTTACGCTTCACCACTTTACCAGATGCCACCTGGTTGCTTCTGGGGGGGATGCTATGTCTTGCTGTTGGAGTTTGCCAAGACTACAGCTTAGAAGGCTGCCATGCTCGTTCGACCATCCGCTAAGTACTGATTCATTGCGGTCATCGCCAGCACAAGTATTAGGTGTGTCTTGTGGCCCGCCTCCTGACGCCGCGGCAAGAGCCACTGCAGTCGGCAGTTGGACATCACCATACCGTGTGGGGGAGTTAGGTCGGGTATCGCCATAACGTGCTGGGCTGGTGGGACAGATAAGGGGCTCGTCGGGCGCAGATTCATCACGGCCGCCTGGGGCGACGCGTTGGTTCTGAAGATCGAGGGGCAATGCCATGATGTTTGAAGGCGAGGAGAAGGTGTCGTGGGCAAGGGAGCAGGTGTGAGCTTAAGTAGCCGTGGAGGAAAGCGCATGCCTGAGGCAGCCATACACATCGGGGCTGTCTGTCCCTTGTTTTGGATCTTGTCATCTAGAAGGACAACATTCAACTTTGGTCTGCGCGAAGTGGCAGCGAGCTCGAGCACTTAGTGACACAATCCAGCTTGGAGCATCCATCAGTGACGTCTTCCGCCTTTCCCTTAATTTTAACGAGCTCCCACCCCTTCTGTACCTCCAAGCCCTTGGTACGTGATCTCATCAAAACCCTGTGCATCACCGTTTCCATGTTTGGGGTAATGGGACACTTCTTGTCTCTCCCTGACAAACTCCTTGCTTCCTCCAGCCGGTTCTCGTAACACTCAAGGAGCATTGATGACATCAGGGAGGGGCGAAGCTTTGTGGTTTGGCTATGTTGGGTGGCCTCAAGGCCCAACAAGACAATAAAAGGCTTGAGGAAGAACTCAGTAGAAGTTCCACTCCCCTTTTCCTCAAGACGCCGCGTGACGGGCAGTGGCATAATAGGGTAGTGCGCCGCGACACGGCGGAAACCTTGTATGCCTATTCTGTAGATATCTTGGCTGTGAGAAGACATCGCCCTCGATTGGAAGATGTAGAGAAGGACTTTGGTTAGGAGTGTAACACCAACTGATGAAGGCCATCACGCCCCATGTTATCTCTGTGTACAGGGATCTGACTTCTATTGAGCTTGGTAACTCCTTCCGAGACGCCACTCACTCAACGCAAAGATACCATGATATCAGCCAATGCGAGAATCCATTCAACTTCATACCTTATACTCCCGTCTCTCGCGCGCCGACATGTCTTACCACGGGTTTGGCGATGCCGGGCATGCTCGATCCCCCCGATCCGCCTGGCCGATCTGTCGAAGCCAGGTGGCGCTGTGCATAAACCCCGCCACTGACCTGACCGGGGTTTTTGCACAGCGCCACAGGGCCATAAAAAGGCTCCCTGCCCCTCCAGAGCGTACCGTAATCCGTACCTCCGCCCTAAAACCTTCCTCTCCCCACAATCGCACCACCTCTTCAGATCGACACGCGCAGCCCTAATCGAGGAAGATGACGGACAGCTCTAAGCAGGCTCGCCAAAAGCGCCTTGCTGTGCTGCGGCAAAACAGAGAGGTGAAGGAAAGGGTGCGAAAGCAAGAGGAAAAACGTGCCGCCGAAAACGCCCTTCAACGTGCCAAGACCCGTACGAAGATTCTCAACTATCACAGCGGCAACCTTATTCAACACATAGCACAAGCCCGATATGGCAGCCAGGGCCCGCTCGCTAGCCTCCCAATTGGAAGCATTATTAACCTTGCACGCTTTTTCAAGTTGAGTGAGTGGCAAGCAATTGAACAAGATCCTGTCCTGTTCAATAGCGCCATCGCTTATTTACAGGAGACTCGTGTAGAGCTTGGGAATTCTCTGGATAAAGATTATTGTGACTGGATTCCATTTTGGAGGACGGTTCAACGCAGCAACCCTGACTGGGGCCGCAGTGTTCTCCTTGGTATGCACGCATCAATCATTGTCTTTCACCTATACTAACGCGAGGCCAGAAATAACTTTGGCGCTTTGGGGGACGACGTCGACCTCATGAGCAGCGCAATGAACTCAAGTCGACAAGCTCCTTCTATACCCTCTCAGCTGGGTGCTGAGAGTGGCGTGACAAATCAGCCTCCTGACGGGCCAAGCAAGGCTGATACCGAAGAACATCCTGTGCGCAAGTCTTGGCAGACGACCATGTTGCACCGTTCTGAGGTGCCAGTTCTTACCGAAAGACCAACGTCCCGGCTCTGCCGATCTTGTGCTGGAAACCAAGAGACAACCATTCGAAACACGGCGGACCGGAAGATGTCACAGATCTTGTCTCTCCTTCGAGGGAGCAGCACCAATCAAACACGTCTGCGCGATTTTGATGGTGAGTTTGTTGACAACTTATACAACATCATCACTCTGGGCTCCTCGGCATCGGGCCTAAAGCTCTGCCATCTGGATCATGTCTTTGCCTGTCTTCGGCACCTGGTCGAAAGTTCTGAAGGATACCTATTGGAAAGAGAACTCAACCTCGAGCGAACCACCTGCTTGTCAATGGATTTACGAGTCACGGGAGATTGCACGATAAAGCTGAAGGTACCAAGATTTGACGGTGTGATGCTTGCACAGGACTACTCATTGCCCCAGCGTTGTTTATAGGCTCAATAGGAATGGGTTAAAGACTCCAGTGTCATGCGCCGTTATCTTTTACTTTAATACAAGCGTTTTCAAGCATCTCGATTTTGCATCCTGGCGCAGCCGTGCCTGTCTTCTCCGTATGTGTTGGTGGCCAAAAACCCCATAACCTCCGACCATCTTTGTCAAAGACCGCGACGCGACCTTCAACAATCTCCACATTGACATCACTATTCACGGCGATATAGCCTCTATAACGAAATGCTGTGTCCCGAGGGACTTCGTTGCTGTTCTGTCAAGAAGTTAGTTGGGTGCATCTATCTCTGCCATAGCTAGTAACCATTTGAGTTGCTTTTATCTCGAGTGCGATAACTTATACGGCCAGCGTTGCCGGTATCTGATCCGTAACGATGGTGGTGAGTGTACTGAATCATGCGGAGGGTCGAACAAAGGAAGCGGCGCACCGAGCGAGTTGAAGAGGAATGAGGTGGAGGCAAACACGTCGGGCATCAAGAGGGCCGTGAGGTTCATCCCAAAAGGAAACGGTTAAAATATTTTCCGATCTGCCCATCCCCAACACACGTTTGACAGGCTACATACCCACTTTTAAAGATCTCATCCACACCATTGATATCCCACCCAATATAGTCAGTGCTGGCAACTCGAATTATGAACATTCAAACTGATTGTTTTGAAGAAAATAGGAGCTGTCTGACTGTGAGGTCCACGTGATTTCAGCGCGGGAACTGCATCCATCCAGTAGCCCCTAGTGCCGATCCGGACGTGGGGAGACCGTATGCCGGAACTCGAGGGCAGTGCGTTATCAGTTGGGGAGGAGTGACGAAACTAGTTAGTCACCTCATCTGTTGACAGTGCCTCTGATTGGCGACTCTCCACCGGGGGTAGCGACGGAAAGAGAGTGGCCTCATTGAGACAATTTGCATGGCTAAAGCGGACCAGGGCGCCTATCTCGTCAAGATGATTTGATAGAATTTGTACACCAAGCCGTACCTCCGCGCTACGAGTCTGACCCCTGTTTCTCTGCTCATCAGGATCTTGTACACCAAGCCGTACCTCCGCGCTAAGAGTCTGACCCTTGTTTCTCTCCTTTCAAACCGCGTCGAGCTGCGTGGAGGCGTGAACTTGGTAATTCCAAGAGATGGAGGCAATCACTTAAAACCCACATGGCAACGACACGCCCACCGACCTAGTTCGCTCCTCACAACTCTGTTTCACCGCCTTCACTCCATGCGCCGCGTACAACACGACTGGCGTTCCAAAGCCCCCATCAAGACCCAAGCCGCATTAAGAGAATGATGGCTTTGCCTGTTACCATTGTTCTGCCTGTCCTGGCAGCCGTGGTGGTCGCTGCCTCTCTGACTTGGTACCTCATTGTTTACAGGAAAAAACACAAGTTTATTCCTGTGCGAGGAGAATCATTTGAACTGAATGAAGGTAAAAGACGTACGCTCCTTCCCGAACAAGACTAACCACAGCCAGCTACAATTGAAAGCCCCAGGAGGCCGCACCTGAGAAGCCAAAAAAGCCTGTCCCAGCCTCTGTGGCGCGCCATGCCGCTCCAATTCATGCCACTCCGACTCATGAAGCACCTCCATGTTGTCATTATGGTTTCCGATGAGAAAACTTGGCTATCGAATAGAGACCTCGCCCCTGGCGAGCTGAGTACTATCCCGGATGGACGGGGTTACAAGTACTCACTCCACATGAACACTTGGGTCAACGTCGAGGATGAGAGTGGAAATATACTACCACTTCGCCCAGAGAATTTGTCAAGACAATTAAAGGCTGTCTGGGCGGTGGAAGTCACCTCAGGGAGGCCTATTGTGCCCATCGATGGATAGTCGTTGAAGAGGGAGTAATGCAAGTTGACATGCAGGGTTTGTTTGATATGCTCCCAGTCCCTGTAGCAGTCTCCTCGAGAGTCTCAAGGGCGTCGAAGCCGTGGACAGCACTACGAGCGAACATCTAGACTAGGAAAAGAGTTAAGAATGCAGAGAAAAGGTAGTTAGAGCTTGGCCCTTTCGGTGAATATCAACCCTACAAAGAAACAACGACGAAACAAAGGCCTCTTGTGAAATCTGCGGTCGGTGGTGTGGGGTGTCTCTAGCCTTAAGGGGGGTCCATGGTCCGTATGTCGGGCGGCATCTCCGGTCGTGGTGGATACCTTGTCGACGGCATGAGCGTGCTCGGCAGACCGAAGGAACAAGACTGTGGCTAGGCCCACTGCTTTTGACCCCCTGGTTCCGCGCCAGAAGAAAGCTAATCCAGGCTCCACCAGCTGAAGGGCCTGCAGATCATTGCATCCATGGATCATGATGCCCCTATCAAGGCTCGGCGGTCGTATGAAAACCCAGGCGTCCCCAGAGACGGATGGTGGGACACAAGCCTGCATTCTCACAACATCTCGATGAGAACTGAAGTTTGACTTAGCATCCGTTGTCAACCAAACTCAGGATTCCTTCTTCCAGTCGATACAATTATGTCATCCAGAAACTTTTCATCCTTGAACGAAATCCTGCGCTTTTACTGTGGGATTTGCGGCAAAACAGCCCGGAGGCATCACGAGCTAGCCCGTCATGCTCAGGAGTTCCATCCTGATGAATCGGACGCCTACGGGTGCAATAACCCTCAATGTAACGGGCAGCGTTTTAACACCCAGCTCGAGCTTAGGTAAGTGACTCAAGCAATTAGGGCGAAGTATTATCATCTATTATACTGACCCTTTGGAGGAAGCATCGATGCCATTCCCCATTCCCCAAACCCTTTGTTTGTGCCACATGCGGCAGCGGGTTCTCCAGGAATGAGAATCTAAAGAAACATCTATGCCGAGGTAAGGCGAGTGAGATTACTTACTTTTGTGGCTTTTGCCTCAATAAATACAGTCGCGAGAATATTCTACGAGAACATGTATTCATACATTCTAAGGAGGAACGGTTGCAGTGCTCATGTGGATTACGTTTCACCCGTCGCGGGGCAGCCTCGGCTCATGTTCAGAAGGCTGAGTGTCAACTACTTGACGAGTATCGCCCGCCCAGTGAACTCAGAGAGGCGGGCATATATGGGTGCATCATTAAAGGCGAAAGGGCTACTTTCAACCGACTGTTTGACCTATGGTGAGTTACTTGGGCAATTATGGAATATCACACTAACGGTTCGAAGGAAATACACAGGGGCTAAGAACAGAGCTACGATGATGGCTGGGTCAGCTCGTCTCAACCAGGCAGCAGCAACCTCATCCCGAGCAATGTCGGAAAGCGATTCACGAGAAGGTCCAACCATCTATGTATCAAATGACACTCCTAGCAACTCCCCTATGGCCCTCCAACCTCAGCAGCCCGTCAATCTCGATGCCTACCCAGCCGAGTATAGCGACAACCACGGCGACAATTCGCACCCCACGCTTCATAGTGAACATCTAGTTCGTGGCGCCCAACAAGGCGTTAAGAGGAAACACCAACCGCGGCAACGTGAGCAAACACGCAACAAGCCGAGAACCCGAGAACAGAACACATCCGAAATAGAAGCGACCCCTGAAGTAGAAGACAACAGGCAGGACCAGGATCCTAGAGGCGAAGCAGAAAGCCAGATACTGCCAGGGGCAGAACCAGAACCCCAAAGGTCAATTTATCTTGATAATACCCTCGACCTGCCAGAAATATCCACGCCCAAGAAGAGTCTTTATCCGTCCACAGCCCCCTAACAATGGCAAGCGATTTCCCGAATACGATCCATCAGCAACCTGTCGGTCTTGACGCCGACCTGCTCGGGGACAGCGGCGGCCGTCAGCAACCAAACACCCCTCGCAACAGGGAAGGAAGCACCAACTGGACCAGCGTGCGGAACAACACAGGGGCAAAAGACGGAGAATCCAAGAGCAGCAAACCCCCAAAACAACCTGGGAATCCACGGAAGAGCACACCCATATGCCGTCGGAACAGAGACGCAAACTGCTGGCCCTTGCGAAAGGACACGATGGACCGGCAACCAAAGAGCAGCAATGCACATCTGAATCCGCAGCGACTCTCGCGGAAGAAGACTCAGAAGTGGAGTCCAGGGATCAACCAGTGGTGGAGGACACTCGCGGCGATGACACGCCTACACTTAGCACAGCCGATATACGAGAAAACACGGCAACAGTGGTTGGGGTAAGTGTTTCAGATGTTATTAGAGATATGGATAATATGAGGAAAGGCGCAGAGGAACGCCGAAGAAAGGCTGAGAAGAAGGTAAAGAAGATACAGGAGGGGATAGCGACCCAAAAGAGATGGCGACAGCGCCTCAGGGCTTTTTTGGAGACAAGCGTCGAAGACGAGCAGACGTTGACAGAGGCCCTGAATGACTGGCAGGAGGAGGAGCAGTTAGCGACAAGAGAGGTGGCAGAGAGGACACAACGCCAGGATAGGATACAACAGGAGTTGGACGAAGTCTTGCAAAAGTACCGCGAGTAACCATTAATGAGAGCTGTGTTTATATGCGTGACCGTCTGAGCTACCGAACCAGAAGCGTCTATATCATCTCTCTCCAAAGTCCCCAGTCAATTCCTTACGCGTCATATATATTGACGTCGCTGAGTCGATAGCTTCCTGAATATCCTTGGCCTCCTCACATCTTGTCACGTCGATATAATCCACCTCTATGAGGATGTCGTCGATACCGTCGTCAACGAGAGGGAAACAAGCCTTATTATGCTTCAGGGCATTGGCTTTTGTGTGGGTAGATGAAGTGGCCTTGGTTGACTTCCGGACGTGGGGGATCCGACGGCGGCGAGCAGAGTGATGAGGGCGATTGATTCCCCGGGATGGGGCAGGTTGTTGGTATTGTCAGCTTCACGCCGATTCATTCCGGGAACGAGGGCTTCCATGTCGAGTGTGATAACGTTGGAGTGTTGCTGAGAAGTAGGAGCTGAGGTAGATGAATCCATACTGACGTTTGAAGCGGAGTGAGATGAAGGAGGAAAGAACGAGCTCGCTTGGAGAATAGGGTGAGAGGTCTTTTAATACTCACTGCTGGCTCAGGAGGCAGCCTGGCTAGGTCACAGCCCTGAGAGGTCACAGCCCTGAGAGGCCACAGATCTGGCATTGAAACATTGTGGACTGTAGAAGATCTATCTTACTTTTACCTGCTCGCAAGCCATCCCGACATTTTCTCCAGAAGCTCGCGCTGCCGTTCAGTGACAACAGCAACCTCGTTCGCAGTATCGTGGACAAAATCCAGGTGTCCGCGTTTCTGGTCTACGATGGAGCCATCAGGGTTTCTGAGCACCAGGAATTCCTCCCCTGAGGTAATATAACGATCCCCAAAAGCCTTTTCAATGTCTCGATTCCTCGGAATCTCGGTCAGGGTAGCATCAACCTCAAACTCATAGGCAACCACACCCCCATTTGGAAGGACACCCGAGCCTTCAAACTCCCAGCATGAATTTTCGTCTCTTCTTCCGTAGCGGCATCTCCAGTCTTGTCGTATGAAGTTGAAGATGCCATTATGGATCACGTAGACGTGCCGCGAAGTGGTTTCGCTGGAAGTGGCGCACGCTCTTTCGAAAGCCGCTTGTCGCCATTGTGCCACCCGCTTTTCGATATCCTCTGGCGTCGAGGATTCTTGGGTGTGATCCATGCACCAATCGGTATCTGTGAGATCAACTGTCGCCACTCCTAAGATGTTGCCGGCGTCTGTGCCCGCTCCACCCTGAGCCTCAAACGCTTCACCCTGAGCCTCAAAGTAGGAGGTGTAGGTCCGGCCATCCTTCTGCCACCTCTTGGCCCGTCGATCCTGTGGCCAGTTTGTCAGAATGCGATCGTCACAATGGATAACTGGCTGGCCGTTCTCGTAACGGGCGCACCCTGGCCCAAAGTTGAAGTGCGGAAGCATTCTCTGCGCAGTCTCGATGGCCCGGGTAGCTGTTGAACAGCCGATGAACTCGACGTTCTCAAGAGGAGCCGTCAGCTTCCTAGAAGCTTGTTTCTTCCCTTCGCAGGTCAAGCCATCGGGCCAGTAGTCACCATCCTGGATTTGTTGACCGCCACGGGCGAGTTGTTCCAGATCAAAATCCTTGGTTGTGGTGATGTCGATGCTGACAGCAGTGCTTTCGCAGCAAATGTTGGAGATGGCCTGCTCATGGCGTATAAAAATAATATGGACGTTGGGCTTTTTGATTGAAGAGAGTGGAATTATTGGACTTGGCGTCATGTTTGAAGGAGTGTGTGCCCGATGAGGCAGAGTGTTAATAACAAGGTAAAGAGGGCAGTTATGGAGGTCTTTATATTCTTAGACCTCCCAGGGGCTGCTTCCAATTTCCAACCAGGTCCTCCGATGTGGCATGTTCCAATATGGCTATTCAGACAAGGTTGTCAAACGGACCCCAACAGCCTCTTGTGGCTTACCCACTAACGCATGCCCTCCCGCGTATCTTGCGAGCTGAAACCCCTGTTAGCTTTGCCATCGTTCGCGTGTGCATACGGACATATTCGTTTCTGCCTTCGACCTGGTCGGCGAAAATTCCCGCATGACGAGTCCAGTCGAGAGTAGGAGCGAGGGCGGAACAATGCTTGTTGCGTGCGCCAACAAGATCTTGGGTGCAAATCACCAGATGCGTGCAGCCAGGCGTGGCAAAGGAGACCCGGGTTTGGCCCTGGCTGAGGGGCTGCAACACTACAATGAACGAGCCAGCCGGTGCGTAAAGGGGTGTGCTAAGTGATATGAGTTTCTCTGTAAACAGGGCCCACATGTCTTGCAACTGCGCCAGGTTTCGACGGGAGAGCTCGTGCCGAAAGAATTTGTGCCATTGGGGATCGTGCGAAATAGGCGAGTGGTTGATCGAGGGTGGTGTTGAGTGAGTGCCTGTCGACCGTGTCTCTAAAATTACTTCCTGGAGAGCAAGCGAGCACCTTGGGCTGTCCGCTTCGCTCCATTCAGTGAGCGCCCTCTCTGTCTTCAACCTTGCTGTGCGCCGGGCTCGCGTCCTGGTTCTTTTCTTCATGGTTTTTGTGTTGAAGAAGGATGATCTGAAGAGAAAATTGGTGATATGAAACGGTTCTCGTCGCCCTTAAGTAAAAGCGCATATTGGTGGCCTTATCTCCTTGCTTCGCCGTCTCAGTCTCCTCTTCCCGCCCGCTCCTAGACTCCCAACAGCTCCCGGCTACCCAGTCTGCACTATCAGGCACATGTCACACCGTGTGCTCACTTGCATCTATAGAATGATGATGCAGGCTTGTTTGAATGGAGTTTTCTGGTCCAAGAGAATAAAGTAGTCTTGACGGGTGGGCTTGTCTGTTTTTTTTAACTACTATAGTTCCGTCTTGATCCTGACTCGAAGCATCACTGCAGAGTACTCCCCTTCGCCCTTTTCCCCTCCCCCCTACTGATTGATTGAATGACGGATCAGAAACTGTTTCTCCTCGTCGCCGCCGCCGTCGAACTCACTTCCCCAGCGCCATCCTTCCATAGCTGTGCGTAAACTCCATCACGCGCCAGTAGTTCCCAGTGCTTACCCTCTTCCACAATCACAGAACAACCGTCTTTGTCTTTTCCGAAGACAATAATTCGGTCGGCGTACGTGGTGGATGATAGGCGATGCCTGTGGACGAAAAGAATCATGCAATTAGCATCTCAGGCTCAGGCTAACAGAGAAGGTGTAGGAGAAGGGCGTACGCAATTAGAATGGTTGTTTTATCTCTGTTCTTCACGCTTTCCTTGACTTTGGCTTCGGTATTACCGTCTAGAGCGCTCGTCCCCTCATCAATCAACATGATAGGGGCGTCACCCAAGAACGTACGGGCAAGCGCAAGCCGCTGGTTCTGCCCGCCGGACAGCTTGCTGTCAGAGAGGTTCAATGGTCAGCAAACAGAATATCAACCTGGCTGCCTAGCTCTGGGGACGTACCTGCCGTTCTCGCCTACCGCCTTGCCATACGTATTCTCCCATGTCATGATATCATCATGAGCACCGGCCATTCGAGCGGCGTCGTGCACCTCCGCCTCAGTAGCGACCTCCTGGCTGCGGTATGCTATGTTGCTTTTAACGGTGGTGTCGAATATGTGCGGGCTCTGGTTCATGGTTGACATGTATTGTGGTAGCCTGGAAGCGGGTTCATGGGTAAGTGAAAGTCCAGGTGTCCGGTCAAGGCTGTTTGTGTTTCTCCACAGACAACTTACATTCCCTTTGGCAACGTCCGGATGTCCTGACCATCAACCTCCACAGAGCCCTCATCTGGATCAAACTGACGTGTAATCAGGTCAAAAAGTGTTGATTTCCCGATGGCCCGACGAAGGCCACAGTCTGGCGCGGCGCAATCTCAAGAGTCAGACCCTTGAAAAGGGGTTTTACCTCGCCACTATCATTAGAATAGCTAAAGGAAACGTTCTTCAGCTTGATGCCGCCTCCGGTTAGCTTCAAGTCAGCAGAGCCGTACTGCATCTTGGACCTGGCAGTCACTATCCGGCGAAGTCGGTCCGCGGTATATAGGTCCCGGGAAAGCCGCTTCGGGATCCGCGTGAAGAACTGCAGCGGCTGTTTCATAAGGGCCCAGTAGTTTCCGAACATAACAACGGACCCGAAGTTGTTGCCAGTCTGGATGCCGTATTGGATGGCGAATGCTGTAGCGCAGAGGGTACCGGCCTCGAGAACAACGTGGGAGCCGAACTGGTATCCGACGCTGTTGATATACCCTCTCCATTCCAGCGCGGTCTCTGTGTGCAGCAGTGTATTGTAGGCGTCGATCTCTTGCTCAACCTGACCGCACAGCGTGACGGTCATCCAAGCCCTCAACGCACCCTCACGTCGTCGTCTCGCTTCTTGATGGGCAAACGTCTGCGCGTCAAGAATAGGCACCGTCTTCCGATTCGAGCGCAGGACAATGATTGTGTCTAATGCGAGAACAGACACCTGCACCAGGGCGACATACGGCCCGTATAATAAGACTGTGGTAGTGCTGACGAGGGCGAGAGTAATCATCTGCGGCATTGCCTCGAGTAAAAGAAAGTCGAGCGTGGCGCAAATAATAATACCATCGTCAGCGGCAGTATTGATATCGGTAGAGTTGGTTGCAGCATGGAACGTCGCGTCGTTGTGCATCACATGCTTCTGGATGCTCGATTTCACCAGTATGTCGCGGCGAATCTCATACTTTTTCCATAGCACGTGGTGGCCATAACTCAGAGCAATGCCCAACAACCCGGCGAGCTTAGTGAAGATCAAAGTGTGTGAAACGATGTCGAACGTCCCGCTTGCAAATGCCTGCGCAAGTCTCTCAATATAGGAACTATAAAGACGCGGCAAGAGTATCGTAAGCGCCGTTGAGGCTAGGAGAAGCGCCAGGCTTCCAAGGATGCACAGCTTGATCCATGGCTCGCCGCTGGGCCAGATCCAGGGCAGAAAGACCTGGAAATCCTTCAACCATGGCAAAAGTCCCCAGCGGCCTCGATCTCGTCACTGACACTCCGTCCGAGTGCGCTGGGCTCCGAGCTCTCGCCTCTTTGGTCGTTATCGTCGGTCCCCATTGTAGCATTCTCGATGTCATCGGGAAGCCGGATATATCCCCCCTGTCTGGCCTCGTAGACAAGGCAACCAGAACAAGTTCCATGCAGATTCGCAGACTTGTAGCCGTCATGCCGGTCAGGGAACGGGTTGTGAGTATCAGCTTGATGATAGCGACCAAATCGAACAGAAACATGGCGGACCAAGACCTGAAGTACATGTGCCAGGCCGGCTCCCTGTTCTTTTCTTCGGCCGTGCAGGGATAGAGGCGGTCGATTTGCAGGACGAGCGGGAGTATATATAGGATGGTTGCGACGAGGGGCGGGAGGTCCGGCATTCCCTTAGTCGAAACGACCAGAACGCCTTGTTCAGCCAACAGAGTGAGGAGAATGGCTATGAGGACGTAGATGAAAGAAGTCCTATGGCGTTTGCGCACCCCAGCCTGCGCAAATTGGGCCCAGACGGAATATAAGCAGATGATACCACCGAGAGTAATCTGGAGGCCCTCAGCGGTAACTTGAAGATACCGCATGGCGTAAAGAAATAATTGCTTGAGGGCTCGAGTTGTAGAGTAGGAAAAGAGGATAGAATGTGAAGGATGTTTCAAAGTTGCGGCGCGTGAAGAAGGAAGAAGGAAGGTGGTGGACTAAATATACCATGGCTGGCTGGCAGCCAGTGGCAGCCAGTCCTGATTTACGCGGCTGTGTAGATGCCGAGCCTGACGAAAGCTGCTGCCGTCTACACTGCATCGCATGACGTAAAAATGGCTTGAGATCTCACATTAGCCCATCATGGCGACGGACAGTACGGACATGTGCACTGACTCTATCGCTGGAGTCTTGCGTGGAGATATCTGCCACCATCAGGTGAACGAATATCTTAGTTGCTACACTTGAGACATATGCTGCTCCACATTCCGGAGTATGAGTTTCCATTAAAATATTACTGTACCAAGACCGTCGCTTGGTCTTATCATGAGGCTGTTCTGTCACGGTCTATAGAGCCAATCTGGGCTGTTCCAAAGCCAATCAGCTTAGCTCATGACACAAAGCCCAAAACAGACCACTTTACACTGACAGAGCCAGACAGTACACACGGGATCTACTGCCAAATCTATTCCTCGCTATCTACCTGGGCTAACCCTTGAACTACTTGACACCAAATCCTATTAAAGACATCCTGCAATCGATTCAGTACATCCTTCGGCGGGCCAGAGCCGAGTTTGGCAAGACAGGCTGTGGCATACAACGCTCTTGCCTCGGCGGTGTTGACGTCAGAGATTTCCACGAGGAAGCGGGGAATCCTTTGCAAGAGGTCAATAATCTCATCGACCTCCATCCACTCGTCGGGAAGGGGGGCTGTAGGAAGGAAAAGTCGCTCATCTTCAAGCTTCTCTCACAGCCACGCAATCTCTCTAGCAGTTCGCCGGTAGCCGGGCGACTCTGTGGCAAGTGTGACTCGATGCTGGAGATGGCTCCGCCCAGCCCAGAATATATGACCAGGTCGGCAAAACCGGGCCACTCGCATAGAACGCACGCATCGGCCCGCCTCGCTTCCCCTCCTCGCCTTGAGTTTCCAAAATCCTCATATGGAGACCGAAGACCCTCAGAAGAATGTGACGTTGGTCGTTATTGCAGACTGTCAAAAGGCAATATCGATCACAGCCATCCATGTCCGCGTCGTTGTCCAAGGCGGTGTCATCTTCCACTGGCTCGTCCGTCTCGCTTCCACACGTCGAGTTGGGCGGTGCCTCAGGCAGCCACTCTTGATTGTTTCTCAGTATCTTCTGTCCACACGCTTCGGGGGGTCCTGCATTGCGTAGCCTGAGATCGACGGGAGGGATGAAACGACTGAGCTTGCGTTGGTCTTCGCAAAGTGAAATTAGGAGGGCAAGGGCCATAGATACCCCGTCGGGGCCGATGTTGGCCGGGAGTGCATACTGTAGGCGACCGAATGCTTGCGAGATAAAGACCAACGCGTAGCTATCAAAGAGTTGATCAGGCCAAGCCAGGTAATCAGTCTTGAGGTCCTCGTAGCGTTGCAGCTCGCAGATCAAGTGCCGTGGATCTGATGTATTGATGTTTGGTCGCTCGTGTCGTGGGTATCCCGCAAATCCGCATCGCTGTCTGATCCTTTGAATACGATCTTGGAGGGCAAACCCAAGTCCGAGAGGAAGTTTGAGGAAACCTTCTGTGCATACGACAAGGCCCAGCATGAAGTGGTCCTTGCCCGAGAATTCGAGGTTCGTGATATGGCTCGCGGGGTCGACAGAAAGGGCGGAGGTAACTTGGTGGAGAGATATCATCTCTAACACTTCCTGGCTTAAAAGCCCACTTATGGTTGGCGGTGTAACTTGTGGGCTAACAGAGGGGTCGTGAGGTTCGCGTCTCGTGGATGGAGGCATCGTAGTTTCATCCACCGAGGTCTCGTCGAAGGTGTCTTGGGAGCGCTGCGACGAGACGCGTGGGAATAACAGGGGATAGCTCCATTGTTGGGGCTACTTTGAGGGCGTGTGATCTTTGTCATGATGGCTTTGGGGAAAAAGAGGTGGACTTGTGTGTGGGAGGCTAGATGCTGTTGTGAGTTTGCAAAGAAGGGAGGTGGCTCATATTTGTGTTCCGAGACTCGATTGCTCGCCGATATAAGAGAGGGAGAGAGTGTGGGCGATCGCTACTTGCCAAGGACTCGACCAAATGTGGTATGCTCCATTCAGGCTGATGCAGAGTGGAGGGGTTCTCGTGCAAAAAGCAATCCTGGGCGCCTCTGTCGGGATGGTTGTTCAGCTCCGACTCCCCAGAAGCAATAAAGGTCAGCCGGGTATGTACTAGTCTGCACACGGTTGCTGCATCCCTCCCGCCAGGGTATCCACATGGGCTGCTGTAGCGTCTATCGTCGACCAACGACAATGCCTTGCGCGGTGGTGGCGGGATCAACAGACACGCACCACGGCGATCCCGGATGCCCCTACAGAGTAGTTTCATGCCGATCAACAGAACCGACGTGGCTTCATTGATGGGCTGAAGCACGTTTGTTAGACGTATCCTCTCGAAATCCGATTGTCAACTGCCTATGTACAGCGAAGAGTGAAAGGCCAACAGTATGACTTAGAGTCATTTAGAGTGCAACCCCACACATCACGGTGTTCTGTTCTCCAGGAGAACATCGACCGCGATGGTTAAACATTTCATCCAGAACCGCCCCAAGGCTTCTGCCCGACAACAATGTGATGTTCAACGTACATATCATCCACCGTCATTAACTGCTCCTTCACCAGCGCCACTATGAGACGCGTGCGCTCCTCCGGCCATTTCAAGACTTGTGTGGTAGGATAGAGCAGACGACCCTCCAAATCCTCAAGTAGCGCTTTGTACGCAAGCCAACCGGCCGAAAACTTCTGTTCTTGACGCTTCCCACCAATGGGCATCTAAGTCGCCATGTTAAATTAGCTCGCGCTAAGACTCTCGGTCCGGCTTAGACTTACTCTCTTAACCTCATCCTCAATAATAACAAATCCGGCTTCTTCCATGAGCTTTCTCTGTGTATCATCATCCATAATCGTGAATGAGCAGCCTGTCCTGGATCCCACATCTCGGAAGAGATCTCCCATCCTTGCCAGAGGGCTGAGAGGTTTGATACTGCCGCTGTCGCTTTTGATCCGAAAGGACGGTTCATGGCTCTCGACAAGTCCACCTGTGATGGTACAACGGTAGGCCTCGTGAAAAACGTGTTTCCAGTCCTTGATGCCACCGGATAAAGAGCGGAGATGGATAAAGCCAAAACATGCCTCGTCAAAGCTCCAGTCCCCGGTGCAGTCTTCGATCTCGCTAAATCAGATTAGCTCTGGGTTCTATAGAAGCTGGACCAATATTCTTACAATCGAAGATTAGGGGGCACCCATTCTTCCGCAATTGGAGACAGATCAGTCCCAGTAACTTCAATGCTAGGATGGTCATCGGCGAAGTCACTGCGCTGGATATCAACATGGGGAACTTTCATGCGAAACAGCCGGCAACATACATTGCCCAGAATCCTATCGGAAAACTTCATTAGCGCACGATAAAGTTGGTGGTTGTTGGAGCTCCCTTACCCCTGCCACTTCCAACATCGAGAGCTCGCTGGACTGGCTAGATGGAAATATCAATCACCAAAACATGCCAAGGTGATAAGTTCAGATTACCTGTTTGAGCCGTTTCAAGTCTGCAACATGTAGCTTTCCCTGGAACAATTCGACGGTCGCATTGTGACTACCGAAGCGCGTCAATCAAGAGATCCTTGAGGCAATCACAATACTCATACGCATATTCCTCTACTTCCAGTTGAAGCTGGTCGATAGGGAAGCTTGATCGTCGATTAGTATACCAGGCAATCATCATGCTGGGGTTTCCTTTGCTCACCAATACTCGCTACTCCATCTCTCGCTATGATACGTCCGCTCATGTATGGTGCGGTACGCCCAAAGAGAGGACGTGGAAGTTATTGACTCGGTGCTACTGGGAGAGTCCTCAATAACAGATTCGTTGTCGCCTCCATGGACCTGCTCCAATCAGCCACGTCAGATTATACCAGGTCTCCTCTCGTACCTCGTGTTCCAAGGCATCGGGAGGGAGGTGCGCTGAGGAAGCTGCCGAGGCGCTGGCAAGCTCCGAACCCTCCAATGTATCCTCGTTCGTCTGCATCGGCTCGTCGCTTGTGGTCATGGTGATTGAAAAAGAAGCGACCGGGAAGGCATGAGGCGTTGTCCTACCAGAGCCAGACGGGTGATGGGGTTTTGAAGAGAAAGGGAAGATTGAGAAGAGAGACGCGGGAAGGCGTCACGAGTTCTGTCGATCATCGGTTGCCGGAATAGAAAGCGGAAGGGATGGAAGACTGGCGGTAGTCGATAACGGAGGCGTCAAGGTTCAGGGACGCACAGCGACAACCACGGGATGGAACTAGACAGGGTGTGTGAAGATGGTGTTAGCTGAAATTGTCGAGTTAAACGAGATCACTATTCCGGGGGCGAGAACCAACCTGGGCGGCCTTGGCTGACTTGCCGCAGCGCTGTGAGGATGAGGGACATTGGCCTCGTGTCAAGGAACGGCCTGGGAATCGTGGCAGCATACATGGCTCGCTGGAAGAATTCCAAACCCCTCAGGTCTCCACATGTTGTGATGAACTGACTGAGCAGCACTCGGGAGTTGGCAGAGTGTACGAAAGCAAACCAAGATGAGACCAGGAAATCAGGTCGGCACTGGTGGTCACTTTATGAATATCCCCAAGCCATATATACAGTACGTTCTAGAGTTTACACCGCCAGTTGGTCCTGGCCATCCCGGTATTGAGGCCTTCCAGCTGCCTTGTGTACCCTGTGTGGTTCGCATCAGGTACTCCACGTGCAGACTTCCCTTCCACACTGCATATACAAGAGAAGGAAGCCACATCAGCATCCAAGGGTGTCTTTTTCCAATGGACCTAATTAGTTAGCCTTATTTCAAGAGATTGGATTGGTGACTGACAATTTGTATGTCGGTTGTGACCAAAATCTTAGACCCGGGTTTCTTCACTGGTAGGCAAAACATGGTTCGCAACGATCAGCGAGGGAATGAAATAAGGCAATGAACGAGAAGCGTGGCTTGCAGGAAAGTGCATGTTTGGTAACTGCGTCTATATACCAAATGCGCTCGATTGTGGTGGGTGTCAGACACCCGTCCTCTTCTTTGATGGTGGAGCCTTGGGACAGGACCCGGCTGACATTTTTTCAAAAAATGTCAGCCGGGGTCTCCCCCGAATGGTGGAGCCTTGGGATAACCCCTGCTGACAATTTTTGGAAAAATGTCAGCCGGGGTCCCCTGCCCGGCATCCCTGAAAAGTGGAGAGACACGGAGGTAGGTTGGGGCCGATAGCACGTGAAGGCACAGTCAGTCCGCAAGGGTTGATGCGAAAGCCTCCAGTGGTCTCCCTCAATCAACCATCCACCACCAGACATGTCCTCCCAGTATGATGATTGCAACGTGCCATCTGGCGATGATACTTATTTCATTTCGAGAGAGGACCAGCAATCAGCTGCGCAACTGGTAGAAGATGGAACGTGCAAGCCTTGGCCGGTCTCTCTGATAACAGCCACGTCCATCTATCTGGTGGTGTGGCATAGGGGACATGGAGCTCCAGCTCGCCTAAAATTATCGCCATTTGAGGTTCCCAAATTCCCTCACCAGACCTTCTACGGCGCAACCTTCCGGTACGCAAGATGCTGTGACGAGGGTCCAGGTCAGAACGTAGTCACGGCAACAGTGCAACAAGTGTACGACGCTTTCTTCCCCCTTGGCAAGTGTCGTTTTGATGAACATGGGTAAAAAGCATGCCTCCTTTTGTATTATCTTCTCCACTAACATGTCAGTAGTCAGCAAGAGGTACCTATCGACACTACCACAGGATCGAATTGTCGCGAGAGAGCGCGACTAGGCCTCCAACATCTGCGATACCATCCTGATCCAGCTCACAGGAGGCGGGCACATGACATCTCGCACGATAATAACGATCCCGACGACTATGTGCCAACAGTTGCCTCCGAACGGCCGCCGAAACGACTTCGACTACATCAGAGCCACACTGAACCCGCCATCTATTCAAACAATTCACGACAGCCTGCTGCAACAAGACCAGACAACACAGAATCCGACACAATCCCTAGTCTCCTAGAAGAAGACAGCCCACGGCAATACAACCCAGGAAATGGCGATCCAAAGAAGCAGAAAGGGGGCCCGGAACGGGCTGCTGGAGATATCGTCACAAAGACCTTGAGGGGGTTGCAGGAGTTGCAAGATCATGAGCTCATCGCGACGTTGCCAGTTTGGCTAGACGATTGTTCTTTAGGAATCGAAGTGCTCAAGGATGCAGATGGCTCTCGAGACTCCGCATCGATATGGAAGCTGGGTTGTGATTTCACCGATCAAGCCAAGAATACAGCCTGGTTTCTATTTCTAATATCGACATGCTTGAGAGTTGTTGAGAAGACCAGGGGCAAGAACATACCTCCTCTTGACGCAACCGAAGAAAGAAAAAGGTACCGGTGGGAAAGTAGTGTCTTCGCTCTACATGGAATCATCAACATGTTGGGTGTCATGGGACTGCGACTTTACGATGTCTACTGCAGTAAGTGTGTACATATAGCTGCAAGGCACATGCTAACTTGAGAATATAGTCAAGGACTTTCGTTTCTCTAAAAGCGCGCCGCGCGGTCGACAGAAACTTGTTAGATTGGTGGCCAAGGACCTTGCTGACAGGAAGATATGCGTCCCTCCAGACTTGCGAGTTCTGTTCATCCCAAACCTCATTTTGCGCATCTTTAACTCAAAGCATGAGAAGAGAGGCTATCGTAAAGTACCTTTTACCTCCGCCGTGCCTACATAACTGACGTTTTACCTTGGCAGACAAGCACATATCTGCAAGATCCTTGGCTTGGACATCTTCGCTGAATACCAGATTCACTCAGCATTTGCTCCGCTCCGCCAGCTGCACTCGGAGCGACAGCGACTCGAGAACTTTAGACTGAGCAATATTGCAGAAACCCAAGGGAGTTCGCAGGTCGAAGATAGCCTGCCTCTCGTCGCCACGCCCACGGAGGTACGGTTAGGAGGTTCTTGCACTGGGGCGGCGACATCAACAGCCGTCCAACCGTCAAAGCCCGAGCATTATCGTGGCCCTAATTGCTTTGAGGAACACTCAAAAAGGGTCACAGTCCAGGAACCTGGGCGAGCGCGAGTCACTCCACCTCCGACGCCTCCGATTGCACCAGCCAACAACGAACCCATATCACGACCCTCATCCAACATGGACCAGCCACAGGGTTATGACCCACAACAAGATCCGACATGTACAACGGCATCCCTTCCACCAGCCGCGTCAACTTCAGATTCAGCTGTCACACAGAGGCATGTCGCAGAAGACCCTTGTTTGGATCGCAGATCAGAGCCTCAGAGCGATGTCCAAGTCCAAGACTCCTCAGCCAATCCACAATCTAGCCGTTGGCTAGAGACTGGCGCAACGCATCAGCCGGCATTATCATCACCAGAAACAAGGGAGGAGCCAAGCACGACAGCGAATGATATCAATTCTGGCTCCGCGCAGGAATCATCGACGCAAGACCTGTCGCCTATTCAGTCACACGGCTATGGACTATCTCATAACGCCACAGAGATATCCTACCTACAACGGCACAGCCCCTCGCTGCATCCACCCACAACTCAGATTATGCCAGACTCAACAGCCATCGAGAGCCATGTCATCGGAACACCTTCTTCGGGACCCCGGCCGGAGTCTCATCAATTCACAGTCCAAGAACACTTGGACAGCACACGGTCATTTGTTCCAACTAATTTGAGTCCTAGCTCAGAGCGCGGACGGAGAAGTAGGGAGTTCGCTACTCCTTGCGAAGCCTTAGGGAGTCAGCACTCGCTCCAAGGGCGGCAAACCAGCATGCCGTACGCAGCTTCACCTGTGCAATCACAATCGTACCAGCCTCGAGATCCAGAAGATACTGGATGTCTTGATCAACCCATGGATGAAGCTTCAGTCATGTCTTATCAGCCCTTTGAAGTTTATCAGGACACTAATCCATCCACAGCAGAAGTAGACTGGAACAATATAGCATTGTGGAACTTGGAGGATGTCAGCACAAGTCACCTGTTGTTTCAAGAGTCAGGGGAGACACTATAGCTTTGATTTCATTCTGCCGCTGATAGTCACGTCGTCTAATCCTATTCTGCTTGCTGCGTGCATTTCACACCTAACAGGAAGAATCTAATCGGTGGCCCGTGGAGCATAGCGATGCGAACGTTTGTCTCAAGCATCAATGCGGAAGCGGAAGATTCGTCCCACACCAAAGGTTCTGCTGCGTCCGTCTCCTTATTGTGTATGACAACCCTGGCCCCTGCAAGCCCTGAGAATGGCCGAGCGATGTAGATGTCCCTTTGATTCTTCGGGGTGACCAACGCCCCTTTGTAGAGTACAAGATCTTTCCCCTCCCAGTCTTTTGACAAGTCTTCCTTCCCGGGCCAGTTCTTAACATGAGGTCCCTTCTTAGTCAGCTGGTTAAGAATGTATGATTGGAATGATGGTCTCACCAGCTCTTCTAGAATCTTGCGCGCGACATCCTGCTTTTCGGGTCCCCAGGGGAGTTCTCCCAAATCGATATCTCGCCTAGGGACCTTTTTTGGCTCGGTCTTGTTTGAAGACTGTTCAAAGGCGTGAAGAGTTTCTTGGAGTTCGTTGGATAACGGGATACGGCAAAACCCGTCATACCTATTAGGCTCAGACATGATGAGGAGGCAGCTTTCACAGCCTGCGGAGATAGGGAGGATTATATTTATACTCGCCCAGGGCTAGCGTTATGCGACGTCACTTCACGATGGCTGGTCAGCCGATCAGCCAAGTTGCGACAAGTTGGTGCACGAGTAATGAAACGGGCGGCGAGGCTGGAATGTAGGATCATTGGTTACTGTGCATCCGGAATATACAAAATCCGTGATGTACAACCAGACTACCCTAGACCCGGGGTTTTCCCTCCACATCATGTCTTCTTAACTCAACATTGAGAGGTGATTTGCCAGCTGTGTTATCCAGCATTTGATGTCGATGAGCCTATTACAAGTATCTTTAGAACAGTTTTAAGCCCTATTATGTCACCCACCTGTGGTTCCGGGCAGCGGCTCTGAAGTTCCTCCCGTCACCACTTCTGCCGTAGAGACATCAGGGAAATCTGGTAGTGGTGGTGGTGGTGGCGGTGGTGAGGGAGGCTTTGGCGAGGCTTCCTTTCCAGGCATTGTGAGGGAAGCCGTCTGCGACAAAAGCGTTAAAAGTAGGAAGCCTGGGTCTTGTCAATGATCCATGCCAAAACGACAGACTGCCAGGACTGACTCAACGTTGAGACAGGTGGTTTAGTGATGGCAAGAACTGCAATAAAAAGGCAGCTTGGGAGGAGTCAGGTTACGCCGGACTTGAGAGAGAATCAGTGATGGATGATAAAGATAAACAAGGTCCATATGCCCAATGTTGGCTCCAAGTTCGAACTGGCGAGTTTAGGATTCAACCCTCAACTTGGACGGCCGCACGGCCTCTTATTTGACGAGAGCTTGACAGGTATTAGGCTCTTAAGAAGTCCCGTGTATCTCAGGGGTGGCATACTTCCACCAAACACGGACAACCCAGCAACCTGCAAGCCCGACGAGACGATACAGGACCGATGAAATGCAGAATGAACGGCCCATCAACGCTGGCATACAGGCCATCATATGCAGCCTTCGTACTATTTTGTTCTAGCCTGCTTGAGGTGTGGTTGCGTGTCGTTCTTAGCCCGGTTTCCATCACGGGCCCGTGGTAGACCAGCCAGCCGTTGAGATTCTGTTTAAGCACACCGTCAGCATGATACGAAGCTGTTCCCATTGTTCCCCACCTGTTGACCATTACACCTCATCCAACAAGCATTTATGCTGGCCGGTACCTCGCCCGGCGTTGAATTGACCTATAAACTCATCGTATGCTCAACAGTGCCCAGGCTCTGAGGGCATCCGATAGGCTAATACATCCCCCGAGTCTTGCATGAGGCAACCTGCTTCCCTGACCTAGTCCGCCTAGCAATCTACAGATGCGTTGAGACGGCAGAGAACCGGTCAATTGCAGGATAAACAGCCCGACATGACCAGCCCACAGGCCATCATATGCGACCTCCCTGCTCTTCTGTTCTAGTCTGCTTGTGGTGTGGTTGCGTGTTGTTGCCAGCCCGGTTTCCATCACAGGCCCATGACGACCTGAGACAGACTTCACATTATTGACCAACAGCCTACCATGAACACGTTAGGAACCTGTTCTTGTTGTCTCCCCTTTGTCGAATGCGAGAAGATCTCAGCCTAGTTGCATGCAGGTTGGCTGCGGCCTCGTTCGCGTTGCGTTGACCTGCAGCAATCGGTCACTCTAATCCGTCAGGGGCAGGCCATCATGACCGAGCCATTGGCCATACAGAAGCTGTTAACGCAGCCGAGGAGCTCCTCATGAACTGAGCTACAGCGCAGTCTGCCATGTATCAGCGGGATGAGGCGGCCGGAACAAAGGCGGCCGATTGGGCTACGAGTTCTCAGCGAGACGCGGGTTCAAGGGGTCTAAGCGGACAAGCTATAGACACAAACTAGAGTTTGGTATGCTAAATCTAGCCGATGCAAGAATTACTTGGATCACATATCGTGATCCTGGCAAAACTGACCAGGTCTCACCTCATGATCCTGGCAATTTCCACAAGGGTCACTTGCTGCGATCCTGGAAAATATGACCAGGGTCGCAACTAATGATCCTGGCAATGTCTACCGGGTCACTTGCTGTGATCCTGGAAGATATGACCAGGGCCGCGAATGATAATCCTTGCAAATATTACTGGGGTCTCTCGTCGTGATCCTGACAGACTAGGATCGCAATGAGTGATCCTGGTGAAAAACGAGTGGATCACGAGGTCCGATTTGATGTCTGTTTGAACTTCGAAGTGCGGGCACGCCCGGCCACCGCGTCCACCCGCCCACGCAACCAGGGTGAGGAAAGCCACCAACTGCCGGCAGCTTTTCTTAGACAAGGCGTTCGTGATTCTGACCAATTACCTATGCTGGTCTTGTGACAGCTGGTGATGGGTTTTCAGATATCGGTGCTCATCACCTGTTGGGCCTCTCTGAACCAACCAATGATACTTGTGGGAGCTTATGTCCTACGAGCCAAGAGAGATGACTTCTAGAGCGTTCTGGGGTACACCAGGCAGGCAATACCTGCTCCGTATGGTCATAGAATCCTTCTCCTCATCTTGTATAGCTTCACCTGGTCAGGTTGCATGCAGGCTGAGATGAAACCGGCCTCGCGCCTCACTTGACCCGCTCGTGGTAGGCAGAAAGCACCTCGCTGTCTATATAAGTATGCTACGGATACCTGCTGCTGAATTTATTTTCCACATCCTTCCCTATCACTCACACAAGCAACAAGCTCATAAATCAGTAAGTTGTCCCAGGTTGTCCCAGGTTGATGCTGCCTTGGTGAACTGCGTGGCGCGGTAGGCCGATTCATTAGCTAATATTATTACTCGACGAACTCTCAGATCCCCCAAAATTGTCTTGATAAAACTTACAAACTCCGTTCTCCTCGAAATTGAAACAATGGGCGGTACTGTGACGTGCGGTCAATGTGGTGGATCTGGCATGGGCACTTCTGAGTTGCCCTGCATGGGCTGCGGCGGATCCGGAACGGTTCCCAAGAAGTAATCCAGAAGAACCCTTCGGTTCCAAGGTCTTCTTTTTGAACCATATGGAAGTATGTGGCTGGTATCGATGAATCCAGAAACTCAACGGAACTGGATAATCAGACCGAGGGTGGTGGCTTAACTTCGTCTCTCTGTCATTGGCCTTGCAACGGCCGCAACGCTTCTCTACAGCTTTGGTAGTTTTACCGATTCCACTCGTTTCCCTAGCTAGCTATACAACAACAACAACGCAAGTCTTGCATATAAGAAAATAAAGTCACTCATTTACATTTTCGCAGCTGCCTCCCTCCAGAATCATCGTCTCCCAAAATCAAGCGCCATCAGAGACGATCCACTTGTGGCCAACGACGTTTTGCAAAGGCTCAGACCAGTTTATCTTCACACAACGAAATAGAGTAGCGCGTATCCGAGTTCCACTGGGTTAATAAACGGGTTAAGTGCTTTCAAAGATATAAATCAATAGTGTTATAGGTTTGAGTCTACTTGCTTCAGTAGTAATAGTGTACAAGCCGAGAACGCCCTTACGGCCGCTCCGAAGCTAACCAAAGCATCTATGTGTACGTTTGTAAGGAAACAGAGAGTCTAAGGGGCCTATTCTTCCCCGTGATCCATTCGTGAGACATCATGACCCGCAGAGTCTCAAGACGAATTCGTACACACCAAGAGTAATGACGGCGGAAGGGATTGAGCGGACAAGATGTGGTGTCAGGCCCCCATACAAACCATTGACTCCCTCATATCTCCAGATCGATTGAAAGCAGTGAACAAGACCTGTGTATCTTGGGGCGCCATTGTCCAACGGGGCTTGGCGTAATCGAGTTCTTACAACCTGTCAAGATGTTAGCTATATAGCCAAAATAAACCTGGAAAGCCACGTACCTCATGGGGATATGTGATCAATACTGCAGCCAATTTCGCCGATGCGGCAGCTCCACTGGTGCTTACCCAAGTCCCAAGCTCTCCCAATGACGCATCATTACCTCCCAAGCCATATCGAATCATGACTTTGAGCCGCTCATACATGACAAGATGCATAGCCGTCTCGATAGTACCCAGATAGCTGGCACTCAAGCCACGGTACAATCCGCGTATCCCTTCCGTCCGGACGACCTGACCAAGGCAGTCGAGGCTGTTCCTGTATTGTCGGCTGGCGACACCACCCGCTTGCGTCCGTGCTTTGTCGAGTTGCAGTCTTGTCTTCACAAGCCAGATAGGGTTCGTCAGAGTCGCCGTTGCGATCCCAGCCGCAACAGCAGCTTGCGCATGTATTACGGGATCATCCTCGTCGAGATTGAACAACTGTGCGCTGAGATGCTTGCAATTGCCATACACATAGAACTTGATGGCGGTGGCAGGAACAACACCCGCAACACTGGGTCCCAATCCGCGGAAGAAGCCGCGCCAGCCCTCAGTATACTGTATCGAACGGCCGATTTGCAGTGTCTCACGGACATGGGAAAAGGACGACGAAAGAAGACGGCTGAATGTAGGTTGTGTCGGAGGGCGAAGTACTTGAACAGGACGGCTTGTAGTTTGGTAGAAATCGGATTGAAGTCTTGTTCGAAGAACGTCAAGCGGAGATGTTAGAACGGCGGTAACTAGGCCTCCTGATCTGTGGTAAGATCAACATACGAAATCAAGACGTAAATTTGGGGAGGGGAATAAGCCAGGTATTGGACAAACTTACGCGCCAGCAAGAAGATGGGTCCATGGTCGTCTCGCGACAAGCTTCTCTTGCGCAAGCGACTCTTGCGCCTTGGCTCGACTCAAGATGATGGTTGATCTCTGAGATGTTGAAACGCCCTCCATCATGACGCTATTAGAGGTAGTCGGGTTTGTTGTTACTTAGAAGAAATTTTTTTACCTTCTCGGATCTGGGCTTCGGCCACTAACCCATATCCGGCCTTCAAGTTTCCCCGCTGCCGAGCCGAACACCCCATCCAGTCCAGGCGACCGTGCCTGTGACCGTGCGCACGTGATCTCGTGTGCAGCGGCCGCGCGAAAATTCGAGGTGCAACACCACGCGGTGGGGGAAGATGGCGTCATTTGCAAAGACCGCGCGAGCCATCCAGCCAGTCAGCTAGAGAGCGCCAAACTAGGCTGTATCAGGAACTGGTTTGCAAATGGCCATTTTAAGGAAGCCAGTTGGTGGTGCATACAAACATCATGACGGGTTCTTGTTTGGGGGAGATAATACCGAAACTTAGCGCCTGGAGTGTCTCTCTGCCGAGAGCAGCGTGGTCGAAACGGCTCGGGAGTGGTCAAGGTTCGGTTAACTCCGTGTCACCAATCCGCCAAGGAACGCTACGAGTGCCCACATTTTTAGCTTGCGTACTCATATGGTAAGCTCGGCCTTTTTTTTGCTGCTCGGCCTGGCCTGCAAAGGCCAGATCGGGACCCGCACTGGTGTGATGCTATTCGAGCACCAGTGGCTTGGTCGCCATCGTGCTAAGCCGCCTCCAGGTGGTCGACGAATGCATCGCTGCCTACACGTCGTTCTCCAACAAGGTGTTTGAGAAGAAGAGTCAATGGCCAGCTGCAGAGGAGGTTCGACGCTACGGCTCTCGAGCTGATAGTCAAGCAGACCCTGGCGGATAACCAAGTTCATTTGTCAATGCAGTTCAGACGGAGTTGTGGAGAGCAAAAGACAAGTAGAATTTTCTTCATATTTGATATCCCTTCGAGCTAGCTTAATGTCCGACCACGTCGATCTTCTTTGTTTAATTTAGTCGAGTACCGGACTTGGATCGAGCCCTGGGAACGGTGTGGAAGGGCCTGCTGGATATCGGCTCAAGAATAGCAACCTTGTCTCATCCTGCGCACAGTATCATCCTCTTCTGACGTCCACGTACCATGGCAACAAATCCCGCATCATCTCGCGGATGTGACCCAATGACGGTGCCCTGGACTCGTGGTCGCCGAGGGAGGCGTCCAAGAATTGGATCACTCGACCCTACAGTTCTGAAACGCACGAGCCAAGACGAGCCTCGATTGCATCCAGGGTTGGGCTATGGTGGCTCCCGTCGGATACAGCTTTGTGATTTGGGGAAACTGCAAGATTCTAGCGTGGCGGGGTGCCACCTGCAGTCAGGCAGCGCGTGACGCTTTGGGTCGACACATCATCCTAAGTGGACCGTAACGGAAAACGGTGTTCATAACGTGGCGCTGCCACCTCCGTAACATATTCTCATAACGCTTGGGCTACATTGCGTGCCATCCGAGGTCACGAAAAACGAAATGCGACTGATGGTGCCTAATACCTAAACCAGGGTGTTCTTTCCGATTCCACCGCCGTGCCAGTGGGTATGCCGTTCCTGACAGTTCGGCGCTGCAAACAAGGTGAAATTGCCAACCCCTGAGTGTCTTTTCGCTCGAGCTTACTCCGTAGCCAAGGAGGTGTTCCCGTCCCGCTGGGCATCAACGTCCGAGTTGCTCAACTGTTACGTCCCCCCAAAGCTCGATCCATCGCTGCTCATGCCAACCGACGCTTCCTTCTCATCGCCCATACAGATCCTCTCCAACCCAAGTCAAAAACTCCACATGCTCCCAAAACTGTTAGTAGAGAACGGAAAATGACTTTCTGAGTGTCTCACCAGGGACTACTTCCCTCGCCCAGCGCAGCCGCCACATATGAAACCGTCCTTGATGCCGGAACCTTTGCATTCTTCACAAGAATCCGAGCCTTCAGGCATGATGGATGTGAGTCCAGGTCGAAAGATGGCTGAATATATATAAAAGAAATTTGGCCACTCAGTCCTGCTGTGAAGAAGAGAGCACTACTTATCTTTGCCGACCTTTCGACTGGATGCCTGCCGCATTTTCCCGCATGTACCACGTGATCGCAAGTCCGGTCATGTGCTAGTTGCTGATTGGTTCCTCCTCACAAAACGTCCTCCCCAATGCCGAATTTCCCCCTAACCTTCCCCATCTTCGCCATGTTATGTTCTGCAAGCATGTCCTCGGATGAGCTCGACGTGCAACGGCAGTGCCAGACATGTTTGAAGAGCTTTGCAGCCAACAAAGACCTCCGTGTTCATCTTGAGTCGTATAAGGTTAGCCCGGTCTCCTCATGGTTGTCGCCTCTAACGCATGCTTATAGAGTCAAGAACAGATTCTGTCTGCCGAAGTCAAGATCTTGTCCAGTCGAATCGAGGAGTGTCGAGCGCACTTGACTACAATTGACCAGAACGATCGATCCGATGATGAAGATACCGCGACACTAGACCCCAAACGCCACAAGCCTCGATATTGTCCCTCTGAAGGTTGCGGGAAGACATTTAAAAAGCGTGGTGCCTTAATCAGGCATTTTGAACAACGTATGGGCACGGCCCTTTGTCCATGCGGATTACTGACCGCGTGAATCCAGATGTTCCTTGCTCTGAAGTTTGTGTCTATTGCTTTCAGCAATTCTCGGTTGTGAGCGTTTTCAAGAGACATGTCACGAATCACGCCGCACTGAACGGAACGAAGACCGGATATTTGACGAGGATATGTGATGAACTACGCGAACAATCTATTCTGACCTTGGACCGCATGTTGGAATCTCAGATAACCGGTGATAACAACCGTCCGAAAAGACGGCTAGAATCCACTGGTCTGGAATCAGATACTGCCCCATCTTCTAAGAGATTTAAAGAGCAGTCAAATTTGACCCAGACCGCGTGTGGTGCAAGTCTCGACACAGGATTTCCAGGTGAGATCAGCGCCCGCGTCTATACTTCACCACGTTGAACTGCCAAACAGTCAAGATTTCCGATGAACAGGGCTTACCAATGGAGTCAGAGGTGGATATTTTTGCGCCTCCATTGTTCTATTACGAACCTGGTCCTACACACAACTTCGATGCGCCAATGTTTGAGGCTGTCACTGTACCAAACAGCCACATGGCCAATACCAGAAGCACCCTTCAACCTCCTGCCACCAACTTGAATCTAGCATTGACCGCGGATAGTAATCTTTGCGGCGGGACCGACCAAGTCGAGAGGCTCTGGCTAGTTTGAAGATGTGGTTGCAGGTTCCAGAGCTCTCGGTGATTCATCATTCCCGGCAGCAGTGTCTTGAAGTTGGATGTGTAGCCCAATGTCTGGGCTTTCACTCTCTATTTCATCAACTTGCCGTCTGAGGTCGGGTGTATCAGGCAGTATCAATTTCGTCCATTTCGCAAGGGTGTCTCGTGTCGCGAATATCGTAGCGATCGGGGTGCCTCGTTCGATTCCGTACGCGGTTCGGCCATCTTGGATTGTCCTGTCAGATTAGCTGGAGGATGCTTGGAGACGAAAGGACCAACTTACAAGCCACCATGCTCGAATGTAATAGTGGAACGTTTGGTGCAGCCAGCTCGTGTCAGGGCAGCTAATGGGACCTCCCACAGACCGTTAGAGGCTTTGACGCCGGGGAGCGAATGCTTCTGTGACCCATCCCAATATTCTACTTTTGACCCGCTACCCCATAGTTGCACGACCAGAACACATTGGCCAGCTCTTTCACCGCCAGCCCTGAACTGAAAGATGTGACCTGGATCGGCGTGGAATTTCCGGTATCGCGCAAGACCGCACCACGTCAAGATGGATTTGAGAGTAGCCCGTATGCGCTGGTGTAAAATTAGCTAGTCCTGAGAGATGGCTATACCTGCACCTACGTGATCTTTCAAAATATTTTCCTTGTAGAACCCTAGGCCCTCAGGGGATAAAAAGGCGTGCTTCATCCCCGAGACGCGGATTCCCAGTGATCGATCATCTTCGGAGTAAAATCCGGCCGTATGAAGCGCGTGGGTCGCGCGCTCAAGCGAAAATACAGCCAGCGCCATAGCGAGGGAAATGCAGCGATCGAAACAGAATGACGGCCCATGGCTGCCCAGCTGTCTGAAGTTGCTAAATGAAAGCCCCGCTATTTCCGGAAAATCTCGCATCCGAAACACCGAGGACCCGAATATGTTTCTCCGAGCTTATGCCGATAGTCTTACCAAAGAGTGAAACGGTTTTCTCCGTCAGATGTTACCGTTTTGCAAGGCCTAGAGGCGGCTGGCTATCACTGACATCCCTCCAGACCTGAACCCTCCCCCTTCCTCTTTCCCACGACCACCTCCGTCCTAGGACCTTGGGACCGGTCGATCGGGTCACTTCTCTGAGCTGATGCACGAGTGCCGGAGCTTCGAGAGTCACCTGATGTTTTCGGACTTACCCGAGATACAACAGGGAATCTACCACCTGGCTCAGTGCCGACCAGACATCCAGCCTGCAGCTACGTGCATGTGCAGTGGTTCTCTTATGACAGCCAGTGTAGAAAGAAGAACGCGGAAACAAACTCACGCGAGTGTAAGCCTGCAGACGATGATTGGCTTCTGCGGGATTAGACGCAGGCGACTCTCTCTCTCTCTCTCTCTCTCTCTCTCTCTCTCGGCGGCTGGCGGCTTGAGAGCAATGTGAGTGGAGCAGAGTTGCCGGCATGGATAACACTACAGTACAGGCCAATCTGTACACACAGATGTTTTACGTGCAAGCGCGCCTCTGACGCAATCTGCCGAAAAAAAAGACACTGGCGTGTGGAGCAAGTGTGTCAAGGGGTCTGTGACTACGCTGATAGTTACAAGGACAAGACTTACAACAGCAGCCTCTATGACATGGGCACTGATAAAGCATCACTGCCAGTTCTATGCGAACCGGCGCACGGGATCGTGCGGCGCAGCGGGCACACCGTGCCGGTGCCGTGACATCAAGAGCATTCTCTGTAAATCGTCAATGACAGTACAAGCAGCAAAGATGCTACTCAGGACGGGGCTGCTCGGGCAGTTCCAAGCAGTCCCGACCACAGTCTCTAACACATAAAGTCGACGAGCGAATTCGGTAAACAGAAGGAAAGGAGGGCCGAGAGGCCCGATAAGTGCACGGATATAGAACAGCTAGAAAGACAACTAGTACAGATGTTACCGCCCGTGTGCGAACGGGGAGAGTATTTCTAGACGGAGAGGGCCTGGCACCATCAGGGCGGTATCTAGAGGGGGAGTTCATTCCTGGACACGCGGGCGGGGACACTTGTACTTAAGTCGAACGCTGCATAGCTGCCACTAGGGCGGCTGGGACAGTCTATGAATAAAACAAACAAACAAACAATCCTACTTTCTTGTTCTGACTTTGTTCCCAGGAACAGAGCAACACTACTTTCTCATTCTGGCTCTGTTCCTGTTCCTGGGAACGGGGTAATCCTGCTTTCTCATTGTTTCTATTCCTGGGAACAGAGTAATACTGCTTTCTCACTTGACCCTGTTCCTAGGAACAAAGCAGAACTGCTTTTTCCCTGCCACCCTGTTCCCAGGAACAGAGTAATACTGCTTTCTCATTCTAACTTTGTTCCCAAGAACGGGCTGGCGAAGACATCTTGGGTGAGAGGTCGTGCGCGCGGCTACGCTGGAGCACGATGGCCAAAGCGTACAACAGTGCAGGGATCTGCAGCAAGTGATGCTGTGAACGACGATCGGCCTCCGCAGGGCCAAGCCTACCGAAGTTGCATTTGCGGAGGCTCATGAGTGGGGTGCTGCCTACACCGGACAATGCTTCAGGCAGACCTGTCGACGCAGCCTGAGTCGCAAATCCGCTGAAGCAACGAACCCCGTGTGCAAGCATCAAACCAGCACATTCTAGGGATATATATAGATCTATATGCGTACGCAAGCACAAAGTTAACGGTGCAACCTGCCTGCATCGGCGGGAGGCCGCGTCATCAATGGAGTGGAGGGTCCTGAATTGGGCTGAGCGGCTACGGTAACTGTAAGCATGGCGCTGGAAGAGCTATGCTGCTTCCAACAGGGGTTGGCCCAAATTCTGGGGTTGATCACATGTGACTTAATTGAAAATCCCGCCACCGGGCTTGTGCAACCCCACATTTCGGCCGTCGATGTGGCTGTGTGGACTGATCCGCTTATGATAACATGGTTCCCTGGGCAGCAGGTGTTCTGTTGTCCCGATGTTTTTCCCCTTATCCAGCGTCTCACAACAAACCAGTTCTCGACGCCGATCACCCGCCCCCTCTCGCGCAAATCCATCAGCCTCCATGGAAGAAATTGAGAGGCTGCGGAAGCAGCTACGGGAAGCACAACGCCTACGCGAAGAGGAGCAACGCCTACGCGAAGAGGAGCAACGACGACGTGAAGTTGCTGAAGGCCGCGCCCTCGAGGAACAACACCAACGAGAAGAAGAGCAGCGCCGACGCGAAGAAGCCGAAGAACGCGTAGACGCATCGCGACCATTGACACTCCAACAATATCTCGAAACATGCCATTCGCTCGGCCTTGCTATCGAAATAATAACCGACCGTTCCTTGACGACACAAGGGGACACGACGAATCCGACCGGCCGAATTTATCCTCGACGAATCATCCCGTGGACCACATTCGCAAGGGAACAAGAAAAAGTCTGGAATAAGCTTTCCTTCAGTCCCTCCTTTTCTTCCCAAGCCGCCTTTCCATCCCAACACCAGCTGGATTACGTGAGATCCCTGCTTCGCCCGATCAGCAGCGAGATTGGACTCCGAAATAGCGAGCGAGACGTCGTGGAAAATGCAGTCCAGAAGCTGATGGACGCGACATACAACGATTCATCGCTGAGGAGTCATCTCGGCCTCGACGGAACCGTGACTTTTGAAAGTCACACGAACCTCGGTATTACCGATGACTCCCTTTCCGAATCGATGGAGCAAGTGTCGATTGGCTCCAGACCACCCAGTCGAATGACTCGACGACGTCGAAAGGCACGAGGGAAGGGCAACCGAGGAGATCAGTTCTGCATATACCGGACCTCTGACGATCAAAATGTCCCTGTCGTCGCGATCGAGTATAAAGCGCCACATAAGTTGAGACGCGGCGAGATCGTCACAGGGCTGGTCTCAGAGATCCAGCCGGATCGTGATGTGATTAACCAGGAGGGCGAGGGGTATGCATTCGCAGCGAGACGACTTACCACTGCCGTCGTGACTCAGCTCTTCTCCTACATGATAGGTAAAGGCATCCAGTATGGGTACGTATGCACTGGGGAGGCATATATTTTCCTCCACATTCCGGGCGACCCTTCCTGCGTCTACTACTCCGTCTGCGTGCCAAGCCTAGACGTTCAAGATGATGACGAGGCTCGACTCCATCGTACTGCTGTTGCGCAAGCCTTTGCCTTTGTGCTTCAGGCCATCCGATCGCCACCACCCTGCCAAGCCTGGCATGATGCTGCTGAACGTCTCGATACATGGTCTGTGGAATACGACGACGTATTGCGGAGCATCCCGGCAACAGATCGAAAGCCGCGACGCGAAACTCCTTATAAGGCGCAACGCTGGAAAGGGTTTGTACGCTCTCCGATCCGGACACGCTCCCGATGCTTGCCACCCCAGGACGGGGCGCAGCAGCCAAGCGGTGACGACAGCGACGACGATGACGACGAGAGCCCTTGCCCAACGCCAAACCCAGGCGTTAGTCGCGGAGGTGCCTTGGCCACCACATCAACAGACGTCGGGTCGAGCGAGATGCAGGAGCAGGATGGAAGCGCAGCCTCGCAAGAGGGCACTAACGTGCGACCAAACATCCAAGATCGACTGTACTGCACGCACGAGTGTCTTCGTGGGCTCGCGTTTGGCGGCCCAATGGATGAGAAATGCCCCAACTTGGCGGATCATGGCAATATGCACATCACCCTGCGCGAGTTTCTTCGTCTGGCGCGGGATCAACTAGCAGTTGATCGCGGAAAGGATGCTGATTGCGTGCCGCTCTACCTATCTGGATCACGTGGATCCCTCTTCAAATTCTGTCTCTCGTCACATGGCTACACACTTGTGGCGAAAGGAGTAGAGGCCATGGATACCAAGCATCTACGCTACGAAAACAAGATGTACAGTCATCTTCAGGACCTCCAGGGGAAGTTCGTTCCGGTCTGTCTCGGTGTTGTTGACCTCATCAAGCCCTATTACTTCGATAGCGGCGTGTATGAAGACTTCATGTTCCTCAGTTATGGCGGGCGACCAGTGTTGAAAGGATTGGGAGAAGTCAATACAGATGTCGCCAACGAGATTCTTACCGCGCTCGGTCGATTGCATCAGCACGGAGTCCTCCACTGCGATGCAGAGCCACGCAACGTGCTCTACGATAAACGCACTGGTAGATGTATGATCGTGGATTTGATGCTGGCGGAGTTCCATGTCCGACAACCTCTCGGGCCCATCAACGTCAACGGTAGAAATCGGAAGAGGAAATGGGCACTAAGGAAGCATGAGAAGGACGTTTTTGCTGTTGAGGCGCGGTCCTTGCGAGCGAGTCTGACACAATAGGGTCGGGGTCCAATGGGCGTGTTCTAGGATATCAAACATGCTGTGATAATGAATGTGCTGTGACAATGCATGTACTGTGATGCTGAATGTACTGTGATGCGGAACGTACCATGCCAGGGGCTGTGCTATGATATCATGTACTGTCCTAATTTCTGTGCTGTGATATCATGTGCTATCCCAAAAGCTGGTCCAGGACACAATGTGCTATCTCATAACCGGGGCTGGCATATTGCGAGGTCCCAAAACTGGGGCCTGTTGTGTTGCAGCCGGATTGACGGTCAATTCCGTGGCCCAAAGAGTCTCGTGTTGGTCGCGACAAATTTGAACCATGTATTCCCATCTAGATAAGCAAATACCCGAGACTTAGCCGCTCGAGCAGAAAAGCAGCCTCCGAAACAATACCGAAAACCTGCTGCCCCTGGCTCTCGAACCTTCCACGCTCAACCCGCCACGAGGAAGGTGGTCATGCTTAGACTGTCTTAACGATACCAATTTGGACAGTCAGCTGGATTACATCGCTCCAGCAGTCCGACTTATTCTGCCACTAGCTTCTATCAGAAGACGGAGTGATTGCTTGCCTACTGGCTAGGCAGAACAAGCCTACGATGGATGCTCGAGAACAATCCCAGGAGGAAGAGCGCCTCCACGAAACTACGCCTCCAAAGCGCAACATAAGCGGATCGCAGCCCTGGAGCTCAAATGAAGGGCGCAAGGTGCGTGCGTCATGCACCTACCGTCAGGTGGGGTGCTTCACATGCGACGTCTTTACAGGGGAGCGGAAAGCTGCATGAACCCAGTCCACTTTGCTGACCAAGTGCAGCTCAAAAGGGGGGACAAAAACAGGTCCCTGGATACACAAAACTATAGACTAATAACACCAACATGGCATCTCCTAAAATTGGCGACAATAAGAGGAACCAGTTATTTATACCCCGCCTCCAGGCCAGATTATAATCCTTGCCTCGTTGTCCTTTCACAATGGCAGTTGGTAAGCACGCCCAAGGGGCTAAAAGAGACCGAAGCAATGAGAACTTTAAGAAGAAATGGAGCACTCTCAAGAAGAACGGCCTTAATATCCATCAGACTTACGATGCTGAGGTATCTATATGCATACGTCGGAGAGGCGAGAAATATGAGTTCAAGTCTACTGAAAAGGCATTGCCGCTGTCGGACGAGGAAAAGGTCAGAACGTGCCTCAGTGACAGGCGGATTGCTACTAATAGAGCACGGCAGAACGAAAGCTTTCCGCTGCTAGTGCTCGTGACCGCTGCAGATGTTGCAGATGAGAGGAGCGATCTAAAAGTTTCCACGTCGGGAAAGGAACGGGGGCGGGAGAATGATCAAGAGTTGTATGTAGGAAGCCCGTTAACTAGGCTCGAGCAGAGCAGTCCTATCGGTATAGAAGAAACATAAGAAAAACATTGTTTAGTGTTGCTTTGGCCCTAATTCTCTATGAGAATAGCTTGTGGCAATGGTAATGTCAGAGACAGGCGAGGGAGGCAGGGCGGACCGGAAGCTGACAACCATCGTCGCGAAGTGGGATGCGCGAGGGCGCAAGGAAGCGAGTGGCCTGTTCACCTGTGGATAAATTTGGCATGTCCCTGTTACGCCATCCACCAGTCACACCCCTGAACTTAGCGCAACGGTTCCTGGGCTAATCTGGTCCGTTGGCCTGCATGCAGATCAGGGACCAGTTCATGTGTTCTGTCCAGCACGGGCGCGCTATTCGCCCTGGTGCGCTCACGGGCACGAGGGCAATTAATGAGCTAGCGCACCTCTGGCATCATCCGGGGTGCGTTGGCGCCTTCGGGACAAGAAAACATCCGAGGTTAAGCTTGCAGGACCCCGCGAGTAGCGCATTCAAGACGCTCGCACTTTGACTTGAGGCTATTATGCTCTAGTTACCAAGACTAAAAGTTTGCTGTTAGTTCCATCCACGACTAAGTGGTTGTGGTGTTGTCGTGACGAACGGCGGGGAGGATGTGGACTAGGCCTGATTTGGGACAAGAAAACATCCGATGTTTAGCCCGGGGTTTCCTTTCTAGTGCGCATTCCTCTGCCTTATCTTAAGCGGCTTTGGAGCAACCCCATCAGTCTCTTCTGGAAGCCGCTGGCCTTAACCTCAGCCTCAGCCACGTGCCGAGCCCATACTGTGTGAAAGACTGTGTGTGTGTTGCCATAAATACTGCGTGGTCAATGCACTTCAATCCTCAACCAACCGGCAAGTCCGGATTCCTGGTTCCTAGGCAAGCCAGGATCCAAAACGCACGGCATCCAATCGCCGGGCGCGAATGCCGAAGCTAAGAACCAACAACGTCGCAACGAGTGGTTCAACCAGCAGTGGCAAGGAGTCGAGCAACGCCCAATTAACACGACCAACAACGCTGGCCACGGCCCATTCCCATCCAGGACAACCGTAATTTTACCATAAAATTCAAGATAATATGCTAAAAACCTCTCAATAACACATCCATTCCCCAAGTCAACTTTCTCTCCCTCTTCCCCAAGCTCTCTTCCTGCAGACCAGTCGTCCAAAAATCGCACACATATCGCCCACAATCATCAGGACTCCCAAGCGCATGGTGGATCAGCCACTCACAGCCCCACAAATCGCCCTCCCGATTATCGCAGCTGCAGACCGCCCCCCATGGCAGAAGAACGCGACCGCGAAGACACCCCTGACACCCTCGACGACGAAACATGGTTTCGCCTCCGCGACGCCGCAATCGCCGAAATCAGGGAGCAGAACCTACGCGGCTTCCTCCATAGGGTCAAGAGGGAAAGGAACCAGGCAAGGAAGAAGCAACGCCGGTCGACAACCTCGCCACGACGCAAGACCAGCCCGTACTGGACGCACCGCACCCGCTTCTCTCGCTCCCAGGACTTGTACAAGTTTCGTCCGGCTCATATCGAGCTTGACGACTTCGTGGAGAGGACGCTGGGGGCGTTCTCGGATAAGATGCGCAACGACCCGGCGACGTTTGTCATCAGGCAAGGGGATTTGGGCTTTGTCGCATTACGGGGACCAGACGGCACGATGACGCTTGCTGCGTTCTATGATGCTTGCTGCGTTCTAGGCGTGACTTCAGGCATTTATTAGAAGAATGAGGTATACCGTGATGGAAAGTATGTTTGTTGGACTTAGAATGTGGAAAAAACGGCATGATTCTTGATTATATGGAAACTGTGGCCGATGTCCCCTCTGAGTATTAACACTGTTGACCCGGCGTTGCGATTCACTGATCACGTGTCAGTAGCATTTATCTGGCTGTGGAGGCTGCCTAAGCCGTGATGTCTTATCGATAAGAAATTGGAGGATTGACTGGTTATGGTGGTCAGCGCATCCGGCGCGGACGGTCTCGACATCGCGAAGCAAACAACACCGACAAGAAGACAAAGAACATGCAAGTACATTTAAACCGTTGAAACTACACTAATATCATGAACCAATCCACTCGCTCGATCTTGCCATCAAGATGGTAACCAACCGTTCCCTCGCGACCTACTCGAACCCGACCGGCCGAATCCACCCTCGCTGAATCGCCCCGTGGACCACACCCCCGAGGCAGCACAAAGCAGTCTGGAGCCAGATTTCCCGTAGTCCCTCGTTTTCATCCCTCGCGTCCTTCCATCCGGATCGATGAGTCAATACCATGCTCCCAAGGGTTCCAGATGGCGTACCCGTGTCTGACCGCAAGGATTGGGGATAAAAACAACTTCCGAGGTTTAGCCTTGCGAAGGTTACGATTACCGTATGTATCCCTGTAGCCCCCGCTTCTGTATTCAGGCAAACAGAAACTTCCATGCGTAGTTCCCAAGGCCATGCTGGGCAACGACGAGCAAGAAGCAAGGCCAGTCTCGTTGGCAGAGGTCTTGCCTACTTTCGAGCATGCTGCCGCGCGTGCCAGGTGGAATGATGAGAAAGTGCGTGGCGACCCTAGCTAGACCAGAGAGGGCGGAAAACATGAAGGCGGCATGTCGCGAGCTCAGCCAATAGTAAACCGATCACCAAGTGTTTTAATAGGAGCTAAACCCTCTCGGTTAATTCACGGCCAAACCCAAATTGGGTAAGTCTCCTTGTTCTCTGGCGACATCGCTCGGGACTGAGGGGTTCGGCGCAATCAGGGCCAAAGGCAGAGCCGTGAATCCATGAAGCGACATTTCGGTAGGGAAAGAACATCAACCAGATGGGTTATACCCTGCTAATTGCTCTTTAGGGTTGTTGAGACACCATGGCGACGGAATGCGATGCGGTCGGACAGGAACGATTTGTTATCGAGGAACGCCTCCGAACGGCCTTGGTTGAGGGTCTTGATCAAGCAGGATGGCAGAAAAGGACAGAGAACAAGGCCATATCGACGGTCAGCGATGCAACTCCGGCACTCAAAATGGCCATAACATCGCTAGCGAGCACCCTCGTGCAAGCTGGAAAGGTCTCGTGGGAGTTTATTTTGTCCTCACGTGGCGCCGAACAACACTAACAAGCTCATTAGATCAGACGAGAAGAAGGCTCGGGAAATATCATTCGCGTAGAGGGACCGTACTCTCTGACCATCTCTGCATATACCCACATCGTTCCCATCACCATTTCCGGCTGCGCCCCGGCAGTCGGTTCCCACCTGCTCGCCATCGACACGATTACACACGTCGGAAGAGGAAAGATCCAGATAAAGCCATCATCGGTGGTCTGTTTCTCTTTCTACTCTCAACACCCCAACCATGTCAAAGGTTCTCAGGGAAGTGGAAGTTTGCCTCCACAAACAGACTGAGATCTTGCTCTGAGAATTGGATATCGCCCGGATCGAGGAGAATGCCATCGTTTGCGTCCGGGACAAGGTCTTGTGATGCCATGTCCATTGTCGTATCAGCCCCCGAGCAGAAGGGTTGGGCCAGGGAGTTGGCTGGTTCAGTTGGTGGTTGCTGGTTGTGGCTGGAACCCTGTGTTGAGATTGATGTCCGACCTGGTTTGCGTCCCCGAGGGAGCAGAGTGCAGCAAAACCCATCTCGTCTTGGTGTCCTCGAGCCATGTTAGGAATGGCAGCCAGATCGCCTGATTGGGGAGCCGGCTGAGGCAGGCTCTGATCGCGTTTGCGACTAGTTCCTTTCGAGTGAGGGGCCCGACCAACATGTTTTCTCTTGGGCTTGAACTGTGGCCTCCCTCGAATCCGAAACCGCGTCTCAATCATGTATGACACGTCGCGATGGATGCGGACATTACTGATGCAGCCGAGTAAGCAGGAAATGTGGCTCGGAGAGAGGCTGCAGACCACTCTGTCGATACCCGGATCAGACTTCTTGATGATTGCGTACATCGTCAGGGCCTGGGTTCCTCCGTAGTCATAGATGAGCGATTTCGCTTTGTCAATGTCACCATCCTCAAGGAGGGTTTCCGCGGCGCCATAGGCTTGAACAGCGTGCTCTCCTCCATGTTTCAGTATCGCTTCCGCGCGTTGGGCAGACTCTTTCGGTGAGCCAGCTAAGGGAACTTCTTGCAATGCCGCAAGAAAGACGTTTTCTATGCGGGTCGCGCCTTGATCGTAGAACTGAGCTTCAAACGTTGCTGGGTCCAGTTTCCCCTCTCTTCTATCAGCAAGGACGACAGAGAGCCTGCTTGGAGTTTGCCGTTGTTGTTTGGTGAGGTGTTGTCGAAAAGTCCATGCCGCTTGTATCAGCCCGAGGTCAGTATCGTCAGCGAAGTTTGAGAGAAGATGTTGGGTGAGCTCAACGAGACGGACTCGACGTCGGTGTTCCTCCTCTTCTGGATTTACCACACCATTCTCTCTTGGTCCTGCCTGCATAATGCTTCCTTGATTGGCCGTTCCACCAAGCCGATATGTCATAAAGTGTTCCAGTACTCATTAATTTTTGATGTGTAAAAACACCGCAGGGTGATAAATTTGAGAGAACTATTGACTGAATAACAGAGATTTGGGTGGAAGATTACGCTATTGAGCAAAACAGTGAGAAAAGTTTTGATGGGTAGCCAGAAAAAGAGCCCAATTTCTTGCTATTTATGAAAAACTTGTGTGGGGCATGTGGCGTGCTGAGACAGTGACGAGCATCCACCAATCAGCCCTCTCTACTTCTAACCAGGGGCCTGGTTTTGCTGTGATGAGAAATGCTTGCCGTGACTCCTGTGGAGGCTGAGGACCAACTGGCTAACGCGAAGTGCAGGGGGGTACTAAGGCTGCTCATGATTGTAAGACCGATTGCACTCAGAGACCGGTTCAAAAAGAGCTTAAAGATTGCATCAGGCAGTCTGTTGCCTCATTAGCTATCGTTCGCACAGTTCGCCCTGACCTTTCTTTGACCAGCGTGCACATTCCACCACCTTTCAACACTCCATAGCCTGCACCGATGTCAGCAGCCGCCGAGGTTGAAGTTGACGACCATGAAAACGAATCGGGGTACGGCGACGAGCTTTCAGTAGCGAGCGCCTCCATGGACAGCTATATGCTGAGGTACGAGCAGAAACACGGGCGAACCTACCACAGCTACCACAAAGGGTCATACAAGTATCCCAACGACGAGCAGGAGCAAGATCGCCTCGACCTGGTTCACCATGCCTTCAGACTCGTGCTTCAGGATGAGCTTTTTCTCGCGCCCATAAACCTTGATGGCTCTGGTCTTAGGGTCCTTGACATTGGTACCGGAACCGGCCTATGGGCCATTGATTTTGCAGACGAGCACCCTCAGGCCTCTGTCGTCGGCGTTGATCTCAGTCCCATCCAGCCACCGTGGGTGCCTCCGAATGTTCACTTCTACGTTGACGATATTGAGCAAGACTGGGACGAGCCTGAGGGTTACGACTACATCCACTGTCGCTACATGGCCGGCTCCATCGCGGACTGGCCGGCACTCGTTCGCCGAATCTACCATCACCTAAATCCCGGCGGGCGGGTGGAGTTTCAGGAAACCATCAACACGCTTTACTCCGACGACGGAACTCTCGAGCCGAACAATGCCCTCGTGGGGTTGATGGATAACCTCAAGAAAGTCCACGATACGATCGGCCGCACGCTGGATCCCGCTCCTGAGTTCAAGAACTGGGTAGGGGAGGTCGGCTTCCATAACGTTACGGAGCAAAAATTCAAGCTTCCCGTAGGCGTGTGGCCCAAGGACAGGCGATTGAAAGAAATTGGGGCCTGCTTGAGCAAGAACTTCACTGATGGTGTTGATGCCTTCACGGCTAAGCCTTTTAGGGATTATCTAGGATGGTCAAAGGAGGAGGTGGAGGTTCTGAACATGGAAGTCCGGAAAGCAGCTACACGCAGGGAGGTTCACGCCGTGTTTGATTTTGTTGTTGTCACAGCGCAGAAGCCGGCACATAGCGAGTGAGGCTGGCATCCGCGGCCACGGCCAGCCAGGTTAAAGCGGCCTCATTGGATGGTGGTTGGTGGGGTTGGATCAGTGAAGGACTGTAATTGGTGTGCCTGAGGCCGCAAATTGACGCCGATTTCTTCATATCAATCCTCGGTTCTGTGATGTACCAACCAGAGACAATGACGTAGACCAGTAACTCAAGCTGGGTGCCTTGACGATGGGCTGGCTGGGTGTCGTTGTGAGCAATCACCTTCAACAACCCCTCCATCCTCTGACGGGGTTCTTCAACCAATGAGCAACCTGCCTTGTTGTACTATGCCGATGCCACGTCGCTTGAATGAGGCGGCGGCATGAGTGTAGCTGCAGTCTTTTTGTTTTTGCATCGTCTTCGTCTCCACTCCAGCCCAAGAAAAGACAACTGGCGGTGACTGACAGCACTGCCAAGCTAGCTGCAGGGGCAGCGGCTTAGCCAGGCTCTGGATTGTGAATCTTCGGGCAGCTGCATGAACCCCTGAGTGTGACAATGTAGGTGTTGATGTGACAGCCTGGTTGAATAGCACGCGGGCCTTGCGTTTCGGCCCAGGTATAACAGGGCTGGAATCCCAGTCTGTAAACCTCAGGGCCAAAGTATTTTGTGTTTGCGAAAAGCCAGCTTTCCCAAGCCTCTATTACTTTACAATGGTGAGCTACCCTAAGACCGTGATCTCATAAGCACAATTACTCATTAAGGTTAAGGAAGACGCTTTGTTCTCGACCTCAGACAGTTTGATCCGAGACAATATGATCAACGGACAGTTCCAAGGCTTTTTAGCCCTTCCTAGGGAGGATCGTCTCAAGTTAAGCGAGAAGATGCTAAAGGAAGAGAAGAGAAGACTACGAGAGAGAGAGAAGGAGAGAAGGCTACAGGAGGAAGAGAAGAAGAGGAGGATACAGGAGGAAGAGAAGAGAAAGCTTGCATCTCTTGCAGCAACAAAGAGCCTGCGATGCAAACGATGCACTGCCACAAGAAACAATGGTGTGGCACAAAGCTTTGCTGAGGTCGCATATTGCGGCTCATGTCTTATTGAGCTCGTCTACTTGGAGGAATGAAATATCTGCCAGATCTACGCCGAGCTAGACTCTATCGAGTAAATCAGGCCCTCAACACAGTATGCTTAGCGCTCATTGTTCTTCCTTCTCTCCAGAATATTCGAAGAAATAACAATTATCGTCATCTCTTTTATCGCAAAGACATCTACTTACGTGCTTCACCAGCATCGTTCTGTTTGCTTTTCTCAGCCTGTTTGCTGCAAGGCCAGAAGGCAGATATCATATCAAACTTTGACTGGAAATGATTGAATCCTAACCCATTTCGTTGCCAAACCATGGACTGCCGCGGGCGTAGCGATGGAGTGGGGAAGAATGAGGCTCAGCAGGACCCCGATGTAGAGAGCCAGGAGTGGTTGGTGACCCCCCCTTTGCGGTCAGCCGCAATATGGATGACAGCACTATGAGGCATATTGCTCGTGGAACCAAAATCTTTAGTTCAAAATACCTAAGCCTCCGAATCTTACTATATAGCCAATACCTCGACAAGCCTGCTACCTTTGCCGTATTTTCCCTCCACAAGGTGACGTCAGGCGATTTGTTGAACAAACAGAGGTCCAGACCCCTCATCACCAAAATCAGACATGCTGAGCTGGGCAACCCGAGTCTTCCTAAGCACGCCGTTACTATCTCGCTTGATTGCAACAAGACCATACCCCGCGTCCTGGTTCCCAGCGAAGACGTACTCCCCATCCCAGCTCAAGCTCATCATCTGGGAGCCAGTGCCTCCAGTAGAAGTTGTGCCAACATAGCTTAACTTGGGCAGACTATAGTTCGAATGACTGAGCCTGAAGTGTGTCACCGTGTCAATTTCCATTGGTGTTAACTGATTTGAGATGTAAAGGTCCTTGTTGTCGGGTGAGAGAACCATAGCGCTAGCAGCAGCCGTAAGCTTATTACTCGGCGGGAACTTGGGGCCAAAAGCCGGGATATTCTGGATTTGTTTAAAAGAAAGATGGTCGGTCTGGTAGGTGACTGAGTAGACAAGGACTTGGTTGCTAATCTCGCAGGTTAAAATATAGTGGGTGGCTCTCTTTGCGCCTTGAGGGTAGAAGACACCATGGCGAGGGCCACAGCCGCCAGGTTGAGTATAAATATTGTCAAGAATGTTATACTTATCATCCTGTGCATCAATGACGATGATCGAATCAGTTCCAAGGTCGTTGACAACTAAAAAACGGCCAGTCGGATCGAAGCTCGCATGGTGGGGATGGCGAGCACTCTGCCGTGCTGTGTTTGGACCCAACTTGCCAGGAGATCTGATAGTTTTAATGAGATCCAGGCTGTCGTTCTCGATATCCCAGATATCAATAGTCCCAGCGTCATAGGCAGAGCCAACGAGGCGGGTCTTGTCGGCGTTGAACTGGAGGTGCACGACACCGGAGCTAGTCTTTCCCACTCTCTTTGGCTTTATCATGTTGTCTTGGAGATTCAACTCGAACACGAAGAGGTTAGATGCCGACTGGTCAGCAGCATAGACTGTATTTGGCGGTGCGAAAGCCATGCCCGAGTACATGCCGGAAAGTGTAACGCTTATTGGCAGAGTTAACTCCTTTGTACGACTCGGGGAAAAATCAGCAACAAAGATATGCCTCGCAGTGCCAAGGAGGATGCGGGCAGCAGGAGCGCGACGAATGGGCTGGATTGTTGCTGAGGCCAGCGCCACGAGCAGCGCAGCGAGGCCGTATGTGAGGAGGTTCATGCTAGCACTAAGTCTGAGCGACTGATTGAGAGGTAGCATGTTATTGGTATGAGGGCCAACATGGATAAGTAGCTGCTCATAAAGCCATCGTCGACGTCGAAGGGTGCTGAATCCAAACCCATGTTGGTGGGGTGAGTGGATACGTCGTGTGCCGAAAGTGTACCCTTTGGAATACGAAACAAGCCCTGGCACAGGTATGCAGCATGCTTCGGTGTCTAATACTGAATTAGATAGAAGAAAGAGGACTGAAGAAACTAAAAAAAATTAATTGGCAAAAATATAGGATTCGTGGAGTACGATTAAGACTAATAGAAAGTAACTAGCAAAAATTAGTAGCATAGTCATACCTGTTAAGATAAATCAACAACTAAGTCAGGAGTGAAGTTATTAACTGGGTAGTACGAGGCTTGACATGTGGGCTCACAAAGCCCGGCCTGGTTAGAATTAAAACCGCCGAATGCCCCGCGAGATATGCCACTCTAGCTCAACTCACCTGGCCCCTCTCCTTCCTCCTTTTTAATATGTTCAGACCGCTTCCACTTGAAATATACCTAGAAATCGCCAAGGTATCTGAGCCTCCTGTCCAAGCCGCACTATCAGTCTCCAACAAACAGCTTCATAGTCTCTGCACTCGAGTTCTTTATCAACACAACGTCCAGTATGAGAACTCGTCTGCTATTGCATATGCTGTCACGCGATATGACGACCAAGACACGATTTTACGAGTCATTCGAAAGACCCTATTGGCGGGCGGCAATATAAGAACCCCTGTCGACTGCACCCTTCGCCGCCACGATTATCGAATTACCATTAGAAAGGCCGATGCCCTCTTCGCTGCAGCAACTCGGGGACTCCAAGAAGTTGTGAGCTTTATTCTCAGAGATAAGCTCATTGCCGTGGATTCTTCCTCATACGGTTACCCCTACACACCGTTGTTTATTTCCCTGTATGCGAGACAACCTCACATCGGGCGCATGTTAATCGACTACGGGGCGTCTCTCTGCAATCCTACATGCAATGCTCTACATTGCGCGGCCCAAGAAAACCTAGTTGAACTGGCGTTATTCTTGGTGAGAGAGAAAGGGCAGGATGTCGACGAACTGTGTGGTGGTGTTACCCCCCTAGTTTACGCCATCAAAGGTTCACCCGATGCATGCCCTCCAGATAAGGAAGATGCCATGGTGTCATGCTTGCTTGACCTTGGAGCGCGGGTGGACCAACCATCGCGGATCCCGATCGCGTTCCAAGTGGGTAATCAGACGCCACTGAGCATAGCCATTCAATATGGCAAGTTCAAGATCGCAACACTGCTGCTGAGGCGAGGAGCGTGCCCTGGCCAGGGCAATGTCCCTAAGCCAGAGCTGGCGTTAGAGTTACTGCGAGGATCTGCACCGAGAAACGATGAGGAGAAAGAGGTTTTCGATTTTTCGACTCTCCTTATACAGCAATTATCTCTTACCCCGAATGCTCCCCGAACCGTGGAAGCTCTGGTTGAAGGCGCTGTGGATCGTGAAAGCCGGGCGTTAGAGGATTTGATGGATTATATTTGCCGACCATCCAGGACCTATCCTCGCATCTTGCATGCCTTGCTTTGCTCTGGGGTTCAAGTTCCAGAAAGGACTCAGAGTTTTATGGTTTCTGCTTGCAGATGTTGGTTTGAATGGCGCTCTTTTGATATCTTTACAGTGGCTTTTCTATTGCTACCATACGTTGAGCCTGAACTCGTTCGGGAGGTGCCTCCTGCCTTGATCTGGGCTATTCAATCCAGGGTCCAACAAAAATTTCCTCACCTCGATAGCGTACAGAAAAGCAAGGTTCTAAACAGTTGGGACATTATCAAGGGATGGCAAATATCCCAAAAGGATAAAAGAGGCTTTATAGATATCTGAGTAGATTATCTTAATTATCTGCATCTAATCTATACGTACCTTCACGTATTGCACCTGTTCATGATATATTCTTCTCACTGACTCCTCTCCCTGGGAAGATGCCGTCTCGTCACACGTTATGTAAGCTAGGAGGACGGCCCTCTCAGCTTAGTCACGGATGCTGTTGCACAGCCAGCCCGAAAAAACGCCGCCAGCCACACCAGTGTCATCACGCCCAGGGCGGGTGTCAGCCCAATCAACATGCATGCATAGAGAGAAGACGCCTCAATTAGGTGACATCATATGTAGGTCCAGACGACCCTTCTTCACTTCTGCGGTTGTCTTCCGGCTGTTGCGCAGATATTGACCGCGTGGCTGACTTGGGAGGTGGGTCGAGAAAGAAAAGAAAAAAACGCCAGTACCGGCACTAAAAGCGTTTGGGGAGAGCAGTGGTGATTTCTTCCACCCGCCTGCTTGGCCACTTGGGAACGAAGACGTCATGGCTCAGCCATGGTCGACGCGTCTTAACCTCGGTTATTAATGCCGGCTTTACCTAAATAGCCGAGGTAATGTACAGTCATGGGGTCGTGCTCCGATCTTTGGCCAGGGGTCTGAAACCAGCCCGCGTGGGGGTTGCCTGAGTTGCTCACCCTGTGCTCACCACCTGCTCAGGTTAAAGCAGCGAGTGCTCAGGACCCTGGGCGATAAAGGAAATAGTAGGCGTCGATATTCGGATTGCATATCCCGCTGCTACACTTAAGAAAATAACTTTCATTTAGTTAGTATAAATACAGATAGCATTGTGGTCTGATTGATACCTCGAAACACACGCCATGTAAGTAGCGAGATGAGACAGAAGGGTAAAGGTATTTTTATGGGTTCGGGGTTGAATTTACACACAGCGCCCATCGTGTCGAATGCTGAAAACAGGAATAGCTGCCTGGCGTTATTCTGTTAGCCTGTGTACTCTCATATTGTGGCTTAGAGGCGAAGTGTTGATGCTATTTGCATTTTTAGAAACGTCGTTATCATCGACACCAGCAACATGGATCAAGGCAGCCGCTTTGCTTTTATGGAAAATGGGCTCCGATCATAGCTAATTGAGACAAGTCGTGCTTTGAATGGGCAAGGTGGGGCTTCATCTGCACAGCACTTTCTACAATCTCGCCCCTGGGGGATAGCGAAGACCGATTGCCTGTCCATGCCCCCTTATGTGATAAAATCAGTCACTATACTTCGCACGGAGGTTATCAAGGCTTTTTAGGGCCAAGTCCAAGGCAGTGAGAGGTGCATGAAGTCAAGTGATGTTCTCTCTGCAAAAGATCATTCTCATTATCAATGAAGCCGCATCTGGTCTGTTTTTACCACTTGTACTAAACCATATTCTTATTATTTCTACTGACCTAATCTGATACTTTTATCTAGAAACCCTGTTGCATAGTCAAGAATTTTCTTAAACGAGCAAGGGGAACCAGGGTTGACGGCTCGCTCAACTTGTGCTGTATGTTTGCATACAACCCGGAGATGCCACCGGATAAGTAGCAACATACCTTGTGCTCTCATGGCCGAGAGTAGGATAGAGAGCGTACGCAGCAGACTGGCTGTGGCCGAGCAGGAGGGAGGCCAGATGGAGAGGATGACATGGCCTGGTAGATCGAGAGTGTAGAAGGGCAAGAAGGCACAGTTCTGGTTGAAACCTTAGCTACACATCTGCCAGCAGGCCGCCGCTTTTGGTGATTTTCTTTGTGGTCCCCATTTTCATCTGACATACTACATATGAAGGTTATCGAGCCCTATCTAGTTCTTCATCCGGCAAACGGAGTGAAGTGAGTCTCCTTTGTGCACTGGTAACTGAGGGCCAGTTTCCTTGATGGAAGTGAAGTGGAGGATACATTTGGATTTTATTGACTTGTCCTCGTCCTATCTTGTCGAGGTACATCGAAGAGGGCAATGGGAAACGGGCTTGAGGCACATGGTTGCAGAGGTACCGAGACAGTCTGATGCCATCGGGCAAGGGAATTTAAACAGCCAGTTCACCGTTCTTGACTAGTGGGAACTACTGTAGTGGCTTGCTTTTGTTATTTGGAAGCTTGGTTGGAGGACTGTTAAATAGTGGGAAAGCCAGCCTTTTAGGTTGCTGATCACTCTGCGAGCAGTCAACTAACTAAAATCCCAAACAGCTCCTTCACACAATTTTAAAGCGATGGGAGTCTTAACAGTCCGTTCAATGAGCCTTCAGCGCCATGGTAATGAGGCATGCAGATAGTAGTAGCCCAAGATCGGTCGCTGCGTGTTGCCTCGCGTATCGCTGAGTTGCTCTAGGACAAGAAGCTTGCGTAACGGGATGCTGAAGCTATGCAAATCTCTTGAATTCATAATACTATTTTGAAGGCAATAAAGAGACCGTTGGATGCATTGCCGTCGTGGTAGTTGGTGCTGGTCAGAGCACTCTCTTTATTACATCGGCAGTTAAAGTGAACGTCGATCATCGTGGTAAGGAACGCAATTTCGAGCATCACAACACTGAAACCCAATGGCCCGAAGGTTTCGTCGTGACCACGCCACTACGAGAGAGGCCAGGTCTGTGCATGCTGAATCTGCCAGCATGTTCAGTTTTTGGGGATGCCATCCTCAACTCGGCCAGTACAGCACGCAACTCAAAGTCAACTGGTGATTATTTATTTACGTACATTATTTGAACTGACCAGCTCAAAACAAGAGGCCAAAGTCTATTATCGCCGTTATGTGTGGATAATCGCTAGACTCTGGGGCAAGCTCTCTGTGGAATGGTTTCTTGCATGCTTTTCATGCGTGAGGCTGGACGATCTTATCTCGCGGTTGGGACTCTTGCCAGATTTGAAGCATCTCTATTAAAGAGGTTGTTCCTTCCCCGAGAGTACTCACAATCAGGTCTGAGGCAGGTCGGTGCTGCCTTCATGGGTGCCTCGGCGTGATTTGGGAAGACTCGACATACGTTTTTCTGCCCTAGGCGGCATTATTTCGATTTGATATCTCAGGCCACCTTGCTTCTATATCCGAAATTCCATTTAGGAAGCAAAGCTACTCACTACTTTACAAGTCCTCGAGTCTGTGGGAGTATTGGCAGGTGGCGCGGACAGAGTAGTTGAGGGGATAGAACTTGGACCGCGCTGATCGGGCCAAAACAACATTAATTATCACATAAGTGAGTTGAGAACTCGGCATGGAGCCCACTGGTTTCCATATCCTACGATGATCACGGAGTTGCGGACGAAAGACGGAGAAGATGACAAATACGTCCTCAGGATAACGTTATTCGCCATTGTTTATTTGTCAGACGAGCTATGTGTTTATCTTGTTAAATAAAGAGCATGAAATGTGCAGAGCCTTGCCCTTAAGTACTTCAGGCTTATATCCCTTTGAGTCATTTTTTTTACTCTACGACCCTCAACATGTCCAAGATCCTTGCTGTGTTTGGCGCTACTGGGCAGCAGGGCGGTTCAGTAATCGACTTCGTGCTCAACGACCAAGAACTCTCTAAAGAATACAAAGTCCGTGCCATCACCCGTAATGCTAGCTCGGACAAGGCCAAGGAACTTCGGGCGAGAGTCGAGGTCGTTCAGGGCGATGCGCTTGACCCGGTCTCACTAGAGATGGCCTTGGCTGGTGTGCACACCGCCTTTGCAATGACGACGCCGGCTTTTGGCCCTGACGCCCTCGATGTCGAATATAATAGCGCCAAGAGAATTGCCGATATTGCAATCGAAAAAGGCGCCCAGTACATCATCTTTAGCACTCTGCCATCCGTCACAGAGATCTCTGGCGGCAAGTACACCAAGATCGCGCCCTTTGACGCCAAGGCGAAAGCGGAGCGGTACATCCGCAGTCTTCCCATCCAAAGCGCCTTTTATCGCCCAGGATCATTTATGGAGAACTTTCATTCTCAGCCCTTCTGGGCCCCCCAGCAAGCTCCCGATGGGATGTGGGTGGTTTCCACCCACATGTCTCCCAAGACTAGGCTCCCTTTGATCGACGCCGTCGGAGACTCGGGAAAATTCGTCGGGGCCGTCTTGGCTGAGCCGGAAAAGTACCAAGGCAAGACGCTGTCGGCCGCCACGAGACTGTACAGCCTTGAGGAGCTGGTCGCCGCCATGTCCAAGGTTACAGGCCAAAAGGTTGTGTACGAGCAGATCACGCCGGAAGAATTTGCAAAGAAGGTTCCCATCATGACCGAGGTCTTTGTTGAGGGCCTCCAATACTACGAGGAATTTGGCTACTTTGGCCCCGATACCGAGAGCCTGGTCGCGTGGGCAGCTGAGAGTGCCCGGGGCAAGCTCTCCACACTTGAAGAGTTCCTCGAGGCTTATCCTCCCCAGTTATCATAAATGAACAAGGTCAAGAGCCAAGCTCGCATAGATGAGATGAGTCGCTGGAGGCGGTGACGCTTCCTGCCGAGAAGTGTCTGTGCACCAGCGCAAGGATGTATAGTAGGATCATACGTTGTATTTGGTTAGAGAAAGGTATGGTAAGGTCTAGATGTGAGAGGATATCGGGCTGTTGAAGGGTTTGCAAAAGACTCAGCTGCACTATGTAGTAGAATATCTACAGTGGAACCACTCGATTTAGAGTATCTATTGAACAGCAAAAAACTAGACTCATTTTCTGTAATCCCATTACTCGCAAACCTGACAAGATTCACTCATCTCCATCCAAGGGTCCCGGGTAGCTGTAGATGGTTCTGCAGTGCTGCAGGAACACCTCAGGTTCGAGCATGTTCAAGACTCCAGATCCGCAAAAAGAGGGGCTCAGAACCTCGGGATGAGCTAAACAAGTTTAAAGCCAGCGTTTGCCACCGTGCTTGGGTGCAGCCCAAAGCCCCCTGGTTGAGGCGGCCAATCTCAAAGGGATTTCCCCTGCATCCTGCCCACTCGCTTCTCTGGTGGTCTGTCACGCCGATAAAAGTGCTCAAGCCATGTTGGAGTTTGATCTTATCTTTCGATGCCGCAAAAGCACCTTGCGGCAGCGGCGCTGCCCTGACGTCAACTTAAATGCTGCCAACGCCTTTGACACATCTTGCTGCTGCGCCTGCAGGCCCCCAACTTGCGACCGAAGGTTGGATCATCTCATTCGCCCACAAGTGAGCTCGCAAAAGCCTTCCTTTACGAGCATCAGAGGGTTGGACAATCTCGGCAACAAACGAGTTTCCTATTTCAGCCATGTCATCAGCCTGGGCACTGTCCAGGGGGGCCGTTCCGATCGTCCAACCGTTGAACCGTTCCTGGACGCCGCAGGGGATGCCGAGGCCCTCCTACGGATGTGCCCAGCTGCACAGGCAAAGCAGGTCGTTATCACTCCGGTCCCGGTGAGTGAAAAACAGGCTCTCTCCACATCAGCTTCTGCATGCCAAGCGGGCAGCTTGAGCGGATCAATTTCTTACACGAGGCTTTTCGGGCTCTGGGTCCTGGCTTGATCTGGGAGCAGCCAATGGATGGCAATGCGCGGGGCATCGGATCAGATTATCAGATGATCAAAAAAATACCAGGGGTCGTGGCGGAGGTCCGGACGGATTGAGCAAGGTGCGCCAAATTGTCACGCACGCTATTAACCGGATGTGGAGACGAGCCGCGGGCTCTCTGTGACTGGGACCAACGAGCTTGGATGGGTGAGGATGGGGGTTGAACCAGGGAGGCTTGTGATGGATGGGGGATATCGGATCCAAGCGAGGAGTGAGGCCCTTCAGCTCAAGTCCGAGGGAGTAGTATAAGTGCAGACATCTTCCTCAACCTAGAGGCACTCTTCTCATCGTCGCCACTGCTTCATCTTTAGTCACTCGCTAAGCCTACTTTGCCTCTCTCGTTTTAATCATCTCGAGCAATCGACCATCATGAAGACCTTCACTTTCCTGTCCCTGGCCTCTCTGGCTGCTGCCCAGATCCCTCTGTGCGCGGTATGCATCTCTCCAGTTCCCCCTCCGCCTAGGGTCTATTCCCACGAACAAGGGACTAACCCGGCTTCTCAATAGATCGACTGCTTCACGGAGGTCCTTACCGATCACCCTCCTCTGGACTGCACTCTGCCTGACATGTACTACTGCTTCTGTGACATGTCCGATATGCAGAACTACTACATCCAGTGTGCTCGCCGCCACTGCGAGAGCACCGCCAATGCCGGCAACGCCATCAACTTCGGCGTCGAACTGTGTGCTGGTAAGATCATCAACCCTTGACCTGACCACCAATGAGGAAGAACTGACTAAACATTCAGAGCTCGGCTACACCATCACTGTCCCCCCTCTGACTCAGCCCACCGTAAGTTGCACACCTATCCTCTAACTAGTACTGAAGAACTCTGAATACTGACATATAATACAGGGCCCTGCCACCACCAGCACGGTCCCCGAGCAGTCCACCACTGCGGTCCCTGAGGATTCCACCACTGCTACCTCCGAGCCTGAGGAGCCCACTACAACCTTCCAAGGACCTGGGTCCTCTTCTCAGGAGACTACCGCTGAGGAAACCTCTACTGACGCTGAGGAGACTTCCACCGGTGCTGAGGAGACTTCCACCGGTGCCGAGGAGACCTCCGCTACCGCTACCGAAACCGCCCCCGAGCCTACCGGCACTGGTGACATGACCACCAGCACCATCTACACCACCAAGTCGTACACCATCACCAGCTGCCCTCCTGAGGTGACCAGGTGCCCCGTCGGCAGCGTCACCACTGAGACCATTGCTGTTTCCACCACCGTGTGCCCCGTCACCGAGGAGTACACCACCAGCACCGTCTACACCACCAAGTCCTACACTGTCACTCAGTGCCCCCCTGAGGTCACCAAGTGCCCTGTTGGCAGCGTCACTACCGAGACCATTGCCGTCTCCACCACCGTCTGCCCCGTCACCAAGGACGAGGTCAAGACCACCAAGCCCGTCGAGCCCGTCAAGCCCACCGGCCCCTGGACCTGCCACAGCTGCAACTCGACTATCATCGCCTCCGTCACCAAGCACGTCCCCAACCCTGAGCAGCCTGAGCCCACCAAGCCCGCTGGAAACGGCGAGTCCCACGAGACTGAGGTCCACGTTCCCTCTCAGGGTCCCTCCCAGGTTCCCGCCCAGCCCTCTGGCCCTACCCCCAGCCAGCCCGAGGGTGAGACTCAGCCCGAGCCCCAGCCCTCCGTCGTCACTGTCAGCATGGTAAGTGTCTCACATGGCAACTCACGCATACAATAACTAACATGATTCAGGGTAACTCTGCTTCTTGCTCCAGCTTCCTTGCCGCCGCTGGCATTGCCGTTGCTGTCTTTCGCCTCCTTTAAGCGCTGCCTTGATGTGGCTTAATGGTTGAGATGTAGAATGGCTGCTTTTGCTGAAGTGTGCTATCTACTATCACCGTTTACTGTACTCTTACACTTATACGGAGGAAAGATTTAATGAGTAATTGTTAATTGATGTTATTACTCTGGCTTGCTGGCAAGGAGCATTTAAATCTGGTCTCTACATGTCGACCGTTTGTGACACACTGCTGTGCTTTCCACCCTTGAACCCGTTCCTTAATCTCAAGGTGTCCTAGTCATGAGTAGGCCCTCACGACTTGGCACATCTATCTTTAACAAACTTTCATGGTTCACAGCCACCTGTCTGGTGCCTCTTGAAGCGTCGAGGTTAGAATTTGGAAAACGAAAAATAAAATATGATAAACAACCGTAGCTGAAGAACTAGGTAAAGGCATCGCCAACAAGGCTGTCAAGCCAACGCACACAGCCTCTTTAGTGGAGCTACTCTGATCAATCAGAGGTCACGATAGTCCAACAGGGGTAGCAAGGCTGACTAGACCATCCAACTCAATGCTTCATCTCAAACCCCGCTTCATCCTTTCAAGAAACCTCAACATAAGAGCAACGCTCAATACCAAGAACTAGAGAGATCTTGGGCGCTTCTCAGCCTAGGCGCTCGATCCTTACCCTAGAAATCACCCCACGCTAAGGTTACAGTCAACGCGGAGACCCATCACGCATCCCTGAGCAACTCGACCCCTACCAGAATGTCTTGCCGGACCTGCCTCTCACTGGAGCTCGGAGATGACTACAAGGATAAAGGCTTAAATATTAAGCTCCCTAAACTTCGGAAGTCGGCGCCTAAATGCCCTTCTTGCGCGCTTTTATGGGACGCTGTATCTGCAGCCGTGAAGCAAGAGACATCGATGCCGCATGTTCTGTTCAAATCGATACTCGTGGAATGGAAACCACCGAAGCACCCTGGTCCCCTGATTGTACACCTCTATCCTGATCCTGTCGCGTTTGGGGTAAGCGAAAAGATGCTGCAAGTATACACCACTGGCGGTAAGTTACCTGCCCATGCAAGCCTGTTTTGTTACTCCAAGAGGACAACAACTGATGAAGTGCATAGATGATAAGCCGACCCCGTGGGATATTATTGGCCGAGGGTTTCGCATCCCAGAGTATGGCTTGTCTCCAAGCTGTGTGGCACTGGCTCGTGAGTGGCTCAACATGTGCGTCCACGCAGAGGGAAAACACGCAAACTGCACCAAGGCCACCCTTCCACTGCTTCCAACTCGTGTTGTATCGGTTGGAGATGACGAAACTCCGCCCCGGCTGGTGATAGCTGGGGCTGACCAAAAGGCACACTACGCAGCTCTCAGCCACTGCTGGGGAGGGACCACTCCGACAAAGACCACCGTCTCCAATGTCGAGGAATACATCACTTCCCTACCAGCCGATCTCCCAAAGACCTTTGTCGACGCCATCAAAGTCGCCCGGGCACTTGAGATTCCCTATCTGTGGATAGATTCTCTCTGCATCATCCAGGACTCTCCGAGGACTGGCAACACGAGGCTTCCAGGATGGCTCAGGTCTACGCCAATTCTTACGTTACCATCTTTGCGGATGCTGCACTTAATAGCACATCGGGCTTCCTTGACCCTCCGTCACGCCAAGCCCCAGTTGAGTATGACGTGCCATTCAAGATGCAGACTGGCTCAGGTGTTGTCCATGTGCGGACACGGGGATTCTTGGCCGAGGAGCTTCCATTCCACTGCTGGACTTCTGACGGCCGTGGCTCTGGCCGGAGTAAGTTGTCAACTCGAGGCTGGGTGTTTCAAGAACGGCTACTATCACCACGTACCCTTCACTTTTCGCCAAACGAGATGGCCTGGGAATGCAGGTCGGTTTGTGAATGCGAATGCTCGGCCACGTCTTTGCGGACACTGCGCACCACAAGCGTTATCAAGCACTTTCTCTATCCACAAACGGCAGATGTTTCCTTGGCCGAGGCTAACTGGAGGTCTCAGGTTGTGCCAGCGTATACGCAACTTGACCTCACCTTCTCAAAGGATAGACTCCCTGCCATCGAAGGCCTGGCGATGGCGGCCAATAAATTGAGAAGCGATGACCAGTACATCGCTGGCTTATGGCGAAACAGCATCATACCTGACTTGCTGTGGCACCGACCTCGATCTCTTGGGTCCAGTAATAGGATCGACAATGGGGGCGCGCCTACATGGTCTTGGGCATCCATCACGGGGTCAGTTATCTATGACACCAGGCCGGTAGCCAAAGACTCTGCTTTGGCCGTGTTGGATATCATCACAAGCGAAGGGAATGCTCCTACATTACTTGTCAAGGGCCATCTTGTCGAAGTGAAATTGGGGAAGGGCAGGTTTCCCAGCCCCAACATGGTGCTTTTAGGCCCGGATGACGAGTTGTCAGTAGTGTGGGATATCGCAGGTTTTGGAAAGAAGTTTGCGCATCTTTACTTCTTGGTTTTTGGGGTCGATGGTAACGGACCCTTTGGGTTGTTGCTGGTCTCGGGACAGCCAGCTCACTTGGCTCAACACTTTCGGAGGGTTGGATATATCCCAGGGTATCATGTCAAGCAGCGACGCTATTCATGGGGGAGCGGCGGCTGGCACAGTGACGATGCTTGGAGTGCAGATGGAAGTGTGCCTGAAGTCTCGGACGATGTGTGGGAGAAGTCGGCTGCGGCTGGAGCTGTGGAATGGGTGGAAGAGGTCTTTCAGCGTGAGGCTACGACGTTTGGGATTATCTAGGTCGCAAGCACGAGTCTAATAAGGGGTTTAGAGGTTGGCGTCTTGCTCGAGTTTGTTTATACGTGACTGATTTGCTTCTAACACGGCATCTAGTCAACACAAATATCACTTTCATTATATATCATTATCACTGGAATCAAGGTCTTTCCGTAGTATATAATTCAGCCCACTGATCTTCTTCTAACTGCAACTAACAAAGCCCAAGCAAGTAATCGGTAAACGACAACGCAAGCTGCCATTCCAATGACACTCACAAGCGCATGCTCGTCAAACACGTACAACTTCAGAGCCTGCTCTCCAGTTGTGATTGGACAAGCTCCATCATCAAAGTTGCACCTGAACGAGAGTCCTTGCAGAGAGTAGTGTGCTACACCTCGCACCTGATAGCGTATAGGTGATAGGTAGTTCAGCCAGTCAAACAATGGTGGCATGTCGAGCGACAGTACACCAGCCATGCTATTAGCCAAGGCCAGAATGACTCCCATCAGGTTGACAGCAAACCCAGTGTGTGAAAAGAGGGTATTGAACATGATACCTAGGCTCTCGCCACAAGATAGTCCACTAAAACATGCCAGGGCGGCAACGAAGTAGGTGGCAACTGTGTGAGGGAGGCCCATTGCGAAAACAGCAAGGATCCCGAAAAAGAGAGAGTTGATGATCTCGAACGGCAGTTCGACGATCGTGTAGGAGATCAAGAAAGAGCTCAAGCTATATGCACCATCGCCACACTCTCGGTAAGCAACACCCCGCTCGCTGGGATAGATTGCCACATTGGTGAGCATACCGATGATGTAGAATCCACCTAGCTGTTGGAAGAGACCAAAGCGGGTTTGTATAGACAGGTAATCGTCACCAAGGTTGGCAAAGAAGAGTGTGAAGATGATGGCGACGCCACTAGACTGCATGATACGGGCGAGAACCAGCTGAGGCTGCCGACAAGTGTTGGTTATGGCTCGACGGATGAGTAGTGGTAGAGATGCGTGAAGAGGTGTCATGGCTCTTGCAAATTGGGCGAGTTCAGGAGCTGATTCAAAAAATGGGAGATTCTCAGTTGTTGAATCCATGCGATTCGGACTTGGGCCATCTTCACTCTCCGCCAGCTCTTGTTGTGCAATGACGGATCGATGCTTCCAGAGCTCGATGAACCTTTGCACTCTCTCACTACTTTCAAGCCTGTCCCCTCTCGAGCCGTGATGAGCAAGGTCTGTCACAATATCCAAGGCAAAATCGGCGGGGTTTGTCTGTGATGGACAATCGTGGCCACACTCGCGAAGGTAGCCGATCATATCTTTTGCCGGTCCAGAGTAGGCGGGTGAACCTTCATGGGACAAGAGCAAGAGATTCCCAAAGAGTCCGTACAGGTCCGAGCGAGGCTGATGAATCGCCATGATGATGGTGCGGCCTTCCTCTGCGAGGCCTTGTAGGAGCTGTACGATAGAATGGGCCGTGAATGCATCCAGCCCCGAAGTAGGCTCATCGACGAGAAGGACTTGGGGATCGGTTAAGATCTGAATAGCCAGTGAAACTCGCCGTTTTTCGCCTGCAGAAACGCCCCGAAACGACTCGTTACCGATGAGGGTATCCGCGCAGCCTTTCAGCCCCAGCTTGAGCAGAATCTCCTCTGCGCGCCGGTGTTTGTCCTCGGTACCCATTTTCCGTGGTAGGCGAAGAGATGCTGCGTAGTGAAGAGTCTCTCGAACCGTCATGGCAGGTAGGAGCAGTTCGTCATCTTGGTGGAGATAGGAGCAGATGGATCTAAACGTCTGATCAGATACTTCTATACCGTCGACTTTCATGGTCCCTGATTGATGATATGCAACGCCCGTCGAGCTGCGGAGCCTTCGCCCAAGGGCATTAAGGAGTGAGGATTTCCCACTACCAGAAGGTCCAAGAATGACATTGAGCAAGCCTGGTTGAAACTCGGCATTGATGGGCTTGAGAATGATCTTTTCTGTTGGGCCTTCTCTAAGCCTCCTGAGGCTTTTGGTGCTCAATATCAGAGAAAAATGCTCAAGTTTAACCGTTAGGCCCCTTGTCTTGATCTCATGTCGCTGGGTTGTATCCTGGAAGCTCGATGAAACTTCCCTTTGCGGCTCAGGGGCACGAGCATTTGCAATCGAGGTTGGCTGTAGGTAATGGAGTCCAAGGATCGAGAAAGTCACAAATAAAGCGATAAAAGCCGCCATACAAGCTATGGCACTGCCCGTCCAATGCTGGGGAAAGCCAAGCGACTTGATGACGAAATCGCCCCTGTGTTGGACACATCTTTGATCGGAGGGACCGTCTGGGCATTCATAGACGCTGCCCTGAAACTCGTTTCCAATGTACGCACTGAAGGCGTAAAACTAAAGGCCGAGGTCAGAGTAGGGGGCGTTCAGCGGCAAAGGTACACATACCATGTAGGTAATCCAACGAGTCCATCGAACGTAAATGGGCATGGTGTCGAGCTGGACGATCATACCCGAAGCAAGACTTTGCAGAGTATATATCAGACTTGCAATGAGGCTCGCCGTAGCAAAGTTTCTGCTGATGACCACACATGCCGTGGCGCAGACGACGGCAATGTAGTGATTGAGAAGGGTAATGGCGAAGAAAACAAAGAACTTGTCAGCCTCACGATCAAAGCCTACCATGAAGTAAATCAAGGTTGAGAAAATGATAGGGACAGGCAAGTCCTCGGTCGATAGCCTCGCAAGCCTGCGAGAGAAGACAAACGCAAGAGGACTGACGCAGTGTTCAGATGCCTCTCGTCGAATATTGGCATGTCAAGGGTCATACGGTACGTCTCAAAGATGAGTACCAGATAGCCCTGTAGACTTGCAGCAACATATAAGCACCCTTGCCGGGACCGAATGCCGACTTGGTCCCGCCCCAGAGCATAGAACATGTATCCACCGCGAGGCCCATGATAACCGCCTCGATGATGAACGCCGACATTCCCAGAGGGTCGCGGTATGTGACTTTGATGGTCCGTTTTGTCAAAACACGCAGTTGCTGAAGCTGAGAGGTGTGCTGGCTTGTGTTGTGTCGTGGAGAAGGCCTGAGCAGAGGGCACCCGGGGTTGCTCAGTTCGGGATAACATCGCTGGCTCTCGACCAGCCAGGCTGACTTCAGGGTGTCGATCCGAGTCGTGCTTTTTTCCTCCAGCTGAGGGCTCCGATAGTCGATAGAAGATATGTCGATGATGAAATCGGCAGGGTTGGTGAACTGGTGTTTGAGGAAGCCGTTGGCCTCGAACCAGGGGAGAGACTTGGCGATGGGACCGGAGAAGACGAGTCCTCCGCTGGCCAAAACAAGAAGATTATCAAGCAGAGGCCATATCTCGGATCGAGGCTGGTGAATCGTCATTATGATGGTCCGACCTTTTTGAGCCATGTCTCGAAGTGTGGTCACCAGCTGAAAGGCGTGGGCGGCGTCAAGACCCGTGGTGGGCTCATCGAGGAAAAGAAGGGATGGGTTTGCCAGAAGCTGGACTCCAATGCTGACACGACGCTTCTCTCCACCTGAGCATCCTCGCTGTTGGCTGTTGCCAATTCGAGTGTTGGCACATTTCTGGAGGCCCAGCTCGTTTATGACATCTTCGACCAGCTCACAACGTTCCCGCGCTGTCACGGGGGATGGGAGCCGCAGGTCGGCAGCGTATCGCAGGGTTTCCCGGACGGTGAGAGTAGGGAGGAGAACGTCTTGTTGTGTGACATATGCGTTCCTGACATCGTCGACTCTGGGGCTGCCGTTGAAATTGGCCGTTCCCTGGCTTACATGCGCCTGCCTCGCGAGTCTATCGGACAGCGCATCCAAGAGAGTTGTTTTGCCAGACCCACTAGCCCCGATGATGGCCGTCAGTGACCCCGGCTGGAAGTTGGCTGCGATACCTCGAAGAATCTCTCTTGGGGGCTGGCGGGCTGACTTCGAGGTGACTCTGCTCGTTAACCCGTGCCAAAAGGGCTCAGTTGCAAGCTCGACGCCAAGATGTCGAACTTGAATGTTGACGGGTTCCACCCTGTTGGTAAAGACACCTGTGGTCGAAGTGGCCAGGGGTGGCCGCTGGCGACTCTCCGCCAAGTGAAAAGATTCACCCTTGGGGACATCGCAGGTCGCAGACTGGCTCCCATCGGAAGCTTGGGCTATGATCATGCTGATCCCGGTGTTGCCCAAGCGGTCGAAAGGTTGGCCAAGCAGAGAGGGGTTCGTTGATACAGCAGGCAGATGCACGGCATGTCGATATCCCCTGGAATTATCCAGATCAAAGAGTAGCCGCCACGTGATGCACAATCTGGACTTCAACTTTCAAGCCACTCCTTCAGCTCTTGCCAGCTGGAAGACAACGGTCAGCGCTAAATAAATAGTTCCATCGACTATCGCCATTGGGCTGGGGCCTAATGAGACTACGTGCCAGCCACACGGGTTCAGTCTTTGTTGTTGCTTCCTTGGCCAGCAGGACGCATCATCATTCGTCCAGATCATCGCTGAGGAAGTCAGCCGGCAGCATTGTTCCGTGTTGAGGCGAGCTGAGACTCCATCACCAGCCGTGCCCATCCAGAGGCGGTCCGAATCTTTGTCTCGGGGCTTTCCCGAGCTTGCACCTAGGCGCCATTTCAGTTGGCCGCTGAGCCTGAGCGCCCTGGCTTGATTTGGCAGATCTTGACCCATATTGGCGTAGAAAATCTCAGGGGCAGGGGACCCAACCACGGCGGTATGGGCGCGCTATCATGATGGACTACTAGCGCCAGCTAGGTGCATTCCGTGTCTACAAGCGTACAATGTGCTCGGTGCTGAAGCTGGCTGTCAGACTGTCAGTCGATGACGCAGCGCATATAAGTCCAGCCATTGAACGTGCGACCTTGTCTGCCGCAAACACAAAACAAGGTTACATGAGAGAGGCACATCATGCAGAACGCAGTCGGCAGATCAATCTCGGCTTCTACAACTACAGTCGCCATGTCGATAAAGAAGTCTGCGCCGTCCAGCAGTGGCCTTTCTTGGGGCCGGACCGGCTTTGGCAGGTCGTGGCTGCGGTCCCTTGTCGCAGCATCGCCGTGCTTCTTGGCGCCGCTTGCCTCGATATCCATCTTCATCACCCTCGCTCAATACGACGCTTCCTTCTCCTTATTCGCCAAGGCAGTGGTGGAAGAAGGCCTCTGGAGCATCTGCGTCCAGTATGGTCCCCGGCTCACCCTCAAGGGAGTATCAGCCGTCGTATGTTGGGTTGGACTGCAAGCCCTCCTGTTTCGATTCCTTCCTGGAGACACACAAAATGGGCAGTTGACTCCAGCTGGCCATCTTCTCTCTTACCGGATAAATGGGCTTTCTGCGTGGATCATCACCCATGTTCTTTACATCGTCCTCAGCTTGGTTGGTGTCCTGGATCCCGGTTTCATTCCTCGAAACTGGAGCAGCTTGATCGGGGCGATGAACTTGGCTGGATATCTCATTTCAGCTCTCGCCTTTGTGAAGGCATACGCGATGCCTACTCATCAAGAAGACAGGAAATTCAGTGGTATATAGTCCAGATTTGCCGTTGCAGCTTAGACCGACTCTAACACGATGCTTTCAGGGTCTTCGCTCTATGACTTTTACATGGGCATCGAGTTGAACCCACGACTTGGAGATAGCTTTGATCTCAAGCTCTTCAGTAATGGCAGGCCAGGAATGATCGCCTGGACACTGATGTACGTCTCTTTCTGTATAGTTCATCTCAGTTACTGATACGTGAGACTTTAGCAACTTTTCCAACATGGCATATCAATGCCAAACCCAAAAGTTTGTCGAGCCTTCTCTGATCCTCATCACGATACTTCAAACCATATATGTGGTTGATTTTTTCGTCAATGAGTCTTGGTATCTACGAACCATCGATATTGCCCACGACCACTACGGATTCTACCTCGCATGGGGCTGCTTCTGTTTCTTGCCTACGACATACACGATCCAAGGGCAATACCTGGGCCTGTACCCGAAATCTGCCTCGATCCCTTATTTGGCCTTCTTCTTCTGCCTCGGCCTGGCTGGTTATGTTCTGTTTCGCTCTGTCAATCATCAGAAAGACATGCTGCGCCGCTCCGAGGGACAGTGCAACATCTGGGGCAAGCCCGCCGAATACATTGTGGCTTCTTTCAAGACCTCGGATGGCAAGCAGCACAACAGCTTGCTTCTATGCAGTGGCTGGTGGGGATGGTCACGACACGCAAACTACGTGGGAGACTTGTTTCTCAGCTTCAGCACATGTGCATTGGTTGGGAGCACTCGAGCCGTGGTCTGGGTCTACGCTATTTGGATGACCATGCTACTGATTCATCGATGCATCCGGGATGAGAAGAGATGTTCGGCCAAGTATGGGGCTGCATGGACGGAATACTGCAAGCGCGTGCCGTGGCGATTTATCCCGGGGATCTGGTGATGGGCACTGTGGCCTCGATATGGCGCTTTAAACTGGGTTCCTTGTCAATTTGACGCATTCTGCATACATCAACGATGTAGTCCAGGATCTGGGTCCTTCGATAGTGCATCCTAGATTCCTTGGCTGACTCATTAATTTGGGGATATATGGGTAACATGACATGCCCAAGCGGAGAGTGCCCCAATGTCCTGCAGAGTGGAACAAGTCCCAGGCCAACGCAGCTCTCAGGCCTGGCCAAGCCTGCACCAGATGCCAAAATGCCTCGGTCGGACTGTTGAGGTGGCTGAGACTGTCTCACGCCGTCTCGACGCGGGAAGAAGCAAGGCAACCAATCAGGGGTGGATAAGACGGCTACGCACTCGTGCCTATCTTTGCACCCACTCACACCGCAGCTAATCTTGCTCATGTTGATCCAAATACTCGAGTGGCTGAGCGGACAAGCTGGAAGGAAACACAAGCTAGAGTCCCTGGCCAAGGAAAAGGATGCAGTTGGTCACATCCCCTGGCCGACTAGTAACGCCGCGCATGTAGTGCGCCAAAAGAGACCACGTTCTTTCGTTGCACCACCTCAACAAAATGCCGTCTCTCACAGGCCCTCTGCTCACAAAGTAGCGATGGCCCCTCCCTCGCTCCATGAGACCTTCATTCCTCAAACCCACCTCTCCCGGCATACCACAACCCGCCCATCAGCCACAGAGCCATTCGCCCACATGGATCGCCATGACCAAGCAGTTGAGGACATTGCGACTGCGGTCCGCCAATTCTTCAAGCTCGGAGAGAAATACCGAGTGTTTCACGGCTCCTCAAACAGCACCCGCCCCCGCCATGGCTCCAACCAGAACATTGTTGATATCAGCATGTTGTCAAACGTCATTTCCGTAGACGTCAATCGACAGACTTGCTTCGTGGAGCCCAATGTCCCTATGGACCGCCTGGTTGAGGCCACCATCGCATACGGCTTCGTGCCCCCCGTCGTCATGGAGTTTCCCGGCATCACCGCGGGGGGCGGGTTCTCAGGGACATCAGGGGAGAGCAGTTCGTTCCGCCACGGCTTCTTCAACGAGACCGTTAACTACGTGGAGATGATTCTCGGCAATGGCCAAATCGTCAAGGCATCGCGGGAGGAAAGGCCGGACCTTTTCCACGGCGCTGCCGGTGCTGCGGGGACACTAGGCATCACCACTGCGATGGAGTTGCGGCTCATCAAGGCCAAAAGATTCGTCAAGACCACGTACCGCAAGGTCGAAAAGGTTTCTGATGCCATCTCTGAGATCAAGGGGGAGTGCGACAACCCTGACATCGACTATCTCGACGGCATCGTGTATTCCCAGGACCACAGCGTCATCATCACAGGTCAAGCAACCGACGTCAAGCCCGTCGAGTGTCCCGTACAAACCTTTAGCCATCCCGGAGACCCATGGTTCTATCTTCACGTGCAGGGTAAGACACGTTCTCTCTGTCCATCATCAACAGTGACAGAGTACGTACCGCTCACCGAGTATCTCTTCCGCTATGATCGGGGCGGTTTCTGGGTTGGCCGCCAGGGCTATACCTACTTCAAGGCGATCCCCTTCAACAAATTCTTCCGCTGGCTTCTCGACGACTACTCACATACCCGGACACTGTATCACGCTCTCCACGCCAGCCGCATCTCCTCACAGTTTGTGGTCCAAGACCTGGCTCTGCCGTACGAGACGGCTGAAACATTCATCAACTGGGTCGACCGAACCCTCGGGATTTGGCCGCTGTGGCTGTGTCCATTGAAAGGATGCTCGATGCCAACCTTCCATCCCGTCACAAACCGGAAGACTTTGGGGTCAGACGACAAAACGGAAAAGCAAATCCCCCACGACACTCAGATGTCTCAACCAATGCTGAACATTGGAGTCTGGGGCTGGGGACCTCAGGGCTTTGACGAATTCGTCTCCAAAAACCGTGATCTAGAGCACAAACTCACTGCTCTCGGTGGCCGCAAGTGGTTGTATGCCCACACATATTACCAAGAGGGAGAGTTTTGGAACCTATACGACCATGGGTGGTACCAGGCACTGAGGGAAAAGTACTCTGCGACGACTTTGCCGACAGTCTACGACAAGGTTAAGGTCGATGTCCAGGCGAAGGGGGAAAGCACTGAGCAGTGGAGCACGTCCTGGCTGAGCAAATGGCCGATCGGGGGGTTGTATGGCATGTTTCTAGCGACTATGTCTGGGGACATCAATTTACATCGTCAAGCGAAGTGGAGGCATTGGAGCAAGTAGATAGTCAAGGCAAATTGATAACCGGACTTGTGTAATATCAGGCTCGCGTGATTAGACGCTTGAATAACGAAAAGGAGAGTAGCAAGCCTTTAATGGCTACCAACATCGTGCCTTTCTGTCCACCTCTTGAACACCGAGTGCAGTGACAACAAATCGATATGAACTGACTTTCAATTGCCCAAACAATCACATACTTGGCCATGGGAGAAGCTGCGTCAGTCTCAATAACCCTCCCAGGTGTCCCAGACTACGCAGTCCAAATCAGCCCGAGTGGTAACGCAGTCAGCTTCTCACCGCCATCCGCAGAGCCGTCTCTTGCCCTCTCGAGTGTAAATATGGCTACCATTAACCCAAGCCAAGCAAAGGCGTTCAAGTTGGCCAACGTGGCTTTGGTGAGCAGCCAACGAAGAGCAGCAAGACCAAGGCGCGCTGCGATGTTCCTTTCCTGGCTAGACAGATCCAACTGCCGGATAATTCCAAGCCTTGTATGCAAGTTCCCGGGAAACAAACAGTTGATGATCAAGCCTAGGCTACTCACGATAGCCGTTGCCGCCGCTGGGATCAAAAGCTGGGGTTTCATGGGCCATGAGACATAGACGACCACAATCCAAACAGCAACCTCAACCATCCCAAAAATACCCACAATCAGCTTCATTGTTATACCCCATGCTGGGATCTCGGTCATGGTGCGGTCAACATGCCGGTCGTCGCCCGTGTCTCGGGAGTGACAAGACTCGAGTTCGATGTCTGTGTCCATTTGCCGACTGTACTTTGTGTATTGAGTGGGAGAAGGGGCTTCCTCCCCAGGGTCCAAGGCGCAGAGAAGCTCGATGGCGTTCTCCCAAGGGATCTTGAAAAGAGAATATCCCGACGGGTTGAGTACCAAGCTCCAAACTAGCACCTCAAACATGAAAAGGCTACCAATGTACGCCAGCGCAATTATGGCTATGGCCTTTAAGAGCGATGCCATAGGAGCCAGCACAGCCAGCACAACGACTTCGGCGAGTATTAAGAGTATGAAGACGGACCCGGATATCCTTTCAATGTGAACTGGCTGGGTAATTCGAGCGAGTTCGCATCTGAGGTACGCTTCCTCATCATCGTGGTCAGCCCAGTCGATCGATGACTCTGTAGGTGCGAGAGTAGCGATTTCATCCTCGTCCCCGACGCCCGATCCGTGAGTGGACTCATTGATGCGTGTCGGGCTGAGCAGACCGAATTTCCTCCACCAGAGGTAGTTCTGTCCTATACCTTGCCTCACAAGAAGGACGCCCGCGATAGATTGCCGCCAAGAACGCCCCTTGGCCAATGCCTTGCCAACCAAAGCGTATGTGGCGAAGCAGTCGGCCAGCCCTAACACTGGCGACAGACGGTAGAAGGTAGCATGGCCATGGTACAGAAGGGATCCAGGAAGCTGGGCGGCGCACACGAGGGCCGGTACAAGCGCGAGGGAGATAGCCAAGGTTGGAGACAGAAATGCGAGGGGTTCGCAATTGTCAACATTGGGCGAGGCTTCTTCTGACTCATCCCAACTAGTCTCGTTGAGCCAACTGGCATAGTAGAAGTTGATGATCCAGGCACTGAACTCGAAAGAGTACTCCATTGCGCATCATGGAAGCCTCGTACCAAGGAGGGGGTATGTGTAGAAGACGGAGATGGAGATGGATTGAAAACTCAAGGGTAGTTGCAATAGCCATTGATATGCTGCTTCAAACCCTTGATAAGCTCGTGGTTGATAAGGGTGCCTTGTGGTTCAGCCTGGGGGGCTGTGCAGGACATAGCCCCATTCCCCTCACAAACCGGGCGGCTCTGCCTGATTGCGCGATAGAAGTTCCCCGGGCTAAGAGAAAGACTTTAGAATCAATGAATTCTCATATTAAAAAGTATCAATACACCCAGTTCAATACCTTCCACTGCAACTCTATCGCACGACTCACCTCCGTGGTTCCGTGAACTTGAGTCCAAAAGCAACACGTCTCTCGGCAAACACACGCAATGAAACGAAGCCCTGACTCATTTTTCATCTTTCTGCTCGCCATTTCTACTACCTTTACAACCATTCTAGCTTCTCAAAGCTTCACAGACACTACGAGTAGTGCCTCTCTCGAGGCTACGCCTACCTCGGATGAGTCTTCAAGGGCGACTCCGACGCCAACCCCCGACGTCATCGAGAAATGCCAGGATATTCCCCCTGTTCGATCGATTCGACTAATTGTGGCCCTCGCCATGGTATCAGTCCTCCACATGCCTGGGTCTCTGATTCTCCCGAAGCGGTCCCGCTTCTATCGGCTGGCACCGGAAGTCGCCCTCATTGACCTCATCGCTACTCTCATGGCAATCCTTCAAAGTGTCGTGCGACATAAGAGGCCCTTGAGGGGAGCAATCACAGCAGTACTCATTTGTCGCTACTACACCTCCAAGGAGGAACCATGGTGGGACAAGCCTGAATACCAGAACAATGGCCCGACTGCCCCACCCAGCACATCTGGCCACCATGAGCCCTTGAAAGAAGTTTTAGAACACTTTCAGGCCTTTGGGCCAGCTCGAGTTCTCTACAACACGCTAGCTATTGCAGCAGTTGCGGAAGCTTTCACCGTCAAAGGACCACTGGACCTTACACTGCTGGTGGTATTGTACACGATTCCACTCTTCACCCTCGAGCTTGTCGCTCTCGCGGCACTGCAGCTGAACCCCTCGCGCTCTATCATGGAACTCAAGGAGGAAGTGACGACCTGCGCCAATTTTATTGCTGAGTTTCAAAAACCTCCTCCCACAGTGGACCAAGGAACCTTCAGACAACGATTCTGCACCACCGGCTGTGTGGCTGTTTGTATCTTGTTTGGTATTCCTGCAGCCCTCAGCTTACTCTATCCCTTTTCAGTTCCTGGATTTATCCTTTTCACGTTCACCGAGTGGCATAGCGCCAATGGGAAATGGTGGATTTCATGGCTCACTTGGGTGGCATGGCTGGTCTGTCTGCTCGCTCTTTACCTCTCGCTTGTCATCATTGCTTGGCTACCAGCCTGTATCATGGCAAGACCTTTCCCAAGGCTGCGAGGCCGATATTGCGAGAAGCGGGATCGTCTTGTAGCCTCTCTTTTCAGCTACATTTTCAGCGAGAGGACCTCACGGGTAGTCCTTGCTGATATATACACGGCACTGAAGATTTTGATCGTGGCGAGACACTTTGCCGTTAAGCATCTCGATTTCATGCTACTCTAGTATATTCAATTGACAATTTCTTTTTCCTTGTTCTTTACCAACTAGGTACTTTCTTTGAGATTATGTCGCCCCGTTGTCCGCACCGCTAGTTGTTCCTTCAAACTGCTTCAAGTGACCATTTCTGACGCCTTCTCATGTCCTTGTGCGATGAGAATGTTCATCCCAGGGAAACAGCTTGTGTTTATTGAACTTCCCACGACGAGCATGTTTTGTTGGTTAGATGGTATCTTTACTTTACAAGAGTCTGACTGCTGATAAGATCGTTGTGAAGCAGTGATACACTAGGATTTCAACACACATTGCTCATACATCTTTCTTATGAAATACACGCCGACGCGCTCCGTGCTTTGCATATTCGCATGCCTATCACATGTGAGGTATCCAGCCGAAGCAAGAGCTTGCAGGCCGTTTCAATGAGCGTGACAACGGCGATCATCCCCAGGTGCAGGGTGGGCAGACTTGGAAGCATTCAGGGGGACCATGCCACTTGTCTCCCTGGTCAGTGCTTGGCAACTTGGTAAACAGGCCTAACCTCTTGCGGGCGCGTCTGTGCAGCAACGCGTCGATCACCTATTGCCTTTTCGGCTCCTCGACGTCATGACCAAGGAGATCAGTCTCACAGGCTTTACCGACTCTGGCTGGATGTGCCGCATGCCAATCAACCGCCCAACTCTGTTGAGTTCAGATGAGCACCAGGGTCGCGGGAAGGGCCAAGGGGAAATTGACCTCAACACGCCAAGCGTGGCCTCTCGATCTCTCGTCGACCTGACTTGGTGCTCCCAAGACGCGACCGTACCTTGGTCCAATCACTTCTCTCTTGCTGCGCCCCCAGGCTGCGAAATGTCTGAGACGCGTAATTACGGGCCCCGCATCGACCAACAAGGGTTGTCGGCCTACGCTTGCCGGGACGTCGGCTTCAAGGAGGCGCAAGCATCCGTCGTCTAGAATGGTCCACTGGGTCAGCACGACGAGGAGATGGACATTGTTTGCTCTCAGTCAGAGGATTCATCCTTCATACCACGTCGTCGACATTGTCCACCCAGCAAGGGCCACGTGCTAGACTTGCGTAGGTAGGTAATTAACACATGGATTAATTACGGATCCCTCCCTTGCCTCCCTCGATGAAGAGGCCATGCACTATGCATGTTGGCTCGTATCGCACATTGGCACCAACATGACTGGCCAAGCTGGCCATCTGAAAACCATGCAACCTTGGCGAGGCTGTGCTGCCTACCGACATTCGCTTGCGCCTGAAAGCCCCATTTCTAACCGCCCGTGGTTTCCTTACTTGCATTCATCTCGTCATTCTCTCCGGTGTTTGATGGAACAGCCTCGCCAACGGCCCCGTCACCACAATGCGGACGTCAGTCCTCAAAGCCGTTGACCCCCTTGTTGCATTGTCAGCCGCTGCGCTCGCTTCTTCAACCCTAAAAGAGCATCTAGCCTCACGACGCCCAGAGCTCTGTTCCGAGCTCATCTGCTGGGTAACACTCCCAGTTCTGATCAAGAAGATCCATCGGACACCCCGAACAGACTCCGAATCTGCCCCTTTTGGCGACCTGGAGTTCCGGACGGCTTCTTCAGGTCTGAAATGGATCGTTGCGGCCGGCATCGCAGTGGCTTCTTTCTATAGGGCCGAGTGTAGTGCCCTCGCCCTCTTTGTAAGAGGCACCCTTGCTCAGCCATGTTTATGAGTGACTAACAATATGAGCCGGCCCTGACACCGTTGCTTTTCGCGATTCAGAGGTACCTTGGATGCAGGTCTCCCAACTCCCCAACGTCTTGTTCTTGGGTTTTCTCCCCTCTCATTGAATCAGCATGGGGCGTGGCTCTGGTAGCTGTCGTTGCCGTGTTCTCCCTGTCGGATGGAGACCTCTTCAGATCATTGCTGTCCAGCGTTCTCGTAGCTGCTCTTCTTGTTGTCTACGCCGCTCTTACGGCGAGGCCCAAAGATGGCGTGTGGCGTTTTCCGCAGGTTGACATGGAGGCATTTATTGTTGGAGTCTCGATGCGGGTGGTGGCTCTCCTGATGGTTGTTCTTGGGATCCAATCGGCTGCGTTGGGTTTCCTTGCGAGCCCCGTTTCTTCCGTGGTTCTCTTGGGCCTTGCCAAAGCGGCTTCATGGTTTTTCATGATTAAAGTCGTCCGTAGAGCCCTATCGCCGGATTATTTGAGAGTCCTCACTGACGTTTCCAGGCACAAAACACCTCGTGGTTGACGACCACCACTATAGGAACGTTTGCTATCGCATCAACTAGCAGTCCATTCCAAGAATCCTCGGATCTACGAGCCCTATGTCATGTCGTGGTTTCATTCCTTGTGCTATGCCAGATCATCTACTCTATCCCGGGGCAAGCCAAGGGCAAACCACTGCTTGGGTTCTTTTTTCTCATCTCCCTTCTTCCATACATTTCCAATGTTTGGGCGATTAGACATGCACAGTCCTTTTCCATGAGCAGTTCTGGAGTTCGCCAGACGCACCCAATCGACGCCCTGGTCCGCCAGGCAACGAACAACTTTGAACAAGTGCTGCGGAACCAATCAAAAAGCTACTCAGCTGCCAGCGACGAATATCGACAACGATACAGCCAAGAGCCGCCGCCAGGTTTCGAAGCCTGGTTCAAATTCGCGAAATCAAACCACTCGCCCATCATTGATGAATATGATACGATTTATGACGCGGTTTCGCCATTCTGGAAGTTGAGTGGCCAGGAGGTTCTGGATCTGATGAAGACGGTGAAGAACACGCCACAGAGCGAAGTTTGGCTATGTGCCTTCTCTGGCAAAGACGCCGCAACTAAATGCGAGCACTCTTATCGAACCTTCGATAGACATTATAGTCTTCTTTTCGACACACTCCTGGAGGACCTTTCCGGACAGCTTCCTGACGTCAAGTTTCTCATCAACCACTTTGACGAACCAAGGGTTCTGATTTCTCCAAAACCACCGACAAAGGACTCGTCAGATCCCAAAAAGTTTAGTTTGACTGACATGTCCCAGAAAGCTACTTGGGAAAAGCTCACAAGCTTTTGTGCCCAAGCACAGCACAAAACTGGTGGAGCTTATTCCGAGCTGACAGTTGAAACCTTCGGTATTCCGTTCGTCAAAAACCACTTTTCCGCCAAAGACCTGTGCCAGCACTCCGAGTGCAAAAATATGCACGGTTTTCTCATGAGCCCGAAAACTTTTCATCTCATTGAAGGATTGGTGCCTGTCCTGTCGACTGGTGCGCCCTCGACAATGGGCGACATCCTCTTCCCGAGTCCAGCTTATATCGAGCACGAGTTCCAATACGACGCCTCAACCGACTCCAAATGGGAAGATAAATGGAACAACTTGTACTGGGCGGGCTCGACAACAGGCGGATTTGTTTTCAACGACGAGTGGCGACACCATCAACGACAGAGATTTGTTAGCTTGGCTCAGAACTTGGAGCAACAGCCGCACTCCTATCTGGGACAAAAGAGGGTGTACTGGGTCGTGTAGACTCGAGCTTTCTCAACAGTCGATTATACGATGTTGCTTTTACGAGGATCTTTCAGTGTGAAAGGCAGTATTGCAGAGACGAGAGCACCTACTTCAACACCAAGTCCTGGGCTGGCAAGGATCAGGCACTTCGGTCGCGGCTCGTGTTTGACACGGACGGAAATGGCATAAGCGGACGTTACTACAAGCTTCTGGCATCGAACTCGGTGCCACTAAAGCAAACAATCTTCCGCGAATGGCACGACGAGCGCTTGATGCCCTGGGTTCACTACGTGCCGGTCAGCCAAAGCCTTGAAGAGCTTCCCGAGCTCGTTTCCTATCTGACTTCAACGGAGGCGGGCCAAAGGACGGTGAAGGCTATTGCGGAGCATGGCAGAGACTGGTCTTTGAAGTCTCTAAGGCACGTTGATATGGCCATTTACACCTACAGGCTACTGTTGGAGCTGGCCAGGTTGCAAGATCCGAAGAGGCCGGCGAGCAAAACAGAGTAGATCAGAATTGAATCAAAGAACCGCGAGTTCCATTTACGTTTTACCGAGTTCGAGACGGAGCAGCTGAGTGATGGAATGTTTGTATGCCCAGAGGGCTTGAGCGTTGTTGATGGAAGAACAAAATTAGAAAGTTGACTTGGCTAGGTATGTATCTGTGCGTGCCAATCTGTTACCGAGATCCCTTGATCGACTGTTTCCTCTCCTCACCCAGGTATTCCCCTTCCCCCCCCTCCTGCTCACGGGGCTTGGCTCACCAACCGCATCAAATCGAACGACCCAGGCGTTTCAACCCATGAAGCCAGACTGTACCCAATGACCAAACAGGCCTCCTCCTCTGATTCGGGGGAATATGAATTGGGTCTCGCGGCGGCAGCCGCAGCGGGATCCCTGAGCATCAGTCGCCAGAAGTGGCGATTGTACTTGCGAGTTGTATTGTACAAGCGTCTGATTTGAGTCTTGAGCGTTTCAACACGACGGGCGATCTCATCGGCCCCACCCTTGAACAATGAACAATTCGCGGCGAGACTGAACGATGCCTCCTACGAGCTGTTCGTGGATAAGTCTGATGATTTCCTCTGGGAGAGAGCCCTGCAAGGCCCTTGTGGCGTTCAGGGCGGCTTGAAGATCGAGCAAGACTCGTATCTTGATGAGCATCACAGCTACAGTGTGACTGAGTTCGATCCAGTGTGAAGTCACCCACTTTGCAACGGGGGGCTCGAGCACGTCGGCATCTTTGACGTCGAGGAAGGGCAAATCCATGTCACCCCAGTCGTAATCAGGCTCTTCTCCGGTCGTTCCATACCATTTCATGAAATCATAGGCCTCCTGATCCCTGTTGAGGCGGATGAAGAGCGATGGAATGACATCCCGGACGCCCATGTTGTCCGAGCGACAAAGCCGAAGCATGTCCATGAGGTGATCCAGGGCGGCCTGCACGACATCAACGCGTCCTCTAGGGCCGCTAAAGAGCTGAACCATCGTGTCTACTAGTTGATAGCGCGCGCGCATGTATGGGCGAGTCTCGATAATGCCCCAAAAGTGACCAACCCCGTTCTCAAAGATGTTGTCTGGGACGAACATGTCGCCCGGATAGTCGCGCAACTTTTGCTCCTCCCCCCAAAAGAGCTCGCGCTTTCTTTGTTTTTGTGCACCCCGTCTTGTGGGCCTTTCGATCAATCGCTTGGTGGTCTCGCCCACAGTAGTAGACTGCTTGGCAGCCTGAGCAGCGGAGCAGGCCGTCTCTCTTGCTACAGACATCGCAGGCACGCGACGATAGAATGTGGTGCCGTGGCGAGGACATGGGGAGCGAGGTTTGACGAGAAGAAATGAGAGACAGTTGAACGAGTGGGAATGGTGGCTATCGGGATGATGGAAGATGGGAGTACCTGGAGAACAGGGAGGGGGTTGCAAGATCACGTGCTATGAGTTACCAAAAAAAAAAAAAACCAACAGAAAAGGGAAGGTGGAATCGAAGCGAGCACCAAAAAATATTGCGCAGGCACCCTGGCCCATGAGCCAAAGGCGCAGGCAACACGGTAGAGGCCCCCAACTCCAAGAGTTTGATGGGATAGCCAAGCATATATGGATGCCAAGCCGTATCAATGAGTCATGCGCCAACCGCAAACTCTCCTCTGCGCGCCCTCAAGCATAAAACCTGTGCACTCCCTCGATTTTTTTTCTCGGCGCCAAGTCAGACCGCACACGGACCATGTCCCCACACCATCCAGTCCACGCCAGACTCGCTTAGCCACGCCCTCTCGCACGATTCCACTTCGCAGACACAGAAGGAACGCCATACACCATAACTTCATCCACTCCTTCCATCTCATACAATAGTCGACCTATTTAAAGGGAATATTCTGACCTGCCTCCCGGAGATTACGGAGGTGGCCTAATGGCAAAGGCGCTCGGTAGAGGCCCCCACCTCACAGCCGATAGATTCAGGGTTCGAATCCCTGCCACGCTCTCCTCATGGGAGCGGCGTTCTATTCTCCCTCAGGCGACGCCTTTGAGGCGGCGACGCCTCGGGCGTGGAAACGCGTGGGCCCCCTCTCTTTTTGGCTGTCCTGTATTCGTATTCATCCATATGGAGCTACCATCCATTTCTTTTGCTACACCACGGGCGCAGGTGGTGGGAAGTCTAAGAGTTCAAACTGGACCTGGAACATGATTCCGCGAGGGCTGCAATGCAACACTTCGTATATGAGGAGAGACTGACCCTCCGAACTTGAGAATTAACCGCTTTCAACTATGTGCTGGCCAAGAACACGGCCATTGTGCCTGGGTGCAGGTAGATACCTTGGAGAAGCGTCGATATCAATGACACCAGCGCCTGGTCTAAGTGAAGGCGATGAATGGGCCTCGGCTCGTATGAAGAGGCACTCGGTTGACGGTCTCTCGTGTACTTGATAGCGCTCCTTAATTATCTGATGGTCTGAATATGTTCAATAGTACGTGGCTAGAATAGAAGCGCGAGAGATGGTTTGACATCCCGGTGCCCCCGAGCTGGGCATCATGTAGAGAGGAAGACCCAGTGATTGCTTAGACTAACCGGGTTACCGATTGGAATAACAATGCCAGCTCTATTCTTCCTAGTATAGCTTGATTTCCCTCTGCTCGCTGCCTCGCCCTTCTACTGCCTCCCCTGTCATAATTCCATACACGAAACATTCACCGGCAAGGGTAAAGCCCTCGCCCGTCACGCCGGTTCCGGTTCGGGCGGTCAAAACGACAGGAAGTCTGCTTCCGCCAAGAACCCAAACCTCCTGGCCCGGTTTAATGTTCCCCGCGCCTAGGCCAAAGCGCCCTGACTCGGTGATAAACAAGGCCTGCGGACGGACCATCTTTTGCATCCAATCATCGATGCCATCGCCGTGATTTGGGTCATGAGGAACCAACTTGCCGGTAATAAGCCCTAGGAATGCGCTCATCCAGTTATCTGGAAGTTGCCCAGGGAATCGTTCCTGGAACTGGGTGATGAGTTTTCCCCATTTACCACCACAAGTGAGAAACATCGACCCAGCTGATCCAGCATCCGGCACCCCCGTGCCGGAACTGTCTTCAACCACACAGATCCGGTCAACTCGCAGGCCATGCAAGCAGAGGATCCGATCGTCCTGGATCTTCAGGCCTTGACCAACGCCGAACAAACCTTTGTCTGCCGTATAACCGAGTCCATGCCATCGTCGGTGATGGTCCCAGAAGTTCACTGTGCTTCGCCTCGAATCGTCGTGTACCCCATGCCAATCTACGGCCCATGAAGCAAGGCCAGGGATGTCAGAGACTTCGCCTCCTCGCCCGATGAATGGCTGTAGGTCGTTTGATAGACGGATGAGATCAGCTGTCACCCTCTGATACAAGGTTTTGACGTCAATCGTGTAGTCGCAGGTTGCCACTGTCGGGAGTGAAGTATCACGTCGAAAGCCAACGAGTCCATAGACCTTGTCCCTTGGATCCGTGGCTTGACGGAATCTCCAGCGCCAGAGAACTTCGAACAGAGCTTCACTGCGGGTGAATACAAGCCCTCGCATTGCGCTTTGAAGGTCGATGACCCCCCACGAGCCCAGAATTCTCCTGGGACCTGACGGGAGGTCCCGTTGAAGAAGCTGTCTGCTGCCCTGCGCATCAGGTCCCACGAAATCTCACACGGACCCCAATAGACTGTCGCAGCCGGTGGGAGGATGGCTTCCTGGACCGTCCATATCCGGCTCCACCATGGCAGAGTGATGAGGGTTTTGAGTGCCACGGCAGCGTTGTCTCTTGTCGAATCGTTATCCATCCAGTCGGGTTTCTCTAGTGCGCCAGCGAACCAACATATCGCGTCTACAGCTGCTCTGGCATGGCTTTCATCAACTTCTGCCAGCTGTCCCAGCCAGATTGCACACTGCTTGCACTGACTGTAGATGCGGTGCATCATGCTGACTTGCTGAGTCTTTTCGATGTCATCACCCTGGTTGATGCATAATGCGTCAACCCAGAGATATCTTGACCCCTGGGTTATCCGTAGCCTTTGCAATGCGTCAAACAGATTCCTCGCAATGGAAACATTCTTTTCGTCAACCCAAATCGGGGTCTTTGTAGCTTCGTTTTCTTCACCCCAGGTATATGAAAGGCTCTCGTATGGGATTTCCAGTTTCTCAAATGTCGCCACGTGAAAGTTGCAGCGTATCTGCGAACCCGGACTCCCAGGCTGAATTTCCAAAATGCGGAATTCAGCTCGAGCTGGGTTGAGGACTGGGAAAACAAGGTCGTCGGGAGAGGTTTTGGAAGCCATGACACGCACGTATGGATAGCGAGATGATTAAACAGAATTGGCTGTGCAGCAGAGGGATGGGTTGGGATTCAGGCGAGTTTAAGAAGGAAACTGATTGACGTTCTGATGTCTGCGCCATCCCTCAGCAACTACCTACCTAACATTAGTTGTTGCATAGCCCCAATCCTCCCTCACTCAGCTGGGAGAACATGCAACCTCATTGTGGCGCAGTTTCCCAGCCGCCCGTCCGGCTAAGCGCCGTGGACAGGTCATACTGAGACCAATGCAAACGCGCTCTAATTAGTATCTTCTCAATCGCAGCTCTGGTTAGGTTGCAGGTGAAGGTCTCTGGGTTCCACGTGACAAATCTCATCAATCTGGGTTGGTGGGTTGCCCTGACACGATGGATCCTTGGCAGGGCTCAGCTTGCGGATCCTATTATTATTATCTGTGGCTTTTTTTCATCTCCCTTGGCGAGTTGGTGAGAACCTACCGGCACGAATTGACGCACACGTGCAGGCACAGCGGAGAGATTGACGCCTGGCCAAGCTATAATTCTTGTCCTCAGGTCAGCCAATTGGGCGACATATACGATGTGATTCCTTCAGGCAAGGCTTTTTTTGACGGCCTATTTCTGGTGGAAGCTGTGGTAAGAGCTGAAGTCGCAGGTTCCCTTTCGGCACAACCTGACTTGATCGCATCCAGGCTCTCACCGTGTTTTTCTCTAATTTCGGCTACCTTATTCTGGGTATGGTCTTTGGCGAACCCTCTCAGCTAGAGCACCGACGTGTTCGGTTGCTGGAGATGTTCTCTCGAAGAGTCCCCTGGGGGTGAATATCCGTTTCTGTATCCACTACAAGAATTCTACGCATAGGGGTGTCGAGCACAGCTTCTAATGCCCAGCTGTACTGCGTCTGACTGGATGCGCGATGGGGGGATACTGCCCGCGTTGTCGAGGACACCCATAGTCAATCACAGCGCTTGATTGGAATCAATACTGTCGGAATTAAGAAAATGCCTATAGCCTTCTTGAGTAGCGCGTTTTCGTTGCTGTATTGAGGTTTCATTGCCGATTGTTAAGATCGGATGGCCTCCCTCACCTTAGCAGTATATAACCCACAAGTACACAAGTACAATAAAGAACAAAAGAAGTTCATAAGCCTAGTCTTACTAGATGGGAGGGTAACAGCTTCACCAAAAAGGCGACCGACTTTATTATGCGCCTACAAGACAGATGAAAACAGCCCAGCAAGACACATACGGCAATAAATACAGCGGAACGACCATGCCCAATGCCTGCTAATACAATAAGGATGACATATCAAGCTTCTTAAGAGTACAATATTGAATAGCAATAGTTGCCATAAGGAGCACCTAGAATTAATGGATGTTCTCAAGTAAACTCGGTGTATGATGCCACTTACACTAGGTATGCGCCACGAAAGGGGTCTGGAACCCCTTTCCTTGAGTCTAGATCATAAATCTAGCATAAATTACGAATGAGTAATAGATTATTACGTATTGTGCCACGAATCAAGCATAAGTACAAGTAGCTGAGCTTTTCCCATTTCCGAATTCTCGTTGTTAATCGAACCACTTCACGTCAGCTCCAGATTATGCAATCTCGTAACATGACCTCGGCAGTTGGTTCCGGCTCAGGCCAAGGGTCGCCGTGGCCTGTGCCTTATGCTTTTGTGCATCTCGCCTATGCCCTCGCTTCTTGACTGTTAACCTAAATGCTTATTTCTATCACAGCTCTGGCTGATATGACCTATGGCCCGACAGCTTATTGGAACCAAGCACAATGAGGACCGGGATTTGAGTAATAAGATGTTTCCCCCTTCTTAAACTACTTTCTCAATTTATAAAAGATTAGCGGTTAAAAGTGTCAACTGCACATTCGCAGTTCATGAAATTGGTGTAGTAAGCATTGACCAAGCGTCCCCTCTGTCAGATGATGGCTCGCCAAGTCAAAATCCGCGGGTATGAGTTAGGTATGAGTTGGGCATGAGGTGGAGGGCGAGATAATATGGGATGAGCGCAGAGAGCATTCTTGAGGGGTCCTCACTCAAGGTGCAAGCAGTTGCCGGAACGAGAAGGCGAGGAGAGAGAAAGGAATGAAGTCGCACGGACGGGCAGATCAAGGAGGGGTTTGGTTGGTTGGATCGCTGCGGCATGACACGACCCTGGGCATCAGATGTATGGAAATAGGCCCAGCATGAGAGAATACACGTCGTCCGACTCGTGGACGAGTAAGTTTTCGGCGGGTTCCCGTGTCACGGTGGCACCAGCTCAAGATTTGCGCGCTTGATCTCAGACATACGACAAGATAAAGGGCGCCGATCCCGGAAGGCTCGAGCGTGGCAAACGTGGGCATGGGAGCGGATCCGAACGACAGAGATGAAACGAGCGCCGTGGGTTTGGATTGGAACAACCTGACAACGTGAGCCTCAACTCAAGCCGCGTCTAATCCAGGGCCTCGGGTTCGTCGTCCCTTCGCGGGCCGCCCGGTGGAAGGCAGCATGGAACAGCTCTAGAAGGGGACGTGGAAGGGCAATCCCTGATTTCTTTGACGTCAAAAGCGAGCCTCTTCTCCACTTAAAGCGGCTCCAACGTCACTTCTTGGGACCACGTGTGGATTTTTGCTATGTAAGAGAGCCTCACGCCGAGCCTTTTGTCTCCATCTTCCTACGTAAAAGAAACTGCTTCATGAACCCGCACCAGTTGAGAATTAAGCCGAGGAAGCTCCACAATGTCTGGTAGGCAAGCACCTGATTCATGGCCGAGGTGGAAGGTGCGCGTTCAGTTGCGTTCTTGAGCAGAGTTTTTTTTACTTCTTTTTCTTCCCGCGCCATGCCGAAGCCCTCCGGCCGGTCTCTTGCGCCGAGTCTGACTGCAAACTTGAACCGGACCCGGCGGACACCTCCGGCGCCACCGGCCAGCATACGGAGGCAAAGACCGTGCCTCTCGCTGCCAGGGTGAAGGTTCTTTTCAGACAGGTCAACCTCATGAACGGAGCTCATTCTCCACTTTTCGGTGTCCCACCCCGGCGGGTATGCCGGCATCACCGATGTCCAATCGGCCATGGTCCATCCAGCGTCAGCAGCCAAGCAATGCCCCTCGTCTAACCTTCAATTTCGCCTCCGGATCACCCTTTCCATCTTGGCTTTCAAACTCTCTTGCCAAGGGACCTGCAATCTCAACACCGCGACCCCAGGATTTTCACTCGTAGATGACATTGAGAGGGCAACTCATCACGCAATCGACGCGACATGGCAGCTCCAAACTCGCCGTCCCCATGGGGTTGGCTCGAGAAGAAAGCACGACAGTCACGCCTCCGCAGAACGACCCCTCTCCCACCAGCCTATTTTGATGTTGAAATGGGGTTTCGCAGATGACCTGATGGCCAAACTCCGTAATGTCAGTGTCTCCATTGGGCAACCTACCGTCCAAGAAGGCTACCGCTCGCCTGGGGTTCCTGGAGGATAGGGGGGCACTATGAACTCCTCCCACAACCCCATTCTCTCCCACTCGAGTCTCATCGGACCATCGCGGCCATGTGTGCAGGCATCAAAGCTTCTTACCCGCGCGAGGACTGCTCCGATCGGAGCTCTCTCGCCTGGGGTATATGACTTTGCAGAGGGGAAAAAAAAGGGTATATAAATGGAGACGCCTACTCCGCTCATAGAATCTGGTCCACCCGCTAGCCCATCCGACTTGATTTCTTCTCGCCTTCTTTCCCTCTTCTCTCATCTCTGCTCTGTTTCATACATCAGTCCTCCCGTCCCTCCCCTCCTCAAAGGACCGCGTGTTGAAAGGGTAGGCTTCAACACCGCCCCCCAAGACCACGCACCAAACCTCCACTCCAGTCCACGCCGGGCAGCATCAGCAAACACTTGTGGCAATGGGCATGATGAAATTCTCCAAGAAATCGACCGAGCCGGCCGTAATGGACGACCCCATCCAGGAATCCAGCGCCTCGGACAACGACCAAGGCAAGAGTGCCAGCGACTTCCAAGAGGTGCCAGCCGGCGCCGTCGAAAAGGGCAACATCTTTGAGCAAGGCGGCAAGAGCTTCAGAACCCTCGGCCGCTGGGACACCATCCTCATCCTCTTCACAAACCAGCTTGGTCTGGGTATCCTATCTCTTCCGTCCACACTCAAACCCTGGGAATCGTCCCCGGAATCATCGCCATCATCGGAATCGGCTTCCTCTCTTGGTATACCGCCTTTGAGCTCCTTCAGTTCTACAGTAAACACCCCAACGTTGTTAGCATTGTCGAGATGTGCCGGGTCGTCGGAGGCCCTTGGTTCGAGTCTATTGCCGGCGTTGTCATGATGATCCAGGTTGTCTTCATCGTTGCATCAGCCGTCGTCACTCTCTCAGTCGCCCTCAACACGCTCAGCAGCCATGGAACTTGCACAGTCGTCTTTATCCTGGTTTCTTGCATCGGCTGCTACCTCCTGTCTCTGCCACGAACCATGAAGTTTGTGTCCAAGGCCGGTATTCCCAACGCCGTGAGTGTTGTCGGTGCTTGCTTGGTCGTCTTGATCAGTCTGGCAGCTTCTGGCCCCAACGGGGCACCAGAGGGCTGGACCAGGGACATTGTCGTTGTTGGCCACCCGTCCTTCCGCGATGGCCTTAATGCTTGCCTGCGAGTCGTTTTTTCATATGCCGGTACCTTTACCTTTGTCAGCTATATGGCCGAGATGAAGGACCCTGCCCGCGACTTTGGCTTCTCCTTGGCTGTCCTGGAAATCGGCAGCACCGCTTTCTACGTCATCATGGCAGTTGTCCTGTACTGTCTCAGTGCCGACCTCACGACATCCCCAGTCCTCAGCGCCGCTGCTACTATCCCAGCCAAGGTGGCTTATGGAATCGTCCTGCCAGCCGTCATTTCCACCGCCCTCTCCATCGGTCACACGGGCTGCAAGTACCTCTATGTTGCCTCGCTTCGACAGATGGGCGCCATCAACGAGGTCACCGACAACACCGTCAAGGCTTGGGCCACCTGGATCGTCTCTGTCAGCGCCTTTTGGGTCCTCATCTTCACCATCTCAAACGTCATCCCCATCTTCGACTCGATCCTCTCCATCACCTCGGCCACGACGATCCCATGGTTCACTTATGGTTTCGCCGCCATCTTCTGGTTCTACAGCAACTGGGCTGTCAAGTTCTCCACCTGGAAAAAGACTGCTCTCAGCGTTGCCAACGTTCTCATCATCTGCGCTACTTTCTTCCTCAACGCAGGTGGATTGTGGGCTGCCATCACGGAGCTCCTAGACCTGTTTAATAAGGGAGACGGGATTGGAGGAGTCTCTCTTGCGGAACAATGCGATTTTCTAGATTAATAAGCCTCAGAGCATAATTTCACTACTTTGTCCGTTTTGGTACTATTCAACTTGTTTTCAGACCAACTACGAGGTGACCAATACATATATGATTCGTGATGTTGATCTCCAACTCAGTCAAAAGTTGCTGCTATTGCCGTGAAGCCAGTACAATTCCGTCCTAAGCCAGGCAGGGGTGGCTAACATGCCATCGATAGTTTCAGATGCCTCGAAGCGTAGAGCCAGACAATGTCCGTCTCCAAAGCAGCATGCTGCGGCTCCTGAGTAGCCCCTCGGTTGTTGTTTTACCCGACTCCAATGAGCCGCAGTTGGTTCATCAACTTTGCGCGATTCTATTGGTTTGGTTTGCTTTGGAACTTCAATCAGCTTTATGCGTGGTTATTATGATAGACAACTTGAAGAGCATCACCCACAGTATCCAAGAACCTCAAATCAATACACCAAAAACATCCAAATCAATGCCGCAAATCACCCGTCCTCTCGGTCTTCTTGCCCTCTTGTGGCTTCAGCCATAGAGGTATCAGTTCAAGGTATGACTCGTAGAGCTGCGTCTACAGGAGACCAGTCAGAGAAACAAGACAATAGAATTCTGAAAAGTACCATTATGTTAACTCTTCAACTTGGTTTGCCTTCTTTTCTACCTATAGTATCAACCCTTCTTCATTCCCGCGTCAGCTGAACGATGCGCCGCCTTATGGGTTAATATCTTGAAACTCCATCAGCTCAATCTCACATTGCCCACGCCCCCATTTACAATGTTATCTAGCCCTTCCTATAATCAAGACTCTAGTAAGTTCTTTTGGATTCAGAACTGATCCATTTTACTTTCTGTACTTTTCGAAAGAACACCTCCCTTCTTCCAGGGCGGAAGTATTGGGCATCAGGGTAACTCAGTTCTTTTTCCTCAACCCCACTGTTTCTAAGAACAGGACTTTTGCCCAAGTGTAGTGGAATAGTTAAGATGAAATTGAGTGATAGATACAAGAGCTATCCGAGGAGCTCAGTATCAGTCATCAAGCACAGCGCCTGTATCATGATTAGGGGTTGTAGCAAGGAAATCATACCCCAGGTCGTCAGGCAACGGGTATCCGGCAAAGGCACTGCACCCCACGGCTTGACTACTGTTCTTTTTCTTGATAATGCTTACCCAAGAGTCTAGAAAGTGAGGTGGCTCGCAAGCCAAGCCCCATAGCAATTACACCAGAGAGGGTGACCTGATGAATCTCTACGAATTGCTAACCGGTACGGGGATAGAGGAGCCAAGCCTGTCTGGGGAAGTTCAGCTGGTTCAGCTCATGAAAAATGTCCGCAGCACGTCGGACCGGCCGCGCGAGTCTCCTAGGCAAGCGCCACAAGCGAAAAAAGACCACGGCCTAGATTTGGCTCCTCTAAACTTGTCACTCTGGCGGGTCCCTTGCTGGTCTAGACCGGTCAAGACGCCTCGTCACATGAAGGTGAATAGCGGGGGATGTCATCGGGCTCTTGATGGGACCGTCGGCGTACCGCTGTTCTGGCATTTGACGTGGGCGACTATTGGATTTGACAGTTGCCCGAGCGCCGCGCGGTCCATCTGCAAATGAGGCCTTTGCTTCAATGATATGGGCTCATCCAGGGATATGACCCGTCATTCAACAGCCTCAACTGGCTGTTCACCTGGTTTTGTAGATGGGCTGCCCAAGTCTCTTCTCTGGGTATGCCGCATGCGGATACAGAACACACGGGAGGACCCGCAGACCCGGGGAGGGGGCGTCTGTATCTCTGATGTTGCCGTCTTCTTTATCGATAATTCAGAACTCGAGAGTCCAGCATGGAAGATACCGGTGACCTGTTCGACTCTTTCGAATTCAACAAGAAGGTATGCGAGTCAGTAATTCCTTGCGGCGGGTTGAACATGCCATCGCTCCAACGCACTCTTCGGGTCCGTTCCCAGCATGGTGTCCCCAGTCGTCAGTTTCCGCGTTGATGGAAACCATCTTGCCCACTGAACTCTCTCCTCTATCAAGTTCGTCCTCCCAGTCTGCTCGTCCCAGCCGATTGGTTGCTGGAACTCTTCCTCTGGCTGGCCTCTGCGCAGCAGGGCTAGGCGTCCAAGGTCATATCGCTTGTTGACAGACCGTATCATTCTTTCGGGGTCACCGGTCAAGGCTGTAGCGGTCTTTTGGCTCGGAGGTAGGCATCGAGCCTTATTTATAGTTATCATCGTCACGGGTTTCCCGCATGTCGGTTGGCGTCGTGCAAGTTCGTTTCGAAAAGACGGCCGTCAACGGCTTTGTAGTGGTGGTCGTATGTTCGATCCGCTCGTTTGAAACTTCATTGGATGCGTCGTTGACAACTTTCTCGAACTTGAGTCTTCAAGGCTGCTCTTCGAGTGATCAGCACCAGTTTAGAAAAGGAGTCTAGCTTCCACCATGCTTCTTCGTCTTACAAGAAATAAGCACCGAGGCCTTGTTCCATTATGTCTGATGCCTCTGTTTTCTCACTTCGAAGTGACTTGTGTGCGGTAGGACTCGTCCGAACCCCATGTGTCCTTGGGTTGGCCTTTGAGGTTGGGCGTTCCATGTAGCATCGGGAGCGGAGTGCCCAGATTGATCAATACGAGTGCACATCGCAATAATTCAATGTCACATGGGTTTCAGCAGAGCAAACCTCAGACAGGGCATATTGTCAGGCTTATCAACGCAGGAGCGAGTCATGAGTGAACTACTCTGACGTTGGTACAGTAGGACACTAGAGCACGGCGTTTCAAGTAAGGGCAATCCGTGATTTCGCTGAAGATGAACCGCATGTTGTGATCTGCATAATATGGCAACAAAACTCCAGCTCTGTTTAGTCGCGGGATTGAAGATAATCAAGGTCTTATTACGTACGCCCACAGATTGATTGCTACGACAGAATTCCACAACATCCTCAAGCCTACTAGTACAGCCTGATTTCTCATCCTTCTTCACATTCACACTGAAAGCCTACCCTACACAGTTCCAACAAGCCGCGGGTGCGAACTGTGTGTGAGTCAAAGTTTGGCCAACTCGGGCCCCCTGGTATGTGCCTGACTCTAATGCCCCTTTCCGAGTCAAACGACACTCCGCGTTCCGGTCCGCCGGATTCGACGAGAAGTGAGTGGCTTATGCTCTTAACGCTCAGACTCAATCTTGAGTGTTGGGGGACGGGAGTGATGTTGACAAGCACAAGCTGGAGCCACGTCTTGGACAAAAATGTTAGCGTCTTCAAAGCTGACGTCCAAGCGTCCGCCGGGGCAATGGTCAAACGTCTTTGGGTGATCGATATATCCGAGGCGGGGGGGAAGGGCACTGGCCGTGGGGGGGAGGTGCTTATTGTTGGTGTTATTGAGGCCATTTATTTTTACGAGGTGATAATAAATGGGATACCACCTCGTACAAGGGTTCAAGCCCCTAACAACTCTGTTGAGGAGACATTCAATTGCTCCTGGCTCGTTTCGGACGTGAATGCCTGGCCTCTCAATGGACAAGATTCACTCTGCCCAGAGCCCGCCCTGGCACTAGGGAGTGGATAGAGTTTGTTGGTGATGGCGCCCTCCAGGGCAAACTGGCCAAACCGGCCAAACAAAGCTGGGTTTAACTGATATCCCACCTCGATAGCATTGAGCAGCCAGCCACTCCGGGTCAGGGCAAATTGAGGGGACGTGTGAGAGGGCTGAACACTCTCTGTAACTGGTCCTCCCTCGCCTCCCCTCCCCCGGTTCAGCAGGCACGCAACCACGGTACAAATGTGGCGTCCGGCCTGGGACATTGCAGATTGCCGTGCCGTCCCTCTCTATCCGGAGGTACGAGGCCGAGCGGGTTGAAATCTCGGGTCAGCAGCCATGTTATGCAAGATGTGAGATCGGCACAGATGCAAACTCGACAAAAGGACGGCTCTGTTGCCACAGCCCGTGCTTTTTCTTCCGAAATCAATCTCTCCTTGCTTTTGGGGTCACGGGACTGAGCCCAGCCCAGCCCAGCCAAGATGCTAAAGGCAAACTTTTTCCGTGTTTGATTGGGCACGGATTGGTGGATCTCGCTGGCGTGAACCAAGATTTCCGGGGGCATTCCAGGCATGGTAGCATCACAGTCAGCCTCTTCCCTCACAGCACGTCGTGAGGCATGCAAGTCTCGGCTGCCATCGTGATGATGGATCACATCAGATAACCTGTCAGATATTAGACAAGAGAATCGTCATCGGCTGGCATCCCAGCAGCAGCGTGAGATGACTCATTGCTCTCACGAACGACCCCCTTACATCAAAACCACCTGGGTATCCAGCAGAGTGGATGACGCTCAAGGCAGGGAGGGAGATGGTCGTCGCCATGCGCGGCAAGAGGAATGAGAAATGAGAAATTGCCTTTTTCTTTTTCCTCTCTCGTGTCGTTTCTGTTTGCTTCTTCCTCTACCCAAAGACCAGGAATGAAGCAACACGGCCACCTGCGGCTCGACGCCATCTGGCTTGGTGAGAGCTGCCGTTTCCGACGCGGGCACCAACGGGACTACCGAGAGTGAATACATGCATCGTATGGAGCAGAAACAAGCTTGCGAACGGTCCCGGTTCCTCGGGAACCTTGGCAGGACGGATGAGAGAGGGCAGGCAAGGGCCATGACAGCTGATTGATCATACGGGAGCCAAAAAGCAATTCCTACAGGTGCCCGAAGCGCCATGTGGCTACAGACTGCTGAGCAGCCTTGTCAAGGTGCCGCCACTGCCGCCCATTTGCGGCGCACACAGCAATCACATCGCAAACATGTTTTTGCTCCTCCTGCTCCTCCTCCTCGAGACGAATAAACGGGGTCAGTGTTGCAAGGGGCACACCTCCCTTGGCCCCTTTTCCGCGCCGGCGATATGTAGTGTAGCGCTAGTGGAAGTGACACTCGGCTCTCGAGCCACACGCGATGCTTAATCCGGAGAAAGTTGTCGCGAGAGAGGGGAGTTTAACCTCGGGATTGGGCTTTTCTCTCTGCGTGAACTGGCCTTGGCCTGGCTTTCTTCGCTCTTGTTGGCCCTTACATGATCCGACCGACCCAAGCTCAGTTATCTGGCAGATGACCTGGCTCGGTCGTGACGGTGGTGGCGACTCGGCGAGACTCTGCTGGGGAGAAATGGGAGCAGAACTATCTGCTCATTGTCCTTTGCCACACCGTAGATGCAGAGATTACGAGTTACGCAGTATATCTGTCTGCTGTGGAGCGAGCGGTGGTTGGGCCATGGGTGATGGCAGACGGACAAGAGTGACTGCATGGCGTTTGCGGCTGGTATGCCTTCCAAATTTACTTGCCCAAACCCTGAAATTATCGCGCAGCATGCAGAGCGTACGGAGTAGATGCAGTGGCTCAGCTCGGGTGGCTACCAGGTTTCCAATTAATTGTGTCTATGGGTCTGAGGGGCGGCGGCGGCAAGGGTTTGTCGTCGAGACACACACGAGAGATGGGACAGACAGAGAGCAAGAGAGAGACACAGAGAGACAGAGGGAGAGACAATAGACCTGAGGCACGAGGCTGCAAACGCACTGATACAAAAATGATGATGCTGCCTGCACATGAGACATCAGCGCACCGCATCAGCAGGGGGCCCGTGAACTCACCACCATCTCCCGAGGGCAATCTACTTTTCCTGTGCCTAGCAAGGCAAGGGGAACAGGCACGCAACCAAGTTTTTTTTCTTTCTTCTCGTCCTCTTTTGTTCTGGCGCCAGGAACGCCCGTCTGGTAGTCCAAACCCTCCTCTAGCGCCCTGTCAAGAAAAGCAAACCCGTCGTGCTCTCGATTGGAAAACCCCAGGATCTGGGAGAGGAGCAAGCTTTGTTTGTGTGAGGGGTTGGTAAAAAAAGTAAGGCAAAAAAGCAAAAAGAAGGCAGAGAAGCGTCGAAATGTCTCACCCCCCAGCCAGAACCTGACTCTGACTGACCTCGGGCTGGCTGGACAGAGGCTGACCTGCAGTAGACAAGCCCATCTGTTGGGCGGGTCCCAATAGTTACGGTTAGCACGTAGGGTGCTCTGGCCTTGATCGAAGAAAAAACACTGGTGATGCAAAAGCTCCGATGCGTGCTAAAGCGCAGTCCAGATCGCCGTAATTAGCTCCCCTCGGGTCCTCCTGGCGCTACCGGCAAGGTTCCCGATCTGGACCAGTCCAAACGACGCCATGTCTCTGTCGCCCAGCCAGCCATGTCTCTTGTCCTCGCGTACCGTCTTGGTCTCTGGGGGAGCGGGAGGAGCAGCAGTAGCGGCTGCGCAGTGCTGTCCAGCGCTGTGTGCTAGGGGAGCTGGGTGCTCTCTCAGCGTGTGTGTGCCTTGGTGCGTGTGTCACTGCGGTTGTCAGGTTATCCCGGGTTTAGCGTCTGCACCGCGGGCTTTGTCAAAGCTTATGCCGATCGTGTCGTGCCACTCTTGTCTGTCTGTCTGTCTGCTGTCTGCCTGTCTCTGTCTGCTGCACACCCACATCCAGAGACGGGTAAAGCCTCGCGTTGTCCCCGCTGGCTCTGGCTGGCTGGCTGGTTGCTGCCCGTACATGCCCCCCTCCTGCTTGCTCCTCTCTTGTTTCTCTAGCCCTCTCTATCTCCTGGAGCCAGTCCGAGCGCTCTCATGCTGTCCTCCACTCGTGTATGTGGTATGATAGGGCCTGCCTTGCCTGCCCGCCTGCTTCCTGCGAGTCAATCTTGCTCTAGTCCAGGGTAAATTTCGACATTGGTTACGACGTCTGATATAGATGACGATCCCAACAGTCCTATCCCATGCAAGGAAGGAGGCCCGTTCATCTGGTGGGCTCCAAGGTCTCGGCTACGATACACGGACGGCGCCATGCAACTCTCATGACGGATTCAAGGGGCATCCCCGTGTCAAAGCGCCATCTAGCAGGGGCATCCCTACCTTTCGCCCAAGCACGATCGAGGCCGCTGAGTGGGCCTCTGATCTTGGGGCGTGAGTGTGACTACGCTACTGAAACCTGGGCTGCGCAGTCCGGCAGACCCGTAGCGCGCCAGACGACACCCTCCTCCACCTCGAGCACCACCACCAACACGCCCGTCAGAGCGCACGCAGGACGCTGCTGCCAGGCACGGAGCCAAGGTCGAGATGGCACCTCTTCTGGGACCTGAGCGGCCGCGGCCACAGCTCCATAGGGCCTGGGCCGGCTTGGGCTTGGGCGCCATAAAGCCTGTTGCTCCCGCGTCCTGAACCCTCTAAAGAGGGAGCCTCGTCCTTGCATCTATCCCGTCTCGTCTCCAATGATGAACTCGCAGCATCTCGCATTGGGAAACGCAGAGAGACAAGAGAGAGTAGACAAGGAATACTCTTTCATCGAAGCCCTTGCTCTTGGACCCCGGGAGTCCTTTTCCTTGGTATCCAAAGAAGCGCTCGGTCTCCCTTCTTCCCCCAGCACCACGTCTCTGCCCATCACACCAGGCTCCTTGACTCGTCCGAGGACACCTCCTCAGCAACAACAACAACATCATCATCACCTCTTCCCTGGTGCATCCCAGCAGCACCAAGTCTACCCGAGCAGTCCCCTTCAACGACAGCAGCAGCTACATCTCCAGCAGCAGCAACAGCTACAACAGCAGCTACAGCAGCAACAGCTCCTCCAGCAACAGCTTCTCCAACAACAACACTACCTTCACCACCCTCACCAGCAGGTCTATTCGAGCACCTCGTCGCTCTCACAGCACGCCCCGCTCTACCCGAGCCCACTGCCCCGATCCCTCACCACAAAGAAGAGCAACGTCATGGCCAACTCATCCAAGGCCCAGACGGCATGCCTCGAGCTCTGCCACAAGACGACGGCGCTTGGCGACCGCATCTCGGTCCGCATGCTCGAGTATCTGACCATGCTCACCAAGCAGCCTCACGGCCTCGACGTCCTGGCCCACGACTTCCTCGACACGTGCGAAATCCTGTTCTCCATTGAGGCAGGCCTCGGCGAGTGCATCCGCAACCAGCAGACATTCCCCGGCGATGTCATCTCGGAGCTGAGCAAGAAGTTCCGTGTCACCCAGGCCGACTTCCAGCTCCTCGATCAGATGCTGGGCAAGTTCCTCGAGAACGAGCGCAAGGGTGCCATGGGTCGCATGCGACGCGGATGGGGAAGGATCTTTGGTGACAATGATATTGAGAAGATGATCATCGCCCTCGTCGCACGCGCGAGAGCCTTCGCATGAGCGCCCTCATGTTCCAGTGGAGCCTGGGCAACGAGAAGATTGAGAACGAGCTTGGAATTGGCTACACTGGCCTCGCCGCCGCCCTCGACCGCATGGACACGCGGGCTGGTGTTGCCCGGGCCAAGTCTGAGGGCCATGGATCACAGTACAGGCCCTCGTCGGCCTCTCAGCACCGTGGCATTGAGGGCCATGGTGTCATGACCGGCCATCAGCCCCCATTGCCTCCTCTGCCCTGGGCGGAGCGAACCTCTTCCATGACCCAGGAGCCTCTCAGCCCTGGCCTCGCCGACCTCCGCGTCTACGGAGGCTCCAACAACATGAACACTGCCAGCTCCATCAGCTCCAACGAGCGATATCACTCTGGAACCACGGCCACCTTTGATCGCATGAGCACCTTTGACGAGTCGCACGAGACTCGCTCCCAGCACACCACCATGTCCGACAGCGAGGCCTCTCTCGAGGAGCTCTCCGGCCTCGACCTCAACGGTGGAACCAAGGTTGTCCGGCTCAAGGCTGACCCCTTCAGCATGCCCCGGTGGAACCCACGGAATACCGCCGGCGCGGATGTCGCCAACCTCAAGACCGCTCTCATCTCTGCCGTCCGTGGCAAGAACCACAAGCTCATTGAGCAGCTTCTGGATCGCGGCGTCTCGGCCAACACTGGCCCTGATCACATTGCTCTCAAGGAGGCTGTCATGAACAGCGACGCCGAGGCTGTCCGCCTGCTTCTCCTCTTCGGAGCTGACCCCAACGGTACTGACCGCGATGGTGTCACTCCCCTCTTCGCCGCCGTTGAGAAGTCCTTCCTCGCTGGCGCCGTCCCTCTCCTCAAGTATGGCGCCGACCCCAACTTCGCTCGCGGTCCCGATAACGAGACTGCCCTGGCCGCCGCTGCCATCGCCAACAAGGTCAACTTTGCCCACCTCCTCCTCATCTATGGAGGCGACCCCAACCAGCTGACTGCTACCGGCGAGACGCTTCTCATCAGCGCCATCAACAAGAAGACGCCCAAGAAGTTCATCGACCTCATCCTCGACTACGGCGCGGACCCCGACGCCAAGAGCCGAGAAGGCAAGACTGCCCTGTTCGAGGCTATCCAGAACTCCCGGGTCGACATCGTCACCAGCCTCCTTGACCACAAGGCCAACCCCAACCTGCCTGGTCCCAAGCACATGCTCTGGCCTGCCACCTACCAGTCTGCCTGCTTGCAGGTCCTCCTCTCGCACGGAGCTGACTCCAAGAAGTGCCCCGGTATCATGGAGCTCGCCGCCAGTGTCAACAACCTCGAGTCAGTCAAGGTCCTCCTCAACGCCAAGGTGGATCCCAACGCGAAGAAGGACAACACATATACACCTCTCTGCACGGCCATCCGAGACAACCGCAGCGACATATTCAACCTCCTCCTGGCCAACGGCGCCGACCCCAACGTCCCCGCCGCCGAGTACCCGGCCTTCAAGTGTATCACACATAACCGCCTTCACTTCCTCCCCGCCCTGGTCGAGGCTGGCGTCAACCTGTCTTCTCCCAAGGGCATTGTCGAGACTGCTGTCAGCGTCAACAACATGGAGGCTCTGAACTGGCTCCTCGACCAGGGCATGAGCCCCAACGACAAGAACCCCAAGGGCCACTCTCCTCTCACGACCGCCATCCGCGAGAACCGCATCGAGATGGTTGACCTTCTTCTGACCCGCGGCGCAGACCCCAACGTCCGCGGCCAGGACTGGCCCGTGTGCATGGCTGTCCGCAACCCCCCATCCTCAAGCGCATCCTCTCCGTGCTCGCCGAGCCCCGCGCCTTCAAGGGAGTCATGGAGATGGCCGTCTGCGCCAACCAGCTCGACTCTGTCAAGCTCCTCCTCGCCGCCGGCGTCTCGGTCGAGGACAAGAACGGTGGTGTCTTTTCACCCCTCACCTCGGCCATCCGAGAGGACCGCAAGGACATTGTCTGGTTCCTCATCAACGAGGGCGGCGCCGACATCAACGCCCCCGGCGAGCACATCCCCGTCGTCAAGGCCCTGCGGAGGTATCGCGGCGACGGCGAGATCCTCGAGTTCCTCCTCGAGCACGGCGCCGACCCCAACAAGCTCTACCGTGGCTGGAACGGTGTGATGCAGGCCGTCGAGAACGGCGACGAGGACATCCTCCGCCTGCTCGGCGAGAAGTCTGGCTTCGACCTCGACGTCAAGGACGAGCTCGGCCGGACCGTGACCGAGATTGCCGCCTCCAGAGGCTGGGACGAGGCCGTCGACATCCTGATGGAGTATGCCTCCTCCAAGTCTGAGAAGAGCCACTAGAATGGGATCAACGACGGCATTGTAAGATGACGAAAAATTTCTTGGGTAATCACGTTATGGGTTGAGGCTTGGGATCTGGAGTCTTTGAGATTGTTTTTTCGAGGTAATGGGATGGGATGGTGGGTTCAAGGGTCCTGGCTTTATATCCTCTGTTTAGACACAGACAGACATTTTCTTTGTATATTCCCCTGTTCGTATAGTATCCTGGCTTTAGGTTTCCTCTCATCAAAGATCGTTTTCTATGTCGAATCTACTTTAGAAAGTTACAGACTGCTCTGCTCCAAATGGTGATTTGATCGTGTCAGTTAATTGTTTTGAACTATGCTATCTCACAGCGACATCACAGTCTGTTTCCCATGTTCACATGGACCGCCTTGATCTGCGTGTAGGCTTCTAGGCCTGCTTCACCAAGCTCCCTGCCAATACCGCTCTGCTTGACACCTCCGAATGGCACGCGAGGGTCGCAGTCCTGGCTGCTGTTGATCCAGACCATGCCGGCCTCGATCTCTGCCGCAACCCGGTGGGCCTTTTCGAGGTTTGTGGTAAAGGCAGCCGCTCCCAATCCGTACGTGGTGTCATTGGCAAGCTCAATGGCTTCCTCCTCCGTCTTGAAGGTGGTGATGACCACGACGGACCAAAGATCTCCTCGCGATACACGCGCATTGAGGGCTTGACCTCGGTGAAGACTGTCGGGGCAATGAAGAAGCCCTTGTCGGAGCCTCCAACCTTGATAGGGTGGCCTCCAGCGGCAACGACAGCGCCCTCCTTCTTTCCAATGTCGATGTACTCCAGAACCCTCTCGTATTGGACCTTGGACACCTGAGGACCCTGGTATGTATCCTTGTCCCACTGGTTTACCAACTCTGCTCACGACGTTGAGAGTATCGACAAACTTCTTAATGAAGGCATCGTAGATGGCATCTTGGACCAAAATCCTCGACGTGGCAGTGCAAATCTGTCCCTGGTTGGACATGATGCCAAAGTGCGACCACTTGACCGCCTGTTCTAGGTCCGCATCGTCAAAGACGAGCAACGGCGACTTACCGCCAGTCTCTAGCGTGATGTTCTTGAGCGTCTTTGCCGCGACACCCATGATGCTGGCAGCCGTCGCCGTGGAACCGGTAAAGGCGATCTTGTCCACAAGAGGATGTTGCACCAAGGCAGCTCCCGTGTCCTTGCCGATTCCGTTGACAATGTTGACGACGCCCGGGGGAAGCCCGCCTCCCTGATGAGCTCTCCCAGGATGAGGATGCTCAGAGGCGTTTGCTCGGCGGCCTTGAGGACAACGGTATTACCGCAGGCGAGGGCAGGTCCGAGTTTCCACGTAGCCATGGACAGGGGATAGTTCCAAGGGATGATCTGCGCGACAACGCCGACGGGCTGACGGATCGTGTAGGCAAACTTTTGGGGGTTCGTGCTGATGGTCTGGCCAAAGGTCTTGTCGGCCCAGCCAGCGTAATAGCGGATGACGCCGACAGCTTCGACGAGGTCGTTCTCCAACGTCTCAATGTACGTCTTGCCATTGTCCCAGGCGTCAATCGTGGCAAAGAGCTCCTTCTTGGACTCGATCAGCTCAGCCAGACGGTACATGAGCTGGCCGCGATCAGAGCAAGGAAGCTTCTTCCATGACTCGTGGCGCAAGGCGGCTCTGGCGGCCTTGACAGCCTTGTCAATGTCATCCGCATCAGCAGCTTGCACGGTGGCAATGTCCTGCTCTGTGCTATAGTACCAATGTCAGTAATCGCATTGCCAAATTGATGCAGATTAAACATACGCAGGGTCGATAGAAGTGAGGGTCTTGCCGCTGGATGAGGCGACAAACTCGTTGCCGATAAACAGGCCAGTGGGCTGAGACCACTTGACTCCATTCGGAGCCGTCAACTCAACAGAAGGAGGCGCCATGACGAGTAATGCAAAAAAAGACAAGGGTTTGGCGATTTAGCGATCTGAAGCTTGGGTCTGGGGTTGGCGAAGCTGGTTTCTTGTACCTTCGAGGCCGGTGACCGGAAAGAGTGTCCGAGCGATGATGGACGCTTCTCCTCTCTTGCTCCGAGTCAAGTTGACGATGCTGATGGCTGCAACCCTTTCCCTTTGCGAAACTGGATCGCGGAGACCTTCTCCTTTTGAGGGCAGCCTCCGCCAGATAAGCAAAGCCGACAGTGAGGCGCCAAAACCCCGCCTCACTCTCACTCCACAGAGGGGCAGAATGACGCGGTGAATGGTTGCTTGAGTTGAGCCTGAAGTCTCATGACTGAGGGGTTTATTCTTCTTTCTTATTCCATACGAGGTCTATCTACAGGTTGGACTGCTGTCGATTCGAAGCCTCCTCCGCTACCGCTCTCGGGATCTCGGCCTCGATGCCCTCTTCTGTGGGCTTCCATCCCAGAAGCGAAGTGCCGCGACGGGCGTTGCTTCTAGCGTTGGTTCCGAAGAGCACAGAGCCGTGGGGAAGCACTGTGTCGGCCTCGGGCTTGTGAAGCTCCTCCACTTCAGTGGTCTCCAGAAGGCCCTGGTCCTTTGCCGCCTGCGCGACTCTGTCTGAGATGTCGGCCCAAGTCTGTATTGGTCAGCATCTTGCAGTGATGAGGGGAAACGCGGTACTCGCAATCTCTCCAACTCCAGTCAGGTAGATGCCATCCTCTCCCCAGATCTTGTCACTCTCATTTCCCTTTGCACCAGCCTCAGCGAGGAGGTAAAACAGCCTGCCAATGTCGCCGACGTGGACATTTCCCCATCGGCTCAGACCCCGCCCGACTCTCACTGCACGGCCTCTCTCCAGGGCCACCTGAGCCAGCGTGGGGATCTGGACGCTGCGCTGCTTGATGGGACCCTCGCCCTTGCCATAGATGATGGGAGGTAGAACAAGGGCCGTCTTGACGGAAGGTGTCTGCTTGGCGACATCGAGGATGTAGTTGTCGACTGCCCGCGACTTATGGGCTCTGAGAAGGTCCCGGATGGGTGAGACGCCGTCAAGGTCATCCCAGACATCATCCGAAGGCTCTCCGGGCTTGAAGGAAGGAGATGCCAATTCCTCCACGGCCAGACCGCTGGCGCCAGAGATCTGTACCCAGTAGCTGGGCGTCTGTCGCTTTTGCAGGCCGCGGTGGATAGCTTGCACACTGTCAATGTGCTTGTTTGACGCGACGTCTGCAATTGTCGTCAGCAGCGTAATCACCAGCGCTCAAGTCGATACGCACGCAGCACAACAGAGGCCTGAGAAGCCTCTTGCTCCACCAGGCTACCGTCATCAAGGTCCCCAATCACGGTACGAATCTTTGGATAGGCCTGTGAGATGTTCGCAGCGGCCTTGGTGTCGCGAACCAGAGCCGTGATGGCGTACTCTGGGTGGCCGCGCACCAGCTCGCGGAGGACTTGACCGCCGACGTAGCCGGAAGCGCCAGTTCTGAGTACAGTGTTAGTAGAGGAAACAGTGCCAATGGAGCATGACGGCGGCCACACAGGAGGATTGAAGACATTTTACAGTTGTGATGGGTGATGTGATGGATTGCTACACTGAAGCTACGGCTCTCTGAATGAAGGCTATTTATGCCCTCACGCACCCAAATTATTAAGCTGCACATGAGAATTACGACACTGCGGAGAAGATGGCGCTACTTATGCTCCGACGTTGCTTGTAAATACTCGAGACGAAGAGCAATGATCCCGCCACTGCATCGAGGCCGAGTTGCCTAAGCGATTGGGCTCCCTGTCTGGTCTGGGGGTCCTCGCGGAGACCTGCCATTTTAGTGTCGATGAGATGATCCCATCACCAACTGGGCTGCAACCACAAAGAGATGGCGTCGCTACGGCAAATGTGCCGACAAAGGTGCATTATTCAAGAGTTTGCCGACACTGCCCGTGGTCACGTTGGCCGTAATAGTTTTCTAGTTGCCGGTTGTGTCGGTGATTGAACGGATGAGGACCAGGTGGTGATTGTTGACTGCAGAAGCATACCACCGACTGGTGAGACCACACCAGTTAATTGCCGTATCCATACACCCTGAAGCAGAAAGACTTGATATACCAGAAAAGTGATTAGTTCCTTTGATTCATCGAGATATGGCGCCAGTCTCGATAGTAGCAATCTATTGTGCGCAGCGAGGCCTGACCGCATCAGCTGAATCCAAGTCAAGAGGATGGATGCAGCCGAGGCTTCCTCAACAGTCGACACTTGAATCGGTATTCATCTTTACTCTAGGTAAGCCTTAAGACTTAGTACTGTTTTTTCCAGTTTCTCTCGTGGTCCGTAGTCAACATGACAAATTGCCAGGGCAGCCGTCACACTCAAACGTGGGATGCTAGAAGCCGTAAGTATCGAGATGGGTATTCCGATTTGCTTTGGGTATTTTATCACTATGTCTTGACGTAGTACTGAAACCAAATACTATGTACAATAGACTCAAGGAGCTATGGATTTCTGGCAGGGAACACATCGCTTGACGAGGTTCATACTCCAAAGCATACGACACTCTAGTATCGCCAGCTTTTACCCAGCCCTGAAGACGGATACTGATCACTATAAAAGTAGGTCAGGTTGGACGAGCGAATTACTACGAATCCTTCCAATATCATCCCAAGTTGATGTCTTCTAGAAGCCATTCCTACACTCGGGCCTTTAGACACGGGGCGTAGCTGTCACGGAGCCAAGCCACGTTGAGCTTGATGGATGAGATACCTAGGCATTCCCTCATAACCGACATGGATCTTGAACTGCTGCCTATGACAAGTGTCAAGGGCTGCTGAATCCTTCCCACGCACCCGGAAATACGTGTCTTTCGAGTGGGCAAGGATCTATCAAGTCAGTCATGTCACTCCAGTTGAATTGGATTGATGACCTCAGATTACAGACAACAGTCAAAATCCCAACCTCGGAAAGACACTTTACACTCATTCTACCCAAGTCGTTATGGATTTTTTCCTGTTGATCATTTGCATGGGCATCCATGCAGGACCCTGGGGTAATGTTGGCTGGAACGGGCAGCGCTGATCCTTTGTTGGTGGCTGAGCCTTGTTTTGCCTTGCCTCCGCTGATCCAAGGCAGTCACAGTAATGCTCCCAATCAGCTGTCTTCACGGCTCTTTATCTGAAGCAGACCAAGGCGGTGCTCGCCCGACCCCAGAATAACCCCTGCCCGGCACGTCACAGAGTTTGGGGCAGCAGACCGGCGGCATTTGTTTAATAAGGACCATCAATGCTTCCGAATGCTTCTCCGGAAGTGGATTCGAAATATTCACGGCATTGATATCCTCAATCATGGCATCTCCTCCTCCGTACACTCCCGACAACCATGCGACAGCCCCAGCTGGGGATGCACCCCCACAATATGATAGTGTGGCATCCAGCTCTAGCCAACAGCCGACAGTCAATACACCGACCTTCTTTCTAGATGATTGCGCCGTGATGGAGCAGTCCCGTAACCGGGTTCACTACGAGCTCGGCAGCTCGCCGGGCCACCCCACAACAGAGCCTTGCAGCATCACCAAGCACTGCTACCCCCCTGACAATGAACCTTGCGAGAAGCCACCCCGCGTGCATCTGTACGATTTCCAAGATACGTGGAGCCAGATGGGGGGTGTCCACCTGGCCATCAACGGAAGAGCCGGCGAGGATCGTGCATTCAAACGTCTCTTTCTGGTCCAGGGCGTGGGTTCAACAGCGTATCAGGTTTCGGGCCACTTCAAGGCAAGCCAGGGGGTCTTGGACCGGATCAAGAACAAGAGCCAAATCACCTGGGTGGACACCAAGGACTGTGTGGTTGGCGTCGAGTTCAAGCAGAGCCTCAATAAGGACTCTGGGGAAACGTCACCCCCCAAGTTTGAGGTCAAGGCCCAGCTGGAAGAAAAGGAGCTTGACCTTCTGGTGACATGCTGGTGCGCCAAGGCGTGGCATGAGGCTGGGAAGCCACCCAAGGAGCCCATGTCGCGGCAGAAGTGTTAGTATCGCCTCGCCCCCTGTCTGTCCCCATCCAAGGCTAACCGTCACATCATGTAGTCAAGCGAGTCGCCGGGGAGACGGTAGTTTCTACCGTTGGATCGCAGGGCGGAGGGTTGGGTACCCCGGTTGCGTGACAATATTCGAATGTTCGATAGACGTTGCCACGATGGGAGGTTCATCCTGGAGCATCCAATCGGGGACGATAATCTTTGTACGGGCCGGAACGTGGGGGCCCCTACGTCCCAAGCCGAGAACTGATAGATTGCAAAGTTTAGAACCGATTTCTCCTTTCTCCTGCCTCTTTTTGGAAGCGTTCTATGCACAGTCTAGATATGCAGCTACCATCGTGACACATCTCAGATTTCCCCCGCTCGCTTGGACACATGGCTGCGAAAGAGCCAAGCGATTGGCTCATATTTACTTGGAAGGAGAACAGGGCGAACATTACGTTCATCTGGAACCGTTGTGGCTTGGAAATGCCCCTGATTCTCAGTGGTGAATGCGATATAAGGCGGTTCAACGATGATGCACCAAGCAACCATCTTTCCCCGCCAATACAAACTCACAAACAGTCAATCATCAGTCTCTGAACAGCACACGATCAATACACGACTCATAACCCCCCTTATCGACCATGGTTTGAGCAGGAGACCCTAGCCCCGGCCGGGCTTGCAAGCGGACACTCCGATCAGCCGCCCACGGCCCCACACCAGCTCGCGGAGACATTCCTCTTTGGATGGCGACGGCTGGCTCGTCTCAGTGGCCACTCTCCCCCTCATTCTTCTAGATACAGAAGACCTCAGTTTGCTCCCCCCCCCGGATAGTTTCTCTTTTTCGTCTGCAGTGCAACAGGGGAACTTGCATCATCCTCGCCCGAACTGCTTCTTCCATACATACAGCGCGACCCACTTGCCTATCTCGACTTTCCCTCTCGTGCCTCTGAGATGCCCAGACAGAGCGGGACCAAGGTCGAGCGTACGCGCACCTTTACGGGGTGCCGGACTTGTCGAAGCCGACACGCAAAGTGCGACGAAGGTACCGTCAATCGCCTCTAATCTTTATCGTCCGACACGGCTGATTCTCTCTTCTAGCCCAGCCAGAATGTGGCACCTGCCGGAGACTTGGCCTCACCTGCGGTGGGTACGGAGCCCGCCTCTTCTGGATCGCCGACGATGCAGTCCGGCCGGAGCTCCAGCAGAGCCATCGGGGATCCGAATACCGGTACCCACTCTTCTCCGGTACGTCCTCCGACCCCGGAGACCCAATGCCGAGGCGGAAGCTGACGTTGCACAGAAGTCGATCGGAGGGTGATGAGCGCCGAATTGACAGACAGTCTAGGCAAGAAGTCTGCCATGGACATCTTGTCCGACATCGACGCTGCATGCGACAAACTGGCCGCTGGAAACCCAGCCGTCATCAAAGGCCCTTTTGGTGTCTTTCAATCAAGCCAGGATCCGCCGCCGGCTGATGTTTTCACATCCTCTCCAGACACCGAAAACTCGAACACAAACACATATCATGATACCGAGAGCTTTATCGAAGAGATAAAACGCAACGACTGGCCTACACATATCGGGGACGACCTGGATCTGTTTACAGGTCCCTTGGATCCCAGCCTTTCTCTCAACCCGGAGGAGCCAACAAGTTCCGAACAAGCCATGGTGTCGGATTCTGCCATGGCAAACTTCTTCCTTGATAGCTCGATGGGCGTTGAAGGCTTGGCACTCTTCAGCCCCAACTTTATATCACAAGCAATAGAAAGCGAAGCGGCCGGCCATGGAGACGATCACGTCGATAACACATTCCACCATTTAGAAAACGAGGTCATGCCATGTCCTCGAAACCTCCCACAACCCACCGGAAGTCACTTTGGACTCCCAGAAGAAGCAGAGCCACTACTTCGGTACTACAGAAAACACGTGGCTGGCGAGAGGACGCCGATGCAGGCAAAACGCAAGTCTCCGTGGGAAATCATCTTTCTGCCCTGCGCCCTCGAGACGTTTGCCGAGCTCTCGCTCTGGAACGAGGCCTCACATACTCGTTCAACCATATTCTATACTCTTCTTGCCCATAGCGCTCTTCAACTCCACATGTCGAACAAGCCTAGCTCTCTTTCCTGCGACTGGAAGGAAATTGGTCTGCGGAATCACGAGAGGGCTCAGTATCATCTACGGAATGCTTTGCAACTCGAGATGTTTGGGCCGAAGCAGGCAAACTACAAGGAGCTACTAATGGCGATCCTTGGCATGGCTATGACTTCAGTTAGTTTACTCCCATACTCTATTCTTGAATCCTGCTAACACGCTTTCTAGCTGCATAGCGGTACTCGTGCTTTCCGTGTCTTCCTCCTCGATGCTGAGCGGCTTATTAGACTTCGAGGTCTGATCAACCAAAATCCCTTCAAAACACGACTACTACATCACATGTATACACATCTCCGCGTCATTGCAGAGAGTATATCCCTGTGCACCGATCCGCTCTCAGATAACATCGACGAGATCAACAGCCGCGATCTTACCCATGGCCGAACGTTTCGAATCACCGAGGATTCCCTCAACATTGGCCTTGATCCAGCGCAGGAGAAGACGGAGGAGATTGGGTTCAACGATATCCATCTCGAGATCCAAGGCCGTTGGAGCCACACGCTGTATCCTGTCATCTACGGCATTCCAGAGTCCCTCATGACGCTCCTATCACAAACAGTCTCCCTGTCAAACGAAAAGACGCGTCTTGAAACCGTCGCCCGCTGCAACCCAGGTGTCTCGGTGGCCCTGACAAGACACACAAAGACGCTCGAGAACAGAATATGGGCGTGGACTCTTGCGCTCGACCCCCTGGGACCACCAAAGCCGACTCGCCTCCCACTTGGACCGGATCAAGACCTCATGGCGCATCCTCAGGTCCGATCCATGGCGTTGGCGATACACCAAGCCCTCATCATCTACTTTTACCGCAGGGTGTACGACATGAACGCCATGATCCTCCAGGACCTGGTCAAGAAGACGCTCGACTATCTCGAGCCCTGCCTGAACGAGCTTATTGACGACCAGGACTTTGCCACCAGTCTCGCTTGGCCGGCATTTGTTGCCGCTTGCGAGGCCGTGTCTCCTGATCTCCAGGAGCGGGTGCTCAAGTGTCTGGCCGTGACGGACGACAAGGGCATATACTTTACGCCGAAGCCGGCCAGGGTGATTGTACCGATGATATGGGACAAACGGAAAGAGTCGGGAGACTGGACTGCGAGCTGGCAGAGTCTCGTGTCGGATAGCCTGCTATAGAGTGTAATATGTTACGGATTAATGTAAAATTCAGGCCATATTGTCACGCTATTATGCATTGCTTGCTCACGGATACCTTCAAACTCTGAACATTCATTGGATTCATGTCTATTTCACTTTTTATACTTTACTATTAAACCTTTTCCGCACTAGCTCTACGCAAGAGGCACACCGGCATCCTTCAGCAGACCAGCCAGCTCTGCCCGCTCGTCGTCGGCGAGGAGGTGGAAGGGCTTTCGCATGCCACCCGTCTTCCATCCTCGGAGCTCCATACCCGTCTTGACGGCGGGGCCGTACTGGTGAGCCTCGAGGAACTTGCAGATGGGGAAGATCTTGGACCAGATCTCGCGGCCCTTCTTGAGGTCGTTCTCAACGGCGACGGCGTTCCACAGCTGCACCGACAGCTCGGGCAGGACGTTGGTGGTGCCCCAGACGGAACCCTTGGCACCGGCGGCAAGGCCGTAAAAGGTGAGCGTGTCCCACCCGTTGAGGGCGGTAATGCTACCGTGGTGGTGGAAGAGGAGGTCGGTCAGGGCCGGGGCATTCCCGGACGTGTCCTTGAGGTACTTGACGCCCACCTCGGACAGGCCCGCGAGCTCCTGGGGGTCAGGCTGACGCCACTGGCGGCGGGGATGTTGTAGAACATGATGGGGAGGCCGCTGGCCTTGTGAATCTCGTCAAACATGGACCGGAGCTGGGGCAGGCTGGGGGCGTCGTAGAAGGGGGGCACCACCATGAGGCTGGCGGCGCCGACCTTGGCGGCGTGCTTGGCCAGATCCACCACGCCGGCCGTGGTCAGGTCGCCGATGCCAGCGATGACGGGGACGCGGCCAGCGGCGGACTTGATGCACTGCTCGAGGACGGCCTTGCGCTCCTCGACGGTCAGGGCGGTAAACTCCCCGGTGCTGCCGCCAGGGACTAGGCCGTGAACCCCGGCATCAATCTGTCGCTGGATGTGGGCGTCGAGGGCAGGGAGGTCGACGGCCCCGTCGGCAGTGTATGGGGTGATGAGGGCGACAAGGATGCCGGTGAGTTCCTTCTGTGCAGGGGCCATTTTGAAGTTGCTGATGGTGACTTGATGTGATGGGGGAGTTGGATGGGGTGCAACTTGTGATGATGGTGATAGTAATGGTGGCGATGAGTATGAAGAATGAGTCTCTTGTTCAAAGCATCACATTGTCTATTATATGCTTCTTCTCTGACCCTCTGAGAGGATTCTCCGTGTACAAATCCGTCTATACCCCGCGTTATTCGTGTGGAGTGTGAAGCTCTGTAAAGGGGACTTGCCTCTTCAAAATAGGTAGGTTTCCACGACGAGGCGCGACGGAATGGCTTGCCACGCGGCAAACCGCGGAAACACGTCTCGTTTTCGGGCGGCGAGTGATTGTGAGAATTAGGGGGTCCTTCCGCTTCTGAAGAGCGCTTATCAACGCGATCTCTCGGTCGACGCGCACGTGGACGTCAAGGGACCGGATGGCGATCCGTCGGCACACGCGCAATCTCGCCATGGTGTTTGGCATTGTCAGCGGCTTGAAGGATCATCCCGGCTTCCACGGTGGTTCCAGAAGACGACCCTGGTCCGTTCTCGGGGAGGTTCCACTGGCAAGATCCAGATAGGTAAGCTCATGATCATTACGTGAATGATTGATGGCCCTTGAGGATGATACTGGGAGAGAATGGAGAGTATCCAGAAGTCTGTTTAATGGAGAGTTTGACTCCATTTTTACAATGACACTGGGGTTATCTAGCACTGACCTGATTGTGGGTGAGCTCTGCCCGTGGTAAAGATTCTCAATCGAGTCGTGTGCGACAGGCGTAAGGAAAGGTGAGTATCCATGTCCGCCGAGTTGCACCAACACGACCTCAAGAGTGAATACCGTACTAAAGAAAGGAAGAAAACACGGCCAAACGCATTTTCGCTATCGGGTCAACTATAGGTACTTTATCATACTGTTGGGTAGTAGAAACCACCATTCACATTAAGCCGACACGGTCTAATTGTGTTTGCACAAGGCTATCAAAAAACCTACATGATACTCCAACACCTGGTATAAACTTTTTACAACTTGGCCAAAATCCCCTCCGAGTTGAGAAACGCGAGATGACTTCGCGAAATGTCCTTGATTGTCCGGCATCTGCGAAAAAGGTCAGTCAATTGAACAAACAGCGCATCGGACCAAAGGCATCATACCCAGCGAGCGCCATGGCAAGCTTAAACTCATACATGAGAATCTTGAGAGCGAGCTCAACACCCTCTTGACCGTTATACTATTTTAATTGTCAGTATTCGTGAGACCGCGCACCCATGGATTGACATACCGCCAGGCCCCAGATGGGGATCCGTCCAACAAAGCAGTGGCTGGCGCCCATGGCGAGCGCCTTGAAGATGTCGGTACCTCGTCGAATACCACCATCGACGGCGACGGGAATCTTGCCATTGGCAGCAATGACGCATTCCCGAAGCGCGTCGAGGGTCGCAGGGACACCGTCAAGCTGTCTACCACCGTGATTAGACACAACGACGCCATCCAGGCCGTACTTGATGGCCAGCTGGACATCCTCGGCAGCGTAGACGCCCTTGATCCAGAGCTGGAGCTTGGTGTGCTCGCGCAGCCAGGGAATGGCCGTGTCCCAGTCGAGCGACGGATCAAAGTCGTGTTTGCTCTGGGTGAGATCCTCGCTGGATCCGCTGAGCTCACTCTTGCCGTCAGAGAGGAGGTTGGGCCAGGCCATATCATCGGGGAGGACAAAGTTATTGCGGTACTCGTTTAATCGACGGCCGAGCATGGGGACGTCGACGGACAGGAAGATGGCCTTGTATCCGTGGGCTGCAGCAAGAGCGCGTCAGATGCTATCCAATTGCCTGTCTCTGAAGGACTCACCTTCGGCGCGTTGCAGCATCTGAAGTGTTGTCGCGCGATCTCGTAGAACGCAGAGCTGCATCACGTAAGGGTTCCCTGATCCCTCGGCGGCGACATCCTCGAGCGAGGCTGTGGCATACGAAGAAAGACCCATGCAGATGCCAATGTTGGCAGCAGCCCGAGAGGTGGCAATCTCGCCATCGGGGTGTGCCAAGCGGTGCATGGCAGCTGGGCTGAAGCCCAGCGGGAGAGCTGTCTTGCACCCAAAGATCTCAGCCGAGATGTCGACATTGTCTACATTGACAAGGATGCGCGGTCGGATCTTGTACCGGTTGTAGGCCTCTTCGTTGTCTCGCAGTCTGCAGCATGCCAATGGTAAGCCAGGGCGTGAACACGAGGAGAAATATGGGCTGCAAATCATACGTTACCAGGTCCATGGCACCCTCATTGAAGTAGTCTGTGGTTGGAGCAGGTCAGCACGGCCTGTACCTGGCCTGGGAATGCAGGGAACAGGTCTCGTACCCCGATACATCTTGGGGAGCTTCTTGCTGCCAAGCTCCTTGAGGTCCGTAATGGTGTGGACATGGGGATCCCACGAGACGCCTCGGTTTGCCATGGCCAAGATTTGATAGTGTCCACTGTGCCTAGAGAGGCGGAGAGAGAGAGATTGAGGTAGAGATTGACGATTTGATGTCCAAAAAGTGACAGCAGCTTGAAGCCAGTCAAATAACTTTCAGAGCTGACCAGAGATGACCCAGCCCTCCATCCCCTCAGCTTTCCCGAGTTTGGGGAACATGCCTAAACCGATCAACAAAGGCGTCCATGTGACCATTTCGCAAAAGAAAGAGAGCAGTCTGGACGTCTTATCTCGCCGGCGAGGCCTGCCCTTTCGGAGGAGAGAGGCTAACGGATCGAGGCTTCGGCCGATTCAGACTCCGCCGCCCGGCTCTTTGTAGGCAGGTGGCAATCGGCAACAGGCCAAGGTTTGTGGGGAAATGGGGGACAGAGGGTGCGGAGAACGGAGAGGCTGCAAGGTGCCGGTCCGGCCTCCGACTCCGGATCTCGAGTTTGACAATCACAAGATCAATTGCAGACGTTTTGGATCAATCTCGACGGTTTTACCTGCCTCATTTGATAGACACTCTTTCTGAATTCAAGATGGACGAGAAAAAAGAGGCAGAGAAACCAAACAATAATAAAGGCATCTAATCTCACGACTCCCTGGATCCTCAGACATTCCAGACCGCGACTCAACCGTCAAGCCCGTCGCAGCCATGAAGTCTGCCAGAGCCATCAGACGCCTCCCTCGGTCTCTAACACCCCGAGCCACCTCGCGGTCTGCCCACTCCATCTTCAACCGCCCTTCCCCAACTTCCCACGAGCAAATCAAAGACCCTCTCCCCACACACAACTTCATCGGCAACGACTTTACCCCCTCGGCCGCCACAAAGTGGATTGATGTCCATGACCCTGCCACGAACAATGTCGTGACGCGCGTGCCAGAGTCCACCGACGAGGAGCTCCGCGCCGCCGTCAAGGCCGCCCAGGATGCCTTCCCCGGCTGGAAGAACACGAGCATCCTGCGCCGACAGCAGATCATGTTTGAGTTTACACGGCTCATCCGCCAGAACTGGGACCGTCTTGCCTCGTCAATTACCCTAGAGCAGGGCAAGACGTTTGCCGATGCCCGCGGTGACGTCCTGCGCGGCCTCCAGGTTGCAGAGACGGCCTGCGGCATCACCACGCAGATGACTGGCGAGGTTCTGGAGGTCGCTAAAGATATGGAGACTCGTAATGTTCGAGAGCCTCTTGGAGTTGTTGCCGCCATCTGCCCCTTCAGTAAGTCGTCCCAGAGCCATTCGTCCCGCCAATTGTCCTGAAGCCATTACGTCCCAACAACTCGAACGATGGAAGCTGACTCTTGTATCTCTAGATTTCCCTGCCATGATTCCACTGTGGTCCATCCCATTGCGACCATCACTGGCAACACGCTCGTTCTCAAACCATCGGAACGCGACCCGGGCGCTGCCATGATCCTTGCCGAGATTGCAAAGGAGGCAGGGTTCCCTGAAGGAGTTGTAAACATCATCCACGGAACGCACCGTGCGGTCAACTTCATCATCGACGAACCCGCCATCAAGGCCATCAGCTTTGTCGGCGGCAATGCCGCTGGAGAGTATATCTACTCCAGGGGCTCGGCCAACGGCAAGCGTGTTCAGGCCAACCTCGGGGCCAAGAACCACGCCGTCGTCTTGCCTGACTGTACTAAGAAGAGCACCATCAATGCCATCACCGGTGCCGCCTTTGGTGCCGCCGGCCAACGGTGCATGGCACTGAGCACCGTCGTCCTCGTCGGCCCCGACACTAAATCGTACGTTGACGAGCTCGTCGAGGCGGCGAAGCAGCTCAAGACAGACGGAGGTTTCGAGGACGGAGCTGACCTGGGACCCGTCATTAGCCCAGAGTCAAAGGCTCGGATCGAATCATTGATTGCCTCAGCTGAGGAGGAGGGCGCACAGATTGTTCTCGACGGTCGCGGGTACGCTCCCGACAAGTACCCCTCAGGCAACTTTATTGCCCCAACCATCATCACAGGGGTGACCCCGAGCATGAGGTGCTACACCCAAGAGATCTTTGGACCCGTGCTGTTGGTTCTCGAGGCCCCTACGCTCCAGGCTGCCACGGACCTCATCAACCAGAACGAGTACGGCAACGGGGTCGCCATCTTTACAAACTCGGGCAGCAAGGCCTCGTGGTTCCAGAAGAACATCGAGGCCGGCCAGGTCGGAGTCAACGTGCCTATCCCTGTGCCCCTGCCCATGTTCAGCTTCACGGGCAACAAGAAGAGCGTCGCCGGTGGCGGCACGAGCACCTTTTACGGAAAGCCCGGCCTCAACTTTTACACCCAGACAAAGACCATCACGACTCTTTGGAGGGGAGAGGAGGAGGCACACCACGGTAAGAGCGTCAACATGCCCACGCAGAGCTGAGGGACAAAAAAAAGGGGTGCTAGGACAAGGATGGTAGAGAGGCGTTTGGAGGTAGACACTCAGCCGTTGGAGGCAGTTGGAGCGCAGATCGCGAGACATTTTGTGCGCAAGGAAGCTCAATAGAAGAATTCTACGCAGCCAATGCCTGTACCTTATCTGTGCTCTCGTTGGTGCCCTCATCGGGAGCGCTCCCGACAAATGTCAGCCGTAGTCGATGGGGTAATCAACCCATCCCATCCCTCATTGCCTCAGTCGTGCTACTCTGCACCCATTCAAGCAGCAACAGGTGGAGAAGGGGGTTCGTTTCGTAGCCCACAGTGGAGATTCTCCGTCGCGGAAGACTCCCCAACTCGTCAGAGAGTGTCGGCAAAGCTAACCCCGTTGCCAGTGGGACTCCAACGTCATAACCTCGGACATGCAGGGAAACGTATGTGCGCGTTTTGTCCCCATCTGGGATTGTCGATTTTTCTTACGTACTTGGAGGAACGCTGTCTCGCTGCTCGCAACGGGGCCGTTCAGACGCCTCGAGCAAGCTTTTGCCAATGCGGACCTCACTCTCCGCATGTTGCTAACAATCCTTGACCCTCCTCCCCATGGAGAAAGGCCCCTCAGCTTCTCCTCTCTACCCCATCAGTCTGTCGGCTACCCCATGGGGAGCAGACGTGCCAATTCGAGGCCATGAAAATCAGTTCTTCTCCACTCCTCATCCAGCACCCACTAACCCCGCAGAGATAAGCTCCGGCCTGTTCGCTATCGCTGACGCCGGTCGAGGGGGCGAGGTTTTTCGACCAAGGTTTGCAAGTCCTTGCCCCGAAGAACCCACTCCCCTAGCCCTCCTATGGCCCTGTCGTAGGCTGTTTCCCTATCGTTGACCTGATACGACCCATGGATGGGGGGCGAGGGCTAGCTTTTCCTCGCCGTTGGAACCTGCCCAATCGTTGGCTTGGTCAGAGCGTTGCCATCAACGTCAATCCCTATAAGTTGAGCCCACAATACCCGGATCTTGGAGTCTTGGTCAGTGGATCACTCCTCATCCAGCTTCTCTCTCTTCTCTCTCTCTCTATTCTCATCCTCTTTTGCCTTTTTGTCAAGTTGCCTTGTCTTGGCCTTTCGATCACTCTCTCCGGCGCCATGTCGCAGTACTCGAGCCCACACACGGAAAAGGACATGAAGCACGAGCAGGACGTCGAGTTCAACAACAATGGACTCACACACGTGCCCTCTCAAACGGGCGAGGTCCACGACGATGTCTTTGGTGATATCACTGACGAGGGTCCCAACTACCGAGCTGTATGTATAATCGATGCATGCCAAGATTCGGTTGTGCCTTAGAGACTGACACCTCATAGGTCGGATGGATTGGTACCGTTGCCCTCATGATGAAGACCCAGGTCGGTCTTGGTGTCTTGTCTATCCCCGCAGTCTTTGACGTTCTTGGCATCGTCCCTGGTGTCATCTGCCTTATCATCATCGCCGGCATCACCACTTGGTCCGATTACATGGTTGGAGTTTTCAAGCGCCGCCACACCCAGGTCTACAGCATCGACGACGCGGGTGACTTGATGTTTGGCCGCATTGGCCGCGAGATTCTCGGAATAGCTTTCTGCCTCTGTAAGTGCCTCTGAGTGAAGCTGTACGATCAAGACTAACCAGATCAAAGACTGGATCTTTGTTGCCGGTTCTGGTATGCTGGGTATCTCGATCGGTCTCAACGCTGTCTCGACCCACGGTGCTTGCACTGCTATCTTCGTTGCCGTTGCCGCTATTGTTGGCTTCGGTCTCGCTAGTATCCGAACTCTTGGCCGTATCAGCTGGCTTGCGTGGATCGGTCTCGTCTGTATTCTCACAGCCAGTAAGTCTCCCGAGTCCCTGAATAACTTCGTTTCTAACCATTCAATAGTCTTCACCGTCACCATCGCCGTTGGTATTCAGGACCGACCAGCTGCTGCGCCCCAGTTCGGAGACTGGAAGTCCGACTACAAGATTGTCAACAACCCCTCCTTCACCGACGCTATTTCGGCCATCTCTTCCCTCGTCTTCGCCTACGCCGGTACCCCTGGTTTCTTCTCCATCGCCTCCGAGATGAAGAACCCAGCCCACTACACTCGCTCTCTCATGATCTGCCAGGCCGGCGTCACCATCACCTACCTCGTCATCGGCTGCATCGTCTACGTTTACTGCGGTTCCTACGTTGCCTCGCCCGCTCTCGGCTCTGCAGGTCCTCTGATCAAGAAGATCGCCTACGGTCTCGCCCTCCCCGGTCTCATCGCGACCACGACTCTCGTTATCCACTTTGCCGCTAAGTACGCTTTCGTCCGTATCCTCCGAGGCTCCAAGCACCTTGCTTCCAACAGCGCCATCCACTGGGGAACCTGGCTCGGCTGCACCGGTGCTACCGCTGTCATCGCCTATATGATTGCTAGCGGTATCCCCGTCTTCGGCGGCCTAGTCTCTCTCGTCGGTGCCCTTCTCGGTACTCTGATGTCTTTCCAGCCCATGGGCTGCATGTGGCTCTACGATAACTGGACCCCCGGCCGACGCGACCCTACCCTCCGCTGGTACCTCATGGTTGCCTTCAGCGTCTTTGTCGTTGTTTCCGGTACCTTCCTGATGATTGGCGGTACCTACGGATCTATTGTCAGCATCATTGATTCCTACAAGGAGAATGGCGGTTCGTCTGCCTGGTCCTGTGCCGATAACTCCAACTCTGTTGGACATGCTTAGGCAAGGGGATGATATTTTAGCGAGTAGAGTTAGCGTGAAGCATTTCGAGGGGGTATTCTGCATTGTACCATTTTTAGATTTCATAAAGAATAGATCTCTACTAGTTCTTGATACATATTTGCTTCCTACTAAGCCGTGATACCTTCCAGTGATCGCCCTGGTTAGATTGCCCTTCTGCTAAGCCGTGATACACTCTATGTCTTTCTTGGTGTACATCTCACTCCTCTCCTTTTCAAACAAAAGCTTGATCCCCCCTCATCTCAAGCACTCGTCACCTTGCCCTCTGAGTTCCAACAGCCGGGCCAGAAACGAGAACAAGATTAGGTGTCGGATCAGCATCCGACAAAACCTCCAATAACACGTCAAGTTTCATCACTTCCCGAACCGTCGTTTCGGACGTTCCTAAACCGTCTTAGCCCCAAGTTATCGGCTTCCGTCGGGACCCAAAGGTCCGATTCAGTACCCACACCTTTATCGCGTCCGCCCTTGTCATGTCCAGCTCAAAGTGTCCAACCTGACGTCAGTTGTAACGTTCTCCATAAGCGAGTGTCCCACACAAGCGAGTGTCCCAAAAATCTCAACCTTTAAGACGGGATTTAAGATAAAAATATAATAAAGCATTTAGTTAATTAAATTTAATTACTTTCCTCTTCCCTAGATACCTCAATAACAATTTGACATGTTCTTCTGTTATGACCGGCCTTGCCACATATTCCACAGCGGCTTTCCTTCGGTCGCGCCGACCTGCCTCGACCACCACTTCTCGACGATTCAGCCCGTACCTGTATATCAACATCCATTTGATCAATTGCTTCCCTTGCCTCATCTACAGTCATCTTCCCTCTATCTTGTAGGCGGGTTCTTTTTGCTCTGCGCCGCCTGCTAAGGGCCTCATTTGATTGTCGAAGGTTCTTAACCTCAGACTCTAATAAGGTCATCTTATGCATTATTGCCTTTGTTCCCTTAGTCAATGACTTTAGAGCCTCAAGAATAGACTCCGGAGAGCTACTTTGATGCCTTCTGATTCGTCTTTCGAGGTATTCAGATTGGGAGCTAGCTTCAAGGGCTGTCCTTGGGGTCTTTGAGACCCAAGGGTTAGGCTGGCTGGCCTCCTCCTCAAGGGGCGTTGGGGTCCGTAGCTGCACATCAAGCTTTGATATGACACTTTCGGGGTCTAAAGGAACGAGCCCGGCTCCTCTGAAACCTCCCTTGATATTGCTTGTCGTCATGGTAGCCTGGTAGGCGGCGTAAAAGGCTAGGAAGAACTCGGTCTTTGAAATGTGGGTGATAGAGCATCTGATCAAATGCTCAATCTCTCGACCGTATGCCTTTTTTAGCGGCCCAAAGCACCCAACGTCAAGAGGCTGAAGTAGGTGAGACGAATGAGGCGGCATACAAAGCGTGACGATCTTATTTTCCTCGCAATACTTCTCGAATTCGATTGAATGGTGACTTTCATGCCCATCAAGGATCAAAAGACGATAGCGACCATTTGATCGAATGGTTGTATACTGATTAAAGTGCTTGAGCCACTCGAGACCCGTCTCATTATCGGTCCAGCCATTGTGAGTCGTGGTGATAGCCCAATCGCCCGGGAGGTTGCTTTCTTGGTACCAGCTGGCGAGGTGATATTGGCCCGCAACCACGATGAACGGCGGGATCGCCCAGCCTTCGGAATTAATCGCCTGGATGACTGTGGCCCATTCTCGATTTCCAGGCTGGACTGATTTCGGTCTTCCACGCCTCTCTGCGCCTGTAACAACCATTCCGCTTGTAATTATGCCCATCATAAAGCCGGTCTCATCAAAGTTATAGATATCGGCGAGGGTGATACCATATTTCGCAATTGTATTCGCTACGAGCTCGAACCAATTGCGAATAATAGTCGGGTCTTCGCATTTAGCCCTCTGATAGTCATACTTGCGAAAGAAACGCATCTTAAGGTCTGGATGTCGCTTGACGAAGTTGGAAGCCCAGTTCTTGCCAACGGGTGATGCATCGCGGTCGGCAAGCAATCGGTTGGCCATTTCTTCAACACCACGCAGTCGCGGGGGAAATCCTCGCGAATCTAGATCAAGGATGAATTGAATAATGATCTGTTCCTCTAGATCAGATAGCTTGCGTGATTTGGGGATGGTATCGCGTTGAGACTGTATGCCTTTCTGCCGGCGACCTAGCTTCTTAGGACAGACTTGATAGATTGATGCGGCGCGTCGGACGCGTAATTTTGGGTCATTTTGAAGGGCACGAAGTGCAAGAAGAATATTTGCCTCACTATTTAATTGAGACATCTTTGGTGGTTAAGAATCAATTGATTAATTGAAAAGAAGAGAGGTTGAGGGATTTTTGGGACACTCGCTTGTGTGGGACACTCGCTTGTGGAGAACGTTAGTGGGTCGATCAGAAGAGAGTTGAACTTTATTTCCAAAAGCCTTTCGTTTCGAACCAACATGGTCGGTGTAGCCGATACTAGCCAGCCAAGTCAGTGAGTGCCCTGTGAGTTGAACAGCTTTGGCCTAACGGCAACAGGAAACTGACCGCGAGGACACGTAAGTCGGGCACTGATCAACACTTGGTGCAACTTGTAGTTGACATAGATCAACTCCTGTTTCGCCTAGGCATACGTTTGGTAGGCATAGAGGCCACCCAGCACTTACGAGGTGAGCCCCAGAAACCTTCATCTCTACTGAATTACAAGGGTTGGAGCGACGAGGCCGCCCAGTGCTAGAAGCAGACACGAACGGGCGTGGCCGGACTCTTCACTGCTTTCGGGTTCAGTATCGTTCGACTGCTCACAGGCACGTGGACTCTGCCTCAGGTTGGAAACTACTGACAAGGCTCCCATGGGCTTCGTGGCATCATCTCCATTAGCCTTGCCGTACTTGCAGGACCAGCCAGATTTCATGCCGTCAAACTTCTTGATTCCATCCTTGGTCATCGGCTTGAGTACGGCGGGGATCTTGTATTCAGAAAAGGTCACTGTTGCGTCTGTTGCGATGACGCTTTGAACGGGCCACCTCAGTCACAATGTTCAAGGACACATTCCCAACACAATAACAGCAGGTTTCGTACAAGACTAATCTGTCACTGGCCGACCTCTCTTTTTCATTGTGGAGACTAACAAGATGTCATGTGCCTTCCAAGGCCTATCTCTCGCTTTTTTAACGAGCATTCTCGATCTCTTCACTCGAGGCCCCAAAGTACTTGTCCAACTCGTCCTCCAACTCTCGCCCTTCAATGTGGCGCATCTCCCTGGCCCTCTTGACGGGATTGACCTTGTCAAAGTGAGCGCTAGCAAAGATGACGTCGAGCTCCTCGAGGCTGCGACCCTTTGGTTCGGAGAAGAACAGCCAGACGCAAGGAATGATGGCCGCGTTCAAGACAGCAAACATGGCATACGTCCTGTACCCGAGATTCGCAAAAGCAGGAGGCGTGATCATGACAATGAGGAAGTTGGAAAGCCAGTTTGAACAGGTAGATAGTGCGTTGGCTTGGATACGGATGCGGAGGTTTGTGATCTCGGCGGGATAGAGCCAGGTCATTCCAAGCCAGCCTAGGGGCGCATGTCAGTAGTTACCTTGCTTGAGGAGGCAGACGGGCTTACCAATGGCGAAGAAAGAGTTGAAGACGAATAAAAAGACGGTTGCGGTGACTCCATATCGAGTCTCAAGCTGAGGTGCGCCGTCGTCTCCCGCCGTTCCAGTCGAGACTGTTCCTGCAAGAACAGCCATGGAGGCCATCATACCGAAAGCACCAAACAACATTAGCTTGCGTCGACCAGTGCGTTCAATTAGAGGTAGAGCCACGAGAGAGGCAAGAAAGTATTCAGTTCCGTTGAGAGCAGCCAACAAACGTGACATCTCGGGGCCAAAGCCGAGAGAGTTTTCGAACAGGAACGTGGCACTGCAAGTCGTCAGCAGAGTTGAAGCATCGTGAAAATGGCTGACATACTAGTAAGTCACAAGATTAATTCCGCAAATCTGCTGAAAGAACTGGGCAGCAACTCCAAGCATGGTCCGTCGAAAGTTCTGCGAGGGGCCATTGGTGAGGAGCTCGTTGTAACGGAAGCCGCCTCCTCGGCTCTGTACTTCCAGAGCCTCTTGAATGGCCTTGATTTCTGTGACGACTTCAGGGTCATCAACAGGCTTGCTCAAAAGACGTGCAGTTACTTGACGTGCTTCATCAACCCGACCCTGCATGGCAAGCCAGCGTGGAGAATCTGGGAGGTAGAGAAGTCCGATCATGACAATGATGGTGAAGAAGGACTGAAACGAGACTGGGAACCTCCAGCGGACGGAACCAGATAAGAAGTAGAAGCCGTAATCGACCCAGTATGAGATCATGATGCCGCCCGAGATGAGAGCACCGGAGAGCGTGATGAGGAAACCACGCTGATGAGGCCGAGCACACTCGGATTGCCATGTCGGGATAGCTATGGATGATCAATTACCATTGAATGATGCAGAGGATAAGGGAGAGGGCTCACTTGAAGTAACCATGCCGTTTCCAACGCCACCAACAATTCTACCGGCAGAGAAGAGGCCGTACTCGTGCGCAGACGCTTGCATGATGGTTCCGATGATCATGATGAGACTTCCCCAAAAAGTAGACGACTTTCGACCCCATCTCTCACCGTAGAAGAGGATGAGAACAGCACCCAGAAAGCATCCAATCTGGTAAACGGCCACGGCGGCTGCTTGAGTGTTGGGATCGCCAGTGCATTGGTTCGGGTCAGGTTGATTGTTCTCGGGGTAGTCGAGCCAACACAGCGAGTTTGAGTCATCGCGCGGCGTCATGAGGACCAGGTTCTTCTGGAAGTCATCCAAAGTGAGGAGGGCGCTGAGGACGCCTTGGTCGTATCCAAACATGAGAAAACCGCACGAAGCGATGATGCCGATGGCCCAGTTCAGTGTTGCGCCTTCGAGATGTTTGCCGCGGACTTTCCATTCTGGCAAACTTCCCAGTCGAGAGAAGAACCCACCAAGGCCAGAATTCGTCTTGGGCTTCTCGTTGACCTGGCCGTCGATGGACGAGGGGGGACTGTCCCCGTTGGCTCTGGGCGGTTGCTCTGGCTTCTCGGACATTGTGCACAAGAGGATAGAGGAAGGGTGAATAGAAAGGAAGATGGACTGAAAAGTCTGTCAGACACGAGGTCTAGGAGAAAGCACATCTTGTACTTGGCTCCGGAACCACAATGCTTGTTGTAACCGACATCGCGGGGAGAAAGGATGCCTTGGCTGAAGCCATCTTGTGGTCCTGAGGGGTGAGCCAAGCAGTGGAATGATCCAACTGAAGCAAGGATTTCCACAAAATGCTCCATATAGAAGTCAAAAGAGCACACTGTTGGTTCGGACTCTCATCTTTTGTCCTTCGGAGTGCCTAAAATGTTGAACCTCGGACCGCAACCTTGGCACTCTCTTGGCCGTGATCCTTCGTTGGTGATAGAAGCGGCAGTTGCACAGAAGCGGTCCCTCACGTAAAATATTGAACATATCATCGGCACTCTGATTCGACAAAACATCTGCAATGACTAGGGGTTCAAGTCTCATCGCCGTGACTGTGGGTAACGCAACCAACGCCAAGACATACAATACGGCGCAACGTCGGAGCCGTGATGACCGGAATACCCGTCTTGGAAACCCGATCACCTTAAAATCGGGGACCTGACTTGTTCGACGCGTTGTTTTCAGACCCTTTGCGCTTGGCGGCATGGATGAGGCCCATTGAATGACGTTGGCCAAGTTTAAGCTTAATCTTTAGAGTTGACGATCCTTCTCCACAACGCAGCGAGTAATCAAGGCGAGACGCTTGGCGGTTCTCTCACTACGGGAAGAAGTACGACTCTCGGGGTAGGCTGTGCCATTGGATGAATAGATGGAGTTGCCAGTTCTTCTTTGCTTTGGTCCCACCTGTTTGGTTGATAACTAGAGTAGGCTATAGAGTGCAGGCTCATGAGCCAAGCAACTGGACTTCATATATTCATTGTAGTCGTTTTTGAAGTTGTTATCCTCATAACACATCCGAAGGATGGATCATTGCTCATTGCAGTCGTTTGTCATATAGCTCTCCCCTTCCTCCTAATATTTGGATCCCGGGATAAAATTTGCTTCGCCTCCGGGGTAAGAACAACATAGGTGACAGATCGTAACGGATATATTCGCAGCGGCTCTTACCACTTGCTTAATTACTAAGTTGGAACAAAGCCTACTGAAGTCAATTTTAGAAACCAGCTTCTGCGAGGGATGCTTCGAACCCGAATCACTGGACCGTATTTCACAACAACAATATCAAGGAAGATGGCAGCGCAGTACTTGTCTCAATTACGTATCAGTTCATTTCGTCATTATGCAAGAATCTATTTAATCTTCAGCACAGCCTTGCCAAAGTTCTTGCCCTCGAGCATCCCAATGAGTCCAACCGCAGCCTGGTCGATTCCCTCAGTGATGAACAGCTTGGCCTTGACGCTTCCATCCGCCAGCCACTCCTGCAGGTTCTTCTGGTGCTCCTTGGCATACACCGGGCCAAACTTGGGGTTGCCGACAAGGAAGCCCCGCATGGTGAGTTGCTTGGTGACGATCTGTGTAAGACCCTTGATTCCGGCTTGTTGGCTGGCAGGGGTGTTGTATGCTGAAATCTATAATATGCGTTAGTGTCTGCAACAATACTTTGGAAATGGCAACTACTCACCATGCCACAAACGGGTACCCTTCCGAGGACGTTCATGTTGGTGAGAGCTGCCTCAAGGTGCTCTCCGCCGACGTTCTCATAGTAAATGTCGATGCCGTTGGGTGCAAGTCTGGGAAGTGCCTCCTTGGGGCTCTCCTTCTTGTAGTTGAACCCAGAGTCGAAGCCAAGCTCGTTGATGATAAAGTCAAGCTTGTCATCCGAGCCAACAGAGCCGATGACCGTCAGGCCCTCCCGCTTGGCGACCTGGCCGACAATCTGACCCACAGCGCCCGCGGCGGAGCTGATAAAGATTGTCTCACCCTTCTGCGGCTGGCCGACCTCGTGCAGGCCGGCCCAAGCGGTGAGGCCTGGCATCCCCAGAGGGCCCAGGAACAGTCCGAGGTCCAGGTCGTGCGGGTTGTTGATCTTCCTGGCTCGCTGCAAGCTCTCCTTGGGCACACGCGCATACTCGGCGATGGGCAGATAGGCCACAATTAGGTCGCCCTCTTCAAAGTCTGGGGTGTCGCTCTTGAGAACCTTGGCTAGGGTGTCGTTTGTGATGGGCTTGTCGAGCTCGAAAGCTGGAGAGTAGGACTTGATGCTGGCGTCTCGCATCTTGCCGCGCAGATAGGGATCGAAGGAGGCGTAGAGAATCTCGACAACCAGGCCGTCCTGAGGGGCAGCTTCGTCGAGATCGATAGGGCGATCCTCGACGACGAGGTGCTCCCCAGCCACGGGAAGCCCGGTCGGGATCTTTTTGAAGATGAGGCTCTTGTTCTGCGTCATTTTGGCTGGTGGATGTGATGATAACTGCTGCTCTTGATGCTGAATTGAGTATGTACAAAGAAACAAAGCCACAAACAGCGGAGAGCAGCAAGCCTTTTAAAACAGCAAAACACCTACGTTGGTGGCGCGAGATGCCGAGGTTCGTTGGACCTGATTTGTAAGGCCCGTTGTCAAGTCAGCGCATTGCTTGACTCCGGCCCACACACGGCGGTGATACTTCCCAATGCGGCACGAGCAGAAATGACCTCATTGACTCGTTTGTGCCATGCTTGCATGATGATGCAATTGTGCAAGTCGTGGCGCATAGTTGGCAACGTCGATATTCTATATCCAAGAAGGAGAGTTCTCGCTCTAAGTGAGATATATATATGATAGATGTTTTGAGGTTGTCAGCACCGTAACTTGTCAGATTGAGAGAACAGGGGTAATCGTTCAGCCAAGAGATAGTTACAGGGCATCAGCTCGCTAAGTCATAGCGGCAGCTACAGCGTCAGGGATGATCCCAGACACCAAAAGTGGGCGTATCGGAGCAGCCGGCACAGTTGCCTCGGCTCGTAACACTCAGCAGCGACGATCCCTTGTCCCAGTTTTCAGGTTTGGAATTTCTAGAGTTGAATAGTGCCGAGCATGTCACCGATTCTCGATTTAACTTGACAAATTCTTTCGAGTCTTCTAGAAGCACAACGACTTGTTTAACGTGTCCTTCCAACGGCTTATCTTAACCCTGGAAGAATCCTCAATTTTCCGCAGCGATTTTCCTCAGCTATCCTTCAGTGAGACCAAGGCAGCGCTGTGTCTCTTATCTCGAGCACAGCATCATCAGTTTCTGATGAACTCTCTGTCAAGTATGCCAGTTAATCATTTGTGCTAAGGCATGCGATTGACCATTGTGGAGCACACTGGTTTATCATCGATATCTATGATCCGTGGAGGGAAGAGATTTGCTTTGATAAACACCCGTTCGTGATGGGAAACGTCATGTCACATCAAACTTGTTACATTGCCGAGCCCCCGGAGAGGAAGAAGTATAGATGCAGGAGCTTACAGCAGGATGGCAAGAGCTTAAGTTTGGCATGTTGCCATGGGTCCTAGAAATGGTTCTATATCGAAGAGGGTATGTATATTATGCGGATTCAACTTCCCTTCCCTGTTTCGGCACGTAAAAGCATTCGCATTCAATCGGTCGCTACTCTACCGTCATCGTGTATCAAAACATGAACCAACTCCTCCTTCCCTTTTGCATCCGTAAAACCCTCGAATTTTCCAATATCCCGCTCTTGAAATCCAAGTTGAATGCCCTGACAGAGCTTCGGCCTTTTCGCTCAAAATCATACAGCACCAACAGTTCTTTCATTGCCCGTACCATGTCGGGGGCGTTGACCAGTGCCTCAGCATGGTATCAACGGCCGTTGTCCATTCCATCTCGAAGCAGGAGGCCAGCTGCTCCACTTCTTGCTGTGTTGGTAGCGTCTCTGCCCACATGTCTTGTTTTCCTGCCTCTAGGAGGGCATATAGGGGAATCAGGCCGTCGTCTCTGATTTTCACAAGGCAGAGCCACGCTGTGTTCCAACTACGGTTGCTCTCGGGATCATTCACCACACGCAAGTGTGCGTCATGTACAATATCACCGCAGAATGGATAATTTGGTGTTAATCCGTGAAGCTCGATAAGCAACTGGTTGCTGGTAACATAGTTGGCCCATGCAAGCGTCATGGGTTCCTGGAAAGCGCGGGCGTCGTTTTCGTCTTCGCATGAGGCGGCTATTCGTTCAATACGGCGGAGCTCGGTAAGGGTATTGACCTGGTGAGCTGTGAGGGAGTGTATGAGTTCTCGCACAGGGGGCTAAGGGGTTAGTCGAGGTCGATACGAAACGAGAGGGACAACGTACTCTCGACCGTCGTGATTTCTTGCCTGAGCGATGTGACGACATGATGGATACGAGAAATGTTCCAACACAAAATTAGTGTGTGGCGGTATGGATAGCGCGCAGTGCTCCTGTCTCGTCGTCACAATATGAATCGAGTGTTGAGGATCTCTGTCGTGGGAAGCTTCTTATCCGTTATGTATACTACGCATCGTTGCGCACGATCACCCCGGGCCCAAAATATCGTGTGCGCAACGTATGATGCGGCTCGATATTATGCACGCCAGGAAAGAAAAGACTGAGACACCACCAATGGAACTCGTCACCTCCTAAAGTCCAAAGACATCGAGCTGCAAGACGTCAAGGCTTTGACAGACGCCCACACCAAAACCCCGGCTGCTCGCCGGAGCTCAGACCCCTTAACGGGCGATCTCAAGAGCTGAAGTTCGTGTTGGTGGTATGGGATAGGGGAAATACTTTCACCGGAGAGGATCCCAAGGCCGTGATTGGCCCTGGCGTGTGGTGGTTGTAATCGGGGAGAGGGACCAAGGGCCCTGAACAGCCACGATGGCGGCAAGGGGATATCAAGACAGCTTAGATTGCTCAGCCTGGATAGTGGAGGGGTGCCAAGCAGGGAGTGTTGGGCAGTGGATATTAAGCGCGAGGGAGACGGGCATGCCTGGAGCTGAGAGGCGCGTGTGAGGTGAGCTAGGCGCGATACACTGAGACTTACCCGCTGTCATCAATATTCCAGTAACGTTTCAACATGCAGCAGAAACACAACAAGGCTGAGCAAGAGAAGCGTTGATGAATTCCAGAAAAACAGAGGAGTTGGGTTTGCTTGTTTGGAAACCTGTTGACGACGAAAAGGGGGTTGCGTATACGTGAGGCCAAGCCAAGCTAACCACGCATTCCAGAAATAAACACACCAAAGCCAAAGTGGCCCATCATCCCTGGCTCCCAGGGCATACGGGCAAAACTGGGGAAACGGTTCATGGTAAAAGGTTCCATCGGAAATGCCCTCCCGAGAAGGGGAAAGCCGCCCACGATTCAGTCGATAGGGGGAGCCGAGGATCTGGGCCGAAGGGAAGTGGGCCAAGCACAATGCCATGTGCTCGCTAGAATCGACAGAACAAAGCTATCGACTGGGCCATCTACACCCGGGAAGCCGTAGAGGCGCGCGTCACTGAGCTTAGACGACCCGTCACAGCCTCCGCCGGGGCCACATCTAATACTCTGGGGCACTGCAACGCGCGTAAAATAGACGCGATGATACTGGATCTTGATCATCAGCAATGCCCAGATGGGATGAATACGAGCCGACGGGCGGCCTCCAAGTGGTGAGCCCTGACATGCGTGCATGCTGACATTGGCCAACTTCAGCCCTACAATCAGGTTCACACTTCCAGATGGGGAAGCAATCCAGGGGCAAAGAGGCCATGGAAAGGATATCAGCGCCCAAAGATGGAGTGAGCTGACGCGCAAAAGAGGACACGGCTAGCTCGATCCATACTCAAGAAGCGGACCGAGCCTTGCTTGACGGCCCAATGACGGGCTGAATGAGAGAGAACGCCCAGGATCCTATTAAAAGATGCAAGGCGCGGAAAATTAATCAGCGGCCTTTAGGGCATTTATTTCTATTGTTGGATCAGAATGACGGGCTGTGAACGGACGAATGAGTGGCTGTGCGGGTCCTGGCCAACCGTGGGTGCAGGGGTTCGGGGTTGATGAGATATGCACGCCATCCCGATTGAGAAGTGGGAGAGGTCCATGATCGACTTGTCTGTGCTATCGAATTTCGGTTGTAGATTCGGTTGTAGAAGGGTGATGGGATGCGTGGGTGAAGGAGGTGGTGATGGTGAAGCAGAAAACGTCCATCGTTACTTGGCAGTAGAGCAAGACTCAGGCAACACGTACAACATTACAGGAGCAGATTCTCACAATATTTATCTAACCAAATCACCAAGCCATATGGAATCACTTACTGTCAACAATGAAGCTTTCCCATGACCATCATCGCCTTGAATGTTGGACGATAAGCCAAAGGGTTCATGCTCATGTACCCCTGAATCGCAACTCCACCGGATGACACCGAACCGTAGATGGCGCAGCCCACTTTGTTTGTTTCCTAAAATAAACACAGCCCGGCCAATGATTCCGGACTCCGACTTGTCCGAGACCCGGACATGCCCTGTTTGATACCCCCAGAAATCATTTAAACGCGTGTAAACGCCGCATCCTGCTAGTCTTTACTACATGCTAACACGCTCTTTCTCCTTGTCTACCTGACTCAAGCGAGGCCCTTCTTGCTCAAAGTCCATTACCTACTCGACCGGCACGGCCCCTTTTCTTCCAAGGCTCATACGTGCGACGAAATCAGGTTCTGATTCCTTTTGCGGACAATAAATTCCAGTGGGTTAGGAAATAAGGACGGCATTTCTGTTGATCTATTGATCTGGGCACGTTTCTTCTCATGGAAATAGTGTCGAGCAAGGCAGCAAACCCAGTGCCGATCCCTCCACATCAACCGATCTCCACAGAACGGACATCCAAACGCAGGCCTCAAGCTCTCGAGCTTCTTCAGAAGTAGCATATTTTCACTAAACATCAAAGGAGTATCAAGGAGTATCGAGGAACCTCCAACTCGCAGGCCAGCTAAGAAGCGGGATGCCAGCCATATCCACCTTGTCAGACATCTGCGTGACAGCCTCGCCCATGCGTTGTAGGGCGTTCATGACAAGGTTGGCAGTAATTCACAATCAACCTAACCTGTAGGCACGTAACCAATATTTTACCTACCCAGGCATGTCAGCTGCTCCTTACTGAGTGGCCACAACTAGGAGACGAGGGATCTCATGTGGCGATGCCTCGGCATATTCTGTTCTCGTCTGAGTACAGGTAGATATGGGGTGAGATCTTATCGGTCGGATAACCTTAGGTCAACACTGGGGATCCCCGGGCACTTAGGACTCAGCACATAGCATTGCAGTTTCTGCTTGGCACATGTTCCCTTGCCCCGATGCAGCGCACCTGCCTGCAGGAGAGTCCACCTCATCTGCCGCAGGGATGTGGCAGTTCCAAGCTCTGACAAAGGTCAACAGATGCTTCTCTCGTTGCTAATGGGCGGATTCGGCAACTAACACCAATAAAACAACAGTGATCAAGAGTAGTCTTGGGCAACTCGGTCAACGCCAATCTCAAGGCCCACATAGTACCGTCTGGACATATAGAACTACGGATAACGTCATCTTGCAGTAGGGTAGGCTTTAAAGGTTGCTTTGATAGCGAAGGGCTCACTCTATCCAGCTAATATCTCTCCATTTGGCACGAGAGAAAGGAAGCGTCCCTTTCAACAGAAAGCGCAAAACCATCGCTGTAAACCTCAATGCTGCAAGATACCCTTTTTATGAGCCAATGCAAGATCAGGAAAACAGTAGTTTCTGTGTGCCAATAAACACCACAAGGGTCTTATTCCTACCAACCATGTGTGCAATCAATCGGGCTGCGAATGTCAGCACAGTGCAATTCCCACACGTATTAACCTACACAGTTGGCGAGGCACATGTGCCCAATCCTGGTCAGGTATTCTCAGCACGTTTCCCAGCTTATCAGCCCGGAATTCAAATCCCAAAACGTTGATGCCATCCCAACTTACTGGCCGGAAACGTTACGTCCGGTGGGGACCATGCGAACCCCATGTTCACTTGGCATTCCCGGTCCTCTCCCGCCCCATTCTTTAGATATGGAAACTCTTGACGGCCGACGAGAGTGAGCCATCATACAGCTTCACTTTACGTAAAATGGCTCCGTCTTGGCTGAAGCCAAGGTCTGGAGAGAAGCGGAGTCGAACTCCTTTCCCCTGGGGTAGCGACTCTCTGCCCATGGGGAAATGCCAGACCACCCAGGTCACGAAAAAAAAAGAAAAATGCATGGCCCTTCTCAAACATGTTTGCGTTCCTTCAACTGTTGTTGGTTTTGACTATGCAGGAACGCCACATGTCAAGCCCCCCGGGCAAGGATGTATGAGGCTCAAGACATAGAAGGGAGCTAGAAAACGCGGACCGGCTTCGATCGAGAGCTGCTCCAAGTAGCTGCTTCTTTGGGCTTCGGAGCAGCCGTGGCCAGGACCCTGACCCGGCTGATACATGCGTGGTTTTTTCCCTCATGCTTCCCCCGGAGGCCACATCATCCTGCTACCTGATTATAACCTGATTAATCGCCCCCGCAACCTGCTTTTCCCGTCAGAGGCGCGCTGGCTTTCCTTTAGATGTTTCCTCGACACTGAGGCCTTTGTCTGGCTCGAGCGTTTGTTGCGTCAAGGGTGCGGTTGACAAGAGCCACGCTCCCAGATCGACATGGCATGTAAGTATCTTGTCACTGCTTGTTAAGCCTCATACCTACTCCAAGAACTCCTCACAGATGAAAACTTCCCCCGTCTTCCTAGGACCGGAAACCGAACACTCGGTGCCTTTAAAACTGAGTACCACATAAGAAATATGACCTCCGCAACAAAGTCCCCACTGCGGGCATGACTGTGGGGAGGTTGTGATACTCCACGATATCGCGGCTTCTATGAGGAAGGTTTCCGCCAGCCCCAGAAGTAAGTGCCCATCGCCAAGGGCGTGGCAATGTCAAACAACGCGAGGCCTTGTTGTTCAAAGACTCATGGGATTTCTAGTAGAATTTCTAGAAGTATATAAACGTGCTCGGAGGACGCCGCTAGCAGTCTTAGCCTCCATTGTAGTCTCTCTCAGATCAAGCAAAGAAAGCCCTACTTGAACTCGTCCACGCACACACATCAATATCTTTTCTCCGATTTAATGTGCGACATCTTTTCTTTCCAAGCACAAAGTTGCTAAGGGAAAAGACAAATCCCCTCACCAACCTCAAAGAACACCCCAAGAAACATCTTGTTAGCTACCCCTGAACGACAACACAACCGCCACGATGCATCCCGCCCCAGACGAAACCCCCAACGCCATCGTCCCCTCTGCAGAAAACGACCGCATCGACACCAAGAAGCAGAGCAGCGACGCCACAAAGGCCAACTTCTCCGGAAATGACGAAGTCGACTTCAAGGCCGCCCCCCACGAGGAGGTTGCCCAGAACATCTTTGGCGGCGAAGGCAGAGAGGGCTTCCGCAACATGGGCCGCTGGGATACCCTCTTTGCCCTCGTCACGAACCAGCTGGGCCTCGGAGTCCTCTCTCTGCCGTCTTGCTTGAAGACTCTTGGTATTATCCCCGGACTCGTCGCCACTGTGTCCATCGGTATCCTGACTTGGTACTCGGGCATACTCCTGCACAAATTCTACTGCAGACACCCTCATGTCGTCAATATGGTTGACATGGTCGCAGTCATGGGTGGCCGTCGCTGGGAAATCTTTGCAGCGGTCGGTATCTTGATCCAACTCCTCATGACCTGCGCTTCATCCGCCATCACGCTCTCCGTCATCCTCAACACCATTAGCGAGCACGCCGTATGTACCGTTGGATTTATCGGAATCGGAGCCTTGATCATCTGGCTCTTCTGTCTCCCTCGCACCATCAAATTCGTCTCGCAGAGCGGTGTCCCCTGCTTCCTCAGCATCATCATCGCCTCCCTCATCGTCATCATCAGTCTCGGGGTCAAGAGTCCCACTAAGGCCCCTCAAGGATGGAAAGCCGACATCGTCATCGCTGCCTCGCCTGATTTCAAGCAAGTCTTTAACGCGTGCCTTCGAGTCTTTTTCGCCTACGCTGGCAACGTCGCTTACTGCTCTTACATGGCCGAGATGAGAGATCCCGCCCGTGACTTTTCCTTTGGCCTTTCCTGGCTATTCGCCGTGTCTATCGCCGTGTACTCTACCGTTGCCATCGCCATCTACTGTTTGGCGGGCGAGTTCACCGCGTCCCCTGCTCTCAGCTCAGCTCCGGCCGTCTACGCCAAGGCAGCGTACGGCGTGATTATCCCAGCAGTCTTGACCACGGGCCTTGCCAACGGCCACATCGGTATCAAGTACATCTACATTGCCGTCATGCGCAAGTTGAAGATCACAAACGAGATTACGTCGTCCACAACCCGGTCCTGGGTCGTCTGGGTCTCGTGCGCCTCCGTCTTCTGGACCATTTGCTTCATCCTTTCCAACGCCAGCCCCATTTTCGATTCTATCCTCGCCATCAGTTCCTGCACAACTTATGCTTGGACTGCCTGGGGAGTCAGCGCCTGTTTCTGGTTCCATATGAACAAGGGCTCATACTTTGATGGGTGGAAGCAGAGGGCATTTTTCGCTCTCAACGCCGTTCTCATCGGGCTCACCTTGTTCATGAACAGTGTCGGGTTGTGGTCATCCATCTCGGAGCTCTTGGATAGCTTCAAGAACGGTTCGGGAGTCCGAGGTTCATTTGACTGCGGTAATAATGCTAGCTTTTAGACCCATCTCCAGCCCGAGGCCACGTTGCTCCCAACATTTGAAGCCCTTTGGCGGCAATTGAAGCCGAGGGCATTCCCACTTCCATTGTATCTAGATTGTCCTTTCGTCACTCACATGACTTTACTTTCGTACATAGACCTCTGTGCGTAATGATACTTCATCCTTTTCAACTTCATTTTGTGTCCGTTAACATCTACTGCAACAATTGTTAGGCGGCCACACACTTGAGGGTCCGATCAGCCAACACAAGGTTAAAAACTGGCAATAAATACGCCTTTATGGTGATCTGTACATGTATCTATATCAGTCGCCTGTATCGTGACAGCGTCTATCATTGAGTGGCATCATCCGACTGAACACTCGAGCGTCGCTCTCCATTGCGACACCCACCACTCCTCATGTACCATCCCTCTTTACGCCTGGGCATTTATCCAAGCCCGAAATATTATGTCCCCGCCCACGTGTATCATGTAAATGCAAATCATCTATCCAAGAGTGCCGACCTCGCGGAGGGCGAGATTACTCTGGAGGGCGATCAAGCCGCCTCTGCCTCAGTGGAGGCATCTTCCTCGGAGCCTACCCAATCGTCGCTCTCGAGGCCAGCGCCATGAATGAACAGGGAAGCGACCCAGCCGCAGATGGCCAGGCCACCAAACAAGCTCCATGCCAGGGCTTCGCCCTTGGGATGGATACGTGTTGACAGGGTGAAAAGGGCACCAGACACAAAGGGTCCGATGCTGCGGCCAAGGGCGGAAAGGGTCTGCGCCAGGCCGTTCAGACTCCCAAGACTCGCATGAGATGGGGCAGAGTTGGTGATCTACCAGTTTGTTAGCTAAGTTCAATGCAATCCATCAAGAGGAGCAACCCACCAAGAGCATGACGCTTGACAAGCCACCCACGGCGCAGAGGTTCTTGAGAATCAGCACCACTCCAAGCTCGAGATAGAGCCAGAGCTTCCCAGAGGCGAGGCCAAATACTGGTTCATCGTCGGCGTAGCCAACCCATGGCATCAGCACCATGCTGATGCCCATGCCCAAGAGGGAAAGCTGGTAAGTACCGAGATTCCCCATCTTGGTCTTGAATGGCTGAAACAGGAAGGCCTGGAAGATGATGCTAGCTAACCCAGCGACGCTCAGACTAACGCCAATCTTGCTGGGAAGAAGGTCGCGGCCAGCCGGTGGGGGGTGGCAGCGAAGATGGGGTACAGGCTGTTGAAGGAGATGTTGGAGAGTTGAAAGACGAGGTAAGTGCACAATACAAGGATGGTGGTCCCGCTGAGCTCCTTCCACGTAGATCGCGCAGGGTCCAGCTTGGTGTCCTCATCATCATCGTCGTCTTCTGCTTCGTCATCCGAGTCATCAGAGTCGCCTGTAGACAGCAATGGCTGGGTTTGTGGTCGCGCACGAGGCCAGCGAGCACTCCAGGAATGGCGTCGCGGCGGCGGCTTTCGAGACGGCAGCCATGAAAGAACCTTTTGCACCCAAGCAGGCAGCTCAAAGTTGACCTGCGACTTGTCCAGAGTTTCCTCGAACCAAATCCCGACCACAACGATGCTACAGGCAAGTAGCGCAGCGGCGAGAATGTTGGGCGCCAGATAAGGGAACTCGTTCCCTAGCCTGCCGACAAGAATGCCACCCAAAGCAGGCCCGGTAATGCTGCCCAAAGAGTAAATGACAGGCAGGTAGGTAAAGGCCCGGCTCTGGTTGGATCGATCGGTGACTTCACCCAGGACCGTCGGGACGCAGGCGGCATTGCCATTTAACAATCCCATGGCAATATGAACCACCACAATCTGCCAGTACTCTTTGCACAGACCAAACACGCAGAAGCAGCACATGAGCGCAAAGGTACCCATGATTAGGACAGGCTTCCTCCCTATCAGATCTGAGGCGTATCCCCAGAGGAAATTTGTAGACAGCTGAGCCAATGCGAATGCGCTGGCCAGAATGCCGACATACAGGCCGACCTCGGCAGGGGGGATCCCCGGCATGGACACCACCATGTCGGGGAGGTATGGAGATATCGAGTTCAGGGCAGTCTGCTCCGCCAGAGACAGGAACGCCAGCAGGAGCAGCTGACGAACAGGCAACGGCGTCTCATCGTGATCGTCTTCGGAGGCGGTAGAGCTCGCATCGGACGGGGGAGAAGGCTGCTCGAGGGGCGTCTTTGGAGGTGTCGTGGGAAAGGTCTGGTAGCGATGAGACTGGCGTCGCATTGCGCTGAGTGTAGGGATCGGCGCGCCGGCGTGGAACGAGCCCGAAGAGGTGGTTCGAGTGGCGGGCGAAGCTCTTATCGCGGGAGCGGCTCGTGAAGGCGACATGATGAGCAAATCTCCAATTCGAGGCCCAAGAAAAGATTGTCGCGGTGCGTCAGTCAAGCCTCTTGAACCTGCTGCCGCCACGGGCTGGGATCCGGGCACCGGGAACGGCGAAAAAGTGGTGACGTAGGCGGGCAAGATTTACTCGACGGCGGGGCTGACGCGGGCCAGAGAGAGGATAGAGGGGCATTGCCGAAGGAACGCGCTGGGGAAGGCAAGAGTTGGTCTGGCCTCTGGACCGTCAATTGAGCGAGAAATTGAGGGATTGAGGAGCAAAGATTGCAAGGGGAGGACTGTCGCAGATGCCCGCACCCCGAATGCGAGCAAGACAGCTGATGTCGGCCGCGTGAGTCGCATTGCGGGTACGTACCTGGAAAGATCTTTCGGAAGGCGCGATCCACCCAGGTCGTGGCGGCCAATCAGGGCGGGGGATTACCGAGGAGCCGGACGGTACGTTCCGCCAGGCGGGAGAGGCAAAAGCTTGGTGATGCTTAATCTCAGCAACAAATGGGACGGATCTTGACGAGTTTGTCCAACCACAAATAAGGATCTCTTTGAGTGAGTGAGGGGATTGAGCTCGAATAAGTCTGGGATATTCTAGTAGTCTTACACATTGGACGAAATCCGGTTGACTACCATTGACGCGATGAAAAAAGATGGGCACGTGCTCTAGGGTCAGCCGGTGTTGAGACCTTGGAATGGCGTCAATTGCTGTGATGAAGTGAAGTCCTGCGTCCACATGACAGTGAATCCCTCTAATCGGAGATGTGCCCATCGCTCACCCGCTTTTGGCATCGATTGGGGGCAGCCAAGTCCAGGTCTTGGAATCATCGTCCTACGTCATCCCAACTACCTCTCCACCGATACCTTGGTCATTCTGAGAAGACAAGCTATAGTTAAGGCGACGAGAAAGTTATTATGTCAGGTTACAATTTCATGCATACAGGATCTTGTGTCTGCAGCCGCGGAAAATGTCTTAGCTCACCCGCTGCTGTGCCGTGTAACACACAGCTTTAGGGATCACAACTAATTGTGCAAATCGACAGGACTAGTAAAGAGCTTAGAGTTCGCATGAAATATATCTTGAACATTAAGTATTATGCCTTCTTATTGGCACGGAACATGATCTAGATGAGGACTTGATGCTACGAAGAAAATGAAACACACCATTATAATGGAGGCTATTGATAGTTCAGTACCTGTCTTGGTTCCAAGTTGTGTTCTTCAGAGCAGCCAACCCTTGAACACGAGTCATGCCGTTAAGAAAGGAATAGGTAAATTGTCCGATTTTATCTACTAGTTGTGCATTTCCAGCACTGCCACTTCTGCCGTTGCGAGATGACAGGCTGAGGCAGCTGCGGAGGTATTATATGGTGGGCGACCGGTTGCATCCAACCTGCAGGTGGCTGTTGGGCATTCCGTGAACCAGCTCCAATGATTTTCGAGGGTGTGATAGCAAGGCAGACTAGTGGGTTGAAAATGTGCCTCCCGTCGCCTTTACCATGGCTGTGTACATACCTACCTTGTATTAATACCCGTTCAGGAGGCCACTCTTTCCCCCTTGATAGTTAACTTTTATCTCGAATATCCTTTGTTGTAACAGTTCAACTCATCATGGACCCTGTCTCGGCTCTTGGAATCGCGAGTGCCAGTGCCCAGTTCGTCACGTTTGCCTCCCAATTAATCTCAGCCACTGCCGATATCTACGACTCGGCCAGCGACGCCTCCGCATACGCCTCCAACTTGGACACCGTTTATTCTCAGCTGCAAAGACTCTGCCACAACCTGAATCAAGCAGCCCGGAAGGTATCCAGAGACCAAGCTGACGCGAGTTCTCAAACCGCAGTCGCCGCCACCTTCAATCCCCTTGCGCAAGGGGGTCATCTCGGCGTTCTTGATGCTACGAGTGAAGTAGAATTACGCATGGGCAATGCCCTTTCGAATTGCAAAATGTGTACGCTACTCTCCAAGATGTCGTCAAGAGCTGCGAACAGGATTCTGTCCTCATTCTGTCCCTCATCTCAAAGCTAAAGCCAACTGATGCCGCCGGGTCTGTATGCAAAAGCTTCAGAGCCGCGCTCAAAACGATCTGGAAAAAGGACGAGATTCAGAGAGTAGAAGAGAGACTCAAGCGGCCCCAGAGTGTTTTGATTACCATTATGGCCCGCATATCCAAGTAAGTAAACGATACAATGCTTAGATGTCTACAAAAACCCAACATACCCTAGTATCTACCACACCCAGCATTCTCGAGAATTAGCTGCCCTGCGGAGAGAAAGTCAACTTTTGGGTGCAAGATACTCGGAGCAGCTCTCAAATATGCAAAGTACTCTGCGAAGTATCGAAAAGGGTAGACAATTCCCCTCGGGCACTGGTGCCTTCAAAGATGAGATGGAGGCTCTTGAGAAAATGATGCGCCAGGCTTCCTTATTCGAGGCCAGAGTGCGCAAAGAGCTGGATGTGATACGATCACTGAGCTTCAAGACGAGGCAAGTTCGACACAACGCCATCTGCAATGCTCACCATGAGACCTTCCGATGGGTCTTCACCCCCCAAGTGACCAGGAAACACGCCTAAGCTCAAAGCAACGAGTGTCTCAGAGAAAGCTCCAACGGTGGCTCGAGCACGGCAACGGAGTGTCCTGGGTTTCTGGGAAGCCGGGTTCAGGCAAATCGACCTTTATGAAGTTTGTTGCCGATCATCAGAAAACGATAGAGGTGCTGTCACGCTGGGCCCATCCAAGCCGGGCCATTGTGTCCAGCTGCTACTTCTGGAGCTCAGGGAATGAGATGCAAAAGTCTCTCGTGGGGCTACTACAGACACTCTTGTACGATGTGTTCAGAGGTTGTCCACAATTGATTCAGAGTGTCTGCCCTTCTCGATGGTCGGGAGAGGTGCAATATGGAGAGAAATGGACGGAAACCGAGCTGCGAGCCACTCTATCACGAATCTCGGAGCAACGCGACATCCCCTTCAGATTTTGCTTCTTCATTGATGGACTGGACGAATTCGAGAGCACCAGCGGCGACCACAGCAATTTCTGCGAGTATCTGGCGACGATTTCGAGTCAAAATATCAAGCTCTGCCTGTCACGCAGACCATGGAACGAGTTTACCGACGCCTTTGGCCAAGACCAAGCATCGAGGATCTTCATTCATGAGCTCACATGGGATGATATGTTGCTCTACGCCAAAGATAGGCTTCATAGGTATCCACGCTGGAAGTGTCTGGAATCACAGACAAGGAAAGCAATCTCCCTGGCCGGAACGGTTGCCGAGAGGGCCCAGGGGGTCTTTCTCTGGGTTTTCCTCGTCACCAGGCTTCTCCGGGAGGGGCTGACCAACGATGATAGCTTCACTGACTTGGAAAAGAGGCTTCTAAGCTTCCCCATGGAGCTAGAGGCATTCTTCAAACAAATGCTGGAGTCTGTTTCAAGCTTCTATCATGAGAAAATGGCGGGCGCTCACCAGGTGGCGCTCTATGCCAAGGAACCGCTTGATTCCATGATATACAGCTTTGTTAGCGACGAACACGAAGACCCAGACTACTTCAGGCATCGCATGGAACTAGAGGCATACGCATGCGCAGAGGGACATCTGAGAGTGCGACATCAACAGATTGTCCGTCGACTCAATGGGTGGTGTCGCGGGCTCTTGGAAGAGCAGCTAGGAAAGATCCAGTTCCTCCATCGAACAGTGGGAGACTTTCTCCGGACCCGGGAGATGGCGGATTTCCTCGAATCAAAGACTCGGAAACGTTTCAATCCTGGATTGTCCATCCTCAAGGCCTATGTGGCGTGGCTCAAGTTATCCAACCTCGCGTCTGGAAGCTTCATGCTCCATGTCGAGGACGGGCTACAAGCCGACAACATTTGTGAGACTCCTCTTTACCTAGAAGTCCGGACGGCTATGAAATATGCTTCATACCTTGAAACGGAGTCTGAAGTTCCCAAAACGAAATTGGACTCGCTCATCGACGAGATGGATCACAGGCTTCTCGAAATGGCCGCGTCTATCATACCGACACTTCTTGGGCGTCATCTGGAGATTTTTAAACACACCTGTGGATTGGTTCGAATAATTGCCCTCGATCTGCCCTTGATGGGTTATCTTTCCAGAAAGCTCCTCACACAACCAAGCTTCCTCTCTAATTTCAGCCAGTCGCCGATATCTATGGTCTTATTCACACCGACGTTGTCCGAAACAGTATGGCCGGTTGCAAGCCGCCAAAAGCTCGAATGTGTCTTCAAGGCCCGGTCGAACCCAAACGAGCCTACCATGAGCTCGATGCATCTTATCACAACATGGGAGAAGTTCCTGTCAGAAATCCTCCCAAGGGGATCCCTATCATGATTAACAGACGCAGGCCCCAAGTTCCAGAGCGACACTGAACAAGGGCTGGTGCAGGTATTCCTGGATTATGGTGCCAATCCGCGGGCCAAGGTTTGGCTGGACTTTGCCAACGCTGAGCCTGCCTTGACTCTGTTCGTGGCCGCTGCTTTCGACAAGGAATGGAACGAACGAGCTGAGGAAATGTATTTTCAGGCACTTGACTCGTTCATACAGGGAGGCGCAGCTTTCGACCGCAGCGAAGACTCTTGTCGTGTGTCTCAGCCCTCTGGCTTGGATCAGACACTTGTCGAATTCCCCATCATCGAATTTGCTGGAGTTGATTCCTTCACGCGTGCACCTGGAGTGGAGGTCGCCAGGGCCAGGGGGCATCATGAGGTGATCTTTGACCGCCTCGAGGCAAAGCTAGACCTGATTGATGCCATTGGCCTGAAGCCACAGCAAATCTTTATCGCCGGACTGCTCAAAAAGATTCTACCATGCGCCAAAGAGGCACTGTGGCCGCTGGAAAGGTATCAGAACCTGATCGACCGAGCACTACGCGACCCACGGATACGCGACACCAATGGCCCCGGGCCTGCAATTTGTCTTAAACGGAGTGGAACGCCTGATGTCGATGACGGCGCGAGGGAGATCAAGCGGAGGTCATGTTGGAACTGATGAGAGACTGGAGCTCGGTTCCGACGAGAGGACTGGGAAGACACCTGGTGATTGCTTCGACCCCTGTTAGGGCTCAAGGGGACGCAGGAATCACGGAAGGAAACAAAATGCAGATTTGACTTGTTCTCATTCAATTTTCATCAAAATGCAGTGACGCTCAACGCATGCTATGGAGTAATTAACACTGGTGCAAATGTAATCATCGCTTTTACTTTTCGTCCTCGCTTAATCCTCAATCTCGTAAATCTCCTCCAGCATATCCTCAAGGAACTCCTTCTGCTCCAGGATCCACTTGCGGGTCTCGGGGATGTTGTAAGGGCGCTTGGCGATCTCGCGGTTGCGCTCCTGCTTCTGGAAGTGGTGGATGCGTTCCTCGAGGATCTCGAGGCGGTACTCGGTGTACTGGTGGTACAGGGCAGAGAGGTCAGAGATGCCGCGGACACCGGTTAGGACGGTCTCATCCTTGGTAAGGGGGTTCTTGGCGCGGAACGAGGTGACCATGGCGATGCGCTCACGGCCCCCAAAGGCCTTTAGGGCCTGGTGCTCGATGTAGCGACCCTGCATCACAACGGCGGTGCCCTGGACGGGACCACGGACCATCTTGGAGCTGCCGTCAGGGAGGCGGAGGGCAGTCTCGCCGCCGACCATGCCTTCGCAGTTGGAGAGCATGGTAACGACGACGAAGGGGTAAGAGTCGTAGTGCCAGGCGACGGCGGAGGTATCGGCCTCCTTCTTGGCCATGTCCTTGGCGTCGGGGTGCTCGACGCTGTTCTCGCCGGCGTCGTTGATGGAGATGTTGACGTTGCCAATGTCAAAGTCGATGGCAGGGATCAGCTCAGTGCCGGCGATGGCCGAGACCCTGGCAAGAACCTCTGGGGACTTCCATGCAGCGTAGATGAAGGGGGCTCGTCTGTGATGGGATTAGTTCATGTATGCAGATGCAATGCAGACGGACCAAACTTACTCGGGACCCATGCCACGGACCATGTTCTTGATGAAGCCAGAGGTGTACTGGCAGTCGCGGAGAACCTCCTCGCTAAAGATCTCGGCACGCATCTGCTCGATGGCCTCGGGGTGAAGAGCTGAAAGGGCTCGCAGACGGCGTTGGGGGCGATGCCCTGGCCCTCGAGGCCAATCTCGGTCATTGTGTAGATGCGCTTGGGCTCTTGGTAGTTGAGGTGCTTCTCAGCGTTGAAGGGCTCCCGGACAGTCTTAGCGGCCTCGTCGATCAGGAACTGGGGCATGGGGTTGCTGGGACGGGTGGCTCGCTTGGTCTTGGAGGCGATGGGCTTGGGGGCCCTCTGGACCGGGGCGACGTCGACGAGAGCAGGCATTGTGATTGGTGGTGGTGTGTGTGAGAGAAGGAAGTGAAGAGTCAAGACTGAGGAGTAGTTGAAGAGGTGAAGTTAAGAATCTTTAATGCTTTGAGGGAGGATGGTTGTTTGTTTGTGTGGTTTGGAGAATTAGATTCAATGGCCAAACTTCGACTTATTATATATCAGATGTGAAGGCCTTGTTGAGTGGCAGGCAAGTCTTCATCCTCGTGAACACCTTTCTGATGCACAGTCAGTATCGAGATTCCCCCTCTGGGACTAGCTACCCCACGCCCTGCATAATCGATCTCTCGCCCCAGTCTGGGGATGAGAGCACCGGCCGTTGATAGACGAACGCTTCGTCTCGGTGAAGCCGTAGACTCCCTCCCTCGCTCTGCTCTCGGGTGTAGCTCCCGAGTGGTGCGCTAAGCCTATCAGAGTCTACGAAAACCTACCACAACGCCCTTCGGATCCGAATCCGAGGGGCGTATGGTGTATATCTGGGGCGGACCCGATGAACCCGAGCAGGCGAGCCTCGGGTTCCGCGAAACGTTGGCAAGTCTAGCCGTTCTATGCATGGAAATACCAGTCTTGTGATGCCATATTAGTGTCATGAGGCTCGGATCTGAAGATCATGTTAGATAATTGGTTCCAGACGACGACGTGGCCATCCCACACTGCAAGCCACTTTGTGACGGCTCGCCGCTATATCTTTAATCAGGCACAGGCGCACACGGCATTATCAGCAACCTCTACATCTCTCCCATCATCTTATCAACAACCACCACACTCGGTGTTTCCCCGAAACCACAGATCTGCACACATCTCATATCTTTGCCAAATCACCAAGCTTCTGCCTGAAAGCCAATATCCACACACATCACCAGAAACGGTCAAGATGTCACCCACCTACACCCTCTCTTCCCACCTCTGCAAGAACCTCTTTGCCTCCCTGAGGGAGAGGAGAGCTTCAGAGGAGTCTCAACAATCCCGTCCAGTCTTGTCCACACCCTTTGCCAGCACACTCCTCCCCCAAGCAATCACACAGACCACCAATACTACAGACTTTGAGGCCTCCTTCAAGGCTAGACAAGCTGGTGCTTCGTGGGAGACGACTCTCTCCCAGCCTGCGTACTCGGACCTGCGCAAGGTTGCCACCAAGTAACGGAACCAACAATGGAGAAATTGGAACGGACATTTCGACTCATTTCACGACGATTCTATGATTTACAAAAGTTGTTGATTGAGAGCACATCTGGTTACTGGGACGGGAGCATCATTTTGTTATTGGCTAGCCTGGATTCAGAGCATCTCCCCATAAAGGGGCATCTTGACGGACATGCATTTTGCGGAGGGCGGGGTAATAATGAACAAGAAGGAGTAAACAGGGCAAATAGTAATCTTACCTTGATCTAAGCCATGAACTTTGAAATGCCGAGTTCCTTCGCTTGGGGATGCTACGTGGACTCATCTTGCATCGGCTCTCGCGATCCATCTCCGGCATTGGGGAAGATACCCTGTATTTACAGAAGCGCGTCAGAACGAAGCCGGTGATGATAATCTTGGGGAAGTCTACGAGTTTCCGGGGCCGTAGAGGGACGGCATGGTGGCTCTCCCGCAGTCGACTATAGATCGCAAGCAGGCTCTCACTCCAACACCATTCGGCTTATATCCGATCGGAATGGCTCTCCATACGGCTACTGCCCGCTCCCACATCACTGTGTATGGTAGACAGAAGATCTAGATAAAAACTGCCGTAGCCATATACTAAGAATCAACATGCTGTGTATAGCCTCTGTGCCTTGATTATCCTCTCTCACGCAACAACTGCATCCTTCAACGTCATCTCATCACGTCAGACCTTTATCCAACCATGCAAGCATCCAGCCGACTCAAGACGTCCTTTGTTGGGGGGAAACAGACGTTTGGCGTATGGCAGATGCTCCCCGGAGCCAACATCTCACGGCTCTTGGCACGTTCAGGCGTGGATTGGGTCTTGGTCGACTGCGAGCACGGCAACATTGACGGTACTGACAAGCTCTTGCAGGATCTCGATGAAGTTGATCTGACAAGGACACAGATGGTGCCATGCATGACGCAGTCCCTGCAGTTGCCGCCCTGGGCGTGTCACCACTCGTGAGGCTGGCAGACATGCAAGGATGGATGGTGAAGCGTAAGTTGACATCCTTGGCCTGCTCCCCCGCACGGGTAGGGTTCAACCCAGGCTGTGGCTGAAGCCCAAGACTGACCCTAACTCTTGCTGCTAGGCGCCCTGGACAGCGGTGCTCACGGTGTAAGTTATCCAACGCCGTTGTCGGAGGGGCGTGTTAGTGCTGACCGTGTCAGATCATCGTGCCCCTGGTGCGCACAGTGGAAGAAGCCCAGCAGCTCGTGCTCGACGCCAAGTTCCCTCCCCTGGAACGCAGAGGGTTCGGCTCGCTGATCGCGCTCGAGAGGTTCAACCCCAACCCCACACTAACAGAGTATCTCGACCAAGCCAATGACGCCCTCGTGACCATCATCCAGATTGAGACCCGCGAGGCCTTTGAGTCAGTCGAGGACATTGCGGCGGTGGACGGCATTGACAACTTGTTTATTGGGCCGTTCGATCTCGGTTAGTCTCTCCGCGTTTTTCGGTGTACGGCTATTTTAACTCTTTCAGGAAACAACATCGGCTATCCTGTCCAGAAAGATACCATGGGACCCGAACTGAAGAAGGCCCTTGCTCGCATCCTGGCGGCCACACGCAAGGCAGGCAAGAAGTGCGGAATCTACTGCAAGGATGCGCGGCAGGCTGGCAAGGGGACGTGGTGATATAATGAGGAGACAAAAGGATCCGGCAACTGAATAGACTGGGAAGAATAATTGCAGACCTGGATTGGCCAAAATATCCATTCACAACGTTGGTACAATATTAAATCATATATCCCGTGATTCTAGAAACATGCCCACCCATCCTGTCCTTTACATACCGTCGACTCCAAACTCCGAAACTTTTTGACTCATTCGAGAGTCAACATGTTCTCCGGCATCGTATCCGGATCCCCTATCTGTTGAACAATCGACAAGAAATCCTCCGAGGAAATGCCAATATTATCGAGAAACTCCATGTTGCTCGTCAGGTGCGGATGGACGCAGTGCATCGGGTTGATCGAGTCGGCGCCCATACCCAACGCACCCGCATCCGCGTCCGCCGAGAGTAACCTCTGATGCTCCTCGTCGGCCTTTCGGGCAAGTTCTGAAGCCACCTCGTCAGGGTTCGCGAGGGACAGCGTCTGAAGACCCTGCTGCTGGACCTGGGCAATGAGCTCTTGACATTGAGCCTCGAGGTACGTCAGCTCCTGCTTTCGAACCGCGGCGACTCGATTTCCCCTGGAGATCATGTTGTCGAGAATCTGGTGGCCGAGTTGCCGGCAGCCTTGGTCGTCGGCGACGCCGGGGAAGAGGGCCGTGGCCATGTTGAGATGGAGGGCGGCCCCAAACGTGAACTCGAGGTCGTACGGGAGGAAAACCTCTGACAAGCCTGTTAGTCAGTGCCCGGTGTCTGGAGGTCAAAGCGGTCTGCATACCAAGAAGACTGTATTCGGTTGTCAAGATCTGCAATGACTTGACGGCCGACTTGATGCCTGTCGAGATTACAGCTGCTGTCTGGCTGAGGAAGCTCTCCCAGTTCTCGTCGCCGGGATGTCCTAGCATGTCGAGTCTTTCTTTTAGGACCGACAGGAGAAGAGGCCGTGTTGCGACAATGACACACTGGGAAAGATTAGAACCGTGACTTGCTGCAAATGGTACAGTAGACCGACTTGGTGATATAACAATGTTATGTAGCGTGTGCCCCGAGGCATCGTGTCGACCGAGTTTTGGAACTTGAGACTGATAATCTTCTCAATCTCCTGGGCGTGATGCGCCAAGGTATGCAAGATGGCCCTCGTTTGCTCGAGAAATGTCACAAGAGGAGTCTTTTCGGGCTTGTATAATGCTTCACAGTAGTTAGCTAGCCACATCATGAGCAGCCAGTACGGCATAGACTCACTGGTAAGAATAACTGATTGCAGATGCGAGAGGTTCACCTGGAGACTGCGAGCGCTGTCTCCCTGCGAGCCGATATTCGGAGGGTTGACTGTCGTGGTTATATCGCTGTCCTGCACCGACATTGGAAGCCCTAGAGAGGACGAAAAGTGTCGATCCATGATGTATAATGTCCACCAGAGATCGCGACAGGAAGTAACTGTCTGGGGGCCCAGCTCGCTCTCGGGCAACTGCGTGTGCAGGCCTTCTAATTGCGCGATCCGGATAGCTTGTCCAAGCTTTGCAGTGTCAGCAGGATACGCAAAGCACCAAATAAAGAGAACTACTCACAAATACATGGGCCGACTCCCTCTCGTCGATCGAGTACAGGTATAGTCCAGCCATGGCGAGAACCTCGATCGCCAACAAGCTATCCTTCCACAGAGCTGTATGATCCGGCATCAGACCCATGGCCCGCACAAAAAACTTGGACCCCGGCGGCTCGTTGCCCATGCTCGGCTGCGACGTGTGGAAGGCCGTCCCAAAGGCTAGGATCAGCAGGAACTTGACGTACCAGAGGCGGTTCTCGACGGCCCTTTGCTGGGCGTTGGCGTAGAACTCGCGGGTCTGGTTCTCGAACTCGACCTCGTCAAACAGCCGGTACGTCTGGCCCAGGTGGAACTTGAAGGTGTAGAAGAGGTAGATGGCGTGGTCGAGCGAGGGGAGCCCGCTGATGTCGGGCAGGTCGTGAGGCGACAGTGTGTTCCAGGATATGGTGTAGACGTCACTCTCTACCAGCTGCGGAGGTATCATCTGTGCCCCGGGCTGCAGCTTGTCGCCCAGCATGAGCATGAGGCGCAGCGTAAAGGACCATGTCGACCACGGAGCCAACCATACTATCACATCAAAGTCAGCCTCGTGCGCAGGTCGAAGAACAGTTGGCACTCACTCCAGGTGCGTCTGTTCTTGCGTGTGTTCTTGATGATTTTGGAGGGTATTGTGAAAGCGCTCGGCCAGATGCTGATGGGAGAGTCGGTCGGCTGAAAGGCTGGCACTTGAGCAGGGTCAGAGGGAGCGGCATGTTGCTGGGGGCCCTCGGACGTGAGTGCAGGAGAAGCAAGAATAGTAGTATCGACCCTGCACTCACCATTAACGTCGCTGTTGGGCCCAAACGCGACTTCGCTGGTGCGCTTGAGCCCGGGGGAGAACTGGTCGCCTAGCTGAGACTGGGACACTGGGGGAGAGCAGTAGGGGTGAGAGGTCTGAGTCTGGACCGTGGGGATGTCGAGGGGAGAGCGATACTGGGGAGGAGCAGACCCGGCCTGGGCGGTTGGAGAAGAGCGGTAAGTCGCGTCTCCAGGCTGTTTCTGTATGTCAAAGGTTGTGCTGGAGGGCGAACGTCGATGCTCCTCTACCTGCTTCTGCAGCTCCTGAAGGTATCTACACATGCCCCGGTCAGCGTCAAGGTCAAGGTCACAGGCAGCTGCAGCGTCGACGTACTTTTCAGACACCATAACCTTGGTGCCTCCCTCAGCGAAGCGACACTGAACGGAACGCCGCTGGCAGTTCTGACAAGGGTCTTCTCCAGAGCATTTTATCTTGCTTTGACGACAAGCGACGCATCTATAAAGAGGAAAAAGAATGAGAGGTCAGGATGGCTGAAAAACACGTCACCAGATAAGGGGAGGGGGGTAGCTCTCACGCGTTGGCTGTCCTTCTAGCTTTACGAGGCTCGCTCTGCGTATCAGCCGCCATGGCAACCCCTTGAACAGACGAGCAAGAACCCGTCTTGAACACGGCCGAACGAAGCTCTCATGTAAAATATGCGGCAGAGGTAACTCAAGAACCATCCGGAAATTTGCGAGGCGGGCCGGGCATGGGGGGGGGGGGGAGATCACGATATCTTGCAGCCAAGGCGAAAAAAAAGGAACGGTTTCGCTGCAGAACGAGAAGGGGTTCCACAAACCCCGCACAAGCCATTGGGGGGACAAAGTGCTTATTAATGACTACTAGGGAGAGGACGTGATTGGTCTGTTCACCCTCCGTTACCGGGAATCCGGGGCAAGCTCTCACCCTCCACGATGTCTGTGTGATGGAGTGCAGGACGTCCTGACTCTGTGAGTGGGGGCCCCCTTCTTGCAGACGCGGACGGTCATTCTGGAGATCTCCGGGTTCGTGATGATGGAGTTTTTGGGGTTTGCGGGGTAGATGAACGGATGGGACGGTTTGCTGGTGGATGAGGCCCCGAGTCAGGGGGGAGTCCGTGTGAGACGAGGGTTGTTGGAGTTGAGAGCAGCTCTCTCTCTCCACTTGGTGGTACAGTAACCAGGGAGATAAGGAGAGTGTCGTTTGCAGACATTATCAAGAATTCCTTCTCACACCTGACCTCAAGCCCAGGAACGCAGAAAACTCTATCAAGATCAGCCAGATGACGCCTCATCCGTCGTTGGCCGCCGTTAAAACACGCGTTATCAAGCCTCACTTTTTTCTCTCCTTCATCATCTTCCCCTCTCATGGCGTCCGCCACGACGCGTACCTTTTGGGAAGGCACTTGACAAACCTTACATGAAAGTCAAGGGGAGGCCACGAACGTGTCAGAGAGGCTGGGGTGTTGGAAGCCTGACTAGCAGGGATCGGCAACGCCTTCTCGCAGGGATCGGGAACTATGCCCTCCCGATTGGATGATGATGTTGTCGAATTACCCTTCTAGATGTCATCCACCTGGACTAACTGCACGATACCAGCACTTGGAATGCACAATTCTCGGTTCGCATTGGCCCGGTTTTTTAATCCATTTTTCGCAAGGGGTCGTCAACATTGCCATGGCGTTGACGGACAAGCAATTGGTGCGATAGAGATTGCGTGTTGGCTGTTATGATCTGCGATGCCGGGCTATCATTTGCCACAGACTCTTTTGATTCGACTCCTCTCTGAAGGATTATGTACGTTGTTCACATGATAAGGCGTGCGTCCAGCTTGTCTTGAGTTGGTTTAAACACTTTGGTTCTAATTGCTTTTTGCCTCTAGCTCTAAATGACATGTCAAAAACATGCACCTCTAATCTACAGATCCAGCATCTCTGCCGTATCAGACAACCTCAAACTCGACGGCGCCCCAGCCGGCGTACTCGCACTTCCAGTGCCCCCGGTCCATGGGCATGGCCCGCAGGCAGCTGCCGGGCATGATGACCTGCCCCGCCTCGAGACCGATGCCAAACTCGGAGATGCGGTTGACCAGCCACGCCACGGCCGCCAGGGGGTTTCCAAGAATGTTTCTGGTGTTTCCGTTCATGATCTCCTTGCCGTTGTGGTACAGATAACCGTTCATGTCGCCAAGGCTCAGGTCTGTAAGCCGCCGGGGTGTGCCTCCAAGGATGATTGAGCCCGTGGAGCCGCTGGTGTTTGGTTAGCACGATATCAAGTGACAGTGTGTGAGATAGGCCACTTACTTATCAGCCAGCGTATCTTCAAGAGTGATGGTCCAGTTCTTGACGCGAGAGTCGATAATCTCGACAGCAGGGATGGCATAGTCGACAGCGTTGATGACATCTGCCACGGTGACATTGGGCCCCTTGAGATCGGCCTTGAGGACAAAGGCAGGCTCCAGCTCCACAAAGGGCTTGATGTACCCGTCGAGCAGCAGGGGCTGGCCCTCGTGGTGGAACAGGCTGCCAAGCAGGTAGCCGTAGTCCGGGTGCTCGAGGCCAAAGGCGTCCTGCATCACCTTTGCGATGTTGCCGAGCTTGTAGCCAACCAGGCGGTCGCCGTCCTTTTCGACGGCGGTGCGCACCGTGATCTTCTGGACCTCGATGGCACCCTTGACGTCGAGCTTGGGGAAGGTCTCTGAGGGGGCAGGGATGGGGGCCTTGTTGAGGCGTGCCTGTCGCAGGGACTCGGCAATCTGCTCATAGTCGGCGGCGGAAGCCATTGTGCACGGGGAGGTTTTTTTGAGGAGAGAAAGAGGGCTGGGAATAGCTTCAAGCTCGTGCAACCTTGATGGAGAAGAAGAGACTTGGGATTCAATTGACCTGGCTCAGAGACAACTTCCCTTGTCATCCAGCGGGCATTTCATTTTTATATTCCTCCAGCTGAGTTGATATCCATATTACAATCGCGACATCGTGTACTTCTCGCGGCGACATGTACCGGACGGGTGCGATCCGACGGGTGCAAGCCGTCACAAGGTGAAAGAAAGGATACACCTCTTTTCTCTGAGACCATGGCCATCCATTCTGTCACCTCGTGCCCGACAACGGCTCACACAATCTACCGGCCACGGACCCCGATCTCACACTCGGATCTCTTCTGCCCCAGAAGCCGAGAGTCGATGGGCTCCGGTCCCCGTGAGCTTCCCCGGCGGCGGGTACGCAGAACTAACGCTGGGAGCTACTGCACGCCGTCCACCTTCGGCTTCGAAAGACTCCCGAGGGTTCCATGCTCTCTTTTTTTTTTCCTTCTCTGCCGTCCATTGCCGGCTTGAAGCAGCTCTGGGCCGTCAGGTGACCTGCAATGGCCGGCTAACACCGACAAGAGTCAATCTGAGGCTCTCACTGAAATTGCCGAATATGGAATAGTTGATGGTCGTGACCGCTGCCACAGCTTCAATCAACCATGGCAAACGGTTATAAAAGCGAGAGGGACGTTGAACAAGACTCGATTCTTTCTCTATCCTCATCACTCCCATATCCATCCATCTAAAAACACTTCAAAACACCAACAAACCACCCATATACATCATGTTTGACGTCGTCGTAGTTGGTGCCGGCTTCAGTGGCCTCCAGGCTGCCCTCTCCGCCCAAAAGGCCGGCCTATCAGTCGCCGTCGTCGAGGCTAGGGACCGGGTCGGAGGCAAGAGCTGGACCGTCCCCCTGGCCAATGGCAAGGGCAACGCCGACCTGGGAGCCGCCTGGGTCAACGACCAGCTGCAGCCTCGGGTCTGGTCCTACATTGAGAGCTTCGGCCTCACCAACCAGATCTTTAAGCAGCGTCTTGGCGATACGGCTGTCATCGTCCTCGAGGATGGAAAGAGAATCGAGTTTCCCCATGGGATTACCCCAGAGGTGTGTTTCAGAGAGAAGTTGTTGGGCAAGCCACTTACACCTTGATAGTTCGACCCCGAAGACAAAAAGAACCTCGAAATGGTCCGCGACCATATCCAGGCCGAGTCCCTCAAGCCTAACGGCCTCCGCAAGGAGGATGACGAAGTGAGCCTGGACCAGTATATCCGTAACCTCGGTGGTGGTCCCAAGACTCTGGCTATGGCCAACCTCTGGGTCCGTGTTATGCACGGCCTCGAGTCTACCGAAGAGTCTGCCGCTTGGTTCATCGAGTACTGCCGGACCAACCATGGCCTCCTTGCCATTCGCGCCGACGATGCCACTGGCGGCAACTACATGCGCATCAAGTCTGGTAAGTTACACTAGCCCCTACCCACTCTCAACATCTAACCAACACATCTCAGGCACCCAGTCCATCGCCAAGGGCATCGCCAACCTTGTCGGACACGCCAACATCCACCTCAACGAGCCCGTCGCCTCCATCCAGGACAACAAGTCCCACGTGGTCGTGACAACCACCACCGGCAAGGCCTTCAAGGCCAAGAAGCTCATCATGTCGATGCCCTCCACCATGCTCAAGGAGCTCAACTTCTCCCCTCCCCTGCCCCAGCGCGCCCAGGAGGTCTACAACAACACCAAGCTCGGCCACTACAACAAGGCCATCGTCTTTTACGAGAAGCCCTGGTGGAGGGACCTCGGCTACAACGGCTTCTTCATGGACTACCAGGGCCCAGCCTGCGTCGTCCGCGACACATCCTTCGACGACGTTGGCCTCTACGGCTTCACCTGCTTCGTCAACGGCAAGTCCGGCGAGGAGTGGGCGGCAAAGTACCCTCACGAGCGCCGCAAGCTCATCCTCGACCAGTTCGCCCGGGCCTTCAACGTGGGCCCGGACTCGGACGCCTACAGGCCCATCGAGTTCGTCGAGCAGGTCTGGCAGCACGAGCAGTTCAGCCGCGGCGCGCTGGCGCCCGTCACAAAGATTGGCCACCTCACCGAGTACGCCGACGTCTACGGCAAGCCCATCGGCAACATCCACTTTGTGGGAACCGAGCACGCCAAGCACTGGAAGGGCTACCTCGAGGGCGCCCTGGCGTCGGGCGAGGTCGGCGCCAAGGAGGTGGTTGAGGCTCTGGAGCAGCAGCCTCCCAAGTCTAGACTGTAATGGGAGTGTAAAAGTAATGATGTCGAGTTAGTTAGCCTGAATGATTAGCCTTGATTTTATACCCAGACATTACGTCCTTTGCCAGTGAGATCTTTGTGGGCATGTGAACGATGTCTCTTCCTTTCCCTGGGAGGATGCCCGAGCACGGCACCAGAGTTCTCATACACTTAGGTAATCGTAAATCCTTGATCGTAAACCGCAAAGTCACCTCAATTTCCTGTGCTCGGTTCCTGGGGCACTAATGGTAGCCTTAACTGGGTTGAAGCTTGACACAGGCTGCAAAGTTTGAATCATCACCCCATTCCATGAGATCGGCAAGGTCATATATCATTACTCTTGGCACATTCATTCATTAATAAACGTCTACTACATGACAAAGACCGGCTGCTTTGGCAAAAGAGCTGTCCAATTCTCGTTCCCGTTCCGTGCCCATATGCTCTTCAACGACTCCAACGCTTTGAGAATATTGGCAAACCCGTTCCGACGAAACTGCCGCTCCAGAAACTGTGCAAAGAACTGTTGATGATCGGGTGAATAACTCTCGGAAGCGGCGATAAATATCGGCCAGACAAGCACATGCTCGCCGGGAAGCGCCTCTGGGAACGACTCGAGCATCTGCTTAAATGTTGATATCAGATCCACCGGCGCCACGCCATCTTGTACTGAAGATGCTCGGTTCAGGTAGATCTGAAAGGCCTGGTCTCTTAGTTCCGAAATCAGCCTCAGTGCACGCGAGTGTCCTGGATATGACTGGGCGTAGAGGGACTGGTCTGCCCAACTCTGCCGGATCTGGGTTGCGACAGCGCTGACGCCTTCATCCTGGCTGATGAACGGCGAAGCATAGACCCGCATCCTATTTGCACTTATTAGTACAGCTTCATGTGAGCAAGGAAGCATGCGGTGCCTTACTTGCGAATCTGTGATGCCGAAAAGTCGGCCATGACCTTGCTCCCAGCTGCCACCAGGTTCTCCCCGCCCACCATGTCTAGGGCTGACTGCAGCATGCGAAACATGATTGGAAAGTCTGAGCTTCCGTTTACAATCATTGCCAGTAGCAAAACAATGATGGAGATGATGATGCGATATTGCCCGTGAACATCGTACTGGTGCAGGTCTTGCCGCTTCTGGAGCTCAAAGATGGCCTTTGAGTACAGCGTGCTTGCATCAACAAAGCTTTGGCCCACAGCTCTTTCTGATAGATGAAACGCCGAGACTGCCATGACAGAGCTCATGACGAGCTCGTCGATACAGGCCAGGGGGAGAACCAAGCTTCGCCAGCCATTGTTGCGATCATCGATCACCACCATTTCAGGGGCAATGTGATCTGAGACTTAGTCTTGTTAGTGAAGTTTGTTGATGATCTGATGAATACTTACAATGCTTTAGTAATAACCGCTGCCATGCTTCAATGTGGTTCAAGCTGGGTTGTGGTGATGGTGGAGCATGTTGGATAACATCTTTCGATCTAACGACGCATTACATCGACTCTGAGTGTTGTCGAGCCCCTTATCAGTATGCGTTACCGAAGGCAACGGTAGCTGAGGAACGCTTGCTACCTCCCGCCTCCGGTCATCGGCATGCCCGGAGCTTGGGGTGAGGTCTTGGTGATCCGAAGAGCGGGAGGTGATACTCCTCAGCGGAGCTCCCTTTCGCCTCGGGGCCAGTCCATTCCGGAATCTGTACCTGGGGCCGATGCCTCCACACTCCAATCCCTTCGAAACGCATTTAGCGCACTCGGGTTCCCCTCGATCGCAGTTGATCCGGCGTTGCGAGCATTGGTAGCAACCTGAATGTCAACGTTTTCCAACAACCAGCCCGATCCACTCTTACCTTTGACCTTGGGGACATATTTCCTCGGAGCTCGAGACATTGGTGGCAAGGGAAAGGAATTTTTTAGCGACATATGGGGATCTTCCGAATAGGGAGGTTCAAGTGAGAGCGACATGACCATCGAGTAATATAATTCCAACGCGATTCGGCATTGGACCCGAGGGTGGATCTGGCCTTCGCTTCCCCCACCCGATGCATCCAGGGTGCAACAAGTTGGGGAAGCGGGGGAACTTGGGAGAAGCAACTCCGGGCGAGAATGTTTCCATATCATGCTAGGCAGATTCCGTACGAGTCAGGAGGGGGAGGTTTACTTATTGGCGAGGTGTTAACACTTGGATGATGGTTGTGGCGAGAATCAACCAACCCTGGCGATGACTGTTCTAGGACTCCTTCAGCTAGGGTTCACTCTTTGAGGATAGGCGAAGAACACTGCTTCGGGATCTCCACGTTTAGTGAAATTCAGAACTGGAGTCCCCGGCCCCGTAATTATGCTCGCTCGTTCGTGTTGATAGAAGGTCGGATAGAACAGACGCCCTACAGGTCAAGATGGCACGTCCAAAACTTCAACCCTCGGTCGAGCGAGAGCCGTTCCACAGAGACATGGCAACCGGCTGGCCTCCACAGCATTCACCAGTCGATGACCCCAAAACTACAACTGAGACTCTGTATATGAATCGGCTCGAGCACACGGTCGGTCGGATAGGAGTTGTCGGGTTCGAGAAGGCTTGGGTTTTCGGTTGTCCAAAGTTGGCAGTACCAATTCAAAGTTCGATTTCGAAACCGGATTCGGCTCCAAGTCTTTTCAAGACAAGGAAACATGGACGTTCGGAACACAGGAAAGTGCTCTTATTTTATCGAAAGGCGCACTCGATCGTCGTCCTCTTTCGGCTCAGGGGCCACCTTGAATCCGAAAATAGCCATTTCAAGCCCGTTTCACCAAATCACATATTCGAGATCATGATCGTATACTCCTGTAGTAGGTCGCTCGAATCGAATCAACGGAGAGAGGCCCTCGCAAGCGCGTCTCGGAATCGCGCGGCTCTCGTCATCGGCAGGCAAGTGGTTGGATCTTCGCGGCGCGATAGAAGCGCCGAGGCATCTCGATCGTTCGGTCTTGTTCGCGGATGGTCGAGGGATCTTGTTCGCCAAAGTTGCAAGACAGATACACGATCGATATGGTCGATTATTCCATCTTCGTCTTCCCCTATTTCGAATCTTGACGCGTCGTACTGGTTGCGTTCCGAGGCTGCTGCCCACTCTCAACTCCCTTGTCCAATTCAAGGTTCGTGACGCATTCCAAGGTTTGATATCGGTTGGTTCGGTATCGGATGGCTTCTCGTGGTCCGTCAGGTCGAGGTATCGCTATGGTCTCTTTGAGAGGCAACTGTCCGGAACCTTTTGTTGCTTGCCGAGGTTGGTATGAAATGCCACAGAGGCTGACGAGGAACAGATTAAGCAAGGGTTTCAGGAGATCGTGAGGCTAATATAGAAGAGTAGCGGTTAACTGCCGAAGGCAGTCTCTCCGGCGGTCGTACGAGTGCACAAGTCAAAACGGCTGTTCCTTGCATAACCTGGCCACACCTTGATCGGAATACGGCGCCTCGGTCTCCATGCGCATACCCGAGAACAGGCAAGTTGAGACTGAAGAGCATATGGATCGCACAAGCCCATCCGTACGCCCTTGACTTGTCTTGGCTGTGCCCCCAGCAAGAATCCCTCTTGAACAACAAGCGATGCTCCTCACGGCAAGCGTACTTTGACCCCCACGCCCATGATAACAACACAGACTCTTCAGATCACTTGAGCAACTGATCATTATGCTGGGCCCGGCCTCGGGTTTGGAAGCCCCCAAGACCCATGTCCTCCAGCCTAGCATATCGGCTTCAGAACCCGAACCTCCAACCCACACGCGGGGGGTAAAGAAAGGCATTGACCGTCAAACTGACGAACGAAAAGACCCCTAATGACACGCACATCTCATTGGCCAGTCTAATATTGATTGAGACCGGCCTCAATGCAACCCATCCGTCATTCTTTTCTTCCCCGCAACCTCCTCCACACAAAGGAAGAGAGCTCTGCTCTAGCTCTCCTACTCGGCTTCCAAAACCGACAGCATGCATCTTGAGGTCGAACGCCGAATATCGGGACGCCGGCCGGCATTCAATGGCAACACCTCGTGGCGATCTCAACCGTGAGCTTCTCGAATCTACTCTTTCCTTCGTCAAGAACCGGAGTTAGAGACGCCAAAACCGAAAGAGCCGTCGTCTCGTAAGCTGCTTGCTAGCTATATCAAGGTCGAGCCCGCTTCAGCAACATCCCCAGGCCAAACTTCTCCATCACCAACCTATCCTTGATCCAACATGGCTGCCATCGCTTCCACCCTCTCCGACGCCAGCCTCGTCGCTGACAAGTCCTACATCAACGGCGAATGGGTCTCCTCCGTCTCTGGCCAGACCTTTGAGGTCCGCAACCCAGCTACCGACCAAGTCATTGGCACCGCGCCCGAGTCCTCCGTCGACGACCTCAACAAGGCCATCCAGGCCGCCTCAGATGCCTTCCCTCTATGGCGAGCCCAGTCCGGCCGCCAGCGAGGCCGCATCCTCCGCAAGCTCGCCGACCTCATCGCCGAGAACAAGGTCGACATTGGCAAGGTCATCACCGCCGAGAACGGCAAGTCCAAGCCCGACGCTGAGGGCGAGGCTCTCTTCTCTGCCGGCTTCTTTGAGTGGTTCGCCGAGGAGGCTCCCCGTCTGTACGGCGATGTCGTCCCCACGCCCAGCCCAACGCCAGGATCCAGATCCTCAAGCAGCCCGTCGGTGTCTGCGGCCTGATCACGCCCTGGAACTTCCCCATGGCCATGGCCGCTCGCAAGATCGCCGCCGCCCTCGCCGTCGGCTGCACCGTCGTTGTCAAGACAGACGGTGTTACTCCCTACTCTGGAAACCTCCTCGCCGTCCTCGCCGAGCGCGCCGGCATCCCCAAGGGCGTTCTCAACATCGTCACCGCGCTCAACAACACCCCCCAGCTCGGCCTCGCCCTCTGCGAGTCTGATACCGTCAAGAAGATCTCCTTCACCGGCTCCACCCGCGTCGGAAAGATCCTGATGAAGCAGTCGGCCGATAGCCTCAAGAAGCTGAGCCTCGAGCTGGGCGGCAACGCCCCCTTCATCGTTTTCGATGATGCCGACCTCGAGACGGCCGTCGCCAGCGCCGTGATCGCCAAGTTCAAGGTCACCGGTCAGACATGCGTGTGCGCCAACCGAATCTACGTGCAAAAAGGCATCTACGACCAGTTCGCCAAGAGGCTGGTGGAGGAGGTGAGCAAGTTCAAGGTGGGCAACGGATCTGATGCCTCCGTCACCCACGGTCCCATGACCACCAGCGTCGAAAAGGTCGAGGAGCACGTCCAGGATGCCATTGGCAAGAACGCCACCGTCCTCCTCGGCGGACAGCGATTGCCCGACCTCGGCAAGAACTTCTTCCAGCCCACCATCCTCGGCGATGTCAACGACACCATGGCCGTCACCTACGAGGAGACATTCGGTCCCCTCGCCGCCCTTACAAAGTTCAAGACCGAGGACGAGGTTATCGCCCGAGCCAACAAGTCCGAGGTCGGCCTTGCTTCATACCTCATGACCACCGACCTGGCCCGGTCGCACCGCGTGCAAGAGAGGCTCGAGTTTGGCATGGTTGCCATCAACACAGGCGTCATTGCCGACTGGGCAGCACCGTAGGTTTACCACTTCTATACCTATCCAGTATATACTAATTAATTGCAGTTTCGGAGGCGTCAAGCACTCTGGCATGGGCCGCGAAGGCAGCAAGTATGGAGTCGACGATTACATGGTGCTCAAGACTGTCGTCACTGGGGGCATCAACACCGTCTACAATCCCCATCTTTAAGAAGCGAGTGCTTTATGATATAGCATTGTATTACGAGTTTAAAAGCATTGGATGAATAAACAAAAGGGTCGACGACATGCCCTTAATTATGACTACCAATTACCCTGATATCCTGAAATGGTTCCCAGCAAGACATGTGCCCCTCCCACTAGACAGTATCCTCGGCGTCGGGTATTGTACGACAAATGGAGTTTCTCCTCTGTTTGTATTTATGGTTAACGCGTCTCCTTCTCCTTCCCTTGTTGATTCTGCGCAGGAGGACGAGTGAGGGCCTCGTCACCTGAATGCCAACTCATCTAATGGGACTTCAGCCTACCTACCTGGGTACAGATACTTTCTGGGGCTTCTTTCTGATTTTAAAGAAACTGTCCTAAATAATACGTACTTGGTAAGTGCTACCATCTAACTTGAATTCCCCAAAGACCTTGTCATATCCATGATGAACCCCTCCGCGGAAGTAGTCTTCCGCAACCGGCTCCTCCGTTGTTCTATCCGCGAGGCCTCTTTGTGCAAGAAGTCTGAGCAAGGGGCGCAGCCATTCCCATTCCCCAACACCCCACATCGCGACCACTAGTTGTGCTTTGATGGTTGCTATCTTGCGGCTGAGGACACTCTTGCCCGTGTCTCCTGCAATTGGTTTCTCCCGCCACCCCTCGAATTTCCCCTGAAACAAAATACCGCTTTCATGATAAACCCTTTGTAATTGTTCTGCAACTTCTGCCTCTACTTGTAGCTCGCAAATCCCGTCAAGGATTTGCGGCTGGCACTTGGCGTCAAGACAGTCCAGGTAGGTCTCTTCAAAGCTTCCTCGGATGTCTAGAGCTGCCAGCAAAAGAAGTAGCACGTCTTTCAGCAATACATCCTTCTGAGAGCCTGGGAAAAGGGATAAGGACAAACTACCGCCACTATCCCAAAGCACTTTATCCAACATCCCATGCAACCGCGCGAGGTCGGCTCCCAAACTCGCCTGCAGCTCCGCCAACGGCATATCCTGGACACTGACACTGGAAGCACGGTAAGCCCTGTCCGCAATTAGCAATACCAAATGAGGGCAAGTTGCAATCAGTCGGAATTCTCTGGGTTTGCCTGTTTTGCGTAATATGAGATAGATGGGCTCTGAAAGGTTGGTGTCGAGAAGAAAAATCTCATCTCCGATCTCCACCACCGTATCCAGATTATCTTGACTCATCATGCGCACGGCTCGGCGGTCATAATCATGAGCATGATAATGATAGTGATACCACCCCTTCCTAGGAGGGTCAGCCTTGACAGGAGATTGGGTAAAAGGCATCAATCTCGTCAGGTTGAGGGATATGGCCCCTGAGTCGGCATCCACTGTCGCGCCTTTATACCAAGGTCTGGTATCGAAGACAGTCCTGAGACCACCAGGTGTTGCGGATGGGGTGGGAAAAAACCGTACCAGACGATATCCGAAATTCATCTTTCCGACTTCAGACTCCATTTGCCTTTTCATCTCTGGGAAAAGACTGGCCACCGCGCTGTCCCAGTCGGGCTTCTCTTCACTTTCATGTCCAAACAGCGTCGTCCAGGCGTCATCCCCTTTCCAGATGGGCATCCACGACGGCATGCCAACTTCGGCCGAGGCGCCCGAGGCCTTGAGGAGTAGCTGAGGAGCACCTTCATTAATGATGTAGTGGGCGAAGATGCCAATCAGCGTGTGCTGGAGCGAGATGGTGTAGTCTGGCCTGATGCTGGTGATGCCAGGTCTCGAGGAGCAGACACCCAGAAGACCATAAATTTTATCTCGAGCGTCTGAACACCAGCTTCTCCAACTAAGACCCAAAAGTTCAGGGAGGGATTTAACCAAGCTTGATCCCTGGGCCGCATATTGAAACCATGGTGCGTTTGTTTGCTCCCACGACCAGGCGCCAGATGTTTGATGTTGGAGGTCTGAGGCCATCGAGGCATCTACCCAGAATAGTTTATCCCCAATCGGAATCAGTACCCGCGGTGGAAGAATCAGCTCTTGGATGATCCATACTCTGCTGAAATATCGCCGTTTCAAGAGGTCGCAGATGCCGATTCGTCTTGGCACATCGCTTTTGCTGCCTTCTCTGGTTGATGCTGTGGTCGCATCAGGGTGTTCAAGCTGGTGAAGACGGTGTCTTGGGGGATAGACACCCGGCCTCTTTGACACAATATCATCCCAAGCCAAAGTACGACTTGGAAGCATTCCGTGTAAATCCGGTCCATCTTGGCAACCTGATCACCTCGCTCTTCGACATCCTGCTGATTGATACATATCGCGTCGACCCAGAGCATCCGCAGCCCTCTCACCGGGCGGAGGTAAGAAAGCATTGCACAGCAATTGCGAGTCTGGAGGAGAATATCCCAGTATTCCCCGACATAGATAGGATGACGTCTAGACAGAAAGAAGTCAATATCATTTTACCAATAAGACGGCATTGGAGTCATTAGAGCAGCACGACTGCAAGTCAACTCGAATTATACTTACAAGGTATCATCTCCATCCTCGCCCCCCAGGTGTAAGACACAGCCTCGTACTCGGGCCATTCTCCATCCCGATACGTCTCAAGTGATATATGGATCACGTCCTCTGGTAGGCCATTGTCCTGATCTGTGAGACATACCAGCCGAAGCTGATCTGTTGCCAAGGTTCCGCCATGAATGAGGGAGTCTTGCCTCTTGGAACTGGATTCATGCTTGACCGAACTTGGCTTAGTAGGAGAAAGGGGACCCTCTTTGGTGGGTTCCGGAGAGTAGCGCAACTCTTGTGTCAACAGGGCAGCCTGGTTTCCAGTCACATCATGACTCCTGTCCTGCTCCGGCGTAGTCCGGGTATAGGAGACGGTTGACGGCCAACTGAGATTTAACTGCCCGGGCATCTCATCCGGGGAGAGGGGTGGAATTGGCTGGGGAGGATGTTTCGTCATCTTTCGCAGCTGTTGGTGGGCAGAATTGCCGCAGGTTGAGCATTGTGGTGTTGAGTCCGCGCCAACCCAGACGCGAGAGGACGAGCAAGATGGCGCATGCCACCGAGCCATGTGGGGTTGCTGTTGGGAATGCTCTACTTCAAGGTCTTGGGCGATGGCCGATGTGAAAGAGGAGAGCTCAGTTGGGCACGAAATTCTTAAGCCCCGCAGATACGAGGCTCATCTTGTCAGAACTCCTCTCACGTGAGACGGAGGCCTCGTTTCCTCAAGCTTAGCCCAACAGACAGTGAATTCTGTATGATGGCAAGTCCTTCAGGATTGGTCGCCTCCTCAGCGGGCAAGGCGCTTATGCGCCGAGGGCCGAGCCTGGTTCCCTTTTCCCGGCCGAATTACGTCCTTTGTGATTGATTCATATTCTTCTCTGATCCAAACCTTCTTGTGATATCCCGAGATGCCTCTCATGTGTGAGCTCGCTACTAGCTACTCATCTGGTTTACGGCTACGTCTGCGAAAGAAAGCTCAGCCTGCCTCCTCAAACAAACTAGCAGAGAACCCCAGCGCATCTTCCAAGGTCTCTTGTCAGGAGATAGTACCCTTCCATGTAAGAGAACGACGTTGAGCCGTTGCCAAACCGACCTCACCGCTCAGACCTCTCCACGTGGATTCGCCGAACTTTGTGACTGTGATAACCTGCAGTCTAAGCATGCTATTTTCCCGCAAAGCCGTCGGCATGATCCGAGTGCAGACACGGGGACCTTGTTGTCGCTGTGAAACGAGCCTCGTATTGGTCAAGATGCGAGTTGAGCAGATGGATATGGTAATCCGCGCGGCACAGACAGCAGGGGCCGAATGCCCAGTCCCCAATGCAACATGGCCATGGAACCTTGCCAAAGAGATGCTTCTAGGTTCCTTTAGCCGATGTGTGAAGCTTCCTGTCTGAGATTGTTGTCCAATGCATCAGGCGAGCGACAATATCTTGGCGCCTTGGCAAGCCAGAATGGCGGCGAGACCGTACGTTTATATCACAAACAGGGAGCCATTCTATTTGTCTAGTGCTGTCTAGACTCAAACTGTTGAGATCATGAACCTCAACCCTAGGGCTTCCATCCCACTTAAACATGCCATCTCCAGCTCCGCGCATCCTCGGGTAGACCCGAGGCAGGGGCGGTCATTCTTCTGGAAAGCAGTGCCGGATACAAGCTACAGCACTGAATTTTATCATATTTCTGCCGTAGGTGCACTTGGAATTCTTATTGGTCTGAATGCGAGGACTTGATAGCCCGGGTTTTAGGCATTCAACGTTTGGCTCTGTTCGCGTGACCATGGCAACACTCGTGGATGATACGCTACGTAGCGAGTGCGATTCAAATGCACCATTGGCAAACGACCAGACGGTCTTCGACTTGAAGGATTCTGGACCTAGAAAGCAGATAACCAGTTGAGCAGCTCATATGGTGGCACACTTGACATGGCAGGCCTGAAAGGGTACACCCAGGCAGCAAACGACGTAACTGAGCCTATCACAAGAAGCGAAGTGCTCAAAACCATGCGATCAATATTCTACTTCCCAGAGGACTTAGAGGAACTCGTCCTTGGTGACACCATGAACCTTTGATCAGGTGTGTCGTATGGTGCAAGTTACCAAGGAGACGAGGAGCAGGACTTGGTCTATAAAGAGCAAGGCAACAGCGCTTGTTGAAGAGAGTCACTCATCAGCATCACCGTTCAGAAACAACACTCAACAGTCCAACACACAAGACTTTGAATCTTGTCATCATGAAGGCCTTCCTCGCCATGCTTCTTCCCTTGGCTTCTTCAGCCGCCGTCGTGGTGAGTTCAAACCCAACAGATCTGCAGACAGGATTCAATGCTAACTCGTATGAATTTCAAGACCGTTCCCAGGGACCTCCCTGAAGGGTACGACCTCACTGGTCAACTCGAGGTCACTGGTCCTCTGGAGAAGGGGGGCAAGAATGTCACCCTCAAGGGAACGGCAGAGGTAGGTACAACATGCCCCTATTAGCCTCCACACATCTAACATCGGGCCTTCAGTCTGTTCTTGCGCAGCTCCGAGAAGCAAACCCCGACTTTGTGCCGGACGAGGTGGAAGACGCGGAGTCCGAGGAGACCAAGCGAGACCTGGTCCTCGAGAGCCGCGCCCACGCGGTAACATCAACCCAGTCCCTGTTCACCTGAAACCAACTAACAGCCATCTCCAGACCAACCACTTCTGCCGGGCCGGCAAAATCGGCGCCTACAGCGGAGGCGAGGCGGACCGCAACCAGATCGCCCGCGAGATCGGCTACCTCCGCTCCATCGGCAGCCGGACGTGCGGCGTCAACGCCCGTTCGTGCGTGCGCATCTCGTGCTCCAACAACGCGGGCATCTGGTGGTGCAACGACAACAATTACCACGTTGGCGAAAAGTGCAACGATCTCGCCAACCTCGCCCAGATCGCCGTCTACAAGTGTGAGCGTCACGTCAAGGCCACCTGCTGGTTCGGGCACCCCATCTGCTACGACTGTGGATGCAGGCCCATCGACAACTGGGTTGTCTGGGGCCAGCAGTTTAGCAGCGCCAACCACAACGTTATTGTCACGGTTGATAAGTGCTAGAGGGTGAAGGGCGGTTTGTGGTGGCAGAGCTCGAGGTTGGCAGTTCCGGACTCTCTCTCCTCCTTCCCTGCAGTGGAAAATCTCTTCTTGTTCTTAGTTTTGGATATATTGAATGAGACGGCTACTTGTTATTCTGAACCCAAGTCTAGCCCCAATAGTGCAACTAGCAAAGACTAGCGAGTTTGCCGTTCGAAAAGACTATTAATAGTCTCGGAAGAAACAGGCCGTGACGCTGGGACCACCACCACCAGGAACCTCATCGTTTGTCTTGAACAACATGTCATGGATTAAAGTGGTTTCCGGGACCAGGTCTCAATGCTATCGGTTTGGAAAGAGGAGTGCTCTTTGCCACCGGGCCAACACTCCGGGGCTCTGTCGGACCGTCCAAGAGAAGAGGTAGACTTGGCAGCTAAAGTAATGTGTCATGGATGAACGGGCCTGCTGTCCAACCTCGTTTCCATCTCTAATCATAGCAATCAACAAGCAGCTACGGAGAACCCAGTCAAAGTCTAAATGACCAAGAGCAGTGTGCACAACCCGGGCGCGCCGGCGGCCACAAACCACCTCATCAAGCGTCGGTGAGGGCAGGTCTGGCGAGAAAAGGGCGCGAGAATATCGATTGATTCAAAGAAACTCGGTCAACCGTCCCGCTTCCGAAACCGAGAGGCCGGTCCTAATATTAACCATGGTGGATCAGGTTCGCGGGTCATGATGCTAGCCAGGATGCTATCGCGAGCCGTGTTTCACTTTTTTGTTGAGGGCCGCCCCAGAGGCCCCAGAATGGGAACCTGCTCTCTGGAGAGAGAGCACGGTTGGCAGGTTCCCGAGAGATGTCGGCCTCATCCAATGGTAAGACGTACATGCTTGGCAAGAAACAAAACAGATAAGATCCCCTATCGGTTGGTCAATGTCGAGTCCACGGCATCAGTCCCTGCATCATGACGCGATGGCAATAAGCGCTAGAGACCCAACCGTCCCAAAGTTTCAGGGAAAAACGACGGGCCAAGAAAAAGCCCAGGGGCAAAAAAGGGCGGGCGGGCGGCACATAATATCGATCCACGCGTGGCCAGGCGGTTGGCCCGAGAAAGAGTGAAGATCCAAACCAAAATAGCAGCGTCATCAGCACCCTATCATTAGATCCGCGGGGTAAAGATAGGAAGGGCCGGATCCCTGCCAAGTGACACCTTCACCGCAAACACTCGGCCAGTCAGAAGCTGAGAGACGGCAAAGGGGTATGGCGTGCTCATCGAGGACCCAACTTCAGGTTCCACAAGTGGCCCTTCTAGGCCGCGACAACACAGCAAATGCACAACAAGTTCAGCTGTGACAAGATATCCTGCCGTGAACGAAAAGGTCAGGCTATTTTTGATCCCCCCTCGCAACGCCACCGCAAAATTCGCAATCAATGCCGCTTCTGAGATCATGAACAAAAACCCGCATCCAATGCAGTCAGATCTCACCCGTAACGGGCATATTGAGCGGCCATGTCGGTTAAGCAGCATCAAGTCATGATTGCTTCAATAAATATGCAACCGTCCTGTGCCTGGCCTCTTTCAGCCAAGCCGATCTTTTCACAAAAGGGTGTGTGCCTGGGCGATTGCGCAATTTTTCCCCCTACCTCTCCAACTGCATTACTCTTTTGAGGCCCCCGCAGGGGACCCAAGGCCTGGGCCTGCAGAGCGGCACGACGGGGAGATCAATTGCCGGTCAGGATGTGGCATGGGATCTGCATAAAATGCCTCTTTTTTCGCAAATCTGCCGTCTTGGTCCCCCTTGCCCCTGTCGTGAGGCTCAACCCCTCTCCCCGCAAAGACAGAGAGAGACCCACGGCTAGTCTGGGCAGTCAGAGCTGACTGCGTTCGCGAGGCGGTTTGGGAAACACGGCTGGCTATCAAGTGACGGACAGGGATCATGGAGATTGATGCTGGATCCGACTTTACGAGCCTGATCTTGTAGTGTCTGGCCCGTCTCTGCACAACACGTGCAAGAATTGTGCTCAGTATACACTCGTTCACCAGCCCACTCCTCCTCTCGGACAGATAGAGACAACCATCAAACATGCTAGCACCAGACCGCGTGAACCATATCTCCATTGACACGTTGATATACCGCTCAATGTCAGCAGCAAAGCCAAGAAAAACATGCCCCGACGTCAACCTTGCGACACACTTCTCATCACGCAATCGGCTCGTCAGCCGAGCAGGCACATCTCAGCTGAACGTGATAGTGCCTCTAACCACGTTTACATGCAAAGTGCATACAGAGGATCCTATCAGAAAGGTATCTCCGAGTATGAACCAGATACAACGGCTTTCCAACGGTGTGTTGTCACCGGGTGTTGGCTCACAGGGGGCGGGCTGCCGTGGCGCATCAATAAAGGCTGCCCTCCCGCATGGGAAAGGGCTCCCGTCCTGCATAACTAATGGTTGCCGTCCTGCATCAACACGGGCTGCCTGGCAGATACGAGCTTATGGCTGAGCCTGGAGGAGCCCTATTTGTCCCTGCGGGTGGGTATTGGGTTGCCCATGTGTAACCCGACCCCCCGGGATCATCGTCGGATTTTACGTGGGTGAAGCATGGCCAACAGAGACAACCTCAGCTCGCAACGTGCGGCTGACTTGACCAGCCTCTTGCAGAGAGCTTCTCATCGCGTCATTGCCGGTCTGGTAATCATGATGAAGAAGCACAGAGAGAGATCAACAGCCAAGAGTAGGCAAGAGATTTGTGTATAAGTATCGACTCGTCCTCTCCCTCAAGCCAACTCTCTCAGACTCATCATCACTCATCAATCTTTCCAATCCACAGCCCACTCTTTACCTCACACACTCCAAACACCTTCGCTTCACCGCAAACATGAAGTTCCTCAACATCCTCGTCCTCGCCCCTCTGGCCCTCGCCATCCCTGGCGACTACGGCTACGGCTATGGAAACACCAAGACCGTGACTGCCACCGTCACCGTCACGAAAAACGGATACCCCCAGCCCCCGTCACCAAGACCAAGACCGAGACCGTCTACAAGCCCGTCACCAAGACTGAGACCGTCTACAAGCCCGTCACCAAGACCGAGACTGTCTACAAGCACAAAACCGTCACCGTCACCCAGCCCCCCGTCACCAAGACTGAGACCGTCTACAAGCACAAGACCGTCACCGTCACTCAGCCTCCCGTCACCGTCACCCAGCCCCCCATCGTCAAGACCAAGACCATCACGATCACCCAGCCCCCGTTGTCAAGACCAAGACCATCACGGTCACCAAGACTGTCACTAAGCCTCCCCGCCAGACCTACGGCAACCCCGGCTACGGCAACCCCGGCTACGGCCACGGCAAGGGCGGCGACAAGGACGGCGACAAGGACGGCGACAAGGACGGCAAGGGTAAGCAACTCGCAGCTTCTTCACACATCAGTCACTAACAAGTTTGGCAGACTACTAATGACTTTAACCCATCTCAACTGGGTCGACTCGGCACTCTGAGTGTTTTGCCCCAGAGGCAAAGGAACCGAGTTTTGATGCGCCGGGACGGTTGGATACCAACACCACGGTCCTTTTTTTTATGAATGATTCTGCTAGAGATCATGACTTACTTGTTTATGCCTTTTTTACAACCCCCTGTTTTTATTCTTTGCTGCTCATCCTTTTTTACGCCGAGTAATACCCTGCGGCACTTGCTGCAGACCAAAAGCCCAGGCTACGGATGGATTGCTTGATTGCGATCGAAAAAAGCTTCTCTTCGATACATTCTTTGACATAGTAAGATATATAGTCGCAGTGTGTGATGGTCCCTGGGCTGTCATTGGATTGGAACATAAATAAAATTTATTGTCTATGGCTTCGACTATCATTCTCGTTGTGACTTTTCAAATATGAGTTGGCCATGATCGTAAGGGATGCAAGTTGCACTCCTCCCTGTCTTGAGCTTGTAACCTATGGCTGAGATTAAATGTGACTTTAAACAGACCTGAACCTTTTGACTGTACAACTTGTCTCTAATAAAGGATTAGCCAAGAGCTTGCCATGTTAGCGTAGAAGACGCAATGCGTGTCAACACAAGCCAACCGTTGCATGCAAGCTGTGAGAAAATGTTTATACAACCACCTATACACGAGAGGACCGTAAGTTTTAAACTATTAACTACTATTATGTCAGTAACGATGTACTTGTTACCTGTCTCGATCGAGGGCCTAGTCAGACCTGGTCAGACCCGGTCAGGCTTGGCCATTGGGTTACCCTATTCCATACACAAGAGTAAATCAAGGCAACCCAGCAAGAGATACACAGTTGCGAGCACAGCAAATCCCTCAGGCCCGATTCGTTCTGACACATTATCAAATAAATTAAAAGCTTTCCAGGTGCATGACAATAATCACGCCACCTCCACTCACCTGCAAGAGGTTATCAACACAACTCCAGAGTGGAGAGTGGCGTGACCTGCAAGCAAACGCTACAAGAGTAACATCCAGTGGGTCAGCATATCGAAGCACATTAAATCAGGTTGTTGCGTAATGACACCCGGCTCCCGAGTCCGAAACCCAGTCGGCGGGGTGGGAGCCATTCCGGATGGAGTTGATAAATCTACCTTGAACGAGAGACAAGACAATGCAGAGGACATCGTGCCGAGGAACAGCATCAGTGGAGTTCAAGACGGAGAAGGCGGGGTTGATGTTGATCTCAAGACCGCTGGTTACGAGGCTTCTCTTGGTGTGACCACCAGAATAGGCAGACTTGGCACATATCAGCAACTCGAGAAAGAGTCCGGAAATCTGTTGGCCGGATAGTCTTAGTATCATTCAATTATAGAGATCTATTGAATGCAAATATCAAACGCATCGTGCGTGAATGGTTTAAACGCCAAACATGTTCAATTTTGACCAGCAACTCGAACACTTCAAGATGCTCCTACACAAGCTATCTCAGAGCTCATCCGTCCATGCGGTTCAGCTCTACCAACACTAACACATCATCGTATCATCAAATCATGAAACCCTACACAAACACCCGCAAGAACTCAACCAGCGCCATCATGGCCATGGCCTGACCGTATGGCATGCTCGTCCGCGGGATATCCTTGTAATGCTGCAAATCATGTCCCATACCCGTGCCAAACGACGTGTTCAGCAGCTCTCCCTCGGGGCTAATGTTCTCCAGTACGGCCTTGATGGCCTTGACGGCCACCTCGGAGTACTGCTTGCCCACGTACCGTCGACGCTCGGCCTTGAGCATGCCGTACGCGAAACCAGCCGTCGCGCTGGCCTCGACGTACGAGCCCTCCTCCTCGGACACGTCCAGGAGCGTCCGCCACAGGCCGCTGGGCATCTGCAGAGCGGCGAGGGCCTCGCACTGGCTCTCGAGCGTGTTGATCAGGTGAGAGCCCAGAGGGTCCTCGGTCTTGAGCCCGAGGAGCTCGATGAACTCGGGGATGACGATGGTGACCCAGCTGTTGCCGCGCGCCCATCGAGCGTCGGCAAAGTTGTGGCCACCCTCCTTAAAGGTCCATCCGTGGAAGAACAGCCCCGTCTTTGTGTCAAACAGGTACTGGATGTGAAGGAGGAACTGCCTCTTGGCCTCGGCAACGTAGTGCGGCCTGTTGAGGACCAGACCAATCTTGGCCAGCGGCATGACCGTCATCATGAGGGTGTCGTCCCAGAGCTGCTGGTCGTTGACCTCGAGATAGGTAATGTGCTGCATGCCGCCGTGCCTGGTCCGGGGGAGGTCGTGGTACGCCCACTCGGCCCAGCTGTCGAGCCAGGGCAGGTAGGTCGGGTTGCCCGTCTTTTCATAGACGTAGGCCAGCGTCAGAAAGACGGCCATGGTGTTGATGTTCTTGCCCTTGTGGCCCTCCTTGAAGCGGGCCTGGAACCAGTCCTCGATGATCTTGAGCCACTCGTCCTCGCCCGTCATCTCGTAGTACTTCCAGATGCCGTACAGGCCGATGCCGTGCGTCCACTCCCAGTCGTTCCAGCCCTTGGTGTCGATGATGCGGCCATCGTCGAGTTTTAGCAGGAACTCGCCGGTTGTGTCCTTGATGTTGACGAGCTCGTGGATGAGCTGGCGGATCTGCTTGTGGACGTCCTCGGAGGCGACGCCGTGCATGTGGGTAGGCATGATGTGATGGGGGTGAGCGGTGAGGAGGGGTAGAGTAAAAGGGATATGGCGCGATGGTTCGGTGAGACCTTCTATCTCGCCGTGATGATGATTTGCGTGATGTTGTGTAGACCGAGTGGTATTCCAATCACTCAACAGGCTCAATCACTCGACAATGAACAAAACATGGGATCAACACGGAGGAAGCGGTAAGCATCTTAATAGTGAGACAAATCGACCGGGGACGCCCACAACCGCGCCAACGGCTCCCGCTCCCTCATGCCATCCCTCCTCTGAGTGGCCGTGTCATGTTCCCCGCGAAGACCCATCAACCCACAGCTTCGGTCCGAAGCACACCGAGTTTGACCATGGCCTGCCCTATGACGAGCCAGAAAGGTCACTCCACACCCTCTCCGCACTTCCAAGCTCTGTTTTTTGTCTGTGGGGGTGGGGGTCTGGGGGTTCGTGAGATGGGGGCGGATACGCGCCTTCTCCGCCGAGGTGAGAAGGTGAAGGGAGAGAGAGCTATGATGAAGCCATAACGAGTTGGGGGAGCAACATGGAAGAAAAAAGACCGAGCTTTCCGGAACTGGATGTTGAGTCGGCAATTGTTAGAGTAAAAGCGAGAAGAGAGGACCTGACGCTAGTGTTGAGCTGTGGGACTGTTGTTCTCGAGCTCGTACATAATGAAGACCGTCATGACTCCATTCACAAAGAAACCGCATATCCCAGACTGCTGCTCTTTCATTCAGTCTCAACTCATGATACACACACCGTGGATGACAGGCGATGCGGAGTAACTCATGCCGTCGCTTCACTTCTCCAATTTCTCGACAGGGGATCAACCACAGCCCAGGCATCAGCATTGGAGTATCCATGCCACTCACCACCAAGCATGCAAAGAATCCTTTCCAGAACAGTGGTCCTCAGAAAAGCACGGCTTTCTCTATCACAAATCATGCCACATCTCGTGATGAATGACGATCGAGCCTCGCCCCTGACCCTAGGGTTGCATTCCGCTCTCCAACCTTCCCCGTCCACAGACCGACCACTCCTGTATTATCCCTCAAGCGGAGATCCTGGTCTTTTACTCACCTAGTCCAGTGGGCCCTCTCCTGAGAAACCACAGTCCTCATCTCCAACGGTTCATGCTGGTTGGCTTGAAGAGTTGGGGTCAACCTCTCGAAGCAGACTCTGCCGCATAACCGAGCAGCACCAAAGACTCATTCGGGCCTTCGGTCGAAACCCTCGCGAGTGCAAAACTCGCCCCATGAGACGCTTTTCCCCCTCGAGACTCGCCTGGAGACCCCAAGACTGGGGCCGCGTCTGGGGGATGGGGAAACCCAAGCCGTCTCCGCACCAGTCAGACTCGGTGGTGCCTGGGGAAGCCCATTCGCTCGCCTCCATGGCCCGCCTCCCCCCAGACCCCAGGATTGAACCCGGCGTCCGACTCTAGAGCAGAATAAAAAGCTGTCAAGCCCGTTCTCTTGGCCAAGGAATCCCCAATGCCAAGGCAGTCCAACCTCACTCCCCCTCACATCCCCTCTCTCTCCCCTTCTTGTCATCACAATGGAGTCTACAGGCGAAGTCCAGCGCAAGAGGTCCCTCGACGAGGTCGAGGACTTTGAGAAGCACGCCCAGCACTCTGAGCGAGTCGACAAGGAGCTGGCCCAGTATGTCTCGGACGTCCGCATCGACATCAGCCCCGAGCGCAGCGCCCAGCTACGAAAGATGATTGACAAGCGGGTCCTGCTCGTCATGATCTTTACCTACTTTCTCCAGGCCATTGACAAGGGCACCCTCTCGTTTGCCTCCATCATGGGTCTCACGGCCGACACTGGCCTAGAGAACCCAGACGGCACCATCAGCCAGAACGTGAGTCTGACCCCAGATACTCCTCATTCTCATCAATTGCTAACCATTGACTCTTGGACAGTTCTCGTGGCTCACCACATGTATCTACCTCGCGATCCTCGTCGTCGAATACCCCCAGAACTGGCTCATCTCCCGCGTCCCCATCGCCAAATACCTGAGCTTCTGCATCGTCGCCTGGGGCGCCACACTCGCCTGCCATGCCGCCTGCAAGAACTTTACCAGCCTGGTCATTGTGCGAACTCTCCTCGGTATCTTTGAGTCGGCCTGCCAGCCCTGCTTCGTCATCCTGTCTGCCATCTGGTACCGTCGCGAGGAGCAGGCATCTCGAGTCACCTACTGGTACGCCCCCCTGAAGCCCACCAACACCGCAACTCAAGACTAACAGACAATAGGTACATGATGAACGGAGCCCAGCAGATCGTGGGTGGCCTCCTCGCCTACTGCTTCTCCCTCATCAAGAGCGGCCCCCTCAAGTCGTGGCAGTGGCTCTTCCTGTCCTATGGCGTCATCTCGGTCGTCTTTGGCTTCTTTGTCCTCTGGTGGATGCCCGACTCGCCCATGCGCGCCAAGTGCTGGACTGAGCAGGAGAAGCACGAGATGGTCGAGCGCGTCCGCGATAATCAGACTGGTATCCAGAACAAAACGTTCAAGAAGGAGCAGTTCATCGAGGGTCTCAAGGACCCCCAGACCTACGGATATGCCCTCATCTCCCTGTGCACCACCATCCCCACCTCGGGTCTCGGTGCCTTTGCCAACATCATCATCAAGAGCTTCGGTTTCAGCACCCTCGAGACTCAGCTGCTCGCCATGGTTCTGGGCTTCTACATCATCATTGTGCTGCTGTCGTCGGCCTGGCTCGTCAAGAAGACCGACCAGAACCTCCTGGTCATGCTCGGTTTCTGTGTCCCGTAAGTCCACCCCATATCTCTCCCCTTAACCCCTGCTAACCGCCCCAGATCCTTCGTCGGCACCATCCTCCTCATGACCATCCCCAACAAGACGTTTGCCCAGCACGTCGGCCTCCTCATCTGCTACTACATCACCCTCTCCTTCTGGTCCGCCCAGACCCTCGGCCTCTCCATGATCTCCCGGAACACGGCCGGCCAGACAAAGAAGACAGTCGTCGTCGCCTTCAACTTCATCATCTGGGCCGCCGGCAACGCCATCGGACCCCAGGTCTTCCTCTCCCACGACGGCCCCCGCTACTTCATCGCCTTTGCCACCCACCTCGGCTGCTACAGCCTGCTGGTTATCGTCATCGTCGCCCTGCGGTGGTACCTCCGCCGCGAGAACCGCCGCCGCGACGAGATGGCCGCCCGGGGCGTCGCCGAGGCCAGCGTCGACGCCACGGCGCGCGCCTGGGAGGATCTTACCGACAGGGAGAACCTGAGCTTCCGCTACGTCTACTAGGCCGTTCATGTTGCATACGATGCATATAGATGGAGTATGTTTTAACGTCTTTAGAGGTTGTTTTGAGACAGTCAATACTAGGTGCTCTTAGAGTCCTGGTGATTTAATGAGCACGATGAGATTTATAAACTGCTGAAAGAGCCAAATTTGTGTCTATTTCTATTGCAGGAGCTGCCTGTCTCTATTTTCTGTCCAATTCCATTCTACCTGCCTAGCATTCCCCGTGGCTCCTAGGTCTTCCGCACATTGCAGCCTTCAGTTGCCGTTGAGGAGCTTCTCGTCATACTGCCAATACTCAGTGCCATCGTCAGTAATCGCGGCAAGGATCCCAATCTTTTGGCTGGAGATGTTGAGCGCGTGGGCGCCTACGTTGCGCTCGAGGCGGCAGGCCGGCGCCTCGCAGGTGGTTTGGTCCATGTCATTGACCATTCCGCACCTCCGTCTCTCCGCGCCAGTCCGCTCCCTGCATTCCCAGCGTTTGTGGTCCGCTCGGGGCGTATTCAAGGTTTCTCCGGGCATTGTGACAGGTTTCTGTTGACTTATATGTGAGATTCTGCGGTGTTGTGCTTTTGCTGTAGTGTCGGAGTTGTCTCCCTGCTTGAAGAGTGAGTCGAGTTATATAGAATGTTGATGGTTTAGAAACAGACAGTGTAGAGACTTCTAGATCATTTTATATGGCTCAAATGTCGCCAAAGAGCATCAGCCCAGGTCTGAATAGTTGTCGTGTCTGAGCCCTCCGTTCTGTGTGGCTACCAATGACACTGATGAGTTGAAGAGCACAACCAGTGAATAGCGACTTTTCTGCCGCTGGCATACACAAATGTCCCATATACTCTTACTCACAGTGTTGTGTATAGTAAGGGTGAACCAGTTGTACAACGAGACCTCGGGTACTAGTCAGCTGCACCTCGATCCGGGCGCTGGTCATTCGGCACAAGGCACATGCAGCAAGTGATGAGATGATTATACAGAGTCATACAAGCTTTCTACCAACCAATCCATACCCATTTCCCCCATTGACCATATTCTCGTACATGCAAAGCCCATCGTGTCATCAATCATCAGCTTGAAACCAACCCTCACAAAGCCGTGACGCCAAACACTCGACCGTACTCGAACCTCCAAACCAAACCGAAATGTGTGAGAAACAAAAATAGAAACATAAAATGTTAAACTTGATCAACTGCGACCCAAAAAGGCGTAGATCATGGCGGCGATGCTGTGCGGGCGATGCAAACTGTCGAGGTAGCACTATTGAACAAGAGTGGTACCAGGAGTGAAAGCTCACAGCGGCGGCATGCGCTCAAACAGAACGGAACGCAGCATCTAGTCGACAAAAAATGATGCGAATGGTTTCGGGACTAATTGGACTCGTCGTGAGTCGTCTTGAAGCACACCTTGCGACGCATGGTTCCAACAGGGGTAACCTTGAGGAAGTTCTGACACTTCCCATCATGCTTCACGCATCCCGTGCGCTCAATCTCCTCGGCCGAGCACCCAGCAAGATCCATCTCAAGCAGCGACTTGAAGCAGATCCATCCCTCCGAGTCGTCTTGGTTGATGAAGCTGTGAAGTCGTTGCGACTGGGCTCCATCAGCGCCTTCGGAAACAAGGGAGGCCATGAGAGTAGTGAGGTCGATTTCTCCATCGACGTTGATGTTCAGGTGCTTAGCCAAGACGTAAAGACTCTTCAGGAAGTCAGCCATTGGGTTGCGCTCCCCCTGGCGGCCGACCATGGGCTCCAGCTGGGGCTCCGGGGTGGGTGGGTTGAGGCGAGGACGCTTCGCAAGCGACCCGTGAACCATGCTTGCACTTCCGCCATTTCGCAAAACGAGGCCTCCATTAATACCAGTGCTCACTGATCTGGTCCGAACCATGTTGGCCCCCTGGCGAGAGCGGCCTGCAGCTTTCGCGGGCGACTGAGGGGAGAGAAGCCTGACGGCCTGGCGTGCCATCTGGTCCTTTTGTCGATCAACCTCAAGTTCGTCCATCGGGACAGGGCTCAGGAAGGGCACCTCGAATCCATTCGCGTTCCATTCATCTCCGCAAGCGCTCTTCTCAATGTCGAGAAAGGCCTCGACCTTCCGGAAGGCCGCATCGGCGTCTGGTGGGATGGTCAATCCCCATCCAGCCCTCATGTTCTCAATCTTTTGGAAGACTTTTTCAAAGGCTCGTCCCGTGCCAACGAGCACGGCTCGAGGATCGTACTTCTCGCCAGGAATCTTCTCGGGAACGCACATGCGACGGCGCGAGGGAACGCTGATGGTGACGGGAGCGCGAACAGGAGCGGGAACAGGAGCGGGAACGGGGGCGGGAACGGGGGCGGGAGGAGCCAGCTCAGCGTCGGTCTTGTGTCGAAGGTCGCTGTAGCGCCCAGACATGACCTCGCCACGCTTGTCGGGGTAAGTGGTGCACTTCCATGGCCACTTAGGGCCGTGGGGACGAGAGCGCTCAACTGCGACACGCAAAGTCAGCATCGAGGCAGGTCAAGTTGAAAAGGGGAGACGTACAGAAGCACTTCCAAGTGATCTTGTCGACCATGAAGGCAAAATACTTGCCCGTAACCTCCCTCCACTCGGCCTTCTTCAGAGCCAACGCCATAGAGCGCTCGGCGTGATCGCGCAGCTCTTGGTAGCGGTGCATCTCGTTGGGACTCATCCAGGCGCAAAAGGCCTCCATGTACTCGCGACGCTTGCAGATGTCGGGTCGTTGCCGACCCAGGGGACAGGGAACTTTTGGCCGGGGTAGGCCTTCGAGTCGAAGTCGACATGCGAGGGAGCATCGCCCGCCATGTCTGAAGGTAGGGGAGGACGTGTTAGGCTGAGTGCGTTGGTGGTGGTGGTGATAAAGGGGGTGGTAGAATGCTCAACTCGCGCGTGGTGATGATGGAGAATGAAAACAAACGAAAAAAAAGGTCAACAAGGTTTTTTTCATCATAGTTGCCATGAGCAACTCATGCGCAGCGCTGCCAGTGCTGGAGGCCATCATCAAGGTGTTGCCAGTGCTGGGCAGCTGGCAGAGGCGGGGCGAATCCCCTCAGCCATGATGGATGCCATGATAGCAACGAATGTAAACAAACAAACCATTTCACCTCCCATCATACCTAAATACCTCACCAACAAATCCGTCTATCATGGGGTACCGTGGATCAAATGGCCCAAAGCCAGAGCCGCATGAGTGGACTGATCCAAACCGGTATCCGCGACGCAGGCACCGAGCCTCGGAATCACACATCACCACCCTTTCAACTCTGCCCCCGTCACCACACGTCCTCGCCAAGTCTCGTCTGCATCCAGCACCGCTAAGCCTGATCTCCCCAATCGACAGGGTCGTGGTCGTGGTCGTGGCAACCAGAACCGCGGCCGCGGGGGCCATCATGATCTTCCTCCTCGCCCCAAAAACTCGCTCGGCAACTGGCCATTCGACAACAAACCGGCCGACAACAACGAAGTCGCCCTCAAGAATGTCGACGCCATGCAGCTCAAGGCTGCCCAGCGCCCCGACGGCGCCACGATCGGCTTCGACATCGTCGACACCAACGCCCCTCCCGCCGCCAACGTCTGCGCAACCCTCCCCCTCCCCAGCGGCGGCCTCGCCTTCAGCACCACCAGCGAGCAGGGCGCCGCCGCAGCCTACAACCTCGTCAAGAATGATGCCGGAGCGGAAAGGTCGTCGGCGTCATGTTTGCGCCCCCTCGCAACGACCCCGACGTGACCATGCAGGACGTCCACTGGAACTCCCTGACTCCCCCGCTGTCAAGGACAACAAGCTCAGCGAGGCCGATGGGGGATTCCGACTCTCGGAAATCCAGCGATTCGTGCCTTCGATTCCTTCTCCCCCTGAGCATTTGCGATGGAAGAGTCAGCGATGAATTGACGGAACATAGGGGGGCAGATGGCGGTCGTTCTCAAGAAACCACACAGGGTGTTTGCTAGAACACAAGGATTTATGAGTGCATGGCAAGGACTGGAGGGACATGGCACGGTTGCAACTCCAAAATTTGTATCCAAACATCATGTACACATCTCTCAGGCTCCAATCTATGAAGCGCTGCAATAGTCTCCTCAAATTCGACATCCCCTCTCAATGAACCGACACCAAGTGACTAAGATGACCCGTCAGCAGAAAATGTCCCCGTGAGCTTCAGATCCCTCGAACTCTCTCCCACAGCAACCGTGAAATCCCCATCGCCCGTCACCCGCCAGTTCTGCTCCTCCACGTCCCAGTAACTCAAGTCCCTGCGGGTGAGCTTGAACTCAACAGTCTTGCTCTCGCCCTTCTTCAAAGACACCTTTTCGAAGCCGCGCAGAACCCGCACCGGGTGGTCGACCTTGGAACTCTTGGGATACGACAGGTACAGCTGCGGCACGGCCTTGCCATCGACAGGGCCGCTGTTGGTGACAACAACCGAGACTGTCACCAATGTTGTCCAGAGGTCCGGGTTGCCGCCTTCTTCTCCTCCGGCTGGCGAGGGAGGCTGCTCGACATCGTAACCGTCAGGGTAGGGATAGCTCCCAGGCTTGATGACATCCGCCGAGTCGATGTACGGGTAGATCCACTTCTCAAGCTTGCGAATGCCCTTAGGCCAAAGACCCTCCTTGACATCGGGGATCTTGTCGCCCAGCTTTGGAGGCTCTGCACTAGACTGCGCGAGTCGCGAGGCGGGGAGGTTGGACACTGCTGCATCCCGGCTAACCTTCAGGTCCTTGTACTCAAAGGAAGTGTACGAAAGCCCAAAGCCAAACTCGTACCGGGGCTCGATGCCGTGCTTGTCAAAGTGCCGGTAGTCGATGTACAGGCCCTCGTTGAAATCTTGCTGTGGAACGACTCCGTTGGGGAGGTACAGCACCTGGCCACCTTCACCATAGTCGGCGAGGGTCTTGCCGATAGTGTATGGAAGCTTTCCACTAGGGCTCTCATCGCCAAAGAGAATGCTTGCGATAGCATTTCCACTCTCCTCACCAGGAAGGTTAGCTGTCAAGACAGCCTTGATCCGGGGATGGCTGATCCACTTGTCCACGACAACAGGGCCAACAGCATGAATCACCACAATAGTCGTTCCAGTCCCGCCTCCACAGAAATTGGCGACCTCCATGACGAGTGCGTCGCCTCCCTTCTGCAGGAAGAGATCGTTGCGATCCCCGCGGACGCCGTCCCAGCCGAGGTATCCCTCGCCCGAGTCCGAGTTGGCAAACACCAAACAGACATCCTGCTCCGTCGCCTTCTTCGCATCCTTCACCTTATTTGACAGAAACTCGCTCACTTCGACCTTTTCCTTGTCGAACTCTCTTTGCAGAGCCTCGACGGGGGTGATCAAGAACGGGAAATCAGCAGCACCGCTTCCCCAGCCAGAGCCAAGAGTGCCGTCATTGCAGCCTCGGTCAGGGCAGCTGTTGGGTCCCTTTCCAGGGCCAGCGTCCTCGCCAAAGATACCAATCTTGATTTTCCCATGGTCCTTCTCCTTCTCGGCCTCGGTGTTGTTCAAGGCTCCATCGCGACTCAGAGGAAGAACTCCGTCATTCTTGAGCAGCACGGTTCCCTCGATGGCAATCTGGCGGGCGAGTTCGGCGTGATCCTCCTGAACATTCACAAACTGGTTCACCACCTGCTTTTCCTGAGGCGAAGGACTTCCAGGGGCCAGAATTCCCATCTTGTCGTACGTCCAGGACGAAAAGTTGGGTCCCTTGTTCTCGTGCTTGTCTTGCCCGAGCTGGTAGAACGAAGCAACAATTCGCAGAGCCATGTCGTTGAGTCGATCCACGGGTAAAGATCCGTTGAGGACAGCCTGAGTAAGACGAGGGCCCCAAAGAGAATCGCCATCCTGCCATTTCAGTCCGTCGCCCGGCATCGACATGTCCAGACCAGCCAGCGCACTCGCCACGCCAGATCGCTGGGCCAGCCAGTCCGACATGACGAATCCCTGAAAGCCCATCTCGTCCTTGAGGATTCCGTTGAGCAGCTTCGAGTTCTGGCAGGCGTACGAGTTGTTGACCATGTTGTACGAGCACATGACGCTCGCAACACCGGCCTTGACGGCATCCGCAAACGGCCAGGCGTAAATCTCGTGCAGCGTCCGATCGTCAATGTTGGACGACATGGAGTTGGGGAGACCCCATTCCCAGGATTGGCGGAAGTGCTCCTGCTCGTTGCCGATAAAGTGCTTGATCGTGGCCATGATCCCTTGGTCTTGGATGCCTCGAATGGTCTGAGCACCGGCAACGCCTTGCAGATAGGGGTCGGGGCCGAATCCCTCCCAGTTGCGTCCGCCAGCGGGCATCTTTCCAAGGGGTCCGATAGCAGGGCCAAGAAGAACATTGACACCCTTTCCCTTTGCTTCAAGCGCATGACCTTTGCCGCGCTCGTACATGAGCTTCTTGTTCCACGTAGCTCCAACAGTGACTCCAGCCGGCCAAGCGGTCGCGTTGTCAGCAAAGCGGATTCCAAGAGGACCATCCTGCAGCGCCAGAGAAGGAAATCCAGCATGGACTGCGGCGCCCGTGTTTCCCACGGCCAATCCCATACTCCATCCTGTTCCCGTTGTGATGTTGACCTTTTCAGCCAATGTCATTTTTCCGACGAGCTCAGCAGCCAGGCTGTAGCTCTTCTCCCAGTTCTTGGATGAACCTCCCTTGGGTGATGGGTACCACGGCGGCGACTGTCCAAAAGTAGGCGGTTCTTTAATCTTCTTCCAGGCAAATGCGCCGAGGGCTGATATGACGGCCCAGATGACCACGACAACTGCGACAACGGTCAAGCAGCATCGTTTCGGCGAAGCACGGCACGGGCGGAAGAGGCCAGCAGGCTTCACTCGTCGTGGCGGGATGTAAGTTGGCGGCGAGTCTTGAAACGGGACCAGATTCTTGTCGAGATAATCGGTCGCATCAATGTCGGAATAGCCATCGGAGCTCTCGTCAAAAGACGACCGCCCGCCTGGCTTGAGGAGGTTCTCCCTGCTAGGATCCATGATGGGCAGCTTCCCCTCTCACGCAAATTGATCGTGACGGTATCGGCAACAATCCAAGACACGGTTTCACAGTGATGATGAAGAAAAAGAAAGGCCCGTCATTGAGATGGCTTGGAAGGAATGAAAAGCTCAACTTGTTGTCAAGGCTCGATCTGCATTGTTCTTTGTCTAATCCAGGCCGTGTTCCCAAAGCTTGCGTCACGTCACATTCCGAAGCCATAGAGATCCCTGGACGGTTTCGGAACAGCGGCCCGGAGCATGCTTTCGTGCATGAGGCACTACCCTACATCGAGATTGGTCAGGAACGGGCGATGAGCTATCAGAGATGTGTGCAGTGTGGTAGAGTGATCCTGGTTTCTTCCTTCAACAAATCGGATATCTGTGCAAGAAGATACCCGACATGCTAGAACGTGGAGCTTGTTGCGATGCCTGGAGGGACACTTGCACATCCTGGACAATGAAAGAATCCATAGGTGGGAGGGAAGTGGTGAAGAATAAGCTGGACGCTGGTAGAGAACGGATTCAGTGAACGTGAAGAAAGATTCAAAGCCTACTTGACCAATTCAATTTAAGGATAAATACTCTCCTCTGAGTTACACACGGAATCTCAAACAATCGCCTTGAAAATGCTTGCCCGCATTCATCTCCCCCAATTGTTCCATGATGCTGTCCCCCGCCTCCAACTGCCCACCCTCGTGGTTCTTGAGCGGGACGCCGGGTTTTCTTCGGCAGAACCAAAATCGCCCTCAACCAGCTTCACCCAAGCGCATCATCTCCAAGCCAGCAGCAACCAGCATTGCCAGCCCAATTGCCCAGCATGTCGATGTTCCGCGCCAAAAAGCTCGATCTGGGCTGCTTCATCAACGTCCGAACCCTGCGCGACCACACAAAGCGCAAGGTCTTTGAGCAGAACGAGACTGAGAGGTGCGCAAACTCTTCCCCGGCCAGACCAGCCCACACACCTTAGATGGCACTTCCCGCGGGCAACGAGGCCCCTTCCCTCGCCCATAACACGAATTGAGGCGTTTTACTGACATGGACCCTCAGACAAGCCCTCCGCTACATCATTCGCAACACCACCCTCCCTCCCGAGTCCGCGCCGAGGCCCAGCTCCAGTTGACGCAGATGCACTGCTACACTCGACCGACGCAGATCCGAAACCGATGTATCATGGGCGGCCAAGGGCGTGGTGTGCTGAGCGACTTCAAGATGACCAGAGTAAGCGCCGAGCCGAGACCACGACACGATCGACAGCGACGCTAACACTTGCAGTACAACTTCCGAGTGGAGGCCATGGCAGGCAACATTCCCGGTGTGAAGAGAGCCAGTTGGTAAAAAAATGTTGGCCGCGAACTCGATATCGTGGAGGAGAGCAGTGTATGACTACGTGCTGGCACTGGAGGAGTCTTGTGATGGGAAAGGTGATATCTCAGCATACGACAAGGAGTGGATTAGACACGACTGTACAATACCATGTAACGCCGATTGGAAAACCGATTCCCCAATACCTACCTATGACGAGATTGACGTTCCGGAACTCAGCTACCATTGGAGAGAGGGGTGACCCCGGAGGCCTTGACAGCGACGATTTTACTCACAACATGGATTGATAAGTCCATGAGTTATTTGTTGAAGGCGAATAGCAAGTGTATTCATTCTCTAGTGCTCAAGACTTTTGAACATTACTTGCATGGATGGTTGCAACGTCACCGCAGAGATTGGGCTGGGATTGTGTTTTTTGTAGAATGCCAATGCCATGAAAGATCGAGTTTATCACTGAATGCTAATACATGGCTCCAAGATATTCATCCATGGATTATTGGATCCTTCTAGCTGCTAAGCTGATGTCTGACTTGATCTCGTCGATGTGCTCAGGTTGAGCACTTCTTCAAGAGCCAAGCGCCGATAAGCGATAAGGGATGACACGATAAGCGCCGATAAGACTTTTTCTGTGTGGCTGGGGTGGCTGCCTCCAACAGGTTGCCACCCCACTGGGGAGGAATCCAAACACTCTTCTTGATCAACACTCCATTTTGTCGCCTTTCATTCCCATTCCCTTGCTCTTTATCAGGGCCTCTCACTTCACTTCTCAAACCCTTGCCCAAAGAATCTGCCATCATGGGAGGCGGCGATCTCAACTTGAAAAAGTCCTTCCACCCTGGGCTGGGGCGCAACCGGGCGGCCGTTTACGAGGAGGAACAAAAGGCCCTTGCCGAGCGCAAGCGCACCCAACAGCGCATCGATGAAATCAAGGAGGAGCGCGCGAAGGAGGAGGTTCAGCGACAGCTCGAGGCCGCCGGAGGAAAGAAGCGCATCGATCGAGTCGACTGGATGTACCAAGGTCCCAACGATGGACAGGCGGGCACCACGGAAGAGACGGAGGCGTACCTTCTCGGAAAACGAAGGATCGACAACATCATCAAGGGGACACAAGGCGAAGCTGGAGAAGAAGGCGGGAGAAGAGAGTTTCATGGCGCTGCAAAACGCCAACACCGCACGCGACACTGCTGCCAAGATCCGCGACGACCCTCTCCTCGCCATCAAGCGACAGGAGCAAGCCGCCTACGAAGCGATGATGAACGACCCGATCAAGCGACGCCAACTACTTGCATCTATGGGGGTTGACGACGAGAAGAAAGACAAGTCCAAGAGGAGAGAGGAGCGACACGAGCGACACCGCAGGAGACATCGCCATCGCAGCGCCGATCCAGAGGATAGACACCACAGACGGAGACGGTCTTACTCGCGATCACGAAGCCCACGACGACGCGACGACTCCCGAGAAGATCGCCACAGGCGCCGACGAGATGACTACTCGCCGGAACGACGGTCACGAAGAAGACGCGATTCAGAGGATGAAGAAGACTCCCGGCGTCAGCGTCGAAGCCGTGATGACAGGCGGTTCGACGATGATCGACGACGAGACACCCGACGGAGCTATGGCGGCGAGACACGGGACAGGCGGCCACGACAGAACGAGGAGGACGACAAGGCGAAAGAGGAGGAACGCCAGCGCAAGTTGGCAGCGATGCAATCGGCGGCTTCAGAGCTCGACGACGACCGTGAGAAGCGGCTAGCAGCGTTGGACGAGCGGGAGCGGGCGCTCCGAGAAGCGGACGACAAGGCGAGAGAGCGTGGGGGAGATCGAGGCTTCGTCAACAGGCTGCATCAACAAGCAGGAAACAAGGGCTTGGCAGAGCGGATGGGCGGAGCACGACGGGGCTTCCAGAGAGACGACGATTAAGCGGGTATATCCAAGCTTGCACATGATGGCTGTTGGCGTTCAATATTTGGTTCCTGGAGGTAATTATGAGCATACAGTCACCCTCCTCGATGGTGTGGCGCGAGGATGAGGTTGATCAACAAGAATAGCATATACAAGAGTGATTCACCCATCGTACCTGAAAACATGAAGAGGCCAACAGTGTTGCATCACCGGAAGATGGCGTCGATTCTGATCCAGAACCCAAAGACTCGGGCTTTTGGTGCGCTCAATGTCAGCCCGGCTGCATCGAGGGCCCCATCGCCTGACGGCAGCACTAACGTCAAGCAAACCAAAGATACAGGTCCCGTAATGCCGCGGGTATAAACGAAGGGCGGCCAAGCCACGATTGAGTGACGATTCAGCAACAGAGCCACCCGGCCCGACCTGAATCGCCAACACACGAGGTGCCACGACTCGACGCGAAGCCTTCCGAGCAACTCCACCGGACGAGTCCTTTCCCCCCTGCCCCGACGGAGGAGCCAGATTCTTGGATCATGGCCCTGGATGGTCACGAACCACACGAACCTGCATCCAGACTCTCTTCAATCTTGGCTTCGACATTGGACCTTTGCCAATGGACGGTCACGGACCCCTCAAGGTCCGGGCGATCATGGAGCGGCGCCGAGGAAGAAGCAACGGTTTAATGGGAGGCTAGGACGTGTCGGGAAAGGTCAGGGCCGGAATAAGTGGACCCACGAATGTCGCTCCTGTGGGAGGGCCGACGGGGTTTCTGCTGTCGGGTCCCGTCTGCAGCACCTGACGGCTTCAGTGGAAACTCGGACCCCTTCAGCGCCCTCCAGCGTGTTCCAGGCTCTCTCTAAACGCTGGAGTTACAGCGGGCTTGGGACCCAATATTGAAGCCAAATCTGGGCGTCTGGCCAATCACGAGTCCCATGGCCGATACCTCATCCAGGAGGGGGAAACTCCACCAAGCACAGAAAAGGGATCCCTGCTCGGCTGCAATGACAGGCTGTGGCCTCTGACTTCATCTTTTTTCCTCACTCCCTCTTTTGCCCCCCCCAGCGGCTCATTTCCTGCCCCGTCGACTTAATCCCCGTCTGTCCTCGCTGCCCCTGCCTGTAGGCTTGGTCCATTATCCGCCCTCTTGCGCTGCCAATTTGTCGTTATTGAATCCGATCCTCCTAACGAAACTCTCTCTCGAGCGACCTGCCTGCTGCTATCTGGCCAGTTTGCGACAACCACGCTGTCTCGGAACAGCTTCATCATCGACTCCTGAGCCCGGCCCTCCCACCACGACAGCGCCCGTTACTACCCGCCAGGTCGCGTGCGATTCCCGTACCTTGCTGACCCGAGTCTTGATCAGCGCGCCACCTGTGTGTGTGTGAGCAGGGTTCCAAGGGAGCACGAACCGAGATCACTCCAAGATCGTCCATCGCGAATCCTCTCTCGACTTTGCCCAATTTTTCCCTTTCCCAACCAACACGCGACACCGACCGAGCCACCAAGATGCCTTCTCTCTGCGGAGGTTCCAAGACCGTCCAGCGCAAGCTGGTGCTGCTGTGCGTCGACTCTTGACCCCCGCCCAGCTTAAATGTTGAGCTTGCAACTGACTGGACTCGTCGATTAGGGGCGATGGTGCATGCGGAAAGACGTCGTTGCTGAATGTCTTTACGAGAGGGTATGTCTGAAGAGTCGAGAATCGCCGGATGTGAGACTTATTCGTCGTGCCAGCTATTTCCCAACAGTCTACGAACCCACCGTCTTTGAGAACTACGTCCACGGTACGATGCGAAGTACCCGCCCACATTCGGATAGTCGACTGACAGTTTCGCGCAGACATCTTTGTGGACAACGTGCACATTGAACTCTCACTCTGGGACACAGCCGGCCAGGAGGAATTCGACCGGTTAAGATCCCTCTCTTATGGTACTGCAACCCGCGCGTGCCCACCGCCTCGCGACAATCGCGTGCTAACATGAACCCCTTCCCAACCTGCCAGACGATACGGACCTGATTATGCTCTGCTACTCGGTCGACAGCAAGGACTCTCTCGAAAACGTCGAGTCCAAGTGGGTGGGCGAGATCGCCGACAACTGCCCCGGCGTCAAGCTCGTCCTGGTCGCCCTCAAGTGCGACCTCCGGGAGCAGGGCGAGGAGGAGGAGGGCGAGTCTGGCGAGCCGAGGGAGAAGCGACCCATGATCAACTACGACCAAGGCCTCGAGGTGGCGCGACGCATAAACGCGCTCCGGTACCTCGAGTGCTCGGCCATGAAGAACCGGGGCGTCAACGAGGCCTTTACCGAGGCCGCGCGGGTGGCATTGAGCGTCAAGAAGGATCGCGAGGAGAGCAAGTGCACCGTCATGTAAAACGGGCCCCTCCAGCAAAATACGAAAAATGCTCGTCAGACGAAACGAGTATTTATATCGAATACGAGCCAACCCCCGAACGATCGACGATATCCCGACCGACCGACCGATCATTTCAAGAAAGCAGGGCGCTCCATCGACTGCTCCTCTCGGCCCGGTTTCTCACCCATCTCACTCATCCAACCCCCCTCACGAGGGGTCTTCTCTGTACATATCTAGTGCGGCATATATGCACATAGGGTGTTTTTCTTTGGTGTTTTATGTGGTTTCTTTTTTAGCCTCGGTTCTTCTTGTTTCCTGCAAGCCTCTTTTTTTTGCTGAGAGTCAACGGCTGCAAGAGAGAACTGAGGAGGAGTAGGGTGAAGGACGCGCAATGCTGGGAAAGAGTTGATATCTTTTACTACCTTTTTTTTCTATTACTATTACAGTCGACATGCCTTTTTTTCATGTCGCCCTTTTTACTTTATCATCTTCAGCCAGGTGCCCAGTCACCTCTTTTTTTTGCTTGCTAGCGAATTCCTAATGAAGACTTGCGAAAATCCATGAGCGGTGGGTGAGGAACAGGGTCGATCGATGATGTGGCCAAGAACCATACGGTGCACAGCCACGCACGCCAGTCGATCGCGACGAGGTTGGTTGGCATCGGCCGACGCAAATGGAGCGGATCAAGGTGATTCCGGCTACTGTTGACCGAAATGTCAAGGTGAAGAACCAGTTGGTGAGTGCAAAGGCTGGCTGCGCTTCAGGGGGATTGGCCTCGTGGAATATTGTCAATGTTTCGCAGTCTCCAGTTGAGGCTTGGGACTGGTGTCACTCATCCTCGATACCAAGAAATCATGTACCAAAGCAATTCGTACCAAAATCAGGGCCAGGGTATTTCAGGGACTGCACCTGAACCAATGGCAAAAGCTTCACTTCGCAATGTCGTCGTTCTTCAAGGGTCTGATCCCTAATCTCGTGAACAACACCATCAACTCAACAATCTCAAGGCCTCTCCCCAGTCGAAATGTCGTCAACCTCTACACTCCACACGACCTAATGCGTCATAAGATCGCCCATCCCCAGACAAGTGACGCTATCCCAATGCCTCCCCCGGCCGCCTCATTGTGTCATTAACGCTCCGTGATTGGCTGGACCCTTGACTGCCCTACATGCCTGGGTTGACGTCACTGTGCGAGGACATCATCTCCAAGATGAAGTGAGTTGCAAAAGCAGGTTTCACAGTTGGTGATCTTTGCAGTTGATGGCATCAAGAGTGTCGGGTCTGGGCATGTAAAAAGGCCAAGGACCGCCCAGCTCTTGGAGAAAGCTTCATTCATCCGCATCATTCACAACAAGCAACTTGAACATCTGAGACATCTCGGCATACAACTCCACTACTCATCTCCACCACTTACACCAACAACACAACCATCAACATGCCTCTCTTTGGATCCTCCCGCCGCGAGCCTTCCCCCGAGCCCGTCCGTGAAGAGCCCCTCGCAAGCACGGCCTCTTTGGCTCCTCTCGCCGCGAACCCTCTCCCCGTCGCACATCCCGCCACTCCTCAGGCTCCCACTCACGCCACTCGTCCTCATCCTCCCGCTCTCCCCACCGCCGCAGCACCGGCGGCGGCGGCAACTTTATCACCCGGAGCTTCGGCGGCGGCAGCCGCAACGAGCACGACCCCGCGGTGCTCGAGGCCCGCGAGCGCGTGCGCAGCGCCGAGCTGGCGGAGCGTGAAGCCGACCGCGCGCTCGAGGAGGCTCGGCTGAGCGTGAGGGAGGCCAGGGAGCACGTCAAGAGGCTCGAGGTCGAGGCCAAGGAGGACTCGAGGAGGGCCAAGGTCAAGGAGCACCAGGCCAAGGAGATGTCCAAGATGGGACGATCCCTCGGACGTGAGTATCCGGATGATTTGTGAAAAGATTGATTGACTGACATTAGATGATTTAGGTCACGGATATTAAGCCGGCAAATTTAGCGCAGCTAGGAGTTGTTGGAGTGTATGATTAGTTTGAAGCATTTTGTATCATGATTGTACGAATACGCAAAAGCACGAGTATACGACGGAGCTGGAGTCAATTTGAGCTTGCTTGTCTTTTAGCTTTATATCCCTGCATATATCTATACTGTATACCTACGAACTAGCTATTTAATCGCCGACCCTGATTGATTATCACGGCCTTGAGAAGACAACGGAAACGAGAGATACTTGGTGTTGACTTCCTGCTAGAGTCCTATCCAAGATACAGTAGAGCCTGGTTTAATTATATACCTGCACAAGATCTTAATCTAGGTATTTTACGTGTGAGGGGCCAAGAGACCCTCCATGGTGCGCTCGCTTCCTTCTAATAAGGTCTTCTACGTAGACAACCCTATCTCTTCGAGTGTCCCTCCTGCAAGCAAAGTCGTGTTAGAAGCCATGGATTCGTGCTGCTGTACCTGGCACGTGCCCACAGGTACCTAGGCAAAAACGGTTCATGCCTCACATGCAAGGCCACCAATTATGCTGCCATGGAACCTCAACAACACCCACTGACTGACACCAGCTCTCACGGTCTCTGTCATTCCTTTCCCATCCTCCAATGTCCTCTCCCACTCCCTTCACCTCGCCAGATCTCATGACGAGCGACCCGTCACTTTCCTTGAAAGACTTCAAGAAACCAAAGCTCAGGCGATTTCCGACACCAAGCGACCTCCAACTACAAGAGTACCTCGGCGGAGGGGTTGATGGCTTTGTCTTCAAGTCCCAGATTGATGGGCAAAGCCCCAAGGCTGTGAAAATCGTCAGTTCGCGTTGCTGGTCTATGAAAGTAGTAGATCCCAGTCTGGCCAAAATACTCACTGTGTTTGTATAGTTCCATTTTAACCGGCAACCTGAGCCCGTCTATGGCATCGGGCGTTATTGGGCCTTTGAGAGAGAGTGCATCAACTGCGCGCTACTTGACATGATCGGCGCCAGCCTCCGACGCGCAAAGACGACAGGCAAGCCTATACACCTGCACCCAGAGCCCACAAGGCGCAGGCACGCCCTCCGTAATCTGTTCGCCTTCTCCGACGAAGGGTGGGCCAAGAGTCCGCCCCCGGAACACTTTGAGCCATTCAAACCCAGCACAGAGGTAAACAGATGCTTTGGCTGGACGGAAATATCAGGGCGTGAAATCAATGCAGCTCTCAGGCGAGTCCAGGAGATACAGGAGATACAAGATGACCAGACATACTTTGCCATCGTCTACCCCTTTATCCCCAAGGGAAAGCTCGAGGCCGAAACGATCATTTCGCAGATCGACTTCTTCCACATGACCGGCTTCGTCAACGTCCCGTTCAACTTTACCAACTGGCTTGGCAAATGTGTTCTTATCGATCTTTCCGACATAGTTCACCCATTTGCCCACGAATTGGAATGGAGAGAACACTGGTATCCAGAGAACGCCATCACGCTCCATGCCGATGTTAGATACCAGGCGAAAAATGGTATTTTCTAAGCCATTTGATGCTATCCTGCCATTCGGCATCAGTGTTAATTTTAGTGTTGAAAAGCAATTGTTTCTTTAGAGGGTAGGTAGCTTGTGTATTTGGCCACCCGCTACCTACCTACTTGCACAGGTCCAAAGCATGGCGTTTGACCTCGATATTCGTTTTTAATTAGATACCAGCCAACCTCTTTTGCCTTCACTCAGCAGGCCGGACGGCGATGTATTCGTTGACTGGTGCGTCTTGTTTGTTCAGACTACAGTTCATGCAGCCTCTTCCAGCACTAGGTAGGAGTAGATGCGCAGTGAGAGTCTTGATGTGCCTTGGTGGGCACATAGTAACCGAGGATAGGTAATGAACAATGAATGAAGGTATGCAATCTGAATCTACTGATCTGAAATAGAAACCTCTTGCCCCCCTACCTAGGTGCCTAGTACACCTGCTCAGCCCATTTTCGATGTCTCTTCCTCTTCGACTTGACCGCACTCGCCGCCATCACCACTCTCGATGGTCTCCCACCTCGGCCCCCTCTCGCTTGAAGGGTTGGGGTGCTCCATCTTCTTCGCGCCTTTCTTGGACACGAGACCCGTGGTGTTGTGCAGGAAAGCGCCGTCAATGCTGAACCACGACGAGTCCAAGCTTGGATAGCCGGGCTGTGGCTCGTTATGCCCAAGAGCTGCCATCCAGGGCAAGTAGAACAAAGCCAGGCGCACTGTCAGCTGGCGTTTCCCGTTCCCATGGTTTTCCCAAGGGATCGCCCGGTATTCAACAGGGTACCCGTCGGCGGCAGGGCCAGCGGACTTCTACGAAGATGACGAGTCTGCGATCGACACATCCCGCATGCTCGCAGAGAGCATCGAAATGTCCGTGCTTGTGGAAGTGTGGTACGAATGCCGAGGCTGATGGCGAGGGGGTCTGGAAGGCCCCAGACCTGACCCAGTGAGCTCGATACGGATCCGTATGGCAACAAGCTCCCTGTCCGTGATGATGAACCCATATCGACATCTGTTCTGGACACAATAGGTGACGATCTGCCGCACCGGGTCCTCCCAGTTGGCAGATTTATTCCTCCCCTCGTACATCGAGCTATGCCATTTATTGGAAAGCTTGCTGTCCCCAGGCATGAGGTTGTGGTAGCGGAAGCTATCGTCAGACAAGGTTTCAGTGCGGTTGATGGAGCAGAGAGCCCAGTCAGGCTTGAACCGGCGGTCTCCTCCAGGCTCGTAGTAAGTCCGTTCAGCTCGGCCCAGACTGATACTGAGCGGTTTGTCGAACTTGGCGCAGCGTAAGCCGTGTCGGAGGGCGGCATTGACGGGGGGTAGAAGATGGGTGCTGAAAACCGTGTGCTCGAGTCCATCTTCATCAAAAATCTGCCCGTCCCAGTCCGTCGGGGTAGCATGGAGCTCGCTCCGTATGTTCCATTCGGACTCGACCACGTCGGAGAAGACGGCGTACAGCCTCTCGGCAGTGAAGTCTTGCCACAGGCTCCAGCCTTCAGCTGCTGCCCAGGTACTGTTTGCTGTGTTTGGTCCCCATTTTGCCATGTTGGTCACGTTTGGGTTGGGTTTGGTCAACTCCTTGAGGATGGTGGTTTTCCCAGTCATTTTGTTGGTTGCAAACCTGGGCGGCAAAGCTACCCATGGGGAGATCAAGAGACCTGCCCAGGCTGGCTTCCGCCCAAGGCGATCTTATACACTTGTATGCTTCTCTCCCAGTTTCATGGGACCTCGCTGCTGCCTTGGGCATTCCCCGCTTTGAGGAGCCTGGTCTGCTGCAAGTAAAACCAACATCACACTCGCTGGGGTGCACCAATCGTTGGTTGAGCCCGTGTCTACTATTGGGGGCCAAAGGCTTGGTAGTTGTGCCCTGTTTTTTTTCCAGATTGACCGCCGGGCCACTGGATGATGGCGGCCATGTGGTGCCATGGGCTTTCCGATATCAGTTCCTTGCCTCCACGGTCCGCGCCTCACCACGCCCTCTATATCATCTATGCATGCCACATCGAGGAGCTCCAGTGCGCTATCCCCGAACTTGTTCCCGGATTTATATGATTTTACGATATTCGAAGAAGCTAGAGGGCCGTGATGGTCATAGGCGGTGATAGGATGTTGTATTTGGGGGTAGATATATGGCACCCAACATCTATCACAACTACCTGCATCACAACGAGGGTAATCACACGGTTGCAGTGAGAGAGGAAATAACAAAAAATAAAGGTTCCGGAAGACCGCGCATCTCGTCAATCGTACATGGCGTACATGCCTCGAGTCTTCCCTGCCAGTCCCATGCTTCGTCCTCTATCGGGAATGTCCACACTGTAGGCATAGGAGCATTACTTTGCCGGCATTAGATTTTCCCTGTTTTATTTTAAACACTCGGGGATATGCTGTATTACTGCAGTATCCAATAGCATTTAGTTGGTAGGCTTCCCGCATGCCCTGAGAACTTTTCGTGGAGGTGGGCCTCCAGGTGTATGCAAGTGGCCGGCCACTGCCAACATTCACTAACAATGGGAACAAACAATTCATGCTACAATCGGTCGGCGAGTTCTGCCATGATCTAGGCAGACGCGTGGTACAATCAGTTAAGCAAACAATGACGCCAAACTGACCTGGAAACATCATCTCGTTTCCTTCCCTGATCACGACACATCATCCCCCTCAACACACCCAACGCCCCCTTCCTCTACGCTTTGCCCCAGATCTCCAAAGCAGCCATTCAATACCTCACTTACTATTGTCTACCGTTTACCCAGAGCACTCGTCGTCTCCGAGTCATCATCGGCCATGACGCCCGGAGGCCTTTCGGCGCCCGCGGCAACAAGGCTGGCAACGGCGGAAGTCGCAGCCCACCCTGCTTCCACTTCAAGAAAGGAAAGTGTCACTACGGCGCCAGATGCAAATTCTCACACGACGTGGCCGACGCTGCCAGCAGCAGTTCAAACGCTCCTCGCTCGCTTGATGACCCTCAATCGCGAGAGGAGTATCACGAATGGAAACGCCTCCTCCGCAAGAACCGACACCATAGCTTTGGGGTCGCGACGACAAATACACAAGATGCCCTCGAGATCTGGGAAGGGGCTCTAGCCATCCTTGGCGGCAGCAGCGAAGACAACCGCCAGCTCCTCGCCCGAGATCTCGTCAGCGATGATCTCAACGGGCAGAGATACATCACGGACACGGCCCAGATGACTTCGTTTACGACAGAAGATCGCATCTCCTGTGCACAATCATTCCTCAAGGTCATCACACATCCTTCCCTGCTCACCCCGCTCTCTATTGATCACTACGTGGGCACCATGTATGCCCTGTTTGGCGGCACCAACGGCGAACGAGGCATCCGTTTCCTATCCTCCCTTTGTTTGTCCAGGCTGAAAGGCTATGGGGATCCTTTCGAGATTTCCCGACAACCCCTTCGGATCACGGCAACAGTCATTTCCGCCGCGCTCTACCAACTTTTGAGCAAGGTCTCCCGGGCTCAGTTCTGTGACGGCCTTCCGGCGCTTCTTGCGTCGCTGAACCGGATGGTTGAGAAGGTCGGCGAGCAGGCCTCTAGCTCAGACTTCGATGCGCTTCAGGGCCGCCTCAACATCATCACCAGAGTGGTTGAGGGTGCTGCGAGTCGTCGTACCGCAGCCGAGGCATCGCCAGACAGCAAGAATGGGGCACAGCCCGTCGCCTCATCTTTCCCAAAGCATCTGGAGATCCCGGTGGCAGACATGACAACGACTTTGCCGACATCTCGGCCATCAGCATCATGCCGACCTACGGGGAGATTACCAGCGACAACGCCGAGTACCTGCCACCTACCAGCTTCCTCCATCCCCATGTTCTCGAGGACCCCATGCAACGATACATCGATTCCATGTTCCGCCTTACTCGGCACGACATCTTCGGACCAGTCAACGAAGTCCTTCGTGACTTGCTCTCGTCCGAAGATCCCTCCAAGGGCCGACTGTCCAATCGAGACACTCAGGCACAGACATACCTGAATTCGAGCATATCCAGTATCTCTGTCGATGCGAGGCGAGGCCTGGAAGCCCTCGTCTCCTTTCTCGCACCCCCTCACATCCGAAAAATGTCAAGTTCGGATCAACGCGCTTGGTGGAAGGCATCTCCGCGCCTTGGGAGGGTACCCTCGTTTGCTTTGTGTCTTCCCATGATGACCATCAGAAGCTTTTCTTCTTGGAGGTGACATCCAAGTCAACCGAGGAGAGCCCCGATCAAGAAAAGTCCCGCAAGAGCGCCTTGGTGTCTAAGGAGCATCCCAAGCGTCACGGTCAAGCTTGCAACCCACGGCTCCACCGACCTTGGTTTGCTTTTTCAGCTCTGGAAGGATAGAGCTCATGGTGTTTTGGTTGACTTCAACGGGGTTATTCCCGGCACTTTCTTGCCCATTCTCAAGAATCTGCAGAAGATCAAACGCGAGAACCACATTGCGTTCCAGCAATGGATCTTGCCTGGCGCATCTGCCAGTGACAAGATCCTCCACCCCTCTACGCTCGCAAGCCAGGCTTTTCCTTTCCCCTGGGTTGCATCGCCAAGGCCGGGAAGGAGAATATCCAACTGGATCCTTCATCCCCTCAGGCCATCGATCTGCAGGAACTGGAGGATGCCACTGGTCTCGATCGCGGCCAATGCCGTGGGCTTGTGGGTGCGCTCACTCGTGAGTATGCCCTCATGCAAGGCCCCCTGGTACTGGAAAGACACACGTTGGTGTCAAGGTTGTCAAGGCCTTGCTTGCAGCAAAGCCGCAAGTCAAGCTGGGTCCAATCATAGTGATGTGAGTTTCCTTTGAAGTGTGACACCATGGGATAACCGAGTACTAACCTCAATTTAGCTGCTACACCAACCATGCCCTTGATCAGTTTCTCGAACACCTCATCAATGGGGGAGTCGAGTCCATCATCCGCATTGGCGGTCGCAGTGCCGCCAAGGAACTGGACGGCAAGAATCTCCGGGTCGTGAGCAGAGACACAGTCAAGACAAACGTCGAAAACCAGACCCTTGGCCAGACCTATGGCGATCTTGACTACGCAACGGAAGCGGCCAGACGTGCGACCGGACCTCTGTTCCAGGCTCGCAAAGGACCTACCTGGACTGGGCTGAATCAGTTCCTGGCCCGCAAGTTCCCTGGGATCTACAACCAGCTCAAGACGGACCAACCAGACGGATTCACGGCGGTCAGCAAGGATCCTTTGGTCACTTGGCTTGGGAGACGACCTCCTGATACACCTGGGCCTTCCCTTTCGCTTCGGGAGCTGATGGCAGTGAGGGGCTTGGCTGTTCGGGCTCGGCGCAACATCAATGACCTCTCGCCACGCGAGCGCTGGACCTTGGCCGAGGCCTGGATTGAACAGCAGCATGAGGCTCAGGTTGAAGTGTTGTTCGAATCTCTCGATGAATGCGAGGGTCTACGAAAGACGATCCGCAGAACCCACGAGGCTGTGAACCAACGAACACTTGCTCGGGCCGACGTGGTTGGCCTGACTACCACGTCTCTTGCACACAACATCGAGATGCTGCGGAGCCTGGGTGCCAAGGTGATCATGGTCGAAGAGGCGGGCGAGCTGAAGGAAGCAGACATTGTCTCTGCTCTGATGCCTGGTGTTGAGCATGTGATACAGATTGGTGATCACAGACAGCTGCGCCCACAGATCAACAACTTTTCTCTAAGCCTAGAGTCAGTGTCTGGACAGATGTGGCAGCTAGACCGCAGCCAGTTCGAGAGACGAGCCGTGGGTGAGCCAGGCCTCGGCCCGGCACCGTTTGTACAGCTCAACGTGCAGCGAAGAATGAGACCACAGATCTCTGACCTGATCCGCCGAGTCTATCCCAACCTACAGGATCACGAGAGCGTCGCCGAACTGCCGGATGTCATCGGCATGCGGAAGAATGTCTTTTGGCTCGACCACAACCACATGGAGGACGCCGGAGGGGACGGTATTCGTGTCAAGTCTCACAGCAACGCTTGGGAGACAAAAATGGCAACGGCTCTTGTGCGCCACCTCGTTCGGCAAGGAGAATACAATACCGAAGACATTGCTCTCCTAACCCCCTACTCGGGCCAGCTTCAGCAACTCCGAGGCGCCCTCAGCAGAGACTTTGAGATCTGCCTCAGTGACCGAGACAAAGACCAGCTGGCCCATGAAGGGTTCGAGGATGAACCAAGCGCCACAAAGGCAATCGAGAAGAAGCAGCTCCTGCAGACCATCCGCCTTGCCACCGTCGACAACTTTCAGGGCGAGGAAGCCAAGATCATTATTGTATCTCTCGTGCGCAGCAACCAAGAGCGCAAGGTCGGCTTTCTTCGAACCGAGAATCGGATCAATGTTCTGCTCAGCCGTGCCAAACATGGCATGTACCTGACTGGCAACTCGGGGACGTATCTCAATGTGCCCATGTGGGCCGACGTCCATAACCAGCTGTCGCAAGCCGGCGCTGTCGGGACGGAGATTGAGCTGAACTGCCCTCGACACCCTGGTACACCCATAATCTGCGCTGAGCCAGAGGATTTTGCCACCAAGAGCCCCGAGGGAGGCTGTGGCCTCGCCTGTTCTCGACGTCTAGAGCCATGCGGCCACATGTGTCCGGCGCGTTGCCACTCCGCGGCGATGCACGATGTCGTGTTGTGTCAGCAGCCTTGTCCCCGTGTTCGAAAGACGTGCGATCACAAGTGTCCCAAGCTGTGCGGTGATGATTGCGGTTTTTGCAGGGTCAAAGTCCATAACATTGAGCTCCCTTGCGGCCACGTCAAAGAAACCCTGCTCTGTTACCAGACACTGAACCTGTCCCAGGTCCGATGTACTGCTCAGGTGGCAAAGAAGGTCCCTGGCTGCGACCATACTGTCGCTGTGGACTGCTGCCGAGATGTCACGTTGGATACATTCAGTTGCCCGACGCCTTGTTCCAAGATATTGTCCTGTGGCCACCAATGCGCTGGCTCTTGCAGCAAGTGCAAGCAAGGCGATATTGTCAAGCACTTGGCGTGTACCAAAGTGTGCGGTCGACCGTTTGGCTCTTGCAATCATACCTGCCAGAAGCCCTGTCACGGCGGAACGGCCTGTGGGAGTTGTGAGGAGCCTTGCGAGGTAAGTTAATGCTTTTCTGTGGTCTTTGAGCCGTCTGCTAATACCATCTCAGGTTCAATGCCCACACTCTACCTGTGCTTCGAAATGCAGCAAGGCGTGTGCTCCATGCATTGAGAAGTGCACCTGGTCTTGCCCTCACCAGGGGTCCTGCTCTATGCCCTGTTCTGCACCATGCGATCGTCTCCCTTGCGACGAAAGGTGCACCAAGGTGTTTGCTTGCGGTCACCAGTGCCCCAGCTTCTGTGGGGAAGACTGCCCGGTCGATTACTGCCAAGAATGCGGTGAAAAGGGAGATGCTCGAGTTGACCTCTTGGAGTTTCGGTCTTATTCCGAAGTCGACCTGGATGAGAGTCCCATCGTGGTGCTGGGCTGCGGCCACTTCTTCACCGGCGAGACGCTGGATGGGCTGGTCTCACTGGGCGAGGTCTACACCACCGACAAGCAGGGCAACTTTGACGGCTTGAAGGACGTGTCGGGCTCCCTCGCAAGAAACGTACCCTTCTGCCCAGACTGCAAGATACCTATTCGTCAGTTCGCCACGAAGCGATACAACCGGCTGATCAACAGAGCCGTCATGGACGAGATTTGCAAGCGGTTCCTCATCAACGGGCGCAGGTGTCTCAGTACTTTTGAGGAAAGCTTGGAGAAGTTTGAAAACTCGCTGAATGCGTCACGTCGGCTGCATACGCCAAATGAGCATGTCCCAAGCGCATTGCCCAAAGATCGGTATTCGAACATCGATCGGCTCAAGAGCGTGGCTGGGCGCCTCCAAAGAGTCATGGATGAGAGTCACCAGCCGACAAAGATGCTCATCGATGCGATTGCTGTATCTCGAACCTCGACCAATGCTGACCCTCTTTCCATCACTCGTCAGATGGAAGCCCTGAAGCTCTCGGCACCAGGCCCTGATAAGCAAATCATACTGGGGGCAAAGATGGTGGCTATCAAGGCCCAGGAAATGCAGCTCCAGGACGCCATCACTTTGCTGAAGGCGTGGAAAGGCAAGGTGGGCGAGGGCGCCGTTCGACAATGGCTGGAGGACCAGTCGCTGCCATCAACGAACGATTTCTTCCAGGACTGCGAAGACCTCATCAACCAGGCCAAGGAGGCTAACCTTCCACGAGCTATCATCGCAGCTACCTTGGCATTTGCTCGGATTTCTCAGTTTTCGGCTTGGTGGCCGCGTACTGGAAAAGCAGGTGGTGCCACATCAGCAAACCAGGGATCTGGTACACCGGAGCGAGCTGACCGTGTTGACCGTGCTCGTGAGCTCCTCAACGAATCGTCGGCGCAGTGCTCGCGACTGGAGAATAGCGATGATCTAAAGGAGAGGGTGCAAGAGATGATGCGCCTCTTTGAGCGTCGGTATGAGTCAGTGACGCCCGAGGAGCTGGCGGCGATCAAGTCGGCCATGGTCAGCGGAGGGCAGGGGATTGCGACGCACTCTGGCCATTGGTACAACTGCGCCAACGGACATCCGGTGAGTCTCGCATGGAGCTGAATTGTTGTCTCGGTAGTAAGCTAACTTTGACTCTTTTAGTTTGCGATTGGCGAGTGTGGCATGCCCATGGAGCTCGCTCGCTGCCCCGAGTGTGGAGCGCAGATTGGAGGAACTGATCATCGGGCCGTTGATGGAGTGACTCGTGATGAGGGCATGGAGAGAGCTTGATTGGGAAGCCTGGAATGTGTACTTGAGTGTGAAAGGAGGTTGACCGAGGGTTATGTCGAGTGGTGATGCAGTCGTCACCATGGGTTCATGATTCTGTAAGCCCATAGACGCGGTCACCGAGTTCCTAGAATCAGACTCTTGAAGATCCGACTTTACTTGGAATGGAGAAATCAAAGTAGTAATTCAGGCTCAGTCCCTCTTGAGCCTGCCAATGTCAATGTTGGCAGCTCCCACAGCCTCTTCCATGGCATCCCACAAGCCAGCAGGAACCTTCCATCCTGACGCCGCGATCCCACCAGAAGCACTGAATCTCCATGTACTCGACTCAACTTCACCCGTCTTGATGCGTCTCTGCGCAAAGTCGGGAAGTGCTCCAAGTCTTGCATCCTCTCCGCTGCCAGCGCCACGGTAAATGTGTCGCATCGACGCCAGATCGGTCGTGAGACTCATCTCGGCGAATCGAAGGCAAGACGATCTTGAATTCGCCACAGCTTTTGCAAACGAAGTCACCCGAGGCGTAAACGTCTCGGGGTTTGGCACTTCCCGCATCTGCTTGGACGGGAGGTCCTGGTTCTCCATGGCGTCTGCTCTCCTCGGAAGTCGGTCCTCAACATCAGAGTTTTCCGAATCTATATCCTGCAGAGGAAGATCCTGGTCGTCAGAATCAGAGTCGCATTCCGAACCGACATATTCTTCTTCCGACATGGAGTCGGGGTAGACGTCAAGCAGCCACCTTCCGTCTGGCGTTGTACCAGACATGTCGACAAACACCGACCTCAGCGACGGACCAAAGCTTCCAAAAGCCGACGGAGAAAGACTCCATTTTCCCCAGAGGAAAAGTGAAACAAGCGTTGGCAGCTCGCAGATTCTCCGCATCCCAAGACTGAGACGTTCCTCCTCGCCGTCTTGAACAAAGGTCTGCAGTGTTGCCTCTTCGTTCTGCGGGTCAGAATCCTCGAGAAGAATGGCGAGTGTTGCCAGACAAGCGTATACAGGTTTCAGTAATGCGTTTGCGAGTGCGGCTCTGAACTCTTTGCGCTGCGCGGGCATGCGGCGTGGTGGCATGTACAGGACCCAGATGGTGTGCTCGAGAGACGGGAGGGCGTTGGCCATGGTGTAGAGGACGTCGGGATGAAGTCTCCGACCGCTGCTGCACCCTGTACTAGAGTCGAGGTGTTGTAGATCGAGAAAGGATATGCACGGGACAGATGAGAGGCTGTCTAGTGCAAGTATGCTCGTGTCTATGCTGATATACTTGAACAGGTTCCTCTGCGACTTTACTCTGAGGTTTCGGGTCCGTAATATTGGGTCATCAGAGGGTGAGCCCACAGTCAGAGTCAACTTGATACACTTTTGTGTCTCCCAACAGCTCAATCGCGTAAAGAGAGCAACAATAGCCTCTGTAAAAACGCGCGAATTCAGAGTTGAATGAACGCGTCTCGACGCGACTGAGGACGGCTCTCGAGATCCTGCCTACAGCGACGTAGGCTACAAAGTCGAGAGTCTCTGAAGAAGACATTGAGAATGCGCTTGGGTACCCAATCAGGTCTGACATGGAAGCAAGAGCGCGTTAAAGTGGTGTCAGAACTCAACTCTAGCCTTTCAGACTTGACCGCAGACTGATTGCGGGAGATGAGCCATACCGCCTCACGGGGTAGGGAGAATAATCCGAACACCTAAAATAAGGAGGATTTAGGTATATTATTAGATAAATTATAAGACATTTTAGGTAAAAATAATAAAAGAAAAGAAAATATTAGTTATTTTTGTGATTAAATTTATTAAATTTATTAAGAAAATATACTATCTTTAAGCCTAAGAAAAGCATAAGGAGTTACTCTCTCAGAGGTAGAGACCCTGATATTCTTCCCGCCTCTAACTCATCTCGATCCGCGTGGCACAGCTTGCCCACATCGCGACCTTAGGCGAGATTCCGAGGGTTAAAAATAGTGGCAGGCAAGGGGTCCTGCCCATGTCTGTAATCTCGACGATTCAGCTGCGGCGGGACAAGCAACTAGACGCAAACTCGCAAAATCAGCAGCATTTAAAGAGAACATCTTGAGCTTCAACTGCAGCTTCACTACATAAATGACGCAATCCCTCGCAATCAACCCTCCTCTTCGGGTGCCACAGCCGACGGCGGGGGACCACCCTATCAAGGACCTGCATCTCGATGGTGCAATCAAAGACGTGCCCATTGCGACAGCCCGAGAGACCCGGTTGAATTAATAATGCATTCCCCGCGGACTGTCTATTTAATGTGTGGAGTTGTACGTTATCTTTAGACGTCCTCCCCGGATTGAACCCCAGTTGATCAGTCATACACACAACCAAGTAAACATGGCTCAGGCGGACATTATCCTCTACACCAACCACAGGTGCCCATGTAAGTCTTCAGGACCCTGACCCAATCACTCTCACTAACAAACCCAGTCGCCCACAGGGCTCACATCACCCTCGCCGAGCTCGGCCTCTCCTACAAGGAAGAGATTGTCGACCTCGACACACCCAGGACACCCGAGTACCTAAAGGTCAACCCCGCGGCCTGGTGCCCTCTCTCTCCTACAACGGGGAGATCGTCACCGAGTCGGCCATTGTCGCTCAGTTCCTGGCCGACACGTACCCTTCCGCCTTTCTCCCGGCGTCGTCGGACGGCGGCGCCCTCACCAGGGCGAAGATCAACTTCTTCACCGACGCGTGGTCCTCCAAGGTCCAGCCGTACCTGTTCAAGCTCGCGTACACGGCGTCCGAGAGCCAGGCCGAGGAGGTGGTGGGAGAAGCCACCGCGAGCGTGGCCAAGGAGATTGAGCCTCTCCTCGCCAACGCGGCACCATTCTTTAACGGCAGCGACAAGCTCACATTTGCCGAAGTGAGACAGCTCCATTATCCTCAGCAAGATAATCATGACTGACAAGAAAACAGGCCATTGTAGGACCCTTCATCATCCGCCTGTTCACCTGGAGCAAGCACGGCTTCGTGCCCGCCAGCTTCCTCGAGCGCCTCGAGAAGGAGGCTCCCAGCTTCTACAAGTGGGCACAGGCTGTCAGCAAGCACCCGAGCGTGCTCGACATTTACGACGAGGACTTGATTGCCGACGGTACCAGGAAGAGGATTGCGAAGCTCAAGGCCCAGGCGTGAGAGATAACAGGATGGGGATATATCGGCAGTTAGGTATGAAGTCATGAATCACGTTTCTCAATTGTTCGCCGAGTATAAGGCCGCAGATGGACGTCAACACCATGGCAAACATGCAGTGTTGTGAGGATATTGAGTGGTTTTCTGCACTCAGAACTGCCAGTTCATGTCTGTGATCTACTGCAAGGTACCCGCCACGTAAAGCCCCCAAACATATGCTCTCTATCACCTGACTCGGCCTGATCAAGATGGCATGTTTGCTCTGCACCCAATATCAATGCATGTCGACCACGTGGGCCAATGTCGACGACGAAACGGAGCGTTCAAGCAATCAACCCATCTGTGTCTCCTTTAAACACTCCTGTGCACAGCTCCATCCTCGGACATATATACCCACACAACCTCCGAGCCATGTAAGACCAGATTCTGCACTATTGTTTTATGTAGGCAATCAAACCAGCCCTTGGCTAGCAAGTGGAGAAGGTGGCCCGCGGATCCCTTGTCGTTAATCCCGTTCGATTTCCCAGTCAGTTCAAAGTGTCCCTTGAAAGAATCCCAAGGCACAACGACTAATTTTAAACCCAACAAACGCGCGGCTCAGAAAGCCCGTGGCGTCTTTGAATCTCTTTGGCCTGTCGAAAGATGCTCCCGGCAAGCCTCTCCCGCTTGTCCTTGGCGAGAGCTCCAAGTGGAGTTTCTGGTGACACGTCCGGCGGTGGTTGATCTTGGCGGGTCAGGAAGAAGGAAGACCCTTGAAATTGCAGGCTCATGGATCTCAAGAGCCGTTCCAGAGTTGGGGATGGCCTCCTGAGTCCGCTTGGCACGGTCCTCTCCTGGTCCATCGTTTCTTCTCCTTTTCTGTCACTTTTGTTTCCCTTTCTTCTGTCCTACACAACCTCCTCTTTTTTGTTTTCTGTTTGCCTCTGACGCGTCTCAGTAGACGAGATTTCTTTCTTTCCTTCGTCTGTTGCTGTTTGTTTGCTCTTCATTGTCACTCCTTACTCTTGAGCTGTAGCTCGTCCACTCCTTGCCGCGACAGACATTTATTCACTCCTTTGGCCCTCTTCTCGATTGTCATGCAAAGGAACCTCATCGTTTGATATACTCGAAACAGAAACACCATGCTCTCCCGCTTCCTCCTCCCGGCCGCCGCCATCTTGGGCCTCGCGGCCGCCCAGACGCAGTCCGACTGCAACCCCATGAACCAGACCGACTGCGAACCCAACCCGGCCTTTGGCACGACACACCTCTGGCACTTCAACAGCACGCCCTCGGCCGACCTCTGGGAGACCATCGTCGGCGACGTCCCCTACGACAAGGACCACGGCGCCGTCTTCTCGGTCAAGAAGCAGGGCGACTCCCCCACCATCCGCACAAACTTTTACTTCTTCTTTGGCCGCACCGAGATGTGGATCAAGGCGGCGCCCGGAAAGGGCATCATCAGCTCCATGATGTGGCTGAGCGACGATCTTGACGAGGTCGACTGGGAGCTCCTCGGCGCAAACGACACGCACGCCTCGACAAACTACTACGGCAAGGGCGTCGAGGACTTCACCCAGGCCGGCTGGCACTACATGAAGGACGGCATGCAGGAGGACTACCACAACTACACCACCACCTGGACAAAGGACCAGCTCAACTGGTATGTGGATGGCGAGGTGGTGCGCACCCTCAACTACGCCGATGCCAAGGGCGGCGAGGCGTATCCCCAGACCCCTATGCGGCTGAGCATTGGTATCTGGGCTGCTGGAGATCCTACTATGCCTGAAGGTACCCGTGAATGGGCTGGTGGAGGTGAGTGATAACCTGACTGAGGCAGAGATCATGCTGACTGGTGTAGACACCGAGTACGACAAGGGCCCTTACACCATGTACGTCAAGAAGGTTCTCGTAGAAGACGCCAGCACCGGAAAGGAATACGTCTACGGCGACAAGTCTGGCAGCTACAAGAGCATCGAGATTGTCAAGTAGGCCCCCTCCCCTCCGTCCATATCCAATGCATCATACTGACCTCCAGGGGCAACTCGACCGCCTACGAAAACATCCACAAGAAGCCCGAAGAGGAGGAAAAGACGACGGGCGAAAAGTGGGAGGCCCTCCCGACCGGCACAAAGACGGCCGTGTACGGCGGAGGCATCGCCGTCGCGGCCGTGGGGGTCAGCGCCCTCGCCTTCTACTGGCTCCGGAAGCGCCGCGAGGGCGCGAGCGAGGCAAAGGCCGCCGAGGCCGAGACGACCGACCTCATGTCGTACCGCGCAGGCGAGGACACGACGAACCAGGGGCACGAGTACAGCGCGGCCAAGTGGCAGAGGCTGTAGACGACTTACACCATGCAAGTTGACCATTGGACAACCTTTCTTCTCATTTTCTCTTTAATCGGCATTTCAGGGTATATACAGAGCACAATCATCACAATCATAACCCCCAAGGAAGCAGGGGCACAAGCTAGGCGTTGCAAAACAAGATACAACTCGTAGGCGTTGGAATTAGAAACTGAATCTCAACTTGACTATTTTCACAATATCAACTACCCAACGTGAACCGGTGGCAAAAGAGAATATTCTAGACTCCTTGGCTCCACGCCAATGTCAAAAAACTTGTCAATTGTGTCAGCCCAAGGGCGCATCCTTCTCGGGTATTACATGGTGTCGCTGTTAAACCCGGCACTCCGTTGTCGGGGCTAAAAAAGAAAGGATGAAAGGATTTCTGGTATTAAAGAATCTGATAACCAACCCAAAAAGTCCTCTCTATCTCTCAATTCAACTCAACAATTCATTCTTTCTATATCATTTCTACCCAATTATAAGCAAGCGTTCAAATACCAACTTCATCCTCACTCAACCTCCCATCTCAACCCCTCAACACCAAAACCACATCATGGCTTCCCTCACCTTCCGCCCCGCTACCCCCGCCGACATCCCCCCGTCCTCTCCCTCGTCCGCTCCGCCTACCGCGGCCCCTCCTCCCGCGCCGGCTGGACCACCGAGGCCGACCTCGTCGCCGACGAGCGCATCTCGGAAGAGTCACTCCTGGCAAAGATCACCGACCCCGACGGCGCCGTCATCCTCGCCTTCTCCTCTTCGTCTGGAACCTCTACTCCCCAGTCGGACTCTGATGCCGACCGCGATCCCAGTCTCGTTGGCTGTTGTGAGGTTGGACGCCGTGACGGGGAGCGCGCCTACTTTGGCCTCTTTGCCGTGTCGCCGGAGCTGCAGGCTGCCGGCATCGGTAGACAGGTTCTCCAGCACGCCGAGGATCATGCCAAGAAGCAATGGGGTTGCCGCATCATGACCATGTGGGTTATCTGGACCCGTGAGGAGCTCATCTCGTGGTACATCCGGAGAGGATATCGCCGCACTGGTGACAAGGCGCCGTTCCCATACAGCGAGCTTGTCAATGGCAGTGCACTAAGGGACGATCTTTACTTTGACATCTTGGAAAAGGAGCTGTGATGTGCGGGACACAGCGACAACTATAGAACGAATTAGACAAGACGAATAGACGGGCAACCATCAATCAGTTGAGTGTCACATGAACTCAATGTGTCTTTGATACAGTCACCAGGTTGGGTACACACATAACGTGAAAATCATCATGGGCTATCTCGGTCCTTTGCGAACCCTTATATACACTTTTAGACATGTCCCAACTTCCAATCGCTTGCATACAATTTTCCTTCTTTTGGGTATATTTGACCATTTACTGGCCCTCAACCTGCTTGAGGATGCCCTCGAGGTTGATGCTCTTGGGCCGCTCAATGGGCAGACCCAGAGCTCGGTCCCAGACCAGCTGGGCAAGAGGTCCCAGGCCACGCGACACACCGAAGGTGGCTGTGTAGTAGAGGGTCTCGTGGAAGCCGTAGTGGTGGAACAGGACACCAGAGCTGCTGTCCACGTTGGGGTAGGGGTTCTTGGTCTTGCCGTGCTTCTTGAGCACCTCGGGGGCGATCCGGCTGTTCTTCTGCACCAGCTGGAACACGGGGTCCTGGGCAATCTCGGGGCGAGCGGCGGCATAGTCCATGAGAGCCTCGAATCGAGGGTCGGGCTTTCGGAGGACGGCGTGGCCGTAGCCGGGAACGACACGGCCCGAGTTGAGGGTGGACCAGAGGTAGTCGTTGACATCCTGCTCAGTGTAGCCGGCAGGGATAGCCTCCTTCATCTGGAGGATCCATCGGAGCACCTCCTGGGCGGCGAGGCTGTTTCCAGTTAGTGATGTCCCAATTGACAATAGAATCCCAACTTACCCGTGGAGAGGTCCGGCAAGACCCTGAAGACCGGCACTGTAGGACAGGAAGGGGTCGGAGAGGGCGCTGCCAACCAGGTGGGTAGCGTGGGCAGAGACGTTGCCACCCTCGTGGTCACCGTGGAGAGCAAGGTAGAGACGGAGGAGGTCCTGGAAGTTCTCGTTCTCCTTGCCACCCTTGCCGAGCATGGCAGCAAAGTTGTAAGACCAATCCTGCTCGAGGTCAACCTCGGCGGGGAGGGCACCGCCGCCGCGGTACGAGTTCTGGTAGATCTTGGCAGCAATGGTGGGCAGCTTGGCAAGGAGGGAGATGCAGTCGTCAAAGGTGGGCTCCCAGTAGTCGGCCTTGTTGAGGCCCTCCTCGTAGGCCTTGGCAAACTTGGACTCGTAGTTGAGGGCGGACACGGCCATGGCGAACTGGGTCATGGGGTGGAGGTCCTTGGGGAAGTTGTCGAGCATCTTGGAGACAAACTCGGGGATCTGGGCCTTCTCGGCGAGCTCGCGGGAGAACGCGGACCTGGTTGGTCGAGGGGACCTGGCCGGTGAGGAGCAGCCAGAACATGGCCTCGGGGAGCATCTCGGTGCCCGTCTTGCCCTTGGGGAGCTCCTTTTGGCAGTCCTTGATGGTGCGGCCATGGAAGCGGATGCCCTCGTTGGCGTCGAGGACGGAGCCCTCCCAGACCATGGCCTTGAGGCCGCGCATGCCGCCGAGGGTGTTTTCGACCTTGACCTCGCCGATGGTCTTGTTGGCATGGGCCTTGACCTTCTTCAGGAGCTCTCGCTTGGCGGGGATGGCCTCACGGAGAGTGGCCTTGAGGTCGGGCTCAGCAGTGGCATAGCCGCGGGCACCGACAAAGGCGGCACGGGTGAGGGGCTGCGTGTGAAATGTGTAAGTCCAAGTCCAGTAATCACATGTAGATTCCCCATATAAGACGTACCTTGAGCGAGCCGAGAGCCCGGCGGGAAGTCGTCAAATTGAGGGCCATTTTGTGTGTGCGTGAGCAAGAATTGGGAGTTGAGAAGGAAAGAAAGGACGAGGAGGAGAAGGTGAGGTAGGTATGCACCTTGGGCCGCGGCTTCCCTGCTATAAACGAATTGAAGCGGCAAGAGCAACGGCAACGGAGGGAGGCAGGCGGGCAGGTGGGGGTCCGAGCAGTCTGGGGTAAGCCGGGCGGCGGAATAGCGGGGGAGGAACTGCAGCTGGTGGTTGCTCTATTTTGTCATGCGGGGTTGGGTCGAGCTCTGTGAGCTGTCTATGCTTTTTGGTGCGTCATGGTTGGTGCGGAGAAGGGAGACTTATAGCCGGGGATTGTGTGATGGGAGATGGAATCAAGGGATTATGAGAAGGAGATGATGTCTGAATTGTATAAAATGCTATAGTAAATACCCAATTCATGCTATTACACCCCTTCACTTAGCCCTCACCCTTTCTTTCGAACGACAGGCTCTCAGCCAGCCCAGCCAGCCAATCTACCACCCACGGGTAACCAAGCTCGACAACCGAGGACAACCGCCACGAACCGGCTGGTGAATGCCACGGCACAAACACACAACATCCACGGTGTCTCAGGCCAATCACGTCCTCCCGCCTGAGCCGCCGTAGCTCCGTCATTGGCCAATTCGTGTCCGTCGGCAATGCCCTTCTCTCTTAACCAAGGCTCTGCTGACATGAACAGGTCCAGCGTCAAGTACCGGGCGAGCGTGAACCCCAAGGTGGCAGAGATTTTATTTTTGTCTGGCTCCTCGTATGATGCTGGGGAATTGGAGACGTCTCTGCTGTCTCTCGGCTACGGGGCTGGTCTTCGGCGACCGACGGTCATCGAGTTTGTCAGTCTGTTTACTTCAACAATGATCCATGGATGACTTTCAGCTGTGTAAGCCAGCCAGAGCGAAAGGTCCAGCATGACGACCGGTATCGCATAGCAACACAGGTATTAAATAGCATGTCATGATTACCGAAAAATGAACAGTGGCATGTTCTAGAGCTCCAATAGGTTATTCTCGTGCGATATCGCTTCCATGGTGTTGTGGTTTACACAGCTTGTTGGAGCTATCACGGACCACGGCCATTATTCATCAGCCGAGCTCCAAGGCTAATCCCAGCCCACCTCTCATCTATAACCCTTCCTACACCACCACCACTTCTGCGCCTTCTTTCCTTCCTTCGACAAATCCTGTCAAATATCTGAAAGTAAACTCTTTCACGATGATGCGCAGAATATCCACGCGAGCTCCCAGGCAATTGCTTTCTGTCGCCTCCAAGCCCCGAGGTCCCGCCCGCTTCCTCGCCGCCCGCGCCCTGTCCACCTCGTCCGTCGCCAGAATGCCCCTCCAGAGCACCCACGCGACCCAGCCCGCCGACGCCTTCCAGCTTCTCCCCGAGTCGCAAAAGCCCGGAGAGGCTGAGGACCGTCTCTACGAGGCCACCGTCAAGGAGATTGAGGCCTGGTGGGCGTCGCCTCGCTACGAGGGCATCAAGCGCCCGTACAGCGCTGCCGATGTCGCCTCCAAGCGCGGCACCCAAAAGATCCAGTACCCGAGCTCCGTCATGGCTCAGAAGCTCTTTAACCTCATCCGAGAGCGCGAGTCCAAGGGCGAGCCCATCCACACCAGTAAGCACCCCCAAGCATCAGACGTACTCGACTAACACCACTCAGTGGGCGCTATCGATCCCGTCCAGATGACCCAGCAGGCTCCTCACCAAGAGGTCCTCTACATCTCCGGCTGGGCCTGCTCCTCCCTCCTCACCTCGACCAACGAAGTCTCGCCCGACTTTGGCGACTACCCCTACAACACCGTCCCCAACCAGGTCCAGCGCCTGGCCAAGGCCCAGAACATGCACGACCGCAAGCAGTGGGATCTCCGTCGCAAGATGACCCCCGAGGGGCGGGCAAAGACCCCCTACACCGACTACCTCCGCCCCATCGTCGCCGACGGTGATACCGGCCACGGCGGCCTCTCTGCCGTTCTCAAGCTCGCCAAGCTGTTTGCCGAGAACGGCGCCGCTGCTGTCCACTTTGAGGATCAGCTCCACGGCGGCAAGAAGTGCGGCCACCTCGCTGGAAAGGTGCTCGTCCCCATCGGCGAGCACATCAACCGCCTCGTTGCCACCCGTTTCCAGTGGGACGTCATGGGCTGCGAGAACCTCGTCATTGCCCGAACCGACTCCGAGTCTGGCAAGCTCATCTCCTCGGCCATCGACGTCCGCGACCACGAGTTCATCCTCGGTGTCGCCGACCCCTCGATCGAGCCCCTCGCCGAGACTATCCAGGCCATGGAGGCCAAGGGGGCTGTCGGTGCCGAGATTGATGCCTTTGAGGCCAACTGGGTCAAGAGCACCAAGCTCATCTCCTTTGACGAGGCCGCTGTCGCGCACATGCAAAAGGAGGGCGTCGCCCAGGCCAAGATCGACGAGTACCTCGCCGAGACGGCCAAGGACCGCGACATGGGCATCTCGCGCCGTCGCCACCTCGCCGACAAGTACACCAAGGAGCCCGTCTACTTCAACTGGGACGTCCCGCGCACCCGCGAGGGCTTCTACCACTACCGCGCCGGCATGGACGCGGCCACCAAGCGCGCCCTCGCCTTCAGCCCCTACGCCGACCTCCTCTGGGTCGAGACGGGCGACCCCAACGTCGAGGTGGCCGCCAAGCTGGGCCGCACCGTCCGCAAGGTGAACCCGGGCAAGGGTCTCGTGTACAACCTCTCGCCTTCCTTCAACTGGATGGCCCACGGCTTCACGGACGAGACGCTCAAGTCGTTCATCTGGGATATCGCGCGCGAGGGCTTTGTGCTGCAGCTCATCTCCCTGGCCGGTCTGCACTCCAACGCGACCATCACAACGGAGCTGGCGCGTGATTTCAAGACGGAGGGCATGAAGGCGTATGTCGATCTCGTGCAGCGCCGCGAGAAGGATCTCAAGTGTGATGTCCTGACACACCAGAAGTGGAGTGGCGCAAGCTACATTGACGGCATCCTGGGGGCCATCCAGAGCGGCAGCTCGAGCAGCAAGAGTATGGGTGAGGGCAACACGGAGGGGCAGTTTCATTAGAAGATCTCGCGAGGGTTGTATAGGGCGAAGAGAAGGAAAAGCATGGGTCGGAGTTGGGGCATGTATTTGTATATATCACTTGGTACCATGTGAATGCAAGATATTTATGAGCCTTCACACTGTTTTTTCTGCTGTGGTGCATATCATTATTCAATCTCATACTATTCGTTACTTGACTACCAATTTTGCCACATGCCTCCCTTGACACCCATCTACAGCGAGTCCTTGAGGGCGTTGTTCTGAGGAGGAGGGCTGGCCGGGCCCTCGGCAGTGACATAGGCCTTGGTCATGCCACCATCAACAGCAAAGTCGTGTCCATTGACAAAGCTCGACTCATCGCTAGCCAGGAAGACAACAGCGTGGGCCTGCTCAACAGCCTCACCGAACCTCCCCATGGGGAAGTGCACCTCACGTCTGTGCCTCTTCTCCTTGTCATCACCGAGCCAGTCCTGCAGCAGCGGGGTGTTGAGAGGCGCAGGGCAGAGGTTGTTGAAGCGGTAACCCTCACGGGCGTGAACCATGGCGAGCTCACGGGTCAGGGCGAGCACGGCGCCCTTGCTGGCGGTGTAGGCCAACTGGGGGGTGGCGGCACCCACAAGAGCGACGACCGAGGCCGTGTTGACGATGCTGGCCTTTGTCTTTTGGTGGCGGCGCAGGGAGAGGACGGCGTGCTTGCAGCCGAACCAGACGCCCTTGACGTTGATGTTGTGGGTGAGGTCCCAGATGTTCTCGGGGGTGTTGACGGCGTCGTCGTCCTGGGCGTGCATGATGCCGGCGTTGTTGAACATGACGTCGATGCCGCCCCACGAGTCGAGCGTCTCGACCATGGCCTTGACCTCGGCCTCTTTGGAGACGTCGCATTTCTGGGCATGTTAGCTTGGGTTGGAGAGAAAGTGGTGAAAGGACTTACCAGGATCTCGACGCGGGGAGCGTTGGGGACGAGCTGCTTGACCTTGGCAGCCGCCTTTTCGAGGGCAGGCTGGGAAATGTCCGACATGAGGACCGAGGCGCCCTCCTTGGCAAACAGGATAGAGGTCTCGAGGCCAATGCCACTGGAGATTGTCAGCCGTGAAGACGGCAGTAGAGTTGTGGCACTTACCCGGCAGCACCGGTGATGATGGCGTTCTTGCCGGCAAGGCGGCCGCGGGGCTGAGAGTCTGTGGCGGCAGGCATTTTGTGTATGAGAAGTGAAGATGAAAGAAGAAGCTCGAGAAGAGAGATGGGCTGGGTTATTAAAGGAATTTGGGTGTTGGTGATACAGCAGCTGCGAGGGGTAGACACGGGATGAAAGAGGCGGGGTGGAGGGGTCTTATCAAGTCTTGTTGATAAGGACTAAACAGGCAGAAGAGAGTCAGTTGATGACCTTGGAAGGAAAAAGGAAGCAGATTGAGGTCGTCTGATACATTCTTTGTTCCCCATCAAAGTGAGGGGGTCTATTGATTTCCGACAACGGGGCTCCACGATGGAGGCATCTGGTCTATCTCGTTGGCCCAATGTACCAGCCCCTCAATCGCGGCTATTGTTGACCATCTTGCCGTACAGTAACGCCTCGTACTGTATGGATCGTGGAGCTTATCAGCTAGGCGGATGTGGGGGATGCAAGCGCGGTTACAGGTTGTTATTGTAGCGGCGTTGAAACTGTACTCAGCCGGCAGTGAGAACCTCTGCGGAATCACAGTATCTTGACGTCTATCAAGATCCAGGGTCCTCAGATCTCATGCAGCATCCCTGTCAAAGCGATGTCGGCAGTGGTCACGAGACGAACATCTAGAACACCTCCAATCAGCCATTGGCGGCTCCCCTCGCGCACAGTGAGAGCGCGCGGCTACAAGTGATGAATTCCCGCCATCTCCGAATTGCTTCTGTTTTCTCAGAGAGGTGTAGTTACAAGGCACGTCGAAGCTAATGGCGGTTCCATCAAGAGGCTCAAACTACCTTTTGGTGCCGGTCCGAGCTTTCGAGTGCCGATGCGGGGTGACGATGGCTGGTGGTGCCAGCGCGGCAATCCAAGTGAAGCCATCCTGGTCGCGGCGTGGCATCCATGATGGCATCTCCAACACCAGTTCATCTGGAGATGAACTTGAATTGTCACAGACATGATGCAATCTGGTAACCTTGTGCTACATCTACCTTGGTCAATTGGCCAAGTCCTCAGTCATTAAAGATTCCCGCGATACCCCTTCCCCTTCCCGCCCCTTCACATCGTGACCAACCTAATCTAGCTCTAGGGCGGCACGCGCACCGAGGAGCCGTCCCCCTTCCCCCACATTGCCGCTTGACGTCACTGAAGCCTTATCGGGGAATCGCTGCTTATCGTAGCCGCGCTGGGCTTCACATGGGATCTGCCTTGGAAACTTGGCTCAGCCCTCCCTGTGTCTGTCATCTCTCCTCTTTTCATTTCTTGTCGCGGCTCCCATTTCATCTTGTTGAGCTCCAACTTCTTGCTTCTCCATCCCCACCTCAACCGCGCGCTCCAGAGCTTCAGCTTGAGCTTCGGCTCCACGACGACAACACTCTCGAATAGACATCCCAGACTCTGATTACCTCGCGGTTGAATCTCTTCAACTGGCCAGCTTTAAAACAGCTGCGGAATCCTCCTCTTTCCATCTACATCACAGACTTCCAACAGCAACCGTCATCATGGCCTCCGAAAACTTCCCCGACTCCATCACCCCGACACGCTCCCCCAGCTCCTCCAGCGCGACGCGATGGTCAAGCTGGCCGGAGTCGACGTCGATGGCATCCTCCGCGGCAAGCTCGTCTCCAAGAAGAAATTCCTCTCCATCGCAGAGGCGGGTTTCGGTTTCTGCTCCGTCATCTTTGGCTGGGACATGCACGACAAGACATACGTCCGCGAGCTCAAGATCTCCAACGCCGAGAACGGGTACCACGATCTCCTCGCCATTCCTGACTTGTCTACTTTTCGACGTATTCCTTGGGAGGATAATGTGCCGTTTTTCCTGGTGGATTTTCTTGATCCTGATACAAAGAAGCCCATCTGCGCTTGTCCTAGAGGTTTGATCAAGACACAGCTCGACAAGCTCAGAAGCCACGGCTATGGTGCAATGGCTGGAGGTTTGTCTCTCTCTTCCCTCTCCCCTTCATCAACTAACAAACATCAGCCGAATATGAATTCTACCAGTTCAAAAACCCCGACCCCACAACATCCTCCCCCGCCGCCTACCTCCAGGAGAACCCCCTCACCAGCTCCCCGCCCTGACCGAGGGCATGTTTGGCTACTCCCTCACCCGCCCCGTCCACAACCAAGAGTACTACTACGACGTCTTCAACACGTGCGCCCAGTTCTCGTGCGACATTGAAGGCTGGCACACAGAGTCCGGCCCGGGCGTCTTTGAGGCCGCCCTCGAGTTTGGCGAAATCTCTCAGATGGCCGATCGCGCAGCTCTGTTCAAGTACGTCGTCAAGAGCGTCAGCACAAAGTACGGCATCACGCCTTGCTTCATGGCGAAACCCAAGCATGGACTTCCCGGAAACAGTGGTCACATGCATGTCTCCCTCGTCGACAAGTCCGGAAAGAACCTCTTCGCCCGAGACACCATCGACGACAACGCCCAATGGAAGGACATTGCCGGACTCTCAGACCTCGGCCGCCACTTTCTCGCCGGCATCCTCGTCGGCCTGCCAGACATCATGCCCCTGCTGGCCCCGACCATAAACTCGTACAAGCGGCTCGTCGAAAACTTCTGGGCCCCCGTGACAGTCTCCTGGGGCCTCGAGCACCGCGCAGCCTCTATCCGCCTGATAACCCCTCCAACCTCGAAACCCTCTGCCACACGGTTCGAGATCCGCGTCCCCGGCGCAGACACGAACCCTCACTTTGTCCTCGCCGCTGTCTTGGGCTGCGGCTGGCGCGGCGTCGAAAAGAAGCTCGAGATCCCCACGCCGCCACTGGCCATGGGTCAGGATGTCGGCGGTGACGCGGACAAGGGCGAGAGGCTGGCCAACAGCCTCAAGGAGGCCACGGCGCGCTTCACGGCCAAGGGGAGCATCGCGAGGGAGGTGTTTGGGGATGACTTTGTGGAGCACTTTGGTGGCACAAGAGAGCACGAGATTCGTCTGTTTGACGAAGCTGTAACGGATTGGTAAGTCTTCTTCCCGAGTGACTGATCCCCGACTAACACGTCTCAGGGAAATGAAGCGTTACATTGAAACGGTCTAGTTTGCCGGTGCATGGAGTTGTTATTTACCTGCTGTATTCGATTATGAGCGTATTTGTTTACATGAGCCATGCTTGGAACGAATGAGACGAGCCAATCGTTGGGAGCCATCCTGGGAACCGAAAGATACCCAAGAGTAGCTTGGAATGTTATTAAGAGCAGCTTTGTTGTTTCTCCTTAATCTGTGAACAGACGCGAAAACACCGCCTTGACTCGAATTCAAACGCCAGCCGTGAGTTGCTAATCTATCTACTCAAACAAGTTATCTCGCGATCCCCTCTTGTTGTATATCCCTCTTTCCCACCCATACCCAGACTCCAGGATCGGTATCCATCCCGATAGATGCCTTTCCAGTATTCGACCCTCCCAATATTGCACATCCAGCCACCAAGACTCCCATACCAGTTACAATGATGCCTAGATATCCGTGTCTCATCCAGGCAATATGCGTGCAAAACACATCCAAAACACCACCCAATGATCATATGCGTCGCGCATGCAAGTACTTCCATCTCTTGTGTCATGAAGAAAGCCATAATGCCTCAATGCCGTCCAAAACTCCGTTGTCCCTTGAATCCTTCCCTCATTCGTCGTCGCTATCGTCAAACGGTTTTCGCGCTGTGATGAATGTCCTGCTCAAAGTCAACACTGGCTCTTGAACATTACGAAGCCCACTTACACTTTGGCGTAACTGCGCAGCATCGGATCCTGGACCTCCATTTTGACGCGATCCAGCAGCGCCCTCGTATCGTTCTCTTCCCACCCACACGCACCAAACAGCATCATCGTCCAGTTTTCGAGGCCTGCCATGATGTTAGGACCCTGGAATACGCACTGGGCACAATCGCACATACCGCTGTCGATCATCTCGCCCAAAACTTCGCCCTTCTTTCGGTATATCGGGTCTGTTCCCCAGCTCTTCACCGGCAACCAGTCGACACGCTCCCGGATAGCCTCGGCCCCCAAGTCACTCAGCAGCTCAGGCACTCTAGGCACGGGATCAAAGTCAAGACCCATCTTCATGCACATTCCGACAAAGGTCATCTCGTACTCGAGGCAGGCGGCGCCAATCTCAGGCTTCTCGCCGGCCATGAGATTCGGGAGATCTGCCTGGTCTGCCTCGACATCGAAGAAGTGCGGGCGGATCTCGGTAAACTCGAGCTGGCCTCCGGGTCTGAGGTGCGCGTAAGCTGAGGCCAGCAGAGCGCCCCAGTCGCGGACACCGCCGCCGACCAGATTCCTCATGTGGATGAAGTCGTACGTGGGCGAAGGCCAGGGATCCGTGGCATCGGCAATCTCAAAGGTGACATTGGGTGGCACGTCCTTGGGTAGCAGGGCGCTGGTGAGGTCAATGCCCAGTATTTCGACCTGAGGGTAACGCTGCGCCATGTCGCAAGCCCACAAGCCGCTTCCGGCGCCAATGTCGAGGATCCGAAGCGGGTTTTCGGGAGTGTGTTGGTCGAAGGGCAGGCGAGTAGCGACGAGCTGGTCGTCTAGGCACAGCCGGAACAGCTTATGCTGTAGAGCCATGCGATGCGCCTCGGAGGCATCGTTGGGCGTAAAGACCTGGCCGGAGCCGTGGTAGGTGTGGCCGTAGGCGCGGATCGGGGGGAGCGAGTCTTGGGAGATGGTCGAGTAGTTGGAGCTGGTGTCGCTAAAGTCGGCGTCGTCTTCGGCGGGGCTCATGTCTTCGTCAATCTGCAGTCGGTCGATCGCGGGCCACCTGTCGCTAGACTTTGGTAGATCACTCGGGGAGCAGCAGCTGGCGCTGTCGTGTGGGGATGTTCTGGACCAAGACCGGCCATTGTCGCGAGTCTAGGCCGCGGCGATCGGCGAGGGGAATGAATTGGTGCGCGATCAAGTCGCAATCAGGTTCGCGATCCGTAGCAGCCGTATTCGAGGGAGGAGATGGGGTCGTAGTCGGAAAAGTCGTATTCGTCGTCAGTCGCAAAGTCGTGAGCTGTCAGCAGGAGAAGGAGGAGGTATTTTGAGCATGCGCGGGATCGGGGATGGATAGTAGGGGCGCATCCATGGCCATGAGGGAAGAGAAGAGAGGAAGAGAACGAAACATGAAAAGAGGGGATGAGCAGGAGAAAAGAGAAGAGAAGGAAAACAAGACGGATGGAGGAGACACAATTAGAAGTGGAAAGCGGGAAGCGGAAGCTGGAGAGTGGAGGTTCTGTCTGTAGCCTCGTGCTCTCCCGCTCGGTAGTCGATTAGTTCAATAATTGACTGAACTATCAGTGAAAGCGAGTGCGGAATCAATGCCACCCCCCCCCCCCCCCGCCATGGATGCGCCTCCGCACGTCGCCTTCGCCGTCGCCGCGAGCCAGCGGAAGAGACTTGGAAACTCAAGGCTCGCAAGCCTCGACGACTAACCCTCTCTCCGCTTTTCTTCTTCTTTGTATACCTAATGCGGCGACGGAACGACGTTGGTTTGATGTTGTGCACTGGAGGTGGGCAGTGTTGAAAACCTAGGTAAAGTACCTGCCCGATACAGCTGTGGGTAATTGACCCGACGTGACGCATCAGGAACGTGTTCGTGAGCCGCGCCTGCTCTGCTTTGGTGCATCTCGGGATGACGCACCCCGAGATCCATGACAGCAGCCCCAGGTAGGCTACCTACTCCATACCAAGCAGGCAATTCAAATCATGAACCTCACAACATCATCGCAACTCAATTGATGCCCCTGGACTCATCTAGACTCGGCACACCCTGCGCCTGGACCAATGTCAGCCCCATTTCAATCTGCGACCACCAGCAAATCATCACCACGTCGCCCTGTCCCGGCAGTTGCAGTGTCTCGCCCTAAAACAACCCACCCTGATTTGCATACACGGCGTTTATTCCTACTGGTTCTCAATTAATTTCGCCAAATAATACTATATCCTCGATGTTACCCAACAAGGAAGCCTCCTCGCGATGCCCGAAATGCCCTTCATCAATCCGGATATCAAGATTGCTGGCTTCTACTGGTCCCGCTCTCAAGCCTGTCAAATCTAATGCCCGGCCCCCGCCTCTGGTGGAACTCTTTTGCAAATCCTCGTCGAAGCGTGGCCCCCTTGCTGTTCTAGACCCAATGGTGGACCTCGTCTCTGCCCTGAAGCTTTCGGTATGGCGTGACCTGGCATGCTGCTGCCCTCTCACCTTGTCTGGCACACAGCCCAGCGAGTGATGTGTGAACAAGACCTGTTGGTTCATCCTGACACCGTCGTTTTTCGCCAAGCCGTGATTCGTGCGCAGTTTCTGCCTCTTTTCGCTAAACATCCCCATTGGCTTTCGTCCTCGGCAGTCACTCTCAAGAGCCACTTCATCGCCAACGCCGCCCCGGTCTTGAATTGATATCACCAAAACACGGCTCGGCGCGGGGCGGCGGCACGGCTCGGATAGACCACCAGTCATGTGGACTCTTGTCGGGAATTGACTCGTCATGTTGGCGGTGGCTGCTCAAAACTTGCCCCCCTCGAGCAACCGCGCGCAATGACGACAAAGGCTGCATCTTATCCTTTCGCTCAAGAGATTACGGCGTCGGGCAGCCACACCGGACATGGGACCGGCTCCCTTCACCTCCTGCTTTGGAATTATCGCCAACCGCATACGCCTTAATCAATGCGCGACTCTTGTCTGGACTGCGCCGCTCAGTTACAGATAAGCGTTGCAAGGAGCGGCATGTCCAGCCTCCCGCAGAGATATGCCTTGTTGATCTTGTCATGTCCTATTCGTCGGCTTCTCTCCGTGGCTCTTTGGTTGTCTTTATTGGTTCTCGGTTGGGCTCGGCTTTTGAAGGTCGTTCTGAGGTTCGGCTAGCATTCGTGATACGCCGCTCCTCGAGTCGTCTCAAGTGAGGCGGATCAACTCTGTACCGGCTTGCTGGAGTAGGCCAAGTTGATCTCAGAGGGCCCGACTGTAAGTCCTCTTTGGACACTTACATATTGGTCAGTTGTCCAAGTGTCTCCGGTCTCTCGCAGCTATTGGCCATCTTGTTCAAAGGGCGTCATCGCATTTCTAAGCTTAGATCCAGCTTTAAACCCACTCCGTGATCGGCTCAAACAGCAAACAAGCGCGCCCCATAACTTCAGCTGAGCTCCTCAGTCCCTGCAGCTTTCAATGCGTCCATCATAGAGTCTAGGATAATCCTCGAAGGCATTCCAGTGGCGACGTCGGCTGATACTCACAGCTTCGAGTTCCACGACACTTTGCTGCATCCCATCCTGCACCCTTGACAAGCCATCGATACATAGAGCACCGCAACGTCCCGGTTCTTTCCAGCCTCATCCCACGTCGACCCTTCAAACCTCATCTTGAACTCACCACGATACCCCCGTTTCGCCTCTGTATGAGAATGGACCCTGCCCGCTCACACCTAGCCTTGCCTTGCACTTACTCTTACATCCTTCTGCATTGATACGAGACTCCCTAGACCCACGGCCTGTACCAAGACTCTGGCTGAGACCAAGACATGCATGTCTACTGTGTAACTCGGGGGCCAAGACATGATAGCTTCGAGACGGACACGCCAAAGGGTTGGCCTGATAAGATACGCACCATGAAGACACGCCAAGTGAGAGATCTAGCAATCATGTTTATACACACTCAAACCCTAGTTATAAATGCAAAGAGAAAAGGAAAACGCCGATGCTATGACGCGGCCCGCCAGGCCAACAAGTTACGTCAAGGTCAAAACAAGAAGTGAGGCCTCAACCAAAAGGTACCAGAAAGTAAGGTATGTAACTAAGCAAGTAGCAGTAGGTAGTCAACAGGTGGCCACCGGAAAATAGCTTCGACAAGTACCGACCCAATGGATCAAAGTCCATAACCGTTGCCAGAGACATCAACGTCCCTTCGAATGAATGCCCTTTTGTCTCTTGCGTCTTGAACCTGGCCCGGAAAGAGCCCACAATCACCGCCCAGCCCAAAAAAAAACAGACCAATGCAAACCCAACCTGTGCCTCCCAATAATGTCCATCCGAAATCTCATCCAAAACGTATCCTCCTCTTGCTTGCATAGTTATCCATCGTGACTTTGCGTGGCATCCCATAAGAATCCCCAACTCCATCAAAGACGAGCACCAGCTTCCCCCTCACTTCACCCCCTCCCTCCCAACACGATGAGCATGCATACAAAAGGAACTCGCTGCCTCCCATCTTGCCCGGTCCGATGACCAATGCAGAAAGAAAAACAAGGGATTTTCGATAAGCATCGCTAGCCTGCCCAACCGTCCCGCCTCCAAACTCCTGGAGTTATAACAAAACTGCCTCCCCGTCCTCGTTTGCTTCCCACATCGTCTGTAACTGAGTCTGGCTCAACAGCCTCTTGGCTGTGGCCCTGCCACCCGTTCTTTCTCATAAGCACATCGTCATAAGTCGTCTTCATGCGCAGCGACGGGTTCTGGTGAATTGGCGCGTCTGGCGCTCTCACGCTTGGCAGTCTTGTACTTCATTCCACGCCTTCTCCTCGTGCTAGGCAGAGTCTTTCTTCTTACGTTTCCCTCCAACTCTGCCGTCGGTATGTTCGTCGTCAGGGCTCCATTCTTCAGGGTGAAAGTCTGGATTTCCGTAGTGGGCTCGATTCCATACGCTGTTCTTGAAAGTGTTTGTCGTCACCTGAAACGTCGGTTCGGGGAAATTGTTCTTGCTCTCCTCGTACTCGAGTTGAACCGGGCTGAACCGTATATGATACCCAGAACTCGTGCCCAATGGCGGCGGCATTAGCGAGGTTTGCGGGCCCAGCCCAGACGTCGCAACCATTGGGGGACTGGGGCCCATCTGTGAGCTGCTGGACATGGAGGCGGGAGGCGTCGGAGGCTGAGGCGATGCCATGATGGGAGGAGGGTGTGGCGGCGCGGCTTGCGGCGTTGACACTGGCAGTGTGTCCGGGAACGAGGGCATCCATGGGCTCTGCTGCACCGGCGAGAAAGATTCAGCCACCGAACTGGCTGGAGGGGGCGACGCCAAAGTTCCAAGTCCTCCAAACGCAGGGCCCGAGTTGAGCCCCGGGATCATGGCCAGCGAGTCAAAGTTGATTGTCGAAAACTGACCGAGGTCTGTCTGGGTCGCCGTGATATCGGTGTTGTGCGTGAAGCCGCTGACACGGTTCACCTGCATCGTGATAGGCGCAACAGGAACCGGAGGAGATCGGTACAGGATGTCGTAGTGGTTAGGTCGGAAGAGCAGGTAGATGATGGGGCCCAGGTTGGCGAGATCCTGGCCGTTGGCCTCGTCGGGGAAGCGGTATCGGTTGACATGGGTGCCCGGGCTGCGGTCGAGGTATGCAATCTCAAGGACAAGGTCGGCGGGCTTGAGAAGGATGTTGACAAGGGCGATGATGCCAAGATGCTCGATCTCGCGGTCGACGATTTCGACGTACTGGCTGCAGTAGGCCTGGACGCCAATGCCGTCGGTTACAAAGGCATCGTACGTGTTGGAATTGGCCTTGAGGTAGGTCGCGGCGAGAAGCCGAAGGTAGTAGATCATGCCACTGGCAGAACTGGGGTCGTTCCACTTCTCTTGCACCAGCATGTGTGCCATCGTGGGGTCGTTGACGCTCTGAGCGACTTGGCGCAGAAGCCCGATCATCTCATCGGCCCAGTCCTCATAGTAAGAGTAACCCCCAACGGTAGACAACATATGACCCATGCTCAAGAGTCGGGCCGCCTCGCCCTCAATCTTGGCCTGATCACCTGAGTCGACTAGCTTCTCAAAGTAGCTGAATCCAATTGCTGTTGGCGAGGTGAGACGGTTAGCCCAAATCCGACATGTCACTTCTGGTGCTGAGACACCAACAGCGGCAGGCAAAGCAAGGGGGCGCGCTGAAGAAGTGGCGGCGACGGGAAGGAATGCGCTCGTGCCAAACGTGTTTGGGCCGGCCCTGAGCCGCGGGACGGGAAACGGGAGCTTTTTTGACTTACCTCGCCAGCCACAGTTACCGTCTCCTTGGATAGGACGAAAGTGGGAGTATGTCTGGGGAAGAGTCTGCAGAATCATGTGTTGTCAGTTTTGAGGACGACATGAGAGGATAGGCCGAACACACAATTGTCTTGTCGACATAGACTGGGTCGGCTTTGGCGTACTCGTGGGTGATGACATCGCTCGAGATTTTGTTGCCAACTTTGAGTCCCTGCGAAACCGGAGGTTAGCTACAATGACGCGACGGAGCTCGAGAGAACTGCGACTCGCCTCGAGAACCGGCTGATACTCCTTAGCAGCAGCCTGCTGAGCGGCCATGTCGTGCTGGCCCTGATCCTCCATCTTGGGAACGACGACGGCGGGCGGGGCAGAGTACTGTTGTTGCTGAGGCGGCGGGTGCGGCGGCTGGTGCTGGTGCTGGTGCTGATGGCGGTGTTGAAGGCGGCGCTGCTGGTGCTGGTAGTGTCGCAGCGAACGACTGTCTCGGGTCGCGGGGTTCGGCGGGGAGAGGGGTTCGAGGCGGAAGCTTGCGAGGAGGAGAAGGGCGAGGAAGCTGGGGGCGAGGTCGAGGAGGAGAGCTGCTGGCGGGGGATCTGGTGAATCAGATGCGACTGAGGCTGCCGCGGCTGCTGGACGGGCGGCGGTGGTGAAGCGTAGAGGATTCCAGGGCCTCCGCCTCCGGCTGACACGGGAAAGGCGAAGTCCAGTTCGGGAGCTAGGCCATAGGACGCGAAGCAGGAGGAGGCGAAGGGTGTGGGTTGAGGCTGGAACATGCCTCGTGAAGGGGGAGGAGGAGAGGAGGAGGAGAGAGAGAAGAAGGCGGAGGGAGATCCAAGACTCCAGGGGAGGAGCAACCGGAACCAAAGATAGGAAGATTTGCGGAAAGTGCGCAAGGCGCTGGAAACTTGGAAAGCGGGCGTTGGGGAAGGAGGGATGGGCGTAGTTTTAGGTGCTGAGACTCGCAGAGACTCGCAGCAGACGGCGGACGGGCCACCTGTCAAGCGCTGGCAATGCCCTGTCCAAAGGCCCTGGCCTGGTACTCTGGTGCCCTGTCACGCCCTGTCACGACCTGTGGATCAGTGGACGGACAGCGACGTCTTTGGGTGCTGGCCGCGCTCAATGCTCCCCTTGGATGGGGCGCCGGGGAGGGGGGGGGGGGGTCACGGCAGGGATGGAGGCAGGGGAGGGGGTGCCACAGGGGCTAGGGATTTTAGGACGGCGGCGGACAGCGGGTGGACAGCGGGTGCGATGGCCTAGCGGGTGGTCCTAGTGACGATAGGATGGACAGTTGAGCCAGGAAGCGTGGGAGCAGCGTGGGAGCTAAGGAGGGACCCCAGCAAGCACCAGCAGATAAAGCCCTCGCTCGCTCGCTGCGGCGATGGCTGCGGGCAAAGAGGCGCGCGGCGGGGATTGCGGCAAGATTGGAAAAGCACACTCGGGACGATGGGTGAAGCTGTGGAGATTGAGGTGAATGGGAGGGTTCGACGTGTGTGCTCGGACGTTGACGGACGATGCACCACCTGAAGGGCAGGAGAAAAAGAAACAAAAGGCCAGGCGCTAGGAGAAAATCCCCGGGAGTCAATGCCAATGCGACGGAGCGATGGGATTGTCAACAAGCTCCGGGAGCTCTCCCAAGCTTGCTTTGCTGGTTGCGAAAAAAAAAAAAAAAAAGAGGCGGCGGCTAGCACGGCCGACGGAGATGGTTAATGGCGGGATGAGAGGCAGAGATGGTGGGTAGCACAAGAAAGAAGCTAAGAGGAAAAGAGGCTTGGAGAAGGGGGGTCAGAGGTGTTTGAAGGCGGCCAACTTGAGGTGGTACAAGAAGGGGAGCCCTCTTTTTTTTCCTTCCTCTGCTCTCTTCAAACAGCACAGCAACTGGGCACAGGATGATGCACGCCCCAATGTACAAAGCAGGGCTCCTGAGTGGACGATGGGCTTCAGCTCCGACAGACAAGACAGGACAACCTGGGCACGGCAGCACAGCAGCAGCAGCAAGCAAGCCCAAGTGCGAGGCACAGCAGTTGAGAGCCAAGGGTGCGTCGGGGATCCACTCGAGATGAGCACCGGGAGCCAAGAGCACGACGTCCAGTCAAAGTGCCGTCGGCAACGGGGATTGGTGGAGGATTGCAGGCCTTGAGGGGACCATGGAAGGGGAGGGGGGACCGAGCGATGAAGATCTCCCGCTGACGATGGCCCTGCCGCTGCGACACGATTTTCGATTCGATCGACGAGGATCCAACGAGGCGAGGGATGGCACAGTTTAGGCGCAGTAGTTACTGTAGGTTGCGGGCGATGTGATGGGTGGATGGGCGGATGGGATCGATGCGTCGCATGCGCATGTGCGAGTGATTTGCTCCTGGATTTGATTTGACTGACTTGACTGACTGACAGCTGTAGCGCTGGTTCCGCGCGTGAGCGAGGGGGGGGGGGGGGAATCAATTCGCAGGATGGCCAAGAAGTGGATGTGCAAGGTGCAGGTGTAGGTGCAGGGCAAGGTACGGGTGGGAACTAGAGGATGACGGTGATGTTTTTGACGGCGGATCAGAAAGAAGAAGAGGAGAAGAGGAAGAGACAAGAGTGTAATAAACACGAGGAATATGTGATATAGATAGGGGAGGCCGGCGCTTGGCAAGCGTCAAACCCCGAGATAGAGTGCGAGCTGTATCTATCCGCCGACAGGAAATGACCCAGGGCCCTGTCCTGTTCCTGTTTCTGCTCCCGTCCGTTTGTCGGGTGTGACAAATGTCGAGAGCCTGTCTGCCCGTCCTGTGGCTGTGGGGAAGAGAGATAAAGTACCTGCTAACCTCTCTGGCGTACATACAGCTACATGTCTGCCCTAACCAGAGAGAGAAGGTAAGTGAAAGCAGGCCAAATTAATTAAAATATGCCCTGCCCCCATGGGATCATGCGCAAGTAAGTAGGTAGGTAGCCAGCTTGAAGGGAAGGGGAGATGATACGAGACGTGACGGCGATGATGATGGCCCGGGCTGTCGAACAAAAGCCAAGATAAAACGACGGCGGGCGGATACTGTGCGCCCCCCCTCCCCTTCCCTAGCCTATCCGTCCAATCCAGATGAAACCTGGCGAGATGGGCAGAAAAATGGCAAATGCGGACAACGGAAGACGGGCCGTGGACGGGAGCTTGGAGGGAAGCCCGGCCGTGTCAGACGGGATTGCCTGCCCGTCTCGTCTTGACAGTTTGAAGTTGCGCGGAGGCACATGCCCAAATGCTGATGCATCCTCTTTTTTGACTTTTTTTTCTTTTCTCTCCTAGCGCTTCTTCAACGGAAATATCGCCCGAGTAATGCATTTGCAGTGGTCATGACTTTTTTCCCCTCTCTTCTTCCCGCCCGCTAGTTATCGACTGGAGCCCGCCCCCTGAGGGTATCATGAGTGGACAAGTCTGGGGGCATGGGCTGGGAGAGGGGCGGAGGGGACACATCCCTCGGCATCATCAACAAAAGGTTTGTATGGGGAGATTGATGATTGATCCCCAAGGTCCAGGTGCCGTCGAGATGCATCCGTCAAGCGGTGATGGTGGTGAGCACGTCCCCCTCTTGCTGCAGCTCCTCCAACGGACGGCACAACTTGTCTCTCTCTTCCCAGGGGCACTCCCGGTTCAAGTCTTTTCTTGCAACGCCCCCCCTTGGTCCCAACTGATTGGCGACATGGGGGTGGCAGAGAAAGAGAGAAAAGCACTGTGACACCAACCTGGACCACACCCCAACCCAGGCGCTCGGTTATTGGAGGGCCACGATCCGATGTGCTCACGGAGCAACGTGGGCAGCGGGCAAATCCATGTGATTTTCTCGAATGTGACTCTTTTATTGTCTCTGAGCGCTTGCCCTGGGTTAGGGTCCCATCCCGTCGAGAGAAAGGGTGGATGGATCTTTGACTGGCTTTTTTGTTTGAGGGGCGCAGGGTGCTAGCGTCGACGGATGGGATGCCGTGTGGACGACGGACGATATGGAACCAGCTGTCAAACGACGCCGAGCCCGGCAGTGAGGGAATGGGCATGATAGCAATGAGCAAAGGCCCCATGGTATTTGCTTTGAGGAGAAAACATGGGAGCAGGCCGTATTCGTACTGTCTTTTGACGGAAAAGATCCGAACCTGTCTGTATCCGCCATCTCGAGCATCGTCAAACAAGACATGCTCATTCACAGCCAGTATATCTGTCCATAGACACCAGAGTGACCCCCATCTTGATCAAATAAAGGGGGCAGAAAAACACACAAAATTCAAGAGTCCATCCACGGCTCACTCCACATGGTGTCGTTCTCGTCACACTCTTCCTCAGCTCACTTTATCGATTCTCATTAAGCCTTGTAATCCTGTACCTACCTAGTCCAGCCCCCCCCATGGCCTCCCACCTCGTGGCACACGTCGATCCCCCAAGCTAGTGAATAAAATTTCCCGTCCCCATCATCTTTCTTCTTGTTTTTACTTTTCTCTTAAAATTCTCGGCGTGGGAGGAGGCTCCGCCGAAGTGTCAGGTTTGTCTCCACCTACTTCTCCACTGACGGGATCCTTGGGAATGGATCCATGGATGGGGGAGACAAGAGAGAAAGGAGAGAAAAAGAAAGTTTATTAGAGGACCCTACACGCAGATTCTAACCTCCGGTTCGGAGCAGGATATGAAGCTTTTTGAAAGGATATCCCGGTTGTTGATAAAAAGAAAGTCCACCGGCATTTCCTTCAACATCACCGAACAAGAGACACTAAAACAAAGATGCATCAAAAATGGCATGTCATAGAGACCTCTCAATGCGCACCGTGAACAAGTTATTCCCAATAAAACAAGCCTCCTTGATTGGTCTCCAACAGACACGCGCTGTTGAGACATGGGACGCCCACCCCTCTCTCTCTGCTGCAAGTGAGCTCACTTTCACACAGACGTACACCCCCCCTCCTTGATCTTCACCACCGCGTGCCTTTTGTCTCACCTCTTGAGGCATCTCTGGTTCGTCCCATAGGGCCAGGGGTAGACAGCGAGATAGTGCACATCAAAACGCAAAAAAGCATACAACGTCTTCTCTCTTCTTCTCTCATCTCGCCCTGCCTGCATGAGGAACGGGCTGACGAGATTTCCTGCAACTCTGCTGCACACACAAACACACATGACACTGAGGGGAAAGCCCACTTTCCTTCCCTCCTTGCGTCAAAGATGCCCATATCGCACATCTCGTGGGGATCGTGAGAAAGTGGAGGTTTTGCAACGGCCCGGCGCATCAGGACAAGGGAAGCCCGTTAGTTTTAATATCTGACGCATGAGAACAAGCCCATCCAGACGGGTTATCAAAGCAACCTGGGGCCCCCCTCCTTCTCTCATCTCACAGGTACCGAGGCATCTTCTCCCCTCCTCCCCCACCCCGCAGGACCTCGACATTCATGGTCCTTTTGGTGGAGACAGAAAGCTGCCTGCCTGCCTGCCTGCAACTCCTGTCAAGCAACACCATCATTGCAGATATCGCCGGCCGGCTTGCGCCCCCTTCAAAAATGACATGTCAACTTCCCTTTCCCTTCCCCGCCTGGCCTGTTGCACAAACGGCCTTCACCTCCTCGGTGCACCTTTGTAGTTCCCCGCCGAATCTAGCTCTCTTGTGCTTCCCCTCCGTCCCCCAGCGTTTCCTTTCCGTGAGACTTGAGTTCTGACGTCTTTCTCTCTTGAATCTGTATTGGAGTCAAGGGCTCTCTCGTATTCTACACATCTTGTCGTGTCGTGGTTGTCATCGAGATGTGACATGTCTAGGTAGCGAGATGCGTTTGGTGTAAGCCGTCAGGGCTAGACCCAACGCAAACGCATCTCGCAACCAGTACAAACACCATGTCGTTGATCCAGGCACAGCCCGTCTTTGCCTCATCGCAAGCCGCTCCCGACGGCTACCCGCGACACACCATCATCTCAGGCAAAACGCATTGATCCTCCCCCCGCGCGCTGACAGGTCTCTTGTGATGAATCCTGCATCACCCGCTTCGTCAAAGCGCAACTCATCAAGCAGGCCGCTAATGTGTCAGGACTCTCAGACATGCTCCAGGCGTTCATGTTTGTCGCGCGCCTCCAGCTCTGGTTCTCGATCTCTACCGTCAGCCCCCGGCTGCACGAGACATGTCTCCAACCACATCCCGATTCGTCGCCCGTAGCAAACAAATCTTGATCCCGTCTCAAGTCCCGTCTTGTGTAACCCGATGATGCCGTGAGGTCTTGGCATCCTTCAGCCAGGGCCAGTCAGCCTGGCCTGGTCTGAGGAGGGCTGGGTGAGATTGTGCAAACGCCGCAAACAGAGAGGAACAGGGGTTGGCAAAGCAGCGTAGCATCAGGTTTTCCAGCAGTCGAGGTGGCGAGTTGCTTGACAGTTGCCGAGCGTTCTGGGGTGCTCAAATCTATGTCTCTTAGAAATGCTAGATACGTTACGTGGTTACTCTGGACTCGTCTCGCTACACGGGACATGGGATCAAGTCCGAATACGGCGTCACTTCGGCCCTGGTCCCTCTGCACAACAAGTCCAGCTTCTTCGTCTCTCTGCTGCCGTCGTCATGTTGCTCGCCAACCACTGGCTGCCTGGTGATGCTGCTAGCCGGTGGCGGCCACGAATGAGCACATAGCACCGTTGCCAGTGCCTCGTACCATGCGAGATGCCGTCGACGCATCCCCAACACGGATGCACCCGCAGGATACAACCCACGATCCAGCTTCTCGATCCAGTCAAGCCGCGCCAGAACGGGCAGTCTGCAAACAGACACGAAATAGTAGATCAAACGTTGCCTCGCTGTCGCAGCTGCTGCACTGCCGGGGTCACATCGACGGTGACGCAGTAGATCTCTTGTTTGTCCATCCCTGTGTCTCTCCTTCATGCCCATGCCGGGACTGGTCCCTTACCCTTCTTCCGGTGTTGGCCACCACTTCTGCCGCCCCCCTTTCCTATCTGGATCCCTTGGATGTCCACCCCCTGGTCCTCGCCTGCCGACTGCTCGACGTTACGGAACCCATCGCCGTCCCTAAAAATGGCTCCAAACAGGTCGCCAATCGACGTCGTAAGCCCTTGTAGAGCCTTGATTCGCTCCGAGTCGGCATCAGAGGTGATTTCGAGGAGCCCCTTTTCCTGGTTCACCCGTCCGTTGATCTTGCCGTCGATGATGAGGAAACCCAGAATGTCCTGAACCTCGGGCTCCGAGATCTTGAGCTGCTTGGCGATCCACGCCAGCTTCATACGCGTGTAGGGTGCAATCAGCTTGACCACGCCCTTTGTCCGCATGTTGCGCGTGACCTCGTCAATGTTCTCGGCAATGAACGAGTCGTCCAGGATGTCTTGGTTGCGCTGCAAGACCTTTTCGTATGTGTGAACGTCGTCCCGCTGGTAGGCGTCAACCAGCTCCGTCATGGCAGAGATCCGAGGGTCGGTCTTATACGGCTTGGTCTCTTGCGAGTCGAATGGGTTGATGTTGGACTTCATGAGCATCGTTGTCAAGAGCAAGTACTTGAGAACCTGGATTCGCTGGAGCGAGCCCGCTTCGTCGTAGTTTCGGAACGACTCGAAAAAGTCACTCTGGGCTTCCTTCCAGTTCTCCTCGCTCATGTGCATCTTTCCACCGCACTCTCGGATGATGCCCATGATTCGAGGATGGGGAACAGCAGACTTGACCTTGAGAGCGCGCTGATACAGTGCCTTGAGTTGCTTGTTGTTCTTGGTCTCGGCGAACATCTGAATCTCCAGGGCGTAGATCTCGAGCGAGTAGGTTCCTTTGCTGGGGTCGTCGGTTCCGTCCTCTCGCTGGCAGGTCTTGTGGAGTTCGCGGAGTTTCTTGGCCACGGCAGAGTATTCCTTTCGGTCGAGAAGCAGCTTGGCCAGCTTGATGTTAGTCTTGAGCCAGAGCCGCTCGTTATTGGTGCTCTGGAAGCTCTGAAGAGTGAGCGAGTAGAACTGCTCCATGCTTCGGACAGCCTCTGGGCCGTCGGAGCCCTTCTCGATGTAGTCGAGCATGTTGTTGATGGACTTTTCCGAGTAGTTGCGGGTCACGGCCGACTTGACGTATGTGAGGAGTTCGCCGTAGTGCTCGGCGGCCTGTGGCAATCAGCATGCGCAATCATTGGGCATGTCAGAGGAATGCACCTTGTCGTATTGCCCCAGCTTAAACTCCAACTTGATGGCCTGCTTCAAGCCTTTGAAGCCCCATTCTCCCTTTTCCTCTTCGAGTGGCGGAATGCCCAGAAACTCGGCGACGGCATCTTGGGGGTCTGACAGCTTGAGCTGCTTGGCGTTGTAGTACTTGTTCTCGATATCGACATCGCCGGATTCGTCATCGTCGTCTTCCTCGTATTCAAAGTCGTACCTAGATGCGGTCAGTCAAGCACCAAGCGTGCGCGGCTGGGTAAACGTGCTGCTCCTCATCCGACTCTTGCATGAAATCCTCGTCGTCAGACATTGTGAAGGCGATTTGGGGGATTAGAATCGATGGAAAGGTGCTTGAATTAATGACAGGGTGATATACGTCTGAAAGGCGGCCGCTTGCGCTGTGCGAAGGAGGAGAGATTGGTGATTATGGAGGTTGAATGATGGATGGATGTTGGTTGTCGGAGCTGAGGTGGAGCAGGCAGCCGCGGGTGGATGTGGAGGCTTATCGATAAGGCCAACCTGCGCCAGTGCAACAAAAGATGGACAGGAGGGATATCACCAACTTCAAAGGAGCACGCGCCAAAACATTACGTAACGTCTAACTGCTGTATGTCCTTCCTTGTATCTACAATTATCCAATTATTCCACCGAGATTCCTATCATCAAGTACCTGAAGCCTCAGTTTCCGTGAGCTTGAACCGTGCCATCAGGCACCTTTACGGCAAACATTATGGCAGAGACTCCAATCGTCATTCCTGCCGTGACGAGGAAAGGCAGCCCCATCCAGGCGCCGCCCAACTCCATACCACGGGTGAGCAACCAACTGGTAGCCGGAGCAGCCATGAGACCCATGATCATCTCAATGAGCGTGATAGTAGTGTTGAGTGTCGCGATAGTATGCGGCTCCACCACGGCGTTGAGGATGGCCCTGCAGAGCGCGTTGAAACCATGACCAAAGGACGTGATGACAAGTGAAATGATAAAGAGCCATGGGCCTCCTGCCACGGCCATGAGCAGCCCTCCGACTGACACAAACACCAACGAGATGCGCGCCAGAAGGAGATCTCTGGCGACTGGGCGTGACCCGAAGCGAGAGGTCCCATTAAGCAAGGTCGATGCGAGGGGAAGAACAACAAGCAGGCATACCACGGTTGACATGACGCCAACTGTAGAGATGTACGTGGCCTAGAGAACAGTGAGTATAGATTTGCCAAGGCCAGATGCAAGACTCACGGTGGACCACTCCCAGTGGAAGCGCTTGGTCATATACTGAAGCAGGATGCCTGAATACGCAACCTTGATCGGGAGATAGGTTGCGACCGTGAGAATGAGCATGACGATAGTCTTGGACGCAAAGATGAATCGCCACACGTGCTGCATGTCGTTCTTGACAGTGAACCAGGCCTGCTTCAAGACGCTGTGCTTCCTCAAGGAGACCTCATTACTAAGTTCATCATCGTCCTCGTGCCCAGGGCCATGCCGGTGACGATTATCCGCCTTTCGTCGGAAGCGCAGGGTTTCTGGGATGAGCAGAACCGACAAGGTCCCGGCAGTGAGAAAGCCGAGGCCTATCCACAAGGACAGCCACGGGTCGTACTCGAGCAGCCAAGCCGAGACGGGGTTGATAATGACGTTGAAGAGCAGGCTGGCCGCGAACAGACGAAAGAAGACGCCGGTTCGTTCGGCTGTGGGCACGACGTCAGCTACCATGGTCCAGACCATGGCGCCGGCCATTGTGCCTCCGCCCCCGATGAGGAAGAAGAGGCTTCCGGGGAGAATGGCCCAGATGGAAAAGACATCTGGGAAAAGCACTGAAAGTCTGTGAGATGGGTGTTTGGCAAGTTGTCGTTGGGCGTGTACTTACAAACCATCATAACCCACGCCATCTGAAGCAAGTTGCCAAAGAGTGACAAGAACAGCACAGGTCGTCTTCCATATTTATCAGCTATGATTCCGAATGGGAACTGCGGCAAGATGGCTAGTTTCCTATTAGTCTTGTTCCAAACACACTTCATCCATTCACTCACGAACCGCCATCCCAAAGGCCAGATGCCACCCCCGAACCATCGCCAACGTCCTCTGCACATGGTTCTCCTTACAACGCTCATCACTTATCTCAAGAATATGATCCGGATAATAGCGGCGACATATAATGTCCTCGATGATCTTTTGCTGCGGCGGATCCGCAATGAACTCGCTCACCTCGACGATGAAGAGCGAGAGGATACACATGCCCAGGACGCGCCGCTGGAACGCTCTCGAAGGGACAAGATCGCGGGGCAAGTCGTTGGCGAGGAGCGGTGATCCTTCCGAGGGAGCTACGTCATGTTCGTATCCGCCATTGCTCTCGACATCAGCGTCAGCCGAGAGGTCGTCTTCAGCCCGTGGAGACATGGCAGAGCGGTGGAGTATTGAAGGAGTGACAGTTGCGGGAAGTGGGCATCGGAGCTCCAGATGTCGGTTCTTAAGCAACTTGTCGTGAGATCATGATGATAAGAGAAGAGGAAGCGCGTCGTCGTCGTTGTCAAGGAACTTTTGATAGGCCTCATTGGTTGGTGGAAACGGACTGGGGGGCCGGCACGCATGTCTCAAAAGAGAATTAACGCGCAATCCAGACGACGCATTTCATCACGACGGGCTGATAATTATCCCGTGCGAGTCGCCTTGATGGAAGGGATTCACCGTGTTGGCCTGTTTTGATTGGAAATGTGCTTTTTCGACCTCCAACTGGTTGAGATTGGGTGCTGCCATCCACGACTTGCTGACGGCATCGAGGATGACGACGCAACCACTGTCTGCCTTGATTGACTCTTTTGAGGAGCTGCTTTCATTAGGTCAACTCACAACGGGGGGGCCTTTAAGGCTGTCAGTAATGAAGCCATCTCCACTTGGCCCGATCCCCGGCCACCATGACCGGCCCATGGTTGTACAGGTTGCAATTCGCCATGCTTGACAGCCGTATCAAGGCACCCAAAGGTTCACGTAGCGAGCGAAATTGAACAATTTATTTTGGACCAGAGCCAAATCAGGTTTCAATCCGCTAGCCACAAGTTACCTGGGTAGGGTTCCGGCGTGAGCTAACAATGCAGTGAAGCTGCAGGTAAAACACGGCTAATTAAATGGTCGTCGGAGTGTGATGGGGAGGATTGGATAGATGTGAGTTTCACTGCATTATTAACCCAGGCCAGGAGCTAGCCCAACTTGACCTTGATGCATGCACGCCATTGGGAGCTCGTGTTTTTTCACTGCATTTTTAGCCCACGCCGGGAACCTCGATCCTGACTTGAACTCCATTCATTCACTCCAGGATTGAAAATACCAAGCAATATTTACAGTAGGTAATCCTAAACTGCCCTGAAGATTCTATATACCCGTACCTCTAATAACTAAATAGCCTAGCTCGACCATGTGTTTCAGGATAGCCTCGCCTTATGCAACTGGTAATCCGTTGATACTTCGTTCAGAGTCACCAGAAAGATATACGTCAGTTGGATCTCATGTTCAAATGGCAGAGACATTCATTAGCTTCGACTAATCAGCCACTCGCACAAGTCGGTGCATTCGCTTCTAGGCTGCTCTCCGGTGCCAAACAAGCAATTGGCCGAGCCATTCAAGTGGACACTCTGTTCCCAGCAGACAGGGAGTCTCCAATCCTGATCCGTGACTCATTCGTCTTTTCCCAGATGAGCAAAGTTTTCGTAGTGGTGAGCCTTCTTTGTTCCCGAAAACTCGACCTGGCCTGGTTGCCTCCGGGTCGAGTTCAAACCCGTAGCGCCAGGCAAGCTGCCAACCACAGCAACAACTGGTCCCAGATGGTTGAAAACCTGATTGGGATGGCCTGTTGTAGCACAAAAATTATGATAGGCCAGCTGGAAGCCTAACGATCCTCCTCTAAACTATAGCATATAATACTGTATGTGCTTAGTACACTTTAATAAAAAGTTAGGACAATATGGGATAGTACTCCTCATTTTTCCTACAGGAGTAGGGTAAGTTTTCTCCTTTTTAATAGTATTTTAGGGTCTATACCTACCTGGTTGGGCGTACACCACAGGCACCTAGGTAGTTAGCATCTGAGATGTGAGCGACAGCCGACTCGTACTGTTTCGTTCCTCGGCCCATCTCTCTTGTAGTTCCATCTTGACCACGTCGGCTGTTTTACCCTGCCCCATGCGCCAGTGTCAATACCTTCTCTCTCATTGCACATGGGGTCAGACGTAGACTCCCAAGGCCTCGGTCGATAAAAAGCCATCACCGAGACAGCACCCGCGGAGCCATCTGCAACTTTGACTCCTCTCACAAACTACTCTGGAGACTCCAGACTTCTGCAGGCAAATGATATTAATATATTTGACCGTAGTATTGCTCTCACAGTGGCCTAATATGTATGCACAAAAGTCACTTCATACGACAGCGGTTTTGGGTGGATTGCTCTATGGGTTGATCGCATCCGAGCCTTCAAGTTCCACCTAACCTAGCAATACAAGTGTGCAGTCTCCGTCCCGGGTATGATCTTCTATTCCAGGTTGTCCGAAAGCTCTAAGCAGGGGAAATGTGAAAAGAGAAAGCAGTCCTCGGCCTTCCTTACTTGAGCAGATGGCATGTTCTTAGCTTATACCCCAGTCTCGGGTCAGACGTCCGAATCCTCTCAACCACGCATACCGTTTTCAATTATTAATCCGCCGTATTGCTCCTGCCGGCACCGCCTTGGTCCGCCTTTACAGTCCGTGGAAGTCCGTGGCCCACGGAGCGTCCGGCGATATCTCAGTGTTGAGACCAAGTCATGCGACCATGTTGAGCCTGACAATACTACTATACAACCTCTTGGCATTAAAAATACGAAGTATGCCCTACAGGGCTGACATTTGATTCGCGACAGCACCCAAAGGATTCTGGCCGTCTTGAGTTGAGCATGTCAAATACCTCAATCCCGATCCTTCAGATTAGCCGATCAAGCTCAGCCTTAAAAAGGCCCTTTATTTGGAACCTCGTTCGTCTCGTGTCAGCAGAGTCATCTCTCCAAGAATACCACCTTCTGGAAGTATCCGACGGAGTTGAGGGCATCTTCCAATCATACCCTTGACCTTGCTGCGGAAACTAGCCAGGACGTGCCCATCAATGTGGAACTGCGCTTATGGCACGACAGTATTGAGAAGCAATGCCACTTTCTAGTTCTCACGGATCCTTTGAAACAGGCAGAAACGTAAACCCCGAATCCCTGCGCCTCGAGCCAGCGTTTCGGAAGCTCATGGGCCCTCCCGCCCCGAACCCCCTGCCCATCTCATGATCCGATTCCCGATAGGGCAGGAAAATATCCGAGCTGTCCTATCACAGTAGGAGTTTCTGTTCCCCGTGTGCCCCTTTGGCGTGGTGTTCATCTCTATTGCTGGTCCGTGGGCGGGAGTCTTGCATGATATTGGCCGTTTTGTCGATCATCGCCTCCGCCATGTCCATGTTTCTCGTCGAGTGCGGAAACATGAAGGATCGGGGCTAATTAGAAGGACGATGAGGTATGCTTTGCCAGTTTCCATATAAGACCGACAGTCCGGCCAGTTTAACATGATGCTCTACTCAAGCCATAGATCCCAAGCAGACTACCCATCATGTCCTCCAAGTCCCTCCTCGCCTCCATCCTCACGGCCCTGCCCATCGCCCTCGCGAGCTGCAATGGCGCCCGGGCGGCCACAGTCGACGACTCCCAGTGCGACTGCTACGTAGCCGACGGCAACTACTACTCGGACCACATATTTTGGGACTTTCGTTCTCTATCCCAGCACGCAAAGGTTCCCGCCCTGATCCAGACGCAGCAGGGCAACGCCGACGCCGACTTTTCGAGCTCCTTCTTTAACTGGGAGTCCGAGTTTGGCCAGACCTGGGGCCTGCAGAACTGGTGGAACGAAAACTCCGAGTTCCCCATGCAGAACTCTTACAACAACATCTACATTGAGAAGAACACGGACGGCTCGAGCGACACGTTCATGACGATGCGGACGGCGCGCCACAAGGGATTCCAGTCGGCGGCCGAGTTTGAGTCCATCAACAAGTACCACTACGCTTCTATGCGCATGTATGCTCGTACCACGGGTTCTCCTGGTGCCTGCACCGCCATGTTTACGTACCTCGGAGGCGAGAAGCTAGCCGACGTGCAAGAGGCAGACATTGAAGTCCTGACTTCAGACCCCAAGGGCCTCATCCACTACACAAACCAGCCCTCGTACACAGAAGAGGGCGAGGGGGTCAAGGGGGCCAGCAAGGCCGTAACGATGCCCGACGGCGTCAAGTGGACCGACTGGGCGGCGCACCGGATGGACTGGACGCCCAAACAGACGGTCTGGAAGGTCAACGGCAAGCAGGCGTGGGCAAACTCGTTCCAGGTGCCCCGCGACCTGGCTTAGTTCAGCTTTAACGCCTGGAGCGACGGCGGCGACTGGACGGGCACCATGGCTGACGGCGGCGTGGCTTACTAGCAGATCTAGTGGATCGAGATTCTGCACGGCGAGGCGGACAAGGGCAGTTGCAAGAAGGTTTGCAGTGTTGATTCGGGCAGCGAGGCTGGCAAGCCTGTCATTGTTTAGTATATATTGCACGAGTTAGTTGTCTCTTCTCTCTCAGTAGCCTCAGCGGTTGACACGTACTGGAACCTCATTGAGTGCCTCACTTACACCGCCAGTTGTCACATTTCAACTCAATCCAATCAATTGCCTTAACCAATGCGTACTTACTCTTGATCCCAACAAACAACCCAATCACCTTTCACGCTGTAGAGAAACAGACCGAGACATGGGCCAAGTGCGTAGTTTCAGGGTAGGCCGTGTGCTACGGTGTGCGGTGGCCCCTCACCGAGATCGGTGGGGCTCTTTTTCTCAGCGTGTTTATCATGACGGGCTCTGGCACTGAGAAACACGCATACACACAAAACAATGTCTGTTTCTGATTCCAAAGTTGTCTCAACGGGGCCTCTAGTAAGACTCCATTATTCTTCCTCGGTCTCACTGCTAACGAATCCCAGCCAGAGGAAGAGGCCCGCTGGATCAAGCTCTCCAAGTACGTACCTCACACATTCACCTCCGAACTCGCTGACCTCTGTAGAATCACATACAAAGACCCCAAGGACGTCACCAGAACATGGGAATCCGCTGAGAGACGCACACGCCCCAAGGACGCCGACATTGATGGCGTCGGCATCGTCGGCATCCTCGAAAAGCCCACGGGCCAAGAGATCATCCTCCAGAAGCAGTACCGACCCCCGATCGACATGGTCGCCATCGAAGTCCCCGCGGGTCTCATCGATGAGGGCGAGACGGCAGAGCAGGCCGCAGTGCGCGAGCTCAGGGAGGAGACGGGCTACGTCGGCGAGGTCACCGAGACGTCGCCCATGATGTTCAACGATCCTGGCTTCTGCAACACCAACCTCCGCATGGTCCACGTGAGCATCGACATGGAGCTGCCCGAGAATCAGGCGCTCAAGCCCGAGCTGGAGGAGAATGAGTTTATCGAGGTGTTTACCGTCAAGCTGGCCGATCTGTGGGACGAGTGCAAGAAGCTCGAGGCTGAAGGGTATGCTATCGATGCCCGCGTTGGAACTCTGGCTGAAGGAGTCTTGCTAGCTCAACGCTTCAAGCTATGAATCAAAGCTTTCTTTGTGAAATTAGACAAAAAAGAGGATTAGACAAAAACACGTTATAGCTTCTTCTCCTGGCGCAGTCCCTGCCAGAGAGCAAGCGCCGCCAGACACTTTGCATCCCGAGCGCCCTCCCTCCAGGCATCCTTCATGGGCACAACCTTGAGCGTGATCTTTTCGCCGTGAGACCTGAGCCCCGTGAGGCGTCCGCTCCACTCCTTCAGCTGGTCGCGGGGGATCCTCCGTTCGTGGCTAAAGATGGTGATGTGCTCGTCGCAGCCCCCGGCGCTGGGGAACATAGCGTTTGCGATGCCTTCGCTGCTTTCGGGGATGGCCAGGTCGCTGAGGGAGGTGAGTTCATCTTCGTGGATGGTGACGCCCAGCTCTTCCTGTATCTCTTGCGCCGCGACGCCCTTGAAGTCACCAGCATCGTCCACCATGCCAGCCGGCAGCTCTACAAAACCAAGACTTCCGGCCGGAACACGGGGCTGCACTGTGAGAACCACGTAGCGCTCATCCGACTCGGGCGGGACGTCGTCGGGGATGAGCATCACGAGCATCGCAACGCTGGGACCTCGAAGCAGCGCAGCGGCTGGCAGCGTCTCGCCTGCGCCATTAGATACTTTGGCTGTGAGCTTGACGAAGCCGACTCTGGGGCCAAAGAGGTCGAAGGATTGAATGGTGATGGAGCGTAGGGCGTAGGGGTCCTTGTGGAAGGGGTGAGACGCGTCGGATTGAAGACGGAGTGAGTTGGTCAAGGTATCGATCCAGTTCTAAAACCACATTAATTATAGTCGCTAAGAGTGAGAAATGAAGTGATGTACATTGAAAGGCCTGAATGAATTGAGCTGCTCCTGCGAAAGACCCTCAGGCAGGGTGAGCGGAATATTTTGAGGCTTGACCGTGGTGGTGGACATTGTGTGGAGGAAGAAGGAAAACAGCGAAAACAATGCTCGATTGCGGCCGACGAGGCGAGACGGTGAAGATATAGGTCTCAGCGTGCTCGTGATTAATCTCATTTCTCAGAGTTTCAATATTTTCAAGCAAATCAGGCAGTGAATGAGTTGGCGATGTAAAGGTTGTGGAGGCTGTGTTTTTGGGCGTTCATGACGTAAGGAGAGACATGCATTTTAGAAAAAGCCACTTTCGATAGTCACCAATATGCCAAGACCCAGCAACTCAGAAGGCCTCCAAGGTGAAGGCGTTAATCATGGTATAAAACACTACTGCTTGAACCCCCAGCTAAACCGCCCAGTACACGTCAATCTTGACCTTCTCGACATGATTCGCCCACCCCCCAAACCTCGCCTTTGCCCAGACGGTGATGACATCCCCGAGCTTCAGGTCCCTGACGAACCACCCGTCGCCCGTCTCTTTCCCCCTGCCCTCGTCGAGGTCGAGCTTCTCGGCCGCCTCGGTCTCGGGAGGATGTCGTCTGTCCAGGACCACGCCACCACGTGGTCCTGCCACTGCCGGTGCGCCGTCTTGTTGCCCTTGATGGTCCACTTGTCCTGGCGGAAGAGGGGGTGCGAGTACTTGAACTTGCTCTCGTCGCTTTCTTCGTCGGGGACGATGGAGGGGTAGAGGGGGCGGAGGCCGCAGACTGGTAGTGGGGATTCTTGTGAAGACGAGGACTTGAATCGGACGTCGTAGGTACAAAGTGGATCGCCTGTACTTGTTAGTTGAGACTCGTTCACCTGTTCATGACAACGTACAAGTCTGGTCCGCGTCGAATCTCTCCAATCCAGCCTCGAACCAGGTCCAAGACCCGCGGTATGTATGGTGGTCCTCCCTCTCGCCGCCCCAACCTTGATCTTTACTGCGTATCGAAAAGACCACCTTGCGCACGGGATGCAGCAGCTTTGGAGTGGGATAGTCGGCGAGCTTGGCAAAGTACGAAGGGTCATGCTCCTTTCCTAGAGGTCTCGGCTTGGCCTCATTCGTGTCGTACGCCAACTCCTCTGCGAGATCCTTTTTGCCCTTGATCCCCGTGAGGCCAACAGGAAACGAGCGAAGCTACTCACTGTCAGTATAAAGCCCAAGATCAGTCCCTGCTCACTCACCAAGAACCTGTTCTCGGTGCCGCTCCCCCCGTTGACACGCAGGGCAGACTGCTGCTCCGCTAGATAGTCAATCTCGTTGCTCGAATGCGCCCAGTACTCTGCAAAGTCAAAGATGACATCGACGACGCTGGGCGGCAGTCGCTTGCCCCTTGTGAGCATGATGCGGGTGACGACGACATCGATGGGGCTGAGATCAAAGGGTTCGCTGCTGGTGGTGTCGGGGGTCTCTTCCGAGTCGTCATTCAAGTTCAAGATATTGTTCACGGCTTCGCTCATGCGTTGGATCGCATCTTGAGAGGTAATGTGAGCCATGATGAGGTAGGCGACGATAAAGAGGGCGGCTTCGAGGAGCATGTATATTGGAATCGCAAGAGAAGAGAGGGCCTGAAGGAAAGTAAAGAGTATTGGAATTCAGAAATATTACTATCGACTCACTTTGAATAAAGGTGACGCGTTGCATTTACAATGAGGGCCTGCATCGAGGCAGCAGCTTCAAAAGGTTGCAGGGAGGCAGTGACGGAGGGGCTGACGTCAGTTGAACCACTGGACTCGACACGTGCTATCTTATCGATAACATCATGGAGGGTCCTTATCTAGTTCAGGTCACGTGAAATCGCGCCATCCACGCCGTCGTGTAAGTCATCCCTGTCCCCCGCGCATCGGAGCGGGAACGGCTCCATCAACCAAAAGCGTCTCAATTGCATTACAAACCCTCTTCGATGGAGCTCTTTCAGACCTCAATCTTCCTCCTCTACACTGATTTCCCGCCATGAGGTCTTGCCGGTCCCTCACGGCGTCGAGCCGCCAGCTCAGGAGCGCCCTGGCTGCGCCTGCAGGCTGCTTGCGACCAGCTGCGATCGAAACCCAGCGAGTTTTCGGATCTCGCCAGCTTCACTGCTCGTCCGTCCGGAAGTCGGGGGTTGCCTCCAACCCGGCCATGTCGTTCCCCTGCCTCGACGCTCTAGAAAACCGATCTGCCAAGCTCAGCAACGACGACTCGAGCGACACGGAACCCTCGTACACCTCCGGAGCGACTCTCAACTACCTCTGCAAGGAGCCCCTCCTGCTCGACTGGGGCGGCATCCTCCCCGAATTCAACATTGCCTACGAGACCTGGGGCGAGCCCAATGCCGACAAGTCCAATGTCATCCTCCTCCATACCGGCCTGTCGGCTTCCTCCCACGCCCACTCAACAGAGACGAACCCCAAGCCTGGCTGGTGGGAAAAGTTTATTGGACCTAGAGGACCTCTTGATACCAACAAGTACCATGTCATCTGCACAAACGTCATTGGCGGCTGCAATGGCTCGACAGGACCCAGCAGTATAGATCCGGGCAATGGTGAACGATATGCGACTCGCTTCCCTATTCTTACTATGTACGACATGGTCCGCGCCCAGTTCCGTCTTCTCGACCACCTCGGCGTCGACAAGCTGTATGCCTCTGTTGGCTCGTCCATGGGCGGCATGCAGTCCCTGGCTTCAGGTGTTCTCTTTCCCTCGCGTGTCGGTCGCATCGTCTCTATTAGCGGATGCGCTCGATCCCACCCCTACAGTATCGCCATGCGCCACACTCAGCGACAGGTACTCATGATGGATCCCAACTGGAACCGAGGCTTCTACTACGGCAAAGTGCCTCCTCACGCGGGTATGAAGCTTGCCCGTGAGATTGCCACTGTCACATACCGATCCGGCCCCGAGTGGGAAATGCGATTCGGCCGTCGTCGCGCCGACTCGAGTAAACCGCCGGCCCTGTGCCCAGACTTTCTTATTGAGACCTACCTCGACCACGCTGGCGAGAAATGGTGTCTAAACTACGACCCCAACAGTCTCTTGTATGTCAGCAAGGCCATGGATCTATTTGACCTTGGCATTGAGAACCAGCGCGCCACACGCGATCGTCGCGCCGAACGTGAGAAGCAACTCGCCTCTGGTGAAGCCTCACCGCTGTCGTCGGATGCGACATGCAGTCTCACCCTCCCCTCGAAGCCCTACGAGGAGCAGCCCGGTTCGCACCCCGACCCCTCAGACGAGACGGCCGTGCCCGGTTCCCGACCGCCCGAGGATCTGATCCACGGCCTGGCGCCCCTACGCGACATCCCGACGCTAGTCATGGGTGTCGCAAGTGATATCCTCTTCCCGGCTTGGCAGCAGCGCGAGGTCGCAGAGGCGGTTCGGCTGGCGGGCAACAGGAACGTCACGCACATGGAGTTGAGCGAGGAGATGAGCATGTTTGGGCACGACACATTCTTGCTTGATTTGAAGCACATTGGAGAGAACCTGCGCATGTTTCTTAACTGAGCGACGGACATTGTTGATTCTGTATAGTTGAACATGGATGATGACATGTATCAATACTGATGCGATGGATGACCGTGATTGACAGTGTGATGATACCGACCGAGAAGAGCTTCTTGGCAGTGGGCATACCTGACTTGTGTATACTACACTGAAAAGGTTTACAACAATAGCCTAACGATATACTTCTTGTGAGTTTGTTGTAGGCAGTTCAGAAGGTACATAATAATATAAGCTGATGTGAATTGAGGTCCTCGTGTTGGGCGTCAGGGCTCCTTGACCGCCAGCAGCTCCAAGATCTACGCTCCCGCAGCCAGGTGACGACCTCGAGGCTGAGATTTTGGGACGACCACCTGCATATACTACGTAGCAGAGGCCCTATAGCCAAGAGCTGCACCGGTCGTATATGGAATCCTTCAAGGGTCCTCGTAGGGCAGATGGGCGTCTAAAAATAGCCTGACGTCGGAGAAAAACCTTCTAGACTGTTGTCGATCCGGGGTCAGATGGATCCACACATGCAGCCGTCGACTCATCCAGCCGTTTTGAGACGTTGGGGACGTTGCAACGTTTGATCACGGAGAGAGAGGTCTGTGAATGCAGAGGTGATGGAGGAGGACACGAGATGGTTAGAGTAGGGGTTGTAGACGAGAATAGAATGAGCTGACTGGTATAAAGGAGCTGTCATGGCCGCTCTGGATTAATCTCATCATCACCATCACTCACTCACAACAACAGCAACAACCATCACTCCAACCACAACCACCAACATGAAGTTCTCCGCCATCATCGTCTCCGCCACCGCCCTCGCCATGGGCGCATCCGCCGCCGTCACAAACAAAGACCCCACCCTCCTCGTCGGCTCGGTCAACTCTGACCGCAAGTGCGACCCCAAGGCGCAGATCACAAAGTGGAAGATTGAGCGCGACAACTACAACCGTTGCGTCGTCTTTGACGAGGAGCTCCCGGGCGTCGAGGACTACGCCATCAAGTCTCTCAAGGTTGACAAGCTGACCGACCCCAGCTGCGGACGTGAGCTGCTGCCCCCCTTTCCTGGTTTTTTTTTTTTTGATAGGTTGCTAATGAAGTGAATAGTCTGGGTCTACAGTGACCATGGCTGCCACATGAATGCTCATAGGGTCGAGCCCAAGACTTGCATGGTTGGTGACCGCTGGGGTTGGCGATCGTATGCTCTCTACTGCCTTGACAACTAGGGGGCTTGGGATGATAATTAGACATCATGTTTTATGCGACATATACGACCTAGACTAGACTTGCTTTCTGTACTGGACACTCCTTTAATACTAGGTATATACACACGTATTTGTACATGCTCAAGACCAGTTCAGAAACACATGTGAACTACACGTCTTACTTCCATGACTTGACGCGATAGGCTTTCCCGGCTGATGGCAATTGCATCTAACAAAGGACCTAGACAGCTTGCTTCGTGTTATAAGCGGCAGTACAGCATCCCCTTCCCAACATCACAGCACTCAGTGGCAAATAGTCAAACAATAACTCGCTGTCAACAGACAAGGTTGCATAAGTCATATGTGTAATCCAGCCCGGCAAGTATGATCCAAAGCTCCGGATATCCAACCCTTAAACATTATCCACTAGTCATGTCCCGAATGATGGCCAGGATATATACAAGAATAGAAAACAAAGAAAGGCTCAAAAGAGGGGACGGGGGTATGTAGGTAATCTATAATGAAGGACACGCCATATCCACAAAAGAAAGATTTTGGTAATAATCATGTACAGAAGAAGAAAAAACGGGCAATGAATATGCAGTGTCATGAGGCGTGGGCTAGATGAAGCCCGGGTTGAACTCGTCCACGACTGGGTTCGGCGTCCGCGCCCTGGCCGACTCTGGTCCGACGCCCAGTGTTGTCGTCGGGACCTTGATCGGGGCCGGCCTCGGAGGCGCCCTCTTGGCCTCGACGCGGGTGGCGCTGTGGTCCCGGGGCGGCACAAAGTCGGCCATGACGGGCGAGATGAGGGGCTTGGTGAGGTTGTGCTCGGGTGCGTGGTGGTAGTTGCCGTCTGCGGCCATTTCGAAGCTGCGGGCGAGGTTCTCGCTCGAGTTGGAGATGGACTTTTGCAGCGAGGGGAAGGACGGCGAGGGCAGGCTTGGCGGCGTAGGCGAGATGGGGGACGACGTGTACTGCCCTCCAAAGCGAGGACTCGTCGACTCGTCAGTCGCCTGCGCAGGAGACTGAAGGGGAAAGTCGGTGTGAAAGGGCGAGAGTGGCGGAGGCATGGCCGAGCGGTGCGGGTTGGCACGGTCAAAGTCGTCCCAGTTGGGGAGGGCGTAGCCGTGGTCCTCGGCCGAGTTCTTGTGCTGCGACTCTGGCGTGGGAGAGGCTTCAGCTCGAGGGGGAGGGTACAAGGGCCGTTGGCGACGCTGCTTCCTTGGGCCTGAGCCGAGACCAAAAGTCTCGGGGCTGACGGGCTCCATGCCAGGCGGTTTGCGGCCACGGGGGAGGCCCTTTGACACGGGAAAGTCGCCTTCGATTGGGACTCGCTGGGAAAAGGGGCTTGCGGTTCGTGGTGGTTCTGGGGCGGCACGGGGCGAGTCGGAGCGTAAGTAGTTGCCTTCGTCAGGGGGTGGACCGTAGGGACTTCGAGGGCCTCCACCAAGGACGGGGACGGTGGCGGAGCGGTCGACAAGCGGGGGAGGAACACGGAGAGGTCGGCGAGATTGGGGGTCAGAGTCGACTCGGGGCCGGAAGCCGCGCGGTGGAGGGTCCAGAGGGCGAGACATGTAGCCGGGATGGGCGCCCGAGGCGGCAGCCGGAGGAGTGTTTGGATGGAGGTTCATCTGAGGCGGCGGAGGAAGAGGACTGGTGGGAGAGCGGTATGGCGTCGGGAGTGGTCGCGTCGGGGGAGAAGAGTTTGGAGGCTGATACGGTATGTACTGCTTGGGAGGTAGCTGGGCGGAACGAGGAGGTTGCAGAGAGGCCTGATCAGGGAACTTGAAGGACGACTGATCAAAGGGGTGAGATTGCTCAGAGAGCTGTCGATAGTGCATCGAGTCTGGGGTAAGCGTAGGTGACTGCTGCGGAGACTGATGCTGAAGCTGAGGAGGTTGCGAGAGAGGGGACGGTTGTGGAGATCGCGAGGGTGAGAGAGGCCGCGAGACTTGGAGAGACTGCGGTACCTGGCCGGGCTGGAGAGTCTTTGAAGGCTGAAGCTGCTGAGCCGGTTTGTGCTGCTGAGGGGGTTGAGGAGTCTGTATGCGTGGTGTATCCTCGGCCGTTGACACAGTTGACAGAGGAGACGTCGCATCGCTCGTGTTGCGCGCCCTGGTTGATCCCGTCTCGCTCAGACTCAAACTTGGACTCGACTGCATCGTCCTCAGGGGACTCGCCGTCCTCGCTGTGCCAAACGCCCTCGGCTTGACCGTCGTATCCGTCGGACTCACTCCTCCCTCGCTCGTGGGCGTCTCCAAGCTCCTATTCCCAACACTCCCCTCCTGACGGTTTCACCAAAGTCAAAGCCCGAAAAGTTGCCCGCCAGCCCTTCCACCATGGGCTTGGCGGCCTCGCGGGACCGGTGCTCATCCACCTCCATGGCGAAGCTCTGCCGGCGCGGCGTGTGGAACGTCAGAGTGTCGCGCTTGGCCTGGACGTTGCGGATCACGGGGGCTTCCCAAACATCCTCGCTGGAGCGCGCGACCGAGGCGGCCGGGCTGGGCAGTGCCATGGGGCCGGCCACGTCGACGTTGCGGAGGCCGCTGGGGGCCGGGACATTTCGGCGGCTGCTCGAGGGTCGGTTGGTTTCCTGGCTGGCGGGTGAAAAGGGTCGCTCGGCGTTGACGATGGAGGGTGGCGGGGAGGGATACCCGGTGGTGGCCTGCTCGTTGCTGTGGTCCTTGGAAGCATCCCTCAGACCAAACTCGAACTGCTCAAAAGTGCTCTTGCTGTCGTCCATGGGCGTCCCTGGTATGCTGCTGACCGAGTCCTTCCCAAAGTGCACATTGAAGGGGTTATCCACCTCTCTTCTCGAGGCCGCGGTGCCTGGTCGTGTAGGCGTCCCGGGTCTGTTGGCGGTAGGACCTCCGCCGCCGCCGATGGGGCCGGCGCAGCGAGGCTCGTGGAACTCTGGTTGGCGAAGCGCGTGTTGAGGTTGACGTCTGACGAGTGGAATCGCGGGTTGCCCATGGCAAGAGGTCGAGGAGCACTGAGGTCAACCATGGAAGAAGCTCCTCCAGCGGCTGCCGGGCCGTTCATGTAGGGGGCGCGATGCCATTGCAGGTCGCGGTTGGAGGAGGAAGTATCGGGGCGGGCGCCGGGGGTGTTGGGAGGCTGCAAGTTGTTGTTTGTAAATCCACGGGCATCTTTGTCTCTAGAGACGACATCGTGGTCGTTCCGATGTAGATGCTGAATCTGTTTTGTGGTGGCCTTGTTCTTGTCGCTGATGCCGAATGTCAGTCTGACTGCGGAAGGTGCGATAGGAGGTGCTTACTGTGACTTTTTCCTATCGCCTCCAAGCTTGAGGCCGAAAAAGGAGACCATCTCGAAGGGAATCTGTGTCGTTCATGAGCCTCGTGCTTCTGCAAACATGGCCCAGAGAAATCATGCTTGGTCAAGGTGACTGCTGCATCTTTCTAGAAGGCCGTTGCCCAGAGACTTACCGTTAAGGGTCCGGCTCAACGGGGGGTGAGGGCCCACGAGGCGCAATGGGAACCAAGTGGGCTAATTTTAAAGTATAATTTTAGAATGACGGTCCGTCAGGTACGGCGTCGAGCCGTGGGAGAAGAGAGAGATATCCAGAAGGATGGCTCTGATTTCAACTGGGATATCTTGTAGAGATCATTTCTCGTCCAGTCGAGTTAACGGAAGCAAAAAAGGAGTGTGTAGTCGTCAAGAAGCTCAAATGACAGAAGACCAGGTCGAGTTGGCGATGGATGGAGCTGAGGGTGAACTAGCAATTCAGGGGCTCGGAATGGCGCCGTCGCGGGGTCAAAATGGCCAAAGCAGAGAGAATTTTCGGAAAGGTCGACAAGGAGAGAGACAAAGACGGTTCAGACAAAAAGACACTGCCACAGACAGCCAACAGATCTATCTTGGGACGCTGAAAGGAGAGTGTGCGCCTCAAGAACAATGAGAAGGGAAGTCAGAGCTCCTAGAAAGATGGCGATGCATGGGAAGAGGAAAAAGAACGAGAAAAGAGGTCCCATCTTTTCCCGCCCCAAGACAAGCAGTGACGATCTTTGGGGTGAGATTGGATGAGAAATGAACCAGCGGCGTCGCCTTGTCCACGTTATACCCTTGTCGCACGCCAATGCAATGCCCATGGATGGGGATTGTCGTGGGGATTCTGTGGGTTTGCGAGAATTCGATTCTACAACTTGTCTTTGAGGCTGCGAGGTATTAACTCTGCTCGATACACACAGAGCAACAGTGTTTACGTCTTCCATACCCATCATATCAACTCGTCTTCTCAGACAAAAGGCAAGACAAGACAAGACTAGACAAGGCAAGACAGACAAAAGACGCCCGAGACACACACCAGTCTCCCCTCTAGCCCCGTCCAAAACGGGAAGCTCCCTCAGGGGTCCAGCGCCCAACGCGGCGACAGGGGTCCATACAGGAACATCTGCTGCTGCTCTCTCTTTTTCGCTCCCGTCCCAAGGGGCTATAGCGATCGTCACCCCGAGCTGAAACATTCCCCTCCTAGGCGACCCTGAAACTGGGGGCTTGCCGGGAGTTGCTATTCCAAGTATGAAAAGAGAGAACAACTCGAGAGGAGCAACCGAGAAAGGGATCGCCAGTAGACACACAGCTCGTGCTACGTACGTCGAGCTTAGAGTGGTGCGCGTGAAACGAAACATAAACGGCTTTCCATTGTTAATTTGCCATCATCAACTCGATCCATGACCCCTGCCCACGCGCCCGTTCATGCAATGACAGCCCGGGGAACGAGGCGTCCGCCCTGGCCTATACTCACCGTACTATGCCCAGGGTCGTTGGTCTTGCGGGAAGCGAATATTGTGTGGTGGCCAGAATTAGCATCGTTATGCGTGTTGACGACTCGGATATCTCGTTGTGACCCCCTAACTTTGAGTGAACCCCTTCGTCGTTTTTGGTAAACTACCATCCCTGACCCGTGAAACCGTTGCGCCTTGAATACATACACAGCCAGTAGCCGTCCCAAACGCCAATCGCGACTAGAACATCCCCCATCAAACATCCACCACAGAATGCAGACCGTAGAAAGCCACTCAACCTGAACAACCAACTCTGGCATGAAAGTCCACACCCAGGTTGATATCCCTCACAGCTGCTCCAACAACTTCCTCCTCCGGTCAATCAGCTCCTCCTGTACCTCCTCCAGCGTCGGCAGCTCCCACGTAACCCCGTCCCCAGCATCGCCCGGCAGCGGCTCCCACCCGTCGGGCACATCTTTAGCCCCCGTCTCGAGCATGTGCTCCACCGCCTGCCTCTCCTTCTCGGCCTCGCACGCCAGCAGCTCGTCGTCCTCCTCGTCGGGCGCGTACCCGTAGTAGGCAGCGTCCACGTTGCGCCGCAGCTCGTGCCTCTCCTCCAGCGGCTTCTCGTCTTGTCCTTTGCTGCGTGCCGCCTCGAATAGCTCTTTGACGCCCGGTAACTCTTTCGCGCGACCAAAGTACTTGTATCCCTTCCCACCACCTGGTATCTCGCGTCCTTGCTCGTCGTATATCTTGCCTCCTCCGCGCATGTAGTTTGGACCGCCTAGATTCCGTATCTGCACCTCCCACATGTGCTTCTCGCGCATGAGCTTGTTGATCTCGTCGTTGAGGTCGCGGATCTGGTAGTCGCTGAGGATGGGATCCTGGATGCGCGACATCTTGCGCGAGATCTCCTTGAGGACCTGCCCACGCCACTTCTCGCATGCCGGGATGGCCTCGACTTCGGTGATGAGCTTGGGGCGGCGGGTGCGGCCGGCGTCGATGATGCCGAGGTCTGCTGCTTGTGCCTCGCGGAAGCGAAACAGCATCGACTGCGCTTTTTCCGAGTTTCGAGCCTGAGGAAGTCAGTTGTGTACATCTTGAAGATCACCAGGGAGTACATACCATCTTGTCGGTTTACGCTGGGCGAGATGAGAGATTGACAGAGTAAACGGCGTCTCGTTGTCCCAGCAGAACCCGAATGTTGTTGCGCCCAAGTTTTCCCAGCCTCGTTGGACCAGAGAGGGCCCCAGAAGCTCAGCAAAAGTGGCGCTCAGCCACAAGTGGGCAGCCACAGCGGAAGAAAGGCTTGGCGCTGTCAGCCTTATCTCGACTCTGCAAACGCGACCAAACGCGACCTGGACTTTTATTTTACCACATTCGGCCACCTCGACGACCCCGCCCGAGCGTGAATAGCAGGCGTTTGCAGTTACAATAGACTCGTTTTATTCTCCCAAAAGGGAACATTCTCTTGCGCTTGCCTCACTACAAAAGACAGCTTCTCCGCCCGCCTTCTTCTCTTCTTCCTCTCCTCTTCAACCTCAGGGACAGCGACATCTCGAGCCACTTCACCTTCATCCCTCCTCTCGCATCGCCTCCCTGCATGCTCACTCACCTCCAGCACCCGCACGCCTTGACGCTTCCTCTGGTCGCAGTCATTTCCCCTCCTTTCCCTTCCATCAACACTGCACTCATCAGCACAGCTCAGCACCCATCTACTCGCCTCCCAGCACATATCCATGTCGCTATCCCTCAGACTGCAGTGATGACAACGTTCACAAGAGCTTGGTGAATCAATCGCTTGCTTGGATCTTCTCTGAAGAACCACCTGCGAAAGATGCATGATCCAAAAACAAGAACAGAGATCTGAGCAAGTCTTCCAACTTCCCCCTTCCCATCTCTTCTCCTCTTTTGCGTCTTCTTCACTCATCCAAGCAGGACTCCCAACAGCCGCAATGACCGACACTCTTGCTCGAGAAGCCGTTTCCAACGCGAGACCCCCATTCTTGGGGCTTGCAGGGACGCACCGTGTTCGCAAACATAGTTTTCAATCGGAGCGGGCTTGTCTTGCGTTTGCGGCGAGGAAGAGGCGTGTGAAGGTGAGGAGAGAGGGGATGGGAGAGGTCGAGATACAAACCTTGCCCGGTGATGATTGAACGACCAAAAAGCCAAATTTGCAGGCAGCAGCGGCGTACATGTTTACACATGATTGAGGTAATTCACTGTCCACAGCCGCGAGTTGTCAGTGAGAACCCAAGAGAGCTAATCTGAGGGCCTTGGTTTGTATCTCGATAAAAAGGAACAGTTGTAGCTAGTTACCACGAGTACTTACTTAGTAGACAGACAAATAGACTCCCAGTTATAATACATCTACACCGTGAAAATGTCGACACAAATGCGCATTCTATATTCATCCCGTTTTTGTTCCTACTCTACACTGCAACGAACCCACGACTCCCGATCATGGCACTGCGATACTAAAAAACATTGTACATTGCATATCCCTCCATCTATTGCGTCTTCTTGCCCTTCTCAAGAGTAGCCACGGGCTGGCTGTACATCCAGATGGCGCTGAAAGCCAGGAAGCCAACAACGGTAGCTCCAATGCCCGACAGCCAGGGCCAGGCGCCCGAGATGGCGTAGCTCCGAGGCCACTCGTCGTGGGCCATGTGTCGCACGCTGACCGTGTTCTTCTCCTCGACGTTGGTCAGGAAGGGGCGCTTGTAGTTGATCTTGAAGTTGAAGATGCCGTGCTGGTCTGGGAGGGTAAAGTTGGTGCCAAAGACTGTGGCGTGCTCCTCGACGTGCGTGGGCTTGAGGTCCAGGCGGTGGAAGGGCGAGAGCATCGAGAACTCGAGCTGGAGGGAGTCGCCAGGGGTAGCTCAAAGGGCATCCAGCTGCGCCAGGCATACTCGGAGATGGAGATGCTGTAGGTCTGTTGCACGTTAGCTATCAGTCGTAATATCAATACTCTATAAACATACCACATCGTTCTTGACTCGGTAAAGCTCAGGGTTGGTCTCGTTGTCACCCTGGAGGCGGTGCTCAATCTTGTTGACCCGCAGCACACCAAGCTCCTTAAAGGTCCAGCCCGCCACACTGGTAATAAACTCGCGGTTGCTGGGGTACAGCGCCTTGCCGCCCTTTCGCGAGACCTTTGTGTCAAAGGTCTTGTCCTGGAGCATCTCGGCAGCGCCAATGATGGTGAAGCGCGCCGAGTTGCGAGCCTGCATCGTCGACACCAGCGCAATCTGCTTGCCGGCGGCGAACAGCTCGTCAGGGTCAACAACTTCGGCCTGCTCCTTGGGGTTGTAGCTGTACGCGGTGGGAGGGGCGCGGAGGATAGGTGTCAGAAGGGGTCCAGAGCCCAGGGTGTGGCCGACGGCGTTGGAGACGGAGAGCAGCGCGCCGGGGATCTCAAAGTAGTCCTTCAGACCGGGGCGGACATTTCGGGGAGCGTCCAGGACGAGGACATCGTGGGACTCGGCGGCCGAGATGGTGTCGTAGGTGAAGTGGTCGACAACCTTGCCGGTGCGCTCGACGGGCAGGGCGATGTCGAGCTCGGCGAGGACGGAGACGAGGGATGTAGGGACGGTGTGGGTGGACGACATGGTCAGGAGGATGTTTCCGCCGGCGTTGTAAAAGTCGAGGATCATGTTGGGCGTCAGGTTGGGGCCGAGACCTGCGCTCAAGTCAGTATACCCAGTCTAGAAGCCCGAGATATCATCACGAACCCTTGACCTTGGTGGGGAGGAAGAGGAGGTGATCATAGTTCCTCTCGCCGAGACTGGACAAGCTCAGAGCGCTGTTCTTGGGAGACTCGTATGTAATCTGATATCCTCGCTCTGGTCCAGTCAGCAAAAAGTTATCTGGTAGCTCATTGAATGGGTGTCATTACCGTTGAGGTCGGCAAAAAAGGTCGAGTACGCCTCCTTGTCCTCGACGGCATCCAGCACAACCAGCAGGCGATTGCCAGCCGTGCCCGCGGCCGAAACCAGCGCCGCGAACAAAAGCAGCACGAGGCTGAAGAGCGACCGCATCTTGATGATGTGACGGGTCGTGTGATGTGGTTATTGTCGTGTCGTCTCTCGATGCAAGACGCGACAAGGTTGGGAGAGACGTGGACAGCTTGCGCTTTCGGGGGGAGCTTCAGTGAGCTTGCGTTTCGGGATACGTAGCCTCGCTGAGCTTGCTTGAGCAGTGGGGTGAAATGCGCGCTAGTCTAGTTGGGGAAGTGCTTCTAGACATAGAATTCTGAATGATCCCTGGTTTTGAGGCATTGAAGAGATAATAAGTGCTAAGCTCCCAGATACATGCATCCTGATACCATATATACACTCTCAAAGCCTTTTAAGCACCATTTTCGATCAAGAGCGGTTACAGAGACCCATCACAGCCGCGCATGCACCTACACTCGCGCCGTTTTATATCCCCATCAGGCTTAGCCTCCACGTCTTGGCATCTCTCCAGCTTCCCAAATAATCCGACACCCGCGGCTTGGTTTTTCCGCTCCTGCGATTGGCCCTCGCAAATCGACGACCCTCCTCCATGATCCTCATCACCAGTTGGACGCAATAACCTCACGTCAATTGAGTAAGAACCACCCCTCTACCGTCTCTGCCACTGCTGACCCTCTACTCTGTAGTCGCCATCATGTCCGCCGCTCCCTCTTCTGGCAAACCCCCCTCAAGTACTGCCGCTGGGCAGCCCGCGAGCGTCCCGCCCTCTTCTGGTCCGTCGTCATCGGCGCCGTCGGCCCCATCTCCATGCCCATCGTGCCTCCGATCCGACACTACTTTGGCGACATTGATGCGCCCCCGGTTCCCGTCACCTATCCTAGTGCGTTGCCCTCTTGACAAGCATCATCGACGTTGCTAACCGAGGCGAAACAGTCCCCTCTGGTCCCCGGAAACAGCTTACCGGCTACGACGACGAGTAAATCCTGCCCGAATCAACGAGAGGAAACATGACGGAGGGGTGTGAGGGACAACATTGTACAAACTACGGCGTTTGAGACAGCGCGGAGGAACCATAGAGGGAAATGGAGAGACCAACCGGTCCCATCCAGCAATTGACGCTCCAATTCGACTTTCACCACGTTGCTACAGTGTTCTCTCTCATGCCCAGGCAATTCGCTATTCATATGCGCCCACTTGCACGAGTCCTCGTCTATCTAACATGCTAAGGGGGGAAGAAACCGGGGGGACGCTGTAAAAGGAAAGAAAAGCAAGACAAGGATATCCATCAGTGAGGTACGCTACAGTGAGCTTTTGCGGCGGTTGATCCGCACTGATGTTCGAATAGGGAGGGCCAGACTCTATCTATCCCGACTCATAAAGTTCCACTCATACTGGAGATTGTCAGTCTCGAAGGCGCGCAGGGGGAGAAGAGCACTCACAACTCGGCCATCATCATCACCCGTGTATACACACGTGGGCATGGGAGTAATGCACGACACACCCGCCTCGGTGTTTGCTCCCTTGTCATTCTTGTAGTCCACATGGTCAAGCTTTCTCAGGAGCTCCAGCGTCCATCGACTACCGACGATGCTGCGACGCCACACATTGACACGGCCTCGCTTGTGTCCCGTGAAGACGAGGTAGTTGTCGAGCCACTCGTTCCCGGCACCTTCGTAGAAAGCGCACGAGTGGATGTAGTCGTCCTGGTCGAAGCAGATGTTCTGCTCCAGGAGAAGTGTGCCATTGAGGGTGTACAGGAGCACGCTTGGTCCCGAGCAGAGGAGGATCTCGCCCGAGATGTCATTGATGCGGGCACACTCGACAGGACGCACCAGCGGCAGCTTTCGGATAAACGAGAGGCGGTTGAGATCCCACAGGAACGCCTGTCCATCCGCAGAGACCGTCAAAAAGGTACTGAACGCTTTGCTCACCGCAATTGTCGTGACGGGCGACTTGTGTCCAAAGAGACTCGACCTCGGCAGCAGCTCCACGGGTTTACCTGGGGCCGTCTGAAGCGCATAGACGGAAACAACGCAGTCCTCGCCGGCGGTGATGAGGGTCTTGGAGTCGGCAAAGAGCGCACACGAGATCTGCCCGATGTGGAGGTTCTCAAACAGGCCAGCCGGCTTTCGTGCGTTAGCGGGGCGGCCATAGTCAGGGACGTCGTAACGAGTTACCTTGCGGTTGTCGCTAAAGAAGAAGCGAATGCTGTTGTCGGCGTATCCCCATTCCAGGAACTTGTCATATGGCGGGAAGTTGAGGCGGAAAGGAGAAGCGCACAGTAAGCGGTCCAGCTTTGGGGCGTAGATCAAGGAGGCTACACGCTCATGGCTTTCTGCTGGGGGTTAGCTAACGACTCAGGTGAAGGGACCGGGTGACATACCAAGGAGCGGGTTGGAAAGACATCCGAGAGAAAAGACGCCCGTGTCAAGTCGTCGAATGGGACATCGCACATGCTCCCGAGCGGGGTGAGGCCTTATAAACACTTGGTGCGGCGTCTGTCCAAAGTTGTGAATCACACCAGCAAGAATGGCCCTCTCCTTTGCATCCTGGATGCTGTCCAGGTCCGTTGCTCCGCGGTACGACAGATGATGGAAGACGTTGAGGTTCTCCACTGCCGCTTCTCCACGTTGCTTGTAACCAAAGACGAGATCGATCCACTTGTGCAGGTTCTCAGTGACATAAGGGCTCTCCAATGCCTCTCTGTGCTTGGCAATGAAGATCCGAGGGTCACCCTTGGCCCAGGGAGGAAGCTCAACATGATCAACCTTGGCGCCGTTGCTCTCCCGGTTGCCAAAGTTGTATCCATTGACATTGGTCAGGAACTCGGGCAGACAAAAGAACTCGGGGATGAGCTCTCTCACGTCGGCCTTGTTTCTGCAAGATGCTGATTTCCATGCCTCGGGAATCGACTGGAACAGCCGATCAGCGTGATCGAAGCTGCCTCCTTGAAGCAGGATATAAGACTGGACAAAGGGTGGCAGTCGGATCAGGTACGATGAGACGATCATGGCTGACGAGTAGTGGGTACCGTAATGGAAAGGAATCTCTCCTATCTCTGCCAGTGCATTGTAGCTTTCCACAAAGCCGCCTACTCGCTGATGTGTCTGGGCACCCATCGGCTTGGACAGATCACGGAACGTGTTAGGATCCTCCAGATCAAGGTCCTCGCTGGTGTAGTCTGCCAAGATCCAGGGAAAGACCGGGTACTGAGTCAGATCGTTAAAGGTCCTGCCGGCCATGGTGTTGACCATCATGAGGTAATGAAAGTTGGAGATCTCGCCCCTCTGCCACTTTTTAAGGATCGGATTCCAGGGCGTCGAGTTGAAGAATGTGCCAAACTTGGACCCGAAGCCTTGAGGCGATTCGTCAACAACCTTGAGAGATTCCAACCGCCAGGCATCCTCGGGGTTCGGGAGCGTGTTGGCGCCACTCGTGTGAGGGGCCTTGTTGAGCATCTTGACAAACAGGTCATCTCGAACCACCGGGTTGATGGTGGTCAACAGATAGCTGCGGCCATCCGTGAAGAACACCTCGATCGCAACATCCCGGAACAGGAAGCGTCGCTTTGAGATACTAATCACGTCGTGCCAGCGCCAGTTTCTCGACTCCTGCTCCTTGTTGCCAGCATTCTGCCGCTTCTCTGATGTCTTGGAGTCCGTGACAATCTGAGAGAACGGGTCACGCTCTTCTGGAGGGGCTTGCCAGACGTTGACAATGTCGCCGTTGGCACATTGGAACACGTTGTCCATCATGTAGAGCGCGTCTTTCCCGATGATCAGGATACCCTCGCACGCATCTAGACCAATGATGCGAGAAATGTTGTATGCCGACTGGACTTGGTCACCGTGTTCCAGCCGCCTCATAACCTTGCGGTTCTTGTCTTCGAAACCTTCGTCTCCCTCGTTGGGATCATTGGGGTCATCCACAAGCTCAAAGTCGTCTTCAGGGGCAACGCCAGAGTTGGGTTGCTCCGTCTGTTCTGCGGTAGACTCGGGCTCTTCTGTGAATTGGGGCGGTTCGTTGCTGCCTTCTAGTGCAGTAGAAGAACCAGAACGAGTGGGTGTCATAGTAGAGGCCGAGATGGAGGGCACAGGGCTCGCCGACGTGTTGAGCCGCAGCGTCTGCAGGACTTCGCTCGTCTTTCTCTTTGGCTGGTACTCGTCCGGCTTGGTTGCGTAGTCCGGGAGAACCCTGAGTCGCATTCGATTTCGTCCTTCAGTTCGGTCAAGCTTCCACTTTGGTGGTGCTGCTTCGCTGAACACGGCACCAGGTCGCCTCAGATCCCGCTCCATCTTCTTGTACGCTGCACTCAAAAACACCAAGTCGTCCTGCTGATCCTGCATGATTCGGTGGTACTTGAAGTACTCGGAGTTGTATATGCTCTTCATCCAGGCGCTGTTGCCAATGTCATGGCTGAGCATGATCTTCTCCCTGGTGATACTCTCAACATGCCACAACCTGAGCTTCTCTTTGCGTTTTGTCAGACGGTTTTTGGCCGTCTCGGCTGTGCGAACGTTCTCGGCACTGACAAAGTCTTCCCACGTCTTTGACATGCCGCCAAAGAAGAGGACATCCAGGGATGGGCGGTGCTTGTCAACCCACTCGACAAAGGATTCGTCATCCACGCCTGTCAGTTTCTGAAAGTCCTTTGAGAGCTGCTTCTGGTCTGGTGACATGCAGGATTGGATCAAGGTAGCAGACTCCTCTGGCTTTTGAACCAAGATGATGCGCAAAAAGTTGGCTGCAGCAACGCGGAGGGGCATTCTGTCGCCAATAAGCTTTGTGTAGAGCTGGTACCAGAAGAGTTTGAGGAAGTCGTCCTCGGAGGAGAAGCAGCCAAGAATTGACATTTGCCAGTACGCCATCTTGTCCATGAACTGCTTCGCCTCAGCCACTGTGGTCTCTGGGTTGTCAAGATCTGACAGCCTGAGAAGAATGATCCTGAGCAGACAGCTCCTGATGGTGGTAACTGCCTGGCTGCAAAGGCGAACACTCTTGAGCGTAGCAATATCAGGGCGCTGCAAGAATTCCAGCAGCATGCCAATAAAGTCAATCATGGTCTCGGCTCCATTCATAAACCAGCCTTCAAAAATGGCTTCCGACATGTGGAGGCAGAATCTCGAGAGATTGGTCAGAATCCTGGGTTCGCAGATGGCTTTCTGGTTCAGTTGGACGTTGTTTGTCAGCTGGGTGATCACATTCCTCAGGATATAAGACTCAAAATAAGCTTGGTGCTCACGGAAACCCGGAGGAACCTTGGTGAACAGACCAAAGCCCGGGAAGTCCTTGCGCGAGAGAAGTTGATCCATAAAGACGTTCACAACCAGGTCGATAATCCCGTCAAGGATGTCACTGCTAGGCTTCTTCTTGGGGGTTGACCTCGTTGGTAGCACTGCTGGGTTCAAGCGGGCTGTACTGGGACCAACAGGTGATTTGTGTGCTGTGAGAAGGATAAAGGATGACGCTCTCCTAAGGGGTGTACCCTTGGGGGCGTCGACTGGGGCGAAGGAATGGGATCAACGCTCGTTGTTCGCACAATAGGTGTAGCATGCGAATTGCTGCCACCAATAGGCCGGATGATGACGTCGGTCCCTTCAAAGGTGAGAGCAGCATCGCCAGAGTTCAACTCGGTCTCGGGTGTGACTCCATCGGCGCTGACAACAACTGGGTAGAGGGCGGCGAGCAACAGTCTCACCCATTCCGACGTCAGAGCAAAGTCTCTAAACTCGGTTGAGCGCTCATGGAGATCCAACAGGAAGCGAATGACTGTATGGAGAACCCCAGCATAGCTGGCCACTCGTTCGCTGTCTTTCGAAAAGTTTACTGGGATCATGTCAGTGAAGCACTATCCAGGCCAGGGGAGCACATACGTCGAGTTTCAAGGGCAGTAGCTAGGTCCATAGAGTCTGCTCGTGGCCGTAGCTCCTTGGCAGATGCGTACTTCTTAAGTGTATGGGCTGGACCCGAATGCGTCGCTGGAGAGTCGGGGTCGTCTTGATATCTCGTAACATCCTTCAAGCCATGCTGCAGCATCGCCGTAATGACAGACAAGGATTCTGGGTAGACAACCTTGCGCTTGCCAAACGTCTCCAGGAGGTTAAAAAAGTCAAAGTTCCGATCAAAGTCGATCTCGGCCACGTCGTAGCCAAAGAGAATGCAAAAGCAGATGGGCCAAATAGTCGGCAGATCCCAAAACCGCTTCAGTCGATTCGACATGATGGTGAACCCTCCAGATTTGCCAGCGAATTTCGAAGTGTAGTTGGTCCCATGGGTGACGAGCAGACGTGCCAGAATCTTGCAGCCATGCACCACCACTTCGGGGTCATCCTCTGCCAACAGATACAGTAGCCACTGCCAACGTTAGAAGAGCCGGCGTCAGAAGACATGACACCTACCTTGTTCGTAACTGTGCGGGCAAATTTCTTGATGTGGGACGTGTTGTTCTTGTCACACAATATGCGTGAGTACATGCTCAAGACCTTGACACCCAGCTGCTTCTTAGTCAGGAACCGGAGACCAGAAGGTGAGGCCCCAGATAGGTTGGCACCGGTCGGTGTTCGCGTTCGTCGAGGAGCCGGGGTACTCGACCTCGAGACCGAGGAAAGGGGTCGTGGGCTCCGTGGCAGCGACGACGCTGGAGAATGAAAGGCATATGTGATGAAGAGAGACAAAGACCTCATGACCTCTTGGCTAAAATTCGACGTGACGAGAACTTCAAATGCGCCCATGAAGTGTGAAATGGTGTCATCCGACACTACTTCACCTTTCATCGCGTCCAACAGCCTCTTGACGATTCCTAGGAGCTGTTAGATCTAGCACATACACTTCCACATCGCAACTTACTCATTCTGATCAACCTCCGGCTATTGAATTCATGGTATTTGCTCTTGACAGCGAATGTGACAAATTGTTTGTAGTAAAGCTCTTGAATGCGCGGCGCCGACTTGCGCCAAATGTCCAGGTCGATAAGCAAGATGCGGTAAGCAAGGGGGTTGATGATGAATGACTCCATGGGTGCTGCATGGTTGTATCCAACGAAATCAAGGATCAGGCTCAAAAGCTGGAATGCCAACCGGTCGCGGTCTTCATTGGCAACTTGAAGCCGAGAGACAGTAGAGTCGCCAATGCTACCCCCATGTCCCAGCTTCACGCGGATCAGCATGGCCAGGATGCCATACCCATTGTCCTTTTCGATGGCTTCACTGTTTCTCCAATTCTGGCGGATGCAGAAGAAGAGCATTTCAGCTGCCCGGACCGCCTCCTCAACGGTAGAGGCTCTCTCAAAGAGTTTGAGCGCCAATGGAGTGAAACCAGCCAGGCGCCACAAGTTCTCGTCAAGATACGAGGGGACGGCGACAATGGGGTTGCCTCGGAACGACAACAAGCCTTGGACTCGGAACAAGGAGTCTGGGAGGCTTGGCACCGCGCAATTGATGGCCAGAGGCGCACCCTCTTGATTGGAGGCTCGGAACAGGTTGCGGGAACAGTTCCTTGGTAGCGACCGCAAGAGTCCGGTGTCGTAGAACTGAACGTTCTCTGGGAATGTGGCCGAGGGTAGGATGCTCAGCAAGATCTTGGACTCTGGGAGTAGGGAACCAGCCTTGTCGCGCACAGCTCTGATGATGTCAGAGTGTTCGCCCTTTCCTGGATGCGCTATCTCGTTGCGCAGGCCTAGAGTGGCCGATGCCTCGTAGGTCTGAAAGCCTCCCAGGCTGTCCTGAAAGTTGCCTTGGTATCGCGGCCCGAGGCCATAGTGAACTGCCAAGAAATCGTCACTCAGAACCTCCTCGAAGAGATGCGCCGAAGCAAGTGACCATCGTGAGAAGACGAGGCCAGGTCCTATCTGATTTGAGAGGTCCTTGGGTGTGCCGATAAAGGCTTGCACCGGGTTCGTCTTGTTCTGGGACGAGTTGAACGAGGCAAAGCTCTCGTTTGTGCCATTGGACAGAGGTGGCATGTGAGGATAGTTACAGCGAATTTGCTCCGAAAACTCTCCATTGACGTAGAGAGACGCCTTGCTGGTGGTCATGGTCTTTGGTCGCCGGTGAACGATGGCGATGTGATACCACCGCTTCTCCTTGAACGAAACTGTCTTGAAGCGCACGCTAGGCTTATTAGAGGTGACGGAAGTCTGAAGGATAAAGTTGTGGGTATCTCTCTCGAGGTACATGAGCAGGAAACATGATTGCGTTGAGTCGAAGACGCCAAAAATAGTGGTATGTGCGGTGGGATCATAGCTGTCTACCCGAATCCAGGCTGTGAAAGTGTATCCTGCACTTGACTGGGGTGGAAACGACCGGCCGAGACTGGATAGCTCGAGGGATGAGTGGCCGTGTAGAGAGAGGTCAAACTGGAAAAAAGGAGGGCCTGAATGCTTGGAAGTCATCTGCAGGCAGAACTCGGACGCCTCGGAACCAGGAGTCGAGAGTAAGAATTGCGTGTCAGCTGGCTCGTTAACACCCAAGAACATGAGCATCTTGCAAATGCCCAGAACCTTTTCTCGCTCTGGAGGGCTCAGGGCCGAATCGGAGCTGAAAGCCACTCGAAGGAACTGCGACAGGGCACCGGTCGAATGCACTGCGGCCCGGTTGTAGATAGACACGGAGATGACTGAGTGAATCGTCTCCAATACAAGGAGAGAGGCTGGGTTCGCAAGGCCATCCTTCATCCGCGGAATGGCTGTCCAGAAGCTGACAACTGCTCTAAGAATCTCAGGGTGCTGTATTATAGTCTTGGAATTCACAACCTCACGCACTCCAGGTGCGATATTCTCAGCAGACTTGGTCAAGACCAGATCCCACTGCTCTTCCACACTATCGTCGTCGCTTGGAGGTGGGTTGTCGCCATCGGGCCGAAGCGATTTTGCGATGGACTGACAGAGGAGGTCAAGGGCGTCGTCGTCGAGGGAGAAGGCGAGAAGCTTGCCAAAAACATGACAGCTTATCCAGGCGTCGGGCTCTGCTCCGCCGAGGCCGATGCTGGCGATGACCTGCTCCAAGGCCTCCCAACCACCGCCCTCAACTCTATATCGGAAAAATCGCCGGTTGCCTGAATGCCCACGCAGGGTCGCCGAGAGCACGTTCAAGGAGTCTCCCAGCAGCTTGAACAAAGCAAGCATGTCCGCATCGCTTCGCTTATCGGGGTTGTAGTAGCCTGAAAAGGCACGTAGTAGGTTGAGGATGTGTTGGTAGCCGTCGGCATGGCGAAAGTCGTTTTGATGTACCGACGAGGTCGTCGCGGTGATGTGCTGGCTGATGTGCCGTAGTTTCTTTAATAGGGGCGGGATCTCCGGGAATCCGTGATCTTGGTGGAGGGTCGTGTCGAGAGTGAGCGCGTCGAGCAGGCCCTTCAGTATCTCGAAGGACTTGGTGTTGGGTGGGTTCGAGACCGAGGTCGAAGACCGGTATCTTCTCGGTATGGAGGCCATTTTAACGGTCGCAATCACGGGTTCATTCCAGAAACTGCCCTTCCCCGAGCCCTTCAAGGGTCCAGGCCGTTATCATCCGCCGTCGGCATCGAAAGGTGAGATCTGGGGCCGGTAGGGGCTGGCCGCGGGGTGCATGAAGCTGTGGACGTAGCGGCGCCGCACACCACAGCCACGAGCTGGCGAGTAGAGATGGTGTCGATGCGGGATACGGGAGGCACTGGGCGACGGGGAGCAAGCACGGGAGCTGGCAATGAGCAAGCGTGTCTCGAAACAACTGGTACAACTGGAGCCTGCACTACCTGTGCTCGATAACTCGTTACGGAGGTCAGCCTTGGAGGTGTGGCTTGGTCTGTGGCGAAGCGAGCCCCTCCTGAGGCTTCGCTGCCTGGTTTCCATTTGGGAGGGATCGTCCGAGCTGACGCAGCTCGAGTCAAGGAGCTTGGGTGACATGCGCGCCTGACGAGCTTCCGTCCCTCCGTGAGAGACGACTAAAGACGGAGGGAATGCAGAGAAAGTTATTGCCAGGAGAGTTTATGGGTCGCGATTCTATTTCAACTGCAATGCAATGTCCATTTTGCAAAACCCATCTGTTTTGAGCTGTCGCGCTCAATGACGTCGTTGTGAAGTGAGACGCTTCAGGGTAAGCGACAACAATCCATACTCGAGAGATCAGACTGAAGTTCAAAGTCATTCAGTGTAATTTGGAAGTGTCTGTAAAGTAAATAGTAGGAACTTTGCGAGTGAGTTTTCGATATTGACTCTGAGGTCTCTTTATCAAGTATACTCACGGGACATGCACTTGACAACTCTGAAGGCTCAAGGCAGCCTCGGAACAAAGTCGGGGTCAGGAAGCTGTGGTGGATCTCAACACGGGATTGCTCGCCCTTGATCAGCCAGATGACCCGAGATCTCCCATTGAGACTGCCTAGTGGACAATGCCATAGCGATCAAACAGTCGTATCAAGACCAAGAACGGCCGAGTGCAGCCTCGCGCTTTGGCCCGATGCCTGGAATGACCTACAAGTGCTGGTTGATGGCGTTATCTGACGAGATAACCATGGCCGCTGAGTTGCTTGCAAGTGGAGAGCTAAGGGAGCTATCGCCGAGACCAGGAACTCAGCTGCCAGGCACAGCAAGTGCACAGGCTCACCGGGGCCGGAGGCTTTGACACGGCAAAACAAACAATGCGGCCCGCTGAATGAATCATGACGTCTTTTCGGCCTCGGATTGTCTTTCCAAGGAATCGTATCTTCGAGGCAAAAACGCCCTTAACCCGGGAACGGACTGGGATGGACGAGACCAGCCGGGTCTGAGGCGCTGCTTGGCTTGGGATGGCGGCGCTTGAGACACGGGCGTGCGACATGAGGCACGTGCCAGGGACGTCGTCTGACTCGATGGATCAGGCGGATTGGGTCAGTGGGGGCCAATCGGAGCCAGGGCGCCCCCCGCATTCTGCTTGGAGGAACTCTTGGTTCTGGCAGCGCGCTGCGCAAACTGGAAGGTACCTTACCTTGTTGAAGCTTGCCTTTCCGGGGTGGGGCGCGAGCAGGATACCTTGGGGGTGCATGCGCCAGCACAGTGAATGCGGCGACTCGTAGCCATGATGCACTGGGTCGGCTGTACTGTCTCGGCTCTGTTGGCTCGGGTCCCTTGTGCCGAGGACCCCCATGGCTTGATTCCAGCCAAGGCTGACAAAGACGGACTGGATGTCCGTGGAGATGAGACAAACAGCCTCACTCAAGGAGTGACTCTTTGGCTGGAAGTTGCAGATGTTTGCTGCTATCTCGGCTCGTTCATTCACTGCGACGGACCCCATCTCAGCTTCAAGATGCGCATCTGTTCTGCCCAAGACGCCTGAGTCGCGACTCGGCTCGGCCATCTGACGCTCCGTGCCAGTTCCGGAACCTTGCACGGACTGTCATGGGAGCTCGCAAGTACCTTGGCTCCAGCAGATGCCGTTATCGCATTGCCTGGGTGACGAGCGAGGAACCTTACTGGCCAGCACGAGAGAAGCTAAACCGCATTTGGCGCTCAGCCACCGCTGATATCAACCACCCTAGCGACTGATGCGTCACACCCTCCTCGGACGCCCCAGGCCCGCTGAGGCAACACCGGAGCTGTCGCACGCTGATGGTGCTTATCTACCCCAGCTCCTGCTCGCCATCATTCTTCTTCCTTCATCATCCTCCTCCATATCCCATCATCTTCCCCAACCTTTGCAGCATCGACCCTTCCTGATCCATCATCTTCGAGGGTCCAGGACATCGGCTCGTTTTCCCTTTTCCGTCCTTGCGTCGCAGGCAGACCAACTCCAGCTTTAGCCGCCTCGTCTTTTGCGGTTTCGTCATCATCATGAGAACCGCCCTCACTCTTTCCCTGGCGGCTGTCGCCAACGCTGCCTCCTTCAGCGTCGGCACCATCCACGAGAAGGCTGCTCCCGTCCTCAGCAACATCGAGGCCGAGACCATTCCCGACTCGTACATCATCAAGTTCAAGGACCACGTCGATGAGTCCGCTGCGACTGATCATCACACCTGGATCCAGAACATCCACAACAATGGCGAGCAAGAGCGCCTTGAGCTGCGAAAGCGCTCCACTCCCTTTACAGACAAGACCTTTGCCGGTCTGAAGCACACCTTCAACATTGGCGGTGCCTTCAAGGGCTACGCCGGCCACTTTGACGAGTCCGTCATTGAGCTGGTCCGGAACCACCCTGACGTAAGTTGATGGCCCGGTATATCCCTCAGCAGACTCCAAGCTAACCCCCGTCCAGATCGAGTTCATCGAGCGAGATACCCTTGTCCACACCATGGTCCCCGTCCAGAACAAGGACGCCGTCACTGAGGACTCGTGCGACGACGGCAAGACCGAGAGGCAGGCTCCTTGGGGTCTTGCCCGTATCTCTCACCGTGACACTCTCAACTTTGGTACCTTCAACAAGTACCTCTACTCCGCCGATGGTGGTGAGGGTGTCGATGCCTACATCGTCGACACCGGTACCAACGTCGACCACGTCGACTTTGAGGGTCGTGCTCACTGGGGCAAGACCGTCCCTGCTGGCGATGCTGACGAAGATGGCAACGGTCACGGCACTCACTGCTCTGGTACCGTCGCTGGCAAGAAGTACGGTGTTGCCAAGAAGGCCAATGTCTACGCCGTCAAGGTCCTCCGATCCAACGGCTCCGGCTCCATGTCCGACGTCGTCAAGGGTGTCGAGTTCGCCGCCACCAGCCACCTCGAGCAGAAGAAGGCTGCCAAGGACGGTAAGCGCAAGGGCTTCAAGGGCTCTGTCGCCAACATGTCTCTTGGTGGTGGCAAGACCCAGGCCCTCGACGCCGCTGTCAACGCTGCTGTCCGCACTGGTGTTCACTTCGCTGTCGCTGCCGGCAACGACAACGCCGACGCCTGCAACTACTCTCCCGCTGCCGCCAATGAGCCCGTCACTGTCGGTGCCTCTGCCCTCGACGACAGCCGTGCCTACTTCTCCAACTACGGCAAGTGCACTGACATCTTCGCCCCCGGCCTGAACATCCAATCCACTTGGATCGGCTCCAAGTACGCCGTCAACACCATCTCTGGTACCTCGATGGCCTCTCCCCACATTGCTGGTCTCCTCGCCTACTACCTGTCCCTCCAGCCTGCTGAGGACTCCGAGTACGGCATGGCCTCCATCACCCCCAAGAAGCTCAAGGAGAATCTCATCTCCATTGCTACCGAGAACGCCCTGTCCGACATCCCCTCCGACACTCCCAACCTGCTCGCCTGGAACGGCGGTGGCTGCAGCGACTACAAGAAGATCGTCGAGGCCGGTAGCTACAAGGTCAACAAGGCTTCTCCTTCTTCTCCTGCCAAGCAGATCAAGGATGCCGTCGAGGAAGAGATTGAGCTCGTCTCTGGCAAGGTGACCAAGACTGCCAAGCAGTTCGGTGCCAAGGCCGAGAAGTTCTCCAAGAAGATCCACGACCTCGTCGATGAGGAGCTCGAGCAGTTCCTCAAGGAGATCAACATGTAAGATGTCTACGCTACATCATGATTTGGTGCTTTGGTTACGCATTTTTGTTGGGAATACGGATGGGCATTCGGTCGCTGGGTCGTTTTGTTTTGGGTACTGATGTGTCGTGAGTTGCTTGCGCGCTCCGAGACTTTGTCTTTTTGCACTTTATTACATGGTTAGCCATGATGGCAGGTTATGTTGAGCCTTGCTCCTATCGACAAGAATACATTTCCTTGTATTAGAACGGCTGAGCTGTGATGTCTTGTTGTGTCTCTCCCTCTCACTCTTTGTTGACGTGTGACTAGCTCCGATGGCGACAAATTTTGACTGTCTCCTCGGCGTCATTGTTCGGCACCACTGGCTTGAACCAAGTTCGGTAACGAGTTCCATCACGCCTGCATGCTTCAAAGTTAGTTGTCTTTGACAACCAGCCGCTTCTGAGTCACCAGTGTACAAAGTTTCTGGCGAACAGAGGATTGTTACTGGGACATGCATTGTCGCTGTCCTTTTTCTCCGAAATCTTGGTGGTTTAAACCTTTGACCAAACCTTGACGTGAAGATGAGGCTCATGAGTCCTGTGTATAATAACACACCTCGTCCCGTCTTTCTCTTGGTCGCCCGCACCCACAGCAGCCATGAGCAACATCAAACACACCATGGACAGCCACGGGCAATCGTTTCCCTGGGGCAAACTCCCACCAGAGTTGCAACTCAACATCCTGGCATATATCCTGCCGCCCACTGGGACGAGCGTCGCCCAGAAACCCGACGGCCCGGTTGCGAAATACGCTGCCGTCTGTCGAGAATGGCAGCGATATTTTGAAAGGATTCTCTTTCGAAAGCTCACCATCCATCAAAACGACATCGCCCGACTTGGGGAAATTGGCATCTCTCGTACAGAGTTGGTTCAGCATCTGTGGCTTCGCATCGAACTTCTCCCCTACGATTGTTTCAAATGTCGCCCTTTCGACGCCCCCGGGTCAGAAAACGACTAGGGGAACAACATCCACATTTTTCAGAAAGCGCTTCGTGATCTGTTTCGCATCCTCCACACCTGGAAGGAACGGAATCCACCACACCCAAGAGGTGGATTGACTTTGGAGATCAGCACCCACTCTCCAAGCGATTCGGAACACTGGTTCCCAAACGTTTCATTTGACGACCATGACAACGTTGCTAATGGTGCCGATGTCTGTATATCTGATGACCCGGTGCATGGCTGGGTCAATGGACGGCGCACCATTCAACCAGAAGATGACGGCGTGGAAGATCTCTTTGGTTACGGATATTGTAATGACTATTGGAATCCACCTAGTCTGCAATGGCCTGCACCGGTCGTCACACACCTCCTCATTCGTCGACAGACGCGTCGCAAGCTTGGGTACCAAACATTGCGCCTTCTAATGAAGCACCTTCCTGGACTTGAAGCCGTGAGCATCGAGGTCTGGCGAACCAGCAGCCGTGTGCACCAGAATCGGCATGATCAAGGTAGGTATTGGTCGCAACACACCCTCACACGCACTAGAGACATTACTGACACGATGACAGAATTCTTCAAGCTATTGCACCTCCATCTGCCCAAGCATGTCAAACGGCTCTGTTTTTTCGAGGACTTTGACGAAGATATCGACTCCATGTACACGGGACCCGAATCTTACTACACCGAGCGCATCAGGACTCCCAACCGTATCTTTGGGGTCAGCTTGGCGGCGTTGCGGAACCAGCAGAGCCTGTGTGTATCCTTCATAGTCGACGCACACGACTTCTTCAAAGGGCTGCGCCATTGTCAAGATGATGGAGCTTGGCAAAGACTCACTCACTTGTCCATGACCTCGATCCGGCTCCGACCCAAGACGCCGCTCTCCCGCATTCAGCGCCTTCTCGTAATGGCAGCATCTTCCGCATATCACTTTCCCAACTTGGAGGTGATGGAGTTGTGGTATGGTAGGCGGGGAGAGGCGTGCTCGTTCCGTTTCAGCAGAAGCGAGGCTGGCACCTTCGAGATTTCCCGTGCTGGCACATGGGACGTGCCACTGCCTCACGATGTCGTGAAGGCATGGGATAGACTTGCCGAATCGCGTGGAGGCGAATACATGATGGTAAGAGAGCCTGAAAGGATTGGCTGTGAACTCATACGCTCCCACGGCGATGCCATCCACCACTTGGGCCTTATGTCCAGTGTTGTTCACCCAATATCGCTGCGACAGATCAGGAGAGAGGCACAAAACTACGGTCCATATCAACACTGGAAATCAGGCCTAGACCTATGACCAGATGGCCTAGGATACCAATGACAGACAGTACTCTCAAGTTTGTTTTAGTCGTACTTGCGTTTAGTGCTTTGCCTAGGTTATTCCTACTTGTTATGTTCTACGCTGGTAGTCATTGCCGCGCATGGTCAGTACCTAGATTATGCGTAGTACTTTCTCTAATGATCAAAAAGATCTAAATGCAAGAGCACCGGAGGAGCTCTCTTTGGTTATCCTAGCGCTTCTCGGGATATTTCTCAAGCTCTCTTGATCTTCCTCTCCTCATCACCATCATGACTTGTTTCTTGGAACCCTCGCATAACACCATATCACTGGAGTCTCAACCAACCTCCGTCCCGTTTATCCCATAGGCCCGGCACGCGGTGGGGAAAATAATTAATACATAAAGAGACGTGGGATTATCTCACTAAAATTATATAAAATAATCCAATAGCTATAGCTTAAATCACCTAATTCAGATAATTTATTTAGAAGATTAGGCCTTTTTTAGCCTCATGGGAGTATAAGAATTTACTCTTTTTAAGGTAGAGGCCTTCATTTTTTATGCTCGCACCTCCCGGTTACCCTCCACCACTATTGCCACCAACTCCGTCCCGGCACCACACGATGCCCCCTCGCTTCTTCCTCGAGCTCCCCGTTCCCCTTCAAGCGCTCCTACATTCTTAAGGTCTCTTAATCTTCGTCCCATCATCAACACCACCACCAAAATGCGTTTCTGCTCTGCCTCGCGCCCGCTCCGGCTCCGCCGATCAACCTCGGCCACTGCTGCCCCACAGGCCCCGCTCCGTGTACTCACATACGCCGCACGATCCCGGTCACCCTCCGTCCCGGCACCCACACGATGCCCCTAGATTCTTCCTTGAGCTCCCCGTTCCCCTCCCGGCGATCCTCCATTTCTCAAGGTCTCTTGAACTTCATCCCATCAACATCACCGCCATCAATCTCTGTTTTTACGCCGATCCGGCGCTGCCCCCTGACCCGCTCCGACCAACACCGCAACCGCTTGGCTCAACCTCCGCATCAGCTCCGTTCCACGTCCGGACCATCACACCAGCAAGCAGTGAACCACTGACCCGGGCCGCAACCTCACCGCGCAGAATCCGCCCTGCAACCCATACGATGCACTCGTGCTTCCACCTCACCCTCCCAAACTCCTACCCGTCCCGGGGACGCGCCGCCCCGTGTTCCGTTGGTTGCGCCGACGTGTGGGAATATTGATCTGTCGAAGTGGGACCCGCGTCCGGGCTACGGTGACCGAGACGTGGCGTACTGCCAGTGTAGTAATGGATCGGGGAGGGCTGCCTCCGCCGACGCTCACGATTCAAGATCTCTTGGACTTCATCCCATCACCATCAACACATCCGGCCATTGTTTTCGTCCCGCTCCAGCTCCGGTCCCGTCTTATCGCCGTTCAATTTCCCCACTGACACCGCATCCGCCCGGCCCCTACACCCGCACCCCGTGTTTGCTTGGCCAGAGCACTGTTTGACAAGAATGCTCGCCCAACTCCGGGCAGCGGCCCCGACGCTGCGTACGGCTGAAGCCGTGATGGAGGCGAGGGGTTTTGCCCACATACACAGACGCCCAGGGGCAGGCAGCGATGCAGCGCTGGCGCTGGGCCGTGGCCCGAGAGCGTACGCTTCGGCTACGGTAGATCAGGAGAGAGGCACAGAACTACGGTCCATATTGACGCTGGAAATCCATGGATGATTCGTGGTGACGACTTTCTGATGATGGGGTATTCGTTTTTGGGAATTGGGTTGCTTAATGGAAGGTAAGAGTTACCTCTTTAGCATCTAAGGGAAGGGTAGGTTTTAGGAAGAAGGCAGTCAAATGTGTTCATATCCGTCGTCAAAAGATGGACAAATGCAGTGACGACCTTTTAATAACCGTAAGGACCTTCCCAAGATGGACCGGTGAGTTGACTGTCGTGCCTGCGTTTCTATCTACAAGGTTGGAAGGCAGGCTGCATTGATTCACTGCATTTCTCGTCTGCCTGCCCCTCGTCTTCATCCATCATCATCCGCATCGTTCGTGATTCACAGCCTCATCGCACATAATGCTTCGCCGCAACAGCTCCAGGAACAAGAACCGGCGGCCACTGGGCCGGAGCAAATCAACTACTTCCATCACCCGAAACCCAGTCCATGCTCTCGAATCCATCGACCCTGCCGCTGCCGAGAGGGACGCGAACATAGCGGCCCTATTGTCCTACCAGCGAGCGCAAGGGACTCGGAGCCGCTTCGGACCGGCTTCACCACAGGATCCTGCGAGCTTCTTCCCCGAAAGCAGCGATGGCGCGGCCAGTCTGACACGGCAGAGCTTGGAGCGGGCGGGCAGTGTCCGGAGCGGGCCTGGCACTGCCCGCACTGCAACGAGCGTTCGTTTTGCCGGGCCAGCGTCAGACCCGCGACGGAACCTGGCTCTGAGGGCAAGCGGAGGTCGAGATTCTCCACCAAAGCGACTTCACGAATCAATGTTTTTGGCAACACAAGCACAAGACCCTCATCGACATTGTCCTTTCACGGAGACCGACCGGCGCACTACTCCCTTACACGACGTTATCTCGAATCTCTGCAGCCACCCGACGTGTGCTACAGCCCCGAAGAAGATACCGCCTCGATGCCCCTCTCCTTCAGAAGACTCCGAAAGTCGAGATCGATGCTTACGTCGTCCCGGGCAACAACTGGGAACGCTTCCCACCACTCCCTGCCTGCAAAAGGCCGCCTGCCGCCCACCTACTCGCTCTACAAGGCCCCAAACAATGAGAACGAACCCCCAAAAGCGGTACGCCTGATGCAACGGGGCTCAGAGCCTCGGCGTCCATGAGCTTTTTGAAGAATCGACGGGGTATGGCAGCTTCACGGTCGAGCAGCCGCGCCGACAACGACTTTGTGGTGCAGCTTGCGAGGGAAAAGTATCGCGAGCAGATGGAGGAGCAGAAAAGACTTCAAGACCCAGTCATCTGCATCGTTTCGGTCGAGGAATAGGCGAAGCGAGGGATCTACCGGGCTCCGAAAGTCCCTTCGAAATAGCAGCAACAACAGTACCGTGCTGTCCTCTGCTTTCTCTGCTAACGGTGCTTCCGTATCCAAGCAGCCGGGGCTTCGAAATACGGCCAGAAAGGTTTCCAACAGCTTGAGATCGAAGCTGAAGGGACTGTTCACGAGAGGGAAGAGTACTCCCGGGTCAGAGAAGCAAGGAGGGGACCACAGCGCTGATGGCAACGATTCGGACGGAGACAGCTGCCTTCATGCCACCAACGACGAGGGAACCGAGGAAGCCTCCATGTTCCGCGTGGCTTCGCACATCCCTTCATTGCACGATGTGCCGTCAAACCAGCAGCTGAGATCCAGAAAAGGAAGTGTCGAGAGCCTCGAAAGCGGCGAGCAACATGTTCCCGACGACAGATCTCGTGTCACTAGCTGGTCAAACTCGGTCACAAACACGGTTTCCAGCATGGGCATGCTTGGGGAATGGGAACGGCAACGCCTTTCTGTTATCAAGGAGAATGGCATGCACTTCCCTTCCTCATCTCTGCGCCCAACCGACCTAGATGGAGACGAGGCTGGAAGCCAGGAGATTTGGCCCGGGATGGAAATCGACAGCGAGCGTGTGTACTCGGCCCTGATGAAGAAGCTTGTTGAGAGTAGCCCAGGAGGAAAGGATGTCCTGACGAAACTTCACGCCGATAACCCACCTTCAATCACTGTTCCGGACAGAAGCAGCTCAAGTCACAACGCTGGATTCCTACCACGGACTGCCTCCACCATTCGGTGCGTTCGAGCCGACGATGACGTTTTCCACGATCGAGGGGACCATTCTTCACTCAGCTCGAGCCGATCTTGCGAGAGAGTTGTTGTTGGTTCGGCAGACTCACACCCAGCAGTAGCGTTGACACGCGAGACTGCCACCGGCTTGGCTGTGAGCGACAACCAAGGATCCCAGGCAGAGAGCACCCATACCGACACGCTCCGTGGACGTGAGCCCCCCAAAGCAATCATTCAACGAAGCTCGGCCTTCTTTGCGAGTCCGACATGCCACTCGTTCCGCTCCCCGAGCCCCTATCGTCGTGCTCTACGAGAGAGCAGGAAGTCGTCACCAGAGCGTGAACACATGGGTTTAGCTGGAACCAAGTACTTGCACTCACTGTCTGCTTTGAGTCTGCCCACCCGCCGGAACAGCCCAGGATCAGAGCGGGAGACACAGGCGGGCGACGCTGAAAGTGTATACTCTTGCGCAACAGAGGATGTCAAGTCAATCGTCACCGGGCCAAGAGGGTCAGGCCCTGCCGAGGAGCCTGCTGCACGCACCTACAACAACGACGGCATGGCGGGCGGATCCCTCTCTTGCCGCCTTGTCCAACACCAGCGGGATGCATCCACGGCAAGTTCAGTCGAATGGAAGACGTGGCTTAGTTCCAAAGTCTCAAAGCTTGAAGGCCCCATGACGCCTACCAAAGCCGATTCTTACGGACAAGGCAGCGGAATTCTTCCTCCGTTGGGACATGTCAGAGAGGGAGCCGAGGTTGGATCCCCACCCGAAGTTCTTGTACCGATGGGTGACGGGCTGGCGGATCGAAGCCCCTTGTCCTGCGTCAAGGGAAACGCTCAGCTTGTTCAGGACCAACACACCCCGTGGCAGCCGCCCCGGAAGGGTCTTGCAGGGTATGATGAGAACCAATCGCCAAATGCCGCCATCCACGCCTCGAAAGGCCGACCTCCATCGATTCCACCCAGAAGCACATTGCGGACAGTGCCCTCGCTTCCAATTGTTGGTTCAAAGAGCGGGATGAAAGAGACGGGAATGTCGAACGATCTGCACCGGATGCGCTCTCTCAATATCACCGGCCGCCTCAACTCAACCCCCGAAGAGGCGATTGCTAAGCGTCGCTCTCGGAATCGTTTCACCGGCTGGCAGGGCTCACCCACTAAGTCGAGTCCGGGTGTTGGTCCCACGGTAGAGATGAAGGCCTCGAGATCGGCCACTGGTTCCCCTTGCAAGATTTCGGGGCGTCACTCGAACCACGCGACGCCAAGGGTGCAGTCAGGAGGGGAGAAACTGGGAAAACCGGCCTTCGGGCTAAACGGTACGGACTCGGAGGCGCAGGTAATGGGAAGCAAGACGATGGTGGACATGTTCCTCAACAGTCGGCGCAAGAGAACGGATGGAGGGAGTGAGCTTGGGAGCTCACCTGCGGCGTTTTTGTAATGTATGAGGCGAAGAAAAGGAACGACGCAAGAGGCGTATTGTTAGTAACCTTTCATGTGGGCACTGTTAGATAGACTTATATGTACGTGTAACGGGAGAACAGACATGTTTGTGCGCACAAAGTCTAACTAATAAATACAAATATGGACGCTATTTCTGGGGCTTTGGACATACGTGGACCTCCCAATACTCTGCTAGGTCCTTGGGAAAGGTCTTCTTTCTATCATCACTCACCCACTTGCCGTACTCCTCGTGCGTCACGTCCTCTTGTAGAATGCCCTTCTTCTCACCTGTCTTTATGTAGTCAAGAAAGTCTATCGTCACCTTGACGTACTCACCCAGAGCCTTGCGCACATCTGCTGTTGCCCCCGTGGCAAAGTTGAGGAGCAGCGGCTGCAGCAGCGGTGCATCCGTCACGCTGGGATGTGCGGTCCCTATACTCGTGAGGAACCAGGCGGCGCCGACCTTGTCGCGCACACACGGACGAGGTCAAGGACGGTGTCAAAGTGCGGACGACCAAAGAAGACGCTGTGGTGCTGGACCACGAGTTGGAGTGGACGACCATGAGCGGCACGGGGACGTCGGTGTTGAGCTGGCTGCTCGACTTGCCCGGGTCGAGGGCGATACCCCCGACGGCCGGGTTGGCGAGGGTGGTGTTTGCCGTCTTGAGGGCCTGGAGGGCGCCCGTTGCACCGTACGAGTGGCCGTTGATGGTGAGGTGGTGGAAGTCGAGGCGCTCTGCCCACGCGGCGAGGCCGTGACCTTCCTGGCGGGAGTTGGCCTGGAAGACTTTCCAGCCATTGCCAGCGTTGATGAACTGCAGGATGCGGATGGTCTCGAGGATCTCCTCTGTGCGGAACGCGAGCTGCTCGTGCTTGAGAGTGGTGTCATTCATGGGAGGGTCGGAGATGAGATCGCGCTCTCTGTAGAGAAGAACTCGTCTGTCCTTCTTGTCCTGGACCTTGACGAGCGAGCCGGGACAGCTGCCGTCGCGGTGCTCGAGGGCGGCGACGATGTGGCCGCGGCTGGCGAGCTCGCCGAGGTAGTGGGTGTAGTCGGTCCTTGAGCTGACGCTGCCGTGAGAGAAGACGACGACGGGGAACTTTTCACCGTCGACGTCGGTGCCCTCGACGTTGGAGCCGAGAATAGGCACGTCGACCCTGGCGGGGATCTTGATGCCGCCGACCAGGAGCCAAAGGGCAAACGTAAAGATGGGCCTCATGATGAAGTTGTTGACGCCCGCGGCACGGGCATACCCTTCTGCCGTGAGGCTCAGCGGCCGGGCACCCAGGGGTGGAGGGACAGCTTGGACCGCGCGCCTTTAACGGCTGGGTAGTACAGGGTGAAGAGGACAGTCTCGAGGTCAAAAGCTGGTTCCCTGGATCCCTTGACCAAGGTGTCGGAGATGCGCTTGGGCTTGTCGAGCGGGACCTCGAGGTCGATGGCGCCGACGTGGTGCGGACCCGAGTAGGCCGGCAGAGCCGACGAGAAGAAGGGCTGCCATGTGACGAAGCAATAGAGCACGTAGACGCCGACGATGGAGCAGAGGACGTAGCGCCAGGTGAGGCGCGGGGGAGGAGGTCCTGGCACGCTCGGAGAGGCGCTGGGCCAAGGGCGACGACCACCAGCGGGACGGCCGGGGTCGAGCCACCTCGGCGGCTTCGGGGCCGGAGCTGCGGGGGCATGATCAGCGGGAGGTCCGGGTCCGAGAGGTCCTCGTCCTCTGTGTCATCTCCGAGGGGATTTAGCTCTAGATCTTGTTGCGTGTCGGGCTGGGACATTTTGGGGGTTTTTTATGAGGTGAGGTTGAAATGCGGGTGTGTCAGGTTGACGTTCTGGGGATTTCCTGAAAGAGAAGTGGTGATGACGCAACGGGTTGAGGTGGGCTGTGCCAGGGCATGGACGTTTGGCCACCATTGGTGAGGCGGCTTGGAATATGTATATTAAGGAGTGACTGATTGCATTAATTCTATATAATGGGGTATTTGGATTAATTGATGAATATTGGTAAAGATTCACTCTGTTGTGCCGTTTGGTGAGAGAGCATGTGACTGAGGCTGGAGCATTCACTGAGGTTGCGGACTGTGTCCAAGAAGAAGCCCGATCTTTTGGACTCACGCTAGAGTGAGATATCGGGAAAGGCTCTGTTTTTGAAGATGAAAATAGTACAGGCTGAGATCCGATGAGCCCAAACCACGGCTATGACTGGGTCGGAAATGCTTGCCGCTCCCGTCTCTTGGCGATGAGAGGTGATGGCGCTATCGTTTGCGGGTGAAATGACTCGACTGCGAAGCTTGGTCTCTGCGTGACAAGAACGAATGGATGGATAGTAAGTAGTGAAACAAATTACATAAAAGCACCTGGGCTACTGGTAGTGACAGGGCTTTGGCGTGATGACAGACAAGTCTGCAGATTGGTAACAAGACCCTTGACCAGCTCTATTGTCTCATCCCTGTGACGATAAGCTTTCCTCCTTGGCTTCGTCCAGTAACGCCTGCAGCCTTGCATGGAACTCTGCGGGGGAGCTATCCCAACGCTGTAGCAACGGCGGACACGAAAGTGGCTTATGGCAACGCCCAAAGTCTGAGCATCTATTACAAGTATGCATATTATCCAAATCCCCTGACAGAATAATAAGCGGGTGACTGCTTGGGCGTTAGCATTCAGGTCGAGAGATAGAGAAGAAGCCATCTGCGCTATGAACCTCACTCCCGGCACTGGGAATCGAAATAGCGGCAGATTCCCGCCGCTCTATTCTGAGGCGCCTGTGATGGCTTGAAAGGGCACACGCTAATCAAACTCTCAGGGGGCTTAACCACAAACGTTCAGCTTGGATCGAGGTTTGATGGGGTTGAAGTTGCTAATCTGTTGACAAGATCGGTAAGTTGGCGAGTCAAGAGCTTGTCATGTTGGTCAACCAAGATGAATACACGCTGTGGGGGAGCCTTGAAGGGTGGTTTACTTACAGATAGCTAACGCGGCTTGATCTGTCACGATGCTGATCACCCGGCGCCTTGTTCCTGCTTCTACCTAGTGCTAATCTCTCACCTTGCCGCCACAGAGGCGGTTACCAAACCAGACCCCCGTTTCAACGAAAGCCACTGGCCCCTCAACCCTCGGACATCGAGGCGCCAGCTGTCGGTGCCGGGGACATCAACTAGCGTTCCGAGGGAGTTGCCGCCGCCTCAAGTCAGAAGCCATCAACCCGTCGGCTAGGGGCCGAGCGCTAGGGGAGCTTTATCGCGGGGGAGACTCGATGCATTGGTGATAAAGAGGGCTGACTCCATTCATCTTTCTAGAGGGCATGTTTGGGAGCCGGCGATTTCTTTCTGTCTTTTTCGTATATGTGTTTGTATGAGTGAGTACTTTGAGCCATGGCTGCTGTCGATCCGCACGCGACCACCATCAACCCCGAGGGGCTTGGACTTGTCATCCTCATAGTCACCCTGTTCTTCACGCTTCTAACCTCCGTGGTGGTGATAGCGAGGAGCGTCATCAGAATCAGGCATCGCGTCTTTGGGATGGACGATGGGCTCATGCTGGTTGGCTGGGTAAGGAGAGGCTTGATTTAGTCCACGGTGTATATACTAACAACTGGACTGCTAGATTTTGTTCATCTGTCTGGTTGGGGTGGTTTCTAAAGGAACCGATGTCGGTATCGGGGCCCCTGATGAACGAATAAACGACAATTTACAGCGAGAAGGCCAGATGGTAAAGATTCCTTGTCTGAATAGAGAACCAGCTGACCACGATATAACAGTACATCTGGCTGTTTCAAACATGTTTCTGCAGCTCTCTGATATTCGTCAAATGCTCCATCTGCCTCACCCTCCTCCGGATCGCCATCGAAAAGACGCACCGCATCATCGTCTGGGTGACCCTCGTAGCCTCGTGCATCTCGACCCTCATCGTCATCATCGGGCTCATGACCATGTGTCGACCCATATCGGCAAACTGGGACAAGGATGCCGGGCAGTGTTCGCCGCCGGTAGTCATCACGAGTCTGAGCTATCTGGTTTCCGCTGCGGCTGTGGCCACTGACTGGGTCTGCGCCATCTTGCCGGGGTTCATACTGTACAAGACTCAGATGAAGAGGGCGACCAAGATATCCATAAGTGTGATTCTTGGACTGGGTGTTTTGTGAGTGTCATGCGTTACACACTATCCTTGAATTGCTGATGCTGACTGAGATAGAGCGTCGATTGCTACGATTGTGCGACTGCCTTACATTGCATTTTACGCCCACCCCAAGAACTATCTGCGTATGTTGAGATCGAGTTACATTGACTGTATCAAGATGACTGACTTGCTGTTAGACAACGTGGGAAACATTGTTCTCTGGTCCGTCTTTGAGTCAGGAACCGGAATCATCGCAGGCTCACTACCCTCACTACGCCAGCTGGTAAAGAACTGGGTCGCATTTGACCCAACCAGCGGCCAGTCGCCCACCGAGACGGCCCCATACGACGGCACAAGGATGGAGTCGACGAGGACCAACACCAGGGCACTGACCGGCCGTCATCACCTGCAGAACAGCGTCATATCAAGCATCACGGCGGACCGGGAGTGGGAGCAGATGGACGACGCTTCGTCCAGCCACGAGATCTATGTCAAGGTGGACGTGGAGATGAGGTCGCTGGAGACGACGGCGGCGAGTTCGAGGTCCCAGAGGTCTCTGGAGGAGCTTGGATTGCCGGCATAGAGTGGCTGGTTCTGAACGGGATACTGTATTTGATATCTTAATTAGTTTATTTGCATTCTTGTATCGCTATAGGCGCCTAGTAGATGGCCATATTTTCAAGACCAATGTTCTATACGGCTGATAAGATGAACTGGCGTTAGGGGTTGATAGTCTCGCCATGCAGGCTTGGCCCGTTCAAGAAATTGGCGTCATTATTGCTCCTCTTGCGCAGGGGTAAAGGGGCATGCCATGTCAATGACGACATTGCTGAATCAACCGAGACGGTTCAAACGTTCGCGCATGGCCATCGCCCGATGGGCTGTTTATTCTCTGATACCCTATTGAACGAGAAATCTCCTCATCAGATTGATCGCCGTAGGGCTGTTTCGATGATGATGCTGACAGGTAGCACAGAGAGCCATCATCGACTTTCAGGCGGGATATGAAGCAAGGCCTTCGTCACAGAGCCGAGCTAGAGCAGGGGATTGCTTCTCAAGGACGTCATTACGCAAGAAGTCGGTTGTTTTGGGGCTACAGTATCCAGGGCGTCAGAGTCTCCGACGTCATATCAACGTTGCAATTCACACTGCTCCAGCCTCAGATCGGATCGATCCCACAGAGTAGGTACTTAAAAACACCGGGATCCTGACAGCCTTTCGAGCTCCAACCCAAGCCACTCTATTCAATCAACTCAAACAAACAGCTCGCACCAAACGCCATCAACATGACCGAGAACACCAACCCCGGTAACTTTGCCAACCGGTACGACCAGCCCAGGCCCCCGATGCCCGCAAGAATTGACACTAAACTCCCACAGACCCAAGGAAGAGGTCCAGGAGATTGCCTCCAAGGGGGGCAAGGCTTCCTCGGGCGGGTTTGCCAGCATGGACCCGGACAAGCAGGTTCGTCAGCGGCGGCCTTGGTGGAGCGGATTCCAACTGACAGATGCCAGCGCGAGATTGCCTCCGAGGGAGGAAAGGCCTCGTCGGGTTCCTTTGAGCCAGGGAGTGAAAAGGCCAAGGAGGCTGGACGGAAGGGGGGGCTGAAGTCGTAGAGGTGTGCTTGACTGTGTAGAAGTGCCATCTATCAACAGGCAGAAGCAGAGATTAATTACCCGACATCTGAAAAGCTTCTACGTGTGAAGTGAGTTCCGACCAAGGCTAGGTGGGTTATGCCACGTGCAACTGCTACCGTAGAATCAGGACTCGGGCACCTTGATACATATTAACACGGGCCAACTCAAAAGCATGGATAGTGGGTGACCACAAGTCGTTGGAGAGTGCCCGCTTATCGTGATAAACGCCGCATGTCAAAAGTGTGGTCTCTCCAGCCTCATGCGACAGATTGCGCAATATTGGCGTCAGCTGCCAGCTTCCGCCTCCGTGTTCCGTAATGATCTTTTATTTACGTAGATGGCGTCTGATGGATGAGCCTTGGCCCTGGGAAGGGGCCATCACAAATGTCACCTCACACGCGTGTCATGAAGGCATGGCACTCGGCACACGACGTTGCAAGCTGGGAAAAGAGGGTGCTGAGGGAAGAGAAGCCGCTGACGCAGTCGAAGCCGAGTTGCTCTATAACACCACTGGATCGATCGCCAGCCTTCTGGTAACTCGCAAGGGACAGCTACGTGCTCGCCGAGACAGAACCGACATGTCACGAAAGGTTTGCGTCACCGCCGCCGAAACACGGGTTTCCTCATCGCAGAGCTGATACTCAAACACCGCGACTTTTCCAGAAAAGTCTCCGGGGTCGTCGGCCTGGCCCTCGACCCCGACTCGGACCGCGCCAGGCAGCTCAAGGAGCTGGGGGCCACCGTCGTCCGCCACGAGCCCGGCCGCCTCCGGGTCATGATCAAGGCCCTCAAGGAGACGGGCTGCGACGCCATCTGCCTGGTCCCGCCCGCGCACGAGCACAAGTTTGACATGTGCGAGGAGCTGGCCAGGGCGGCCAAGAAGGCCGACATTCCAAACGTGTGCCTGATCAGCTCGGCGGGCTGCGACTACGCCGAGAGGGACAAGCAGCCCCGGCTCCGCGAGTTTATCGACTTGGAGAGTCTGGTGCTTGAGGCCAAGGGGGACACCAGCACGTCGACTGGCGGCTCTCCTTGCGTTATCCGGTGAGCTGTCTGTGTATGCCCTAGAGTTGGAAACGTCTGTTGACTTTCTAGTGCCGGATTCTATGCCGAGAACCTGCTCCTGTACGCGCCGCAAGCCAAGGAAGAGGGCCTTTTACCTCTGCCCATTGGCGAAAAGCACAAGTTTGCTCCCGTGGCGTTGGGTGTAAGGCCAAGCCTTTTTGCAGAGTGAAGCACGCACATGATAACTGATTCTCGTTAGGATGTGGCACAAGTTGCAGCACATGTGCTTACAGGCAAGGGAAAGCATGGGTTCGATGATAAACATCGAGGCCAGATGATGGTGGTGACTGGTAAGCCATGCCGTCTGGAACTTGGGAGGTGTCTTATCGCTCACGTGGGCGGCCATCAGGACCGATGCTCTGCTCAGGAAAGGAGCTGGCGGCAGCAGCAAGCAAAGCCCTCAGCACCGAGCTGCAGTTTGAGCATATTTCCCAGTAAGCTCTGAAGCCTTGTCACTACCCAGGCAGATCTAATCTAACCTGATGCTGCAGAGCCGAGGCCAGAAAGGTCCTCAAGGCACAGTCCGACATTGACCAGTCCGAGCAGCAGTACATTCTCGAGTACTACAGCCTCGTCCGCGCGGGCAAGACAAACTACATCGCCACGACCGCTTTTCACGACGTAACTGGGGAGCATCCGACGGAGCCGGAGAACTTTTTCTACATGTACCAGTCCGAGATGCGACCCAAGAAAAAGGCCAAGCACGAGCACAAGTGATCGGTTTGGCGAGTCAGGAAAGGGGCTGGTTGGGGGGGGCTTGATGTCTGCTATACTGAGAATTTGTTGGTGTCTTATTCAAAAGCTTCTGATATGGGATGGAACTCATGCATCATGACGAGTTTAAGCACGAACCTTTCTAATTCCTACAGGGGCCGACAACTGCCCCTCTGTTCAGATCTAACCCGACTTCCCCATCATGCTGTGACAGTGACACTATCCCAGACTCACGGATTTTCAAAGGCCTCACATGATCAAGATGGGTGTGTCGGTGCTGATGATCTCGGTCCACCTGCGAGTGCCCTGCATAGCCCAGATCGTCCCGAGCGCCTGCAGCGCGACGGGGATACTGCCAAAGCCCGTGAACTGGTACAGGGTCCTTAGCCGTCCAGAGAAGAACTCTCGATGCTCTGGCAGGGTGCTCTCGGCAGCTGCGATGAAATATGTCCAGACCAGTGCGTGGGCGCCTTTGGTGCTGCAGTCCAGCCCGAGCACCTTTTGCCGCATCTGCTCGATCATGTGGATGGACTCGTCCTGGTGGAGCGAGGATTCGGCGCGCCGGCGGTATATCCCGCAGGCGTCGTGGATGGCAGACCTCATGAGCTCCATGTTGGCGTAGTGCTCTGATTCCGGGGCGAGATCTGGGTAGGACATGAAGTCGAGGTAGTCGTCGGCTGGGCCGGTGAGGATCTTGAGTCCTTTTGATTCGTCTGAGAGGGGGAACCCAAAGAGCTGGAACCTGGATGACTGTTAGAAACTGGAAGGGTAAGCTTGGTGTCAAGAAGACCTACATCTTGATCTGCTGCAAGAAAAACTCTCGGAGGCTCCGTGGCAGAGCGGCTATGGATTCTGGAGACTGGGCGAGGCAGTTGAGCATCTCTAAAAGATACGTATAGTTGTCGGCGCCCGTGATGGTCTCGCCAACAAGGAGGACTAGGATTGTCGCCAAGGTATATGGGTTGAACAGCTGCTCTGGCGTGAGCTTGAGGGAATCTCGGCGAAGCTTTGTGACGATGGCTTGGCGACCTGCTTCAGCTGCGGGCCGAAGCCCAGGGGCCTTTTGCGCGAGATGGAAGGCTGATACGACTGATACAGCTCGCTCAAGGACTTCGTCTTGGCAGGCGAGGGGGAGGATGACGTCTCGATAGCCGTTGCTGAAGGTGTCCAGTACAACCATGACTGGGGCCACGGTGTCAGAGACTGGTTGTGTTAGCTGGCGAGATATAGACATGAGAGAACGGGGATATACAATGGCCGAAGAGCATTCTCGTGTGAGGACGGGAAGATGCACCCGGTGCTGGACGAAGGGGTGTTTGGTAGGCATAAGGAACAATGGCAGTGCAGTTTTTGGATGCCGTGTCTGAAATTTCAGAGACATTGTCGTCAGGGGCTGTAGAAGCGGTATCTGACGTGGCTTCTGGGCTGCTGGTAGAAGACTTTTCAGAGTCTTGAGATCTCCTAGCCCGCCCCTTTTTGACACGCTGTCCGGCATCAACCCAGCGATAACTCTTCTCGGACTGATTCACAAAGATGTTTTGAGATGAGCCAGACTGTGAGGCCGAGTTCAACGTCAAGGTGTTTGTCCTGGGGTTGACGACCATGTGGCTGCTGAAGCGGCAGCGTAGGCCCTGGCCAGAGCACGAGATGCCCTTTTTCTGGCACTTGAGGCATTCTGGCTCTGTCTTGTCGCACTTGAGGCGCCGCTTGCAGCATTCGTAGCATCCTTTCCCAATCAGTATAGCACGGTTTAACGAAGTAGTGGATAGTTAAGTTACCATTGTTTCTTTTAGCAAGAGACATCTGCAGGGGGGGATCTGTAGGCAGAACCGCAGTCTCTGTTAGGACCTCAAAGAGCAGGGAAAAGAGTTTGTCTGACGAGGCTGTCGTCGGTTAATGTATTCGCTTATGCCGGAGCGGGGATCCCATGTTGCCCCCCCCCCCCCTTCCCCGTGACAACGCCTCATTCGCGGGTCTGGTGATTGGTACACGGGCACGGCGCCGGTTGTCACGCTAGGGCCGAATAGGGGCACCCCAACCGGGGATGCCGGAGAGTATCGCCGGTACTTGTTGGTGTATTGACTTGATTAGGGAGGTCAAGTATTGGAATACTGGGTTGGAAACTGGCGTTGATTACCTAGGATGGAGGGCTATAATAGAGAGTCATTAAGCTCCCGAGTCCTCATTCTATTGCCAACATGCATGTGATTTTATGATTTTAGATCAATAGGTTGGTTAATGGAAGCTAATGCCGAGACCCGAAAACCTCTGGAGCCGACTGCTGAAGTTGGTTTGTCGGTGATCAAACAGCGATAACGGCCCCATGTGGTGGTAGTACAAGGCAGACTCAAACAATGCAAGTTGTATGAATACGGCAAGTCAGGTGACCCTTCAGTCTCCTGGCCAACGTCAGCCCGCTGCCTAGGTATTCTGCCTAACCGGTTTTTGACAGCAGGTATGCCTTGTCATGACAGACTGTACCTCATGAGGCTGCAACGTTGTGTATCGCTCTGCAAGGACACCTTCCCCCCTTAGAATTCATTGCTTGAGGGCACCGAGACTACTCTCAAGTGAAAACAAACCTCACACAGGTCACCTCAGCTGCCATCATGAACACAGCAGTTTGTGACGACTGCAGAGACTTTGTCCAGTCCACCTACGCCAAGATATTCAGCTTTTCATCGACCACAAGAGGCCCGTCGCCAAAGTTCTCGGCGCTGCCAACACCGGCTGCCGACTCTGCCAAGCCATAGTAAACAAGTTCAAGCCTCTCCAGCCGGATCTGCTCCCACGCGCCAGCGCAGACGGTCAACTCGCCAAGTTCCGCTGGTGGGTACAGCCGTATGGAAATACACTCATTGACTCAAAGGAGGACTTTGAAAGAACCTTTTTGGATGTTTCCATCTTGGAAGTGAACGTCGAATTTCGGGTGTGGCGTGTGACAGATGGGGCCGCAGCAAAAGTCTCGTTCGATTATGGCAACACGGGCTCGGAGCTTAGCTTTATAAGGGCGGCTGAGTGGTTGCGTGAATGCGTGCTGGAGCATGGCAACTGCAGTATTCAAACTAGCATTCCCAGAGACTGGGTCCCGCACCGACGGCTCAACACTGGATCGACCCCTGGCATGGTTCAGCTTGAAGGGACCAAGGGTTGGTCACCTGTACGATATGCCGCGTTGAGCCATTGCTGGGGAGACGTGCAGCCTCTCAGACTTTTACAGAGCAACCTCCATACGCTTATGCGTGGAATCGCTCTGGGAGACTTGCCAAAGACGTTCCAGGATGCGGTTCATGCAGTTCGGATGCTGGGGATCCAATATCTTTGGATAGACTCTCTGTGCATCATCCAAGACTCAAAGGAGGACTGGGACATCGAGTCGTCTCTGATGACGTACGTCTATGGTGGAAGCATGTTGAACATTGCGGCAGCTGCATCCAACGACTGCCCGGGTGGATTATCCCGAGATCGACCATCATCGTACCCCGGCCCTTGTTTATTCTCAGTCGCAGGCGTCTTGTGGCAGCTACACGATCAAGATCTCTGGAGTGCCGAGTTCGAATCCGTCAAGCTCAACGCTCGCGCCTGGGTGATGCAGGAGCGCATGCTCTCGCCTCGCACGCTCGCCTTTACAAAGTCGCAGCTCTTTTGGGAGTGTAGATGTAAGCGAGCCTGTGACGAGTTCCCCTGGGGCTACCCCGTCGAGTACTTTGAGAAGCCGCCCATAACCTATGAGCTGCCATGTCTGGATGGCAAGCTCAAGACGCGGGCCTTGATCGGCTGGAAGGATAGCCGGATGGGTGAGACTCTTGAGGTTCAGCTTGGTCTTGCGTGGCATAATCTGGTTATGCTGTATTCAAGACAGAACATGTCATTTGAGCAGGACCAGCTGGTGGCAATCGGCGGGCTCGCTGTCATTTTCGCCCAGCAAGGAGCTGGAGGTTACCTCGCTGGGCTGTGGAAACCTACGTTGCTCGGCGATCTTCTCTGGAAGGCGAGTGCATCAAAGTATCCCAGGTGTCGATCCTCGACCTACCGAGCCCCGTCATGGTCATGGGCCTCCATGGCTTGCCCGGTGGAATACGCCCTGGGCAAAGTCATGTCAAGCATGGTGATCATCGTCGACGTCAGTACTCAGGCAATGACAGGGAACAGTCAATGGGGAGAGTTACAGGGGGTCACCTTCGACTCCGGGGAAAGCTCTTTTCCAATTTCAGTGTTTTGTTTAGCAACCTCCATGAGAAATTCTTCCTGGAGAGACGGGGGGAGAACCACACCGATTCAATTGGACGTTGCATTCCGGACGAGGCGGAGTATCGGGAGGAGACTGTCACAGAGGTTAAACCGGGGCTCCTGTGCCTGCCTCTTGTGTCATTCATGGACACGACTCGGGCTTTCGAAGAATACTTGTGTGAGCGAGGCCTTGTCTTGTCGCGAGAGGGAGGACGGGCTAAGGGCCACTATCGACGATGGGGTGTTTTCGAGGTAGAGAGGTATTCCGAGCTCTTTCAGGATACTGGCAACCAGGCCTCTAGTGACTATTACGTTGACGGAGAAGAAGGTACGGTTATCATTGTATGAACGCTTTGTATTCAGTCCCGTGCAATGGTATAGAGAGGGGAGCGGGGAGTCAAGGCAGTCATGCAAAATAGCGAGAACGACCGCTTGATTCATATTGAAGGGCCTTGCGTGATGATTGACCTCGGGTACTCCAACCACTCGTGCCACTCTGGGCCGAGATACTCTTCGATAAGACCCAAGATGTACACCCCAGCATCGCCAACCTGCCACATGTCTTTCCCGTAGTGCAGTAGTAATGCATAATAGCTCAGCAGGACCAAGGCAACGGGCCTCTTGACTGCCAGCAGGCTTGTGAACTCGGGGGCCGCAAGCATCGTCCAGGTGAATATCATGCCGAACCGATTACGTCCGTTGGGCAAGGCGTCGAACCCGATCTGGAGATAATCGATTGCTTTGTGACATGCCTCTCTCTCCTCGTGGCTCAGCCCCTCTTCTTTGTTCGCCAGTTCTTTGATGTGCTGACAGTGACTGCCCCTAGGGGATTGCGACGTGTTTCCAGAGCTCCATGAAAGGATTGGTTCCAGGTCCGTCTCTAGTAGTAACGGCCAAGCGGTACGTGCAACTGTGTAAATGCCGCGGTTCATCTCTACGCACTGCACGTAGTGGGCTAAGAAGCCTTCTAGACCCCCTGGTTCTCGCTTGCAGAGCGTGTCGGCCAGGAGATGATGACCGAGAGCCACCAAGAAGAGAAGGACGCCAACGCAGCTGGAGCGGTTCACTTCAGGCCTGGTGGTGTTGAAGAGAGAGATGGCCTGGGTCTGGAGGGTGACGGCTTGGTGAAGGTAGTAGGGGGCCCGGTCTGGATGGAGGAAGGCGAGGTGACGGGCTGAGAAAGCGAGGAGTTGGTATAGCAGATACGGCGCTTCTAAGCCAGCCTTGAGAGCAATAGACAAGGCTGAGATAGAATCTGGGACATCGTCACCGAGATTGAATACACCCTTGTCGACTGTGATGTGGATGAGAAGCTCCATGTGGTTCAGATTGATGGTCTCGTCGACACCTGGGATTTGGGGATGAGTGACATCGGGGACTGGAGTGGCACCAGATGATGAGCTAGAAGCACCGACTGGACTCTTGGGCCGCTCATCTCGGGAGCAAGAGCTTGTTGCCGAGGAGCTCTGGGTTGGAACTTCTGACGTAAAACTGCAGTTCCGGCCGGACACGGTGCAGAGGAGGCATGCTGGACGAGTTTCATCGCACTAAGTCGGCCAGGTTAGTCATGGCAAGTGCCGGTTATATCATCAGGGACCAAGAACCTTGACGTGCCGTCGCTTGCTAGTTCCGTCCAACGTCAGTGAGTGGTCGACGGTAACACCAGAGCCAGGGATGCATGGAATCTAGCCACACTCTCAACTCACCACTCTACGCAACCCTTTCGGGACTTTTTGTGGCTGCGGCGGAGCATCTGGTAGAAGGAGGTGAGGTAATCGGATGATTGCTCTGCTACTCAGGGCTTCAACCTTTGGGCTGATATCCACAGTGCAGGGTGTTTATACGAAAAGTAATACTTTGCAGGGACAAAGAACGCGTGGAGAGAGACATCAAGGAGAGAAGCCGCATCATCATGAAAAGGCAGCTTGGTCGCTAATCTGTGAGAGGAGCCGAATCCCCGTCCAGCTAAGCCCAAAGGGTAGTAGATCCTTGCAGGTCTGCTTAGCTAACACGCGTGTTCAACTTTTTGGCTTCGAATTCACCCTTGTCGCTGAGGCACTGGGGCTCGCAAGTCAAGGCATTTTCAACACACACGCAACACGCGTGTCAGCAACCGAGATGGGGGAGAGGCTATTGGTTGGCGATATGGGGGAGAGAGGCGTAGGATGAGTTCTACGAGGTTATAAAGCATGTTGTCGTCCCTGGTGCTGTGCTTCGTTGTCCCTCAACTTCTAAAGCACCCTACACCTGCCATCGTTCAAGGACCCCTGGATTATCGAGTCACTATCATTATCGACACCCGAAATATTACAGAGTGAGAGTCGCGGTCTCGCCAGTACTTCAGCATGCCAACTCTACAAAAGCACAAGGGCGTGGTCTATCTGTGGCAATATGTGCCCAGCCTCCCCGGCTCCATCGTGTTCACCATCCTCTTCACACTCATCACGGCAGCTCATGGATGGAAGATGTACAAGACGAGACTATGGTTCTGTCTGCCCTTTTTCGTCGGCGGCATATGTGAGCTCTTTTCACGCCCAGCAGCCCCTTAATCTGTACTCATACTTATGTCTCCTCAGTCGAAGTGGTTGGATACATCTTTCGAGCTGCAGCCTGGAATTCTACCGGATCCTTGATCTTTTACATCATGCAGGCCGTCTTGCTGCTTATACCCCCTGTATTCTTCGCCGCAACGCTATACATGGTCTACTCCCGCCTCGTCAGAGCCCTTGGAGGCGACAAGTTCTCACTCATCTCCCCCCACTGGACGACCAGGATCTTTGTCGTCGGCGACCTGCTCACCCTCAACGTCCAGTCAAGTGGCGCTGGCTTGTTGGCCAACGACGAGCGCGCCGCCTTGGGCAACAGAATTGTCGTTGCAGGTCTGATCCTCCAGGTCCTGTTGTTTATCGGCTTCATGATCTGTTGTTTTGTCTTTCACAGACGATACAAGGCTCACATGACCGAGACCTACGCCGTGAGCCATGTCCCATGGAGGTCATGCCTGCATATGTTGTACTGGACGTCGATGATGGTCTTGGTGCGCAACATCTTTCGGGTGGTCGAGTACATCATGGATAAGGACGGGTATCTTCAGCAGGAGGAGTGGCCGACGTTTCTGTTCGACTCTGTGCTGATGCTTGCCGTCATGGTTGCCTTTTACATCTGGTATCCGAGCAACCTGCAGCCAAAGTCGAGAGAGTCGATGGTGGAGCTCATGTCCAACGAGGGAGGGGATTGCTCGGACCGCAGAGTCCAGGCTGATGGTCCAGGCAGCTGAATCAACGGACTCTGGCTTTGTGGCTTGTGTATCCATGGGGTCGGCGGTGGAAAGGTGTGCAGGGGCGAGAAGGCCGAAGAGGCCGTGTTGGCGACTGAGTTGGACCCTCCTTAATATGTTCCTCCTTCTTTGTTTTCTGCGGTAATCGAGTAATCATAGAGATGGAGCATCAGGCACTTGTAAACTATAGCAGAACAGAGTACTGGTTTAAGCACGATATTGGAATTGACTACTTTTTAGTCTCTACGAGACCCTGAACGACGTCTAGGCTAAGGATCAAGTGCTAGATGAGTCAAGTTGGAACTGAACAACCTTTTTTTTACCAGAGAATTCGTGTCACGCCAACTTGGGCCGAGCTGGCGATTCCACCAAATCCCTCCGAACCGACATGGCAGCCCGCGTCCCTTCCTCGATGGCCCCGTCGATAAAGCTTCGCCAGCCGAGAGCCCAGTCTGAACTGGCAAAGTAAATGTTGCCTTGCTGGGCTCGCATGTCTGAGAGATGGTTGGAGAGAAGGCCTGGGGCGGAAAAGAACCTGATATTTGATTAGTCAAGGCTGGCATCTTAGGAGAGCAAGACTTACCATGCGCCCTTTGCAAACTCGTCTCTGGACCAGTTGTGAAAGACCTGAAGACGTTAGATGATTTCCCAACTCAGCTGGATTAGACTCACTATTCGTTCGATATCCATCGGAGCCAACCCCTGTAGAGCTTTCTTGGTGGCGTCAATGTTGTCTTCGGGGTGAAAGTGCTGGTGTGTTCCACCGAAAGCAACAATATGTGTGTTGCCAGCTGGTGTTACCCCATCGCCAAGCGCATAGTACAGAGAGTTGTGAGGATAGCTGATGCCAGTGTAGGAGCGTAGATCTTTATCGCATACTTCAGCGTGCAGCTTGACACACTGGTTGACGTGTCCGATATCCGCGGCCGTCTTCTTACCCCTGACCAAAGGAGGATCAAACGTGACAGCATTCAGCACATTTAGAGGCATCGCGCTGATCAACTTCTTGGCTCGGTAGGACTGGCCGCCCCGGGTGGTAACCGTGACACCATCCTTTGTGTTCTTGACACTAGCAACAGGCGAGTTGAAGGCATACGCCAAGTTCCCCGTGGCCAGCGCCTCCCGGAAGAAGCGTATGGCAAAGCTCGATTGTCCCCCGCGGAACTTGTACTTTACTAGATACCGGATGCAACCGTCGTACGAGTACTCGCACAGCGCCCACCAGTGCAGAAACTCAAAGAGGCTGGTCGTCTCGAGGGTGCCGCCGCTGCAGAGAAGCACAAAGGCTTCGACGCCGATGCGCTCGTTGGGTGTGAGGGAGTCTTTGATCTCGTGGAGGCGAGAAGCGACCGAGACTTTGTCGTAGTGGAGGGCTTCGGGGGTGAAGACGGCAGAGTGGGGGAAGGGGATGACTTTTCTGCCTAGGTCGCCGTCGACGTTGACGAGCTTGCGGAGAGCAGAGTCCATGATGGCGTCCTATACTTTGAGTGAGAAATGGCTGTAATAGATGGGATGATGGACAGGCTGACCTCTTCTTCGTGGGTAAACTGCTGAGTACCATCAGGGCTAGCTAGGAAGTATTGGTTGACGCCTCTTGTAAAGTCATACGAGACTTCAAGCTCGTCTTGCATCTGGTATCGGAGGATCTCTCGCCAGACGTTGGGCTGGCCCCAGTAGACCCATGTGCCGCCCATCTCGAATGGGTACCCGCCCATGTTGGAAGACCATGAGCGACCGCCGATGCGATCGCGTCCTTCTAGGAGGAGGACCTTGAGGCCTGTAAAGGGATGATGTTAGCGTGTGGGGATATTCGATTGGGAAGAGAGATCTTGCCTGATACAGAGGTGTCTCTGGAGGCTGTGAGTCCGCAGTATCCAGCGCCAACGACAATGACATCAAAGAGGTCTGGTGATGCATTGTTGAGATTGGATGGGGGCTCAATGGCTCCGATGCAGGGCACGCCAGGCTTGAGACCCTGCTCCTGCGTCCAAGAAAACCCGTCTCTGGAGGACATGTTGAAAGAGTGTATCATGTTTGCAAGAGATTGACGTTCTGAGAGCCATCACGGGGCAAGGACGCCATTTTGTAGACTCTGCAACCACCACGGACCGCCCAGACGACGGACTAATACCGTCACAGTACGCAATCTCCTGATATGAATTGCCATTCACGGTAATTCTTGGAGCGGCCTCGTATCTTGCAAGCTAGATATCATCTAGATCACGACCCCTGCCGCTCCTGCGGACCTCTCGCAGAATTACTCTTTCGGGGTCGTCGTCAAAGGACGCTACTGCACCCCGCGTTTTGACAACGACGACCGGGGAAGCGGAGATTCTCGCAAAATTACCAGATACGGCTACATGTAGCTTTCTTTATCTGAACGCCACCTTGTAAGTTTGACCGTTTGGTGGCAATCTGCGTATCTTGATAGAAGACAACCTCCTCTTTTCTCAATTGTCTTGGACGCGGTCCGAATTGCCCGAGGGTCAACGAGGGGTGTCTGAGACCTGCGTCGTCCTGTGTGACGGCTGGAACAAAGATAAATGGGCGGCTTGCTCCCCCGTGTCCAGAGATCTGTTTTGCCACAGGACGCCAGCAGAAAAATGTCGGAATCAACAATGTCGAATCCCCACGAGGGACACCTGCAGCCTCGGCTGTCGAGGCTGACCATGGTGGCCATGGCTTTTGCCATCCTCAAGTAAGTGCTCCCTATGGCAGGACGCACGGAGACACGTTGGCTGACCGATGTGTACAGTACCTGGATCGCCCTCGCCGGGTCCATCGGCCTCGTCCTCCCGTCTGGCGGCGCCGTGTCCCTCGTCTACGGCTTCATCTTTTGCGTCCTCTGCAACTTTGCCCTCACCGCGAGCCTAGGGGAGATGGCAGCCATCTGGCCGACCGCCGGCGGACAATATCACTTTGTATTTGCTCTCTGCACTGAGAGATGGAAACGAGTCATGGTATGGGCTTGGAACTTGATGGTTGGTCTGTGGCTAACATGTTGTAGAGCTTCTGGGTCGGCTGGATCAACATCGGTGGCTGGCTTGTTGTCGTCACCGTCCAGGGCTTCTTTGCTGGTACTTGGTCTCGATAACATTGTGTTATACATGCTAACTTGGAGTCTAGCCCAGTTCATCTGTGCCGCTGCCGTCGTGGCCTCCAACGACAAGTTTGTCGTGACGCAGTGGAGCACCTACCTCATCTTCCTCGCCATCCTCACATTTGCAACCATTGCCAACATCTTTGGCAACAGGATCCTTGGTCGGTGGAACGACGCAGCCTGTAAGTAAGATACCGAACTCGAATAGCTTCCGTCTGACCCGAAGTAGTGTTCTGGTCCGTACTGGGCGTCATCGTCATCGGTATCGTCCTGCTCGCCATGTCTGAAAAGAGCGATGCGTCGTTTGTGTTTACAAACTTTGACAATCAGACGGGATGGTCTGACGGTATGGCATGGATCCTTGGCCTGTTGCAGTCGGCATTGTCGCTTATCGGCTTTGATGTCGTCTTGCACATGGCTGAGGAGATGCCAAACCCTTCCAAGGATGCACCGCGGGCCATGGTGTATGCTATCGCTGTTGGAGGAGTTACGTGAGTCGCCCAGGTCCCTCCTATTACATGTTTATTTGTTGACCCGTGTATAGCGGCGGTGCCTTTATCCTCATCATGCTCTTCTGCCTCCCTGATCTCACCGCCATCACAGCTTCAGCAACCGGCATGCCCATCGTCGAGATCATCCTCCTAGCAACAAAGAACCGAGCCGCAACAACCGTCCTGACCCTCATGCTGAGCATCTGCTTCATCAACGGGACAAACGCAAGCACCACCAGCGCGAGCCGGCTTCTCTTTGCGATGGCCCGTGACAAGGGCATTATCTTTCCCGAGTATTTCTCCCACATCCAACCTGGCTTGAATGTTCCCGTTCGCGCAATCTTGCTCTGTTACTTTTTCAATGTCGCCTTTGGTCTTTTGTACCTTGGTCCTAGCGTGGCCTTTGGGGCGTACATCTCGTCGTGCACCATCTTGCTCAACGTTTCTTATGCGTTTCCTGTCATCACTCTGCTTATCCGAGGCCGGGGGATATTGAAGGCCCATCAGACTGCAGATACGCCTTTCAAGCTGGGGAGATTGGGGCATGTGATTAACTGGGTTGCTTCTCTTTTCGTTGTCGTCACTTCTGTTGTAAGTCCAACTCGACTCTGTTCCTGGCAGTCAACTAACTTGGCCAGTTCTTTTGCTTCCCAACCGCTATCCCGGTTTCAGGAAACACAATGAGTAAGCATGCATCGGATGTTAGATCACGCTGTATTAACTAGTTGTAGACTACGTATGTGTGGTTATCGGCATCCTGGTCGTGCTCATCGCGCTCTACTGGCTGTTCTACGGGCATCGCTTCGAAGGACCGGTAAGTCCATCATGTTTATGCGAATGAGAGATTCTGTGGTTTCTAACTTGTGAAAACATAGAAATTTGATGTCATCCTGGGAGAACAAACAGAGAGCATCATAAACAACTCTCGCCGACTGACAGACGATAAGGAGACGGGAGTTGTTGAACAGAGCCCGTAAGGGGAGGGAGTGAGCAGGCGAACAGCAGCGGAAAGGAAATCACCGGGCCTAGGGGAAATTGCCTTTTAATCGGAAGAAGTTTGAGCCATTTTTCTTGAACCACTAATGCCATGATGACAAGACCTCATAGCCACGCTATTCTGCACCTTGGCGTCCTCGGGAATTCATGGGACTCTTCTCAAAGAACTCAGTTTCACCTGCTGCACTGAAACATATTACTATAAATAGGAAACTTGGTTAGAGAAACCCACTTTTGGAGAGAGGCGCTTCCACTTGCCAATCCCCGGCGTTTGCATGCGCCTTCTGACGTAGTCCATCGAGCAATGGGTATTTAACCGTGCATCTGGCATGCCAAAAAAGAATAGCATTCTCAACTGTTCTGTGTAATTACATTGTTTCGGCCACTACAAGTATCACGCCCAGCCTACGCAATGTCTCCCCTGACCAAATGGACGCGCTGGTCGTCAGGGTCTCTGACGACACCCCGAGCCTCGTCATAGAGTCAATTCCTACGCCCAAGCCCGGAGACTACCAGATTTTGGTCAAAGTATCGCATGTGGCTCAAAATCCGACAGATGGTACAGTAGATCCTTCTGATACGCCTTGGATTCTGCTGACCTAGTCCTGTGCAGTGCAGTCCTTTGATGGCAATGTTTTCGGTGACGGTGCTGTACTCGGATGCGACTTTGTCGGCGTGGTCGAAGAAATAGGACCCAGGGTAACCCAAATCACTAATGGAATCACCAAAGGAACGGTTGTTGCTGGCCTGATCTGGGGAGGTGTGTGTCTTGCAGTTCGCCATGCGTCAATGACTGACTTGCGGGAGGCGAAATCAAGGGCCTTGGAGGCTACAGCCAGTGCACTCTTGCAGAGGCTCATGCTTGCTTTCCCGTTCCTTCGGGTATGAGCCTAGCCGAGGCGGCCACGCTGCCCCTCGCCTCAACCACTGCATTTCTCAGTCTGTTCTCCAAGAGCTGTCTAGGTATCAATACAACTGTTGCCGAGAACGATGCAGTGCTTATTTGGGGTGCCGGCTGTAGGTGCCTTGATGTCAGTACCCAACGTGTGCTTTGTAGTAGCTGATGTCATATACAGCAAGTGTCGGGCTTTACGCCGTTCAACTTGCGAAGCTCCGTGGACTAGAGGTCATCGCGACTTGCAGCCCAAGGTATAACGATCTCGTCAAGTCTTATGGCGCAGCGCAGGTATTCGACTATCACTATCTTGGAGTGGTTGAACAGATCCGAAAGGCAGCGCCCAACATTCGGTTCGCGTTAGACACAATCGGCACCATACTTTCGTCCTCAGGTGCCGGTAGTGCCATCAACCACCTTATGGCGTCTTCTGCACTGTCCGCCCGGGCAAAGAAAACACAATAAGCGTGCCCAATACTGTCAGAGTTACAGATGTGCTCGTCTGGACAGCCTTCCTGAAAGAGCACTATTATGGACCGTTTTACTGGCCTGTGAGTTGTCCGATGTCGAGAACTTGGATCTTGACCGGCTAACCTTTTAACTAGCTCATGCAGGCAGACTACTTGTTGGCTGGTGAATGGTTCAAGGAGTTGCCGGGACGCCTATCATCCGGCGAGATCAAGCCAAATACAGCCAAGGTTTCCAAGAAGGGCCTGAAAGGGGTGTCTAAGGGCTTTCAGGAGTATCGTGATGGCAAGATCTTGGACTACAAGATTGTCTACGAGCTTTGAGCGGGCATGTGGAGGTTGGTTGCGGCAGGGTGTCAAATTGCTCTAAAAGGTGAATCAACAATGGGCCATGGGAATTTTATCTTCAGTCAAGGCTATGGAAGTAAATTCAGCAAAGTATGTGCGTCGAGCGGCAGCAATTCTCCAGACCACAGAGGGCTCTTAGCTGTCTTGCCCGTTCGGAGGTCTTCCATCCCGATTCCCTCTCAATCTTGGCGAGATGCTTCAACAGTGCCATCTTTTCCGCGGGAGAGTCAGCAAGTTCCAAAGTTCCATCTCCATCCTCTGTTGACTCGCCCACTGATGAGCTGCTTTCGACTTGATCGTGAACAAGCGCCCGTATCGCGGCCGGAGCAAAACGTGGGGCGACGACTCTGGAGGCCTCGATGAAAGACCCTGGCCAGCCGTGGGAGAAGAGTAGTGGGATGGCCTTCGAGCTTGTCCACTTTGCATGCGTAAAGTGCAGTATCAAGGGCCCATAACCTGGCACTTGAATCTTGACTAGATAATGATTAAATGTGTCATTGAGGCATCTCTGAAGGCAAAACGTTAGCTAGGCCTTGAGGACCGTGAGTTAAACGGCACTCACCTCCTTCTTTTCCCAGTCGTACTCGTCTCTCCAGTACAGAGCAAGTTGCTCTACCTGGGCGACTTTGGCACCCCGAGACCAGTCATTGGGCCCAAAATCACTCTGCTCGGAGGGATAACGAGCGAGGTGGAGTTTTTGTCACGTCGTCTCGATCATATCCTTGTCGAAACGGACCGAGAAGGGGACGGGCTGGGTGAGCTTGAGCTCTTGCTCCTCCGGCAGACACAGTTGAGACACGATGTGGGCTGAAGGGTTATGCAACAAGAGAAGAAGGCTCAATACGAGAGCTAGAACTTGGAGATTGAACATCAAGAGTCTTAAATGACGTTTAGACACCAGGTCCCTCCATTTGCCCAGGCTGGTTGGTTGTAAGAGAGAGCGCTTCGACTTGCAACGAAATAGAGTGACGGATCCACATTGCACGCCGTGGGCGTTTCCAGTTGCCTCGCCTGCACTTGTTAGGCAGACTGGCTAACCTTGATTTGGAGGAGAGCATGGAGAGGCGGGTTTCCAGATGAGTCGGTCGGTGGTCATGGCCCAGTTGTGATCGCTGTTACCTTTGCGGCTATCAGTGACGCCCCAGGCATCTTCCCAACGGCGCGCTGGGCCGGCTGAGAAGCCATTTCAAGTATCGAAGTATTAACCTCCTACTAGCTCTTGGTAAGGAAGCCATTGTTGGATAGGCTCTCAACGAATTCGTTTATTTTATGACCGAGTTGGCGAGGAGCTTGTCCGTGCTGTTTGTATGCAGGCATGATCTTCGATAATTTGGCCGAACATAACAATGGATGGCTTCGAAGCTTGCCAACAGCTGGGGTTTCCGGGATTCATCCGTTGGGTGATCACAAGGCACGTTCTCATGAGCCTGTTTCTCACGGGATCCTCCTTTATCTCGTGAGATAAGGCATTAACAAATTTACTCCTGAGATGTGCCATAGTAAGCGCTAGCTGTTAGAGACATAACAACGGGGCGAGGTATGCTTCAAAGTTCTAATATCCCCTCGGACAATAATACCTAGGGGCGACCAAGACACATTTGACCCGAATACGTATCTATTGCCGGCAGTCCTCTTTACAATCGGCCTTTTCGGCACTGGCAGCCTCATCTGTGCCTGCGGCCAGTCAAGTTGCGACCGTCAACCAACATGTTCCGTGCACCATGGCCGCAGGGCGCGACTGACTAGCCCGACAGCCGCGATGGCCGCGATGGAGTTGTTGAGAAGGATTTTTTTTTTTTTTTTTTTTTCGTGAGGTCCGGCTTTCGGAACTCGGATCTGACACCAAAAAGTTTCTCTACACCTCCAAAGCCGAGACCTCAGCCCTGAACGATGCGCTCCAGTCTATCATGCGATCTTTGCCGGTGAGTCCCGTATCATGGGCCCTTTCTGGGAGGTGGCTAATGTGGGTGGCGTAAAGAAAGGCCAAGATCAAGTGCGTCAACTCGGGCACTGCGCCCTGTCAAAAGTGTCTCAAGCTGGGCAACCGGGGCTGCGAGCTCAGCAGGCCGCAGGTCAGGTCGGCAAAGAAGCTTGCGGCGAGGGCGCAGAGGACGACTCCGGAGCTGACGCCGAGGGATTCGACGGTTGCGAGTACCCCGGATGTTAGACCGCCCAGGCCGAGTCCGAAACGGAGCTGGGGGCAGGAACCTGTTGATGATCATCTTGCGAGGCTGCCGATTGGCGTTGTGCTCAAGGCTCTCAACATTTTCACGGCCAAGTTCCCCGAGCTGAGGATTCTTCAGCCGTCGGTGTTTGTCAAGGAGTATCAGGCTGGTCGATCGAGAGAAAGCAAGGTCCTGCTGGCGACGATTCTTGCTATAACGAGGAAGCAGTCGTCAATATGCAGCGGAGAATGGCTTCATCGGTTACGGAGCAGCGATTTCTACGCATCGTACGCTTGGGGTGTCCTGTCGAATCTTATCCTCCAACCGCCCAACGTGCAGGTCGTCCAGGCGCTTCTCATCTTGACGCTCTATGAATGGGGAGTTCGCGAATTCCACAAGGCATGGATGCACTGCGGTATGTTTCATCAAATACTTACGAGAATACAGCTGACGGCATCCGCAGGCATGGCCATCCGCATCATGCAGTCCCTCCACAGCTCCCGCATCTCCCCCACGCCCTCGACATCTCGCAGAGCGCCGACACGGACGATCTCGCCGCCGTGGTCGAGTCCCGGACGTACTGGGCCTGCTTCATCATGGACTGCACCATCAACTCTGGCACCTACAACCCGCGTATGCTACCCATGTCCGAGATGCACAAGCTCAAGGTGGCCCGGCCGCCAAACTTTGTCGACTTTGCCTTTGGGTCCGACGGGCAGGCCGCCGCGCAGCAGGCTGACGCCGCGTCTGGCAACTTAGACCTTGCGCAGAGCTTTGAGACGATCGTGCTTGGGTTTGACATTTATGCTCAGGCTATGGCGTTTGTGTTTAATAATGGTAGGTGTGCGCCTGGGATGTGTGCTCCGGAGAACTGTCCCTGGGTGCCGGGTTCGCTCTGGACAAATTGTAGAAGCCGACTCGAGGAGTGGAGGAGGAGCCAGCATCACAGGCTACATTACCCGAGGCACAGTGTTGCCGTTCACATGACTCTTGGGCATGGAGAGTCGTTCATATACCTGAACATGCTGTACTACCTGAGGTCAGTAGGCAAGCTCAGTTTGGCACTCATAGACTGACAACCCTCAACAGTGTCATCATGCTTCACCGCGAATACTTTCCCTTCCTTCCGACCGCCGAGTCAACACCCGCGGCCCCGTCGACCCTCCTGTCCTCGAAGCAGAAGCACCGCCCGGATGGTGGGAAGACAGCGCCAAAGAGCTGTTCGGAGCAGCTGAGCAAATCGCGTGTCTGCTGCAAGAGGCATCCGAGTGTGGCATACCGCTCATGACGCCCTTTTCCGGCTTTTGTGCCTTTACCGCGTGCTTTCTCAACCTTTACGTCTTTCGGTTCCCAAAGATGAACCTTGGGAGAAGTCCGAGGGCCGAGCAGATGATGAACTGGGGGTTGGAGTACTTGGAGGAGTTTCAGAATGCCTGGGAGCTTGCTGGCGGCTGGGTAGGTGCACTCGAGTCTGGAGGTTTTCCGTCCGAACTAATATTGACAGATCAAAACGATTCAAAACTCGTCGCTCTTGTACAAGAGTGCCACCGAAGACAGCGGACGGTTCCGCGGAAGATCCAGAGCCGACTTTGAGACGCTACACCAGTCCATCCACGAGTACAGGATCGTCGACCGATCTGACCTGCACCTTCAGCAGATTCGTCGTGCCGATAGAAACTCGTCGAGGCACGACGAAAACGAGGAGAGACCTGGGAGGGAACAAGCCCAAGTCCCCATGGGCTTGAATGCGGCGACTAACCCGGCGTTTCTGGACCCCTTTCCAAACTGGTGGTCCATGTTGCAAGAGGTGGAATTTGCAGAGATTAGCAATATGATGACGTGAAATGAAATGCATTTTATCGCTAGCTATTCTTTGTCCTTAGACCGATGTTTTTTTTTACAAGTGACTCCTCTCCGCCTCCAGCACTGCCTCCTTCAACACCCTACAAATGTGATGCAGCTGTTCTTCTGAGACCGTGAATGGCGGTGCAATCAGAATATGATCTCCCCTGGTACCATCAATTGTCCCAGCGCCAGGGTACAGCGCAACGCCTCGCTCAAACGCCAGTTGCTGAACAAGAGGACCAAACTTGACATCCGAGCTGAAGGGCTCCTTGGAGGACTGATCCTTGACAAACTCGACTCCCCAGAACAGACCGCGTCCTCGAATATCACCCACCGACCTACACCCGCCAAGTTCAGAGCGTAGAGCTCTCTCAAGGACAGCTCCCATCTCGGCGCATCGCGTCGCGAGATCATCTCGCCTGACAATCTTTTGCACCGCCAACGCAGCAGCGCACGAGATGGGATGTGCCTGATACGTGTGTCCGTGGTTAAAAGCTGCTGAACCCCGTCTGAGCACCTCAACCACCTTTTTGTGGATCAAGACGCCAGCAATGGCGGCGTAGCCACCTCCAAGACCTTTGGCGATGGTCATGATATCCGGCACGACTCCTTCTTGCTCAAAGGCAAAGAAGGTCCCCGTGCGTCCGACTCCGCACATAATCTCGTCGAGAATCAGGATGATGCCGTACTTGTCGCAGAGAGCCCTGACGCCCTTGAAGTAGCCCGCAGGAGCTGCGACACAGCCTGCTGTCGCGCCGACCATGGTCTCTGCGATGAATGCGGCCACGTTTCCGGGGCCAACTCGCAAGAACTCCTCCTCAAGCTCTGAGAGTAGTCTTTCTATGAAGTCTGCTTCGCTCTCGGTAGCGTGCCTGTACTGGTACGCGTACGCCGGAGACACGTGCGACACGTTCGAGTATAGGAATCCTTGGTATGGCGTCTTGCGAGCCAAGACCGTCGAGATGGACATGGTGGCCATTGTGTTTCCGTGATAACACTGACGTCTTGAAATGATGTGCACCCTCTTTAAGTCGCCAATTTCAAAGTGGTACTGCCGAGCGAGCTTCAGGGCAGACTCGACAGCCTCACTACCACTACCGACAAAGAAAGCCTTCTCAAGACCATGAGGGTTTCCCTCAAGTAGAAAGTTCGCGAGCTCCTCAGCAGGGGCAGTAGTGTATGACTGCGTGTGGACGTAGCTGACCTGTCGGGCTTGGTCGGTGATGGCCTGGATGACTTCCTCGTTGCCGTGGCCGATGAGGGCAACTGCTGCACCTCCGCAACCATCGATGACGGTCTGTCCGTTGGACAGCTTGAGCTCTATTCCGGATGCTGATTCGACCATGTAGGGGTGTTGAACGAGGGAGCGGTGCATCAAGCAACCCTCCTTGCTCATTGGCTTGATGGGGGCTGATGTGACTGAGACGAGGCCATCATTTCTTGAAGGGGCCATGTTTAAAGATGAGATGAGAATGATCTTGGTGTAAAGAACTGATTTGTTTTGATTCAATTGTCAGAGAGCTCTTGTTTGTCTTGTTCTTATAAGTGTTCAAAGCCGAAAGCCGATGGCCCGTCGGGAATGGTTCTCCCGACGACCCGGCTCATCTCGATATCAAGACGAACTAGTTGTCAAATCCTTCCATCTACTCCACAAATTGCTCCAGAATCATGATCTAGAATGCTCGGATTTGATGTCATTGCCAAAGCCGACGCCGACGGCCCGAGAGGGAGAGTCCGACTGACTGCTATTTGTAGTCACTCTTCCCTTGTTCCAATGTCTCAACTCAAGCTGGTGATCAAGACACTCTCCATCTCTCAATCCTCTCTTATCCTTCTCAGTGTGTATTATTCCTCCTTAGAATGACTCTTCAACAACCTCAAGCCGACTGGCCCGGTTCGTCGGCCTCATCAGACATCGAAAAAGGCCACGAAGCCGACCGTTCACAAACCGACTGCTCATCCCCTCCCACGCCCCAAGCCACAGAAATCGAGTTTGATAACCCAAGAGGATGGATCCCCGTGGCAGCAGCAGCCTGCTCGCTCTTTGTCTACCTCGGCGTGATCTACTCCTGGGGCATCATGCAAGTGAGGCTCGTCGAGACAACGTCGTCCAGCTTGACGACCCTGACCTTTGTTGGGTCTCTGGGTACATCCTTCATGATTTCTCTTAGTGTCCTCTCGGGTATAGCGGTTCGAAAGCTGGGATACCAAAAGACTGCTTTGTCTGGGGCACTTTTCATGGGACTTGGAGAGTTTCTTGCCAGTTGGACTACGAAACATGTCGGAGCTCTGTTTGTATTACACGGAGTCATCTTTGGCATCGGGGGAGGCCTCTGCATCTTTGTAAATCACCACCAAACACCTCTCTCAAAACACAGCTGACACAACGCAGGCATGCTCTACCGCCCCGCTCCGCTGGTTCAAAAAGTACCGAGGCCTCGCCATGGGCATCGTCTTTGGCGGAGGGAGCCTCGGAGCCGCCGTCATGAGCATCGCCACAAACCTCCTCGTCCGAAACGTCGACGTGGCGTGGACGTTTCGCATCCTTGGTTTCATGCTGTGGGGGGTCTGCATCCCAGCGTCGTACTTTATCCAGCAGCCCAAGAGTTCGGCGAACGCCAACTTGAAACTCCAGTGGTGAGTAGAGATTGCATCTGAAGAAGGTTTGTTTTATCTAATACCGCGCCGTCTCAGGTATCGCTTCCGGGAGCCGAGATTCCTCGTCATCGTGGTGGGGACGGCGGTTTCGTGCTTCCCGCTGTTTATCCCGCCATACTTTATTCCCCTCTTTTCGAGATCCATGGGGTACTCTAACCAGATGGCTATCGTCATCCTAGCGGCCTGGAATCTCGCTTCTACAGTGGGTCGTGTTTTAGGGGGATACACTGCCGACGTGCTGCTCGGGCCTCTCAACAGCTTGGTGCTCTGCCTGTTGTTTATTGGTCTGAGCTCGATTGTTGTCTGGCCACTTGCATCAACGGTCGGGATATTCTCCGTGTTTTTAATCTTTAACGGCATTGGGTGTGGTGCGTTCTTTAGCCTTGTTCCTCCGATGGTTGGGGCCACGATGGGGCCTGAGAACACCCTGGGCATTCTCCCTATTTTGTGGACGACGTGGTTCTGCGGTTTCTTCTTTGCAAGTTAAACGCCTCTTTCATGGAATGTCATGCTAATTGTGCTCTAGGGTACCCCGATTGCATCTGGTATCTACTCGTTGGCGGGAGACAGCCAAGACCAGGGGGTCGAGGAGTTCCGTCCTGCCGCGTACTACGCAGGAGCCATGTCCCTTGTCGGGTTGGGTTTTATCCTGTACATTCGCTTCAACCAGACCAAGCACATCCTTGTTCGCGTCTAGAAGATTCTGTTTATTCATTCGATAATATTACAACATTATTGGTATCTACTGCGCTGCGTGAGCATCCGTCCACGACCCTCGGTCATTTGAACGGTGTCTGTCTATATACATTTTTACCCGCTCCATAACAGGCCTTTGTCCTCTACAGACACTAGCCAGGGGCTCGGTACTGCTGCGTCCTAGCCGAGGCTTTGAACCCCCAGTCGTTGGCCGTCGGGTCCCTCGGACCATCCCGGGCATCCACAGCGGACGCGGCCTCTGACTGGATGCTGATCTCTTGCGCAATGACAATTCCCCCATTGACTTCCTTGTTCGTAGACTTGCCGTCGCTATCCTCGGGCAGAATGTGCTCATCGCTGCCCCAAGCTGTCGCTTGCGGAACAGACAGCGGATGCGGATGCGTTCGTGTCTTTCGGGTACCGAAGTGACTTCCGCCCAACTCGCTGCTTCGAAGCTGATGACTCTCGCCGTTGGACTTTGTCTGCCGACTGAAGAGGACGCTCAAGCCAATCATGCTTGCACCCTTTCGGAGCAGGGGTTGGATGATTGGTAGGTTCGTTACGATGATGGCGACAAAGGTTTCTCGACATGCCCAGGAGCTGCCAGATACGGCACCTTCAGGACCCGACTGAACGGAACAGGTCAGATGATGCGCGATCTGTGGGGATATGCGGGTGAGACTTACTGAGAGAATGGTCACTGCTCGGATTGTGCCGGCCATCATGATAAAGAGGGCACCGCTGAACAAGAGCATGAGCGTAAGACGACGCCGTAAGCTGATGTTGACACCCCAGAGAAGCTAGTCGAGTCAGCAAGAAACAGGATATGCAAGGTAAGACAACCAACAGGCAATGGAATAGACAGCAGGTAGATATCCGTCAAGATGTTGGGGATGACCACCACCAAGACATAAGCTGGTGAGTTGGTCGGCCTGCATAGTGTGCCCGGGTCTGGCGTCACCTGCCAGAAGTGGTGGAAAGGCTGACATGAGAGGAGGATCGTGAGGGCGACGGCGGCGTAGGTGACTGCGAGAATAACGTATGCGAGCTTTACACGTGTGACGAGGTGAGCCAGACCGGACCTGTCCAGGTTAACCAATTGTCCTTTGGAGTATGGCGGTGTCAGCCTTACGTGAGGCGGCCGTAAAAGGCAGTGACGCAGAACTTGAGGCTCCAGAGGATGCAGGCGTAGAATGACCAGCCTATGACCTGAATCTTGGACCCCCAGACGCGGTTGTAGTGTTCCCGAGAGTTCGGGTCGATGTTGGCTCGCTCAGCGTCGGTCATGTAACTATTGGTGAGGCCGGCGAACTGGGCGCCGACGAGGTATGCCGCTACCGTCTCTGCCGTGAAGATGACCTGGAAAGCAAAACGAGGATCGTCAGTGTCTGCATTTGTGTGTGTGTGTGCATGCGCGCTCCTGCTGTTGGTTCGCGCCCAACCAACAGCGCCAACCAACAGGTGGGTTTCAGTGTCTGACTGCACTCACCCCAGTAAAGGGCATCAGGTAGTCATCGAGCTGCCATCCTGATGGACCGACTTGGCGCCATCGCACACCGACACGGACGCCGATGGCGATTAGGCCGATGGAGAGGAGGACAAACTGCTCTTCGATGCCCATGACGGCATGCTATAAAGAATTGGAGATTTTTTAGTTTTTGCAGGACCCGAGGGATTGGGACAAGGAGGGGAGAAAAAAAGAAAATAAGGGAGGGACTGGAGGAGGGGAGAGTGGGTGTGTGAATGTCTGGGATACATAAATCGAAAGCATATCTCTTGCGTGCCCTTCTTAGATTTTAGTTTTGTGGGCATCGACGTAAGCGTTTTAACGTGCCAATCCCTGGCCCCGACCGTCCATGTTGTATCCGTCTCTTTGTCGAGTCTTCCCTGTCGGCCATGAACCGGATATGTGTGGTGGCGGCTGTTGCGGCTCCGCTGCACTCAAGCTAGAAGGGCTAGACAGGCCCCTGCAGATCATGACCCCGTTTTCTCCCCATGTTATCCAAGGCATCTAGATAAGGAGATGATCTTCAATTTGTGGAATTCCGGCAGATGCGGCATAAAGGGGGAATCGCATGGTCTTGCACCTTCGGGATCTGCGGTGTCGTTCGAGGACCGGATTTGGAACGAGGGGCCGGTGGGGAATAAAGGAGCATTAAGCAAGGCAGCCCTGGAGCTTCAGCTGGGGCTTGGGACAAGGGCTCGAACCTGCGGCGAGTAATGCGTCCATCTCTAACTGGGCAAGGTACGACAGGGGCCAAGGAACCCCAAGCCCCCCCGTGCCCCCCATCCTCAGCTTGCAGTGGGGAAACTTTGGAGGTGCGTGCCCTGTCGGAGACGGGATCAACCCTGCTCGGAACTCTACCGCGGGTTGCATCAGTTCCCACGTGTGGATCGCAGTTCTTCTCCTCGTTGTAGAATGGAATGGTCGCTGGTAATGATACTGGGCACGTTTTGAACACGATTCAGGTTGCATAGGGACAAAAAGTCCCTTCCGAGGTAGGTAGGTAGTATTACACGTCAATGACGAGGCCTCCTAGTCTGACAAGATGAGGTCCCGTGATGCTGCAAGACGCGCTTCTCGCTGATGGCCTTTTTGTCTAGACCTTCCCCCCTCCTTGATCTGCAAGGTGACCTGACCTGTTCTTCAATCCCTCTTTCTCTTTCATATCCTGGACCCTGAGCGTTACATACAAATTTCCCACCCTAGACTGACTCAAAGAAACGAACACACACACACAATGGCGTCGTCAACTTATGATTTTGTCATTGTTGGAGGTATGTCACATATAACCCACCTGACTCGCCTCCTCCTTACCCTAGCGTGCTTCCCTTAAAAGAAGTCATTAACGCGAATCACCAGGTGGACCCTCTGGCAACGCCGTCGCCGCCGGTCTTGCCCGCTCCGCCAAGAAGCCCAGCGTCCTCCTCCTCGAGGCCGGAGGTTCCAACGAGGACCGCAACCTCAGGGTGGACGGCCAGCGGTGGACCACCTTTATGAACCAGGAGCTCAACTATGGCTACAAGACGTCGCCCCAGGAGCACTGCGACAACCGCGAGCTGGACTACTCGCGGGGTAAGGGCCTGGGAGGTTCTAGCGCGATCAACTTTGGCGTCTACACCGTCGGTGCGCGCGACGACTACGAGGAGTGGGCGCGCGTCGTCGGTGACGATGCGTACACCTGGGAGAAGATGCAGGTGAGGTTCAAGAGCCTCGAGACGTTCCACGGCGAGCTTCCTTCCGGCATCGACTCCAAGTACGCCGCGCCCAAGGCCGAGGACCACGGCAGCTCTGGTAAGCTGCACGTGGGCTACGCGAGCGAGTGGGAGAGGGACCTCCCTCCCGTGCTGGACCTCTTTGAGAAGGCGGGCTTCCCTCTAAACCCGGACCACAACTCGGGCGACCCTCTGGGTATGTCGGTCTTGATCAACTCTAGCAGCAAGGGACTCCGTTCGACGGCCAATGACTTGCTGTCTCCTGTGCCCGACAATCTAACGATTGTCACGTCATCGCCTGTTCAAAAGGTTATTCTCGAGGGTGACAAGGCTGTTGGTGTTGAGGCCAACGGCAAGCAATGTGAGTTTATTTCATTCTTTTGATTTTCAGTGTGCACCTTTCTCTTATGAGTCCCATCTCACTTGAGCCATCTAAAATATTTAACGGGAACTCTTTTGACTTATTGACACTATCCAGACTTTGCCTCGAAGGAAGTCATCCTCTCCGCCGGCTCCCTAGACACCCCTAAGATCCTCATGCACTCTGGCATCGGCCCCAAGGACCAGCTAGAACAGTTCAACCTCCCCGTCGTCAAAGATGTGCCTCGCATCGGCCAAGGTCTCCGGGACCACATGTTCTGTCCCCTCGTCTACACCCGCAAGGAGGGCGACACCGACCGAGCCCCCTTTTACGGCGACGAAAAGGTCATGGAGGAGGCTCTTGAGCAGTGGAAGCGTGACGGCACAGGTCCCTGGACAAAGTTTGCCTGCGAGGTCGGCATCGGCTGGTTCAAGCTCGACAAGCTGGTGCAGTCTGAAGAGTTCAAGGCTCTGCCGGCTGAAGAGCAGGCCTTCCTCAACAAGGAGACTGTGCCTCACTACGAGATCCTCACGCACTTCCCCATCCACTGGTTCATCCCCGGCTTCCCCAAGACGAGCCTCAACTATTCGTGCATCCTCGTCTTTTACTACAACGCCCAGAGCCGCGGCGAGGTGACGCTGCAGTCGGCCGATCCCAACGTTCCTCTCAAGTTTGACCCCAAGTTCCTCTCCACGCCGTTTGACCGCCGCGCAGCCATCGAGTCACTCCGCGACGCATTCCGTCTTGCAAAGTCTGACGGTTACGCCAAGGATAACATCGACACGCTGGCGGGACCCAAGGGCGACTCGGATGAAGATCTGCTTGCTCACTGGCGACAGACCATCTCTTCGAGCTGGCACATGACTGGAACGACAAAGATGGGCAAGGCTGGAGATGCTGATGCTGTGGTCGACAGCGACTTTAAGCTCATTGGCTTCAAGAACCTGCGCGTGGCGGACATGGGTGTCTTGCCCATCTTGAATAGCTGTCACGTTCAGGCTGTCGCCTATGTCACCGGCGTGACTTGTGCTGAGAAGTTGATTGCCGAGTACAACCTCGCTTAAACACGAACGGTTGGGAAGAATGAGCACACGGCATGATGATGGTTCTCGTTGAAGGGCAGGTATCTCACATTAGCAACATGTAGCCTTGTTATATACACAGTTTAAGTCCTGACATAAAAACCCCATGGCGCTCTCAGTACCCTATATGACTGGATCGATGAATTTGGGAGGGCACTCCACTGTTTCTTGCCTATCTTGAATAGTTGTCAGGTTCAGGTGGGAGACTATTTTACGAGCGTCACTTGTGTTGAGATCCAAGCATGGCCTTGCCTAGACGCGAATAATTGGGAATTTAAGAGCACACGAAACATCGATAGTTTGATTAAACACAGATCTCCAACACTAGTAACTCACATGTACCCTTCTTCCGATTCGTCGTCAAGAGGACCCGTGTAGACTATGTTCGCAGGCGCAGGTCCGTGGTGAATCTTGGATATGTCCATGAACAACGAGCGGTGCTCGACCGGTCCTTTGTCTACAGCCTCTTTCCTCTCGGTCTCGGTCATCCTGCTCAAGGCCCCGCCGCCGTCAATAACATCTTTGACCCAGACCGTGTGGTCCAGCCTGCGACCCCGGTAGTTTCCATGCCCGTCCGGTCCACTCTCAAGCCTATGTGTGCCAAACGAAATCCTCTTGCTCCAGCCGGAAACATGGTACCACCCCATCCGGATTCCCCTGTCCGCGGAGGAACCAGGGCCCTCGAAATCGACAAGGTTGACCTCGAAGACAATCTTCAGCCCCTCCCAACTCCTCCGGAGGATTTCCAGAGGTCCCTCCCATGAACCCGGCGCAAAGTCCCAATGACCATCCCAGAGGGCAAACTTGATAGTCCGGACGGAGGGCAAGTGCTTCTTCATCGCGAGAAGCTCACGCACGAGCTTTTCGGACAATGTGCCGTCGACTCGGTTCATCCCGTAGATGTCGGGCGGATATTGAGCGCAGACCAAGGGGTCATTGAAATCAGGGGGGGGATCTCTGCAGAATCTCGACAACGGCCGTGTCGGTCTGACGCTTCATCCTGCGTGTGACCTTGTTCAGAAGAGGCGCGAATGCGCGCTTCTGTCTGACGTACTCCTCCGGTTCCTCGAGTGGGACGACAATGGTGTGCTTCTGGTAGAGGCGGTGTTGGACTTCTTGTGCAATCAGTGGGTGAACGTAGAGCAGAGGACATGATTCTGGAGTGTATGCCGTCCTGTTGGTGTAGATATTGCTGTCGACAGGCTCAATGACGAGGTCATAAATCATCCCCCTGATCTCTGGAGAGAGACAAAGGAGGCCTGGGGAAGGAGCAGCCATGGTTGCAGCGATTGAGACAAGGAGATGGTTGTGCGTCTTGGTAACCCCACAGTCAACGATATAGATCGTGAACAAGATGGATGATTGCACAAGAGCAGATTGAACCCGTTATTAAATGCTGTGTTTGCCCTGCCAACAGCTATGGAAGGAAAGAGACAGACATGGAAGTCAAGTGATCAAGTTCACGGTCTATACTTCGTAACCAACCGTGAAAGGTACCCAGTGTGAACCTTCAAGGTTGCATGAGACTTGGCGCGTCTATTGGCAAGCCGTGTTTCACTATAATCTTGTCCATACGGTTGACGAGAGAGTGAACACCTCTCTGCTTGGTGGCTTATTGGCTGCACAATGCGAGTCTATCTCTATGAGCAGGGGCTCCAGCAAGCGTTTAACAAGACCCGTAGTTCGTGGACGGTGAACCTTTCTTTTCATGATAAAGATGACGCTTCATTGATCATCTCAACACTCACTCCCAAGAGGCCTTTCGTGATAGACCCTCTCGTCAACCGTACGCGATTATCATGAAAAAAAGCAACGCGTGGCTCTCTAGCTCCGGTGGCTATCATGATGGGTGTGAGCTACTGACAAGTACCCCTCGTTGCGCCTAGAATACCAAGGCGACGAGGTACGTCGAGTCTGAGCCTAACTCAGGCTGTCTTACCAGCGCCCTGGGACTCGCCGGCGTTGAATAGTTTAGCTGTCTCAGCCCAGCCACACATGCGGTGTAAACCAGCAGTCATGACAAGCCAGAGCCTAGATCTAGGGCTTACCGCCCATTCACGGTTTTCCGGAACAGAGTCATGGCAACCCAACGTGCTAAGCTCATTTTGGGTGTCCATGACCTCGTGGGCGTCACCTTCTGTCAACTTAGAAAGTAAGCTTATGCCATTAGAGCATCGCTAGATTGGAAAGTCCTACTCGATACGCAAAAGGCCGGCAAGGTTGATTTTTATCATGGGACCCGATAAGCCCCCCGAGGAGATGTGCGTTCACTCGGGCGTGCAAAGCGTTTCTAGGAAACTACGCGGCACCTCGGCTTGGGAATTGAGATGAATACAGCTCACATCGCAGCGTGGTGGGGGGTAAGGCTGGCCCCCCTTTGGCTGTTGTGTGTAGGGCGCATATTGACCTTGCAAAAGAGGGACTGGGGATGGCGATTGGCATGGCATCGTGTTCCTCCTGTATAGCATGCACTCGTGGGAGAAGAGTAGGTATAAAGCAGGGAGAGAGGAAGTGCTTGGGCTGGTCAGGTACTCTCTTGTAGCCTCACTTTTGGGAGTCTTTGGGCTCTCCGGAGATCGAACAAGTTCACCACGAGTTGCAGAGGCAACGAATCTCTTGCTCTCAAGGGAGTCATTTGAAGGTAATCGAGACTATGATCCCAAGGCTCCATATATCTGCTGGCTGTGCCCTAGCTATCCAAAGCAGCCAACCTGCTGCGTAGCCAAAGACCATTCAAAGTAATCAATATCGAAGATGCTGACATCAAAGTCGCGGCAAGAGGCCTGTCGACTAATCAGTCAGGGCCGTCAAGGGGGAAGGAAGGCTTACGGGGTCAGGACTAGACCAAAGGGGCTGATGAACCCGGCAGCCATGCTAAGTGCGAGGCAGTTGTAGCACAAGACCCAAGCGAGGCTGTACTTGATCTGTTGAACGGTGTGCTTTGATATTTTGAAAAGTATCGGGATCGAATCTAGGCGTGAGTTGAGGATGACGACGGATGCGCCCACGGTTGGCGTTGCAGCTTCATGGTAGAGGGCGATGCCAACGTCAGTGGCAGATAGGCTTGGGGCGTCATTTAACCCGTCACCAACCTTGAAAGCAACGTTAAAGAAGGTTGAGGATGGACTTCTTTGCTTGTATACTTGCCATGGCCACTATTCTCCCGTCGCCTTGGAGACGCCTGATCATGTCCAGTTTGTCTTGGGGCTTGGCTTCATATGCTAGGATGGGAATATGGAGCTCCTCGGACACTCGCTGAGCCGAGTGGGACATATCTCCTGTGAGCTATTCAGCTGTCAGCTGTCGTTCTTGAGATCATCCACTCTCATGCTGCCCACACACCAGTTTTGTCTCACAGCCCATTAGATCGAGTTCGTCGATCGTTGCTTTGGCGTCTTCCCTCACGGTATCCTGCTTTTTATCAGCCATCATCCGTCAGTCAACAGAACACGCACAGTGATCAATAGGGTCCCGGCATAAGCGTAGTCTATCCCAATGTAAACAGATATCACTCCACGGTCAGGCCCCTGGGGCGTTTCCGGGAGATCAAGGATGCCGCAGGATTGCAAGTACCGTAGACTCCCGATGGTGACATGCCGCCATGGCTGACCTGCTATCGACACATCCCCTGAGATTCCCATGCCCGGCTCGGCCGTTACTCCTTCTGTGGAGAGGCTTGTTTTGGCTTCGACCCAAGGATCGTCCAGATGCGCCACTCCGGCGGAAAAGATGGCCCGCCCAAGGGGATGAGTTGACATGGTGTGCTCCTCTACAGCACAGATATAGGTCCAAAAATCTGTCGTATGATGAGCCCATGCTTTTGACGTCTGGAAGCTTGAAACATCCAATGTGGCTTTTGTTAGAGTCCCGGTCTTGTCGAACATGACGGTTCGAGTGTCGCAGAGCTTTTGGATGGTGGAGAATCCTTTGGTGAGGACTATGCCCTTCTGGCTGGCGACATCTGAAGGAATTGTCAATCTTATTTTGCTGGGGTATTCTCAACATGACTTACTCGCCGCTGCCACAACTGCCGAGGGTATGGCCAGTCCTAATGCACATGGGTATGCGCAGGTGAGGATCGTCATGCAATGCATCATGGCTATGCGAAGGAAAGCGTAGTTGATCGAGCTGGCAGACCAGTACATGTCTTTCAACGGAACCAAAACAGCCAGAGACATGACAATGACGACAAAGTAATTCATCATCATGTCCAAGAGTTGAAAGTCTTCTGACTTGGACCCCGAGGCCTCGGCGGCGCTCTGCACCAGCTGAGCGTAGAACGAGCTTCCCTGCTCTCTGTGCACGACGCAGACAAGCTGTTGGCCCATGTTTCGAGTACCACCAAGGAGGAAATCTCCAGCACCCTTCTTGGCCGGCATGGACTCGCCAGTTACAATTGCCTGATTGACTGAAGATGATCCAAGAGTGATGTAGCAATCGCACGGGATGGTGGAAAAGGGGTCGATGACAATCTCGTCGCCGGGTCGAAGGAAGCTGTGGGGGACAAACTGAGAATAGTTAACAAGCTGCGCATCAAATTCCAAGGGAAAAGCATACCTGTCCTGTAGAGTAAATTTTGACATGTTGATCTTCCAAGAGCGGCTTATAGACCCTGATCAAGTGCTCGGCCGCAGACCGTCGAGACATGGTTTCCAGATATCTCCCCGAAACTACCACGAGAGCAAGGCCAATGACCGAGTTATAGTATGGAGAGGCTTTGACAGGACCTCTGACCAAAAGGTCAAGAAATGAAAAGGCTGTCCCGAGAGAGATGGATGAAGAGATGAGGGTGTTCATGTTTGGTTGTCCGCCACGGACCCATTTCCAGCCATCAATGTGAATCCATGCGATATATCGATATTGTGCAAACAAGACGAGAGATGCACAAGATAGATGGACAAGGAATAGGATAAAAGAGGGTAGTCGATCTCGTCCGAATCTCGAGAGGAGGAGGCTAACGAGCTGAATAACAGTCGCGCATCGGGCAAGCTGAGAGAAACTCGACTTGAGCCGAGAAATCTCTTTTTTGGACCGTAAAACCTCTATTATCTCCTTGGGCGATCGAGGTCCCATCTCGACCCCGTATCCAAGATCAAGCACGGCATTCTTGACAGCTTCCCGGTCGAGGTTTGTGGTCTTGCCGATGACGGTGGCTTGCTGAAGTGCCAAAGAAACCCTCGCCCTGTCTACATCTGCAAGACTGTTGAGAGCAGACTCGACAGAGCTTGAATAGGCAGAGCAAGTCATGCCCGAGAGGGACAGGACAACCGTGTTGGCCTCAATTCTTTGATTGTCGGCCTCTCTGGGCTTGTCTAAGTATTGTAGGTCGGGTTTATCCTCATTGTACCGGATCGAGTTGTCGAGATCGAGAAACTGGCATGCGTTGACGAGTTGGCCAATGCAAAAGGCAGCTATATAGCAGCAAGCCATGATGGACGGAATGGTGCCGTCGATGATATTATCGTTCGTTATTTTGGCTGATTTCTTCTTTGAGCAACAGTATCATTATCATTAACAATAATATCGTCGTTGATGAAGCCCACCGTTCGGTGCGGAGGAGCCGGGCAGCTCCGGGATATATTGCGGGCCAGTCTCCGCACCGAGCGGTCAGACCTCCGACGGCATCGGACGGAGGTCAGACATACGCGTGTACTATTCCGCACTTGGTCTAGTGGTTTGAAATGGTATCGGGGGTCGGTCCAAGAGCTTCGTCGATTTCCTGGTGTCTAAACTTACCAGTAATTTGGTCGACATCGCCTCCTGAGTCCTCGCCAACGGGTTCGCTTCAGTAACGCGGAACATGCCTACGGTTAAGGACTCCTATCTCATTGGCGCCGCGAGATGACCCGAAATCGATTTGGATCAGGCTTGGTCGGAGGGCGGCACGTGGGAGGTGTGAGCAAGCTTCCCCCCTGCAACTCTTAACCGAGTCATTGGCGGCGGGGCTTGGGGTTTCACTCTCGAAAGATGATAGCCAGACGTGATGTTATACTACGTAGACTGGGTATTGAACCGAATCAACCATGTTGATAGTTCCAATTGTTGTTGTCAGATCCAACACAGCGGCTGAGAGTCTCGGTCGAACCTCGAGCTGTTCAATCCTCACGTCGAGCTGTTATAGTCGGACCGGAGACAGCTCAAACACATCCCAGGGCAGCTTGTTAACTCGTCTGACCCAAAGAAGCAAGGATGAACCGTCCCATCCCCGCATGCCCCGGATTTCCCCCGCAAGCTACCCTCTTGGGTCATAGCTTCGCCCACTACCTGTCGAGGGATCACCTCACCTCAGCTCGCTCCTCAGGCCGCAAGCCAAGCTGCCCTTGCTCTGCACTGTAGGCTGTAACATGAGATATGCTGGGCAAGGACGAAGGGAGTGTTTACCCCGCTCTCGGCCATGGGCCCAACTCCGGGTAATGACGACGCTCCTCATGAATCGAACAAGCTTCCATCCGTACTTTGACGTTATCTCGACGCCTTCTCCCGGACCGTGAAACCACCCCATGACTGCGAGCCCCCATCGAGAGCCATGTCGACCACAACAACGTCCGCCGCCTGGCCAGAGTCGAGCAGGCCGCAAGGTCCGCCCGCTTCGGGGTCCGGAGGCATCCGGCGCATTCGACAGGCCTGCACCAACTGTCGGTATGTGCCCCGCGTTCTCTCCGATACAGGATATGCGCAGTCGCGACATGCCCTTGATTGCGCACTGAAGCTGATGCTTGACATTGTTTAGACAGCGAAAGACGAAATGCTCTGGAGACCGTCCGCGATGCATGAACTGTCGGCGCGTCAACCGCTCGTGCCACTACGAGTCCTACTCGGCGACCATGGCCGCCATGGCTGCCAATCCGCTGACTGCGTTTCCTCCTGGCTTTGGCGACGTATGTAATCAATCGATATGATGGAAATTGGAGATATCTTGACTAATGTGCCTCGTAATAGCCTGATCTACTGAGGAGACTCAGCACGATTGAAGCTCAGCTGGCTCGATTGAGTGAACAAGGAGCTCAAGACGCAAGGTAGGTGGGCACAATGCTATGAAGCCATCGTGCTGACACCTCTTAAAGTGCCAGCCGCAACTTCTCTGATCAGTCACTGGAAGATGCCAGCTCCCCGTCTCGACCGTCGATGCCATCGCAAGAGTATAGCTTTGAAGGCCATCAGCAACGACTATCCTTTTCCATGCCCTCGCCATTGAACCAGTCTGATTCTCACACACCGTAAGACGTCACAAACAATTCAAGCCAAGTTTTCCTGCTAACTATTCAGACCCTTCAGCACGATGCCGCCCGATGAAATAGTCCAGCATCTAGTCGACACATACTTTATCCACGCCCACAATCAACCGTACGCCTATTTCCAAGAAGAACATTTCCGGCAGCTGCTCGGCCTCATGATCCTACCGAGATGCCTGATCTTTGCAGTTCTAGCATCTTCGGTCAGATTCTCAAACCACGACTACTTCCAAGGACGAACACATGAAGCTATGGAGAGCTATGCACGACAAGCCTGGCTGAGCGTTCTGAATGAGCATCTGACTGTTGAGAACTGTCCAAATCTGCACGTCGCGCAGACTACCAACCTCTTGGCCATTGTCGACTTTACAGCTGGTCGGACGAGTTCGGGATGGCTTAAAATCGGCCTCGCAGTCAGAATCGCCCAGGATCTGCAGCTCATGAAGGAACCCAGTCCGATGCTTCCCATTGTCGAGCAAGAAGAACGTAGACGAGTCTTTTGGTCTGTCTATCTTCTCGACAAGCTGGTATCCTGCGGCAAAGCCAGACCTCCAGCCATTGCCGACGAGGATTGCCATGTTCAGCTGCCCTGCGAGGAACAAGTCTTTCGAACAGGGACATGGAAGCAAACGGCGACTCTCCATCAGCTTCTGAACTGGAATACAGACCTCGGAGAGATTCGTGGTCACTTTACTCTTGCCATCCTCGTGGCTTCTGCTCTGGGCCGCTGTGCGCGTTATGTCCTCCATGAACGCGAGACGGATAACGTGCTGCCGTGGGACTCGCGCTCCGAGTTTGCAGCAATCAATTCCTTCCTCCTCCTCACAGAGCAGCACCTCCAGGTAGAAGACGTCTCTGTCAACGATATAATCGCCAACAACAAACTGTCCGATGGCTCATTGGACCATCAAACCGTCGGCCACGCCATCTTTGCGCGCGTCGTCTTTCACCTATGCCACTGTCTCGTCAACCACCCGTTCCTCTTGGCTCTGCGACTTCAAAAGCTAAAGTCCAAGGCACCCTCGAGTTTCTTGTCGAGAAGTTTCCAAATGTGCAGTGAGCACGCCTGCAAGATCCCGGCTCTGCTGCATCAGGCGCAGAAAGCCGGATGCCATGTCGAGGCGTCTTTTTATGCCTATTCAACATGTCTTGCTGGTAGTGTGCTCTCGCTCTTTATCCATGACGCCTCGAGCAAGTCGCAAGGGTCTCATGAGCTTGTTGAGCCAGGGCAGCAGTGTCTGAGCATTTTGAAAGATATGGGTGCCTTCTGGGACCATGCTTCAAAGATGGTAAGTGTTGGACTGCACCTGAAGAAACGGAACTGACTGGTAAATAGCACACCCAGCTTGTCAACTTTGACGCACATGCCCTAGCCTTTCAGAGATTGGTTGATCCGCATGCTTCCTTCGAGATTGAACCAGAATTGGAGGCACTTTTATGGTCCATGGTTGATTACGGTGCCATGTGTGGGAGCTCGAGGTCCACAAGCCCAGAAGGCCAGGCGCCAATAGGCTTGCCGTCACCCTCGTTTCTCAACTTTGACGTAGATTTCACTGCTAGTAGCTCTTTTGGAATGACCGGTGCTGAATCGCTTTCCGGCGCACAGTTTACGGCATGAAGCGTTCATAGTGTGCGCTGATCGGGGTGTATCCGAAGCATCGGGGTACTTGTTTGTCAAGAGTAGTTGTTCGGTCAAAGGTAACAAGGACAAAGCGGGTTTGAACTAATATATTCAATTTTGGGATAAGTCTAAATACTCCAGTTGTAGGGACCATGCCAAAACCTCCATCACCTACTAATTATGAGTCTGGCAGCAATCTATCTTGTGGTAAAAGAGCTTGCTTGGCCCGTATATCCACTACGGCGTCGGTCATTATTCCCAGGTCTTGTAACGGTTGTAGCAGCCCCCCCCAAAAACATTTTATGCCTCGCCTTCACCACCGAACGACTCTTTGGCGTTCTTACTCTTGATCACGTTGGTCAAATCGCCAACGGGAATCTGGATCGGAAACTCGACAACGGCAAGCAAGATGGCGAGGAGGATGTACCAGCCGGCCAGGCAAGTGACAAAAAGCAATGCTCCAGCAGCCTATCAAACACGTCTGTTAGCAACAAAGCAGCACTGTCAAACCCAAGGTCAACGTACCTGGCAGAGCTTCATGGCCATGGCCGTGTTGGCCGTATAGTCTTCGGCCCAGACCCAAAACGCTCCGACGAGCAGGAACAGAGCCGGAACAAGTGTCAAGAAGACGATGACAAACGCGACGTTGGTCCGTAAAGCACAAATGAGATAGATGATGGACACGAGACCCATGGCCAGCAAGAAAAAGCCTATTCATATTGATTAGGGCGTGCAATGTGGGTGATGGGACTCTTTTCATACCCAGACTGGCATTGAAGCCTGTGGTGGTCATGCCTTCGGAGGCAGACTTGGCATCTGCGGGCGCATACGAGGAGAATGCAGCAAAGGATGGGTTGAGGATTCCTCCAAAGGTGAGGTAGAATCCTCCAAAGCTGCTGAAAACGGTGGCAGGGTAGGTGTTGCCAAGAACCCATTCCAAGATGCCGCTAATCATCATGAGGACGCCTCCCAGGAAGAAGTAGGCAGGACTAGAAAGCGTGTTAGAGTTGGGATGGCGAGAAGGGTAGGAGGGAAACATGCATGTTTGACGAGGCAAAGTTGCTGGCTCCACGCCAACCCATCAGGGCGGCCGCCAACGGCATCAAGGCGAGCAGAAAGCCTGAAAGTGCCCTATAGTTCATGTGTTAGATGGGTGATCCTTGTGTTGAGAGTGTTGGGGCGGCGAACATGGGGGTCGGGTTGCCAAAGGTCTTCCTCAGGTCACCCTTGACGGCATTCGGAGGCGAGAGATAGAGCTTCTCAAACATCTCCGGACTCATGGAGATGCTGGCAGCAGTGTGCACATTCTCGAGGTTCTCAACACGGCCCATATCGACGTCGCTGCTTCCGCTGTGAGACTTGGGGGACATGGTATGGTGAAGCTTGCAATAAACAGAAAAGAAATGAATAGGGTGGATTTGCTGCAGAGAGTACAGCCGGAGAGAGATGACTTATAGTCGGCACTGGACTCGGTGAGACTGACTCGGTATTGACTCGGTATTGGGACTCATCATCTGCCGAGTCAGGGTGAGTTTCAGAGAACAGGCATGGACGCTGTTCTACCCCAGGATTCCCCGCCTCGTTCGGACCGTTGCAACTATTTTGACTAGTATATGCACCCCGGATGCTACATCGGAGCTCGGGGCAGTATAGGGTCCGGCGCTGATCCGTGAAGCTGATGCTGAGTCCTGGATAGGGGCCGTGGCAACGTGAGTCGTTTGCACCATGAGAGGTATGCAGCGCCGTGTGAGAGAGCCATTGCCCATGTATTATCGAGTATTTCGACACTCCTGAGAGTCCCAATTCGTGTTCGAATGGCAAAAGAAGAAGGCCATCTAGAGCGCGTGGCATGGATGGAGGTGATCTACAAAGCGTGGAACTGCCGAAACCTCAAAGTCCCCCTTTTCTGTAAGCGAGAATGCGGAGAGCGGCCCAGAGCGCCCGGAACTAACAGTCGACGCTATCCCCCCCCTCACCTCACGAACCTTCACTCGCCATCTCGGAAGGCCGCGCCAATCCAATCAGGGCGCTTAGCGCGAGCGGACCGGGCAACGCGATCCTTTCTCGACTGGGGCAAGCCGCGTTACATTGCCATGAGGAGTAGTCTGATTGCAGAAGTGCTTTGCAACGTTGGAATATTGGCTATCTTGATTCGAGTCAAGAACCTGACGCGGACGCGGCGACTAACATTCAAGATGGTTAGGTGGAGGCTGAACGGGACGCCGCTGATTTTGTTCCGAGATTGACCATCAGCTTTCTATAATTGGTGCTGATGTTTGAACAGGGCCGCGAGCAGCCTCGAGCGCGAGCTAGAAGGTGAGAGGAAATAATACATCTTCTTGTGATGACATCTTCTTCTCGCCTTTGACCCTCAATGTGCGTAGACTGCTGTTCACGCGGTCCCCGTCTGAGAGAAGGCATGACAGCATGTAATATGAAAGGGGACTTTTCTTATTTTATCTCTGAAGAATGGATTGAAGCAACCGAGTAATAAATATGCATTGTGAAGGTTTTCATATCTGGTGTCATAAATACTTTGACTACCCTATGTCATTGTCACACAGCAACACGGAGTCGGCTACATCACACGATATTGCAGAGTTAGTCAAATGTAGTTGCAAAGAGCAAGGAAACGGCATTGATAATTTGTCCTATTGTGCTAATGAGCCGCCAGGCCCATCCTCATCCCGACAACGCTTGGAGCCCGGCTTGAAGCCAACTGTGCCCACCCAAGCTACTACCAAATCAACACGGGCTTGATCGTCGACCCGTCTTCCATGTCTCTAACTGCCTTTTGATAATCTTGAACCTGAGGATGCTGGTTAGAGTAGTGTTGCAACGAGATGGAGGCAGGCTTACAGGATAGAACTTGATCAGTTCGTCGACAGGGAACTCCCCATTTTGGTACCATCGGATCATTCTTGGGATATACTGTACAATGTTAGCACATCCGTTTTGAGTACAGAATCAAGTACCAACATCTTCCGGGTATACGCCGCCCTCCATACTTCCCATGATTTGCTTGCCCGTCTACACATTGTCAGCTGCCATCGACCTCGCGGGAATAACCAATACTCACCACCATGTACGGCACAATGGCGATTTCCAATCCAGCATCTATAGGAGCAACGCCGAGAAGAATCATCTTGCCCTGATTCGCAGTGAATTCCAAGCCCTGCTGAATCAATGGGAGCACACCGGTAGCGTCGATTGTGATGGTGCTCCCTGAGCCTCCAGTGGCTTTGCGGACTTGGTCTGTAAGGCTTGAAATGGCGGAAGTGTCGATACCGTGTGTGGCGCCGAGTTTCTTGGCCATTTCTATTCTCGCGGGGACTCGGTCGATGCCAATGATGGTTCGGCAGCCTTTGAGCTTTGCGGCCTGCGTCGAAATCTTAGTAAAGCCATCAAGACACAGGCAATGCATTGCTTACCATGATGGCTGCAGGTCCCACGCCTCCAAGACCAATGATGGCGATCTTGTCGCTTGGCTTGGCAGCAGCTAGCTCAGTCACCGTTCCTGCACCAGTCTGCCACGCAGTTAATCTTGAGGTGCTGAAGAATGAAAAGGGTTCACGTATCTGAATACCACAGCCAAGAGGTGCCAGAAGCTTCAAGTCATTCTTGTTCTGGACCAACCTGCTGACGTTGACGAGCGACGTCTCCTGAACCCGACTCAGCTTTGAAAAGCTCGACTGGCCAAAAAAGGATCCTCCAACGTCCGGCCCCGTGCCGTTTGTAAACTGGAATGCCTTTTTGGTGCCGCTAAAGTTGAGAGCCGAGAATTCGTGGCAGTAGCCAGGAGCGCCAAACTTGCAGTTGTGGCATTGGGTGCAAAAGGCAAAGGAGAGGAGGACAGCGTCGCCCGGCTTGACTTTTGTGATTTTGGAACCGACAGCTCGAACGAATCCGGCGCCTGATCCTTGTAAGTATATGATTTGTCTATTGATGGGAGTGACCTACCTTCATGGCCGAGAACACGTGGGTACGGAGGAACAGGGAAGCCGGGAGTTCCGTCTGGAGCTGTTCCGCATCCGAGATCTGTATGGCAGACTCCGGAAGCAACCATTTCCACAATGGCTTCGTACTCATCGGGTTCACCGACTTGGATTTCTTCAAGGATCCATCGCCTCTTTCCGCCCTCGGGGCGTGGGAGACGATGGCCTGGGTTGTCTGGACATTGGCCTTCATGATGAGATTGGATTAATGCAACAAACGTGGATTATAACGTGGGAGATGTAGTAGTATAGTAGTAGTAGTAGAGAGGATTCAGAGCAATGTAGAATCCTGCATACCTGAGATAAAGGTTGAACGCCTGTTAAGTCGATTGTAGTAAACTGTGGCGGTCCGCCTGCCGCCAAGTCGGGCGCCTCCGTCTTCCCCGCCCATCCCGACTTTCCGACCTCCCCGTCCCCGGGGTGGGGTTCGCACCAGCTTCCCCAGATACTGTCACTATCCAGGATAGCGACAAGTCTAGGCATCCCCATGGGGATTCTTCTCTCCGCTTCTCCGCTTCCATGTTCCCCGCGATCCAGACGACATGCCGATCTCGCAGGATGCGACATTTGGATGGTCTGACTGTCCGTTTCGGAGACCGGACCGCCCTCTTGGATAGAGACGAGATGATGGATAAAAGACACGACTCGGAGTCAATGATCAATGTTTGAAACTCAGCACTCTTCCTTTTCAGTCGGAAATTTCTAGGAAAAGGAACAAGAAAAAGCACAATGCCGACAATTACGGTAATTCTCCCATGAATCTGGTTCGAGGCATGACACTAATCCTGTGCTCAGCTCTCCAAGATCATCCCCGCCACCAACGGCGCCCACAATGATCACGCCTCAGAGCTGCCTTCTCATCCAGCAAAGATCAAGGACCTAAAGGCGAATGGGCACATCACTCTCCAGAGCGAGAGCCAGCCACAAAAGGCCATTCGTCACGAGGAGCCAGTTGGTGACTTTGGCTGGGGACCCTGGACTATCCAAGGTAAGGTCTCATAGCATCATGGGGAGCAAGAGACGATCACTTCTGACATCGAGATAGATGTCTTGATTCCTGCCAACGCTGGCCGAGGTTTGGTCAAAAAGTACCACCAGTGATGAACTCTGTACCAGTATGGAGCTCTATCGCTGACGGGACTTTGGGCTTTCAAGAACCTCAGCAACACGGGATATCGGGCCGCAGCTCTTGGCTTTCTCTTCCCTGGAGCCGGTTTTACTGCTGTTGCCACCTTGACTTCGACAGCTTCGTTTCTGCTGACCTTGGCCCTGATCCCTGTCACAATCTTTGTCTGGTTCGCCATGGGCGGCATCTTCTTCCCCATCGCCCTATGGGTTGGCTCCAGCATCGCAGCCGGCTACATGGCCACCGACACCGTGTTTGAAACTTCGGCTCTCTTATGGGCTGCCTTGTGCTACACCGGCATTTTCTGGCTCATGAGCAACGCCCGCTCTCTCAACGCCGCTGGCTACTCCAAGGCTCAGGAGAGGAACAAGTATCTTGTCCAGGCTGTCCAGGAGCAGATGGAGAATGCCACTCCCGCTCCCGCCCCGGGCTCACGAGAGATTTCCCTCGAGACACTTCGGCATGTGCAGCACATGATTGAGCGTGGACTGAGCCCCCGTGACGACTTTAGCTTTCACGACGTCATTGATCAGTTCCAGACTGGCGCCGTTCGCTATCAACTATACGGTGTTGTCGATGTTCTGAACTTGTACCAGTGCCACTATGCCCCCGGTTTCCATGGTTATCTATCCAAGGCTTCGCAGAACTGCATCGAAAAGAGTTTACAGAAGCGCATCATGTCGTGAGTACAAGAACCCCCCTTCTCTGGTTGATATACTCACCATTGCAGTTATTGGAAGTGGGAGTCCATCTTTGGGAGATTCACCCTCAGCGATTGGGACCCGATCAAGAAGGACAACATCGTGTGTAGATCCTCCTTGCTGCCTAATGCTGAATGCTAACCGCACCCAGATGGTTACCGGCTACTTGAGCTCTGCCATCGGTCTGTACGAGCAGGCTTCCGGAGATCGCCAGTACCACCAAAAGAACGCCCTCGAGTTTGTCATCGACGATGGAAAGCACTACAAGACCAACTACGAGGGCTTGGCGGATGCTCTTCACGAGAACATGGACAACAACCCTTACTGCCTGTACCCCTGCGAGCCCAACTGGACTTATTCCCTCTGCAAGTGAGTTACACATAGTTTGAGATGTCAGGAGTGACTAACGAATGTGAAAGTCTCACCGGTATGGCTGGCCTCGTCATCTCTGACCGCATCCTCGGCCGTGACCTCGGTGCCAGACTCAGGAACCGATTTGAGCGATCTCTGGAGGAGGAGTTTACAGAATGCGACGGCCGAATCCTTCCCATCCGCAGCGAGTTCACGGGCCTCACTGTCAGTACAATCCTCTGTCTACGCTTACTATTACTAACATTTGCTTACAGCTTCCCGGTCTCTGCGGCACTCTCACCGACTGCATCAATGCTATGCTCCTGACTGCCTATCTCCCCCACCTCGCACACCGCAACTGGGCCATGATCCGAAGCGAGTTCCTTAAGTACGACGAAAAGAACCAGCTTGTCGTCCGCGACCTCAAGGGCGCCGACAAGATGGACCCCGGAAACTACCGCGCCGGCGAGGGACCTCTTCGTGCCTTCATCGCCGCCACTGCTGCAGAGTTTGGTGACGAAAAGGTCCGAAAGGAGGCCCTCGATCAGCTCGACAACGTCTACTTCCCTGTCGAAGCTACCAAGACTGGATCCCTGCGAAATAAGGGTCTCTCTGCCACCACGCAGGTCATTGCCCTCATGGTTCGTCTCGTCAAGCAGCGTGATCTCGCCAACGCCACCTTCCGACGAAGCTCTCAGCGGCCCTCTTCTCGAGGATGCTCCCTTCCCCGAGGTCCTTGTCGCCAAGGCCTACAGCGAGGACGGCAAGAAGCTTGACCTTGTCCTCTACAACGGAAAGGAGGCCGGCTCTTTCAAGCTTGGTTTCGAGAGGCTGGTTCCTGGAAAGCAGTATTCACTCAGCACCGGAGGCTCCGTCACTGCCAATCAGGCTGGTAAGGCTTGGACTGAGATCAAGGTTAGCGGTCGCACTCAGATCATTCTTCAGCCCGCTGCTTAGATGGCTGTGGCAAGCAAGGGAGGATGTATGGGAATGATATTTTCAAGGACGCGGCAGAGGCTTTTCTTATGTAACCCTTTTTCTTGTGCAAGTACACAAATTTGTTCCAATAGTAGCCGCTCATTATTGTAGGGCTTGAATACAAAACGCGTTGAAGAAGTAACATCACAAGACTGAATGGTGGCTTGATGCTGTTGGCGCCGGCCAACTATGAACACCATCACGTATTTATCGGGAATAGGTCGGCATCTGTTAAATACGGAAACGTGATAGCTCGTCTGGGTTCTCTCTCTTGCCGTAAATCTCTGCCTGGGTGTCTATCTTGCGTCGAAATTTGGACAAGAAGGGTTTAGGGAGGAGGTGTAGCTCACGTCACAACGCCCCAAGCCAAATTTCCACTATGGAGCTACGGCGAGGGCGAAAGCATAAAGGGAAATTATATCTGCTCATGGTAGAAGCCTCGGCTTTACATGTTGGTTTAGCCTTTTCTCTTGGAACTGCAAGGGCATATCTTTCAGAATTGTAATACGAAAAATCCAACGGCGAAAGGAGCCAGCACTGAAACTACGATTCTCGATCCACCGCAGTGAACTGAAACAATAGCTAGTCACTGCATATGAGATATTGCGCGTCTCGTATCTGTATGACGTCGAGTCAAGGGTTTTAAATGAGGTCGAGATAAATATAACAACAGGGAGAGGCTCAGCCACGCTGGCAAATTACAGGAACGCACCTCGCTAAGCAAGTCTTCTAAAAATGGGATATATCTCACCAGCCCTCTTAACCTGTATGATTGATCTACATGGAATGTGAGAGATGAAGTGAGGATGTCGCCATTGACCTGCCTGTTGAGGCAATGAGACTGGCTGATTGCTGGTCCGCTATCATTGGGTAGATGGAATGAAACCAATGTCTTAATTTTAATGATTGTCCCACTCCTTGGCCATTAAGAGCATCCCTGATTACACAGGGTTGATAGATCTGGGCTTAAAAGATGATTTTTCCCAAGCCAGTTTGATCTGTGGCTGTTGAGTGACAACTACGCCAAAGAAACCTATCCAGCTTCATCATGTCTCAAAACGAAATGTATGCAGCCTCGCCAAGAGTGTACGGGACAACAGCTCAGAGATACTGACAATACGGAGCAAGGTCGACGTCCTGGTTATTGGCGCCGGGCCAACGGGCATCGGTGCTGCCAAGCGCCTCCAGCAACTGGTATTCAGTCCCACGAGGCATAACCTTCCTGGGCTTTCAACTGACATTTACCTTTAGAACAGTGCATCCTGGCTTATCGTTGATTCTAACGAAACACCAGGTGGTCTTGCATCTACAGACACCACTCCCGAAGGCTTCGTAAGCATCCCTCGATAACCCCAAGACATGATGGCGCTCACACATGCAGCTTTTTGACGTCGGCGGACACGTCATCTTCTCCCACTACAAGTACTTCGACGACTGCCTCAACGAGGCCCTGCCAAGCTCTACCGACTGGTACGAGCACCAGCGCATCTCGTATGTCCGCTACCAGGGCCTCTGGGTCCCGTACCCCTTCCAGAACAACATTGCCGTCCTTCCCAAGGAGGAGCAGGCGAGATGTCTCGGCAGTTTGATCGATGCTGCTCTTGACGCTCGTGTCCGGTCTCCGGCTGATAAGCCGCCCAACTTTGACGAGTGGAACATTCGTAACGTCGGAGAGCGCCTGAACGAGATCTTTATGCGCCCTTATAACTTTAAGGTCTGGGCGATTCCCACGACCAAGGTATGTCCGACTCTCCATAGCTGAGTTTTGCATTTCTCTGACGTGTTTAGATGAACGCTACATGGGTTGGAGAGAGAGTTGCTGCTCCTAACCTCAAACTTCTCACCACCAACGCCATCCTCAACAAGGTAGCTGGCGGCTGGGGTCCTAACGCAACTTTCCGCTTCCCTGCCAAGGGAGGCACCGGCGGTATCTGGACTGCCGTCGCCGACACCCTTGACAAGGAAAAGACTCGATTCGGTGAGCACGGGGCCGTTGTCAAAGTGGACGCCGACTCAAAAACGGCCCACCTCAAAGATGGTATGTTTTGCTCACAACTAAGAAACTCTCACTGACCTGGCTTTTAGGAACCACCGTCAAGTATGGTGCACTCGTCTCCACCATGGCTATTGATCATCTGGCTGAGGCACTGGACGATGAGAAGCTTCAGCAGTTGGCCAAGCCACTCTTTTATTCTTCCACCAACGTCATTGGCATCGGTGTCCGTGGACAGCGTCCTGAGCGCATTGGTGACAAATGCTGGGTATGACATGTTTCTTCACATTCCAATTTGACGGCGGGGAATTAACTCAGTGCAGCTGTACTTTCCCGAAGATGACTGCCCCTTCTACCGTGCCACCATCTTCTCCAACTACTCCCCGTTCAACCAGCCCAGCGAAGACGTCAAGCTTCCCACCAAACAGCTGGCCAACGGTGAGGAACCCGCCTCTTCCGAGCCAGCGCCTGGTACGTATTGGTCGATCATGCTCGAGGTCTCCGAGTCCTCGCACAAACCTGTCAACCAAGAGACGCTGCTCGAGGAGACAATCAAGGGCCTCATTAACACAGACTTGCTAAAGCCCGAGGATGAGATTGTCAGCACGTACGTCCGACGCTTCGATCACGGGTATCCCACCCCTACCCTTGAGCGCGACGCTACTTTAGCAGAGGTCCTTCCTTACCTTTACAACAAGAACATTCTCTCTCGTGGTCGGTTTGGGGCCTGGAAGTACGAGGTGGGCAACCAAGACCACAGGTAAGCTGCCCTGGGTAATTTGCAATCTATGCGAACTCTATGCTGACATTGTCAACTTTCTAGCTTCATGCAAGGAGTCGAAAGTGTCGACCACATCCTTTCCGGCAGCGTGGAGCTTACACTGTCGTACCCCGACTTTGTCAACACGCGTGCCAACACCGAACGTCGCCTAGCCGGGCTCCAAGGTATCCAAATCTAGGTTCCGGGATGCACTGCGAGGGAGTTGAATCAGGGGCGAGGGGAGGTAGGAGGGAGAGTCAGAATGGCATTACTACTTTTGCAGTTAACCATGGTTTCGATGAAGATGTTTTTAATTCCGTCCTTCATGCAGCCCTAGTATGCTGTTTGAATCCGGGAAAGGCAGGTGAGGTATCTGGTACAATTCACACGTCTATTGTAGTTTGGGCAAGGCATCTTGGCAGTTTAGTGAAGCTGTAAAGCCAATATGCTCACCACTTCGGATTTTTCCACTCCACCAACTGGAACTATTCCACTTTCCACAGCTACGATTCCAACCCACGTGGTAGTCAATACTCAATAGCATTGAATGTTACCCGATTTCCATCAACTCCAATCTCGAACATGAGGCCTCATGCCAAGCTCATCCCCTGGCTTAGAATAAACCCTAGTCTACCTTGGGTGCTGGATGGTCTTATCGAAGAAGATGGCCTGCTCGTCGGCGAGCTCGACCGACATTCTCGAGTCCTATTCCCGACCGACGTCCCGAAAACGATGCCAAGCGATCTCCAAGCGACATGGCGATGGCAAGACTGTCCCACATATGATAACGAGACTGCGGGAAACATCGCAGACGTGGTGGGCCTCGGGAATATCTTTGACTATCGCGTTGCATTTCCCCATGTCGTGACGTAGCTGCCAAGGACTGATGGCTTACAAGACAGGATAGCTTAAAGGCTAGTGACCTGACGAGGGCGAATCCTATTGTCACCTACCAAATAAGGTATCTCAAGGCCCATGTACGACTGGTGATTTCAAAAGTTCCCGAATAGCGGCGAGCGGGGAACCCTGCCACAACTTCTGTAGAGATACGGCGTGTCAAGCCGACGTGAATTCACGGACGTCGATCCCGACGCAAAATACGGTCTGTCGTGCCGATGATAGTCGAAATGTGGTATCACGTTTAAGTGATCCCGAGTATAAGTTGAAGCCAGTCCTGAGGTCGTACAAAGGTAACACAACATATCCCCAGCTCTTACTGGACAAGCATTATCCGCTCTGGTTCCTGATTATAATCACTCATACCCTCGAAATGGCCTTGGCAGCTCTAGGAGCCCATGTCGCAGGCTCATGGGCATCACTGGGCATAGCCCTTACCGCAGACTCCCTCAACATGTCCATGACCGACCACGTCATCCGCGTTGAATCGGATCTGGGCGAGCTGGACGCATTCTACAATATCGACATAGCCCCTCGACGCTTCGAAGCTCTAGAGAATTATCACGAAAATGAGCTCGAACTTCTCACCAAGATCGACTTTGATGGGCTTGACCAGGAGGGCAGGGTCGACTACATCATGCTCCGGACCTTTCACACGCGACGGCTCAACAACTTGGATCTTCAAAAGACCTCCCAGGAGAAATTCATCGAGCTTCTTCCGTTTGCGGATGAGCTAGTGGAACTTCTTGAAGCGCGTCAAAATGTCGAGCCCATGAAGCCAAAGGAGACTGCCAAGACGCTCAACGATATCACCAAGTCCATCTCAGAGGTCCAGACAAAGGTCGAGGCGGTAAATTCAACGTCACCGAGACGACTGGCTATCTCGCTTCAAAGGCCATCAAGAACCTTGCCGAGCTTTTTGGAGAATGGTTCATCTTCTACTCGACCTACGATCCCCTGTTTGACTTTTGGGCCACGACGCCATGGCAGACTGCGAATTCTACTCTCGCTGGATATCTGACTGTTGTGGAGACCAAGTTGGCTGGAATGAACTCAAAGGATGGAAATGATGTTATCATTGGAGAACCCATCGGCCTCAAGGGCTTGGAGGTCGAGCTCGAGGCCGAGATGATTCCTTACTCGCCCGAGGAGCTTATCAAGATCGGTAACCAAGAATTCGAATGGTGCGAAAAGGAAATGATCAAGCAGTCTGAGGCTATGGGCTACGGAAAAGACTGGAAGAAGGCTCTCGACCACGTCAAGAACGACTACGTGGACCCCGGCAAGCAGACCGAGTATGTGCGCAACCTGGTCGTCGAGGGAAGTCTCTTTATCACGGAACGAGACCTCGTGACTGTCCCTCCGCTGGCCAACTCTACGTGGCGCATGTCCATGATCGAAGCCGAACGTCAAAAGGTGTCTCCCTTCTTCCTCGGCGGACCAACCATCCAGGTGTCGTACCCTGTAGTGTCGATGGAACACGACCTGAAGCTCATGGTGATGCGCGGCAACAACAAGCACTTTGCCCGCGCCACCGCATTCCACGAAATGTTCCCGGCCATCGTCTACAGCTGTACATGGCAGAGAGGTACAACTCGCACAGGCGATACATCTTTGACACGCCCTTTTTCGTCGAGGGCTGGGCTCTATACTGGGAGATGCTCTTCTATGACCGTGACGATTTCCACCACTCTCCTGAGGGTAGGATCGGTGCTCTCTGGTGGCGGATGCACCGCTGCCTTCGCATCATCTTTTCCCTGAAATTCCACCTCGGGGAGATGACGGCGCAAGAGGCTGTGGACCTCTTGGTTGACCGGATCGCGCACGAGAGGAGCAACGCCGAGGGCGAGGTGAGGCGGTCTGTCGAGGGGAGCTATTCGCCGCTCTACCAGGCCGGGTACATGCTGGGCGCCCTCCAGCTGTGGAAGCTGAGGGAGATGGTGGTGGACGGCAAGGAGCTGCCCGAGAAGGAGTTTCACGATGCTATTCTGAAGACGGGCATGCTGCCTGTCGAGATGGTCAAGGCGTTGGTTGCTGGTGATGAGCTGACACGGGACTTCAAGCCCGAGTGGAAGTTTTATGACTTTGAGTAGGTGTATCAGGGGACGGAGCTTGTGGGAAGCCGTAAGGTAATTCTATTCAATTGAGGTTACGGTGTTATACGGCATTGGGGGTTGATGCTGTTATTATGGTAGAATCGTGTTTTTCCATCGTGTATGAGGGTGGCTGCTTCAAGCTGTCATCGTCAACATGACAATCAATAATTCCATTCAAAGAGATGACAAATCGAGCAGATGAACCGTAAATGGCGTGAACGAGAACATGATGTGCTATTGCTAGCCTGACTCTGGTTATTCTTTTGGATCAACCTTTCCAACCCCACGATGAATATGACATTGTGAAACAGTAATGAACCCAATACTGTGAGGTCTCAAAGTCGTCATCTTAATCATCGCACCATCATCCTCTCCTATACGATCCCGACTCGCCTCTCCGCCGCGAGACGTTCATCGTTCGCATCAACCCACCACTTGTGAATCTCCTTGTCGCCGCGCCAAGTTCCATCAGGACCAAGCTCATCCCAAGGCTTGGGACTGAGGATGTAATGCACGTTCTTGACCTGGTCGTCCCTCCAGATTGGGGCGTGCACGTGGCTCTCGCGCATAGTCTTGAGTGCGTTGTACACATAAGGCAACGGCACCAGCGTCCTCGGTAGAGATCTGCAAGAAGATCCTGATCGGGGAACTGATATTCTGTGCCGTGGGAATCGATGCGTGAGACAATGTCGTCATAGAGGTGTTGGATGGGTTGACGACCAAAAGACCGCTGTTCAGCTTGCCCAGGCCGGAAGAGGCACTCGCGCCTTTGCTCTGGGCTGATTCTGCGTCGCGGTGTTGGGAACTAAAGGCGCAGTTCTCGGGCACCCACTCGGCCGGATAGTGCGGCTTCTTGAGAGGGTTGCAGACGCAGGCGTGGCTAGAGGCAAAGACTCGTTTGCTTGAGCTGGCATCTCGGCTCACTGTCGGGTGATCGAGCTCCAACTTCATCAGTTCGTCCATATTCTGAAGCACCAGCATGTCCGAGTCGAGCAGGACAATACGTTCATAATCCGTAAGGGAAAAGACCGCCAGCTTGGTCCAGGTATCGCTGAAGCGGGAGTCGGCGCCGTAGTCTTGGGGATTTGAAGGAGTGAGTTCAGGGACCCTTGTCATAGCGATACCCCTGTCCTTCAAGGCTTGGCGACCAGCATCGGGGAAGGCATCGGTATAAAGAACGACAAAGGGATGTTCTGTCCCGACCCGGCGGAGACAGTGCTCCAGGGTCAAAACGCCGGGGAGATAGTTGAGATTTGTGACCAAGGTGGCCCATACTAAGAGATCATTAGCTCCAATCCCATTTATCTCGATATTGACATACCTTTGCTTGCTTCCTGAATGCTTCCCATATTGAATACAGTTTAAAGATGCAAGTTATGCGGCATTTTTTATCCACCGGGGGCTAAGGCGGGTTTTATCTTGCGCCATCGTCGAGTTTCGTTGACGAACGCCAAGGCCGGAATTGTCAGCATCGACGGGCCGCCCAGACTAAGCACTGAATAGGAAAAACTGTCTCGAAGATTGTGCGCTAAGAGGTTGAGAATGGGCCCTGAGAGGGCGGATCCAGGGCGAGGGTTCCATTCCGGAGCGTCCGGGTGGCGAATGGAATGCAGGGAAATCAAGTGCTGAAGTTTAAAGGCATCATTGACTTGGAGTCCACTTGCTGACTTCGTGACGGCTTCAAGGGGCCATGGCCAGGAACCGAAGCCAAGAGGAATTCGAAAGAACTAACAGGTACTCTGGACTGGGTGAAGACGAGTAAAAGGCCATTTCTCGGGGCTCACCCATCGAAGACGGCAAGATTGGGCACGGTAAAGGAGAAGACGGGTTGGGACTGCTCTGCCGCGGTCGGACTTGGTGGCTGGGCTTAACTCGGGAGTGATATTCGGCATCTGCACGAATGAGTGCACGGGAAGCAGTCGCAGCCTGTCCTGATAACGAGGCTTTCTCGTAACGTGCCTTCTCTAATCAGCAATATACGGTTCTTTTCTTCTGGAATATAGCTATTATAATGGGCTAGACACACCGTAAATGACAGCTGCTTTGCATATGTGTGAGGGAAGGCTGGCTTCTTTCGACTTGCCGATATTTTCCTTCAGCACAAGTATATTGACCGCTGTTGCTAACCTCGGCCTGATCAAGTCGTATACATGTCCAGATCGCCTCTGGCTCTGCGGTTGCCTTGCGAAAGCCGGACTGATATCTCCGCAGCCACAGCCTGGTTTCACACCGGCCACTGCACCTTGATGCCTTGAATGCCCACAGGCGCTTATGAAAGGGCGCTGGTTTGTTCCTTCTTTCTAGCTGCATGAGGAGCTGCACTTGGCTTGCAAAGTGCAGCCATAGGGACTCAGGGCATCGGTTCAGCTCGACGCCATCGTCTTGGCCGTCACCCCTGGCGCAGATCCTTGGCCAACTGCCGTCAACGGCCGCGGGGCTTATATTGCAACTGCCACCTGCTTTCAATATGCTGTCGGGGCGCCTTCACTTCTCACGGAATCGAATCCTCCCCTTGCTCGGTTTATCTCGTGCCCAATATGATCACAAAACACAGGACGGGCCCTCCGAAACTCCAGGTCTTTGCAGACGTGGCAGTCATCATCCTTCTTCTGGCTCTCGTCCCTTCAATGGCGTGGGTCATCTTGATGGAGCCGTCCATTCCCCAGAATGTCCCATCATACGTCACAGCGGGAGTGACGGCTGTTGCCACCCTTTTCACCTCGATCGTCAAAGGCCGAGTTCAGCATGGTCTCATGCGGGATCTCGAGCAACAGCTGCGAAGCATCGGCAGCATCCCTGAACCGGAACCCCAAGCCCCAGTTGAACAATCTGTCGGCGACATGCCTGGTCCGAAGAAGCCTCGGCCCTCGCAGCAAGAGATACTCGATACGAAATGGCGTGCAATACTTGGGATCGACGGCATCAAAGAAAAGGCCCTGTACACCAAACGCTTCTTTCTCATCTATCTCCCCTGCGCTCTGATGACGGCCGCCATCGTCGCTGCCTTCACCCCAAACACCGGCAGCCAGACGATTGATTATCAGCCTCTGGTGCCTGGCCCCCATTACTCGCACAACTTTACCGAGGAATCAAAGGCTTGTGCCGGCCAGGGCGACGACGATCTAGTACCAGAGCATGGCGGCCTCAAGTGGAGATTGAAAAATGGCGACCACTTCTTTGTCAGGTTCGAGAAGAACTGTGCTGCCAACCGCATACCTTCTCACGTCTTCAACATCAACTCGGAGAGACCGGACAAGTACGCCTACGTTGATGCAGGTGTCGCAGTCGATCGCACGGCCATGGGTGCATCGGCTCATCTCTTCCGGGGCACGGCTTTCCTGAAGCTGAGCGAGAAGTACGGCCGGTTTCTCAAGAACACTACACAATGTGTCCCCGTCATGACATCTAACCCTGTGAGCTGTCGAAAAGGGGGTGGGAAGCTGGAGAGGGATCTGAACGACAGCCAAGAACGGTATCTACACTTCACCCTGGACGACGGCGAAGAAATGGGGGTGGGCTATCGAGCGGCGGGGTATTCCAGGAACCTCTCGAAAAGCAGCGCCATGCTCAACTACCTCAACACCGACAGCCGAAAGCATACCGTTGGGCAGGGTGTTGTCTACTTTAGTGCTTACAACGACCCCAAAGGCATCACTACCTTTGCCAAAGACCTGGCCCGCACTATCAACGATCCAGACAAGGACGTAGGGACCAAGGGTTCGGAAACATACGTCGTGACGTGCAGAATCAACCCCGTCAAGTCGTTCGAGTACCGCCTCGTCACTCTCAGTCTACAAGCTGGCGGGGAAATCGAGAGCGCCGAGGGGGCAACGGAACTGGTTTCGTATACAGCCGTCAGCTGACTGGTGGTGAAGCCTGCGTCCCGGCCGAGGATACCGTCAGCAACATTCACTTCGCGACAGCCATGGCTTCACATTACCATATGGTCATGCAGAACTACGGCCTGGATGGATATTTTTCCACCGTTCACCGCGTTGCAGGAGAAGACCGCAGCCCGCCATACGCATTCAACAACAGTAAAAACGGACTGGAAGATACTCTAGGAGTCATTTCTGCCATAGGCGTTTCCAACATCGAGCTAGGAGACGACCCGGTCGTGGCGGACGTGAAGGGCGGTGACAAGGCAAAGGCTGTCATTGAGATCAAGCAGCTGGGCGGTGACCCCCTTGTGCTCATCTCCATCATTCCTCCCATTTTCTCCATCATCCTTCTCGTCTATTTCTGTGTTAGGAGCTTTCAGAAGGATCGGCAGCCGGGCGGAGGAGTGGTGTGTGGAGAGCGGCCAGAGCTGTACGCGGCAGAGAGCATCAGGGAGCTCATTTCACTTGGGAAGCCTGCTACCGAGCGTGTCTACCTGGTTGAACAGCAGCCTTTGATCAAGTGAAAGGGGGGTAGCTTTATTATTCTTGACTTTTATCTAGCAATACAACCCTGAGCGTCCTTACCAGCCTCGACGCCCATCCAGGCCCCAATCCATCGAATTCCAGTCCATATGATGCACATTAACCCCAAACAAAGGCTGCCCACGCATGTTGCTGTACATGGCAGGATTGACTCCCCCATAGCCACCCGGCCCCATGTTAAATAGCATACCAGGGCCCCCAAAGCCTGTAGACGCTGGCATGGACATGTCCCCATCGTCCAAGCTCGTAGGATCAGACTCAGTCTCGGCATGTTGGCTCAGCGCTGCCAAAGTCTGCCTCATGTAGGACACAATCCTCGGCGGTGCCAGCGGCTCCCCCGCCTCCTTGGAAGCTTCCTCGAGGGTTCCCCAGGCCTGGAGGATGACGTTGCTGAAGGGGATAAAGACGGGGTTGTAGATGGCCACTTCGGACCCGAAGCGGGCTTCGTAATTGTCGCTCATGACTTCCCAGGCGTGCTCAGCTGTACTTCCAAGCGGTCGGGCCTTTAGTTCTTGAGCGATTCGGATATAGGCAGGGAACGGAAAGTAAAGCTGGATGTACCAGATGAATCCCTTTGTTAGAGGTGACATTATATTCAAAGTTGATATATATAGCTAAAGTTTAGTAATTAACCGAGAAGTTATATTCACGCTCTAATCGACCTGAATCTCGCCGTAACCCTGCTCAGCTATAACCTTTCTATCTTTATGACCGAAACCTTCTTCCTTCCTATTGACCTATCCCGCTAGCTGTCACGGCCATAACAAGGATCAGGCGGGGAAGCGCGGCAGAAATACTCTAACTAAGCATAAGACCGAAGGGACCGAGCGTCGCTTATATCGGTCTAAGGACTAAGCTTTAAGAACGTCAGTCCTACCCTAGACCGAGCGATAGGAATATTAGTCTAACTACCTAACCTTAAGTATATAGAATATACTTATTATACTTTCTTATATAGTAGCTACTTTAGCTATTAATATAACTTAGTTATACTTAATACCCTTAAGTATATTATTAGATATAATGCTTTATTTAAGATTATAATATAATATTCTCTATTATTAATATAAACCTAATATAATTAATTTATCCCTTAGGAATCTAATTATACTATTATATATTAATAGCTCTTATTTAGTGGATTACTTATATTACCTTAAATAATATTAAATATAATAGCTACTCCCGCTACCCCCATGAATAACTAATAATAGGGCCTATCTATATTAGCTATGCCCGCTTTAATTAACCTAGCTAATATAGAGATAGAAGATACTTCTAGCGCTAATAGCGATAATAAGGAAGTTAAATAACTTAAGGCTTAGATCACTACTATAAATACCGAAATAGATAATCTCCGTGAGACTATAGAAAGAATAATTAACTCCTAGAGGGTTTAAAATAAATAATATATAAATAATATTAAGATAATTAATAACCTTATAATTATTACTATAAAAGGTAAAGATATAAGAGAAATCCTTAAGCTAAACCCATTAGAATTATTTAATAAAACCTTATATAGACTATAGATATTCCTTACTTAGATATATACTTTTATAACCTATTACCTAACCTAATTTACTATTAAGCCTAATAAGGTCTAATATACCGCGGGATACCTTATAAAGTATACCGCTATATAATTTAAGCTAATAATAAAGGAATACCTTATAACCCCCTTTATTAACCTCTCGCTATAAATTACTAACCTCTATATTAATTATAATATATTTAAAGGAGCCCTCTATTAGGCCTTTAGAATTATTAATAAAAAGGTATAGGCTAAATAAAAGATTAAGGTATTTAAATAAACTTAATTAGCCTCTAAGTATAGAATAAAGTACCTTTAGCTAATATCTAAGCTACTATAGGATTAAGAGCCCTTAATATTACTCTTCTTTAATAGACTTAAGAAAGAAGTATAGGCTAAACTCTATAAGGAGGACCGACCTAATAACCTAGTTAATTATATCGATAGGGTAATTAAGATTAATAATTAATAGTTTTTATAAAAGAAACTATAAAACCTAAGATTTAGTAACTATAAGGCTAATACCTCGCGCTTTAATATAAATTAAGGTAAAAGGAGATACTATAATACCTTATATAATATTAAAGCTAGACCTATAATACTAGAGGCCACGCGATATAATAAGAAATTAATTAAGTACTTCTACTACTATAAACCTAACTATAAGGCAAATATATATAAGAAAAAGATATAAGATATCTATTATAGCACTAACTCGAGTCACGTATGCCTCCATAAAAAACAACCAATCAGGGTTACCGGCTCACGGTATACACTATAAGCCCGGCCCTAACTTACGAAGGAACTTATGACTTACTATAAGCCGCGATTTACAATTATAAGCCGCGCCTAAATATATAGAATACCTTTATTAATACTTTCTTATATAGTAGCTACCTTAGCTATTAATATAACTTAATTATACTTAATACCTTTAAGTATATTATTAGGCGTAATACTTTATTTAAGATTATAATATAATATTCTCTATTATTAATATAAACCTAATATAACTAGTTTATCCCTTAGGAATCTAACTATATCGTTATATATTAATAGCTTTTATTTAGTAGATTATTTATATTACCTTAAATAATATTAAATATAATAATTACTCCCGCTACCCTCGCGAATAATTAGTAATAGAGCCTACCTATACCTATTGCGCCCGCTCTAATTAACTTAATTAATGTAGAAATAGAAGATACTTCTAGCGCTAATAGCGATAATAAGGAAGTTAAATAATTTAGGGCTTAAATCACTACTATAAATACCGAAATAAATAGCCTCCGCGAGACTATAGAAAGAATAGCTAACTCCTAGAGGGTTTAGAATAAATAATATATAATAGCATTAAGATAATTAATAACCTCGCGATTATTATTATAAAAGGTAAAGATATAGGAGAAATCCTTAAGCTAAACCTATTAGAATTATTCGATAGAACCTTATATAGATTATAGATATTCCTTACTTAGATATATACTTTTATAACCTACTACCTAACTTAATTTACTATTAAGCCTAATAAGGTCTAATATACCGCGGGACGCCTTATAAAGTATACCGCTATATAATTTAAGCTAATAATAAAAGAATACCTTATAACCCCCTTTATTAACCTCTTACTATAAACTATTAACCTTTATATTAATTATAATATATTTAAAGGAGCCTTTTATTAGGCCTTTAGAATTATTAATAAAAAGGTATAGGCTAAATAAGAGATTAAGGTACTTAAATAAACTTAATTAGCCTCTAAGTATAGAATAAAGTACCTTTAGCTAATATTTAAGCTACTATAGGATTAAAAGCCCTTAATATTACTCTTCTTTAATAGACTTAAGAAAGAAATATAAGCTAAACTTTATAAGAAGGACTAACCTAATAACCTAATTAATTATATCGATAGGGTAATTAAAATCGATAATTAGTAGTTTTTATAGAAGAAACTATAGAACCCGAGATTTAGTAACTATAAGGCTAATACCCCGCGCTTTAATATAAACTAGGGCAGAAGGAGATACTATAATACCTTATATAGTATTAAAGCTAGACCTATAATATTAGGGGCCGCGCGATATAATAAAAAGCTAATTAAGTGCTTCTATTACTATAAACCTAACTATAAGGCGAATATATATAAGAAAAAGGCATAAGATATTACTAAAGGGAAATACTAGCTAGGGAGGTATTAAAAATAATAGCCGCTTCTAGAAGGAAAGAAATATATAAACTATACTTATTAATAGGGCAATATATAAATAGCGATCTAAATAACTAAGACTATCGCAATAATATAGTCTAATTATAACCTAACTATAGCCGCACTAAGATAAATAGCTATACCGTATATATAGGCATACCTAGCGGAAGAATAAATAAAGTATAATATCGCTTATAGACCACACTATAAGGAATATATATATAAGGTTACGCTACCCTTAATAAGAGGATATATTAATATTATTATAAATATTTAAGACCCCTAGGATAAAGTTAATTAAACCTAGATCCCCCTATCTAAATTAATAAAAAAAAGGAAGATATAAAAGGATAGGAAGTTAGACTTAAATAAGTTATTATTATAGTAATACGACCTAATAGATACTATAAACCTATAAACTATAGTAACTATTTAGCTAGAGTAATAATATAAAGGGAACTTAAGTTAACCTAACTCTAATATAATTATTATAAATAATAAAATACTAAATAATATTAATAGATATAGAATAAAGACTATAATATTTAGACTAATAAATAAGGAATATATTACTAAAATAGTAGCATTAGTATATATATCTAACTAGCTCGGGAATAGTAAAAGGTAGAAGATATAGAAGATATCTATATCTAAGCCTATTATAAAGAAATAGCGCTAAACCTCTATCTACTAAAACCCCGGTATAACCTATATAGTAATAATAGGATACTATTAAGATACCTATAATACCACGAAATCATATAGGTCTCCTATAGAGACCACTACTATAAGATATACCTATATAAGAAAAGGGAATAGGATTATTTCTTTATCCCCCTCTTATAACTAAATATATAACCCTATTTTTTATATAAAGTAGAAGATTATTATATTAAATAATAGTATAAGGGAATCAGAGTAATATAACTTCCGTTCTACCTATTATAATAATAAACTATATCCCTAGAGTAATTTATAAATACCCTTACTTAAGTAGAAGGAGTAAAGCTAAGAATAAAATAAAATAATAAAGAAAGAGGAGCTACCTTAGATAGGATTATTAGGATAGTAAAAGAAGGCTTTTATACTCCTATATAAATAAGAGGTATAATAGAGGACCGAGAATAATACCTCCTATAACGGTACGGTTAGATTCCCAAGGGATAAACCGATCGTGCTAGGTTTATATTAGCAGTAGAGAATATTGCGTTATAATCTTAAATAAGTATTACATCTAGTAATATACTTAAGGGTATTAAGTATAACTAAGTTATATTAATAGCTAGGGTAGCTTCTATATAAGAAAGTACTAATAAAGGTATTCTATATATTTAGGCGCGGCTTACGATCGTAAGTCGCGGCTTATAGTAAGTCATAAGTTCTTTTATAAGTTAGGGCTAGGCTTATAGTATATACCGTGAGCTAATAACTCTAATTAGTTATTTTTTTTATAGAGGTATATATAATATTAAGTTAGTACTATAATATAATGCCCCCTCCCTATTAGTTCTTATCCTTAAGACTATTTCTTATAGTTATTTCCCTTAATATATCACCTATATCTATAAATATTATATTATCTAATATAATACTAGAATCTAAAGCTATATATAACCGTAAAGTATAAGCCCTTCTTATTAAAAATACTAGGTTCCTTATTATGCCTTATAGCTATTATAAGCCGCGGCAATTAAAATACTAAGCTAAAGAGGGCTATAAGTATTATACCTAATATACCTATTAGGGTCGCTAGTATAATAATTATAGAATTACTTTTCTTAGTAATAAGTCCGCTTTTTAGCCTAATATTAATAGTTTATATTAAGTATCCCTTTATAGCTGATTAACTTATCTAGGAGAAGCGTCGCCTAAAATAAGCAAAAGAGGTTATAGAGTTAGAGTTAATTACCTTATAGTAATAAATAAATAAGCGGTTAAGTTATTTAATATAGCTCTATTATTAGAAAAAGTAATTAATTAAATAAGGTAAGGAGATACTTTATTAGAATATCGAAATATTAAATAAATTAGAGGCAATAGAAAATATTAAGTCTTTTGCGGTAGTTAAGGTATAGCTAGCTAGGGCTATAGATATTATCAACTAGGGTAAGCTCTTTAATTCTTTTATTATTAGTGGAAATTCCTTAGGAGTTATTATACGCTAATAAGGTACTCTAGGAGTTCCTAAGTATTCTCTAAGTCTAAGTAGTCTTTTTATTTAATAAAATATATTATTTTACTCTTAACTTTATTTATATTTAAGATAGCTTTTATAATATATTCTTTTAGTCTATTAACTTCTACCTTTAATTTATTATTAATTTTAATTTAAATAATATTTATTATTAATTTAAGTAATAAAATATAAAAGATTAAATAAAGCTTAATTTTTAATAATAAATTTAATTTATAGTTATTTTATAAGATTTTCTATTTAACTCTATAGGGTCTAATATATTTATAGTTAAGTTTTTTATTTTATTATTTTATTATAATATTTTTTATTATAAGATAGATTATATCTCCCTCTAAGAAGGTTAATCCCTTAATCTTTTTCTTATTAATATAATTATTTTATTTCTAATAAATTTAAGTTCTATCTATATTTCTTATATAGGTTTTTTAGCTAATCGCTAATAAAGATTACTTTAGGGTTAATAATTATATTTTAAGTTTATCTATAGATATCTAATATAAACCTAAAGTTAGCATAGGCTAATATAGTCTTTATACTTTTATTAGTTACTATATTATAGGCTAGCTATATAGCTAATAGCTTCTTAACCTAATTATTCTATTTATAATTAATATAATATTAAAGGTATTATTTTAATATTTAGTTTATTTATTCTATTTATCTATCGGTCTCCTTATAATATACTATAGAGAGCTTATAGTTAATTCTAAGGTATCTAATTAATCCTTATTAAAATTTAGATATAAAGGGTAGTCTTTAATTTAAAATAATCTTAAGTAATAGCCTATATATCCTAATAATATTATAGTAAAAGAGGTATATAAATTCTTTTATATTTATTAACTCACTATAAGGGATAAAATAGGAAAATTTTCATAAGTCTATCTATAATAATAAGAATATTATTATAGAAGTTTCTAATAGCTAGTTCTTCTAATAAAGGTAATTTAATAATAAAATCTATAGTAATTAATTCCTAAGGTTATTATATAACCGGGTAATTATAATTTCCTATATAGTTTGTATTATGCCTTTATTTTCGCGTATAAGTTATATTCATTTATAACTTATATAACTATTTTCTTTATATTAGGAAAATATATATTATTTTAACTTATTCTAGGTTTTATTAATTCCTTAATATCTATATAGCGGGTATTTATATATCTCGCTTATAAGGTTATATTATAGTTTATTTAGGACTTATTATTTATCTATTTTCTTATTATCTAGGAGTTACTTATTATATTCTAAGATTTATTCTAATAATAGATTACCCTATTCTATTATATAGGTTACCTTAAGTATTTATCTAAAGTTATATTTTTAATAATATTATATTATACCTTAAATTTCCTCCTTAAATAAATAGTTATTATAGATATAGTTTATAGCTTTAAATATCGGCCTATAGTTTTTATTATAAGGGAATTAATTATAGTAATAATTAAAGATCTTTCTAAAAACTTTATTAAATATAATAATCTTTCCTTTAAATATAAAGAATCTATCTTCACGGTAATTATATCCTTATATATAATTAATAAGGTCGATAATCTATCTTCCGTAATCTTAAATAAGCTTAAGGTATTCCAATAGGGGTATTAATTTTTATATTTATATAATAAGTTTCTATTTAAGGTATCCTTTTAAAGTATACTATAATAATTATTTATTTATTTTAATTTTTCCTATATTAAGGTCTAATTATCTACTAATAATATTAACTCTTTTATTTTCTTTTCCCTTTATATAGATTATAATATAATTAAACTCTAAGAGGTATTTAATATAATATAATTATTAATTACTTAATTCTCTAGTAATAATAAAATATAAGATATTCTTATAGTCTATATAGACCTTAATCTAATATAGGCTTTTAATAAGGTAATATTAAAATTCCTTAAAGGTATTAATAATAATAAGGAATTCTTTATTATAGATAGAGTAATTAAGTTCTACTCTATATAGCTTATAAGAGTAGAATATAATTAAGTATAGGAGTCCTTTATTATCTTATTATCCGATTTAAGCGCCTAATATAAAGTCTAAGGTATCTATTTTAAGTTTAATTAATTAAGATAGATTAAATATCTTAAGGATTAATTTACTTAAGATAAATTCCTTAATCTTATTAAAGGCTTTTTATACCTTATTCCCTATTATAAATAATATATCCTTTTTTATTAAATTAATTAATAGCGCTATAATCTTCCTAAATTTTTTAAGGAATTTATAGTAATAATTAATAAAACTAAGGAAGGCTTATATTTCCTTAATATTTATTAATTCTTTTTAATCCTTAACTACTATAACTTTCTTAAGGTCTATATATATCTTATTATAAGAGATAATATATCTAAGAAATTCTACTTTTAAGGTATAAAACTTATTCTTCTTTAGTTCTATTAATAAGTTAATATCTTATAGTATCTATAGTACCTTATAGATATATTCTATATATTCTTTTTTATTTTAAAGAAAATAAAGATATTATCTAGATAATATATAATAAATATATCTAGATATTCTTATAATATATTATTAATTATTTATTAGAATATAATAGATATATTAATAAGTCTAAAAGGTATAATAAGGTACTTAAATAATCTATATTTAATATAAAAAGCGGTTTTCTATTTATATCCTTTCTTAATCTAAATTAGGTTATAGGCTCCCTTAAGGTTAAGTGTAGTAAAATATCTTATTTTAAAAAATTAATCCTTTAATTTATTAATAAAAGGTAGTAATATATAATCCTTAATTATTATAGTATTAAGTATTCTAAAGTTAATATAAAGGTAAAACTTTCTATTCTTCTTTAGAATAAATATAATAAAGTATCTAATAGATAACTTACTTTCCTTAATATATTTTTTCTATATTATTTCTTTAATATATTCCTTTAATATTAATAATTATATTATATTAAATAAATAGAGTTTACTAAAGTTAGGTTATTTCTTATTAATAAATTTAATTTCTAGGTTATAATATATATAGTAATAGGCTAGTCTTAAGTTCTTCTATAAAGAGTCTTTTATAGATTTAATATTATAATAGGATATTCTTAAGCTATTTATTTTATAGTTTCTTCTTAATTTACTTAAGGTTCTTTTTTAATTTATAGAATTACTTTATAATATTCGCGATTATTTATTAATCTTATTATTTCTTTCTATTATATTACTTATATTATATTCCTTTAGGTAGAGAGATATCTTATATTTACCTCTTCCTAACTTCTTTATTATCTCTAATAGAAGTTTAAGATCTTATATTTAATAAATTATTATCTCCTTAGGGGGTATCTCTTTATTAAAGGAGATTACTTAGCTAATCTACTAATTAAGATATAGATTAAACCTATATAACTATAGGTACTTAAGCATTAGATAGTATCCTAATATAGATATAATATTAAATAAAATTCCTTAGTTTTTTTTATAATAAAGACTATAAGGTAATTAATCTTATATTTAATAATCCTATCGTTATAATTAAACCTTTCTCCTTTTAGATTATATACTAAATAAAGATCTTTCTTATATTTCTATAGTAGCTTAAGCCTATTCGCTATTATTAAATTAAAGTAATTCTACTTAGCTCTATTATCTACTAAAGTATTTAATTATTCTCCCCTAATTTATATTTATAGTTTAAAGTATTTTAGCTATTAACTATTTATAGTTATATATAAAGCCCTTTATAGGAATTATTTCCTCCTTTCCTCTACCTATAGCTCCGCGATAGGTAGATATTTTAGTTTTTTAATAATATCCTCCTTAAATAGTCTTTATTATATTTACTATTATTATAGGCTTTATAGTTATATTTATTATCTTAGCTATAGAGTAATTCTTAATATCGCTACTCTTCTTTGGCGCCTAGATCTATCTATAGTATTTTTAACCTAATGAGGTATTCTATATACTCCTATAGTATAATCTCTTCCTATATAAGCAAAGTTCTAATATATTATTATTACCGGAGGTATTATTCTCGGTCCTCTATTATACCTCCTATTTATATAGAGGTATAAAAGCCTTTTTCTATTATCTTAATAATTCTATCTAAAGTAGCTCCTCTTTCTTTATTATTTTATTTTATTCCTAGCTTTACTTCTCTTACTTAAGTAAGGGTATTTATAAATTATTCTAGAGATATAGTTTATTATCGTAATAGGTAGAACTAAAGTTATATTACTTTAATTCCCTTATATTATTATTTAATATAATAGTCTTCTACTTTATATAAAAAGTAAGGTTATATATTTAGTTATAAGAGGGGGATAGGGAAATAGTCTTATTCCCTCTTCTTATATAGGTATATCTTATAATAATAGTCTCTATAGGAGACCTATATAATTTTATAGTATTATAGGTATCTTAATAATATTTTATTATTATTATATAGGTTATATTAAGGTTTTAATAGATAGGGGTTTAGCGCTATTTCTTTATAATAGGCTTAAATATAGATATCTTCTATATCTTTTACTTTTTATTATTCCTAAGCTAATTAGATATATATATTAATGCTATTATTTTAATAATATATTCCCTATTTATCGGTCTAAATATTATAGTCTTTATTCTATATCTATTAATATCGCTTAATATTTTATCGTCTATAACGATTATATTAGAGTTAGGTTAACTTAAGTTCCCTTTATATTATTACTCCTATTAAATAATTACTATAGTTTATGGGTTTATAGTATCTATTAGGTCGCGTTACTATAATAGTAATTTATTTAAATCTAACTTCCTATCCTTCTATATCTTCTTCTTTCTTTATTAATTTAGGTAAAGGGATCTAGGTTTAATTAACTTTATCCTTAGGGTTTTAAATACTTATAATAATATTAATATATCCTCTTATTAAAGGTAATATAACTTTATATATATATTCTTTATAGTGTAGTCTATAAGCGATATTATATTTTGCTTATTCTTCTATTAGGTATATTTATATATACGGTATAGCTATTTATCTTAGTATAGCTATAGTTAGGTCGTAATTAGATTATATTATTATAATAGTTTTAATTATTTAGATCGCTATTTATATATTACCCTATTAATAAATATAGCTTATATATTTCTTACCTTTTAGAAGTAGCTATTATTTTTAATACCTCTTTAGTTAATATTTCCCTTTAGTAATATCTTATACCTTTTTTTTATATATATTTACCTTATAGTTAGGTTTATAGTAATAGAAATACTTAATTAGCTTTTTATTATATCGTATAGCCCCTAGTATTATAGATCTAACTTTAATACTATATAAGGTATTATAATATCTCTTTCTACTTTAGTTTATATTAAAGTAAAAGGTATTAGCCTTATAGTTTCTAAATCTTAGGTTTTATAGTTTCTTCTATAAAAACTATTAATTATTAATCTTAATTACCCTATTAATATAATTAATTAGGTTATTAGGTTAATCCTCCTTATAGAGTTTAGCCTATATTTCTTTCTTAAGTTTATTAAAGAAGAATAATATTAAGGGCTCTTAATCCTATAGTAGCTTAAATATTAGCTAAAGGTATTTTATTCTATATTTAGAGGCTAATTAAGTTTATTTAAGTACCTTAATCTCTTATTTAGCTTATACCTTTTTATTAATAATTCTAAAGGCCTAATAAAAGGCTCCTTTAAATATATTATAATTAATATAAAGGTTAGTAATTTATAGCGAGAGGTTAATAAAAGGGGTTATAAGGTATTTTTTATTATTAGCTTAAATTATATAGCGGTATACTTTATAAGGCGTCCCGCGGTATATTAGACCTTATTAGGCTTAATAATAAATTAAGTTAGGTAATAAGTTATAAAGGTATATATCTAGGTAAGGAATATCTATAGTCTATATAAGGTTCTATTAAATAATTTTAATAGGTTTAACTTAAGGATTTCTCCTATATCTTTACCTTTTATAGTAATAATTATAAGGTTATTAATTATCTTAATATTATTTATATATTATTTATTTTAAACCCTCTAAGAGTTAGCTATTCTTTCTATAGTCTTACGGAGATTATCTATTTTAGTACTTATAGTAATAATCTAAGCCTTAAGTTATTTAACTTCTTTATCGTCGCTATTAATACTAAAAGTATCTTCTATTTCCGCATTAATTAAGTTAACTAAAGCGGGCGCGGTAGGTATAGGCGGGCCCTATTATTAATTATTCGCGGGGTAATAGGAGTAGCTATTATATTTAATATTATTTAAGGTAATATAAATAATCTATTAAATAAGAGCTATTAATATATAATAATATAATTAGATTCCTAAGGGATAAACTAATTATATTAAGTTTATATTAATAATAGAGAATATTATATTATAATCTTAAATAAGTATTATATCTAATAATATATTTAAGGGTATTAAGTATAATTAAGTTATATTAATAGCTAAGGTAGCTTCTATATAAGAAAGTATTAATAAAGGTATTCTATATACTTAGGCGCGGCTTATAATCGTGAGTTGCGGCTTATAGTGAGTCGTGAGTTCTTTCGTGAGTTAGGGCCGGGCTTATAGTGCGTACCGTGAGCCGATAACCCTGATTGGTTGTTTTTTTTGTAGAGGCATACGTAACATCGAGTTAGTGCTATAACACCTCCGGTAATAATTGTTACGGCTTGGTCCCCCGTAACGGCGCTGTAAGCCCTGTTGAACCGTAGCGGTTATGTACACACGAGAGTGTGCAGGGCAGTCCGCAATGCGTTTCGACCATACGAGCCTCAGAATCAGAAGAGGGAGGGTCACATGACAGAGCACATCTCAATTAGGAATAGCGCAAGGCATCATCCCAAAAGAGGGGAAGAATCAGTCAGATAGACAGCAACAGATCAATTCACTAAATTTGGGTTCAACAAGCCCTATAGGCAGTGAATGCACCTTCTGTAATTGCTATAATAGCGATTATAGCCCAATCTTTTGCCCCATGGCGCAGTAGCTAAGGTGCCCGCAGCTATGACCGTGCCGTCACACAATAATCGCTATAAGCGGGTGACCCGAAGCTCGCAGGTTCGAGCCCTGCCTTCGGCATAGTTGCTCACAGGCTTGCCTGATGCACACAAGGGCATATGCGGGGCTTGCACTGGGGGTTTGTTGAACCGTAGCGGTTATATACACACGAGAGTATGCAGGGCAGTCCGCAATATATTTCGACTATATAAGCCTTAGAATCAAAAGAGGGAGGGTCATATAATAGAGTATATCTTAATTAGGAATAGCATAAGGTATTATCCTAAAAGAGGGGAAGAATTAATTAAATAGATAGTAATAGATTAATTCACTAAATTTAGGTTTAATAATTAAGAGTCTTAAAGCTATACTTCTTTAAGGTAGCTATAACTATTAAAATAAATATTAAACCGATAAAACTAACCTTAATACCGATATATTAATAGCGAGAATATATCCTCTACCGCGAATATAAAGACCTACCTTCTAAATAAACCTAATAACTAAGATTCCTTTAAATAAACCTATATCTTAAAGATAATAGCGAAATAAGTATATAAGCTTAATTAGCTTAATAACCTAAGCTAATTTAATACTCTTTATAAGAAGGAACTAAAGAGACCTAAAATAAGTAACTACTTAGCAAGAGTAAATACTAAGAATTATAATATAATTACGAGGGTTATTTAAGGTAAATACGCCGCGACCTTATTTATCGAAATAGTCCTAAAGGACTAAAAGGTATATAAAGTAGAGCTAGCGCTATACTAAAGTAACCTTAAGCGATATAATAAATAGGCAGATAATATCTATAATATATTTAGCTAGATAATCGAGAAGATTAATTTATATTATATTAAGATATACTTACTAGCTATAAATAAATTAATTAAGTATAATAATATATTAAGTTTCTTCTCTAACTTAAAAGCGGCCTATAATATAAATAATAATCTATAAAGGAAATAAGCTTAAAAAGGGTATTTTAAGGTACTAAAGGATACCTTAAATAATAAAATAAATTAAGAAGAGTAAATTACTAACTAAAAAAAGGCGATATAAATTATAAAGCTTAAGAAAGTAATAGAAATATTATACTTAAATACCTAATTTAATAACCTAAAAGAAATCCTAGATTATTACTTTAAGGTCTTTATATAGATTAAATAAGGTTAAAATAAAGAGAAAATTAAGAATAAAACCTACCTATTATTAAATTTCTTTACCTAATTCCAATAAGAGATTTAAGAAGGGAAAGTTTAAAAAGGGAAAGGGAAAGGTAATAAGCCTAAGAATAAATAAATAGCAAAAGGGAGCTTTAAATTAGCCTTTCGAGACTTATCCTCTTAGGATAGAAAGTAAAGCTATTTCTCTATATAGGAATTAAGAGAGGACTCTATAAAACGCTCCTCTATATAGGAATTAAGAGAGGACTCCATAAAATATCTATATTAATCTCAAGAAATACTAAAGTAATATATACTATATAAAAGGAGATATAAATACCTAAACTCCTCCTTATATTAAATAATATTCCTAGAGAATACCCTAAAGGATTATAGCTTAAGCTAATAATAACGGGACCTATAGGAATAATATCTTAAGTAAGGGAAGGAAGTTTAAGAACTCTATAAGAGGTTATAAAGATAAAGTAAGGACTTATTAAAGAAGATAAATTAATTATCCGGCTTAAGATATTATATCTTAAAGGAAGTAGCTACTTTCTTAGCTTTAAGTAGCGAATACCTATTATATAACTTATTAATCCTAGACTTAGGGATAATTATTTATATCTTTAATAAAGTAAAGCGATTTACTTTATTAAAGAGCGCCTAATATAGAGAGAGTATATTCACTAGCTTAAAGTAGCTACCGATCCTTAGATATAGGAATATAGATATTAAGGTATAGAATTTATAGGACGAACTATATATCCTTACTTTAAAGTATATTATATATTATCTAGAGATAGAAATAAACCTTATATCCCTATATTAATTACATTAACTTAAATACTAATAGGATTAATAAGATAATAAGGATATTATTAGATACCTAAATAGTTAGGGGTTATATAAGTTACGGTAGGAATATAACTAATATATATTAGAATATATCCCCGAAATAATAAAACGCGCTATATTCCCTATAAGGCACCTATAATATAACTCCTAGACCGTAAGGAAGCCTAATTAAGCTTAAGTGATAATATATATCGCCGCCTAGGATATCTAAGACTAAAGAGCCTAAAGTACCTAATAAACTATACCTTTAGAGTTAAGATTAAGGGGCTAATTACTATTAAATATAATATCTATAGATAAATAAAGATAAAGCGCTAAGAGTACTATAAACTAAGGGAATAAGCCTTAAAACCTAGAGAGAGAGTCTCTCTTAACTTCTATAATTATTATAAAGGGATTAATAGCTATATATTATATAGAATCTTTATAGACCGGGAATTAGGTCTTTATTAAGACTACTATTTTATTAACTATTAAGAAGAGAGTCTACTTATAATATTAAAGCACTTTATATAAATACTTAATACAATATATAATATTAAGCTCCGAACTATTAAAATAGATAATAAGCTATAAAAGGCTAATTTAATCCGCGGATAGCTTAGCAAAAAGGGAATTAATATAGATAAAAGTGCGCCTTATACTTAATAATAAAATAAATCTAGAGAATATTTTAAGGGGGTAATAAAAGAGAAGGTAAGACTATTAATTATTAATAATAAACTCCCTATAGAACTTTAGCCGGAAATAATAAGGATAGCCGTCTACTTACTTAATCGAACTCTTAAATAATAACTATACTAGAAAATGCCTTACGAGAGCTTCTTTTTAGGTATTCTATATATATAAGAGTAAAACTAGCTATAGATTAGGTATATTAAAACGATAGGCTCTAAAGCCTTTACCCTTATAGACTTAATATAGCGGAAAGATAAGAAGCTTTTATTAAAGATAAACCTAAAGGCCTAAATAGATTACCTAATTAAATATAACTCTTAGAATATTTTTAAGTATAGAATCCTATTATTAATAAGATTTATATTACTAGAGATATTATATTTAACGAAATAAAGTTCTTTAGCGCTAATAAAGTATAAATAAGGGAAACCATTAGGGAATAGACCTTAAAAGAGATCTAGCAATATCTATAAGCTCTTTTAAGTACCTAATAGGTTAATTAGGTTATAGACCCTATATAAAGCCCTAATAAGTAAGAAATATTAGAATTAAGCCTCGAAAGTCTTATTAAAGACTTACTAACTACTAAGGTAGAGTCAATAAAAGATATATAAGTTAGTGACTTAAAGTATACTTAAGTAAGATTTAAACTTCTCCTAACGCTACTAGATAGCCTATTCTTAAGCTTTTTTATATAGTTAGGATTATAAATAAGCTAAAGTTAGGATAAAATAAGAAAGTTAAAGGACGATCTATTTACCCTAAACTAAATATTCTATATAGGGATATTAATAATGCCTATAGTAAGGAAGGAGAATACGCTAGTTTTAAAGGTAATAAGGAGTAGATATATTAGGGGTAAGCTTAAGCCTAAGTATAAGATATAAATAACTTAGATATACCTTAAACCCGATAGATAAGTATATTATAGGAAGAATCTACCTCTAGCTTTAAGTTCCTATAGTAATCTAGATAGATATAGATTTAAGGTAGAGTTTAAATAAGTATAGAGAGATTACTTAGAGAGCTATCGCTAGATATTATTATAGATAGAGATTACGAGGTATAATCTATAGGTTCGTAGCTCATAAATACTAGACTATATATAGGTATTTACCTATAAGTTCGATAAGTATAGGTACCTATAGAAGTATAAGGCGAGACTTATTATTTAGGGAGATTAATAATAAAAATTAAGTACTAAGGATACCTATACTATAACCCTCGCTAGAAAGTTATTCCGCATAATACTAGTAATTATAGCGAAATTTAATCTTAAACTACTATAATATAATACCGTGAATATATTTATTAACGTAAGGCTATAGAGCAATATATTTATGAAATTACCCCCTAGCTTTAAGGGAGGCTATAAGGGAGAGCGAGTATTACTCTTATATAAAGTACTTTATGGACTATAAGTCGCACCGCTTTTATAGTAAATAGAACTCGGAAATATACTTTAAAGGTTAGGCTATAAAGAAGTACTAAATAAGTTATATTACTATTAAAAGGACGGAGTCTTTATATTCTTCTATATTATAAAAGACCTTTATTATATAAAGGGAATTTACAAATAATTCTAGCTAAATTAAGCTTATAAGATATAACCCTAGGATTTTATAACTATATTATATCGGGTTAGCGCTATAAAGCGCAATACTTATCTAAGCAATATATGCTTATATAAGCAAGATATTAGAGAGTTACATTTTATATTATTTAGCTATTTTCTAGCTTTATTACCTATTTAGGTAAGTCACGTGACCTCGGCCCTCGGGCTCTTCAAAGAGCCCGATTAGCCCGATAACCTCATACATGAAATACGGCATACTAAGGTCCGGTTTCAAATATCCTAGTATAAAACTACTGGAGCTTCTAACTTCATTATGCCATAACACGGCATCCAGCTATCCGGTATGAGCCTACCCTATATAGTTAGATAGCCCGGAAATAGGGCTATCCGACGGTATGACTTTAGGCCGAGTCGGACGAATAGATCCCGAGTTATCTCTATAAAAGAAGGATGACTCCCTTAGAAATAGAACCTCTCTTAGATCTATATCCTCTCATACAATACAACCAATAAGACCACCAATCAGAAGCTCTCTTTTTCCTCTTTAACCTTATTTATCTTTTGACCCACTTTTCTGGCTATATGATTCCTTATCTAGCTAATCAGCTTTTCATAAGGACTGATTCCACCGCCTATTCACCTCCTATCTCTATTACCTACCCTACACCTTACCAGGACTTTATAGTCTATATCCTTCAGTCCTTTACATATATAGATAATATTATTATTATATTTAAGAAAGGGGATAAAGATAAAGCGTCTAAAATCATTAAGTCTCTAAAGAAGAAATATAAGTTAACTAAAGGCTATAAGCTTTAATAGTTCCTTAGAATAGAGATTATTAGAGATTATAGCTCGAAATATATCTAGGTCTCATAAATTATATATCTCGAAAGAATATAAACTACGAACTATAAATACCCTAAATAGCTCTCTAATAATAAAAGAGGAGCTTATTCCGAATAAGGGAATAGCGACTAGAAGTATCGTTAATTAATACGGAAGAGTAATTAAGTCGATCCTCTTTATAAGTGTAAGAGACTGAGCTCTTATGTAAGCTGCCTAAAAAGGCTGCTTAGTCAGCAAGATTACTAAGCAGTAAATCAAGCTAAAAGGCAGGGAAAAGAACCTGCTTAGTAAGTGCTTACTAAGCTAGGAAAAGTGGAGCTAGGTAAAGATAGCTTATATAAGCTAGAAAGAGTCTCAGAAGGAAGAGTATAAATTAAAATAATTAAAGGTCTAAGTTCTAAATTCTAGAGAAGAGAGAGAAATCGCTATTATATAATCCTATAGTGCGAATAGTGCTAATAGCACTATATTACACTATAGAGGTTAAGCTCTTAGAGAGCTTAAGCTCTTAAAGAGCTTAAGCCTTTATAGACTATAAGCTCTTACAATAAGTATTATCATAAGACCGGATATCGCCTTTACTATTTCTTAACTAGCTCGGTTTATAAATAATCCTAGGGAGAAGTATATTTAGGCAGCTAACTAAGTCCTATATTACCTATATATAATATATTTTTATTTAGAGTTTAGACTGGGAGAAGGCTTTATGCTTTATAGCGATATATTATTCACAGATAATATAATTAACTAGAAGAGCTTATAAGGTTTTATAATATTACTCTTTAGAGGCCTAATTAGATAGCGAGCTAATAAGTAAGATACTATTATAACCTTAATAATAGAGGTAGAGCTATTAGGACTCTCTTAAGTAATAAAAGAAGGGCTATTCTAATAAAGGCTGCTTTAAAGCCTAGCACTTAAGCTATAAAATACTAATTTATACCTCTTTTATAATAATAAATAAATAATCTAATTACTATAAAACCCTTAAAGAAAGTTAAGGATAAAATTAAAGTATATAGATATTTATAATTATTAGCTATAAGAGTATATCTAGAATAAAATAATCTCCTTAAGCTATAAAGAAAGCGTAAACCTTATTATAGATAGCCTAATAAAGGTATTATAAGGTAGTAAATAAAGAGAGAGTTATAGGTAGTATAGATTTATCGATATTAAAGAATATATTATGGAATACTATAATAAAGTAGTTAAAGAAAGATCGATTAAGGAAATTATAGATAAGCTATAGCTTTAATAGATAAGGCTTAGATTAATACTTTAAAGCTCGGAAGTTAAGAGGATATAGTAAGGTAAAGAGATAGAAAAGCGGCGGGAAAATATATTTAAAATTTCACTAAGTGCCTAAAGGCCTCTCTATATTAATATAAACTATAATACCTAAATAAAGTATAAAAGATAGAAACTATCCTTATTTAAGTAAGATAAGGGTTACTGGCCGAAGGAAAGTCTCTTATTGATATACCCCACAAAATAACCTTAACTATAATATAGCGCTTATTCTTCTCCTATAAATTAAAAGTTAGTAATAAAGTTTAAATAATTAAAATAAATTATAAAATATACTTATAGTTATCTTAATTAAAGTAATATCACTCTATTAGATATAGTCTAAGAAAAATAACGCTATAGGGAGGGTAGTAATAGGACTATAAGGGTTAAATTAATAAAATAAACCGCGAAATTAAGAAAGGAATATACTTATATCTAGCAGCATAAGCTATTGGGATTATATTACTCGCAGCGGCGGGAGCCTAAGGCGGCTTAATACTCACTAATACTCTAGCTAGCTAGAGTACTATTAAGGTAGGTAAGGCATAAGATATCACGCCTTTTAATTTAGCTATATAAAAGGTTAAAATAAGCATTAAAATATAAGAATAAAGTATAACTTATATAAGGGTATTAGCGGCGGCAGCAGCGATAACCTATATAGCATAGGTAGCGCGATAAGTAGCGGCCTAAGTTTAAACTAGAGGGCTATTAATCTAAGGGATAGAGGTACTATAAAAAATAAATTAGTACTTTATTTTATAGATTTAAAACTTAAATAATTTATTTAGCCTTAAAAGGGGGAGGAAAGAGGGAACTCTCGGAAGAAAAGGAACCCTCACTATAGATCTATATTAGCCGACCTAAACTTCTATACTAAACCTTAAGCAATAGAATAACTTACGATATCTTAGCGGTAATAGGAGTAATAGAGATATTCTTCTATATAAGCTAATTAATAAAAGGTAACTTAAAAGGTATAAAATAAGCTCATTAAAGAGAGGCTTAAGTTAATCTAAAGGCTTATATATTAGAGTTAGTAATAATAGTAATAAAGGAGAAATAAAAGAGAGAAGCTTAAGGTAAGAGGTTATATTTATCTATAGGTATTAAAAGTAAATTATAAATAAAAAAAAAGTAAATTATTATTATTCGCGATTTATAATAGACTAAAGAGGAAAAAGAGCTTTATTTATTTAAATAAATACTTCCTCTTTTAGCGTATAACCCCTTCTTTTATTTACCACCATAGAATAAGAGATTACGGTATAAAGGGCTATAAATGCTCTACGAATAAACGAAGAGTATAGGGAAGATAATTCAAAAGGTATAGAATGCAACTAAAAGGATTAGAGATATTATTTAGATTATTAAAGGCTTTTAATCTAGGGGGTATATTAAACTATAGCAGTTATATACACACGAGAGTATATAGGGCAGTCCGTAATATATTTCGACTATATAAGCCTTAGAATTAGAAGAGGGGGGTCATATAATAGAGCATATCTTAATTAAGAATAGCGTAAGGCATTATCCCAAAAGAGGGGAAGAATCAGTCAGATAGATAGCAATAGATCAATTCACTAAATTTAGGTTCAATAGGGTTGGTTAGCTGCTACCCTATAGGGCTTGATGACCCCTGTACGGGATGGCTCAGTGGGCTTCCGAGGCGTAAACCCCTGAGAGAGGGCATCGTGTTACGGCTTGGTCCCCCGTAATGGCGCTGTAAGCCCTATAGGCAGTGAATGCACCTTCTGTAATTGCTACAATAGCGATTATGGCCCAATCTTTTGCCCCGTGGCGCAGCGGCTAAGGTGCCTGCAGCTGTGACCGTGCCGTCACAATAATAATATATCGGAACTTCGCTTATATAGGAAGAAACCGCGCTATAAGAATATATAGAATACCTTATTAAATTAAAGATACTATAGATAGATCTAGGCGCTAAAGAAGAGTAGTAATATTAAGAATTACTCTATAGCTAAGATAATAAGTATAACTATAAGGCCTATAATAATAATAAATATAATAAGGACTATCTAGGAAGGATACTATTAAAAAATTAAAATATTTACCTACTATAGAGCTATAGGCGGAAGAAAGAAGGAAATAATTTCCATAAAGGGCTCTATATATAACTATAAACTGTTAATAGCTAAAATACTTTAAACTATAAGTATAAGTTAAGGGAGAATAATTAGATACTTTAATAGATAATAGAGCTAAATAAAATTACTTTAATCTAGCGATAGTAAATAGGCTTAGGCTACTATAGAAATATAAGAAGGATCTTTATTTAATATATAATCTAGAAGGAGAAAGGTTTAATTATAATAATAGGATTATTAAATATAAGATTAATTACCTTATGATCTTTATTAATAGAAAAAACTAAGGAATCTTATTTAATATTATACCTATATTAAGATACTATCTAGTGCTTAGGTACCTATAGTTATATAGGTTTAACCTATATCTTAATTAGTGGATTAGCTAGGTGATCTCCTTTAATAAAGAGATACCCCTCTAGGGAGATAATAACTTATTAAATATAAGATCTTAAACTTTTATTAAAGATAATAGAGAAATTAAAAAGAGGTAAATAAAAGATACCTTTCTACCTAAAGGAATATAATATAAATAATATAATAGAAAGAAATAATAGGATTAATAAATAATTATAAGTATTATAAAATAATTCTATAAATTAAAAGAAAACCTTAAGTAAATTAAAAAGAAACTATAAAATAAATAGCTTAAGAATATCCTACTATAATACTAAATCTATAAAAGACTCTTTATAGAAGAACTTAAGATTAATTTATTACTATATATATATTATAACCTAGAAATTAAATTTATTAATAAAAAGTAGCCTAGCTTTAGTAAACTCTACCTATTTAATATAATATAGCTATTAATATTAAAGGAATATATTAAAAAAATAATATAAAAAGAATATATTAAGGAAAGTAAATTATTTATTAAATACCTTATTATATTTATCCTAAAGAAGAATAAAAAGCTTTACCTTTATATTAATTTTAGAATACTTAATACTATTATAATTAAGGATTATATACTACTACCTCTTATTAGTAAATTAAAGGATTAACTTTTTAAAATAAAATACTTTACTATATTTAACTCTTAAGGGAGCCTATAACCTAATTTAAATTAAGGAAGGATATAAGTAGAAAACCGCTTTTTATATTAAATATAGACTATTTAAGTACCTTATGATGCCTTTTAGACTTATTAATATACTTACTATATTCTAATAAATAATTAATAATATATTATAAGAGTATCTAGATATATTTATTATATATTACCTAGATAATATCCTTATCTTCTCTAAAATAAAAGAAGAATATATAGAATATATCTATAAGGTATTATAGATACTATAAGATATTAACTTATTAATAAAACTAGAGAAGAGTAAATTCTATACCTCGGAAGTAGAATTTCTTAGATATATTATCTCTTATAATAAGATATATATAGACCTTAAGAAGGTTATAGCGATTAAGGATTAAAAAGAACTAATAAATATTAAGGAAGTATAAGCCTTCTTTAGTTTTGCTAATTACTACTATAAATTCCTTAAAAAATTTAGAAAGATTATAGTATTATTAATTAATTTAATAAAAAAAGATATATTATTTATAATAGGAAATAAGGTATAAAAAGCCTTTAATAAGATTAAGGAATTTATCTTAAGTAAATTAATCCTTAAGATATTTAATCTATCTTAATTAATTAAACTTAAAATAAATACCTTAGACTTTATATTAGGCGCCTAGATTAGATAATGAGATAATAAAGGACTCCTATACTTAATCGTATTTTATTCCTATAAGCTATATAGAGTAGAACTTAACTACCCTATCTATAATAAGGAATTCCTTACTATTATTAATACTTTTAAGGAATTTCGATATTACTTTATTAGAAATCCCCACTAAATTAAGGTCTATATAGACTATAAGAATATCTTATATTTTATTACTATTAGAGAATTAAATAGTTAGTAATTATATTATACTAAATACCTATTAGAATTTAACTATATTATAATCTATATAAAGGGAAAGGAAAATAGAAGAGCCAATATTATTAGTAGACGATTAGACCTTAATATAGGAAAGGTTAAAATAAATAAATAATTATTATAGTATACCTTAAAAGGATACCTTAAATAGAAACTTATTATATAAATATAGAAATTAATACCCCTATTAGAATACCTTAAGCTTATCTAAGATTATAGAAGATAGATTATTAACTTTATTAATTATATATAAGGATATAATTACTGCGAAGATAGACTCTTTATATTTAAAGGAAAGATTACTATACCTAATAAAGTTTTTAGAAAGATCTTTAACTATTATTATAATTAATTCCCTTATAATAGGAACTATAGGCCGATATTTAAAGCTATAAACTATATCTATAACGATTACCTATTTAAGGAGGAAATTTAAGGTATAATATAATATTACTAGAAATATAACCCTAGATAAATACTTAAGGTAACCTATATAATAGAATAGGGTAATCTACTATTAGAATAAATCTTAGAATATAATAAGTAACTCCTAGACGATAAGAAAATAAATAAATAATAAGTCCTAGATAAACTATAATATAGCCTTATAAGCGAGATATATAAACACCCGCTATATAGATATTAAGGAATTAATAAAACCCTAAAATAAGTTAAGACGATATATACTTTTCCTATGTAAAGGACTGAAGGATATAGACTATAAAGTCCTGGTAAGGTGTAGGGTAGGTAATAGAGATAGGAGGTGAATAGGCGGTGGAATCAGTCCTTATGAAAAGCTGATTAGCTAGATAAGGAATCATATAGCCAGAAAAGTGGGTCAAAAGATAAATAAGGTTAAAGAGGAAAAAGAGAGCTTCTGATTGGTGGTCTTATTGGTTGTATTGTATGAGAGGATATAGATCTAAGAGAGGTTCTATTTCTAAGGGAGTCATCCTTCTTTTATAGAGATAACTCGGGATCTATTCGTCCGACTCGGCCTAAAGTCATACCGTCGGATAGCCCTATTTCCGGGCTATCTAACTATATAGGGTAGGCTCATACCGGATAGCTGGATGCCGTGTTATGGCATAATGAAGTTAGAAGCTCCAGTAGTTTTATACTAGGATATTTGAAACCGGACCTTAGTATGCCGTATTTCATGTATGAGGTTATCGGGCTAATCGGGCTCTTTGAAGAGCCCGAGGGCCGAGGTCACGTGACTTACCTAAATAGGTAATAAAGCTAGAAAATAGCTAAATAATATAAAATGTAACTCTCTAATATCTTGCTTATATAAGCATATATTGCTTAGATAAGTATTGCGCTTTATAGCGCTAACCCGATATAATATAGTTATAAAATCCTAGGGTTATATCTTATAAGCTTAATTTAGCTAGAATTATTTGTAAATTCCCTTTATATAATAAAGGTCTTTTACATCCTAATATAAAGAAAATAATAATATAAGTTATAAATAAATGCGACTTATACGCGAAAATAAAGGTATAACGCTATAATGTGACGGCACGGTCACAGCTGCGGACACCTTAGCTGCTGCGCCACGGGGCAAAAGATTAGGCCATAATCGCTATTGTAGCAATTATAGAAGGTGCATTCACTGCCTATAGGGCTTATAGCGCCGTTACAGGGGACCAAGCCATAATACAATACCCTCTCTTAGGGGCTTATGCCTCGGAAGCCCACTGCAGAGCCATCCCGTATAGGGGTCATTAAGCCCTGTAGGGTAGCAGCTAATTAGCCCCTAGTGCAAGCCCCGCATATGCCCTTGTGTGCATTAGGTAAGCCTATGAGCAACTATATCGAAGGCAGGGCTTGAACCTGCGAGCTTCAGGTTACCCGCTTATAGCGATTATTGTGTGACGGCACGGTCATAGCTGCGGGCACCTTAGCCGCTGCGCCACAGGGTAAAAGATTAGGCCATAATCGCTATTATAGTAATTACAGAAGGTATATTCACTGCCTATAGGGCTTATAGCGCCGTTATGGGGGACTAAGCCGTAATATATAAACCCTATAGAAAACTATAACTACTCCCGGTTATATAATAACTATAGGAATTAATTACTATAGATTTTATCACTAAACTACCCCTATTAAAAGAACTAATTACTAAAAACTTCTATAATAATATTCTTATTATTATAGATAGACTTATAAAATTTTCCTATTTTATCCCTTATAGTAAGTTAATAAATATAGAAGAATTTATATACCTTTTCTACTATAATATCGCTAGGATATATAGGCTACTACTTAAGATTATCTTTAATCGAGGAATACCCTTTATATCTAAGTTTTAATAAAGATTAACTAGATACCTTAGAATTAACTATAAGCTCTCTATAATATACTATAAAGAGACCGATAGATAAATAAAATAGATAAACTAAATACTAAAATAATACCTTTAGTACTATATTAATTATAAATAAAATAATTAGGTTAAAAAGCTACTAGCCGCATAACTAGCCTATAATATAATAACTAATAAAAGCATAAAAATCATATTAACTTATGCTAACTTTAGATTTATACTAGATACCTATAGATAAGCTTAAAATATAATTATTAACCCTAAAGTAATCCTTATTAATAACTAATTAAAGAACCTTTATAAAGAAATAAAGACTAAACTAAAATTCATTAAAAATAAAATAAATACCTATATAATAAAAAAAGGATCAAGAGATTAACCTTCTTAGAGGGAGATATAATCTACCTTATAATAAAAAATATTATATAAAAATAAAATAAAAAACTTAACTATAAATATATTAAACCCTATAGAATTAAATAGAAAATTTTATAAAATAACTATAAATTAGACTTACTATTAAAAGTTAAGCTTTACTTAATCTTATATATTTTATTACTTAAGTTAATAGAAAATATTATCTAAATAAAGATAGGTAATAAACTAAAAGCTAAAGTTAATAGATTAAAAGAATATATTATAAAAACTATCCTTAATATAGGTAAAATTAATAATAAAATAATATATTTTATTAAATAAAAAGACTACCTAGATTTAGAGAATATATAGGAATTATTAAAATACCTCACTAATATATAATACCTTCTAAAAGACTTCTATTAATAATACCGAATATAGGCTTATTAAAGCTAATAGTATTCTAATTAATTAAATTAATAGCCCTAAAGGAATATACCTCTATAATAGTGGATAACTCCTCCTAGAGCCTACCTAACTCCTTTAAGGTATAAAGGCTATACTTAAAAGCCTTATTACCTCGCGCTTTAAGTAACTATTTTTACTTATAGATATAAGGAAGCCTAGCTATTACCTCCTCTAGGGTAGCCTCCGCCTTAGCCTCTTTATCTTCTAGGCGCTTATACTTATAAATATTCTTTATTATTATCTAGGATATTAACTACTAACTATAGGGAGAGGTAAAGCGCGCTTATAAAAGGAAGCTATATTAGCCCTATTATAAATAACCTTTGCATTAATATAATTAAAATAATAATTAGAATAATTAGAAATAACCTTATAGGATAAGCCCTAGCGGAAATAATAAATATAAGGTATAATTTTAAAACTAAAAGCCTTAATATAGGTAGAAAGACTTTATACTTTAGAAAGCTTATAGAAAGAAATATACTTAGAAACTTAGCCTAATATTATATTAATAATAAAAGGAGATTTTTATAAATTAAAGTTACCTATTAGAGATACTTAATTATTAAAGCTAGCCTTAAGGATAAGATTAATAAAGGGGAGACCTTATATTATAGCTATAATAAGGACTAGGTAGGGAAGTATAATAGAAATACTTTAATTAAGTATAGGACTAAAGGGACTAAATATCACTTATATCGGTCTAAAGACTAAGCTTTAAAAATATTAGTCCTACCCTAGATTAAGTAATAGGAATATTAATTTAACTACCTAACCTTAAGTATATAGAATATATTTATTATACTTTCTTATATAGTAGCTATTTTAGCTATTAATATAATTTAATTATACTTAATACCCTTAAGTATATTATTAAATATAATAATACCCTTTATTTAAATTATATGACTATCCCTATTGCTAATATAAACCTAGCACGACCGGTTTATCCCTTAGATCTAACCGTACCGTCATACTCGGAACCTATTCGTCCGATTCGGCCAAAAGTCATACCGCCGGATAGCTTGATTTCCGGGCTATCTAGCTATATAGGGTAGGCTGAGACCGGATAACTAGATCCCGAGTTATCGCATAAAGACGTATGTAACTATAGAGGTTTTATATTATGGGATTTAAAACCGGATGGAAAATACCCGTATTTTAAGCCCGGCTTTAACGGCGTCATTAGGCTTATAATAAAGCCCTATGTCCGAGGTCACGTGACTTACCCTATAGGGTAATATTACTAAAATTATATAACTTTAGGATTTTTATGTAACTCTCTAATATCTTGCTTATATAAGAAGATATTACTTATATAAGTATACCGCTATAAAGCGCTAGCTTTATACTATATTATAGTAAATTCTTATGCTTATATCTTATAAGCTGAATTTACTAGAATTATTTATAAAGTCCCTTATATATTATAAGGTCTTTTACAAGCTCTAGTAGTAATAACGAGAAAATTAAATAGCTTAAGGCTTAGATTACTACTATAAGTATTAAAATAGATAACCTCTATATAACTATAGAATAAATAGCTACCTCCTAATAGGTATAAAATAAATAATACCTAAATAATACTTAGATTATTAATAACCTTATAATTACCGCTATATAGAGAAGGGATATAGGAGAAATTCTTAAGCTAAATCTATTAAAATTATTTAATAGAACCTTATATAGACTATAGATATTCCTTACCTAGATATATACTTTTATAACTTATTACCTAACCTAATTTACTATTAAGTCTAATAAGGTCTAATATACTATAGGATACCTTATAAAGTATACCGCTATATAATTTAAATTAATAATAAAGGAATACCTTATAATATTATTTATTAATCTCTCGCTATAAACTACCGATCTCTATATAAACTATAATATATTTAAAGGAGCCCTTTAATAGGCCTTTAGAACTATTAACGAGAAGGTATAAGCTAAATAAGAGATTAAGGTACTTAAATAAACTTAATTAGCCTCTAAGTATAAAATAAGGTACCTCTAGCTTATATCTAAACTACTATAGGACTAAGATACTTTAATATTACTCTTCTTTAATAGACTTAAGAAAGATATTTAAGCTAAATTATATAAAGGAGATAGGCCTAAGACCCTTATTAATTATATTAGAATAATAATTAAGATTAATAATTAATAGTTTTTATAGAAGAAATTATAAAACTTAAGATTTAATAACTATAAGGCTAATACCCCTTACTTTAATATAAACTAAAGTAGAAAGAGATATTATAATACCTTATATAGTATTAAAGTTAGATCTATAGTATTAAGGGCTATATAATATAATAAGAAATTAATTAAGTACTTTTATTACTATAAACCTAACTATAAGGTGAATATATATAAGAAGAAGGTATAAGATATTACTAAAGGGAAATATTAATTAAAGAAGTATTAAAAATAATAGCTACTTTTAGAAGGTAAGAAATATATAAGCTATACTTACTAATAGGGTAATATATAAATAGCGATCTAAATAACTAAGATTATTATAATAATATAACCTAGTTATAACCTAATTATAGCTACATTAAGGTAAATAGCTATATTATATACCTAGGTATACCTAGCGGAAGAATAAATAAAGTATAATATTACTTATAGACTATACTATAAGGAATATATATATAAGGTTATACTACCCTTAATAAAAGGATATATTAATATTATTATAAATATCTAAAACTCCTAGGATAAAGTTAATTAAACCTAGATCCCCCTACTTAAATTAATAAAGAAAGAGGAAGATATAAAAGGATAGGAAGTTAGACTTAGGTAAGTTATTATTATAATATTATAACTTAATAAATATTATAAACCTATAAATTATAGTAATTACTTAATAGGTATAATAATATAAAGAGAACTTAAGTTAACCTAACTTTAATATAATTATTATAGATAATAGATATAATAAATATAATAAGAGCTTAGGGAGATATAATAAAATATTAAGCGATATTAATAAATATAGAATAAAGACTATAATATTTAGATTAATAAATAAGGAATATATTATTAAAATAATAATATTAATATATATATTTAATTAACTTAAGAATAATAAAAAGTAAAGGATATAAAAGATATCTATATTTAAGCCTATTATAAAGAAATAATATTAAACCCCTATTTATTAAAACCTTAATATAACCTATATAATAATAATAAAATACTATTAAGATACCTATAATACTATAAAATTATATAGGTCTCCTATAGAGACTATTATTATAAGATATACCTATATAAAAAGAGGGAATAGGATTATCTCTCTATCCCCCTCTTATAACTAAATATATAACCTTATTTTTTATATAAAATAAAAGACTATTATATTAAATAATAATATAAAGGAATTAAAGTAATATAACTTTAATTTTACCTATTATAATAATAACTATATCCCTAAAATAATTTATAAATACCTTTATTTAAATAAGAGGAGTAAAGCTAAAAATAAAATAAAATAATAAAGAAAGAGTAACTACCTTAGATAGAATTATTAAGATAATAGAAAAAGGCTTTTATACCCCTATATAGATAAAAGGTATAATAGAGGACTAAAAATAATACCTCTAATAACGATAATATATTAGAACCTTATTTATATAGGAAGAAACTATACTATAGGAGTATATAGAATACCTTATTAAGTTAAAGATACCTTAAATAGATTTAAGCGCTAAAGAGGAATAATAATACTAAGAATTACTCTATAGTTAAGATAATAAATATAATTATAAGGCTTATAATAATAATAAATATAGTAAGGATTATCTAGAAAGGATATTATTAAAAAACTAAAATACCTACCTACTATAGAGCTATAGGTAAAAGAAAGATAGAAATAACTCCTATAAAGAGCTTAATATATAACTATAAATAATTAATAGCTAAAATACTTTAAATTAAGAATATAAATTAAGAGAGAATAAATAAATACTTTAATAGATAATAGAGCTAAATAAAATTACTTTAACTTAGCGATAGTAAATAGGCTTAAGCTATTATAGGGGTATAAAAAGGATCCTTATTTAGTATATAACCTAGAAGGAGAAAGATTTAATTATAATAATAGGATTATTAAATATAAGATTAATTACCTTATAGTCTTTCTTAATAGAAAAAACTAAGAGATCTTATTTAATATTATATCTATATTAAGATATTATTTACTACTTAAGTACCTATAGTTATATAGGTTTAACCTATATCTCGATTAATAAATTAGCTAGGTAATCTCTTTTAATAAAGAGATACTCTATTAAGGAGATAATAATTTATTAGATATAAGATCTTAAATTTCTATTAAAAATAATAGAGAAATTAAGAAAAAGTAAATAAAAGATACCTCTCTACCTAAAGGAATATAATATAAATAATATAATAGAAAGAAATAATAAGATTAATAAATAATTATAAGAGTTATAAAGTAATTCTATAAATTAAAAAAGAACCTTAAATAAATTAAAAAAAACTATAAGATAAATAACTTAAAAATATCTCTCTATAATATTAAGTCTATAAAAAACTCTTTATAGAAGAACTTAAGATTAGCCTATTACTATATATATATTATAATCTAGAAATTAAATTTATTAATAAAAAGTAACCTAACTTTAATAAACTCTATTTACTTAATATAGTATAGCTATTAATATTAAAGGAATATATTAAAGAAATAATATAAAAAGGATATATTAGGGAAAGTAAATTATCTATTAGATACCTTATTATATTTATCCTAAAGAAGAATAGAAAGCTTTACCTTTATATTAACTTTAGAATACTTAACGCTATTATAATTAAGGATTATATATTACTACCTCTTATTAGTGAGTTAAAGGATTAACTTATTACGGCTTAGTCCCCCGTAACGGCGCTATAAGCCCTATAGGCAGTGAATATACCTTCTGTAATTACTATAATAGCGATTATAGCTTAATCTTTTGCCTTATAGCGCAGCGGCTAAGGTGCCCGCAGCTATAACCGTGCCGTCACATAATGATCGCTATAAGCGGGTGACCTAAAGCTCGCAGGTTCGAGCCCTACCTTCAGTATAGTTGCTTATAGGCTTGCCTGATATATATAAGGGTATATGCGGGGCTTACACTAGGGGTTAGTTAGCTACTACCCTATAGGGCTTAATGACCCCTATATGGGATGGCTCTATAGTGGGCTTCCGAGGCGTAAGCCCCTAAGAGAGGGTATTATATTATGGCTTAGTCCCCCGTAATGGCGCTATAAGCCCTATAGGCAGTGAATGCACCTTCTATAATTGCTATAATAGTAATTATAGCCTAATCTTTTGCCCCGTGGCGTAGCGGCTAAGGTGCCCGCAGCTGTGACCGTGCCGTTATATAACTTTTTAGGATAAAGTATTTTACTGCATTTAACCTTAAGGGAGCCTATAACCTAATTTAAATTAAGGAAGGATATAAGTAGAAAACCGCTTTTTATACTAAATATAGACTATTTAAATACCTTATTATGCCTTTTAGACTTATTAATATACCTACTATATTTTAATAAATAATTAATAATATATTATAAGAATATTTAGATATATTTATTATATATTACCTAGATAATATCTTTATCTTCTATAAAATAAAAGAAGAATATATAGAATATATCTATAAAGTACTATAGATACTATAAAATACTAATTTATTAATGGAACTAGAGAAGAATAAATTCTATACCTTAGAAATAGAATTTCTTAGATATATTATCTCTTATAATAAGATATATATAGACCTTAAAAAGGTTATAGTAATTAAGGATTAAAAAGAATTAATAAATATTAAGGAAGTATAAGCCTTCCTTAGTTTTATTAATTATTACTATAAGTTCCTTAAAAGATTTAAAAAGATCGCGGTATTATTAATTAATCTAATAAAGAAGGATATACTATTTATAATAAGGAATAAGGCATAAGAAACTTTCTATAAGATTAAGAAACTTATCTTAAGTAAATTAATCCTTAAGATATTTAACCTATCTTAATTAATTAAACTTAAAATAGATACCTTAGACTTTATATTAGGCGCCTAGATTAAATAATAAGATAATAAAGGACTTCTATACTTAATTATATTTTACTTATATAAGCTATATAAAGTAGAACTTAATTACCCTATCTATAATAAAGAATTCCTCGCTATTATTAATACTTTTAAGGAATTTTAATATTACCTTATTAAAAGCCCTTACTAAATTAAGGTCTATATAGACTATAAGAATATCTTATATTTTATTACTACTAGAGAATTAAGTAGCTAATAACTATATTATATTAAATACCTCTTAGAATCTAATTATATTATAGTCTATATAAAGGGAAAAGAAAATAGAAGAGCTAATACTATTAATAAATAATTAGACCTTAATATAGAAAAGATTAAAGTAAATAAATAATTATTATAATATACCTTAAAAGGATACCTTAAATAGAAACTTATTATATAAATATAGAAATTAATACCTTTATTAGAATACCTTAAGCTTATTTAAGATTATAGAAAATAGATTATCGACTTTATTAATTATATATAGGGATATAACTACTATAAAGATAGACTCTTTATATTTAAAGGAAAGATTATTATACTTAATAAAGTTTTTAGAAAGATCTTTAATTATTACTATAATTAATTCTCTTATAATAGAAACTATAGATTAATATTTAAAGCTATAAACTATATCTATAATAACTATCTATTTAAGGAAGAAATCTAAGGTATAATATAATACTACTAGAAATATAACCCTAGATAAATACTTAAGGTAACCTATATAGTAGAATAAGGTAATCTACTATTAAAATAAATCTTAGAGTATAATAAATAACTCCTAAATAATAAAAAATAAATAAATAATAAATCCCAAATAAACTATAATATAACCTTATATGCGAGATATATAAATACCCGCTATATAGATATTAAGGAATTAATAAAACCCTAAAATAAATTAAGACGATATATACTTTTCTTAATATAAAAAAGATAATTATATAAATTATAAATAAATGCGACTTATACACGAAAATAAAGGTATAACGCTATAAACCCTATAGAAAGTTATAATTACTTCCGGTTATATAATAACCTTAGGAATTAATTACTATAGATTTTATTACTAAATTACCTCTATTAAAAGAACTAGCTATTAGAAATTATTATAATAGTATTTTTATTATTATAGATAGACTTATAAAATTTTCCTATTTTATCCCTTATAGTAAATTAATAAATATAGAAGGATTTATATACCTCTTTTACTATAATATCGCTAGGATATATAGAGTACCCCTAGAGATTATTTTAGATAAAGGACTACCCTTTATATCTAAGTTTTAATAAGGATTAATTAAATACCTTAGAATTAATTATAAGCTCTCTATAATATACTATAAGGAGATTAATAAATAAATAAAATAAATAAACTAAATACTAAAGTAATACCTTTAATATTATATTAACTATAAATAAAATAACTAAATTAAAAAATTATTAACTATATAGCTAGCCTATAATACTATAATTAATAAAATATAAAGACTATATTAATATATATTAATTTAGGTTTACCCTAGATACCTATAGATAAGCCTAAAATATAATTATTAACCCTAAAGTAATCTTTATTAGCGATTAACTAAAGAATCTATATAAAGAAATATAGATAGAACTTAAATTTATTAGAAATAGAATAAGTAATTATATTAATAAAAAAAGGATTAAGGGATTAACCTTCTTAAAGGGAGATATAGTCTATCTTATAATAAAAAATATTACAATAAAATAATAAAATAAAAAACTTAACTATAAGTATATTAGACTCTATAAAATTAAATAGAAAATCTTATAAAATAACTATAAATTAGACCTATTATTAAAAATTAAGCTCTATTTAATCTTTTATATTTTATTATTTAAGTTAATAGAAAATATATTTAAATTAAGATTAATAATAAATTAAAAATAAAAATTAATAGATTAAAAGAATATATTATAGAAGCTATCCTTAATATAGATAGGATTAATAGTAAAATAATATATTTTATTAAATAAAAGGATTACCTTAACTTAAAAATATATAAGAATTACTAAAATATCTTATTAATATATAATACCTTCTAAAGAACTTCTACTAATAATATTAAATATAAGCTTATTAAGACCGATAATATTCTAATTAATTAAATTAATAGCCCTAAAGGAATATACCTCTATAATAATAAATAACTCCTCCTAAAGCTTACTTAACTCCTCTAAGGTATAAAGGCTATACTTAAAAGCCTTATTACCCTACGCTCTAAATAGCTATTTCTATTTATAGATATAAGTAAGCTTAGCTATTACTTCCTCTAGGGTAGCCTTTACTTTAGCCTCTTTATCTTTTAGGCGCTTATATTTATAAATATTCTTTATTATTATCTAGGATATTAATTATTAATTATAGAGGAAAGTAAGATATATTTATAAAAGGAAGCTATATTAGCCCTATTATAAATAACCTTTATATTAATATAATTAAAATAATAATTAGAATAATTAAAAATAACCTTATAGGATAAGCCCTAGCGGAAATAATAAATATAAAGTATAATTTTAGAATTAAAAGCCTTAATATAAATAGAAAGACTTTATACTTTAGAAAGCTTATAGGAAAAAGTATACTTAGAAACTTAGCTTAATATTATATTAATAAAGAAAGGAGATTTTTTATAAGTTAGAGTTACCTATTGGAAATACTTAGTTATTAAGATTAGCCTTAAGGATAAGACTAATAAAGGGGAGATATTATAGCTATAATAAGGGCTAGGCGGGAAAATATAGTAGAAATACTTTAATTAAATATAGGACTAAAAGGACTAAATATCGCTTATATCGGTCTAAAGACCGAGCCTTAAGAATATTAGTCCTACCCTAGATTAAGTAATAGAAATATTAGTCTAATTACTTAACCTTAAGTATATAGAATATGCTTATTATACTTTCTTATATAGTAGCTACCTTAGCTATTAATATAACTTAATTATACTTAATACCCTTAAGTATATTACTAGACATAATACTTTATTTAAGGCTATAACGTAATATTCTCTATTACTAATATAAACCTAATATGACTGGTTTATCCCTTGGGAATCTAACCGTACTGTGACGGCACGGTCACAGCTGCGGGCACCTTAGCCGCTGCGCCACGGGGCAAAAGATTGGGCCATAATCGCTATTGTAGCAATTACAGAAGGTGCATTCACTGCCTATAGGGCTTACAGCGCCGTTACGGGGGACCAAGCCGTAACACGTACCGTCATAAAGAAGTCTTTAACCTTCTATATAAGGGCCCTCTTATTAATAGTTAAGGGTAGCGATATAGGAAGAGGGTATAAGTGTTACGGCTTGGTCCCCCGTAACGGCGCTGTAAGCCCTATAGGCAGTGAATGCACCTTCTGTAATTGCTACAATAGCGATTATGGCCCAATCTTTTGCCCCGTGGCGCAGCGGCTAAGGTGCCCGCAGCTGTGACCGTGCCGTCACAATAAGTCCCTATATTTATCTGCGCCGTCTGCGGCAGTAATAATAGTTCTACTTACAGATATTATAATAATAGATATTATAATATAAAATAGATAGAAAGGGATGATTTTCTTCTTTTTTGTACGGAGGTTAGAGCTAACTATATACCCCATAAAAAGGATTAACTTTTTATAATAATACGGCTAGGTTTAACTCATTAACTATAGGCAGCTACACAGCCAAAGGTTAAGAGGAAAAAAGGCCACTATATTAGTATTAGGTTATAATGCTATTGATGTATTGAAAATATATTCTTTATTATGGTTGCGGCCCGGCCCTTGATGGATTGAGCTTGAAGATAGTTAGAGGTGAGATGCCGAGCTTTATGTCGCACTCGAGCCATCGCAAGGCGTGAGAAACGGCGTCACTGCTCGGCTCCCCAGGCTGATCTCTTGCAGGGTTGAGGCACCTCGAATAGTTTTCCAGCAGACGGGCGTTTGACAGGTATGCTCTCGTAGTCCACATTGTCGTGAACTGAAGTGAGTTTTCTGGGTCGCAGTACTTGAGATACTTTTCCTCGACCATCTTTTCCAGAGCACCTAGATCCCCGCCTCCGGGAAGCTCCTTGGCAATGGGCTTGAGAGCCGGATTGGTAAAGTCAAGGTGAAAGCGAGTATGGCGGATAAAGTCACCGAGCTCACTTCGCACCACTGCAAAGAGAGACTCGCTGACTCCCACCTGGACCACGGGCGTCTCTTTCATCTCTTCTTGTAGATTTGAGTCGCTGATGTTCAGGGGAATAGCGCAGTCCCACGCTGGGGACTGTATCATGGGCTTGTGGTCACCGAGGCCGCTCATCCGCGCATCGAGGAGCATGAGCGCCCACCAGAGTCTCCGTCGCATCTCGGCTTCGAGAACGGTACACCGTGCATTTATGCCCTCTGTTTGGATACCCATTCGCTCCGCGATGCGTATGGCGACTCCCAGCATCGCCGAGATGGATCGAGGATGGGCGCCAGAGCGGCTTGAATGCTACACCCTGTTAACATAGGCCATTGTATTTAGTCTGTAAACATACCAGGTACAGGAACAAGGCTGTCAGACAGTCACGGTTCTCGGTCCTCAAGAAGCCGCTGTTCAGAAGAGCCTGCTGGCAGCCAAACTGATACTTGGTCAATAGATCCTGCTTCGACATCTGGAAGCGGGACTGGCAGTCCTCGGGAGCGAGACTCAGGGTTGCCATGCAGTAGATGCCAAACATGAGCGCTTCCATTTCTGGGGCGATGCCTTTCAAGTTGCTGGCGGCTTCGATGATGCGCCCCTGGAGGCTTGGCGTGTGGGTGACTTTGAGCAGCGGGTTGACATTGTCGAGGTAGGTCTGCCACAGTCTAAAGATGTTGACAGGTTCTGGGTGGAGAGTGGAAAGGTCTACGGCCGTCTGGCGTGAGCCGAATAGAATGTTGTCGTCGTTGCTGAATGTGTGGTCCCAGGCGTTCCGGAAGATGACCTCCTTCATGTCGTGGTTTGACTAGTTGAGACATGTCAGTAGAGCTTCACATGCTGGGAGATATCCCTACCCCTTGGGCCATAGCATTCCATATATTCCTAGTTAGGGTTAGTCATTCTAACAAGCTAGACAGAACAGGGAGGGCGAAACTTGGCAATTGACGTACTTTGCTTCATACACGCCCTCAGACTTGCCAGTTGTCGAGGATGGCGTGTCCAGCCCTACAGCTTCCGCCTGCTCATGATCCGAAGTATAGCTCCCCTCGGGGGACTCCTGCTCCGGATCCTTGTGCAGCGGCTCAAACTTGACCTTGTTCTTGCGCAGCAGCTCCTCGTACTTGCGGAGCCTATCCAGCAGCTCCCTCTCGGGAAACCTCCTCCTCCGGGGCCGGGTCTGCGTCGCGGGAACACACTGGACCTGGTGCCTGACGCAGTTTGCGCAGGGGAACGTGCGGTCGCACTTGACCTTGCGCTGCTGGCAGAGGATGCAGGCGAGGATGCGCTGGGACTTTGGCCTGCCGGGGTGTAGCTCTGGCGGCGTCGACATGGCTGCGACCGGTATCCTTGGTGGTAGAGTAGTGCTGCTCGGGTTTTCAAGTCTCCAGGGAGTGGGAGGTATATGTTCCCTGCGTACTTGCTCATGCCAGGGTGAAGTCGGAGGAGCGGTTGTCTCGGGCTTTTCTAAGATCCGGAGGGCTCCACTTTTCCGATGCCGATGTCCGAGCGGGCTTTAGTAGAGCCCGAGCAAAAGGAAGGTGTCAATTCTCGCGGTTGAGCAGGCCAATAGTGGGATATCAGTGTCTTACCTATTTTTAAGCAAATAATAGTTACAACCATTCTTTAATGTCCGTGTCTATTAAATGGCTGATGAAATCTGGTCTGCTCAGCTTTAAGCACGCCCCTCATGCTCTGATGCCGCCTCTTACCCACCTACCCTAGATATTCAACGTGAGCTTCCGGACAGGTTTTGCCCGCGACCCATACGTGCCACCTGTGAGAACTGTTTCTTTCGAATAGGGCTCAAGACTGCCTAGGTGCTTTAGCAACTCTACACGCCGAAGGCCTCAACTCGAAGGGAATCCCAAGACCATTTGCTATCCGTCTAATCTAATGATTCCAATCCCTATACCAAATGACGATGTCAAAAGTGACCAATCCATGTCCTTCTTGCTTCAATCATGACAAGCATCACATATTATCGAATGCGAAGAGGTCGTCCCACTGCCAACAGATTCAAAGATCCAGAAACGAACCAGCAGGTTCCGTCCCAACCATGGCTTGCGCGCCATCCACCAGAGGCAAAGGCGTGGGCACCGCGCTTGGAACTTGGACTGTACCCTGCGGATCAATCCTTTGCATCTCCCGCACGTAGCGGGCCTTGGCCATGAGCCTGTTGATGGGCCTCCACACGTCCGTCTGATCCGTGAGAGACCAACATACTGACTTCAATAGCATCGTCGACCCTACTTCAGCCATGAGTCCGCTGTACCAGGGCCTCACGGAAACTAAACAAACGACTGCACCCTGGGAGGCTATCTAGAGTACGTCGTCAGGGCCACCAACGCCGCCCATCCTCGACGAAAATATGGCATTAATCATCGCCTGCCTCCCCTCCCTATGCCCCTACCTTCGTCACGGCTTCAAGAGCTCCTCGGCCGAAGCATCCTACGGCTACGGCAAACGTTCCACGGGGCACAGTGTCACAAGGGAGATGAGAAGATGGAGGATTCGGGTGGGGATAAATATGGAAATAGCGAGATTAAGATGTTGTTACGAAAGATCAAGTAGTAGGTAAGTCATATTGGTCCACATGTAGTTGATACAACTGGCTGCTACCCTTGTAGTGAATGCATAAAAATCACCTTCGCCGCCACTCTTCCATCAAACCGGTCACCCCTTTTAGTTTGTGCAGGTCAGCATATATCTGCCTGCGTTGCTACGAGAAAAAGGACACCCAGAAGCCTTGCTACTGAATCCATCCTGTCTCCCACACTGCCATCTCTGCATGCCGCCCGCATGCCACCTCTCCCATCGAGGCGAGCTTGCTTGGAGCTGTCGCCTTTTTCTTCGGGGCCGGGGACCAGGGACCTCTTCCTGGACTTGTGGCCCCTGATGAGGGGATCGGGCATGCGCGTAGGCATAACGCGGACGTCCTCATCTGAGTCTTGGTCCAGGTCACCCTCATCATCCTCGTTGTCAAACTCCTGCTCATACGCGATGGGATCGTTATAGATCTGATTGGTGCGGGCATCCACCTGCCGCTCGAGCTTCCTCTGCTCTTCCTTCACCTTGTCACCGTCCTTGAGTTCCTTCTTTTGGGGAAGACATTGTCGTCTCGCATTCAGCACAAGCAAGACCAACTGTTCTTTAAACCTGAGAAAGTAGCTGCTTCTATCTCCAAGCGCCGCGCATACCTGGCCAAGAAGCGTGAGGCAGCCAACAGCGCCAATTTTTATTGGGGCGATGACATTACTGCTGAGGAGGTCAATACCGCCCATCGCCCAGCGAACGTCAGAAAAAGGTCACTCGCTACTCGCCTGAACAGCTGTGCCTGGACGACATTGAGTTCACAAACGACCTAGAGGGGCCGACGGCAACCTGGTCACCTTCCCTAACCCTAATCAAAATTTACTAATCCTCAACTAATTATTTTAGTTTAGTGAGTTAATAGGAAGCTAATAGTAGACTGATTGCAACTCTATCGTCAATATAAAACAATCATATGCTTCGCAGAAATCATTGAGGTTAGACTTGAGTTAGGGTGCAGAGAGGCTAAGAGTTCCAGTGCTATCTGCTGCCGTAGCTCTTTGGTTAGACCGGCCATATTTCCCGGGTGCTTGTTGGCGTACGCGATCATATGGTCGTCATTTTGAACGCTAGAGACATAATCGTCAAGGGTCTTGCTGCCGACGAGCTGCTTAATTTATGTGAGGGTGTCCTTGACCATGGCAGGCTTCTCAATAGGGTCCTCCATGTCGTGGAGCTTTTGAGGACGTCGACTGCCTGCTTATACCGCCTCGTTGACATGTAGGGCATGCGTTCCGCCTTCATGGTTAGGAACCGCTCGTCCAACTTCTTGCCAAGGTTGGGGGCTCCGACGTAGTCATGATCTCATGGAACTCGGTGGCTTCAAGGCCGCGGAGCGGAGGTAGAAAGCTTGACGCTTTGATAGTGCCACGAGATAAGATGGCTGTGTCGATCTCGTCGGCACGCTGCTGCTTCTCAGACTTCTGTTATTGGAGGACGGCCTTCTCCATGGTCATCTGGTCCTCAACGCATCTGTCGACTGGCCTCTCCAAGCTTTCGAGGTTGTCGTCGCTATTCGGAGTCCAGGCATAGTCATAGTAGGTAGCTCATTTGGAGAAATGTGTTCTTTATTATAGTTGCGGCCCGGCCATTGATGGGATAACTGAGCTTGAAGATGGCTCACTTGGAGGAGCCGGCGCGCTTGGTGGGATTTGGGGCGAGAAGGTTGGTCTTTCCATTGCGGCGGCTCTGGAAGGCGTAGGCGTAGACGAAGTAGATGACCCGGTTGAGATCTTCCACCGAGGACCTTCCACCGACGGTGGGCTCCGTGCATGAGGAAATCGCCGCCTGGCCTCGGAATGTCCATCATCGACGGCTTTGTCATCTCCCAGCCCGATTCCCCAGCCGAACTATTCCTCTCAACCAGTCAACGACTTTGAGGCCGTGTATCTACACTCAGAGATCCGACAACGTCTTACATTGATTTAATTGCTGATGATGACAGCTTGAAGCAGCCACCTTCGTACACGATGGCAAAGAACACATTTTAACCATAATGACAGCATCAAAACCCAATGCCGTATAACACCGTAAACGTCTTACATCTCGACATGCAGCGTCAAGGACAAACCCAGAGTCCAAGACATGCTGACAACGAGTCCACGACATCTACGCCGTCGGAATTTTAACTCGTAGATATTGGCTTCTGGCGACCGCTCGCAAAGATCAAGGCTGGTGAATTTTCCGCAAAAGAGTGTAAGGGGGCGATAGTCAGGAAGTGGAGGTCCGATTCGGCGTTGTTCGTACTGTCACGTCTTGCTCGGTGCGTTTACAGTCGCAAGTTCGGGCTTGTCTATAGAACAAATAATGAAAGTGATCAACCGCCATACAGCGAGCTGCCGACATGCAGACTGCAGTCAGATCAAAAACGGGGCCGGCCATGCCGAGGGTTATCCAACACGTTGGATCAACGGCGGACCGGCGGGGTCTAGGGCTGAAGAGAAGAGACTCAGCCTCAAGAGCTGGATCATGCACAAAACAGCGGGCAAGATCAAGGCTCTACGAGTTTGTGCGCAGCGTGTTGCCGCGGTGGTTGGGAAGGGTAGAGTGAAATATGCTGCACGTGGACGATCTTACCGACGACCCAACGAAGCAACACACGCCGATGCGAGAGCCTTGGGGTGCTTAAAATAGAGCCAAGAGCCAAGAAATCACGCCGAGACTATCGATTGCAGGCCCACTGCCGGCACGAGATCTCTTGTCTGATGTCAGTGGTCATAACCTTTGGCAGGCCAGTCTGGAGAGATGCTACGTATGATCGCAAATGCCAGCCCTTCGCATTTCTGCTGGGAGAAGAAGTCCTGGCCTGACTTGCGGAGAGGATCTGCCAACCCATGTCTGAGACGTTCTAGACCACGGCATCAGGGGATTCTTGGCAGGGTCCATTTTCGTAACGAAGGCTTATTTCCCGCCCGAGCCAACAGAGTGGAACGAGGAAGGTCCAATTATTGGCTGCGTCGTTTGTCTGCTTTACGAAGGGTGCAGTTGGTGGACAGATGAGTGACAGACTGGGCGGTCGTGAGTAGCCTAGTCAAGCTGGCGGGCTAAATTTAGATGAACGAGCTTTGAAATGGAGAGATGCTTGACCAGAGCCTCGAGTTGGATGAGTAGAAAAGGCGTTGGAGTCTCTGTTGATTCAGACTCTTTTCTTCACCATCTCAATCAACTACAGCTTTTCCTTTACATCTACACCCGCTCTAATAATCACTCTACTAATCACTCGCTTCACACTCGCTACTGCCACTTACAAGCGTCATCAACTTCATACTTGATCAACAATAACAAACATCAACACACCGCTACCACAACAACATCACCACCGATAATCACAACACCAGTAACACTTAATACCAACACTTCCAATCACATAATCCCCATGCACTTCACCACCCTCGTCGCCGCCACCGCTGCCCTCGCCTCCACCACAACAGCAGCCTTCCTCCCCCCAACGCCATGGAAGTCCTCAAGCGCACCATGGTCCCCAACCACGTCTCCGCCAAGGTCGTCGCCATCAACGGCGAGGCCAAGCAGACCATCCTCGTGCCCCTCGGGCGCCTCACGCACTTCAGCCGGCTCCCCCTCACCGAGCTGCGGGTCGAGGGCGTCGACCACGTCGCCGACGCGCCAAGCCTCAGGACGAAGACGTTGTCTGCCAGCGGTACCTGAATCAGTTTGCGTCAAAGAGCGGGAGCGAGAGGTTCTCTATTGGGCATCCTGCGCGCATCGCTACCAACCCGGTCGACTTTGGCTGGATTCTGTGCTATGTCACCAATGACCAGTAGGCAGTCGAGATGCCTGTTATTGTTTTGGAGTTTAGGATATATGTATAATAGACATGTCCTTTTAGCGACCTTTAGAATAGCGATAGATTCCTAATGTTACGCAAGTAAATGCTTTAATTACACTTTTTCAACGCCCTCTATCTTTTTATCACCGTCTATCTAAAACGTCTATCATAGCAGCACCATCTATCATCTTAACACCGTCCATCGTCAATGCTGTCTATGTCTTTTTGAGAATCTTGAAATTTCCCTGAATCGCAACCTTGCCACCAAAAAGCATGGCAGCACTCAGAGCAAACAGTCCGCCACAGAGGATGATGGACGCCTGATATGCATCCGGCCCCTCCCTCTTCAATGTGTTCCTGGAGTAGTCGATCAGAGCCACTGCTGCAGGCTGCGCGAAAGTAGCCGGAAGCACCATCATCAGCCAGAACATGGCCAAGGCAGAGCCAACGTCAATAACTCCTACTGCTGAAGTAGCAACGGGGGCGATGACGCAGAGAATAGTCCCGCCAAAGCCGCCTTGCATGATGGAAAATATCACGAGGACCGCAAATGACCGTGCAGGCAGCCAGATGACGAGACAGCTCAGGGCAGCGAGGATGTTGGCGACGATGGCCATGTTCAGGCGTCCACCCATATCGAGCGCCTGACCAACGAGTGGTCGTCCGAGGACCTGTCCCGCAGCGAGGATGGACTGCAGCGCAGCGCCTTGTCTCTGAGAGAGTCCAAGTCCGTCAGTCGCATACGAGGCATTCGAGTAGAGCGCGATAAAGTAACCCATTACTAGCGGAAATATTAGCAACATAAATACGTCATGGGTCTTGGATCTCGTACCGCCAAATGCACCCCAGGTCCAGACCCAAAAGAAGTTCTTGTGCCACAGCCAGTGGAGTTGAAGGGGCTCCGTTTTGGCTTTGACCTGCCTGCCCCTATCTTTGAGGAGGGCGATCGCCGGCACCAGCACCACAGCAGATATCAACCCATTGAGAAGGAGCGTGTATCTCACTCCGATACTTTCCAGGGCAGCACGGGTAGTGTTGGCAAAGATCAACCCGCCGAACCCTGAGCCGCACGTCGCGATACCCTAGAGGGCGTCAGTCAAGAGTGGAGGCTTCACTTGGGGTTGACTGCTCACCTGGGCTAAACTCAAGCGCTTCTCAAACCAGAGTGGTAAGACCGGCTGAGACGGAACTTGATTCTGCGTTGTGTCAGTTCGTACTCCAGCTCTTGGTGTGGTATACGCACAAGACCAAGGCCTGTTGTCTGGTTAGCCACTTCGCACCTCTCAATATCCTCGTATGCACGCACCCTAGCCAAATAAAAGCCCCTGAAAAACAGAAACGCGCCAAATTTCCTGCTGATTCCAGCAAGGCATTGGCCCAGACTGACAGCCACCACACCTGCAGCCATAGGCACGCGGATGCCAAACGTCTTGGTGAGGTAGTTGACGAATGGGCAGCAAACCAGGCAAAAGCGACTGACAGACCGCCAACAAATGCATAGCGGAGGTATGTGGCTCCTTCAAAGTAGTCGTGTGCAATGTAGTAAGATATGTAGACTCCATAGGTGGTGTTCATGCCTGTATGGTGTGAGCGTTGTTGGATTGGTGACACTCGGGATCCGTACCCCATGTGACAGTATTGATGGCAAATACGCATGCCACAATCAGCCATCCATGCCTTGAGTCTTCCTCTTCGTTTGAAGAAACCTCCAGCGATTCGACTGAGGTGGCTGGTGCTGGTGCCGGCTGTTGATCGGTCGATGGATTGGATCGACGACCAGCCGAAAAGATCCGCGAGAGTTGAGCCATTTCTCAGTTAGAATAGGCACAACGCAATCAAGGTTTCAGGACGAATCAATGGAAAAGGTATTTTGCAACATATTTTTCTTGCGTCCAGCGCTTTTGGTGTGCTGCTCGCCGGCAAGACCTTCCTATTCAAATCCAGCATGACCGCAGTTCGGCAAAAGAGTCCGAGTATCGGTGTGAAAGGGGTTTTTGCTGTTAGGCACGAGTTTTGACGTGATGAATAGGGTCAGTCATCTGATTCTCCCTTGCACTTATGGCAGTTGGATACCTGGTTGGTCCCGTGGATTTCCTCCTGAAGAGTCTGCCCAGCTATTTTTCGCCTATTTGAACATGGCTTCGATGGGGATTGGGTGCGACAGCAGGCGACAGATGAGTAGCTTACAATCACAACATCCATGTCTTTCCATTGTTCAATCGGCGCAACACAACACCCCCGAATCTCATCGTCTCAGCTGATTAGCCCAAACTGGCTTAGTTTTGTCAGCAGCCTGCATGTCACCCGAATGCCCGATTCATACAAAGTGTGTCAGCACTCAGCAGCCTTCAGTTAAAACATGGGCTAGACTCCCAACTTCACCCGTTTCCACGAGACAACACATTTCCTTCCATAACAAGAATCACTTCGATGGCCTCATTCCAGACCTTTCGTCTTGTGCCTGTGCGCGAAGAGGTACGGGAAATCCTCGAGTGGTTCCACAGATCTAACCATGTCCGTTCAGGTTCTCGGCGAGAAGGATGAATGGGCCGGTCTTAGCGATGCAAAAGAGAGGAGGAAGCGGCAGAATAGGATAAACAAGAGAGCGGCTCGTGAGTAGACCAACCGGCCTTTCCATTACGGGCGCGTCTTGCTGACGGCTTGTGCATCAGGACGACGTCAAAGACTCGGTCAAGCACAAGAGCATGAGGCCCGTCTCGACTCGCCAGGCAGCATTCACGCATCTTGCCAAGTTGGATCACATGCAGACACTTCTCCAGTAGCTGCCGCCTATTTCCCACTCACCCGAGACTCCCAGCTCCTCCACGTAATCTCCTTCAACGTGTCTCGCGCCATTCTGACAAATTACTTCATATTATCTTCTATTCCCCTGTCAACAACGAGATTCTGCTCTGTGCGCCGTGTCTTCACTTTGCCTGGCCCTGGGACACAAGTTAAAGTTACCCTGCCGACTTCTCTCATGCCGACGCACATGCAGCAGCAAGCTCCACATCCAGGCTGGATAGATCTATTCCCGTCCCCAAAATTGCGGGATAATCTTATCCTGACACTCCAAGAGTATCAGATAGATGAGGATGCCTTTATGTTAGATTTGGTTGGTGAAGCATTCGATAGTCTTTGCCTAACGAGCGACGAGGAGGATCGCCATGACACGGAGGGTCGCTCAACTGCCGCGGCATTAGCAATAGGTGAGGGCAGTGCAGTCAAAGTCCTAAATCCAGACACCCCCTGGATAGGAGAGTCTGGCTTGATATCTTGGTCAGACCCTTGGGAGACGGCGGGATGGGAGGTTTCCGAATTGTTTGCAAGGAAATGGGGGTTTCTCCTGAAAGGATGTAATGACGTTGTCAACGCAGCAAACAGATGGAGAGAGACCAGGGGCGAGGGTCCTTTGGCCTTGAAGATATAGCTTATGGCCGAGAATGCAACTTTTCAACTGTATTGAATCTCGCAGCGACCAAATGCCACAGGACTCGCAGCCACCATCACACCTTACTCGCTCCTCTGTGTGCGTCATGCCTCTTTCTTGAAGACTTGCTGCGCATGATGTCTGTAGACAGTTAACCCAAAGAGGCAATAAGAGCTGACCGTTGAGACCACTCACGGGCCGTGTTAAAGATGGTTAGCCGAGCATAAGTCCGGAAAGTCCGACATGTTTGTCTGGTAGATGACGTCTCGCCTAGTGAAAGACACATATAAGTATTGGGAGGGAACTTGTTCTACTGCCTTCTCCTGATCCCCAACTTCAACACTCCTCACTCAGCTACCAACAGGGACACCTTTTTGACTCTTTCAAGACCAAGGATGACTTCGACGACTTCGAGATACGCGGAGGCGCACCTCAAGCCCAACGGCCCTGGGGACGCACGACCCACGGCCCTGCAAATCGTCGACGATGAGAAGAGAAAAGACGCCCTGACAGACAAGGTAGTCCTTATCACCGGGTGCTCATCTGGACTCGGCATCGAGACGGCCCGAGCCATGAAAGCGACTGGTGCGACCGTCTTCGTCACGGCACGGAACCTTGAAAAGGCAAGAACTGCACTTGGCGACATCCTCGACCATACTCAGGTGCATCTTGTCCAACTGGACCTTGAGTCATTCGAGAGTGTCCGCTCCTGCGTGGCCGAAGTCAAGTCCAAGACCAAGAAGCTCAACATCCTCATCGAAAATGCCGGAATACGCCACGTCCCTGAGGGAAAAACCAAAGATGGCTTTGAACTCCACTGGGGAACCAATCACCTTTCCCATTTCCTCTTGTTTGATCTCCTGAGGCCCATTCTGTTGGAATCATCGACTCCAGACTTTCACTCCCGCGTCGTCATTGTCTCGTCGACTGCGCATAGGAACGCGCCCATGGACTTTGACGACCTCAACTGGGAGAAGCGACGATACGAACCGTCTGTGGCGTACGGGCAGAGTAAACTGGCCAATGTCTACACGGCTGGCGAGATTGAACGACGTTACGGGGCGCAGGGTCTTCATGCCTGGAGTGTGCACCCAGGAGGCATCAAGACAGGACTCCAGAAGCCTAGTCTCCACGATGCCATGATATTTCTCAAGGTCGGGGTCATGACGACGCTCAGGTCCATGATGAACCCGGAGCAGGGAGCGTCTACCACGGTCTGGGCGGCTGTCAGCCGAGAGCTTGAAGGTCAAGGGGGAAGTATCTGGAACGGAACCGTATTAGTGAGCCTAGGAAGGGCCATGGGCTGATTGAAGCTGGACATGCCGAGTGGGCGTATGATGAGGACAAGGCCAAGCGGTTGTACGACATTTCTCTGAAGCTGGTGCAGTAGATGGGGGCTTTGACGTCTCTGCCCAGTGCCATGTGCATGTTGATCTTCCAATCACCAGGATATCGCCAGACTTTATTATAATCATGAAACCATTCAAGCTAGCTGTGATCGTCCTTCTTAACACCCGCTTCCCCGGCCTCTTCATCATGAACCTTGGTTGAAAAATGCTTATGCGCGAACCACCATGTCAGTATGAGGCCAAGAGCAAACACAGCGGCTACCAACATTGGCTGGTCAGCAGTCACTTCAAATTCGACAAGAGCAGTCTTCCAGAACTGCATGCGAGGGTTGGGAATGCATCAAACATACCAATTGCCGAATACGCCCAACTCGGGCCTTGTAGGAAAGAGGCGATATCGATGGCAAAAAGAGTCGAAAGGAATGACGAGGGCACCTAAGGCATCGATCGAATTAGTCGCCGACACCTAGTCGTCCACCTACTGAAAAATGATGTAATATGTACTTACGAACAGGATAGTAACTATCGTAAACACTAGGACCGTGTCGCCCTGGTTGACGCTTGCTTCAGCATGCACAAGGGAGATGCCATTTTGCCCCAGCATCAGGGTTGTCTCGACCTGTGATGTAAAGCCGAGTTAACGGAATCTCGATGCTAGAACTATTCATACGTACTGCGCTTTTGAGACGGGTCGCCCTTTTTGTCATCTCTTCAATGTCTCGAAGAACATTCGCCGCCGAACGGGTAGGACTTGGCTGAACACCAGATACAAGCTTGCTCTGCACACCCTCCTGGTCGTCGACTATCGTCTTGATGATATTGAGCTCATCCAGGACGTCCTTGATCTCCGACAGGACTTCAGTTGTGACACGTATATTCTTTGTCATGTGTTGTGTTTTCGTCGTCCTGCTGACGCTCTCGTTCGCCTTTTGAAAGTCTTGGAATAGTTGGGTTTCACGGATTGCCTGCAAAAGATTCGTGAGATGGTGCAACGTCGACGCAACCAAAGGGGCCAAACAAACAATGTTATTAATCGCATTCGAAAAGATGCTGCGAATCGAGCCGCGGCCATTTGACTGTTCTCTCCAGTCGTGCTCGTAAAAGTCAATGCAGACTTGGACAATCAGCCTGCTGAGGTCATGGACATCGGCAGGTTGGTATGGCGCTCCGTGTTTGTCTGTTTTCTTCTCAAAGTGATCAAACACACGATCAAGGATGGGATTCGGAATCCCATCCACTGGATGAGTGGAGGAAGTGAGCACCGTGGCTGTTGGAGAAAACAGGGTATTGCGTTAGCCGTCTGCTTCGAGGGAAACCTTTACACCAGCTCACCATCGTCAATTATCCAAAGCCAAAGTTGGTTCACCCTGACAAGTGTGTCCGTAGAGTCCCCCAGATGCTTGGTTATAACCTGGGTGCCATTGCGATGTCGCATATCCTTTTCAACCTTGTCGTCTTTGTTCGTCCCTGTTGTGAGATGATAATAGGACTCGTCTAATGTCCGTGAGCCATGGATGATATCGTCGCTATGACACACGTCCAGTAACTTGTCGTAAGCCTCTCTTGCCTTGCATGACGGGTGGTTGCAGTCTGAGGTGCACGGAGAACACTCATTTGCCAGTATCAGGAATGGCATCTATCTTTTCCATCAGCCAGCACGTAGCAGACCCCAACAAATGGTTTTTCTTCTTACGTATAGTGCTATTGCCCCGGCCTCTCCAGTATCCTGCCCACCGGATGGACTTTTGCCATTCCCCTGCTCGGTGCCCGCTGTATGCTTCGTCTTCTGAAACCGTGAAAAGAATTTAGCAACAAGGTTCCACGTCAGTGAAAACGGGAAATAGCTATGGTCGATTGACGAACTTTGCATCTTGGTTTCATATATTGGGTCTTTGGCCGCGAATCCAATGATTCAAACCAGCTGCGTCGAAAGAACGGATCGAGGAGGTGAAAGAGGGCCGATTTCTCTTTCTCATACAATTTGCTTCGTGCACAATCCTTGCCGTGTCGGTCAGCAAGTAGAACTCAGCACCAACATAAGCATCATGGCCATCCCTCGCAATGGGAAAAAGTCGGTCTCGCGATTCCAATAAACAAGGGCACAGGAGTGCTAACCTTCATCCAAGCCATCTATTTTAGGTGAGCAAATTCTAACGACAACAGACGACCGAGGTGAGAACTTACGTTGGTGGCGGGCAGATGAATCCAGGTGAACCGAGGGGAGGGAGGCGGCTTTTCCAGAGGAGAAGGTTCTTTTGGAGAAGGTTCTTTTAGAGAAGATGGTTCTTTCGGAGAAGAAGTTTCTTGCGGGAGGGGAGGTTCTTTCGGAGGAGGAGGATTTTTAGGAGTAGTTGACATTGAATAAGCCACCTGTCTCACGCTTTCGAGGGTTTCTATGTTTTTCCCATCATCATAGAACTTCACAATGGATGCTTTGAGCTCCAATGGGGATTCACTCGCTGCGTACTGTGGTTCTGTTCGGGGGGCATCACTTTGTTGCGAGCTGGAGGCCTGGGTTGATCGACATTCTCGGGACCATTTGCTTGCAAAGTATGGCTCCTGGGCTTTTGAGTTTTTGGCTGCCTCTGAAGAATGAGTCGCGGCTGGCCTTGGGTCTGATTCTTTTTCCTCAAGTGGTGAACCTTTCGTACTCATGGAATGAGAGGTCGACATGGCTCTCAACCGTCTCAGGCGTGATTGCGATTACTCGAAAGATTAAAAGATGGTGTTTTTGTGGGCTTTTGAGGGAAATAGACACGGAGGCCGAAGAGGAGATCAAAGAAAGGGGGGAGTCTGTTTTATAAGGCCGCTAGAATTATAAAAGCACCAAGATTGATGCAACAGGAAGCTGCAAATCTAGCGATTCCTGCTGTCCTGGAAGGTGGTATGCAATGATGAGTTGTTATCAAGCCCTCCTGCAAACATCATCGGGCTGAGGCAGAGGTGGAAAGCGTGGGGTTCCTTTATTGGACAAGGCTGCATATCAACACACCACTGCGTTGAGCAATATTACATGCACAGTCGGCCGCTTCACAGAACCGCCATTGCATGCAGGCTCCTCGTTTGATCTAGGTGGAACATGCAGATTCATCATACCACACCTCGGTGCCCCGAAACACTCTGCTATGTGGGTTCCAGCAAAGATGCCTATTTTGTATGAAAAGCTCCAGGGGGGTAAGATGAGAATGAAAGCAATCAATAGTCATAAAACCTGTGTTTTCTACGGGGTTGGTGGTTGGTTGTGTCAGGAAGTTCTAGACATACAGGGTGACGGGACATAGCCGGCGCACGCCGGAACCCCAAAAGGGAAAAGCAGCGAGACAAGGCTGCACAGGCAGGACTTCTATTTGTTGGGCTTTTTCGCGGCCAGAACTTATATCCCAAAAATGACCGCGTGCATCAAGAATCTGCTAATCCTGCACGGGTTGCTGCATCTAGGCAGCCAAAGTTGCCAAAGCTGCACAAGTCGGCAGGATTGAGGCTGCATATTTCCCAAATATCCGCGGAGCTTGAGCCCACCTGAGCGGCGGTTCAGTCTCTATGTGGTAGCCGCCATGAGCGAACTTGAGAAAAACCAGTCAAGGATTACGTCCAGAAATAATTGTCTAAACTCGTGGCAATTAAGAACAGTTAAACAACACGCCGTAAAACACCGTACCCCTGGCCCATCCCAGCATCTATACAGTCAAGCCCAGGGCAACAATGATACCCCAAGCCGAGATAGCCATGGGAGTGGCGCCGGATGTCGTCTCGGCAGGCTCATCGGTCTCCTTGGTCTCGCTGGCGTCCTTGCTAGCAGTCTCCTTCGTTTTTGTGCCGGAACTGCTCATCTCAATGTTAGAAGCGGGCATGTATCTCAGGTCCTTTAATAACTTACCCAGAATCAGATCCAGTCTCGGACTCGTCATCAGATCCGCTCCCAGACTTCTCGCCAATTCCTCCGGCAGCGATGGCCTCTTTAGAGCATTCCCTCTCAAATATGTCGCTAGAGACGTGTTCTTCAGCGTTGGGGCACATTTCCTTGAAGAACATGATGCAGTAGCTGTAAAACGCGCCGGCAGCAATTCCCGGCTCGTTGATGCCGCCATCGCAGTAGGGCATGCACGAGACAAAGTTGGTGCCGCCGTCGCCGGCGCACATGCACTCGGCGTACGGCCGCGTCTGGTAGTCGCCGGGGCAGCTCTGGTAGGTCTCGTCAAGGCAGGCGTCGCATTGGGACGTCCCGTAGGCGCCAAAGACGGGGTTGGCGGCTCGGACGGCCGTGGAGAGGAGGGCTAGGACTAGCAAGAGACGTGACATGGCGAATAGGTTGAGGAAGATGTTGATGTGTTTGAGGTGAGGTCAAGGTAACACGGGAGTAACTGACAGGTGCAACGTGGCCGGCCTGGCCAAGGCCACAGAGCTTCTTATACCAGTTCCGGACCCTTACCCGAGTCAGTGGTTCCTCGCTGTAACCGCTCGTGAGGCATTCAGCTTCGCTTGCCAAAACCTCTGATTTGCGGGCTGTTAGTGCCACCAACCCGATGTCTCAGCCCTGACGGATCTAGACCTTCACCCGTGCCAAGTATCGCGGGGGACACGGCGCTGATTGGGCCGACAACGCCACGGCTGAATGCAAGGGTCCAATAAGGCTTTTTCCTGACAAAGTCTGGCGTTGAGAAAAGACCCTGCCCCTGACTGCCCGCCGCACCGTGGGATTGTTAAGCGCGACGAGTTCACTAGAGCGCCACAGTATTGATTTCTGGCTCTCTAGCTCGGTGTGCGGCGTGTAGCAGACGTGACAAGCTAGTTTCGAATGCCAACGGCTGAAACTGATAGGGTACTCTGCCACCTCGCTTCGCAGTACTGTGACCATGGTTCGCCCTCCTGGAATGCAAACCAACCACAGACACACAGTAACTGGGGTCTGGCAGCAAGAGTTGTGACCAAGAAGGAGAAGTTTGGAAGAATTCACTAAGCCGTGTTGGACATGGAGCTAATCTAGATGGCTACCCTGCCTGTATGGCCTGTGATGGGACTCAAATGAGTCTTTGGTTGCTGTAAATGGCCTGCTATTTGCTCTTACCTCTTATTCTATATGGATTATCCTCGAGCTAAACGTAGTTCTTACAACAGTCTAGAGTGCACACACAGATTTAAGAATACTATGTCGAGGTGTTAAACACGCTCAACGACTGCCCCTGACTATGTACCCAACGCATCGCTAAGTTCCCAACCAAAATCGAGCATTCCTGAACATAGCTGGTTCAGAGACCAGACATTGTCAAGCATTTAACCCTTAATTCTAGATCATCGGCCTACTATTGGTGACCACTCGCAACATCAAATTACTTCCCGAACAATTCTAGGTCGCATGAGTGAGTCATTGGTCGAGACACTTTGGCTCACCTGGGCTTCGACTATCTTTACTCAGCACCAGCTGGTATCAGTCAATCTAGCAAAGTAAAATATTGCCGTAATGCGCTCTAATACTCCACGGCCTATGTGATGAGCATGATGTGCTCCCAGTCAAGGTTGTCGGGGCCTCCTCATTCTTGACCGTGATATGTGAGATACCAAAATCGCCCATGATAGGACTCGGGAGTCCGCCTATTCCTAGATGCACACATGGCCTGCATTGAGCACGAGTTACACGACAGCATTCGCCACCCTGTAACCATTTGTCTTCGCCTCGATATGTGGTGTAAGCTCAGCTTTGAGCTGTGGAACGAGAGTGCATGGCAAGAATCACGACAGGGTGCCAAGGTATCCAAAAAGCGCACTTTACGTCCCACTCACTACCCTGATCGATACTTGAGGCAAGATGAACAAGATGTGTGCTATTTCGCGACACAGGTCTCACGACGCCGAATACGGGCATCGGAGACAATCAACGCTCTGGACAGCAACTGCCTTCAAATTCACCCTGTTTCGTCCACAATTTAATCAGACGAGCACTCACCTCGTAGACGAGTTTTTCTTTCTACTCTTATTTATACCCTAAGCCTCTCTCGTTGTCAATCGTGTCTTTCGCTGTCTTGCTCGTCGGCGTCTGGCTTCTTGACTTCACTCTGATTCGATCCCCTCATGTCAACATCACAGCAACACCTGGGCGTCAACAAATTACATGGAAATTGAAATACTCATAGCCGACTGTAAAAGGGCGTAGAGCCTGCTGGCGATATTGGATGTCATAGAAACGCAGCTGCTTACGGTGCTACTGATGAGACTTGAGAAGGCGACGATGAAAAAGGACAATGCTCGTTGTGTGGGTGAGTTATTGGTTTTAAGAAGAGATGAAACAATTTAGATTGCGGCTTGCTGCACGCATCGTCTATTCTCAGGAAATAGAACTACTAAATCTTGGCATTCCCCTTGCAGATAGACATTTGCGATCCGTTTCACCACACGAGAACCGTCAGAGCGCTGCGATCCTTTATAAAATCCTACACGAGGCAGCCAACCAACGTGCATATCTGACGGGTAAGCGGCATTTTTAGCTGATCAGCAAAGGGAAGCCATGAACGCAGAGTTGCGTCATCTGACTCATCAGACGGTGCTTTACGGGTGAGCGCTGCGAGATACCAAGAGCTACAATATCATGGATACTGCGTCAATCGGAAAGTGGAAAACTCGACCGAGATTGATACACAGTGACATGAAACAGAAATGTCTCTCTGACCGTTCCATTTGACGTCTCAGGGCGCTATCAGGGATGCTGGATCGTGATGTGGGTGGGCGATCCCGGCTCTGGGGCTTGCGTAATGTAATACGAAAGGGGGACACGGACCCAGAATCTCGATGGAAGGATTCTGCTAAAAGAAGACGAGGAAAATCTTTCTTTGTCCTTCTTTCTTTGTTTAAAAAACTTTTGCTGTAAGATGTGAATGGCGGTCGTCGGGGTGCAAAGACATTGACTCAGACGTTCGTTCCAGGCGCAGCCATTCTCTGCATGTTTCTTTCTCCAGCGTTCACTGAAACATTTCTTTCAAGGCCAAGACGCTTGGCGCCCGCCGCTTTAGATCGCCGCCGGGGCACGACGACCTCATCTATATAATGAGAGCACCCAGCGACATCTTTTCAAGCATAAACTCGACAGCGCATTCGTTCTCTCAGCATTCCTTATTCTATAATGATACTCTCACTGGAGGAGAGCAAGAGCGCCGCATGGGCTCACGTTCTCGCCTCTCGACGACATCTCATCAAAATAACCGCCCTCCTCATCGCCGCCATCTTTGCGCTGTCTCTCTGGATCTTTTCGTCAGATCTGTCATATACATACCAGAGAATCACAAGACCGAAACTCACCCCCGACACCTCGAGTTCTAGTTCCAGTGCCACCAATGCGTCAACGGCGACAACTACCTTTGACGCACAAACGCCACAGTTTACCGGCCCAACGTCTCAGGTCGCCGACTTCTGGGGCCGCCTGTCCGACGAGCTCTACAAGGCCGAGCCCATAGGCGATGAGATCGTGTCGCCGAGGCCTCTCGACCCGGAGCAGTTTACCCCCTGGGCCCCAAAGGCGAGATCGACATTGATGTTCTCAAACTACCCAAAGAACAGTTCGAGTCGTTGAAGCAGACGCATCACGATTACGTCCAGAGCCTCCGCCATCTCGCACCCGACTTGCCCTTTGTCCCCAACACGCGCGGGGTGGTCATCACGGCGAGCGGCGCCAACTTTGGCATCGCAGCCACGGCTGTGCTGATGCTCCGCCACGTCGGGTCAAAACTCCCCATCCAGCTCTTCCTCGACTCGGCAAGCGAGTACGAGCACAAGCTGTGCAACAGCTCACTCGCCTCGTTGCAGGTGCAATGCCTCAACATGGACGACTTCTTGCACTTGCCCGAGTCCTCCAACAAGACGACGCCGCATTTCGAAAAGTTCGAGTTCAAGCCCTTCTCTCTCATCTTTTCCAGTTTCCAGGAAATCCTCTTCCTCGACTCTGACGCATTCCCGATCCGAAAACCCGACTACCTCTTCGACGTGGAACCGTACAAGAGCCACGGTCTGGTGACGTGGCCCGACTTTTGGCTGCCTACGATCTCACCCCTCTTTTACGAGATTGCAGAGGCGCACATGCCCAACAGGACCAGAAAGTCACGCGCCTCCGAGTCTGGGATCATGCTATACGACAAAGCGAGACACGCCGACAGTCTGCTGCTGGCTGCCTACTACAACTTTTACGGCAAGTACTACTACCAGCTTCACTCGCAGGGTGCTTGGGGGTCTGGCGATAAGGAGACGTTTACGCAGGGTGCAGTGGTGCTCGGGAACCCCTTCTGGCAGGTCAAGAAGAACGCCGTGATGCTCACCGAGGGAGAGATTCACTACGGAAGCGGAATCTGGCAGGCAGATCCTGAAATGGACTGGAAGAAAAACAAGGGAAAAGTCGGAAAACGGGACGATATACCCATCACGACCACCATGTTTGCCCACCTCAACAGAGTCAAGTTCGACACGAGGCGGCTCAACAGCCTGCTCGACGAGCTGATGCCGAGAAGAAGGAAGGAGAGGAGCAAGAGTGGGAGAGGATATGGGGGCCGGACTACAACTTGGTGGTGAAAAAGGCTGGGTATGACCTGGAAAAGGTCATCTGGGAGGAGGCCATCAAGGCAAACTGTGACCACTCGCTCTTGGACGAATGTGAGAGGATCAGGAACTATTACGATGCGGTGTTTGGGCAAAAGGACTGATTTTCTCTAAATACCCATGGTTGTATAAAAGCTCGAGTTAGGTATTTTACTTTTTAGATGTATCATATTGGATCCAATGTCAAAAAGAAGGCATGACACCGTCGTCTTGAACAACCCGGCCCAAATGGTGTAATGCTCCATGCCTCGACAAATTGGCCATCTCAATCTGCCCTTTTCAACGTCGCCTCCGACTCCTTCTTGGACTTTGAAGGATGGCTCACAAGACCGAGGAATCTGAAGCCATCAACAAAGGAGCTGCGTCTGTTAGCAAAGACCGACATCAATGGGTTTCTACTCACTTATTAAAATTTTGTGCCCAGCGGTCAAAGGCCAGCAGTGACAACAGCAAACCCACGTAGATGGCAATACCATGGGGATAGCTGCCTTCGTACAGGCCAAGGAGCTGACCGCCAACTACGCCCATCGAATACCCTTGCTGGTATGTATTGATGCCCGCAACCTTTCCAGACCACAAGATCAGAAATCGAACCCAGATAAAGGTGGAGAGCAACTTGATGCTTGCTCGATGCCACACTGGCGATCCCAAGTACACGGCAAGACCAGAGGCGAGTAGGCGCATGAGGGCCATGCACTGAAACGTCCCGCGGCTCAGCTCGAGTGTCAGGTAGGGGGAAGCGCATCCTCTCTGCCATGACGAGGCTTGTAACGGTCTGTCCGAGGCAGAGGAAAAAGTCAATGTTATTTGCGATCGGGTCTCGGCCGAGGTGCCATCCCTTGGAGTAGAAGAGGACGACTTCGATCATGGAGATGGCGGCGTGGACCATGAGGAGGGAAAGGTGATAGTGGTGTGCCTTTGCGTAGCCTTTGGACCTCACCATGCGTAGCATGTGAGGCATCCAGTAGGCAAAGAGGCAAAAGGACCAGACATGATCAAACGAAAAGTCGTTGAAGTTGGGAAGAGGCCATTCAAAGCCGGTGGAAGTGGTGTTGGTTCGGTCCATGTTCGTCTGATGTTGATTTGAGTTGGTGCAAGTTGAAAAGACGTGGGGATGATGCCATTATAAGCCCTCCTCGCAAAGAAAAGGACCAAAGAGGCGCATTCTATTTGCATTCCAATAGACTTTTTGGTATCTGTCAGCTTACACAGTACCGTCGTGATTGGCGGTGGCTTTGCCACTACGAATTGGAATCCCAGTTCCCAGCGGCGAACGTGACTTGATTGGGGAAGTTCGCAGCAATTCTCCAGATCCGGAATGTTGTTCGACACGACTTGATACGTGCGAATTTGAAATTCTTGCTCCTTCCGTCCGAGCTCAGCTCTTTGAGCAAGTCAAGCGAGCCCACGAGAAGATCAATCTCTTGTGGTCTGATCGACGGATCTGACTACAACTCCATGTCATCAACCAGCAGTCCACCACAGCACTAGTCCGACGGGCACTTCCGCCGCGGTGGACAAGGCGCCAATCGCTAGAGGAGTGTGATTTCATGACTCTGCTTCGAAGGGGCTGTGATTTGTGAATCGCCCGCCTGCTGAGACCCCTGCCGATTCGCTTCTTCACTCGCAATCACTTGCCCACTTTTGGCTTGATCCGAGGAGGAGCTGTCAGATCTGAGATACCGATACGGAATACAATGCTACCATAAATCTAACTGAAGGAGAATCTGGGCGATGTCCAATTACAAAGCCCCAATTGCCCAACCGTAAGAAGGATTCACTATGAACTTGAAGTGGTGGAGTGGAGTGGTGATAACAGGTTGTTCCACGACAGAGCTGACTGTGCAAACATGCGATTCCTAGCTCTTGCATATCAAAGTTTCTTTATGCATCTAAGCCTCCCTCGATGAACCAACCTTGTGACACTAATTTTACTCTGGACCTTGGGATATATTGCTACTGGTGGCGGGCTGAGTACGGTTCCCTTCATTGGGACCAAACTTGTCAGCTATTTCTCTCCACGTGTCGTTTCAAACTGGCACCGCAAACCGGCTCGAGTGAATGGCTTTGACCAATGCCCCATTTCAGAGCATGCCGTTATTGAAAGGTCATGATGCTCTCACATGACATCCTCTCTTCTGGAAAGAGCGGGGATGTGCGGGGGACATGCCGCCTTAGCTCCTTCAACCCAAACGAGGCATAAACTTGGCAAACTCTCCCGATATCGCGTCTTCTGGCTACAGCGGTCGTGTTTACCCGTCCCGCTGGTATTTTAATGCTTCTATCCCTTGGCTGATATGGATGGTGGTGAGGAGTCGGCCCGGGCAGACAGCCAGAGACCCGTCCTGTTCTTGTGAGGGCGCCTGTTGCTTGACCTCGCAGCCCAGTCTGATTGTCATAGTGATATTGACAACTGCTTATACTCTCGAGGAAAGTTCTTACTCAGAGAATGCATCCTCACCCTATTGACCATCCCCCGCAGATCTCGGCGTCCAGGACTTGTTGCCCGCCCTGATGAACGCCTACTTTGAGAAGCATCTCAGCCTGCCCAAAGAAGAAGCAGCCCGACTCCAGAGAGACTACTCACGACAATACGGCCAGGCAATCCAGGGTCTGGTGCGTCATCACCAGATCGACACACTAGACTACAACGCCAAGGTTGACGACGCCTTGCCGCTGGAGGACTTGATCAAGCCAGACCCGCGGCTGCGGCAGTTTCTTGAGACCACTGATACCTCCAAGGTCAAGTTGTGGCTTCTCACAAACGCATACGTCAATCATGCCACACGTGTTGTCCGGCTGTTGGGCGTGGACGACCTCTTTGAAGGGCTGACTTACTGCGACTACGCCCAAGTTCCGTTGATCTGCAAGCCACAAGCAGATATGTTCCAAAAGGCGATGAGGGAGGCAGGTGTCTCCAAGGTTGAAGACTGCTATTTTGTTGGTAAGGAAGGCCTGGACTCTGTGAGAATGTTGCTGACTCGACTGGAGATGACTCGCATAGCAACTGTATAGGAGCACAAAAGGCAGGGTGGACGGCAATTCACTACTTGGAAAAAGACTTACCGGACCCTTCCGAGCCAGCCGGGCAATATTGTGTACGGAGCTTAGAGCAGTTGCGAGATGTCTTGCCACAGTTTTTCGAGACACTCAACTGATACGAGTAGATAGCGAGATAGGAACTAGACTGGATGCACATGATGACAAACTCGTCTTCACTCGCCATCGCCCACTCTTCAAGTGACTCAATTCGCACTCCACTCTTGTTCATCGACCCCAAGTCACCTCGGCGTCTTGAGCACCGGTGCTAAGTGTGGACTAACCAGAAGCGGCTGTCTCGACGTGGGGATGCCTAAATTCAGCTTGAAGTGTCCCTCACATGCTAGCGGTAAACCGAGATGATGAATTCTCGACGTTACAGTAGAGATGCGTTTCGTTGAATTTACGGGCCGCCACCTCCTTTTCCGAGCGCAGATTGCCGTGTAAAAGACCTTGGAGCTCGGCGGTATCGTTTGTTGCGAGGGGCTTGAACCCACCGGACGCTATCCACCAGCGCGGAATTGGACCGCGAACCACAGCATTTGGTCATTGAGACTCTTGTTGAAGCGCTGATGCTCATTGAAGCCACGCGGATGATCAGGCATTAGTGTTGAATCATTCCCAGGTTGTAACTAGACCATACTGTCTTCACAGGCCATGCGCTTCAAAGTTGCACTTCTTTCCAGCTCCAACACTCTTATCAATGACCTGGGTACTGACGAATCACTCCTGCTCAACTACCCTGGTCGACTCCATTCCCAGCACGTCATGGGCCAAGACGCCTCGGCCTTTTACCTCTGGCCGCCCCCGCTATCTCCGAAAGAGAAGATAATCACCGTGGAGGACTCCATTATAAATCCTTTCTCTCGTTTTTCGACGAGCTCCGAGGACTCATATATACTTATTGGAGTTGGCCTGGAGAGGCCACTATCGATGCACGGGTCAATTCCTCCATAGGTCAACTTGCTCAACACCACTCATTGAACCAGCACCACGATGACCACTGAAGAAAAGCACACCCTGAGTGGGCCAGGAGACGAAAAATATCATCCGACCGTCCCGGAGGTAGCCATGCTCAGAAACGCCAGCAAGTCTCACGATGACCCCAGCGCTCTCGAGAACGGAACCCCGGCCGACTTCAGTGAAGAAACCACTGAAGCGGGCTATGAGGATTCTGGACCCGACTGCGACTCCTTCGAGGTCTCCTGGGACGGCGAAAAAGACCCCATGAATCCCAGAAACATGTCTGTGGTGCGCAAGTGGATTATCGTCACGATTGTGTGCACCTCGAGTCTCTGCGTGTAAGTCCCATGAGACATTCCTTCATACAACTGCTAACGTTTGGCCAGAACATGCGCCAGCTCAATCTATACGACCAGCTACTCTCAGATGGGTGCCGAGTTTCACGCCTCCAACATTGTCGCAACACTCGGTCTTTCAACCTTTGTACTGGGCATCGCACTCGGTCCTCTGCTGACCAGTCCCCTGAGCGAGTATTACGGACGAAGACCCATCTACCTAGTGTCCTGGACCATGTTCACCATCTGGACGATCCCATCAGCCGTCGCCCAGAACATCGAGACCATGATCATTGTGCGCTTCTTTGCTGGTTTTGCTGGAAGCACATTCTTGTCTGTCGCTGGAGGAACAGTTGGAGACGTGTTTATTCGCAACGAGATACAGAAACCAATGAGTCTCGTCTCAATGACCCCCTTCATTGGACCTGTTCTCGGACCTGTTGTTGGCGGTTTCATCAACTACAACACAAATTGGCGATGGACTTGGTACATCATGATCATCTGGGCTGTTGCCCTAATGCTGGCCATCACCTTCTTCGCACCCGAGACCTACCACCCGATCCTCCTCCGAAACAAAGCTCGCAAGTTGAGGATGGAAACCGGAAATGACTCTTACCGGGCGCCAATGGAGATGACGACCAATTCCATCAAGACAACTCTCAAGATCTCACTGCTGCGGCCTTTTCAGCTGCTGTTTCTCGAGCCCATGTGTCTCTGTCTAGACCTGTTCTCGGCCGTCCTGCTTGGTATTCTGTACCTCTTCTTCGGCACCTTCCCCCTGGTTTTCCGGACAAACCACGACATGAACCTCTGGCAATCTGGTCTCACTTGGCTCGGTATCCTGGTTGGGTTCCTTACTGCAGCTGGCAGCACCCCGATCTGGATCAACATCCGTACCAGGCTGTTGAAGCAGCATGAGAAGGAGACTGGACAGATTGGAGGCAGCGAGCCCGAGTTTCGACTGCCTCCTGTCATTTTAGGTGCCATTCTTATCCCTTGTGGACTGTTTTGGTTTGCCTGGACGACGTACTCTAGCATCCATTGGACCGTGCCCATCATCGGTTCCGCCGTATTTGGCTGCGGGTGAGTTGACCTTGAATTGCCATGGCTTTGTTCGAGTTGTAACTAACCCTCGGATATAGGACGTTGCTCGTGTTTACCGGCGTCTTTACCTTTCTCGTCGACGCCTATCCCAAATACGCCGCCTCCGCCCTTGCCGCCAACAGCTTTGCGCGATGTTCATTTGCTGGTATGTCTCCCGAAAGCCACTGTGCTACTGCCCATTACTGACTCCTTCTCAGCTGCATTTCCCCTCTTTGGAATCCAGATGTACGAGAAGCTCGGGTTCCAGTGGGCGTCCAGTCTGCTGGCCTTCCTCACTCTCGCCATGGCGCCTTTACCGTGGCTGTTCTTCAAGTACGGCAAGACACTGCGGTCAAAGAGCAAGTTTGCAGTTGAGTCGCTGTAGCCTGGATCGGCAATGCAGGCGAAAAGGATCGAATACAATAGAGGAGGACTTTTAGAATGGGATCGGTTGGTGGTTGAGATACCCATGGAACGCAGAGGCGGGCACTGAAGGTGCGGTTTAATGTTTCCCATCGTGGCTTGATTGGGGCAAGTCATTTATACCAGGATGAAGCGTGTTGGGTGAACGAGTAAAAAGTGGTGTATAGAATAATATTAGACATGTCTCTTCATCTAAGCGAGGACTTGGGAATCATCCAACAGTGATCTACATCCTCATGCTAGGCGCCATTTCCTGATCACAGAGGCGCTGTGATCCATACATATCACTACAAGCCCATTGTATCTGGGGGCGCAACCCCGAATGCTGCGGGAAGTAGAGGGCAGAGACCTTGTTGCAGTAGCAAGTCAACATCGATCGAGTCATCAAGGCATCCAGCCCAGAAATAGTCATAGGCCAATGGGTCAGCAGGCGGCATGAACTCAGCAGACTGCTGATCCCGGGACTGTGCCCTGTTGCTCCCAGGCGCCGCTATTGTTGGCTCGGGCGCGGTTGTGTTATCGCCGAGAGTGCTCCCTCGGGACTCTGCGTCATTGTTCGCGATGCGAGAGGTCACGTTGACGATTGACCCCCCTGCCGCGGCAGAGCCCTGCCCCGTGAGTCTCTTCATGAGGTTGACAAAGAATTTCGTGATCCAGAGTCCCACTGGCCATGCTCTTGCTAGCTCGCTCAGCGCGAGTATGCACTGCCTCGACTTGTTGCCTGCTAGTTGCCGCTGGATTGGGTCTTTTCGGCAGATGACGATGGTGTGGATCGACAGGGCTCCAAACACGGCAGGATGGCTGGATAGTCAGAGACGAGTTACCTTCAAGGAGAGATTTGTTCTTACAGATGTATTTGCCCGGATCGGATGGTTCCAGCAGCCAGCATGTCCTCGGCCATGCGGGTGATGGAGTCTGCCGCCATACGTGCCCTGACATCTCGTTCAGCCTCTTCTGGGGACGGGTCCTCGATGGCCTTGGGCCGCAAGAGAAGGATATAGTAGTTTCTACATCACTGTCAGAAGAGAACACCGAGCCCTGCTTCGCGACTTACTGATACGCCATGTGCAGGTTGCACGCCCAGAATGACGCCCCCAAGGATGCGTCGGGTGGTCCTTTTTGTAAGCACTTTGGCAGCTGAGATTCCCACTGCTCGAGTCGCTCAAGCAGGTTCTTGGTCTTGTAACACTCCAGTGGCTTCCTGCGAGGGCTAAACTCGCCAATGACAATGTCCCCGACTGGTGGTGTCAGCTCCTGAAGGGGCCCCATGTCGTTGTCTACTCACGTATCTCTGTCAACTTCGCCATCTCGATAAAGTACGAAATGTGGTAATCTTTTTGAGCGGGTATAAGCTCCTCATCATAGTCCTCGTCAAAATGTAGGTCTTGCTCAGTCAGATGCTCGATATCACAGTCCTCGTCTCGAATACGGCACGGCCGTCCAAAGCAAGCAGCAAGATGCCGGTCTCGAGTCTGGACAAGTTAGCCTGCGAAGCATTCAGACAAGAGCAACTGCAACGTACATAAAGCGCCCACCAGATCCTCTTCCAGATCGACCTCGCCTCTTGGCTCAACTCGGAGCGAGCCATGCTGAAGCAGGTTAGCAGGAATGAGACGAGATGAGCAGCCGACGTACGAGCGGTGCATGCCTAGAGATTGCACAAATGTAGTCGCACAGCCTAGCCAATACCACGTATCCTTTTGATCGTCCGGTCCGTTCCACCAGAATCCCAGCAGCAGCAGCGCAGAAGCAATACTAATCCGATCCGTCTCGTGGTCGACGTCATACAGAGCCTTGGCACGGAGATAGTATGTCTTTCTCCCAGCAGAACGATCAGCGAATCCCGCTTCCTGGACCAGGCTCTCATCGCTGAGCGTGACTCCTACCAAAAAGATGGCCTGGAGAAGCAGAGGAGACACTTGTCCCAGCTTGTACTGCTCGGCAAAAAGCCGCCTGTTCAGGATTGGAAACGCGGGATGCATCACCTTGAAAAAAGTGCGGATTAATTGGTCGGCAATGTTTTTCGGGGGCATTATCAGGGCATCTTGTATACTCGTGACCTCTACCTGCGGCCTCTTTGGGAGGACTCCGCGGTCGGCGATGGAGGCGGGAATAGGGTAGTGCACCTTGACAGGCTCGGCGACTCCACTCCTGGGGCTGCAGATCATCTCGATGATGTAGGACAGGCTGTTGGAGTCGCCGAGGGAGTATGAGCGGGCACTGGGTTGAGGTTGAGTTTGCTGGGCGAGATTGGGTTGCGGCGAGGCGACAGTGATCTCATGTTGGGTGTCTTCAGCGTCAATAGTTCTGTCAGGGGAAGATTCAGCTGCATCGGCCAACGGCTCCGAGAGTCGGGGAACGGGACGGCGGTCTCTTGGCTGACGACGACTCTTTCGCGTGTATCTAAAGCTATCAGCTAGAGTGCACAGTAACTATATAATGCGGCGTCTGCGCACTTGCCACGCCGCGACTCAATCAGCTCGCAGGGCGTATTCCGTGTGCGACAATGCCAGCATGGCTGACCGTCGCCGGCGTCGCACTTGACCCGGCGGGCGTGACACGCCTTGCAGGCGACCCGGGTGCGACGGGGGAGCGGGCTCGGGGCCTCGTCCGCTTCATTCATGAGGTAAGGGTGAGGATTCTACTGATGCAAGTCGGCGAGGTTTGCTCTGTGGCAAGGGTGGAGGATGAGCAAGACACCTCGGCTTCTTGCGTTGGCAGCTTATTCATTAGTTCCTGATAATCTCCACTATTCCCATTTTGGGGTTCTTTCGCAGTGGGGGGGTTGATGATGCCTGCATCCCCATCCTTGCGCCCTTTCTCTCAACCTGACTTCTACTTAACGACCGACTGCCCCTGACTGAAGCCCATGATGGTCTTTTCCGGATCTATCCACACCTTTAGCTACGTAATACCTGCAACGCGCATTCATCTCGGCACCAGTTTGCATGCAACGCAACCCACTCAATCCCATCTCCACTTGTCAATGTCAGATGAAGGGCGCGCGCAGTGGAGTCCGACGTCGGGCGGAATCGACAAAGAGGCTGAAGGCTAATGCGACTTGAAAAATGATATTTAAAAACAAGAAGGGACTTGAATCAAGTAATATCTGGGCAATTGGATCTTTACCATCTTAAATCATGAGCACAACTACAATTGAACTTCAACCCGTCCAGGAGACGGCCCGTGAGGATGGCTACGGCTCTTCCACCTCACAACTCACTGGCGGACAAGAGTTCCAGTCACTCCCGCCGGTTGATCGAGGAAAGGGTGCTTGGCTCTTCCTGGCAGCTTCATTCATGGTCGAGGCACTGACTTGGGGTAAGATCTCTCACAGAAACTCCAATTGAGATCTCATCACTAACTGTCCAGGCTTCCCCTTTGCCTTTGGTGTCTTCCAGGACTACTACAGCACCAATGCCCCGTTCAAGGGATCTTCTGCCATTGCCGTCATCGGTACTTGTGCCATGGTAAGCCAATCCCTCTTCTACGAGTGCTCCTCAAACTGACGCATCCAGGGAATCATGTATCTCGGCATCCCCTTCGTCATGAGCCTCCAGAGACTCTTCCCAAAGTACAGCCGCTGGTCTCCGGTCATCGGCCTCTTCATCATGTGCATCGCCCTCGCCTTGAGCTCCTTTTCCCAAAACACGACGCACCTCATCCTCACCCAGGGCGTTTTATATGCCATCGGCGGCTCCATCTCGTACTGCCCGTGCATCCTCTACATGGACGAGTGGTTCGCCAAGCGCAAGGGCTTTGCCTTTGGCGTCATGTGGTCCGGTACGGGACTCGCTGGGTTTGCTTTGCCGCTGCTGTTCGAGCATTTCCTGCACAAGTACGGCTTCCGCACGACTCTGAGGATCTGGTCGCTCGCTCTGTTCATCTTGACGCTGCCGCTGGCCTTTTTCATCAAGCCTCGTCTCCCCCACTCGGCCACCAAGCACATCAACCCGTTCAAGCTGAGCTTTGCATTGAGCCGAAACTTCATGTTCCACCAGTTTGCCAATGTTGCCCAGGCGCTGGGCTTCTTCCTACCTGGCATCTACCTCCCGTCTTATGCTAGAAGCGCACTGGATGCTGGCACATTCCCGTCGGCTTTGACAGTGCTGCTCATCAACGTCGCCTCGGTCTTTGGGTGTGTCGCCATGGGGGCACTGACTGACCGCCTACACGTCACCGATTGCTTCATGATTTCTGCAGCCGGCGCCACGCTGAGCACCTTTTTCCTGTGGGGCTTCTCGACCAACCTCCCCGTGCTGTACGTCTACTGCATCATCTACGGCTTCTTTGCAGGCTCGTACACCTCCGCCTGGCCTGGAATTATGCGCATGGTGACAGCTGGACCCTCAAACGAAAGCGATCGTCCTGCCGGCGGCAGCTCATTCGATCCCGCCATGGTCCTGGGCGTGCTCTCTGCCGGCCGTGGCATCGGAAACGTCGCCTCGGGACCATTGAGCGAAGCCCTGATCAAGGGAATGCCATGGCAGGGGCAGGCCGCGGCTGGATACGGAACGGGGTACGGCACCTTGATTGTGTTCACGGGGGCGACGGCATTGGCTGGAGGAGCGACGTTTCTGTTCCGAAGGGTCGGCTGGATGTCAGGGGCAGCTTGAAGCTGATGCCGGACGTGGTATAGATAAAAGTATTTGTATTTCTTATTACGCTTGATGATAACCTGCTTCAGCTCGTGCCATGGCTTCCCGTAACGACTCTTCCAACTCTTGGCAAGGCACGGGGTGCGGAGAATAATCTGCATACCTCCATGATTCTCTTCGCAGGTGTAATTATGCACTTATACACAATGGTATAGCATAAAGATCGGTTAAAGTCATAGCTTCTCCTATATGTATACGCCTTCCCTTATCGGGCTAGCGCACTCTGGGAGAACAAAACCAACTTTTCCCCACCTTGCTCAACTTAATTCTCTTTTCTTCCTCTATCCTTGTCTTCTTCTCTCTTTGCGCCCAGGCCTCCCAAGGGGCATCTCGCCGGATTCATATTCTGCTATTTGAGCCCGCATCCAGACGACGACGGACAAACCCAAACTCTGGGATTTTCGCTGCAATGGCCCCTAAAAAGACCACCCGCAAGGCCGGCCCCACCCCCGGAACTAAGTGGGCCTGCTCCGACGAACCTCAGGGCTCCAGCCGATTGGTTGACATCAACATCGACAACCAGCTCAACTTTGAGCTTGCCCAGCTGCACACGAAGAGGGCTCCAGAAGAGCGACGGAAGGAAGCCATCGAGACCAAAGTCCTTTCTGGCGGTATTGTCGAACCGCCATCAACTCCCCCCGCTCGCTGGTATTGATGCCATCGACTTTCATGAGTCCATCATGAGCTATGTTGGTGCTCCTGATCTCAACAAGAAGCTCAACGAGCGCTTCATCAACATGCCTCACATGTCGATCGCTCGGCTGAAGCAGGTCGTTGGGGTTCTGAAGAAGATCCACGACATGGATGACCCCTCTGAGAAGCTCGCCAAGATCAAGGATACGCTCGTCCAGGTCGAGGCTACTATTAGCAGTGACGTCCTTGACAACTACATCGCTAATCTCCGAGATGATCCCCACATGATCGAATATGCCAAGAAGCACCCGGGGAACATGGACGCCATGGCCAAAGAGCTGCGCCAGCAGATGGCTCTAGAATTCTTCATGGCTGCTCTACAGCCCAAGCAGACGCTCAGTCTGACCGAAGTCTGTCTTGAGCATGGCATCTCTGCCTGGCCAGACCTGAGGCTCTACCCAGCTGACACCGGGATCCAGCCTCTCAAGCCCCATCAGATCATTGGTAAGCCGCCCCTCATACATAGCACAATACGAACCTCGCCAGGTTCTACCTCTGAGGGTCTGGCCAGATTCGTATCCTGCTATTTCCCTCTGCCCCTTCCGCAAAATGCTAATGCCTTTAGATGCGGTCACTATCATCGACAGAGCCGACACCCCCGATCGACACACCTTCCTCTCCAACGCCATAGGCACTGGAAAAACCCGCACCTACCTCCTCGCCGTCTACCTCGCCGCTCGCCGACTGGCAAAGAAGCAAGAGGCTGGAGAAGACGTGACCTTCCAGCCCTCCATCATTGTCACCCCAGCCAACTCGCTCGTTCAGACCTACTACGAGACCAAGGATTGCTTTCCCGACATGGACATCATTGTCTTCTATGTTCAGCAAGGCATCTTCATAGACAATCGTGCCAAGGTGCTCAGCACCAACAACCTCATCAAGCAGATCCAGATGCTTGATCCCAAGAACCCCCAGGTACATATCACGATCCCTCAAGATTCAGATCCTGCTAACTCTTGATCAGACTGGACGCACCTTGGTGATTACCTCTTACGCCACACTTTCTTCACGCATCCAGCGACGACAGGAGCAGCTCTTTTACTTCAAGCCCGAGAATGCGCCGGCCTCCGTCACTAAACGCCGCGCCACCTAGCCAGGAAGAAGGAAGCCAAGGCAGCTGCTACAAACTCCTCAGTCGACAGAAAAGACGATGAAGACGTGGAGGACCAGCCCCCTCCTCCCAATGGCCGCTCAAAGAAGGTGGCTTGCTACTCCCCCGACCAGATCGACACAGATTGTATCCAGTTCACCAACGATCCAGACGAGGCCGATGGGAAGTTGGTCACCTACCACCTCAAACACGATCTTATCAGCACCCTCTCTTTCAAGTTTCTCATCGTTGACGAAGCCCACATCGTGAAGAAGGTCGATGGCAGCTACAATAACGCCTTCCGCCACTTCTCCTGGAAGAACCTCCTCTGGGTCAGCGGGACCCCCCTCTCCAGTTCGCTGCGTGACTTGGTCTCACCCCTCACACTCATGTGGCGGGTGAGTGAGATCCAATGGGCACCTCAGGTCCACAAGCTGGGCTAGCTTCCCGGTCTCTACAAACCTGAGTATGACCCCTTCGCCGAGGAGAACGACTTTGGAAAAGACCAGAAGACCAAGGGTATCTTCTGCAAGTCTTACCTGGAATCCGACCCGGCTGCCCAGGCAATGGAACCCCCCTTCAACCAAGATGGCGCGAGGCTCTGGATGCTCCACCCAGAACTCTACCGTGCCACTGGGCGGGCACATCATTGGGGAGTCAACCTTGGCGCTTGGTCGTCCGCAACATCTTTGATCGCATGCATATCCGACGCACCATGCGGTCCTCTGTCCTCCTCCCCGATGGCAGCATCAGCTATCCCGCCATCGACCTCAAGAAGGCACTAGTCCTGACCGAAGAGCTCCGGTTCTCCACGGGACCCCTGGCAGAATCTGTCCGTCAGCAGGGATACCAGTATTCCAAGGAACTGTTCCGCCCCAGCAACCGAGCCTTGGACGTCATTCCCGCCGACACCTTTGCCCCCGCCTCGCAGGCAGTCGAGGCGACCGTAGTCGAAGCCAACCTCAACTTTGGAGTCCACCGCCGAGGAGTCTTGACGGCCTTTGACAACCGCAACAACAAGATCCTGAACGCGGATAGGCCCATCATCCGGGGTGATCCCCGTGCCGTCCAGCTGGCAGCCAAGGCGCTGATTGATCCCAAACAGCCCATGATGAAGCACCAAGTCGAGAAGAAGGACAAGGAGGTGGTTGTCGGCGTCGACCAGGTGGAGAAGCTCATTCGCTGCGACGTCAATGGTGGACTGACATACCTGTACCACCTCGGTCGGATTGACCCTCACCTACTCGCCCCTTCCGACCGTGCTTCCATGATCCGGTGGGTGGCAGCTGAGTCTCCACTGCTCATTCGAGCTCTCGAGCTCATATGCAAGTATTGCATTGACGAGAAGAAACGGGTTCTGGTCTATGTTGACACCCCATGGATCCAGTGGTAAGTTTACTTCCTATATAGCAGCATGTGAATCTAGGGAGATCCTCGCATTCAGAACCTCGCCAGATTCACATGCTGCTATTTCTCTATACATGCTAATATCCCATAGTGTTGCCGTAGCTCTCTTTGTCTGTGCTGGATTCTCGACCCTCACCATCCGGTCCTCCGACCAGGCGCACGAGCGAAACCGGGTCATCCACCAGTGGAATAAGCAGAACTCATCCGCTCAACTATTCGTTGCCAACGTGAACACCATGGCCACGGGTGTGAACATGCACAACTGCTGCTCAACTGGCCTTTTCTTGTCTTGGCACCTCAACATGCAGACAAACCTCCAGTGTATGGGGCGTTTGGTCCGCATTGGGCAGAAAGAACCGGTTGTTTGGCACCTGATGAAGATTGCGGATTCGTACCACGACAATATGGAACGCCTCTCTATCTCCAAGTGGTCCTCGCAGCTCTCCGCCGAGATTGGTCTCCCTGACTGGATGCAGGATGAGATTCGTGAGCTCGTCATCTTTGAGACACTGAAGACGTTCCTCCACTCGGAATTCAACCGGTACGCATGGGTCGTCCTACGAGACCTCTTTGGCCACGACTTTGCCTACCATGACCAGCGCGCTTGCCGACTTGGCACCATCTTCTCTGTCATCGCCAAGATCCTCCTGAATGCGCATATGGATGACCGCGCATTCTGGGTGGACAACGTCCCATACCTCCTGCTCGGATGCATGCGCATCATTAAGAAGGACAACCTCCTCCTCGATGACTGGCATACCCTTCTCAAGAAGGACCCCGAAGCCCTCAAGGCGGAGTTCATGCCCATCTTCAAGGCCGCTTTTGTCGAGATCGAGAAGGACCTCAAGGATCCCAGCTTGAAGGAGGATCAGAAGAAGCTGCGACGACAGGTAGAAAGTCGCAAGAGCCAGATCTACGATGACGATGAACTCGTCCGACCTCCTGTTCTTCCTGATTCCCCGACCAGCCGTCCCAAGGCAAAGAAGCGGCCACAGGTCGCCAGCACTGGTGGGCAGGAAAGCGAGAGTTCAAAGCGAGCTCGCCAGGAGAGTGAATCTTGATGGTGTGGTAGTGGGGGGTGAGTAGAAAGGGGGCAAGTGGCAAGACTCGAGGAATAATTCTAGCATAGCATAAGCTACTAAACTCCTAAGGCTTCTTTTAAGAGAGCATGAACTTCCCCCTAAACTCCTTTTTAAAATAACGTAACGTACTAAACTCCTCCATAAGGCCTCTTTCACGAGGGCCTGGGTCTTTCCTAACCTCCTTAATCCCTGATCCTTCTGCCGAGTTCCCGGAACCAATTTCGTGCACATGCTTGAACCTCGGGGTCTTTCATTGCTCGTTGTTGCTCAAAGGCCCGCGCTCCATCTATGTATTCCAGTAGCGACTTGACAAGGGCTCTTGTCTCATCCTCCGGGAGTTCCTTCAAAGCAACTGCCGCCGCGATATACTTGCAGGGTCTGTCGAACTGGGGCCTCTGGTCAGGGTGCGAGAGCGGAAATGGTATGAAATCTCCGGCAACCAGCATATGCCAGACCATGCGGTACTGGGGAAATTCCCCGCGGTGTTCCTTCTCGACCCATTCCTCTCGATTCCACAGGATGCAAATCTGCTGTCCTGGAACTGGAAGACCGAATTTCTCAACAAGGTAGTCGGCTAGCAATGCCTGTTCCCATCGGAAACAGATCGTGGCGAATGCCTGGTCGAGGTCTTCCATCTCCGCCTCGTCGTCCAACGCTCTGCAAAGCTGCCCGCGAACGAGCGGCCCAAAGCCGCAAAACCAATCTCCAGGGCAGGTCGCCAAGAACAAGTCCACCATCTCTTCCAAACGTTTCTGGCATATCAGCTCTGTCATCTTGTCGACTGTTTCGCCCCCAGCAGTGACAGTCGCCAACGGTCCAGCAGACTCTGAGAACGAGGGATTGGACGGGGAAGGATCCATGTCGTTCTTGCGTTTGTCGCTACAGACGTCAAGTATTGACCGGCAGAGAGCGTTGTATGTCCAGGTTTGGAGATGAGTGGGTTCTTGGGGCTGTAGGCAGTCCCGGGAATCGCTGGCGCCTTGTTGATGGCCCTGTCGGGATTCGAGGAGAGGGCTACTTGTCGATGTAAGAGCGTGGACGACGGAACCGGCAAAGACCGAACCCGTAATGCGCCCGACGCCCCTCTTGGGATGTTCCGGGCTGGGGGAGGCGGGACCCTCGCCGAGAGTTGGAAAAGTCGTCATGGTCAGCCGCTGCTAGAATATTAGCATCCAGTGGTTCATGCCCCGGGGGGGGGGGGGATCAAGGAGTCTCACTGCTAGAGAAGCAGGCAGTTGTGACCAAGGTTACCCGACAGCCTGGCTCGGTCGCCTCTTTGATCTGAGTGAGACTGATACCGTGGTTTTTGTCGCCGTAGTTGAGGAGAAAGGTGAAATTTGCTAAACTGTGACAGAACAAGAATAGTAGGAGGGGGGCTCCTTCTTGTGTTGCTTTTTTCGACTGTTGGCGCGCTTCCTTGAGGAAACGAGAGACGATCTCAAGATTCTCGAAAGGGAGTTGTTGACTGGCAGGATGTGTCTCACAGAGGGGTGATGAGAAAAAGAAAAGAAGGGAGAGTTGAAAGCTGGGGGAGAGGTTTACTTGTAGGAAGCCGCGCGAGGCTGCCGTGGGTGCCACTTGGCCTGCCCGTCAGCCACGCCGGGCTCTTGCTCACACGGCGTGGAAGTACCAACCCATCTAAAATGAGAATCTGTGCCTCATAGAGAGTAACTTCGATGCTATGATGTGTTGAAAATGTGTTCTTTATTATAGTTGCGGCCCGGCCCTTGATGGGATTGAGCTTGAAGAAGGAGAGTAACTTCTTATGCTCTTCTTAGGCTTAAAGATACCTATTATTGTCCATAAATTATATATTTAATGGCCTAATTATTTATGATATTATTTCCGCATCAACCTAAATTATATCATAATTTGTATAATATTATCTTGAAGTCCTCATTATTTTAGGTGTCCGGATCATTCTCCTCACCCCGTGGCTCATTACTCCCGACGAAAAGGATTTGCGGTCGCCTTAATTTGTAATGTGGCTGAGTGACTCCCTTGAAAGCGTCATTGACTGACTCCCCAGGCGACGTGGTTATTTTGAACCGTGACTCAGGGCGGCAGACTTGGGTGCGGCATCGCGTCCGGCTTCAATGACGTAATGACTTCTCTTGTCACCCAGCTCTGTTCACAATGAGCGGTGCAGCACGCCAGGAATCCTACCGTCGAGGCGCCGAATGACTTGTAACTTGCGCAATAGAGGGCAGTCAGAGTGCCAGCCAGCTGGTTTTCTTCTCAACCCACCATCCCCGTCATGACCTTTTGAGATCTTTGTGGCCCAGCCGATACTGTTGGAGCTGAAGGCGCCGGTGACAGCAAGTGCGGTTTGGCTCCTGGAACTAACCCTGTTGTTTAGACGCTGTTAGTAGTTCGTTGGCGATATCCATAGGCACCTGGAGCATCTGGTCGCTGCCCGCATTTGAACACGCCGGCATTAACCTTTCATGATGATGCAGATAGGTATGACTCTTTGACCGCAGGCCGCTAAATGTTAAAGAAAAAAAAGCCACTGTGTTGGCATTGGGATGTGATGCTGGACCTGCTCTGGAGCGATCCGGACGCTGACGTGGATGGTCGGAAAACAACCATGACGCCTCTTTTACATTTGGGCCCGAGGCTGTATCGCATTCCCTCCAGGCATGCCATAGTTCTTGCTGTACGAGGACACTAGTTTATAGAGGACGAGTACCCAAGCGGCAATTTGTGACTCTCTGGTCTGCTCCGAGATGAGAGGGCCGCAGCAACGTGGGAGCCATGATGAGTATCGACGAAGGCCTTCTCTGCTCATTTAGAGTAGACAGCACCCGAATTAATGAGCCTAGGGGGGCGTAGCTAACTGCGAATACAATTCTTGAAATATTTGTCTTTGCTTCAAGTTGGATTTCTTGGTACCTAGTAAAAACTCACAATGCTCACACCATGGCTGAGCCTCTTCTCTGTGGCCTGTGTGCATCCCTCTTCCTTCGAATCATCAATTTGCCCTTGACTGGCGGTGTAGGCAGATGCCCAAGGCCTACAAACGCAGGCCTCTCGTGCACCTGCTTCAACTCGTAGTGAACCGCCAGATACGCCAAGAACAGCTTCGTCTCAACCGCAGCAACGTGTCGTCCTGGACAAGCGTGTCTCCCATACCCAAAGGGAAGATAGTTTTGGGTGGGCGAGATGAGGAGGTGTTCACCCTTCTTATCGTTTTCGATAACCACGCCGTCCTCGTGTGCACGCGAGAAGCGAAAGGCGTCGAAAGTGTACGCATTGGGATATATGTCCTCGTCGTGGTGTATGCCCCAGGCCGAGACGCAGACACGAGATCCTTGGGCGAGCTTGAGATCGTACTCTTTGAGAGAAACTCCACCGGGGGCCATGACCTGGACTGAGAGTGCCTTGATAGCCGAGTGCATTCGGAGAGTCTCCTTAAGGGCGCTGTCTGCACGAGCGAGGCCATTGACCGTGACTTGATCAACACGTGTGAGCTCTGCTGGCAAGACCTGGCGACCTTCCTCCTCCAGAGCCTGCCAGACCTTCTCCGGATCATCGCTGGCGCAGATATTGAACAGCACGTGAGTCATGGCGAGAGTAGTAGACTCGAGAGCGGCAAACATGGTGGCAAAGGCCCGGCAGGCTACTCGATTCGCCAGACCCTCCTCGGGCTCCTTTTTTCTCAGGGCTGCTTCAATATGCCAGGACAGAACGTCCTCCCTGGGAAGAGTCTTGGACTCTCGGGCATTGTCGTTCCTGATGGCGGCGATTCTCTGCTCGACGTATGACCCCATCGCCTTGCGCGCTCTGCGTATGTAGATGCGATTGAAGACCGTGGTCAGAAGGGAAACGAAGGGATGCATGAAAGGGGGAAGAGGGATAGGGCGATCGAGCTGGGGATGACGAGGGTGGAGAAGCTTGCCAGGTTATCCACCAGCTCCTTGTTGTTACCTATACCAAGATTAGCGGCGTTCATCCTCAAAAGCATCAACCTGAGTCACATAGTGTATCGCCCAGGATGAGGCGAGCAGTAGCCTTGGCCATGACCTCCCGTACGAGAAGAAACGCCTGTACCTCCTTCCACTCCGTGTCGAAGCCGAATGTCTCATCAATCTGGCCAGCTAGCTCTTGCATGATTTCCGGGATCAGCTTTGGTAGGTGTCTATTTAACTGGATGCGGAGAATGTCATAGGCAACATTGCCCTTGCCCACAGACGAGTCGAGAAAGGTGTAATCGACGGCAATGACTTCATGCTGGACAGGAGTCGGGCTCAGCACCTTGTTGGGCTGAGTAGTCGCCCACTGGATGAGCTTCTGAGGGATGAGGATCTCGGGGCGACTGAAGGGTAGAGCGAGTGCGCAGAGGGTCCCATTTTTGCTGTACTATGGGCTCTGTTAGTGAAAAGACCTTTCGAAATGGCCGAGAGAGTACCTTCTGATAGCCCTCGTCGATGGCTGCCGCTGTATTTCGAATATTGTTCATCTGGGAGAACAGGTACGGGGTAAACTTTGATGTATCTGCCCACGGCACTCCCTTTGGAACCTTGGAGAGATGACCATAGGCAGTATAAAGCCGCCATACGACCACAGCCGCCAGAAAAATCCAGATAGAATACATTTCAAGAAGAGAAGATGGCTTGCTGATACACAGGTTTTTCTCTCGAAGATATCCTTTTATACTCCAGTAACAGCCATATTTTCCAAAGAACCGCGGTACACGCTCGATGCACCTGAAAGGACTTTTGTCCATACCCTATCTGCTCGTTTGCCCACTGGTGAGCCACTGATTGGATTATCCCGTCAAGCGCTTGAATTACTATGCATGGCGTTGTCTCACCCGTTGCCATGATTCGAGCGCCCTATGCGGGCCGTGAACCTGCCGTCTTCCCAATCGAGGCGGTTCTTGCGCTCGAGAGTGCCGTGTGACAGGGGAATGAACCATCATTACAAACGAAGAGGGCCAATTGGTCAGATCTGCGCTATTTATCCGCGGGAACCAAGATCTAGTTATGCAGACATGGTACGAACTGCAGGGGGGGGGGGGGTGTAGCGGAGGCTATGCATAGTTGGTTGGCAAAGGGAGAATAGGTGAGACAACAAAAGGTCAATGTTATTCCGCCAAGTTAATCCTTCACGGCTGTGCCTGACGCTTTTTTTTCTACAGAGTCAGTCAGAATCTGCCTTGCTGGGCAGAGTAAGATGAGAGCAAGGAGTGCTCTCACAAGATCAGACAACAGGGATCATAACTGGCTCACAGAAGAATACTTGATAGAGCCGCCTTTGCCGAGGAGTCAGCACTGATAGCCTTCTGCAGGTCTAGCATGTGCTTCATGCACATCACGAGAGAGAAAATACCGTGTCATCATGCAATTTCCTAGTTTGTTAATGCCTTGGCGGACACTACTTATCTTTGTGCACTCAACGAGATTGAGGACAAAGCGAATAAAGACCATAAGAATTCAATATCCTGAAGAGCACCCTAGACCATGGTCGATACCCGACCGTCAGTGTCAACCAGCAGTACAAGTTCTCAGCGCAGGATCTGCCTCCAAGCCAGTTTGCGGTCACAGGCTTATCTCTCCAAAGGAAACTATCATTGCTTTGTGCCGGGCAGGCTCCGAGTCAGTGAGTGTATCAGACTGAGTCCTAAAGACCGCTAGTTCTTGACGTGAATAGAGAAGGTGGTGAACTGCCTGCAATTGATGGGTTGGGAGAATCTAATAAAATAGAGGATGGTGAGAATGATGGAGACAGAGATGAGGCCATTGTCTGGAAACTCGCGGACGACAAAGATAAAAAGCAAGAAGTCGTCACTGAGATCCCTCCATTCAGCTAGCGGGTTCCAGCCATGGGCTCAGTCTGTGTCACCGAAGGAGTGTCATATCTAGTCAATTTAGGCATCCTCAATAAATTTAGAGACTCTATGAAATGTTATGGATGAGGTTGTGGTCTGAGCAGGGCCAGGAAAGCGCTCGTCCGATATCTCAGGGTTTGTGCCTATCTCGGCTTTGCATTCCGAGGCCGCTGCAAAGAGTTCCCGAGCCACGCTTAAACGTACTTTACTATTTGAGCTAACTAGAAGATTCCAACGCAATAATTCGTGACTCGAGTATTTCTTCAATCCGTATATGGCCTCTAATGACTCCATTGCAGAGGTTTCGGCTTTGCCTCACCTAGATAGCTAGCCATAGACAAATGCGCCGATATACTTTCAACCGATGACTTGAAATCGGTGGCGCACCCACGGCCACACCTAGACAGATAGCATAGGTGTTGGGAGATAATTCATGACTCGAGGCAAGTAGTACAGGTCAAAGAAAACGCCCATCGTTCGATCTACTACCCCCGGGTAGCAAGCAAGGATTAACCATCGGGTTCGGGAAAGAAGCCGACAACCTTGACCTCCCTCGGATGAAGCTTATTAATTACCTGAGATATGCGCATTAAAAATCTGGACTATGTTGACAGCCTTGATCAGATTGAAGCCATTCTCAAACGCGGGGAAATCAGGGGGGAAGCACACAGGCCGATTATCGATCCGAAGTAGCACCATCACGAGCCAACCAAGCTATCGACAGGTAGCTTTAAATACCTATATAAGTGAGAAGGAGCCCTCAATAACATGAACAGACAGAAACATCATTGATCCTAACTACTCTCACCTTGAATACTAGTGGGACTCTTCCAGCTTCTATCAACCATGAGCCTCGAGGCTATCCGCGCCGTCATTCCCGTCGACATGCCGCTTTGTTTTCGCCTGAACGCTACCGACTGGCTCGAGGAGAGTGACGAGCCGTCTTGGGACGTCGAAAGTAGCATCCGCCTCGCAAAGCTGCTTCCAGCCTTAGGCGTTGACCTCCTCGACGTTACAACAGGTGGCACCGTAGCCACCCAAAAGATCAAGGTCTCGCAGACCTACTAGACCGATATCGCGGGAAGGATTCGCGACGCCGTTAGGGCCGATGGCAAGGAGCTAGTGGTCTCGTGTGTTGGCCTGGTTAGGGATGGGGAGTTTGCGCGATCGCTCGTGCAGGAGGACGAAGAGCCTAAAGCCGATCTTGTTTTGGTTGGAAGGCAGTTCCTCAGGGACTCGGGATTTGTCCTTGAGGCTGCGCATCAGCTGAATGTGGAGGTGAAGTGGCCCATTCGGTACGATCGGGCACCGCCACTGCCTCGCGGCCATTCTATCTAGGTAGTTTGACTTGAATTCTGTTTGTAGACATAGACTTGGTCTGGGTACAGCTTGAGTATATAACCGCTCCTCTGCTCGCCCAGCGGCGGCTTACACTGGAGGGGCAAGGGCTTAGATCAGGAAGTAGAAATTCAATGTAGCGCGCTCAAGTTTTGTGCCCGGGTTTATGTGGTATTAAAGTGATGAATATAGTAATCTCAAGAGGCTCTCAACACGTTACACAGCGCAGTAGTACCGCCATAACGGAAAGGCACGAACTAAAGAACAGAATCGCCGAGCTTGGCACCGGGGAACTGAGCCTTGATGCCCTTCTCGAAGCTCGTCCCACCGACGGTGAGATCCTTGAAAGCCGGGCACGTCAGGTCCAGGATGGCGGCCCCGAGCGTGTCGGTGACGAGCTTGAGGGGCACCTCGATGATCTTGAAGAGCGTGGACAGCGAGTTTGGCGCGACCGTCTTGACAATCTCGAAAACAAAGCACAGCAGGTTGTTGCCCTCGAGGAGCTTCCCGAGGTTCAGCACGCCGCCGGTTAGGTTGCTGAGGTCGACTCCGGCGTAGCTGTTGACCTCTCCTAGGTTGCCTCCGATGCTGATACTCATTAGTCAACTGTTCTTGAGGGAATATCTTGGGTGCTTACCTCACGAGCTCAGGGTGCTTGGCGGCCAAGGCTAGGACATCGAGGTTGAGATTAACCAAGCTGTAGTCAACTGGTCGACGGTACCAGTTCTCGGGAATCCTTTCCCATCCTCGCTTATAAGTGAGCTTGTCGCCCTCGCCTTCAACGGCAAAGAAGCTCTTCAGAGTCTCCTTGTCTGCAAAAAGTCAGCACTGCATTCCTCACCGCCCATAGGTGAACCTACTCAGGAAGCCAGAGGGATTCTCGGAAGAGTGATTGGCAAACATGCGGCAGGCGAACAGATAACCCGCGTTGCGAGCAATCATGCCCGTGAACGGGCCGAAGTAAAAGTTGGGGTTCGTCGCCACGCTCTCGTGGAACCGAATGGCAGCTCTCTCAGTAAAGACGTCAAAGTTGTAGTCGCCCTCCCCGGAGGACATTTCGTAGAAGTCCCGGAACTGCTGCAGGACCAGGGTGGAAGCGTCTCCGGTGACGTAGAGGTCGGCTCGAGTGTTGGACGAGTCGCCTTCGATGATGTTGTGCGAGCCCGTCAGGCCTCGAGGCGTGCCTAGCAGTCCGCCGAGATTTCCCAAGAGGTTCTGGGCTCCGCTGGCGGTGTCTCCGATGGAAAAGCCTGGGTTGAGGGATAGAGGGTTTCCGACGAATACGGTTCCCATCACTGCCAGGATCGACGAGAGATCCAATCCCATGCCAAACACCTTGTTGATGGCACCCGTCACCTCGGTCAGGCTCGTAACGCCCTTTCGGTTGATGTAGCCATGGTTCGCCAACGCATTCAGACCTGGGCAAGGACCTCGCTGGGCGCCCTTTTTGTAGTCGGGAGGGATGAACTTGTAGTCGCCGGTGACGTCGATGGGCTCCGTCAATGGGTCGAAAAGCAGCCTCTTTTCATGCTCGTGGAAGAGAGCGCCCACTTTATCGGAAAGCCTCGAAGACACGACATCGCCAATGGGACCATTCATATACGAAGGAAAGCCATGGGTGCCGAGACCAAGCAACGGCAGGACAGAAAGGAATGACTGACACTTCATGGTGAAGCAAAGGAGTGTTGGGAAGCAAATATTAAAGAGTGACGTTTGACGGGCTTTCAGAGGGGCATGCCAACCCTATGAAACAGCAAAGGATTAGAAATCGAAACAAGCTTCTTGGTCGATGCTTTTTTGCCAAAGCAATTATGACAGGTGCGTGCCGAGGCTCTGGTCACCGATATTAAGATCTACTTGGGTGTTCCCTGGTGCCGGTAATACCGTGGTACAGAAGGGGAATGAGGATTGACCCCCCTGAGTTGGGTGTCAAGGACATTCCAAATGCCTGGTCTCACCCAAGGCAAGGATCGTCAGAGCCAAGGGACCACGATCGTCAAAACACGACACATCCAATTGGGTCCGCCTCTAGCCTCATTATTCAGGGCTCCCAGTCCAGTCCGTGCAGAGAGGAACTAGGAGAGGGTTCGTTTAGTAGCTTGAAACACCCACTCCGGGGAAAGGAGACGAACACTTTCCAGAATGAGTAAGCTTCGCTTAAATGAAAGAAGAAAAGAATCCACCTTCGATGGCAGCCTTTAGAGTTTGACGGACCTTTTCAAGGCATTGAAGAAATGTGCCGCCGCGGGCTGTTGTCGAAGCCCGTAGTGGCCCGGGTGAGACGGTAACCCACTGATCGACTTGTGGAGAGAGTTTATGAGGAAAAGTGAATTCGACGGGAGAGACGGATATGTGTAGCTGCCGGACGGGTACTATCCCGGGTGGCTGGGATGACATGCTCAGCCCCTGCACGCTGCAGTGAGGATCCAACGCCATGGCTGGATGCCCAAGCTCGTCATGCCAAGCCTCAACTTCCTCATCTCTCAGTTGAGCGATGTCGGCCAACCCCGGACGGGTCGTCAATCTCCTAGAAATGCAACTCTGTCTTTGTCAATTTCAGTAAGGCTGGGTGGTGGTGGTGGTCTGTTCCCGTTTCATCAAGGAAACCCGCTAGCAAGTAGTCGGCAGCCATTCTTCCACGAGTCTAGAAGGCCCTGTCGTAGCATCAACGTGCGATACGTAATGGATAAGCGGCATCAAAGCCCACACTGATGAAACGGGCCGGGTTCAGGCACCAGGATCCTCACTTCTTCCTGCTCGGTAGATCGAGCCAAGGCCTGGTTCGCAATCCTTCGGTAGATGGAGCGGGTCTTTGAGGAAATTCTCAATCAGTTATTCATATTCGTCGTCGCTTTCTGAACGGGCCCCTTCGATCCTTCGTCCTTTTCTTTCCCGTCGTTTGCACAAGGGAAATACGATGAAGTTCTTTGCGTTTGCCGCCTTGATCCTGGGCGTGTTGCAGGCTGGCGTGTGGGCTGCCACCGCCTCAGAAGAGCCTCCCACCTGTGGCGTGAGTACTTTGTTGGTCGTGTTGGATGATCGTGGGCTAATGTCGAGTAGTCGCTGTGCATCCAAGAAGAGACGCTCAAGTCGACCTGCGCGCTGACCAACGTCACCTGCATCTGCACCAACGTCGAGCTGAACGAAAAGATTTCTCTCTGCGTACATGCCAACTGCACAGTCAGGGAATCTCTCCGTAGGTTATTTCCTTCAGCTGTCATTGCTTGTGCTGACGATGCGTAGTGGTCCAGAGATACTCCAAGCACACATGCAAGGCGCCGTCGCGAGACCGCACAGCTCTAGTATGGATCATTGGAATCGTCTTTCTCGTGCTCGGCCTCGTGGGATTCGGCCTGAGAGTCATGGCCAGAGTCTTTGTGCGAGCCCAAACCTGGGGGCCTGACGACTGGGTGATGCTTCTTGCAGTGGTATGTCGAGTCTCTCCTTCAGCTGGCTAGGCTACCTGCTCACTCTTGCAGCTCATGATGATACCGCTCAACGCGATATCGGTACCCAGTAAGTGCCCTGTTCAGATAGCCTTTGGCAGTTTTGGCTCATTCTCGCCGTAGTTTCACAAGTTGGCTTGGGCAAAGACATCTGGAATGTGCATCCCGATGACATTACCGATTTCCTCTACGTGAGTCCCTCGGTAACGCACATGTGCCTCAACCACCTAACATACATCTAGTTCTTCTTCTGGGACTCACTCCTTTATCTCGGAGTCCTCCCCATAACAAAAATCTCCATCCTCCTCTTCTACCTCAAGGTCTTTCCCGGCAAAAACGTCCGCATCGGCTGCTGGGTGCTCATCGGCCTCAACGTCGCCTACTTTATCGCTTTCGAGCTCGTCTCCATCTTCCAGTGCACGCCCATTGAAGGTGCCTGGAGGGCGTGGGATAAGGAGTTTCCGGCAAAGTGCAACAACGTCAACATGCAGGGTTGGATGGCGGCCATTCTCAATATTGTGCTTGACATCGGCACTCTTGTGTTGCCGCTTTGGGAGCTTTATAAGCTTTCTTTGTCAAGGAAGAAGAAGATCCAGATCATGCTCATGTTTAGCGTGGGATTCTTGTATGTTTCCCGCCTATTGTTGCTTATTTGCAACCGCTAATATTCGCAGTGTCACCATCGTCAGTATTGTCCGACTACGGTCACTGACAAGCTACGCCACAACGAGCAACGTGACGCGTAAGTACTTATAGAAACCTAACGGAGGCAAACTTGCTGACTAGAACAGAGGACTATGTCGAAATCGGCTACTGGAGCACAATCGAAGTCCCAGTCGGCATCCTCTGCGCATGCATGCCCGCAATCCGCTCCCTCTTCAGCCTCGTCTTCCCAAAGGTCTTTGGCACCACAAACAGAGGCAAGTCGAGCTATGCCAACATCTCGGAGCCTAGCAAGCAGGCGTCTAGCTCGCAAAAGAGCACGTCCAAGGCCCTGTCGCAGCAGAATCGAGGATCGGCGCGGGCTTCCAAGGCGCTGGAGGAGACGACTTCTGCTGTGGAGCTCACCAACATGAAGTTTGACTATCACCACGGGCCGCAGTCTTCGGAGAAGCTGCCGGTGACTCCCAGAGAGCCTGTATGAACGGGACCTTCATTTGTTTTTCTGCGTTTGTTGCCATAGACTAGATAGATAGATTCCCTCAACTTGCCATTGACCCTTGGCCCTTCTCGAAATCCCATGTAATCGCGTGTCGCTACCCCTCGTATTCTTCCATTCCAGGGATAAGACATTCGACAATCTGCCGTGCAGCGCTTGTGCAAACACAGTCAAGATCGCCCGGGGAACTTGAATGCCCAGCCCTTCCCCGCGAACCTTGCAATCGCCGAAGTTCATGCGACGCGGACTGTTTCCTGTTCAAGTCACGGAGGAGTCCGAGTCGAGTATGGCGTCAGTGGTGGAGAGTGAAGCCGTTGCACTACTAGCCTTGCAAGGGGCAGGGATCTCCCTTGATTTTGGCGACATTTGCATACCCGTCAATGCAGCATGAACTTGCTTCACTTCATTTTGGAACTGATGACGATCGACTGCGATACCACTTCGGTCGGGGCGAAGAGTCGAGTCCGCAACGAGGAGCAGTGGTCGGCTCCACGTGCTGCTTTGATACTCCCAGGGACCTCCGTGAGGAGAATACAGTAACAGGGACCAAAGAACGCTTGGAAAGTCTCCAACTGGCCAACAGTTGCCGACAAGCCGTGCCTGGCGGCGTAAGCTTTGGCCCACTGCCCCAACGTAACTCACCCACTTTGACGGCAACCGTCATCACGGGCTTCATTACCCCCTGGAACCATGTCTCACCCCAGGGGCTGACAGGAAAGGAATGGAGGCTGCCGTTTCCTCCGCTCCTGGCCGGAAGTTTGGACGCGTTCCGTCGAAAGCGACAGATCAGCCCGAGCTGCTATCGAAAATGGACTTGGTGAAACATGCCCTGGACAGTTAGGACCGGCACTTGAAGGCCCGCCAAAGTCACCTGCTGCTAGGGCCCCAGGGTGGCTTCACCTCCAAGACGGCTAGCACTGGGTCAGCGCTCTGTCAATATCTTTGCATTCTTTGCCTTCTTTTTCTCTCCCGCCGTGTCTTGGCTCAGGCTTGGTTTGTTTTAGCTGGTTGAGGTCATCTTCATGTTTTAAGCTTTCTCTAATTTGTTCGCCTTCATCCCACTACTGGTCACTCTTTTTGTCTTTACGCTTCATCTTTCAAGATGCGCGCCTCGTTCGTTCTCTCGCTCGTTTCGCTTCTGGCCGACTCGGCCACATCCATGTTGGTATTGAATACACTGTAGAAGGAGTATATGACTGACTTCCAGACAGTGCCGTTCCTTGGAAGACAACCACACATCAACCTCGCCATGATCCCTTCATCGGCAAGCGTGACACAGCCACCGAATACGACTATGTCGTCGTCGGCTCCGGCGCTGGAGGAGGCCCCGTCGCCGCTAACCTCGCCATCGCAGGCTACAAGGTCCTCCTAATCGACGCAGGCGGCGACTCTGGCGACAGCTGGGAGGAGAAAGTGCCCGCTCTGCACCTCATCTCGACCGAGTTCGAGGACACGAGGTGGAACTACTTTGTCAACCACTACCCCGACGAGGACGACCAGAAGCGCGACTCCAAGATGACGTACGAGAAGCCTGACGGAAGCTTCTATGTCGGCCTTGATCCCCCAGCCGAGGCCAAGCCTCTTGGTGTTTTGTATCCTCGTGCTGGTACGCTGGGTGGATGCTCTCGCCACAACGCTCTCATCTCCATCTATGCTCACGATAGCGATTGGAGCAACATTGCCAGCCTCACTGGCGACGACTCTTGGAACCCGACCAACATGCGATCTTACTTTAAGAAGCTGGAGAAGAACATGTACCTGCCCAGCAGCATCGTCGGCCACGGCTACAAGGGCTGGCTTGGTCTGTCTCTCACTTCTCTCTCCCTGGTTGTCGAGGATCAGAAGCTGCTCTCCCTGATCATCGCTGCGGGTTCCGCCATGGGCAAGAGCCTTGTTGGCTTTCTGCTCAACACTGTGGCCGGGCTTGGTCAGGTCTTGCTTCGTGATATCAACGCCCCTGGTCAAACCAGCAAGACTGGACTCTACCAGGTTCCGCTGTCCATGACGGACTCTGTCCGTGGTGGCCCCAGGGACCTCATCCTGAACACGGCCAACGCTGTCAACTCTGATGGCTCACGCAAGTACCATCTCGACATCAAGCTCAACACACTTGTAAGTGCTCACAACAAATCTCAACAGTGACTCGTATGCTAATGAACAATAGGTCACCAAAATCACCTTTGACAAGTCCGGCTCCAAGCCCCGTGCCACCGGCGTCGACTACCTCGAAGGCTCCAGCCTCTACCGCGCCGACCCTCGCTCCGGATCCGCCGAGTCCAGCGGCTCTGGCAGCGTCAAGGCCAAGCGCGAAGTCATCGTCTCGGCCGGTTCCTTCAACACCCCCCAGCTCCTCAAGCTCAGCGGCATCGGACCCAAGAAGGAGCTCGACTCGTTCGACATTCCCGTTCTCGTCGATCTTCCCGGTGTTGGTACAAACATGCAGGACCGATATGAGGCCACTGTCATCGGCAAGACGACCAGCGACTTTGTCATCACGTCCAAGTGCACCTTTTTGGAGACCATGCCGGACCCTTGCCTTGAGAAGTACAAGAAGGGTATCGAGCCCATCACCAAAGGTGTTTACGCCACAAACGGCATTGCCATTGCTGTTGTCCTCAAGTCTTCGGTCGCAGAGAAGGAGCCCGATCTGCTCATCTCAGGAGCCCCGGCCAAGTTCAAGGGATACTTCCCCGGCTACGCCTACGACTCTCTTGCCGACGCTCAGCACTGGGCGTGGATCATCCTCAAGGCTCACAGCCGCAACAATGCCGGCACAGTCACTCTCAAGTCCACGGACCCTAGGGACATGCCCATCATCAACTTTAACTACTACGACACGGGCGTCAATGCCAACGGAGAAGGCGACAAGGATCTCCAGGCCACATACGAAGGTTTCGAGTTCTCCCGAAGAGCATTCTCTAGCCTCATCCCTCTGGACGGACGCTTCCCCGAGGTCTGGCCCGGAAACAACGTTACGAGTGAAAAGGACGCAAAGCAGTTCCTCAAGGACGAGGCATGGGGCCACCACGCTTCCTGCACCTGTCCCATCGGTCCCGACAGCGACCCCATGGCCGTTCTCGACTCCGAGTTCAAGGTTCGGGGCGTTGACGGCCTGAGAGTCGTCGATGCGAGCGTGTTTCCCAAGATTCCCGGCTTCTACATCGCGCTGCCTCTGTATGTTGTTGCTGAAAAGGCCAGCGACGTGATTATCAAGGCAGCCAAGGCCTCGGCTTGATGATTTGTACTAGGATCTTGTATTTCTTCTTCATAATTACTTTCTGCCATGCATGTAATGGTGTGCATTTAGCGACGATATTAATAGATACCATTCACCCCTCGCCCTCTGATGACGATAATGCACCTGTGAGAGGCCCACATTCATTGGCAACTCTTCCACGCACGGTCTGTCCTTTGTTGCGACTATTCCTTGATTTCATTCTTGTGGAATACTCCTGTGTCTTTGTGAGCTCTTTGTCCAGCCTCTCTATCAGAGGGAGAACAAACCTGCTACCTCTGGCATCCATTCCGTCCGATACTTGCAAAAGAACTCGCCCTTGGGAGGAAATGCTTCAGGCTCGTCGAAAGTCCCCCACATGATATAACGGAACTTGTCCGCCGCTTGTTCCTATTGTCTTCCGTCAATCGAGGCTGGACTGTAGGGTATCCAAAGCTGGCAACTCACGCCGTACTCGCAGATGAAGACACCGCAGTTTTCGCAAAACTCTCGCGCGACGCCATTCTCCTGTTTAAAGATCTTGGGTGTTCCCTGAAGATATTTGAACCCTCCAATGGGGACCTGGCTAATCATCAGCCCTGCGTGTTTGTCATGGCACTGTGCACAGTGGCCAACCTTGGTGGTCAGTCCGAAATTCGTGCCGAATGCTCGTCGACAACTGCGACAGTGACACAGAGACGTCCGGGCTTCATTGGGTGATGAAATTGAAATGCTGTATTTGAGGTTGCTGCAAACACATTTTCCCTCGTAGCTGGGCATGATTGAGAGTGAGGGATTCAAGGTCGAGTCAGACACTGCAAATCGATGGGTAAGAGATTGCTTTCGGAAGACGAGTTTTCTGTAAAGAGTTTATGTTAATTAGCCGTTTACTAGGATGCCATTATATATATATATACATGCAAGTGTTGACGTCAGTCACCGCGAAGGTGGTAAGCTACGTCATTACGTCTGCGAAACGATATGCAGTGGCCGCTCCTTTCAGATCATGCTGTTGCTTAGTCTCAATTGCGTAATTTCTTCCTCTACCATATCCAGCTACGAAAAGTCGGGGGTGAGCCTACTAAACTCGAGTCAATGTTAGGATCTTTGATGCTCCAAGGGAGAGTCCTTTGTGAAGACGCCGAACACCTTTAATCAATGTCCTTTGTAAGAAACAACCATCCATGCGTCACAAGGCGAGTAAATCGGTCTTTGTGCTTTGTTATTTCATGGCGCTTCAAGTCCTAGTTTGTTCGAAACAGATCAAGTACAAAGTGGTCGAGTATAAGAGGGCGTCGTCAAGACGAGCTGCAGTCCAGTCCAACAACACCCTATCAATCGAGCTTGCCAAAATATTTCACATCAAACACCTGGAAACTTTCAAGATGACCAACACGACTCTTCAGTCATTGCCGAAAGAGGTACAATGCTCATTCATCCGTCTCCTCGACCCCATCGGTCTCATTAACCTCAGCCAGACCAACAAACACTTTCGTGGTCTCATAAAACCCCGAAGGGAGCACTTTGTGGAGCGCCTTTTGCAGTTAGAGACTATTAAAGAGCACGGGGGACCTACTCCCGTCTTTCCACCTCGTCACGTCCACGTGGTGCCGTTCTGTTTCCGCGAGGACTGGCACGCCACCCGCTGGGCCTGCACGAGCTGTCTCCGTCTCCTACCGCACAAATGCTTCAGCAACAGTTCGGTCCTGAAGCTGGCTTACCGAAAGCCTATCCCTGACTCTCCGGTATCCCAGGCGGCGACCACGTGGGAACCGGGCCGGCCCAGGACACGCAAGCCCAAGGCCGCCGAGGACGCCATCAAGGAGAAACGCCTGCGGCAGAGACACGACATGTGCGTCGTGCCAGCTGGGAGTATCGACGTGCTGGATGACTTGGTTCAACATGGGGTACGGGGGTTCGAAGGACTTGACGAGGACCAGTTCCTCAGGATTCCGAAGCAAGCAAGGTACGAGGTGCTTGATCAAGACGCAAGCCGCTGCGAGTTTCAACTCTGCGGCGACAATCGAAAGAACCGCAGATGCCTCGAGTGTCAATACAGCCGAGGCGAGTTGAGGCCGGCTGGTCATGGGTCAGGTGGAACTCGACTAGTGCCTATTCAGGCCAACCGCATGACTCTGTTCTGGACCGAAATCGACAGGTACTTCCCAGGCCTTTCGCCGTATCTGCGGACCAAGATGCCATTCTGCAGAGAGAGTGTGGTTATCGGACACGAGTCAAGCGGAGCAGCAGTTTCCATGACAATGTGGATGGTGCGCTGTCCCAAGTGCACTTGCTGGAAGGAGATCCGAGACTTTCGTCTGGAAACCGATCAGGTGCTTGGACCCGGCCGTGAGGAGGAATAAGAACAGCGGCAGCAAAAGATAGAGACTCTTTTGGAAGGGGCTTCCTGCAACACCTGCTTTGCCAAGGCCAATGGCCGCCTTGAGCTGGGCCGCGCACTCAGCACCTGGTTTGGGGTTCTGGCTCACAGAGAGCTCCAGGACCTCTCTTCAGTACTAAAGCATCGTGTTCGCCGATTCGAATACTCGAGGGCGTCATGGGCTAAAGGATGCAGGTTTGAGTGGTACCTGGAAAAGCTTCGACAAGCAATCCCCTGTTTCAACAAAGGACACGACGGCTCCATCCTCAGCGACGATGACATCGAGATGCTCAAGAGGTACCGCGAACAGGGAAGGGACAGATGGAACCGAATACAGCAAGAGGACGGAGATCCGAACGGCTCGCAACCGCACCAGGAGCTCCCGGTCTGGGAATACCAACACGTGTGGTGTGAGAGATCCCTCGCACTCCTGAAGGAGTTCAAGAGACTGGCCCAGGAGAATCCCGAGGCTCTGGCGACGTGGGCGCTTGACAGAGACGAGTCGGTGTGGGACTGGGAGACTGAAGGGGACATTTCGCGAAGGTTAGGGCCAGATGCTTTCTTTCTCAGGTCCCGACGCGCTTAGCTCGGGCTTGTCATGGCATGGGCGGTGTCTGATTCTTGAGGGGTTGAAGGAGTCGACTCGTCTCCGCTTAGCAGGAAAAGTATCATGGCGCATTTTGTATGAGAAGCTTGATTTATATTCCGAATACGTATATATCTACAATCCAGTGTCGCGAACAGTGAATGCCTTTCCTTTGAAATGTGTTTGTCTACACTCGTTTTAGTAAGATGAGTTTTAGAAACCAAAATACTGATCGTTCGATATCAACTTCAGACACGAGCATGTAGTAAAAATAGCATCGCATATGCCCTATATCGGATTCCCCGCTGATAGCAGTCTGTTGGTGGCTGGGAATGCCCTCGTGGCGTTCCACAAGCACAGCCTCAGGGCGCAGCAGCGATCAACAAGCCCAATCCCCGCATTCGTCTTATCAACACGTTGACAATCTCACCAGGCAGCAACCCCCCCAAGATGTTATAACTAAATACCTAATATGCATGACGCCATTTACTATCTGTAAATTACTCAACAAGACTTCAACATTGCAAGCATTAACTCAGCGTTCTATGACCCTCCGCTATTTATCTGATCTCTTTCACTCATTCACAATGGAATCTAAACCCTCTCCCATCCCTCACATCCACCTCCTCTGCATGGAAGAACGCTACATCGAAGCTTTTGGAATCGCCCGTCAAGCGAGGAGACTCCCCTCATCAGTATCCGTCGACATCCACGACTATGCTCTATCCCAGCTCCCATCGTCTGTCCGCTTCGACACTATCGTCTCACCAGCAAGCTCATACGGCCATCTAGATGGCGCTTTCGACGACGCCATCTCTCGCGCTCTAGCTCCCCGCGATGACTGGTTCTTGGCGGGGCATGATAACAATTGGATGTGAGGCATGGGCGTGGGAGGAGAGGTATAAAACAAATAACGCAGGATCAAGATAGGAGGCAACTAGCAAAAGACACAATCGACCGCCACTTGTAGAAAAGAAACAACTGAGGCTACCGGAATCGCAACCATTCTTCAATTCAACTATTTTTCAACCGTTTCTTCGAAGCGAATTCTCCGTACATGTACGGACGATGGCGGTGTCGGTGATAAAAATAAAACGACAGAGGGAGCGTTAAAGTGGCGCAGGAGGCAGATGCAGAGCTCCGTGGATGTACGGACGGTGGCGGAGCTCCGGGAACGGCCCCTCCCGGAGACTAGCGGGGACGGGGGGGGGCTCATTCGGAGCCGATGAAAATGAAGGAGCAAAAAGAAAATGAACCGTGGCCCGGGCGTTTGGGGAGGGAGAGGGGACGCGGAAGGAAGAACCTTCGTCTCTACGTTCCTCAGGCATAGTTAGAGTCGGTTGTTCCTAGCGAGTGTGCTTAGCAGCTGCTGCCAGAGCTGAGACTGCAGTGTTTGATCCTCCGGATACTTTCTATCCGGTTCGGATAGCCCCTATCCGTGTATCACTCTCGAATGAGCGACCTGATCTTGACAAGTTTCCTCCAACAGTAAGCGAAGGTCTCCGGAGCTTGACCGTATGTAACACTAGCTTCAATATTCCCCATGATCACATGATCACACAGCAGCGCTTCGAATCATCTCCCTCCCCCTTTTCTTTCTTTTCTTCCTGTGCTTTCTTCTCTTCCTCGACTTTGGATGCCGCTAGCATCCAAAACTCCTTGTTGTCTAGGTTGGCTGCCTCCTCTCTTATAACTCCAATCCTATCAGAAACATGTTTGGCCTTGTTGAATGACTGCTGGCGCCCGTGTAGCTCTTTCGTAATCGACAATATCGCCTCGAGAAGCCGGCGATGGAAATTCAGGGCGTCATTCGCTTGCAACGCCTTCTCGTTGTCTTCGCCTTGGAGATCACAGGCCGTCATGGCCCGCTCAAGTGCGCGGAGGGACCGAAGAGAGTCGCGCTGAAGGTCGTTAAGCATTTCAATTGCCCACTCTTCAATTTCCATGACCTTTTGTTCGGCTTCTAGACCCTCTTGGGCCTTCACTAGGGCATCTTCTTTGCTCGGCAAAAGCGCGATGACACCGGACAATGCTAGGTACCCAAAGCCCCAGCTGAAGGCGAACGAGCTGAGGAGGCTCAATATTGGAACAATGGCTGTAAGTAGAGCGGCGAGTGTCCACATGCTGTCCTCCGCAGTATGGGCTTCTTCCTGTTTTACTAGGAGTTCTTTGCTGTTGCGGAACTCGTTAAGCTTGTGTATGGCGGTTTGGGCTGTCTCACTCGCCTCTACCAGGGAGACAGCTTTTTCATCTGATACTGGTTGTTAGCTTACTGCTCCACGTTTCGGGTGCTACAACGCTAGATGTAATGAGAAAAATTACCTTGAACTTTCAGCGCTTGAGTCTCGAACATGCCCTTTCGGTGGCGCATTGTCGGGCTGAAATATACAGACTTCGCAGCATCCTGGGCTGCCTCGACAATGGTTGCGGACAATTCGATCCACTCCGGGTCTTGAGCACCAGAGAATTTGCAGATGGTTCTGTGGTTGCGGTTGGCAACACGGCAAAACTCCTGAGTTGCCGGTAGCCCAAGAGTAGCAGAATCTCGAGGAACAATCTGGATACGGTGAAGTTTAAGCATTTTGCCAGCAGCATGGTTCTGGGAAAGGTTATCGTACACTGCCCAACGGCTGGGTCGGCCGACCTTCAATCCAGGTATAAAACTTATACGCCTCATGAAGGGGCTCAAACCGGGTGTTCAGTGCCATGTTGTAGTCTGAATGCTGGATCACGCTTTCTAGAAGTTTATTGCTGGGCTGGTTAGTTGCTGCACGAACGATGTTGCAAGCAATCTTTCCCCAAGATGTGCAGGGTGAGCCTTTGTGCGGCACTGCGATGAAAAAAACGGCATATGTGAATGTCCATATCATGGGATATGCCTCATGGCAATGGAACGCGGTGACAAGTGCTTCTTTGACAATGACACCTCCCAGGCTGTGTGTGATGAAGATGAGGGGCCGCATAGGATTATCCTGATCACTAGTTAGCAATGAGAAGAAAAAACGGCCACGAAGAGCAAGGTAGCAATAAGACGGAACCTTTCGCTTCATTTTGAGACATCCGAGCAAGTTGACTGCTTGCTCTTCCACGCCAGCCACGGAGGTACCGAGTGCAACGTTCGCATTGTACTGGAACGCCAGAATTCTTGCAGAAGGAACTCGCTCTGGTAACAACGTCCTGAGCCAGTTTGTTCCGGTATCGTCATGTGTCCAGGTATTTTCAGCATGAGTTTCGTTGCCCATCGCATTCATCCCATGCACAGCGATGATGCTGCGGGGCGGGTTAGCATGACAGCGATACATTGACATTGAGTACCTACTCGACTGCTGGCTCCAGAGGGGTTGAGATATCAACGAGGACATTGGATTGACCTAGACCCTCATCATGGACCGCCTATCAGCTAGTAAGTTAGAGGTATTCTTAGCGATGGAACGCTCCGAGCCATCTTACCATTATTGTGACTTTCGTGATGATGTTGGATCTTGCGGGGTCTAGGACTAGGCAGAGATGAAGATGTTGGCCGAAATGCATTGACACGCGGACTCTTTTGATAGGTTGGCGGAATCGGCCGGTGGCCTTAGGCACGACACCCGACCATAGGACATGCGAATCGGGCTCCCTCAGGCTTGAGTTCCGGGGGACTTGATGGAATTCGCGTAGGTAGTCGACAGAGGCATTTTATTTTGTCAAAATTCAACCACAGCAGATGTATCTAGCGATACGCATATAAAACGATAGAGAAGAAAGTAATTGATTGATCAATCACCATAGAACTATTTTTTATTTATCGTTGGCTGATTAACACGCAAAAGGAAGTATCTAACTCAGTGTCGAGACGAAAGCATGGTCTGAGCTCAAACCTGGTCAGTTGATCTGACACTCAAACCAATGAAAGGAAGGCCTGAGCCGGACGGTATCCCCGACAACCCCACAGTGGTGTCCTAAAACAGCTAGCCAGCTGGGCTGGAAGAACAAGGGCAGCTCTAACTTTGACCAATGAGAACAATGCTTGGGCCGGACGCCACAGCGACGTCCTAAAACAGGTAAGTGTGGGGGTAATCGAACATGGCGACAAAACAATCGTGCAGTTCCGGATATGCGAATAGTAGTTGCGGACGTTATTGCGCACGGTCTAGACTTTATCACATATAACATTTATTTGTGAGGAGCCGTTTTGCTCATTGAAACATAATCCTGAGTCTCCTCTGCGCCGTCGACAACCACAACCGCGATGTGAGATAGGGCAGGGCACCAGAGGGAGAATATGAGATTCGCAGCATCCTCATGACGCCGCTGGCGACTGGCGTGGGCCGCGTGAGTCCGATGAGGTGGGCGGCTCAGGCTGTGTTGGCCATGAAGCATTTCACTGAAGCGTCGGAGGGCCCGGAGAAATGGAGTTCGCTTGGGTGGGCTGACTTTGGGAAGAGCGCTGTCGAGGTGCAGCTTACATGGTCTCTATGATGAACTACGGTTGGGATTCAAGATATCAAGACCTGTTTCTAGCATTTTGTTTCATTCCTCGAGTATGTTCTCAACAAACTCATAAGCTATTACATCGTTGCGTCACCGTACGGGATATCCATGGCCCAATGGCCCGTGAAGTGGTCGACCTCCCATCACCTTCTGGAGCAGCACTCTCCTCGTCCGAATCCCAATCTTCAACCCATTCGTGTTCACGAATGACCCTTTCAGCAACAGGGAACCCATCCGTTCCGCGTAACCACAAAAACATGTTCCGGGTGTGGAAATCTGAGCAGTCTTTCTCGCGATCGAGACCATGGTACAGAACGGGGCCCTCGTCTCCCGGGGCGCCATCTGCCCCTGCTGATAATTCTTCATATGTCTTTGGGGCTTCCAATGGAGACTGGGTTGCCTGGTCCTCGTCCTGCCCATCCCACGTCCACTTGACATATCTCAAGCCATGAGACCCCTTACACTGCGCATGTAACTGAACCTCTAGGACGCAGTCCTTGATGACTGTGTTGCCAAAGGGCCCGAATGGAACTGTGGGGATTTGAGCATGATGCTCCGTCTTTGACAAGAACGTCAGCCTCGCCTCGTCCGCACGGCTTATCATCTCGGACCCTTGAGCGGCTCTGGAAACTGGCTCTTGAATGAAAGATACAGTGGTGTTCGTCCAAGCTGCTGCATGGATGTCGATCAAGAAAATGGCTGGGCGAGCCCATCTCGTGACGGCATCCTGGATCCCAATAAAGAGACTGCCGAGCCAAAGGAATCCCAGCTGGGGAGACCGCTTCATAAAGATATGTGCCAGCATGTGAGGATCACGGACTCGCTCAGATGTGAGAACGGCAAAGGCCCCTTGCAGCCATGCGCCGCAGACATTACACGGAAGATCAAGCTCCACGAAAATGCTGCTCAGGAGCGAGGTTATTCCGATGGAGTTGCAGCCCAAAGTCAGCAGCCTGTCCAGCTGTCGTTTGTCTTGGCCCCAAGGAGAGTCGGCGTCTGGCGGGTTACACGGCGTGGATATTTTCAGGCAAGGTTTGCTGACGAACCAGCGAACAGGAAGGCAGATTTGCTTCCTCAGGCTTTGTGATGCTGGCAGAAGTAGCGCTGCCAAGAATGCCACGCTGCTTTGGTCAACCACATTGTGGTACCTAGCGCACTGAGAGATGTATTGAGCAGAGACCGAGAAAGATGTTCCCTTCAGATAGATTGGCAGAGCTGAGTCGGTATGGCGCGTAAGGGCCAGGCGGTGGTCAGATTTGAAGTTGATGGACCACGGGGACTTGAGTTGTCGGCCGTTGTGAGGGATGGAAGCATTCCATCCCTCGCCTGGAGCAAGAACAGCAGCCCACCACCTCGCTGCGTCGTCACTGACGTTTCCGAGGTCCACGGTGGCCACATCGTCAGAAACCATGTTTTCATTGTTGTTGGCGCTCTCGGAGGTCCCGTCGCCGTTGAGCCATGGTGCCTGGTGATAGGTGTACTGAATTTCTGAGCCCCCTGCATGATCTCGGCCCAGCGCGCAGAAAACATATATGCCCATGCAAGTGTGAGTATGGCAGTGTGATTTCCTTGTTCGCCAACCCACTTGGGAAACCCAGTCGTTGAGGTCTTTGATAAGGATAGAACAGTTGCGCGAGCCGTCGTAACGTGAAAAGGATATCTCTTCTTAAACGGCGGTAGGTCGCAAGGGCCTTCAGTGGTGGCCCAGGTTGAGGTTCCAAAAGCAGACAACGAGGCGGAGGAGCATCTGTCGAGCTCCAACTTTGCAGGAAAGTAAGGATACTGGGGAATCACGCTCTCAAGGCCCAAGACCGGCGGCGACGAAACCGATGAAGATGCTGCCTCGGATAGCTTGGACCAGGTCCGGTATCCTCTTTCGTAGAATCCTCTGTAAGTGTCATCGTCTGGGCGCACCGGGTCCTGCATGGCTCGCACTGTGGTGCTGTGTTTGGTCAAGTGAGGCAACGAGGTAAACAAAGGGAGCGTAAATCGCAAAATGGTCGCTGAGAGCAGCCACGTACAGATTCTTACTAAGCACGTCACACACGCTGAGATTTCACGGCCAATCATCCTATCAGTCGCCTTACACCAGCGACGTGAAGGTGTATTCAAAGGCGGCAAAGAGATACTTTACCCTTGCTCGACAATAGATAGCAACACCAGACCTACGCCACCGTCCCCCTTTTTTTTTTTGCTCTCAAGGGGATACAGTAGTGATCTCATTAAGTGAACCTGCCGTTTGAACCTGTGTGACCAGGCAGGGCCGTAAGATAAAGCCGAAGATGTGTTTGCACGCTACTGTACAATAACAAGATTACCCGCACCATCCCTAGCAATAACAGAAGAGCCGCTGTAGTCAACATATTTGACCTGTCACAAGTCAGCATTACAGTTGGACAAGGATCAGGCGATGTGGAGAAGTGTGGGTTGCAGAAGAGCGATTTAAAAAGAACCCCTGGCCCACAAGTGGTTCCATGCCACTTTTCCTTCTCTTCATCACTTCTGACAGAAAAGAAACGCTCTTCACGATCCAGTGGCAAGCAATAACACGCAGCTTTCTCTCCTAGGTATGTACAGTCACGCAATTCAAGATTTAACCAACGCTGATGGAGTCTTCCAAGCCCACGATTATCGTCTGTACCGCCAAACGAGATGGGTTGCCACCATTGCGAGAATGGGATTACTCCCAAAAACGAGATTTGCCCCCAGTGCGGAAAGAAGAAGTAATAGGGACGAAGTTTGACAATCACGAGAAGAATCATGTTACTGGATTTTATTCTACAACTGCAGTGATAACCCTGCCAGTCCAGACAGAGACAATAACGGGAATCGACAATCAAGATGCTACATTTAGGCCCACTGCAAAACATAGTGCCAGTAATCTTCTTTGTGATGCCACGGCCTGAATCATTCCTCATCGGCATGCTTAGTGGACAGTATTGGGCGTCAAGCATGCTAGGTTGCGCCCAAGCGACCAAGCCGTCTTTTGTCATAATAATTGTCATCTCACCGATCACAATCAATACATAGATCTCCCTGTGGTACTGGGTGACTGTATCAAAGTTAGGGGACTGGAAAATTGAACATCTTCTTTTGTAGGCTACTATTCTCCATTGCATGCCTCCCAACATCATCACGAGATGCATCAAGCAGGTTCGCTCGCACAGTCACTAATGCTCGACACCACAGCCTGATTCAGCATTTTTCACAAGGACTTAGGCTGGCAATTCTTCAGCTTGCAAGGGTGGGAACCAATGGCAGCCCAAAGGAGAAAAGAAGCACGCACTTGTAGGGGAAATTGGTGGGTGCGATGCGGTTTCACTAAGCGCCGTGGCGTCGTCTTTTGTTCCTCGGCGCTTAGCAGCATCATCCTCTCCTTTTTTGCTGACACCTCTTGGCAAACTCTTCCGGCAGTCCTTTAATCAGCCATGCGTTCATTGCTAGTTGTCAACCATCGTTCTTTCTGTCTCTGAGGCCAAGAAGCTCATACCAACAACTCTATACGATATCGTGATGCTCTCGACTCTATACGTGGCGGTGTAAAACCCTGCGATATATGCCGGTTTGGTCCAAGTAAGCGCCAGAGCCATCATTGACAAGAACGGGCCTTGGATCTGGGTATGAGTTCGGGATTTGGGGTTTATAAGGTTCCAGCAGATTTGAAGTCGTTGGTTTCGACAAGAGCGAAACTACTGAGAAGCTCACTTGTGACCTCATGGCGGTCTTTAGCAGGTGGTTGGTGATTTCCCCTTTGGTCGTCCACATCAGCTTGCGCCAGTCACAGGAAGCCAATTTGATTGACGGTAGACTTGTGCTGCCATCACCCCGTTCGTCTCTGGTCATTGATTGGATCAAAGGCTGGAAACCTAGAGCAATGCACAAAGCATTTTCATGCGAAACCGAAGTCAGTCTGATTACCAACAAGACTATTGGAAATCACTAACCATGCCCAAGATGCCACACTCCATGGTTCCAACAATATTGAGGGAAATTATGCGGCTCTCACCTATTGGGGTTTTGCGTTGATGTCAACCCTAGACTTGCGAAATAAAGTCAAGGTTTGCAACCTTCACCAACCAATCCAAGACACAATATCGTTGAGTAGTCAACTCGGAATACCTCACATCTGAATTGGCAGTCTCTGAATCACCCAAGACGGCCGGCCCCGCGGACTGGGCAAGAGAATCTGCCCGCATGTCTCAAGTCTCGGGGAATTCCCATGTCACCGTCGCAGCATGCAGGGCTCCCAATAGCCAAGATGGGTTTCTAGGCAAACGAGTAGCACAACCCTACATTTTAGCCCATTGCATAAAGATAGAGTCTTTAGGACCATCTTCAAGCTCAGTCCCATCAAGGGCCGGGCCGCAACTATAGTTGAGTCTCTGGGACGGTGCTGGCTTTCCCTACTCCGTCAAAGTGCCTCGTGAGGCCGACCAAGGCCGCCAATCTGGAAGAAAAGCTCTCTACGAGTCGCGGCTGGGACCTGCATGAACGCTTAGTGTCGCCGCAGATCCTGCTCTTTTATTCCTTGAGGGTCTGCTTCGAGTGTGACGACGGCGTGGCAAGGGACGACAAGTCGGCTCCTCCCCACCTCCTATCAAGTCCGATTTATCCTAGCATCGTTTCTCGACACGTTTTTCAAACTCACAGCGGCATTATGCTTGGCGTCGAATGATTGAGCCGTATTCACGACGGAAACTCACACTCGGCCATGATAAATCGGCAGCAGTAGGAGGCCTGGCAGCTCGGCTTTCTTCTGGCTAAACTCCAAAAAGCTGTACCGACTCCTGACCAGCGTTATCTCTCCCGTCTATGATATGACGACATGATTCGAGAGCTTTGTGGACCGACGAGGAAGAGAGCGGGATTCGGGACGGGAGTTTGGTGATTAGTTGTGACCAAAGGGACAGAAAGGGAGGCATTAAAACAACTGATATGGAAAGGATGATGCTGCAGGACACAAAGGGACTTTAGAAAGCATTGTTTTGGCATGAGACAAACCCCTATTCACAGGGATCAATCAGCCCTAGGAAGGATCATGTGCCAAGATCTGCTGCGGCGCTTTAAAGCAGCTGTGCCCGGCACGCACAAGAGCAGGCTTCATGTCTTCAGTCCGTCAAGCCCTCTGCTTTCATCCTTCTCCTGGGGCTGCGAATTGATTAATAAAAGCTAGAAAGTTGCATCAGCGGGTCCGAGGGGATTCTAAGAGGTGGAAAAAGTTGACAGACCAACTCTAAGCGCCTGGTGACGGTCCTTGGCAGCGAAGGATCAGGAACAGCATGCGTTGCAACATACCGAAGCTCCCGGCATTGGCACTGCCCCTCAGGTCTTCGGTCCGTCGGGGGACGCTCTTGTTTCAGCGATCCAGCTTGTCAAATCCGAGTCCGATCCTGAGCCTCGGGGCTGAGTAAGACGCAGATCCCTATGCAGTCCGAGCAGACCAATGACAGCCGCCGCACTGCTGATCCATATATTAAAATACCACCCTTGATACTGGCCTCTAATTAAAGGTCCGCCTAGTAGGGCAGGCCCGCATTGCCGGGTTACTCTGGAATGCGCTGTCAGGCTGCGCCCTGGCAATCCTCCGACGGGCATGTGGACAGCATGAACTCTCATTAGAGCGAAAAGGATATAAAGGAGCATTCTCATCCTCATCTGCATCCTCTTTACCATCTCCATCACACTCACAACCAACAGCAAAACACATCTAGACGCCCAGTCGCAAGACTCTTCAACAACTCACCCCCCTTCACATATATTGATAATCCAACACCGCCAGCATGGTCAACTTGATCACTTCCGTCACTCTCCTCCTCACCGTCGCCTCCTCGGCTCTTGCTGCCCCACAAGTCCTTGAGGCACGCGACGTGAGCTGCATGGACCACCTGCCGGGAGACTCGCTGGCCAACGTACGTCTTGGACACACCTTTCAGTGATGACAACTAACTCTCGTGCAGACCCAAGAAGCCGTCGAGTGCATCAACTACCTCGCCAGCCTTGGTGACCAGGCCTGCACGGCCGGTGTTCCGGGCACCTCCTTCTGCCGACGCGGAAACACGCAGATTACTGGTCTGGCTACTGGCGTCGACAGCGACCAGACGGCGACCTCGCCTTGGTGAGTCTAAGACATCCATCTCCCCATAGCTGATTTGTCATGTGCTTTTGCTAACCTCCTCAACAGCCAGGCTGTCGCTCGGGGTGCTGGGCAGATCTTGGACAGATGCTCTAGGGCTGATGGCAAGGTCAGGGGCCAGAACGCTGCCTGGGGTAACGGCTACCTGAATGTCGATATCCGAAATGTTCCCCAATAGGGTGACGGAATGGTGTATTGAGTGGCAAACCATCATTCAGTTTTTCATCCGTCCCAGCCGATATGGCATGTTTTGTATATTCTTCTATAGCCTTGTATCATAGGCTGGTGTAGCTCTTCGGGCCGGCGCAAACACACCTTTTATTATTTACTACAATCTTAACTTGATACTCCATTACGAGTCCCATATCCACAGGTGTGATGAGACAGGTTCACTCTTGCTTAACGCCCAGGGCGAGATCACCTCGTCGTGAATGCGAAAGAAAAAACGAGGTTTATTCACTGCTCAAGTAATACAACCTGCTCTCTTGGGTCAAATGGCAGACCCGTCATCTGGTTAAGTTTGTGTCGCTGCAAAGCCCCCTGCAGGACCCTCAACGCACATCTAACATTCGCCGCTACAGGAAAGCTCCTCTCTAGCCCATGTCGAAACTCCCGGACGACCACACTAGGCGGCCCCGTTTCTCCCTCTGGGGTTGCAAGGCCCTTGTAAAGCAGATCAAAGATGCGGTCCAAGGTTGGTTCTTGGCGCACAGGCCGCCCGCCTTCAGATCCAAAGTCGACAAAGAGTGCTGCAAACATACATTCCATATCCAGGTGGATTAACAAGTTAGTCAATGCTTGGTACTCGTCGATGCTCAGGTCACTAAATCTCTCAGTGGTGGCCGCTGTGATGTGGCACCAACCCACCACCGTGTGCGACTGTGCCGGCGCCAGCTTCTTGAGGTGCAGGAAACATTCGCTGCCCTCGAGGTAGTAAATACTCTCTCTGTCGGGCTGAAACTCCGTCTCGAATTTAGCCAGAGCGCGGCCACGGTAGCTATGGCGAACATTGGCGGCATAGACGCTGTAACGTTGAAGTTCCCAGGCCACCGGCGCCACAGCAAGCCTGTAGCCATACATGCACAGCGCACCGGTGCCTCTGTGAACAGCCAGGTCAGACTTCAGGTGTAGTAGGGAGTCCAAGGCGATGTTGGAAGACCCCCTCGGGATTAATCCGCCTTCCAGGGACACCAAAGATTTACCAGTGCCCCCTCCGATCCCTATTTGGCTGCCCTGGGGTGGCAGGCCATCAAAGATGGAGACAGTCTTTTCATGAAACCAGCGGCTCTTCCAGTCGGGGACCCAACTGGGCACTACTGCTCGGCTGCCAGCTCTCTGTCCCCGCGCGTATTTGAGTAGAGGGAGCTAGCCGTTTGTAAGGGCGTAGGCGGTAATTCCGATCAAGACCTCCTCATGGGAGAGGGAATAGTCCGGAGGCAGGTCACGGGCCGAGTTGATGATCAGGCCGAGCAGGGCAAAGACACCGTCACGGGGGTCAGATGAGGCACACTCGGCCGTTGCGAGGAGGAGGCTGCCAAAGTCATCGGGTCCCCAGAGCCACGGCCTGTCGCAGAGCTTCACCCATGCGGGCGCGTGTTGCAGCGCGTTGAAGCGGCTGAGGCTGTCGGCGTTGAAGGCGCTCCAGCTGAGGGCTCGCTTCCCACATCGCACAGACACGGCCTTGGCGAGAGCAATCTCCTGGATAACCCATAAACGAGAGAAGTAACGTCTCTCAAAGAGGGCTTGGATACTCCTTTTCCATTCGCTCTCTGACAGCACCGACTCGGTTATCGACCGACCGTAGAGGCCAGAGATAATACCTAGGGCCATGCCGCTCTCGGTGGTGGAATCACCCAGATACAGAATGACCTGTGTTGCCGACGCGTAGATGCGTGGCGTCAGGGCAACCTGGTGCGACCTCTCGCCGTTGTCGCCCTGGTTGATGCAGATGGCGTCGACCCAGATGACCCTGTCCTCATCCGGGCGTCGCAGGTGTCGTAGAGCGGATTCGCAGTTGGATGTCACAGGCAAGACGTCCCACGTCGGACCCAAGAAGAGCTTTCGGCATCGGCGACTGTCCCCAGTCTCGTCCGCCCACGTGTACGAGAGGGCCTCGAACGCTACTCCCTGGTCAAGTGATGCCTGGTGCAGCTGGCCGTGGAGAGTAGCGTTGAAGCTGGCGGCCTTGTGAAGCCGCAGCACCCGGATATTGGTTTGATCTCTTAGAGGCTTGTGGAGCCTACTAGGAGTCATCGACGCCAAGACAGTTGGACTGCTCTCTGCTGGAGCTTGTGTAGCTTGTGCACCTATGTGATCCAACTCCTCTGTCTGCGCAATCAACTGGCGGGCGATATCCTCTCCACAAGAGTCTAAGATGCAGTGGTCTCGGTAGTGGACTGACGGGGGCCATGCAAGTGCCAAATCTGCTCGTGGTGGGGAGCGTGGAACAGACGGTGATGGAAGTGCTTCATTCGGATCAAGATTGTCGATGGAAGCGACGGCACCGCAACTCATGCAAAAGGGGATATCGTCGAGCAGGCCGACATCCGGCCTCGGGCAGTCTTTTTCATGCCACGGCAGCATCTTGTTGTAAGATTCTGGCACAAGAAATAGATGAATATGTTGATTTCCCAAGGGCAGATGTCATCCATTGTCAGGGGTGATGATGGCCATGGCGGTGCGGTGGCTGTGCGGCTGCGTTCTTGCCGGGGGTTGAAAAGGCCAACTGATTGGACGGAACGATGCTTGATGGCACAAATGATCGAACAAGAACGCTGTCCGATAACCTGAACCGTTGACGTTCTTTTACCTATATCATGGCTTCGGCTTAAGATGGAGTGATTATCCTTACCATTCAGCCGTGTGGATCTTTATTTAAGGCCGAAGATCAAGGCATTAAGCTCGAGCAGGATCTGGTTTGCGTGGACCGTCGTTCTGATGGCCCCTTTCCTCACTATCTAAGAAGCTCAACTTCGGCTCAGCCACTTACCAGCCTTCTATGCATTAGAAAACAACTATACGACTGAAAATAAGGGCACGACCAGGTGGTAGTCGGAACAACTCACATTGACACCTTGCCGATGCACCTACCGCCTTTACGTCTGATTGGTTGATTCTATGAAGCCCCAGTATTCTACCAGAGACGTTCCTACCGCCTACAGTTGTGATTGGTGAGATAACGCCACAGCGTTGTGATAGGTGAGAAGAGGGCCACGGCCTGGCCTCAGTCAGGGCCTTGATCAAGTATAAGAAGGCACGGCTCTGCCTGCTTCATCGATACAGGACAGAGGCACTCATCAGTTGGCCATCATGCCTCCTTCCAAAGATGCGGGCGAAGTCCCTTCGACTTCCGACCCGGACACCCAACTCAACAATCCCCAAACCATGACTGACGACACCCCTGGCCCTGTCTCCTTTCTGGACAACCTCGATTTGTCGGCATTCGACGTTTCCAGCTTTGAGTTGTCAGAGCTGCCTGATGCCACTTGGCCCAGTGAGCATGGACCGATGGGCGACACAGGTTGGTGATGATCCTAGGCACTCCTTGCGTGTACACGTTGAAACATCCTTACACTCTGCTCCAGTTCCCATGACCGACAACTTCCCGTGGCCCGGCGAGATTCATGCAGACCAGACCCCTCAGCCTGACCGAAACGCTCAAGGCAGTCTCTCACGGGAAGAGGATTCATCACTTTGGCCAGCTTTCCTCTTCCCCGACGAAGGAGGCTTTCCGACATTCGAAGTACCTGACCTTCAGCCGATGGACTTTGATCGCGCAAGTAACATTGGTTTCCCTCCCACCGAACCTACCCTACGTGAAGCTCAATCTGGGTTCGATCAAACTGATGTCCCGGAATGCTTTGAATCAATGTTTGATCAACACCTTGACCTCCAGCTTTCTGGTAAGCAGATGAGGTCCCGGTGTGACTATTCTCGAGGCCATGATGACTCTGACCACATGGCGCCCGTAGGTGACACGGAAATGCCTGACGCAACAACCGACCTTCACGAGCCTCAGCATCATGACGCGCCTTCCGTCCCATTCCAATTCAAAGAACTCGGTGACGATACTAGCCAAACCTATTCAACGAGCGCAGCAGTAAACGGCGAGCCATCCATTGCATCGTTGGGCGTGTCGGAATCGGGCTCCGGTGCCCAAAACTCACGTTGGCCGCCATTTCTCCCGCAGCAGCGGCCTTTGGTGCCTCGCAAAAGAGGCGGGAGGCATGGGCCACTCGACAAGGACCAGCTCAAGCGGCAACGCACAGCACGATTAACAGGTGTCTGTATCCGCTGCAAGTTCTTGGGCAAATCGGTATGTGTCATGTACCTTGACAATTGAACATGTCTGACATGGGGGAAAAGTGTCATGGAGGTTTTCCCTGCCAGGCCTGTCAGGCTTTGCGCAAGCCAAGGCTTTTCAGGGGCCCATGCACAAAGGCGCAGTTTGTGGAAATCATCCAAGCAGGCTCCTTTTTTTAAGTGAGTTGCCACACAAAATGTTTTGCATCTCCTAGCAGGTCTCTTGCTTTTCATGGCTGACTTTTGGTTCAGGGACGTCCTTGTATGAGGCCATGGTCCTTGAGTATCTTGATAAAGAGAGAGCCCTCGAATTGGACATCGGTTTCCTCTTCCGTGAAAGCATGGGGACACCATTGATCATCCAGGTACTAGGTCAAGAATGTAGGGTGCCATTTATGCTGGGCCGCACCCTGCTCCAGCCACTGTTCTTCGCGAACCCGGAGAGTGTTTCCGGAAACCCAGCAGCTCCAAAGCCGCAGAGTCATGGGCGCTCTTGGTCAAGCATGCCCCTCAAGGCGATCGCATCAAGTTTCCCTATGACTTCAAAGGTTCGCAGAGGGTGCATTGGACAGTAAGCAGCCCACAATTCCTATCGCAGTTTACGTTGTTAACGCACCACAGCTCATCGCCTCCTCTTTCTGCAGTGGCAAGCATCTCTTCCCCCCTAGCCGCGATGAGGCGGATGGTGAAGACAACCTCGCCCCACCCTGCTTGGATGTCGGCGACTTTAGGGAACATGCGGATCGGCAAAGACGAGTTCGCATGGCCCTCTGGGTCTATGCATCCATCGTCATCTCTAAAATACCGTCCTGGACGAATTTCTGGGAAAGCCTACCCTGGTCCGTCGACATCTTCAGAGAACCACGTTTCCTGAAAAGATTTGCCGACAGCCTAGACACGTTTGACGTCGAGGGGTGGAAAGCCTCAAAGTCCGCCTTCGACAGCAAGAAGTCTGTCTTCCAACGCCTCTCATTTTTGGACCTAGTTCCTCCGCCTGAAGACGACCTCGAACGTCAGCATTTCATGGAGTTTGAAGATCAGCATTTCACGGAGAAACTATGGACACGAATCTTGTCCAATACACCAGAGGGTGTCGAACAGCTCAGACATGTGCTCTCCGACGCCTCGAGCGGCTCAAAGGATGGAGTAGCCCAGTACGAGCTGGACGAAGCTGAGAGAGTCTTCCTTCCCAAGACCGAAGAGGACCAGAACGCGGCGATACACAATGTCTTCGCCATCCTCATATCCCTCAGGGTGATACCGATGGACAGGGATGAGGCTGTCGCACACGGCGCGTTTGAATGGCTTGTCAGCGTTATTGAAGTGTTCCAAGTCCGTCTCGGGCTCGGGCATGACGAGGACTCTGCTTCAACCAGTCAGAGCCCAGGCGAGCCAGCCACAGCTCGACCTCGCGCGAACCCGCCCATCCCTTCTCGTGCTGAGCTACGTGAGTATATGCGCACCCCGAAATGCATCAAGACCTCAAAACGCTGGAAGGAACTCGCCCACATCCTCGGCGATGGTATTCTTCTCGCCGGGAGAGGCGGCCAAAATCTCCATCCCTTTCTTGATGTTGCAACTGTGGTTGAGTGTGGAAACGACAACGCGTTTTCTCGTCTCAAACGGCTCCTGCAGCTGAAAGGCTCTTGGCTGAAGGCGACATGTGCCAAGCTCAGCGGTCTCGTTCAAGCTCTCAGAGAACTCCCATACCCCACACAGGACTTGGAGCGGACCATGGACTTCTGCAAGCAAGTCATCACCGCAACTTCTGATACCTTTGGGAAGGCTGTCTTGCCCGATGACGATGACTCTTCCGCTAGGAACCTTGTAGGCACGTATCTCTTGTTGATTAGACATTTATACATGCCCTCTCGTTCCCAGGTCAGCGAACGTCATCGAGCTACCTGGGACATCTTGGCGGGGACTCTTGAGGATGCCATGATGGAGATAACCCACCGCGAATTCGTCCTTGAAGAGAAACACTCGCCCAAGGTGTTGTTCGGGACGTTGGAGCTGGTTGTGGCAAGATTCATGGCTGAGTACATGGAGACGCTGGGTGAAGATACCGCGGATCGAGATGTTGCTGCTGCCAAGATAGAAAGACGCCTGACCTTGGCAATGACAAGTGGTGTTATTGATGGTTTGAAGCCCGAGGGACCCTCGTCAGACCAACCTGAAGGTTTGAACGGCATGGATCTGTTTGAGTTGGTTTTTGCAGATTGATCTTGTGCTACCTGCTTTTTGTCTTGATATTTTGTAAACAGGCGCATTCAATGAAGTCGGAATTGCAAGTTTCTCAGTCCCATAGCTGCTTCACTTATTCGAACCATGGCGACGATATTTCGAGAATGCCCCATCGCTCCTCAACCAGGAGTGTCAGAAATATCACCATGAATACATGACAAACAACCTGACTAACCTTGGCGTGCAACAGCAAAGGGGTTGGCAGTAAAGGTGCCGTTGGGATCAGCCGCGCCCCTCACCCTACCCAGCCGCTGGTACTCCTCCTCGTCCTCGTAGTACGTCTTCCACACCTCAGGCTTCCCCATGTTCCAGTCGCCCCAGGATCCCCAGAGCACACGCCTGTCCTGCTTGCTGAAGCAGCTCTTGGCGCCAATCATGGTGCCATCATTATCCTTCTGCCAGCCGTTTGCAAGGTTCTTTACAAAGTCTGGCTTGTCCTTGACGTCCGGCTGGTAGAAGCAGTCGATCGTCTGGATGACGGTCGAGTCTCTCCAGCTGTACGAGGTGCCGTTGTTCCTGTTCTGGTAGAACTGCGAGTTCTCGCCTCCAAAGCATTGGATCTGGGCCGAGAGCTTGCAGTGATCGTAGAGGTCGTTCTTGATGGGTTTCTTGTTCGCGTCGTCGAGCTTCTCGTAAGGATCGCAGATCAACCTGAGACGATCGACCACTGATGCGACCCAGGCATCCTTGGTGAGAGTGGTTGAGTTGGTAGAGTACGTGCGTTTGACGTACGGGAGATCAAACTCCCTCTTCTTTGGGAAGATTCATTTCCCGGTCATGGTCGCCATGTCCGTCTCGAGCTCGTCAAAGGTAAGACAACCCTTCTTGATTCCCTCCAGCTCGCGGGACTGTTGGAACCACGCGTCGACGCTCTTGTCATACTTCTGCTGGTCCCCAGTCGGGCACCACTGAGCGTAGAACACGATGATGGGGGGAAGCTTGCCATCCAGGAAATTGCGGACCGGGTCAGGCAAAAATGACTTGATCACCTTCTGAAGCTCTCTCCACCTGTCGTCGTTGGCAAAGGATGGGAAGAGCTTGGTGATGGGAAACTCTGTACTCGGGACATTGACGCAGAGGTCAAAACCACGGGGCGCCTTGCCCTCATCGGACATGGCTGCCACAACATTCAACAGAGACTTGAGGACCCCGGCGCTGTAGATCCAGACGGCCTTGGCTCCATGTGGTCCTCCCTTGAACGGCTTGGTGGTGTTAGGTGGGGGCGCAACCGAGCTGCCGTTTCCCATGTAGCTCTTGGCTTGGAAGGCCATGATGGTGTAGTGCGTGACGATGCCAAAGTTGCCTGGGCTACCACCAAGAATAGCATGAAAGAGGTCGGCCTGTTGATCCTTGTTGACATGTTGAATCTTGCCCTGGTGGTCGATGAGGCGAATCTCGGTGATGTGGTCACCCAAGTGGCCGAAACTACGACCAAGCTGACCGTAACCACCGGTCTGACCGTGGCCGCCAAGGCAGACAAAGGCACATTGCCCGTGGGGAACAAACAAGCCGTGGCTGGTAAGGTAGGCGTTGAAGTCCTGGAGCTGGTTGCTGACACCAGCGTAGACGAGCACCCTATCCTCAGGAAGATTGGGGGTAGGGCCGTCCAGGACCATCATGTCCTTGTACGTGTCGCTCAGGTCAATCTGGACGTTGTCCCCTCCAGTGGAAGATGCGCCGCTGTACTGGTGGCCGCCGCTCTTGATGGCAACGGCGACCTTTTTCTGGGTAGCCCACTAAATGGCAGCGATGACAGCCTGATCGTCCTTGAGCTTGACAATCAGGGCGGGCTCCATGTCATGCTCCTTCTGGTAGGAAGACGTGGCATACTGCTGGTTGAAGTAGTTGTAGTCTTGCTGAGCAAACTGGTTGCCGCCTTTGCGAGGATATTACATCCCATGAAGTTGTTGATCGAACATGGTTGCAGAACAAATTGGGTAAGAAGATGAATGATGAGTCTGATGAGGAGAGTCTACACGGCCTGGCTCTTCATTTTATAGGTTTCTAAATGCTAGTTTGGTTCACATGCTACCAGGCAAATATGGAAAGCACGGTTCGAATTCATCGTCGCGCATTCCTGAACGTGGGACATGCAGTTGTGGGCTCATCTCGACCGGCCCATTTGCAAGACTATCGAGGCACTGCTTTCAGCCAGCCACCATTGCCCAGCAAGCTATCAACTCTCAGCCAACCACTGTCAAAGAACTTGAGACATAGACGAGTTCCAGACAACCGAGCCTAAGGGGGAGAAAGGAGATAACTGTGGCTTGGATTACCATCAGGAGCACGAGAAGGTTGGTGCATCAACGACAATTGCAGCAGGTCAAGACGCCAAATACTCTCCCGAGAATGAAAAGCTGCAACAAATCATGCTTGTTTTCGTAGAATCTTCCTGTTGGAATTCTAGATAACTGGAAGTGGCAACTGATCGACCTGGCAAAGTAGCGTTTCCCGTACAACTTCATTTCCAGCCAGCCTCAAAACGCCACACCGTGTAGTTCATCACGGGCCGTTCCATAGTCCCAAGCCGCGGCGGGGAAATGAGACAAACCGCTACTAGTCCCGGAGGCGAAGTGCCGAGACAGTAAGCAGCACGCCTAGGCCGGCGTGGATGAGGCTGTTGATCAACGGTGAGATTACCTATTCTCTGGTAGATGGTTCGGCTTACCGGCGGTTGGAATCTGCACGAGGGGAGTCCAGGCCCTATTGGAAACTGCGAGCTGCAGCATCTCGCATCGAACGGCAAACATCAACCAAGAGATGCCTTGAAGCGCTGTTCGACTTGTCCACCCGTTCTTCGTCTTCGACACAACTACCGAGCGTGGCGTGTGCGCTTACATACCCAAGAGACATTCCCATAGCCTTGCTTGTGCCCATGTACAGTGCTTCCCACTACCCGAGAAACGGCGCCAGGGGTTCCGTCGATGGAATGAGGCACCTGGCGTAGAGTCAGCCACAAGGCGTTCAGCACGACGATCAACAATACACAAACACATGCTCTGCTGCATTGACTGCTATATTGGCCCAAACTGACAGCATTCTTCCCTGTGGCCGCCTCTGTCATGATGCTGATGCTACCTCATTACCACACCCTTGTGGTTTCTGCCTGTCTCGCTCAGATGTCCCGAAATAACGCCAAAACCCACTTGTAAAAACGCCCATTATATAAACACTCTGCCCCTTGGAAGTTTCCGCAACTCTGTCACTCGGCCCGCCGTCGCCAGGGCGACGTACCCTTCCGTACCCTCCGGCTTTGCATCTCCAAGGCAGACCCTCATCTTCTTCAGCCTGATCGTTCGATCCGCGCCATCCGCCATCGAGTTCGCCCCTGACTTCACATCATCATCGATGTACGGGCTGTCCCGCATCATGCTCGTCGCATAATCCAGAATATCCGGCCCGCGGCACTGGGCGTTCAGTATCGCTGCCGCCAAAGACACGGCCATCATGACAAGAGACGAAACGATGAGCATGCCGAGCCACGGTCAGTCTACCTTGAGGACGAGACCATCCGGTGTCCTTGTTCCCTCGATATCTTGCCACTTGACCTCGTCAACCTCGGCCATCAGGTGGTCCGACGCAGTCATGTTTATCCGTCCCATCGGAGCAAAGGGGGTGATCATGGCAAGCCAAAAGGTGTTCAGCAGCTGGGTAAAACGTCGAGAAAAGACTGCATCTCCAACATTGAAGATGTCATCTCCGCCCCATTCTTCACCCTCGGGTGTAAGTTCATAAGGCGCCTCGGGTTTTGTAAAGTACCGCGCGATCCGCGGCGTTTGAGGATATGCCCCCTCCTTCCAGTCCCACATGAGGTTAGTAGAGTTGACAAAGTATGCGAGTATCATCCTGTAGCTCTGGTTGTAAAACTGCTGGTCGCCAGATGGATCCAGACCGGTGAGGACGGTGTTTGCGGTGTCGTAGTCATGCTTGGACGGGCGCATGCCGACAACGCCACACTCCTCCTGGTGACATTTAACGTCGGCGTCAGCGTATGATGTCGTCATGTTGCATGTCGAAGATGTTTTCTTGTTCTGCGTAAAAGACGTAAAAACAAGCTTGGTCGGGAGGTTGCTGCTTTTGTTGTACCGCTGGGTGGCTTCAATAGCCATCGTCAGACTGTTGGTAAACTTGTTTCGTTCGCCTTTGGCCGGTTCCTTCCCATCTGTCAAAGGCTCCTCGAACAAAGTTGTCTTCCACTCCTTTTGGCTCATTTCTGTGAGTTCCATCGTGCAGTCTGCCACCATGTACTGCGTGCTGAGGCTGAATGAATGGTCGTGATTCCTATCAAAGGCATCGTCGGATGCGATGGGGAACCCAAGAATAGATGAATACAGGACAGGAGTCTCGACGCTCTCGTGAACCGGATACCACCCGGTGGCATTGGGCTCTAACTTGTTATCCAGTAGGGCCTCGAGCATCGGGATTTTGACGTGTCCAAACATGTCCTGACCAGCATCTTTTCCTTCTTTCGAACTTGACAGGGCCAGACCAAATAGGTTAACGACGGCGGGAAGGGAGTGAGGCTGTGTTTTGATCTCGTCGAGCGCCTGGTCCGACCTGGTATCAACATATCGGCCGCTCCAGGGATGGGCGTCACTCGATGGCGCCTGGGTGACGACGCGGAGGGCGGCCTGTCCTCCAAGGGGCGAGAGGGCCCACAGGGCAATAAGCAACGGGGTCAGGAGATTGGCCGTGAGCAAGGTGAAGGGTGAGGCGACGGTGCTAAAGACGGTCCTGCTGCTGAGGAGGAGCTCGAGGTTGAGGATAGAGATGCCCCGTTCAAGCCTCCAAGCGGCGACTGTCTTGAGGAAGTTAACGGTGGTTCCGGCGAAGACGATTGGGTAAATAGTCGGTCCATATCGTGCCACGGCTCGTAATGTTGTGACAGGCTCCTCATCCCAAGGCTTTCCATCATTGAGAGAGACTATCATGGCAAAGATGAGGAACCCCAACGCGGGAAGTCCAAACAAAATGTCCCGACACACATGCCACATCATCCAAGGATCGCCCAGCTTGTGAAGGGGCCGCACTTTGTATCCTCTCTGCTCTGTGTTGGTGCGCTCCAGCTCCACCGAAGCAGGGTCCGCCGAGTCTGTGTCCGTATTGATGATGTCAGATGGCCCCGTCAGGTTGTCTCTGCTGAGCGTGTGCCTTTCAAACCTATCCCCATCCTGCTTCGAAGATGCCAAGCCCAGGTCCTGGAGCGGCACGTCTGAAAGCCGGTTGTACTGGTTCCGCAGAGGCATGGTGCCGGCCTGGGAGCATGAAGACCAACAGACGCTCAGAGGGGAGAGCTGATTTTGCGATCGAAGCTGGGATCGGCGGAGGGCAAGTGCTGAGATTTCAGGCTGAGTTATTAACCCATTGCCAAGAAACCCCCCTCTGTCATCTCTGTTTCTCCCTCGGCTGCGTCAGTCTTATCCAGCCGCATCTTGGCATGCGGCTCAGCGGCATCAGCCACCAATCCATGCATGGCAGGGATAAAAATAGGTACTTGAAGAAGCTGAGGTTTTTTAAGCTTATTATTCTACCAAAGTTTATTGGCAGGAAGAGCCCATGTCGGGGGCGTTCAATCACTTCAGTCTTGTTGGTTGCAGAGCCATCATCATCTTGGTGTTGAGCAATAGTGGTCTCTGATTGGCCAGTCTCCCGCCCCACAACGGGCTGTGCGCTGTAAAAATGGATTTAGGCGATGCCCTCATTTTCGCACAGACAAGGCTCATTCACCCACCATTTCCCATGCTTCATTTGGCCCCCTCGGCGCTCAAGCACACTCTTTTATGGGCGCTCGCTTCCTTTTTCTCTATGCGCCTCCAAAGCAGGCCTTGCTTAAACAATCTGATCATTGCTACCGACCTGTAGCTGTCTCGCTGACATGGACAATTAGCTGCTCACCGATCACAGACAAGAGAGACAATTACATTCATGATGAGGCAATTGCCATCACCATTCGACGCAATTTTTGAAAGCTACAAACGCTAAAAAACACAAACATTTTCATCACCAATCCTCCTCAACTCTGTCGCTCGAAAGCACCAAGAGCAGCAGTCAAGGCACCCAAGGCCCGCCTTCCAGCAAGGCCATGAGCGCCCAGGGTCCTCTTCTCAGGTGACCCTTGTGCGAGCCGACCTCGGTATCATGAATCATAAACTCATCTGCGACCAAAGGCCGCTATGGGATGGGGGACTTTGTTGTCCGGTTGATGAAGGGGTACTATTTGCTGAGATTTCGCTCGGCAAATTCTAGCATGCCTTCTTCAAACGCCCATCAGCTTAGGCCTTGGGGGCGACGGGAGCGGCGGCTCCGTTGAGCTGGGCGACTATTGTCTCGACCTTGGTGGGTTCGGCGACGGCCTCGACGGGCTTGACCTCGGCGACGGGCTCGACCTTGGCGGGCGCGGCCTCGACGGGCTTCTCCTCAGCGACAGGCGCGGGGGCCTCGACGACCTTCTCTTCGACGGCGGGAGCGGCGACCTCGGCAGGCTTCTCCTCGACAGGCTTGGCCTCCTCGACAGGCTTGGCTTCCTCGACAGGCTTGGCTTCCTCGACGACCTTCTCCTCAACGGCGGGGTAGCAACTTCAGCAGGCTTCTCCTCTACTGGCTTGGCCTCCTCGACAGGCTTGGCCTCCTCAACGACCTTCTTCGGCGGGCTTCTCCTCGGCGGCGGGAGCAGCGGCGGGAGCCTCCTCGACGGGCTTAGCCTCCTCAGCGGGCTTCTCCTCCTCGACGACCTTCTCGGCGGGCTTCTCCTCAGCAGCGGGGGCCTCCTCAACGACCTTCTCCTCGGCGGCAGGAGCCTCGATGGGCTTCTCTTCGGCGACGGGGGCGGCCTCCTCGACCTTCTCCTCGACCTTCTCGGGCTCGGCAGCCTTCTCCTCAACGGGAGCGGCCTTCTCCTCCTCAGCAGGCTTCTCCTCGGCGGCGGGGGCCTCCTCGACAGGCGCGGCCTTCTCGGGCTCAGCCTCGGCGGGCTTCTCCTCCTCGACAGCCTTCTCGGGCTCGGCGGCGGGGACGGGGGCCTCTTCGGCGGCCTTCTCAGGCTCGACGGCGGCGGGGGCTTCCTCAGCGGGGGCGGCCTCGGAAGGCTTCTCCTCCTCGACAACCTTCTCGGGCTCGGCGGCGGGAGCCTCTTCGGCAGCGGGGGCAGCGGCCTCCTCGGCGGGGGCAGCCTCCTCAGCAGGCTTCTCCTCCTCGACGGCGGCCTCAGCCTCGGGCTCGGCGGCCTTCTCCTCCTCAGCGGCGGGAGCCTCCTCGGCGGCAGCCTCCTCGACGGCCTCGGGCTCAGCAGCCTCGGTCTCGGCGGGGGTGGCGATTTGAGCCTGGAGGTCGGCGTTGGCCTTCTCGAGAGCCTCAATCTGGGCGGTGGCCTCGGCGAGGTGCTTCAGGAGGTCGTGGACGGTCTTGGCCTCGGTCTTGAACTTGGCGAGGAGAGCAATGGCCTGCTGGGCGACATCGCCGTACTTCTCGACGGAAGCGACATCTGGGGGGGAGGGGGTTAGTGGGTGTTGACGGGCACCCATGCTCGAGGAAGAGGGGTCCTTACCGGCTTCTTGAACGTCCCAGGAGTCGTCAAACCAGGCCATGTTTGTTGAAGGGTAGATAAGCGAGTTGTGGGTGTTGCGGGATGGGGCAGAGATGCTTGTTACTCGTTCAAGCTTGCAGGTTGGTGTAGAAGGCTTGAGTGCTTGATGATTCTTTTGTCCAAGATGGTGAAGATATCACGTCTTATATAGACGCTTGTCTGTACATCCCGGACCTGGCCATGCCGGTAGTCCTGACCGAGTGTGTGTGTGCCTCATGGACGTCCGTCGACTCACGACAGCCTTCCCCTCTCAATCATGCCACACACCGGGTTACAGGCTTCCCCCTCAAGCGACCTGCCCGCTACAGCCTCGAGCATCCAATCGAGGTGTTCCACGAGAGTCTAGGAGCAGCGCAACACGACTGATGATCGTCAAGGACCAGAGCTATCCCACCCCCGCAGAACCTCAGGGTCCTCGCGCGCGTGCATGACAGGTCATTCGACGGCCTGGGCTCACGGCGAATGCACGCAACAGGCAACCCCTGCAGCACGTACTCTAGCGCTTTGACGGGGGATGCATTCGTGAGGGCAGGGCTGTCTGCTGCAAGAGCTGCCATCTAATGGCTGATGGACAATCTCGGCCGTAAATAAACAATGCCCTCATAGGGTAATTAATTTGGGGTTTTTTGTTTACAGCGGCTCTTGTCCGGTTCGTTCGTGGTGTTTGTTATGGGCCATATTCCCTACTGCACTTTGCAAGCTGGATCAGATGATGGCCCTTCTGTTCTCCCCGCCAAAAGACCCTGGATTGTTATTTTTCTAGCGCCCGCATCAAAAGATCAGGCGAGTATTTCACCCTGGGATAAAAGACAGTAAGAACAGTGGCTGGGAGTCTACGGGAGCTAAGAGCTGCGGGTGTTGGCACCACCAGCTGGGATTTCGACTCTGGGCGTCTATTCCTCTCGGTCAATAGGTACATATCCATCGTAAGAGCCTTTGTCACGGGTGACGAACTGGGGGTGCACCATTGCTGCGAGAAATTGTCTCATCCCCAGGCGAGGCTGGAGCTACCTGGCTAGGACGATGATCCATTCCGGTGAGTACGCATGGGCTTGTCCATTCTCAGGCAGCGTGACACATAATTGTCCTAGCCTGCCTCAAAGAGGTTATTCACAACAGACGGGACATAGCCTTGATAGATGAACTTGACCGGGTTCTTGACTCTTGCCCGCGCGCTTGCAGTTGTACGTGGCACACCGCCATTCATTGCCTCCCCCACGAACCGGCGAGCCGGGGAGGATGTCAATCCATCCTGTCTTGTCTGCCATTGTATTTTTCGCGCGCCAGCCTGACCCACAGTCGACGCATCTGGGGCCGGGTTTGTTGTGCCCACCTGAAATTGACGGTTGAGACTTGCTGGGGTGAGGTTCTGTCTGGTGTTGAAGATGCTACCCCTCATTGTGTCAAAGTGTGATATGTGATGATGCTATTTCAGAGATATTCATGTCGGTGTAGACAAGAAACATGTAATAATCTCTGCAAATATCATGACTGTAATATCATTTAATGACGCCTACATGATAAGCCCCTCCTCTATGCAATCATCCCGCGGCAGTCTCGTCCCGTAGAAATGCACATTATCCAGGGTAGCTCTCCTCCATCAGGGTGGCCATGCATCCATCCTTTTGCTAGCGCCCACTCGAGATGCATCAACCCAACACTGAACAAGCAGTTGACGTGTCCGTGCCGTCCAAGGGCCCTGCAAGCGCGTCGCCAAGTTGGACCGGGACGACAGAATGTGGTGTCTCGTCCGATCATACCAACCTCATCGACTGTAGCCCCCTCCACTGCTGATGTTTAGCCTCCGCTCTCATGCCAGCAAACCGGATGATTGGGGTTCCGGGTCGACAAGCCACCGGCAGGACCCGATATCCCATAGCGTGTTGTATCCGGCCCATTCTTTCTTTTCTCCCTCAACGTCTGATCTCCATCACCAACCGATTGTGAGGCGACAGATGCCAACCGCCTGCCTTGCGCTGTCCACCTTGGAATGCCTCGTCCTCTGCGAACGTATCGTCTTGAGCATGACAAGCAAAGGTGCACGCCGATCATGCCCATCACCAGTGAGGCCCGTCCACCGTCGGGGTGAGCGCCCGGGTAGATGTCATGGCCGTGGCAGGTTGCATCAGATCCCATGCTGCTGCCAGTCGTAGTAGGTCGCTTGGTACCATTTCTGCCGGCGTGATGCCCTGGGGCGCAGAGTCGAGGCAGAATCCATCCGGATCGAATCCCCAGGTCCAACATGTCGCGACTCCGAAGCCCCAAGACGATCGCGCAAGCCGAGCTGTTGCAGCGTCTTTTTGTTGCTCAACGGACCGACGAGGCGACGCGATCAATCATCGAGCGCAATGCGATGCTGTGCCGGCATGGTGACATTGTCTACCTGCGAGGCTGCGGCGGGTTCTGATTGATGAAGCAGACACTCGCGCCCGACCCCGCGAATCCATTGCTGCCACCGTCTTTGGTGCAGGCACCTTTTGGTGGTGAGTTTGAGCAGCTCCTTTGGAAGCCGGAGTTCATCGGTCAGTTAGGCCGTGTGTTATAGACTGCTGTTGTAGTTGGGTGTGATTTCTTCAAGCACAGCACTCGGCCGAATAACATCGCCGGGCGAAATGCATACGGTCACCCCGATATCGGATCCTAGGCCTTCTAAATGGTACACTCTACTTTGGGATTGGGCAATCGTATAGCGAAAGCGGCCAGATACCCTGCTTGCGCTTGGCAGGTGTTGGGTTTGTCGAGCCCGTTTTTGAGACCACCGACCACCGACCACCCTAGACCTCGACCCGGCGCGCCCTTCGAATAGGTCTGGGTGTTTGGACCTCGGCGTAGGAGTGATTGACCCTGAGCTCATGTATTGAAAACTGGTCCGGTGCAGGCAGTCCGGATTTTAATGACAACACCAGCACCACAGTAGTGACCTTCTTCATCCAGCATATGGGAGAGGCAGTATGACGCAACGGCAACACCATTGGCGGACAGAAAAGCTCGCCAAGTCTGTTTTCTGCGAATCGCCAGAGCCGCGGGAATGAGCCCAACCTTGGAGGCCCATTGCCACGTGTATGGCGGCAATCAGATGGTGACGAGATGAAAGGCTCACCCACCAAAGACTGATTGTCTTCTTCTCCGGAGCCCGATCCTGGCTGGCGACTTCTGGTCAACTCCCACAATGGGGATGAGTCTTGTATACGAGGATACCAGAACAGCTGCGCTCCATGGCTACAAATGTAGCTACGCCAGTGTTGACCCGATGACTGCTGTCGTAGGATCAAAGTACGGCCTGCGAAGTCCTTCGATCGCGGGTCCGGGTTGGCATTGTTCTTGCCATGGAGCCTTCTACATAGCCTAACATCCCGTTCTCATCTCAAGCGCCAGAGGACGCAAAGTCCTACATTTACCTTTTGGTTGTTGGTGATGGAATGCTGACGCGGCATACAAGTCCATGGAGCTTGTCATTGGTGAGCAGGCAGCTCCAACAGGCAGTGATCGGCAATATATCAAGGCAACTGTCGTGTAGCATGGGCCAGTGTCAGTCCAATGTTTACTTGGACTGAATTCGGGACAGCGATGTATCTATGTGAGCCTGGCGCGAATAGAACTGCATATTCTGCTGATTCTAGACCAGGCTTGATTTATAGACAACGCCCACCCGAATAACAGTCAATCTCCGCAATGCCCTCTTTCTGGCCCGCAAATCGCGGGCTTGGCTTACCCCAGGACATGCAGCTGAATACCCTCATTGGGTCGCCACGACAGAGGCTGAGTTGCACAGCCCCCATGTGCTCAACAACAAGAAAAAGCTCACACCATCTCCTCAACTTCATCTCTTTCCAGCACTTTGTGGCGGCATCTCTTGCGTCTCAGCCGTCACAGAAAGAGCGCCAGCCAGGCATCGACCTCATCAACCATGACGGCAGGCTCGTCCGTCTTCACCCTCTTCCCGAAGCTCCCCCAGAGCTACGCTCTCGAATATGGGTCAACGCCCTCCCCGTCATAGGGCCAGCTATTTGTCGGTACAGAGAAGGGCTGTGGCGGACCCGAGCCCCCGAGCCAGGTGACTGGGCATACGACCTCGTGTGGGACTGTGTCTGCCTCGACTTTCGTCCCGAATTGTTGATAAAGGTTCCGGTAGAGCTGCCTCTCCTTTTTGTCAACCGCGAGGCCCGAGACGTTGCCCTGGGATGGGCCCGCGAGCATGACATTGAGACACAGCCAGGCACTCATGTCTGCATGCGTCGATTCGATCTCAATCAAGACGTCATCTACGTTGACACGGATCAATTCGAGGCCTTCTACATATCTCCAAACGACCTAATATCTGAGCCCGAGTTTCAAGAGAAGAATATCTCTGAAGGCCTAACGCCCAAATTCATCGCCATATCCGAGATGGCGTTCCGATCTGAAGAAGCAGAGCCAAAGATCCTCTTCCAAGACATTTATCCATCCCATTTGTTTGTTATTGTTGGAGAGCAGCCAGACTTTGAGGGACTGTGGGAGGTTGACAGCAGCCGTGGAAGATCGCTGTTCTGGAACCCGGAGCAGAAGCGTCTTGACATGGAGAGGGAGGGTTTATCACTGATGAGGGTCTTTATCGGGTGATTGCGGAAAACAAGATGGGACTGGAGCCACGTCGTCACCGCCTTCACATTGAGATACGGCCTGCGTTTGCCGTTAGGAGGTGAACTGGATGTTTCCCTACTGTTTTCTTTGTGAACGCTACGCATTCCCCTTGAACACTATTTATCATCAAACTAAGGGCTGAATCAACCAACAATTCAACATGTATACAACGGATGTCATTCGATAATCACTCGCTCCAGGAACTCTGTAGCAGAGCTAGATACTCATAGATCAGTGTCTGAGCTCGGGAGATCTTGATCGGGATAGGGAGCCGTGTACCGACCCATGGAGATAAATACATGGCCAATTACAATTAATCAGGCAGAATAGTCTAACCGACGAGAGAAAGAGTATTCTGGCAGTTCTCAAGCGAAGATGAGCAGATTTCGTATTCGTACCGGTGCCCTATATCGAGCTTTCGCGCCTGTTTGCCCCAGAGCAGAGCAATGAACCCAGTAGCCCCCCGTCATAGAGTATGACCAATGCTTCGATGCAAAGTGTACCCAGACTCGGGCTGCAGGAGCATCGGAGCATCCCTGTCCCGGAGAACCTCACGGAGAGAGCATATAGCGCCAAACACAACACCACCCTTCAACAAACACCACACAAGCCGTCATCGTATAGGGGCTAGTACATCAGTTTGTGGTCTCTTGAAAGCACTGAAAACGCAAGTTCGAGTCTTGCTGACGGCAAGCCATTTCTTTTTGGCAATTCTTGCGTGTTTGGAGGCGTTTGGGCTGCAGGGTATGAATCATCATGCCATGGACATGCCGCACATCACCCCTCATCTTCACTTGGGCATTGAACTCGTTTTAAGAGTTAGTTTTTGGTCACTTGGGGGTTGTCAGAGCGCTGCGTGTAGTGTTGTGGTGGTCGATAGAGGTGTGAAGTTGGGAACAGTCGGTATGCAGTGAGAAGGGATGAGCGACACCATGCACCTTGGGCATGTTTCCGCGCCACGGAAAAATATGAACGTTCACAGTCTTTTCGGAATCAAATGCAAAGTGCTTAACAGTGAATCTTGCCGTGAATCTCTGGTCACATAAATTTCCCGGGCGCAGACATTGGTGGGATCCTCGCTTTGATCAGTTTGGGGGTCTCAGTTCTGCACCTGAGCAAATGGGAAATAACGTCACCAACACTCATCAAGTCTGTCATCCGTCCAATGTTATAGGCCATAAATCACTAGAGGCCTTGGCAACCTTGGACATCTTCATCCCATGCTGAGATGTGGGCGGATAGGGCTGAGTGGCATTTCTTGGCCTGCGTGCCTGCACATGGCCATCGTCCCCTCCCTCGCTTCCTCGGTGTGACTCTGCGGAACACGACAACAAATTGATAGCCCTCGCATGTCCGTAATGCACCTAGTCGATCAATATCAGCTACTCAAACACGTCATTTGCCATGCTGTCTCGGGTTAAGCCACCAGGCAGATTTGCAGATTTGCACATTGATCGGGCGACCCTTGATCGTTTCTCGGGTAAGATTTTCGCCCACTCATGGTCGCGTGAAACCGCCATGTCTTGGCACTCTGTGAATTCAGACGCTGTGAGAGGTCGGAATAGACAAGCTTAAATGAGGATCGATACCCCTGTTGAAAGCTGAAAGTAAGCCGACAGGGATGTGGTCGTGTTAGTCCACCCTCGGTCCACGACTTCGCCACGACGCGCATATTAAGTGTTGGGCGCGCCCTGCGTGCGTGATTTAGTTCGATTTCACCTTTAACCTTGAGTCAAGATGCGTGCCGACTTGTCTGCCTCGGTGTTTTGTCTGCTCTTTTCGCAGTTCTTCTGCTCGGCGGCCGCAAGGCGAGGCGGCGGTGACAGCGGAGATTCGGGAAGCAGCGGAGGCGGCAGCAGTGGAGGTGGGAGCTATGACGGCGGAGGCAGCTCTGGAGGATCTTCTGGCGGTGGCTATGGAAGCGGTTCTGGCAGCGCGTCTACCCTCCCCAGCGGTCTGAGTGACAAGTTCTTCTGCGGCCTTGGCGACTGCGGCTGCCAGCAGCTCCAGGAGCGAGAGATGCTCTTTGGCCTGCCGGGCATCTACTACAACGGCACCATGACCATCCGACACAAGATCAAGGACAGCACGACGTGGCGCTTCAAAGGAGCCAACGGCTGCGGCAACGACGACGACGAAGCCAAGACATACACCTACCCAGCCCTGTTCGTGGCGGCGCCAAGAGGAAATAGCTCCGACGTCAACCCCTTCCACTGGAACCTCTACGGATTCCAGCCTGCGGACCAGACCAACCAATCGAGCGGTCCCTACCTCGACGTCTACCAGCGATGGGTTCAGATCAGGTCGAGCGACTTTGTCCTGTCCAAGACCTCATACGGCGGCTCCTTTGCCTTTGACGGCTCTGACGCCCTCTACCGAAACTCGGATGCCACAGACATGCAGCAAAACACACGCGTCTACTGGGACACCGAGATCACCAAATGGGACGACGACAAGTTCTCCGCCTCGGCCGAGTACGTGCGGATCCCGCCCGAGCCCGAGAACAGTATCGTCGCCGCCAACGTCCGGTACGACGTCCGCAGCAGCCAGTACTTTACCCTCAGCAACGTCTGCGCCTACAACCAGACGACGGGCGCCGGCACCGGGCCCCTCCCGCCGAGCCTCATCCCCAAGGACAACGACCACTTCAACACGACGACGCCGACGTTCTGGCTCAGCAAGGGCGCCAAGGCCGAGATGAAGGACATTGGGGCCAAGACCATGACGTTCTCCGTCGAGCAGAACCTCCCGTCCGCCATGGCGTACATGAGCGAGCGAAAGGCCATCTGCGGAAAGACAAAGGACATTGGCTACTACGTGTCCGAGGTCTTTGAGAGGTCTTGGTTCAAGGATCTCCGCGACTACGACGACTACAATTCTCGCTGGGAGTTGGACATGTCGGTTAGCATCGAGTTCAAGGGCGAGATTGTGAGCGAGAACAGCACCAAGATCACCGGGAGGGAAGACGGCGACGTCGTGTTTGAAAAGACGTACGAGACGCCAACGACGTCGGGAAGATCAAGCGGATCCGCAAGCTCAGCCGTGTCATTGACTGAGCTCTCGGGCGTGGCCGCCTGGGTTACGGTCTTGCTCAGCATGACGCTGTTTGCGTGCCTGGCGTGAGGGGGGAAATACTGTGTTAATCTAATCAATCAATGAAGATCATGTCCCATCTTGGAGTAACGCCGCGTTAAGCTTATATACCCGCTTGTTCGACTAAGCGACTCAGTCTCGAGGAACCCCCACCTCTTTTAACTCAGGATGGAATTAGACTTCTGACTGTGCATCTCGGTACCCACGCACGCCACGATTCATGAGACGGCATCGCTGATGCATGAGCGTCTGATAATACAGCAGTACGTGTTTGATGATGAGAGTCGGTCAGGCATTGACGTCATTTCTGATCGGCCGTGGTAATAGCCTGATATCGACAAGCTGGTAAAACCGCGCACTGGAAGCACTCAGGTACTGGGCTACACACATACACTTAGGTAGACGCTGACAATCCAAGCTTGCAATGCGGTCTCAGCATCGCTTCAGCATCTCCATCCCCATCCCAAACACCCTCCCCCCGGAGTTTGTCCTCAGCTTCATCCAGTCATACACCCCAACCCTCCGGAGCAACCCGGGCATCGTCGACTTTACAGAGAAACCCACGCTCCCGGAAAGCGTCACCAACGATCCCTTCTTCGGCCCCCTCGACAACACCGTCCGCACCTTTGAGATCCACGAGATCCTGTGGATGGCCCCAGGCCTACGAAAGGAGACGAGGTGGCCGACCGTGTTCCAGTGCACACCGCATGGCATCAGATCGCGCGCCAACGCTACAGTGGGCATCATCGTCTGGGCCGAGTGGGTAGTCCGTCCGCGGCAAGATTCAGCGGCGGCGTCGCCAAGTGACGCGGGAACACGCCTAGCACGGAGCGTACCCTAGGGGAGGAGTGGGAGCTGTATGAGGAGGTGACTATCGAGGCTAATAGTCTGTTGATGCCGTTTGTCACGCGGATGACGGGTGACGTGCATCACCAGATTTGTCAGAGGGTGCTGGATGAGGCTGTGAAAGGTTATGTCAATTGATGGTTTCCTGTTTACTTTTGTTCGAGTGAAGATGAGGTTTCGTATTGGCGACGTGGCCTTTTGGGAGTGCAGGGTCACCATTGGCGACAAGGGCTCGATGAAGGGCTGCAAAGGTGGTTGAAATCAACAGCCACATCAGCCCTCTGTTTCTCGGCATTGCCCATTCTACGATGGCACGCTGGGCGGCATGGTGACTCTTCTCTGGCCGAACTCATATTGTTTCAACTTCAACGTCTATCCTCTTCTATGCAACCCCCGCAGTCTATCGTAGCACCCCATTTCCCACCTTCACATCACTCCTCTAACACATTTACACTGTCCTTACACTCAACCTATTAAGCCGCCGTTTCCTTAGTCTTCTTGGACTTGTTGAAGGGAAGAGACTGCCAGCAATCCCTGAAGAATCCGACAGGGCGGTCCGGTGTGGCCTCTTCATAAGCGGTGATGTAAGGGGCGTCCTAGATAAGATCAACCTCCTCCGGCTTGAGCCACTTGGTCCCCTTGGCGAACTTCCATCCAAAGAAGAGGATCGGCATCAGGATAACCATGGCGTAGTAGGTGAAGAACGAGCCAACGTCAAAGGGAGAGAAGCTCTTGTATCCGTAAAAGGTGAGGATGAGGATTTCAAAGATGAGAGCCAGCCAAGCAAAATATGGCTGGAACCATCCTCTGTACGGAAGGCTCTTGCGGTCGAATTTCTGAGCGACAGTGGCGCTAGAAGCAGATGTACGTGATGGCGATGACAACGTAGTCGCAATGGTGCATCCTGTGGCTAGGTTGATGAGCCAGGTTAGGACCTGGGCGGAGCCACTGGACATCTGGAGGAAAGACAAGAAAGGGAACACCATGACCACGGCGATGCAGTAGATGGGAACGCCCTGCTTGGTGGTCTCGCTGAGGAACTCGGGGGCGCGGCCTTCAATGGATAGTCCATAGAGAGATTGGATGCCGTAGTAGGTGATGCTGTTGCCGGCGGCAAAAATGGTAGTTGAGATGAGCGCCGTGATGATGTGAGGCAAAATATCAATACCCAAGTTACCCATAGCAATAATGTAAGGAGAGGCAGCCGCACTCCCGCTGTGTCCCGTCTCGCCGTTGAAAATGGCCGTCATGGTAGGCTCATTAAAAGGAACCAGGATACCAACAGCAATAGCCGAGCCGATATTCTCAGATACACAATCTTATAAGCCGTCTTGATATAGATTCGGGGATGCTTGGCCTCGGCAGCAACGATGGAGACAAACTCGGGGCCAACACAGGTGAACGAGGCAGCCCAGAGAGCAGCCAGGAAGCCCTCAAACTGGCCGAGCATACCGGTTGACGAAAACTCGGCAAAGGCACCGGGATTCTTCCAGTAGGCGAAACCGAAACGAGTTCCTTGCGGGTTCCCTCCCAGCATGGTGATAAAGGTGAAGCAGAGGAGGATGAAGAGGAGGAGGACCTTGCCGCCGGACAGCCAGAACTCGGATTCACCATAGACCTTGACGGTAAAGGCGTTGAGCAGGCTATGGAATTAGCAATTACATTCAAGATTTATAGGCATAGATACTCACCCGTAGAGCACAATGCATCCACCGCAAATTGCGGCCACGGGAATATCATCACTCCAGTACGACAACACCAAGCTCAGCGCCGTAATCTCAAAAGGGATAATGACCACCTGATACAAGAAAAAGTTCCACCCAACCATGAAGCCAAGGGCATCATCAACCCACTTTCCAGCCATGCGCCGCTGACGGGCATATAAACAACCATCTCGGCAATACAGGTATTCAGCATGGCCAGAAAGAGATTGTACACGATAAACGCCAGCAGCAAGCTCGCGGGGCCGGCCTTGATGAGGACTCCGCCGATGCTCATGAAGAGGGCGGTGCCGATGGAGGCGCCGATGGCGGATAGCTGGGCCTTGCGGTTGGTCAGGCTGCGCTGGAGGCCGTCCGTGTTGCCGGTGGTGAGGTAGTCTTGACTACCCTCGTCGTCGGGCTTGGTCTCGAGGCATTGGGATGCATTCTGGGCTTTTTCGATCGACACACGAGGGGTGACGGAGCTGGAGGAGTCGTTCATATTGGATATGATGTAGAGTCTGAGAGACTCGAACGGACGTAGGTGAGGAGGGATAGAGACAAAAGAAAGTTGAGGATGCAGGAGAGGCTTGCTCGCCTTATATCTCTTGGCGGCCACATTTTAAGTTACGGGCCCGTTCAATGGGAGATACGGGGTCTCCGGGGGTGGGGGAGACAAACCTTGGAGAAGGGACGTTCTCCATACTGGAAAATCCCCGTCACTCCGCTTCTGTGCCCCAGACTCGGGACCGTCTCCGTGTCTAGAACGAGGAGCATGAGGCGTCCAGTCGTAGAGTTGCCCCCTGGTTCATGCGGGGGCGGTGACATGTCCATCTGCGTCTGCATCGTGGGAGTGTTATCTGTCGAGCTCATGCGGGCAGTAAGCGAGGTCTCAGTCGATGCCTTTACAAGAAACCAAGAGACACATCTTCTTCTAGATCTCTTGGTCGTCCCCATTATCTTCCTCTCCCCCATGCTTTCCCATCTCTTGTCCCAGCTCCGGTGGTTCCCCCATCGGTCCCAAGTCATGAAGCCATACATCTAACCAACCACGCCCTCTGCTATCACGTAGACCCTTGTGCTCCCCATGGAGAAGAGTCAGTTCTAGACACTCCAAACTCAGCAGAGTTTTTCGCATTCTGCTCGGATCCCCAAGCCGGACGCTCCCCATGTAAGTGCGCGATCCCCGCTCCATTCGAGACCATGCGTGGCTAACCCAATGCAGGTATTTTACCCGGCAGTGATTTATAGCATGTCTTTGTATTGAAATATCGAATGTCATGATTACAAGTTGTTATTGCGTATGGTGGATAGCTTGTCGTCCTCCCAAGGGAAGGGCGTCTTTGACTTGAGACTCTAGGGCAACAGCTGGGTTGAACACAAGCACAGACACACAGAGGACTCAGGCCTGCGGCTAAAAGCATGACGCTGCCTGTTGGTTTGGGGCTGATGCATAATCTCCTACTTCTATCCCCAATATCCAAGCCATCAAAGTCAACTCCAAGCTTCAAACACACTTTGCGGGGTTGGCACCTGACAAAAAGTTACAACCCCCGAGGCTCAAGCCACTAGAATAGTTTACGACCAAACTCCCAGGTGTTGTTCACGGGGAAGTAACCTAAGGCATGCCGATTTCTTCCGAGGGCGAAAGAATAAATCACTCATGCAATAGCCACTTGGGAGCTGTCGAGGCGAAGCTCGCGATGGCGATATCTCCAATTCCCCAGGGGAGAAAATAATCACCCCCCCACCATTGGCGGCTTCAGAATCCGAGCCGAACTGCGCTAGGGAGAGGCTTCTCCACGCGCCTTGGGGTTGGAGGGGGCTAGTTTTTGACTTCGACGTCGAGCCAGGGCCTCGGGGGGAGATTGGGGTACCTGAGTAAGTGCTCAAGGGATGGCGAAGGCGGAATATCCCGCTGCGTATTCGGAGTCGTACTAGTGAGTGTCCAAGCAGCAATCGAGACCAACTGGATGAATGAATTCGAATGAGGAATCGCGCTGGGTTGAAAGTCTAGACCAGTTCGGATAGCAGCTGAGGACCAAAGGGGGTTCCTGTTGACCGACAAGAGAACAACATCTCCTCAGAGTTGGAGAAAACCCGCGAGCCACTCAAGTTCCATCATCTGAAATGCTTCGGCTCTTTTCTTTCGTCTAGAGGGCCCAAATACTTATAGATGTGAGCCATCAACACATCCTGTTAAGACTTGGCGAGCGCTTCAAAAGCCCCCTTCCCAATGTCATCATGAAAGACATCGATCACATGCCTGCTTCAGGTGTCTTCGCGTTTCGTCCCAAGCCAACTCAAGTCTTTCTTCATGTGGATCCGAAATCCCCCCCTGGTGCTGACCTCGTTCGCCAGCACTGATCTGCACCATCAACAGCAACCAAATGTTTAGGGTTCCAGGTGGAAGTGATGATCTGGCATCAGCGTAAAACAGCTGCATCTTCTTGGCTAGAATTTTGCAGTAGTGTTGGTCATCCCAGCCCGGAAGGCGAAATGTTGCTGCGAGAAAGACCATCATCCCAAGATGAAGACACTTGGACAGCTTTGTGGCAAGGCGGCCTTGGAGGTCTATGAGACTGGAGTGGACAAACCCTAGGCACTGTCGGATAAAGGCTCCGTTGATGGGGATCTTGCTGTGACGATGCATGTTGAACAGAATTGCGGTGTACTGAAGATGCCGGAATACGTCCGCAAGATCTGGCTCAACAAGTCCGTCTACACACAGCATGCCCTGTGATTGATGCATCTTCGCCATCTCGACAGAGAATATAGGGGCCTCCCAGGTGGAGCTGTCATAGATAGGCGTCCACTGTTCTGTAACGAGCCAACTCGAAAAGTTCAGCCTGCCATCATGTCAGAACACACGAGGCCTTAATACATATTTGACCTACCGATCCATGGAGGATTGGATAACAGGATTGTCGTTTACGCCCCCAGAGCCACCTCGAAGCCGCAGTATCCGTGCTAATCCCATAGAATGGGTCTGCGCAGCGGCATAGTCACCAAATAGGACCGCAATCGACGCCAGAATGCTGACAACGTAGAGCGTAATGTCGTTCCTGTAAGCCTCTTTGTCGGAGAGTCGGTGGTTCAGGAGAGGCAAAACACGTCGCAGATGGCGGTATGTTCGACGAATGATCAGAAGAATAAAGGACGGCGTGATCCTCCGATACAGATTCTCGTGACAGTTATGCAGCTGCCCGAGCAGCTTCCCGCCTCGACCGACGCGAACCCGGCTGCTTGTTCTTCTGCCGCATACAATGGCGTCGTATCAGTTGTCGCTCGGATGCCCGGATCCTTGCGGAACCGTCGGTCATTACAAAGGCAAGCTGTTGCGGCATGGCGATGTCTGTTTTGGGGTATCAATCTGGTCTGTCTTAAGTGAGTAGGGAAAAGGGTTTTGCTTTATACCCAAACGCGAGTCCGAGTTCAATCTTAGTAATAGGAGCGTGGTGAGAGTAAAGCGGGACGACCACATTGTTTTCCGTTTTGGGACAAGTCGGATGCCCGTGATCATGCCATGAACTTGGGCAGGAGGACGACTTGACAGACATTATAAATCAACATCTTGTTGGATACCATATAAATAGTGTCTTTTGTCTCAATAAAAGCTGCTCCTACTCTTGCCAATACAGTCTCGATATCATATTCAATCGCAATCAACATGTCTGCTCCCGGAAGATCCCTGTCCCTGACCCCAGAGGACCCCGACACATTCGCCAAGATCTTCATCAAACACCAAATACGCCCAAACCCCAAACCTCCCATCGAATCAAATACAGTCGCTGGAAAGACGGCCGTCATCACAGGCGGCAACGGCGGTCTCGGTTTAGAATGTGGCCGGATCCTGCTGTCGCTCCACCTCTCCCACCTCATCCTCACCGTGCGGTCACTCGCAAAGGGGGAAGAGGCTGCGGCTTCGCTGCGTAGGCTCTATCCAAAGGCCGAGATTGATATTTGGCAGCTTGATATGGACTCTTATGAGTCAATCAGGGCTTTTGCCAAAAAGTGCGCGGCCCTGCCTCGCCTGGATATGGCTCTTCTTAGCGCCGGTATCATGATGACATGCAGGTCAATGCATCGACTGGGCATGAGGAGATGTTTCAGGTCAACTACCTATCCACCGCTCTACTTGGCTTGCTCCTACTCCCATTTCTCAAGAAAAAGGAAGCATCTGGCTCTCCAGGCCGGCTCATGCTCGTCGCGTCCGGTGCCGCCTTAATCGCCGAATTCTCCGAGCGCAACTCCGTCCCACTTCTCTCCGCCTTTGGGGCAGAAAAAGGCTGGAGCTCTTCCGCAACCTTCCACTGCTGGCAAGGCTTTTCGCCTGGCCGATTACCAAGCTTCTGGGCACTTCGGTCAACAATGCAGCTTGGAGATATGTCGATGCTTCTGTCGCTCGTGGCGAGGAGAGCCATGGCAGTCTCATCAGTGATTGGGAAATCCATCCGTAGGTTCCCCACTTCCAAGCGTGGTCCCTAAAGCTAACTTGGTACAGGTATCACCCTTTCATGTACAAAAAGGAAGGCAAGAAGTTTATGCATACGCTTTGGAAGGAGACTGTTGATGAGCTGGATTTCCCTGAAGTCAAGAAGGCGTTGGCAGTTCTGGGGTCTTCCGCTTGATGCTATAGGGTATTTGCGACCACGGGGGAGGGGAGACACAAGCTTACACGCAACATTGAGCAGTCGAGAGGCTGGGGGTTCAATTGGTGTAACCATGGTCTTAATATCGGTAAACATTTCTTTAATTGCATTGCTTCATTATGTCATATCGCTCTTTCCTCGATAACCTGACTGAACGAGACCAATGTCAGTTGGATGTCCATGTAACGTGCCTTCTGTCCAGCCAGAGTCTGACACTCAAGGTCGCCTAAGAAAGCTGGTGAACGCCACATCTGACTGGCGGTGGCACACTGAAAGCCTCTTCAGCTAGCCTCCGGTGGAAACGGGGTTCACCATCGTTGTGGTGGCTGGAGAGCCTCGGTCGGGATGCAACATGCCAGGCTGCCTCTCCAGCCAGGGCATCCAATGCCTCGGAAAATACACTGTCGTAGCTCCCCCTATGCATGACGTCCAGCCGTGAACAAGTCTGGTGTTGGTTCACCAGACCGCCCAATGTCAGCACCCAAAGCCCATCTCCCTCGGCAGCATCCGCACACCCAGCCAATCACAAGACCCAAGATCCCGGACCTGCGCCAAACAGGGATTAGGTGTGCCAATAATAGCAACTCGACGGCTGGGAACTGCCGGTGCTAGCGTGGGCTGAGCCCCGTGGATACGGGGAAAACCCTAGTTCTAGGTCGGCATCGACCGGCCTGGCCGTTGCCGTGTGACCCGGACACGGTCGGCAAAGGTGCCAGGCGAGGATAGGCCTGCTTCTTGGAATAGCATCAGACCAAGACAGCTCCGCTATGGAATACGAGATGGAGACGATGGTCATGTATATAAGACACTTGAAGGACGATGCAATTCTCATTCAACTCATCACTCATCACTCACTCTCATCTCTTCTCTTCACAGCTCAATCAGCTCACTTTCCAACTCCACCAAACAACTTCCATCTCAACACCACTCCCACAAACACCACTCCAACAATCACCATGCAGATCAAGGCCATCCTCCTCACCCCCCTCCTCGCTGCCGGCATCGTCTCGGCCGCGCCCAGCAAGCCCGTCCAGTTCGAGGCCATGGCCCTCCGCTCGGCGAGCCCCATCCACTTCAGCGCCCTCCAGGCCTCCAAGAGCTTCCTCTCCCTCAACCTCGCCAAGCAGGGCGCCTCGTGCGACAAGACATCCGACAACCACGCCGTCTTCAACCTCGTCGGCGACGAGCTCTTCCTCTACAAGACCGACAACCCGCCCCAGCAGCTCTACGTCGACCGCTCCGGCATGGGCCAGGGCGTCCTGGGCTACACCACCGGCGTCCAGGGCATCCCCAGCAAGGCCGAGCGCAAGGGCTGGAAGATTGACAAGGACGGCAACCTCAACTTCAACGGCGCCGGATTTATTGCTTGCCCCAACAGCAAAAAGGCCGGCGGCTCCTGGAGCGTCTGGGTCAATGCTGGCAATGCCAACCCTGGCGGCAACAAGGGCTGCCTGGGCTTTACTGCTCGCACCATCAAGACTACCACCCCCAACAGCTGCCTGTACACTCAGCAGCAGTAAGCTTGAGAACAATGGAACCTGTAATGACCGGAGCGGGATTGTTTGAACATTGGGGTCGTTTGTTTTAGAATCGGTCGGGCATAGCGAGGGCAAGAGGTACATACATTGCATCATAGAATAATACATACACCATGAAACGGTGCCTATTTCGGAAGATTTTCTTCGATAAGTGCGCCCTTTTCATTCGCATTCTCCTCCTTTCAATTTCCATCTGCATTCTCGGGCATGTCAGAGGGTAACACCGGGACCCACTCCGGTGCCCGGCTCGGCGGCTCCAAATTCCGACTCCCAGCCTCCGGTCCCGCGACCTCCGCACTGCAACTGCCCGCCCCCCGACCCCTTCGCCTTGGCCTATTGCCATTGGGCAGCTATTTGGCGCAAGTTTGTGTTACCGTGGAAGGGCTGCAATACTACTGTAGAGGACGCGAAGTCATCCGTGCAGGAAGTACACGGCAGTGCCTCGCCATATGCTCTGATGCATCTGAGAGGGCGGATTCTGGTAAGGTGCATATCCTAGAGGATATCGCGATAGGCAAGAATGGACGGCAGATGACGGGTAAGGCTAGATGAGGGAGCAGTGCAAGTAGTCGCATCATCTTCAGACGCGTCGCTGCAGGAGTTGTTCAGGGCACAGAACAGGAGATAGTTCGATTGAAGCTCGACTACAAGCAATAACTGAAACATGCCAAATCTGCTTATCTTGATGCTCAGCTGTTTGCATGCCTTCCTGGATTCCCAAGCGACCGTCCAGGGCCTTGAAAGGAAGGCACCACGGTTTTGCTGTCGGTCTGCGGCTGGGACTCTTTGCCTCGATTCCGGAGAGCTTCTGTGAGCCCTTGAATCGATGTATTGTTCATCGCTCCCTTACATTGCCAGACGTTCTCTTCGAGTTCCACGCGACGTGTATCGTAAAGATGATTTTCTGTCGACACGAAAAATTGCACCGCATTTGTGTGCAGCTTCACGTCATGGGTATAGTGTGTTGGAAGGGCGGTTTGATCAGGCGGTGTTTGGGGTTTGGGCGATGCCATCGAGTCGTCGTTCGGCGGGCTCGGCGAGTTTATCGAGCGTGGAGTGGAAAAATCCCGATTCATGACGTGAAGGGATAGCTAGAGGCATAAGAGCTATGCGCGTTCGTAACGTAAACGGTCGTCCCGAGAGTGTCCACGATGGCGAGATGGAGCCCTCAGCACTTGGATATTGGGGGTGGTTGGCTTAGTACGGTCTGTGGCTTAGACGTCGAAGGCACATGGAAAAGCCCAAAACTGCCGTGCTGCTGTCTTAGGCATGAAGCTTACCCAAGAGACATGGCGTAATGAATGCCAGCAGGCTGTCATGCAGCTCGTCGTATTAGCGGGTCGCAGTGGCAGTGTAGTGTTGGTAGATTTGTTACGCCGACATCTATTGATTTGGCGTCTTGCAGGGCATGCACCATTGCTTATTCTTACATAGCAAAGGCAGAACGGATCATGTGGGTGTTTCCCCTTTAAAGATAAATTCCATGGCAATTCATCCGACGCGGCTCTTCCTTCTTGAAAAGCTCTCTAGTAACTGCGTAGTAGCTCGATATTCTAAGGGAGGGAAGGGTCTCAGGCAGCAGTCTTAAAATAGCACTTTCAATTTAAGGCCCTCTGTCTGATGGTGCTTGGGCTCCTATCTTGGACAAAGCGTGTCGGCTGTTGGCGGCTGCTGTGTGCCAAGTACTCAGTAAGTACCCATACCCCTGTGCACTATCTGAGCGTCGCTAAAGGACTAGATCATCTGTTAAGATAACCGCTTTGTGACTATGAGATCTACTTGCAACAGAAATGGGTCGGCGGCTAAGCTCCCTGGACTCCCGTTGATTTCCTTCTGATTTCGTCCCCCCGTTTCGTCCTTTCGTTCGCTGCGCACGCTTTTTGCGGATTTCATTGGTGAGTTTCAGGATCTTTTCCTCGTTTTCATGGCCCTCGATCCAGGACTTGCCTTGTTTCAGCTCCGCGCGCTGTTCAAGCTTGGTGATCTTAGGGTTACAGGGTACCACAAACCTATGGCTCCTGGTCGAGGAACATAGCTGACAAATCTGGCTTAGCCACCATCAACTTGGCCCAACAAGCCTTGTCAGAGCGATGGAACCTGGCCCCTACATCATCACACCCAGCGTCGACGTCACAGCATCGTCGGCCCGTTGATTAATCTTCTAGTCTACACTATCTTTTCTCGCATCCATACGAATCAGTACGTCCAAACTCGAGGTCCAAGGCAAAATGCCCCGGAAGGTATGCTGCACAAGTCAACTTGGACAATTGTCACTCATCCTCTACCTTGCAGAACAAAACCGCAGCCTCTGTTGCAGAAAATCGCGAAGCTCAGCGCAGGTCAAGAGCCCGACGGCAAGAGCTGATTGCGGACCTACAGAGTCGATTGGAAGAGTACGAGCGGATGGGCGTAGCAGCCTCTATAGAGATGCAACGCGTTGCTCAGGCCGTCAACGTCCAGAACCAACGCCTGAAGAGCTTGCTTGGCGTATACGGGGTCTCGGAAGATGAAATTGAGCGATATCTGTCCTCTCCCGAGGAAGATCATCGGGCATTAAATGCTCGACACCGATGCATCACATGTGGACGTTTATTGCCTGAAATAACGCAAACGAGAGCCATGTCGATGGATGATCCGTCCCAGAGCTCCTTTGGGTCTGCATCAAGCATGGCCGGAGACGCAGTGCCGACCCTCGCATCGGTCTTGTCAAATCCAACCCTGCCGACATCTGCTGGAAAGCAGCCGCCATCTGCCGAGCCGCCGATCGAATCGATACTAATACCCCGAGAAGAAAATAAAGCAGTATTCGTGCTTCCAGCAGAGGAACACGGATTTCTCCATCAAATGCATGCGGCAAATGGGCTTGACAACACAACTACTAACAGTTCCTCAGCCCCAACAGACGCGCTCTCGCCGCTCTCCGACTCTTTCGACTCATCAGATTCCATCATCCGTCATTCTAACCTTTCGGAACCACTAGAAACCTCGTGCGACAAAGCGGCAAAAATACTCGTCCAACTTCACAACCATGCAGATCCATCACGGGCTCGTTCGGCCTTGGGTGTCATGGAGATAGCAGCTGCTCTGTCAAGAACACCAAAATCTTTCAACTCATGGATCATCTAGACTAGGCGCACGTCGACGAGGATGTGGAGTTTTGCTACATTAGAGAACACTGGAAGCATATTATATTGTTTGATTCTTAGAGGCTTCACGTCAAGAAGACTGCGTGAGTCTAAATAGTCTATATATTGATACTCATAGCATTTCACCAGATCCCTGAAGCCGCGTTGTCTATGGAAGTTGGGCTCACCCCTTTACTTCCAACCCCATCTGTTGGCCATCCACCGAACAGTATACACCAAGCCCACCAACACCGGCACCTCGATGAGCGGGCCAACGGTGGATGCCAAGGCCTGGTCGCTATTGGGGCCAAAAGTCGCCACCGCTACAGCGATAGCTAACTCGAAGTTGTTGCTCGCAGCGGTAAAACTCTGCGTTACCACCATGGGGAACCGGAAGCCGAGCAGTCTGCTAATCCACAACGTGACGAAGAAGACAAGGACGAAATACACAATTAGTGGTGCAGCGACCCGGACGACCGATACAATCTGGTGAACAACTTGTCGGCCTTGGGATGCGAATAGAACGAGAATGGTGTAGAGCAGGCCGATGAGGGACCAAGGTGCGAGGAACTTGAGAAAGGTCTGCTGATACCAATCTGCTCCAGCGACCTTGCGAAGGACAATTCTCGTGATGACGGCTGCTCCAAGGGGGATGCCCAGGAAGACAGCCACACTTGTAGCAACAACGCTGTAGGATATATCAATCGCACCCGACTCGTGACTGATGACGCGGATGAAGAAGACAGCCAAGGGGGCGAAGAGGACCATCTGGAGTATCGAGTTGATAGCGACGAGGATGGCGCAGTATTCGTCGTTGCCGCCAGCAAGACCGTTCCAAATGAGGACCTAGAAGAAAAGGCGTCATCAGTGTTGCTTCCAAATGCCTGGATGTGACGTGAGAACGAACCATTGCAATACACCTCCCCAAGCCCACGAGAATAAGACCAGTGCGAAGTTCCGATTTGTCAGGGAGGAAAGCCCAAGCGAGAGAAAGCTAAGAGAGACGTCAGTATGCGGTGGAAAAGGATGTGTGCCGGGCGAGGGAGACTCACCATGAGGAAGGGAGCGAGAATCCAGTTGACGAAGATGCTAAAGCAGATCTGCTTCCACATCTCCCTGCGGGAAAAGAGCTCGTGGAGCGATTCATATCGCACTTTGCAGAGGATCGGATACATCATGACGAGTAAACCGACAGCTTGTGCATGCGTCAGGTTCAAGGATCAAAAGTTGAAGCCTTCGGGGAAAACACACCAATGGGCACCGAAACACCGACAAACTTGCCCTTTTGCAAGGCTGGCCCCGTCTCGGGAACAAAGTTGCCCAAAATGATGCCAATAGCCATTGCCAGGAAAATCCACAGGGCTAGGTAGCGATCCAGAAGACCGAGTCCTTTGAAGGCAGACAGCCGTTGCTTCGGCTGCTCGTCGGGGCTCGTGTTCACAGGCGCAGCGCTGGGATCTAGGTCAGAATGTCCAGTGCTTCGGTTGTCTAGGCCTGCGCGAGGCGGGATGGGCTTCGGCTCATGGCTGCCCATCCCTTTCTTCTTCTCCAGTGTCATGTTGAAGGCGGGCGGCCGTCTTGCGTGGTAGGTTTGAAGCGATGCGGTGCGTGGTGCGCGGTGCGCGGTGCAGGGTGGTTGTGGGTGGCTCGGAGTCCAGCGACGAAGATGAAATCTGTGCCTGTATGAATCGCTACCGTCGAGACGAACACGATCTTATACGTGAATCACCGCGGTCCCTCTTGCACCCTAAAACTTGCAGCAATCTAGGAATCGCAATGGACGCCGCTGGTCGAAAATCCCGTCGAGCCAATCGCAGCCTCGGCCTGACACAGTCCCCAGTGATGGAATTTTGCTTGGTGGGGTTGCAGAAGTCATGGGCCTGAGCTGGCGCAGGACTGAGTCCCTGCAAAGCTGAACAACCAATCACATCTCGGGCATGACAGGGTCCCAAGAATGCATGTGATTTTGACCGTGGCCAATCATAGCCTGGGTATGACACAGTACCATGTCTCAGTGAGGTTGCCCATTGCCTTCGGCCCTCAGGGGACTTCATGTTCAGAAATACCCTCTCCCCCCTCCAAGATGTGATGAACATCACAAAATCTCTCCCAAGGTTGGGCGCCCGTCTTCACCTAAATCTCGCATTCCAACCGGTCAACTGCACCTGCTCATCCAAGATGGCCTCTACTGATGCCGCCACGCCCTGGCATGCTGCCTACCCTCCTCCCCTCAACAAGGCCCCTGCGGCCATGACACGTCAGGCAGTATTGGAGATGATGAAGGACAGCAAGAATATCGCTGGCAAGAATTATGTCCTAATCGATCTCCGCCGGACAGACCACGAGGTTTTACCTACCTTGCGTGTTTTCCGAGACAACAATTAATCGAGCATCAACTCACCCATTCTGTCATCCAGGGCGGCACCATTCGCGGGTCCATCAATCTGCCGGCACAGAGCCTCTACCAGACCATACCGACGCTGTACAGCCTGTTTAAATCGGCCCGAGTCCAAAAGATCATCTGGTACTGTTGTAGGTCTTGAATTACTGCCTCCAAAAACTAGCCGCATACAATGAAAGGACATGCATACTGACTCCTTCCAGCATCCTCTCGGGGCCGGGGCTCGCGAGCGGCTGGATGGTTCAAGGACCATCTCGACGAGCAAGGCGACAGCGATATGGAGAGCGTGATCCTATTCGAAGGCATTGCCGGCTGGGCCAAAGCCGGTGGCGAGTTCGTGGAGTGGATGGATGAGTACGACGCGACTGTTTGGGATAGCAAGTAGTTATTATCTGGCATGAACAAGCCTTGGCGGTCAAAGAGCAATGAATCACGGTAGCTTGAACTCCTGGCGATATTGCGACTTGCTAGACAGGCGGCATGAACATCTATGCCAAAGACTTTGTCGTCCACTAAATCTAACAAGAATAGCTCATAAAACACAATCATCGCACCTAGATCCCATGATTTCACGCTGGAGAAATGAAAGGAGAGATGCCGCAAGAAGCCATGGAGACGCAGTCTTCATTGAAATGAGGCCCACCCTGGCGGCTCTCTTGCGTGGGAATATCAGACCCTGCAAGGATTTACTCGCCATGGCCGGCGGTGGGTCCAGGCATGGCTCCTATTTAGCCATGCTTGGCTTAGTTTATAAGGCCTAAAAATCTTTGTCTGCACTGCCCAAAGTGCTCCCCTTCGTGGAGGTGACAATACATAAAGAGCGCTATTTGTCATGTGGGCTCCCACTGTGTGCCTGGAAAGTCGGCATCAAAAATGAGCCTTCTCCGCCACACCCTCCGAGTTCGCACTTTCACAGGCAACCTCCACGCAAGCGCGCCTTTCCACGGGCTTCTTGTTCATCGATATTTCTCTGGTAGCATCTCAGCAAAGCAGACCCAGAACCTCGGCCTCACGATGAACGGACACGGCGATTTGAACAACTCCCACGCTGGGAGGTCAGCAAGTAGGCTTGCTGCCGATCCCGCCTACAGCTATCAGTCCCTCGCAATTGGCTCCGACGAAGATGACGTCGGAATCCGAGAGCGATATCGCCCTTTTCTTTTTAACGGCAGTCCTTCCACCGGTGACTGGATCTCAGAATTGGAGCTGAGCACAGCGATCAAGATGGTGCGGTCCGAGATCTTGGACAGAGGGCTCGATCGCCTCCGCATTCTGGTTCTGTACGGTAGTCTCAGAAGTCGGTGAGTGCTATGGACAAAGACGGATGTCATCATTTGATCTTTTGCCATCCATTTTAGCTCGGATATTCCCAGTCTTACTCACCATCCCCAGATCATATTCCCGTCTGCTGGCCTACGAAGCCGCGCGCATTCTTTTCCGCCTTGGCTGTGATGTCCGAGTCTTCGACCCCGCTGGTCTGCCCCAGAAGGACGACGTCCAACACTGCCATCCTAAAGTACAAGAACTGCGGGAATTGAGCAAGTGGAGCGACGGGCATGTATGGGTCAGCCCTGAGCAGCATGGCAACTTGGTAAGCCCCCTCAACTGTGATTAAATGTGTACAGAAACATGAACCTAATCCACATCCCAGACGGGCATCTTCAAGCAGCAGATTGACTGGATTCCATTATCCTCCGGCTCAGTGCGTCCTACTCAAGGAAGAACCCTGGCCATTGCCCAAGTCAGCGGAGGATCACAGTCCTTCAACACCGTCAACTCGCTTCGGATACTAGGACGGTGGATGCGCATGTTTGCCATTCCCAACCAGAGCTCGGTGCCAAAGGCATACACGCAGTTCACATCTGAGCCCGAGGGCAGCCGTATGCTTGCCAGCCCAAACCGCGACCGCCTTGTTGATTGCATGGAAGAGCTTGTGAAGTATACCATCGTCATGAGACCCCACTTTGACTTGTTTGGGGATCGATTCAGTGAGCGCGAGGAGCGCAGAGCCAAGGAGACACAAGGGGAAGTGGGAAAGTAGGCTGCATGATATAGAGATTTCTACAGACCAGTTGCGTATTGCTCGAGCCAATCGACCCGGTGTGCACGGGTCTATTTTAATGTAGTTTATTAAACTACGACCTGCCCTCTCCACACACGATCGCTCTTCTCGGACAGGGCAAGACAAATACAACGCAGGATAGGTTAGTGCTCGTTTCTGAACTACATGGGTCGCGTAATATCAGCCTCCAAGTTGAAACATAGTCTGGCCGGAATAGGGTGCTTAATCTCAAACCCAACCTGTTGGGACAATAATACCGTCAAATACACGCGACCTCCCATGCTCTCCTCCCCTCTTTTATCCCGTCTAGGAACCAACACTCAAAGACAAAACCAAGGCCGCGGAAGCAGGCCCACACTCGAAACTCAAACGACAAACAGCAGCAATCTATACCCAAACCTCATGCTCCAACCCCAAACCCCCTGTAGCCCACGCCCTCTAGTAGAGCCCATAGCGATAGCGCCGTACATAGTGCCGTAGGTAGCGCTGTCCATAGTGCCCATAGCGGCTCGCATAGCAGACTGTGCCATGCCTCCAGGCAACCATCCAGGGGCTCCGAAAGTCGGCCAGGCACGACCAGCAAAAGGGGCACCCGCAGGCGCTGCAGGTCATGTTGTGGCACCCGTTGCGCTTCTCGATCGGGACCTTGCACTGGGGGCACTTCTTGGTGTGCTTTTTGATCCACCGCTTTGTCTTGTAGTCATCTCGGTCGTCGTACTGGTCGCACGAGAGGCCCTCGTGCCATCCGCAGCCGTGCCTGAAGCACATGGCGTAGCCGCAGTCTGCGCACAAGATGCGGTTGCCGTCTGGACCAGCGGGATCCATGTCGTCGTAGATCTGTCCGCTGCCACATTCATAGCCGAGACAGTGACGAAAGTTGGGTTCTTTGGCCAGGATGACGTTGAGGCAGTGCCTTTCGTAGCGGGCAAAAGTGACCTCGTCGGCCAGGAGCTTGACTTGGCCGTAGGTGTACACGTGGTCGCAGCCTATGCTGGGGCACCTGATGGCATGGCACGCCCCTGGTCCCCGCATGTCAAGCTGAGACTTGACGTGGTTGTAGAGGCAGAGCAGGCAAATGTCCATGTCGTGGTGTGCGCTGCATTGGAGGAGGCCCTCAGGGAAGGGAAAGGCCTGATCGGCGGCCTTGTAAGACCAGGCGCAGATTGAGCAATTCTCGAGACGTCCCGCGGCTCGTTGTTGCTCTTGCGTTGGTCCCCATCGCCGACACCCGTGCTTCTTCATCTCGAGTGCCTGATTCCGACGCAGTTCCCCCCAGAGTCTGTCTTCGCCTGTGCTTGTTCCCACATCCTGATGGCTAAGAGATTGATGTACGGGTTCCGGATTTTGAGGTCCAGCGTCTTGATCCTGCTGTTGACGGCGATGCGCTGCCTCACGTCTCTCTCGCAACTCTTCGAGCTGGCGCTCGCACTCCCCTCTCTCTTCTTTCTGTTTCCCCTTTCTCTTACTGGGCCTCTCGGAGGAGCTCTCTCCTCAGTCGTTTCTCTTGGACGCGGGGGCTCGCCATGTGCTTCTTGCAGGGAACTCCATACCACCGGGGGCGGTCCGTTAACAGGGCTCTGACGTTGTGGTTGTGTGTTTTGGCCCGGTCCAGAAGTAGGTCCCCGAGTTGGTGGTTGTAAATTCTGTACTGGTCCTGCGTAGTATCTTCTCTGTCTGTCAGGGCGACCCTCGCATCTGGCGCAAAACGGGAAACGGCCATAGTTCCCAATGTGCAAGAGGCGTCTAACACGGAAAGTCAGACGAACAAGAGTGCGGGCCCTCCTAAGCACTGCACCACAGCGTGAGCATGCCAATGTCGCGCAGGCGCAAACATTGGGGTCGGGGGACCACACGCAGGTACATTGACGGTCGGGATTACCATTCATATCGGTATGTCTGGCTTCCAGGATTCAAGGGTTGGCAAGGGAAGACGGAGAGAGGAGAGGCGGACTCTTGAGACGCCGAAAGGGTCATTTAGGGGTCTGCCAGAACACAGGTGGTGGAGCCTTGATATGGATAAATCTCATACGTGTTCATTGCTGTTGTGCCTCCTCGACTGAGAGTGTCGTCAACGGGCAGAATCTGATGCATGGAGGCGGATGTGGCTGAAGGGGACTCGCTCAGGAGGAACACCCAACGACACATACGTTAACAATCGTGAATGGTGTTTATTGGTAAGAGTTTCTTGAAGCTCAAACTATTTAGAATTGTTTGAAGTTATTTTCCCCGTCTTTCCGTGTGCTGATTGTCACGCCTTTTTGACCCATTCACAGACTGATGTCATGACGAGCACTGTTGAGAGGAAGTGGATGAAGGCAAGCTTGGCTGAAATCTAATAAAACGCCGCGTTTGTGAAACGCGTGTCATGTTGTTTGTCCATATGAGGGGCAAAGAACCTGCAGCCACATGTTTGCATCAATGAGGGCGACGGGACGTTGTCGCGATTCTCAACTGCCGTCACGTGACTGTGAAACAACCTCTCTTAGCGTTGTTGAACTTCACGACGGACAACTCATCCTTGCCCACATCAAGTTTAACCAGGAGCCTGCGGCATGGACGATCCGATCCAACTCCCCGGTGGCCGCCTGATCTGCGGTCGCCACGGCCTGGTCATTTGCGGATCCTGCTGCGTCGACTACAGCTTCATGGACGAAGTGTTGCAATACTCGGACTCGGATGATTCGGACGAGCAAAGCATTCCCCGCTTTTCTTCCCCGTCAACGCCGTGGGACATGATGATTCGAGGGACCCTGACCAGCCGCACCCGTTTTCGGCCTTTGGCACGATACTCGCTACACCTGAAAGTCTCAGGCCAGACGGGGACTTTAGACGAGGCACCGGCCAGGTCCTCCCGTCCAGATTCGTGCCGCCGTCGTCGAGATCCACGCCTGCCGAACTGTTCCCGCCCGCCGTGAGCACACATGCGATCCCGCCAGTTATCAGATTCATCCGCCGCAACAACCCCGACCAGTTCCTCATCTTCACCGACGGCGCATGCCTCGGCAACGGCCAGCCGGACCCCAAGGCAGGCTGGGCCTTTGTCTTCAAGCCCGCAACCGACCACCATTCGGGCCTGGCTTCTGGGCGCCTCGAGAACGAGGGCCCCTTTGGAGATGAAGAGATCCAGACGAGCAACCGCGCCGAGCTCCGCGCCGTCCTGGCCGCCCTCTCCTTCCGGCACTGGCCGGGCGAAGGCTTCACGACCCTGGTCGTGGCGACCGACTCCGAGTACGTCGCTCGTGGCGCCACCGAGTGGGTGCACGGCTGGGTGCGCAACGGGTGGACGACGCGCAGCCGCACGGGGGTCAAGAACAGGGATCTCTGGGAGATGCTGCTCGGCGAGTGTGAGCGGTGGGACGAGCACGGGTTCAGGATTGAGTTTTGGAGGATCCCCAGAGCCATGAACACCGCGGCCGACCGGGCGGCGAAGCGGGCTGCCGAGGGCGAGGACAGGGATATGTACTGTGACATAAAAGGTGTGCTTGTCTAGATGATTTTGTTATGGCCGCTGGGCACAGAACAGGGTGTTACGGGGGTCATGGGTGAATACCTGGAGATGGATGGAATCAGGCTTAGCATATGAAAAGGCAGATAACGGGCAGAGGCACTAATGGGTTATCTGAAGGACTGGGCAATATCGATCCTTTGTCCAAGTATGTATGTTTAACTCTGGGGTCAAGAGAACCACCAAGAATGATGCGAGAGATCAAGGCAACTGCTCAAGTTTCGTGACTCGCCCCATCACGAGTTCACAACCAACCACAATGCCCAACCCACCTGGGCCTATCGACCATCTTTCATAGCCTCTCAGTGCCAACTATTGACCTTGTATACCAACACCCCCACTGAACAAGTCCAGAGGCAAGAGAAACGTCCCCTTTGCGTCTAGGGCTTCACGCAGCAGCACCTCTTCGAGATGATATTGCAGTCGGTCCTGGCCATGTGGGAGTACTTGTAGGGCTTGCAGTAGTCCTTGCACTTGCCGGTCCAGAGCGGATCGCATTTGCTCCTGTTCCAGCACGTCGCGCGGGCTTCGACGTTGCGGGACTCGGTGTCTGGTGAGGGGGCGGCCATGACGGCGGCCGTGAGGAAGAAGAGACTGAACTTCATAGTAAAGGAGTTGAGTGATTTCAGGTAAAGAGTGGTTGGGGCTTTTGTGCCTGGGAGCTGGCAGGGCCCTCGAGTCGTCACTCCGGCACTGGTGGCCTTTCTATACTTGTCTGATTCCCATTCTGGATGTCTGCATCCTCAATTATCTGCAAGAGAGCCTATCCGTCTACCTCTCCTACTGATTATGACCACATACAGCTACGGCTGTCCCATCGCCGGAGCATTGCCAGGCGTCGGAACATCGGGGCGCACTCCCTACGCATGCCGGAGGGACAAGGTCCGAGATGCCAAAGTTTCCCTCGAGTGATTCCCCGCTTCATCGTGTCACTAATCCCTCTGGGAAGAGCCGTGCATTTAACCGCTTCGTCTTGAGCCCTGCCTGGCCTACACGAGGCGTGCAGGTCTTGAGGGGGATCGTGCCACGGCACATGATCGATGCCGGCGGCCAACGACCCGTAGGGCGGAATGGAGTAAAAGGTCGTAATATGCCAGTCAATTCCGGTGATCACATCTGAGAATGGATGAGCCATGCGAGCAAGGGGCATGGTCCCTGTGCGCTCATCAGGAGACTGATCTCGGGCTTTTACGCTATTGGCATGCAAGGCATCAAGTATCTGCTACGTGGTATGCATAGCTGTAGCATGATTGTCGGCGGAAGTTCATAGAGAAGCCTTCTTTGGGTTATTTCGGTGTTGTCTTGACTGGGATGGTTGTCCCATTTCCCTATCTGTGTCGGTCTAAGCGGTGTAGAGGCACGAAGCTGCTCACGATGTAGTTGTGAACAGCTCAGACGGTTTAATGCTTTCTAATAGCTACGACGAAGAACACAGCCACTGAGTTTCCATGGCCCATCCCTGTTTTCCACTCTGAGATGAGCTGAGCTTCAAGGTCACGAGTCAGGCCATTCAATGATCGGCCGCCTTTGGATCCTTCCGTAGCGTCCATTACCGATGAGATGCCGGCAGATCATTCCCTCCACTGCCTTAAAGGTACAATTAAGGGTTCGTATTTCGGGTGGGTATTCGTATTCATGTTTCAGCTACTGCCTGTTGCCGTGACCAAGACATTACGGGCAGCAGTTCCTAGGCCGATAAAGACCTTAGTAATACAGGAATTCAGCTAAGGAGCTCGGGCAGCAGAGTAACATTAATCCAAGAATATCCCTCCTCAGACTGTTACTGGCCAGCCTTATTGAAACCACCCCACTGGAACGCTGAGTCAACAGCTTACCGATGGTTGACTTAGCCAGGCTGAAGACGACCTTAATGAAACAGTCGCGAATAGTAGAATGTCTTGTTTGTATAAGTAGATGCTTTGGAAACTCTGTATCCTATTCGAAATCATCCATCGCTCCTCAAGTCAAGCAAACAAGTCCAACGCCATGAAGTTCACTGCTCTCCTTTCTCTTGCCGGCATGGCCCAGGCCATCACCATTGGCGTTTTCGAGAACCAAAAGAACGCTGGCGGCCAGTTCAAGTCTTTCGACACTCCCCATGCCACTTGCCGTAAGACTTCTCCGACTTGACACCTGATATTGACTTTGTGTTGACTCAATGACCTAGGAAACCTTCTTGGGGCCGACGCCTTCTGGAACGACAGGATCAGCTACATCCAGATGCCTCCTAATGTCTGGTGCCAGTTCTGGGAGTAAGTTGGCCACCAATCAATTCAACTAGAGGGAGTTACTGACATGTCCCAGTGATGCTAACTGCAAGGGTGCCAGCTTGGTTGTTCAGGCGAGCAGCGGAGGCGTCGACGCCAACATCCCCGCGAACCACAATGACAAGATCACCTCTTTTGCGTGCTACAACAAGTAGGCATCGTATTTGGCTTTCTGAGGCGCGATTGCTTGAGAAGTGGGCTATTGGGAGTTTGACCGGACGGTGTGTGAGGGTTCAACTTGTGCCATAGAATAGACACTACCAACCAATAATAACCACTCTCATTGTGCATATTCCTAAATGTCTCTTGTGCACATGTCAGATCCAGATAAGCTGATTTATGCTCTCACTGTTGTGTCGAAAAAGGTACTCACCGCCACCACTAATGCCGCATCGACTGTATTCAACAGAAGTAATAATGCTCTTGGCGAAATAAAGGACACATGTCTATTGGCTAATGAGGCCAGCATCCTCGAATGGAATTCCCGTTTTGGATGGTCTTTTTTCGGCTGCAGTTCAACTCCGGGCGACTTACCAATCGTCCGGAGGCAATTCTCGTCCGAAGCGGACGGACGAGTTGTGATGGGATCCCACCGCGGTCGGGTCGTCGGCTGTCATTATTAATTTTCGCTCCACGGACTCTCCTGACTGGGTTATATAAGTCGCTGCATGGTGCTTCGATGACAACCTCATTCTTCATCACTCTCATCAACTCCGAGTCCTCACTCTTCACTCGAAATCTCACCAAACCGACGCAATGGTCCTCAAGCTCTACGGATACGGCCCTTCAACCTGCACCCGCCGTGTGCGCACTGTTCTCGAAGAAAAGGGCCTCGAGTATGAGCTGCCTCCTCTCAACGTGCTTGGAGGAGAGCACAGGACGGAGGAGTACGCCAACGAGTTTCGCCCCTTCAAGAAAATTCCCGTCTTGATCGACACCGAGACTGGCGTCAAGGTCTACTGTGAGTGAATAGGTGTTGGTATACCCAAGTGAGAATGCTGACAATCCATGCAGAAAGCAGGGCCATTGCCCACTACATCGCCGTCCAGTACCGCGATACCGGCATCAACTTGTCTCCTCCCGAAAGCGACATCAAGGCATATGCTGCTTACCACCAGGCAGGTCCTCTCAACAATAATCTCGATGTACACTAACCGGGATCAGGCTCTCTCCGTTGAGCTCTCCTACTTTGACCCCAAAACCACTAGAATCTCCTTCGAAAAGGTCTTCAAAAAGGTGCTGAACATCGGAGAACCCGACGAAGACGTGGTCAAGGCCAAGCTCAATGATCTCGACACCGCCCTGTAGGGCTACGAGCGCATCCTCTCCAAGCAAAAGTACCTCGCGGGAGACAGCATCACCGTCGCCGACTTGTTCCACCTGCCCTACGGAGTCATGTCCGAGCCGTTTGGCTTCGGTGAGCTGCTCGCCAAGTATCCGGCTACGGAGAAGTGGTGGAATGGCCTGAAGGAGAGGGAGAGCTGGAAGAAGGTCAACGAGGAGGCCAAGTAAGCGCATTTGGTGCTTGCCCTGAGGGATCGTTGACGTTTCGTGATCCGACAACATAGGCTTCATAGTAGAAAACATGTGCTAGGCTAGGTATCATATAAAATAGACCACTATGCCAACGGCAAGGCAACAAGTGTTCGAGGTATCCTAGAACAAGTGCCTATGCACTGAAACTCATCTATCAGGAGACTCTGGCGCTTGGAGAGCCTACCGCAAAGACACCCCCTTCCACTTGAACCCCGGCATCTCCAACACCTCCCCATTCATGACTCCATGCACATAGCCTCCGCCGACAAACTCAAAACACCCAGGATGTGCCTCACTCGCCCGCAGCACGACAGGCACGCGACACCCCGCGAGGATCCAGACCTCGTCTCCACGGCGTACCTCCTTGGGCAACAGTCCAAGATAGCCCTTGCTCGTGTTGCAGGTACGCAGTCCCCACGACGTATAGACCCGGCCGAGAAGGTCCTCGAGCACGGGCATCTTTTCATCGAAGAAGTTTCCTATCCTCTCCGTTGCATCATCCCCTTCGTCGTCGGCTCTGGCAATAGACGGAATGACAAGGCCCATCTTGAGAGTTTCTGCAAACTTTTCGTCAAACGGTGATGTCGTGTCTTGCTTGTTGTAATCAAACATGGTCTTAAGAGCTACTTCGTGGATGTGTTCGCCGGTGAAGGGGTACTTCATGTCCCTGTCGCACTCAATCGTGTTGGGTCCCGAGGTGATGAGGGAAATGGTCTTATTGAGCCGTTTAAGTACACTCTCCAGATCGAACCCGCTTTCCAGGTCAACGGGCAACATGTCGCTGACGTCGTCGAGGTGGTATCCGCGAGTAAACATGCAGCCGGGGTCGTCGTCAAAGAACCTCACAGACCAGGTACTGGCTGCTCCGCCGGCAGAATGTGATGCCTCGCCCAAAGGCCCCATGCACCAAATATGATCCCAGGGACTGCCGGCAGAAATGTCCCGCAGCCACGATGGAAAGCCTTCCGCCAGGCCGGGCAACCCAGCAGAGAGGATGAGTTCTCCCCCAGAACCTAGCTGTATAGCATACTTCCAGAACCGCATGGTTATCTCCTTGAGGGAAGCTGTGTAGTCGGGCTGCAGCGCCTTGGGAATCTCTTTGCCTTCGTCGATCAAACCCAGAATGCCAAAGTAGCGATCTCGCGGATCCGTGCAGCCGGCAGAGCAGAACGCCATAAGACAGATCGGAAGATGAAAGGTCTGGTTCAGGTCCACGATGGTGCTCAGCGACTTGATCGCATCAAGAAACTCGCAGCCGTTGGGAGTCTCGGGATCGACAAGCCTGCATCCGCGGATGATGCAGAGCGTGTAGTATGGGATAATCATATTCGCAAGCCTCGCGAATGAATACTCGGTCGAGTACCACGGCCACTCGATGCCCTTGTACCAAATCATGCCCGCCCAGAGCTCGCCCCATGGTATATGTCTACGGCCAAAGACCATGTCGACCTCGCGTCTGAGGACGAACTCTTGGACAACCCACAGGCGGTGGAACCAGGGCGACGACATGAGCTCCGTGAACCGCTCAGCCCACTCTTTTCCTTCCACAACCTCGATAGCGTCGGCTTCTTCCTCGGTCGGTAAAGTTATACCCATTACTTCGGCTGTAGCCTCGGCAGAGATGTGCGGCAAGTCGCCCTGGCCCATGGCAAGCCCATGACGGATGTTCCGTCTCCAGTGCCGCGCCATGGCGTCCAGTATCAGGCTGACAGCTTCCGTTTCCTCGCCAACGTCGCATAGAACTCGCATGGCACACGAGTATATGATTCCCATGAGAGAGACCTGGACTTGCTTCTCGACTACGTCGGACTGGTTGATACACACCGCATCGGCCCAGTACAGACGCGACTGCTCCTCGTCGCGGAGACGCCGCAGGATCGAAGCGAGGGATACCGTGATTGGGATGGGGCCTTGGGGTGTGACCACGGATTCGGTAAAGGCTGCTTCACCCCATACGTAGGAGATGGCTTCAAAGCAGACATGCTTCTCCTCGTCCACCGGCTCTGCTGATCCGGGAGCTCTGGGTGAACGCCTGGGAGGCAGGGCGTCCAGGCTTGTGACGATCAGCTCACCCTGCAGCTGGTGTGATTCCTCGCGTGCGGGATAAAGCCGCAGTAAGCGAATCTGACCCTCAGCGAGCGGTGTGTATTCGAATGGAGGCGTGAAGTCTGCACTCTCCGTGGTTGATGGAGGCAGTGATTCAGTCATCTTGGTGATGCAGGAGCCTGTCGGCTTGAGACTTGGCCGATGAAGATCACTTCAAGGATTCAAGTCGGTGATAGGTGACCCCATCGGCGAAGCGGGGGTTGGGAGTGTCAGCCACAACGCCAAACCAACAGAAACGAGGGTTGCGTGTGACCAGGACGCAGCTTTGCCCCACGTTGATTCTCTCCATTCTGCCGTGAAACCTTGTCTGCTTTAAGCTTGCATCACGCCGGCGAGGGCGTTTTCCTAAAATACTTCTTAATGCCCCGTCACCATGTCAACTCAGACTCAGGCTTTCCCAAATCAGAATCCGATCCCAAGAAGTACATTGCGGAGATCGCAAACGCTAGGGATGAGGATAAGCGATCGGGAATCGCAGGGATGATGGTCGAGGCCATTCCTTGACGGAAGAGGGTCAGCAGGCCAAAGAGGACAAGGAAGAGGGCAATTAAAGACCTAAAGCACGTTGCTTAGTTACTTTTCTCTTGCAAAGTAGATAGAGGATTCCAGGTATATTAACTTGAGTGTGTGTAGCTAGGCGAGAACAACTTGGGAACCCCTGAACAGAGACCAACGCGGAGCTCATGCCCCGGTATCTTCTAGATAGCGCCTTTAATATGTGGAAAAATGGCTGCTATGGCTGACCCAAAAACGACGTATTTAAGCAGGCTTCCATCCTTTCCTGGTATACATAACCACCCCAACTGGAACGATAGCATCCTCCCGATAAACAACCGTCTCTGGGAACGTAACAGTGCCACCGTGCCGATCGATAACGGCTTCGACCTAGAACCAACAAGTCAGCGTGTTCCACCCCCGCTTGAGTATGACATACACTGTCGAATCCTCTGTCCGGACGGGTTCTGCAGGTGTCGGGACGCCGGAGCCACTGTGGCCTGTTGCTGACGACCCGGCACACGATAACGGCGTGGAGGTTGGAATGGATGTGGTGATTCTGTGCAAACATGTCTGCTTCTGGGACAAGGGTTAGAAAGAAGATTCCAGGTGCTACAAGGGGAAACTTGCTTGATGATACGCTGGTTGAGTAGATTCCGTTTCCAAACATGTTTCCCGGGCCTGCTGGTCAGCTTCATCGCTCCTCAAAAGCCCCTAATTTTTGTACTCACAAACTTTTGGAATCTTGAACGAATGTTTGAGAATACCGCAGATGCCGCACTCGTCGTTATTGCACGGCCTCAAGATTCCACCAGACTCGCCGACAAGACAGGCACGGCGAGACCCGTGATACCGAATCTTGAACATTCCTCCACGTTTCCCCCGGTAAGCATTGAATCGCCGGCCTCTGTAGGACTGATCAAAACCGTCCAGCATGACGCTGTAGATGGCCCTTACTTTCGCCGATTTATCGTAGTGGTGCCAGTCGCGTTGGAACGTTCGTTCGACTGTTTGGACATGGTTAACCTCTGAATGCTTTTCTCACTGTGGGCAAGGCTTGCCTTCCCGGTATGCACGAGTGTTTTCATTCAAACGGTGAAGCTCCTATAAATAATGTGCTTAGTATATTAAAGGCCATTGGCGAATAGAACTCACCGGTGCCATCCTGATAGTGTAAGGGGCGTTTCTATAGCAGCGAGGTCTGGGCTTGGACGTGGACGGGAGCTGGAAGTGGGTTTCTCTATCGGTCCGAAGAAAGAAGACCAATTAGATATCATACTTCAGGTATATATAGCACAAGTAGAGCGCTGATTTGAAGCCATATCCAAGAATCTTGCGCACCCCGATGGGATGATATTGGCGCCGTGCTACGGCGTCACGGCGCCGGGCACCTGCTCTGAGAGAGAGACTATTGTCAGGCACGGCTATCCGGGTGCTTAAATACCCTGGGAGACAAATAAGAGTCACTGCGAATTCAATGCCTGTATCTGTCACGCGACCTGACGCCGGGAGCAAACATGGCGTTTTCAGCAGTTTTCGCGAGCGTGACATGGCAGTCTCACAAGTCTAATGATGTACCACACAAGATAATGGAGTCACCAACAGTCTTTACTCTTGTTCAGGGCCGTTACTGAAACAACTTTGTAAATGTGACTGCTGATCCAAGTGACAGAGCAGCAGCATAGGTGCCTCTTCACCATCACGAATCGCTTAGCAACTTATTAACGATGATAAACATAATGCCGCCAAAATGTGAAGAGTAATAATAAAAAAAGCCCTGCCATAATGTTTAAGAGTATAAAGTCTTGAAATATGTGAATTTCCATGAGCTGTGGCGAGAGTAAAACAAAGCGTTCTTATGGTAGTAGATATGTCAGCAAGCGTTGATCCCCTTGAGCCCTCTTAACCGACATGCCAGCCCAAATTCCAGCCAAGCATGACCCCGTTAAACCTTCTTCCCAGACAACACCTGCTGAAACACTTCAAAGTTCCCGTCCTTCTTGGGATCATAAACAGCAAACCACACATCGCGCCACCAGTTCCCCTGAAACTCCTTCTCGCGGAGCACCTCGAGCCAGCAGTGCGCCACGTCTTCGGGAGGATTCTGGTACACGCCGCAGCCAAACGCGCCGAGCACGATGGAGCGGTGACGGCGGTGAGCCGCCATGCGGAGCGCCAGCCTCATCTTGTTCTTTGTGGCCGTTCTGTCATCGTCTCTAGCAAAGACGTGCGTCTCACCGCCTCTCAGCTGCACAGTCTGGACTTTGGGACGGTAGAGCGCTGCGATTGTTATGGCGCTGACGACGGGGAGATTCCTTATATGAGCCTCCTCCATGATTCGGTGCCCGCTGGCCATGTCGCGGCGAAAGACGAGCACGTAGGGGCTGTAGACGGCCTCCCACCCGGATAGAGGGTAGAGCTTGCTGTTGAGACTTAGGGAGAGGGAGCTGCGGTAGCAGAGCGCCTCTTCCTGGGCGATGCGGCCGTTGAGGAACCCGCCGCAGGGCTTGTGGCGGTTTGCAAAGTTGAGGATAGCGACATACGGATTGGGCATGCTGGGATCGGGGAAACCGGTCTTGACCGCCTGTTTGAGGTGGATGGCGGCGTTGAGGGTATCCCCGTTGACGACTCTGATGGTGGCGGGCTGGGGATAGCAAGGGCAGTGCTTTGGGTCAAGGCGAGGGAGGCTTTCGAGGGAGTATTTGTGGCCGGCGCGAGCGGCGTCTGAGGTTTGGAGCTGGGCCAGGAGACGGGGCAAAAGATCCAGGGTTTCCTGGGCGATACCCTTGAGATTCTCCTGGAGAGTCTGGGAGTTGCTGAGGACCATCGTGGTGAAGCAGTTTTCTGATGGTTAGTGAGAGATGCAGGAGTAAAGATTCGGTTTGATGAACGACGATGTTTGGGCAAAGAACAGTGTTGAGCGGAAGCAGTCGACCTAAGCAAGCGCAGATATAACACGGGTGTGGTTGCACGGGTAGTTTGTTTGCCGTGCTACTTGGTGCCACAGATAGTTAACCTATGAATCATGTTGATCTAGTTGGATGCGGTTGTGAAGAAAGAAGTCGGCCATTGCCTCATCCGGTGTGGCACCAGACAAGGCGTGAGGGGAAGAGTTGCTGTACCACGTGACCCCCTTCAACATCACAGCTCCTGCCCAACACTCCATCACTAGCCAACCCCTCGGCGAATCACACCAGCTTGATGAGGTGACCAGACGATGCATCATACTCCTCGCACGGCAACTCGGCCTTTCCAGCCGGCGACTTGACAGCCTCGTACGTCTCGTCGAACCCCCTCGTGTCGTCGCGAACAACAGCAGAGATCCGCATGACCGCACCGGGTGTAGACTCCCGGTCGACCCATGACGCCTTGGACAATAATGCTCTGAGAACACCTTCCACTTGTCTTGCAGCGACATTTGCGCCTGGAGGTCGAACAAGGGCACGAAAAGAGCCGTTCAGCACCGACGACGTCGGGCGAGTCGACAGAGGCATGGCTGTTGTGCTCCATCCCCTTTCCCTGAAGTCGATATCTCTGCGCATCGCCTTCTAGTCTGATGGGATTCAGAACGCACCGCATGCGAAGATACCCGACAACCTTTTCGCCACGCAGCTCATGAGTCTCCCTCCCAAGTTTCACCTCGGTGATAGAGCACAGCGGTCTGATATCGTATCCTTCATAGAGATCAATCTGCTGCAGATCCACCTCTCCATTGACAGAAGTCCAAGACCACGATGGCGCGAGATCGTTACGCGGCTTCTGTCAACCTGCAACTCGCTCACGATCCAGGCAAGCTGTATCTCCATCCTCGACCGCCACAGACCAGCACAATACTCAATCTTGAGCTCATATCTTAGATGCTCAGCGACACCTGAAATGGCAATGAGCTTGTCCCCAAGCATCGTCAGGCCGCAGGCCGAATACGTATTGACAATCCTGGCCCACTGGCCCAAGCCTTCATCAACCGTTTTCGCGGGTGCCAGGAGGTACGAGCCCTGCTTGCACCCAAACCTCTTCTGCCTGGTTCCGTACTTGGACCAGACTTTGGTGCCATGGGGTAGCGACTCGCAAGCAGTGAGTTCTGCACAGTCCCAGATGACCTGCTCGGATGCGAAGTGCATGATGCGTGGCGACAGCATTCGCTCCTGGGCAACCCACGATCGACGGTTTAGCGGCGCGTCGTCGACTGACTGTGAAAAGTATTCTTCATCCACGAGGTGAAACCGTCCATTCAGGGCTCCGTTGTCAATGTCGAGTATCTCTGACTGCACCAGATGGGGGTTTCTCTCCCTGAACAAGCCCCCAAAGCTATTGGCCGAGGCGGTTGCTGCAATGTTTAGCAGTGCTTGCTTGTAGACACGAAGCATGGTGACAGCTTCCTTTTGCCAATCCTCATCCGAGTTTTGGATAATACATAAAGAATCGATCCATATGTAACTGATTCCCAGGTTCCTCGCCACCTGGATGGCATCTTGGAATGTCTGCGGCAGCCGAGCAAAGGGAATATCCGCTTTCAAGGCAGCAATGTTCCCTGTAGTGAGCTTGAGGATCTGAGCGTTGCCCCAGCAGTGACTGAGAGTGGCATATGGGCCAGAGATGGCCGTCTCAGCAGACTCGACAAGTCTCAGGCTGTCTTGCTCGACTTGAATGAGCCTGGTGGGAAGCCAATTCACATTCAAACTTGTGCGAGGACACGACTTATGGTGGGTGCGGCATAGCTCCAGACAGCCCTCCAAGAAGTCGAGGCTCTCGGCTGAATTAGTGCTCAGGCTCGTCAAGTTGTGCGTGTCTAAGCCCAAGTCAGTTTGCAAACAACCACGCTTGGCAATATCAACAATACCTTCGTCTTTGGCCCTTTCGAAATGCATAACCTGCTTCCCAAGCGACCTCCCATCCAGATTCGCCGAGTTCCACAACCGAACCCCCCCTCTTACCAAGTCAGTCTGCACCGAGAGTGCATAATCGATCATCAAGAGCATGTCACCCTGCAGCTGGAGATTTCCATGCTTTTGTTGACTGACCAGCTGTCGAACGATACCCCGACAGCTGTAGCACTGCGTGGCTTTCGCCTCTAAACTGGAAAGCGAGATGTCGTATTGGAACGAGGTGACCCAGCGGTCCAGCTGTCTCGGGTTCTGCACAAACGAGATGGGCTGCTTGAACACGGCCTTGCACTCTGGACACAACATTTTGGTCTGACACACGAGGCGAATGAAAGAGGGAAATGGGAAAAAAGGCCTCCAATTTTCTTCAGGCTAGCCGGTTAGGGGGCCCACTGAGGCGTTTATATGTCGCTGCTATGTATGCATAGCAGCATAGCATCGTCAATTCAAGTCCGCGCGCACAAGTCAAAAGTAAGGTAGTTTGTATCAAGGCCTGCGCTCTTTGCAACCCCTTCTTGATCTATAGCCTATCCTCGCCCAGGTATACACGATATGCCATACAACAGAGCGGGCCCTTAGATGGAGTTGGATCTCTGAGTGGACGTTTTCAGCAGCCACCCGTGAAGACACCCCCCGGCAGTGGAATGCACGTCTCCCTCAATAGGAGCATCGTCGTCGGAATCCAGATTGTCGATCCATTCATGCTCGCGAATCGCCCTCTCGGCAACTGGGAACCCGTCCTCCCCACGAAGCCAGGTAAAGATGTTTCGAGTCACCATTTCCGAGTTTTCATCCTCCGAGTCGTATTCGTCATAATCGACATCAATCTCTGGGCCGGGGTTCGAAAGATGCCCGCTTTTGGGCCTCGTTGCAGTGGCCGGTTCCTCTGGCTTTTGCTTGACCTCTGTGCCGTCGTTGCAGCGCCAGATCAAGTGTGAATATCTGAGGCCATGATCTCTCCCGCATAGTGAATGTTCACGAACGTCAAGATTGGTGTCATTCAACGCGGTGGAGCCGAATGGTGGAAAGGGGAATAGGGGCGGGTGGTATAGTTGATCCCATGGGAGAGAAAGAGGAGCCGGCATTCATCTGCACGTGAAATCGACTCTGTTCCAGGTGGAATACGAGGTACTGGCGCTTGGATAAAGGACATCAATGTGACCGTCCAGGCAGCTGCCGCAAGGTCGATGTTCCACCAACCGGCGCGGCCTTCGCGGAGTGATTTGTGATGACTTCCTGTTATGAAAGCGCCTATCCACAAGAAGCCAATCTCTGGGTCACGCTTCATGAGAGTCCGTAATAGAGAATGGGGGTCTTTGAGTGTGTCGAGAAATGCAAACGTGCCCCGCAACCACATCCCGCATATGTTGCTTGCTACATCAAGCTCGAAGAACACGCTAGTGAGGAGTGCCTTTGTTCCTCTGGCGTTGCAACTCAGGGTCAATAGTCTATCCAGCTGAGCCTGATCGGGGATTGTGAAATGGGAAACTGCGGGCAGTTCCCCCTCCCTCCTGTGCCCATCGTAGGGGTTCCGGGAAGGGCAGTCCAATCGGCCTGCCGTCATATTTGTTGGTTGGGATCAGGACTGCCGCCGCCAGGGCTGCCAGGTTGAGGTCATCGTCGATGCCATGGAAGCCGCAATAGTCGGCCAAGTAGTGGCATGCTGTGATGAACGAAGTCGGGGTGCCATCTGATATCGAGGTTGCTGTTGTCTTGACCTCTGCCGAAATGACCAAGGGACGTTCTGACGCGAGCGCTGTTGACCACGGTGAATGGAGAAGCCCGCCCTTTTTATTGCGGATTGTTGCATCCCAGCCACCCCAACGGACAGGATGGCAGTCCACCAGCGAGCGGCGTCTGCACTGACTGTACCAACGTTTATCGTAACGGGGCTTGGTTGCTCTCCGCCGATGGAGACCCGCCGGGATGCCCGTTGCCGTTCGATTGGCAACCATGCTGGTGAAATATAGATGCGTCAGGGAGTAGTTCAGCCCACCTTGCTGAGAGAATATACGCCCAAGCTTGAACAAGAATGGGAATATGGTTGCCGTTTTTTCCAAAGATACCCGGCAGAGTCGGTGTGAACGTCGAATATCCACAGTCAGATCAACCCTTGTTGGTTTATCCCAGGCAATATGAAAAAGGGCTTCGTCCTGGGATGGCGGCAAATGATCTGGCTCCTCGGCTGCAAACCATACAGTGGTTCCTTTCGCCAAAGCAACATTACTGAAGGAGTTGTCGACATGAACGCTTTCTGGAAAATGAGGATGGTTGGGGAAGGCGGTTCTCATGCGCCGTAGGCAATCTCTCGGTAGATTCGTCTCGTTAGACGTGGTGTCAAAAAGCGCGGACCATGTCCGGTAGCCTCGAGCGTACATGCAACGAGCGGCTTGCTCGTCGGGTCGTACTGCATCCTCCATGAGCGGCAGAGAAATAAGTAGCAGAAATAGAACCGGTAGATGTTGAAGGATGTTGGCTTGACAGCGTCTTTGTTTGGGACCTGTCTTGTTTGTGAGTGAGGGATGATTAGCTAAGCCGTTGAGGATCTCGCACAGACCACCTCGCCTGGGATCCGCCCATGACGCCGAGGCTAGCGAGGGAGGCACCACTTTGGGGGCCAGAGACAGTCATGATCAGGCAGCAGCAAAGAGTGGCACGCTGAGCAGCTGGTCTATTTCTGGTTGAAGATTGATAATTGGACACATTTATGAAGCGGCCGTTTAGTTCCAAACCTTCCAACCAATCGCGAGCCACGCACGGAGCCAGTAGTGTAGCATTCACGCCTAACGTCTCAGCGTATCGCCGAGGTCAGCGCTTCCATCAACGCCATCACCAACACATGAACATATCACCAACACCCATGTTTCAAATGTTTATTGACTAAGGCACAAGGCCGGATCCTGACGGGGACATAAGATGCTTTCTGAAAATGAGACAAAAGCATTTAAAACCTGACTCCTCTCTCTGTCTCTACCTACTTGTGACCACCTCTCTGCATACCTAAACAAAGAACAACTACAACCAATTGTTCTCGTCTTCATTTTCCTCCGCCGCTTCCCTCTCTAGCTTAAATTAGCTTGCTTCGTTTCATACTTGGTCATTCCCCCGCCGCTTGACCTAGGGCAAGGCGCTTCGTTACTAGAGGTATTGTCACACCTGATGGTTCTCACCTTGCATCTCTAACTTGGGCAAGTAACAAGTCAGCATGAAGTCATCCTCATTGAGAGGGGTGTGCTCAGTGTGCGATCATGCAAATAACGTACACATTGTGCGAACCTGCATTGCCAGGGGATGCAAACAGAAAATAAAAGTCTGTGGTGCCAGCTACCACTACCTCCTGCTCCTTGAGGGAGGCGATCGCCACCAAAATGGCAACGCCGTCTGCAGACAGTGTCCGCATCATGGCCGGGATACCAGGGAACAGGACTTTAGCGAAGCTCCCGTCATCGGCAAGGGCGAAGACGGAAATGTATACATTGTGGAGGAAGGACGGGTCGGGTATTGATAATAGATTGCTCTAATCAGGCCTTTAGAGCTGAATCTGATCAACGTAAGAGTTCATGATAGCAATAGGTATCGAGTTGATTGTATCGGACGTCATGGTTGTTTACAAGTAGAACTCATTACATCACGGAATAACGAGCCTGAATCTATGTAGAAGACCTCGATGACATCCACAGAGCCAAAAATAGACCGAGTGTGCTGATGTCAATGGAAGCGCTGTGTATGGGATTAGGAATATCGATCATTACAAGAAACACGCTCACGCAACCTTCCATCCTGTCCAACTACCCAAGGACTAAAAGTTGATCCAAGTATCAGGTCTAATATCCAACAAGCACAACAGCCAAAGCAGCCCCAAGAACAAGCGCAAAGTTGTATCCAACCGCAGCAGCACCGCTGTCCTCATTCTTAATGATAAACTCGGGCTCATAATCGTCCACCTTTGTATCGTTCGTCTTTCCATCCCAGCAGTACTTGTCAAAGCAGGTGCGGCAGGCATCAGGAGCGGTTTCCCCAGCCTTCCACCACGTCCGGCTCATGATGGCGCAGGCGACACACACGGGCCAGTCCTCGTTGACAGTTCCGTTGCCCTGGGTGGCAGAGTTGAAGCCGTTTCTGATTATGTCGTCGCGCTGCTCGATGGGGTAGGATGGCGTAAACGTCGTGACATTGCTCTGGCTCGTGTAGGGCGCGTTCGGGAGGTAGATGACCAGGGGCGGCACGACCTGTCCGTTTGAGAGGGTAAAGTTGTCGGCGTCGCAGCCAAACATGGTGGGACGCTGGTTGAGGCGGTTGTTGACAAAGGTCTCGGCAGAGGGCACGGGAGGGAACAGGGTGCCGTTGGCGATATCCTCCTTGGAGCGGTCATAGGTGGCACGCAGGGCAGTGCCGTTGGGCCAGTTGTAGGTGGTGTCTGCAGAGGAATCGACGGCAAAGATGACGTCCACTCCACGGATGGGCTGGATCAACGGGTGCAGCGGGATGTTCTGCAGATCCTCGCCGCCGTCTACCAGTGAGAGCTGAAAGTCCTCGTGGCTGGGGTTCGTCGAGGGGTTCCAGCCAAAGAACGGGTTGGGTGAGTACTGAGCGATATCGTTCTCGTCATCACTGAGGCCCTGGAGGACATCCTCCACTGCCTTGGTGAGAAACTCTGGAATACCGGAATCCTCACCGACGGCGGTAATGTTCTGGAGCAGGAACTGGTTAAAGAGTGAGGAAGAGGTTCCCATCACAAAACCAAGCTGGTCAAAGCCGCGCACACATTTCCCGTCGCGAGCAATGGAGCCCTTGGTAAAGTTGGAAGCGAGCCAGCGCAGAGGAGCAAATCCATACGTAGTAGGATCCCAGGTGCCAAGCTCATACGGGGTAAACTCAAAGACGGTAGCGTTCAACGAAATGATAAAATCGCCGGGTGCCCGTCCATCAGCAACAAGGATGGGAAACGGCGTATCAGCATCCTTGAAAGAAGACGTATCCTGGATCGACGAAAACGTATACGCGGGACCACCCTGCGGGGCGTCGATGAGCTGATACGAGAGTGCGCGGCCCCAAAAGTCGGTGATGGACGCGTCCCAGCCGACGCTCTTGTTGCTCACGTCATCGACAATCTCTGTCCAGTAGTCGACCGTGTTGAGCGCCCCGATGCCGCTCTCCTCGGGTCCCTTAAAGATGGACCGGTCGAACCGCCAGACAGAAGAGTCGTCGCTGCCCTTTTGCAGGTCGGGGATGGTGGAAAAGTTGTTTGCAAACATGGACCCGACGAGCCAGCCGCCGCCGGATAGCCCGGAAAGGTACGTCGTCGCCTGCAAGAGGCCGCTGACGGCGCTGTCGTGTCCGTTGCGGGAGTCTGCGGCGGACAAAAAGCCGGCGCCGTTCATGAGGGCGCGGTAGCCGCCGCCCGACACGGCGATGCCAATGTTGGGCAGCGCGCTGGCGTTGTTGCGGATCTTGTCCAGGTAGGAGCCCGCGCTGAAGCCCGGGATGGCGGCATTCTGTAGGAGCTTGCGCAGAGGGTCAAACGTGTTGTTCCTGCGCGTGGGAAGCCACTCGGCTTCCTCGTCGGACAGGGCGTCGGCGCTGCGGATGACGGGCTTGGTCTTGGGACAGTCGACGACCTTTGGCGCGTAGTCGCCGCTGGGGGAGTCGGGAAGGGCACGCAGCTGAAGGCCGGCGACGTCGTGACCGAGAGCTGCCGCCTCGAGACCGAGTACGTGCAAGGCCAAGATGGCCGAGACGTGCCACAGCATGACGGCGTGAGATGAGGTGAGATTTGTAAAAATACCGCAAAGGGAAGGGATATATGTATAAGAAAAAGAGCCAAAAGATTGTAAAATGCTGATGAGATTGCTCCCCTTGGAGTTTGGCAATCTCCCTGATATATCTAACTCTGTGGGCCCAGGACCCTTCAAACCCTTTTTGAGCCTGGTTAGATCGGAAGAAGAGAGCTGCCCGCCAGTCCGTCCCGGCTCCTAGAAAACGTGAATTAAGCACGGGTAGGCCAATCTGAGCGTCTCCCAGGGGATCGTCCCCCCAGTATCCACTCGCCTCATGATGACAGCATCAGCCGGGATCCGATATTACTTGCGTGTGGACCAATGGCAAAACCGCCGTCCCCAAGTCCGAGGTTTCCGTGATCCGAGACACAAGGCGCAATCTGGAGACGCTCTCCTCGATCGCGTTAGCCCTGGCGGCCTCCCCGGGGGGGCCATCTTCTAAGCCGTGGCACAGTTGAGGCGTCTAGAAAGTCAATTTTTGAAGTAATATGCGTGTCCCATGTAACGTTGTCGGCCTATTTCACCACTTCAGCGTTGATCGGCAGAGATGTTCCAATGCTGTCGCTGTCTTGGTTCACTTAGACGCGCGTCTCGGTCCAACTAGCTTACCCGGGAGCACACTGTTATCTTGAAGCAGCTCATGACTGCTAACTATTGGCTTACGCCGAAACTGCCATGGGTACTCTATCTACTCGGCAGATTATCATCCCCGGCTCTGCATTCAAGCCCGGCCCGAGAAGCCTTGGCGGCCACGCAATCATCTTGCACGACATTTCTCAAGACCTCCACACTCGCTAGAAACCAGATTGAAACAGGAGCAGATACTACAAAAGTAGCTAGTTACCGAAATATATTCAAAACGTTACCAAGGTTGTCAAAATTCCGATCGTCTCGAAAACCGAATTTTGTACCACAAATATCTTCCCTTGAACTTGGAAGGCGATGACTGGTAGACTTGGCTGTGGCATCTGGGAGTTATTTTCGTTGTTTCTGGTCTACAAATCATCCCAGAGCGCAAACGTAGCTTTAAGCATTGCAAGTATCAGAAGACGTGACTGGAAGCTTAGGTAGAGCAGCCAGTTAGCTATAGAGTATTGATGAGCCGCGTCGCCATGTTTCAAGGTTAGCTAACGGAGCAAGTAGTGGTTGAGAGCAGGATGAAACCTCTGCAAGTCTCAAATCATGCATGTTTCGTAAGCCCAATGTGCCAAGCAAAGCAAGCATTCATTCCTTCAAGGCATACCGCATCGTTCCCGCCTGGGGGTGGTGAGATTCTTAATCCAATGACTTCTTCAATCTGAATCATTCATGCGCCAATCTGCAAGCCACTTGATGTGCAAGACCAACGTGCAGCCAACCGTCATCCTTTGTGCATCACATGTCGCAGATGTGAGACGACTTGGGCTGCTGCGCCACGGTAGATCATGCTCCAGCCGCATCCTTCTTGGAAACGTCAACCAAGCCCTGGGATCTGCGCTGGCTGTGAGTGTGGGGATATTACAGCTCATGCGTCGGGGTCGATCATCAAACCGGGCCCGATGCTCTCATCCCGGCTTCCTTTGATCACAGCCCTATGAAGGCTCATGAGGGCTAGGAAGCTCCAGTTGCATTGTCACAGTATTGCCGTGCTGGGACATCCATCTGCCGACGTCGTGTAATGATATTGCATCACAGGGCCCTTTCCAAGCCATAATACTTCTCGGCGAGGTGCATTGATATATATCAGGCAATCCTGCCCAGATAGTCAGTCTTGGGGTCTCTAGATGCTTGGACCACTGCACCACAAAGGTCCTTGGTCTCGCTCAATGCACATTTTTGCCTCGTCTTGCGTCTACAAACATTATCTGCCCTGCAGAGATGATTGTACATTTATATCTAGTGCAGCTGTGAAGGCTTTTCCCAGTCGGAAAGTATTCCAGCCTTCTCAACCGCTGTTTTTTCTATACCCGGACCCAGCCGGCCCACACACTTATCGCCCTCATCAAGTAGAAGCTCTCTCCTGCTCCTCGCCGAGCGCGAGGACTCTAGTTGAAAAAGACCTTGACCATCCTGACAAGCTTGCCGACGGGCGATGACAGTCTGGGGGCGGCGTTGGGGACATCGGTGGAAGTAGAGCTGGGGGTGCTCTTGGCGCCGTTGGTGCCGTCGGCAGCGGTCGTGGGAGCGTTGGCAGAGGGAGTCGAGGGGATCAGAGGCTCAACGCTGCTGGTAGCGGCGCTGGTGGCGGCAGCAGAGGTCGTCTTCTCGACAGTAGTCGTCTTGGCCGAGGTCTCGGCATCGTCGCCGTCGTTCTCCACAACAAGCTCGATACCCGTGTTGAAGACGCTATAAGCATCGTCACCACCGCAGGCTTCCATGGGGTAGGCAGGGCATGGGTGGCTGCACTTGTCGTCCTTGACGAGAGCCGACTCGGCAGGGTAGGTGTCGGCGCAGTAGCAGCCGTTGGGGCCGGTGATGGTGACCGACTTCTTGGCGTCCTTGCAGACGTTGTAGCAGTATCCCGAGCTGGTGTAGTCCGACTTGCTCTTCTCTGCCTCGGCGCCGGCCGGGAGCTTGCTGAAGCAGCCCTGCGAGGTGAGTTGGCCGAGGATGGGCTGCACGGCAGGCTGCTGCTCTGCCGACTTGGAGGCGACGGCCAGGGTGGCCAGGGAGAGGACGGCGACGTGGATGAGTCTGGTCATGTTGGTAGATTTGATAGAGTTCGATTCGAGGTAACGACTGTGGTGAAGATGAAGAAGATCACTCTGCGATGGCCCGAGATATTTGTGTCTCGGGTCGAGGCGCAGTGAACCGAGGGATGGCCCCTGCAATCTCAGCTTGACCCACCTGCTGTAGCCTGTTGATTGGCATCTTGTAGGGCCAAATCAGCGATTGTCATGCTGTTTGGATGCTTTAATTACACGCCAGACAGGGGTGACATGCCTGTCATTGTTGAAATACGTCACGGTTTACAACATTTAACTCTACAAGAAAAATCCACAGAGCTATTACTGATCATCAAATGCTTCCAAACATAAGATTCTAACATTAGAGAGTAGCTCTCATCGCCATGCTTCTGAGCTGTACCCAGTAGCAGCATCTGTAACGTCCATGCGCCAATCAGCCCTGCTTCCTTCGCACTCGGCACGGTTTAGCGCAGATCCTTCGTTTCCACACGAGGTCTGCTGTTCCAATAGGATGATCCCCCGTGTCTCAGGCATCAGACGAAACAAAACATGGAGCGAAATTACAAACAAGTTGAGATGGCAGATGGGAAATAGTAAAAATGTATTGACTAAAGGGGAAAGCGCCGAGTGCTCCATCGACATTCTATGCAGCTCAAAGTTTCGAGGGCTCGAAGGAGAAGCAGCATCACAATCAAGATGATACCGATGCCAACGCCAACGCATCCTTCATGCAACTCCCCCGGACCCGGGATGTGACGTGGAGTTTTGTCATGAGGCTTTCTCAATGTCACAACGCCTTCAAATCCCCTTGGATCGAGGCTTGGCTCACCCGATATTGATCAGTAAAGGAGAGGATCTGCTAGCAAGCACGAAGGATCAGGGGGAGATGAACAAGCGTAAAATAGTGGCAGCAAATTCAAGGCGGAAGGATCGAGTCTCATCAGCCTTTAATGGAGATGCTTGCGAGTCTGGATGTGCCACAAGGAAAATAATCTTCAATGCTGGCGAGTCTTGTCAACCATCCACTGCAGGCCCCAGAGATGGTCAACCCTGGAGGAGGGAGTTCCAAGCCCGAGTCTCTGGGAATGTGTGTTGTGCAAAGAGCGACTGCCTAGTTATGCCTTGTGCCTAGTCCTCTCGTTTCCTCTGCATCCGTGTAGGGAAATTTCCCTGGGAGTCGGAAACTGCTTGATTGGCTACTCACTATAGAATTCCCCATGGTATACAGTCACACGCAAATTGGTATCTCCTCAATTCAATAGCTCATCAGTCGCCTTGGCCAAGGGAACAGCCATCGAGACGCGACTTCATCAGAGCCCAGTGCCGCGTGAGATACAAAATCCAGCAAGAGGGTATGAAAAACTCAGCAACTTATTCCCATGCAGTTCTAAGGAGCCTTGCCGTCTTAGGGAACTCGATATCTGGAACCCAAGGACGTTGATCCACTCCTTGGATTCATTTGCATTGTTGTTCATGAGGCTGTTTTATCCGAAATGAAAACGAGCATAAGAATAAGAGCGTTAGAAAAGGAAGACGAGACATTTATCCCTTGATGATATGAATCAAAGGCAGTATCTTGGGTGCAAAGGTACCACTCTTCCGTCGGTCCCACATATGGTGGGTGATAATGACACTCCGAAACAACAAATAAAGCACTTTGGCGCAGCGGAAGCGCGCCGGGCTCATAACCCGGAGGACCACCGATCGAAACGGTGAAGTGCTAAAATTGTTGTTTTTTGCCATTTTGGGGGGCCTTGGGCATTATGGCCTTATGATCTCGAAAAAACCATTTCTCTTATTGGGCCACTTGGTTGAGTTGGACACTTTCAAGGCCATAGTAAGATAAACCTTTCAGCACATCCCGAGGTTGCATGAGGGTGACCTAATAAGAAATTTGGGTTTTTCGAGATCATAAGGCCATAATGCCCAAGGCCTTTTTGAAGTTAAAAAACCCGCCTTTCTTTATAACTTCGTTCCAGACAGGGTTTGCTGAAATAAAAAGAAGGCATATCCGTCATATCGACACGGCAACAGCATTTAAACTCAATGTTGTAAGGCACTGCCTTTAAAAATTCGGCCTTTAGCTGCGTCTATCCACCACAACAAGATCTAGGTTACGCCGTTTCATTGTAGCGAGTTTGGAACAAAGCGCGCTGAGATGTGCATTCCTCAGCCGTACTCCCTTGCAGCATTGGCAGACTATTGACCTGAATTATGTCTATCACCAAAGTGTGGGTAGGGTCTTTCAAGCTGCGTATGTACGCTCACTGATACTTATTTCGATTCGATCGTCAGTGATACTTTTCGCCGGTCAGGGGCGGTCAAGCTATATACAGCATCAAAAACAGGGTTTGGACAATGTACAGACAGCGAGTGTGAATCCCGGGGCAGATCAAAGCTAGAATATCAAAGAAAGACAAGAAATCCACTTTCAGACGACAGATGCCCTACTCATCATCATTCAGCAGCACGTTGACAGCTGATCAAGTCCTCAAGAAACAGTCATGGTGGCAGAACCAGAGCTGTAGTAACCCTCGACAGCGAGAATTTGGTAATCAAAGCTTCCGAGGTTCAGGCCGACATTCTTCCAGGCGTTGAAATGGGCGCCCGTGTTGACGGAGCCGCTGGAGCGCTTGCTGCGACGGACGGACCAGTACTGCTGGAAGGTGCGGGTGCCCTCGATGGAGGGGGCGTTGGTGCGGGTGCTGGTGTAGATATCGTAGACGGAGCCGTCAACGTTGACCTCGCCCTTCTTGGTGGCGCCGGACGAGGGGTTGTAGGTGCCAAAGTTTTCGACGATGTAGTACTCGATCAGGGGGTTGCGGGTCCAGCCGTAGACGGCGAGGTAGCTGTTGCCGTTGGGGTTGTACGAGCCAGAGTAGTTGATGGTTCTTGGCGAGAGTCAGTATAAAAACGCAGATAGATTTGACCACAGGCTCTTACCGAGCAGCACCGGGGTTCCAACCCTTGCCGCCGACCCAGTTGCCGTTGCCGCTCCACTGGACGCTAAACTTGCCGCCATCCTGGTTGGTGTAGGTGACGCTGTTGGGGTTGTCGGTCCAGAACGAGTAGTAGTAGCCACCGTGGGTTCCGGTAGAGCTTGGGGTGCGCTTGGAGAGGGCAGGGTTCTCAGAAGTGTCGGCCGTGGGAAGGGCGAGAGCGCCGGTGAAGGCAGACACGGCTGCGAGGAGGTAGGTGAAAGAAACCATGTTGACTGTTGCTGGGAGTAGTGTTGAGGTGGATGCTGGTGTTGAGTTGCTATCTGGAGACTGATCAGCACTTGGGCTATATATACGTTTAGTACCCCCTCTCAGCCTGAAGTCGACGATGATGCAAGCTCACAGCAACCTCGTGATCCTCAAGGACGAAAGGAATTTCCTGAAAAGAACATACCGGAACAAAACAGAGCAGGGTCCGTCGGGCCTGATAATCGACTTTTACCGGTGAGACGACATAGAGGAGAAAAGGAAGTCATCAAGAAAGCCCGGCGGCCACCGTTCATGTACTCTTTCGGAGCGTTCTCATGTAATTTAGTCCGTGTGGATACACGTCCGGGGAGCCATGACGAGACGGGGCACTCATCTCCGAATCACGAAACCTTGAACAAAGAGGGGCTCGCTTTACCCGGTACCCCATTGTGCACTACCGGAGGATCAAGGCCCGGGCCGTACGCGTGAGACCTTCCCAGGAGGGCAACTGAGTGAGGCCATCTCGAGCCACATGGTGAAGTTTAAAGGGCTGGGCTTCAAGGAGATCCGGCTATTCCAGACCACGAGGTAGCATCGGCAGCCCCGCGTTGGCACCGGGACTTGAATTTATCCATCCAAACATCTTTCAGGGGGTTTCCTTTATTGGTAGGGGCCCAGGGGCCGGAAAATTCAGCCTGAAACGGTGCGTTTTGTTTCAGGCCCCAATTCTTCCGAAAGGGTTGCATAGTATAGCTGAGCATATTAAGCACTAGCTGTCGGTTAAGTCTGGCCGGCCATCTGCTCATGTCCTGTGACATGACATGACTGGACTCTTTGAGAGTGTTGTATTCTAAACCGGACTTGTGGAACTTTTGATCTACTCGATGCAGACCTGCAGCCCAAGTATATAGCCTCCTCTCAGACAGCATTTAGCAGACTATCTCATGGTCTGATCCAGTCCTCGAACAAATCCACTTCTGTCTTCTTCTCTTGCACATATTCACCTCTATAGAAATCCAAAGATGCCGTCGTTTCTCAAGACCACCGTCAGCCTCCTCCTCCTGGCAGCCAGCGCTGTCTCTCTCCCTGTTGCAAACCCTCTGGACGTCTTTGAGCGTCAGGCCTCCCCCGGGATCGTCATCCGCCAGTGCAGCAAGCCCGGCGTCCTGGCCCTCGCCTACGATGACGGCCCAGGACAGTACACCACCCAGCTCCTAGACATCCTCAACAAGGCCGGGGCCAAGGCCACCTTCTTCTGGACCGGCACTCTCTACGGCTGCGTCTACAACCAGAGAGCCGCCGTCAAGGCCGCCTACGACTCGGGCCACCAGATCGCCAGCCACACGTGGACGCACCCGCAAAACTTTGGCAGCCTGAGCGCCAGCGACCTGAAGCAGCAGATGCAGCGCTTCGAGCAGGCCACGGTCAACATCATTGGCAAGAAGCCCGCCTACATGCGGCCTCCCTACCTCGCCACGGGCGGCAACGTGCTGCCCACGATGCGGGAGCTCGGGTACAAGGTCATCACCAACGACGTCGACTCTGGCGACTGGAACGGCCAGAGCGCGCAGCAGAGTCAGCAAAAGTTTCAGCAGGCTGGCGCGGGCGGTAATGGACATATCCCCCTGATGCATGAGACGTATGCCAGCACGGTGCAGACGCTCACGCCTTGGTTGATCAACTGGGCCAAGCAGAACAACCTCAAGCTTGTGACTGTTGGTAAGTTTGGACTTGAATGAGAGTTGGATCTTGAAACTAACAGCTTTGTAGCGGAATGTCTTGGTGATGCCAACGGTGCCTACCAGTCTGGAACCTTTACCGGCAACGGCCAGTCCACTTGCTAGAGGAATGGGCCATTACGGCTATAGCCATGATGGATGGAGATTCTTTTGACAGTACATCACTCAGGGTCTTTTGAACAGAACGTCAAAGTATTCTTCCGTTGGCCATGGAGGACGGACGAGGATAGCATGCTCAGACTCAGGGATTAACTCAGAAAGCCGGTCATTTTTGAACAAGACAGAGATTCAAAAGCAGAAGCCTCGTAAATATATGAAGCGTAACTCCCCACACATGTACCAAACACTCACGACAAAACTTGTACCTAGCCTCAACCCTCGCGGCGAACAGAGGCCTTGCGTCTTTCGTCTAGCCACTCCTGCACCATGCCCTTAAAGTCCCTGGGCCCATACCTATAAAACATCTCCGGCCAAAGCCCAGTCCGGCCATACTTTCTGTACCTCTGAAGCCCCAGGTCGCTGCTAAGCAGGTCCATGTACGACAGGCAGTCGAAAACCAGATCAGGATATCTACTACCGGCCCCGCCAGCCTCCCGCGGGTGTCTAATGGCCGAATACTCGTTGTGAAGGATGGCTTCGTACCGGACCTTGCTGTGATTTAGAGCATCCGCTCTCAGGTGAGGCAGTTGGTCGACGAAGAAGGCGGTGATCCAGAGAGCTTGCAGCTGTGCAATATGGTAGCGTTGAGTGCGAGTTGAGAGCCAACAAATGCAATGTTGCGCTGTTTCACAATTTCTTCATCTGAAGAAATAAGGAAACGGTAGAGTTGGTAGCCGGAAGAAGTGTTTCTTCCAGGGGTCGCGGCAGGAATCGGCGTGCCAGGCGGAAGATGTCGATTCGGAGAACCTCGGACAGCAGGCAGTCGTTTAAAGATGTCTTCCCGGGCAATCTCGACCATCTTCCGATCTTCAATGCTGTTGCTCCTCTGCAGGCCCAGTTTCGTCTTTATCCCTTCCGGCAAGAACCGGACAGAAGGCTCTGTGGCCCAGCCAGTGCAACATATGAATGCGTCCACATCCAAATTCTCCCCGTTTGAGAGGTGAACCTTGCCATCAGACAGCGAGGAGACATTCGCAATGTGAACCGTTATCTTGCCCTCACGGACTAGGTCAAACCACGGAGAGGTGTAGTTGTGAATACTCAGCGAGTTACCCACCCAGAACGGGCTCGCCCATGGTCTCAGCTTCTGCGTCTGGGGGTGGTCATCGTAACGGTAAACTCTCTCAGCAAAGCCCTGAATCGTGTCCCAGAATGTTGACACCACTGCTCTGCCGACGCGAGTGCCGTGGAGGGCGCTGCGGAGCCAGCCAACTGTCCCGCTCGACTCGCTCCAGATACAGGGGTCAAGCCAGGTGAAGAACCGTGTGACTGCCAGGCGCTGGATCGATATCTTGAAAGGTGAGAAACGTACAGGCCAGACCCAGCTCGGGCCGCCGCCGCTGGGTCGGATCACCATGTGTACATGGACTCCTGCCTTGGCGGCGAAGAAGCAGGTATCCCAGGCTGACTTGTTGCCTCCCAGGACGACGACATTTCTAGCCTTTTCGATCTCGTCGACGCGATCCCGAAGGTCCTTGGCGTGAAACAGGGGCCTATTAAAATCTTTTTCTCCTACAAACTCTGGCATGAAAGGCTCAGAGGTGAGTCCAGTCGCCAGCACCAGCTTCCTGGCAATCACGGTCCTCGGCTCCGTCACTGACTCGGCAGAGGCGATACAGAGAGACCATGAACCGTCGTCAAAGAGCTCTGCCGTCTTCACCTTTTTCTTCAGCTGGATCCGAGACGCGAGGTGAAAGTGATGAGCAAACTGGGTGAGGTAGTCGTGCACAGCGTGACCGGGGATATGACACCCCTCCTGGACGTCGAACCGACCCGGGGTTCATGGGAAAGTCTGAAAACTCGTACGTGCCGAGCACATTGTTTGTCTTCAAACCCGGGTACAGCCTCTCCTTGGCCCAGGTTCCCCCGATGGAAGCTGCCCCGTCAAAGATGGCCATGCTGGCGTCTGGACAGACTTCCATGTACGTCTTTGCCATGGCAAGGCCATGCCAGCCTATAAAGGTCAGTTGGGGAAGGGCACGGTATTTCAGGAGGGGAGGACTATACCTGCACCGATAATTGCAATGTCTAACTTGTCCATGGTACAACTCGTAGGATAAGCTGCCTGTCTAAGGAAAAGGCAGTCGTCGGTGGCTCATTGATGATGAAGTCATCATGTGAGACATTCACCACGTATCACGGCATATCGCTCTAACGATGCCTGACTCCCGAAGGGAGCGCCATATGCAGCCAAGGGATACCTGATTTGACCATATTTCTGTTTCATGGAGGTAGAGCATGCTGAGAAGACAGACAACGCGACCAGCGAACTCGCGACGGATATTGAGCGTGTAGTGAACAACTGTGGGGATGTAGGCTCTTGCGGCGCCGACCACGAGCCGAGCAGGTGCTTGAGAAGGGAGAATCACCCGAAAATACCACGGTAAAGGCAGCAGTAGATGATCGAGATGGCTTCATGGTAGCTATCTTGTGCTAAAGAGTTGGAACAGGGCGACAGGGGCAAGTGATGTAACGCTTGGTACAGACAGTCAAAATTACCATGCCTATCTTGATAGAAAAGGCCATCATGGAAACACGTTTCTAACTTATCAAGCTTGCTGACCCAAGGCACGTCGAGAAAGTTTGTATCACTGTCGGTGAATGGGCGTTGCCCGGATACCGTCGGCTGGGCGCATCGAGGCCATTGACAACAGTGACTGACTCTACAAAAGACCACACTGAGGTGAATCTTGATGAATCCCTTCTTGATTGCGAGAGTTGCTAGACCGCAGACCGCAGAGACCCAAGGTTAGTTTCCTCGGCTATGGGTCAGCGAGCCAACATGCGAGTATATGTAATCCCTAAAAGTGCAGCTTCCCAGCTTTTAACCAAGTTACCCAATGGCACTCATCTGGTATCATGTAATACCTTATGGCCGCAAATGAGTCGACTGGAAGGCGAGTGACAACCAACCATCGACGAGATCGCATCCTGCCTGTCGTGTGATGCTTGTGATACAGCGGGAACTGTATCACCGGCTCGACAGTTGCCTTGTGATTAGACGCGTGGCTCATATTCTCCATAGTTCGCCATGATTCATAGCATGAGTCGTCGCAGCCGCCGCCAAGCGCAGGAGAGCGAGAGTCAGCCGTACCATTTAGCAATGAATCAAGCTCCCAGAGCAATACATAAACTCCGCAATGTTTTAAACATCGGAACCTTGCAAGATCAAAAGCAACATCTCTCTCAACACGACTACTTGTCTTGGTCTATATGCCATCACATCTAGCAACATCCCACTCGTCCATAACTCACAAAGACCTGCTACCATGGAAGGCTGGCGATGTACTAACCCAGGCTGCGCCACACGTGCCCTAAATCCAACAGGGTCTACAATATGCCTCCATTGCGGATGCCGCTGGAGTGTCACCCCGGTTAAAGCCTCTGATCCTCCTGCCACGGACAACAAGAAGCCCGACAAGAAGCCCGACAAGAAGGATGACAAGAAGCCCAAGAAGTAGAGGACAGCATCTATGGGACCGGTCAGCTGCATACTGAGCGCTCTAACCCACACGAGCCTTGAACACAGGGGTTATAACTGGGGCTGGAATATGTATCTCTGGCAAATAACATCTCTCAGCTGCGAAAGATAGTGACGCAAATATTTCTCATTTCCCATGCTAAACCAACTCAACCTTCTCAAAGGACCGTCCCTGGGACCCTTCTCCATACATGACCCCTTCTACATAGCCTTCGCCAACCAGTACCCATGCCCCCTTCCCCTTCCGCAGCACAAAAGGCACATGAGCCCCAGCGACCAAAGCCACCACATCACCAGCCTCCATCCGTGCCGGCCCGAGTCCCAAGTATCCCTTCTCCGTGATAAACAAGACCCTATCGATCCCGACATCGTCGATCGCTGCAGAAAAAATGTCTCCCTCTCCTGGATCCGGCTTGTGCTTTAGGCGCAGATCATGCTTGATGTCCGACGCAGACGTCGAGATCTTGGCGAGGTAGTTTGCAAAGTGGGCTTCGCAGGCTTCTGGGGTAGGGTGAGATGTGAGCCAGATGTTCATGAGGAGAGTTCGACAGAGGGCGTTGGGGATGGTGGTGGAAGGTTGGTGCTGATATGGGATATCCGCCAGGCGAGTCTTTTTGGGATACCATGACCGAAACCCTTTGTAAAAACCTGCCTCCTCCTCTTCAGCTTTGGGTAGTGAAGCCGAAGCCTTGACTGTGTCTAGAAGATGCGCTTCCACTGAGAGCCTCTTCCCATCAGCAGACAAAGAAAGCTCTTTCTGAATCTTTGAAGCAGCGTTGAAGATTCTCCAACTGGGATCATGAAGATCCTTCCCTCGAGCCTTTTGAGCTCTCATCTCCCTCAAGAAAATGGGCTCCATGGCAACAGTGCTCGCCATCTTGGGAACCCAACTCGGATAGCCCACGCCTTTGCCACCCCAATCCGGCTGCAACGCTTGATCCAAGACATCTTCCTTCGGGGGCGCAAACTTCGGGTCTGGCGGGGGAAACCGCTTCTTGGCCTTGTGTTGATCCAGGAGACGGTTACCGATGGGCTTCTTGGATTTGAACTTGTACGACTCGCGAGGTAAGGGTGATTGACTAGTGAAAGCACCAGCAGCCCAGCATCGCCTCGAAGCAGACGCTGAGCAACGTCTAGGTAGAAATCTCCCATGTTTCGGTTATCGTAGTCTGGCTCCAGGGGAGGCTGGCCGATCGAGTTTGGGTCGGTGATTCCCAGAAACGCCCAGGCCTTGTCCCGCGGATCGCCTGCCATCCTCGTCGCTCCGAGCATGGCCACATCTAGAAAGCTCAGCCTTGCCTGACGCTGCTTGAGGTCAAAGAGTGAGGGTTGAAAAGTTACCCAAGATGGTATGAGCTTGGAGGGAGAGTGGGCTGCAACAAAGTAAGTCCAGTCCATTGCCTTCTCAACATCCGCGACAGGAACTTCAGCTCCGTCGTAGAAGAAGGTGTACTCCTTAGAGAGGATGAACTCTTGCACCGTCCAGACTCGACTCCACCAGCTCTCAGTAACCATGGTGAGAAGGGTGAACCACGAGACCAGTTCAGAGCCCGTTGAAGTCGCCTCGAAAAAGGCCTTGGCCGTCTGGTACTTTTTTCCATGAAGCTCGATGCCTGCGTTGTCCGGATCGGCAGGGAAAGCAGGCCACACGCTAAGAATCCTGATGGCAGCGTCCCGTCGAGTGTGCTTTCTGCCGAGCCAGATAAAGACCTTTTCCGCCGCACTGTATATCTCTCCCATGCGGGCGACTTGCGTAGCCTTTTTCGGTGCTGTCGGTCTGGTTGATGCAGATGGCGTCCACCCAGATAGGCCTTTCGCCGAGATGGCGGTGGAGGCCAAGCAGGGCAGCGTGCAAGTTGGCACCGACGGAGAAGCGACGGTCATTGAGTATGATCTCGGCGCTGTCTGAGTGGCTGAACATGGGCACCTCGAGTTCAGTCTCGCGAAAGTCGCGCCCTCGATTCATCATGGGACCGAAATCGACCCAGACGTACGAGAGGCAGACGTAGGACGGGATCTCAGAGGGCGGGTAGGTCCGTACGGTGCATCTCAGGGTCGAATTCTGGATGCTGACTTGAAGGAGACGGATGCCCTTTGTGTCTCCAAGCGGAGAGTGAACAAATTCCTCTGCCGGCAAGGCCTGCTTGAAGGTTAGCACCATGGTCCTTTCACATATTGCTCTTATCAAACACTCACCTCCTTCGTCGAAGAACCCTGCAACGATGACAAAAATCCACTAAGCTTCTCTTTCTGCGACTGTCCAAAGGCTTTATATCCAGCCTTGACACCCTCGGCCGTTGAGTAATCCCACAGAATTCTCGCCAGCGGGAGCAGGCCCTGGGTGTTGTCTTGGGGGTTGAATTTCGGATCGCGCCGAATACGAGACTCCCACGGAATCTCCATTGTGATGATGTCTATAGAAGACGCTATTCAGGGAGATGCGAGTGCCAAGATTTATCTTGATATCCTCCGTCGGCATGTCGGGTTCGACTCCTCTGACGTAATGGTGGCCGGGGTGGCGTGTCAATCAATGTGCGAAACATTGGGGGCGGAAGGATAGGCGGTCGAGGACGATCGTTGACGCTACATGGACAGTATTTCCTCCTTGAAGCAATCACAATCCAGCAACTAGTCAACTGTTTGCTCGCAAACAACAAAACTACAGTGCAACTCTTGGTGTTGTTTTCTCAAGCCTGGAAGACAGGCATCCTTGGGACAAGGCCAGGACCCAGTTCTCACAGTGTCTCGTCCAATCACATGGCCCACGTGCATACCAAATACAGCGGCTAATTTCAACGTCGCCAAATCGTAAAGGGGTCGAGTTCAAACATCAAGGCAGGCCCCCCTCTTCTCGTCCATGAAATGGCGCTCGTATTTCCCAGATTTCACCTCCGTCGAGTTGCTCTCGCGGCAGTGATTCTATCTGCCGCTTTGTATTGCATGAGCCAGTACATCAACATGTCGTCTCTGCCCCGGAGTGGCCTCCTCGCCATCTTGACGGCATCCTCGGGTACCCTCACTCACGCGGTCGATCCCAAGTGGTACCCACCGAGCAGTAACCAGGCAAACAACTTAACTGGGGTGCTTCACGGGGAGGGGATTTACGGTTTCATATACAACACTTCACACACGCCTGATGACAAGTATGGCGATTACAACTGGTGCAACATGCCCCATGCCCGCAAGAAGGAGTATGTGAAGCCGTCGGATGAGCATGAGTTAATATATGTCGAGGTGGTAAGTAACACTCCAGCCATCGCGGATCTAGTGCTGGGACCTGATGAAGATCTCTAGATCCAAAGACATCACAAGCGGACGCCCTATAAAAGCAACGCTTTCCCTGTCGAATCATACCAATGGAACTGCGACAACCAAGGTCTGTTCTACTTTGGCAAACCCTTCGATGAGGGACACAACCCCGCCGCCCAAGGATACTGGAAGGGTTTCAGCTCCGACATCAACGCCTTCACGCCATATGGGTTTGTCGGATCATGCCAGTTCCCTCAGATCAGCGCCGGAGGCCTCGACGACTCCTGGGTCCACGGCAAGGACCTGTACGAAGTGTACCACGACTTACTTCACTTTATCCCAGGCCGCGACGAGGACTGGCGCAGCAAGGTCAAGTTCAGGGTCACCAACAACCAAATCACAAGCCAGGTCGCCGGCATGTTCCTCAACGGCATGTGGCAGACGACTGAATCAGTTCCCCTGCTCATCCAGCAAGCAGGCATCGACAGCCTAGAGCCCCAGTACAGCTGCGCCATTGGGAAGAAGCTGACCAACGCCATCATGTCGCCGTCCAACGCTGCGTGGCAGAAGCACTTGACTGAGGGACAGAGCCTCTTTGATACGCTGGACGATATTTCCGGCGTCCCTAAAGACGATGAGGGCTTCCACGTCAGCTTCGATCACTACTACGATAACCTGTCTGCCCGGCAATGCCACGACAAACCTCTTCCCTGCAAGCTCGTCAACGGCAAGAATTCCTCCACTTGTGTTGATCAAGAGCTTGCGGAAGCCGTCTACCGCATGGGCCAGTGGGAGTACTCTCAGATGTACCGCGACGCCCCGGCGTCTCTCGCCGCCTCAACAACATCATATGGTGTCTGGATCGCCGAGCTGGCCAGCCATCTTCGCGGAGTCATGGCTGGCAACAGAGAAACCCTCTACCTCCACAATTTTGCCCACGACGGGCCCATAAGTCGAGTCCTAAGCATCTTGCAGATCGACGTCATGGTCTGGCCCGGCATGGGCAGCGAGATTGTGTTTGAGCTGTACAAGAAGGGACCTTCCAAATCGCGAGACGAGGGCGGCGAGGCTGGGTATTATGTGCGAGTGCTTTGGGGCGGAAAGCCGTTAAAGTCGTCGAATCCAGACCTTGGGTTGATGGAGATGGTGCCTGTCGAGACTCTTTTGGGGTACTTTGATGGTTTGACGGGGAAGAATGGTAATGAGGTCAAGGGCAAGTGTGATGGCTCCATCCCGACTTGAGGATGAGGAGCAAGGGCATCGGATGGGAAGTTAATATAGGGATCGGTGTGTCCCAGAAGAAATAATACAGCAATGGGAACCAAATAGTACCATCTCGATGGCTCGAAGCTCGATTAAACACAGATGTTGCCTCATCCAAGGTGAGGGGTTGATCAGCAGTATCGCAAGCTCCCTAGACAGATACGGCCAGTTCGAGGCCAGGCAGGGGAATGACTGGCTATAATCCGTTGCCATGAAACATTCGTTCATTCACAAACACCCAGGTGTTGGGGCACGCTGGTCGAGGCCACAACTTCACCACCTCTGCCAGCATGCCCATCATTGGAGGATAAGGATCCCCGGGGCCCAGAGACAGCCAAGCAATATTCCGTCAGCATTCCATGAGATGAAGCGAGAACCGGGCTTGAGCTGGATCAACCTGAAGTGTCGCTCTTGGCCCCTGATCCGATGAACGGGTCAGTGCCCGGGTAGACATCATCACTTTGAGGCCAGGCAACCAAGGCCCTCTCAAGCCACAAGCAAAGACATCGCACCGTCTCAGCCACGAAGGGTTGGGCAAAACCGTCATGACTGGGCTCCGAGCAAGCCGCCCTATCTTCGCGGCGCAGCCTCGTTTTTTCCTTCTTTCCCCTGACGAATCCCAATGTCAAAGACATATTTCCAAGACAGGTGTTTCCTCATTCAGTTTACCGACCCCTGGTCGCGTTACAGAATGTCTTTCCTGAGAGCCACCCATCTCGGGGACGCTCTGGTCTACCCAGCACCCACTTGAGCTCTGAGACCGCCCAAGACCAGGTTATAGATATCATCATGTCTAACTCATGAATACAAATAATTTAGAATGTTTCTTTGTTGCATTTAGCTAGCTTCAGAGCCCAAGCAAGGTTTCTCTGCCCATCAGGCTACCAACCAACATCATGTCTTAGTTTCCCGTTGGTCCTCACCACTGAGAGTCGTCTCCAGGTTTCTAACTAATCTCCGTCGTATTTTCGACGTCTCAAAATCATCTGTGTCTCAACCTCTAACAAGTCTTGCTCGAAAACTTGGACGTGCCCGTGGCGTTTGGAGCAAACTTCCCCAACAAGACACGATGGGCCGACTTTTGGATTCTAAATTTGGGCTGTTTCAAGCCATCTTTAATAGAAATCTCGCCATAAAGGAATAATCGAGTACTAGCTGCGGATCGATGCTCTTAACTTACGAGGCTGGAACCTCGTGGGAGTAAGTGAGACCAGAGTATCCCCAGTGAGTGTGGGCTTGGCTCTCCCCAGTCTGAGTCAAGCTTACTCCACCGAAAAGAAAGCAAACAAGACTCTTTTCGTTTTCTTGGCAGCTCTTGCTAGAGGAGATTCTGTACTTAAATGGCAGGCCATCGCCAGAGCAAATCGTGTCATATCCCAACCTTCAACTTCACCTGCTCGAGTTTCCATCAGTTTCAGCTGTTGTGCATTTCTCCCGTTACAAGCTGGACTTATCCGTCTCTCTTCCAAATACAATAAGATGGCTCTCGATCCTGTCACATACATTAAGAAGAAGGCGCAGGACGACATTGTCGCTCACGCCGGGGCATGGGCCCAAGGTCCAGTCCCGCCTCCTCCCCCTCCGCCTCCTCCTCACAGCCCGGTACGCACCCTATTTTTCATGTTACAACCTATAGTCCTAACTTAAAAATGGCATCTCAGCCCATTGGGAAATCCTCTCCCTCTGGTAAAGAGGGAAATTCGATGACTGACTCGCCCAAGACCCCTTAGGAGTTTTCCCATAGCCTAAAGTCTTGTTTTTTTTCAGCCCCCTTCCGAGGACTTTGTGAGCAGGCAGGCCACTTTTTATGACACATTTTGGGTCGAGGCTTCTTTTTCTTTTGCTCAGGGTCGGGATCCCGTTGAGACTTCGTGTGGTTGAACCACGGGTCATTTCTTGGTCATGGTTGGCCTTCTGAAGAATGGCCTGGTGCCACTACATCAAGGATAGGTGAATATTTGGTGTTTATCTAAGGTGCAAACACTACTCCTTGGCGGAGTCTGGTTCCTGTCAAGGCTTACTTGGTTCCTTTTCTTTTTCTTTTGTTTGCTGGTAGGGTTTTCCCTTCTATCTCAAAGACTGGCCGCAACTTGGTTTTACGGATCGGTTTCTTCTGTCTTTTCAACTTTATCTAGGACTTATTCATTTCATTCCACTGCCTAGACTATCCCAGATGCTCGCTATAAATCCAAACATGTGCATGCGAACATTCACAATACCTTGACTGCCACGACTCACGCGCCCCCTTCGTTTATAACCCTTGGCTACTTGATCTTGATGCTTTTCCTCATTTCGCAAGTATTTCTTGTAGTTCAGGTAATGTAAATCTACCACAATACCGGGAGATGCGAACCGTGCCACCTGATCAGCTCCGATGGGGTGAACTGCAGTACGGCTACCACTCATAGCTACAAGTACAGTCCCAAGCCATCTGCTGTGCCTCTAGAGTTCCGTCTTCTAGAACCCACGTGCAGTACAATAGTGTTGATTCGTGCTCACTCTACTCATAACCAGTACCATGTCGTCACTATCCCGACAAATGCGCCTCATCGCGATGCGGCCCAGAACCGTGCCGCAAGAATGCCGCTTGCCCTTCCGAGCCTATTCCGCCTTCTAGGCATCAAGGTGCTATCAGGTGCCAGAAGCAAGAGCCGGCAAATCAGAGGACGAACTTGCGCGCTACATGGGTGACAGATGGTGACAAGTTCGGCATGCGGTTTGCATACCTGACCAATGGTGGAAACGAAACTCGTCTGGGGAAAATTGGACTGCGGGATATTAGCCGGTGATTACAAAGATGCAGACTTATCAGTGACTTCGGGGGAGAGGACTGGATGGCCATATTTTTGTCCAATATCGCCTGGGAAAGGTGACTCGGCTGACTGGGAGACATGGGCCTCTCGATGGCAGCACTGTACTGGTACTTCTCGAGGGGACGCAGTCGAGTGGATCAACTAGGTACACTCCAAATCCCGACTTTTGTCCTTTCCAGTCAAGGAAGTTGTATCGAAATGCCCTCTGCTGCCACCGGTGCGAAGACCTGGGCCCAACAGGCCTGACTTCCTGTCCCCATCACTGCACCATCACTTCGACGACACAAGTTCAAGAGACCAAGTTCTTAAGCTCACAAAGCCAGCGACCGAAGGGACAGAGGCTACGTGGACTGGGTGGACCCTCGGTCGGTCCATCCATCCGGGTCCGTCCATTGATACCCCCTGTCACCCCAAGTGGTAGCTGAGGATCGTGTCAGCAGCACGAGCATCTGCAGTTGGGAGAAGAAACTTGATCATGGCTGTGCACTTTGGAGGGCACTCATGATCTCGGCTTCAAGAGACGGTTATGAGAACGCCATCGATGTGCTGGGAGCATTACCTGGCCTGAGTGAGAGATCGTGACGTGAGTGATGCGCTACACTGTCCCGGCCAGAACATGAAGTACAATAATGTCTCATGAAACGGTAAGAATAGACTCTCGTAAAACATGCCGCCAAGTTTCACATCATCGTGGCTGGCTGAGGTGCCTACCGCGCACATAATCGATGGACATGCCGCCGGTCGCAAGAAAAAGTAAGTCGGCGTACTGTACGGAGCAGACGCGGGGTCAACAGTTGGATACAATCAGCCTGGTTGAGTTGCGTTCGTGCGATGGCCACGGAGGCTGATCATACTGAGCGTGGACCAAGTTAGATGAGCGGCACCTTGCGTCGCAGGTGACGAGAAAAAGAAAAAGGTGTGTGATTGCATTTGCCAGACTGCTTCTTCATGTCGTCAGGGATGATCGAGAATCGACCCATGCGGGTGGGCAGTCACTGAAGCTGGTGAGTGGAGGTTACTTGTGTACCTCCGTAAGTCTTCAGGTCGTGAAGGTGCCAGATAACGGCCCGAAGACCACTCTCCATCTTATCAACGATAGAGAGAGAAACCTGGACACTTTGCCGATTTCAGCTCTCGGCATGGTGAGGCAGTTGGCGTTGTGCATGTGAGTTGGCCGGAACGTCTGAACGGAGTGCCGATAAAGTGATGCGTGCGCTGTCCCTTTTGCAGCTGCAAGCTTGATGTAGCAGGGACCACGGTCCGTCTTGCGAGGGCGGACGAGACGACAAGCGCAGAATGGCTATGTGGTAGGAAGGTGACATGATTGATCACAGTTGCTGAACCCTTGTTGCAAAGGTTGAGGCGCGTATCCCAGGCTACCTATGCATGCCATTTAACGCGCTGGGTCCGTCGGGCATATCATGATGAACAGCGCTTTAGGAGTTCCATACGATGCGATACGACCTGGGTCCTGGTCCGGGGTTCAACGGACACAAGCACGAGTCAGTATCAAGCCCGAACATGCTAGCCGACACAGGAGGAAGACGGTGCGGCACAGTTCGACAGCGAGGCGGACATTTGCGGAATTGATCCGACGGGCATCAAGCGTGGAGGATACCGTGATGCCTTGAGCAACTCCAGCCGAAGGGATCGCGCGGCACATCGTGAGTGCGCAGCGCCTGTTGCATGAAGACGATGAACCTAAAGGTCGCAGCCATCAGCTGCATGGGAGAATGACGATGAAGCACCGAGATGGTCGGCTCACGGCGACAGAAACCGCGATTTCAACGAGAACAAGCCGGCAGACAAGACCGCCCCCGCTTAAAACCCCCAGGTCCAGCACAATTAAACCCGTGGCGCTGGGAAAAGGGGGATGCCGCTAGGACACGAGAGTCGTCAATGTAATTTGGTCCCCATCATCCAGATGATGGTCCATTGTAAGAGTTGAAAGGACAGCAAAACTGACCAGTTGAAGGTAGGAAAAGAGGACGAGACGCCGAGGAGCGGTAACATGACGTCCCGCTGCAGCGGACAGTGTAACAAGTCAATATTGATAAATTATTCCGGTGCAATATGCCGTAAAGTGTCCCTGTTGGCAGCTGAACATGCAGCGGTTGCAGACAGCAGTTGGCAGGGTGGCAAATGGCAGACATGATGCTGTCGAATCTGGGATTCTTGGGATGATCATCCATGATGGGTATTGTTGATGTCTGTTGCCGGCCAATTCGAGATGCGCATCTTCCTTGGGTCGCGGTCGAAAGACAATTGGGCTGCATGGAACGGTTTGTGATGCCTGAACCGTGCACCGGGAAGCCAGACTCAAGGATGGAGACATTAGAGAGTGTCCTAAGCGTTGCGAGGACTGGGTCCGTCTCGTGCGAGCATGGAGCAGTGAGAGGCCCTGGGCATCCCAGGATTCGAGGAGCTTGCGAGCGTTGCAGGGTCGTGAATGGCGCGAGTTACTTTGGCTGAGCCCAGGCGCGGATAGGATATCGAAGAAGAAAAACCCGTCAAGGGAGTCTGCATGTCATGAATTAGTCAATCAAGAAGCCGTTGGAGGCCAACACCCGTGAAGTGACGTGCGCGGCCGTCGACAGTAGGATCATGGGATTGATGATATCTCCGTCGCCGAATGGTTTCACATCACTCCAAGGACACAATGTATTCGCACAGTGTTCTCATTCCCCAGCTGCACTGGCAACCCACCCGCCATCAACTGGCATCGTGGAGCGTGGAGCGCAGAGAGTTGCGTTGCTGGCGAAAGGGCCAAGAAGAGGCACCCCCCACACGTCGTCATTTCAGTGTCCGTCATTAGCCCGGTTATCAAATCAAAAACGGATTGGGGCGGGCGTCTGGGCGTTCAACGGACAACGGGCGGGCAGGGCCGGGGGGCGGACGAAGTCGCAGAGACATCCAAGCTGCAGCTGGTTGCGCAAGATGAAGAAGATGGGTTGTGTTCTAGAAAAGGGCAGGGCAGGGCATGGGGAGATGAGGCACAAGGCGAGGAGAAATCCAGCATGGGCAAGAGGCAGATCTAGTTCTTGGGAAAGGGGCAGGCGCAGCCTGGATGCATGTCTCGAGTTCTCCTTCCCCGAGGTCTCAGTGTCCGCATCTCGAGGAAGGTCCCCAGCAGCGCTGTACCCAGTACAAGCAGCCTTTCTTGCCTCCTGCCTCTCCCTGTTCTGCGAAACGAGGTACGAATGGAGCAGGTACCTCTGTCCCCTAACTGGTCGCCCTAAGATGCCTTGTAGGGAGAATCACCCACTGTGGGAGCGCGGGGCAGGCCCTGTAAAAGCTTCTTCAGGGGATCGACCGAAGAGAAGGAGCGTTGGGCCAGCAGTGCCCGGTACACCCGCTCCAGGTACCTGCAGCCTTCTTGCACCTGGCACCTGCCAACTGCGCGCCCCAAGCGTTGCCGACCTGTGCCCACTGCCACGACGTGACTTCCTGATTTGATTGATGACTTTTGGGCCTGGGCCTCCTTCTCCTTTCCCACCAGGCCCTGGGTTTTTCCTCCCCCCATCACGTCTTGTCCGTTGACAACTTGTTCACCACCATCTTCGGCCTCTTCTTTCTTTTTCCCTCTTCCTCCTCGCCATCTCCCTCTTTTTCTCTACTAGACCTCTCCGTCTGCTCTGCAGCGGTCTTCGCCTCGAGTCTTTCTGGTCCGCCGTCTCGGTTGTCACCAGCGTCTGCGATCAAGCTTCGTGCCTTTTCCGCCTCCCCGAACCCTTTCGTGGTTTATTCCCGACTCGCGCGGCCCGTGGCCATTCAACCCCTGCGCTCTCTTCCCGCGAACGAAGCTGCACCACTCGACGACGAAATATCCTGCTGCATAGGGTGAGTCGATGCTCTGACGCACAGTATCGCGAGCGGTTTGCCAACGTGTTGCGACGAGGGGGCCTGGAGGGCTTGGTGGTTCCCGATGGAGCCTGTCTCAGATGGCTGATGCATCGCATCCTGACGTCGGCCACGGCGGCAATTTTCCTCCACCACCGTCCCTCATTGCCTCGCCTCCCGGCGCCCTCGTTGCTTCGCGCTGCACTTGATCATCGCAAACTGTCGTCTATCGATTTGCCGATTTCACCGGGCTAACCCGTCATTCCCGCCGCTAGACCCTTTCGTTGCGAGATTTGAGAATTCTTCGAACCAACACCGTCCCGGTTTTTCCCACTCGAATCCGAAACCCTACAACATGTCCTACTACGACAACCCGCAGTGGTCGGCTTCGGCCCAGAACAACTGGGAGCACCAGGGATCGACAACCCCCGTTCGTGCAGGTACGGATGGTTTGCGAACGCCTACCGATCCCAGGATGCCCATTAACTCGCTCATCCGCTCAGGCGCCAGTGGACCTCAGCCCCAGGACGACTATGCTTTCTCGTATCAGTTCGACGGTATGTTCTCCCTCAACAATGTCGGTCTTGTTCCTCTGGTTTCTGTCGGCGGGATCGTGACGGTTGCTCTATCGTCGGATGACTTGGCCCGAACCAGAAATCGGAGAGAACCCGAACTCGGCGAGTTGGACGTCTCGCACAGAAACTAACCCTCCCCCCAGAGGTCGACCGAGCTTATGAAAACCTGCAAAAGTCTGGCAAGGGCTATGGAATGGGCGGCCGACGTGAGTTTTCTGATCTACACCGTCTTTGCCCTGCCAGCATTCTCCCAAAGCCTTGGTGAGTAGGCTGGGACTGGCAGGGCGCCGTGAGCGCCCCGACTGACCATGGACGCAGACTCCCGCGCCTCCCACCACTCCTCTGGCTCTCGCCCTCACTCGGTTAACAACTTTGACGACGCCCGAGGCTCCCAGGGACCCAACCTCCAGAACTTTTACGCCAACCAGCGTCACCAGCCCTCGCGAGGCTCCAACGAGGCAGAGCAGGTCATGCAGGCGAAGAGAAGGATGGCAGCTCAGCGGGAGCGAGAGCTTCGAAACCTGCACACTGAGCAGCAATACCAGCGAAGTAGGCCACCCTCTACTGTATAGCACATTCCTACTATCGCAAAACCAAAAGAAGATGCCAAATAGAAAAAATTGTGGTCATGGGCGGCTGATGATTGTTGTTGGCCGGACGCCGCTCATGTTTTCTTTCTCTTCTTCACTCGCTTTTCCCGACCAGCACACATGTAATTCGCGTCGAATTTGTTGAGCTTGGGCTAACAGCGTTTCTACGTAGCCGTCCTTTCCGAGTTGACCCTCCCGACCAACAAGCACATGTCTGAGGAGGAGACGCGGGACCTGATTGCCCGCCAGCGCAGCGCCCTGTACGGCGAGGGACCATTTGCCGACAAGAGCGGATATGTTGACGAGACTGGCAACGTCCGCACTGGCGCCCCTGGCCCGAGCGGACCTTCCAGCATCCGTGGACACTCGCCCCTGGCCTTTGACAACATCGGCCGCGCCCCCCCGCTGGTGATGCCGGCACCCCGGGCTCTACTGGCGATGCTCACGGCCCTCCCGCCGAGCCGGCCTCGCGCCCCCAGAGCACAGCCAGCCCCCAGGCTTCTGGCCCCACGAACCGGGTCTTTGACAACGCTCAGAGCCGAACCAGCACCTCGAGCCCAACCGGCGGATCTCCCTCGCGTGACCTCGCCCCCGGATCCAAGCCCAGCCAGTCCGGTGCCTCGGTTGCTCCCATCGGCACCCGTCCCTCGGGCACACCCGCGACCACAGCTTCCTCCAAGCGGTCGACCACCCCTCTCGCCTCCCCTGGCGGCTGGGGCCGCGGCAACGGTGTCTGGGGTCAGTCCTCGGGCCTCGGTGCCCCGGCTAGTGTCTGGGGTTAAAATCCGAGGGATGGTTTCGGGCGCGTTGGTAGGCATGGGCGTTGAAAGTTGCATAGGGAATGGCGCTTGGGGTAAAAGATGCATCGAGGTTGGTACATTTGAGCCGTGACAGAGATGTTGTCTCGGCAGCTCTCTTGCGGCTCCTGATTTACATGTTGGGGGCACTCTGGCAATGGGGAACGGCAAACGCGCAAACTACTCGGATCTGGCTAGAGCTGGGTGGTTCCATTGAGGTCACAGGTGTTGAAGGAACGGCATCGACAGAGGAGTTGTCATTTGTTTCTTTTTTCTGCTGAAGGGCTCGGACTGGTGAAATGGGACTTGCATTTGATCATCACAATGGGGCGTCCGTTGTTTAGGGATGTCGACTTTGCGTTCAGCAGCGGACTTGCAGGCAAGGAAAAGAGGTGTGTCTGGAGTGGACGGAGGGACGGACAGGGAGGGAGGGACGCTTTTGAAAACATGTTTGGACAAAGTTCTTTGGGAAGGCTACGGCCTGGGGCGCTCATCATGATTGTGGCGGGACAGCTCAGTGTCCCGACGGCAACGACAGATACCCAAAGGGAGCGGAGCTTGAGGAGTTTACGCTGTTTATCGACCAACGACAAGACAAGCCTGCGAATCGTCGACGGCGGCTGCGAGCAAGCATCGCCGGAGCGGCACTTTCGGGGTCTTCTTGACAATGAGAGGTATTTGATTTGTCGGCGCCACGCAATGGTTATGGGATGGAAGGGATTATACGGATCACCAATCCTTTACTCGGCAAGCGAAAAGGCAACAACGTGTTTATATACGGCGAAAACACATCCGAAAACGACACAAAAAAAGGGGGATAAAACAAGGGCATTTCTTGGGGTTCAAAGGGGATATATGGCTGGGACTGTTTTGGTGTTGATTTCCTTCGCGTCTCTCGTTTGCGTGTTTTGGGCAGGTTTGTTCGGTGCAGGCAGGGCTAGGGTATATGGAGATCGGTTCTACAGGGTTGCTTGGCCAGGGAATGGAGAAATTGTTTGCTGGTTTTGCGACGACATTTTGGACATGGAGACAAACATTGGGGGAGACAGTAATTTCTAGGGGCATACATTTATGGGAACGGTTCGGGAGTTAATAAGACCTGATGCGAACGTGAGAGAGAATTACCAAGACGAGTAACCACCAACAGCAAGTTACACACCATGACGCTCAACTTGGACGACTCGGGCATGTGCGCGTCATCGGAAGCTCCCGTCTGTCGTCTCCCGTCTCGCCTCCCTTCGGCACCAAATGGCCCCCACCCGATGCCGTGGCCCTCCACCGGGAAGAATGCCGCTCCCGGAATGGAGATTCCGTGTGGAGAAGGAGTCGAGGGAGAGGATATAAAGGACAGACGGGAATGGATTGATGACGGGTACACTGAGTGACGCGATCTGTTTCTTGTGTAACAGCTACGGATAAAGAGCCGCTGGAGACGTCGCAAACATTACACCGCAATCAACCAACACACAATGCCTCAGTTTGACGAATCCAAGGCCTACGTCGAGCAGGAGGACGGCGTCTTCTTTGACGACGGCCGCGAGATTGAGCTGCTGCACTATGTCTACGGCCGAGCCGATATCGACGAGCTGCGCGGCTCGCCCAAGCGCATCCTCCAGGCCATCGACGACTTTGCCCGCACAAAGAAGTATCTGATGAATGTCGGCGAGGACAAGGGCAAGATTGTCACGGACCTGATTGCCGAGGTGAAGCCCAAGGTCATGGTAAGCTCACAGAAGCTGTGGTGTACAGGTGAAGGCAGATATCTTACTGCGATCTGCAGGTTGAGCTTGGTGGTTACGTGGGCTACTCGGCTCTCCTCTTTGCCGACGCGGTACGCTCCTCGGGCGGTTCCCACTACTACTCCCTCGAGCGCAACCCCGAGTTTGCGGCCGTCATCACCTCGCTCATCGACCTCGCGGGCCTGCGGTCCGTCGCGAGCGTCATCGTCGGCCCCAGCGACAAGTCCCTCTCGCGGCTCCACGCCGACGGCACGTTCATCAAGATCGACCTCATGTTCCTGGACCACTACAAGCCGGCGTACCTCAGCGACCTGAAGCTCTGCGAGCGGCTGGGCCTCGTGGGGCCGGGCAGTGTCCTTGCGGCTGATAATGTCATCAAGCCGGGTAACCCGCCGTATCTGGCCTATGTGCGGAGTAGTGTCGAGGAGAAGAGGGCGGGGACAAAGGGAGCTGGTGGTGGGTTCTCGGATAAGACTACTAAGCAGTATGAGAAGAGGGAAGGGGAGGAGAAGCTGGATGAGGCAGAGGGGGATCTAAACTTGGTGTATGAGAGTCGGTTGGTCCACAGCTTTGAACCGACGGGTGTCCCGGTGAGTACCAAGCTAAACAAAGAAGGTTCTGTCACTGACATGTACAGGATGCCGTTGAAATCACGAGATGCACAGGACGAAAGGATTAGAGTACAACAATACAGATGCCCAAGATTGAAGCCATCACCACTCGCTCTCCTCACAGGACGACTCCGCCGGCCAGAACTCTCATCCAATAAGAGCCACGCCCGGTTAGCTCAATCGGTAGAGCGTGAGACTCTTAACTTACAAGAGTACGCGATCTCAAGGTTGCGGGTTCGACCCCCGCATCGGGCTGTTCCTATAAAAGTATGATTGCGAGCAATTGCGCGGCTTTCTTTTTGGTGTTTTGCCAGTCGACAAGACGTCTCTCTATCTCTCTTTTTCCTGCGTTGTAGCGAAGGAGGAACTTACTTACGTCTTATTGAGAACAGACATTATTGTCGCATCCTTCTTTTTGTTTGAGCATGTTTCGGTGACGGACATACTGACTGCCAGTTGCAACCGCGCCCTTTACGGAGAAAACACTCTGTTGCCCTTCGTCTGCACGATCGGCTGTCTTTCAAGCTTCCGCTCTGCAGAGATGAACTAGTTCATCTCTTTTCGCATGTCCGTCTTGTTCCCCCCCGCTAACTGCTTCATACACCAACATGATGGGAGAGCAACCTGCAGCCACCCCCCCTTCTGACATGTACTGAAGCCATCCAGGTTCTTGTTGCGCCGTACCCCAGGACTAAAGACTGTTTGACACCAACGAAGAACCTCTTTGGACTCTTGTTACCAGCAGGCTGCCCTCGCCCGCATCTGGATGTCGCCCTCCATCAGCAATCACTCTCCTGTCGCTACACCTACCGTGGCGAAGATGCCTAAGCAATGACGATTGGTATCGAAGCTTCTACCACTCATGTTCATTCGATACAAGCAACGACTAGGTACCTTGGCGCGACAGAAGAGACGCCTATTGGCGAAGACTTGCCAGTCCCAGGTGAAGGCCTGGTCCTCCATCGCGTGTCATGGCACCGTCTCATCCGGCTTGATCCCAAGCGATGGTCTCGGAGCGATTCCACTTACAACTCCTCATCAGTCTTGAGATAACTTTGGCAGCATTCTGACATCGAGCATCGAGCGTTTCCTCAACAATTTGCTCTTCTACGAACCTGTCAAGCGTCCCCCACAAGTGCATCCAATAAATTAAGAGCTCCAGCGAACCCTGCGGCTCTACGAGGCTATCAACTATGACAATGGCCACTCTCCGTATTCTGTTCTCAGTCGGACACATATCGGCTTACCAACGTTAGGTCTGGCAAGCAAGGGTGGAGGACTGTGTTCAAGTCTTCTCTGAAGAGAGCGATGTGTATCATCAGGCCCTGGGGTCTTTGAGATGCGATGTTTCGCTGTGAGCAAGCGACATGGCCAAGTAATCCCGGGGACAGCTCGAGGAGGGACAAGCCTGTGGCGGGTGTGTAGTATGGCAAACACTGGCTATCGCGTCACAGGAGCAACGAGCCGGAGAATAAGACGTGTGAGTAGAGGAAGTTGTCTTGGCCTTGGTTGCTAGTAACACTACCGCGCGTGTATGCGATGCAACTCCTCGTCATCCCAAATCAAGACTCGACGACACGGCTATTTCTGTATGCGCCCTGACCAACTCAAGTCAGCTTCAGAATCCGTCATCTTAAATAGCTTTCCCCTCCATTGCTCGCAAAAGTCAACCATTCGCATCTGCAAGGCCGTGTCCAGGCTCGTGCGCAAGCCCCCATTCCTCCACTAGCGCACCTCAACTCCGTCTCACCCTCCATCTCCTTCAACAACCACAAGACAATAAAGAGAGCCATGATGTGATCTGCCCTCTCTCTCTTTCCCCTTCATCAATTGCCGCTTTCTCGTTAACCCCTGTCACCCCTCGGCCCGAGCCGCAACTGCAAAGCTGACTTGTCCTTCCCCTTGCATCTCAAACCCCCTGTCCCTTGCTTTTGTATCACCACTCTGTCCTTCTTTTTTTCTCACTCTCTCAGCCGACCCAATGCTCTCCAGCCTCACGACAAAGCTGGCCCTCAAAAAGGCCGGCATCCCCCGCGACATCCTTGACTTTCAGCCAGAAAAGTCCACAAAGAGCAGCAGTGCCAGCCGGGATGACGAACCCGCCCAGAGCTGGGGATCCTGGATGTCGATCCGATCTCTGCCGCTGACGGTCCAGCCGTGGCTGAGCCCTCCGCCCCCGTCCGTCGCCGTAGGTCGCGTGCCGGGCATAGGGGACAAGGCGCCCGTCGACGGGGAGAGGAGGATCGTCCTGGGCGGCAGGAAGAGGGTGCTGCTTGTCTTTCTGCGCTGCGTTGGCTGCGCGTGTATGTGTTTTAATCTCCCCCTGTTCCCCACGTCGATGCTGCACCTTTACTTTTTTGTATCTGCACGACATTTTTGTTATTTCACTCAAGGGTCCATCAGCTGACACACGTCCAAGTCGCACAAAAAACATTCATCAACCTGCGCACTTTGGCGAACCGCTACGGCGATGCCCTGACCTGCATCGCCGTCTCGCATGCCTCGGAGCAGGCCACCAGCAAGTGGGTATCCCTCCTCGGCGGCGCCTGGGGCGTCCGCGTCGTCGTCGACGAGGAGCGAGCCCTGTACGCCGCCTGGGGACTAGGCACCGGCGGCATGTGGTATCTCTTTAACCCTACCACCCAGGTCCAGGGCTGGAAGGAGACGGGGTGGCTAGGGGAGAAGGTGGCCGGGTCCATTCAGAAGAAGGGACCCGAGAAGAAGCAACCCCCAAAGAAGAGCAGCGCATTTGATGCAGAGGACGAGGACGAAGATGGTCCCTTGACCGTCATGGGGAACAAGTGGCAAGAGGCTGGCGCTTTTGCCATCGACGGGACTGGGACTGTCATTTGGGGTGGCAAGGCAGCGAGGGCAGATGATGTGATGGAGCTCGAGGATGGGGCCAGGATTTTGCTGGCATAGTCATGCGTTTCCCTCATGTTTATATGTATGATGGTGTTGTGACTACAGGTGTTAAAAAAACTACACAGGCAGATGACATTGTTTACAAGATGGACGAGCCTGGCTGATTGGACTACCCCAACTGCTAGATGAGACACTCTTCCGATTCCCCACTCTACAGAGGTCCTCTGCAGCGTCTAGTTCATCTGGTCCCGCCGTCTCCTATCTGGCATCGCTTGTCGAAGGGCCCGATCCAACCCCACGATTCCCGATGTGCCAGCCGCGCGTACCTAGGAAACCCAGGCCGGCATCCGTAATGATCTAGCCGCCCAGGATGTGTAGACAGGTTTTCGAAGCCTGTCCATCGTACGGAAAGTTGCTGTAGTTGCGGGGGACCCTAGACTCTTGAACGATAGCCCTGTCCTTGGATGGGTGGACCGTTTCGTTGCCAATGTCGCACATCCCCACCATCAAATGTGACAGAGTCCGCACAACGACGCCGAACACCGCGGTAGAGGCGGCCGCCTCCGGATGGCGGAAACGCGCTGGCAAACTCGTAAGGACTGGATAGTCAGTGAGGGTCTAGATCTGGCACGGCCTTCATCTGAGAGAACCGATGGCTCGACTTGAGCCCATTCAGCCCGGCTGTAGATCAGGGGGATTGGACATGCCGAATAGCCAAGGATTGTGGAAGCTGAGGAGCATCCAATGACACACGCTTAGTCCAAGTTCAGCTCCAGCTCCAGGCATCGAGTACGACCGTGATGTGCCTTGCGCGTGATGACTTGCGAGACGTGTTTTCTAGGGGGCTCGTGGTACAAGAAACAAGTTTTGGTACCTTGCCTGAGCCGCAACTGTCAGTCGTCTTCTGCAGCAGCAGTGGGACAGCTTGCAGGACATCTACTCAATGACAACCAGCGCGTCACTACCCGTTCCAGGGACTCGTCGGATCCGGGCCACTGAGAGGCGAATTCAGGATACTGGCTCACGAGATGGACTTGACGGGTGCTGAAGCGGCGCCTGGCTAATCGCACGTCAACTGTGGTTCGAGGATCCGAGCATGATCAATGTTGCTTGATCATTGATGACATCCGTAGAGCAGGGCGCTTCGAAACATAACCCCGTAGATTAGATTGGGCTCGATATGTCGAGAGCGACTAGGAGATTTGTTGTACTCGACGGCGGCTTCAAGTCGTGCTTGGTCTGTGACGTGGCATGCCGATGGCTGACGAGCCAGCTTGGTCAAGATGATCTAGCTGCCACGCTGGCAAAGATGGCTCCAAATTGTCTCAACCAGACAGAGGAATGTCACGACCAGGGCCGAATGCCCACGCGAGATGTCCATTTCAGGTCGTGATCCTCGGGCTCGGGATCTGAACAAGTTGGCGAGCCAGGCGAAAGGAGCCCTGCCAATCTTGTAAACAACTTGGCATGCTTCTCGTGGCCTTGATGTCCTGGAGGCACGGTTAGCGATTAATATCACTCCTCTCGAGAATATGTTTCGAAGCACACAACGCTTGGACAGGGCAGCAGCTGAGTATGTTTCCCTGCTCGTGTCGTGCAAAGCGTCCCGCCGACAGGGAAGCAGGCTGACGTTTGGTCCAGCCAAGTAGAAAAGGCAAGCATCTCGTCTGCGCAAGGATCATGGTCGTCAGACTACCCGCGTCAGGCTGGGTCCAATGCCGCGAGATATATATTCGCCATCGCCAGGTTCGGCAGTGGTGAAACCGACAAACGGCGGCCGAACCAGTGAGATCTAGACGCGTTGGGCAAGCCACGTGAACGGCAAACAGGAATAGGTATCGAGCGTGAAAGCGACAAGGGGTTGACGATTGAGGCCTGCATGGTTCGAGGCCAGCTGAAGCGCTTGCTTCACCCAACAGGGCCTGGAACAATTCAGCTGAGGCGTGAAATGACCAACCTTGGTCGCCAAGATATCCCGAGATTGGTGTTTGCAAGCCTCAATTGCACGCGGAGGCGGAAAACAAGACTAGGCGAGAGCGGCTTGCCCTGTTGACGTGAGCACTTGCTTGCACACACCCCGAGCCGATGAATCATGGCCCAAGGAAAGAAGACAAACAAAACAGGCAAGGCCATCGATCTTCCCGATGTTGAGAAGGTGACATTGCGAGACGAAAAGAGAAAGACGGTCGAGGGGTTGTCGTTCAGCCAGCCGCCTGCATCAGCTTCAGGTAAGTCGATCTCCATGCCAATTGAGTTTTCTGGCTCGTACAGGACCTTCAGCCACGTATCGTCAGCCTGAAGTCAGCTTCAGAAGTACAAACACAGGGCCTGGGCGGTGGTTGAAATGCCACACACGCACACTGTGCTTTTTGCCTCAGGAACGGCCCAACGCAGGATCAATCGCGTTCCAAAAACAAAACAAAAAAGTGTGGTTGTACCCGACCTGAGATGGCGGCCGCGAGGCGTTTGCAAGTGCGCCATCGGGAAATCCGAAAGGTACGGTACATAAAGAGAGAGGGGAACGACACCAGAGCTACAGTAGCCCAGCGAATAGTCTACGTGTAGGACTATAAACGGCGTGAGATCTAGCCTCGTGACCTGGACCGTGGCTGGTCACCGAAATCCGGAGCTTTTCTAGGTGCTGAGTGAGCAAGGTCAGCGTGAACGCCAGGAATAGGCACGGAGGGAGGACGACCGAGAAGAATACGCAGGAACAGATGGGAGAAATACGAAACCTATAGTGGGATACGACAGCGTGAACGTAGGTAGCCTCGGTCGGCCCTCTTTTCGCTGCCGTCATCTCGCAGGGCGGCGGCGCTCAAGGGACGAGCTTGTTTTTGTTGAATCAAGCTGGTAGAAAAAAAGGGATGGGCCTGAAAGGGAGAATGACCACACGAGTCTGATCCGCAAAAGGTATGACGATGGGGCAGGTTAGGTTCCTGGGAATATCAAAGTGTAAGAGGCGGGCATCGATGAGACATGGTCAGGTCCAGTTGACCTACTGAAAGGATACGAGGTGCACCTTTTGGAAAGACGCTGTAGATCACAACCAACAGCTTCTTCTCTCTCCCTTTGATAGCCAGCCTGCCCGTGCTACAGCAGCCGCACGCTTTCCCCCCTGTCCATTTCCCCGTAGTACCACCACTGACCGGAGCAGTGGGAAATGGGAAGAGAGGGGTGTCTCCTCTCGGCGCGCGTGAATTGGCATTAGGACAAGCGCTAGACTCCAGAGTAGCCAGCAAAAGTCAAATCGATAACTTGGCCTCTGGAGCCCTGAGAATTCGATAGTTTGGTGGAGAAGGAAAAGAGGACAATGTTCAGCCAGCCCGTGACGACAAAGCTAGAGGTGTTCGTCACGGCCGATAGACGTGACAAAAAACAAACCACATTTTTTGTCAAGGTTTTGAAGGTTCAGCATCCTCGCCGTCAACGATGCATGCGACTTCGCGACAACTCCTTCCCTTCCAAACAAACCCCCTGCCCAGAGCCTTGACCTCCGATGGGACGCGCCCGGGCGTGACAGATGCTGCCCGGGCTCTGAGATGGCCATCCGTGTGCTGTGGCCAAGGCTGCAATAGGGAGGAGCAGGCGTACACGGGCCGCGAGCGGGCTCGCTCATCAATCAATTCCATTCAAATGCTTTTCTGGCTGTCTATTTTCGCCTCATCCCGTCATTTATACGAGTGGCCTCCCTCAAGGGAAAAGAAACGGCCGGCTCCGAGTTCAAAGAAGCTGATACACAATCGAGGGCGGAGTCTCACCTAGGACATGATCAAACATGCCTTGTAAGAATAGACAATCTGGAACTGGAATATGATTCCAACCGCTCTCTCTCTCTCTCTCTCGCCCTTTGCAATCCCAAAAGGGGACACGCGAGGTCTCGCCTCCGCACACACGCACATGCCGGGCCACAAGCGACCTGGGAGAGAGAGCTGGATGTATGTATCTGCACGTCTCTCTGCAATTATCATGCGCTGTTCGGCGTCTTTTCATTTGAGGCTGCATCTGATAATTACCCGCCACGGACATTTACGGCGCAGAAGGCCTTGTAACTCAGCTCTCTCGCCTGTCGCACTACGGATACCTAGAACAGAGTTACCTGATTCTGTCGAACAGGAGGAAATCCTCCATAGGAGAACAAAGGAGAAGGTCCTGAGTTTGAGGGGAATTGGAGGACCGACCCCTCGGAATCCAGAACCCGCCTTCCACTGGGAGAGCCTCCTTGATGGATCGCTACCGCAAGGTCAGGTACCGGCCGAGACTGTTCTTCCAGCGACAAGAGACGGGTCGTGACCTGGCGGCGCCGTAGCAGCACAACAGGAGTGGCCAAAAGGAACATGGATCTCACGGGCGGCCAGGAGTCATCCCGGGGGGTGGACACGGGGGGGGGCGCGTCAGGGGGTGAGCAACAGCACAGAGAATCAGGGTCCCCGTTCGGCAGCGCATCGGCCATGCCTCCCCCCTGTAGAGACTTGACACAGCGCTAGCCGGGGGGGGGGGACAAGTTGTAAATTGACAAGACGATGGCCTGTTTAGAGGGCAATTGCTGAGCGATAATATCCCAATCTCGTTGCTTGTTGATGGGTGAGGTGAGGGAAGGTAATCTTGGGTGCATCTGCAAGGCCCCGCGTCCATCAAATCTCGGCCACGCTCCAATGGAACAGTCGCAACCACGCGCGGCCGCGACGAACCGCACACAGTGCATCCAATCTCTGGACCCCCCTGTCTGGAAGTCAATCCATCCATGACCGTCCTACGGAGTATTGCTTTCGCTATTGCGGAGGCTGCTGCCACGCGCTGGACGGTACAGCGGGTGGATCTCGCTATTCCATGGGGCATGCTGCTGCGTGCTAGGGGATCACGCCGGGCCTGGCCCTTCGCGCGCGCCCTGTTACTGCTGGAGGTAACCACCAGACTCCCTTTTTTTTTTTTTTAAACCCCCTTTACCATCAATTACCATCATATCGCCCATTCCCCTCCAGTCTCCCGCATGGGCCTGTTCTGTTCGCTTGGCAGTTGGTGGGACCCTCTCCGCTCGCTACCGGCACAGGCGCCCATTGGATTTCGCCGCCACCGCCGCCGCGCGTGGGCGGATCGGAAAATCGTGTGAAAACCCGCACTTTCTTACCGTTTGGTAGCAGGAATGTACCCGGCTTGTTTCATGAAATGGGCAAACTTGGCAAAAAAGCAACAGCGGCCGCTGAGGTGAGCAGCAAAGCGTTTGGTGAGCTTATCCCGGGGCTCCGAGGGCGCTGCTGCTGCGGTTGCACATGATGATGATAATAATAGTGGACGGGAAACAATTCATGCAAGTACAGTGCGCCGTACCTCACTCTTCACTTCCACGATCCAATTCGCTTCCCACTCCCCTCGGTGGCACTCTTCTCTCTCGCTCAGTGGAGTCCCAGTCGTCCCCCCAGTCCTGGTCGACTTGCGAGGTACCAATTGTACTAACTCCCGTCCTCCTCACGCACAGCTCACACACAGCACCACCTGCATCCGCCATACTACATTGGAACCCCAATCCCAATCCCAGATCCAGCCCAGAAGCACCAAAAAGGACGGCACTTGGAGGACGGGCTCAGGTCGTCTTGTGTGTGTGTCTCTCTCTCTACTCAGCTTGTCCTGCCCTGTCCTGTCCTGTCCCGCTCGGTGCCAGCTTCCTTCCCATTCGCATCTTCCCTGTGCTTTGTTCTTCTTCTTCTATCATCATCTTCTCATCTTCTCGGTACTACTTGCTCCTCTTCTCTCCTTTGCATCAATCTCAGAAACCAACCCATTCGCCCTCTCTCCCCCACGAGGTGAACCGGCGTCCCTCGCACCGAGCGACCCCTTTTGGCAAGGTCCCCCCCCCCCCCCCCACAAGCAAGCGTCTCGGTCCCATACACCAGTCCACGTCCATCGTTCACCATCCTCGAATCCTCCATTTCCATCATTATCCCGCGCTCCGGGGCCTCGCCGTTATACCAAAAGCTCGCCTCGCCCTCGCACAACCACGCCCCGACTTGAAAGGGCGCTGTTCTCGTCTTTTGCCTCTCGGCGGTCTTTTTTTTTCTTTTCGCCAATAGCCTTGCTTCAACTTGCCTTTGTCTCGACGATTCATCCTCGCTATTTCCGCCGTCCGCCGTCCGCCTTGGCTTTTCCCCGGAACAGCGCCTCGTGGTCATCCTCGCCCCCTGCTCCTTTGACTGTGCATTGGTTCGGATAACGAGGCCTCGACACTCGATACCCTCGCCTCGCCGCTGCTTCGCTCTCAATTCCTTGCCTTCATCGACAAGAGAATACCCTCCAGACACTCCAATAGACAAGTCAGCCTCGCCCGACGCCCTGTTGTCGCTCCCCGCACTGCTTTGAAACTGTCCCGGGGCTCGCTCGCTGCTCCATATGGACACCCAGACCACAACGGCCGAACCTCAGCATCCCTATCCCCCAAGTCCTTGGAACACGGTCTCGACGATAACATCGAGCACGACGAGTTCGACGACGGCCTCGACGACGAGCAGCCACAGCGCTCCCGCCGCCGACGGCTCCTTCTTCCCCGACCCGGCCGCCACCCAGTTTCACTCTCATCTCGACTTCCTCCCCTTTCTCCTCCCCCAGCAGTCCAACATCTACCACGCCCAGCTCCTCCACTACAACAAGCTCATCTCGCCCGCCCGCGGAGGCGGCCTGCAGACGCCGCCGCTCCCTCCCGTCGTCTCCGCTCCCCATATCCAGGCCGCGCCCCGGTCGCGATCTTCTAGCAAGGTGTCGCTCAAGGACGCCTCCGCCGGCAAGGGGAACACGGGAGGAGGCCATGGGAGCAGGTCACATCAGAACTCAGACAAGAGTCGCTCGGTTGTAACCTCCAAAGAGGTTCCGTCCAAGATGCCCTCCAAGCAGTCGGCCGACTCGTCGAGGCCTCTGCCTCGCCGATCCGCGCCCTCGGCTCAGTCTCATTCCAGCTCGGTGCCCTCGACGCCTCATCAGCACGCTCGCCAGTTCTCCTTTGAGGACCGTGAGCCGTCCCCCACCGGCACAAACAACCACTCCCCCGGTCCGCCTACTCCGAGACAAATAGCACCCTGCCGTCGCTCCGGCCCCTGCCACCGCGATTAGGGGGCTGCAAGTACGAGACGGCCCAGATCAACTCTAGAAGGAGGATACCTTATTCGGTCGGCAACGACCGTCTTGAGAAGCTGGACTTGCAGACGGTAAAAAGCAAGCTGACCGAGGATGAGGAGCGAAAGCTGGCGACCGACATGCGAGAGGTCTTTGACCGACTACTGCCCACCGACGCCGTCGAGGAGAACCGCAAGAAGCTGGTGCTGAAGCTCGAAAAGATCTTCAACGACGAGTGGCCTGGTCACGACATTCGTGTCCATCTCTTTGGCTCTTCTGGAAATCTCCTTTGTTCGGATGACTCTGATGGTTTGTCGCCTCCGCATTTCTTTCAAGCCACATCTAACCGAACCTAGTGGATATCTGCATCACCACCCCGTGGCGCGAATTGGAGGGTGTTTGCATGATCGCCGACCTCCTGGCGCGACGTATGTCTCCCTCGCCGCTTAATGTTGACCTGCTAACAATGATCAGGGGGATGGAAAAGGTTGTCTGCATTTCGGCAGCCAAGGTGCCCATTGTCAAGATCTGGGATCCTGAATTGGGACTTGCCTGCGATATGAATGTCAACAACACCCTTGCTCTTGAGAATACCCGCATGGTTCGAACATATATAGACACCGACCCTCGAGTTCGCGAGCTTGCCATGATTGTCAAGTATTGGACCCGGAGGAGGATAGTCAATGACGCGGGTACGTTGCACTTTTCGTCTGCTTACCGCTCCGGCTGACCGTTGAATAGCGTTTGGCGGCACGTTGAGCTCTTACACCTGGATCTGCCTGATCATCGCGTTCCTGCAGCTCCGAAGCCCCCCCGTTCTCCCTGCACTACATCAGCTGTCACACAAGCTTCCCAGACCCGACGGTACCATGCCCGACTTTGCCGACGATCTCAAGAAGCTGTCTGGCTTTGGAAACAAGAACAGGTCGTCGGTCGCCGAGCTCCTGTTCCAGTTCTTTCGCTTCTACGCGCACGAGTTTGACTACGATAAGCACGTTCTCTCGGTCCGACTGGGCAAGCTCGTTACCAAGCATGAGAAGAAGTGGCACTACGCGATTAACAACCAGCTCTGTGTCGAAGAGCCATTCAACACCTCCCGTAACCTCGGGAACACAGCCGACGAGTACTCGTTCCGGGGGTTGCATATGGAACTTCGACGGGCGTTTGACCTGATTTCGGTGGCAAACTTCGAAGAGGCGTGCGAGACGTACGTGTTTCCCAAAGAGGAGGAGAGAGTATGGTCCCGACCACCGCCGCAGTCCCGGCCTGTTCTGCTGCGCAGCTCGTCGCAGACACACTCTGGACGTGGCGGCCGTGGAAACCACCGCGGTGGACGGCACAACAACAACTTCCATCGAGGCGCCAACTCGAACCGGCGGGCGTCGTCGGGCGTTCCGCAATATGATGCCAACAACAACAACAACACCAATAATATGTTTATCCAGCCAGTCACCATGCCGCAGGACTTGCAGTGGTATCAGAACCCACAGTTCCCGTTCCAGTATACGCACCAAGACCTCATGGCTCAGATGGCGTATCACCAGGAGAACATGCGGCTTTTGTATGCTTCTCAGTCACCAGCATTTATGCAGCACCAGGCACAGGCACAGGCTCAGGCCCTGAACCAGCAACAGCAGCAACAGCAGCAGCAGAGGATGTCGACCACCACAGGCTCCAATCAGCAGCAGCAACAGCAGCAGCCTACGGACCGTTCCAGGACGAATTCATTCGATAACCCGCCGCTCAGCGCGCCCCTGCGACCTGATTTGTATGCCCTCTATGGGATGACTCTTGGAGGACCTTTCTTCCCCCAAGCTGGTGGCTACGGAACGTACCCTTCGTCCCCCGCTAGTACCAACGGTGCAACCCAGGACTTTCGCCGCTCCATGCAGCGATCTGGGGCGAACAACGAAGCAGGCTCGGGAGCGAACGGTACGCCGCGGTCTCACTCTCAACCCGCATCCCGATCTCCGTCTTCGGCGCAGGCAGCTGGGAACTACTTTGGTACCCAGCAAGTCAATGGCTCCGCCAGCTCTCGTAACATGAATGGTGTTCCAATCCCGAGTTTCATGTCTGACGACACAGATTTTGACGAGACCCCCAAGGCTCATACCGACTCTCCCCAGTCGGAAGAGGGCAAGTATGCCACGTTTTACTTGACAGAGAGCCCCAGCCCGGGCAAGCAATCTCAAAAGTCGCAGGGTGCCTCGAATGGTATTGCCTTTGGGGATCTCTCCAGCCAAAACTCGAGCCCAGGACGTCGACGCCTGTCAACAGACCAGCTTCCCCAGACGATTCTCGACCGCAGGATGAGAAGGACATCCCGATCACCTTCGCCTCTAGGACACTCGCGAGCCTTCTCTACAAATACCGCATCGGCGCCACTTGCACAGGGTCCTTTCCCTGGCAGCCAGAAGAACCTGCCCCGACCTTTGGTTGTCAATGGGTCGGGTCTAAAAACAAGTGTCATCCAGAGCCCACGCCAGCCGTCGGGTTCAGAGAGCAATGCTTCAGAAGACTCATCCAACTTTGATAACCCTCTCCAGATCAACGTTGGAAACGGTGTACCGAGCTACCCCGTTGACGGTCCAGATGTCGCGTCAAGTGTGCCAGAAGAGCCAGCAGCCAAACAGGGGGCTTCTGACCAGGTTCCTGTTGTAGCGAACGGAACCACTCCCCATTTGGCTCCGTCAACAGCCGAGGATCCGTCATTCCGAGAACGCATCTTGATGATGAACCAGTACTCGTACTACCTTGGCACCCCTCAGCTCGCGCAAGAACCCGTGGCTGCCGGAACTTCACGTCTGTCACCCTCGACCCGACAGCGCTTGATGTCACGTCAACAAAATGGAATGATTGCGCCTCTTGACCTCGCCATTGCCGAGCACCGGATCGATCGCCCCGTTGGTCAAGATTTTGCTCATCTTTCTCCAGTGTACGAGAATCGCACTCCTTCTCCTACAGTTGTCCGAAAGCCCGATGGGCCCTTGAAATCAGACAAGCAGGCACAGAACAGCCCCAAGGCAGCACGGGGAGATGGCTCCAAGGCAGGCCAGAAGCCTGACGAGCGAGCGCAGGATTCCCAGGAGGGATCGAAGCCTGTAAAGGGCCAGAAGCCCGCTGCGCAGGGTCAGAAGACCAACGGAGTCCGAGAAAACGGCCACGTACGCGGGGCTAAGAGCGAAAGCGACGGAGGCTGGCAGAAGGCGGGCAAGGGAAAGAAGAAGGGCGCCAACAATGCCGCGAATCAAGGAAACGGCGAGCAGCTTCCCAAGCTTGAATCGGAGCGCAAGGGGGCTGAAGCGTGATGCCGCACCAGGAACTACCGATGGAATATCTCGTGTAGTCCACGCAGCCCAAGGTGGCAAGGACACCTCGCCGGGTTTCGGCCGGCACGATGACGACGACGACGACTTGATTTATCAACTGGCACATTGCCTTTTTGGATAGGACGGACTGCAGCCTCGCCGCCGCTCCTAGCCACCAATGCCGTGTCAGGGATGCTTCGCGGGACGAGGGGACACGTTGGACACTCTTCTGGATGGCATCCAGATAGGTGGAAGATGTTTGCATGTATGGCAAGCGTGTACGATTGATGTCGAGGGGAGGCCATCATGACGGCAACGCACATCACATGAGGTAGTGGTGGGCAGTTATAGATTGGACGGAAGGCAGGGAGGGAGGGGAGGGCAGGCAGGGATGGAAGAATGACTGCATGGCCGGCTGGATGGATAAATGGATGCAAAGCAAGGATGGAAAGGAGAGGCGTTGGCGTCTTTCTACACATGGCCGGTTGGGAGGCGTTTTATATACAGTTGCAATTGCATCGAGACAAGCCCATCTGGAAGGGGAGGGAGGGAGGGAAGCCAGCTTATATCTACAGGCTACACGGGCAGAGGGGGACCAGCGTTTTTAGATGGTTGTCAGAAAAGCATGACAGATGTAACGGAGCAAAAATGACATAACTGAAAGTTTTAATGAATGAATGGTAGTTGAGGTTGAGGGTGCTTGGTGTGAGGTTTTGGTGATGACAGTGAATGTGCCTCCACTGTCCTATCGGTCTGTCGCATCAACAGTTCGACTACTGAATGGCTGTCTCGCCGAGCTCTTCTCTCGAAACCTTGAAGTTTCTTGTTGAGCGGGGCAGCTTGGTGAACACCTTTAATTGGATTGAGAGTAGCATGAGGTGATGCCGAACTTCCGTCAACATGACCCTCAGTTGCTATCTCCTCGCTGCAACTAACCATGTAGGAAGCCACAAAAAGTCACAATTGCCCATGCCTTTGTACAACAAAAGGACTGCAAGGTTGCGTTGCGTGCGTCTTGACAAAGCTCTGTAGTAAGAGCTTATCAAGGGATGGCTTCATTAGTCAGGCTTAGTGTAGGGTGGGCTAGACTGCCTGGGGCTGAACGGATATGGCGGGATTGGGGGTTTGGGTTTGGAGGTGACGTTTGATGGATGAGGGGGATGAGTATAAAGAGACGGGCTGGTCTCGTTGTGTTGCTACTCTCTGTATCAATTGAGAATCTGTTCGAGATACGTCCGCCACCATGAGCATGCTCTCTGCTGAAGTCGCGGAATGGGGGGCTGCACCAAAGCCCATGAGGATCCTCCCTCCTCCCGCTCCCATCCACGAGGAAGAAGTCGAAGTCCGGGTCCTCGCCGTGGGTCTTCACCAGCTCGTCCGCATACGAGCAGCCGGCAAGCACTACACCTCGACTTCACTCCCCACGTCCCCGGCGTCGACGGCGTCGGCATCAGCGTCTCGACGGGGAACAAGGTGTACTTCACCACACTCACCACGGGTGAAGGCACCTTTGCCGAGATTGTCAATGTTCCTGTAGAGGACGTCGCGGAGCTGCCCGAGGGCGTTGACCCTGTCGTCGCGGCCGCGTTGATGAACCCCGTCATGAGCAGCTGGATGGGTCTGAGAAAGCGAGTCGACTTTCTCAAGGACAGGACGGGCAAGGAGGGAAAACCCTGGAAGGTCCTCATCTTGGGGGCTACAAGCGCAAGCGGCAAGATCGCCATCAAAGTCGCCCGCACCCTCGGCGCAACGCACGTCGTCGGCGCGGCACGTAACAAAGACGCCCTCGCCGCTCTCCCCCTCGACTCGGCCATAACCCTCCAAGATCCGCCCACCTCTACCGACTTTTCTGTCGCGGCGGACGCAGACGTGGTGCTAGACTACCTCTACGGACCATGGCCAGCAGCATACCTCACAAGCGCCTCTACAGCATCGGCAAAGAATGCTCTGACGTGGGTGGGCATCGGGTCCATGGCCGGGGACGGAGCCGAGATTCCGGCGGCGGGGCTCCGGAGACGGGATGTCAGCGTCCGGGGTGCGGGACCGGGGGCGTGGAAGCTGGAGGAGTACGCGGCAGAGGTTCCCGATATGCTGGGGGTGTTGGTCGGGGAGGGGGATGAGGGGATTCGCAGGGTGAGGATGGAGGATGTGGAGGAGGGGTGGAAGAGTAGGGAGAAGGGGAGGGTTGTGTTTGTGTTTGGGGATAAGGGGGCTTGAGGGTTTATGGATGGGCATGAATCAGAATGGGAATGATTATGGTTTGATTACGTCTTTTTGACTTGCGGTGGCTGAGTTACCGGTAACCGTCGTGTTAGGGTTTTGGTGATGTTGATTGTGTGCTTTCTCCCTTGACAATAGCTACACTTTGTACACCCGTCAAGAAGTGTCTGTGACACATGATGAGAAAAGAACCGGGGACCGCCCTAGTGAATGTATGCCAAATATTGTTGACCATTTCGCTTCGTCAGCTAATCAACCAGCTTTTCTCATGCTCACCCTATATGCCGCCATCACCGACCTGATCAGGCACTCAGGGTATGAAGATCCTCAGGCCAGGGATGAGCTGTAGCTCCAACAGCAAAGTTGAGATATCGTGTTGAGTATTGAAACCCATGTCCATCTGTACCAATGGAAGTTCCTGGCCCTATAATCACATTTCCATTCTTAGCAATATCATCGTGGCGCCTGGCCTCATCCATGCTCTGGCCCCCAAAGGCCCGCCCACCTTGCCAGCCCCACGACAACGGGCCCGGTAGAACAGAGGCCGGCACTCCAAAAATAGTGCAGGCCGACCCCAGATGACGTGGGGATAAAGTCTGGAGAAAAGAGACGAGGCGTTGGCAAACAAGCTCTGAGGAATCAGCATCGTTTTTATGTCGGAGCCTATAAAAGTGGGCGTTTGGCAGGGGTTTGCGAGAGATCTGGTTAAGATGGAGGGGGGCTAGATATGAGACATTGTGTTTCAGCGAGGCGGTTTCTTGTCTTGGGATTTGTCAAAGGCTGAATCCAGGGCTGTCAGTGTTGTCTGAGCTGGAGTGAGGCCAGCTGGTGGTCGAGATGTGACGAGATGCAACACAAAGCTGCCTTGGATACGGCAAGGCTTCTTTCGCTTTCGATTTGAGTGAATACGAACTACGAGACAAGAATACCGTTGGTGACCACGGGTACTTGATATATCTATTTCTGTGATCTTGTTTGAGCTGCCCTAGTCCACGATCTTGGTGGAGCTTTCACGAGCCATGACAGCAAGTCGAGGAGCTGGCAGGGTGAAACGTGAGGTATATACAGACGAAGAATACGAAAAGGAGAAATTCGAAACATGCCTGGCCGTTACTTGAATGAGACTCCTCATTGAGCATGCCAGGTTGCAGATATAGATCAGGGCTGTCTCGTGACCTAGGACCTCAACGTCTCCTCCCCCGCAATTGTCTTGTCTCTTTTCGTCGCAGAGCACCAAGAGCCGGCAGCAAGGACTCCACAGAAATAAACGGCTGGCCCCCCTTTCAAGGAAACCCCACGGCATGTGTATTAAAGCACGCCCAAGAAGATCAAGTTCTAAAGTCCTTTTCACAGATACTGAACGTCCTTGGCTTCAGTCCGAAGAGAAGTCACCCGGGACGGTCCGCACTGTGCTGATTGACCCCAGCACTGTGCTTGCGCCGCAATCCAACCCCCCATACATCACAATCCATACGGTACGAGCCAAGCCGTCGCTCACCATCCATCTCATCTCAGCTGCTCCGATCCTCTCCTCTTTCACTCATCCAGTCTCATCGCGCGCGTCCGCAAACGCGTCCTTCTCTCTGGTACATACGCATCCTCAAGGCTCGTCGTCGCAAGAGTCCAGACTGTCGATAGTCCTACTCCAGTTATTCGCCCCGGTTTTCAACCCCCAGTCTCGCCCACCAAGCCGCTAGCGACTTAGCACCCTGCTCTCTCCGCTCTCCCTCAGACCAGGCCCTGTCCTTTGGAACGACGACAATAGCCGAACCCGACTGGCCTTGTGTTGCCGTGCTTCTCTCTTCAACCAGCTGAGTGTCTGGCTGTTGAATCTCCTCTGCCGCTTTTGCGGATCCCCTCAGACTCGCCCCCTGCTCCATCGCGCCCGTATCCCCGGAGACTGTGGGGTTACAGCGACCGCCGATAGCTGCGATTATCAGTCCCCGTCCCACGATCCGAAGACCCCGGCTTGACGGCCCTCACTGCGTTGCCGCCAACACCCACGATAGGATAGTCACGGGGCTACACAGCTGTTATCGCAGTCTCTGGCAGTCTCCCGGCCCTCTCGTCCCGGAGAGGCCTCCCTTCCTCACGGTGGCTACGATGCTGTGGTCTCGCGCCGGCACTGAAGCTGTGCAAGTCCTCGCGGCCTGATGCGATCCCACCGGAGCTCCCTCCCTTCCGGCGACAAGCACCCCAGCATATCTATGAGGGTCGACATGGTCTCGAGGACTTCAAGCGATGGCCCTCCCCCGGGCGTTGGGCGGAAATGGAACTCTCTGATGAACAAGATCCCAAGGAGAGGGGTACGTCGAGACGGATGCTTGGCCCGAGGGAAACCGACTAACCTGCCCATGCGACAGATCAAGATAATAAGCCAACATGCTCCCGACACGAGCACCTCCGACCTCGGCCTCAATCCCAAATCCCCCGACTCCCACTCCGCCAATCCCCTCGAAACACAAGAATCCAACATCCGCCAGCTCCAGAGCCTGGTCCAGCGCATGCCGAAAACCCACCCCCCTCACCCGACCGTGTCGACGCCGCCTACAATGACCTCGGAAAGGTCAAGGAGCAATGCGCTACGCTCTGCCGACAGATCCTCACAGACGAGCTCCATCGCGCCCGCGATGTTCGTACCGGCGAGGCCCTGACCCGTCGCGATTCATCTGTCGAGTCCCCCCGCAGTCCCGGTCACATATACGACACACGGAGTTCCTTTAGCGGGAGGAGTCTCGCCGAGGTTGTCTCTGGGAGCGTCAGCAAGAGCATCCACCAGAACGACGCCTGGCTGACGGCAGTCCGTGATTGGAAGAATTGGCTCGAGTCCCTCGCCGAGGCATGCCGGACGAGTGTCATTGAGACGTACAAGAACAATGAGCGCGAGGCGACGCCGGAGATGGTGGAGGCCATGTTTACAAACAAGCCTTTTCGCAAGGAAGCTGTTGCGCGCATGCGCAATGCCAGCGTGACTCGGGTCATGTCGCCAGATCCTCAATTCGTGAGTTCACCCGGCCATTTGTCTAGGTGAACACTGACTGACCAACTCTAGTTCCCCAAATACGAGATGCGCTTCTACAATTACGAGAGAATAAAGCAAGAGTTGACCGAGATCCGGCAACTGCTTCAGTCCGGCGAATCGGGCATCTCCCCTGACCGCACCATCAAAGAGTATGTCATCTCACAACGGGGTGACGCTGTTCTCGAATTCGCAAATACTGCCCCTGAATGTGGCATTAACGATCCGGCGCTTCGATTCCGAGTCTCGTCTTATATGCTTGCTGAGACCTCGCCCATCTTTGCTCGCATGTTTTCGAGACATTCCAGTAGTCTACACCCCAACGACGATGACGATCTCTCGCCCATGTTGCCCTCGCCCCCGACAAAGTACTTTTGCAAGGACGGATCAGAGGCCAAACTATACCGCATGCCGCAAGTTGAGCTCAACCGCCTGAGTTCTCTCGAGATCCTGTTGCATGCAGCACACATGCACAATGACAGTGTGCCCAAGGAGATTAGCTTTGAGCAGTTTGTCGCCATCGCCGAGTGCTGCATGAGGTACAAGAGTACATCGCCCCTGGAGCTTGTCGTCGAACACTTGTGGATGCCTCAATGGATGCACAAGGGCGCCGATGATATGCCTGATGGACTCTTGGTGATTAGCTATGCCTTTGGGTTACGACAGCTCTTCTCGCGAATGTCCAAGACCACTATCCTCAACCTGGTTGATGAGAAGGAGCTGCAGGCCAAACCCTGGCCGCAGAAGATAAAGGACAAGATTTGGGCTGTCCGATGCGCCAAGGTTGCTCAGGTCCACGACTGCTGCGTCAACGCCATTCGGGAATATCTCAGACCCCCAACATACACGTCAGTTGAGCCGGGGGGTTCACCATCGGAGCCAACCAGCTTGTCGTCCGACATTGTGGCCCCTATGATGCTCACAAGTACACCTAGATGTCCCAAGGGCAGCCACTGGTGTGACGCAACAAACCTGGGATGGTTGATGCTGGTCTATAATGAGATGAACTTGTTGCCTCATATTATGCGACCAGGGGTTCTGAACCATCTCCCCGAGTCACAGCCACAGCCGAGGAGTTTGGCTCAGATGGTTGATGCGTTGAGGAGGGTACCGGCACCGCCGACACCTGTACACCGAGGCGTATGCGACTTGGGCCCGGCATTTCGGTCATCTATCAACGACATCTACAACAGCGTGTTGGGCCTGACGCTGTTTGACATTAGCGGCAAGAGCCATGGCTGGGCGCTCTCAAAACACCGCGAACGGGAGCCCCAGACGCAGCTCAACAAGGGACTGAATCGCATGGCCGCAAACGATCCGGGATACAGCGTTGCGACAGAGTTTCCCGAGATCATTCGGCTCCGCATCATGTGCGAGCTTGGGGAATTGGAAGACCTTCATGCGGCTGCCATGATCAACCGGGCGTATTACGAGACGTACAAGAAGCATGAGCTCTACCTGATGAGGAACATCCTGCGTATGGACCGGAAGCGAGCAGGGGCAAAACAGCACATTCCCATCACAATAAACACTAATGAAGAAAAGGTGCTCAAGGAGGAATCGGACGTACTCAAGACAACGGTGGCCGATGCAACCGACGCCATGACCATTTTGACAGAAGGAGACGATGACGATGTGGAATACACGGACTCTGATGACGATAGCCTGTATTCGTCACAAGCACCATCCGTCCAGCGGTCGGTGCCCAGGAGCTCCATCTCGAGAGGCACTGATCACCGGGGATCGACAGACCCGGCCGCGATGAGCGCGGGCAGTCCCGTGCGGACACGACGTCCCGAAACACCAACTTCGAGATCAACAGGGACGGCATCACCAACCACGCCGCGACAGGGACCAGTTGGTGTACCACCGCCGGCTGCGGTCTCGCCTTCGAAACCGACGGTTGACATGGCTGAGGACATTGACGAGCCGCCGCTCACAGTGGAAGAAGCGCGTCGCATCCTCTGGCCTGACGAAGTCATTGAAGCTGTAGCGCCGCCCCCGCCTCCCGGGATCGAGGGAATACGGGAAAAGTTCCGAGCAGGCGATCCAGCGTTTGAGGAAAGGCTAGAAGAGAAGACTCTTGTCCCGACGGGCGACAAGCAGCTGCGAAGTGAGCACGATCGCCGGGTCGGCCTGCTCAAAGGAGAGCCGTACAACGGGGATGGTTCGAGAGGAGGAGGTAAATGAGTGAGTGTTTGAACTGCATTTGGAATAAGCATTGAGCAAGCGAGACTTGGATGAATCATCTCGACTGTGTCTGGGAGCCTTTGGATATGAGGGGCGCTGATACCCTTGGCGCGAGGAGTTGGGTAACTGATCATGCATGGGACATGTCGGAGTTGGATCTTTAGTTGGCTAGGTTATTAATGAATGAATGTGAGAAGTGGAAGATGTGCTTTGAAGTGTTGTCGATCTGAAGAGTCTTGATCCAGCTTGTCAATAAGGAGATGAAGGACCCGATGAGTGACAGCTGGAATCAACACCGGGACTCGTTAACAGTTGGCTTTTTGAGTTGAGACATGTGAATGCAGTCAGCTCAGATAGAGGCTTCTGTTCTGGTGTCGATGGCATCAGTCGGGGGATTGCGGTGACCACCCTCCGGATCACCGGAAGCCTCGTTCATCAAGAGGACCAACCATGAAGGAGGCTGAGAGCCAGGTGTGGAGAGATTGAGCCTTTGAATACGACGTTGTTGGCGGGCTAAGCTGGGAGAATGGCACAGATACCTAGGAGGAGGAGTGAGGTTAACGCGACCTATCTACGAGCTCGCAGCTAGATAGCTGCTACTCAGCCTTCGCGCTTGTCGCTCTGATTTGAACCTTTGACATTGAGTGCCAATGCGGGGTCATCGGACTTTGGGTTGGAACCAAGGAGCGGCTGAAGGGGGCTGAAGGGAGGGGTTTCGGACACATCCTCCATTTAATCCACGCTTTTCTTCATCATTGCTTTCCTCATCTCAAGTCCTATTCTCATCAATCGCCATGACACCTCAAGGAAGCGGTTTAAGTGAGGCTAGGCGCCGACGGCGCCGAAACAACCGAAGGGCAAAGAGACAACGGGTGGCGTATGCTGACCCGGGACCTTATCACGGCCGTCCACGCCAGCAGGCCAGACCGAAACCGACTGTGCCGCCGGCCGAGTTGCCTCTCGTCAGTCTAACATGGGCTTATGTCCGGAAGGGTGCTGTTCAGTATGTTTCTTCTTGCCCTGCATCTTTGTCCTCAACTGACCCTCTCGGCAGTGTAGCTAGTGATCGCCATTGGTTCGGCGATGACTATGTCTCTTTCAACGTTGTATTCCGTGATATACATGGAGTCGCACACGAAGCTATCGGAATCGGCAGCGTCAGCCTCCCCGTCGACTTGCTAGATAACGGACACGGAGAGCTAGTCCTGAGAAACGTGCTACACTATCCACCCGCCGCCTACAACTTTATCGGCAGCTCGATCACCAAAGACACCAACTTTATGATCCTCGACCCCAACGCGGAGATCCTGAAACTCGTGGATGACAGACGTCGCCCCGTCGCCTGCTTTGAGCAGAGGCGGGATCTTCGCGTGCTCAAGCTCAGCGGACCGCCGCGAGGGGCGAGGCTGGGGCCTTATCAGCCGGATAAGCCGTTTACGTTTCCGATGCACTTGGCCAAGAATGAGAGGGAGCGGTTCGCGGCTTTCCAGAGGAAGAAGGTCTTTGATACGCTGAGTGATGCCGAGAGGGCGTGGCTCAGTGAGCACTGGGGAAGCGAGTTCAAGTTTCTGAGGGCGTATGGATTCAACATCAATAAAGACGATCAGAGGAATGAGGGAAGGGAGCTTATGCGGGGGATGATGGCCTCGGACCGTCGCCAGCAAGCCAACGGCCAGGGGCGAGATGGACAGGCGAGTGGCCGCCGCGGAGGGTTTGGGGTCAGCCAAGAGCATGACCTATATCTCATCAACCGTCTGTTCTCAACTGAACAGTTGAGTTGGATCGAGAGTCGCATTGGATGCTTTGAGGAGTTTCTGGATTGTTTCCGCCCCTTGTTCCAACGGGATGATGAGTGTCGGGAGGGCATGCGCCAATTGGAAGATCTCATGAGGCATGACCTATGATTTGGTATTGGAGGATGTGCTTGGGCCTTCATCAAGAAGTTGTGTGTTAGGGTGGGAACTATGTGTGGGTGGTATCTCGAAGATTGCGCGGTCGGTGGTGCTCGGGGGGAAACAACACTCATTCACTCGTTGGTACTGGCTGGTTAACGAGACTTTGGTAAGTGGCATTCTGTCTCTTGCAAATCGAGTAATATGAAAATCGTTTCAAGTATCGGGTTTCCCCTTGCACTACCGGATATGACTTGGAATGGCCGAGTGACGAATCCCCTCGAAGCCTACGTCGCAAAGCTGCCGGAGCTGAAACCCGCAGCACGAGGCGTTCATCACACGGCATCTCACAGGCTTCTGATCTGCCTATCAGGCTTTTGGATCAAGGAGGCAGCCGGTACCGGGTGGCTGCGCCTCCAGCCACGGCAGATGCAATGTGCACCCAGCCGTGTTTTGTGTGTTGCACCAGCGGGTCGCTCTCTAGCTTGCCAGCCCCTTGGGAGCCTGGCCTTGAGAACACAACAAACACACACTCGAAGTGTTGAGAGGGGATAAATGCCAAAGTTTCTTCTCCCTTGAGAAACGGTCACTTCTTTTCATATTCTTCCCTTCCGAGTCTATTTGGCAGGCACTTGCGTTCTCTTTTAACTCGCGTTCTCTTCAACTCAACACAACAACATGCCCAAAGACAAAGATCAGCCAGAGCCAACTGGACCTCGTCAATTAGAGGGCCCCTTCGCGGTCGGTAAACTACTCAAGGTTCTCCTTGATGTAGCCCTTGCTGCTGCTGCCCTCCTCTTCGTTCTGTTCGGCAGCCTGATATATCTGAACCGTGGCACCGAAGCCACGCCAGACTCGACAGGCAAACTCCTGCTGGACATGGCCAAATATGTATGCCAACTTAACTTTACTTTCCCAAGCGTAATTCAAGGTGGATTAACCATTGGCAGGGCCCGACCGTATTCCCCGTCCTATTCGCCGCCATCGTCGGGGCCGCCCTCAAGACGTTTGCGACCTGGCGCATACAGAGCGGGACTCGCATCGGGCTCATCGAGCAGCTCGTCGGTAGCCACACGGTGGCTGAAGCTTTCTTCACGCAGGCCAGGCTCAAGGCCTTCAACATACTTGGCGTCTTCATCGTGCTGCTGTGGTGTTTGTCGCCGCTAGGCAGCCAGGCTGCTTTGAGGGCGATAAGCACCGAGCACACGTTCCGCAACGGCACAGGCAGCCTGACGGTGCTGGAGACGTTTGTTTATTTCGGGTTCATGAACACCAGCAATCTGATGTTGTCTGCCAAGACGAGCTTGATCCCGGCCGCCATCGCCTCCATTCTATCGGCACAGGTGCTGCAGGGCAGAAACCAAGACCTCTGGGGAAACATTCGTATCCCTTTGATCGAGAGGCTCACTGAAAGCCCCTCGAATACAAGCTGGGTTGACGTCTCGGGGGTTGAAGAGCTCGACTACTCTTCGCTTGTCGGGGTCCCTGTGGCATCACTCCCGAGCAAGGGAAACCGCACCTTCACCATCTCGGCATCCTACCTCAATGCCGATTGTCCCACCATCAAGGTGCTGCCCGGAACTCTCTTGGGCGGCGTCCCTCTGCCCGACGTCAACTCGACCGACAAAAGCAACTGCCGCTGGGTCACACGCAAGCCCGAACACACCCTGAGGGTCAGCCTCTCTCAGCCATGCATAGAAGAGGCCGATGGCCTGAAGAAAAACTACGACGAGGGCAAGGACCGCCCCGCCCGCGTCCTGATATGGCAGTCTTACATCTTTGGCAATGAGGAACAGTCGTGCGCCGAATGCCACCTCACCACGACTTACGTCGACGTCAAGATGCACTGCCAGGGCACCTTGTGCTCGCCGCTCTCGGTGCGTCGATCGCCCAAGCCGCCACGGCACGGCAACTGGACCATACTTGACACGGGAGTCAACCTTCAAGCATCGAGTGGCTTCTTGGATCAAGGGCCGGAGGGCTTCTTGGAAATCCTGGCCAACATGTTTCCCGGGTCAAACAACAGCGGGGGCCAGGTCCCGACCATCACATACCTCGTCATGCCCTTCAACGTCTTCTCAACGGAAAACAAGACACAGGTTGCAGAACTCCCGCGCGAGGTGTTTGAAACTCGCCTCGCGCATCTGATGAACTCGGAAGTCATGTTGGGCATCAGGCCGGGAGATGTGGCGGGTGGGTTCACCGAGGAAAACGCAAACAATCTCAGCGTCAACGTGGTCAAGACGGACACGTACGCTCGAGCCGAGGTTGTCCGATACAGCGGACCGTGGTTGGCCATGCTGTTCGCATCATCCACAGTCCTCTTTGGCGTTGCCCTGGCTGCTATTGTCGTCCGCTTCAGGATCCTGGTCCCCGACATCCTGGGCTCGCTTGCGCTGGGCATGCTGAACAACCGATGCGACAAGGTCATGGACTCGTCCTTTCTCAGCGGCGGAGACAAGATGGCCGAGATGAAGGAGGTCAAGGTGATGCTGGGTGATGTCGAGCCTCACGCCGAGATTGGCCGGATTGCGCTGGCGGTGCCGATGGAGGATGAGGTGGTTGGCAAGGTCCAGAAGGGCAAGCTTTACTTGTAGAGAATTACAATACGATTCTTACATCAGACAAAGACTAGAAGTAACACCAATTCGTCTTGAGACATGATGCCTTTGATCTCGGCGGTGCACGTGATACTGATCCAGCCTGCAGCCTGCCTACCTAGTGCTCTCTCCAAGGGCAGCAACAAACCACCATCCTCTCGCTCTTGCACCGTGGGTTTCCATCATCAGTTCTTCAGCGAACCAGCCCGGAATGTCACGATGGCCCAACCGCACCAATTCTGTGGTAAATGCCGTGAGCTATTCTCACAGCCTGATCTGGAGCCTCGCAGCTTCGACTCCTGGCAAGACTCTTCGTTTGCAGGATTCAAGCGCCGCGGAAGCGACGTCCTTGCATCTGCCGACTCGGGATGTCCCCTCTGCCGGGTGGTATGGAACGAGATGTCGTCTTTGCTTGGCAGCAGATACCCCATCAAAGAGGCCATCATCGGCCCCATGGTCACCTGGAGCAGCGCGGCGGCCGCCTTCGGCTCCTTGGTCTATCAGCTGAAAACGTCGGGTTTCGTGTGGCCCGAGTTCCTTTACATTGATATGGCCCTCAAAACAGGCAAGTTCTCCCATTTGGTGCCATGAATAGTTCCAACAGTTGATACAGCCACCGGGGATCTTGTGCCTGATTGTCCGAGACCATCCAACAGCGCCGATGCCTGCCAGCCGATGGCAACTCGCTGGCTCTTTGAGTGCGCCACGCAGCACGAAAAGTGCCGCGCCCGAGATCAGCCGTCGTGGCTGCCCACCCGCCTGATCGACGTCGGACCTGTTTGGTCGACCCAAGACCCCAAGCTGGTGATGGCTTCATCCCTGAACTCGCACCCCCTCCACCTCTGTACATGTCCCTGAGCCATCGATGGACGACTGACGACGGCATCAAACTCAAGAAGGCAAACATGGACGCCTTGATGCAGCATATTCGACTGGCAGACTTGCCGCCCACCTTTCACGATGCGATTCGGCTGTGTCGGAACTTGGGCATTCGGTACTTGTGGATAGACTCCCTCTGCATCATTCAAGACTCAAAGAGCGACTGGAGAAAGGAATCATCCAACATGGGAAAGGTCTACGAATACTCGTTCTGCAACATTGCAGCAACCTCGGCCTCGCAGGGCGACGGTGGACTCTATACCTGGCGGGATCCTCACTCCATCACCCCGTATACAGCTCACTTCAACTGGAAAGGGCACGAGGGTGAATACGTCTTCTTCAATGGTGATCACTGGTTCCGGTCTCTGTCTCAGGCGACCCTGAATCGGCGAGGTTGGGTCTTCCAGGAGCGACTGCTGAGCCCTCGGACCCTGCACTTTTCCTCGCAGCTATTCTGGGAGTGTCGAACGCTGAAAGCCTGCGAGACTTGGCCTTGCGGCTTGCCGTATGGCCCTTCGTTCCTGGGCAATGACGTCGACCAGGATTTTCCAGCAAGCACCAAGGACTGGAGGGAAGGTCTGGAGGGGGATGGCATTCAGCATTGGGAGCTGCTGGTTCAGATGTTTTGTAGGTGCTATCTGACACAGCCATCTGATCGGCTTGCTGCCATTGCGGGTATAGCAAGTCAAGCGCAGCCCCTTCTCAATGACGAGTATTTGGCCGGTCTTTGGAGGGGGCAGCTCCCTCAAGGCTTGGTTTGGAAGCTAGAGAACATGGTTGGACAACATGGCTTTGTGGTGACCAGACCACGAAAATACCGCTGTGAGTCGGACCTGATCAAAGGTTTACGGCTTCTAACTAGGCACAGGCCCTTCCTGGAGCTGGGCTTCTCTGGACTTTGAAGCCGCGAACATCGACATTCTGGACAGCGGAGGCATCGATCAACAACTGGCTCACGTCCTCGATGTACAAGTTGAAAGCAACACTGACCAAATCTACAACAACGTGACCGGAGGCCATATCAGTATTCTCGGAAAGCTGGGCCAAGTCAACCTGTCCGGACTCGACGAGGGAGAATGGAGAGGCGACTGGGGCGGACACTACACATTTGAGATTGATCTCGACGTGAAGGGCGAGATCGACATTGACCAAGAGGTCCTATATTGCCTCCCTATCTTGACGCATGACCGAGCCAACAGGAATCCGTTTAGGAGTCTGGACGTGCACTGCCTTTTGCTGCAGAAGGTCGGAACAGACACCGATGGTTTCAGTAGGGTTGGCACCCTGCAGGTGCTTTTGGATTGGGAGGCTGAGACGATAGAGCAGTTGCGGTGGATTACAGACTTTGCCAGAGAGAAAGCGGTATTGCCACCGGGGTTAGAATTTGTAACGATATACTAGACGTGGGTTTATATCCAGAGCTAACTCCTTCATGAGGCATTCGTAGCCTCCATGGCTCAACGTTCAATACCTCAATGGGTTCAGCTGAAAGCTAGATATTTATTCCTCTCCGGTTGCAAACTCGCCCTCCCGAATCTTCCTGCTCAGCTCTTCGTTGGGGACAACGTATTTCTCCAGATCTGGCCTCTTCTCGAGCAACAGATCGGCAACCAGACGGCCAAAGACAATCTCTCCAGGGACGTTGAGGTGGGTCCTGTCTCCCTCGCTCAGGTTATAGTAGTCCGCATTCTCCTTGCCGATGGCGTTGATGTAGTTGGTGCTTGCTGTGTTGAGATCCAGATACTCGACGTTGAGGTCCTTGGCGACAGCTATCGCGGCATCTCGCCACTCGCTCAGGTTTTCAATGACTGAGCCTCCGCTAAAGGTGCGGCGAGTGAGGGACGTGATGATGATCTGTGAATTGTCAGCACAGGTATAGGAATGAAGCTGCGAGGGAGACTTACTGGTGTTCCTCCAGCTCCCTTAACCTCTTTAACTAGTCCAGCCAAGTTGTTCGAGTACTGCTCAAGGGTGTACGTCTTCTGGTCATTGTGTCCAAACTGGATAGTAACAATAGATTCATAATCGTCCAGATGACTCTTCACATTCTCAATGGCGGTATTCCAACGCCCCTCGGCCCGGAAAGAGGGGATAGTGGCACCACTCTTGCCGCTGTTGATCCCAGCCGCGGGATCCTTGAGGTCGGCGAGGAAGCCATCACCCCAACCTCCGTTGACGGCGACTGTTGAATCGCCAGTGAGAACAAAGTAGGGAGGCTTCTGGGCGTTTGCCACGCCCAGAGAGCTTAGTATATGGAGGAAAGCCGAAGAAAACTTCATTCTGAATAAAAGGAGGTAGTCGAGAGGTTGTGTAGACCGTCTTCAGGGGGGGAAGCGGAGAAATCAAAATATCAGCAGCATACCAGACGGCTATATAAGCACATATCCCCGAAAGCATCTGATCAATTGCCCTATGCTGTCCTTTTTGCCAAGGAACATCATGTTCCGTTTCCCCCACCCGGAACAGCATTGTGTTATTCCGCCAATGACAGTCTTGAAACATGGCATCAGAAAGTATATATGTGCATTCTATATGCCGAGGCATAGGGACCGCATAAACCCCCAACTTCCTCATTCTCATGCTTGCAGTTTGTGTTTGGGGTGCGGTTCGGGTAGTATTGTGCCGAGCTATAGTGCAGATCACTCGGCTGTCTTGCTCTCAACAGATAGTTGCATTTGAAAAGATGGGAATACTCCATCCTTTGCTTAGGCCAACTCATCTTTTAAATTCAGACACAATACCTAGAAGCCAAGAAGCTCAAGACAAGATGAGGGCTTATCAAGCTTGCGTTTGAGAGCAGTTACCTAATTCCTCAGCACCTACATTTATTGGATCTTCTTGATTATGCTCATCTCGGTGCTCTTGGGCCTGGATCAGTTCTCAAAACGCCAATTCACATAGTGGTATTCCCATCTTTTTCGGTCAAGGTTCAGCAACTGCATAAAATGCCGTGGGTGATGGACCAAGGGCCAAAGAAAAGAGATTATAGATTATCAAACGTCCAATATCCTTTTATGCTTAAGCAATCTTGAAGCCTTTCACTCAAATTATCACCGGCTGCAAAATCCGCCTACAGCTTGGGCAAAGGCTGGATATCCCAAGCCACCGCAAAAGCAGCGGGTGCCTGGGGAGCAAGGTTGTTGAAAATTCTCACGATAATCTTGAACGAACTTCCCGGGACGTTGTCCCAGATGACCTTTTCCACATTGTCTATAGCGTCGTTAGTACAAGTCACACTTCTAGTACAGAATCAAGACCTACTCGTGCTGTCAAAGCCATCGCCCTTGCCCATGTTGCCGTGTCGTTCAACTCCACCGGAGCGCACGATGAGGTTGATGTCATTTTGCAGCTCACCGCCGCTTGTGTCAGGATACGCAAGTGTGACGGCCAACCTGTTGCGGCCGCTGGGAACAGGGATCTCGATGCTGCTCCATTGCCTCTGCAACTCGGGAATCTGTCGCAGAGGGGCCACATCAAATTGTGTAGTCTCCAGGATGCTGCCGCCTTCGATAAACGACGAACCCCTGATCATGGTGATGGACCTCTCAACATCGACACGTCCAAAACCTTGCTCGTAGTCGTATCCGAGGCCAGATCGCTCAGAGAAGTTGACGGCGCCGTTGACCAGCAAGGCCTTGACCAGAGCGGCGCTAGGATGCTTCTTCCCCTGGTCCTGCAGCGCCTCACGGAGGAGAGCTACACAGCCGGCCACGAGGGGCGTGAACATGCTGGTGCCCGTGAGAAACATCCAATCGTCGTCTCCCGAGATACCGCCCTCGGTCCGGACCTTGTCGTTCTTTGCAACGTTTCTCGAAGCTGCTGAGAGTATCGCGACACCTGGAGCCACGACGTCTGGCTTGACGCGTCCGACGGTCAGCTTGCCGGTCCTGTCACGACCAGACTTGGTTGGACCTCGGCTGCTAAAGACTGCCGTGTCGTTGACGTTTGTGGCTGGTACCGCACCGGGCTTGTTGATGTACCTGTAACGGTTGTTGGGCCGCGTCGATCCTGTGGCTCCTACCGTGATGCAGTTCTTGGCGGTGGCATTGCCCCCAACTCATACGGCTTCGAGAACAGCCCCCTTTGCAGGTCCAAGGGGGTTGCGATGCCCTTGCCACGGGCGAGGGACTGCACCATCAGCCTGGAGGCCGGAGCCGTGCCTCTCACGCTGATGTTGCCCAGTTGAGGATGCTTGTAGGTGCCGTCTCCGCAGACAGATCCGCACACGTGAGTGCCATGGCCGTCACGGTCCCTGCTGTCACTGCTCCAGAGAGCATCCAGGCGTTCAACGCGACCCGTGAAGGCTGGGTGGACTTTGACAGATTGTTGATCAGTTCTCTGGCACTGATCGAAGCCCGTGTCTGCAACGCAGACCATTTGGCCCGCCCCTTGATATGACACGGTGGTAGGACCCAAGGGGTCGGCGTGGAGGATGCCACGAGCGTGGTCATTGAACACTTTGTTGCGCCGAACTTGCTCGATTCTGTTCAAGCTGTCAAGCTTGACGAGCGCGTCGAGTTTGTCTTGGTGGACAGTGAGTCTGATTCTGGTAGGGCAGACCTCCAACTCCTTGACGTCGACCCCAGCTGCCTCCGCCACGTACGGGGCCAGCTCTTCGGCACTGACATTGGGGTTGTCATGAAGGATGCAGTCCACCTCATAGTCCGTCTTGTTCTCCTCCCTCTCGACCGCGTCCTTCAGTGAGGACGTGGCCTTGGGTTCCCGGAGGTAACTTGAGGCGATTAGTGAGAGCTTTCATACAGTGACTAGGTACTTACATGGTGACATTCTTGACGTAGGACTTGGCCCGGATGGGGTCAAGGTCCTTGGGCTCGAATCGGCAAAGATACGTGTGCTCCGAGACGTACTCCTGGATCTCGACGCCGAGCGTCGCCAAGTCCAACTTTTGGTCGGCAGTGAGGTCGTGGTTGTTGGACTGGACCAAGATGAAGTTGGTGTCGTGGGCGGTTTGTGGCACATAGGGGGGTATTTCGTCGGGAATGACAGTGTTGCCGTTGGCTGTGATGCTAGACATCTTGGGGGTTTGAGTGATGGGCAGTAGCTAAGAGAACTGAAGAAGCAGTGTAGGATATGAAAAAGGGATATCCTGGGACCAAGAGTATCTTTAAATATCTATAGGCTCTGCTCCAACCCAGGCACGCAATTGCAAGATCCTGTTCTTGCTTCATGGCTCAAGTACTGCGCTCGATCAGACGAATGTGAATCGGCAGGCTGCTCGGTAGCGTGTGATTCCGTTGTGAGACATATCAGCCGCGGCTGGTTGAAGGCTGGCTGAAGGCTAGCTAGGGGTGTTGCCAAGTCAATATTGACGATCGAGACCACTGGTGGCGTCCTGAGCTGAACAAGAGTCTAGGACATGGCAGAATTTGCCCCAATAGGCCAGCTTGGAGCTATGCAAGCTCGTGCCAAGTCGCAGGAAGCTATTCAGGCAAGGAGCCAATGTTTAGGACGCAAAGCCCGAGTTAATTTATCATTTGTACTCCAACGACTCAAAAGAACACGTTGAATGGCTTCTCATGTCCCTGCGGAGGTAGAAGAATTCCCTGATCGACCTGACTCTCCCACCGGCGAAATTCCCAGGGATGCTGATGAAGGAAGCTCTTTCCGTTTTATCCTGGTGCTGGAAGTGCCAGAACCTGCTCCAGGTGGCACGCGGGGATTCTCTTTATCCCACAGAGACTTTCTCAAGTCTTCAATTCCCTGCGCACCAGATCTCTCTGGTTCTGACAGCCCAGCAATGTGCAATTGTGCGTTATTCCTCCTCGCCTCTTCAGCTTCCCAGCGTTCCTCCCAGGGTAAATCCCCTGTTGCAGTAACTGGAACGGAGGATCCGGCGGGGTTGTTGGTATCACCACCCTGGCGACGGGTGAGAGAGGACCAACAACGAGAGAGCCTTGACCCCTTTGACATTCTCATGAAGAGCAAGCCGTCTTCTAGGAGGCTGTGACTGGGCGACGGTATGGTGGGTTTTGAGTAGAACAGGTGTTTGAATCTCGAAAAGACGTCGTTCTGAAAGATGAATTCGTTGCTGAGAATGATGTCGCAGGGCAGATCTTCGATGATGTGAAAGTCACATATGAATGACGTTCTCTGCCGAGGATGAGACCATTGGCCTTTGAGAAAGTCGGGATTCTCAATAAAGAATTGATATTCACCATAGTCGAGTGCCTGTGATGCCGCCATGGAAACATCAAACTGCAACTCGGCGCCGAGGACCATGCCGTCCGTTCGAATAGTTGTTCTATCGATGAGTTCGACCAGCCTCCTGTGCTCGTCTCCTCGATGAACCTTGAGATTGTGACGACGGGCAAAGTCTCTAGAGGCAATCATCAAATCTGACCCCGTGTCTGCAAAGGCGGATGCTTCGCTTCCGTTGAGAGCACAGCGGATACGATCCTTTGGTGCTTCATCGAGGAACAAGAGTCGTTCTCCTTGCTGGATGCAGGGACGAATCTTTTTGACGATTCGGTGACTGAATTCGGTGAAGGTTTTGGTCGTGTCGAGGAATTCCCTACCCAACACCACGTCGAACATGCAGTTGCGCAGCACGTGGAACTTGCGGCGATACACTCGTGCTTCATGCTGGAACCTGAAACAGCCCATTGTTTGCCCGATAATTTCGGCGGCACCTCCCCCGGGAATGGGTATCAGCTGGCTCCTAGTTGTCTTGAGCTTCAGGCCGTGGCGCTGCACGAACGCTTCAGAGACTACGTCTACTGAAGATCCCGAGTCCGGTAGACCGTTGATGGGGATGTCGTTGATGAATCCTGGCACTTCGTAGGAAGGAATGCCGCCAGTTTTGGTATTGCCTGACGGCCAAGTCATTGATGTCGACTGCCCCGGCTTACATGGAGCTGCGGATGATTGAGGACCTTGACATGATGAGGCAGAAAATCTCCTGAGAAATGGGGATGAGATGAAGCAGAGTTTGCTCATCATCATCGATATCGACGGCTTGGATTCGAAGCACCTCGTAGCCTCATATGGCTTGGCTCGAAGTGCACTTCTCGGCCACGGTTGATAAAAATTCATTGATGCTGGAGCCCAAAGTTGTCGGGCGGGTGAATGGGGGAGGTTTGGTAGGTGTCATTCGATATCGAGCCTCTCTGGAGAGATGGCCAAAAGATATTAGTTGGGGGGGAAGGGCGATCCCAAGCACAAGGGGGAAAGCCAGAGATCTTGGGCCGGAGCCATGCAGTCGGGCAGAAACACGGATGCTGGGGCTGAGCATAGCGTAGAGCGAGACAAGCTGCAGTACGGCAGACAAGGCAGACAAGGCAAACAATTGCCAGTGGTTGAAAAGGGTCTCGTGAGGCGCCATTGTACGACACAAAAAGGCGCCATCATGCAGCTTGACAGGTATACAGCCCCAATGACAAGGTGACACAAGACACTGGGGTAGCTCGTTATTACCCCCGAGCCTCAAAATGGGCCGCCTGGAGTATGCCTACCAGCTATCAAAGTACCCAAGCGCCGCCTCCCACCTGCAGCCGAGCAGTAATTATTCGTGAATGTCGACATGGCGGTAACAACTGGATATCCTGGATTGGCTCAAAATATAGCCACCAGTCCAGACTATGAAACCTTTATATTCCGCAGATTTGACCGCCTCAGCGCACGCAACCTTCTTCATCTCGAGAGCAGGCTCGCTTACCTCGAGTGGAAGCTGGACCGAGCCGACGAGCAGGCTATTCAAAGCCAGGATAACGAGACCCTGCGATCCGTACGAGTATGGGAGGCCTTTGAGGAGAATGCAAAGGACGGGAATCGTGCTGAGAATGCTTGGATGGCAATAGCCGAAGAGATAAGAAAGACGTTGGAAGAATACCGTACGAACCCGGCTATTTGATCCTTTCTTCTTCCTGAATTCTAACAGCGGAACAGATGATGCATTACTGCGTCAACACCAAATAGCGTCACTCAAAGCACCCAGGAAACGGACTCTTGAGGTATTGCGAAGTCAGTTTTACGAGCAAGTAGACGATGGGTTTGGGAATAAGAAGGTTGGCCGGCCGCTCCTCGCAGGTCTCTCTGCAAGCAGAATCGACGATTTCCATCAAGCAGACCTCGTCGCTCTCAGGCGGCCATCAGAGAAGGATCCCTTGTCTCGGTTCTTGCAGGATCATTGGAGGTTCAAGGTATTTCATCTCTTCCTCGTTATGAACGATGCTAACAGGACAAGACGACCAAAATCACAGACGATACTGAACACATCAAGGAGAAACACGTTGCCTGGGCCGCGGCCGCAGTAAGCACCCTTCTAGCCGCTATACTCCTACTCGGAGCAATTTTCTCTCTGCGGCTGCTGGACCACCACCAAGATTCCCAGTTGGGACTCATTGCCATGTTTACGGTTCTCTTCGCGGCCAGTGTTGGGGTTTGACAAACGCAAGAAGAGCCGAGATATTTGCGTCAACTGCAGCCTATGCAGCCGTTCTTGTTGTCTTTGTTTCTTCCTCCCCGCTAGGTGCAGCTACGGAGAAGTGTGTATGCGGAACAAAGACGTAGGGATCAGACACATGAAAGTGGTGGCCAAGAGTTGGTCTCGTTGCAGTAAGCCCAAGCTTGCACTACGAGCTAGAGTGGTCACTACGCTAGAATCTCCCCAAGACTGAGATTTTGAGAAAAGAGATATTTGCGAATTAAAGCCGTATACTAGAAACTCGTACTATGTAGTAACCTTGATAGTCGCCGCAACACTCGGCACACCAGCAGAATTCATGACAAACAACATCCAATACCCAGGCAAAGCGATCCCAGGCTCACTAGGAACATTGAACGTATACTTGTTCCCCGCACCCGTCAACGTCAGGGGTATGCGACGCTGATCAGTGTTGACCGTATGTGTAGCCGTCCCATATCGTATCAGCGAAGCGGTATTGACAGCGCCGTTCGTCGTGACAGTGATGGATCCACCGACTTTCACCGTCGTGGCAGATACGGAGACGATCTTGGGCCGGGTGGCTAGTTTGCCGTTGCTGGCGTAGAGGTAGTTCGGAGTGAAGATCTGGGCGTCAAAGTGGTTCGTTGTGCAGTCACCGCAGAGTCCACCGCCGCCGTTGAAGACTCTTGCGTCGGGCAGCAGTATCGAGATGCTGTGGTAGACTCTCACAATAGAGTTGGGCTGTTGCTTGATAAAGCTGTCGCTGTCGGGGATGTATAGCTCCGGTGTGAGTTGAGGTGTTGAATCCTCGAAAGGGATGGCGTATGATTGACCTCCGGTGATGAAGACGCTGCCGTCCGGTAGGAGGACAGATGTATGAAAGACGCGAGGGTAAAACATGCCGTTACTGGCAAACGCCACACTGGCCTGCCCACCAGGGGCACCGATGGTGATGATGTGAGCGTTTGTCGTGGCATACGAGTCCTGATAGTTTGGTGTTCCGCCAAACGTGATAATCTTGCCCTTTGTGGCATCAAACATGACTGCGTTCCCGCACATGGCGTCAGGGTCAACCCCCCTGCTGGACTTTCTCTTTCCCGCGGCCTTGACAGTGCCCTTGCCCGATGTATAGTACCAGTTCATGGCAGAGCTGGGTCCAGCCTGAAAGATAGTGCCGTCCTTCCAGCCGAATAACCAGGCGTGGTTGTCGGACCTAAAAAGTCCCTGGACGTCGGCTGTGAGCATGGGCTCGACCTTGGCGTTTGGAAGAAGCGTCCACTTTCTCGTGGCTGGGTCAAAGATCTCGCCAGGCTTGAAGGCTTTGCCACCGCTCCAAGAACCTCCAATGGTAAACACCTTGCCGTTGGAGGTGGTTGCTGATGACTGATAGCCCCGGGCAATCTGCATGTTGGGGGCTGGCAACCACTGGTTCTTGACAGGATCCCATGTGCTTGTCTTTTCAGCTTGGTTGCCGCCTGTGACGACAATCTGTCCGGTGCCATCCATGGAGATTCCGGGACAAAACATGTCGTGGTTGGTTTCAGAGACTTCTCTCTGCGTAATGATGTTTGTCTCTGGATCCCAGAGTGAAGTGAGTGTCATGCCTCCGGGAGATCCATTCATGGTATCGTGATGATACGAAGACCAGACCAAAACCTTTCCGCTCCCGGGATCAACAGCTCCCGCCACAGGAACAATGGGAAAGTCGAGTGTCGGACCCCAAGTTCCCACACCAGCTTGGGGTGCCGTGTAGGAGGCGGCCTTGTAGACGTTGAACTCTGCGATGCTCGTCCAGGGGCCGTCGAACGCCTCAGTCCTGGAGATGAGGCGCACGTATCGAGCCTTTTTCGTCTCAAAGTTGGAGTATTTGATCGTCTTGTCCGCGTACCATGTCCCCGTCGCAACTGGCGTGCCCCAGTTCTTTCCATCGGTGCTGAGCAAGACGTCGTGCTGAGCGATCCATCCGTTGGGGGTGTCATCCTGTCGAGGGAGGACCGAGATGCCGTTGACGTTCTGAACCGTCTTCATGTCGACCGTGAAAGTGTGTGGAACCTGTGCATCCTTGCTTGTATCCTCGTACCAGGCTGTATGCCAAAAGCTGGTCTCATCACCGTCGATGGCCTTTTGGCATGCATTGTCAGAGTCGGGATTGTCGCTGTCACATGTGACCTTCCAGTTATTCCGACTGATGGCCGTTCCGAGGGGTCCTGAGGCTCTGAGACTGAGACGCTGGGGTTCGGGCTTGGATGTCTGGCCTGGGAGGACGATGGCGATGGCCTCGTCCCGGAGCAAGCTCACAAGGCAAAAGGTCGAGATGAGGGACCTCATTTTAAAAGAATTAGAGACGAGGAGAGGTTTGAGACAACACTTCTTCGCCCGAAAGGGAGAGTCTTCCAGCTCTATAAGAGCACTCGCGCTCTCGGACAAGACACTGACCGAACGGACCCGGACCCAACTTGAGGCTTGAACCATGGCAATTGTGTAGCCAATTGCGGCGTTCAAGTTCCTATCAAGGACCTAGACTTGCCCTCATTCCTCCTCCACGTGGCTTGACTATAGCGGGTGGTTAAAACCTGGGCGCATCTAGTTGGTGCCTCGTCTAGACAGAATCCAGAATCGGCCGAGAAGCCATGGCCCAGAACCACTCCTCCAGAGCATCTAATCCCGATTGTCAACGTTTCAGCCTCGCCGACGGCTTGGCTCAAGCGCAGAGGCGAGTTGTCGATAGCTCGCGTTCCATTGCTTGTCTTGGAATGAGCCGGATTCCGGCTCTGACTAACATGTCTCGATTGATGAAGAACTCTCTCCGAGCCCGAGATCGTGCTGGCGCCATGGGAGTCTAGAGAAGTTATTATATCAACATAGGGAGCCACATTGACCCTTTAGGGGGTTCTCACCTTTGCTCTTTCTAGGCTACGAGCCTCAACTAGGCTAACTCGTTGAACACATCGTGTGGCGGAGCACTCCCGATGTGCCTTTTGTCGTATATCCGCTCTCCAGTGTACTTATGATGTCGCTCTCAAGAATAGAGACCGCAAGCCTGGGGATTCCTCGACGGATTCCCCATCTTCTCAGATCGAGTCCCCTGATTCAACCGCTGGTCCCCTCCGGCCACAGGCCTCAAGCAAGCTGTAATTGTCATATCTGCTGAGTCCTGGAGTCCTATTCCCCATTAAACCTCCGGATGCCTTGTCTCCTCGCGTAATTCAACGGGCAAGAGAGATCAAGTCGTCCCTCTTGGCTAAACTTCACGCCTTGGTCCCGTCCATCACGCCCATGACTATTGTCGACAATTGCATTCGTCTCTTCACTCAGCATCAGTTCCCTGCGGTTCTAATCTGCCATGAGCCGTCGCTATGGCAGAGCGGGAACCAGTTTTTCAGGAGTCCGGAACCAGAAGTCGCTACTAAACAAGATGCCCTCACGCCATTAAGGGCTTGTACCCTTCTCTCAGCACTCTGCGGAAGTATCGCTAGCACCCATCGAGACGGTGCCATCGGGCTGCAGACCATGGCCGTAGCTTCAGCATTCTACACAGCCTCCAGAGAGACATTTCAGCTCCGCTCTACGAAGACGTTGATCTCGAGTACCCGACTCGTCGTCGCTGGCTATCCGTACGCTTCACTCAAGGGCCATTCAGCAGTTGACTGGCAAATATAAACTGACTACCGATCCACCACTTGCACATCAGGGGAGAGCACCGGATTAGTTGATCTCATTCCGTTTCTGGCCCGGGAATACTGAGATGAATCAGATTGAGCAGACACGGCTGGTGGGGAGTGTGCTGCTGGGGCTTTCGCAGAACTAGGGCAGGGACGTCAAGAGAGGCAGGTGGATATCCAACTGGTACAGCTTATTGATGTGCTGTCCAAAGTTGACTCGAAGATCCCTGAGGAACTTGTTTTCGGCGTTTACGACGCTGGATACGAGCCTCCAGACACGTATCATGTCTTTACAGGTCGTCGTCAGAGCCGTGGGCACCGAGGCCACCTGCCCAACTACCCCTTACTCCCATGATAGCAACCACACAAGCATTCCTTCCCCTAAGACTTGCCCATCTTGACCACTACATCTACAACTTAGATCCCAATTAAATCTCCATCTCACAAGACACCGCCTTATTCTTCAGCATGGAGGGACGAATAGCGTTTGACACGAATGGCGACGTCGACCTGATCCTCCGCCGACCAGGCAGCAAAGAGGCCGTGCCCGACGTTTCCTGGGCCTCCCATATACGCGCAGGCCATGATATCTCGACCGAGCCCCTTCAGGCCTTCATAGCCCAGATCAGAGCCACGCTTCCCATCCACGCGGACGACCCCGACCTGAAACCGCTGCGCGGCGACTGGTGCCTGCGAACTTCTTCGAACCGTCTCGAGATGCACTCGCCCCCTCTTCGGGAGGCCGTGACGCAGCAGAGAAACACACAGACTGGTTCCCAGAATATCGAGGTTGGGCTTACCGGTTAGTGCCTGAGCCCACTCTGCTGGGTCCTCAGCATCATGCACACCAAACCGCAGTTCCTCCCATCACAGATCAGTCTCAAAGGCTTGACCCATCTGGCCTTGATCGCCGACAGTCTCAAGTGCTCAAAGATCCTTGAGCCCTGGATCGAGGGCTGGGCCGAGGCCCTGGGATATCCTTCCCCCACCCCCCGTGAACTGGGATACGACGAGGAGTGCTTGTGCTGGCTCTACATCTACTGGGTCTTTGGCTTCGACAACTGCTTCCGCCACGTCTCGGGCTTGGTCATGGCCAGGTTTCGGTTTTCGAAAAACGTCATCCTCAACGAGCTTCCTGTAGCCGACATCCTTGGTTAGTGCTCTCCCCCCACCGGCTCCTTGATTCAACCAGACCGCTAACAAGTGTGCAACACCTGATAGAGAAGCTTAATCAACACAGGCAGAGCCACATCGCGATGGTATTTAGAGCTCTACACTCGTTTGGTATGCGCTGCTGCAGGAGGCAAATCTGCGAGTCGCTCGAATGCAGCTGCATGCTGGTCGGCATCATCGTGACCGAGAGGCACAGGGTGAGTACACTCGATCCACCACTCATTCCCCCATACCACAACTACAGCTTCGAGGATATCGTCAACATGATCTCAAACCTCCCCGCACCAGTGTGGTGGACCGGCGACGGGCTCATTCACACGTGCACTATTCAGCAGCATTTAACGGACCCGCTCCGCGAGGTTCAGAGATCCGTCGCCCGCGGTGTTCTCCTGGATAAGTGCAAGCCGACTCATTCCTCGTGAGTCTCTGGGTACTTTGGAGGGGGAGAGGCATGTCTGCAGTGCGAAAGCGAGGGCGAATCTGGAGTTGGTGTGCAAGTAAGGGACGAGCCGGTGATAGCAACTAGGTCAGAAGCATCATCTGCAGTCTAGAGCATTTTTCACATGCCCGAGCATACAAATGATGATTGAGGGGCATTCAAGCCACGGATACTGCATGCCTGTGTGACCAATGTTGCTCTACCAGATGTGCTTTCAACAAGGGGAAAGGCCAACGCAAGCTTCACCATTCGTCATACTTATCTGTTGCTACAAAACAACTCAGGCCGGATAGATTGCCGCTTTGCTGTACATGTTGTATCCCCATCCCAAACTACGGACCGTCAAACATGGAGTGCTGCAGCAACCCGCAACGCTGTTTGGACAAGCTGCAGAGGACTGGGAAACAGGCTCATCTATGGTACAAGCAAAGCCTACTTGGCTTTTTAAAATTCCCTCACAGCTAGATTGCGTCGTTCTTCAACCTGGCCTGTCAATCGACCCCAGTCTCTGGCAAGTATAAAAAGGGGCCACCCTGCCGCACACTCCAACTCAAATTCCTCACATCAGCAACGTTACAACCTTTCTATATATCCATTTACCCTCTGCTATATTATATTTCCTGTTCCCTCGCTCGCTTTTCATGGCCGATGCGCCCCCGTTGGACAGCCACAGCTGCAGCCTCAGGGAAATATCCTCCATCAAAGATCACCAACATCTGGGGACTCGCGGGTTTCGGAACTGCCTAGAGTTCTACACGAGAGTGTCCTCGCCATCAACACGGACGTGCGCATCGGCCCAAGAGGCTACTCTCTCGACCAACCCAGCAGGAACTCGTCACTAACAGCAAGGGAGAGATGGTGCCAGACTCAGCCGTGACCGACGGCAGCCCTTTGGGGGGCGACTATCCAGCCGGAAGCAACCTCCGCGCACTGCCTAAACCTGAAAGACCGTCCTTCCATTGCCAAAAACTGTTTCGGGGTGCCCAAGTCAAAGCAGCAGACCATGGACCTGAGTATAGACGCCACATTGGCACTAACGGCAACCATGACCTCGCCATCGACAAAAGGAACGATCTCTTCTCCGAGTTAGACATCGCTTGTCAGAAGCACAAGCTTTCTTCCATCTCACTTCATCATGGATGCGTGGGGATGCTAGCCGCCGACGACCGCGCGCGAGTGTCAAGGTCTTGCGCGCACTACCTATATATCAACACACCCATCCGAGAGGGGCACCAAGATAGGTCCCACGATGAAGATGGAGATCTGAGGCTGTCCCTTATTTGGTCTGCCATCGTCCCTGAGGCTGAAGGTTGCTGCCTACCCGCAGCCCTCCGGAGGACGCACCGCCTGGCTGGCCGATCCCCATTTCTGTCCGTCGCACCGCCTCGAGCCTGGAGAGATCGAGTATTCCATCGTACCGATCTCCAGACGTATTGAACTCTTGGCTGGTCTCGTGATCTGGCTCGTCGACTACACCTTAAAAAGAAAGGCATCACCGTATCACAGCTGTTCTTCCACCTATAGAAGCATCCTCCCCAAGGACGACACCGAAAGACATCGAGGTGTGGTGCTCACACCAGTCTTTAGATGTATACCATGGTTTATGGGCAACACTTGAGAAGATTCACTACTTGGTGACGGTCGGGCCAGGCTTCCAGGTGTGGGTGAGACGACGCCCCTTTTTGGGATACCGGCAGAGACACTCCTGATACCCTCGCCATGCCCCGTATCCTGGAGCCCTGTTCACGTTCTTGAATTGGCCACAAGTTGTCAGTGTTTTGAGATTGGGACATGAACTATCACCAACCGACATGGTAACGACTCGACAATCTCACACCCATGCTACTCTCCCAGTTCGACAGCCTGGCCCCCACGAATGACCATATATACCCACGTTCAACCACTTTCTCCAGAGCAGACCAGGAAGCGTTTCTGCGGGTAGAACCCAGATGAGAGGGGAGTACTATGGGGAGGAACATATATATACTCGGCACATGCCTCCTGTCCTTCCACCCTCATCAAGGGGCTTTTCGGCGGCATATGCCAAAAGGTCTGGGAGGACAGAAACCAGTTCAGAGACCAGCGCGTTCTGGCTCGTCGATTGTCCCGCGCTAGGACTCAACATATATACATAGCTGTTTGGCTTCTCGTGCACACGGCATGAGTATCCTTGCCAGAGCGGTCAGATTTCCCGCAGACTCATGGCAACCCCCGGATCAGCCCCGTCTTTGCCAGGTCAGCCTCAACAACCGAAAGACGGCTCGTTTATGCCGACGCATCTAGGGATGGAGAGGACTGTCTACGGGTTCATGGCCTGTAGGAAAGCTCAGCTTGCCGAGTGGATGCTATCATGGGGATTGAAGCCTATCACAAGGACCAAGGTGTTGGGCGGCGGAGGCTGACATCCATGTACAAGCTAGCGACTGCTCAAGCCAGCAATGGCCGGGCTCTGAAGCGCAGTAACCAAGATCACACCTGCCCAGGCTCCTGCTCATGGGCTGCAATATATATATATGGCCTAGAGAAGAGCTCCTGCTGGCGGGCGACTCAGTTCCCATCGGCAGACACGGGACAGAGGAACAACTGCGCAAGGACAACACCTGGGGGGCACCTGATGGGAGAAATGCGACGGATGGTTGACCTGTGGGCGACAACCACCACGACGCCTGTCTGTCTCCTCATGGTCCATTCGAGGCACCAGTCACGACCCGATCCCCGACAGTCCTTGCAGGGGCGATTTGACTTTATTGACCCCCATCTCTCGAGACGGGGGCCTGGATCTCAGCGCTGGCTCGGGCGTTGCCGTCTCGCGCAGTCGGCGGTCTAGGAGATCGCCCAAACAGACATTCCAACGCCAACCCATCGCGGTAGTCTGGCTTCCTCTGATCCTATATATAATCCATCAATCTATCGGCGATTTACCTGGACCCCGACCTGGCTCAGCGGATATCTCGGGGGTTCAGGCTCTGGCCTCCATCTTGATCAAGCACCTGCCCTTCGCACTTAGCAACGATCGGACTTTCACGATTCACAGAGTCCTCCGTCGGGCGACCGGAACAGTTTCCGGGATCAATTTATGGGAGTCACCTTGAACCATGAAATTCTCTTCCTCTGGACTCCCCCCAGAAGGCGACTATCGACTTGTGCTGGGCTGTGGACTCTCGTAGTCAGCAATGCTCCTCCCGGCACCGTCAACAGCTTTCGACAAATGGTCAGTGAGCCATTCCCGACACCAGGGACTCTTTCTATATATATTAGCCATCATGTCGTTGGGGATACAACTCCCAGGTCCACTATGCGGGCATGTTTTACTCGAAGGGCCAGGAAATTGAAACATATATAAGTCGCCAAGCAGTTCTTCGTGGAAAGCCATCAGTAACCTTGGTTCTATGCGTCTCTACAGCCGCGTGGTCGGCGGTCGTTGGGCGTCGCCAGCTCAAGGGCAGGCCGGCTCCTTGTGGGAGACTGAATGGTCGAGGGAGGAGCGCAGCTTCTTGTGCTCGCAAGAATGAGGCCCGCGCCTCGAGAAGCCTCCGGCAAGGGAGCGTGGAGGAGTCGAAGGGGGCCGAGAACGGATGCCAGTGAGTGGCATCTCCTCTTTCGCGGGCTCTGGGAGCCGTCAGCCATCTCAGCGATTCCGCCCGCCAGCGGATCAGCAGTACAGCTTCCCTAGCTCTTTCTCTTTAGCGACCTATTGGCAAGAGAGGAACTGGAATGGTTCCTTGAACGCCACGGCGAAACAATCGAGGACCTTAGGATCCTTTATTGCGCCCTCGACAGAGTGGGTGACGAGGACGGCCTTTTCGACGAGGACGACGAGAACCCGACATGGGTTAAGGTAGCCGACGATATCATGACAATCAGCTTTTCTCGAGTCTCGTCTCACTGTCGCCCTGGCCTCAATTCCCACTGGTATCTTCACTATATAGAGTACCCCCGAACACATGGCGGGCTGGCCTAGCACCTTTGCCGATATATACAGCTTGGAAGAAGACGCCCTCTCCATTACAGCAGCGGGCGATTGTTTTGTTTTGGGACAAGCAGCACACTGTCGCCATGGTGCAGAACACTGCAGCATGGTGTCCCAACCCTGATGGGAAAAGCACAGCACTCCCCCGTGCAGATGGACAGAGGGAAAGGAATCCGCAACGAAGAGGCTGAGAGAAAACTCGTCTTCAGAGAGCACGGATTCTTTCTGGGTACTGCTCAATTCCCTTGACTAGGTGTGGACAGAACCGCACGAAGAGTCTGCCTTCACCAGACGAACCTGTCTACTCATGAGCGCCCAACGCGGACGAGACCGGGCTTCAGTCAGCTGCAAATAGCCCACCTCTTATGTCTGGGTGCATCCCATTACTATATACCACCGCGAGACGACGAATACAAAAGACGACTGATGCCTGTCCAAATGAGAGCTGGGACCCCGATTTAGGGCGGTTCATTCGAGAGGTCGAAGACGGACAGAGGCCATCCTCACCAATACCTTGGCTGTTGCCGTTCTACCTCGTCTCACTGCACAAATCAGACGCGTGGCAGAAGTTACGATTAAAGGACATCCTACAGATCCTCCCATCAGACTTGGGTATCCTCTGGTTCCTCGAACGCCACAAGTCTTGCCTAGAATGGAGCCCGTGGTATCTGAAAACGGCATCGTTTCAGCGAAACATCGTCTGAGGGACGAATACATATATCAGGCCTGTATAGGACGGTCCAGAGACTGGCCTTTGGCAAACATGGACAGGATCGCTGGATGCATCAACGGATCTCAACCCAGCGCATCGACGCGACCACTGATATGTGACGGCCATCGCGCCTTCCATGGCAAATCCACGCGTGGTCGAACAATAGCAAGGCGAGACCTTACAATCGATAACTTGCCTGGCCTCGCCTCGTATATACCTAGGTCAAGGCAGCCCAACAAAAGGGTCATCAACCCCCGCTTGGCCTCGCCGTCTAAAAGAAGACTCGCCAGCCTAGATTTTCTTGACATCCTCGACACTTACATAAAAGCACAACACGTGTGCGGGTTCTATGGCCGACATTGAACTTTCCTTTCGAGAATCGAGAAGGGAGCTCGACTAGGAACCATCATGGGTCACCTCTCACTTTGACACACACACCCCCCCCCCCAACGCCGTATCTCCACCCTCGAGATATGAATCCATCGACGAGGACGACGACAATCATCACAACACCACTCCCACCCCCCTAGCACGCACCTGGGACCTTTCCAAGAGCGCAGACCCCGCGCCCTTTCGACTTGGACCTGACCAGATGGGAGCATGTATGACCCAGTCTATCAACCAACTCAGCAGGACACACCATTTCTAGCATACTATCGAGTTCAAGCTAATGCGGGTGCCCAGCGGCACTGACATGCGTGGTCTATTCCCGATGCATGTACATAGGTAGTCAAGGTCATAAATTTAGCAAATCAAGCGAGAAGCAAGATAAAAGGAATCAAGATAAATGTTATGTATTAATATGCATGTCATCTCGCTCAAGTCCCAGCCTCTGTTCATCGGCGAGTCCATCAACCAAGTACTATCCAAGACAGCATGCAATCATCCAACCTCTCCAACTCCATCTCTTCCAGCCGTATCCAACCTGTCCATGCCGATCATTCACTCATCAGCATCTCGGGCCAATCAAGACTCGTGGCCACCAGACTCGGCCTCCATCTGAGCCTTGCGGGCAGCATTGAGAGCCTTGAGCTTGGCCGTGCCAAAGCCCACGACACCATCCTCCTGGTTGTCCCCAAGCCAGGGCTTCTTGGAGTCGCTCAGGATGCTGCCAGTAACAAAGTAGATGAGCTGACCGATGATGATGAGCACAAAGGCGATCGGGTAGAGGAAGTGAATCTTGTAGCCAAAGACGCGGGCCGATGATGACACCCCAGAAGTTGGCCGTCAGCAGCGAGATGTTGAGGAAGGCCGCACTGCCCATCCGCAGCATGACAGGAACCAGCGCATAAAACAGGTTCAGGCACAGCGTGAAGCCGATGATCCAGCCGATAACGTCGCCGTTCCAGGTGGCGTTGTCGAACGAGTGGCGGTCAAAGATGGCGGCCTGGACGGCGTTGATGCACATGCCAAAGAGGCCCAGGAAGGACAGGACGTGGTACAGGTGCGCCTTGGAGACGAGCCACTCCTCAAAGACGTTGGTAGTGCCGTAGAGCGTGGCGCCGAGCAGGGCAAAGAGGTCACCCTTGACCATATCGAGACCCTTGCCGCCGTTGGAGCCCGTGATGTGGTCGCTGCCGATGAGGATGCCCATGCCGCCGCAGCAGACGAGGATACCCACGATCTGGAAGATCTTGTAGCGGACCTTGAGGAGGAAGAAGGAGATGACGACGACGCAGACGATGGCCCAGAAGTTGATGAGCTGGGCCGAGAGCACGTTGGTGTAACGGTAGGCAAGGACGGTGAAGTAGTTGCCCTGGACGTCGAGGAACGCCATGATGAAGTACTTCCAGCCGTCAACCCAGGCGACTTTGATCCACTCGCGGGGACCATCCTTGATCATGAAGACGGTGGTGTAGATGAGGAACATGAGGATGTAGTTGAAGACGGTCTGGAAGGCGGGAATGTTTGTGCCGGCCTCGGCGAGGAAGCTTGTAAAGGTGTTGGTCGACGTGATGCACAGGGCGAGGATCTGGCCGAGAGCGAGGACGATCCAGAAGTCGACGGTGGTGAGGTAGCTGTACCAATGGACCGACTTGATCTCGAGGGTGTGGATGCCCTGGCCGACGATAGCATCCTGGCTTGGGCCGGGGGCATTGGCGACGCCGACGACGGGGTCAGCAGTAGGAGAGCCGAAGCCCTTGGTGTCGCCGACGGGGGAGCTGCTTGTAGCCATGGTGACGGTAGCTGTGGTGTCTAGGCGGGATGTTGTGTATCGTAGTATAGGGATTGCGAAACGGAACTCGACGGGAGTCTAAGATCTACTATAAGGGGATCACTCGGTGTACGAGAAGCAGTCTGGAGATTCCCGTTAGCTCAGAGTCCATGACGCCGATCGCATCGCGCCGAGTCACAGCACGTACCTCGAATAAGCCTATTCTAGAAGCGCGGATGAATATCGTTGTGTAGTCAAAGTATAAAAGCTAGATCTACCAATCGAAATCGATGTCGGGAGTCTGCTCGATGTTGGATGAAGTCTTTCTTATCGTCCCCAGGGTTTGCAGCAAGCGCAAAGACTCAAAGTCGCTCGCTGGTGTTTTATAAGCCGAAGCGGCACATGTAGCGATGTGCCAGCGCGTGGTAGTCAAGGTAGAGGGCCGAATTGGCGCTTGTCGACATGGGACGAAGGATGAGAGGTAGAGGAGGAGTCCAAGGAGGAGATGAGAGGAGGAGGGGGCTGCTTTTTGAATACTCTGCGCGAGACTGGTCTGTGGAGGCGATTGATCGGCGCGACTGCACGGAGGCACCGTTGGAAAAGCGACGATCCCTTCTGACAGATGGAGAGAAGATGAGGAAAAGAAGAGACGGGACAGGCTGAGCGTAACATCTTGTACCGTCCCGCGACCATGGTCGACAGCTTGTCTGGTCTCCATCACCTGCTGGTTCCATCAATTTTTTTCCTTCTTCTCAGCCTCGGCCAAACCTAAAAAGGCAAAGCCGCAAGATACAGCTAAGGACTATGGCTCTGATTGGTTTACCGACAGACCAGGATCCACGGGAAGCGGGAGCCAAGAAATCAAGCTAAGCCGCATCAGGGTAAACGTCCTGCTGCCCAGCTGGTCTAGCGGTTCTACTAAGGTCGTGGCGTTCGTTCTTCACGGCGGGGCCACGGGCGGGGCCACGGGCGGGGCCGGGGGGGCCAAAGCTCGCTGGGAGAACTGCTGCAGCAGGTCAAATTTACAGTGCTTACAGCGGGTGGCATCTGCGCGTCGAGTTAGTGGTGAGACTCTGGCTGCTTGGTGCATATTAACGAGACAATAAGAGAAACAAATTCCATGAGATCATGCACCGCGAATAGAGTCGCTGCTACCAAAGCCAATCGAGATTGGGCCCCGCGCTGGTGTTGGTGGCGTCTTGAGGGCTGAAGGCCCGCGGGCGGCTACGGCGCACAACCTGGTCTGGGCTGTCTGGATGTCCACGAGGTCGGATGATGATGGTGGGTAGCCACGTGGGGGATCGTGGCAATTAGGCCGAATACCGTCGACTATTCCTGACGAGACATCGAATCATGGGTCATCTCTTGGTCATCGGGTTGTAATAGATTGAGCTGGCTGATTTGCGATATACGGGTTCCTCAGACGACTCCCATGTTGCTCATTTCAACCTTTCATCTCCAACGTCGAGCCATCTTATGGCATCAATTCTGAGGTGCCCTGTTGAACAGAAGCATTGTAGACGCCAATTCGACCTTTTTCCATGTCAATCCATATGACATTCATCTTGTCGCAGTGCGATACCCCTCGACAGACAAGCGTCTTTGCGCAGCCAGACATCATTCAACAAGACATCCTCAAAAGGCCCAGCCATGTCTTTCGGCCAACCTCTTCCATTGCTTCTATACGCCATCGTTGTACTCGAGTTGACATTTCGGTCAGATATCGCGGCGCCTTGTAGGCTTAGTGGCTTCTAGCACGTCGAATCGTCCAGCGTCATGATCCAGAGAGGACACCTGACATGGCCATCCGCACGGTGCGGCCTATCCAGACATTGTTCCTCGTCATGCTGTCTGTCTGCGCAGACTCTCTCCCTACGGCAAGTTAGCTATGCTGCAACTATTCGTTTTGTGTGTCCGAGGGCGTACGAGGCATCATGGGCATCTTGCCATCCGTCGGGGATGTCGTGTTACTTGTGGCTGGCTCCCTCTCGGGCAGCGCCGAGATGTCACGGAGGAAGAGGTTGTTGCATTCCTGTTCCGAGGTGACTGAATACTGTTGAGAATCACTTGATGTTCCTAGAGGGCTCGTCAGCGGTTGTTCGACTAGCCTCCATATCACCGGGACTCGATCCGGGCAAGTTGTCGGGGGTACCGGTGGGCTGGGCTGGCTCACCAGGCTTCGTCGGAGGTAGAGATTTCGGAGGAGCACCGTCGGGCATGTCGTTGTTTCTGCGATGGGTAGTCCCCGGGGAATATGATGTTGGGAAACCGAAATTCGGCCTTTAGGGGGTTCCCGTGGGAGAGTGTCGACATTCGACAGGTCGGACAAAGGAACGGTCGAGAGAGATGCTCCGAGGGCCGATTTGCTGACAGCTGGGTCTGTTGCCGGGTGTCACTCCCTCACAGATGACTTGTCAAAGATGCACACAAAAATTCGATTGCGGTAGACCAGATCAAAGAGACGACAGCGGTCAAGTCCTTTATAAGTCAATAGACGTCAAATCACAGAGACACGGACATCTAAGCCGCAAACAAACCCCGGCCGTCGGGAGGCACAGCGGCCGAGAGTGGATCCTCGGCCGCGTCTCGTATTTCGTACCGACAAAGCGATGGCTAATCCAGCCAATAAGCACCGCCCTCAGGTGATTGCCAGCAAGGGTGGGGACGATGGCTTCGCGCCATCATCCCCAAATGGGGTAAGCAGCTTGGTGAGAGATGGGGATAGGGCTGTCCTATGGCAGGCGGGTGCGAGATACGGTCTGGGACGGATTGGGCAAAACCGGTGCAGAGGTGTCGTATGCCTCGGTTCAGGTCGAAGAGATGAAAGGGATCTATTGTTGGTCAGCCCTATTTCCCCTTGTTTCACAGGGCAGTTGTCGTCATTTACACGTTGGGTGGCTTGGTTGCGTTGCGCGGGTGTTTGTGGAATATCCAGCCAAGGCGCCCACGGGTCGATCAGTCCAGAAATGGTTGGGTGTGTCAAGTAAACGACGGAATGTTTGGATAAATGAGATTCGGGCAATCACCATGTAAGTCATTCATTCACATCACGATATATTGCAGAGTATCCCCGGGGCAATCCATCTCCCTCCATTGATGGCCTCGCGAAGACACAATGAAGATCTCCTTTCAGTCCTCTGTAACTACTACCTCCGAAACCTTCCATGCAGAGTTGAGTAGTATTCTTTATGCTCCTTCGATTCACCTCCAACATAGTTTCAACAAATGGCAGACAACGACTATTGGCAGTCGGCAGTTGGGACAAGGCCTCAGTCCATAATCCTAGGTAGCCAACTGTTCCAAGTTAGATATGGATGTCTCTACCTAAGCATCGAAATAGGCCCTCCCTCGGCCATCTCCTTCACCTCTCCAACAATGGTCACACCGCAATGTCACCTGGCCGCCATCACTTGGGCATGTTTCACCCTAGGTAACACGGTCCCGTGGTCCAGGCACCAGGCCCGCTGATATGCACCCTCTGAAGACTCGCTGCGCCTTGCGGGGAAATGTAATGATTCCATTGGCCAAAATAGATCATGTAAGCAACATCTGACCAATCACATCTCTACCTCTATCGGCCATCAGGGTCCCGGCCCCTCAAACGTCATTGTTAGCGGCAGGTCCCTTATCGCTCCGGGCCCTCCTCCACTCGAGCCGAGCTGCTCCTTCTTTCATCTTCATCATCAACAGGGCTTGAGTCATCCTCCCGTCTCGTTGAATCATCGTTGTACTCACCTTCGCGCTCGTTCCTATCACCTCTTTGCACCATGATCTTGCGGAATAGAGCTCTGACTGGCTCAGCGCTCGTCGCTGTTGCGCGCGCCGCTCAACCGGGAGCTGTCCAGCCTGTGCCTGGTCCCATGAGAGACCTCACCTGGGGCCAGGTCAACTTCCTCCACACAACTGACACGCATGGCTGGCTTGGAGGTCATCTTCAAGAGTATGGATCTTTGAAGCTAATGCTAAAACCTCTAACTAACATTATCTAGAGCTCAGTACTCGGCCGATTGGGGAGACTACATCTCCTTCACCCAGCACATGCGCAAGCAAGCCGACGACCAAGGAACCGACGTGATAGTCATCGATACCGGCGATCGCGTCGAGGGAAACGGCCTTTACGACGCTTCAACGCCCAAGGGCGCTTACCAATACGACATCTATGCCGAAGCCGACGTCGACATCATCTGCACCGGCAACCACGAGCTCTACAAGCATTACTCGGCCGACAAAGAGCACAACACTACCGTTCCCAACTTCAAGGGCAAATACCTCGCCTCCAACCTCGATTACATCGACTTTGAGACTGGCGAGCGCGTCCCCCAAGCGCAACGCTACCGCAAGTTCAAGACAAAGAACCAAGGCCTCAATGTTGTGGCTTTTGGCTTTATCTTTGACTTTGACGGAAACGCCAACAACACCGTCGTCCAGCCTGTGGCGGAGACGATCAAAGAGGAATGGTTCCAGGAGGCCATCCGCGAGAAGCCCGATCTCTTTGTGGTCATTGGCCATGTTGGTCTGCGCATGGAGGAGTTCAAGACCATCTTTACTGCTATTCGCAAGCAGAATTGGCACATCCCCATCGCCTTCTTTGGCGGCCACGCCCATGTCCGGGATGCTGTCAAGTACGATTCCAAGGCTTTTGCCATTGCCAGCGGCCGGTATCTGGAGACAATTGGATGGATGTCGATCGACGGCATCAAGAAGCAGGGCGCCAAGGAGGTGGATGCCGCAGCGTCACCCACTTTTACTCGCCGGTACATCGACAGCAACCTCTACGGACTTCGTTACCACACTGGCCTCAACGAATCCACGTTCCCTACTGAGCAAGGCCAGAAAGTCAGCGGCATGATCACGAGTGCCCGCAAAGCGCTCAACCTCGACCACAAGTTTGGATGCGCACCAAAGACGCTGTGGATGAGCCGTGCCAAGTACCCGAGCAAGGACAACATCTACTCCTGGATCACGGATGAAGTTCTCCCCGATGTAATCACGCGCGAGGATCGCAAAGACAAGCCAAGAATTGTCATTACCAACACGGGTGGCATCCGGTTCGACATCTTCAAGGGTGCCTTTACTCGAGACAGCACTTTCGCCATCTGCCCCTTCACCAGCGGCTTCCAATACATTCCGGATGTTCCGTACAAGATTGCTTCCGAGGTCATTAACGTGCTCAACAGCCTCGAAAGGATCTTGAGTGCACAGGGTGCTGACCCCAAGTTCCTGGGTCTCCCTGAGCAAATGTTCCCCATCCCTGCCACTGTCTCACAGGCTAGAAAGGATGAGGAGGAAAAGGAAGGTCGTCTGGAACTCCGCAGCTATGATGACAAGCCAAATCTTACCGCCGGTTACACCACCGACGATGACATTGGTGCTGACGGCGACGACACGGTTCATGAGCCTGTCAAGAGGTACCACCAGCCCAACTGTGTGCAGGCCGAGATTGCCTTCCCAGAGAACGGCAAGCCCGAGACGGTAGACCTTGTCTACCTGGACTTTATCCAACCGTTCCTTCTGGATGCCCTCAAGCTCTTGGGGGTGAGTACAGCAAGGACAGTGTCGAGCAGTATATCGAGGGCAGTTTTACGTATCACATGGCGGAATGGATTAGCAAGAACTGGAAGGGCGACTGCTAGATTATGCAGAGTGCACAAGATTACATGGCAGCATACTTTAACTCAGTGTCACGGGCGTTTTGGTAGGCAGAATTTGATAGCACAATACATGAATAAACTGACTATAACTTCTTGTCTCTTTGTGACCATGCCCTTCGTGGTTGATCTGTATTGTTCGAGTGTATCATGGTGAGCCGAGGATGTTATCAATTGCCATCACAGCAGAGATGTAAAACAGTCAGGGGTGATGTGGTAGATTTGCGGACGCTACGCTACCTATCTAATAGCACTTGATGCCCCAGTCTCGTGTATGTATGTATGTGCTCCGTATATAGATTAAGCATCAGAAGGATCGTAACTCATGCAAGCATGAAGCAAAAAAAAGTCATGTACCAGAACCAAAATCCAAGCCCCCAGTTCCACGATGGACGACAAGGATAGGGGCAAGTCGAGGAGGCTGCGGCTCCAATGGCTATCCCGCCGCGAGATGGCGATCAGACGTCTATTCCTTGGGGAACTTGAAGCCGGGGGGACGCAGTAGGGGCTGGAGCTGGGCTTGTAGAAGACGCAGCCCGTCTTGGGGGGGCAGATGCCAGCAAACTAGACAAGCTATCAGTATCTTGCTTATGGTTCTGTACAAGGGGGAGAACTCACGACCCAGTTGCGGGTGACGTCGCAGACCTGCCAGCCCTTGAGGTCGGCGGTGCAAGAGTAGGTTCCGGGAGTGCAGCCCTTGGGAGCTGCAGCGCCGAGGGTGGCGAGAGCGGCGACGAAGACGGCGGTGACCTTCATGATGGTGGTTTGTTTGGTGTTTTTGAGGGGGTTTTGTTGAAAGCGAGTGTTGTATGAGCGAGAGATGTTTGCTTGAGAGTTGTTGATGAGGAAAGGGGCTGGACTTGAGCGAGGAGAAGAGGTGTTTATATACCTTTCCACGAGCTATATGATACTATTCTTACCTCCCTTCGAGGTCCAATACCCGAGAGCATGATAACATGAGCTGACGGGTTCACTTCAAGAGGGTGTGGAGGCAAAAGCTCCCCCCTCCTCAGCCTTGAAGCTATTCCACCCCCCACGAAAAGGCGGGAGCAAAGATGCTCTAATGCCGAGAGACATCTAAGCCACGCACTTCTGAGGAGGGGGCGGGTGATCAGCAGAGCAGGATCGGATACGAAATGTCTTGTGGTTGTGTCTGCAGCATATCATGATTACAATTCTCTAGCTGGGCAGTGATGATCACCCCGTATTCGCCAATGCATGAGGGTATATAGCTACTGCATAGCGGTCATATGATTGCTAGGAGCTTTGACAGCAGCTTAGCTACTGGGAATGCTGTGCTAGAGTACAGACATGGATGACAGCCCTACGCTCTGTTACAGAAAGGCAGCACAGCACGCAGCCCTGCTATAGAACAGACCTGCCAGAGGTCTGCTTACTCCTCTGTATGACCCGAGACATACATATCTCCTTCCTCGTCTACCATGTACTGTGATAGAGAACAGTCGATGCAAGGATGAAAGATGTCGATGAATGATCTTACACGCAGCAGAGCCAAAGCGCAATGCAACACTACCCTGACCACGAGCCTTGGCCTGAAAGGCCTCTATTCAGCGCTCGAAAGTCCTCATCTAAAAATAAACCAGGCACTCTACAGTACAGTAGTGTAGTCCAGACCATCCGTCAAGTTGATACCCCGCAAGACATCACCACACCCTCACTTCATCGACCTCCCTTCCTATTCGTCAGCCCGCTCCCCCGCTCGTGTTTGAAAAGCCCGCCCGAGGGTCCGAATCGGAGGAATTTTTTGCTTTATGCGGTGCTGACGGGCATTGCCTCTTGGGCGTATTTCGCTAATAGCCATTGGAAGACAGGTAAGAAGAGTCCTTTGATTGGAGTGTTTGCCAAAATCTTTCCATTCTTGGGCATGCTTTCATCTCGTGATGATGGTTCAATTCTCTTTCAGGCCTCATACACGGGCTCAAAGAAAGAATACGGGAGGATCGTGGTTTGCCCTTACGGGTCGTCGCCGACTGGGAGCTACAGAAGCAAACATGCACAATGGCATCATCTTATTCCATCCCTCGGCTAGGCTAGGCTGATATAGGGTGTGTGAGTGAAGTCTGGGGTGCGGCCTGCTGACAGGTCCGAAAGAAGGTCTGCCTCGTCTGATCGGTGCATGAGTGCCGACGACATCAACTGCCTGTCAGTCATGTCTTGCCTCTGCGCAACACGAGGTAGCAGTCTCGTCTATGCTGTGACACCCAGCAGCCAGTTGTCGGTCAACTCATGCTCGGAACATCTCCTCCAGGTACCCAGGCCCGGCCTCTGCCGCCCCACACCGACGTGCCGTCAAGCCGGCCCTGCTCCGTCCCCCGGCGGAGGCCCAGCCTAGGGGCTCCAACAAAAACCCGGACAGGTTTGAGTGTGGTGACCACCAAGATATTCCGGCTTATTATTGAGACCAGAGGCCAGCCTCTCCCTCGGCCTCGACGCCTCTGAGGACGTGGCTGCTCACCAAACGGCCCTTCAGGGTCCTCGACACCCACTCTCCATTGGAGCCGTAGCATCGAGGCTGACGACCAAACACGGCAATATCACGAGTAACCATCCAATAGCCTCGGGGCACGCCGTTTAATCAGTAAACTTAAAGCAAAAATCTCGTTTCCATCTACAGCCCAGAGGCCAATATGCCACCGCCATTGGGTCCATATTGGCCGAGTCTAGTCATTAGCTCCCACGTCTGACATCTCCCTCCATCCATCTCCTTCTCCTTCTTCTCTACATTCCCTCCCATCTCCGGTTGATTTGCTTCCTCCGTACCTGCAGAATCTAGTGTCAGCCAGCCGTCTTCAACGACGGATGTCGCGGCAACTCAAATGAGCAGGGGTTTCTTACCATTGGCGAGACAAACAAAACGCCGCCCAGCAGCGCCACCACCGTCGACACGAGCGTCACCTTGTTGAAGCCGTTTCCAAGAATATCAAACACACCGCTAGGCGCAACCCGTGTTCCAAACACGTCCACGCCGTAGGCAACCACCAGACTCGTGCTCTCCACGATGGCTGGCGACGCAACGATGCCCTTGACGCCCAGCACGTTTCGCTGGTGCGAGACGACCGACTTGGGGTCGATCTCGATGCCTGGCGTGTACTTGATGAGACCCTCAGCCTCCTTCTCGGCTGGGGTCGAGTCACGGCCGACGGGTCGTCGGGGATCGAGGATCTGGCGGGACAGACCGACGATGCCGTGGGATTCGGAAAGGTAGCCCAGCACTTGACGGTTTGCAATTCCCTGTCGAGTCTGCGTCACAGCAAGAGTGTCAAGCGGCTGGGACAGGACATAAGACTGCTCCTCGACCCAAGGCAGAGGAGGGCCAGTGGGAGTGTCCACTGGCTTGAGAGACGAAAAGTTGACAGAGTCGCCCAGAGGGCCACGGTCATTGGGCGAGGACGACTCGTAGAGATCAGACACCACAATCTGGTATCCCTTGATGGATCTCTTGGTGCCATCATCAAGAGTGTACTGCCCGAAAAAGGTGCACGCATACCAGTTCTCAGCCATGGTGCAAGAGATGGGCTTGGTCGAATCGACGCCACCATACGAGGAAGAAGCCAGAACCTGGCCCGAGACGGTGTCAACCAGCTGAACTGACAGGGAGGACTCAGCCTTATTGGCGGCAGCCACCACAATAGTGTTTGGGTTCAGGTACTTGTAGCTGACGCGACGGTCGGCCAGGACACGGCCAATAGAGGCCACCGGGTCGTGGGACGGAGGCTTGGCAATATCAACGATGGTCTGGCCCGGGAAGAGCTGAAGCTGCCAGACTTCCTCCTCGGCCACCTTGTTGTCCCGCTCAACGAACCTGACGCCCTTGAGGACATCTTCCTCGCCTCGAATGACGATGGTCTGGTCAGGGGTCCAGCCAGCGGGAATAGGTCCGGCCTCACCACTGACACCAATGGGAAGAAGCCACTTGCCCGATGCGCTGTCGACAACGGCGGTGCTCGACACAGGAGGCAGCGATCCAGGGGGCATCACCTCGACAACGTCACCAGTGTCGCTCTTGATGGCAACGTATTCGCCCTTGGCACCACGGAGAGTGATGATGCCCTCGTCCTTGGCGTAGATGCCCTTGACGTCCAGGGTCTCGCCAGGGACCTGAGGAAGGACAGACTTGGACCACACAATCTGGCCGTTGTGCTCAGTGCTGAGTCCATACATGCGACCACGTCGAGTCGCGAGCACGATGAGCTTGTTGAATCCAAAGGTATCGCGGTGAAGGCCCTCCTTCTTACTCACGGGCTCACCACCGAAAACACCAGTGATGAACCGCTCAGGGAGCGAAGCAAGGTAGTCGGGGAGGTACTGAAGATCGTCAATGTGGCGGGTGACGCGGTGAATGTAGGCCTGAATGGGGTTGGTGTGAGCCTCCTGCTCAAGGACCTTGGCGAGGTTCTCGGTGCCAGGGATATCCGCCCAGACAGCGGCAACAGCAGCGCTGAGGCCTTCAGGTCGCTTCCAGTCAATCTCGCCATTTCGCACGAGAACCCAATCCTCAGACTTGGTGAGGGCAGCAGCTCTGACAGCGAAGCCTTCGCCGCCGGGCTTCTTGAGGACCTCAGCAACGGCGTGAACAGCCTCGATATCGCCAGCAGGCTTGGTAGGCCAGCGGGCAAGAACGGCATGCGACTCGGAAGACACAACCAGAGTCTCGTCCTCGGTGATTCTCGCAAAGTAGACGTTGGCGCCCTCGGAGCTGGTCGAGATGGCGCCGAGGCCAGACAGGTGAGGCAGCTCGTAAGCCTTGGAGACCTGGCCGCTCTTGAGGTTGGTGTGGTAAACCTCGGCCTTGTTGCCCGTCTTTGTTCGGGTGTGGACGAGGAAATGCGGCTGCGACTGGACGAGATGGGGGGCGTGGATGGCGACAGAGACGGCCTCGGCGGGGAGCTGGAGCTCCTGGGTCGTCTTGCTGCCCAGAACGTTGACCTTGAGCTTGGACAGGCTGGCATCAGCCCACGCGAGGATGGGCGCTGCCGAGTTGCCGCCGACAAACATGACGTCCCTGGGTCCGTGGACATCGCCCTTGGTTCCAATCGAGAGGTCGTCCAGGCGCGTTCCAGATACGGTATCGAGGGCCGTGACCTTGAGGCTGTACGAGGCTGGCGATCCGTGGAGGCTGACAACGTAAATCTTGGAGATGTCGGTCGAAACCTGAAGGGGGATGTTCTTGGCCACCTCGCGGAACTCCCAGACAACCTGGCCGAGTGTGCCGTGTATACGTCGCAGAACCGTCGAGCCGTCCTCCTCAAACAGGACCAGGACATCCTTCCTCGAGCTCTCCGTCAGCTCCAGAATCTCCAGGTCCTTGACCTCGCCCTTGAACTCATTATGCCAGACGTTGCGGCCCGTGAGGGCATCCCAGGCCTGGACGCGCGCGCCGTACGCAGCAGCGACCCAGTGCTCGCCTTCAGCAGCGCGCAAGAAACCGCCACCATTGGCGATGCCGTCCGAGATCTGCTGGCGCCAGACGAGCGCGCCGTTGCTGGGGTTGACGGCGCCGACGATGCCGACGTCGCTGAGCGTGTAGAGCAGGCTCGCCTTGTCCTGCTTTCGCGGCCGGTGGAAGAAGGTGGTTTCGACCTGGGGGACGCCGACGAGCGCGTGGTGGAAATCGATGTGGCCGACCTCGTCCTGGAACACGGCCGCGCCGAGGGACGAGAGCCCCAGGAGGAGCAATGGTTGTAGTGATAGCCGCATTATGTTGTTGTGAGGGGGCGTTGTGCGGCTTCACGCTGATGGAGCTTCGAGCTGGCTTGATGCATCATGACGGCAACCTGTTCGTTGCGCAATGATTAGTCATCGGGTGGTGTAGGGTAGTCGATTTTGTGTTGGTATTTCGACTGAGCTCCTAAGAGGGCACCTATAGTCCCTGGTTCCGATGAAATAGGAGTTGTTAATCTAGTCATTTAAATGTAATTTTAACGATGGACTTCGTATGTTGAAGGGAGGATCAAAATACAGTGATGGCCCATTGCTGGGTATGCCCTCTATCTTAGCAGCCATATTGACCTCTGGGAAGTTGACTAATGAAGAATCAAGATTCAAGGCCATGTCGCGTGCTTCCTCCAGAATAAAAAGCTAGGGAAGTAAAAATGTTCCAGCCTACGGGAAATTCATTCCAACATTAAAGGATAATTCCCAGCTTCCCAATGATTCTGCAGTGTTAGTCTTTTCCTCCTACACAAGACATATGTCATGAGACACCTTCACGCGGCTTCTAGATAAGTCGCGTGCCACAACCACAACTTCATGCCTAACTTTTGATCTTGGCGTATTGTTCATAAATACTACAAGCAGACGTGGTCATCATGGGATACGCTTTTCTGCCTCTTAATTCCTTTGCCGGCCTGTGTGAGTTTGGTTACGATCCATATCTGTGGCATCGCACCCTCGTGTAAGTCGAGTAGGACAGGTCCGTAAAAGAAAGAACACACTCTCTTACACCACTCTAGCTTCTTTGACTTCCGAATATACAGTCGCTACAGAAACTATGGAGGCAAGTCACGTCCCAAACATCATCCCCTCCCACTTACCTCCAATAGCCCCGATCCCTCGTCCCATCTTGGACCACAACCCCAATCCCCGGCCTCGTCCTCTCGGCCAGCGGCCTCCTCGCCCTCGCAGACCTCCGCACAATCTCCCGCCGCACCGCCCTCGTCGGCGGCGCCTCGTGGATCGACGCCCTCGTCCTCGCCCCCGGCCTGCACTACCAACAGGCCTGCGCCGACCTCGAGCGCGAGGCACCCGTCGGTCTGGTCGCTTTACCCGCCGAGGCACTCAACGGCGTACGCTATGCGGTAAAGAATGCAGTGACGGCGACTTACCTAAAGACTCTTTGCAGTGATGATGGCCCAGAGGGCATCGTGACGTTGGATGTTGGGTTGGAGATGCCCTGGAAAGTGGTGAAAGCACTCAAAAGGTTGCTCAAGCGACAGAGACTTGCAGATGAAGAAGACGACGACCACGATGACTGGGACTCCCTCCCCGACGACGACTGGTTCAGCCACCTCCTCTACCTCTTCAGTCCCATCCTCACAGTCTCGTCCGTCACATTCATGATCCTCTTTGAAGACTGGTGGGGTCTCTCCATCCTCCTGACGCTCATAACCTCGCGCACACTCAACATCTGGGCCATCAAGCACCGCACCCAGTCACCAGGCCACACGCCCCACGACCACAGCGTTACAGAGTACCTCGTCGACCTCGGTGGTGGCCACGCCGTGCGCCTCCGCGGCCCAGACGCAGACCTCCAGGCCCTCGTCACGCACGCCTGGCTGCGCGCTCAGTCTCGCGTTGATGGATATCTCGAGGCGGCGGCCAAGTTGATGGTGTATCTCACTGCTGCGCTGGGAGGCAACATGACACAGGCGGGCTCTATCGTGCTTGTTGGACTGCTGCTTATAAGCGCTGCTCTGTTGGGCTTAAGCAACGCCCACGCCAGAGGTATTCGCATGCATGGGCGGTATGCGCTGCCCGAAACGCAAGAGACAAAGAAGAGAAACATGAGCTCATATACGAGTCGTGGAAGTAGCACAGCCATGAGAGACACAGGTGCGGCATCAGTTCCACGGAACCGAGTTGGAGGACCATAGGGTTACTCTCACATCGAAACAAAGCACACAATACTCTGGTAACGCTTGTCGTCCGTTAATTCATAGAAACTACCCATTATCAGCTCCTGTGGAAATAATACTGTACAAACTAAACTCCAGTCCCGTTACATGTGCGGCTCAAAATGAGCATCAACCAAGGTCCTTCACACTTCTAGGCTACTCCATCTCCCAGGAGAGACAAACCATGTTATCATCCAGGGCTGCCAGGAATGCATTCTAGGCCTCCTCTGGCGCTTGTTCGTCCGTCTGCATGGGCTCAGGGGCGGTGGATGCCTCTGCCATCGGTGCCTCGACCGCGGGTGCCTCTGCCGCAGGTGCCTCAACTGCTGGTGCCTCCACTGCCTCGACTACGGGTGCCTCGACCGCAGCAGCCTCGACCGCAGCAGCCTCGGGCACCAGCTCCTCAGACTTTACCTCCTCGGGCTTTGTCTCTTCTATAGGTTCTTCCGCAGGCCCAGCGGGCGGTTCAGATGGTATCAAGACCGACTCGGGGGCTGGTTCAGGGGCGGATTCGGGTACAGGCTCAGGTACGGGCTCAGGCACAGTCGCAGCCTCGGGAACTGGTTCAGCAGCTGGCTCACTGACAGCTTCAGCAACAGGCTCAGGCGCCAGGGGTGGCACTTCGCTCTGCTTCTGTTCCGACTGGCGGTCAAGCTCGCCCATCAAATCCCCAAGCAAATCTGGCTCGTCGGCGGGTGCCGGCACCTCCTCCTTAATCTCAGGCTGGGGAGGCGACACTGACTTGGTTTCCTCAGGACCTGTCTCTTGGATAGTCGTCTCAGCCGGTGGCTCAGGCGGAGGCTCTTCAATCTGAGGAGCAACCATCGGAATATCTGCCACCTCGGAGGGTGGCCCAATGAAAGAAGCCGAGTCTTCAGGCTTGATTGTATCCTCAGTCAGACCAGTATCCATCTGCTCAAACAATGGTCTCTCGGGAACCGTTGGAGCTTCTTCTCCTGACTGACTCTCTGCCGTTGGCCTGATGTCGCTTCCAGGAGCCGAGGTACTTGGCTCGCCAGCACTCGGTGTAGTCGCGATGTTGCCCACTTGCTCAGGTGGAGGCGGCAGGAGGGCATCATTGGCAGATGGTTCTAGTGTCGGCACATCGCGCTCGACCGCAGCCTCAGGAGCCTCTCCAACGATCGTAGATGGCGGTTCGGCCACAGTAGAATCAGTTGTCTCAGATACCAGAGGTGTCACGGGTACTGGAGGAACTTCTGGAACCTTGCCCGCTTCGAAGGGAGCGTCAATGGCGGCCTTCAACAGCTTCTCCTCTTCTGATGCGGGCACCGGTCCCTTGTCTTCCTCAGCAGGAACTTCTGGTGCTGTAGCTGTAGCAAGTAGCTTCTCCTCCGTCTTTTCCACAGTAGGCGAAGGGAGGATAACATTCTTCAGCGGACTGCCCCCAAGCCCTGAGCCCCCAGGAGCGAGGTTTAATGGAGGAGGGGCAAGGCTGAGAGGACTTGGTTGCGGGGGCTGTGGTGAGGTGTCGTCTTGCATCTCGACATCAGGTTGTTCATTCGGAAGAGCCGGCGACTCAGGGGCAGGGGCCGGGGCCGGAACTGGAACTGCAGTTGGAGCTGTCGCTACAGCCGGGACTGTCGTCGGAGCTTCGGCTGTGGGTGGAACAGAGGCTGGAGCAGGGACAGAAGTTGGAGCGGGAGCAGGAGCCGCATCTGTCATTTCGTGATCTTGCGTCTTGGTGTTGTCGCCGCTCGGTTGACTCTCTGCCGCCGGCGTTCCTTCACCCTCCTCGCCCTCGTCACCTTCATCACCATCGTCGTCGTCGTCATCGTCATCATCGTCCGCATCCGGCATGGGGCTATCCTGGTTGGCAGAATCTTCGCGCTCTTGCTTAATAGCCTGTATACAGTCAGCAATCGAGAACACACCACAACAGCGCAGCTTCTTACAGCTTCAGCAGCATTCTCGGACTTGACGGGAGCAGCCGGGGCGGCCCCAGCTGCTGCACCAGCAGCCACCGCAGGTACTGGCGCGCCGGCCTCTGGGACGGGGTTCTTGATCTTCTTCTTTCCCCGGCCAGGACCAGCCTTGGACTTTCTCTTTGGAGGCGGGGGTCTTCGTCTCGACGGCACTGGTGTCGCAGCCGCGAGCTCGTTGCCAGGCGCAGGCGCAGGTTCGATCCTCGTCGAGATGATTTCGCCCTGAACCTGCTGGCCGTCTGCCAACGTGACCTCTTCCGTGTAAGGGTTTCCAGCGGCGTCGATCCTCCTCACGGTCGCCCTCGTGACCGTCGGTCCCTGAACCTTATCCTCGACCGTCCGGCTGGCAACCGTCACGGTGTTTTTGCGTCGCTTCGCGAGGTGCGAGTTGACGGGAGAGTCGACGTTGCGGGGCATCTGCTTCCAGACCTTGATGTTGAAGCCCTGGACGGTCGTGTCCTCCTCCTTCTTCTCCAGCTTCTCGGGAACCGCCTCGGCGTCAGCCTCCTCCTCCTCGGCCGGCGCCGGTCGCTTGTAGAGTCTTCCGGATCGCGCGGCGGCGAGGAGTTCCTGGCTGTGCGGTGGGAGCAGGTTCGAGTCTTTAGGCATGCCGTGGATGAGTTCGAGGGACCAGATGTCGTTCTTCTGAGGCTGTTCCTGTTGCGGAGGCGGCACCACGTTCACCCACTCGTGACGCCATTGTCGCACGGGGAGACCTTTGAGAAGTCAGTATAGATTGTGTCTGGCGATTCGCGATATCGCACCTTCAAAGTCATCGTGCTCAGCGTATCCGGAACGGTTGGCGCGTCGCGTCTGTTCATGTCAGTCCTGCAGCAGGCAGCAATTAAAGGGCGGCGTACTCCCGGGGCCATCGCGGCGGATGATTGAGCGCAACGGCTCGTGTATTGATGTAGATGAAGACGAGTTCGGTTGTTCTCTTGTGATTGGGCGGCGTGGCACCAGCGAGATAAACTGCTTCTAGGTCTGCATTGTGCGAGGCTGAGAGGCTAAGCTTCTGTCGCGAGTTCGCGGTGGGTATTCCAGTGGTTGATGCCAACTGGCCAATTAAATGTGGCGATAGCCCGCTGACATAACACGCAGAAACTTGTGAAACTTTTCGATCAAGGCCGAGATAATGGGATAGTGCAGACAGACACGAGTGAATAATCGCAATCATTGAAGGTTATTGGAATGTTGAAGAGAGTCAGGATGATAACATTTGGCTGTTTGTTATCGTGTCGTCACTGTCGGAGGCTGGAAACTGCGGATCATAATGGCCCACAACCGAGAGCAACCAAAGCCATCCCGGTAAAGCACAGCACCTTGATCAAATAGTAGAGACGCCAAGCCAGGAAGAATTGAGATTCGCCGTCTAACGTCAATGCCCCAACCGTGGTGTACCCTCCTGTCAGGCCGGCGCAGCCCCCACGGTCCGCTGTCGCCCTCAAACCCCTTTGGTATCCGATACATATACATAGCTCTCCAAACTCCTACTGTACACTCGATTCGTCTCTTTTTCGTTTAGGTCAGATGGAAGAAATCGTCGTGTCTCGGCCGCTTCAGTCGTAACTGCAAGGTTGTCAGTCATGCCCGGATAGCTTCGATGCTGCAACCTACCCCTGTTCCTTCTGTCTCACGATCCCTCCATGCTTGCCCGTCTGCTTGCCCTGGTCCAGATATTAGCATGTGCCTCACTCTTCCCCTCAAAGACCAAGCACTTACCGAGATCCCACCCTCAACAACTAACCGATCCAGCTGGTAGAACTGGCTGATGACTGTTTGCCTCTGCTCTCCCGTCAGCTCTAGCCCCAACCCAGCACCGCTTGTATATCCTCACCTTTAGGCCTTGAAGCTCCTTCAAGCCATGCTGAACCAGCTCCTGCACCTTTCGGGGATCTTGCTCGGCCTGGTGCTCTCGGAACGCATCTCTCGTCCGTCGCTTCGCATACTCGCGGAAGTTGTACGCGGCGAATTGCTCGCCTTGCCGTAGTAATTGGCGGTACTGCAGAAAGCCGATCGTCAGCCATCATAAAAGCCATTGGCGCCTCCACATTTGGACATATCAAAGTCCATTGCCCGCCTGGATTTTTGCACCGAGGCCAAGGCCGCCCAAAAGAAAGAAACAGGAAGCTTGGGGGTGACTCACGAGTGATCGTACTTGCTGCGGCATGTCGCCCTTGAGAGTTGCAACGACAGACATCATCGGGGGTTGTTGGCTGTGAGGGGGGAAAAGGTGTTCGCGACCGGTCTTGGGCAGTGTCCGATGATGCAAGACATTTGGCGATGCGAAGTTCGGTGTTAGTCGGGGCGGAGAAATTTGCCGCTCCGGCCGGCCTTCCGGGCGGTGACATATTCACACTGTGCCTCTAACCCTTGATCATGTGTAAGAACACAGTGTATCGGCAGTGGCATCCTTCGGCAGCACATCCGGTAAAGATCTCGGGGTTTTGTTTACTATCAAAACTCGGCTTTTTACTACATTGACAGAAACGCCTGGGGATTTGCATTTCTAATCAAGGCCGCGGGGTTTTCGACTGTGATTCGATATGCCTTCTTGGCGAATGAGGTTGCCGAGATCGCACTCACCCATACCCTGGATGACCTATATACAGGAAGAGATATCCACAGATGCCTAGGTAGTGAGGACTTGAGCGAAAATGACAAGTTTATGGGCATCTTCCATGTTACTCGGTGGGATATAGTTACAATGAATTACATCTGGATTGGTAGCAAAGCGCTCAACATCGCAGATCTAGCGCCGATGTCCAATCACAACAGATCCATTACCTGAGCCAGTGAGATTGAGCAAGTTTGTAATAATACCGGTGAGGAAGATATGAGAATCAGTTCCATATGAGCAGGAACGGTAAGTCTCAGCTGCCACTAACAGGTTGGATAAAAACATGTGCATGGCATACGGAGTACTGTCTTCTCGATAGCTCAGCACTCAGTTGAGAAAAGGCCGGCACATGAGCTTAACCATGCCACCACCCCAGGGACAACAACTATGTAGGGAGCCGCCATGTGCCCAACCGACTGTCTCGGGCAACGTACGTTGGGGAGCTTTGTCCGCATCAACGTCAATACCTCGAACTATCACTCGCCGCTCTGGAAAACCCTTCTGCCTCCCTGCTTTAGCCATCACTCGCATGCATGACCACGAGGACATGGAACTTCTGACCGCAGCATTCCACGAGGTCTCCCTTGCAGCCGACAGAGCTCCGTGTCTCCTGCTATCCGCTGCAGATGTTCAGCATCCATCATATATGGAATATGAACAGACGATCACTAGAAAATCGTACGTTGTCTCGGATTCATAACCGTTCATGTCTATACTGGGATGCAAGAAAGTCACATGCAAGGGGTTTGGTCTCAAGGTCGAGATATCGTTGGATTCCAAGTATATTCTTCTAAATGTGACGATATGGATGGCCTCGTTGATCACCGGCGATGTCGGCTGCCTGCATACAATGCAACCTCAAAACAACTGCAGCTTTTCACAGATTCGGTCAAGTCGATGGCAACGATGACCGTGAACACGAGAAATGATAACATTGCTGTGGTTGACTGGTGGCCGAGGTTACACGCGGAGAACCCCCAGTAGCATCGGAACCCCTTGCATATGACAGTAGTCGGCCTGGAACCAACTCGCGCCAGGCCCGCTCCCATGTGCCCTTGGATCCCTTGCATCGAGATTGGGTTGCAGTCGCTTCGATGCACGAAACCTTTCGATGAGATGCAGGTTCCTCCGAGCCGGTGAGATGCAACCCCAAGCAGGGTTGGCCTCATCGGGCAGGACAGCGCCTCATGCATGCAAGTGCCTCTGAGACCGAACAAACGGTCGAGAATCGACGCCATCCCCTCTCCCCGTGAACCACGGGCAAGCCGCCGTGCGCTTGGACATGCTGCCGTATGCCAGGGGAAGACTCATAGGCCGTGCGCCATACAGGTCGGATCTCATATGCAACCTGCTGCATGAGACGCGCTCGAGCCCGTTGAGGCTGAAAAGGCGAACGGGAAGCGACATCAATCACCCGGAAACGGCAGCTTGGGCTGCAAGAGGGCCCATATCGAGCGCTTGGATTGGGCACGAGATAGGATATCCAGACACGGCACTCAGGCTGGGCCTGCGCCAACCTTCCCCAACTGACTAGCGTTCATGATGGCCCGGAACTGTTCCTCTTGCTTAGCGAGCTCGTCGTCTTGTTTTCCGCTCAATGGCGTGGACGCGGACGAGATAGCCGTCTCCAAGGACTGAGACGAGAAGCCGTTGGTGGCTAGCATCTGGCTGAACCGTGTCCCGTCTCCAAGATCGGTAGTCAACTGCCCTGTGAAAGCATATTGCTTGAGGTTCTGGTTTGGCTTGACAATGGTCAAGGCCTTGGTGGGTTGCTCCGCCGACAAGGGAGGGACGAAACAGAGGTTGGTCACCGAGGCATTGAGGCTCGCGACCTCGGTCGGGTGGGCGTTCTCAGCTAGGCTCCACCGCAAGATCTTGCCGCTCGTGTGCCCGGACAGGATCGAAGTGCCGTCATATGTTACAGCCAGGCACGATGGCTGGCCGGCTTCTGGATCTGAGACAGCCAGCGGGGCGTTGACCTGCACGACAATGGACGGCAGCTCCGTGCTGCGGGAGCCAAGCACCGGCTTCTCGCCACCGTACAGCTCGATCAGGGAGACGGCACCGCCCTCAGAAGAAACGAAGAGAGCTCTGGCACTCGGATCGAGGCGGGCGCAGAGGGGAAAGGCGGGGAAGAGCAAGGTCCGGAGAAGCTGACCGGTCTGATAGTTCCAAATGATGCATGTCTTGTCCTTGCTGGCAGACACGCATATGCTGGCTTCCGGGTTGGTGCTTGGGCCGACGGCCAAGCTGGTGATGGCACCACGGTGGTTGGACAGTGTCAGGTCGGGTTCATGCTCGGCTTGGGTATTAAGTTCAAGGAGGCGTGACAATGACCAAACGTTGATGTTGGAGTCTTCGGATCCGGACAGGATGTGATAGGGCGTCACAGCCAAGCAGGAGACAGCCTGGACGTGGCAAGGCGGCGTCGACACTTGTCGGCCCGTGCACGTCTGTCAGTTGTCAGTATTCACATCCTATGGCTTGCGTCATGTCTGTGTGCATGTCATACACGCGGAGACGGGAGGGACAAAGTTGGGGGGACGGGATTGAGACAGGACTGACCTCCCACAAGAACAGCCGTCCTCGGCGGAGCCCAGGACCAGCACTTGGCCAGCGAGGGCCAGGCTGCGGATCCTGTCCGGGAAGGGCACAAGGGCCTCTTGGTTGCCACGCACGCGGGAGTAGACGTGAACGTGCGCCTTTTGGTCCTGGGCGGCAAAGATGTGAGTCTGGCTGACGGCCAGGCCGTTGACAGGAGTGGAGCTCTTCTTGAAGGTCGCCTTGATGGTGTGAGACGGGGTGAGGGAGTGCGAGTAGATGCCGACATCCTTGGAGACGGCAGTGTTTGCGGCGAGGGGAGGGCCGCAGATGGCCGAGATGAACTCCTGGGACAGCATTCTTTGGACGTTTCAGTCTGTGTGCTGGTGTTGGGTGGTATTGTAGGTGACCAAGCCAGATACCTCAAGATGACTGATCGGCAGAAGTGCTTGCCCAATTGTCTACCCTCGTGAAGGGGCACGAGCCGGGCTTACCGCTGAGCTCTGCTGAAGAGAGGGGCTTGACGATTTCCTCAGTTGAGGAATGTTGGTTGGGTCAGAGTTGCACGTGTGTCAAAGAACGTCCGAGAAGCTGGGATCCGAGATGCCTGAAGCGGTTGGTTCCAAGACTCTAGAAAACCGTTGCGGAGTCTGCCCAGAACGCCAAAAACAAGCAAACACGACTAGGCTGGCCAGTTGCTGTAGAAGCCGTGAGGAGCGAGATATCCAACAGACACTTACAACTCTGGAGGAGTGGACTAGACACAACCAATCAGACGCCGGTGTCGGCCTCCTTTCTCAACGGCCGCCGTCTTGCGTGCTGAAGCGTACAGGGGACTATAGGGCTGGGATGGCGGAATGACACGCGATGCCAGGGGTGAAATGTTTCTCGTCGTCTTCGCGAAGGTGACAATGGAGCTTGGGGGATATTAAAGAAGAGTTTTTTGCTGTTGTTTGCTTCGCTAAAGTGGTGAACCTGGTCGCTCTCTCGCTAGCCCGGGAAGAATTTGGCAAGAGCTTTCTTTTTTGGCAGGTTGGTGGAGCCGGCGCCAATCCCAGCCGCGGGCGGTGTGGCAGCCGCTAGGCTAGCGCCCTGTCGACACCGAATTTCCCACCTTGGCAGTTTGCCGCTGCGGCTGGGGGGAGCCAGTGTTTGTGGTGGCTGATGTACCGTGTGTGGCTGTTGCCTTTTGCGCTTTTATCGCACATTGGATTCCAAATCGGCCAGTGTCAACTGTGATTCTTACTGTCTATCCCTCTCACCTCCACGAATTGACCTCAGCATCCCAAGCTTGAGCTGCCCCGGCCGCCCGTTGTGCCCCGTCACTGAGTGCCCTGCAGAAAGAACCCTGCGGCGCCTCCTAGCGGCCTGTCGCTCCCTTGATTGGGATTTCCGGGACATTGGCGTTTGTGAGGGAGCTGAAGTCCATTTCCGAGGATGAGGTGAGTTCACGGACTGTCCAGTCCATGGCTCCTGAAATTATAGTGGTTGCCCTTGCTGAATGCCCTGAAGCTTCAGGGGACTCTCTCATCAACCTCTAACCAGGTCCTCGATGGATCTCCTTATCCACAGGCCGTTTGCCTCATTGCTTTTCCCTCGTCATCCCCTCATCCATGTTCCCTCCAGCAGCTGCTTGCCCCTTGCTCCACGCCCTAGGCGGCTTCAAGTTAAGCATGTCTTGCGGCAGTCCTTCTGGGGCATGTTTCCTTTTTCCTCTCCTCAGCGCTGAGGCCACTCATCATTTATCACATTCCCTGCTTGCCCTCCTCGCCTTGCTTCTCCCGCCTGAGCACCAGCTTGATAGGGTCGTGGAAGGGTCCTGGATAGCTTTTCCCGCACCCATCCACCATGGGCCGTGGATCCGTCGTCAAAAAATTCTGACAGACACTGACAGCAGCAGGCGAGTTGTGATAGAATCGCCGACAAGGACGTGGCGGATCGAGGACAAGAGGTCATCGGCCGCCCTGCCGCGTGCAGCGCATGTGAGGTGACGGCACGGAAGTGACATCGTCTCTGGCGGCTCTGGTTCTGCTCTCCGCCCCCAGACGGCAACTGCAATGGCTGCCATGCGGACGCTCAGGGAGCCATGTGGCATCGGTGTGTTTGCGAAATAGATGAGGCGTGGGGTGCTGTGCGTGCCAGGGCTGCCGTCCTCGTCGACGCCCGGAAACGCTCGACCTCTTCTGTCTCCGTCGGCCGCGCCTGGCGATGAGGAACGTCTGCGGCTTTTTACCTGCACTTCTGTCTCGGTTACTCGCAGCCCTCCGGAGCGTGCTGCCTCTGCTCGCAGCCCAAGGCCGAGACCTGACACCGATGACGATGAGAGTTCAACTCGCATGCCAGTCTCTCGTTTCAGCCACGGCTCCTCGCAAGCCTCGACGCTCACGGGACGAGGATGGCTCGTGATCGCATCTGGCCTAGGAGGAGCGGCAGCCCAGGACGGGAAACCTCAGCAACCTACCAAAAGGCCTCGCGGTCGTAAGTGGCCGAACGAGGTTTCACAGACAGTGATGGTGCCTCGAACCACGTCTCCCTCCAAGGCAGCGCCTCTCAATTTCAGCGACGCGAAACGGCGGGTGGCTCGTCTCGTGTCTTTCTCTCTCTGGGCTTCCCTCATTAAACGTCTCGCATATCCAAACTTGGTGCGGCCCGTGTGTGGATTTCGGGGCTAGTTGATGGGTTTGGGAATACGGAGACAGCGCTTGTCTGGGTGCGGAATGGAATCCATTCTGTCCACAATTGCCCTTCCCACAAGCAAGCACACACACAGGCACACACGCAAGCACAAGGTTCCAGGTTCCCGCCCTTGTGGGCTGTGGACTGCGAGATGCAGGCAGATGCAGGCAGCTTACAGTTCCCAGTGCTCGACGGGGTCTGCTGCGAGCGGCAGCTCCTGCAACACGGCTCCAGCGGTACCATGCTCCTGTACCCTCTGTACGGAGCCCGTTCGCGGCATTTGCCTGCTTGAGTTGCCTGGTGAAAGCCGGAGCTTGATTGCTCTCGGTGGAGACGGCACGGAGATATCTCTGCACAGCAGCTTCATACATCAGAAACCGGTCATGATGGAGAAGGATGATCTCCCTCTGGCCCCCCCCCCCCTTTGGCTCTCTCCCTTGCTTTTCTTTTTCCTCTCACCTCTTTCTCAAGGATCGGCAGCTTCCAAACCTTCCAATCGAGAAGAGTCGAGGCCCGCTGGAGCTGTGATCCTTGTTGGCCCGGGGCCCGGGACCTGTGTGTTTTTTTTGCTTTTGAGGAGCCCATCATTGTTTTGCTTTTTCGCGGTGCAACCATCTCCTCCCCCGGCAGCGCCACTGGACCTCTCACCTCATTCCTCTCGTCTGGTCAGGGCGCGCCGTTAGTTACATTATTTGCCCTCGTCTCCCTCCGTATCACGTCTTTCTCTTGTCCCGGCTCTGCCATGTGCGACACTGACAGACCCCGCCCCGTCCTCTGCCCAGTGCGGCCCCGTCCTCTCTCTCATTTCGACTTGAGCGGCCCTGGAGATTTACATGGCTGAGCGACATAAGCATCCATTCTTCCTCCCTTTCCTGCTTGATTGTCTTGTCTTGCCCTTTGGCTTCTGTGTCCACTCATAGATCCACCCTTCCCACTGCCGTCGCTCCGCGCTGGTCGTCGAGTTCTAGACCCCGTTCAGTCATATAACCCGCCGTGTCCTTTGGTCAACTCCTGTACCCCCGAGTGTGAGGTTCAAGAGTCCATGCCAGAGTTGTGTCTTTGACCGCCGTTGGGTTAAATCAGCCTCCATGTCTGTGTCTGGTTCCAAGATTCCAGTCGCCATCTACTTATACAGACAAGACCCAGCTCTGTCCCACGACCATCCGCGCCGGACAAGCTCTTCTCCGGCCTCTTCGAAACGACGATCCGTTTCGAGAATGACCGGTCTGCTGCCGCTTGCCCTGCCCAACTCGCGCTCTAATACCCCCAGCCCTGTGCCTGACGAGGCCACCGACGATACCATGGACTGCTTCCCAGAGATGTTGGCCCGAGACCTGGAGATGTCGAGTGCGGTTTTCGCAGCCAAGAACATGACGGCTGGTTCACCATCAATGGCTGTCTTTTACGAAGAGAAGCAAGACGACAACCGGAATGCCCCGAGCCCTGGTCGAATTCTCACATCCCCGTATCAATCCGGATCAGTACGAATACAAACTCTCGGCTCGATCGAAGAACGGCAATCAATGGTGTCTTTTATCGAACAACGTGGCTATGGCTCAGAGGAAACTGGCTCAGACGTGGAGAGTCTGCCTGCTTCAGAGTCTTCTGGAGGCATGGAGGTTCCGTCTATTCGACTACGCGAGCAGTCCATCGTCACAGCGGCCACATCCCTTACATCAGCCAGTGGGAGTGCTCCATCACCCAAGGATCTACTCTCACTAGAACGAGCGCAAGAGTATAGCTGGATTGACATCGACTCGGACGACGACGACGAAGAGGATGGAATTGAAGAGCAAGAAGAGCCTGCAGTTCAGGATCAATCAGCCGCTCTATCTCCACGACCACCAACACCCCCAGTACAGAGACGACATTCGATATTACAGTCATGATGAAGGATATCGATCAACCCCCAAGACATCAACCACACCAGGCTTGCTCTAGCGGCGACAATCGCCAACCATGGAGCCAGCACCAGCGACAGATTTCCATCAAGTCCATGGAGGCTCCAATGATACCCCCGAGGAGAGCCTCCCTGTCGCAAGCCACTACCCCCTTAGGCACGACTTATAGACCCAAGACGCCCTGTTTCGATTCGCGGATAAGCAATGAAAGCCACCGCCAACACCAATCACCCTACTATACCCAACGCTTCCGTGACGAGACGGACAACAACACCATCCTCCTCAAGTCGGACTTTGGCTCCATCGAGCTCGAGATTGAGGAAGACAGCTACATGGACGACCACACAACTACTCTCTCCCGTCCAGACACCATCTACATCCAGGAAACACCGCCCCCATCCCCGCTGCCCACAGTCGAGTCTTGGCTCGACGGCTCAAACCCACCTTGCCTGCCCCAGATACCGGTGGACGACCTGGCCAAGGCCGTCCCGCTGCCGCCAGACATCATCGAGACGCTAAGAGTGTCGCTCGCCTGCTTCCCAGAGACGATGCTCCTGTCATCAAGTCTCACCATCGAGACGATCAGGACGTACTCGAAAAAGGTACGACACCCTTCAACAGACTCGTCAGTGTGGAGCGAGCCCGGCGTCGACCCGGCAGCCCCGGAGCCCCGGAGGTCCATCTGGAAAAAGGTTGTCTCGCATGGGCGCGAGTCGATGGCGGGCACCAGACGCCACCGGTTACACATGTACGAAGACGGCGTCCTCCACCACCACCACCCAGACGCCGTGGCGTCCCCGGCCCCGTGGGCGTCGCTGAGGCACGTCTTTGGCGGGTGCTCGGATTACATATGCGACGCCCTGTACGCCCACATCGTCGCCTACAACTACGTCTCGCGCGTCCCTCGAAGCTACCCGACGGGCCATCAGCAGCGCGCCTCGACGTCCTACTCGAAACACCACCAGAGCGACGACATACCCAAGAAGGCTGCCACGCTCCTCGGCCTAAGCGCGCCACAGGCGACGCACCTCTCGCCCAACAACGTCGGCGGCCGCTTCGCAAAGAAGTTTAGCACCCCCCTGACGGCCATGGGCTTTGGCAAGGATGATGTCTTGTTGCCCGCGACAACGGCCGCTCAGGACAATGCCACGCGGAACATTGAGTCTGGCCTGCTGCGGTGCATCTCGAGGCTCGTCGCTACGGCAAAGATGATGGCCGAGGAGGGCGGCGGTGCGGAGGAGAAGTTGGTGGATGTTGAGCCGCAAGAGGTTGACATGATCTTTGTGAGGAGCCTCTGCGAGATTGTGAGGATTTCTGAAGAGGCGAGCTGATGTTACGGACAATGATCCATCTTTGTTTTGTTTGTTTTGGGATGGCGATTGTGATTCTATACCCTCATTGGCAACAACATCAGATCTCTTTTTCCTTTAGTCTTGTAATGACTCAAGATAATGCAGTAATGTCGACTCCGAACAGACAACCTCACTGGTTCCAAATCTGAATGTGACGTCTGATCGGTCTTCAAACAAAAAGGGCCGATCCTCCAGTCTGGCGCTTCCAAGTTTAGATTTCCCCAGCTGAAGGGCCATGGCGCCAGAGGCTTTTGTTTAGCGTTTTGCCGAGAGATGGCTATCGAGGTTAAATCTTCATTATTAATTGCTGTGTCCCGATGATTATCGGATGTTTACTCCGTACATGTCGTGGTTTGTGCTATCGTGTCACTGAAAAGAGGTCATGAGGATCTCAACTCTGGGGTATCGCAAGGTTGGTTGTCAATGATTTATACATTAATAATTCCTGTTGGGGTCACGCAGCTAAAGGACCCTTTTCGTCTCCAAACAGCTCGTCATACCACATCCTCCCGCTGCTGGCCTTGCTCTGACACACGCCGTCCCACGCGATGGGCACAAACCTCTCCGAGGATCTACGGTGGGGGCTAAACACCCTGACCTTCTTGTGAAGCCGATCCTCCCGAGGTGCACGGTAGACGATACCTCCCTCGACTTCAGCCAGCGATGGTGCTGACTCGTCGGGCTTTAGGCGCTGGACGATGATGTCCCGGAGTTGCGGGTAGTACCACATCTTGTCCCACCAGGTGCGCAATCGCAGGCCCTTGAGTCCATTAACATAAGCGTTGTGATGGATACCCACGGGAGTCACGCCGAAGAAGAAGTCGGTATATAGCGGGGCCGCGCCCCAGTCGGTCCCGTTGAGGATCTTGTCCGGGCTGCGGCGGAGCTCCGGGGGTGGGCCGTGGATGCGCGGGGGACCGGGGACCCCGGCCTTTTCGGACTCGGAGGCGACGTTTGCAGGGTCCGAGAGCTTGACAAAGTAGCCGTCCTCCTCGGCGGAGCAGGTGGGCGGGGCCGTGGTAAAGTTGTAGTCGAGGCCGATGCCAAACTCGAAGCGCTGGCCGAGCAAGGCAGCATCGGCGATGCTCCTGACGGCGGCGTCAAGGGATGTTTTGTCGTTGTGGGCGATGGAGCCGTTCCATGAGGAAGCCAGATGCCTCACCCACTCGCGCCATATCTCCTGGTCTCCGATGACCTCTCCGATGAGTGCCTGGTCGCTCCAGAGCTGACGGCCGTTCATGGCGACTTGATCAATCTTTTCCTTGCACCTGCGCAGTGCATCTCTCAATGCGCCCATAGATCCCATGATGAGGCCGCTGTTGACACATCTCGGCCGCACCCTTTTGTACTTTCTCGCTGGATCAAACGACCACGGGATCACGTCGGTGTCGTCTCCGTACATGTCCTTGGGCATGGGTGAGTCTAGCCAATGCTCATACCGCGGATCCGACCCTGAGTAGCTGTCGGGGAAGCAGTCCTTTGCCGTCGTGACGATGATGTCCTGCCGAGGCGGTGGAATAGGAAAACCGTCGAGATCTGCCCACTGCTTACGCAGGCGAGCATCGGCCTCACGGTTAAGCTGGTGGTAGCGCTCGAGGAGCACAGAAGGCGGGAGCTGGAACCACATGTCGTAGGCGTCGACCAAGACAGCGACATCATCCACACTCGCGTCACCGTCCTCGAGCAGAGCCTCGATGCCGCCTAAAAGACTCTCCAGCTTGGCAATATGGCTGCCAGCAAAGTGCCAGGAAGGCCGATTGTACTCGCGACCCCAGTTTAGTAGAGTAGGCATGGGATAACCCAGAGCGACGGCAGACATGATGGTCTTGCAGAGGTTGATGTGAGGCGAGTCGGCGGGCATGAAGAGGCGGAGGCGACGCTCGGAGCTGGGCTTGGTGCTTTTGGGAGGTACAATGAGGCCGTCGAGGTCAGCACGCGAGAGGGTTTCCGATGAGGACCTGCCGGGGATGACATGATCGAGGCGTGAGGTGAACTGGTTTGTTAGCAGGGTGTTGGTACGAAGAGGTTGTGCATACCAAAGCTACATATGAGGTCCAAGAGATGAGAAAAAAGGTCAGGATGACCAACGTCCATCTCCTCAGCGGTTGTGACATGGCTCGAGACGGACTCAGGGAGATGGCCTGTGATGCTGACTGACTCGACGGGAAAGCTGCGTCCTCGGGGCCGGGGAGTCTTCTCATCCTGGAGGCTGAGCGACCCGAGATGGAAGACGAGGCCATTTAGTGAGCATCACCGAGTTGGAAGGAGCGAGGTGAGTCCAGTCGGGATAGCATCATGGGAGATGATCTGCAGCGGATCAAAGGATCGAGGCCGGCAATTGATCCTTGCCAATATCTGCGTGACACAAGGGCTTACGACGCGTTTAATATCGAGGAGATACGCTAGAATTGACCACTATCATGACCGCCTTGAGCTTCATGGTCGATTTCATCGTTAGCACGAGGTTGCACTGAAGTTGCCATCTCCACCGCCATCTTAGAGGCATGAGAAGGTCAAACCTCGCATGAAACCCATCCTGTCCAATCATTCCACACCGTGACAGCCAACCACCGGGAGTCGAGGCCCAGGCACGGCCCCACGTGGGAGGGCGGGTCATGATGACAGGCTCCGGCCAGGGGAGGAGAAGGGATTCGCTGCTCCGTATTCGAAGGGATTCAAAGGGATGCTTCATCTTGTCCGTGGTCGGCCGAGCTGGAGGGGAGGAGAAAGGTAAATAAGTCCCTGGACGGCTAATCGGGACCTGAGAGGAGCTATACATAGCTGTGCGTTTCGTAAGGGAGATTAATTTGGAAACTTGTTCGTATTCATTGATAATCATCTCGTCGTCACTTGCGCCTGGCTCTTTGACCTCGAGTCCAAGCTGTCTCTCTTTTCCATTCTTTATCCATTCTCTTGCTGTCCATTTGCATGCATCTCTACTCGTGATGGCTTACAAGGCCAGAGGCTTCTGCAGCACGACGCTGCCAACATATCTCGGCTTTGCCATCCTCGGTACGTCAAGCACATGCCATCACACACTCACTTCTAACATTACAAGGCTTCGTCAATGCCATTGTGCCCTTTGTCGTCCACTCGGCAAACTACCTCATCATCCCGTACCCACGCTGGATCGTCATCCTCATCGAGACCCTCCCCGCCCTCTTGACGAAACTGCTGCTCCCTCACTTCCTCTACCATGTCCCGTACTGGATGCGCCCTCTCACCGTCGGCGCCGGCTGGATCATAGTCGCCATCATCACCAAGAGCACGCCTCCAAACATCGCACCTCCGATCCGCATCTTCACCTCGGCGCTCGCGTCCATGTCGGCCGCCGCAATGGAGGTTTCGTTTCTCGGGATGATGCGCTACTACGGCCGCGCTGGCCTCGCGGGATGGGGAGCCGGTGTAGGCGCAGGTGCCGTCTTTTGCGCGGCTCTTCCTTTTGTCCTCACGGTCTGGATGCAGTCGTTCCTGCGCGACTTTATCGACTGCATCTATGCGCTCACGGGCGCCATGCTCGTCGCCTTCTTTGTCGTGCTACCGGGAGCTCCAGTGAATTACCCCGAGACGCGAGAGGGCCGTGGCAAGGCGCATGTTGAAGACGGACCGTCGATGGCGATGCGGGATCCTGTGGAGGAGCTCTCGCGCGTGCTGAGCGCAACGAACCGAGTCAACCTCGTCAAAGGCATGATCAAGCCTTTCATGGTTCCTCTATTCACAGCATTTGCGCTGCAGACGCTTGTGTACCCTGGCATTTCTCGGGCGCTGCCTCTTTCATCGTCGACGGGATCCTTCTTCTCGTATTTTACCAGCTACGGCCTCGCATTCCAGCTCGGCAGCTTCATCTCCCGGACTCATACCCCGCTGCTACGGCCCGAGAGTACCAGAGCAGCATTTACGGTTCTAGGCGCCATCACGGCCGTGTCGCTCGTCAACACGATACTCCTCGTCTTCTCTGCGCCAGTTCTTGTTGGGATGCTTGCTTTTGGGGCTGGTCTCGGAGGGGGCGCCGTCTACATGATCATCATGGGCAAGGTGCTGGAGGACAAGTCACTTGAACCTGGAATCAACCAAGAATTTAGTCTCCAAGTGGTGGGAGCTGGTGAGACTGCTGGTGTTGTCGTCGGTGGAGTGCTGGGTACAATGGTCGAGGCCATTCTGTGTGGACGAGGTTTTACGAGCAAAGAGAGGTGGTGCCACACAAGTCGATAGACGAGAATAGAAACTTAGGAACAGAAATAAAGTCATCAATAATGAGCAATATTTAAGATTGCTTCTTCCAAATTGGCGACCTCGTCTGGATAAGACGGCATCTCGCTGCGGCACAGCCTCAAGCACAGCCACAGTTGAATTGCCTGTTCGCCAACCTGACTCAAGATGACATGGGGGGACTTTGACTTGCATCAATCATCCCCATGTCATCTCTTGAGCCGAGGTTCGTGCTCCATCGATACGATTTCGGTTATCGAGCCAGGCTTCGAATCGGAAGAGGCTAGTTTCTCCCTCCAGGCCATGTTGAAGCGGAGAGCGCACAACAAGTCGCGGCACGGCTGTCGCAACTGCAAAAAGAGACATGTCAAAGTGAGCTATCCCAGGCAAAGAAACCCCATATGTCCATATCGACTAACCCTATATCTAGTGCGACGAACAAGGCCCTCCGTGCACAAACTGCGCATCAAGGGGCCTCGAGGGCTGCTCATACCTCCCAGATCCCCCATCTCAGCTCCCCGCGACAGAGACCCGCCGCCGTCTCGAGCTCGAGCTGATGCACCGGTGGTCCACGCGCACCTACCTCAGCCTCGTCTGCATCCCCGAGGACGTCAAGTGGCTCCAGGGCGACGTCGCGCTCTGGGGCCTCAAGAACGAGTACCTCCTCCACGGCATGTTTGCCTTTGTCGCCCTCGAGATCGCCCTCTGCGGGGACTCTGTCATGGACGAGGACCCCGTCGTCTACGTCAAGCTGGCGCTGGAGTACTACGACAAGGCGAGCAGGGCGTTTCGCGCGCAGCTCGAGAATGTGACGCCGGACAATGTGCAAAAGATGTTCATGTTCTCCTTCCTGGCCGTGGGGGTCAACATGGCCCTCGCCCAGTGCGAGGGCATGATTACGTTTGAGCAAAACATCCTGGAGCGCATGGTGGCCCTGTGGGAGCTGCTGATGGGGAACGCCTCCATCGCGGACAAGTACTATGACGTCCTCATCTCGGGTGCCCTGTCGCAGTCTACAGAGGCCATCCTGTTCAAGACGGCCCAGCAGGCTCATACGCCGATATCCCTGCCTGCCGAGACGGAGGCTGCACTCGGGCGGTTATCGAGCATCATCGAAAAGGCCGCTCAGCCAAGAGCAAGCGGGAGCCACGGGCCAGAGGCACACACAGAGGACGCGACCCGCACCCTCGTCTACCGGTCCAGCTTCGCAGCCATCAAGGCGTGCTTCGACATGGACTCGCGGGACCTGTACAAGGGGGCGGCGATAGGGTTCCCGGCCATGGCGGGCCGCGACTTTGGGGCCGCCCTCAAGAGGTCGGACCCCGTGGCCATGTTCCTCATGATGCACTGGGGTGTGCAGCTGCACGCCCTGGGCAAGCTGGCGTGGTGGGTGGGCTCCTTCGGCCAGAAGATGGTGCGAGAGTTGTCGGGGATGCTGTGGGATTCGGAGCTGGGGAGAGATGGAGCGCCCGGGTGGAGGGAGAACATCACCTGGGCCAGGATGGAGGTCGACTTGCTGCCTCTGGGTGGTGTCACGCCCGAGGAGGAAGGTTCTTGAGGGAGTTGTGGCCTTGATTTCGGCGCAGTGTGCATCACCACTCTTACTTGTTTGCTAGATGGCTGTATATACCCCCTCCGACGGCGTCAATTACGTCTTACCGTGGCCTGAATCCACAGTTGTGTGTTTACCCCTGATGCCGCCTGCAGGACTGTGGTCTGGGCATGGATGTGGTCATTGTCGGCGCATTTGACCAAAGGTAGGAAGGCGTACCAACTCTGACATGGCCAATCAAGGTATCAAGATGCCTGGTAACTACTGGTAGGATCTTGGGGGCATGATTGTGGTGCCGAGACCCAACACTGGTTGAGTCTGGAACCTCGGGTAGCCCTACCGTGGCCGTTGTGCTCCCAGCCACTCAGCATCTTCCCCTGCCAGAGACTGGATGAGGACTGCCGACGGTGATGGCTGCAAGAGACATTCCTTCGTGTCTTTCTCTGCAGCACCTATCGCCCTGTTGACGTGGAGAGGTCATTGGCAGACAAGTTGAAAAAGGGGTCAAGGTCAGCGCACACACAACCACAACAGCCGTGCTTGCCGACATCAGCCCCCCTTTTCCCCCGTAGGCTGAGTGAAAACTTTTCATCATTCGAAAACCAAGTATGCAAAGAATGGAGAAAGATCAGGCAGTGAAGCCTGCAAGTCAAGTTGCTGATCCAGGCTAAATCAAAGGACTTGAGAGATGATGTCCCAATTTGCTAAAGATGAGACTTGCTACTTTGAAGTGGTTTATATAGTTATTTCTGCTATCGAAAACAAACGCACAGGGTCACAAATACGTTCAAGTGTCGGACTCGCCGACACAACTTGCGCATTGCCGCCATCTCCACATGAAGACTGTGATTTCAAAGTCATCCCAGCAATCACAATTAAAATTCAACAAGAGAAGAATTCGCCTCAATGGCGGATGCCCCCTTCAGCCATGTTCCTAAGCCACTCAGCGTGTGAAGAACTTTGCAGATCCAAAACGTCGATCGCTCGCCGTTTTTCCGAGAAGGGAAGCTGGTCAGATGACAGAAAGGAGAAGTGGCAAACTTGAGGCATTCTTTTTGATTGATTGTAATTTAGAGAATATGAAAATGTCTGATGATTGTTAAGAGAGGGCATCATATAAAGCGAGGGTGATTCCGTTCGACGTTCTGCCCTCGTCGTGGAGAGGAATGAGGAGAATCCCCTCGAGTGGCTTCCGTAATGAGATCGGTGCACACACTAGAGAGTTTTTCAAACGCAGACATTGGTGTCTGCCTGTTCTAGAGTGATTGTTTCCATTTTATGGACTTAAGGGACAACTTGAGCCCATGAGCTCTGTGAATGAAGGCAACTTCTCAGACAGCCTGAACACGTAGTAACACGCTTCGCTCTTGTGCTTTTCACCCGTGTCCCGCCTCCGAGTGAGCAGACAAGCTAGGCATCTTCAGTTGCGATGACACCGAACGAGAACAGGTGCCGTGGACCAAAATGTAAGTAAATGCAGAGCTCAGGGGAAAACAGAAGCAACTACTTGTCAAGTTTCGACACCCTACAGCGTGGCCTCGGCCTTTGGAGGTGCAAACCACAGGATATCATTTGTTGGGGGCAGTGTCTATTAGATCTGAGTAAGCGTCACAATGGTGACGCCGACAAAGAGTATTGAGAGGCAATGCAGTTACTGAGAGTAGAGAAATTGACCGCCCATGTCCTCGTGATGTTTTTTTCTCATGAATCTCCCCTATTCAGTCGGTGAGGGAGCAAGGCCGATGTCCATCGGCCCTGTAGGACTCGCTCGCCAAGTGTCAGCTGCAATAAGCGTCTTACATCCCGCATTCTCTGGGTTTATAGGTCAGGCACGTTTAATTGGGGGGGAAGGGGGGAAAGATCTAGCCCTGTGGTGTTTGTCCAACATCAGCATAACGTTACACCCTGGTTGTCTCAGAAAGCGCATGTAGTCCTAGGACATTTTGCGTCTTCAAAGAAGCAATTCAAACTTTCATGTGTCAAAGAGTACACAGTTGCCTTGCAGAGCAAGGTGAATAGTAATCAGTTTACAAAATAACTCCAACACCTCACCGCAACGAACCACAAAGTGCATCTCAGTGTGACGTGGTCCCGCAATAGCCGAAAGACATCGGAAAACCAGTTTTCATTACCAACGCATCTTTGATGCCATCGTCAAATGTGACGGAGCTGCATACTGACAGGGGCCCAACTCCATACGGGAGGTGACACACGACAGAGTTTGGAAAATCAAGGTCAAGCTTTTTTCTCCTTAGTTCCCGGCCCCTGCATCGTGGGGTGGTGCGAGTAGGAACAAGGTTGACAACGGATAGCTCCCTGATTCAGAAGCTGAAATGCCTTGATTAACATTTGTTTCTAATCATAGCCTTCGTTTCCCCGTAATAATGTATCGAGATGGTCTCTGCGATTTAGGTTGTCTCGTAAGGTGGGCCAGCAAGGCTGAGTGACTGGGTTGCATTCCAAAGCAAACGTTGGAGTGGTGGGTGGGAAGCAAAAGCAATATGTAGATCACCCTATACGGAGTACGACGAGACAAAATTCCAAGAATGCGGTCGGTTTCTCGAAGGACATCGCGCCAATCCCCTTTTCGTCCCAAGAAAAAGGCGGAAAACGGGACGATCATCAAGGTGCAGATAAGCTTGTCGCTTGGCAGAGGGCTGCGGCTAACTGTATATGGTCTTACGCGCCGCCCCGATGCCCCTTTTATTGTTAGGGACGAACGCCTGCTACGTTGTATCGCGCAACTTGGGAGGCTCAATCTTGAGAAACACTGGGGATGAAATCGGGGCCGGGAGGGAGTCGGGCCCGGGGAGATTGGCGACGGGTTCAGTCATTTTGACACATTATCTCACTCCCCCTCCCTTTCAGCCTCGCTCTTCGGCTCTTGTCCAACACAGGCTGACCCAAAGGTTATTCTCTTCCTCGCGTGCCGAACATAACGGGCCAATCGGCCGATTAGAACGACGTTGTGCCGCGTGTCCCCCATGTGAGCTTACCGCCGGTAGCAAAGACCGAGGGTGGATGGAGTGCAACATATGCTGTTGGTCCACCGCTGCCCTGCATCCTGCAGCTGACTAGACCTCAAACAACTTGATGGAAAGCCTCAATCTGGGAGCTGCCGGGTCCCCGAGGCATTGACGTCACAGGCACCGTCCTGTGTGCTCGACTTGGTACGACACACGACACCTCACGAGTCCTTGGCCGAGGAGGATAAAATGTCTGCGATGGCCTCTCCTCTCTCTGCGATATCGTGAACAAGCAACAAGATTTCTTTCACTAGTTATACTCAGATTCGATCCTCTTGGACCCTGAACGTTGTCACCTTGACGATACGCTGCGGATCGTCTTTGTGCCGTTGCCCGTCAACTCCTCCTCGCTCTCATTCTCGGTGCTCCGTCTCGCCCCCCACACCGACGACGACGACGACGACGGCTTCTCGGCCGCCGACCTCTCGAAATGGCTCCTCCCAGCGTAAGCTGCCTCGCTGTCTCGCCCGTTGCGATTCAGATCGTCCTCCCGTGCGAATGTGGTGAGGCTAAAAAGGCTGCGATGCCGATTCCCGCTTCCGTCGGTGCCCTTTGACTTGAACCCACCTCCTCCTCCTCCTCCTCCTCCTCCGCCAGATCCTATGGGCTGATCCGTGTCCTGCAACACAGACGGGCCCGATGTCGATATGCCAAGCTTGTGGCCGAGTAATCGAAGCAGCGGCCGCAAAGTCGCGAGGCTCCCGGCGGTGACAGCGAGGCCTTGCTCCGTCGTGGACCAGATGGCGATGTCGACGGTTGCCCCTGGGTGTTGGTGTTAGTTGGAGTTGCGTATGGAGTTTTGGTTCGACTTACAGAGAAAGTCTGGGCTTTTGAAATCTTTGACGAATGCGAATCGGACAACCACGGCTGAGCTCGCCCTGCGCAATGTGAGTTTGTGTCTTGTGCTGAGGAGGGGGTTGCATACACGCAGGCCATGGCCATGATAGGAATGAGAGCGATTTTGGTCTTCTTGCCCATGTTGAGCTTCCACACGAGAAACATTGGTAGGATGGCGCATGTAAAGTCTGATATGACGCTGAAAACGCTGTAGAGGTACGTGAGGGCGATGATGACCTCGACGTTGACGCATGTGCCCTTCTGGTCCTTGTTCCAGAAGAAGGAGATGGGCTTGCACTGAAATAAGGTGACAAAGAAGAAGACGATGCCGGTGCAGATTGTGATCATCATGACGCCGTAGATGATCCAGACGTCCATTCGTCGGACGGTGATTCGGAGGAGGAAGTAGCCGATGGATATCTTGGAGGCGATCATGGTGATGCAGTACCATAGATAGCACCACCACCACCACTTCATGGCTTCTTTGATATCTTGGTCGTCGAGGTCATCGTGGTGACGGCCGGTGCCATAGTGGACTCCAATGAGGGCGGAGATGACGAAGAGGAGGAATGAAGTCTGGCGGTCCAAGTCAGTCGTGGATACTTGACCGAGGATGTGGAAGGGCGACTCACAAGAGCAGTGCACATGCACCAGTCGTCAAAGCCAAAGTTCTTGACGAGGCGCACACGTACAAAACATCGCAGCAACGTCGAAATAACAGCCGTCGTCGCAAGCGTGTAGCACACGGCCTGAAGCTCAGGACCCCGGTTCTCGACGGCCATGGCTGATAGCGGGACCCGGGATTACATGCAATTAATATGGGAATAACGGGGGGGGGGAAGGATTGACGATGAAGAACGGGAGGATTCACAGCCCGGTACCGGGCAGCGGGGGGGGAGGAAACGGGAGCGTCGCAGATATATATCTATCCTGGGAGAGGACAAGCCCCCCTGACTGATTGACAGTCCCAAGGCAATGGTTTTTGGGTCCGTTCCGGCCCTTGTGCGGTGATTCCAGATGCTCACCGAATCCACCGCATCGCACGAACTCCTCCGATCTGCACGTCTTGGGCATCAAGAGGCGAACACTATTTGGTGGAATTGGCACGTCCCGAGCCTCCTGCCTCGGTTGGGCATGCAATCCCGAAGCCAAGTTTCAACTTTCCACGTCGCGTGTCAACCACCTCCTGGCATTAGCCTCGAACTCTATGTTGCCTCGGAATACGACACTGGGCTTTTGTGTCTTGCTGAGGCGCGCAAAACACGTTGTGGTGGAACCCGCTTAGAACGCCAGCGACCGGATGGCGATGCTGTTCTGGGAAGTTTCTCCTTGAGGCGGTCGGAGATTTCTCCACCACCCTAGGCCCCTTTTTCCGTCGAGGTTAAAACCAGTATTCTCGAACGATTTAAGGAATCCAAAGAGTTGAACTTGAACGCCTTCAGTCTGTGTTCTCTCGGCCGGCAATTCAGGAGATGAGATGCAAATGGCATCATGCGGGGACCATCCAGCGCCCGCAAGTTCGCATTAGCAGGTTGGGTAGTTGAAGCTAGAGGGGGACATTTGCCTCTCCGTCATCTCGACTCGATCTAGTTCAAGAGTGAGTGGACCTGCGCACTGACAGCTCGCCTACAATAGATCGCCCTCATCCTCCAAGCGAGGGAGAGATCAACTCAGGGAGATGTGCCTGACCCTTGCAGGACATGACTAGAATCAGGGCGTCCTCTGCTCTGCCTTGACTCTTTTGCGTTGGATAGCATCGCACTGCTTGTGGGGAGCGAGGCGATCATTGCTCAGCATCCCCTGCCAGATCGGAGCATAAGGCCCGAGAAATTCCCGGCCTATTTGATTGCGAGGTCATCTCGAGATTAGATCGTCAGCCTCGCAAGTGAGACGGAAGATGCCGTCAGTGTGTCTTGTCCGAGGTAGGTAGGTAAGCATTTGGTTGCGGATAGTTCGGTTCTGCCAGGGACGACGAGGCGTGGTGGCGTGATTGGACATTAACCTCGGGATTGATCCAGTTGAAACAAGGTCAAGGTTTGTTTCACAAGCGTCGCAGAGTTTAGTGCGCACTCTTGAGAGACTCCGGCGAGTCTGACAGCGTACGTACGCGAGTTATCGTCGAAGCGAGTGTGGGTTGTATGTGGGTTTCGCCCGAGAGGGAGATTCTTCCGCGAGTGTTGAGAGAGTGTTGAGATTTTTAGTCAATCGTCTCTTGGCAGGATAAGCTTCAATAAAAGCGACATTTATGTGTTGAAAGTTAATATGATAAGACAGCCACCGCGTCTGTATACCTGATTGGGATCAGTTAACGACATGGCTCTTTTAACCACCGCCGCCACTTATAGGCACAATTAAGCCCGATTAACGCCAAGCGGAAGCGATGGGAGTGACCTGTCAGCTACCGCAAAAAGCAAAACTACCTACCCTATACCTCAGCGCCATCCCCGCATTCGGCCACTAAAATTGGAGAAGGCGGGGAAATTTCGCGGGGATGACAGGCCACAACCAAAAAGTGAGCAGAGAGTGGTCAGCTGACCTGACCCGAGGTTGGCTGCCCCCATAATCTTCAATCCCATCGATTGAGATTGGATAGAGTCAACCCCCCGCTTTCAACGACCTCTCCTCGACGCATAACCGCCATACAGACGCTCAAAGACGCTCCCTCCAAGGCTCTGCCCTCCAGAGGCTTCAGGGACCCTACTCGACCGTCGCTGCGCGTCGGGCCCTGGGCCCCCCAACCCAAGTCACGCGCCACCATGGCCTCATCGCCCCGCGTCATAAACGCCGCAAGGCCTCTTGCAAAGAGTTCCAGTGCAACCACGAAGGCTGCGGGAGGACGTATTCGCGAGCGGAGCACCTCCAGAGGCATCAGCTTAACCGTGAGTCAGGCCTGTTCCCGGTGAGATGCGGTGGGGGCGGTGCTGACACGTCTCAGATTCACCAAAGGAGATTTACTACTGCGACTACCCAGGCTGCTCCTTCACCTTTGTGAGAAAGGATCTGTATGCGCGCCACAAGTTGAGACATGAGCGTCAGGTGCAGCAGTATGGAAACGGCCGGTTATCTCAACGGCCGCAGAGAGAGTTTTCAAAGGCGCCGAGGGAACGCGCCGAGAGGTACTCATTCAGCGAGGATGGTTCCGCCTGGAGCGACACCCAAGACGAGGCGAGGGAGACGCCGGCAAAAGAAAAGCAACTCGCCAGGAGCAGACGCTCACTAGACGTAGCTGGCGTCGATCCCGGCTCCCAAAGCGCGGCTGCACGAGGCTCGGCACAACCTGAGTCGGCCCAGAAGGATGGTGAAGCCGCTGGCTACTTTGGGGACCAGAGACAGCTTCAGAGCCGCGAATCATCACCGGAGAAGCAAACCATGGGTAACGTACCGTTTAGGATGGATCAGATGCCAGGCGCCGACATGTCCATGCCCATGGCGAGTCCGGGGCTGCCGGGCAGGCCGGAGCGCATGAGGAACCAGTCCTATGTCATGGCAAACGGGATGCCGACGTCGAGCACCGAGCAGCTCATAGACGAGCAACCTTTTGGACTATCACCATCGAGCACCGACGAGTTTACCTCTTGGCTCTTCAACGGCCAGGGGTTGAATTCGAATTACAACTTTGTCCCTGGCAACCTCGGAATGGCGGGATATTCAAACAACTTTGGTCAACTATGCACGGATTACTCGCAGCCAGGAATGATGGGCGGGACTTACGTCGAACCCATGAACAGCCTCTGGTTCCAGTCAGAACCGATGCCCATGGCCACGCCGATCGTGGATATTTCGCAGGTTGGAAAGACTGGGCTATCAGAGCACAAGCGACAGTCCCTGCTTCAGTACATGATGCAGAGGTTCAACGAGATTGGCTCACAGGGCAACAGATCGGCCGCAGACATCAAGAACGAGATTTTCGGCAGCGACAGCGATGCTGATACCCATGTCCTCAGCCATCTCAACGTCCAACGGTACATCAACTCGTACTGGGAAAACTTTCACGATCAGCTGCCCATACTGCACCGTCCGACGTTTATCCCGGAGACGGCCCACGATTTTCTCTTGCTGGCCGTGTTGATCATGGGGGCTTCCATGCTCGAGAAGAAGGCCGCCCTGCTGGAAAACTCGGACAAAATTTCAAAATTCACCACCTTTGTCTCGTGGAACCTCCGCTGGCAGGTCTTTATGCACGCCGACTCTCATCCGCCGGCCAAGCTCTGGGTTATCCAGACACTCCTCATCCTGGAAGTGTATGAGAAGATGAACGCGACCCGGGTTCTTCATGAGCGCGCTCACATTTACTTCCCTACGACCCTCTCCCTCATGCGAAGGGGAAGCGCCCTGACGGGCAAGCAATCTTCGTACACGTCCCGAGTGCAAACTCCCCTGGGCAGCCCGAAACTTGGCCAGCCTAGGCTCTTCCCTTCGGCTGACCGTAGAGGATTTGATGCTTCGCCGGAGAAGTGGTGGGATCATTGGATTGCTCAAGAAGCGACTCGACGAGCTGCTTTTGCTGCGTTTATCATCGACGCCACCCACGCAGCCTTGTTTGGACATACACCAACTCTAGTGATCCACGAGATCAAGCTTCCTCTCCCATGCGACAACACTCTTTGGTCTTCCGACTCACCGTCCGAGATTGGTTGTGTCGAATCGAGCCTACATGCGAACGGGGTGACACCAATCACATTCCTCGACGGGCTACAAAAGACGCTCAACGGGCAGACAGTGCGGACGAGTTCCTTTGGCAGAATAGCCCTTCTTGCCGCGCTGCTGTCTGTCACTTGGCAGATGCACCAGCGAGACCTCGATCGCTCTACTCTCGGCACTGACACGATACCGGGAGTTCAAGAGCGATGGCGGCCAAAGTTGCTGCGGGCCTTTGATTGGTGGAAAAAGGACTACGACGAGGGCGTTGCCCATGTTAGGCATGCCGCCTTTGACTGGCAGAGACTAGGGCTGAGCAGCAGGGGCGGAAGTGATGATGGTGATGCCATGGAAACGCTGGGGACGGTTCTCTACCACCTGGGCCACATCACCGTCTACATCAGCATGCCGGAGCTGTGCATCTTTGCCGGTGTTACCCAGATCCTCGGCCGCACTGTTTCCTCGGTGGACTGGAGGAGGACAGAAGCCAAGATCAAGGACTGGGTAGCCTCGCCTGGGGCCATTGGTGGCGTGTATCATGCCCTGCAGCTGATCCGGCTCATCCTGCTTCAGGAGGAACCAAGACGGAGCAACATGGGCGAGCAGAATGGAATGTCCTCGGTATTTACCCCGTCCCCTTACCCCAAATATGACGCTGCCCAGGACAACCTCTTCACCCGCGCCTGGGCTCTATACTACGCCTCGCTGGTGCTGTGGGCCTACGGATATGTGCAGGACGGCAACATTGAGCCGTTCCCCGACAACCTGCACTATCCGTCCAGCAGTCTAGTTGTGTCGCAGGTGGCCACAGAGCCAAGCATGCAGTCATCGTCAAACCAAGGGACGACGCAAGCGAGCAACCCCAGCGCCGACACGCCTCAAGGCTCCCACTCTGAGCAGCCATCCACGTCGATGAGCCCCGACTACGAGGCGCTGAAGCGTGATCGCCACGAGGACCTCCGGACGTACCTGCAGATCATGATCCCGCCGACGATTGATTCGATCAAGGCCTTTCACCTGCACCAGAACCAAGCCGGCGTGGTTGGCAACCGGAACAAGATCATTGGGCTCCTGAGCGTCGTCGACGACGCCTTGTCCAACACAAAGTGGGAGCTCTTGACCGAAGCCAGGCACAGGCTGAAGATGGCGGCGTCGATGATGCAGCAGCCCAGAGAGCCGAGGATGTGAATAATTTTGACGGGAAAAAACTTGTAGGCGATGTGACCTTTGATACCTTTTGAGAGATGTACAACATTTGGCGATAGGAGGGTTGGCTTATTTATTTTTGTCTTATAGCGGAGCATTTTTGACCGCGTTATAAAGCGGTCTATTATCGGATATATATATTTCTTCGTTTCAGTCCAGTGTATAGCAAAATTGGGTTTTCTTGGCTATTTCAAGTGTTGGTCTTGTCCTTATCGTGAGCACGGCATGTCGGCATTGGCCCCGAGCTTTCGGCGTCGTCCTCCGGTATCGCAGCTGACTGTTTGAGCTAGGAAGAGTCAGTGTGCTTGGCAAAAGGCCAATGAGCCGCGCAACAAAGTGGCTAATCAATTCTTAAACTCATCATTGATAACAAAGGCACATGTTTACAGATACGCATGCATCGAATTGTTCTTATCAGCTGTATCAGGAGGTTGTCAATGTCGGGTCGAGTCTCAGTCCGGCAGTTGACGGCACAAGCGTGGCTTTCCTCGGCTAACAACAACTGCCACCTATACATCGGCTTCGAGGCCGGTATTCAACAGAGAGAAAATAGTCAAACAAGCCATGAAAGTAATTGACAAGACAAGATCGCCACCGTGTGGATCACTTGACAATCCTTGAGGGTCTCGAACCGGGTCGTATCCCGACTCTGGGGAAGAAAACATCTCGAGGAGCCGGACCGCGCGAATGCTAGCGGCACGTGATCGGCGCGAAAAAATGGAGATGACTAGCGAAACGTCGGAACTTGTCCCGAGGGCGCGACAACCCATCATCATCGAAATCCCCGCGTTTTCGGAGCGTCTGCCCATCAGTCCTGACTCTCCTTCGGCGAAGTCTTCCAGAAGGCCTCTTTGAATTCCAGCTGCCTCTTCTTATCTTGTTCTCGTACGAAACAAGGTCAAATGCCTGCCGTGTCCGGAGACACCTCGCCCATGGCTCGGAAGCGTCCGGCCTCGACGAGCAAAGATGCCCGAAAGGCACCATTGGCGTACGAAAGCCCGTTTCTCCACATTTCTGTTCATGCAGAGTTGACCAAGACTAACAAACGTGTCTTACAGGTGCCTCACTTGTCGCAAAAAAAAGGTTCGGTGCTCGGGGACGACGCCTTGTCAGTACTGCACCAAGAGAGGGCTGGACTGCAGGGTTCCCGAGCATGGACACAAGCGCATGTACATGGCCAAGTATGAACTGTGGTGTTGTTGCTGTTCTTTGACTAATGAGTTTTGATAGCCGGATTGAGGAGCTTGAGAGCAAGTTGGCCAGATATGAAAAGGAGGGTAATGTGATACCGACTGGGTTACCTGCAAGCATATCAGGTATGTTCTTAGATATTGATCAAGGACCTCTCTGACAGTTCCAGAAACCCCGGTTCCTATCCACAATGGACTCAATGGAGAAACAAACGGGCACACACAGACATCTCACTCCTCCCCACAACCAGACCAGCACAGAGCATCAAGGTCTCCGAGCTTTATTCGTCCGTCCAGTTTCTCGGCGCCCTTGACTCAACCTAGATACCCTGTCAAAGAGGCTTCTCACACATCCCCAGGTTCAAGTGAGTTGACTGTCCAACAGATTATATACTCTACTAATACCCGACCAGCCATTCTTGCGGGCTCTTCTCTGAGTTCAAGTCACACCTTTGGTTCCAGGGTGCAGGACCTACTTGGGTCATCCCGACTAGAGGAAGAGCAAACCACAAATAAACCTTGGGTAAGCCCTGAGGCAACACAGCTTCACGAGGTGGCGAGGAACAGCGCCCCATGGCGGACTTCAAAAATAGATTTCCCCAAGCTGCCGTCGAGGCAAGAGGCTGAGCGGCTACTGGAAAAGGCCCTGTTCTATATCGGCCAGTCACAGCATCACATCGATGCCCGCGAGTTCTCGGACCGCCTGTGGGTGTTTTACGAGAACCGGGACGACCCGGCCCAGCGCGAGTCGCCGTGGGTGCTGGAGATGATTCTGATGATTGCCATTGGAACCCTGTTTGACGCCAACCCCGAGGGCAATGACGAGTTTTCGGGCGTTCAGCTGTTTGAGTATGCGCACAAGAATGTGCCGACGCTGACAGAGATGCGCGCCTTTGGGAAGCTCGGGGTCGAGATCTTTGCGCTGTTTGCGATTTACCTCGTCAACATGAACCGCAAGGAGGAGGCGTATCTCTATGTGAGTATCTTTGTTTGAGTTTGCCAACGGAACTGACTGGTCTGCTAGATTAGCACTGCTATGCGGTTGGCTATTGCGCAAAAGTATCACAGAGTCTGCGGGACCAGGCATTTGATGCAGTCGGAAAAGGTCCATCTGAACCGTCTCTGGTGGACCATCTACATGCATGAGAGGCGCCTGGCTGCAGCCACAGGAAATCCTCCTAGCATATCCGATGAGGCCATCAACATCTCTCTGCCGAGCGACTCACCCGGATTCCCCCTGCTGGTCCCATGTGCACAAACATCAGGATCGCCAGAGCGACAGGGCGCATCTTGGCGGGTAAGCAGCGCCCCTTTCAGCGTCAAGCCATATCTAACATTGTCTAGTGCTTTACAACCCAGAAGACGAGTCAGAGAGTACCTTTATTCCTCATGTCCAGGAGATCGTCAAGTCTCTTTACGGGATATCACAAGAGATTCCCTCGGACTCGGTGACTGATGTCCACAATCTGGGCCGTGATCAGTGTCTGAGGACAACTGCCTCGCTTCATCTGATGCTCTTCCAGGTATGCAGAATTCAGTGATGGAGGGTTACGCGTGCTAACGATGCAGGCAACAATTCTCACAATCCGACCAATCATGCTTCACGCCGCCAAACTCATCCTGAGCGGTCAGGGGCCAACAGGCGAGCAACTACAAGCTTCACCGCTTGGAAGGCTATCGAGGACATGTGTAGAAGCTGCAAGGCGGCAGCTGAAAGTCGTCGGTACACTACGGAAGCGCGATATGATTGGTGAGTGGCATGGCTTCCTAGGAAGTTGACGTGCTAACAAATGCAGCAATCTTTGGTTTTTACGACTTTGAGGCCTCGTTCTCGGCTGCGTTCATCATGATTCTGGCCGCCATTCTGGACTCTGTTTGCGACGAGAGCTCCAAGATCAACCCCAAGCCTGGACTGACCGAGGCGTTGGGCGAGCTGCAGTACCTTGCCGACCATGGCAACACGTATGCCCGCGAGAGACTGCAGGAGGTCAAGAGGCTGTGGAAGGTGATGGCTCAGAAGATTGAGTCACTACAGGTTGTCAACGTCTCTCCTCAGGCGCACGTGGGCGACGCAAACGGCGATGCCCACGGCGACAGCCTGAACAACGGCATGGGAGTCAACGGCACAGAACTCGTCGGCATGGGCAACGCCGGCGTAGAGCTGGTCCCCGGCCAAGGGCAGACATCGCCAGAAGACTTTATGCTCCTGGACACGGACCTGTGGGACAACTTTTCGAACCTCTGGGTGCCCATGCCCGAGGGCGACCAGCAGCAGCAGGACATGATGATGACGGACATTCCGCCAGACGACTTTTACAAGTACTGCTACTCGATGTATAATAATCCCGACTGGGACCTCACGGGAGAGGACGTGGGAGACTTTGCCGAGCTCGGGAGGCATATTCAGGATTCTTGATGTTTTTTTGGGGAGAATAAAAGTTGTGGGCGTTTTGATGGCAGCTCAACCAGCACCTAGACGATTTAATGGCTATATGTATACCACACACGGAACTGCAAAGCGATATCTGTCCCGGTGTTTGGGATGAGGCGCAGTTGGGCTGCATGAACTAATGCACAATCACCGCAGCCAAAGACGCCCGATAATGTGAGACTTTGTTCCTCGAGTTTCAGCTAATTTGCCGTCTCGACTCCCGGCTCGACAATACTCGAGCCCTCCAGCGGAGAGCAGCTAGCAGAGGAGCGGGACGGTTCATCTTGAGAGGGGCGACAAGGTCAGAGTTGCCGAAAGAAACAAGGCACGATGCCTCGGAGAATGGGCGAACATGGCTGGATATAGGAACTCGAGGCAGTCACCAAGTTTTCGTATCCCGAGGTTGAAGGTCTTGCTGTACCTTGACTTGAGGTACTGACCGGGGGCTAGATGGCCATTGCTTCGTGACCTTGCAAAGATGGTATGGGCCCTAGGGTCCGTTGTTTGTAGCCATGGAGCTTGGAGGTCAATGGCAGAGCAGGTCATGGAGGGCCTTGGATACATGCACGGCAGGCGTGGATGGCCGCTTGATCACACCAGCGCCGTCCTCGGTTCGTGTCGGACTCTGGGGCAGTCTTTGCCCGCGCCCTTGTGTGGCCATAATCCACTTCTACCTGACCGAGAGCTGGGGTCGGCCGCTCTTGGTAGACATGATGCTGCCGTGGGGAGCGAGGATGACGGCAAGTAGACGGAGAAAAGAGGGCTCATGAAAGGGTCTGAAGACCCAGCTTGTGGAAAAGAAAGAGCCGTGGGTAAAGATAAAAGCTGATTGGGAATTGAAGAGAGAGGCTCTGACTGAGATCTGCAATGCCTGCATGGTGAGGCGAGATCAGCTCGGTCAAGGTGAGCTAGCGGATGTGAGCGTCACGAACCGACGGCAGTCCCTCCCGGGATCCGACCAGAGACTTTGCAATCAGGCAAAAGGACAACGAGTCCAGCCTGCCGGGCCCTCTTGTAGCACTCTTTCGCTCGAGCCCGTGGTTCGAGTCATGGGCCGATGGGCTCTTCCCGGGGTAACCCAGGGCCTCGGGACGAGAGTAGCCGAGCAGCATCTAATATGCCGACCTCTAATGCTCGACCTTGGCGCCTCATAGGCTGGGGAGTTTGAGCCTGAGGATTAGGCTAAAGTTGCTGGGAGATAAACTCTTGGGATACAGGTCAGGTGCGGAGGTGGTGTGGAGGGGAGACGGTTGAATGTAACGTTGGGCTGTGAGGGTTGACTACGGGTGGTCGAGTTGACGAGGCGACGTTCTAGATTTTCGATGGCATCAAACAGATGGTCCGTTCAAAGGGATCGCATATCGTCAAACTCTATCTAAGGGGACAGGGCATCCTGATCATCTGGTGTTTGAACGTGGCAAAGCCAAGTGCAGTGAGAGCGAGAACCATCATTCATGATGGGTTCGGAATTGTTCAGCACATCCGGCATCTGCTATGTACACAAAAGAGGGGATAAACAAGACGATTATGCGGAAGACCACTGAAAGAGCGCCGAATAGAGCCAACAATGTGCCACAGTTTGAAGGGAGCATCGGTTGAGCATGCGGTTAAGGTTCTGACCAGAGGTCGCGTGCAGCACTCGGACAGGCACTTACCCCATCCCCAGGATATAATACCGGAAGAAACAACATGTATATGGGTTGGAAATCCCATACCATGCACTCTCGTGACACCTATACGGCACCAACAAGACAAAAGTTCTTCCCATGCATGGCCCCAAGGTCACCCAGCCGGAATTGACTGCCGACGAACCTAGACCCCGAGCCATTGACCTACCAAGAACCATTCACACGACCCAGAGCTTGCCTGATCACCGTCAATCCCCCAGGATGAAGCTGCAAGACTAAGAGAAAGCGGAGTCTACACCGAGGACACCCCATCCCCCCCATAGCTTACCCCAGATTCTCCACCTTCTGTTCTGGGCAGTTGTGTTCTTTTACCCCAAGGCTCTGCTAGAGATTTGAGGGGGGAGGAGACGGATGTGAGTGGCTAGAAGGGGCTTGGATCTTAGGCGGTCCACTCGCAGTCGATGAGACCAGGCCATCTTGAACATGACCCCCGCAAGATCTTCCACCAATGGCCGGGGGTGGGGGACGATGGCCTCGACCAACATGAAGCTGGGGGTGTAAATGTTCAAACGGGCCGTCGATCCTATTGCGGGATACAGGCTCAATTGGAATGCCGGGCTAGGTGAAGGTGAAGAGTTGGGATGAGGAGAAGGGACTGGGTAGGGAACTCAATGGGTGACATTATAACTACCCGCAGCCCAGTCTGGGGAACTCAATTGCTATAGCCCTGTCCTCTCCAGCAATTGAGATCCCAACTGTCCCAAGATGGCCACCGAAAAGCAAGGCGGAGCCCCAGAGCTCCATATCGAGACCACCGACAATGGTCTCGACCACCTCAAGGACGTCGACCTGCACGACAAGACGCTCAACACCGAGGCCCACCAGGCCACGGCCCAGGAGCACAGCTTTGGCGTGTTCCAGGCGCTCAAGACGTACAAGCGGGCTGCCCTCTGGTCCATCCGTAAGTGCCTCACCTCGTAGGAATGGAAATGTTGACTGACAGTGCAAGTCATCTCGACCACCGTCATCATGGAGGGCTACGACGTCACCCTCCTCAGCTCCTTCTACGCCTACCCGACCTTTCGCGAAAAGTACGGCGCCTGGCTCGACGAGAAGAACGGGTACCAGATCTCGGCCAACTGGCAGCAGAAGTTCAACTGCCTCGGCGCCCTGGCAAACATCATTGGCGCCATGATGAACGGCTGGGCCACTGCCAAATGGGGTCACCGCAAGGTCCTCATGGTGAGCCTGTTCTGGTTGACGGCTTTCATCTTTGTCGTCTTCTTTGCGCCGAATATTGAAGTCCTGCTGGTCGGTCAGTTCCTGTGCAACATCCCCTGGGGTGTCTTTGCCACTACTGGTCCTGCGTATGCTGCCGAGGTGACGCCTCTGGCTATTCGAGGTTACCTCACCGCGTACGTCAACCTGTGCTGGTGCATCGGCCAGTTCATCTCTGCCGGCGTCCTCAAGGGCCTCGTCAACAACCCTACCCCGTGGAGCTACAGAGTGCCCTTTGCCATCCAGTGGATGTGGCCCGTCCCGCTCTTCATCGCTGCGTGGATGGCCCCCGAGTCTCCCTGGTACCTCGTCCGGACGAACCAGCTCGACGCGGCCAAGCGGTCCCTCGAGAGGCTGTCTGAGCCGGAGCACGACATCAACATCGACGCCACCGTCGCCATGATGGTGCACACCAACAAGGTCGAGCAGGAGGAGCGCGCCGGCGTCTCCTACTGGGACTGCTTCCGCAAGAGCAACATCCGCCGAACAGAGATCGCCTGCATGGGCTTCCTCTCGCAGATCACAAACGGCGGCGCCCTCTGCTACAGCGGCTCCTTCTTCTTCCAGCAGACGGGCATCAGCCCGGACGCCTCGTACGGCATCGCCCTGGGCGGCACGGGCATCGCCTTCGTGGGCACAATCATCTCGTGGTTCTACATCTCCAAATGGGGCCGCCGCACAATCTGGCTCGCGGGCTTTTCATCGCTGGTCGTCATCCTCTGGGTCATCGGCTTCCTCTCCCTGCCCAAGCAGACCATGCCCCTCGCCTGGGCGCAGTCGCTGCTGTGCATCGTCTGGCTGGCCGCCTACTCCATGTCGGTCGGCCCCATCATCTACACCTTGGTCGCCGAGATTGGCTCTACGCGGCTGAGGACGCAGACGGTCGTCCTGGCGCGGTCGACATATTATGTCGGCAACATCATCTGCGGAGGACTGCTGCAGCCGCAGCTTCTCTCTCCTGGAGCGTGGAATGCAAAGGGCAAGACGGTGAGTTAACCCCAACCCCGTTATCGACTTCGACTAACAAGTGCAGGCCTTCTTCTGGGCTGGCCTGGCTACCCTTACACTGGTCTGGGGCTACTTCCGCATGTTTGAGACCAAGGGCCGAACCTTTGGTGAGATGGACTACATGGTAAGTGACGATGTACCCAGTCAAGGAGAACGCAAGCTCACAGCCTTGAACAGTTCCAGAAGGGCGTTCCCGCTCGAAAGTCTGCCAATTACAAGATCAACGAGGACGAGGTGTTCCTTGCCGAAGCTCAGGCCCACGGGGAGCAAAAGTAAATGCGTGAGGGTGGTTGGGGTGGTGATAAGGAGAATGTGTCTGTAGTTTGAGCGTGGATCAGTGAAATACCAATTTGTTCATCAAGTTCCCATCAAGTTATGTATGTTGCATATAAAGACCGGACCTTGTGCATAGCTGGGACGGAGGTGACCGAGGCTTTGTTTTGGTCGGTGAGACAGATCCATGGTCGGGAGCGCTTGAGGCGGGAGCCTCCTGACAAGCATCCAACGGTGTGTCAGAAAGGGGGGCTCCATTGGACGAGTCATGTTCTGTTGCTGTCAAGTCTTGATACTGGACTTGCGGCAAGAGATTCATCTCGACATCAGACAAGATTTAAACTCGGTCGCCCAACATTCGTCCCGTCTTGACTGCCCGTTCCAGAGATCCCGAGCTCGCAAGCTCAGGAACGGATCGATCGGCTTCAAGCCAAGTGTGCCGCTCTCCACTCCAAGGGGGAGCACCAGCCCACTTGGGGCGACACAGGTTCAGCCACTCGCCGGGCGTCGTTTGTTCCCGGAGCTCAAGATTGCAGTCGACGACGTCAAGGAACTGTACATCCCTTTCATGGAGTCTAGCGAAGTGAGCCCAGGAGGATTTGTACGAAATATGGTACCTGCATCTTGTTGGCCCGGCGATCCCTGGCCTCTGATTGAACCACCGAGGAGGTTGCATCGAATGTTTCGTGTCCAGTCTGAACATGGAGATTGGCCATGCTTCACAGAACCCAGCTGCCGAGGGGGATCATCCCAGATCCCAGCTTATAAATGCGCTGGAGATTGGGTTACGCGAATAGACTTTGCTTATTGTTTGTTGCCGTGACTTGTTCCTTGCATAAAGACCCGCTCGTGGAGGAGCTTGGTCCTCCCTTGTTTCTTTGTGTAGAGTGTCGAGGGTGACAACACACGGTGCGTCGAGACGTGGCAGATGTCCAGCGGATTGAGGAGAGGGCGACGTGCTTTAACCGCGTCATGTCGACATTGACGAGATACAAGAAAAACAAGAAACTCGTACGTATACTCGGTATGGCCATTCCTGACCGCGATCATCATGTTGTTTATCTCGATGGCACGCAAATTACCATCCCGTCTATGGCTGCAAGTGGCGCTGGATACGAGATAGGAGGTGCTGGGGTTAGCCGCCAATAAGCACTGGCCTCCAGCTGCTATTCTTAGCGGACTAAGCGCCCAGGCCAATCATTCCTTGTCTGTGGAGCCGCGTCGTCAGCTCTTTCCCCTGAAAAACCGGGAACTTAGTGCATGCACGTGACGGCGCCAGGGGAAGAAGCCCGACCCGCTCCCCCTAATTTCATGGCGTTCCTGAACGACCCCAAAACAAGAAACCTTCCTTCATTCTTTCAAAAGAAGTCCTTTCTCTCATCATTCCCTTTTTTCTCTTTGCTTGTCTTTTCTCTTTTTGGATCGACATTCTCTGTATTCCTCGTCACTCTCTTTTTGCCCAAGGGCCTTTTTTGAATATTATTTCCCACATATCCACGCTCTTTAATACAATTGCTTGCGTGGCGTGACCTTTCTAGGACAGACGACGAAAACAATTCCACACTTCGTCCACACATAGACTTCAGCCATCATGAAGGTTTCCGCTACCCTCGCTGCCGGCGCCCTCGCCGTCGGTGTCTCGGCCAAGAACTACCTCGGCTTCAACTCGGGTGCCACCCTCGCCGACCGATCCGCCAAGTTCAAGGCCGACTTCAAGGCCGAGTTCGAGACAGCCCAGGGCCTCAAGGGCGCCCCCGGCGACTTCAGCGCCGTCCGACTCTACACCAACATCCAGGCCTACTCCGAGGATGACCCCATCGAGGCTTTCGAGGCTGCCATCGAGACCGACACCTCGATCCTCCTCGGTGTCTGGGCCTCTGGCACCGACAACATCAACAAGGAGATCAGCGCCCTGAAGAAGGCCGTCACCAAGTACGGCTCCGAGCTCACCGACCTCATCATCGGTGTCTCCATCGGCAGCGAGGATCTCTACCGAAACTCGGTCACCGGTGTCAAGAACAAGGGCGGCGTCGGCGTTGACCCCGAGGTCCTCGTCGGCTTCATCGACGACTTCCGCAGCGCCTTCAAGGGCAGCGCCATCGCCAAGGTTCCCCTCGGCCACGTCGACACCTGGGACGTCTGGGGCAACACCACCAACAAGCCCGTCCTCGACGCCATCGACTTTATCGGTGTCGACGAGTACCCCTACTACGAGAACGACAAGGGCAACAGCATCGAGAACGCTGGCAAGCTCTTTGACAAGGCCTACGAGGCCACCATCGCTGCCTCTGGCGGCAAGCCCGTCTGGGTCACCGAGACCGGATGGCCCGTCAGCGGTCCCGACTGGGATGAGGGTGTCCCCAGCATCCAGAACGCCAAGAAGTACTGGCGCGACGTCGGCTGCCGCCGCCTCTTCAACCAGACCCCCACCTTCTGGTACACTCTCCGCGACTCCAACCCCGACAACAAGATGAAGTTTGGCATCACCAAGGACCTGTCCAAGACCCCCCTGTTCGACCTCTCTTGCGACGGCGTTGAGGAGGAGGACGAGGAGACCACCACCAAGGCCTCGACCAAGACCCGCACTGGTGGTGCTTCCAAGGCTACCGACACTGAGGAGGAGGAGGAGACCACCAGCGCTGGCCACCACAACAACTCTACCGCCACTGCTACTGGCACCGGCTCCGGCTCTGGCTCTGACTCTACCAAGACTGCCACTGGCACTGGTGTTTACTCTACCCCCACCTCTGGCTCTGGTTCTGGTTCCGGTTCTGGCTCTGGCTCTGGTTCCGAGTCTGGCTCCGGCTCTGGTTCCAAGTCTGGCTCCGGCTCTGGTTCCGAGTCTGGCTCCGGCTCCAGCTCTGGCTCCGGTTCTGAGTCTGGCTCTGGCTCCGAGGCTGGATCCGGTTCCGGCTCTGGTGACGCTGCCGCCGAGACCCCCAGCGCCGTCGTCAGCGGTGCTTCTGCCCTCAAGGTTTCGGCGGCTGGCCTCGCCATCCTCGCCTTCTTTGCTCTGTAAATTACCAAAATGGATCGTGGGTTGATTTGACGCCCATTGCGTGTCTTGTCTATTGTCTCGCGCCCGAGATCTTTTTTTGTATTCGTGTATAGACCAAGGATAGACTAAGAAGGTTGCCTTTATTTGACTTAATGATACCATTGTGAAGTTTTATCTCACGGATTGACTCAAGACCTCATGTGGCACCCTTTGTTGAACTGGTCAAAGTACTAGGCTCCACACGTCTGTGCCGCCACCATCGACCTTCGTAGCAAAAAAAAAAAAAAACAAGCACACATCTTCGTGATATCTCCAAGATCAATCTCGACAGGACAGCAGCAAAGAGCAAAAAGAAGGGTCTGGCCGGGGATTGAACCCGGGACCTCTCGCAAGCTTGCTTTCGGGTTTGCCCTAAGCGAGAATCATACCACTAGACCACCAGACCAATCACGTGATTGTTTGATGAGGGGAGTTGAGCAAACAGAATCCATACCCATTTCGTGGATAGGTGTAGGGTAGGGTCATGACGATGTCGAGGACAAAGCATTCATGATTGATGTGACATAGAGGCTACTGTGGCTCGAGACGATCATTCTCTTTGGGATAATTGTAAGGTATTCATTGCAGTTGTTCCTGTATCGAGTTGGGATGACCTAGAGGCCGCCAAGTGCCATAATCTCGTTGCTCTTGAAACGAAACATCGTCTAGATCCAGCACCAGCCCCAAGCTCAGATCCACCAGCAAAATTACTTGGTCAACTTCCTTCTAAGCACTAACAACAGCAACAATCTCAACAATCCCATGAGAATAAGCCGAGTCGTCCACTCGTGAAACCAATGTCACCTCCCAAGTCACATCGGAGACCTCACAACGTCCGCGACGCCGTGCCTGGTAGGACCAAAGTTCCCTGCAGATCCCTGGGCCATCCTCCAGCAAAAGATATGTCTTTGTTAGGCAGCTAGCGTGTAACACACAGCCCCAAATGCGGTGGGCGACGCGAAACATGTTTTCTTCGGAGCTGTGCCGGGAGCCAAGACTTGCAATTGTTCGCAAGAGGAAAAAAAACACTACCGGCAGGACGGATGGGCGAATGAGCAGTGAGAAGCGACAAGCATGCTTGCGCAAGGCATTTTTCCTTCAGGCCATTATCTTTCAGCTCCTCCACCGCTTCGCGTAACGAATGCCACCGGCCCAAGGTCAAACGACCGCAATTCAGCCTTGCCGGCGCCACACCCTATCGATTCGTGGTGTGCTATATCGGGACCGTTGCTGCGATCAGCCCTATGGCCAGTAGCAGTGGACGGCGGGGAATTGGGCGTTTTCCATGTGACTGACCTGAACTTGTCCGCAAGGGTCTGGCCTGGTCTGGTCTCTGCAGAATAAAAGGGCCAAGGGTCGCAGTCTGTTGGGGATACGTCACCCCAGCTTCATCCCCTCTCTCTTCATCCTCAGCCCATCATGTCCGTCCAGCTCCAGCCCGCGCCCCGCCAGGTCGGCGTCTTTGGCAACCTCATCGCGCGCCAGACCGAGACGCTCGTGCTCAAGGAGAAGGTGCTCTCCCTGACGGGCGACAGCTTCGACATCAAGCTCGCCAACGGGCAGCCCATCCTCAAGGTCGAGGGCAAGGTCATGAGCATCTCGGGCCGCAAGTCGGTCTACGACATGCAGGGGAACCACCTGTTTGACATTTGCAAGAAGCTGCTCAACATCCACACCACGTACCACGTCGAGAGCCCGCAGGGGCAGGTGATAATGGAGGTCAAGAGCAGCTTCAAGCGTGAGTCCCTCTTCTTTCTCGGGGGTTTGTTCCTGTACTGACAGACCAGTCCTCGGCTCCAAGGCTACCGCCACCTTCACCTCGACCGACGGCAAGCAGGACATTCTCGAGATGAAGGGCGGCTGGCTCGACTACTCGGCCGACATCACCGACAAGACGACGGGCACCGTCGTCGCCCGCATCGATCGCAAGGTCCTGAGCGGCCGGGACTTGCTGTTTGGCCAGCAGACGTACGCGCTGCTGGTCGCGCCCAACGTCGACATGGCACTCATGGCTGCGCTGTGCATCTGCATGGACGAGAAGAACAACGACAAGTAAACGTCGACGGTAGGAGGAGGATTGATTGATACCCAGCAGAGTGAACTGCTGTCGGCTTTTCTTTTGTGTGTGTGTGTCCTGGGAGGGCATTTGTATCAGCATTGTTTCCATCGCGATGAGTGTTTTGCAGGATCTGGCATGGGAAACAGAAGCCAGAATGAAGAAAACGACCTAGTTGAGCAGCGAGAAATAGACCAATGTGTCATGAAGCTTCACCCATTGCACTGGGGAACCCTCATATCGTGGGATACGTTGTCTGAACACGCACACTTCGAAGGAGGCACCTCGACAGCAGCAATGACAGGTCCAAGTTTCGTTTACCGCTTCCGCTCGGTCTGTACGGACATTGCTTGGCAGTCATCCTTACCCACACCCCTTGCTATGTCAACGCCACCACTGCGCGCCAAGCTATCGTCAGATACCCTTATTGCTTGCATGGATCGGGTCCAATTCTGTACATGATGGATTCGCGGTGCAGATGAGTGTCCCATGTACCGTGTGTGCACTTTGATGTCGACAACCAACGAAGAACCAAGTTCTTTCACGTGACATCTTTTGGATACCTACCTACATAGGTAGACGAATTGCTGGCCTCGTTGTGAGCTGCATCGCATCAACCCCCCCCCCCCCCGGGCAATGACACCCCGACACATGTCGATTTTGAAAACCACAGGTAGGGTAGGCAGGTCATGCCCTGAGACGCCGAGATGCCTGCCGTGCGTCGAAAGAGAAACAACGTCTTCTTGTACGCCGAGTTCAACCTCGGCCATCTCGTCCAGCTGGCAGAGCGGCTGCGTGGCCGGCCCTGCGTCTGCGACGAATCCCAGGCCCCCAAAGCGGGCGCCTTGAACTGGGCGATATTCCTCGAGTTTGACGACGGCGTCGAGTGGGTTTTCCGGGCTCCCTGCTCGTCCTACGGCGCCGGCCCGGGCATCACCGAGCGCCTCCTGGCCAGCGAGGCCGCAACCCTCAAGTACATCCGGGAGCACACCTCGATCCCCGTGCCAGAGGTTTTCCACTACAGGTATTCTTGCCATGATCCAAGGCCGGGACCTCGTCTCTTGTGCTAACGGCCGCGAGCCCGACCTACGACAATGACATTGGCATCCCGTACATCCTCATGAGCAAGGCTGCTGGCCACCCCCTTGCCAGGTACAGCTGGCAAACGCACAGCACCCATCAAGGCTCTGGGCTGAGGGACTCGGTGATGAGAGTTTTGACCGGCGAGGAAAAGAAAAAGATCATGCGACAGCTTGGATGCCACGCTCGTCAGTTATATAGCCTCCGCTTCCCCGCCATCGGATCGCTCTTGGAGTGTGACGGGGGCTACGACGTGGGCGAATGCCTTTCCCCCGGACATGTCCTGCAGGATCGGGAAACGATTGGGCAACTCCCGCGCGGCCCATTCGGCGGCGACGCGGACTATTACCTGTCCCTCGCCACGGCCCTTCATCTACACGCTGAGCAGCTTCCGATGGGACACCATGTCCTCCGCGCGCCCGTCCCCGTCCCGGAAGAACACCCCAGCTTCGCCAAGTACTACGCCGCCACTGATCGCTGGAACGACCTCGTGGCCGTTGGAGGAATGGTGGAATCGAGCGTGAACCGGTTGCAGTATTGCCTCGCGAGCCACATCCTCCGGGACCTCGTCATCCCCAGCATAGTCCGTCCTGTCAATCAGCCGGCCCCCAGCTTCCCCCTTCACCACCACGACCTCAGCTTGCAGAACCTCTTTGTCGACGATGACCTGAATATCACTGGCGTCATCGACTGGGCCTTTGCCTCCACCGTCCCCCTAGCCCAGCTGCTCGCCCCCCAGGCCTGCCGCACCCTAGGGACTTGGTGCTGGAGCCGTCCCTGACAGCTGCCTTCCGCTCCGGCTTCGAGGCCGAAGATTCAAAGATGGGTGGGTGCGCGATCGAGCACGACGACTGGAGGGTCGGCCAGATGGTCTCGCGTTTCATGCGCCTGGCGAACCTGGATGCTCTGCAGGACTACCACCACCTCGAAGTGCTCTGCAAACTTGCCCAGGGACCGGAGGCTTCCGGAGGCGACAGTAGCCTGCCGGCCATGTTGGCAGCGCGGGCCGCGACTCAGGACGCGCTCGCATTGGCCGGCGAGTTGGCAGCCGACGACGAACCCGAGAGCGAGGTCCGTCGCGGGGAGAAGGAGTACTTTGACGCGGTTGGCGTTCAGAGGCTGGCACTGGCGCGCAAGGTGACGCTCGCGGCCGAGATGAACCCGCGGTTTGTCGCAGACGAGCGCCTGTGGCGCTGGGTTGACGCGGTCCTCGACGACGACGGTCTGGAGGAGCCCTCGGCTGGATTAGGCGTCGTCGCCAACAAGCTCTAGCCGCGCTGGTATCACCGAACGCTGCCTTGCTATACAACAATGCAGTACAAGGATAGGCTCAAGTGTTTTCTGGCCCTTGGGAGGCGTCATAGCCAAGCCACTCACATCTGCTCGACTCGCCCATGGGCGCAGAATGCGTTCATGTATTTTCGGAAACATAGGTATGGTTGAAAAGTTGACAAGAAAATAACAATCTTGGATGTTTGGGTGGTAAAGTAAGGAAGCCCTTGTTGTTCAGACAAAGGCGAGGTGAGTGCTGGCCGCTTGGCAGGACTCGGCACGCCAGGCTCATAAAATGGGCAAAAGTTCCTTGTACTCCCAAGAAATAAGCAAGGAAAAAAAAATTTAAGAAACACAAGCTTCTTGTCAAGCTTTCTGACCCCCTTCAACATTCATGTGCTTGTCTGTCACTGACCGTGGTAGAGAAAAAGCTTGATCGCATCAAGCATCCATGGAGGTTCTCGGCAAGAACTTGCCGTGTCACGACGATCTAGCAAAATGGCGGTGTCCTAATCTCGGTTTCAGACGGTTTTTTGTTCTTTTACCTAGATCAGGTCCCCCCGTCTCTTGACTCGTTGTGGAGATATGCGGGCTGTCAATACACAGCCTCAATGACACCCAGGATTGCGGGAACAAGGAGAGGGAGAAAAAAGGGGGATCAGCGCCCGCTAGAGGGCTCGTAGGGCTTAGGGGTTTACTACGTTTGAGGTTGTAGACATGTCTTGTGTTGATGGATAGTTTGGGAGCTCTATCGTGATGCCCAAGTATGGAGGTAGGTATCCATAGGTAGGTATGCGGTAGGACCACCACTTCAACAACATCACCGCGTCAAGAACAAGAGAATGGGCATCAGGGTCCATTGTCCCTTGGCACTCAGTTTCAAACGGTACGTCCACAATACGGAGCATCTTATACGTACTCCCTCCCGCCAAGAACCAACCGCCGACTATCGACATACATGAGCGGGGAGAGAAGGAGGCTGTGCAAGAGGACCTCACCTCGTTCGTGTAATGCCAAGCAAGCATGGACGCTGGACAACTCACCTGAGTGACTTTTGTCTTTCTCTATTTCTTGTTTCCTGCCTGAATTTTGCCCTATTCATCTCGTGATTTTTGGGCTTTTCTGTTAGGTTCCCTTCCCTCATCTGTGAGGCCTCCGTCCCCAAAAGCTCCGACTCCCCCGGCCAGAGACCGGATATTTCGAGACCGGGGTTTGGAGCAAAGAGGGTCCAATAGTTCTTGGCTCTGTGCCGATAAGCGAAAACAATGGCTCCTAGCTTTCCTTTCATGCAGCTACGGCGCGTCTGGGACATGGTCTGACGGGCCTGGCCATGCGCACGCTGCAGCAGCACCCGCGGCACATGAGTTGCAGGGACATTTACATCGACGACATGTGCATTGCTCAGTCACTCATTCACTCGCAAAAAAGTGGCAGTGCTGGTCGCCAAGAGGCTCCCGCCAAGATGTGGCATCATCACGGAATGGATGCATTCTTGCTCCTTGTGGTTGTACTCTGTACAAAGGTATCAACAAGTGGAGTCCAAATTCAATAACCTGCTTCCCTGCCCTGCCTTCCCTTCCTGCCTGCACGGCTTCAACCCAGTCCCGATTGGATATTGACCCGAAATGCGTTGTCGTTAATCATGGCTCATTTTGCACCCCTTAGTCCTCATACACCTCCTCGTAAGCCTCCTCGTACTCCTCGCGCGCCTCCTCGAGGGCCTCTTGGTCGCTACTGCTGGCGTCCGAGTCGGCAGCATCTGCAAGAGCCTCTTCATACTCCTCGCGAGCCTCCTGAACATCCTCGCGATCGCTCGACGAGACAGAGTCTCCATCGGCATCGGGGGGGAGGACGGCGGGGGGTCCGTCCTGGGCGTAGGGGTCGCTATAGTCGGCGGGAGGCGCCTCACGGTACTCGTTGTACTCGTGGTACTCGGTGTGGGTGACAGGGGCAGGAGCCGGAGCGGCAGCGTGCTCGTCGTCGCTGTCGCTGTCAAGGGCATTAGCAATGAGGGCACCGCCTACAGCACCGACGGCGAGACCACCGGCGGCACCGAGGAGCATGCCCGAGCTGCTGCTCTTCTTCTTCTCGCCGCGCTCGCCTTCAGCGCCGTAAGGGTTGTGGCCGCCGTCCTGAGGAGGATAGCCGGGGCACCGCCGGGAGCACCGTAGCCTGGGGCGCCGTACGGGGCGGGGGAGCCATATCCGGGGGCGCCACCGTAGCCGCCGCCGTGGAAGTCGCGAGATCCATCAGAGGGAGGGGGAGGAGATCCGTAGCCACCGTAGCCAGGAGCGGGCGATCCGTAACCGCCGGGAGGGGGAGAGCCGTAGCCAGGAGCACCACCGTAGCCAGGAGCACCGCCGTAGCCACCACCGGGAGCACCAAAGTCGCGAGATCCATCAGAGGGAGGGGGACCAGGAGGAGGGGCGTGCTGGCCGGGAGCCTCCCACTGGGTGCGACCCGTAGCCGTCTCGACATAGTACCAGCGCTGGTGCTGCTGGTCGAATTGGGCAACCCAGCCCTCAGGCAGAGGAGGCTTGTCGGAGGGAGGCTGGTACGCAGGCTGGGGAGGAGAAGCGTAGTACTGAGCGGGAGGGGGACCTCCCTGGCCGCCCTCGCCGTGGTAGCCGTAGGCGCGAGTGCCTGAAGGTGTGAGGTTAGCTGGTGCAGTGAGATGCGATCAGGTTGATGCTCACCATCTTGACCCTCAGCGGGAGGGGCAACAGGAGGAGGAGGAGCGGACTGGGACTCGTCCTTCTTCTCCTCCTTGTCCTTGTCGCCGATGCCGAGGTCCTCAAGACCCTTCTGGAGCTTCTTGAAGAAAGACATGTTGAGAGTTGACCTCGGAGAGGCGAGGGTGAGGGATGTGAATGTGCGAAGAGAAAGAGGAAGAGAGAGAGGGGAGGGTGAGATGAGAGGGAAAAATAAACAGACGAGAGAGAGAGGGAGAGGGATTTGTGTTTATATGGCGAAAGGCCTGAGGTGCAAGGCGTGAGGAGTCAACAGCTGTTTGTCACTGCCAGGCACCGCAGGCACAGGCACAGCACAAGGAAGGGAAAGATGGACCCGTTCAGTTATCGTCTGTCGCGACGACTTGGCACTGCCGAAACGGTGCAAGGATGGAGGGGCGTGTGTGTGTCACTGACTGTTTGAGAAGAGCCACTCATGAATCGATGTCACTGCTCGTTATTCCACTCCATGAATCAACACTGGCTCTATCGTATCTCGACCTGCCCGTGCGATGCCCGTTTACACTGACCCCTCCAGGTGCTGCTTGTCACGGCAGCTCCGTCTGGAAAACGGTTGGTCCGAAGCTTGGGCCAGTCAACGCCCCCGGCGGCCCGTTCCGGCGGGGCAGCACCTTTTGCCCCTCCATGAGTGAAGAGCTCATGGAAGCTTCAAGAGCTCTCTCCTCAGCGACTTCTTTTTGGATCCAAGAGGAGCTACTGATAAACTCTGATGCTGACAGGAACAAGCGTCAACGTTATCCGACACAGACGCTATCAAAGCTTCAGAGCCATGTGGATACAGGTACGAACTTGGGCGCATGTACTCCAAGAAAACGACATCTCCACTGGTATATGGTACATGCTTCCCATCATCTCCAGGCTCCATTGGGCTATGCCTCATCTGGGCCCGACTTGTCTGACCACGGTTCTCGACGCTCATGACAAGTGTTGCTATGTACTCGGGGCTTCCCCTCGAAGCGCTCAAATCCCCACTCAAAGCTCATCCGACGTGGTCCATGAAAGGGGCGACACATCAAGGACGGTGGTGCATTGTGGTGTTGTTGATACGTGTGGCGCAGCCTGAGCGCACGTCGCCATAATATCCGATCATGCCGCGGACTGAAGAAGGTGCTGTAAACACACGGTCGTTCATCATCGTCACCGAGTGGCTCGGGCGTGACGGGAGGCCGCCAGTGAAGCTGATGGCGATACAGAGAGGTTGGGGATGGAGATGCTGTCCTGGGACACCCACCCGTTCCCCATCCCGTCTCAGACGTCCCAGTTTGATCCCTTGTGATAATGAATCCGTGTCCATCACGTTTCTGATACACACTCCCAGCCCAAACAGTTGATCCCGCGCTGCAACGCCCCAACACCAGACATGGGACTGCGGTGAGGGGAGGGGCTCTGCTGCAGGGCCAAGGCCTGCCAAGCACGAGCCAAGCCCTTGGCGCTGATGTCGACAGGATCACAGCAGCCAGAGATGGACCCAAGCAGCGCCAGACCTCAGCGCCAGACCTCAGCGCCAGACCTCAGCGCCAGCACCTCAGCGGCCTCCAGCTCATCTCCAGGTCAGGAAACCCCTGGAGAGCGCACCAAGGGTCCGCTGGAAGACTAGAGAGCCCCGCGTTCGACCGGGATCCGAGACCCCTCCCTCCCCTCCATCACCACCTCCAGTCACAATCATCCACCACCACCACCAGCTCATCACCCGCCCCGCCTCTCCATTAGCGCCCGCTGTCGCTGAAGCTGCTCCCGCGTCGTGAGACTGAGCTCGAGGCTGCGTCAGCTCCAGACCAATCTCTGCCCTGGCCAGCTCTCGTCCGGCCTGCCGCCGACCCCATATTGCTGCGTCCGTCTCGAGCTTCCCATCTTTCCATCAGGTTCCTTCCTGCACCTTCTTCCTGATCCCCGGCAACCTCTCTTCCTGCACCTAGAGTCGCTTCACGCGCCAAGGATCAACAACCAGCAATCTACCTCGCACATAACCTGCCCGACATGTCCTACTACCCGGGTCAAGGCTATCAAGGAGGCGGCGGAGGTTACCAAGGAGGTGGTGGCGGCGGTTACCAAGGCGGCGGCGGCTACGGCTACGCTCCTCCTTCTCACGCTCCTCCTCCCTCTCACCCTCCTCAGGGCTATGGCGGCCAGCAGCGGTACCCTCCTCCGCGATACCCTCCGCCTCCCGGCCTCGACGCCTACGGATACCCGCTCTCTCAGGGCCACCGCGGCTACGCCTCCCACGCCCGATCCGGCCCGCCTCCTCCTTCGGCGCCTCAGCAGTTCGGCCACGGAGCTCCCGAGGGTTACACCTTCCAGTACTCCAACTGTACCGGCCGGCGCAAGGCTCTGCTCATCGGCATCAACTACTTTGGCCAGGATGGCGAGCTTCGCGGCTGCATCAACGATGTCCACAACGTCTCGAGCTTCCTCGTTGAGCGCTATGGATACAAGCGTGAGGACATGGTCATTTTGACCGACGACCAGTCCAACCCTACGATGCAGCCCACAAGGGCCAACATCATTCGCGCCATGGGCTGGCTCGTGTCGAATGCCCAGCCCAACGACGCCCTCTTCCTCCACTACTCTGGTAAGTCGCATCCCTCCGCGATGCCATGGGCCGGATACTGACTGTGACCAGGCCACGGCGGACAGGTCGAAGACGAAGACGGCGATGAGGATGACGGATACGACGAGTGCATCTACCCGGTCGACCACCAGGATGCCGGCCACATTGTTGATGACGAGATTCACCACTACGTCGTGAAGCCCCTGGGACAGGGCGTCCGTCTGACTGCCATCTTTGACTCGTGCCACTCGGCCACCGTCATGGATCTTCCCTACGTCTACTCCACCAAGGGTGTTTTGAAGGAGCCCAACCTGGCCAAGGAAGCAGCCTCGGGTCTGTTTGAGGCCTTTACCGCGTACTCTAGGGGAGACGTGGCTGGCGCTGCAGGCTCAGTCTTTAGCCTGGCCAAGTCTGCCTTTACGGGCGACGACGCGTATGAGAAGACCAAGCAGACGCGAACTTCGCCTGCCGATGTCATCATGTGGTCGGGAAGCAAGGACGACCAGACATCGTAAGTGCTACCGATGCGAATTACAGGATCTCACTGACCAGCTCGCAGGGCCGATGCGACCATCAACTCCCAGGCCACTGGCGCCATGTCCTGGGCCTTCATCTCGGCCATCAAGGCGAACCCCCAGCAGAGCTACGTCGAGCTCCTCAACAGCGTCCGCGATATTCTCGAGACCAAGTATACCCAGAAGCCACAGCTGTCGAGCAGCCACCCGATTGGTGAGTGCATAATGGTCAATTGAAGGAACGAACGCTGACTAGTCCTTTAGATACCGACCTGCTGTTTGTGATGTAACGCGGTGAAGCGGAAGTCGAGGAGAGGTTGATGACACTGGGTGTATCTGAGCAAGCGAGAGCAACTCTTATGACTATCATGACCCTTTGATGACGAGACCTGAAAACGATTCTTGACTGAAATAGCCGGCATAAGAGTGACTAGCGATGTGTGTTGGCACAGCGATTGACTGCCCGACCTCGATGTTGCGTCGTCACAACCAGACAGGCCCGACTGATGCAAGAATGAACTTGTTCAACTAGTGCGGAAAAAAAAAAAAGAAGAAAAAAAGAGGAAATTGGCAAAAAAGAATTCTCAATCATTTTTATAGGAATAGCCCGATGCGGGGGTCGAACCCGCAACCTTGAGATTGTGCACTCGTTGAAGATAAGAGTCTCACGCTCTACCGATTGAGCTAACCGGGCGGCACCCGATTTGTTGGTGAAGACGGGAGTTGCAGTTGCAAGCTATTATTCCTCTAACGAAAGGCTCTTTCCCAACCGTGAGCGAGAGGAAGAGTCGAGAGGTCTCCAGTATCTATCTGCCTGTGTGATGCCAACAAGATCGAGCGTAAGGGGTACTTACTACGGATATTCCTGTGCCATGAAGCGCCAATCTTAATTGCATGTATAGTTACGACAGGTGTCAAGGAACATGTAAGTGGCTTTATTGTATTCTCAAGCAACCCTGGGTTAGATCCTTGAAGATGTTGTCCCTCGTAAACTCAGAGATTTTAGCTCAGTAAGGCCAATTGTATTACGGGACTAAGCTAATAGCCTGGTAATCTTGGCTTTGGAATGTGCTATAATTACTTCAGACAGATGTGACAAAGGGCCAAGGCTCTCCTCGGCCTGACCTCCATGGCTCGAAACTGCCTCTACGCCTGAACCTGGAACAGAAAACAGTACTTTCTGAACAAGGCCGTTTGTTTGCCCATTACCTTGAGGGGACAAGGTCTGAATGAAAAATAAAGGACTGTGTCTTTGTTCATGACTCGCTGTTCTGGCTGCTGCTATTCTCAGACTTGTTCCCTTGGGCCTTTGTCCCTTGAACGGGGTATGGCACTTTGTAGATGTTGTTCAGTCCAGCATCTTTGATATCGATCCCTGTCTTTGAACTCACGATTCGTGTATATCAAGATTACTGACCACCGCGTTCATGTCTTCGACTCAACCAAACGTCAGCTGGGAACCCAATGAAACAGCCGCGGACACTCAGAAGAACAATCGACTCCTCCTTGAACACAACTCCAATGGCATCTCTTGGACGAATGCCACCATGGGGTGGCACCGCGCTGGAGCCATTCCCCTATGACCTCCTCTCTGACGATGTCGAGTTTGTCGGAATTCTGGACAACCCTGGCATACACGGAGTCATAGTAAAGGCCAAAGTCAAGGACCGCCTGTACGCCATCAAATTTGCAAGTTCACTCCCTCCGTTAGAAGATCCTTGCTGACCGCCCCCGAATAGTTTACCGAGACTGACGTGTCAACTCCCGAGCACGAGGCTACCGAGTACCCGCAGATCCCTGAAGAGGAGGCGGATGAATTCGAGTCACACTTTATTCCGTTTTACGCAGAATGTCGCGCCTTTGCGAGACTGAGGGAGGCCGGCCGTGAAGACCTCGCTGTCAAGGTCCACGGCCACGTCTCCGTCAAGGTGGACCAGGCCCTGGAGGCCAAGATGAGCGCTTGCTTTGCAGGCAGGGAGGCTGACGGCATGATACTGGAAGACCTTTTCATAACATTCCTGCCCGGGGCCGAGATCAAGGGCATCGTCAAGGACTTTGTCGAGCCGGTCAAGTGGAAGGGCAGGACGACGTGGGGCGACTTTGACGTTGACATTGCCCTCAGCGTGCGGCATTTCCCCAAGATGCTGGAAGACCTGCACGAGATTCACAAGCTGGGAATCGTGATTAGAGACGTGAGCGTGTCGCAGTACGTCAACGGCGTCCTCGTCGATTTCAGCATGGCGTGGACCATGCCGCACCCGTTTGGCCCCGGCGGCCGAGGTTTGTGGCCCTCGTGGACGTTCAAGAGCGTGGCGACGTGGGACCTCTGGTGCTTCCAGGACAGGGTGATTGACTGGTGGAACATTCACTTCCAGGGCTCTCTGATCAAGAAGGAGAAGCCGTGCATGCTCCGGGCGTATCCGGATCACAAGTACGCCACGAGGGCGCGTCCCCTGCTGCTTGTGCAGCAGCCGTACCTCCCCATGGTCAACCACGAGGAGATACCTTTGGTCATGGCGTTTTTGCCAAAGTATGATCCGGGGGCCTATGGCGCTGAGGAAGTTATGGTGGTCAAGGAGGGCAAGAAAGCGTGCACGGGGCGGTGGTGAGGAGCGTGCTGGTCACGTACGGAAGAAGAGAAAGGCCATCAAGATGGCTAGAGGGATGAATGAAGAGGGTCAAAGGTTGGAGAGACTTGGGCCTGAGTGGGGATGTTGGCGGTTTGCTTTGGAGTCACTAGGTGTTGCGTGTTTGATTATAGATTATGATGCCTGAAGATGTAGGATACCCTTGAATGGAACTGTTAAATGGGACTGCTAATCCCCCCCCGGCATGGACTCTCTACAAGTGGCTTCTGTAAAGTATGTGATTGGCTAGGCTGAAGGTAACAAAGAAGTGTAGGACTTGACGCACAAGACAGCGATTGCCCCTGACGCTATTTCTTTACGATTGTACCCTTTGACTTGAGGAAGGTTTCTTTGTTTTTACAGAGGATGGCTTCGTATACTCTTTGAAAGATCCCGGAGAGTCGTTTGAAAGATGAAACTGAGAAGAAAAAAAGTTACCATCTCACCTGGCTCCTTGAATTCAAAGGATGAGTTCCTAATTACGGTGTTATACGGCATTGGGTTTTGTCATTTTGATGCTGTCGTTATGGTTAAAATGTGTTCTTTTCCATCGTGTACGAAGGTGGCTGCTTCAAGCTGTCATCGGCAACTTAAAATCAATGAGTTCCTAATGCTGTTGTCTATTTGACATGTTTGACTGTAAATGACTTTATGCTATTCTATTCTATAGCGAATTCTCTAGATCAATCAGACCCTTGAGAGTCGCATCAACACCACCCTCAAACCTGCTCGCATCAACCTGTCCCAACGGCCTCCTGCTCCGTCCACCGCCATACCCAAAGTACCGATCCAGCGCACCCTTGATACCGGCAACACCCAACTGCACGAGCGCCCAGTCGGCCCTGCTCAGCAGCGTCTGCAGCTCCTGACACTCCTTAAGCTTGCCCTCATCATACAGCTTCAGCACATGCACGTGGACCTTGGGCAGCAGGTTCGCAGCAGCGGCGATGACGCCGTGAGAACCAGCCACGAGGCCGTGGAGGAAGAAATCCGTCTTTCCGGCAAAGGCGGCAAACGGGTGGCCGATCCGGGGCTCGTGGGCCAGGCGTTGGAGTTTGCCGAGGTTGCCGCAGGTGAGCTTTGTGCCGACGATCTTGGGGTTGGCGGCGGCGAGGTTGGCGATGAGGTCAGAGTCCAGGTCGATGCCGCCGGTGACGAGGGGGAAGTTGTAGAGGAGGATGGGGACGGGGGAGGCGGTGGCGACGTCGTCAAAGAACTTGGAGAGGACGGGCTTTTGCATGGCTCCGACTGTCTGAGTTAGTATGATTGCAGCAGTTTGTGAGTATGGTGTCTTACCAAAGTAGCTGGGGCTCAGGACAAGAGCAAAGTCGGCGCCAGCCTCACTGGCTTCATTGCAAAGCTGGATCGTCTCACGAGTGCTCTGGGCGCCGGTGCCGGCGATGACGACGGTATCCGGCCGGCCATGCTCCTTGAGAACACTCTTTGCCAGCTGGATGACCTGACTCCTCTCGTCATGAGACAAGTGCATGGCCTCCCCGTTTGTGCCCTGGATCACAAGACCAGCAACGCCGCCCTTCGCCAGACGGGTGAGGTGGGTTCGGATGGCATCGAGATCTAGTGTCTCATCCTCGTTGAAGAAGGCGACGGCGGGGCGTAGATGCCCCGGGGAGGGATAGGGGAGGACATTTTCTGAGGTTGATGTCAAGGTTGAGTGAAGTTGAGTGAGGGGAGAGGTGTAATATATGTTGACCTACGTACTTGTACCCACATGAAACTGCGGCTTAGTACCTCATGGTACCGGGCTCCCATGATAATTGCCTCTTTTAGCCACACCATGGCTGCATCTCGATTGGCAGGGTCCCGCCCCGGGCACCTCGACCGAGCTAAACTTGACCCCTTCCGTCTCAAACTCAAACAACGTGTATGCTAGATATTGAGAGTCAATGCTCACCAATAAAAGCAACCTTGACCTCTGATAGCAAAATTCGAGAGAATGAGACTTTTTCTATGAAATATGCCGCATTCTTACTGCAGACGCGAGGGAAGATGGGGTTGCTCGGATGAGAGCCGAGCATTAGTGCAGAGCACACCATCTGCGTCGGGTACTAGCCGACATGTGTCAGAATCATGAGAGGGGAAAATTGTATTGGGCAATTATTAGTCCCATCTGTAATTATAGTGGACGAGCCTTTGTTGGCTTGGACGACTACGAGGTGGTGTTAATCGATGCCTTCCTTGGCCGTCAACCAAAACGCCACCGGAGGTTCAAGATTTGCACTGTCTTGAGCTTATTTGTTTGATGGTAGAACTTTTAATCCAATAACCTTCAACAGCCCACTGTCATTTTCTCAGCCATGTGTGTTTCTCGGAACCCGGGCCGCTGCCGAGTATTTCGCGGCCGGCCCGACATGCTGAAAGACCGTTAGGCCCGCCCCGCGCGCGACCCACTTCCCGGGGCCATCGGGGAGGGGGCCCGACATGGTGTTTTCTTTGAGTCGAGTTGTCGTTTCTGCTTTGGAAAGATATATCGGAGAGAATAAGCGATTGATTTACTCGTTTGAAGAATTGCTGAAAAGATGGGCGCTTGATCGAGTACCGAAGACCTGCGTCAGTGCATGCAGTTTGTGATTGAAGCATCTGGATTCAACTCGTTTCTCATCTTATTGAACCTACTATTAGAAAATCTTGACGGCTAAGGCTATTCTTAATGCTCAAGAACTCACTCAAAGCTTTGAATCTACGATGAATACAATCTCTTGGTGTTTGAGTCAGTAGAGGGAAGAGTAGGGGAAGCCACGAGGACAAGGCGAACGGAACATCTTGACTAAGAAGTCGTTAATAATAGTCGCGGTGTACTCAACCTACTGCTGTCTTTAAAACCGGAGAGTCAACCTGAGTGGAGCAGAAAGGTAGTGTTCATTGCCGAGGAGGGTTCGACGAAATAGACAGATACCGTTCGATGACTGAACAGAACGCAATGCTGTATCGATTAACACACCAATCACCACTCAATGGCAACACTATTATTAGCGATCCACGCCCGGAAACAGCAGTTCGGAGCCTTGTTTCCCCCATGAAACTCTCTTTGTGACAGAACTAGACATGTCAAGGATCCCTGCCTCGCAGTTCCACCAATCGGCACAACGTGGAAACAAACACCGTCCGACCCCTTAATTACCCGAAGCGTCAACATTGGAGGATATTCTCGACCCCGATTGCAGAGGTTCAGGCTGGTGTTGAGACCATATGCTCGGTAGAGAAGGCTGCAGGGGTTGCTGCAGGCTATACATAAGGCAGTGTGGACGCCGCCTTTTCTTGGTCTGAAACAAGTGACTATCTGGATCACCCTCCTCGTCGAAACATGAAGCTCTCACTCTCTTTGCTCACCTTGGCGGCTGCCTCCGCCGTGCAGGCTGCTGTTCCTGCATTCCCTGGAGCTGAGGGCTTTGGCAAGGATGCTGTTGGTGGTCGCAATGGCGAGGTGTACAAGGTGACGAACCTCAAGTAAGCTAATAGACGGATGGTGTTGCTGGGCAGTGTCTGACGATTAATAGCGATTCTGGCAAGGGCTCGCTGCGAGACGCCGTGTCCAAGTCCAACCGCATCGTTGTGTTCGAGGTCGGCGGCGTCATCAAGATTACTGACCGAATCGTCGTTTCCAAAAACGTCTACATTGCTGGTCAGACTGCTCCTGGCGGTGTATGTTGACCCTTGTTTCGTTCTCGTCTTGACACATGCTAAACTAAACCTAGGGAATCGTTGTGTACGGCAACGGCTGGTCATTCTCCAACGCCAACGATGCCATTGTGCGCTACATCACCATCCGCATGGGCAGGGGCGGAACCTCAGGCAAGGACGCCGTCGGCATCGCTGACGGCAAGAACATGATCTTTGACCACGTCAGCGTGTCCTGGGGCCGCGACGAGACCTTTTCCATCAACGGAGACGTCTCCAAGGTGACTATCCAGGACAGCATCATCGCCCAGGGCCTCGTCTCGCACTCGTGCGGTGGCTTGATGCAGACTGACGGCGGAGTCAGTCTGTTCCGCAACTTGTATATTGACAACAAGACCCGCAACCCCAAGGTCAAGGGAGTCAATGATTTCCAGAACAATGTGAGTGCGATATTTACTATGTTGGTTCGGAAAGCTAATGTCCTAGGTCATTTACAACTGGGGAGGTGGCGGTGGCTACATTGCCGGAGGAAGTGAAGGCACCAGCTACGTCAACATCGTGAACAACTACTTCATCTCTGGTCCTCACACCAGCGCCACTGCCTTTACCCGAGGCACCAATACATTTCACGCCTGTAAGTACTCTTTTGCCATGCGAAGAACCCAACAACTGACAATCCACAGACGTCAAGAACAACTTTTACGACTCCAACCGCGACGGCAAGCTCGACGGCTCCGCCCTCTGCGAGAGCACCACCTGCTACTCGGACATGGACATCGTCAAGACCCCCTACAGCTACCCAGCCCCGGCCACCGCCCGCACGGCGGACGAGGCCCTCAAGGTGGTCCTCGCCAGCGTCGGCAACTCGCGCACCCGCGACACGGTCGACGCGGCCCTCATCGACGAGGTCAAGTCGTACGGCAAGAAGGGGTCGCAGATCTCCAACGAAAATGACTTTGGCGGTGTTGGAGAGATTGCGAGCGGAAAGGCGCCCACTGATAGCGATGGCGATGGTATTCCTGATGAGTGGGAGAAGAAGAATGGGCTGAACCCGAATGATGCTTCTGATGGTATGAAGATTGCTTCGAATGGGTATACTAACCTGGAGAACTATGTCAACTCTCTTGCCTAGGGTTTGATTCCTGTATATAGTTGTCGATAGGTATTTTATTGCGACGATTGTTGAATACTTGACATCTGGCGTCTCTATTGCGCCTTCTTGGAGGCCCAGCCAACACCAACAGTTTCCAGAGTGCTGATGTTTCGGCAACGCCGTGTTTACGTGGTCTACAAACGCTTTACAGTTCTCAATGACAGTCCGGCCGGGAGTGTCGTATAGGTCGGGGTTCGCTTGAGGTCATCGGTCACAAACACTTTCTCACACCGCGCACATTCCTTCGAGTCCCGCCCACTCACCCCATCTCTCACCACTCACAGTTAGATTTCCGCCGCCGACGCCTGCAGTTTGCGTTTCTGTTTCCTAACCTTGAATTCTTGAAGCTTTCGGGGGAAAGGACGGCGAAGAGTCATCTTTGCTGTCCGGGGACTCACTTCGGAGACGACGTCATGGCCGCATGCATGTTGACCGAACGGACTCATTCTCCGACATGAGGGCCGACGTCCCATTTTATTGAGTTTCTAGACTTGACAAAACTCGTAAAATTTCCTATTTCCTCCCTCTATTCATCCATCTCTTGGCAAGAGCAATATCCGACCTCAGATATACCGCCAAGCGTCCCAACACCTCACCATGTCAACCATCGACAGGCTACAAGAGTGTGAAAAAGCCCGCCTTGCGCCATACGAAATCCGTCATGACTTTTACTACATGCCCGAAACTCTAGTCCAACTGGAACGCCACGAGATTCTACATTTCCTCCGCGGAAAACTTGAAGACCGTCACCGCTCAACCCTGGGGAGCAGGCTGACGTATCCGCTCTGGATCGGAGGCCTCTCGCGGCTCCAGCACTACATGCCCCTGCACTGCTGGAACAAGACCGTTCCGATCTACCTACTCAGAAGCGGAGCAGGACAGAGGGAGATGCCCGCTATGCTTATGCCTGTTCTTCACAGCTACCTCTACCGTTTGTGGTTCCGTCCCTACCGTAGCGAGATCGAGTATGATCAATTCATCGCCCGCATGTTCTATGTCGAAGACCAGCCGGAGTCACTTGATGAAGCCTCTGGGGTGAAGCTCGCCTTGAGTATGCATGATGCTGTCTGCTACGGCCTCGACAATACAAAACCGGATGCTAGAGGGTCCGAGTATCTGCAGTTCTACAAAGTTCCCGCGCTGTTCAGGGCCATGGCCATAGTTGTGCCGGGACAAAACTACAACAACTGTCACGTCATCTCACGAGTTGCCCACATGCCAGTCTTGATCGTCCTCACCGGCAACGAGGGCGGTTTGAGCGCGCCAATTACCTTTGACTCGATCAAAGAGAAGATCAATGTCGAAATCAGGATGCTTCATGGCAAGACAGTCGTTCGCACGAATCTCGAGACGGCAGTAAGTTTCGTCATGGACCTGGAGAAACGCGAGGAGGCAGCATTTGGCCCACAGCCCGACCCGGTGGCCTCCACAGCCGATCTCTCACCAGAACACCCTTTCTACTTTTGGGAACTTAGAGATGCCAGGAAGCTTGGATGGGGAGATGAGCCGCTCAAGGGGCCAAGCTCGCAATGGGTTGACATGGACAGGTATCCGGAGTGGACCGGCGCGGGAGCTCGATTCGACGTGGGCGGGACGGTAGCGTGGGATGAGAGACGTGCATACGAGTGCCACGCAAAATATTGCAATTGCAGCGAACAAGAAGGGATGGAAGCTCTTTGGTGACTGTGGCAAGACTCTGATCCTCACTTGGATATTCAAACTGGTTGAGGATAGGGGATAGGGGCACAATCAGATCCCACGGTGGGACGAACTTCATGTGTTAAAAAAGTGCGAATGGGAGTTTTATGAGAAGATAGTCCTGGGAATATCACAAACAGCCGCGAAGAGGCTCAGCTTGCAGCTCAGTTCCAACGTATCAAGGCGAGCTGTGGGAGTTGCACTCTGCAACCCTTCGCAACCCGCTTGGTCAATGTTACTCGGTTGAATCGAATCATGTATCCGTGTGAGAAATACCGCCTAGATCTCATCAGCCCCGAGATACATACATGTGTAGCTCGGCCAAAACACCGTGGACGCCAGAGTTCGTCCCAGTTCATCCTGCTCCCCTCCCCACTCCTTCCTCCCCTGAAACACCACGAATCCCGTAAAATCTCCGGCACGTTGGGTTACCTAAGCGTCAACCGACCTACCCTGATATACTCAAAGTACTGTCATAGTATCCAACAAACAGGCGATTTGTGGCTCAGCGGTCAAGCGTCTCCTGAAGGACTACCTGCGGCATCCCCGGCTGAAGATGAGCCACGGCTGGGCGCAGCCCTGGTGTCCCTGTCGATGATGAAAATCGCCGCTTCGAGAACGTCGCCATGGCTCCCCATCTTTTTTTTTTGTCTCTCTCATTTACTTTTTGCCATCGTGATTATGACGCTTTGAAGTGGCCATCTCGGTGACAACATCAAAGAACACATTCCCCTCGATCTCTTTCTGGCCCTCCCCGGAGGTGACGATGCTCTTTGACAGATTACCTAACCTTCTACGATTGACCTTACCTATCTCATATACTTGAAAGATCATGATAGTGCCCAAAAAAGGGGGGTGGCTCAGTGGTCGGACATCTCTTCGGAGGACTGCCGGGGGCACTCGTCTTGAGCTGAGTCGGACAGCCAGGGCCGGGTGACCAAAGCCCGGGTCACAGATGTTGAGGAGTCACCACTTCGAGATCCCCATGGGAGCTCCCACCTTTTTTTTTCTTTTTTTCCCTTTTCATCTCGTCCATTCAATTTGTTTTTTTCTCTTTCTTTTTCGTCCCCCCTGGAAGCAACAGTGGTCTAGTTCGACAGGTTGGCCGTGCTTTGACACTCGCGATACGCTTTCACATGGCGGACATCAATCAGACGCGGCATCACATGATCCACCATTTTTCTGGTCAAGGCTCGGCTGGTGGTGACATGCATGATACGATGCAGGTAGTGTGGTAAGGTTAGGTTGGCGGGGAATCCCGGTGCGCCAGTGGACCTGTGGGAGAGCAAAAATACTGGAGCGACTGCTGGCCAAAGCCACTATTTGACTTTTCTGTCTGCCCCCTGCGTCCGGCAATGATCTGCATTCCAAAGCGGCTTGGGGCGATTGTTGCAAGCTTAATCCAACTACACCAGCCAAGGGTCAAGTTGCTAAAGAACACTCCATTATCAGGATCGATAATTTTTTGTCCTTCGCCTGTAATTTATGCCCCGGGAAGTGCTCTCTTAAAGAAGTGACTCGACATAGGCATCAGCAGAGCCTCGCCGGTTCCTATTCCGTCCGGTTGGCTCTAGGGGGATGAAAAAGAAAACAAAAAGATCGGGGGTTGTGGTATTCACGGTGCTGTGCCATGTTTTTGAAGTGGTGACTTTATTGATTGAGACAATCTTAGGCTGTTGCCTTGCTTTTCAATGGTTGATGGTTGTCTTCGGACAGTCCAGGCACTCAACCACTGAGCCATTTCGCCTACCCCTGTTTGACGAGTATGATGATAGTGCTTTGAGTATATCAAGGGCAATCGCAGAAGCTTAGCTAATCTGTCAAACAGCGCAGGTTGTCACTGGGCGCCTGCCGACCAGGTACGTCGACCCCGGGCCGTTCTTTCCTCAAGAACCCCAAAGTTCCTCTCGCGTGGGTGCCACCTACACCTGGAACTGTGAGATTGTTGTGCCCATGGAAGACAGCGATTGCCCTTGCTCTTTCCACCTGGAAAAACCGGAGAGGTAACCTGTGGTTTCCTCCACACCTCTTTGCTTCTTCATCCCGTCTTCTTCAACTTCATCCTCTCATCCACAACCATCGTCTCCATTGATTTACTTGCTGATGATGACAGCTTGAAGCAGCCACCTTCGTACACGATGGAAAAGAACACATTTATCGTCTCCATCATCATCTTTTTCTCCATCATTTCTATTGGCTTTTCATCATTATCACCTTTTCATCGTCATCACCATCGGTTTCTTCAACCTCCGCCAAGGACGTGAGTTTGCCTCTTCTTGCACTGATCCCCGCCGCAATCACCCCATGTCCCACCCTACAGAGCGGCCTACCTTCTGTGGTTCACTCTTGGGTGCCGTCACGGGTTTCTTCGTCCATTTCCTTTCTACCTTTCCTTCAGACTCTCCACCTAATACACCAACAGCGATTCGGTGCTGACGTTCATGAACAGATGTCAACTTTCAACACAACCAGAGGCTCTTGGGCGGCGTGGGCGGGCCTTGGTAGGTTTCCCCTTGATGTTGCTTGATGTGATACTGACTACATATACAAGCAGACCGACCTCGAGGGCGCATGTGAAAATGCCGCCTGCCCCGCCGCCCAACATTCAGCGGACTGACACGGCCCCGGCGGACGCTCTGTCCCCTCTCCAACCCGACTCGAGAAGGGAGCGCCATGAGCTGCCGCACGGCTCTTGCGGGCACACTGTCCCCTCCCCAGCCCGGCCTGAGAAGGGGGCGCGACGAGCTCCCCGACATGGAGCACGAATCTTCCCCCTGACATGGAGCGCGAATCCTCCGTCCGCTCTGAACGTCGACCCTCTGTCGGCGCCTAGCATCCAGCACAGCCTGTTCCTGATGAGACGTGTGATGGAGATATTGGCACTTGAGAGAAAGGCTTGACGGGAGTGTACCAATCGTGTAATCGTTTGGGCCTGCTCCAGTTCCAGGCCCATGGGTGCCTTAGGTAGCTTGAAGAAACTCGTTCCCTGACACACTCCCGGGCCATAAGATTGATGTATACTTGGGATATCTTTGATGATAATTACTCATAAATTTATGAAAACGAATGGATAGAGTGAGGGAAATTGATCCAAGGTAAACTAGACCTCTTAGGTAAAGCCGAGGAAGCATCATCATCCTCGCGCTCCCACGTTCAGAGGAGAACATCATCTCAGGTCTGGCTTGATAGGAGGGGCCAAATGCGATGACTCTGGGTATGGTTCAAAGTATAATAGCCGGGTAATTTAATTTCGGAGCCAATCCTCGTAGGATACAGACAACCCAGCGTCTGCAAGCTGGCCATCATCCTTTCTCAGCGGCCGCGAGTCTCACCTCAAGCCTGAGGCCCGATGCGTAAAGAGGCGTGTGAAAAGACATCATGACGATGATTAGTACGGCTCTGTGGGTATGGGGTGACTTGGGGGCTGTGAGGAGTAGAAGCGTGGCCGAAAACAACACTTGCAGCTATCAGACCGGCCAGGCGCTGGTTCATACGTCTGTTTGCCCTTGTAGCCTCGATCGACTCTGTATTCTCTCCGTTGCCCGCTTAATTGTGGCGGCTCATGTCTCCGCTACCACTTAGGTACTTGGGTTTCCTTGTCACTCCCAGGCTCGGATTTTACGGCAACATCTAAGCCCTAGAACAGTTGGAACTCTGCCTGGGGTTGAACTGAACTCAAATATATTAACAGAAAAACATCAGGCGCGCTGCATAAACTCGCCAGTCTCTAGAATCCTTTCCCCAGGTTTCAGCTTGCTCTGAGGAGGACGTTGCCAATTCAAAACAGTCTTGCCCTGCTCCAGCAGCCTTTTTCTCTCGTGACTCCATATAACCTTGAGCTCTGTCACAGGGCCTGTCGTGTAGTTGACGACAACCTCGGAAGGCGGCGGCTGAGGCGTATCCGGCCAGTCGAGGAAATTAGGGGCATCTCTATAGGAGGTGATTTGTTTGCCTCTGCGCCGCGCTTCAGACCATTTCCTCAGAACCTCGCAGAATTCTGCAACTGGGCGGTCAAGCTTGACTTCCGGATGCTTGGCCCATTCTTTCTGTTCGATACCCGAGACCTTTTGCTCTTCGTGCCGCACGGCGCGCAGTGTATCATCGCGGGTGATGATCTCGTACATGGTGAACAAAACTCCATCGACATCGTTCCGAGACTCGCTGTATCCTGGCACTCCAATCCGAGCCGAAAAGTTAAAGTCAAAGATCAGTAATGAGTCTGTCGTGTCGTCTATGAGGAGGTTTCGAGGTGCGACGTCTTGGTGGGCGATCCCCAGATTCAAGTTGAGCTCGTCGATGACGGTAATCAACTCAGGGAGCCACTTGAGCTTGAAAACACGAGACTTGTTTTCTTCAAGGGTTCCTCCGGGGATATACTTTGCCGTAAATCCGACACAACGGCCCTCTAGTTCGTCCACGACTATCTTGTCGAAAGGCACGATGTGTGGATGTTTTGGTAAACGCATCCACAGGTTCATCTCGTGTCAGACATAGGACAAGCGTTGAGAGACGAAATAGTACTTGAATACAAGCTGCGTTCAAGTCAGACCTCGGGAAGCGATGCCAGGGTCCAGGTGACGCCTACCTTCTTGCTGGGCTCAGGTGATTGTAGACACCTGACAAGGTCCACCAATGGCCCGAGTCGATCGAGCTCCTCCAGATCCGACCTGGGCATGACTTGGATTCCCTCTGGACGCTCGGCTGCTTCGAGAGGAGGGTAGAATGGGCAGAAGGTGCAGTCATCTTCTACGTCGGTAGAAGTCGAGACCAAGTCCCATTGTGGTGAAACCCGAATCTCAAAGACATCCGGCGCGAGATCGTCTACGTACTTTTGAAGATGCTCGATTGCTGGATCTTCCGATTCGAGCTTTTCATCCATAGTGACAGACACAAGGCGGCGCTGGTCCCAGTCCATGACATGCCAGGTGCTTGGGCCCCGGGGTAAATCGCACCACTGAGGGCAAAGAATCGCTCTTCGGGCTTCAGCATTGTGCAGAGGGATGGTGTTTTTGGCTAGGCGGCGTTGTATCTTGGGTTTGATGGAGAGGAAGACAGAGATCTGGACGCATTCGGGATCAGGCCGATAAACGGGCATTCCAGTTTGGAGGGAAACTGCCGTGTTGGCACGGGATGTGGATGTTGATGTCAAGCCGGAGGTTAAGTGAAAGAATCACGTCCTTGGTTTTCGAGCGGGAAAAGCGCCAGGCTCAAATGCCTAGCCCCACTGGTTCTGCAGCATCCCTGCGCCACAAAACCAGGTCAACTGTTGGATGGTATGCCTTGGTGCTATGAGGTACTTTGTAATTTGCCCTGTTGATGATCAAATTGTGTGTTCCACAGATTACTACTGTATTATCCTTGCGTGGATATTGCAATGCAGAGATAACTCTATATCTAAAGGCTCTGATCCTTCAACTGTTCCTCCGTCCACTCCCAAAGCTTCTTGGCCATCTCATCATCCAGCCCATGCCCCTCAAGCCCTCCAGTCTTCCCAACCGGCTCATAAAACTCTCCGTTCTCAATATCCGGAAAAGTCGTCGCCCAGAGGTGGTCCTTTACGCCCTCCGAGATGGGACCCACGACCTTGGGCACAATGTCGGTCTGCAGCATCTTCATGTGCTCGTCTCCAGGCTCGCGGGTAAACAGCTCCGTGTTCACCTCGCCGGGATTGATGGCGATGTTTTTAATGTTTGGGATGCGCTTTGCGGCTTCTCGCGCGTAGAGGAGACAGGCTAGCTTGCTCTGTGCGTAGCGGAGAGGCAGTGACCTCTCGCTCGTCACGGACTTGAGGGTTTCAAACTCGATGCCTGATGGTCCTACATGTCGGAAGCCAGCGGAGGAGAGGTGGACGACGCGGACATCGGTGCCGGTCGCCGCAGTCTTTTGCAGGGTAGGTTGGAGGAGCTTGAGCAAGAGAGCGTGCCCAAGGTGGTTTGTCCCCATGTGGCTCTCGTAACCCTCCTTGGTCAGCACAGGAGGAGCTCCCATGGCTCCTGCGTTGAGCAGCAAGACATCGAGTTTATCCTGTTGCTTGAGAAAGTCCCTTGCAGCTGCCTTGACGCTGTCAAAGCTCGAGAGGTCCAGCTCAAGCAAGGACACCTTGGTACCCTCGCCGGCTGCGTTCTTCACCTCTTCCAGGGCAGCATTGCCCTTTGCCGAGTTGCGTGAGCTTATGTAGACATGATCGGGTGCGTGTCGAGACAGCTCGATGGCGGTGGCTTTGCCCAGGCCAGTGTTGGCGCCGGTGATGAGGATGACCTTGCCGCTGAGGGAGGGGATGTCGGTCGAGGGATTGAACGGGTAAGTCTTTTCGGTGGTCATCTTGAATAGTTGCTTCTGCTTGAAAATTGGTAGAGAAGAATCGGGGGAATCAGGCTTGGGTGGTTGAGGATGAAGATCGTTGATGAGGTAGATTGGCCTGGGAGACGACCGCTTTATGTAGGTATTCACCAACTGGCGGACTTGAAGCCAAGAACCAGGTAATGACGGACTTAGGACTGGAATGTCCCCCCGAGGTGCCAAGCAAGCGTCTTGTTTATCATCATCGCTCAGTTAGGCGAACTGAATTGACCAATCAGACACTGAAGAATGCGAGCGGGCCAGTAGTCAACGCCCCCATTCCCACCGTCTCGTAATGCACGGCCGAGGGCCACCCGAAGTTGGATAAACCATGCAGTTACTTTCTTCTTGCTCAGAATGGATTTCTCTGCTTCCGGCATGGTCAGGGGGTAGACACAGACCCTCTTGCTTTGCGTGCGACAAGCACCCTTGACTTTAGTTGCCGTTGCGCGTAATCTGGAAGCACCATCAGTAGCATACATCAAGATGTGCTTAAAATATTCTGCTCTTTATGTTTCCAAATGCTCTTTCTCTTGATTGCTGTTGGAACGTGAATGTTGCTCCAGACAGGCCAAGTCATGGTTAGGGGAACAGCAAGCTGCAGCCTCCTCAAGCGATTTGGCAAAGACAATCCTCTGAGAAGGTCGAGACTCACGACTCTTAACGGATCGCTTGTATGGGAAAGCTGTAACGGGGCTGATCAAAGACGCTGCTTCTCTGACTTTGGAAGTAATGACTCTCGGCAGCATTTGACCAGTGACTCAAGGAGGTTAAACCAAACTTGTTCGCCTGCTGCTTGGAAATAACAAAGTCCAGGTGATCTGCAGCGGCTTTCCCCCGATTCGGTGGGCTTTTCCGACAAGGGACGGAACGGATAACCGAACATGAGGTTATTCATCTCAACCAGACTTCCATCTCTCAAATACATCAAAGAAAAGATCATATACACCAACTACTAACAGCACAAGGAGATGCAGCGCCCAAAGATTTTGCTACTCGGTGAAATTGTTCAGTACGTCGATGGTCCATTCACTTCTATAGAGATCGATGAGCGTGTCTGGCTAATATCCCTCATAATAGCGCTCGGGAATCTTGGCTCAGCCTTTCATCCCTGGCGGACGTTGTTGGCCCAGAAGTCAATACCCGAGCCGAGTTTATCGAAAAATGCCGCCAGGGGGGCTTTGACGGTGTAGTAGTCATACACAGGATGTACCACAGCGTTGGTGTCACTGGCTTGGTAGATGAAGAGCTTGTACAGGCATTGCCAGAGAGCGTAAAGTTCATCTGCCATACTGGTGAGTTATAGATGGTCTTGTTGGACCACACCGCTAACAGATTCAATGCAGGGGCTGGCTACGACCAGATTGATGTCAATGCCTGCGCCAAGCGCCGGATCCAGGTGTCAAATGTGCCCGAAGAGGTGAACGACTCCACCGCCGACACGGCCATCTTTCTCATGCTCGGTGCTCTTAGAGGGTTCAGCCAGAGCATCATGACTCTGCGGGGTGGTGCCTGGCGAGGCAACCCGTCTCCTCCCCTTGGACACGACCCCGAAGGCAAGACCCTTGGCATCATCGGATGCGGGGGCATCGGCAGGAACATGGCCAAGAAGGCGGCAGCTTTCGGGATGAAGGTTATTTACTACAACAGGACAAGGTCGGACGACATCACCGAGGCGGAATACGTGAGTCTTGATGAGCTTCTGGGATCAAGCGACGTCATTGCTACAAGCCTCCCTCTAAACGTACGTTTCCCGGGACGCATAGCTGCTTTCACTCACAAGTATGACAGGCTGCTACAAGACATTTCTTGTCCCACAAAGAGTTTGAAAAGATGAAGCAGGGCGTTGTCATCATCAACACTGCCCGGGGCCCCATCATCAACGAGCAAGCCCTCGCAGACGCTCTCGAGTCCGGCAAGGTTTGGTCTTGCGGGTTGGACGTGTACGAGAATGAGCCGTCGGTGCATCCTGGCCTTGTCGCCCACCCGAGGGCCATGCTGCTGCCCCATCTTGGGACATACACTGTAGAGGTGAGTTGAATCGGCCTAGTATATATATATTGCTAACTCTCTCCACCAGACACATGCAAAGATGGAGGAGAGATGCATCAGGAATGCGCGGGCTGCGCTGGAAAAGGGGAGGGTTGGCGATCCAGTGCCGGAGCAGCTGGGGAAATTCTGATGCTGGATGCACCTCGCACAATACATAGGATCTCTTGTTGAGATCTCGGAAAGATGTCTAGTAGATGGTGTATTCCACAAGATTTTACAATGATACTTCAAATTGGTCAAGCTACCTTCACTGGGCATCGCTCTATGAAAATGGAAGTGCTATGGGGTGATGTTCTCCCCGACGACTCCATCTGGGTTATACATGACAATGAAGCGAATAGCTAGAGATTTAGCGATCAAGGCACTTGACTGATCTTGCTGTGAGAGCAGTGATATCAGCATGCAGGTAAAGAAGAGAAAACAGAGTAAAACCACCAGCTATAACCTAAAATTCTTTTATTATTATCAAGAAATATCGACTATTTTATGACATTTCGTATTTAATTTGTCCTTTCCTTTACCATGTCGAACTAATCTTATACGCATCTTTTCCTCAGGCCAGCTTATTATCCTCCTTGTGCGTGTCGAGCTTCATTCCGGACTCGCCCCGTGACGTAACTCAATCAGCAAACTCTGTCTCGGCATGTAGTGCCGTTACCCGAGTCTGACGACAGCCAAGTGCCAAAGATGGCGTCTGTGGGACCCTTGGGATAAACCCACAGGATCACCTCCTTGTCTGCCAAGGCCCAGCCAAGACCGGGTCAGTTATAAACCCCCAGTTGGCCCCCCTCCCCTTGCTCGATCCGTCAGCCTACATCAAAGCTCATCATGTCGAATGCAATATGTCCGATGCCCCTGGGCGAAATCATCAGGGACGTCACGGGCAGAAAAGAAGAGACGAACCCCGTCAAGAGGCTCTACAACGAGGCGTCCAAGGCCGATATTGCGAGATGGATAGCTGCCTGCGCGGTCATTGGGCTCTCGGCAGGTCTCATCTCCAAGCCCCTGGGTCAGGAGGTGCTCGCAGCGTCAGCGTTCAACCTTGCAGTGGTAAGAAACAGTCCCCCCTACTAGTCAAATGGGAATCTGACAGCTTCAAAGGCATCTCTACACTTCTTTATGATCAGAGCCCCTGTCGGCCCGAGACGCCTGACCGATCCTAGACCCCCGATGTGGTACATAATAGTTCTAGCCGTGTCAACATTGCTGTGGCTGGCTGCACTCATCGTCATCTTTCTCTTCCGAAACCCCAGCCAGCACGACGACTCTGGCCTAGAGAAGCGGAGGACCGGTTTTCTTGGAGACGTTAGTACAGGGACGGTGGCCATGGTGGAGAATTTGTCAATTGCTTGCGGCTGCTTTGGCATATGTGCTTTGTGAGTTGCCCTCCGTCTAGGATATCTTAAAGGCATTGCTGACTCTGGGTTAGTCTGTTCTGCGTCTATCAGTGGTCTGTGGTCCACCGTTTGTTCACGACGATTTTTAGAAAGAGCGAAATGCGAGAGTGTTATCGGCGGATGAACAAGCTGGAACCGGAGAAACAGGATCAAGCCGGAGCAAAGGTGTAGACTTGCGTATCGCTTAAGCAACGGGCTAGCGGACACAAAGGACGTTCTGTATCATCAGCAACATGGATATTTTGGTCACTTTATCTCACACAAAGCTATCAAACCTCGCCAGAGGGCTAAATCAAGGAGCCGTGTCGGGAAAGGCTTTCGAGTGGAATACCGAAGCCGAGCTCTGTTTGGCGAACAAGGGGCAGTGGCGTCAAGTCCAAACCCATCTAAACAAAGCACCAAACTCGAGGTTTGAATATGCTTGACGAGTTTGAGATCATTGACTAAGGAAACGAGCACGGAGAGTTTGTATTCTATTGCATGTTTCTAGTGGTCTCCGTCTTGAGGTTACTTGGAATGAGCAACATGTTTGAGCATGAATACTGCATAGAAGGTCGTATACCCAAACATAGGGATGTGCGGGCTGTGGTTGTCCTTTGATTTACCTAGCACTTGGAGGCCGACCCAGTATGAAGAGTTTGCAAGAGGGCAGTGTGGCGTTGCTCGCGGCCAGTTATACCGACCGCCGTTATCCTGGCATATGTCCTGTTCAACCAACAGTCCAACGTCATTAATCCAATTTGCTCCTGTGCAACCCGTTTGATGTCCCTGTTGTTCCTGTCACCTGCTGTTTTCTCACCAATCACCCCATACAATGCCGGAGGCCGACCACCATGACCAAACAGCACGGTTTCCCAAGCGCACCAAACTGTACGGCGGATTCATATGAGTTTGGATATCCCGTTTACTCGGCATACCTGGGAAAGTATAAATAACCACCTTTTCCCGACATTGCCATTGATTTTTCGATGCTGATCATGACACCTTGAAGCGGCGCACCCTCGTCACGATGGAAAAGGAAACGTTGCCACCTCATCTCAGGGCCTTTTTGCCCAAGTCTGAGAGCTGGGATCCTCTCGAAAAGGAAGCTGATGCTCCCGAACCGCCCGGCCATGACGTCGCTGCCGCGATCTCGGAGCTCAAAAAGGGTGGCCGGCATGCCATCATCGCGTATCTCCAGGAGCATGTGGAAGAGTTCCGCTATCTTGAGGAAATGCGCGCAAAGGCAAGTTTTGACCCCAGATCCAGCCCTCGTATCATCAACTTTCTAACTGCTGTCACAGGGATGGGAGAGCGTCAAAGGCGACGCCCACTTCAAAAAGCAGCGGAAGGTCGCGGATAGTTTGGCTGAAAAGGACGAGAGTTGGTTCTACAACATGACGTACAAGATCGGTCGTGACATGCACAAGGCTACGCGAGCTTTCAGTCTCTCAAATATTGTGGAGCCAGCTGTGTTGGACATGTGCATGGCCCCAGGTGCATTTGTCGCTGGCGCCCTGGAGGAGTACCCCGACACTCGAGTCAGGGCCATGAGCCTCTCCCCGAAGGACGGAGGCCATCGTGTCAGGCTGGAACACGAAAAAGTCCACGTAGAGTTTCGAGACATCACCATGCTGGCAGCCGACATGGGCATGCAGAAAGAGGACGTCCCAACATCCGGACCCGACCCGCGCAATCTCCAATTCGACAAGGTCTTTTCTGGTGCCGAAAGGTTTGACCTCGTCTTGTGCGACGGTACCGTCCTCCGCCAGCATAAGCGCACAGATTGGCGAGAGCCTCGCGAGGCCAGCCGCCTGACCCTCACCGAGCTTGCCCTAGGCCTGGAGCACCTCAACAACGACGGAACCATGGTGATTCTCCTGCACAAACTCGACAGCTGGGCCTGCTTCCACCTGATTCACAAGTTCAGCAAGTTCTCGACTGTCCAGCTGTTCAAGCATCCACGCTACCACAGGATGAGATCGTCCTTTTACCTCGTGGCCAAGAAGATCCAGGCCGACAGCGTCCTGGCCAAGGAACTGGTCCGTGAGTGGAAGGAAAATTGGAAGATTTGTACAGTTGGTACAGACGAGGAGTATTCAAAGCTGCTGCAAGTGAGTAACCAGGATGCGCAGGCTGCTCTGGATGAGTTTGGGGAGAGGTTTATGGAGATGGGGCGCAGGATCTGGAAGCTGCAGGCAGATTCCTTGGCGAAGGCTGCTTCTATGAAGTCCGAGAGTAAGGGCCAGGTCAAGGGGAATGAGAGCGAGGACAAGATTCAGTGAAGCACTGCTTAGTGCCGGTAGGTAGTCTAGTCAGTCCGCAGGTTCGTGTCGATCTTCAGTGTTCCCTCCCTTTCGACCAATAATAAGGCCATAGGCTCTGTGGTTGGCAAAGGCTTGATCACTGTCACCAACATGAAGGGTGGAGATTCTCATGCATCAGTAATATTCATCCTTTTCTATCTCTCCTTTTTCCCTTTCTCAAGCAGGCTGTGAAACCCCCAGCCTAGATTGGAGACATCCTACTCCCCTTCACCTAACAAATATCCAGAAAAGAAGAATCCCATATATAAACCCATTCCAAGCATATCTTCATAACATCATAAGGAGCGACAAACACCCAGACCCTACACCCAAACCCCTATAACCAAACCCCTTACTGGATAACAGCAATGGGGCACTCGATGCAGCGGATGTCGTAAAAGACATTGGGCTTGTTCTCCTTGAAGGTGACGCCAATGTCCTTGACAGCCTGGTCGTACTTGAAGCACTTGCTGTTGTTGGTGTTGAAGCGAACAGCCTTGCACTGGCTCTCGCTCTTGCACAGAGCAAGACAGGTCTCCTCATCATCAACGACCCTCTTTCCGTAGGGCTGGACATCATCAGCGCCGACAACGGCGGTGCGTCCGCAGGTGGCATCGACAGAGTCGGCGAAACCGCAGGCCGTGTCGTAGTAGCTGATGGTGGAGACGCCCTGGAGCTGGAATGCCGCGACGGTGTGGGTGTAGAGGCCGCAAATCTTTTGCCTGGGGTCCCAGCTGGCCGACTTGCACTTGGGGCTGTCGGCGACGCAGGCCTTGATGCAGGCGTCGACGTTGACCCAGGGCTTGGTGCCAGAGTACCAGCCGAGCTGGGTGTTGCCCTTGTTGCCCGTGGCGCCGCAGATGGCGGTGCCGGGGATCTTGTGCACCTTGCAGGTAGGGTCGAGGGGGTGATGGTGTCGCAGCTCAGGGGGACGGCGTTGGCGCCGGAGAGGGCGGCCACGATGGCGGTGAGGACAGTGAGGGAGTACATGATGAAGTTTTGGAGACGAGGAGGATGTTCTCGAGTATGAACAGAAGGTGCTTTGAGTCTTGAGGAGGATGTGAATGCTGTGTAGAGGCTGATGAGCTGTTTGAAAGGCCGGTCAAGCTGGGCTTCTTATACACGTCTCCGGCTGAGAAAATTCAACCTCATCCTCATCCTCATCCTGATCTCATTCTCGACCCAGTAGCCAAGACAAAGCTGAAAAAACAATGGCTACCTGAGCCAGGTGAGGCTTGATCTATTGAAGCACAGATTCAGTAGTCCGATCTAGATGCTCTTGGACGAGCAACGTCCCCCTCAGCATTGTCCTCGGAGAATCCGGGGGAGTATCAGTAGAGAAATGGTGATCGCCACTGTGAGTGGGAGTGGGTTGTTCCCTGGGAGAGATGGCCAGGTCTTGGCAGCCTAGCAGTCAATAGCCTTATCCTGGCCAGCCACCGCCAAGGAAGACGATAGCCAGCTCAACCCGTGAGAGGCTTTGTGGTAAAACACGTGTGTCTGAGCAACAGATCGGTTTCTTGGCTGCATGCAAGCGATCCGCCGGAGTCTCGAGGCTGAACGGTCGCTGGTGTTGTTCAGCGTCCGCTAGGATAGACCATTGAACTAGATGTTGAGAGCTTCCCCAAGGCTCGGATAACCAATTCCGATGTTTAGTAACCTACGGAAACAACAAGCGTCGGCTATCGTACGACAGCCTAGCCATGACAGTGTCCTTGTGCGGAGCTCCAACTAAGGGAGGATGTTGTTTCGGGGGGGAGGCATTCGGATATCGCAGGCACCGACTGTTCTCAATCAACAAACTCTTCTTGGCCAAGTTCCGTGGCTTTGGGCCAACAAAGAGAGTCATTCGTTTGCTGCCTCTCGTAAGAGTGCTCTGATAACACAGCGCAGCATCAAGCCTGCGAGGGGCAATGTGGCTTTGAGCTAGCTAGGGCCATGCTTAGGTTGTAAGAAGTAAGCTTATTTGATAGACTACGAGCCTGGGGTCGTTGGGCTTTTCCCACCGAAGACGGGCGAGGCGCCGACCATAGCACCTGGATGGTGCGGCTAAGGCTGGCAAGCGAACGTCGACGTTGTCCGTCAACGGCCGTATTCCGCGATGCCAGGGGGTCAATCGCTAGACAAAGCCTACTCGGCATGAGGTTGTTGAGAACCACGACGTAGGGGGAACAATCCGAACACCTAAAATGGGGAGGATTTAAGTAAGAGATAATTAGATAAAGTAGAATATAATTTAGGTAAAATAAGAGAACAAGAGAATATATTATCAGTATCTTTGTTATTGAATTCACTAAATTTATTTAGGAAAGGCATTATCTTAAGCCTAAGAGGAGCATAAGAAGTTTCTTTCTATGAGGTAGAGACCCTTATTTTGTCTGGGTCGGGGTCTGGATTATTCTTCCCACCCCATGGGAAGCTATCGGGCGTTCCCCCAGCGAGAGTGCAGACGCCGGCCCAAACAACCCCAAGCAGGCGGGCTCTTTATCGCTTTTTTTCTCCCCGATGCGTCACCTGAGTGGCATGGGACTCGATTTTTTAGGCAATTAACCTGACTTTGTCCTTCCTGCAAGTGAAGAGCCACGAAGCGAGCTGGTTTGCCAGTATTAACTGGCAGTTTGGCGAGTAACTCAAACCGTCACAGACCAGGTTGACACTGCCAAAGAACAAGGCCAAAAACGGGCTCCAGTTGCGCATGTACATTCTCAATTCATGATTATGTATCGTGGATTGCTCACCTCCTGCCATCAAGATACGCTGGACCTTGTTACCCCTTCCCTCACGTCTCGTCCCATCGCGTGGTCAGTTACATGAGCGAGATGTGACATTCAATATTCCGCTCGCACGTGGCAGTCCGAACACGTTACGGGACATCATGTCAGTTGGTGCTGAGATGCAGAGGTGACCGGTATGGTGCATGAAGCACATGGCTGGTCACCATGATCGTCGGAAGATGGGGAGGCGCACGATTGAACAGCTGGCCAATCATTAGAATCGCGCAATCACTCGTCAAGACTGTACTCAATCAGGTTATGTTTCTAGTTATTATTGATGACTTTTCCTGAGGGAGCAAGCCACGGCAGCAATCAAGACACTCTCCACACAGCATCGACATCATCTCGACAAACTCCATACTGCCATGGCACCGAAACCGACAGAATCCATCTTTTGTCAATTGAATTTCCGATTCAGACGTTTGAGGCGACATAGGGGGCCGCGTATCTGACTACACACGCAGACCAACCACCCAGTGGCGCCCTCAACTTCAGGTGGCCAAACCGCTCCTTCCAAGGCAAGAGCTCCGAATAGCCTCATTCTGAGTCACAACACAACCACAGCGCAAGGCCCGATGACGCCAGCCTAGCCCGCTCTTTGACACCCTTCCATGATGGATCACTGCACGCCCGATGAATTGGCCGGAGAATCATGTAACTCTGTGCTCAACTCAACCACACACAAAGTCAAAGGTCGCTCGAGGGCAGCTTGTCAGCACGCCGCCACCAGTGTTCTCGGGTACAAATATAGGTGCCTCTTCCATCCCCCAGGTATTCACCCTCCATCTGTCGTCTTCTTTGTCTCCCATCTCCTCTACCTCCCTTCACGCAGCCTCCTCCCTGCAACACAAGAGACCCCAACATGGCTCAGCATCAACTCATCGTCACGGGCAAGGGAACAGAACTTCTTCTTCGCATCCCCGGCAAGCCGGAGAATGCAATGAAAAAGAGAGGACGCATCGCCTGGAGGTAGTGTAATACCAGGGACACAGGAAAGACATCAAAAATTATGCCGTGGAAGATCCTACTGCGCTTCGAGGGGGTTAGCAGACAGAAGACCCCAAGACGCAGTACCTGCCCGACACCTTGAACGTCAGAACCTGCAGGCCGGCTGGTACCAAAGTGGCACCATCACCACCACCGCCGCCACCATGAAGAAGAGAAGAAGAGAATTAAACGACGAGGCGAAGAGGGTGATTTTATACCCCTCGGGCAAACGCCCAGTGCCTGACTTTCGAGGCACCGACGAGATTCGAGATGGGAAACAACGACGAGGTGAACAACGGATTGGGAAGGCGAGCCCGCTTCCTACGAGGCAAGACCCAACCCTGAAGGACACAACTCACGCATCGAGGAAGGAGCCTCGGACGGCGCACCACAGGCCAGCTAGGATGGGATGTACTGCTCCAGCCAGTTTATCGATGAAGAAGAAAGCCTACGACGGCGATTCTGTGAATCCATCTGTCTCAAACCGAGGCCCTCTCCCGCAGCCGCGAGACACGAGACGGAAAAGAACAACGAGGGCAGCCACAATCTGACAAGGTGAGAGTGTCCCGTGGGAGGCAAGACCTATTGACCTACGGAAAGAGCAAGAGTCCCGTCTATTATGGAAGGACCCTTGAAACAGCACAACCCTCGCCCGACAGCCTGAGCGTCAAGACCTGAATACCGACAGGCTCAGAGGTCCAGGTTGGAGGATAAAAGAAGTAGTGCATCGGAGGATGAGTCGATGAGAGCAATCACACCAGCCTCTGGCGAAGGCTTCGGTCCCTCAGCTTAGCCGTATGGGCAAACAACGGGAAGCAACTTCCATCACGGTGGGACCCAGAGTTGAGAGAAGGACCAACGTGTCATCCGTTCAGATCTCCAAAAGGGGGCCAGTCACTTCCCGGGAAGGCGAAGACAATACAGAAAGAGACGCCAAAGTCGATCGAGGGAGCGATAACCGGGAAACCGGTCCTTTAATGGCGTGTAAGCAGTGTCATTTACTCGGAAGGAGGGGCAAACAGTTGAAAGTGGAAGGGGCATCACATCAATGGAAAGATGGTATCAAAGAAGCAGAAGACACCAGCTGGGTCTGCGACGATGAGAGGAGTTGGGTGAAACGACTGGATATGAAGCGCTGTCAGATACGAGCATGTATAGCATCGTGGCTGTGGCAGGCCATGGCTGAAAACCAAGACCCATCGAAACAACCATCGACGTCCCCATCATGCACTTCCCTCCGCCAAGCTTCCGTCCGGTGGAGATGCCATCCACCGAAACAGCCTCAAGCAGCGACCACTAAACCCGGCAGAGCCTCTGTGGAGATGACTGCAACGTCATGGGTTTGATCTGATAAGATCATCTCCATCGTGGAGCCCTTAGCATCGGATTGATCAGCATGCAGTGTGCGTGGTTTTACGACAGCCGAGGCAGGGATCGGCCGTCGTCTAGTGTGTTTATAAGTAAACGACGAGTGCTCGTGTGGGCAAGACGTCTGCATCATCTTTGACCATGGCTGAATATCGACACTTTGCGATTCCTGACCCTCAATGGGTAGATGTACGTCTGATCGCCCTGAACGCTACTACCATCGCTAAAGTATGCATCTAGTTCCCCAACAACCTGCCTTCGGGCACAAAGGTGGTACGGGGCATGCCCAGAGACCACAACCCCATCACTCCGCAGGAAGGTCTTGACATTGTAGAGTTTGATGTTCCCGCGAGGGATGGAGCCGCCATCACGCTTCGCACCTACAGACGGACCGCCAGCGGCGATGACGCCCTCCCTCTGTTCGTATACATGCACGGCGGCGGCTACGTCTTTGGTGGTCTGGAGACGGATGACTCGACGTGTCGGGCCATCGCCCTAGAGGTTAACATCGTTGTCGTCAATGTAAAGTATCGACTCACACCTGAGCACAAGTTCCCCATTGGCTTCCAAGACTGCTTCGACGTTGTCCGCTGGGTAAGTAACACCATCCCAATCACCGCTTCAGCTCTAACACGTCTTCAAGGCCGCATCATCAGAAGGTCAGAACAAGCTCAACACCAACCTCACCAAGGAGTTCATCCTAGGCGAGACGTCAGCCGGCGCCAACTTTACCGCTGGCATCTCTCACATGGCCCGCGACGAGGGCCTCTCGCCGAGCATCACCGGCGTCGTCTTCCTTGCCGGTAGTTTCTGCCACCCGGATGTGCGGCCAAAGAAGTATCTAGACCGTATCTTGAGCGTGGACGAGATTGACGATGCTCCTGGTCTCACGAGAAAGTCCATCGACTACTTTGCAGGTACCCATCCATCTCACCCATTCCACGTGCAACTCCAACTGGTGTCGGCGTAGAAAAATACGGTGCGCCGCCAGAAGACAAGCGTCTCTCGCCTCTGCTGTTTGACTCGCACGCAGACATTGCCAAAAAGGCATACTTTGCCATCTGTGGATGGGATCCGAGACGAGATGAGGCGTTGCTGCTCGATCAGATCCTCCAGGAAGAGGGATTGGCTTGTAAGAAGCACGTCTACCAAGGGCTTCCCCATGGTTTCTGGACCACTTGCCCAGAGTTGCCTGTGTCTAAGCAGTGGCTTAATGACCTGCTTGAGGGCATGCACTGGATGATAGAGTAGACAGCCACATCTCCCTTGAATGATACTGGAAGCATGTAACTTGATACACACCATGTCAATTTCCTATGCTAGCTGTTAAAACCCAGACCAACGCCCGCTCACAGAATACCCTCCTCAACCACCTTGACCTTGACCTTCATGCCCCAGCCCCCAATCCAGTGCTTCTCCTTGCCAATCTTTTCCACATCCTCCACGGCATCCTCAATCGTCTCCTTCGTCTTGGCAGGATCATCCTTTGTCTTTTGAACAGAAATAGTCAGGACAAGTCCCTCCTGGTTCTTCTCCTTTCCGAGGTTCCACGACCACTGGGGAGAAAACACCACGCGAGGCTTGGACTTGTGAATCTTGCCGGCCGGGTACAGGGCAGTGATCAGCCGTCCGACTCTGCCGAGGTAGCCGGCCCACCAGACCTCCTCGGGGTGATGAGCTTGCGGAGGGACTCGCGGAACTCGATCTCGCGGGGTGGCAGCTCGCCGCCGTATCTCGACTCGAGCATCAGCGCCAGCCGAGCCCGGTCCTGGTGCGACACGCCGTGGATCGACGACATGGTGCCCACGCTCGTCGAGTAGAGGGCCGTCGTAGAAGCCGTCTCTTTAGACATGAACATGTGCAGGTACATCGAGTTGGCGAAAGAGTCCACCACGGGCTCGCCAAACTCTTCTGGGAACTCCTTGTCGCCGACGGGCTTGGGGATCGCGTGCTTGAGCAGCTGCTGGATGTGGTGTCGCGATCCAGGCGCAAAGTACCCCGTCGCCACCTCGAGCGGCGCCTCCTGCCTGACGTCGGACGTCAGCTGGCGGAACAGAAAACCCTCTCGGACGCCGCCCTGGCAGAAATGCGCCTCCTTGATGCCCCAGGGGATGGCTTCAGAGAGGACGTTGACAAGGAACGCGACAGCAGGGACCTGCGATCGTCGTCGGTCCGACACACGGAAGATGTCCTTTGCGGCGCGTGCGACGTGCTTGAGCGTCTCGGTATCTTCAAACTGCTTGCGCTGGGCGGTGTAGCCGTTGATGATGGAGATGGGGTAGTGGCTCCCGTGCGACTGGTTGAGGTAGAGCAGCAGGTATCCCCAGCCTCTGAACCCGCCTCCGGAGAGGTAGATGCGATATCCTCCCTCCCTCTCCGCCTTTTCGGTCAGCTCCTCGGGGATCTGCAGACGGCCGTACGCGTCCTTGAAGTTGTCAATCATCTCACTCTTGAACGCCTCGATCGCAGCGTCGGCCTCCTCTTTACTCTTCCCGTCCCGCAGGTCGTGCAGCTTCTTGGTCAGAGCAGCGGCGCCGTAGGGGAAACTAAAGCTTCCTTGGGGACTGATGCGGATATCGCCACCTTGGCTGAGCATCCAGGTGATTTGCGTGCTGCCTCCTCCTAGATCCATGACCAGGCCTTCCATGCTCGAGAAGCCACTGGCAATACCCAGCGCTCCAACCTGACCCTCTTCCTCTTTGGGAAGCAGCTGCACAGTCAATCCGGTCTTGTTCTTGATGGCAGACAAGAACTGGTTGGAATTGAGAGCCTTGCGCGTCGCCTCGGTCGCAATGACGTGGATGTTGTCCTTTGTGCAACCAAAGTCATCGCAGACGACAATAAACCTGCTCAGGACTGACACGACAGACTCAATCACCCCGTCCGGGATGGGAACCTGGTCGCCGGTTTCGGGGTCAAACTGGGAATCGTAGAGTGAGATGGACGACCGGTAGACACAGACGGTCGGGAGCATGCGCGCCAGAGGCGCCGAGAGGTCGGATATGGAGAGCCGGATGCCATTGCTGGAGGCAGTGTGAGATGAGGATTCAAGGGACCTTGGAGGGGATTGCTCACCTCCCCATATCCACGACGCCGATCAACTTGCCGCCGTGGCCCTGCCATGGCGCGTGTCCGCCCTGGAGGCTCACGCGATGCGGGAACACGGGCTGTGAGACGGGGTCATGGTCAATGCCAAACTCGACAATTGGGTCAATCTCTTCAAAGTCGGAAAAGTCCATCACGGGATGATGCAGTAACAAAGAATGAAAGGCCATGACGACGAGGGACAGCCCCCGATATTTAACGCGCGTGTCCCCTCAAAACTGGACCAGTTACAGCCGTCGTACACGTCAAGGGAGGTGAAACTTCGAGCAAGGCAAGGAACGCTCGCCCGGGGGCGTCATTGGCCGCTCGGCGAAAGCTGAGGGCTTGGGGATATTGGTGAAGCCTTGCCGGAAGAGTCGCTAGCAGCGACCTTATTTGACGGGCTGCGGTGGGGCGTGAGCTTATCTTTCAGCTTTCAGCTTCCATCAGGGTTGGAGCTTTGGACCTTGGCTGTCGATCGCAACCGAGAGGCCTCGGAGAGCAGGCCTCAATCGGATGTATTAACCACGGTATAGTGCTCTGCCCATCTCATACAAGACTTATCCACTCCCACTCTCGGCCCTCGTTCAATGCTTCTCCAGACATGATTCCGTGGACGTACGCCTGTCCGATAAACTGGTAAGCAATATCACCCTCCTCTCCCTCAACCCGGCGCAGTATGTATGGCATGTGGCCTCCTGCCAAAATACAAACAGAATCTCCAACTCGGATATCTCGATTCCCAGCCCCAATCATGCCCGTGTCCGTCCAAAAACCCCTCCTGCGGTACGTATGGATACGGTCATACTTACGCTCGAGCTTCTTTGTTGCTATTTCCTCTGCATCGTCGCTTGAGGTAAGCCTCCTGGGGGTATCCGGCCCTATTTTCATGTCGGCAATTAGCGTGCGCCAGGAGGCCTCCCGGTATGTTCCTCCACGAGGGTACTCCTTGCTGTTGCGGTTATCTTGCCACTGGTCAAGCATTTCCATCATGCTCTCCCGAGTATCGAGAACGTGTCCCACGGCGCCAACGCGATCCAAAACGAATCCTTTCAGATCTAATGTTGCATCGGATCGCGAGGCCCGAGTTTCCACTTCGACTTCAATTGCCGCTTGATACCAGTAATGCATGGTATACCAGCCCAGCCCAACGGTGAGCCACCTACTAACGTTAGAGTCGACGGACCAGTCCGGGACCCAAGTTGGCAGGATAGGAGATCTTCTCTCTTCATCAAGTCTCAATAAACTGACAAGTGTACCCGACTCCTTGATGAGCGATCGTGTTGTAAGCTTGAAAACTTCCTCGTCTGACAGCGAGTAGTTGGCTACAATGTCGCTCCCGAGCCCGAGGAAGGCGTATATTCTATCTCTCGGATCAGAGACGTGTCGCGCTCTGAATAGGACGATGGCATCACTGATGCAGCCCGGTATGCGATTTTTACATCTTCCTCTCGCAGCTTGAAGATGATTCAACTGGGTCCGAAACTCGCCCAGGTGAGGTTGGTAGCGACAGCAGCCTTGCTTAGAATGACGTTCACGGTTGGAGTTGGCCCGTAGAAATTGTGAAAACGACAGCTGTGCCGTCCCGCAAACGACGATGGCATTTTCTGGGAGAACTGCTTCCTGGACAGTCCAGCCGCGATGCCACCATGGCAACTGGGTCAAACTTGATAAGCCTGCGAGACCCTTCTCTACCAACTCTCGATCTGCCTCTTCGTGGTTGGGGTCGTAATGATGGTTGGCTGCCATTGACCTGACTAAAGCAAAGGCCTTCATTGCTGCGCGGCGAGGAATCTGGTTTGTTGCTGCAGTCCGTCCATTACTGAAGTCTCCCAGCCAGAGTATGGCTCTCTCGGTGCGGGAGTAGATCTTGCTCATCAGATTGACTTGGTGTGATTTCTCATCCTTGTTATCTTGGTTAATGCATAGAGCATCTACCCAGAGATGTCGCTCGCGTCGGGGATAGCGCAATCGTCGAAGGGCGTGAAACAAGTTGACAGTGACATTCTTCAGCCTGCCATCTACCTCGATTGGGCGACAGTTAAGGGGATCCCCCCAAGCATAGGACAGTGCCTCGTACTTGGGGTCATCATCGAGGAACGCCGTGTGCAGAACACAGCGGATGGGGTCTTTGTAGTCCCCGGGCCGGATATGCAGTATCCGGATTTGGTGACCCTTCAAGTCAAGTTGTCGATATGTCAACGGATCGAAGGCATCGTTTGAGAGCTGGCGTGGTCGCTTGGTGTCAGTGGGAGAGGTCGTGTCGTCACAGTGATCCCTTTTCCGGGTCTGACTCCGAGTTTGCGGCATGGGGGCGAAAGAGGCTATTATCGCCAAATTTGTTTGCTTCAGTCGCGAGTATTAATGGGTGTGGTTATGAAAGAGGCAAGTCAGAGTGTGGTGGGAGGCAGCCAAGTGTCAGCTGGCTTCAAGGCTCCCGATTCCGCCTTGGTGATACGTCCAACGACTGCATCGTGGCTGGGGTTAAGACGCGGGATGTAATTGGGCAACAGCTGTGCTTTTGAAACCGCCTCGCCAAGAGTTGTCAAACACGGTCGCCAATGGATGGCAGAAACGGTGAGAGTTGCGCTGGATCAACAATGAGGCTTCTACTCACCGCATTTCGCTGATGTGCAAGAACAAATTATCTTCATCCATCGAGTTAGTTAGCCTACATGAGTGAATCCGAAGAGCAAGAAGCATCCTCCAGCTCTAGTATGACAGTCTTTGCCTGCAGGTCTTATTCCGAAGACTCAGTGACAAGTCGTTCGTCTTGAGTCGGGTTGTGCCTCAGGTTCGATGAAGCCATGAGCGAGTTGGCAAAGATGCAGGCATTGTGTCTCCTCCTTGTGAGACGTGACGCAAAGCTCTATTTGGGATCGGTGATATGATCATGCTCGCCAGAACAAAGCCAAGGCAGACATTGGTAGTTGAAGACCAGCCAGTTGAGAGGGGTGTTGATGGTGATCACGCAATCCACTGGGCGAAGCTTTTGTTGATGAAGTCGTGAGGGAATACCAACTGACCCATGATACCTAGCAAATTACATAACTACACGAATTAACGTCAAAGAAAAGAAGTCAAACATACCCGTATGTCACGAAATCGACTCGGGATCAACCAAGGACGCTTTGCTTCGGGCTAGACACTGTTCTTGAGGTTATCCACTAAATCTCCATCATGAGCGGGGGAACCATCACCAACTCACCACCAACAAACCCCCTCGCAATGCCATCCAAAATCCTCCTCCTCGACGGCGGCCTCGGCACGTCCCTCGAGTCAAAGTACAGCGTCTCCTTCTCCCGCGCCACGCCGCTCTGGTCCTCTCACCTGCTCATCTCCGACCCGACCACCCTCCAGTCTTGCCAGAGCGACTTTGGCGCCGTCCCCGTCGACGTCCTGCTCACGGCGACGTATCAAGCCTCCATCAAGGGTTTCGCTGATACCCGCACTGAAGAGTTCCCCGACGGGATTGATCGGGGGACGGTCCCGCGGTTTCTGGATGATGCTGTGAGCATTGCACAGCGTGCTGTGGAGGACGGTGCGCAGGTTGCTTTGAGCTATGGACCGTACGGCGCATGCTTGATTCCGAGCCAAGAGTACAGCGGTAAATACGACGCCGCACACGATTCCGAGTCCACACTCGAGACCTGGCACCGGGAACGCCTGGGCCTCTTTGCAGAGGTTCCAAATGTGGGTGAGAGGGCGAGCCATGTTGCGCTCGAGACCATCCCGAGGGTCGATGAGATTATCGCCATGCGCAAGGCCCTCGCCGCGACACCGACTCTCTCAGATCTGCCTTACTGGAGTTCAATCCTATCCCCTGGAGCAGACCTGTTGCTTCCTGATGGAAATTCGATCGAGTCCGCAGTCGAGGCAATGCTAGACCGCCAAGTGTGGGCCAAGACACCCTGGGGCATCGGCATTAACTGCACCAAGGTCGATAAGCTGGATCGTCTATTGCAGATATTCGAATCCACAGTCGCGCGGCTGATTGAGCAAAGTCGCTTGGACGCATGGCCTGCTCTGGTCCTGTATCCTGACGGCACGAATGGGGAGGTGTACAACACGACGACGCAGAAGTGGGAGGTGCCAGACGCCGTCAAGGGTCAAGTGCGCGAATCGTGGGAGTCTCAGGTCGAGAGCGTGGTCAGGGCTACAGAGAGTCGGGGGAAGTGGCCCGTTATTCTTGTTGGTGGGTGCTGCAAGGCAAGGAGTGAGGATATCAAGAAGCTTCGTGATCGTCTCCTGGGGTAGGCTTGAACAGATGTTGATAGGACCCTTACAGGATTTTCGTCGACATTTATGATGATACTCTGAAGAGTATCTGTGAAAAAGATCAAAGACTATAATAGATATTATTGATGATGCTGATGATGCTCTTCAGAGCATCAACCGCAACATCTAGGACGTGAAGCATTCCCATCCACACTCAGCCCAGCTTCCATGACATCAAATGGGTATCCTTATTCAAGTACGATAGTCGCGACACTTCCTCATGGCAGATATCCCAAACCACTTATATCCGCACTCAACTCCCTCCCCTGCATCATCTCAGCCATGACCTTGCCCGTCCCCAGCGACAGACTGATCCCCCACGGCCCATGTCCCGCAGCGACAAACACGCCTCCGTCACTCCCCTTTCTCGTCCCGTACCCCTGCCTCAGATCTACATCTTCTATCCGTACAACGTACGGCGTGCCCCGCTGCGTCACCGGCCGAAAGCACAGTCCAGCTCGGACAACTTCCAGCTCGCCGTCCGACTTGATCAGCTGCCTCGCCGTAGCTTTCAACTTTTCCAGGGGACCTGGTATGGGTTTCGCAGCTGTGGCTAACCGCGGTAGCGGGATAGCAGAGTTGACACCTCCTAACCAGATATCGCCGTTGGGTCGAGCATATATCTCTGGGGAAAAGTCATCCAAGCTGCAATACAGCGAGTGATATACATCCCCCACCTCCCCAGGATTCCGCACCACGAGTGAGTGGCCGGCAAGACTCAACACGGGAATGTTGATGCCAGAACCCGGGAACATGGACTCCAAAACCTCGGGCGTCCAGCAACCGGCAGAGACCAGAACGCGTGTGGCTGGTATCTCGGTCTCGGAGGAGCAGTCCGTGAAGCCGATGCGCACATGTGAGAGCTCATCGTGGCAGTCAGCCCCGACATTGAGGACCACTGCAGGGTGGTGAAATCGGACACCAGCAGCTCGACACTTTTCCAGCAGGAACTGACAGAGCCTAAGAGGGTCGCTATGTTTCTCACGTCAGTAATCAGTTGATGATATGCTTTCCATCCCACTGACAGTCAGACTTACAGAACAGCCGTCCCTTCAGCATGATCAACCACGCTAACAGCATCACCCTTGACACGTCTCAACCAAGGCGGACTCTTCCCATCATCAACCTCTTTCTTCTCCGCCACCAAATCAGCCCTGCTTCCTCCCTCACTTAACCAATCCTCACCTCCGTTAGCTCTCCTCCTCGGCGCAGGCTCATAGTTGACCGTCACCGACTTGGCATACGCCCACCTCTCGCGACCGCCATGCTCCTCCGCGAGCCTCTCGTGTTCAGCGAAGCTGAGAGCGCCCAGGGACGCAAGGTCTGGCGGGAACCAGTCCCTGGCGACGAACCCGCCGGCATAACCCGACGCCGAGGCAAACAGCTCAGTGGAAGCGTCGACGACGTGGATGGACCAGCCGGGTTGGTGCTCCGAAAGGTGGTACGCTGTCGCAAGACCGATGATGCCGCTGCCAACAATCACTGTCGTAGCCATCGGATGAAAGGTGTTGGGTATTGAACTATACAAAAAGAGTGACAAAGGTTGGGCAGCTCTCAGCTGACGCCATGAACCTGGGTGCAGCCGATGACGTTTGTGACCATACAGGGTAAGGTAGCTCAGATTGAAGCTCCAGAATGACCCCGCCGTGAAACCCCCACCTTGCTGAAGCTTTCGACTCACCCAAGTCATCCGAAAGCATCTTTTTTTGTGTGTGTGAGGCGTTACACTACCTACAACAACATGGCTTCCAAAGTTTTCATCGTTACCGGCGCCAGCAAAGGCATTGGCGCCGCCATTACTCGATACCTCCTTGGCCAATCCCACAAGGTGGTTGTCACGGCTCGATCGTCGGAGCCTCTTGAGGGCTTCAAGAAGTCGCACCCTGACCAGGTCCAATTCATCGCGGGAGACATTGTTGACCCCGAGGTAGGGACAAGAAGCTCTGCTCAGGACGAGGCTGACGTTGGAGTAGCTGCCCATCAAGCTGACAGAGCTCGCCGTGTCCTCTTTCGGCAGGATTGACGGCCTGGTCATTAACCACGGCCTCTTGGCCCCCAAGAGATTTGCTGACACTACAGTCGAAGAGTGGAAGAAGATTTACGACGTCAATGTCTTTAGCGGCATAGCAGTGGTGAGATACTGAACGGCATCATCCGGCACATTGGCACCGGCTGACCCGTTGTAGGCCCTAGCAGCCCTCGATGAGCTTCGCAAGTCGAAGGGATGCATCGTGTGGGTGTCATCAGGGGCAGCAACAAAACACTACAAGGCATGGGCAAGCTACGGTTCATCTAAGGCTGTTTACAACTCCGTCTCGGCCCACATCGCCCTCGAGGAGCCCGACATTACGAGCGTCGCCATCGTGCCAGGACGAGTTGACACCGATATGCAGGGCGTTCTGAGGGCCGAGGGCAAGGACAGCATGGACGAGGCGCAGTATGCTACCTTTGCCGAGGCCAAGGAGAAGGGCACCTTGCTCAAGCCGGAGCAGCCGGGACATGTCATGGCCAAGTTTGTGGCAGACCCGCTCAAGTCCCTGAGCGGAAAATTCTTCACGTGCGTTTCACCACATGCTGTGGGATCGACAGCTAACGGTCATGCAGATGGAACTCACCAGAGGTTGAGGCATATCAGGAATAGGGGTCCTGAGAAGGACAAAAGACGAGACTCCTAGACACTCAAGCAGATGTTAGCTTTGTTGCTTGACAAAGGTTGAAGCGCGCAAAATGGTGAATAGACAAATGCAAGTCAGTCGAAAGATGAAAAGCTCTTAGTTTGCTCCACATTGACATTCGGATTTAGCATGGAATGTAAGTTTCTTCATCACAGCATTTGATGGTGTCGAGAAAAGAATGAAAAGTCTGTCCTTACCTGATGATTGTTGTGACGAGCAAAAGACAGCTGGATATTGCAGACAATCGTCTTGTCTCCTGTCAGTTCCATGACCCAACAGGCGGTTCAACAAAGATGTGGTATCAAGTGCGCTCAGGCTATCGAATGTATCCGTCATGAAATGTCGGTATTTGATAGTACCAGATAGCAAAAGGCATCACAGCAGGGTCGAGGGGGGAGTCGCTGTAGAAGGGTTCTTACAGCATGGGACAAAGAGCGCGAGCCTAGACTTGGTCATTGTTAGCCGTGTCCAAACAAGAGAGGATCAAGCTTCAAAGGACAATGAATTGGAGTCAATCAGGAATGTCTATTTGGCATAAGACGAAGTCAATCAGCACCGAGGCTTGTCGGACCTCTAAGACTGGGGCGACAACTTGTCTCTTCATGCGATGCGATGGTGCAGGAGGGAACAGATGCGACTTACTCAAGGCAGCGGCTCATTGCATAGGAGAAGAATAGCAAGATGGCAAAGATTGAAAGCCATTGTCGCAGCAGCGACCAGCAAGAGACGTGGCCTCTGCTTGGATTGCGAGCAAAGAAAGAGAGAAAGGTGATGATGAAGAGAAAGGAAATTTTTCAGATTGGAAATTTTGGCCGAAGAAAAGGAAACGCGAAGTTGGTCCGTGCGCGGCAGACGCGCCGCTCGAGGCAAGTGGAACAAAGTGTGGCGCGTGAGTCCTTTCAGCCTCCACGCTTTTTGGAGGCTGTTCAGCTGCGACGGGTGACAAGCTGAACAACCACCTGTTGAAGGAGTGTTCTTGTTGTATCAAGAAACCTCGAGAGAGGAAGTATCTTTGTAGACTAATGATGACAAGACCCGTAATACTTCTTGCATCAGTCAGCTTCGTGTTCGAGAGTCATGTTCAATCCTGAACCACTTCCAAGGCAGGGCAGCTCAACCACTGGCAGGCCTCTGGATTGAGGCTTTGATTCGGTGGAGTCGGCCCCTAAAAAGAATGGACCTGATGGCGGGCTGGGCTCTTCACGCGGCGCATGGCCCCCCCTCTTCCCCCAGGCTCTCACATACAAAAGCGGCTTGCCCCACCACTCATGCTCCATGAGCAACCATCCGTCTGAAAATCGTCCCTCTCCGCCAACACCAGCCTCAAGGGTTGCAACAAACGTAGCCGCCGACAAACAAACAAAGTATATACAAATACCCAGCAGATACCCGTATCTCTCTTTCACCTTTTATTTCTTCTCAGTCACACCCATCGTCTCGTCACCTTTTGTTTGTCCATATCTCAACGACCGTCGCGTTCCACCTTGTCAGTCACCGCTCGCTGGTGTATACCTCTCTATCTCGATATCCGTCTCAACTCTCCCGCAAACGCCTCATCACCAGACCGGCTTTTCTTTATTCAAATTCACTCACAATGTCTGATCACGAGTTTGGAGGTACGTTTTGTTTGCTGTTGCACTCATCCGGAGTGCGTCTCTTGGCTTCATGATGCGTCACTGTCGTTGAAGCTGGCATTGAATCACCGTCGTTGCTTCCCATATTATTTATTCATCTCCCCCAGCACTCGCCATTCTCCCAGAGCTATCCTTTCAGCATCTACGCATGGATTCATAATCACCTACCCAGGAACTCTGCAATCTCACTTCCATCCCCTCATCCCACAAAGAAACCCCAGCTGCATTGCCTCTCTGAGCATTGCTCCCCTCCTGCACCATGCCTACCCACATACGAGCTTCGGACCGGTACTGGGCGAGAATCGACGCCGGACTGAGTCTGCGCTTCATTCTTGAGTTGACAACACCCCGCTGACCCTCATGTTCTGCATAGGCAACGACGACCTCTCGCTCCCAAAGGGTATGTTACAGTTTCCTCCTCGGAGCTTCTCCTCACTAACACTTTATAGCCACGGTCCAAAAGATTGTCACAGAGATTCTACCCCATCAGAGGGCGTGGCGTTTGCCAAGGAGGCTCGCGACTTGCTCATCGAGTGCTGCGTCGAGTTCATCACCCTCATCTCTTCCGAGGCGAATGAGATCTCGGAGAAGGAGGCCAAGAAGACCATCGCCTGCGATCACATCACCAAGGCCCTCGAGCAACTAGGCTTCACCGACTACGTCCCCGCCGTGCTCGAGGCAGCAGCCGAGCACAAAGAAGTTCAAAAGGTACGCACCGTTCGACTCTGTTGGGTTCTCCACTAACGCAACGCAGGGCCGAGAGAAGAAGTCGGACAAGTTTGCCAGCAGCGGCATGTCCATGGAAGAGCTCCTTCGTCTACAGGAGGAGCAGTTCGCGCAGGCGCGGGAACGCCACGGCTAATCAGACGGGAATGAGAATCGGGATTTCGGCATTGGTAGGCGTTGACGTACAGGAACTGGGTTGGACCCTGGGGTTTTGTTATCTTTGAGCGGGCTGGCTCTTTATCACTTTCGCTTATAGACTCTCCACGATGCTTTACCCGGAATGGTCCTGGGTTCGATCGAATTCGGGTTGTTGATCTGACTGTCTATGGTTGTGAGGCTTGAAACTGGTGGTTGCATGGCTAAAACCGGTTGGAAGATCGCGAACTAACGCTATCACAACAACCCAATCATGATCCAGCAGAGACAAGAAGGACAAAGGAATCATGGCGCAAGACAACAACAATCCATCCATGGATCCATGATGGATATCCCCCTGCCTTCAACCTTGCAGCCTTGAACCATCGTTGCCTTGCAGGCAGGCAGTCAGCAAGCACTTACAGGCACCCACTTATCGATAAAGAAAAAAGATGATGTAGGCAGCTCCACCACCCCGCCTTGACAATCCTCTCTGCTTCCGCAACCTCTGCTCCTCATTAATGCGCCATCGCGTATAGACTCTGCATCCCTTGCCTGGGAACCGCCAAAATAGGTCGAAGACGCAAGAACAAAAACAAGTCTGGACCCCGCGTCCCTCGCTGGCTCGCTCGCAAGATGGGTCAGGACGAATCCTCCATGGGCGGCCCGCCCAAGGCCCTCTCCGAGAGGACCCTGGCCGCTGTCGCAGAGTACATCAAGACGGGTCGCGACAAGAGGATCGTCGTCTTGACTGGCGCGGGCATCTCGACTGCCGCTGGAAGTGCGTATCTCCTCTCCAAGCTATGACAGCGCCTCTGACCTCACAGTTCCCGACTTTCGATCACCCAAGACCGGCCTCTACGCCAACCTCGCCCGCCTCAACCTCCCCTACGCCGAAGCCGTCTTTGACATATCCTACTTCCGCAGCCACCCCGAGCCCTTCTACGTCCTCGCAAACGAGCTCTACCCGGGCAAGTTCCACCCCACCGTCTCCCACGCCTTCATCGCCCTCCTCGCCCGCAAGGGCCTCCTCCAGATGCTCTTCACCCAGAACATCGACTGCCTCGAGCGCGCCGCCGGCGTGCCCTCGGAAAAGATCATCGAGGCCCACGGCAGCTTCGCCACCCAGCGCTGCATCGAGTGCAAGACCGTCTTCCCCGACGACAAGATGAAGGAGCACGTCTTTGGCGGAAAGGTCCCCCACTGCGGCGAGCCGGGCTGCAACGGGCTCGTCAAGCCAGACATTGTCTTTTTTGGCGAGGCGCTGCCCAAGGCCTTTGATCACAACGTCCACAACGTGGCCATGGCGGATCTGGTGCTCATTATTGGAACTAGCTTGACGGTCTACCCGTTCGCTGCCCTCCCGGGCATGGCGCAGGAGGACAAGCCGCGAGTGCTGTTCAACATGGAGCGTGTGGGTATGATTGGCAACCGATCAGACGATGTGATTGAGCTTGGCGCTTGCGACGACGGCATCCGCAAGCTCGCCGATGAGCTCGGCTGGCGCGATGAGCTTGAGCAGCTGTGGAGGGAGACTGTCGGCGAGGAAGAAGCAGAGAGACAGCTCAACGGCAGAAAGGAAGGTGAGGTGGAGGACGAGGTTGAGCGACTGGCGGCCGAGGTGGAGGCGGTCGTTATTAACGATGACACCGAGGCTGATGCAAAGGAAGAGGCAGCACGGCCCACAGAGGAGGTTGACGGAGACAAGACCGGCACTACTCTTTCATATCAGAAGCCAGCCAGCATTCCAGCGTCAGAGCCAGCAGAAGTCAAGGAGCAACCGGAGCCAACCAAGGCGGAGCCAACCAAGACGGAGGAGCCAAAGGCGACACCAGAGGTCGAACCAAAGGCAGAGGAGCCAAAGACAGAGTCACAAGCACCAAAAGACACCAAGACACCAGAAGAGCAGTCAACAGAACCTGCTCTTGTCAAGGAAGAAGCTAAATAGCTGCCCCATCTTTCAGATGACAGAGTCACGACGGACACGCGTTCAAGAACATTGATGAGAAAAGGAGCTGGGACGAAAGAAGCAAAAGTTACACTGTCATCAGACACCAGATGATGGACGACGGGATGAGCTTTTCATTTGTTGGTCACGGATAGATGGGTTTGTTTGACAAGGTAGGTACATCATACTCTTTAGATGAAGAATATGTAGCCGGGTCGTTTCTAATACCAAGATTGCCGCAATTAACTAGAGTATGAACAAGTGTATAATGAAATTGCACCACTAGGGTGCTATGTAAGACCGAAATTATGTTCCAGACAACAAAAAGGTAACACGAATACGGAAAATAAGAAAAAGAAACCTCACAGGCCGCTGTCAATCTGCGCCGGGATGTTCGAGAGCGTCCACGATCCCCACTGCCGACACGTCTCAGCCACCACATTGGGATCCGCAGCTTCTCGACCTTGTCCGGGTTGGTGAGGAACTGCACGAGGAAGCCGGCCGAGACATGCCAGGCGATGTGACAGTGAAAGGGCCATACACCTGGGTTATGTGTGTAAGTAAGGGTGTGAGTGAGTGTGTGTGTGTGACATACCTGGATTCTGCGATGCGTCAAACTGCACAACCAAGTGCCCATGGCCCTGCAACTGGACAACGTCACGCCGTTGCGGGTTGTGCTCGTTGATGATGGTGCCGTCCCAGTCACCCGGTCCCTCGTGTAGGACATACATGTTGAAGCCGTGCAGATGCATCGGGTGTCTGAGCACAATATTAGCCACATAGTTAAAATAGAAAACCGGGGCAATAGCTCACGAGACGGGGTCTTGTTAATGACATTGACCCTCACGCTCTTGGCGTCCTCCGTGTTCCTCACGTTCCACTGCTCCTCGAATGAGTGGTTCCCCAGCTTGCTCAGCAGCAGCGTAGGGCTGTTGTAGTTGCCCCTAAAGTCGATGCCGCCAAACTTCCACAGCGTCACGTTGCTCCCGTTGACGTACGTCTCCACCTCTAGGTCGATGGTCATGTCGCCTGCGGGAGCGGCAGCTCCATGACGGGCTTTGTGAGCTCGAGGTCGTCGTTGGCGCACGTCGCAGGGTCGGGAACGTCCCAGGCCTGCGACTCGGGTGCCTTGTTCTGATCGGCGCCGTCATAATAGATGGCCGCCACGGCGTCCGGGGCGTGCGCCAGGCTGCACTTTGTCGAGACGTTGGCGCGCATCCAGAAGGCGTCTAGATCGCCGTCGGCCTTGACCAGCACGTCTGTGCGCTGCCCGATGCCGAGTGTCACCACCTTTGTGTCGTAGGGCTGCACCTGGACAAAGTCGTTTGCGATGACCGTCATGGTGTGCTCGTCGATGGAGAAGCGCTGGAGGCCCTCGGCCCCCGTGTTGATGAGCCGCAGCCGGTGCGTCTTGCCGCGCTTGAAGCGGAACTTGGAGATGCCGGCGTTGTTGTTGCAGGGCGTCTTGTCTCCGGGGACCACGTTGGAGCAGTTAAAGTTCATCTTGCCGTTGATCAGGTTGCTGTCCGAGAAGACGGGCGTGGCGTTGGGCTTCATGGTCTCCTCCACAAGGTCAAAGTACTCCTTGTGGTACCAGTCGCTCAGGAGGATAGGGCCAACGTCAATATCGTACTTTTCCGTCTTGTCGCGAGGACCGTAGATGACCATGGGACCAAAGAGGCCGGCAGAGTACTGGGCAGAGTAGTGAGAGTGATACCATGTGGTGCCGTACATGTCAGCCACGAATTGGTAGGTGAAACTCTCTCCAGGTGGGATAGGGCATTGCGTTACACCGGGGACGCCATCTTCCCATGGCGTCCTCTTCTGAAGGAGTCCATGCCAATGCAGGGCCAGGCCTTCGTCTTCAATCTCGTTGCTCACCGTCACCTGAATGGTGTCACCCCAGTTGGCCTCGATGGTGGGCCCGGGGAACTGCCCGTTGACGAGGATAACGTCCAGCTCGTAGCCGTCCGGGGCGATGGTGCCCCGGCTGACGGAAAAGTCATACCTCCGGATCACACCCGTGTTCGGGTGCTCCTCGTAGTAGTTGGTATGAGTGTTCAGGGTGCTCCATGGATAGCCATTGGGGTAGGGTTGTTGGTGAGGTACAACGGCAGCAGTGGTGCAAGCAGGGTGCCGAGCAGAGACTTGCTGTAAGTAGATCAGCCAATCTATTCAGGAAAGCTTCAGCAGAGGTAGGATGTACCCATTGGTCTTTTTCTGGCTCAGTATACCAAGGCTCTTCAGCTTGAAATCCCCTCCGTGTTGACTGTTGCTGTTCCCCATCTTGAGCAGGTGAGTCGAGAGTTGCAGTCCCTGTGTCTGAGGATCAAGTCCCTCATCCAGCGAGGAGAGCCTCGGTCTATATATGTCTCGCTCGATACGTGCCGCCGCTGGCGAGCCCGGACGGGAAAGCCACGAGGAAGGATTTCTCCCATCTTGGAGCTCTGCATGTGCCGAGCCGTGGCTTGGCTGCACGCTTCCTCAGTAAGGCTGTAATCAAAACGCACAGGAGCCTTTGGCTAAGAGAAGTCATCCTGAGCGCGGCCTGTCAGAATCTCCAAAATTGGACCTGTACACATGAAGGTGTTGAAGATGCGAATGGTGGTGGTGGTGGAGCCACATGGCGAGGCCCATCATGCATCAGGTGAAGCTGCACGGTGATAGTCAGCACACCAATAAGATGGACATGAAGGAGATTATCCTATCAGGTGTTGGTCAAACTCTCATGGCACCATCAAGATGGTGTGCTTGTTCCCGGGATGTGGGCGTGGGAGAATCGGCATCTCGAGGCTGCTGAGCCTTGGGCATGCGGAAATAGACACGAGATCTGCAATAAGACACTGATCTTAGGACCCCATATTCCACCAATGGCCGACGATCCGCTTCAAGGATGCCCTTGACCGATGCTAGGTTCATCAAAGCAGCTGGGCCGTCCTGGACGGCACGGCAGACTAGATGTTTCAGGCCGGCCATTTCTACCTGCAAGTAAACGAACAAGCGGGTCCAATGGGGCCCAGGTTGTTAGTAAACCCCAGGAACAACACGAACATGTTGGTTGTCAAGGTCGCTCACCGTGACGTCGAGAGGAAGCACGATAAGCTAGCGCCAGCTCATCACGCATCTGGGAGCTGTGTGGACCGTATAAGATTCAGGTATGAGGCAATCCAACACTGCCGGTGGGGTCTGACGGCATGCCGTCTGTCGAGAGCCCGCCGCGGAGTCAGCCGGTATCGCGCGGGATGTTCGATCTTTCAGCCTAGGGGTCGCGATCAGCCATGCTGGGGTGCATTGCAGGCCGTCCCTCGCCCGGTGGCAAGGTTGCCAGAGTCCAACTGCCTGCATCGTGCGTGGTATGTAAGACGGCGATGCCTCTTTCAAGCTCGAGAAGGCTTGAGAAGAAAGGTAGTCTCAACATATCGTGAAATACCTGTAAGCCAGCCCCAATTGCATGCTCGAGTCAGCCTGTCAGCGCCACTAGGACATGTTATTCTCCTCATCAAAGCATCAAAAGCTCGTTCAACCTGACGAGAGAATGATTCCTCAGGGACAGGATTTCCAGCTCAGCGAAGCGGTCCAAGATGCATAAGGTTGTGCAACGTCGCCTCGGCCCTTAGCTGGCACACTCGACTCATCCCGGTAGTTGACCGCAGTCAGAGCCAATCGCAATGGGACGGTGCAAGAGCCATTTATCGAGTAAGCAGGAGAGGAGCCCTTTTTCTGCAGGAAACCCATGAGGAAATACATCAAACGCCATGTCCAAGATCGCATGGCGGGAGGGCTGAGCATGTGGAAACCTTAAGCGGCCAGCGGCTCCCAGCCCGGCAAGCTCGCGCTGCACCACCAACGCTCCAGACCTCGTATCCACGGCCGAGGGGGTAGGTCGGCATGCCGGGTCACGGGTGCCATAGCGTCGATCCTGGCCTTGGAATGCAACCTGCGCGGTTGACGGCCAACTTGAGCGCCACAGCTGGCGTGCCGCCTATCTGGCCGTCCGCCTATCTGGCTGTCCGCCTATCTGGCTGTCCGCCTATCTGGCTGTCCGCTGGCTGTGTCCACTGTCAATCATGTAATGCCTTCAGCTGCTTGCAATATTGGGCCACTTGATCCCAGGAAGCAGCGGTCTGCAAGGTATGACAGGCCGACAAAAGGGCCTCGCATGACACCACGCCCTCGCTGAGTGGTTTTGTCTTGCCAGAGAGCCCGACGCCATGGCCCAACTGCAGCACGATTGAACCAACTCGGGAGATTTGATATGTATATTACAGAATGCGGCCATCAAGGGCCAGACTGTACAGGGTGGTTTGTCGGAGTTGACTGGGTATTGCTCTCGTCTCAGATCATCTTGGCCGCTCTCATGATTTCCTCCAAGCGGGGTTGGCCATGTTCACTATGGGTCGTCGCTGCGCTCGCATGTACATTTCGTGCAGTTTGGGGTCGGCATCGGATCGGATGACGCTACCGATAGACATGAAGAAGCTGCGATGCCGGTTAGCATTGAGGAGGATGCGAAGGAAGAGGCTGACGTGCCCAAAGGTGGCGCCGGATCCGAGCATATACTGGCCCAGAGTCCTCATGATTCCGTTGGGGCCGGCTCCGTATCGGAAAATATTGACGGTTCCTGTCGACGTCAGCGAGTCTTCGGCGAGGTCCCGGAGGAGTGCTCCGGCGGTTGAGGACGCACCAAATACAAAGCCCATGATAACACCGACAGCTGGCAACAAGTCAGATTTGCCTCTCCCTTATCGAATGGGAAACCTACTTCCACCCATCATGGCACCCATCTTGACTGCGAATTCAATGTCAGCCAGCGTCTTGCTCAACCAAGGCAGAGAACCGGCATACACTTTTCCATGTTGGAGGGGCCATGCTGGCCGGCATTGATGGGCGCAACGGGAGGCATGTTGAACGAAGGTACGGAGTCTATTAATCTCGAAACTCAATGGCAGGTCGTCGTCGGGGCGGTGGACGAGGTCTGTCGTTCGTTGTCGCAAGTCTTGGATCAGTCAAAGCTCTCTTGCGCCGAGTCGTGAGTGTTCAAGCGAACAATAACCATGCCCCTCTACAAGTGGTCGCTGATTGGCTCAATGCCTCCCCAAGACTGGACTCGGCGAAAAGTCGGGGCGAGAAAACTGAATTTTGACCGCACGGACCAGCGCCTCCCTCACAGTGCCCGTGATTCTCCGGCAGAGGCAGCCCTGCACTGTGTAGAAGTCATCACGTGGCTCCCTTCGTGGGTCAAGAGCAGGCTCCACAGCGCGGCTACCGACTCGCAAGAGGCATTTGATTGTGCATTGTTTTTCTGACGCTCTCCCCAAAGCTCCAGGACCGTCTCGACAGCTACTCTGCAGCCTCTTGTTGCGTGGTGCTGGGGATATGCGAGCTGCGAGCAGTGAGCACATGCCAGAGTCTTTGGGCGTGTGCTCCACTGTACTCCGTGCTCTGTACTCCGTGTGCCGTGGCCCCAATTTCAACACGCCAAGCAGCGCTTAGCGAGACGGGCGGACAGACCTCCCCCATACTGTTACTGCAACCTCCCATCAGCTCACTCACAGCCTTCCGTCTCCCGCCCATCGACCTTGCGACGCGAAGCCCGTTCCGACATCGCGATACCCTCGTACTTAGTGAGTTCTACACCCTCGTCGCCGCCCCTGGCGGGTTTCTCGGCCCCTGATCACCAGCCCCGGTCAGGCGGGCCGCCCAATCCAGCTTCTCTCCTCGTCGCCAAATCCTTCTCCCAGCCTCAAACTGACCAGTCTGTCCATCCGCTAGCGTATCGGCGTCTTGTAGCATATCTTTTCCAGCGAGCGCATCCTTTCGAAAGCACTTACCCGTCTTCGAGCCGTTGCTGTACTCGTTCTCCTCTCCGACAATCACCTAGTGGAGTGACGAACCTTGGCGAGGCGCGAGCCGCACACCTCCCACTTCCAGAACCGGCCTCCCATCCATCCTAACCTTTCCGTCCATCGGCCGCATTCTGCCCTTGTGCCTGACACCATCCCTATGACTGCAGTCGCCAACCCGCCCAACTTTCCGATCTCACGACCAGCATGGGCGATTAACGGACATCATCAAATGAATTCAGACGACGCCCGAGGCGGCATGGGCATGTTCATGCCGCGCAAAACCTTGACGCGGTCCAACTCGTCCTCCTCCGTCTCTTCAACCTCGTCCAACTCTTCCACCACCACAGTTGCTACGAACGGCTCCCACTCCAATGGCACTCCTCTGTCGTCGACTACGGATCTGACCCAATGGTCGGCCAACGGCGCGCCTCGAAAACGGCCCCAACCCAAGAACCCCTGGCCTGCAGGGAAGGGTGACTTCCAGCAGGATCTCTCTCGGGTTCCCGCCGGTCGAGGAGCTGGCATGATGGCCGCCCATGGACCTGTTCAGGCCGGTCCTGGCCAGGTCCAGATGTCCCCTCAGGGCATGATGCGACCCATGACCGCCGACCAGTTTCCCCCGGGCCAGCCGGTGCTATATCTACTCTCGCTCAACGGGACCTTTGAACGAAAAACTATTGCTGTCCCCTTTGCTCCCGAAAGCCTTCGAATAGGTCGTCAGACGAACCAAAAGACCATCCCGACTCCCACCAACGGTTTCTTTGACAGTAAAGTGCTGTCGAGACAACACGCTGAGATTTACGCGGAGCGCAACGGCAAGATCTTCATTCGAGATGTCAAGTCGTCGAACGGAACTTTTGTCAACGGAACTCGTCTATCCCAGGAAAACCGCGAATCAGAACCGCATGAGCTGCAGACTTCGGACCATCTCGAACTCGGTATCGACATCGTTAGTGAGGATCAGAAAACTGTGGTTCATCACAAGGTTGCTGCCAAGGTCGAACACGCTGGCTTCCTAAGTGCTTCGAGCAATGTTCTGGACATGAACTTTGGAGATCTCGACCCTGCCAACGGGGCAATGATGATGCCTTCAGGGCCTCAAATGCGTGGCCGGGCCGGCAGCAATGCTTCCATGGCCAGCAATGGCCGAATGATGCCCAACGGCGGCATGATGAACATGCAAGCCAATGGCATGCCCCAGCAACGGCCTTTCTTTCTGACCCCAGTTGCCACTGACCAGATCCTCAAACGACTTGCGGTATGTTTGTCGAAAACTTGAACAACTGTTTGACTAACTTGGCCAGAACGAAATGCGCAACGCCCGCCTCCAGGCACAGGATCTCGGACGAACGAACCAGTTCGTTCACACTCTGCTGTCCAAAGACGACCTGAAAGATCTCGATAAACCAGAGGCTCTGGAGGCTCCCAAACCTCAACCCATGGTTAATGGCATGGGCACCCCCTTCCGTGCAGACCCCAAGGCCCGATTCTCGGATCCTCCCGCACCTCCTCCGCAGCAACCTCTTCCCGAAAAACCTGACGTACCCTCTCTCAAGCGTGGTCCAACTGAACGACCCAAGTCTGGGCCGCCCAACACCTCGCCCATCCGTCCAGACAACCTCAGCCAGATCGTTCAACTTACCGAGGCCTTGAACAATGCTAAGCGAGATATCGACTCTCAAACCGCACGTATGCGTGAGCTTGAAGAGATGCTGCAGAAGGAGCGACTTGCCCGGGAAGAGGCGGAAGAACTGGCCAAGAGACTCGAAGAATCGGCAACCTCTCACATGAACGGATCGGCCATTCCTGGGGAGTTGGAAGAACCAGAAGAAACGGCCGAGGCCGTTGAAGAGGAGGCTCCTGAAGCCCCCGCACCAGAAGTTGAGGAGGAGGCAACTCCCGCTGTTGATACAGCACAGGAGACTGCTACCGCTCTCCAGGCCCGCATCGACGTCATGGAGAGCCAGATGCGAGACATGAAGGAGCAGATGGAGGAGTGGAAGCAACGCTGTGAGATGGCCGAATCGGAGCGAGACGCAGATAGGAAGTCGCTGGCCGAGATGGTGGTTCAACTCCGCGCTGAGGAGGCTCTGCGAGAAGAGTCAGAGAAGAGGTCTCGCTCGAGGTCGAGGAGGAGGGCCGAGGCCGAGGCTGCCGCCCTTGAGCAGGCCGCTGCCGCAGAGGAGGCTAAAGACATCAATGAGAAGGCCGAGGCTGTCGACCCAGTCGTCAACGACGCCTCGTCTGATGCGCCCACTCTGTCCCGGGCCAACACCATCACCCCGTCGAGTTCTCAGAAGGGCGCCCTCACGCAGGAGAGGCACCTGCACGCCGGACTGCCCTACGCTTCGATGATCGGTGTTGTCCTGTTTGGCGTGGGGTTGATGGCATACCTCAACGGTTGGCAGGCTCAGCCTCCTCGACCCGAGCAATAAGGGGTGGCACAGACTGTACGAGGTTGTTGTCTGGCAAATGATACTATATGGGGGTTCACGACATGTCATCTGGGGATCTGTAACTTTTGATGAGCGGTATTCATAATGCATCATGCGGCCTATCGGACTTGGCCGAACGACGACGAGACGATACGAGACCAACATGGACATCACATATCCGACCGAGCACTATTTCCTTTGTACGTACTATACTTGGCTTCTCTTGTACCAACGGCTACCAGACAACGACACGGCTTCCCTTGGAAGGGAGTGGGCCTGATTTGAGTCAGGCTGGAGGACTTGGCGTTTATTGTTTTGAAGTTGATACAGGGGGCGCATCAGGGGGGATGATGGATAGCAAGAGGGTTGATGCGAGCAGTGGGCTGCAGCTCCCTAGACAGCGAAGGGATATTTTGCATAACTATACCATCGCGTGAATACAATTCGGCTTTCAGTTTGCATCGAGTTTACATGGAGCGTTCATCTGCAGGTTGCAGGGTGTGCATGAGTTCGAGACATGTACGCCATGACACGTTCTAGACCGGGTCAACAAGGTCTTGCACTTTGTTGGCTCGTTCACGTCATCACACATGGCATGGGCCCCGGCGTAACAATGTCCCCTCGGTCCCGGGGCTCGCACTCGCATCCGCCGACATAACGGCGCGGGACGGGGCGTCCAGCCCCGGCGCTAACCAGATTTCGTATGCTGCGGCCTGTTATTGAGCCGGTTAAACGGCGTCGACTTGCAGATGCCCATGAAATCGATGATGGGTTGAATCATCGGGAGAGATGATGTTGCGAGTTGCCGATGGGCTACCTTGAGAGGGCAAAGGGTCGTGGGTATAAAGGTCTCAGTGCTCTCTTTGCATAATGTTTCATCAGCTATCAGAAGCCTGATACAAACCTCCAACATGGTGTCCCTCTCAGAAATCCAACAATCAAACTCATCCGCCGCCTCGATCCTCCAGTCAGGCCTCGTCGCCGTCTTTGCCGGCGCAACAGCAGGCATCGGCGAGACGGCCCTCAAGGCTTTTGCCAGGTACACTGTCAAACCCAGGATTTACTTTATCGGACGCTCCCTGGAAGCCGGCGATCGGTTACTCAAGGAACTCGATGTCATTAATCCCGGTGGGGTGTATAGTTTTATTCAGGCGGACATGAGCTTGTTGGCGAATGTCGACAAGGTGTGTGAGGATATCAGGAGTAAGGAGAAGACTTTGAATGTCTTGTTTATGAGTCAAGGAACACTCAATTATGGGGTTGGTGAGTTTTCTATGAGATTCATCAAGGCTACCACCTACTTATATCTGCAGATACTGCAGATGGTCTCCCTCTCATCACAGGCCTTACCCTCTACTCCCGCACCCGCCTGACCGTCAACCTCCTCCCCCTCCTCAAAACTGCCTCCTCCCTCCACCGCGTCGTGACCGTCATGGCGGGCACAAAAGAGGGAAAACTCTTCCTCGACGACATCCCCGGCCGCCACCTCCCCTCGCAGATCAAATCCGCAAGAGGTCATCTCTGCACGGCCTTGACTCTATCTCTTGAGGCTCTCGCCAGGCAAGCACCGGAGGTTTCCTTTATCCACAACTTTCCCGGTGCAGTGGATACGGATCTTATCCGTAGAGATGCCGGGCTGGTGATGTTGCTCGTGAAGCAGATCTTTCGGCTGAGTACGACCGTCAAGAGGGGGTGGGTTCCCAAGGAGGAGTGTGGAGAGAGACATGCTTGGCTTTGTCTGAGTCCAAGGTTCCCTGCCAAGGGTGAAGAGGGTGTTGAAGCTGCTTTGGGTACTAATGGAACCAAGGGTAGTGGTGTGTATAGTGTTGACTGGAATGGGGAGAGTGCGTCGGCCGAGGTGGTCGAGTTGCTGGGAGAGTATCGCGATGAGGGGACGGTTGATAAGGTGTGGAAGCATATGGAGGATGAGTTTATCAGGATCATCGGGACTGTTTCTGCTTAAATGGGTGCTGACGGGTGTACTTGTTTATATATCAATAATGTCTAATGATATTCCATCTTGGCCACAGGAAGAAAAGCGTACTCTGCTTGGTACCAAATCCGGCATCCTTGGTCAAAAGATATGTGTGAGACTGCAACGTCAAGGGGTTCGGTGGGTTGCTGCAGCGGCGGCATCACTACTTCGCGAAGACAAGTGCGCTTCCAGGTTAGAGAAAAGGAAATCGGGCTATATTCTTGACTTATCTCTCTCCATTTTGGATTGTGGTGGCTTGGTGAGGCAGCATTGCTTAGTTATTTACCCAGCTTCGTCTCATTGATGGTGTCAGCCAGTCATGGCCCATACGGACTAAGAGATAAAAGGAACATTACTGGTATTGTAAGACTTAGTGGTGACTGGACCAAGAGTCTGTGTTGGAGTATGAGAAGAGTTAATGCCTTTGTATGGCCATCCGGTCAATATGATGCACGACGAGTGCGTGGCTGCCAATGCAACAATCATGGTGCCAACAACCAATCTCTTTTGGCATAAGAACTTATCGAGAGAGGAGGACTTTAAGGTCCAATGAAGTGATGTTTCTGTAGTGGCAACAGCGCAGCAGAGAATAGATGTATTACCATCCTCCGGCCTCTACCAATGCGGTTGAGACGTGGGTTCAACGAATGTCTTTGACGGAAGATGCCCAGATAACAGCAACTCGGTGTCATCTGCCTTTTAGATACGCACCAAACACAGCTCAGCCCCCAGTATAGGCAGAATTGTTCTTACAATACAAAGAGCACAGTGAGTGTTCAGCGAGTCGGATGACATGTGGTTGTGAGTCCAGGCTGCCATGCTTACCTTACTCATCCAAAGGAAGACTTCCTTGTTCCTTGGCGATTCGAGTGTTTCAACCCCGATCTAGCAAACTGCCGCCTGTTTAGGCAGCTGTTGTAAGCGGCATGGTGAACCAGGATGATGAAACACCCATCGAGCTAGGTCTCACAGTCCAAGGCTGACATGAGCAACAACTCCAATTCCAAGACACGGGAGTAACGTGACATGTTCAGTCTCGTCAAATTGGCTGATCATCTATAACCCGTATGAGAAGGTTCTTCGGGTTTGGATCGCAGCGCAGATCTCGAGTTGACGTTGCAATGCATAGGATCTGCGGATGACACAGTCAGGGGGCAGTAAGCACCTTGTTCAACGATGGTGTTGAATCCTTCTTAATTCGAAACGGTCATCAGATGAAGGGGAAACAACACGGCATGAGTTGCTGTTTCCTCCCTTACTCGACTGTTACAAAGAGCCATACTCATCTACAAGCTACGCTCCCAGTTCCCAAGTTGCATATCGCCATCAATTGCTGTTTATCTTTTCATCATGTTGTCTCAAAGCCTCCTCCCGATTCTCCTCGCCTCTTCAGTCTCGGCGCTCCAAGTCCCCAGCAACGTCCGCACATTCTACAACCAGCTCAAAGCCAATGGCACATGCACCAACAAACTAGGCAGCGGCTTCTTTGACACCAAATTCGACGATGGCAGCAAGTTCACCTCACTCCTTGACAAGCTCCCAGGCTAACGGCATAAGAAACATCCTACTGCGGCGATCACCTCGCAGACTACGGCGTCGTCTACCTCCAGGGCGAAGGCGGCACCTTTTCAAACATGGATGTCGACTGCGATGGGGCGCAGGGCGGACCGCAAGATGACGGCCGATGCGACGAGTCAACCACCACCATCTCGACCACGTCCGTCAAGTATATCATCGAGGGGTACGATGTCGGCATCAGCGACTTGAACCCCCACGAGCACTCTTTCGTCGTGTTTGGCAACTCGGGCACAAAGTCCGGCTGGAAGACGTTTGATCCCCGTGAGTACGGCGTGCAAAAGGCCAGTCTCATGGCGGTTGTCTGCGGAGACAAGATGGTGAGCAGAACATCTACACTCTTGTCATATACGTGCCAATGACGAGACAGTTCTACGGCATCTGGGGTGATTCTAACGGTGACCACGGCGACCGTCCCAGCGTCGGCGAAGCATCCCTCTCCCTCGCGACGGCATGCTACGGCAAGGGGATGCAGGCCGGCACGGGGTCCAACACAAGCCACGACGAGGAGGACGTCCTATACATTGCTTTTACCGGAGCGGATGCCGTTCCTGGCGCCAAGGGGGCTGCCTGGGCTGCTGGCAACTTTGACGACTTTCACGCAAGTCTCGTTGGACTAGGCAACAAGCTCATCAAGCGTATCGGGAGTGGTGGGGATGAGTGTTCATGGCCGGGACATTGTAAAGGTATGGGTAGAGATGATGAGGCTCTATGGGATATGCTGACGATGGGTTAGGCGCTTCTTGCAAGGCTGCTCAAGACTGTGCTGATGCGCTCACATGCATCGACGGTAAATGTGCATAAGGGATAGTTAGGGTGAAGCCAGCTTGGTCGCGCTCGTTGGCAAAGTTTGTTGTCAATGGTATTAAGATGGCCATCAGTTTCCTGCAAGTAGACGTATCCAATGCCAAGTGGTCTCCCCAACGGTCCTCTACTGAGTGTGTGATGCCCATTGTACGTGCCCACTCCAGCTTCTTCTCCATGTTAGGCAGCCACAGAGTCCGTGAATTGCACCGTCTACACAAACGTAACAATAAGCCGACGACACAGCTTCACTCTTACGGCTCATCGTCAAGGCCAGGTGCCCAGGGCTGACATCGGGTTCTCGGCCAAGCATAGCCCACGCTAGATATCTGTATGAGTCAAATATCAGGCACTCGTAGGACCACAACGCCCAGGTTAGTCAACCAGGCAGCACCACCAAAGCTCAAACACCAGGCCGGTAATAACGAGATGCCCTCGCCGACGGTCCGAAACCAAATTGGAATCGCCGGCGCTACGATTGGCCGCCTTGCCCCAAATCTCCGAGGACCCTGAAATGTCACAGGCCGTCTCGTCGGAGCAGGGGCCTGGGTGGTAAAAACTCTTTTTCCCATCGTTCGTCACGCTAGAAAACGGGAAAGAAAATTTTTTCGAATACCGAAGCATCACCGTGCGTCAAAGTTCCTCGGGACCTGATCCTGATAGCGTAGGGCACGGGCTTGTTGTTGTGAGTGAGTGCCTGAGAAGAGGTGGTCACGCGAGCAGGAACCGGTTCCAGCCTCGGAACTTGACAGCCTTTTTTTTTTCCCCAGGATATGCCAGGCACGAAGAAATCCAGGGTCCTTCGCTCGCTTCACGATGGCGTCCTGTGAGCTCTTCTAGAACCCAGGGATCATGGGTTCCCGCTCAACAGCTCGGGCGTGTTTTGACGGCTGGAGATGTTGACTAGCGCAGTACAAGACGGTACATTGGCCCCTTGTGGCCGTGGGTTCTGGGACGATGAGGCTGATATATTAGCAAAGTGGTCTGTGTGGGATTAATTGAGATGGAGTTTTCTGAATGTCATGTCAGTCATGATGATGCCCTTGCAGTGGAGAATGGAAGAGATGCAGCTGGACCCTGAAGCCACGCGACAACGGTCGAGCTCCACTCCCGACCCATGTCTCGCTGGTTCTGGAGCGGGAAAATGTTGACGCGCACAGGCCATCAGCCCAGCTCCGAGAGTGGAGCCTCCGTGATGGAGTCGTCAATCGTCCGACTCTCTCGGCTCTCGAACCTCGATAATCAAATCAAACTCTTCCTTTTCGTAAGCGATTGACTCTAGCATCCTCGGCCTCTATCCACCATTCTTCTCTGCGCCAGACGCATTTCAATTGAGCATTACATCAGCCCATCAGCCAAGGCTCGCCTCCACAATCGCCCGCCTCCGAGCAAGGCTGAACCTCCGCCCCGGTCCCATCCTTCAATCTCACGGAGCTCCCGACCAGCCTCACCTCGAACTGCACACCTCTCGCGATGCCGACGTTTCAGAGCAAAAAGTTCCGGTCCGCGGCCGACATGAACAAGATCGGCATGCGGTACCGCAACGTCATGAACAAGCACCCCTTCCTCATGTTCGGCCTCCCCTTCATGGCCGTCATCGTCGCCGGCTCCTTCGTCCTCACCCCGGCCACGGCCGTCCGGTACGAGCGCTACGACCGCAAGGTCCGCCAGATGACAAAGGACGAGGAGCTCAACGTGCGCCGCTCGGCGAGAAAGGTGGACATGAAGGAGGAGTACTACGTGCGTCGCCTCACTTTTGGGCCTCGAATACAATTGGCTGACTTGAGAAATGCAGAGGCTTGCTGGTAGAGATCTTGATGACTGGGAGCAGAAGCGTGTGGAGCGTCTCAAGGGTGAGAATGATGGTGTGCTCGACTGAGGGCTGTACAAGATTCCTCCCTTGCTTTGGATTTGCTCGTGTATACGAGTAGGTACCATCACGATCTTAAAGGGGATACGATCGGATCGACCTCGTCAGCGCCGCGAGGTGCCCGAGTTGGAAAGTCATGCAGGACGTCATCCCCGGTTTGCTTACACCCAGTGACACGGCGTTGGAATAAAAAAGCAAGGATCACCTCAGGGGGTTCGGAGGCTGTGTACGATGTAAGATGGTCATCAACGGGCGTTGTGGTGTTTTGGGCATGGGAATGAGTACGCGTTCTGTCTGTTTAATGTGTCTTGGCTCTTCTGAACTGTCAACCCGGATGTGTCGGGGAGTTTCACGGTCTGAGACGGAGGGGGGGGACGAGCCGCAACGTCGGGCGGCCTGACCCAGGTGCGTGGTACATGTAAAAGGAAAAGGTAAAGGAAGCAAGATCGGAGATGGTGCGAGGACAGGAGGGGAGAAATACTCCGATTCCTTCACCGGAAACTCGATCTCCATGGAGGCCACGATCTTGGAGGGGAACATGTTTCACGTCGAAAGAGAAACACTGCAGTCGATCCTTGCAGTAAAGGCTGCAAGTCTCTCAGAGTCCCGAGGCTGCAAGTCTTGGAAAACGAGTCGCAGCCTTGGGACCAGCTTGGACTATCATCACACACAGCCTCGAAGGATGCACACACACACACACTCACGCCGCATACCTGGTCAAACAGCCAAGCCCTCACCTGCACCCCATATTATGTACCGTAAACGCGTTAGCACATCGACATCTGATTACTGAAGGGCCCCCTTGCGCCGGGTCACGTTGACATGATGCCCCTGCATGTCCGTCCAAGCCATCTTTTTTGTGCCTCACTCATCTAGTCTGGTGATAAGGCTTGGCCTCTCCAGTTGCTCTTGATTAATTACACCACCAACTTCGCTCCTCGCAATCTCGATCCCCCTCCCCCCTCTCGGTTCACCGGCCCATGGTCGATCCGGGACGAAGAGTCAAACTATCATCAGATGTATCACATTTTTTAAAAGACAAGACCCAAGGCTCTACGCCAAAGAAAACCGAACCGGTGCGGGAAGACGCGAGATTGTCGGTGCGCTCGATTGGACCACCCGTCCATGGCTTTTGCCCGTGGTTAGATGGCCCGGATAGTGCCTGCGGTAGCGTGTGCAGCGAGGTGCCCAGCTGAGCAGGGGCGCAGGATGGGCCTGGGCTCGGCGCCCCTCTCAGATCACGGCGATGCTATTGGGTAGATGGTCACCGGCCTTGGGGTTTGGCGTCCAAGACATGCGTAGGCGATCGTCAGGAGTTCGGTTGCTGTCAACCGGTGATAAGGTCGGCGAAGGAAAAGGCTGCAAGAATAAGCGATGGGGAAGAAGAACCGTTGTTGAGGACTGATGCTCAATTGAGTTATAGATCGGGGTTTAACGAGGGGCTGCATCCAATGAGAGGCTATGGGATTCAAGTGTGGGAGGAGAAGGGGGGAGGAGAAGCATGTCATCGAGGTCATGGGAGGCGATGATGATCACGATTATCACTCAAAAGGTGGTGTTGAGGCGCGAGTCCAGGGGGAGGAGGGGGCTGATGATGACCACGGTACATGCAGGTACCAGCACGAGTTTCAGAAGAATGGAAAATCATCAGTGTCCAAGTTGCGTGTGTGTGTGTCTGGGGTTCGTGTAGATTCACGAGCAAGGCACGGGAACAAGAATACGAAACAATGTTCCCGAGGAAGGCAGATCACACGTGTTTAGGGTAGTAGTCAGGCCCTGAAAGGCAAACTGGACCAGGGTTGGTGATGGATGAAGCTGATGTTGAGAGATTGAACTCGCGTGTGAGTGGCTCGATAAAACCACCCACTCTGGGGACACTCAGCTGTCCATTTCACTGTCACATTTCATATTTCCGGTGGGAATTAACAGAAACTCAAAATCAGTAACTTGCACAGCTGAGCATGATCGGGAACAGCGAAGAAAATACGATACCGGGGGTCGGGAAACAGCCAGCCACCTGCTGAATCGACAACACCACCCAGTCTCCGTCTCCCCGTGATACGGACTCGATTTCGATAGGACGGTGGTGACCTACATGAGTGATGTTGCATTGCATGAAAGATCGAGACCATGATGACTGCAGCCATCCAATGGAGTAATTTACAAAGGGATGCATGATCCAGAGAGCTGGAATTGCAACGCCAGCATCGAGAGGAAGGAATATTGCTTTCCCAATCAATCCCATCGGCCGAGTTGGGGATGCACGCTTATGCCTAAATCTCCGGCCACCTTTGCTTTTCGCCGACCCAAGTTTTTCATTTTTTTTTTTTTTTTTTACAGGCCCAAGGCCTGCGAGATGGCGCGCCGATTCGCATCTCGACTGTGAGAATTGACAGAGATTACAGGGCAACAAAAGAAAAAAAAAAGCAGCAAATAGTCTTGTCCCCAGTCAGCGCCCGAGATCTCGATAGCCTCTCCACTGCGTCGGGGTCGGCGACGCTTCATGGCTGGCTGACTGACGAGCAGCGTCTGTCCCGGCAGCCAGGGCGAGCAGGGCGCCACGTCCAAAGAGCTGGAGCCCAATATTATTTTCCACAGGCTCATCCTGCAAGGTGCAGGATCATAAAAAATGAAGCTGAGGACGGGGATATTCCCAGGCAGGGAGGGAGATTGGGGCCCTCTGGTGATCAGCAGTCCGTAACTCTTCGGACCCGAGCACAGCTTTTCGCAAAGCCCAATGCCGAGGCCAGCCAATCTCCGTCCGAGCCCGTCAACGAGGTGCCAAGAGAACTGCCATCGTCACTCGCCCTCGGACTCCATCGACGAAAGACCCTGGATCTTCACTAAAGATGCCCACCTGCGTGTTGCACCTGAAGTGGAATGAGAGGTCCGATATCAATTCACGGCACAGATATTCACGATATTCAACCTGCATACTTTGTGGACCAAGAGTAAAATGATCCTCCACTTTGCCAGGCTGGCGGCCCTCCATCTGAGACCTTTCTCTTTGACAGCTGCTGAGTAACCTGCCTGAATTGCTTCTTTTTCTCTCTCCTCTTTCTCGCAGCTTGCATCGGCTGCAGAGACGCCATCCCCGATGCTGCTGCCTTTGTCAATTCCAAATGCCAGAGACCTGTTTGCTTTTTGTCCGGGGAGTCCCCATGCATGTGAGCCATGCGCCGCGCAGTAGCGTTATCCAATATCCAATCTCTCGAGCTGAACAAGCCATACCGTTAACATCGGTGCCGTGTCCGAAGCGGTAGTAGGGGCGCTGCAGGTAAAGACAAGACCAAAATGTCTCTCCTTGCACCCAACAGCTCTCTTTCAGTCTGCAAGTCAATTTAGTAGCGATGTTATACCGTCTTTTGCGCCTCGAGCACTTCCCCCCCCACACCATCCTTCAAGCTAGCACCGCCCGAGGCGTCCTTGGCGACCTACTTTGGACTCGTCCGCCGAGGGGCGCCGGCGCTGAGATGCAAGGGAGACGGTGCGGCGGTGAGCGATACAGAGACACTCGCTGCACGGCTGAAGAAGAACGAGGCTCAAAGTCAGTTTTTCGGCTGGCGCGCGACAAGTGTTTTTGATGGAGGGATTTTCTCATTTGAATAGAATGTCACGAACGGTAACCGGCCGGATAAGCGGAGGCCACTGTTCAATCATCATTGCCAAGAGGGTTGATCTGTTACTCGAGTCGGTGTTGACCAGCCGCCAAAGTGACGTCGAAAAGGTCACCACGTATCGTATCGCGGGCCACTTTCTGCAGTAACAACTCTGCAGATCTACAATGCATGCACCACATGAAACCAGAGATTGACGTTGTGAACTGTGTGATCTGCCAAGCCAATATGTCACTGCTTCATTTTTCTTCATTCATGCAGCGTCGATAGCTTCAGGCTCACGCTCAAGCTCGAGCTCACGTTTTTGTTTCTTTCATTCTCTCGCCCTGCTTCTCCAGGAACAAGGCTCAATTGAACGGAGGTTCTGGACCTTGACAGGCACGGGCCTTTTCGGGATTTGCTTTTTCGTGGCCTTTTTTTCTTTTCACTCAATGTCAGTCACTTTTTCTTGCGCTAGTGCCCTAGCCTCGATGCACTCGAGGGCCAGCGTGACCTGGACGCCGACCAACAGGGGCTTCGGTTGCTGAGTGAGAGCTGTGTGTGTGTGTGTGAATTGGCCGGCCCGGGAATTGCTCGGGAGGCTTGAAAAGGCACGGGCAGCAAGGCACAAAGCACCAGGCACACGCTCGATGGGCCTAGGCCTGGTACTACCGGGCGTGAGGCTTGTCTTGGGGGATACACTTTCGAGACACGGAGGGGAAAGAGAGAAAGAGCGGTGTCTGGAGAAGGCAAGGTGCGGAGGCTTGGTGGCATATTGGACGGATCACGAATGTGTTTTGGCAGCCTGGTGGTGTCGTAGGGCAGTCCGTAGGGCAGTCCGTAGTGCATGGACCGTAAGTTGAGACGAAAAAGAGGCAGAAACGTACGTCGTTCAAACAGGTACCCGAGGGTACTTGCCAGGGAGAGAGGAAACGGACAGGGGTGGGCTTGTGTCCAGATCAGCGGGCCATGGTGAGCATGGGAATTTGCGGGTGAAATGACTGTGAAGAGTCAGAAGAACCAAGTTGAGATGGTGGGGACAGTCGGACAAGCCAAGGGTGGATCTACAGCTGCGCAAGCCCAGGAACCAGGGGGGCCCCTGTTAGTGTCTGGTACGTGCCTCTACAAGGGGATGCCCGCCTCGGCTCGGTGGTGGATGACGTTGGTAGCCCGTCAAGTCAGCTCCAGTCTCACCCATCTCCGCTCCGCCTGCTCTTGGTGGTGGTGCTGGTGCTGATGCTCAATACGACACCCATTATTTATAGACTTGAAGAGCCTCCCACCCCCCGGTTATCTCGGATCCTGATCATCACTGTGTGTGCCTTGGTTTATATGACGACCATTGCATCGACATTACCAATCTTGCTTTATTAATCACGACTCCCACTTACACCTGGGCTCGTCAACTACACACCACACTGCGTCTCGACCACGACTCGCCTCTAATACTCGATCACCAACCTCACAACCACAACCACCAACATGCACGTACTACACGGCTTCGGCCAGCGACGCAAGTCGTCTCGCCGCCCTCGCGACCTCCACATCCGAAAGGTCTCCTTCTCCGGCTCCTCTCTCTCCTCGGGCTGCTCCCTCTCCTCCTCGTCCTCCACCATCTCCGACTCTTCGACTCCCACCCAGACGCCCATCGCCACAACCCGACCCGAGATCGACCCCCTCGCCTCGCACCCCGCCTTTCACGCACCGCCCCGGCTCTACGAGAGGCCATTCATCCGCATGGACGAGCCTGTATTCTACGGTGGTGACGATGAGGAGGAGGAGCAGTACGCCGAGGCTGCTCAGCAACCCATCGAGATGGCCCTGCCTCCTCATGTGAGCCCGATGGACGTGGCCGATGAGCAGTCCAAGGATTACTTTTACACAACAACAACACTATCCAAGCGACCGACGATGCCCGGCTCACGGTGGTCCGAGTCGACAATCCAGACTCTCGACCAGTTTGACAACTCGGACTCTGAGGACTCGGACGAGGTCACCCAGTCTGAGGAGTCTGAAGACGACAACGACGACGCCTCGGTCCTCGAGATGCGACGCCTCACCCGCCGCGCCTCGACCCTTAAGGCCCTCTCCCTCAACACCAGCTACGCCGCGCCGCCCTCCCGACCCGGTCTGGCACCCAAGCGTCCGCCCATGCGCTCTCTCGACTCTGTCGACAACTTTATCCGTCGCGGAGGATGGAAGCGCCGCGGCATCGTCTTTCGACAGGAAGACATGGAGAACCAGCAGCGGTGCGAGGCGGACCGCGCCAGCTTCTAAGCAACCTACCCATCTCCCTTTCCTTGCCTATCTCTTTTACAGCATGCCTCATGATTTCTTCGATACCCAACACTTTTTCTTTACTTCGTTTTCTTTCGTTAAATACGTGGACATTCACGGGAAGAATGATATCTTTTCACGGCTGGTTTATACATATATCCCCCCCCAACTACCTCCCCATAAACTGGGCTTGGTCTCTTCTATCATCTTGATTTACAGCTTGGAGTTTTCTTTTATCATGATATGGGCCTATGAGCCCCCTTGGGAAAGCACAAAAAGCGGGTGTTTCATCTTATTTTATTGGGATTGGATTTTTGGGACAACGCTGGTATGCGTTATGGGATTCACGGCTTCAACCACCACACCTTTACTACCTCTACAACATCCCTCACTTTTTTTTTTCTTTTTTTTTCTTTTTGGCGGCAAACTTTTACTCCATATCCTCTACTACATAGGCATCTTGTAATGCACTCAATACTATCTCTTGCCGTATCCACTCTACAGCCTCAAATCATCGTGAATTCCTTTTTCCCCAGCCTCACTGCCTTGTCTTGAATCCCTCTCAAACAAGGGTCCAAGCATCGGGATCCATTTTGACACGTCAAAAAGATTTTCAGCCTCATTCCGTCTGACAAAGGAATTGAGATTAAACTGGAGCCTAAACGACCCCCAGCGGACGTGCCTTTCGTTCAAGGACTTCCCCGTCTTTTTTCGTCTTCGGTTTCGACTTTGCTTGTTGATGCCCGGCCACGGCCCAGGCGGCCTCTCCGAAGCGAAGCCCGCCCGGACCCAGGAGCGGCCCCGGGGTGCCGTATCACCATCATCATCATCAGCCCTTTTTTCCCCCAACGGTCTTTGGCCCCTGTCCATTGGGGTTTGTTATTTTTCCACGGAACCTGACGGGCTTCTAGAAAAATATGCCAAGAGGGTGTAATGTTAATCTCACTGCTGAGTCACCTCATCTTTCTGCCTGAGCAACCGAATCTAGCGCCTCTAGGAGAAACCTTCAACGTCATAGTGTCCGGCATTTGGAGGTTCGGAGTGCCGAGCACTAATTCATGCGCCGAGATTGCCGGGGGTTTTGTAAACCTAACTCTTGTGAATGCCCTCACAGCGGCGCCCGCGGGCCACCGACTTAAGCTCGGCACTTCCCCCTGGCTGTGAAATTCCAGTTGCTTTCTTTTTCCGCCCCCCTGCGCCTCGGCCACGTTGGACCTTGCCATCTTCTCTCAAGATCAGGGGGAGGCGAAAAACCCGGGATGGAATGAGGCCTTGGAATGTGGCAAACGTGGGAGACCAGGGTGTGTGTGCCCTGTTTCAACGATCTGCATCGATAATCAAAAAAGTGGCTGTTTCGCACAACACCGAATCAAATCAAACTGTTCAATGCTTCTTGACGTTTTTTTTTGTTTCTGTAGAGGACGTGGTAGATCCTGGAAAGACGTCAGTCGGCCCGTGGCCATGTTTCAAAACGCGGGCATGAAGATGCATAGCAAATGTGCCATGATGAAAGGATACATTCACTGATCATCAAAAGTATCTACAAGTATCTACATCAACAGAGATAGCTGCATCGACGCGCCCCTTGTCCTGGCCAAGCTTCGTCACGTCATGTTCTGCGGGCGTAGCCAAGGATCTTTTGATTTTAAGCCGCGATGCATACGCGGTGCGATGCGATGCGATGCACTGCCAGCTGGTTGATGTTTACATTCGGGGTCCTGCCCGCTGTCGTGGCCTCGTTGATGCCGTCAAAAAGTCTCGGATCCCGCACCATCCGACTTTCCAGAAAAAAACAGGAAAAAAATGATAACAAGACTATGACGTTGAATTGCAGAGCCGCAAAAGAGTCCGAAACACCGACGTCTCGATGGTTCAAAGAGAGTCCGAGCTTGACTCGCCCTGCCCACTATGATGTCTTTGATTTCACTGATATCCTATGAATGTCACTGAGCTTGGGCGGCTATTGGCTCGGCGCTTGTCTAGTGGTGTTGCTCGATGCCTGACGACCACGCCAAGAGTCGTTTTTTGATGAATTCAAGGGCAAGCCAAGTCTCGATAGGGAGACCAGAATTTCGCGGTCTTGCTGCGCCTCCCACAAGATGGGATCATCTCCAGTTGCTGCCAAGGAGTCAACTTGGCCCAACTTCATGACATTCTGCTGCACCATACAAGAATGCACGTATCATCGATTGGACGAGAGTACTCCGTATGCATGTAATATACTTGATTCTCTCAAAGGTATGGAGTATCCTGGATCACGAGCTGAGTGTCAACAGGGAGACCTCAACTCTGCAACCATGCTGACCCCTAGTACATGCTGCCAAGAGAGTGTCGGAAGCATGTTCCCAGACCATGACTGCCTGACCTGGTTCTGCTGACTGCTCCCAAGTTCATTGGTGCGTGATCAATGCCCTGACAACCAAGGCCAGTTTCTTGGCTGAAGGCAGCTTCATCCGCAGGCTTGTCAGGGACATGGCTGTGCCTTGAAGATGGTCCCGGGTCACCGAACGGAAGACCAGACCTATGGAGAATAGGATCAGATAAGCGGAGACGGTCTCTCGTCCAACGCAAACCCTGTCCTTGCAACTCATACTCCCTTCCCAAGGACTTGGCCTGCGTTTCCGACCCTCCAGCATGCTTGACTCCTCAATATGCCCATCTCTAGACATCTTAGGTCCTTGACGGAGGATACACTGTGCCAACATGTTCAAAGCTAGATCATGGTTCCAAGTATTTATCTCCACGGTGTAGCATGATGGCTCTGCGCCCAAGTTCAGCTGCCAATCCTGTTCCCGTCAACTGTGTTGGGGTCCTTGTCCCAACCCTACCTGGTCATGCATAACGGGTACACTGGCTGCCCCTTCTGTCGGAGTTTGTTATCTATGGATCGCTGGGAGATACGTAGAACCAAGGCTTTTGAACACAGAGTTTCCAACGTCTTTGCTTCTCATTCGTGATTGGGGTCAACGCCGGCCTCTTCGGGGACTTGCTTCAATGGTGATGTGAATAGCTGACCATTCAGACGGCTTTAACTTGCATGCGAGCTGAGGTGTAGTGGTTTGGCGAGCGTCTGAGCTATTTGGTATACCTAGAGTACTGTTGCGGCGTCCACTCTGTCATTGGTGCGGTGGCCAGCATGAGCTCTTGTGATAACTGTTGCGAGGCTGATCATTAACACCAATTGCTGAGTACGTCTGGCCACAATGTGCTTCGCCTGGCCAGGAGTTTAACAATGGGCCTGTAGTTGACAACCATCAGCGACCCATGTGCCATCCTGTTAAGTGAAGCCAAGACAACAGGTAGCCTCGCAGACTCTACACTCTGGGTGATTTGACGAGTGAAACGGGAATGTAGTTGGTCGGTAATTAGGACACTGGAAGCCCATGAAATTCTTGTTGACTGTATATATGTCCAACCTGCAGTGCGCCTGTGCTAGTATTCCTTCAATCTTGAACCTCGACGAGGTGGACAACAGATGCATAACCCTTTCATCCCAAGAAGCAATAAACGCCAGCGTGAAAAGAGATACCCAGAGTCGAAAGCGTATAGTATAGTCGTTGGCACATCCATGCATAGAGACATCAGCCGTATGCTGAAACGTCTACCACATCCTGCGCTGGTAATATGCCGGCTCATCCGACTGAGACGACTTCTGCAGCTCGTGCTTGATCATCTTCCTCCTCTGCGCTCTCGTCACGGGCTTGTGGTTCTTGACGGGGGCTTCGACGTGGCCTTCGGGTGTCGACATCTTTTCCACCACCTGCGCCTGGAGGTGCTTCACGAGCTCGATATTCCTCTCCAGAACCGCATTGCCCTCGGCGCTCTCGACCTTGGCCCCGGGTACCGTCTCCCTGACCTCTACCAGAAGGCGCTGCCGCCTGACCTCGATATCCGCTTCCATGTCAATGTCGACGACGCTGCCGTCCTCGAGCTCCTTGGTCCTCGTGCGGAACTTTTCGGGGAGGTAGACCTTGGGTGACGGGCGGGTGTGGCGGGGTTTTATGGCCACGCGGAGCTCGCGCAGGGTTCGTTGCTGGATGACATAGCCGCTGATGAACAGAGCAGCTGTGCAGAGAACCACTGGAGAATGACTCGTCAGTACATGTGCGTGGAATGCGGGAGCTGGCAATGTGACTTACCGATCAGACAGGATGCGATAATCTGGACTTGGGAAGACGTGAGGAGTAGTCTGGCCATTCTGACAAAAGAGATACAGAGAGAAGTAAAACGCACAGAGAAGATTCAGGATTGAATGGTCATGTAACCGATTAAACCTTGCGCCTTGAAGCTTGGTCGTCATGCTCATGCAGAGAAGTGTTGACTCTGTTGACACGGCAACCGCCTTATCAGCTCTTATCAGTACCGAGCTTCAAGGTTCCTTAGCTTTTCCAACACCAAGCTCACATCACCAACGTCACATTATTCCGACAGAAATCACGACCGCCCACCATGAGCAAAAACAAAGACACCGTCCAGGCCGACGCGCGGCGCTTCCTCGACGAGCGCGGCTCCAACGCGACCATGGCGCCCAACGGCCTCAACCCCGCGACAATCATGGAGAAAGCCGTCAAGGACCGCATCGTCGACTCTTACTTTTACAAGGAGCAGTGCTTCGCGCTCAACGAGGCCGACATTGTCGACCGCGTCGTCGAGCACGTGTCGTTTATCGGCGGCACCTACGGCGTGACGCAAAAGCCCAGCCCGTTTCTGTGCCTGGCGTTCAAGCTGCTCGAGCTCGCGCCCAGCGACGCCGTCATGCACGAGTACCTGCACTACGGCGGCGACGAGTTCAAGTACCTGCGCGCGCTGGCGTGCTTCTACTTTCGGCTCACGCGGCAGGCAAAGGATGTGTACGAGATGCTGGAGCCGTTTCTCGAGGACCGGCGCAAGCTGAGGCGGAGGGGCAGGGACGGCGTGGCGCTGACGTACATGGACGACTTTGTGGATGAGCTGCTGGTCAAGGATCGCGTGTGCGGTACGAGTCTGTGGAAGATGCCGAAGCGGGAGACGTTGGAGGACTTGGAGATTCTGGAGCCGAGGGTCAGCCCTCTTGGTGACCTTGAGGATCTGCTGGAGGACGAGCCGGAGGGCGAGAATGGGACGAGGGAGGAGTCTGGGGAGGTGTCGGATAGGGATGAGATGGATGTTGATCGGGACGAGAGGACGAGTCGAAGCCGAAGTCGAACCGAGAGCCGCAGTCGAAGCAGGACCCGTTCGCCCTGAGCAGGAATGGGATGAAGGAACACCAACACACAGGTCCGATTCTTCAAGCACTGGAATACGGGATTCCGGCTTCAGAAACAAGCGCGAATTGCCGCGCCGAGCACTTGAGGTCCTGCGTCGAAAGCATCCCGAGCTGGACCATCTCACGTCAAGTTCAACCACACCAACGCTTTCACTGCAAACAAGGCTCGTGCGCATCCGAGCGGAGAGCTTCTCAGCCTCCAGAGGAACGGGTCGTCACTGAGCGAACTAGCAATTTATCATGATCGCTCAAAGTGGGTAGTTGAAAGACTTGAACCCCCATGACGGCCAAATCACCTTGCAACGAATACAATTCATTGTCACCAGAACCACTTGCTTTGGCTTTTGATATTTAGCATCTATGAAATTTATAGCCTGGATAGTACTATCGCGACAAAGCTTAGATTCAATATCTCATGTTCAGAGACACCATCCTCCGCCTCCTTGGCAGTATGTTCTTACGCCGCGGCTACACTCCTGCCTGAGACTACAGCCGACCTCTGTCATTCTCACAACGGAGCCTCCCTGTGAGAAGCCAAGATTTATAACCACCTTGGCAGTCCTCGCAGACATCGAACTCTCACTACAATGGTTGCTCACAACCATCATCTTCCGTAGTATAGTGGTCAGTATGCAAGCTTGTCACGCTTGAGACCCGGGTTCAATTCCCGGCGGGAGAGACGCCACACGAGCAACAGCTTGTGAATTTATCTTTTTGGTGTTTTTGGCACTTTTTGCAGTTGTATTGAGTTTGTTGGTGAGCTTCAGGGGTCCACGTGACAAGTTGACCGTTGCAAGTTTACCTAACTCCCAGGTCGGTACCTTAGGTAAAGTGTAACGGCGACCACTTTCGATGCCGGAGTTTGGCAAGACCATCAGAAGAAGGAAGACTCGAGTATGCTCCCTTTTGTCTGCTTTGAGGTGAATAGTTGGGCCGAGAATGGATGCTTCTTTGACATTGTCCTGTCGGTCTCACCGAGTATAAATCAACCCAATAGTCGACTTTAATCTAAACCATCTATCCTACTATACACACCTGATATCATTCAGTCGTCGCTTTTGATTCATAAATGTTCATGCTACAGCCTCCTTCAGCTTCTCCGCCAGCAGCAGCACCCTCTGATCATCCCAATACTGCCCAATCACTTGCAACCCCGCCGGGAACCGACTCCCCTCGACCTTTGCGGGAACGCTCACGGCCGGCAAGCCCGCGAGACTGGCAGGCACCGTAAAGACGTCGTTCGTGTACACGTCCACGCTGCTCTGCCCCTTGATGTCGTCCAGCCGCGGCGGAAACGTGGGCGCCGTGGGACAAAGGATAAAGTCGACCTGCAGAGGACCCCGCTTGTCCTCCATGCCCGTGGCCTCGGCCATGTCGCTGAGGTCAAACTGCGCGGGCTCGTACAGGGGGTTGTCCAGTCTGAAGACGCGGTCAAAGTCCTGCTGTACCATGCGGCGCACCTTTTGCGCCTGGATAAAGTAGTTGTCCATGGCCTCGGAGCTGAGGCTGTACGTGCCCAGCAGGATTCGCCGCTTGACTTCGTCGCCGAAGCCGGCGCCGCGGGTGTCCGAGTACAGAGTCTCGCCGACGGCGTCGCTGCCCTCGCCGCGCTTTCCGTAGCGGACACCGTCGTATTTTGCGAGGTTGGAGGAGGCTTCGGCTGGAGCGAGGACGTAGTATGCGCAGAGGGCCTCGGTTGTGGAGGGGAGGGAGATGGGGACCAGAGTTGCGCCTTGGGCTTCGAGAGCAGAGGCGGCGGCTACCCAAGCAGCACGGATAGAGGGATCAAGTTCCTCAATGTTATATTCGAGAGGGATGCCAATGTTTAGTTTGGACAGGTCGGGAAGGGTAGAAGGTGTCGTCTCAGCGCAACGTTTCCTAGAGGCGACAGAGAGCGATGTCGGGTCACTCGAGTCGTGCTCTTGGTACAGACTAGTCTTGAAGACGAGGTCATGGATCGGTCTGACTTCGCTGGCCAGGAAGCCAACCGTATCCAGAGAATTGGCGTATGGAACAACACCGAAGCGGGAGATCATGCCGTAACTCGGCTTGTAGCCCACAGTCCCCGTATAAGCCGCCGGCAGACGGATTGAGCCTCCCGTGTCTGTTCCCAGAGCAATGTCGGCTTCTCCAAGCCGAACCGCAACAGCACTTCCACCAGAGCTACCGCCAGCTGATACATCGTCGTCCTCTGCCAACGGGTTCCTCACAGCGCCGTGGATCGAGTTCATGGAGTGTGATCCCATGCCAAACTCGTCCATGTTTGTCTTTCCGACAACGGACGCACCCCGTAGGCGTAGTTGCCGGACCACGGTGGCCTCGAATGGTGAGGGGTGGGAGGAGAGGATCCGAGAGGCGCATTGCGTCGGGAAGCCGGCGGTTGCGATGTTGTCTTTGACGGCCAGTTTGAAGGGCTTCGCATCCTTTTGTAGGGGAGAGGGTTCTGTGACAACAGGCTCATCTAATTATGTCAATTGAGGCTATTCAAAAGGTATCGAAAGGACATACTGCCGCCCACAAAGTGGTTGTAGGTGCTATGAGAGCGCCATTGCGTCGTCAATTGCGCGCGAGCAACGGCCTGCCGGGATATGACGATGTAGCGCGGCGAATTCAAAGCCAAGCGGCGCACAACAGCCGCGCTCATTGTCGAATTATCACCATGAACAAGCCCCGAGACCAGAGCGTCAAGGTGTAAGTCGAGAGTTGCTGTTCAAGTCTGGGGTGACTGGTTGGTCGGCCGAAAAAGCGGCAGAGAGCTTATCGATAAGCACCAGGCATCATCTCCAGGGTCCTTCCATCTTCACTCCACCTTAGCTTGAGCTCTCCAAAACAAGTCGCTAACACAAACCGTTCAAGATGGCGTCGAAAAGGGAGCTTCAAGACGTCGACGAAGGCGACACTCCGAAGCGCGAGCACAAGCGCCCAAAGAAACAAGGTGGCAAGTCGCGACAGCATCAGCACTCCCACATCGATCCGACATGGGGTCAGAAATACGTCTTTTCGGGCGGCGGCCACGCGACGACGGTTCCCGCAGGCGAAGAATCCGACTTTGAAGACGACGCGGAAGCCATGGCCTATCTCAACTCTGTAAGGTATGTATACACACCCTGGCGCCTCGTGATGCTTTGCTGAAGATGCCCAACCCTTAGAGCACGGAGACTGATATGGTGAGTACAACAGACAAGAAGCCAACGGGATCCCCATCTGCTCGTTGCCCCCAAAGTCCAGATCGGACCGCAGCTGCCCGTCGATTTCGAGAGAGACGATCACGACGACGAGGAATATGCCGATAGGAGCATATACGAGAGCGGCATCGGTGATTCAAGAGGCTACTACGAGGACGGCGCGTATGTAGGACTGCCAGAATGGGCAGAGGAGGGCGAAGCTCCTGAATACGAAGACGACGACTACGACGAGGAGGGAGCCATACACGAGGCCTACTTTGCCTCGCTTATGGACCAATACCTTCATCTCCGAACCATCCTCCACACCAAACCTCCTCACGACGCCCTGTCTCGCCTCTCCCCGTCGCAAGCTACAGCCGCCGCCCCCTTCGGCCACCAGTCCTCACCCATAGCCGTATGGTCCCGTCTCCTACGCACCACCGATCCACACCCTCTTCAGCTCGCCCTCATGTCCAAAGACACCATCCTCCGCATCCTCCGCGTCCTGCTTGGCGGCAAGTTCCTACGTCGCGGATACACTCTGCCTGAGCGCACGAGTCGCTGGCTATGGGCGCTTCTTGCGCGACTTCCCGACGGGGGGAGCTGAACTACGCAGAGATTGGCTGGGTGCGTGATCTGGGTCGACGGGCGGTGCTGCTGGGGAGGAGCCTGGCTGAGATGGCGGCGCTGAGAGAGGAGCTGGCTGATGGCGGCTTGGGGGCCCATGAGGCTGTTGACAGGAGCAGCAGCGACGAAGACGTCATGGCGGATGCAGAGGAGTTGGAGGTGGAGGGCGCTGTCAGTCCTGACCAGGACGAAGACGATTCAACACCCCCTGAAGCTGAAGACGAAGAACCATCCAAGGCCGATACGCCAGCTCCCCAGCCTACGATCCCCGTACCGAATCCCGATACAGAGGAAGGTGAGATTGACGAGGAAGAGGATGTGGCCATGGACCTAGCATCCGACTCGGAGGCTGAGGATGGCCAAGTCGACCCCGAGCCCCAGGAAGACCTCCAAGCAGCCAAGGACCGACTACTCGCTCAGCTTGACAATGGCCCAGCTTCAGACGACGACGACGCCCAAGTCGAAGCCGAGAAGGAGGCGGCAAAGCAGCGCTCGCGAGCCAACCTGCGCGCCACACTCAACATGATCCTGACGGTTGCCGGTGAGTTTTATGGACAGAGGGACTTGCTCGAGTTTCGCGAACCATTCGTGGGCATGTAAGTACGAGGGGGGAAAGGAGAAGCAGTTGTAGGTCTCACTCGACCAGAAAATGTCTTGATTCCGTGTAACATACAGCCCAGTTCCACCTAATTCATCTTATCCTTGACATGTATGCATAAAAAAGCAACCAGCTCTGCAGCGCCTGTGTATACCGAACAACGCCAAACACCAAAATTCACCAATCGACATGACATGTGAGTCTCGATGACAAGGGACATGAGCCTAGTTGGCTTGGTCCATGGCCGATTCCACTCCAAAAACCAGGAATTCGGCCTCTTCAAAGTCAGAGCCGCTGGCTGTGCTGCGCTGACCACCATTCTCACGTCTGGCGACCTTTTGTGCCTGCGAGACGGGAATGGCAAAGACCCGAGAGTCGCCCTCGCCGGTCATCGTGTGGGCATCAGAGCCGACGTTGGGTTCGTCGTCGTCCTCGAATAGTCGCTTGCGATAACTCTCGTGCGAGTCGACGCTCTCGGTGCTGTCCTGAGACATGGAGAGCTCAGGAATAGCGTCGGCGTCTGGGACATTGTCCTCGTGCTCAAACTCAGGCTGAGTATCGAGACCGCCGACCTTGTTGATGCCGCAAAAAGGCAGCAGCTCTCGGGAGGAAGCCTTGTTGGGTGCGCGGGTGGTGGTGGTGGCCGCAGGGACGGTCGCATTGTCCGTCCACAGCTTGAATGCGCTCGTCCCGGCCGTCTTGTAACCCTCGGGGACGGACTTGCGGACGCGCATGCCGACGCTGAGGAGGTTGGCCTGGACGGTGGTGGGGAGGGCGGGCTGCTGCTGGCGAGCCGCGGCCTCGGGTTGAGGGTCGTTGGGGGGTCGGGGTTGAAGAAGGAGGTGATCTGGCGCTGGGAGAGGTCTGGGGTTCCAGCGAACTGGCGCTTTACACGAGGAGTCGACATTGTGAGGGTTTGAGAACGACTCAATGGAGGGTATCAATTGGTGATGGAGATGAATGCGTCGAGATGTGGTGACGTCGCGGGTTCGTCACAATGTCTTTGTTGTTATCGGAAGCTCAGGTGTCAACAAAGTGACGGCAGTTGGCAAGTATAAAAGAGAAGAGTGGAGAGTTTCTGGAAGAGATGTGTGAGACGAAGAAGTAGTCCCCGCGATGGCAATGACGTCGCAATCGATGGAAAAGCAAGGGTTTGAGATGAATAAAGAAGGAGGGGCTTGCTTGACCAAAGATTGTTGCCAGGGGAGAAAAAGGGAGGAGGTCCTTGCTGCCTCTTCTCCCCAGAAAGCTAAAAAGAGGCGACAGACGCCATTGACCGAGCCCTTCACCTCGAAAAGTGGGGACAGGGGTTCCTGTAATTGCAGGGTCGGCCATTGGCTGTGACCGAGGGTCAACTGACATAGGCTGCATTATCTGATCGGCGAGAGGACGGGGGTTGAGACCAAGGCAGTGGCAAGGGATATGCAGCAGGGCTTTGAATGTCTGGTGTGATTTGCAAAGAAGAAAGGTTTTCTGCGCTTTTACGGGTACAGAGTGTTGAGTTTGCTTCTTGTCCCCTAATCTTTGGGGAAGATTCACGGTTGCTCCAGCACAAACTGTAGTGGCAATCTGATGGTACCCACCAGCTTACCTACCTACCTATGGAAGCTCGTGATGGAGGTTATAGCTTGCACCTGGATGTCCTCTTGATTCCATGTGATCACTTTATTATCTAAGGCAGTTGTGGGAAACACCTCTCAACTGCCCTGACTCCTTTCATTGCCAAGGATGGAGGCCGTCTGCAGAGTAGAACCAGGCACGCGAGCTTGTCACACGAGCTGAACGGGCACACAATGGGCTAACAAGACCCAGTATATTGAGACAACAATGGATAAACACGATTACAGAGGTTGAAAATTATAGGTTACGAAACCGAGAACCTCGAATTGGAAGCTGATGTGTTGCTTTCCAACCCCAACTGAGTCGACAACTACAACCCACCCATGGCCCAATCACAGTCAACCATCCAGCTAACCACCCATCCAGCAAGCTTCAGCACCGTCGATGTGTCAAGCTATCATGCCAATGGGGCCGTTGCATGCCATTCCGCGGGGTAGTTAGCTCCAGGCATCCAGGCCTAGCCATCCGGGAAGCTGCCTAAGGCTATGCAACCGGACCAGCTTTCCCGAGTCGAGTCACCCGGCCACTGGCATTGAGGGGTAGGCCGACCTTGTCCATGACGATGTCCATCACCAATCATCATCGAGATATCATCGATGCGTTGATAGCTTCAAGACGTGGGTAGATGAGCTTGGCCTTAGACTGCTGGGAGACTGGGCCAGGCAGCAGTGATTACAAAGTGGCAGAACAGCCATTCACAGCAGGCATCACAGCAGGCATCACAGTCAGGGCAGCACGCAGTATGTGGAAACCATTGTGAATTTTCGCAAAGCACAGTGACATCCTCCGCTACCCACTGCACCCGGGTATGAAGCGATCATCAACCAGCGGTTCCACGTCCTCGCGCCAGGCCGGCCCATCCAGACCGGTCCGGGCACTCGTGAAGGCCTTCTCCAGCTTTCCACCCATGCAGTGCTTTTTTTTCCTTCCTGCCTCGAGAAGACTCTTTGGTACAAGGCGCGCAACGGAAAAACAAAAGAAGAATGATGTGCCATGCAAGATATCCGGAGACCCCAAACGCCCCTACTCTGGGTGCCCCATCTTCTATCTGCAAAGAGGTTTTTTGTGGTTAAGAGTGTCGTTCGCAACGTCGGCTGTGTTCTATCCGTCCATGTCGAGGTTTGAGTTGATTTGCAGATCCGAGATGACCACCATTCCATGAACCGTAAGAGTCATGAGTACCCAAGGAGATTTAACCGCTGCGAAGCAGTCTACTTCCGTCGGAAAGAGCAGCCCTCGGTCAACCGGGCCTTGCCACCGGTGGGCTGGCACAGGACGGTGGTGCATCCCTGGCAGATGACGACGGTCTGGGCGTGGGAGAAGACGGTGGTGATGGTGAAGCAGCCGGGGCACTTGACGTCCATGAAGAAGGATCGAGGGGCGGGGACGAGGGTCTGGCGGGGGATGTTAGGTCGATTGTCCAGCATGTGAAGTTTTGGCATGTCGTACCTTGAGCTTGTGCTTCTTGGCCTCGCTGGCCGCGGAGGGGTTCAGAAGATCAACGGCGAGAACCTGGGAGGCGGAGAGTCAGCCAAATCATTCCATCATCGTGTTTGCCCGCCCGGATTGTCGGCTGCGTCGTCGTTGTCGTCGTCGATCCCGAGTTCCGTCGATCTGACACTTTCTGCCGCGGTCGTATCCTCGTGTCCAATTTCCGCTCCTGCTTCCTCGCACACGTGTCCGTCGTCCATCGCTCGTAGTCGGTTCCATCGCAGGCGGGGGGCAAAACATCAGAAAAGAAGCGGTCGCTTACCATCTTGGCTGATTTTCTCGAGAAAGTCTTGTCGGTTTCTTGCGAGAGTGGGAAAGCTTGACGAAATCCGGGAGCAGATTTGAGGCTCGCAAGAGTGGGTGGGAGGAGGTAAGCGAGGAAAAGTTCGGTGGCTCTGAGGGGACGGGCTCTCCTTTGCCTCTGGGCGGAATTTTTCGTCAAAAGAGGATTAGCGTGCTAGGGTTTTCGTGCCCAAGCCACGTGACGAAAATTATCCCAGGCCACCGCACCGCCCAGAGCCAAGACTCGTCGGTGCAACATAGCGCCGATTTTATGCACGCAATGTTTAGCGGGGCTTGTGCACGGCGGCCAGTTATGCCAGGCGCCGTTAAGCTGCCTGACGCAGCACGTACGGCCGAGACTGAGCCTCGTCAACTTGAAGTTGCAGGCTGCCATTTTCAATCAATACAAATTGTTGTTGGAGCCTTGCTGTGATACTCGGTCACTTTCATTGCATTCATCATGGCCGCCCCTTCAGAACAGCGCATTGCTGTGCCCATCGACGACCCCAACGCCGACACAGAATGGTTTGCAATTGCTCATGCTACCCCTCCATGGCCAGCTCTGACCCCGCCATAGGAACGATATCCTCCGGAAACATGGTGTCATTCCTGAGAAGCCGCCGAGCCCGACCCCCATGATCGAGGAGGCCATTCTCGAAGGTCGACGATTGGCGCATGAGAACCGATTAGAGGGAAAGGACCTGGACGAACTGGACGAGCTCGAGGATGAGGAGGACGAGGCGTTCCTCGAGCTATACCGCCAAAAGCGCATGGCCGAGCTGAGCAGCCTCCAGAAAAAGGCCCTCCATGGAAGCGTGTACCCTCTCTCCAAGCCCGAGTACCAGCGCGAGGTCACAGACGCCTCCAAGAACGGCCCCGTCTTTGTCAACCTCACGTCGTCCATGGGCACCAACGTCGAGTCCAGGGTCCTGACTGAGCTCTGGAGGCAGGCCGCCAAGGAGTACGGCGAGATCAAATTCTGCGAGATCCGGGCGAGCCAGGCCATCGAGAACTACCCCGACCGCAACTGCCCGACCATCCTGGTGTACAAGAACGGCGATATTGTCAAGCAGGTCGTGACCCTGATGACTATTGGCGGTGTGCGGACCAACATGCAAAGGATTGATAACCTGTTGGTGGAGGTTGGCGCTGTTCCTGACACGGACATGCGTGTCATCAAGAGGAGGCAGGCCGCAGAGGACGCCGAGGAGGAGCGACTAGCAGGGAAGACTATCAAGACGGGGACTGCAGGCAAATCAAGAAACGTCGATAGCGACGATGACGATTGGGATTAAGAGCTGTGTATTCACCTACACAGGAGACGGACTTCTCTGGAAGATGTTGTCCTAAAATAGAATGACTGCGAAATAAGACTTGTTAATAAATATCTGCAGACTATTGTAGAGCTTTAGTATAAGTAGTCTATGACATTGTCATAACATTATGGCTTCCAGGTTGTGCTCTTGTAGAGTGCGGATAACCCCTCTCACGATCCCCCTCACCCAGGTCCAAGGTAGGGATCATTCTCATCGACCTGGTCGAGGACCGGAAAGCAAGGATAAAAATTGCCCAATACTCAGGCCCGTTGCTAAATCATTCTCATAGCCATATCGGAGGGCACCCCTGTTGACTCGTAAATGTCGTTATGATATAGGCTAGGTCAACGAATCACTACCCCTGAACAATGAACCGGGGCCTTGTTCTAGAGCGGAGAGCATCAGCACAACGTGAAAAGCTGGTCATGAGTTATCGTGATGCAACAGACTCTTCAATAAGACGGCAGCGCCTGGCTTGTTCACTCTGATTCGACGCAGTCTGACTTATGGGTATTAGAGGAGGTCTCTTGTCAGGGGCTCATACTGCGGTGTTTACGATGGATGCCTTTTCTGTCAGAAAATAGAATTCCCGTATGTAAGATGGATTAGTTGTCTCTATGATCAGTGGATGCGCAGGTGACTTCCAGAAGTACCTTTCTACACCCCCTTTGGGGGGCATCATGCCAACGATGGGGCTGTGATCCGTGAACACGATCTCGAGTGGCTTGTCTGTAGCATCTCTACGTCTTTTTCGTCTCGCGCAATATCCAGAGGAAGCCGGTGGTCTCGCGTTTGCCCAATGCCAATTTGGCGGAGACAGAGTGCCCTAGCCAAGCAAGTAGAGGGCCCACATATCCAGCCGCCAGGACCTGCCAGGGGCTGACGATTCTCTACTTCGATGCAAGTGTCGAGAACGAAAAGGACAGTTTGGTTGAAGCCTTGGAAATATACCGGATGCAATATGACCGTGAACGATGCTGTCATCAGCATGAAGAACTGCCGTTTGGCTTTAAGAATAAGATGCCATAGTCTCAAAAGTTATGCGGCTATCACGAGGTATCCAACACACGATGGGCATCTGATAAGCACGCATCCAACAAGAAAACTACAAGGTCGCGATCGCCGCGATCGCAAGTCTCGTAGATTGTGCCCCAGCGAAGGGCACCACGCTTCACTTCGTATAGATCGGGGATTTTTCTCGTGATTGCCCCGATGTAGCTCTCAAGATGATGACCATGGGCAGGGGTGTCGAGTTCGAATCGACCGCGCACGCAAGTCCACCTGGGGCAACGGTAGGCGATGTTGCATTTGGATCGGGGTCAGTTAGTGAGCTCGCATCAGCATGGTCAAGATGCTGATGCGGTTTCCAGGCCGGACCGGAACGCCATATTGCCCTCTGTCGCAAAGAGAGAAGCGTACCGGTTGCCCGACCGTTGTGGTAGTGACAAAATGGCACGACCTCGAGCTCCGGTGGGTTTCATCACCTCTAAGTAAAGGGTTTTTATACAAAAGCCGAAAGAAAGAGGACGAAATGGTGCCGAGGAAGAAAGGTCGCAGCGATGTTGTCGGGGAGGTCAAGACTGGCAGTGAGATGGCCCTTGAGAAGGATTCGGGGGAGAAAGGTGCACCTCGAAGCAGAGATTCAGAGAAGACTAAATGCAAGGCACCAGGGCCGGGCTGATCTGTTCAGTTGGGCAAAAGGCGACCGCCCCACTGCAAGTGTTGAAATCGGACTTGCAATGCGCAAGATGATGCCGCGAACCTCCGCCCATCTCTGGTTAAATTCCTAAATAGGTAATCGCAGGCCTGCTCTCACACAATACCCCTTGTTTCGCTCGCAAAGTACAAGCCCGGTGCCATCTCGATAGCATCCATGGCGCGTGTTACGCGAGCTATGACCGTGGAGTGGTTCAACGCGACAACCCCAGGTTTTGTCGTAAAGAGGGCACGTGCCGTCCGATGAGGGGTCATTCATCATCAGAAACACCAAAACGCGTTCCAACAAAGGCCAAGAAAGACCCATGCAACGGTCAATTGGAATCGCCGTTATCTGATCAATCTTATCAAACCGTGGCTTCCTCGTCTCGTCCCGTCCCCCTTCCCTTCCCGGGGGTGGTCTCGGGATGTTCGGGACCCTGGAAAACCAGTTCTAAGGGTGTTGGCACGTGCACGCCGGCAAACGTGCAGGTTGCGGTGCGTCAGTGGGGCATGAACCCTGCCACTTCGTCACTCGGAGTCGCGCTCCCTGTTCACGACGAGAACCCCCCCCCCTCGAGCCCAGCCGCTGCAATTTTTCTCTTGTGTGTGTTTGAATACGTATTTATCCTTTGTCTCTTTTATCAATTCTCACCAAGTCTCTTACATATCATCTTGTTACAATGGCGTCTGAAGAACCCTCTTTGCCCCCTCTCCCCGCCGTCTCTTGGGACGAGCACTCTCAGAGCTTCTCCAACAACCCTCGCAAACGCGTCCGCAATTCCGCCTCCAAGCACGCGCCGTCTCCCGCCTTCAACAACTCGAGTGACCCGGCCATCTTTTCCAGCGACGATGACCCGGCGCTGGACAATTACGTAGAGGGCAGGCGCAAGAAGCGCTATGTCGGCTCCTGGTTCCAGCAGCACCCCACCTCGTCCGACTCTACCTTTGGCGGCGAGACTACTACTATTCACGTCACCAAGCAGAGGCGCGCCTGGTCGCGTCAGGCCGACAGCGGCGTGTTCCTCCCCAGCGATGGGAACGAGAGCGACGATGTCATGGACCTGTCTGCGCCCCCGAAGCCGCGGCTCCCGCAGCTCAACCGCGTCGTGCGCCGCGTCTCAAAGGCGGAGCAGATGGCTCGCGACAAGGTCCAGGCCTGTCTCGACCACGGCGAGGAGACGATTGACTTTTGGTCAATGGGGCTGGAAGATGTCTCCAACGACACCATTAGTCCCTTGTCGCAGTTCACCTGCATCCCCGTCGTCACCAAGGATGTCGCCTTTGAGCAAAAGGACCCTGAGCTCAAGATATACATGGCCATGAACCGGCTGACGCGGGTCCCCGGCGCCATCTTTGACCTCACACACCTCACCATTCTTAGCCTTCGGCACAACAAGCTCACTGAGCTTCCCCCTGCAATTGCCAAGCTTCACCACCTCAAGGAGCTCAACGTCTCACAGAACCGGCTGCGTCATCTGCCTGTGGAACTGCTGGACCTGTTCTCGTCAGACAATAACCTCCGCACCCTTGTCGTCCACCCCAATCCGTTCTGGCAGCCAGGCCAGCAGTTGGAGCAGGTCTCTGAGGACCAGCCCGACAGCCTGCTCTTCTCTTATACCCAAGAATCAGAGCCCTTGCCATTGCCCCATCTGGTCAGCAGGGCATTGGGCCGCTCTCCCTTGCAACTCTCCAATACGACAGGCAGAGTTGTTTCTGAGTTCAAGTTTCCCACAGACCACACCAAGCACATTCTTCCTGTCGACGGTTTTGAGTCTGACACCTCCATGCCTTCTCCCGTCTCCGCCACCGACTCACAGCTCCAAGGGAGCCGCGTCCCGAGTCTTCTTGAAACAGCCCTCCGAGCGTGTTATCAGAGCGCCCAGCTCCCAGAGATGCCGTACTACATCCCCGACGGCCTCACTCATCTCCGGAAGCTTCTTGAGAAAGCACAGCGACAGAAGGACGCTGGTGGCTTGACCTGCTCGCGGTGCCGCAAGTTGATGGTTATCCCAACCGTTGAATGTGTCGAGTGGCGCGAGATTCGGACCTGTAAGGAGGTTGGTCCAGAGGCCCCCTCTGTCGTGCATATGACACCGCTGAGTGTGGCCGAGGGTGAGAAGACTGTGCCTTTTGTGCACAGAGGATGCTCATGGCGATGTGGTCCGGGCGATATGGATAAGGCGAGCTGGGGCTTGCCGAGTGGAAATCTTGTTCCATTTTCAGCTGATGATTTGAATATTTGAGCATTTACTGGGTACGGCGTTTTTGAACAGGGCAGATTGAGCGTTGACATTTATATGAATATGACTTGTGTTTATTTCTTGGCTGCACTTCATATCTGGAGTGGCATATGGCCGACAAGTGGCATGGTTTTCTACAAACATGGCTCCGGTTAAAATCCATTACACTCAAGGCTTCTCAAGATTCTGTCCAGTGCCTCCAACACATTCATCATAGCAGTACGAGGGGTTGCACCAAGAATATCTACTAGCATCAAGCTCACAGCAGATACACCACCACCCACATCCCCAGAAACACTCGACTTCTTCCACCACCGTCGACTTACACGACTTACACGGCAACCCTGTCGTGTTGGCTGCGGCTCTTACACAGCTGGGGGCGCATGCATGGAAGCGCCCCATACCTAGACGCCACGCATTAGTTCCCGGTCCGCGGAGATTCGTCCTCGATAACATTACACAAGATATGCAGGCCGTCTTGGCTTGCAAGGGTGAAATTGCCGGCCGGGAAGGGACAAATGTTTGTTTCTGGATGAGGGATTTGTAATCTGAGGCCTGCCGTCGTTGTCCGGGGGGGGGATTTGAGGCCATGGTCCTTGACGGGCCGTTGAAAGACGCTGGCGGTCGTCTCCGAGGGCGGTGTAGAGCTCGTATGATGTCGATGAGGATAATGTCAGCATTGATATGCTGCAGGTCGGTTGTTCTCGAGCAGATAGCGCTCTTATCTCTGGTTTCAGCTCCCTCGGCCTTCAGTTACAGCGTGTCGATGCAAGTTCGCTGAGATTGACGCTGACAAGCTCGTTGTTTGCACCACAACTACTCACCTGTCTGCCGACCTGTCTTCAATACATGGGCGATCAGTCTCTTCAGTCCCTCATTACTCCGTCATTCGTCGCTTATCTTGGCCCTTGATCGTCTTGAAACATGCAGGTCAGCAGTCCCCGAGCAGCACGCTTGCTTACACAGACAGTTACGGAACTGGACCTTCAGTTTCGAGCCACGGTTGCTTGAATTGCTTCTATTTTCCCATCTAGTTTGGTTATGACCAGTATTTCATCGTTTTATACCCTTGGTCCTCGCCCAGTATCTTACAAAGCGTCTCTTGGCATCTGACTTTACTTCATCACAGATACCATCGCACTGTTCTCTTTCTACTTTGCGCACTCATCCATAGCTATTTGATTTCCCATCCGCTTGGCTTCACACACCCATACTAGCCTATGAGCTGTTCCTTTGACGCTGCTACACCCCCACGGGACGGCCCGAGTCACTCCACCATACCCCAACTTGTCGTCAACCGTATGGCCGATGTTATCAATGTCATGAAGTATAGCATTTCTGCATTCTCCAACTACCCATCGCCCTATAGACGTATCCAGCTAGCGCGTGTGTCGAGATACCGCAACATATCACATCAGACACTTCCGCCGTCTCTACCATCGTGCAACGTGACTGTCCGGACACTTTCTCGAAGAAATCTGGCCTTCTTTCGGTGAGTGGTACTGTGGAACGTGAACCTTTTCTCAAGATGCAGAGTACCAGTGCCTTGGCTTTTATCCCAATCTCCATCCTTCATTGCTCACTCTCGCTGAGCTCTACAAAGAACTAATATGCACGCCATATCGTAGACCTTCTTATGTTTCTCTCTCGATTGGCCAGGCTTTTCTTGGAAGTCATGGATTCTCTAATATCCGAATCAGAGAACCACCCGGGATTACAAGAGTACCAATCTGCCCAGGCCTAGTATGCATCACCGATGACATTCTATAGTAAAGTCCGGGCAATTATCCGGGCAACTCGTATCAACCCAACATGCGGCGTCAAGTTCCAGGGGTCATAATGCGTTATGAACTATCACGGGTTGCACACGCCGGCTTGGTATTCCAAGGCAGATGCTATAGCCTGAGATCGCTGGCTTACACGGTACTTCTAGAAGGTCTCAGGTCAACAAGATGTGTGCCACCGTATTCTCCGCAGTACGACACATGGTGTATAGTACCATGGCACGAGAATGCTGTGGAAGAGCAACCATGCCCGTCGAGAGTGATCGGGGACCGCCATGCATCACAAATAGGGATATTGAGGGCTGCGGGACGATCTCCAGCACGTAGACACCTGGGGGAAACACGGCCAAGAGCCCAGCAAAGAGGAGTGGGCACCAGAAGAGCAAAAATGCAACTGGGTTGCTTAGCAGTACCCAGACTTCAAACCGAAGCTGATCAAAAAGAAAGGTCTCGGAGGGAGTCGAACCCTCGCTGGCGGAATCAGAATCCGCAGTCATAGCCGTTAGACCACGAAACCAACAAGTTGAACTTGTGTGCAAGCCGATGGTGGCTCGTTGGGGGTCGGGGGCTGTTATTGCAAGTTTTGAGGGATTTGGCAGGGTCAAGGTTTGTGCTGGTCCCACAATTTGCCGTTGGAGCATCTTGTGCCTGGACCAATGGGAAATCCGTCTTATCAGCCTTCTTCCTCAAGCTGCGTAACAAGAAGTCAACGGGCTGCCAACGGCCAGCTTTCAGTTTTTTCATCGCTTGATCGATTTAATGAGGCTGGTTCTCAAGGCCTTGGTGATATGATCATGTTTATATCTCATATTTTTGTTGCCTAGGATGTAGGAAAGTTATCCATTGGGTGAAGGCTGGGACCCGTCTGGTGTGTGGATCGCAACTGTTACTCGGATTTACGGAACAACAGGCTTGGGAGCAGGGCAGAAAACATGTATAAACACAGTTATCCTGCCCAGAATAAGATCAATGTCCGTGATGAGAATCCTCAAGCACTCCTTTACAGCCGAAAGTTAGTGCCACAGGGCAGTATCCAGGTTGAAACCCATTGTCAGCTGGAGCTCTAGGGTAACTCCCGTTCAAACTTGACTTGATCCACAACCGCCCAAACCTCTCTCATTGGACATCTCAACTCTGCCATGTCCGACGAGCAGCAGAACAAGAGCACCGTCTTTCGCTGGCTCCTCATCTTTCTCGTCCCAATCGTCCTCCTTGCCCTGTGGAATTACAAACCGAGACGGCTAGAAGATAAAGTCGACGACATGTCCATCGCCCCCCTCGTCTTCCCCGCGGCCTCGCGCCACACGGCCACCGTCATCTTCGTCCACGGCCTGGGCGACACGGGCCACGGATGGGCGTCGGCGGTTGAGAACTGGCGGCGCCGGCAGAGGCTCGACGAGGTCAAGTTTATCCTGCCTCATGCGCCTCAGATTCCCATCAGCGTTGTGAGTGCTGTTCTGTCCTGATGTGACCTGAAACTAACAGCCTAGAACATGGGCATGAGGATGCCAGGATGGTTTGACGTGGTAAGTCCTCTTTGCCCTCAAAAGATATAGCTTCTTATACCATGTAGAAGCAACTCGGCGGCGACGTCAACACCCTCGTCCGCAACGAGGATACAGAGGGCATCAAGCGCAGCCAGCAGTACTTCCACAACCTGATCCAGGAAGAGGTCGACGCCGGCATCCCCCCCGAGCGCATCGTCCTCGGCGGCTTCTCCCAGGGCGGCGCCATGTCCCTCCTGGCCGGCCTCACCTGCAAGAGCAAGCTCGGCGGTATCGTCGGCCTCTCGTCGTGGCTGCTCCTGTCGCAGAGCTTTGCGGACCTGGTGTCGCCTACGGATGCCAACCGACAGACCCCCGTCAAGATGTTTCACGGAGACGCAGACCCCATTGTCCATGTGCAGCGGGGAAAGCTGAGCGTTGACCTGCTCAAGGAGCTGGGATACGACGTGACGTGGAAGACGTACCCGTAAGTTTGGAACGTTGTTTACTTGGATAAATACTGACTTTCTAGTGGCATGGGACACTCTGCTTGTCTCGAGGAACTGGACGAGGTGGAGGCTTTCCTGCGCGAGCAGCTCCCTCCCAAGAACTAGACACCTGAAGTAGACTTGACCTTCTAAACAAACCCCTAGAACCACGGAATCAATCCTAGATGTCAGATGGGCCAATCATCCCCCCGCGCCGCGTGGCCGCAACCTCGTGATAGTGCAACCTTGATGCTCAATGACGTGCGTCAGTAGGCCGGGCCGCCAAGTGCCCTAGCTTTCCAGCGGATTACAGTGGGGTCAGACGGGCTCACATCCCCGGGCGACTTCTCCAACCGTTCGCCGGGGCCGGCTTCACCTCGTCTCCGAAACCTTGCTCCGTCATATGCTCAATTCGATTCATCCAAACCCCCCTCACACTCTTTTTTTTCTTCTCTCATCATCTTCGCATAAGTCGAGCTATGCTCCTCAGCTCGGTGAGAGCCCGTCCTCCCCCGTCGTCGTAGGCCAGCCGCAAAGTAAACAAACATGGCCTCGGAATACTCTCGCCCCGCGTCTCCCACGCCCTCGGACCTCCCGCCCGTCCCCGGATCCCCCATATACTCGATCGCGTCCACGGCGAACCCCTCTCCCAGTTCAGCCTCCCGCTCCCCCGCCCCCGCGACCCGCCCACGCCGTCCTCACAAAGGCCGACCTCGAGCACTCCCAGCTGGCCTACTCGGACCTCCTCTCCTCCGCAAAGGCCTACCGCCTCGCCCTCGCCGCGCTGTCCACCGCCGCCTCCACGTTTGGATCCGCCCTGGAATCATGCGCCAGGCTGAAAGAGGCCCGCGCCGAGCCCATCGGCCCCGCCAACATGACGGCCAGCTTCACCACAAAGGGCTCCTGCACGGCCGACATGCTCATGTCGGCCTCGGGCGTCCACTACCTCGTCGCGAACCACCAGCAGATCCTCTCCGAGACCGTATACCGCTCCTTCGAGGTGCCCCTCCTCCACGACCTCGACAAGTGGCAGACTGTTATTGATGACGAGGAGGAGACGTACAAGCAAAAGATCAAGGCGCAGAGCAGGGAGATTAAGCGTCTGGAGAAGGAAGGGCTCAAGCTGCACCGGCAGCGTCGGCGTGACGTCTCGCGCTTCCGCGCTCACCTGGTCGAGCTGACGACGAAACTTGATGGTCTAACAACATTGCACGCCGACCACGCGCGTACGTTGCTAAGGGAAAGTCAAGAGACGAGCGGGAGGATCGTGGAAGCTAGTTGCAGTCTCGTCCGCGCAGAGGTGGACATCTTTGAAGGCCTGGCTCGAAAAGGCTGGAGTGGAGGCGGACTAGACGACCTGTTGGAAAAAGGCCAGGACCTCTTTGCGACAGAGGAAGACAGCGCAAACCTCAGCGGAAGCAGCGGAGAGACACCAAAGCTCTTCTCCATCCTGCCTCCGAAAAGCATACTAGCCGATACTGGATCCGAGGCGTCGAGGCCCGGCCACGCTAGGGGCGACAGCCTCCTCATGGACGGCGAGCGATACCAGTCGCTCGCGGCGCTGGCCTCGGATTCGAAGCAGAGCAGTGGAGGGAACGACAGCGACAGTGTCTTTTCGACGGATTTCAACAAGCCCCGGAACGCGAGGCCGTTTTCGCCACAGCCTATCCGCAGGGTGCCGACGGATGTCACGTTTGACTCGCTTGCAGGGAGTGTACCCTGCGGACACGATGATGAGGAACTACACCGGCCGGAGCTCATGCCTGTGGTCGAAGCGGACGCAGAGGAAGAGCGGCATGATGGTCAGGAGATGGAGGAACCTAGAGGAAGACCGCCTTCTTCTGGTTCAGCAAGGGAGAGGACAAGGTCACCAGGTCTCATCACAGACGCCAGCTCTGCAGACGCAGCATGGAGTGGCGACGACACCAAAAGTCCTAAGTGATGATGTGCTTCTTGGAGTTATCTGCCAGGGCGTTTATGGGTGGGCATTCATTTTTTGGCAAGACATTCTCTTCACGGAGGGCTGGCTGGGACCGGCAATAGATTTGTATGGGAAACTTGTTGTTTCTTTTTTGGTAGTGTACAAACATTATGCGGATTTCTTGATCTCTATGCCTTTCAAAGGAGGCCGCTCAGAACCAGATATGGCCCATTCCATTCATTCCCACACGCCTGACGCCATGACCGTGATACGCCTTGGTCAATGATTAACCCTTATTCCTCATACAGCTGTAAGAACAATGTCGTTGCCCTTCTTCCTGCTCATGCTCATGCCCCTGCTCCGTCGCCGGCTTCTGCGCTTCCAAAACCAACGGGTAATCTACTAGTCATCCTTGTCGGCGTTGAGCACATCGCCGCTAAACAGTCCAAATGTGGCATCCAGCCACCAGATGAGCTTCCAGTACAGGCTCGCGCGGGTCCAGTCGAAATCGCCCGTCTCGGTGCGGGGAACCTCGTTGCCAATCATGCTGCCGCCGAACCACTTGACAAAGGGGATGGCATTGACCAAGCGCTGCATGACCGTCTGCTGAGGGAGAAGGGCCTGCTCAGCGGGCAGGATGGTGGCGCGACGGGCGGTAGGGATACGACGACAAAAGACACTATCCTCATCGCGGATCTCTATCGGCTCGATGCCTGTGGTGGTGATTTGGGGTGCCGGTTCGGTAACAGTCGCAGTCGAGTTGCTGATGGTCCCGGTGTCCATGGTGAGGCTAGATGTCTGCGAGTGGGGAGGAGAGAGGTCGAGGAGACGGCTGTTGAACGACGTGGGCATCCCGCTGCTGAAGCTCTTGCGACTGGGTGTAGCGGCGGGCACGCTCTGAGACCGCGAAAGATCGGGGGTAACAGTCTCAACATCGGGGCAAGCCTCATCCTTGGCAGGGGGGATCCCTCGGTAAGGCTCAGCATACACCAAATGTCCCAGTATCCTCTGGGGACTGGCAAAGATGGCCGTCTCGCCAGCCTCGCTGCTTCCAAACGTAACCTTGACCCAATGCTCTCCGCCATCCGCGCGATTCACCAGCGCTCGCTCATCCGCAGTCAAGGTTCGACGCCGCGTAAACGCAGGATCGCGCAGCTCAGACTTGTACCGGCGCTGGGTAGCCGGTGGCTCGCGGGGTAGTCCTCGAGGATGGTTCCGGCGAGGGACTCGTAGCGGGAGATGGCGGCGTACTGCTGTGTGGAGGATCGGTAGCCCCGAAGCATCACCTCGACGGGGTGGGAGGTGACGGGTCGCTGGGCGGCAGCCTCCTCCTGCATCATGCCGCTGTTCTTACGCTGGACGGCAGGCGCGGGGGCGGCGGCGGCCTGGTTGTTAACCCAGTCGCCAAAGAGCTTGTCGGCGGCGGCGAGGGTGGGATTCTCGCGGCTCCGGGCTGGCGTCCCTGTTCGTGATCTGGAGCGGCGGTTGGATTTGCCAAAGGAGCCAGACTCGGCGACGGTGCGGCGGGAGCGAGTGCTGCCCTGAGGGCCATCTTGTCTGGGAGAAAAGGTTAGTTCTGGGAGGGAGTCGATGGCGAAGCAGTCGTACTGGTTAAAGTACATGGCGTAGGGCCGCTTGATGCCATCGTCGCCAATGTAGCACTCGTCGTCGGGGACGTTGTGGAGGATGAGAGGAGCCATGATGGGGGTGAGTCTGATCGTCGAGCCGTAGATGGCGTAGGGAGATGAGGTCGACGATGGTGGTTGCTGAGATGAGAGTGTCAATGTTCACATGCCCCCCAAGATGAAGTTGACTTGACTTTTTGGCGGGAACCAATTTTGGCAGTTGCACAGCAACCAGTGAGGTTAGGCCGTTTAGGTAGATGCCTCCGGCTGTGGGGACATGTTTCTCCGGCCCGGGTTGCTGGTTTCAAAGGTGTTACTTGACAACACAAGAATTGGTAAAGATAGTATAATAATAGAAAATATGTTATCAAGTCTTTTGTTTATATCAAAACTATTTTTGTCGTGAACTTCTCTTAGTTCCTTGGGGGTTGATGCCTCTGTGCTTGCCCCCTTTTCCTTGACTCGGGCGAGCACATCAACTGCTGCAAGCAGCTCCTTTTCTTTCAAGTATTTTAGCCAGCAAAAGTCATTTCGGAATATATTGCGTGTGAAAGAGCGTGACTATTTTCGTAACTGGGAGCTATCTAAAACGCGCAGTGAAAATTATGCAAAGCGTCAATGGAATAATCTGCTCTACTAGAGGCAATGTATTGCAAACTGGCTGCAGAAAGACACACCAGCTATCAAAACAACTCGTGAAAGAAAGAGAAAAGATGTGAGAAACGCTCGTAGCTAACATGAAAGATGAAAGTATGTTGTAAATCTCGCAATCTTGTCCAAAACAAACAGGGTATCATGCTTAGGTACTGTTGTACCTGCTCAACTCCGATCCTCTCTTCCGTCGAGCCAGCTCGTGCATTGAATGCATCGCACAGACTGTACCCATTAGCAGGTGCTCCAGCTCTGATGGGTTTGTCCTCACCTTTTCATTGATCCTCTGCCTGCAGTACTTGCACTTCTTTGTGTGCTTGATGATGGGCTCGGTCGAGGCGAGCTGGTACAGATGGGCAAGGCCATACAGCGACAAGCCAAGCATGGCAAACGATATGATCTGGTTGACAAACGACCTGCTCATGTCAGTTACCGAAAATCCACTCGACCGAGTCCCTCACCCGTAGGCCATGACGACGGCGCCGTCATCTTGCGCCTGGTGAAGCGTGTTGTACCCCTTCTCCGCGTCAAAGTTGGGTCCAGGCTGCAGCACCGCAAACTTTTCCTCCATGTTCTTGTTGAGCGGGAGGATGACTGAGATGGGCGGCATGAGCACGTCGCTGACAAACGACTTGACCAGGTCTGTAAAGGCGGCAGCGAGGCTATCACCGTCAGCGTCAAATGCCTATACGAGTAGAGGTTCAACTCACATCAGACCAAAGGCAATCTGGAGAATGTTCCCTTGAAATGCAAAGTCGACAAACCCGTCCCAGAAGCGTCGGACTCTTCGCTGCCCGCGGTCGAGCAGCGAGTCCGACTCTCCTGAGCCGGACTCTTCGTCGTGGAAGCCACCGGGCATGGTCTGGTAGCCTGTCGGCCGAGATGATGCCCAGAGTCGGGGTAGGCTGAGGCGAGAGGCAGAAAACATTAGCTATCAAGCAGAGATATGTTTGGTGTCAAATCAGGTTTGACATGTCATGACGCATACAAGCTTGCTTGTACACATGTCGGTGGTTGGTGTGGCATGATGCCTGGCACTTAATTCGAGAGAGGCAATGACGTCACAGGTACTATTCAGGGGTTTACCAAGGCGATCTTTCAGGTTGCACATGACAACAAAGAGAAGCGTTCTTCACTTGAGACCATGTTAAATAGACCAGCTATTTTATTACTATTTGATGTTTACTAATTCTTCATATGCCAGTTGCGTTGGCTGTGTGTATATGTGTGTAAGTCATAAATGAGAGAACCCAATCTTCAACACCCCCTTAAGCAAGTAAACACTCTGGTATCATAGCCGCCACCCCAAACCAATTTTGTACCAAGGAAACCATTCAGTCATTCTAGTAGCTCCCCTTGCGAGGCTTCCACTGCCTCTTCCTCTCCCGTCGCATGAGGCAGAGGTGCGTCGTCCAGTAAACCGTCGCCACAATCATGAGCGCAGCAGACGCCCACGTCAGACCGAGAAACTTGTTGCCCATCGACGCAGAGATGCCGACGTCCTCTCCGACATCGTTGATCTTGTCGACGCCCTTTTTGCCCGCGACGGTGACGAGTATGCTGCCGACGGTGAGGCACAGCGCTGCGAGAGCCGCGAGGCCGAGGTTGGCTGCGTTGACGCCGCGGCGCGAAAAGAGGAAAAAGGCACCGAGGCTGGCCAGCATGGCGAGACCCGAAAAGCCCACGCCAAGGACGTAGAGTACAAAGAGGGCGAGCAGGGCCGAGTTGAGCATGTCGAGAGCGTCTTGGATGTCGTCGGGCCAGTTGATGTCAGCGAGGCTGAGGGAGAACGGGCCGACGTCGAGTTGGTGGTCGAGCATGGCGGTGAGGTTGAAGCGTTCTAAACGGTCAGTATACACTCCAGTGTAGGTTGGTATCTCGAGTAACTCACTCTCAGGGGCCGAGTCGGTGCAGTTGGTAACGTTATACCCAGCACCAGGGCTCGTAGCATTCGGCTTGAAATCTCCGTCGCACGTCGCCATGACATGGATAGAGTACCACTCCGAGACACCAAGCTTGTCTGCCAACTGATCGGCAACCTCGCCCGTAATGTCGTTGATCTCATCCTTGACCTCATCCTTGACCTCGTTAAACTTGTCCTTGGCCCTGCCAAAGAAGCTGTCATCGTCATCCTCGTTTGTGGAAGCATCGCTGTCTGTATCAACCAAGTTGCGACCCAGCATCGACGTGTTGAGCTATCCATGTCAGCTAAAAGAAACTTGCATAAGACAGTTGTGACTTACCCGTGCTACGGCGTACTCTTCCATGAAACCTGCGTCATGACCAGCAAAGAGGCACAGGATGGAGAGTATGAATGCCACCAAGGATAACACCAAGGGGAAAAAGAAAAAACCTCGACAGCATGGTGTAAGTCGTGTGTCTCCTATCACAAGCTTTCTAGTCGTATGCAGTAAAAAGGGAATGTCCAGAAAGGAATACTGAGTGTACCCCCTTTGGGAGGTGCGGGTGCCCTATATAGGCATTTCCCTCTTACCATGATGCAACATGATTCACGCTTCAAAGAAAAGGCAAGCGAATGCCCAGCCGCCAAAGAATCAGAACCAGGTTTGAAAGCAGGCCGACCCAGGTGAGCGCATCGCCCTGCAAATCATGGCCAGAAACAAAGGCCCTTTCCACACGCGGCAATGCACGTTAACCAATCGTGCGCCGGGCGCTTGCGTCATGATCCGGGGGTTGTTTGGCGGCTGGGAAAACCGGTTCTCTGGCTTGCCGGGGTGGGACCAGGCACCGTCAGCCACTCGAGCCGCCCACCGACAACGTGTGTGAAACGGGGGGCGTCAAAGAAACGTTCCTTCTTCGGAAGTGGGCATCTCCTGTTACTATCTTTGTTGGCTGAAAGAGGCCTCTTCTCGTGTTTGACGAGTCCCTTGTGGGCTTAGTGGAGATGTGCCTGGTCATCAGGCAGTTGGACCCTGGATTTCGAGTTAAGCATAATCGACAGATTCGTATTGTTCAGGCAAGGCTTGCCTGCTTGGCTGCTACGTGGCGATTGTGGGCTTGGGACAAGTCTTGGCTGTGCATAGTGCAACTGCGAATGCAACTATGTAATGACGATGCATCCCAGGGTCCTGCCAGCAGACGGGCCATTTCCTTTCGCATTCTGAACGGACGAGTCTCGCCCATCATTGTTAGCCCGTCTGACTGCCTGCCTCCCCCAACCAAGAGCGGGTCATCCGCTCAACTCACCCAGTCGGCTTCCGTAGCTCAGTTGGTTAGAGCGTCGTACTAATACTTCAGTTAACACTGTAATATCGGTGATGCGAAGGTCTCAGGTTCAAGCCCTGGCGGGAGCAACTCCCAAACGCCTTCTGGGTGATTTCTTTTTGCATTTTTCACCTCATATTGGTGATATCTTGACTTGGTGTTGAGGCTGTCACGTGGCGTCGATAACCGTTGGCAAACACCATAAAGGCAGCCTAAAGATTTCCAATTCGGGCATCAAGACTGTTTCTTTTTTCGTCCTTAGGTAAACCGTTGACCTAAAGCGTCCGAGTTGCAGGGAGTGGCGCTCCATTCTTAGATATCCCCTATTACAGCTCAACCGTGTCGAGGTAATAGCCATGAGCACCGAGTTTTATAAGTGAGGATTAGTCTCAACGACTGGCACTCGAGGATCCCTAGTAGTGTGAATCAAGATATCCGCCCCTTTACCTCAGAATGCTCGAATGATCGCGATGCGGTTGGATTGGACCTGTTGTCCTGGCGTAACCTCGAGCTGGGTGGACCAATTCACTTCACTCCAGCGACAACACAAGACAGCATCGAATAGCAAGAATTGCTTCATATTGATCTTTTGCGTTTGTACTCCTTGTATCGCTGCCCTCCCTCTTGTCTTGTCGCGTCTATCATGACACCCTCTACCCCCTCATGGCTTCTCATGTACAATCATATTTTCATGCCTCCCCTCGAGGCCACTTGATCTCGCCTGGCACTCGGCTCCGCCTCTTGCCCACTCCGCCCGAAGACCCTGGAAGACCGACCGGAGGTGGCATGCCTCCGTCCCGGCTGCCCAGCCCATCTCGGCTGCCCGGCGCCCGGCCCACGTTCTCCTTGTTGCTCATGCTGCTCTCGCTGCGGGTCACCATGGGGAGATCGCCCCGTGACCCAATGGCAGGGCTGTTTCCGTTGCCGCCGACACCCACCGCTGACCGCGAGCCGCTGCCGCTGGCTAATGATGTCCGTGGAAGTCGACTCTTGCCTCCTGCGCTCCCATGGGACATAAACTCGCCGCTGATACGCCGTGGGATCCCCGTAGGACCGTCTCTGCTCCGCGGTCGGTAGAGCATGCCCTCTCGTTCCAAGGCCGCCGAGCGCCGCGGGCTGGCTGCTACTTCTATGTAGGCGTTGCCCGTGAGGCTGGCGCGGCTCCTGTGGGTTGGCGTCTGCGGTACCGACACGGACGAGTGCAGTCCAGGAGGTGTGTAGCTCGTATTACGACGCGATCCCGACCGACGTGAAGAGGTTGAGCTTGGTACTGAGCTGGGCACGCTCTCATGTGGCCTGACGTTGCCCTCGATATTCGACTTGACAAGCTCCGAAGCCAGGTTCCGCACCAGCACGGCCGAGTCCTTCTCCGACAGAGTCTGAATTGCAGCCATGAGAGACCGCACTTGGGAGCTGTTGAGCGACCGTGTGCCATCGCCACTGCCCAGCCCTGGCTCACAAGCATCTACAATGGCCCTCACCAGTCTGAGGAGGTTCAGCCGCACAACGGCCTTCTTGTGTCCCAGACGCTGCCCAATGCCCGCAAACATCTCGGGCTTCGCCAGCGACGCCGCAACTGACGGGCTCAGGCGCAGGAGCTTGAGCATCGGCTCCAGCAGGTTCGAATCAAAGGCGTTGAGCTTGTTTGTGCTAAAGCAGCTCACAATGGCGCGTGTAAAGCTGCCCTCGACCAGGTGACTCTCTACGTTGGCCGTCTCCTCCTGCAGCCAAATCAAGATGGCATCAAGCGCTGTAACCTGCCAATACTGATCTGTGAGTAGTGACACGTAAAAATCGAGGCCCTTGTTCTGCCATAGGTATCGCCGGCCCTTTGATCCCGAATGTGCCATGTCGCAGAGGATAGGGAGGGCAAACTCCTTCGGGGGCCGGTCGGTCTGCATGATGCGTAGGAGCAGGGGGATAATACCACCAACTGCAGCATCCTCCTGGCGTTCCTTGCTCAGACGGCAGAGGTTGAACAAGGTGTTGAGGACCTGGTTGGAGATCTCGCGGAAATGGGTCTGCCCCTTCTTCATGCTGTAGCTGAGAAGATCAATGAGGAACTCGATGGCATCCGCCGAGTGTAGCGACTCAATAGTTGTCGAAAGCATCGAGAGGTTCTTGATGAACTTGAGCATCGTGATCTGGTGGATAGGCGTCATGCGGCGGAGATCCTTCAGTACGCTCTTCAGCACCTGCCGATCCGCCACTACCTCCTTGACGTAGTTCTCTGCCTGGCTGAAGAGATAGAAAATGTTGACGATCCGTCCCTCGATAAGTTCGCCGAGCTCGTCTTCACCCTCCTCGTCGAGGACCCTGTGCAGAACCAGCGCTAGTGGATACAGAATCTTGCTGCGTGAAAAGATTCTGCAAAAGTCGTTCTTGGGTGTCGGGCCTTGGAGTTCAAAGACGTTCCAGATTCCATTGACGCCAATAAGGACCAGGTCTCTTGTAACATCGTAGTCCTCGTCAAGAAACTCGACCAGAACGTTGAGACCACCAGCGGATACAAACATCTGTAGTGTTAATGTGGACGTCTGATACATCTGACGGACAAAGGCGGCCGCCTCGAGCCGAATCTCATCCGAGTACTGCCGTGCGGCAAACTTGGTGATGATGGGAATTCCACCGACGAAGCAGAGGTTCTCTTGAATTTCGACATCATCCAGGATAATCTAGAAACGTCAGCAAGTCTCTTGACAGGGTCGCTGCAAACCTACTGCGTTGACAACCTTGAGCAGCTGCAATATCATGTATTGCCTGCTCTTGACTGTACATGGCTCTAGGATCTCAAGAATCGGCAACAGTCCGTGGGCGCTGATAATTAGGTTCTTCACCTCGCTGTTCTCCCAGAGCAAGGCAAGCTGTTCAGAGTTAGCAGGATTCAACCACAAGACCTACGAGACTCACCAGATCCTCGGAAAACTCTGCGAGAGCGTCCTCGCCCTCTGTCGTCTTCAACGACCTCACCAAACCCTCGACCCTCTCAGCTAACCTGGCGTGTCGGTCCCTGGCAATGTTTGCCTCCAAGTCCATCTCGTCCCATCCTGGGTCCATCGACGCAAACGGATCGTCCTCATCCTCATCGTCTCCCAGCCAGGAGTTGCTCGACACGCGTGACATGAGCATCAACCCACCATCCTCGGAACCCCTCTCGCTCTCCTCCTTTTCGGCTATCGAGTCTTCGGGGCCGAAAATGTCGCTAAAATCTTCGTCGTCGTCCTCGGCGAATTTCTGAATCTCTATCGACGACCGGGTACGTCGCATGGGCCGGTCGGGTAGTACTGACGGTCGAGAGCTGGGCTTCTTCTTTATGCTGCTCCCGACAGGATCCTGCATCGATCTCGGTAGGGTCGTGAGGTCAGACGGGTGGAATAGTTGTGGTGCGTCGCTCTGCCGTGAGCCCTGGATAGATGTAAGTCTGGAGGGTTCGTCTTGATGCGTGCGACCTACTCTTCGTACCGCCTGGTTCACCTTGTGGGTGAATACACTATCATTATCCACAAACAGATCCGAAAAGTCCTCGACACTGTGCTCGCGATACACGACGTCCGGCCTCGATGGGAGCTCAAACTTGTTAAAGTGTGATTTTGTAGGCGATCGGGTCCGGCCTGAGCCTACAGCCCTGCTCGAGCTCGACTTGTTCCGGCTGTGCGATTTGGGCTGCTCCGGGGTCTTGGTGGGCTTCTTGGGTAGAGGTCGGATCGTCTGCTCCTGGGGATCGTTGTCCTGCCAGTGATTCGGGCCCTTTATCGTCATGAGTTCTCCCTCAAAGTCGTCGTCGTAGGCGCTGCTGTCGTTTCTTCCATCATTCACCGAGGCAAACGCCTTGAGGCGGTCGCTGGACAAGAGGCCGCCGAAATTGTCCTGAGGCTTGAGATGGGGTAATTGCAGAGCACTCGGTGAAATGGCCGTCGCAAAGTCGTCATCCCAGTTGTCGTCATCTGCGCAGATTAATGTCAGTCCTTGAAGGGGGCTTGGACAGATTCGGTCGACCGAGGACGCCAAATACCCGGTTGCGGTTTAAGGCGACCGGATTGCCGAGAGATTTGCACATACCAGCGAGTTCAGGCTTACTGAAAGCTGCAGCGCCGGGTCGGGGCTTTGCGAGGGTCAGAGAGCCCTTGGCAGGTGTTCCACCGAGAAACCGTGTCGAGGGGCCCGATTCGGAGCCAGTCGAGGCTCGGAGCGATGACTCGGATGACTTGAGCGCCTTGTTCCACTGCTTGACCTCCTCGACAGCGTCGCTGAAATTGGCTGGTGCTTTTGATACGGGTGCTTCGGTTCGACGACAGCCTGTGATCCAAGGATGGCGGAGCAATTTGCGGGCTGTTACACGAAGATTTGGGTCCTTCTGAAAACACTGCATCAGAAAGTCTCGGGCGGCCTGAATCAAGTCAGCAAAGGGCGACGGGGACAATCGGGTGGACCAACCGCCGAGATTCCTTCAGGCAGAGGGGGGTGGTCGTCGTTGACGATGGCAAAGAGCGCAGGCATGGCGGCGAGGTTGTGATACGGGGGTTTGCCTTGGAGAAGCTCGATGACGGTGCAGCCGACGCTCCAGATATCAGAGGCCGAGCTGGCTCCAGACAGCTGGATGATCTCGGGGGCCATCCAGTAGGGGGTGCCGACAACCTGTGCCTCCTTGTCTTGTCCACCGGTCAGAGTGCTGGTGGACACTCCAAAGTCTGCGAGCTTGACTGTTCCATCCTTGGTGGTGAGGATATTGGCGCCCTTGATGTCTCTGTGAATAACACCCTGGTCGTGGAGATACTGCAGTCCCTGCAGGACTTGGGTCATGTAGACGCCAACGAGATTCTCGGGGAATTTGCCATATGCCTTGCAGATTGAGTGTAGGGAGCCATTTTCGCAGTATCTAGCAAGTCAGCCAGGCGCCTCCAAGATTCGACGGAATTCGTACTCGAGGATAATGTTGAGGGCGTCAACCGATTTGACGTATCCAATATACTTGACAATGTTGTCGTGCTATGGAGGTTAGAAGTTATATCGTCTGTGGAGGGAGCTTCTTACATGAAGATTCTTGAGCAGATTAATCTCACTCTAATCGCATCCTGTCAGCATCTCCAAGTTCAAGCAGCACCATTAACACCCGGACAAACCCACCTCCATCATCCGCAGTTCACTCTTGGGCAGATCCGCGAGCTTGATCTGCTTGACAGCAACCGCCTCGCCATTGCCCCAGTTGAAAGCCTTGTAGACGGACCCGAAAGCGCCCTTCCCGAGGCATTCACCTAAGCGCTGCACGCAGATATAACGTTAGCACTTTCGCAAAACTTTCCTTGACCGATGCTCTCCTGGTGAAAAGAACCCGGCGCAGAAACCTGGAGCGTACGCACATAGTCCTTGAGCCCCGGATCCTGCAGGGCAGAGCTCTCGCGATGCTTCTCCTTGCGAGACGGCGTGCCGGGCATGGGTCGCTCGCGGCTGGCCACGGGGCGCGGCCATTGGCATGGAACTGCCGCTCGGGCAGCATCTCTGAGGCACGCTCTCACTGCGTGAGGCTCGACTTTAGCGACGGCCAGCTGAGAATATGCCTCCTCGGGACGAATAACGACAAGCGACAAGGAAGGAGAACCGAGTTGCTGTGTCAAGACGGCGATCTCATTCCCGGCAAAGATTCGAGGCAGGGAGGGAGAAGAGCGGTAACGGTTCGTTTCTACATGCGAGGTCGAGGTTGGATCGTCTTGGACCGCTCAGCAGCGTCGTTCGTATCGTTGGGAGGTCGGCAGCGCCGTCGAGATCGTCAACGTGATCGAGTCAAGGGTTGTCGGAGGGGGACGAGAGAGGTAGGTCGAGGTTTGTTTTGCTTCGTATGGCCGCTAGAATGAGAGACGGGTTTGGGCTACCCACACAGAGGCCCAGCGAGCAAAGGCGGGAACCAAAGGTGAATTTGCAAGAGGAAAGAAAAAGAGAAGGAGTGACAAGCTGGGCGGAAATTCGGCTGGACTGGACTGGACCAAAAGATTGATCCCCAATCATGGACCTGCGCTCTCTCGCTTGAGGTGTTGTTTCTCGCAACCCAACCCGGGCCCGGGCACCCGTACCTGCCTAGCGGGTTGCGGTTGCGGCAGCCTGCCCGCCCGCCCTGCGACTCCAGCGCTGTTCAGCGCCCTGCAGAGAGCCCCGAGGCCGCTAACTGGGCCGCAAGTCCCGATGGGCTACAGGGCCGTCGCCCGGCACTGGGCATCGCGGGCTGTTCCCCACTGGCTCATCACCCGTCACGCATGGTCCCCGGTTCTCCACTGTGAGGTGAGGTGAGGTGGCTCTCAGGCCGACAACCCAACAGCATCAACCACGCAGACGACGAGCATTGGAGGAGCTGCATGTATACTGCAGATCTGTATCATGACCATGATGGCCCATATCTTGATATTTACAAGCTAGTCAACCTAGTGTCGTCCTCGACAATGCTCTAACCCTCGGTTGAAACAAGTTCATGCCATGCCATGCCATGTCATGTAATGCAATGCATTCACTCACAACTCTGCCCCTACCTCCATCACTCAAGTCCATGTCCCCTTGTAAGGCTGTCATGTCCAATCGAACCGAAAAGGCAGCATGTCCCGCTCATCCTCGTTGGGCCATGTCGTAATCAAAGTTGTCGCAGAATTTCCAAGACAACCACCTCCATCCATCGCTCTGCCATCTACACAACGACGGGTTACGACATTGGCGCGCCTCTCACCGCCGAGGACAATTAGAAAAAGAAAGCGGCCGAGGAATTCTGTACCTGAGACCCTCCGTCATGCGCCGCAATTCTTTTGACACCCGGCTTATTCTCTTTCAGCCAGCTCCTGCGACGCCTCAACTACCACTTACGTCCAAAGGATCACACTTCCCCATTGTAAGCGAACCCCCAACCAACAAACCAGCTTTCGGGCAAATTGCATGCTCCCCCCAGCTCGATCTATTCATCGGACTACCGCCTCTAGCCTCGGGGAAGGGCCACTAATGCGTCTCATCCCGGCATGTACGACAGAATGCGAACCTCCGATCTGGGAGTGCGTCGCCGGCCAAGCCAACTCGAGGATTACGCTTGCTCCGTACCCTTCACACCATGTCGATGTTCCCCCCGGTCCGTAGCTGATCAGGGATTATTTCGGTGTCGATCGATTTCGACTCTGCAACGCGCGGAGAGCAAAACTCGTTGGAAGCAGTAACCAACGCCGTCTGGGTACCTATCCCCTGATCAAAGCGCATCCGCCTGACGTGACGCTGGCATGACGATGTCTCGCCCCCTCCGTCGACGGGCCCAGGGGATACACACTCGTCAATGCGACAGGGCATCCTCGTCTCGTCTTACCAATCGGTTGGTAACGATGCGGACGCGCGGATGCCCTCAAAAGAGCCCTGGCACCGTCGACAGAACCCCTCCACCTCTCGGCACACTGAGCCCTCGTATTTCTCATCTGTGCCCATCAGTTATCGCGGCTGACAGCAAGCAGCCGTTCCGAAGACAAGGTACTTCAAGCCACCACCGTTTTGCATCTGCCAGGGCCTGTCTAGATGAGGCTCTAGGCACATGCATAACGCCGTAAATATATCCAAAACACCCTCACAATAAGCAAGCAGTCAAAGCACACGACACAACCAACGTGAAGAGCTCATCTTTTGAATTATAGCGTGGGAGAATGACCCAACCAGCTAAATAACCAGCAACTGTACCGAATTGACTCCAACACCCATTAACCGTTGACCGTCCGAGATACTCAAACATCTAAACTTCCAGCACTCCAATGCTTCCCCGCTGTTTGTTTTCCTGATCCATTGACCCAGACCATTGACCCTGACAGTTTTGATCCACTGTAAAAATACACACAAACATGTCTTCCGCTCGCTTATTCAGGTCCATCGCCTGGCAGGTTTCGGCTGAGGCCTGCCTCGGCCCACCACTCGTCTGGTATGTCCTCACGACGCGCCAGGCTTCGAACAATGCGCTGCATGCCCATCCAGTCGTCGTCTCCAACGGTCGTGTTGTTTCCAGATGTTGTCGACTCCTCTCGGGTGAGTCCCCATCGCTCTAGGACTTGCTCGTCATCCGAGTTGCCAACGGACAATTGTCCCACCCAACCGTGACGTGGGCGCCGATGGGCATGGGGCAAGGGGCCATCCAGCTCAGCCGTGTCCCCTGCAGCATCCTCCGCAGCAGGCAAGGGGCCGTCCGGTGATCGTCGCTGCCTGGTGGCCGAGGACTCGGGGTTGACCGCCCCACTACTCCGGCTGAAAGGTCCATCGATCGGTCCGTCGACCGGCCCGTCCAGGTTGTAATCGGGTACTCGGACCCGGACACGCCGCAACGCATTTCGGCGTTGACGAATTCTTGCAAAGTCGGGATGCTCGTAATCCGGCGATTCCGTGTCCGAGTTTTCACAGCCAGATTCACAGTCCACCTGTGTGTCGTGAGGAGGGTCCGGAGCAGTAAGAGGTGTGCTCGTCGATGCGCCCGCACTCTGAGAGGCAACTGTCGAAGCAAACGATGAGCCCGCGCTGGGGGCTGAGGGTCGGGGTGAGTGTGCTCAAAAGCGTGTCCCACACCTCGGGGCTGAGGCTTCTGTCGCGATCGCCAAGTCCATCCATGGCTCGGTTTTGCTGCGAGGTTGCGTTGCGGCGGCGCTCGGTCATTTCTACTCTAGCCATTGCTCGGTTTCGAAAGTCGGCTCGTCGACGTCGTCTCTCTTGTTCAGCGTTGTATGCGCGAGCAGCAGTCGGTTGAATGGGCGCGGGAGGCCTTCGCGACTGCAGCCCATCTTCATCCTGTTGAAAGCTGACGGGGCCGACCTGGGCAGAATATTAGCAATGATGCTCAAAGCGGGCCAGAAGTAAAGACTGACAATCCTCGCCCGATTGTATCGCGGGAGAGTTTCAAATGTCCACCATCCGAGGTCGACCTGATCATCAGGCAGCCCGCTAGAAGCTGCGGCTCCCTCCCAGGTGCTGTTTCTGAACAGCGAGGAGAGGTGTTCCTCCAAGTTGTTATGTCGGCGATCTTCAGATCTCGTCTCCCTCGGGCCATCACGAAGTCGCCCCGGGGCATCAGGGGCCGTCGCGGCATCGACATCAAGGCCGGTCCTGGACACTAGGTGGCTTTCCCTCAAGGGACTGGGCCGCCATCTCGCCATGAAATCTCGTTCTCCACGCTCGCGCTCTCGCTCACGATTGGAGATGTGGCGGCGCAGTGCGGCGCGGCGCTCGCGAGATTCGGCTCGTGCATGGCGACGGATTCCAGAGCGGTTTGGTGATGCTGCTCGACTCTTGTCTGAAGCTTTGGGGAGATCTGACTCGACAGGGGCGATAAACAACCTGCAGATCCAATCAATCAGCGCATGTCCAAAATACAATATTCACTCTTGCCACAAATTTGAAATGCACCAACGCCCTCGTAGTTTAATCCAACGGCACGGAGGATTCACGGTCGGAGCACGATCTATGTTGCGCCGGCTTGCGAAGCGAGAGCGAAAGATGGATCGACCGGGGATCACTGCGTTGGCGCGCTGGCAACGAGAGGCATCCCAAAAAAAAAAACGAGGCTGCGCTTACGGGAGACCCATGGTTCTAGCAGTGAATAGAGCGGAAAAGAATGCTAATAGCGAGCGACGAGGAAAAAGAGATGAAAAGTAAACAAACACTTGAGCAAATGCAAAATGTCGAATGCTCAAATGCTGGCCTGAAGAAGGATGGTTGATGACGGCGCTGCCTAGAGCCGGAAGCGTGAAGCGTGAAGCGGCGGGCGGGTAAATTAACCGGTGGAGAGGATGGATGAAAGAATGGAGTCCGAGTTGGAGCAGCAAAGGGGCGCGCGGGGGTAGAGATTGATTCGAGAAGAAGTGATGAAATGCAATGGCCAATCAGACGAGGAACAGGCTTGAATCGTGGTCGCGCGTGTGCGCGTTGAGTGAAAGCGTGTCTCGCGTGATCAAGCCTGTTAGTGATTGGTGCAGGATTGAGGCGAAGTGTCAGGCAAGTTGACAGGGGGATTAGCAAACCGTATCAGATGTGGCTGGTGCCTTCGGCTTGTCCGACAACGGATTTGGCCACCTGTGGCGGGCGGGGTGTGGCTAGTGCTTCGGATGTGGAGCCGTTCCTCCAGACTTCGTCGCCTCAAGCGAAAAATAATGGCCAGTGATGGACTTTCTCATGCGTTGATGCCGATGCCGATATCCAGCTCCTAGGCGTCCTAATCTGTCAATTCACCCCGGGATTGCATCAATTCGCATCCCTGGAGCCTCGTACGGCACCTCGTCTCCGCAGCGCCGGGCTCGGTGAAATGCCGCCTCACCCTCACCATGTCTTCCGCACAGGAACTCCAGTTCGCCATTAACCGCATCTATCGAGCCCTGGCCAACAAGAGGAAATCGGGCTACCGGGATATCCGCCTGGGTCTTGACCGCATCAACCGAGTTGTTCCAGACAACCAGGACTGGAAGGGCGTTCATGTTGCCGGCACCAATGGCAAGGGCTCAATATGTGCCTTTCTTGCCGGCCTGTTCAAGCTCGCCGGGCTCAGCTACGGGAGCTTCACATCACCCGCCTTTCCAGAGAGACATAACGGCGTCACCATCAATGGCCTCTACGTGAATCCGCGGATGTACGAGATGGAGATGAGGCATGTTGAGGCCAAGTGGGAGCGCATTGCCACTAACTGGAGGTTTCAACACGGCGAGGACCCTGAAGGTCTCTCGCCGTTCGAGCTCGAGACGGCAACCGCCTTCCGCGTCTTCAACAAGATGCATGTTCCCTACGGCATTGTCGAGGTTGGCATGGGCGGAGCCACCGATGCTACCAATGCCATGAAGGAAAAGGCCATCACCGTCATATCCAAGATCGGTCTCGACCACCAAGAGTTTCTCGGCAACAACATTGAGAACATTGCCAAGGTCAAGGGCGGCATCATGCAAAGAAACGTCCCCTGTATCGTCGACCACACTAACCCCCCATCCGTCATCCATGCCCTCAGAGAGCACGCTCGCGAGGTAGGGACAGACATCATCCTCACCTGGAAGGCCGAGCCCTTTCTCATGACTCTCGACAACTCAAAGTGGAAGCTTGAAAGTTATCAGGTGCAGAACCTCCTCTGCGCTGCTCTCGCCTTCCGCCACCTCTTCCCCCTAAAAGAAATTGACCTGAACAAGCTCATGGCTACAAACCCCTTCCTGCCCGGACGAATGGAGACGGTACAGATCTACCCACCGGCTTCTGGTCTTGAGTCAAGAAGCATTCTCGTCGACGGAGCTCACAACATGCTGGGGATCGAGGGCCTGGTCAGCCATGTCGACAAGCACCTGCGAAAGCCAGATCAGCCGTGAGCTGGGTAATGGGTATGTCTTCGAGCAAGCACAAGCCCTTCCACCGAATTATTGAAAAGGTTGTCAAGCCCCAAGACAACCTGGCCTTTGTCGAGTTTACGCCCGGCACCAACGACCCCCAACCGGCACCCGCCAACTACGGCGCCGACCATGCCAAGACCATTGTCAAGACCCCGAGCAAGTGTACGATGGAGAACCCACCGTTGCCAACGCTCTGCCATGGGCTTGTGAGAAGGCTGGCCAAGACGGGCCAGTGGTTGTGACAGGGAGTCTTTACCTCATCCGAGAGCTCTTTGGCCTCGAAGGTGTTCGTCGAGCACGACAGCTAGGCACACGACGACCCGGGCGAGCCCAGCTGTATCGATATACCAAGCTAGGGCAAGAGAGGAATCTGACCAAGGAGGAGGCTCGAGAGTTCAAGCAAGCGAGGCGGCACTTTTACCTGTCGCCCCGCCGAAACAGAGTCTTCGCCCATGTACGTAACGGTGGCAGCCCTCAGTCCCCGGAGGTGTCCGCTGAAACGTCAGAGCAGCAGCGCAAAGCTTCGTACCACAAGAAGCAGGAGGAGGGGTACAAGAAGACCATTACCGCTATCCAGAACGATCTACAGCGACCGACGGCCGGCGAGAGTGCCGAGGACGTCGTCGAGACGGTGGGGAACCTCGCCGCTCGGCTCGAGGACCTCAAGAGCCAGGCCGCGATGCACAGGAAGGAGTACGAGGCGGCCATGTTCAAGATCAGAGGACGCACGGCCATGGCCCACAAGAAGTTCATGGGCTACCAGAAAATCTTTGGCAAGGCAAAGAAGCCCAGAGCCCCAACCAGGTCTCCGTTCCTCCCAGCAGACGGAGAGCGACACACCATCGAGCACGAGTCCTCGGTGGAGTGGGACGAGGAAAAGGTGGATGAGGCTGCTGCATTAGCGGAGCAGGATGGGACAGCAAAGAAGAAGAAGAAGAGAAGGTCTGCGCCGAAGAAGGCGGAGAAGACGAACGAGGATCCCTTTGCCGAAAAGCTGACTTCAGCTCGGAGGGACCTGTGAAGAGAACGAGGATGGGTCTTGAAACGAGTACATGTCTTGAATACCTGCAGCCGGTTGTACTATTATAGAGCGAGGGGTGCATCAACGGGGAGCATAGGATTGGATATGGAGATTGGCAGGACCTGATTGTATATTACGACGTAGGCAAGTCTGTCTGGGCTGAGTATTCAGCGTGTATAGTTGATGACAATATCGCCATTTCCACACCAGCATCTCCAGCCATTTCGGCCTAGAGCCCCTTCTTTGTACTTGACCATCGTGGTTTTCAGTCGAGCCTCGCATGAGCTGACCTGCATCACATGATCAGACCCTCACCTCAAGCACGCATCCAAAACCTCTGAATCCCCTCATCATACTCCTCCGCATGGCGCCCACGCACCTCATCATCGTCTGCTGCCACGGCATCTGGCTCGGCGGGCCAACCCTCGGCGCCGACGAGGCAGAGTGGCTCATTGCCGACTTTCAGCGCGGCGAGACCCCACCTTTATCCAGCACGTCAAGGCCGGTGTGGAAGCCCTCGCTCTCGACCGGTCCAGCTCCGTGTTGGTGTTTTCAGGGTGAGCTTCCCTCCCGTAGAGTGGGCGATGTTTCAGATGCTGACTAGATTAGGGGTCCTACGCGTAAAGAGACCGAGACATCTGAAGCCCAGAGCTACGCAAACATAGCCGCCGAGCACGACTACTGGGGGCTGTTGCAGGATGAACCGTCTAGTAATGAGATCTTGGTGGAGGAACGGGCACTAGACTCGTACCACAATGTCCTCTTCTCCCTGACGCTCTTCTACTCCAAGCTCGAAACGTGGCCGGAGAAGATGACCATCGTGAGCCACAACTTCAAGAAAGAACGGCTTGTGGACAGTCACTGCACGGCCATTGGATTCCCGCTAGAGCGCGTCTTCTTTATCGGGATAGATCCTCCAGGCATGGCTGCTGCTGCTGCTGGAGCTTCAGAGGGAAAGGATAAAGAAGAGGCGGTCAAGGGTGTTGGGTTGGCGATGGGAGAGTGGAGGAGTGATCCTCATGGACGGGGGGAGAGTCTTGCTGGAAAGAGAGCCAAGAGGAACCCCTGGGGAGTCAGTCAGGGCGTTTTCCCAGATGGGCATCTTGATCGTGGTGGTTTAGGCGTCAAGATGCAAAATGGAAGCGAGGTCCTAGACGAAGAGGCGACAAGGCCATGGTGATCCTCTATATAAATCGCTGCAACATCTATAGAACGCTCTTTTCCCCATCTCTAGTCTTTCTCCCCCTCGGCCCCCTTTCCACAGCATCAACCAAAAACCTAACTGCATCCTCCACCATGGCAGCGTTGAACCGATGTCCAACGCCCTCATACACTCGATCCTCCACCACCACACCCCCGTCATGATACCAACCTCCATCGGCTACCGCCTCCTTCAGCAGCGTCGCCAGCGGCCTGCTGTTTGCGTAGGGAACCAGCGCGTCGTCGGCGCCTGAGCAGAGGAGGAGTCTCTTGCCTCGCACGCGGGCGTCGAGGATGGGCTTCAGACGGGATGCTTGGTCGGGCTTGACGGGGGATGTTCCAAAGAGGAGGCCTTTTGGATCGTTACTGAGACAGGTTTTGACGAGGTCGTTGGGAAAGTATCTGCTCCCGATGAAATCGGCGCCGCAGTCGAGTTTTGCAATAGCAGCGCGATCACTCATGAGGCCTGTCATCTCGTCAGTTTAGTCCCCTTACGCCAGTTCAGTACTCACTCATAAAGTCTGGACATCCAACGACAACCACAGCAGCGTCGATCCTCTCTTCTCCAAACCAAGCCTGCCACGCGCTGTGCCCTCCCAGACTCCACCCCAGACAAACATGCCCATCAACCTCTCGACCGATGTATCCAGCAACGAGATCCATCAGCCCAGCCATGTCAGTGACGCCGCCCTTGACCATCCCCATCATGTCAATCGCATGTGTTGAATTTCCGCCATCCCAGGCTAGATTCGCCGACTCGCTGACGAGCCTTGTCCCGTGGTTGGGCATGTCAAAAGCCAAGGCGATGAGGCCTCGCGACGGCGCCTCCCCCGCATGGGCGTTCCACGCAGCGATAGTGCGACTAGCAATATCACGCATGCGAGCCCGCGTGCGGGTGCGAGGGTGAAGCAGCCAGAGACAAGTCAGGGGTGTGTTGGCGGGGAGCTCCTCGAGGCCGTAGACGTCGACGAGGAGGCCCGCCATGGGGATGGTCCTTTTGGAGACGGCGGGGGGTGGCGGGAGGCCTTTTGTAGCATATGTGTCGACCATTTTGGATACAATTTGTCGAGGTTAGAAATAAACGTTTCTTATGAAATCAAGATGTCGAGTTCACCTCAGCTTCTTCTCATGCATGGAAGCTCAAGTTTGGCGGGTGGGTCCAGGGTATGCCGCGCCGGTCTCGGGACTCGGTGTTTTATTGTTGCAGTCAAACATGACGAGGCTTGGTTGGGGTGAGGATGATATTTATTGGTGTATAATAAATCTATTTTTATTTAACTCGAGTTCAATATGAAGTTGAAGCAAGTAACTGGTTGCTTGTGATGTTGGTGTTGAGTACCCGTATCTAATAGGTGTGTTGAGAGTAAGATTCAAGTGAGAATCATAATAGTATGCCTCAACACGAGACGAAAAAAGTGATAGAAATTAGCAACGAGCTAAGGGACAATACTATTTTCAGATTCCTCTACGAAACTACATTGCAAGTTAGGTTTCCACACCGATCACGGTTTCATACTAAACACAGGCCTCAAGACAGTCATCGCATGGATCACACCTGAGCAGCAACTGACCACATATTGAAAATATTAAATTCACGCTGCCCTACTACAAGCAGACACTATAAAAACAAAACCAACATCGTATCGGTATCGCCATGCTGCAGAACAAAACAAGAACAAAATAGCTGCCCAACCCGCCCCAACGCCTGCCTGGTGCGCTATTGCGCCTTTCCCGTTGCCCGCGGCCCTGTCCCACCGGGCTTTCCCAAGTCCCTGATGCTACCTTGAAATCAATGTATCCGTTTCCGAAAAGTCGACGACGCCTTCACTTCTAGCTCCCTCTCGGAATCGGCCTTGGGCTGGGGGCCCTGCCCTCCGTCTTGTCTTGGTAGGTTAGGCACCTAGCGGTATAGGTGCAGCTCTGATGCTCCTTGAAACATCACTTTGCCGATCCACCCTCCAGTGTCTCTTAGTCCACCTTCCAGTGGTCGTGCTCGTCCGAGCCCAGGTAGAGCTCCACGCCGTAGAGAACCATGGTCAGGCCAATGTTGGTCCACTGCCATGTGCCGCCGCCAACGTCGCCGCCCCTGAGCGTCCAGCCATCGGGGCCTTCGCTCGTCGAAAAGTGTTGCAGGAGCAAGCTGGTGTAGATGGCTATCAAGATGGACGGCGAGAACCAGCTGAGGAAGCCCAGAAGCCTGCTGGCGGCTTCCGAGTCTTCCCAGTCAGGCTCCTGCATCATCGCCCGCGCACCCGATTCACGGATCGACGGGATGATGCGCGTTGCGCAATAGAATACCAATGAGCGGTATGTTAGAGAGATGATGACCGAGGGGGTAATGGTCTGGAAGGCCGCATATAGCAGGGCCAGAGATGAGTGGACGGCAGAGGGAAGGGAGCCGAGCATGTGGAGAAATGTCGAGTAAGATGCCATGATGATGGGTGGCAGAGGAGGAATGTCGGGTTGAGAGCTGTCCTGATCCTCGACCTGGTCGGCGTTTTCTGAAGGGAGGTAGTCGGTAAAGATCTGGTAGACGCAGAGGACGATGTAGGCAAAGAGCAACGATGACTCTATAGGGTTGCCTCGGCCGCTGCCGATGCCAAACGCACAGAGGAAGACGGCCGTGGTCATTGCAATGCCGATAAGAGTGGCATCGACGTTGCCGATCTGGGGGAACTGTGCAACCCTCCAGAGAAAGTAGGAGGCACTCGCCATGACGGAGCTGGAAAAGACCAGGAGGACGATCTGTAAGAATGTCAGCATGAATCTCGACAGGTGATCTTCTAAACGTACCACCCAAGTATCGCTTCGTCCTCGATTCACAAGCCACCTGGTGAGCTGGCCTGCGGCCTGGATGACCAGCAAGGTAGAGAACCCCTCCAGCAGCTGGAACACAGGTCCGCAATATCGAAGCACATTATCCCAGCCTCCCAGCATAACCGTCTCTACCAGCCCATCCTTGCCAAACGTCCACTCCCTCCAGCTCGTGCTCTTGGAGTTGAGGAGACCGCCCAGCGTCCGCTCCACCCAGTTTGTGCTGCCCGCATCGACGGCAAACTGGCCCAGCGACCAGATGAGCAGCGACGGGATGATGATCCACTGCGAGAGCCGCAGGAAGCCAGACAGGACGAAGCGGGAGCGGGAGTTTTCAGGCGTCAGGAGCTCGAGGGTTGAGTATACAAAGTAAAAGAGGAAGAGGGCCAGGCTGTAGGCCAGCCCGCTATCACGGCCGCCTACATCGAAGGCGACGGGGATGGAGAGGACGATGCTGAGCAGGAAGATGGAGCTGAAGAATGCCCTAAATAGCCAAAACATCGGAGCGACGAGATGGCAGGCAGAGGCCGCGCCAGGGGAGCGGGAGGGATCGAGGTGATGCGTTCAGCAGGTGACGAGGACAAGTGGGCGCATCCAAGTGCGCCAGCGACGGTGGTTGTATGTCGTGATGGTCGGTTCTTGCGTGCGTGGTGCTGCTTCAAGGGAAGGGCGTGCTCATCGGGGTTGTGCGTGTCAAGATTCGATCGTGAAAGCTCGTCCGATATCGTCTCTGGTCGGTGAATGACACTAAGGGAACGCGGTCAAGTTGGATGCGAAGGGTGGTTGTCGGGATAAGAAGCGGGCCGCTTCTCAAGCTTGGTTTGGTCTGGCCTGCACCGTCGAATCAAGGCACCAGAAAAAAGGAGCTTTGGCTGTTGCTTGGTGTTTGTACGTGACTTGTAAACCAGGCGATGCAAGGTGGCTAAATCAGGTAGCCGCCAATTTTTGCTTATCGCTATCGCAATCGTCACCTGGCAGGAGGGAGCTCCAGGCGGCCTGACGTTTTTCCAGCACCTAAAGCTCTCGGCTGAGGGCTTTTGGCGGGGGAGCTTGGGCGGTTGTGACTTTGGCATGTGTCATTCAACAAGATCTGTGCGTGTGCCTTGAAAACTTCCATTCTGTTCCCATGATGAACCTACACATCCATGAATGCAAGACTCGGGGCAAAGGGACGGGAGACAAATTCAGAGCAAGTTCTGGTGGGTTTGTATTCCGGTTTCATGGATGGACAGACCAAAGAGCGACTGCTGCGATGACTTGATAGCGTCACACCGCATGATAGGCTCTCGGCGCAACAAGCAATCAAGGATGGACGGCTCGTCTGCGGGAGCAGATCTTGAGTGACGCAGCAGTTTATTTCCTTGTCTCCCAGGAAGGCTTCTCTCTAGACTTCCAAGGTTGCCGTGACTGCTGCTTGCCATACTTCACACATGGTAGACTCTGTCAACTGACATCTGTTCGGTGAAAAGAGCAACCTCTCGCATCATGCATGCGTTCTCTTACCCCAAATCCAAGACAGGATGGATTGTTCACAGACGAACTCTTCAGCCAACAACCCTAATTGGGTTAGTGGCTCTGATGGTCAGATGGGGCAAGTCCTGCGTCTTTTAACGAGGTTATGCCTGTAACCATCGGGGATCCACGTGACCTCCTTCTAAGCCCTGAATCCACCTTGACCAACAGATTTGGCTCCACGCCCCTCTCTGGAGCCTCACCAACTTCACTCCTTCATCATCACCTCCGACCGCCTCATCGAAACCACCGAACCGTCACCATGCCTATCTCTGTAACCTATCCTCTTGCTTTCAAATCCTTTCAACATGCCCGTAACATCCCTTGATTCGTGTTTTTCGTGCTCTTGCCGTCAGATTCACATCTGTCCTTCCCAGCCACTATCGTTCATGCCTTTGTAATTTTGCGCAATTATTTCTGCCACCATTAAATCCAGCAAACGACTCCTCTTCCACGAAACGATTCGAACCGAACCCGACCGCGACCGCAACGACCGAAATACCTCGAGCCGAACCATGACTGTCTGAGGGATTAAGGTCTTGCGGTGTCGAGTCGTTGAAAAAATATGTGTCGCAAGTGCGTACACATTGTCGTGTTGCCCCTGATTGCTTGTGGACCTCCCTCATGGGTGCGTGCTCTGCAATGACGGTGTTGGTGGTCATGTTGGTTGATGTTGGTGGTGATACATGATGTGGTGATGGTATCAACCTGACGTGAGGGACATGTGATGCAAGTGCATTCATGTTGCCTGCAGTAAGACCTTCATTGCATCTGTGCATGCATGTTGTGCTTGTCGTCTCCCTTGCAATGGCGATGATGGTTATTGGTGACGTGGATGGTGGGTGGTGATGGCTTCAATTACCAATAGTGTTGGTATATTGCGCCTGCGCAGGGCACGAAACACCATGCATCATCACGGCGATCGCATTCGGCGGAAGCGAAAGACTTCATGCCGCTGCTATGGCGGTTCACGGGGAGATACCGCTGGCGGCCTTGCTCCAGCGCTTTGCTCCAGCGCCTCACCCCGCTGGCACATCCGCCACGCCCATGGCGCACCATGGAACTCCTCACCAGGAGGGAATTGACCAGCATACCCTTATCTATTACTTCTCGGAGGATGGTCACCAGGGAGGAGCAGAAGGCGCCCTGGTGCAACGGCATTGGGGTCAGGTCAAACTGCTCCTCCCCTCCCTCTCTCCCCCTTCTGGGTCTACACGGCTCGCTCAGGAGGGGGAGGGTTCGACTCCGGCTCGACGACAAAAAAACCGACGACACTCCCGACGACAAACCCCGACGACAAGAGATGTAGGAGCCAAGCGACACCGGGGCTCCGAACTCTTTTGCCATTTGGGTGTATTTTTTTGCTATTTTTTTCTGCGTCAAAATATCTATATAAAAATATTGAATTAATTGCAATGATCAACTTGGTACCTTTTTGTGATGTGACGTGGTGAAAACATGCATAATACTGGGTCCTGTTGAGGTGAATTCGCATGTTGGATCCATGGATGGATGACATGATGGAGCCAATTGGCTGGTTACTCGATCGCCGAGAGATCGCCTAGCCCTTGGCACTAGCTTGGCGATGACTGAGCTGCTGTGGGTATCGCATGCGCTCAAACGACATGCGACATGGTCGAGACAAGACGTTGGGCAATAAGCTTAAAAGCTGCCCACCGACTTGGTCGTGCGCAATGGCCATGGGCTCCCCGAACTCCCCGTGTTATCCGGACGTGAAAGAAGGTAAAAAATGCCTCGCCTCTGTCGAGCGACCATGTTTCTCAGGCTGACATGGCTATCCCTTCCTGCAGGTGAAAAAGGGACTCGGGAGACGTGGGCACTCTAGGACTTGACCGACGAGCCGCGAATCCTTTGGCAAATAGTCTGGATGACGCCTTTTAGGGCTACAGTGATGCGAGAGCGTGGACCTGGTTCGAGAAGAGGGTTGACTTGACGATGGGGCCACTCTGGCTCCTACCTCGAGGCAAGCGAAGGGGGATCCGGGCCCTCGGGACCCCGACTGGCCTCGTCGGGATGCGGGAAGCGTGCCCGTGCTGCGTGCTTACGGACGGATCACATCATGGCAATTTCGTAACGGGATCACCATGTAAGATGAACTCCCCGAGGGCTGAACAAAACTGACTGGGTCTGGATAGGGAACCAAGCGAGAGGAGGCTCCTGGAGGGCTTGACGTAACGTGAATATCGCCTCGCTTGAAAGGGGAATCGAGTGACATTCTTTGCAGAGTTTTCTTCAGGCTCGAGTCGCTGGGCTGACCTGGATGGCCTCATGCTCTACAACTTCATCGACGTCTCCTTGATCAACCACTTGTTGCTGACGAGCTGATCAAATTGCGTGCGACCTATCGATTTCAGCTCGACACTGTTTGCAGGGCTTGGCAAGGGAAACATGAGCCGTTGCAGGAGCAGTTCCTCCTCTGTCGCCCCCGGGTCCCCTTCAACACCAAACGCACAGGCTACGTTACAAAAGGACCCCACGGAAACAACCCAATCATGACTCTAACATCCAGATGCCCTGTTGGTTACACCCTGCCAACTTTCCAGGCATCTGTGATCGACCACGCAGACGGGGATCCCGGTGGGTTCCTTTTTACGTGATGATGCGATTCCCGTTGTCTGCTACTGGCTGACCTGCACCTTTGAAACCTGGGTCGTCGGCCGTCGTGACAGGCCAGGACCGGAAGTTCGGCACATGGCGGCGGAGCGGGAGTGGAGACCGGTGGACTCCCCCCGCCGTTCCGGATGACACTCGGCGGTTCATCGTGCTGTGGACGTGCTGGAAGATCGGCCAAACGCCCATGGGGTGCAGCAATGTCATCATCAAGGGAACATGAGGACCTGCAATGGTGTTTCTGCCGTCTGGCTCTAGCGTGATGGAATGGACCGATGTGGAAGGTGTCCGGCTGGGGGCGTGTGAGATGGCGACATCCATGAGAGAAATCCTACCTCGACATGCTAGCACCTTGCGTTGGGTATCGGTAGGGATTCTCATTTGAGTAGGATCAGAGCTTTGTTTGTTTAAAACGGACTCTGATCCCTCTCCTGAGTGCTTGCTTCTATTTACAGTTGTTACTAGTTCGTCCTTCTTTTGAGGCGTGGTTATTTGTTGCAACTCTTGTCAATCAAGTCATTCGTCTGCGATTGTGTAATTGATCCTGTCTTTTGAGCGTGTCAGCATCGACTCCCACTTCCGACAATGGCTGAAAAGACTCCCTCCTTCAACTCTGGAGGCGACAGCCCCGACCCCGAACGCCGTCCCTCCCAGATCCAAACCCCTTCTTCACGCTGGGCCTCCCTCTTTGGCGGCAGCGGCACCACCGTCGGCCCCAGGATCGCCGACCTCCCCGACTTTGTCAAGCGCGAGATGTCCGACTCGGAGGACTCGAGCTCGGTCATCCTCAACAAGCAGCTCGCCGCCGAGGAGGGGGAGCAGATCCAGTACCGGACGTGCTCGTGGCAAAAGACGGCGGGTCTGCTGTTTAGCGAGTACATCTGTCTTGCCATAATGAGCTTCCCCTGGTCGTACAGCGTGCTGGGTCTGGTCCCCGGCCTGATCCTGACGGTTATCGTTGCGATCATCGTCTTGTATACCAGTCTCGTGCTGTGGGAGTTTTGCCTTCGTCATCCTGAGCTGCGCGATGTCTGCGATATCGGACAGATGCTGTTCTGGGGAAAGGAGTGGGCTTGGTGGGCAACTGCCGTCTGCTTCATCCTCAACAACACTTTTATCCAGGGTCTTCACGTTCTGGTTGGCGCCAAGTACCTCAACACCATGACGGCCGCCGACGATGTCGGCGGCTGCCGAACCGTCATGTTTTCCGTCATCGTCACCATCATCTGCTGGATCGGATCGCTTCCTCGAACCTTTGACATGATGGCCAAGCTGGGCACCGCTTCTGCGTTTTTCACCTTTATCTCTGTCCTGCTGGCCGCCATCTTTGCTGCTATTCAGACTCACCCTGCCGGATACGACCTGGCCAAGCTTGGAGAGCCCATTGTGACTGCTGTTCCTGTCAAGGGCACGACGTTTGTCAACGGCATGTCGGCCTTTCTCAACATCAGCTACACCTTTATCGGCCAGATCACCCTGCCCAGCTTCATTGCCGAGATGCGCGAACCTCGGTGCGTAGTCTCACCCAATACCTGGAAAAACACGGCTAACAGAACTGCAGGGACTTCCCCAAGGCGCTCTGGGCATGCACCATCGCCGAGATCATAGTCTTTAGCATCGTCGGAGCCATCGTGTACGCTTATACCGGCAACCAGTACGTGACGGCGCCCGCCTTTGGCTCGCTCGAGCCCGTGTACAAGAAGGCGGCCTTTTCCTTCATGATCCCGACCATCATCTTCCTGGGCTGCCTGTACGCGTCCGTATCGGCTCGCTTTGTGTTTTTCCGCCTCTTCCGCAACTCCAAGCACATGAACAGCCACACTGTCGTCGGCTGGGGATCCTGGGCTGGAATTCTGCTTGCGACGTGGATCTTGGCTTTCATTATTGCCATGGTCATTCCATTCTTCAACTCCCGTGAGTATTTACACCTGAGTGAAAGTGTAGCAATGGTGCTGACGATGGATAGTGCTCTCCGTCATGTCGTCCCTGTTCGACAGCTGGTTCGGCTTCATCTTCTGGGGCGTCGCCTACTTCCGCATGCGCGAAGCCAACAAAAAGGTCGGACGGCATCACAGCTTCGTGACCGATCTGACGGGCAACGTTGTCAACATCATCCTGATCGCCATCGGCATCCTGTTCCTGACGGTAGGCACGTATGCTAGTGTGCAGGGCATCATCGACCAGTTCGAGGCTGGCGCCGTGTCGGGCGTGTTTTCGTGCGCTAGCAATGGAATCTGATTGTCGCGTTTTCTAGATTTTGTAGGAATCTGTAATTAATGAGCTCTTTGAGCCTTGATACCCACCTACGGCTGATTGAATGGAAGTGATGTGTTTTGTTTCTGAGTCGATGCTTTGTGTTGAAGAATTGAAGTTTGGTGGTGACGAAAGGTGGGGGTTGATCACATTGACTTGCCAAGACTACCTAGGCAGAATGGCGTGAATGGATACTTGGGAATACGTTTGATCAGAATCTAGGCACCCAAGGAAGTATTTTGACAATTTTCGCATAGCAAGAACATTGACAGCCAAAGCTGAGTACCTACACAGGATTGTGAATACCTATACAGATAGGTCCCCGGCTCTACTTGGCAACTGTCGAATAGGTAGGTAGTCATCTTCAGTAGGTACTAACGCGCAAGCCAAGGTCTTGAAGAGGTTGATGAAGGAGTTGGTTGGTGATGGAAGGACGTGGTGTCATTGAAGAAAGTGGCATCATGAGAGGGCGGCTTCAAGGTCCTGGAACTGGAAGGCTTGTTGAAGGTAGAAATACGTTGCAAGGAAGTCGTTCTAGACGCCTTGGCTGGAAATGCGCAATCTAGACCTTCCCCTTGGATTGCTGTTAGATGGAAAGGACGTTCAACGCAGAGATACGGCTTCCACCAATGCTCTCACATTCTGCGGCAGGATTCATCAAGAGGAACCCATGATGTGACTTGAAATTCAGCATATTCTTCCTCTAAATACTCAACTGGGCGCCGTGAAAGCCTACTTAGTATAACTGTCTTATACGGTGCATATGCGGAGAGATTCAACAACTGCCGGCGTCTTCGACGAGGAGCAAATGTTTCTTGTGCAGCATAGTAAACTGGGTTCCGACTTCTAGCTCTCATGTAGAATGTTCTTTCCATTGCGTTGGACTCGTGCATGTTGAAGAAAGAGCGTCTGCCTCTGGGTTTGACCTATATATCCCCCTGTTGTCCAGTTTTGACCCCCTTGAGAATAACACGATCACCCACGACGAAGACGAGGACGAAGACGACGAAGACGACGACGACAGCGACGATGACGACGATGACGATGATGGAGGTGTTCCGTGGGGCCTTGGCTGCCGCCGCGGCCGGTGACGGTCGGCTTGTCCGCCGTTACCGGTGGACGACGACGACGATGATGACGACGACGACGACTCGGCGGGTGGCTTTGGCCACATTCGATGAGGCCGTGGCCGCAGCCACGGCCGGCGACGAACGAACTGTTCGTCGTTGCCGGCGGGCTTTTGTTCGCCTGGCTCCCCCTCCGCCCCCCCTCGCTCTCCGACTCCCTCCCCTCCTCCCACCCCGACCCGACCCCGGCCCCGGCCCCCCAGCGGCCACCGACGCCGCAGTGGCCCCCGGCGTCCCCGTCGCCTCCCCCGGGGTCCTCGACCCGACGACGTATCGGTCCCTTGGGACATGTTGGTTGGCCCACCCCCGGAGCTGGAAGTGTATAGATGTGCTTAGTATTCTTAACCCCTTGTGAGTTTGGAATATCATTACCCCTATTCGGAGTTGTCACTAACCAGCTTGACCTAGAATGTGTAATGTCTTGTGGACGCGCTTTTGCATTCTTAACGTAATGGTGAGTCGACCCTCTACAGCAGCAGCACCACCATGGGACATTGCTAACATCTATTCAGACGCAGGTTGTTTTTTTTGCTCATGTACCAAGTATTCTTAACCCGCCCATTTCGTCTGCCTCTCCGTGGCGGGCGGGAGAAACTCTCAGGGCTCCATCACCCCTGAGAGGCCAAAGACGAAAACATCCATCCATGACAACCGTCCAGCCAACTTCCAGGTTGTTTACTACCTCACCTCGGACTCTACGACTTCACAACCAGCTCTACGACTGGACAACCAAATTTATTGTCTCTATTCTCGACTCCTCAACACCAGTTTCATTCGCCAGTCAATCATTGCCGGTTTCTCTCTGCGTTTCTACGACCTATCTCACCGTCTCTCATATCCCCGTCCCTGATCTGGATCTCTCACCTCTCGTCTTAGTCTCTCGCGTCTCGTCTCGTCTCGTCTCGTCTCGTCTCGTCTCGTCTCGTCTCGTCCCGCCCCTGATCGTGCCCCCAAAGGCCTTTTCTTCTTCTTTTTGAAACAATATCTTGATTTCTTGGTTTGTGTCACTCCCACTCTCCTACTGATACTATCTGAGTCTCCGGATGCCAAACCCGATGCATGACTGAGCAAGCTCTGGCTGTCTGGTGAAGCACCCTCATCTTGCTTGGCTTAACTGTGGGCCGAAACTAACTCATGTATTAGAACCTCGTCAACTCTCTTCGAGAAGCCCAGTCTGCTCCCTACCACAATGCCGTTTGCATGCGATATCAACCCTCAGCAAGAGTCCTCTTCAGTTCGAGACCTCATAGCCTCCATCATGTATCAATCGCCCTCAAAACTCGATCCGGTTATCGCGCCATCCAGAGCTCGCGCACCCCCTTCAGCTCGCACCATCGATACACCATCGACTGCCGTGTCTCATGCAGTGCCGCAGAAAGACCAAGGGGAGCCGAGCCAAGGAGATGGTGTTATCTTTGCTCATACCGTTCCGGGACTTCATGTCAAAGGAGATGGCCAATGATCTGGGCCCTCTGAAGACTTCGACAGAGATGGAGGAAGAGCGCTTCCTCAACTTGGGATCAGTTAACTGCGTCAACCCGATCGTCTACTGTGACACGGCCGCCTCAGAGGATCCAGTAGCCAACACCTTGTGCTACATTGAAGGTTGCATTGGAGGCGACCGATGCGCAGCTATCATGCTTGATGGCGGTTTAGGAGCTGATCCGGTGAACGAGCGTTACATCAAGGAGGAGGGTATTCCTGATCTCCCAGTGCCAGCAGTAAGCACGGGCATTTGCTTCATATTTCTTCCGTGTGGAGGGATACTTGGAGACTGTTCCACTACACGACATCCCACGACCCCTACTACATCAACATCGAGAAGGCCAAATGACGACAGCACCTTCACGACACCAATTCAATACCCATCCCAGAGGTCCGTGGAGCCAACACTACAGCCACCCTCCTTGAGAATTTCGGACCGAGCCGAGCAAACTGCGCATTGGGCGAGCCAGCTGCGGCGAAAGATGCCTGGTGAAAACACCACAGCATCAACGATGTATCAACCATTGCGACCCGGTTCATTGCGTCCAGTTTCTTGTAATGGGAGAGTCTATTAGAAACATACAGGTAGTCATTAAATGAATCGTATCGCCATGCTTCCCCCTGGACTTGGTCTACTCCTTGGTGTGTGTCTCGCAGCCTATCTCCTCCGATTTCGAAACTCCTTCTTCGTTCATCATCCCGGTATCTTGTGGCGGTCCATGTACCTCTCAGCTTCCATTCGTTCCTGGGTAATTGGGTGGACAACAAGCCTTCGCAGCGCCAGATGGCGATAGATGGGTTTCCCATTCAGCCCCAAACCTATTCCTTCATCTTCTGGAAATCGGCGCCTCTCTACAACGAGGGGCAGGGTCGAACGCTCTGAAGCAACAGCCTTCCAAGCGCCAAGAGCAGCGGGCAGGAAAGGCAGCTCCTCCCCGGCACTCGTCCAGGTTATCGTGGCTTGATAGTTGGACCAGGCGTATCGAAAGACGTTCTCATGCCCTCTGCAGTTGTTCCATATCTCCAGAATCCGCAGCCGCGGCAGTTCCCTCGCTGCCTTGGCGGCCAGGGTGAGTACACGGTCCATGGCGTGCTGGCCGACTTTGCAGATTCTGAGAGTCAGCAGCTCCAGCTTGGCTTCGGAACGTCTCCCGTTGGCGTTCCGGCTGAGCTGGTGGAGAAACTCTGGGACGTTTAAATATTGAGGAGGGCAGAACTCGGTCAACTGAAACGCCAGCGGCACAAGGCTCTGAGAGAGGGACTTGCGCACGTCGTAGTGGTCCATGATGAATTCGGGAATAGCCCAGCTTCTTCGCCACTGGTTGAAGGATAGCTTCTTGACGGTCCGGGGCAAGGCGGGTATCAGCAAGGTCTGGAGGTCTGCCATTTGACATGTTAGTAAATGACCCTTGGTTCGAGCGTGAGTTATCATACCGGTGTAAAAGGTGACCTCGCTATCGGCTGTCAGAGACGTCCACCGTTCAAAACGAAACCACTCCAAGGCCACAAAGCTTTCCCTGAGGATCTTTGCAAGCGTGCTGAGCTCAACCCCTCTGAAGAACAGCGGACGGATCAGAAAGCCCTTGACGATGGGGGCCTCTGGGAGCGTCGGCATGGGCTTGCCCTGATAAGGCGGCCGGATATGCCTCGCAAACAATGGTGTCATCTGGAGAGGTGTGCCATGAAGCCTCTCCTTGCTCCCCAGCATGGATTGATCCCTCCTTACTGATCTGAGCTCGACCCTCTTTCTGGTATGGTATTCCAGAAGGCTGAGGGTCTGACCCAGATCACGTTCAAGCCGGAATGGATAGTCATCTGCCAGCTCAAACTCGTAGCAATGGTGACCGAAATCGCTGGGTGACTGGGCGCTGATTTCCAGCTCAAGCCCTCCACGCTTTCGGTCCCACGATGAGAGGACCGTCAGTAGCTGCCTCACAGCAGAGGTGAATATCCGATTGTTACTAATTGTAGGTAGTAGAGTTAGCGACAGCGTCGTCCCAGTGAGGGGGGTATTCTCACCGATCAATCGTCGTGACATTCTCCGGCTGCTTACAGCTGCGCCATGTGTATCGCGCGAGGTCGATGCGAAGATAAAGGTGGCCAATGTAGCCGAGCCTGTTCGCGTTGCCCCCTCTGACTAGCTTTCCAAACTTGCGTAGATCCAAATCCTTTAGCATCAGGCTGTGAAAGGTGTGCCTCTCGATCCAGGGCTGCCAGTCCCGACACACGGTACTCAGAGCAGACGCCCTCAACGTTCGGTCAGGTGCTGTTTCATTGTATGCAGCATCAGAAAGGACGAAGTCCAGTATCATGATCTGTATCATCCGAGGCAGCGAGTACCAGAATATTGGGGAGGGGGGGCATCGCGGCGATCGGAGCGGACGTCCATGTTGCTGACGATGGCCCCAGCCGATTTCTTTCCAGTGGAACTCATCGGACGGTTAGAGCTTCTGTAGGTCAAATTTCCCAAGGTTTATTGTAAACGGTGGGATTGCGATTGTGGACGGGCAGATGAACTCGTCAATGGAGTCTTTATACGTCACTCTCTTGCCATTCTTCCAGAGAGGAACAAAAAAGGCCACGTCAAATTAGATCAAGTTGACTAAAAAGACCAGAAAGGGAATCATGTGTGCTTAAAAAGAACAGAGACGTGGTGTTTTTCGGCGGCCATGTCTGATAAGCTTCCTTCATGCATCACGATTCATGCCTAGGTATAGACGGCCCGACAGCCACACGGCAAACTTTGTAGAGCAGAAAGGAAGGAAATTCGTTTAATTAACACAGATGGCATGGATATATATAAAACTATAAAATCGAATCCGGATGTCTTGCTCGGTAATAGATGCTGAGCGAGAGAAACTCTCGTGATAATGAAGCTGAGGCGAAGAGTCGACGCCCAAGATGAACAATATATTAATGCGACCACCTGTGTCATAAATATGGTTTGTGCCGGCGATTTGCTTATCCTACTTGCTTGGCTTAGCCATACTCTATCTTCTTGACTGCCAGAATTCACCCCCCTAACAACACCTTCTGGACCAATTTTTTCAATCATGTCTGATGACAATGGATGATGTTATCGTTTATTCAATGTCTACCTGTACTTTCCCAACGACGTCTCTCGCTACAAAGAGCTGCCTGTAATGGCACATGACACAACATCGGCGCTGTAACAACCTGGATGACGCAGTACCTATTTTCGTCGATGATACTAGGCACTCTATTCATCTTCTTTATAGTGCGCTCGATCAATTCCCATGTTCGACAGGCCCGACCCAACGTCCAGAATGTCCTAGGAGAGGGGCAGGTCGCGTCGGCCCAAGACCCTGGGGAAGAGATGGCGACACTAGGGGCCACTGCAGCATCGGTGGCCGCTGGAGGGCCGGGGTGGGAGTCGGGGAGTGAGGGCGAGGGGGGCGAGACGAACAAACACCCGCCTGCAACGACGAATAGTCTGTTCGTCGCCAACCGTAGCTATAGTTACGGCCTCGTCAAACGTGGCCAAAGCTACCCGTCGTGTCGTCGTCGTCGTCGTCCACCGGTAATGGCGCATAAGCCGGCCGTCGCCGCCCGCGGCCTCATCATGATGATACTCTCGTTTTGAGTTTCTTTAGAGAACGTGGTGATCGAAGCTTAGTCTATTAGAAGTTTATGGGAGATAATTTAGCATGAGATGACTTACTTAGAAGGATGAAGTAGGATCTTGCTGGTCCATGATGAACAAGCTGGGCGACAGGGGTATACGTGAAAAGATGAAATCGATTCCGGATGTCTTACTTGATAACAGGCGGTGATCTAGAGAAGCTCTGGTGATAATGATGAAAAGTTGAGGTTGAAAGATGGTTGTTGGTGACTTGAGGCTCAACCTTGTGGAGGGTGGTCTAGACCAAGCCTCTTGCCAAGAGGGTGCTGGCGGTGCACGTTCCCACTCTTAAAAAAAAGTTGGGTGGGTTGTGGTTGCTTGCTTGCAAGCCATTTGCTCCAACAGGCAAGCGGGATAACTAGCACAGGCAAGAATGCCACGGAAATATCTAATAAGTGATGCTTAGGGGGGTTGCACGACATTGGAATTCAGGGCTCATGATGGAGATGCCTCGGCTCACCCATATACCTAGGCCGGCAACGCTCGACAATCAGAACTACGCATCCACATCCCTAAAATCATCAGGGCCTCAGCATGATTGCGATAAATATGATTCATCAAAGGCTGAAATTGACGTAAGATTACCTACAAAGTGTCAAAAAATTAAAAGAATACTCAGATAATATCCTGATTTCTCCCAATACCCATCATAAGACCATCCTGAGAGTCAAGATGGTTTGAGGGCGTAGGCGACATCCATCATGACCTGACTGTAGGCACGTGAATGCCGGATGGGAATCATATTGAACAATGCAAAGCTTCCTGGTTCCAATGTTGGTCATGAATTGCTGTCTGTTCTCCGGGTATAGAGGATATACGGCCTCGGAGATCCACTCGATGATGCCCAGCACGCTTCAAACCCCATTGACCTCTGTATTCGTATTCGGAGGAGGTCTATCTGGATGCCAATCACGACAGAGTATTAGCAAATCCCCTCCATATGATCCCAAGCCCTAGTCAATCCGCCACAGAAACAGGCTGCAAAAAAATCTTCCCCGGCATCGAAACCAGGGGGAGATTCCAACAAATACCGAAGAATCGTATGGTCCTCCAACCCAATCCCCGGAACTCGACGGCTCCGTGTGGCACCACTTTGCCCCGCGCCTCTCCGAAATCTTGGGGCGCGCGAAGAGCCTCTGCTGGTGCCCCGTTCATCAGAGCTGACACGCCGCGCAATCGGACCTTCCCATTGGGCCCGCGGCCCCCGCTTTCGAACCCCTCAAAAACGGTCCCCTGAATTTAGCAAGAGCGCCGCCTTGATTGCCCATCAATTTTCACCGCCTTCCACGTCGCCTTCATCTTGCTTTGCCCCCTTGTCCCGCCGCGCCGCAAAAAGCCCCCAGGAGGAAAAAGAGGCAAAAGTCTCACATTCTTTTTTAATCTCTTTCTTCTTAAGAACCCGCACTCTCTTGGTTCTCACCTCCATCAATTGCTTCTGGGAATCGTTTTTGAAAAAGAACAGACCCCCAACACTCGTCGCAATGACTGCGGCCAACTCCTCCACCGTCACGTCCAGGGCCAAGGGCGATAGCCCATCCCCGGCTCCCGCGGGCGAGCACGACGAAGCCGCCCAGAAGAACAACGACTTCTTCTGGACCTACACCGAGGAGCCTCACCGGACTCGTCGTCTCGCCATCATCAAGGCCCACCCCGAGGTTTGTTCCTCTTTTCTCAATTGACCCCGCCAGATGTTAACCCTCGCCCCCAACAGATCACCAAGCTCTGTGGCCCCGAGCCTCTCACGAAATGGGTCGTCCTCGGCGTCGTCTCTCTCCAGGTCTTCCTCGCGTGGATGCTCCATGACACCTCTTTCTGGTCCTGGAAGTTCTGGGCTGTTGCCTACGTCTTTGGCGCAACTGCGAACCAGAACCTCTTCCTCGCCATCCACGAGATCTCGCACAACCTGGCCTTCAAGAGCCCCCGCGCCAATCGCCTGATCGCAATCTTCGCCAATCTGCCCATCGGCATCCCGTACAGCGCCTCTTTCCGAGTAAGCCGAAAACACCTTTGTTGGAGATGAACAAGTACTGACCATCTCGCTAGCCCTACCTCACGCATCAAACCCTCGGCGTCGATGGGCTCGACACTGATCTCCCGACCGCCTTCGAGGCCTTTGTCCTCGATTCCATCCTCGGAAAGGCCTTCTTCTGCACCTTCCAGATCTTCTTCTACGCCCTCCGCCCGATGGCCGTTTACCGCGTGCCCCTGACCCCGGTCCACTACCTCAACATCGCCGTCCAGCTCGGCTTTGACGCCCTCCTCTACCGCTTGACCTCGTTCAACGCCATCCTCTACCTCCTCCTCTCCTCCTTCCTCGCCGGCAGCCTGCACCCGCTGGCCGGCCACTTCATTGCCGAGCACTACGTCTACGAGACCGTCACCCCCTCGGCGCGGGACCCCGACAACCGCATCCCCGTCCCCGAGACCTTTTCCTACTACGGACCCCTCAACTGGTTCACCTACAACGTCGGCCTGCACAACGAGCACCACGACTTCCCCGCCGTGCCCTGGACCCGCCTCCACGCCGTCCGCGACATTGCCCACGAGTTCTACGATGACCTGCCCCGCCACGAGAGCTGGTGCTACGCCATCTGGCGCTTCATCTGGGACGAGAACGTCGGCATGACCTGCCGCGTCAAGCGCAAGAACGGCGGTCGTCTCGTCGGTGGCAGCGTCAGCTGGAAGGAGTCTGAGATCCAGGCTTGAGGCTAATCTCTGCTCTCGGAGGGCCAGTCGGTTATGTAGGATGCCATTTGTGGCAGGGAATGAAATATGACGTCTTGATTGAACTTTTCTGAATTGGCACCAGGGAAGAGCCACTGTCTATTCTGGGATCGGCTTGCATTTGGCTGCGAGCTGACGCAATAGACGAAAAGCATCATAGAGTGCAGTGTGGTTCTTTGCGCAAGGCGTTAAGGTTGAGAGTTAAAATTACATGGAGTGTTTTGAATAGGACCCGAGTTGGAGGCCTACCAAGTACCTAGACATGATAGCTGAGAAGAGTGTATATACAAGCAACAACGGATGTTTTCGAGCTGATCAGGTGTCCCTCTCAAAGCCGGATGGACTCAAGTGCTCCAATGGGCTAGAATGCTCCGAGCTGGAGACAATGTACAAGCGAACGAGGCAGATTCATGAGACTCGAGACAACAATTGACGTCCAGGTTATCAGAGAACGCGATTAGCAAAGATAATAAGAGACAAGTAAAACATCAAGAGCCGCGAAAAGCTCAAGCTAGAGTGTACAGCAAAAACCGCGTCCTACAACGGAACACCTTTTTGTCCCCTCGACCGACTTTGACCGCCTGCGTGCGGCATTCGTCCCTCTCGTTACCCAATTCAAACACCGTCGCTCTTCTTCGTGGCCTCGTCCTCCTCCTGTATGCACATTTGCTCTCGTGGGATCTCGGGTGAGCACGCCTCCTTGCCGTTCAGAGTAAGGGGTGCTCCCTCAGTCCTGTGGATCCCAACTCTACCCTTCTCCGCGTGTTCAAGATGCATGCCCTCGGTCGTCGTAAGCCTCCTCGGACTGGGTTCTCGTGGGCGTCGTCAGGTCTGTCTAGTAGCTTCCTGTCTAGAAATAAAAGACCCTAGGGCTGGCCGCCTTCGCCTATCTCTAGAAGAAGAAGTAGGCGAGCAGGAAGCTGATCAGGCAGAGGATTGCTGCCATCTGCACCGGCACACCCTCGACGGTCTGGTTGACTGCTTGGGCGGTCTGGAGCATGGGCTGCCTCTCCTCGTCGCTCGCGGCTGGCTTGACGTTGCGCTGTCGGAGGCCAGTCTCCCTAAGTGACACAATCTGAGCCTCTGCCTGGGCAAGTTTGGCCTTGAGCTCCTCATAAGACACCTCGGCAGCCTCCTTGACGGCCGCCGTGGCCTGGGCGACTGTGCTCCTGGGCTGGGGCTCCTCCGCGGGCTGGGGCTTCTCTTCTTCCTCGGGAACATGTTCGGGTTGGTAGGGCGGTGGAGCCGCGGCCGAGGGAGACTCCTCCTTGATGGCAGGGGACGAGTATGTGCGTGAGATGTCGGGGGTATCGGTGGCCTGATTGGATGCGTTGTCAGTTGCCAAATCCCACAAGTCGGAATTATCATGACCTACGCCGTTAGCAATGGCATGCTTGCTGGGCGTAGCTACCGGGTGGTTGGCGGACTCGTCGAGCTCGGGATCCGCCGCCAGCCAGTTGACTCGGATCTTGCGCTCGATGAGCTGACCCTTTTCCGTTGTTTCCAGCTGGTTACTGCGGTTAGCCATACGTATGGGGCAGCTGGAAGCCGGCAGGTTCATACCACATTGGCGATACTAGCAAACTCCTTTTCGGCGGTGATAGGGGCGGACTGGACGAGGAACTTGTCCCGGCATCGAGCATCGGGGGAGGGTCCTGCTTCATAGCCTGGAGCAGAACTATGGGTTTGTCAGCCAAGTGCCTGCATGACACGCATGCGAGCAAGCTTACCAGCAACATCGAAGCTCTGACCGGCCTCGATGCGGCCTGCATTTGGTCTAACACAGTACCTATTCAGGAGTCGTCAGGTTTGCGCTTCGAGGGGTTGGGGCGGGGGCAGGCGTACTGTTTGGGGCAGTGGTCTTGACCTGGAAATGCGTCAGCACAGTCGCAGCATCAGAGGCGCAAGGCGGGTTACCTTGAAGGCGACGGGAGTCGAGTTTGGGTTTTGATGGTGAGGGTCTGCGCAACCTCGGACGTGAAAGGACCTAGCATCCAATGTCAATCCCCAAAGATGACGGTATCGGGTGTCGCAAATGACGCACGTCTGAAGGAAAGCTCGAATGGCTCGATATCGACCGACATGGTGGCTCAGTTTTCGTCTCTAGGGACTTGGTGATGCTGTTGTTGGGGGTGTCGCGAGATGCGCTTGATCGACACAGCGATAAAACAAGAGGAAACGTGGCAACCGGGAGTAGGTGCGTGACGGCTCGAGGCGCGGGCAGGTGATGATGGAGAGGAGAAGTCGATGGCAGAATGCGCAGAGTCGATATCGTGGCTAAAACTGGTGTCGCGTGAAGGGGGGAAGACGAAAATTGCAGGCAAGAGATTAATATGGAGGTGAAGGAGAAAGGATGGGGATGAGATGGCGTCGGGTTAACCCACGACGTAATTGCTTCTGAGCGCTTCCCTCATTCAGAGGAAGGTGCCAGTGCCAGGCAAGCCAGGTTGCCCTTTCCCAGTTGGTTGCTACAGGGCGGTGCACGGGCCACAAGGGACTTGGTGCAGTGGAACAGGAACTGCCAGCCGGTTCCCTGTCTCTGGGACCATCACGACATTGAAGGCATTGATAAGCAGCAGATATCCACGGATATCAACATTTGTTCTATTCTTCAAGTCGAGGCAATGGTGACTGTCTTGTTCCATTCAAGGCAACAACATGCCATTACCCTTCTTTGTCATCTTCGTCATGAGCCGTGATTGATTCATGTTCATGCAGACTCCCTCCCGCAGAACCGTGGCCACAAGCTCACATGTCAACCACTTTGACCGCCAGCTCACTCCTTTGACCTTGACCGCCCACAACCGCCGCGTTCACCAGCGTCGTCGTCGTGTGCTCCGTGCCTCGTCTTGGCCAGATGCTCTCGACCAATACCCACAGCGCCATCACCACCACCGCCAGCAGCCCGCCCTCCCCGTCATGACACTGTGGTACGCTCTGTCGGCGCCGCGGTAGGTCATCTCCTCCCGCCCTGCTCCGGCGTGGATGTGCCCGAAGACTGCCAGTCGGGGCCGCACCCGGCATACCTCCCTCAGCAGCTGAGGACATCCCTTGCCCCCGTTGTCGAGGTGGCCCCGGGGCGGTCCATGTGTGAGAATAATGTCCGCATCGTCCGGCACGGCACCCGCCCAGACCTGCCGGATCGGTGGGTATTGAAAGGCCCAGGTCCCGCACAACTCGGTCAAGGGCGAGCCGTACACCTTGAGCCTGCGGCCGCTGGCAAATCGCAGCGTCGTGGAAGAGTTGTGCAGGTAGATTATGTCCCCCCAGTCCAGATCACTGCGCGACATGCCCTCGTCCTCGCAGATGCGGTCGGGAAACATCCTCACGTACTCTGCATCCAGCAGCTTGTCGTGGTTCCCGCCAATTACCACCTTGTGCCTGTGTGGCATGGTGTTGAGCCAGTCGAGCTGCGCCTGGAGCTCCTCAAAGCTTCCCTGGTTTGTCAGATCGCCGGCATGCAGGAGGACATCTCCGTCGGGGACCTCGGGCTGGGTGCAGTGGGTGTCTGACACGCAGACGACGCTGATGGGCGACGAGGATGAAGAATCTGCTGCAGCAGTCGACGTGCTAGTATGTCGGCGATGCCTCTGCAGCCAGAGTGCCAGCTGTGTCGATGGGTCTCGGCGGAATTTCTGCCATGGTGTAGGTCGATGGTATGTCGCCATTTATTTATATCCATTATCATCTGTCCATGTCTGGTGATGTTGTTGCTATTTGTCGGACTCTGGAGATGCCGACAGGACAGACAGAGAAGGGTCAGCGTTTAGACTCAACTGTCCGTCTCAGTCCTACCTGCCGACCTAATAAGTAAATTAAATGATTCAGACGGACAGAGCCATAAGCACATTCCTACACTAACTTCTGTAGGTGCCTAAAAAAAGGGATCTGTTCGTGAACAGACGGAGTGAGCTAATAAGCGCCGTAGTCCTTGGGCTGAACAAGAACGGCGCCATAATATGCAGGACAACACTCGTATTCTGCCCACACGAGGCAGAGGCGGTGCCACCCTTTCAGCCAAGGCTCCCCTCGCCCTTCCAAGTCCTTGCGGCTGAGCCCCAGAACAACGGCCCTAGGTAGGGACAAAGAACATGCAACCACTTCGTACATGTCGGGTCCATGTATTTATACGAACCGATCGCTCGGGTCAGGTGGACTGGAGCAGACACTTATAGATGTCGATACGGACACGCACAAATCCTGTTCCTTGTGGTATTAAGTACCCAGTCTTCGGCCCCATCACCTCAAGTGGCATCTTATTCAGTCATTGCTACTTTTATCCCAGCCTTACTTCATCATCATCCATCATGGGCTGCAGCCATTCCCGATATGAGCGCGAGATGGAGTCTCGTCCCATCCGCCCCGTCACCATCTCCGACCCCATGGGTGGCCCCATCATGATCCCCCAGTGTCCCGTGACGAGACGGGACGTCCTATGCAGTTTGAGGCTTCGAGTCTGAGCCGGAAACAAATCCTCGTTGCCTTTGAGCACATGGCCGAGTACCTCGACGAGTGCGGCGTCGATACGACCGTCGTGGTTGTTGGCGGTGCAGTCAACACTGTCTACCTCGGCTCAAGGGAATCGACCCACGATGTCGACTTCTTCCTCGAGGATCCCGCCTCAAAAGATTCCACGCCCCTCAACAACGCCTCCAAGTTTGCCAACGGCCAGGCTCAAGGACGCCTCGGCGAGCAGTGGTTCAACAACTCGACACAGCTCTTCATTGCCAGAAACGTCCAGTCCTCCCTCGTCTGGGAAGCCAAGCGACAAAACGCCGTCATCTTTGAGAAGCGAGGAGTCAACGGCGGGCTCAAGGTCTATGCTGCACCCTGGACCTATGCCCTCTGCAGCAAGCTCAACCGCCTCTGCGAGATCAACCCTCGACCATACGACATGGACGATGCCGTCGTCTATCTCCACCGGCATCTCATGCTCGTCAGCGAGAACCACATCAAGTCCCAGGAACTGTACGATTGGTGTCGGTGGTATAACCACGACGTGCGACGCGAGATCCTGAAGCAGCTGGACGAGAGGTACAGTGAGACCTACGGCCACAGACCCATTGTCTGGGCCTGAACAACGACTGAAGCCCTGACAAGAGTCAGTGTACGATATTACGAATAGATGATCCAGAAAAGATACCCTAGAATTAGCTCTTACCTATTACCTACTCGCCTAATAATACTACTACCTTCCATCTACTGAGTTTGTTGCAACCGTTACGCAAAGTGAACATGCGGATGCCACACGAGAATGTTTTTGTCCGCAAACTCCTTTGACGCTTCACCGCAGTCGAAGCCTTCCAGAGGAACAAACTTTCGTTCTTTGTTGTCCCAGTGCGGGATCGCAAGGGTTTGCTCGATTCGAGGCACCTTTTCTGTCCAGACAGGCACTCGCTCAAACTTGGGCTCCATTGCTTTCCACTCGTCGAGCATGTCATGGTTGAATATGGCCGGCGCTTCTCTCGGAAGCCCCATCTCTATCCTTCGGTTAAAGGCCAGGCAGAGCAGCGCCGGGATGCACGCAAGGCAGGCGTATCTCTCCGGGTCAGGGTCGCAGGGGTCTGGGATGTCAACTACAGCCCAGTTCTTGTGGAACCAGAACGCCTCGATCTCGTTCCTGATCTCGAGGTGCTGGTCCAGGATGAGGTGCTCATATATACGATATAGAGCAGTGAGAGGATGGTCTTGAGCAGCATCTACCCGCCGGTCGAGGAGAGGCATCTCATAATGTGTTCGGTGTGCGAGCAGCTCTCGGGGAGGGGGAGGATAGCCATCCGAAACTTCTGAAGCCGCCGACTGAGCCGCTTCTGAACTTTCGAGATCGCCGGTCTGTGAGACTTAGCCCTGCAGCAGTACATCTTGGAGAAGGGAACACACCAAGCGACGTTTGATGGTCGTAAGCCAAGGAGGTAAAGTCATGATGTGCGTGAGCGAAGAAATGAGGACATGACAGAGGAACAAAGCAGAACAGAAAACGAGACTTCAACGATTGAAGAAAAGAGTGCCTTCTATATACGTTTGTACCAAATAGTCTCGAGTTCATAGACAAACAATCACGAGTTGAGAGAACAAAGAAGCATGCTCAAAGCGTCCCGTCTGGCGTTAGCCGTAGTAAACCCGACAGAAAGGCACGTCACTGAGGCACCGACTGAATGACGTCTCTTGAGAGCTGACAGCCCAAGCTCAAACTGAAACTGACGTTAGGAAGAACCACGGTCAGCAGATTCACTCTTTGGCTGCCTACAGCCACTTCAATTAGACTTGGCTATAGCATAGGAGCATTCACTGGCCTTTTTATTCAGCAGAGGAAGCCTCTGGATACCATTTTCTCCCTCTTCTCATAACTCCTCACCTCACATCATAGCCCCTCACTCCAGACGCTCAATCCCACCATCGACAAACTTACACCTTTCATCACCACTCACCGCCAACATGCCTTCCGATCTCGACACTTTGCTCGACATGGGCTTTGACAAGGAGCGCGCCGAGCTCGCAGTCAAAAAGTCCGGTGGCCGTGAGTTCATCATCTCACCCGTGAAATGCGCTGTGCTGACACCTCGTCTTAGTTCAGGGAGCTCTCCAGTGGCTCGAGGACAACCAGGACAAGCCGCTGGATGAGATCAAGGCTGCCGCTGCCGCTGACAAGGAGGACGAGGACGATGATGACACCGAGGCCAAGATTGCCGAGCTCGAGACGGGTCAGGCCAAGTCTCTTGTCTGTAATGAGTGTGGCAAGCGCTTTAGAAACCATGACCTGGCCAGCTATCACGCGACCAAGACGTGCGTCTACACTCTCCTTGTTCTCTCGATTCCACAGAACTGACATGGCTTAAGCGAGCATACCGACTTCTCAGAGTCGACGGACGAAATTGCTCCCTTGACCGCGGACGAAAAGAAGGCCAAGCTCGAGGAGCTGCGTGAGCGCCTCCAAGCCAAGAAGGCCGCTCAGGCTGTCCAGGACAAGGAGGAGCAGAAGCGCAACGAGGTACGTGTACATCGTCTACGGATCTGACAGTTGTCTAATTATCCTAGAAAATCCGCCAAAAGTCTACGAAGGAGTCCCAGGAGGCCAAGGAGGAGCTCGCCCGCAAGCAGCAGATCAAGGAGGCCGAGAAGAAGCGCCAGGAGAAGATCGACGACATGGAGGCCAAGAAGCGCATCAAGGCCAAGATCGAGGCCGACAAGGCCGAGCGTCGCCGCAAGGCCGAGGAGGCCAAGGCTGCCCGCGAGGGACGAGCTCCCCAGGCCGAGGCCGTCGCCACTCCTGCTGCCGCTGCTGCGCCCAAGCCAAAGTCCAACCACAACGAGGCGAGGCTCCGGCTGCAGACTGGCGGGGGAAATATTACCAAGACACTCCCTGCTGAGACGACTCTGTTTGAGCTGGCCCAGCAGATTGAGAGCGAGACGGGCAATGCTGTGACCAGCTTCACGACTACGTTCCCGAGACAGACCTTTGAGGGTGACGTCGACATGTCCAAGACGCTCAAGGAAGCCGGATTGGTCCCCTCCTCGGTGTTGATTGTGAAATAAATTCGAGTTTGTGTGTGGGCGTAATTGAAGGTTGCATTGCGCGGCGTTGGTTGGGATGACGGATGGACGAGGGGAAGCACTGTCGAGGGAGACTATGCAGAAAAGCATGCAAGTTAGGTAGAGGACAGAAGAGGAGCGCAGTGACTCCCATCCCCATTCACGAAGATCACTGTCACACTTGGAACGAGACCCGGTTGAACTCTCAAACCACCCATGGCGGAACCTTTCTTTTTTCAGAGCCGATGAATTGACCAATTCTCCCTCCGCGTAAACTCCGTTGAGCGCGTTCATCATAGATTCGTATGAAGGAAGCTACTCTGTCCAGGGCGCAGGATATAGTGCCCTCCTCTCTCCATCCTGTATGATCGATCGATTGGAAACCCCGAAGCCATGCAGTCGAAGTGCGAAAAACAAGGAAACAGTCGTAGCGGCGTGGCTTTTTAGTCGAAGAGACCGAAGCCCATGTCCTCGTCAGACTCCTCGGCCTCTGCAGTGGTTGTCAGCAATCTGCGACCAAAAGATACCGAGACTGTTGGGGCTGAAACGTACCCTCCTCCTTCTCCTCCTCAGCGGGAGCAGCGGCGGCATCACCACCAGCAGCGGCAGCGCCACCGGCGGCAGCGGCGGCACCACCACCGGAGCCGACGTTCACGAGGAGGTCCTTGACATCCTTGCCCTCGAGAGCCTATTCGCACAAAATTCAATGGTTAGAAAATCCTCCAAATATCGAATGACGGCGCTGTCGCGATCGGGTCGTACCTTGGCGAAGATGGAGGTCCAGATGGGCTCAACGTCCTCGACCTTGGCGGCCTTGATGAGGGTCTGGAGCTTGTCGGCCTGTAGTATCGCGATGACGAGTTAGCCTTCACACCCACAAATTCGACGCCGCGGGGCATTTTTGACGGCGAGACGGGGAACGGGAACGTACGGTGATCTCAACACCGTCGTCGGCGAGGATCAGGGCCGCGTAGGACGAAGCGAGCTCGGCGTGAGACATTGTGAAGTTGGTTCTGACGGATGTGAGATTGGTGAGTCTGCACGAAAGTCGAGATCGATTTGTGGTTTGAGGTCGAATATCACGAGAGTGGCTCTACCACAGAAAATTACCCTGGTCGAAAATTCTCGGGTCTGGAGGGCTTGCAAGACCTAAAAGTGGAGGGGCTCAATAGATTATCCGAGCTCCGTGTTTGCCCTGTCGCCTTGAACTGCCCGAGGAAGGAACGGACGGGGCTGTGCCTGCCCTTTGCCGGCGGGCAATTGGGCATGGACTGACAAGCCAATCAGAGGCCGTATCAAGCGACCCGCTCCTGCCTTGCGGCATGTACCCCACCTTGGCTGGATCCAGAGGGCCGCCCCACCATTATCCATTATCGCAGGTTCGGGCTCAGTGCCGTAGTGCAGCGCATGGAGGGGGGGTCCTTTTCTTTAAGTGACAACATCCCTGGCAAACAAGCGTGGCATTCAGACTTTCGTACGTAAAAGCGCTGCGATTGATTCCCCCTGTGAACTTGCAGCTCTCAAGTATCAGTCGCCGACTCTTTTCGTTCTTCTTCCAGCTCTTCCCGACACTGCCTCACTCTGTACTCCTTGGTTACCCGTCCGCGAAGCGAGCTACGACGACCTAGTCCATCGCGACCTCCCCCACTGAGGCCCGACTTGATCTTCCTATCTAAACCTGACCCCGCCGCCACTCTCATCGCCTTTCGTCACTCCACGGAAGCTCAGAGAACCTGCGCAAAACAAGAGCAGCTACCTATCCAAGCTTGATATCAACGAATCTTCATATCTTACCTGCAAGAAGCCTACTCGACACACCAAGCAAGCAAGCTTGAACCCAACAGCCGTCATCATGGACACGCCAGCAATCCCCTTGCCACGGGACCCCCGGGAACGCGCCATTCTCGACAAACTCACCATGATCCGGGATCACTTGCTCCTCCTCAAGCAGGATCGCACAAACTACATCCGAACCCAGGACGTCATGCCTCTGTTTGATCAAACTATGGACCAGGTCAAGGAGTTAACCGTGGTTCGCGCCGAGACAGGAGACGGAGACGAGAACAGGTGTAGGTATCTCCAAGCCGGGATCGATGCAATTAAGCTGACACTTCTCATCACAGTGGACAAGGTCCTTGAGAGCTGCTTCCAATTGCTATCGCTCTTCTATCTCACGATCGGCCGAAACAACGAAGCGCCTGCAACCTACGCTTTGACCTCGACCATCAAGCGACTCCTCGACCACCTCGTTGAAGCCGATGTGTACTCTGCGAAGGACCTTGGTAGCATCAAGTCCACGCTAGAGGACCTGTGCAGCAGCATCCGCGATGCGGCGAATGACGAATCTCCCGACAAGCGACACCCTCCCTACATGCTTACCCTCCTCAACAACCGAGTCAAGCTCTGCAACAGCACACTCGAGAAGCTCCAGAAGAGACTGGAGCGACTCCCACAGTCCCTTTTGGAAACCCACGAGAAGCTAGTCTCGATCCTGCGGTCAATCTCTCTGGCCAATACCAAGTCCAAGGTAGGAGAGCTGCTGTGTGTCAAAGGATCAAACTAACGGGTTCAGTTCTCGACTACCGAGGTTAAGAAGCTACGGAACCAGATCTTGGAGATTGGCGAGGGCCACAACGGCGGCAAGTTCACAGCTGAGGATGGATCTCCATTGGAGGGAGGCGAAGAAGTCCGAGAGCTCTACAACCGCTGCCTCCGGTGGGCAGACCTCGTTCTTGAGCGGTAAGCTAGACCACTTCACCTTTACCAAGACGGATACTAATCCCGACAAGAAAAGGAGAAGTCGCCGATCAATGGCGACCAATCTACAACGAATTGATCCAGATCCGCAACAACCTCGAGAAGCTCTCCCTGACACAAGCATGGTCTCTTCGTGAGACAGACCTGTACGACTTTCAACGACAGCTCGACAAGATTGACGAGAGCCGAGACGCTGGAAACTGGCTGGATGATCGGGCACGCACTGCTGACCTCTGGACTCAGCGAACTCTGCTGTACCTGATCCGACGGTCGTATGCGTACATTTACTCGTTCATGCTGGCATCGGAGCCGGTATCGGAGGCGCTGCTGCCTGTCTACAACCAGCTGCAGACACTGAAGCGCTGCCTGATCGAGGTTAAGAAGAATGGAGGCGTTTCGTCTGTACGAGAGCTGTACCCATACAGCATGAAGGTAAGTGTACTTGGTTCTACTCTGCGGCGCATTGCATCTAACATCAGTAGCTCAACTCGCTCGACAACATGAAAGTGGACGGCAAGTTTGTGGTGAACGGCGACGTCCCCGAGGGGCAAGGAAGCGTCAGCGAGCTCCTTGCCGAATGCTTCGATCTCAACTACGAACTCAGAGTTGCGGCGGAGGAAGCAGCAGAGAACGGCAACGGAAAGGCGGACGGGCACGTTGAAGCCAAGGAAGTGGAGGAGAGCAAGGCCGAGTGAAGAGGAAGTTGATGGGTCTGGTGTATCGTGGCGTTTATTTTTACTTTTAATTGGAATGTTCCAGGTCGGATGGACTCGAGGTGTTTTGGTGGTCGGGCTTGCTTTTGCTGAGCTTCTAATAGGACTTGATTACAAGGTTTTGGGACTAGGTAGGCACAGGGCTTGGGAAGGGGACAAGGAACGGATCGCTCGAAGATGGGGGCCTCCAGCAATGGGCGGATGGAAAACGGAGACATCCCGGTAGTTTGCAATGCAGAATTCAGTTGTTTGTTATTACTGGACTGTTTCTTGGTGTGTGTTAAGGATCAAGACTGCCTAAAGGCAGCGCGGAAGGGGTAGATTTGGATCTATTCGGTAGGTTAGCAGGGGCTTCTATTAAGGCTCTATGTATGCTCACCTTGTCCATGTCCCACACACCCGAGGTGGCATAGATGTCCTTGCTCAGCTGCTCACGCACTTCTTCGGCCGACTTGGCGACGCAGACGAGCGTGCTGCCCATAAAGTCGAGGCTTTCGGGGCTGTCGTCCTTGGGGACGCTGTTGAGAAGGGCGCCTTTCCATGGTGTCAGCTCTATGGGATGGAGTGTGAATTAGTGAACATCCATACCTCCCATCTTCCAGCTTCCGTTCTCGACATTAGGCTGCATGTTTCCAAAGTGAATACTACAGACGTTTGAGTTGTATGTCCATGATACGGATCAATTGGACCGGCCGGCTCACTGTCTAACTTCAAGGCGCTTCGCGCGAACGCCAGGCTTGTCCGGAACAACCACGAGGAACTCGTACTTGCCGGGCTCGACCGAGACGGACTGCATTGTGCGGACGGTGGTGAAACGAGGGGTGACTCTGAACCGGGAGAGGGAGGCGGGAGTGATTCGAAGACGCGATGCCATTTGAGAGGTTTGTTCAAGATGTAGAGTGGTTTATATGGTTGAGGTCTATCGAGGTACTGGAGCTTGCTGCGGGGTGACGATTCGAGGTGGGGTACATGGAAAGGCGCGCCGAATGACCAGTTGTACGCCTTTCGAGTCAACATGAGCTCTCCACAGGAGGAAATGTGAGGATGTTGGCGATACCAATAGGTCGTTGACGGAAATGTAGGTAAGTCGTTTCTAACGAGCGTGGTATGCCATGATGTAGTTTAGTGTTTTGTAACTAAAGCTAGCATGCTGGTGATCATGGGCGTCATGTCATGATGCTTAATGGAGAGGATTGTGATGGATTGCACCTCCAACGGTCATCTATGGCTATATGTTTTTAGGTGGATAGATGTTCCCATTGGCAGTTTTCTAGGCGTATTTGATAGGTTGTGGTGTTGGCTTCAATAACCAAGTCTACTACGTATGAATCCATGAACGCCACAGAGGTTGGGCATGTTCAGGGTATGCGCCGGTCGTCGCACACAACCCATGATGACTCTACGACAAGCTTTGAGGGCGAATATCTGATGAAATCATCCCATGCAAGGTTCTCTCTCAAGTTCTAGCCTATATGGCAGCAACTCGGGCTAGGGGATTGCCGTCCATGGCCCTATAGTTGACGAGGTAGGCATCGTCTGAGATACCGTACGAGCTGATCAGGTGAGGGTCAAGACTTGACGCGGACGAACCATCCTTGGGCGAGGCCAAGGGAAAGATGATAAACATGACAGTGAAAATGAAAAGAATCAGTGAAGAGTTCCTCGGAAAAGGACTCTATAGCTGCGTACCAACAAAATCTGAACTCCTCATGACAAACGCTCAGGAGCTTGTTGGTCCCTGACTTCGGCTAAGCTCCCAGGAGCTTCAATCGCCCGGGGTAATAGGTCTCATGGCCTATGTGCGTCCTCGTGCGCAAGAGATTGAGTCACATTGAGAGAAATCTGGTACAGTAGATCGACGACAGAGATTTCCGAACCTGTGACGATAGTTCAAGGGGAAAACATGCCCTGGATGGTCAAGTGATGCCCAGTCCAGGGTAGCTTTTTTGCCTTGTTCAGCTTTCAAGGCCGGGGTCTCCGGGCTAGGGACTCCCCGAGCTCACTCCGTTCTCCTCGGGGGGAAGCATCCCCAGCGGATATAACGTCACCGCCGTTCACACGCCGCGGTCCGGCCCAAGCGTTTGACAAGTAGAGAAAAAAAAAACCTTGCGTCGGGTATCGTATGTCATCATACTATCTATGGGGAGGGGGATATGGGTTAGGGTCGCCGATGCCACGTTGGCCGGGGATGGTGCCATAGATTTGCGTAGATGCGAGAGAGGATGTCGTCTTTGCGAGATGCAAGATTTTCTTCATTGTCTGCGTATTTTTGGCTTTTCATCAAGTTCGCTTGTTGTGGCAATACACGGGCGAGGGCCGGAGCACACGGAGAGGGAAGCCGGCTTCTCTCCGCTCCATCTCCGAGGAGTGACGAATTCAAGCTCGGCGTTGCCTCTCCGCCCACCCCCGTCAAGGTCCACGGGATCGTTGGTCTCGAGAACGTAAGAAAAAAAAGAGGACATCGGCCGGGCCGGAAGGGTTCAAGGGAGAAGAGGTTGTCACAGAAGAGAGAAGAGAGAGACAATACAGAGACAATCCTGGTAGCTCCCCTTGCTCCCGTCACACCACCCGTGACTAGCTGAGAAAACGCGCAACTTTTTCGGCCGGGGGTGGTGCCTTTTCCCGCATTGGATCTGACCCCATCTACCTTGTCGGAGCTGTAGATGCGGCGGCGGCGAGAACGGGCATGCGAGGGGGAAAACAAGGTCAGCTGAGGGCCGGTGGTTGGCAATTGGATCGTGGCCTGCCAGGGTAGCTTGGGCTTGGGCTAGATGATATAATAATGTCTCTGCTTCGCACCTCAGAGCTCTCCCTTCTGTCACTTATTCATCATCACATACAATCACAGCTGCATCATAGCAAGCCATCATCCATTGGATACACAGACTTTATATACATCTATGCCCTACATTCTATCTACGCTGGATAACACATACCTCCCCCCTCCCACAACAACAACCACCGCACCATGGCCCCCTCCGTCTTCATCCTCCTCCACAAGGACACTTCGTTCACCGTCTCCATCGTCTCCGTCTTCCTCGACCTCCAGGACGCCAACGCCGCCTGCCTCCACAGCGCCCAGGAGGCCGGCGTCGAGGTCAAGCCCGCTGCTGCGGCGAAGGAGGAGAAGCCATCCCTTAACAAGGAGCCGCTCCGCTGGGAGGCCCCCGACGGCACCTCGTCCTGGGTCGAGCGTCACACCGTCACACCCCGCAAGTCCCTCGCGCCCGGCGCCGCCGCCGCCGAGCGACCCAGCGGTCTCAAGAGGAACGACAGCCGTCTGTACATCAACGAGGATGATGATGTGATTGAGCTCGCCGACAACGACGGCCACTACGACTAAAAGGACTTTCCCGAACAAGGGTTGGATGCAGACGAGATGCAAGTGTAATGCGGAGTTAATTTGTCAAGATCTGCGAAAAAGGCAGCGGGGTTGGCTTCTGACAGGGGGAGAAGTAATGATGTGCTCATGAGACAGCCTGGTTGGGATAATTGGTTTTCAAAGTAGCATGTTTCAGCGATGCCTTCATGAATAAATGAGAAACAGTCTCTCGTTTGAACACGAGGTTTCTATCCAAGTGCCCCATGAGTGACCTGAAATATATATATATCTTGTTATAGTATATGTGCTGTTATAAACATCCCGCGTATGCCTAAAAAGAGACGGAGTTTAGTGTAAGTATCACTAATAATAAGGTAATATAAGTCATATTTAAGAAATAATTAGGCTCTCAATTATCTAATTTATTTACAAATATAGTTATATCTAAGCCTACGGAGAGTAAATTCTCTCTACCTATGAGGTAGAGACGTTCATCTTGATGTACCGTTCTTTTCCCCATACCCCGTGCCCGCTTACAGCTTGGCCTTGGGAGTCTCCTGCTTCATCATGGTCTCGGCCACGATTCTCCTTTGGATCTTGCCCGTCGCCGTCTTGGGCATCACTTCAGTAAAGTAAACCTAACATTGTCAGCAATCTTTCATCGCCATAGTATAGAGACCGCGACTCACCTTCCTGGGCACCTTGAACTTGGCAGATCGCTCCTCCACCCAGCCCTTGAGCTCGCTGGCCATCAGCTTCTCGCCGTTCTTGAGTACAACCGCCACGCCAATGTCCTGGCCGTACACCTCGTCGGGGATGGCGAAGCTGACGGCCTCGCTGACCTTGGGGTGGCGCGTCAGGACGTTGTCGAGCTCGATGGGGCTGATCTTTTCGCCGCCCTTGTTGATGAGCTCCTTGATGCGGCCGGTGATGATGATGTATCCGTCCTCGTCCTTCTTGCCCTGGTCGCCCGTGCGGAAGAAGCCGTTCTTGTGGTACGAAGATGCGTTGGCGGAGGGGTTGTTGAGGTAGCCCTTGGTCACGTTCTCGCCCTGGATGCAGATCTCGCCCTCGGAGCCCTGGGGCAGCTCCTCGCCCTGCTCGTTGAGGATCCTGACCTCGACGCCCTGGCCGATGCCGACGGTGCCCGCCTTTCTCTTGGCCGGGGGAGGGGGTTCGAAGTCATCTGGTGGGACGCCTCGGTCATGGCGTAGGCCTCGAGGACGGGGGCGTTGTACGTTTCCTCGAGCTGCTGGAACACGGTGGGCGACAGGGGGCTCGAGCAGGAGCGGATGAAGCGGATGCTCGGCTTGGGGCTCGGGGAGGGTTCTTGAGCAGGATCTGGTGGATGGTGGGGACGGCCGTGTACCAGTTGGCCTTGTGGGCGATAAAGTCGACCCAGAACTCGGACGCCGAGAACTTGGGGGGGACGACCATGGAGCCGCCGGTGAAGAGGGGCGCCAGGAGACCGCAGAGCAGGCCGTGGACGTGGAACAGAGGCATGACCAGCATGGTTCGGTCCTCGGAGGTGAGCTGATATGTCTGCTTGATGTTGCCTGGCGGGCAGTTAGCGGGTGTGTTGAGAACTCGTTTACAATGACATACGCATAGTTCGGGTGAGGTTGCGATGGGTGAGAGGAACCTAGAAATGTGAGATTCGAAGATACATGAGTCTTTGAGTTGTCATGTACTCACCACCTTGGGTCGAGAGGTAGTACCGCTGTCTCGTGTTAGTTGGATATCACGCATTTGCCATGAGGGACTCACCTCGTGTGAAGGATCAGAGCAACATCATCAGGCTCAGCAGTCAAGACCTTTTCCGTCTTGCCCTTCAAGAGGCCATAGTCCTTGACGTCCAGAGCAACCTCGCCCTTGGAGGCGTCCCAGTAGCACTCTGCGACAGCAGCATTAAACTTCTTGGCAGCCCTGACACTCGGCGCGTTGGCGGCCCAGGCGCCGCGAGGCACAAGCACGATGGCGCTCTTGACGTCGTCAATGTAGAATTCAAACTCGTCCTGCTTGTAGGCCGGGTTGAGGGGCGCCGCGATGCCGCGCTGCCACGAGGCGGCGAGGAAGGAGACGATGAACTCGTACGAGTTGACGAGGGCGATGCTCACGGGTGCGGCAGTGGTGATGCCGAGGCCGGCGAGCTTGCGCTGGAAGGCGGCCACGTCGGCCTGGAGCTCCGAGTAGCGCTTGGTGAGGGCGCTGGGCTTGGAGGGCACGATGACGGCCTCGGCGAGGGAATTGCCCTGGTTGATGGCGGTTTGGAGGGTCAATGCCATGTTTGCGAAAGATCAGGTGAATGAGAGAAAGTGAGCTCGGGATTCGGAGGGCCGAAGTTTAGCGGATGGCGACGATGGGCTGCGGTCTTGACAGAACAGGGGTATCAAGTTCAAGTCACGATGATCCCGATGATGAAAAAGAAGAAAAGATCAAGATCAAGACGACGTTCAATGGTTCAACTTTGTTAGCTCTCGGCTCCTCGCGATAGGGGAACAGCGTGCGGTGACGTGCTTCTTGGCTCGTCCGGGGGACCCTCGGCTTCCATCCGACCGCCCACCGAAGAAGCCCGCCCCGTCCCTAGAGCCCATAATTACGGGGGCGGGCCTGTAACAGCAGGGATGCGGGTTTATTTCAGGGGATGCTTCCATAACGAGTTGCCGTGGACACGACCGTCGAGAGCTGTCATGATGGAGCTGGAGTGGACATTTGAGGCCCAACACGTCAGCTCCTGAGGCTCTGGGGCTCTCTCGTCATTGTGCATGCCCGGATAAAAGTAGGCTGAAATATCGACCACTTCTACTACATCGAGATACAACGGCACGAGCCATATCTGCCTCCTTTATCCATCGCAACGGCTAAATTGATCCAGTCCATGCTCTCTCTGGTCTCGGAGCCTAGAACTGTCAAGATCCATGTGGCGGCGCCGGAAATCGGCAGGACCGCCAGGGAGAAAAGCCTTAGGTTAGCCTTGGCTGGGGGTCGTGGGTTAATTGGCGGGGTTTTAGGTGGTCGTTAGGTTAGGCTGTTCTGCACATGGACCTCCTCCACTGCAACTTTAGGGGCATCAACGCCTGAACTCACCACCTACTCCATTGGGACAACGGCTCTCTCTCGCATTCATCCTCGAGCTGCGCCTCTGTCTCCTCCCCCGCTGTCGTCTACCCCGTCGCATCTACAGCTTCCAACTTTACCTGTAGCTTCATTCATACACGATAGCCGTATCGAGGCTCCGCGTATCCGTCTCCTCTCGGCTCTTCCATCACGTGTATGCCTCCTCCGCGACCAACGATCCCCCTCCTCCCCGCTCTGATCCGACTACAAGACGTCGCCCATCATGGCTGAGGTGGACGAGATGCCCACCTTTGGCGCCGAGCTCAAGGTTGGTTGCCTCCCTACCCGACAATACCCTCCGTTTTCTCTGCATCTGGCGCCCGCCTCGACATTGCTGGTTGCGCCCCTGCCGATCCGACAACCGAGACTTGACCTGGACTCGACCTCGACTCATACAGCTGACAAACATGACAGGACGGCTTCAAACCCGCCAATGCTTGGGTCGCACATGGCATCGCCTGGCTCGAGGATATCCAGCAGTTCTACCGAGAACGCGCCGTCATCGAAAAGGAATACAGCGCCAAGCTCACGGCTCTCGCCAAAAAGTACTTTGAGAAGAAGAATAAGAAGACGGCTCAGTTGAGTGTTGGCGATACTCCTGCCATGACGCCTGGTTCCCTCGAGAGGTATGACAGACCGAAGCTACCGCCGGGTCGTGCGCATTCGTGCTAACTACGTCAGCGCCTCATTGACGACATGGACAACCCAGCTTACGACGCTCGAATCCCGCGCCGGCGAACACGATAAATATGCCAACAGCCTTGTATCTCAGGTCGCCGAGCCGCTCAAGTTCTTTGGCACCCGGTTCGAGGAACTGCGCAAACGCCACGCCGAATATGCCGGCAAGCTCGAGCAGGAGCGCGAGGCCTCGTATGGCGCCCTCGCAAAGACCAAGGCCAAGTACGACACGGTGTGCCAGGAGGTCGAGGCGAAGCGCAAAAAGACCGAGTCGCATTACGACAAGGCCAAGGCCCAGAGCGCCTACCAGCAGCAGCTCTTTGAGATGAACAATGCCAAGAACACTTATATCATTTCCATCAACGTTACAAACAAGCAGAAGGAAAGGTACTACCACGAATACGTCCCCGAGGTTATGGATAGTCTACAGGACCTGAGCGAGTTCCGGACGACAAAGCTCAACAGCTTCTGGATCATCGCGACCAACCTCGAATCCGACATGCTGCAGCAGAGCAATGGCATGATTCAGCACCAGGGCACCGAGATCCAGAGGAACCTGCCGCATCTCGATTCCATGATGTACATGCAGCACAACATTGGCTCTTGGAGGGAACCCCCGGATAAGCAGTTCGAGGCCAGTCCCGTCTGGCATGACGACGGCACCATGGTCGTTGACGAGACGGCCAAGATCTACCTGCGCAACGTCCTCAGCAAGTCCAAATCACAACTGGGCGAGCTACGGAGGGAAGTGGATAAGAAGCGAAGAGAAGTCGAGGGTGTGAGACGCTTGAAGCAGCGCGTCAGGGAAGGCAAGGAGAAGAAGGACGAGGTCGAAGTTGTGCGCGCCCTCTTTTCGATGCAGGAGGATCTGCACGCCGTTGATCGCCAGCGGCTGACAGCCGAGGTCGAGACATCGACCATCACATCCGTCGTCGGCGACGTCACTCTCGGAGCCAAGAACCACAACTTTAAGGGCCAGACATTCAAGATACCCACCAACTGCGACCTTTGCGGCGAGAGGATCTGGGGCCTGAGCGCCAAGGGCTTCGACTGCCGAGACTGCGGCTATACGTGCCATAGCAAGTGCGAGATGAAGGTGCCCCCTGATTGCCCTGGCGAGCAGACCAAGGAGGAGCGCAAGAAGCTCAAGGCCGAACGCCAGGACTCTGCGAACAAGCTGCTTAAGCCCAGCGCCACCATGACATCGACACACTCGGCCACCTCGGATGGGCCCGATCTCACCCGCTCCAACACCATGACTTCGCTTAGCTCGCACTCGGCACGCCCGTCCTTGTCCGGCTCCGTGTCTGGGCAGCGCAGCCCGGCCGAGGAGACACCCCCAGAGGCAGGACCCCGACCAAGCATCTCGTCTACCAAGACGCCCAGCGCCGCGCGCAAGAACCGAATCATGGCGCCCCCGCCAACAGCATACATCACAGATGCGGGAGCTAGCGCGCCCAACGGCGGCGAGAAGGAGGAGAAGAAGGGCAAGATGATGTATGCGTTTGAGGCGAGCGGCGATGGCGAGCTCACAGTACCAGAAGGCCGAGATGTGGTGCTGCTGGAACCTGATGGTAGGTTTTACTCCTTTATATCATGATCATGGCATCTCTAACCACGTCATAACAGACGGCTCCGGCTGGGTAAAGGTCCGTCTGGGCTATAAGGAAGGCCTCGTCCCCGCGACATATGTAGAAGTAACCGCTACACCTGTGCCCTCGGCGCCGGCACCCGCGGCCAGACCCTCGTCCACCTACTCGACGTCGACAACCTCGTCGGTAACGGCCTCGACCAAGAAGAAGGGCCCTGCTGTGGCACCTAGGCGCGGCGCAAAGAAGCTCCGCTACGTCGAGGCCCTGTACGAGTACGCGGCGCAGAGCGACACGGAGCACTCGATGGCGGAGGGCGAGCGCTTCGTCCTCGTGCAGGATGACCCGGGTGACGGCTGGGTCGAGGTGGAAAAGGCCGGCGTCACGGGGAGCGTGCCCGCGAGCTACGTCCAGGCTGTCTAGAGAACCAAGAGGGGGTGTAGATGTGAGGCCTGCCGCCGGAGGATGGCGCGGCAGAGGATGATGCAGGTGTAGTGGCGGTGTACATATGAACGGGTTGTGGGAGCGAGCGAACAGGAGAAACGTTGCTGGGGAATTCTATCTTGTTAGTTGGGAAGAGATGGTAGACAAAAAAAAGTCAGGCCAAGGGGGAGAGAGGTATTCGTGTACATTGTGGTATAGCATTCACTGGGAGGTACAAGTACATAACAACACATTATGTTTAAAGATCATCTTCGTATCTCCTTGGTCATGGAACGTAGACTGAAGAAGAAATAGCATACTGAAGTCGTGAGGCAGTCTTGACATCTTCCCGAGACATGTAATTGTATGATAATAGCCTCGGAAAACTTGACATATTTTGGAATATTTTCCTGTATATTCTCTTATAGTATTATGGCTATCTGTGTATAACTTTATCATAACGCCAGCCCATTGCCACGTCTCCTCGAGTCCGCGCATGGGTCCAAGTTTGATTCCTCATCATGCTGACGAAGTGGTGGTGCGTGGTTCTTCCGCCACGGCCGAGGACTTCCGGATACGCCCGAGATCCATCAAGTCAAGGTGTCACCAGAAAACAAGACCAAAGTAAAAAAGAGTGGTGTCACAAAAAAAAAAAGACCAGACGGTTCTTTTGATCCGTCACGTATTGATCTCATTCAGAGGAGGAGAAAAAGGTGGGAGGCAAAAGGGGGGGGGGGGGGGGGGGCGCGCAACCCGTCTATATATTACACGATTGTACATCTCAAAAGTCCAACCACTCGCCTTCATCGCTTCGTCCAGGTTCTCGTTAAAAATAGGAAAGAGTAAAAAAAAAAACCTGTAAACCTTGGTCGTTCTCTCATCCATCGCTTGTGCGTGTGCTTTGTATTGTAAAATAGGAGGGGATATCATCTCTTCCAGAGCCTTGAAAACAAACGCCATGCGGGAAAAGGGGATACCTAAAAACCAAAAATGTGCAAAGAAAAAGGGGAGGGTTGTTGAATCCCTAGCATATGCAAGTCATCCTTATGGCAACCCTGTGCCGTGTTTAGGACAATCTGTGCTGTGTTTAGGATAACCCTATGCTGAGTTTAGGACCAAACGCCAAGCTGAATGTAGCTTGTTGAGCGGAAAAGGGGTTGCTGTTGGAAGAGAACTGGCAGAGCAAAAACAGTCTATCCTCGGGCCAGGAGAGCGAGACGCAAGGCTTCGTCGCTCAAGGTTGAGACGATGTTCGACGTCCACGGCAGGTGCTCGTCGGGAGTAGGAGCGGTTTCCTAGATCATCTGCGCTGTCGGAGCTCCCAAGCTGTGTTGCCCTAGCCCGTGTCGCAGGGCGTCTTGAAGCTCAGCGATTTGGGCCATCATGGCCAAAGAATGCTGCGACTGCTGGTCCATTTCGACCTTAAGCTTCTCGTTTTCCTCCTTGAGGCGCTTGACCTCCTCACGAAGCTCCACCATTTCCTCGCCGGCCTGGGCGCTCGAGCGGCGCTTGCGCTTCATGCCCACTTTCTCGGCGTCGTTTTCGTCCGGAGATTGGGCCGTCTCGGCAGCCGGGGGAGTTGTTCCGTCCGGATTTGTGTGAACACGGCGCAGATGCTCGTTCAGGTTCTCCTGCCGTGAGAATCCCTTGCCGGTGTGACGCTTGCAATTCGGATGCGGACAGTTGACTGTATTCTTGGGGCCGCCGTGCTTGCCGTGAACCTCTCGTTCGTGTCGGAGCAGTCCGCCCGAGTAGGTGAAGCCGGGGAGATTCTCGCATCCGTCAGCGGGACATCGGTAGGGTCGCTCGTGCTTGTCCATGTGTTTGCTGCGAGAATGTTAGCATGCGCATGAAAAGCGTAGCAATAGAGACTTACTTCCACTCGCACTTCCGCGAAAATGTCCGCACCTCCTCCTTGCACTCGTCGAGCGGGCAGTGGAACTTGCCGTCGGCTTGCTTCACAACATCTCGGTCGGGCTTGGGAATTGGCTTGATACGGGACGAAGGAGGGGAGGCAGCGCCTGGCGATAGGTCCTTGTCCTCGGGCAGGGGTTCGAGAGAGGGCTCTTGTATCACTGCCTGGATCGGAGAGGGGAACGTTGTGTGTGTGAGATCGAGTCGGGTGGCCTCTTGAACGGCAGCGGCATCCTCGGGCATCATGCCTCGGTCATCTCCAAGTACGCCTGTGCTGTCGGGAAGCATGGCAGCCTCGGTCGTGTAATGGCTCAGCTGTTCGGCGACATCGTTGTCGGTAAATCGCTGGTCGGCGTGATCATGGTCGTCGCCGATGGGGGGATAGCCGCCCTCGTGAATAAAGGACCTGGGTTCGTACGCGACACTCATGGCGCCTGCGAATTGATGTCGAGGAGGCTCTGCGGTGGGATATGACGCGGGCGTTGCGGGAAGCGGGAAGCGATGTCGAGCCGTCGCGGGGCTATTTCAAGTCGTCGACGAGGAAGGAGGGTATCGGGTTGTAGTGTGCGACGGTATCGGAGTCCAAAAGGCCGAGTCGGAGTCGGATCGACGGTTATGGTAGGCCGTTCCGTTATGCAGCGTTGTATGTGAAATGTGATGGTTAAGCTCGGATGGAGGCCTGAAAAATAGGGCTGGTATGAAGGTCGGAAGCCAACGGAAAACGGGGCGGCTTGACGGGAGCGGATTAGTCAAAGTCGGTTCACGTGATCGCGCGGAAGTGCGTGGCCAGTGCGTTCACTCGTAGGTGTGGGTACGTAGGTATCCGATCAAGTGGCACTGGATGAGCCGAATCGTTGTCGTTGTTGCTTGCCTTGCTCGACACCTAGATACGTCGCGCCACGACGCGAATGAGGCTGTATTAGTAGCTGTTCAATCAGCTCCAGGCAGGCAGCCGGGTGACTCGAAAAGGGCAGGAGGTCCTGAGGCTTGGAAGCCCGGAAGCGCGTAGAAATGCGTGACTCACGGCCGTGCCTCTTAGTGGCGCCTCGCGATGGAGGCGTGGGGAAGGGGGCAAGGCTGCGATGGTGAACGGCTGCACTAACAGCATGCGGAATGCAAATATATCATATCGTGCGTCGTCTCCGCCTTGCGCTGCCTGCTCTCACGAGAAAGGCATCGGCTGCTGCCCAGTCTTTACTCAAAGACTGGTGCACAGCTGGACCCGATGCCATGCGAGCCACGCCAACCGCAGGCCCGATGCTTCTCCGGCAGCATCTCGTGACCTCATTAACGGTGTCCTCGGCCAAGCTGACTTTGCTTATTGGAGGGATCTGGTCATCCGGCATCGACTTTGCCCATGTCCCACTCAGTGACGTGCACTACACACGGGAGGGGAGCTGCCTGATCCCGGTTCCCAAGGACTTTGAGGTTGCCGAGCTGGCAAAGGCAAACCTGGAAGGCAAAGGCTGGCTGACACGTCCCAACATGAAACTGTGTTTCCAGATACTCCCCTATTGAACGTTGTGTTGCTACGCGGACAGGGACCTGCCAGTGTGAGCTTCCTGAAGGAGGCGAGGCAGAGGCAGTGACTGGTCGGTTGCCGTCGGTTGCCCTCACAGGCGCCTGAGTCATCCAGTCCTGTCGTTTGGTACTTTGGCCGGTGAGGCATCCAGTACCCGGCTGCAATGTGGCAATCGTTGGTGCTGAACAACTTTGTCCAACGTGAAGCCCTGAAGGGGGGATGGGTCGAGATGGCGGTCCTTGGGTGCCATATCTGAGGATACCATAGTGAGAGGCGTGATTGAACGGTCGAATCTGGACCTGTCAGCGTTTGTTGTGGACTCATCGCGTTGGTATCCAGGATGCGAGGCTCCAGCGTGTGAGTGGCACAAGGGGGTGACGATGGTGAGCCTGAGGCATTGGCGACGGTCGGAATAGCCCAAGGCCCAAAGCCCGTCAACAGCAGACGCCCGCTGGAAAACGCTGGGCGATTCGAGCAGGTAGCAATTGGTCCGCCATCCGACAATTCCAGCAGAGGCCGAGGCGATGGCGATGCGTCGTCGGCCCGTGGATCTTGAGAGGGGAGGGAGTGATGAGGGGAAAGACTGGGACTGCAGGTTTGGAGACACCTTGTTGTTTTTTTGGCGTCGCTGGCTGGCTTTGGTTCGTCCCAGGTTGTAAGGCATTTCTGCATTTTACACCCGAAATATGAGGTTGAACTTCAGGTTCAGCGATCCAATACGACCAGGGCCAACCCCAAAACAGCTAATACCAACCTCCTCTACCGTACCACGGGTGTGAGAAAAAAGCGGTACACTAATGAAGGCCTCTACCTACCTACTTTATAGAGTATTTTACTCTTCTTGGGCTTAGAGATCACTATTCTTATAGATATATTAGATAATTAAGAGCCGAATTATTTACTATTCTCATTTTTCTTCCTTTAATTATCCTCTCATTTTAGGGATACCTATATTAAAATTCTCATCTTTTTAGGTGTCCCGAGTATTTCTCCCACCCCGTCCGTAGGTACTAACGCATAAATTGTGCACATCGTTATTAGTGCCATCAGATGGAGGTTGGATGTATCGCATTTCGGGTCGTCGCTTGTTGGCCCATCGACTCGAATTATATCTGTATCTTGCCCGTCAATACAATTCACTTGGGATTACCAACGCTTGACTAGCCTATCTGCTCCCGTTCTGCACCCAACGTCTTGATACAATTTGTGCTCGTACGCCGTTTACTAATCACGCCGTTTTGGCTTACAGTCCTGATCGCCGCAATGAAGCCTTCCCCGCGTCGAATCGTGAGGGTGGCCGTCGTCGATTGGTGCCAAGATGCACGTTCAACGCCGCCGAAGGAGGTGGCTTGCTACCCATTCTGAGGAGTTCACGATGCTTCGCTATTATCTCGCAGCACTGCGTGAAACCCTTTGTTTGCTAGCATAGGCTGAGATGCGCTACGGCAGGGAGGTTGCGCTGCAACACAGGTACTAGTTGATGAATTGCAAGCCACCCTGACGCTTTGCCCATTGTCTGCACGACGGCAATTACTCTTGATCAAGGTTTGAAGTGTCTCAGACTATTATATATAGTGCACCTCGTGCCACGCTGCCTCAATTCTCATCGGCGTTCTCAAACACATCAACTCCAAGTACACTCACTTTCAGACATCTCAGGCCATCTCAACACCACCCATTACACACCTCTACAGTGTGCGCACACCCACACAACCATGTCGATAGGCAAAATCTCCACCTGCCTCTGGTTCGAAAACCAGGCCGAAGAAGCAGCAAACCACTACGTCTCCATCTTTGCGCCAGACTCCAAAATCACCACGATCCAGCGCTACTCCGAGGCCGGCAAGGCCCAGCACGGCCGCGAGCCCGGGTCCGTCATGGTGGTCGAGTTCGACCTCCGGGGCCACCGCTTCGTCGCCCTCAACGGCGGCCCCGCGCCGTGGAAGTTTAGCGAGGCCATCTCCCTCATGGTCGACTGCAAGGACCAGGCCGAGGTGGACCACTTCTGGGAGAGGCTCGGGAGGGCGCCGATCACTCGCGCCAGCAGTGCGGCTGGCTGGGCGACAAGTTTGGCGTCGCGTGGCAGGTCGTGCCGACTGTGTTGAAAGAGATGCTGGGCTCTGAGGACAAGGCGGCGGCGGACCGGGCGACTGAGGCTATGATGAAGATGAAGAAACTGGATATTGCTGGCTTGGAGAAGGCGTTCAAGGGTGAGATGTAATTGGTATTTCAACTGGGTATGACGCCCTTGACGAGCGGCATTGAAGGACACATGGTTGAAACTCGAGGCACTTCAAAAGCATCTCATCACATTTCAACCCAATTGAGCCAATTCATCTGTCATGTTGGACCGTTGACAGGGACCTACCCGCTCAAGATCTCATCACCAGCTGCGTGCCCGAGTGGGGACGAATGGTTCATGTCATTCCACCTGCTGGAGCCCCGGCGACGAGCTGCAGGGAGATCCTAGGGATTCCACGTAGGATGAGACTTGGAATGATTCTGCTTGTCATACGCTACCCACCTCCACTGTGTAGTTACTGGCCAGTTCAGTTTATGTTTGCTCCGAGAAACTGCCTCGGCGACCCTGCCCCGAGATTCGGTTATTTGCCGAGGCCGTCCGCCCTTGGACTTGGCAAACTCATCAAGGCCGACAACGGCTTTTGCCCAGAATTTTTATACCCGCGTGATGGTCTGCAGGAGCCAGGGCCGGTTAGATTCCGACCCAGCTCTGTGGGTTCAGCGCATGGCCTGGTGTCTGTGTCCATCACAAGTTGACAGGATGCCACGGACTGAGAACATGGAGGGAGGAGACTGTCCCCATGGCAGTTGCGTTATCTGGTGCCCTCGTATGACTCTATCCACAAGCATCCAGAGCAATCACGCTGTCAAAACCCCCCATCTTGAAGGTCCATGAACTCAGGAACCGCTGCTGGTTGCTCCAGTCAACCTCATTAGAGCTTCCCTGGCCCACTATCGTAGCTCCCTAGCCTGAAGCTCTATCCCCAATCAACTCATGCAGGCAGGGACAGTTGCTCCTTCGGTTTTAGCGGCCTAGATCGGCTCATCCTCCACCTTGCTCAACTTTTTATCACCCCTCTCGATCCATTTTCTTTCCGTCAACATCAAACTTGTTTCTTATCCCATCTCATTTATTCTGACAAGAATCACTTCAGAAACCCTCTCGGCCGGCATTACCTCTCTTCCATCCCACTACCAAAACAGCTACCATCAGCGCTGAGCTTCCCCATAAACCGCCTGCATCAGACTTATAGCACGCTCCTCCATTGCTTTCAAGTCCGGGCATGGCAGGACCAGCTCCCAGCTCGCTCGCTAGCGATGGCCAGCATGATGAGCAGGCTTCAAAGCCCCAATCACCCGCCAATGTGCTCGTGAACCAGGAAGAGGGGAATGCCCGAGAGGGTGACTATGACATGGAGACTGTTGAGCGTGTCTACAGGTGCGTGGCTGTAACGTCCTCTTGAGATGAACACTGTGCTCACTGAAACTGCAGAAAGATTGACATGCGCATCATCCCTGGTTTGTTTGACACTCTGAAACCTTATAGGCGCATCCGCTCATCAGACTCTAGCTTTCTGGGTCCTCTACTTCCTCTGTTCGGCTATCAGATCCAACATTGGAATTGCTCAGACCATGAACAAGGACAAAGGCCATGACCTCATGACTATGCTTGGGTTGACTCCCAAGGATACTTCGACGGCTCTGGCTCTGTTCTATGTCGCCTATGTCATCTTTGACTTCCCCTCCAACCTGGTCATGAGCAAGCTCAGCCCCCGTCTCTGGATGGCCCGCATTGTCTTTGCTACTGGCCTTGTCGGCACCTGCTTCGCTGCCGTCAACGACCCCTGGAGCGTCAAGCTTCTCCGATTCCTGCTCGGAGCCGTCATTGCAGGCATGTGGCCCGGCATGGCCTTTTACCTGACCCTCTTCTACCCCCCTTCTCGCACCGGCAAGAGAATCGGCATGTACTTTACTGCCGCCCAGGTCTCTGCCGCCGTCGTTGGCCTTGTGTCTGCGGGCTTCCAGCTCATGGACGGCAAGGGTGGTCTGGTTGGTTTCCGCTGGATGTTTCTCATCTACGGTCTGGTCGCGGTTGTCCTGAGCTTCATCCTTCTCTGGTGGCTCCCTGATCGTCCTCTTGCACCTGGCCAGACTAGGTCTCCCACTGGCCTCTTCAAGTGGCTTCCTCCTGCCCCTGAGGTTCTCAAGGGCCAGGATGCCATCATTCACTACCACGACCTTCGTCGCGTCTACCACTCTCGCCCCTGGACCGCCAAGGACCTGTTGCACGTCCTCATTGACTGGCGACTCTGGCCCCTGACCATGATGTACTTTGGCGTCGTCGGAGTCGGTATCGGCACCCAGCTGTATGGCTCTGTTATCATCGCTTCCATCCAGCCTGGTGCCAGTGGGGTCAAAATCAGCTTGCTGTTTGCTCCCATCTGGATCATGGACCTGATCGCAATCCTCATCGTCACGCCCATCTCGGACCGCTTCCACCGATCTCGCCCATACTTTTTCGCGGCTTCAGCTTGCATTCAGATCGCTGGCCTCCTCACCGTCACTCTTGCTACCAACAACGGCTGGGCGCGATACGGCGGCCTTCTCATGGTCGGCTTTGGCCTCGGCCCTACTGTCCCCATCTGCATGGCCTGGAGCTCCGAGATCTTCCAGAAGCGCCATGGTGAAGTTGGAGTCGCCGCTGCCACGGCTCTTGTTTCCGGCCTGGGCAACCTTGGAAGTGTTGTTACCACCTATGCTCTCTACACCGGTTGGCCCGCAGACGCAGCTCCCGGACCTCACCAGTACCGCAAGAGCAACTACACCATGATCGGAATTCTATGCATGAGCATCCTCAGCGCCTTTGTCATGAAGGCTCTGCTCACTGTCTTTGGCAACCCGTCCAGCACCAAGCTCCAGGACGACTCGGCCAGCGAGTTTGACGACGGCGCGGCTCGACGGGAGGCCCACGAGCGAGGTTTTGGCTCTCTTCCCTGGAAGAAGGCCAACCGTACTTAATCCTCTTGGCGACAAGAGGCTTCGTCCGTCTGGATCTGATCTTCAACAATCGCCCCTGGCCGACGACCATTTCAATTCTTTGCGACATGTAGCTCAACCTACAAGTCGGCTATTTCTCATGTAGCATCTCTATTACTGAGTATGCTTTTACGACATTCACTTCGCTATTTTGTCAGGGCAAAGGCTCAGTTGCTAAACCTCTGAGGCGTCGCTATACTGCAACTGCTTGGCCTATCTTGCGGGCCATACACAACGATGGCCTCAACAGCAACGTGCTTGGTAGGGGTTCTCTGACCTTGCGATGGACGCAGTGACAATGCTTCAGCGCTATCGCCTCGTCCCTTGCTGGGCTAGACCACTCCCGAGCATCCACCCTTTGCCAGGATTATCGTGCTTTCTCTTTCCTGCTTCGGCACTGATTTCTTGCATCGTTTTGCTCTTTATGATACCCCATCAGCGTTTGTACACGCTGTCCTACGAGTTTCCATATCTCCTCGGCAGCGAAAGTGCTTCTACGCCATCGCTTTGCGGATAGTGTGTTTGAACCAGGGCCCGCGGCGACAATGCTGCTGCGCTATCGTTTGGCGGGCTCTGTGGGCGGTTGAACGTGTTGGTTTTTGAGAGGGAAGAAGGGATAGGAGTGTTTGGGAGATGGTTTTATATATGCTGTGTTGTTCATGACTAGAGTATAGCTTGTATAGAACATGTTCTCCCGCTTGAGGATTCTATCCATCACTTGTGCATGATGAGAGGTCAACTCAACCAAGATATACACTACAACGACTTGTCATCTCCACTGCCTGCCCAACTCGAGAATCTGACTTTGCATAGGTATCACCACTCAAGTCCATAAATGTTTTTTCCAGTTCAAAGCCAACTTGCACTTCAGTCACTCAAAAGTCGCTCGAAGTCATCAGCACAAATCGCGTTCAATATTGTCTCGAGTTAAAAGGCGGTACATGGCTATGTTACACACCCGTGGGTAAATTCATATGCACATGAAGAACAAAAGGAACACGACTCCAGATCTCAGTTCCCATTCCCATTTCCCCCTCGCGGCCGCTCCTATCTTCCTAACCGTCCTGGTCACAGACCGGAAGCAAAGGTTAGTATATCACGTTGCGGCCGCTCCTTTATATCCCTGTCCTCCTCATCTAACCTGTGATTTTTCCCCCATGATTTTGACAAAGTGGACTGGCCTGTTGGTGACAAGATTTTACCAGGAGAAGCCGAGCATGCGGCGGAAACGCTGGGAGCGTCGGGGGTGGCGGTCTGCTGCTTGGCGTACTCGATGGTCTCGGTCACGTAGACCGTCTCAGGGGCACGGGTGGGAGTGGTCTGAGTAGCCAGGGTGGTGGAGGAGGGGCAGGTGGTGATGACCGAGATGATGGTGGCAGCAGACTGAGATCCGTTGCCGTTGCCGCCGCAGCCGACGGTGACAGTCTCGGTCTCGGTGACCTTGTTGGTGACGGTCTCGGTGACGACGTCGGTGTTGCCGCCGACGGTGACGGTGACGATGCCGTTGGTGCCGGAGGGGGCAGCAGAGGTATCCTGGCCAATGGCGGTGGTGTCCTGGCCGATGGCAGAGGTCTCGGTTCCCTCAGGGGCGGGGACAGAGGTCTCGTCGCCGGATCCGTAGGGGATGGTGACGGCGCCGGTGCCGGAGGGGGCAGCAGAGCTGACGGTGATGGAGGTGACGCTGATCTCGCCGTCGCTCTTGGTCAGGGTGATGCTGACGACGCCGCTGCTCTCAGCGTTGCCGGTCTGGGTGCCAGTAACCTCCTCGGAAGCCTCGGTGGTGACAACATCAGCAGTAGAGTCGACACCAGTGGGGACGGAGACGGCACCGGTGCCAGAGGGGCCAGCGGTGGTGAGGGTGATGGCGGTGACAGTGACCTCGCCGGCGCTGTTGGTCAGGGTGATGCTGGTGACAACGTTGCCGGTCTGGGTGCCAGTGACCTCCTCAGTAGCCTCAGTGGTGGCAACATCAGCGGTGGACTCTGCACCAGAGACAGCAGGGCCAGTGGACTCGGCATCAGCGGTGGTCTCGGCATCGGCAGTGGTCTCAACCGCGGTGCTCTCGCCAGTGGAGGTAGGGCCAACGATGACGGGGGTACCGTCGGAGATCTCGCAAGACTCAGAGACAGTGAGGGTGCGGGTGGAGATGACGACGTTGCCGTTGCCGATGTAGGACTTGGACTCGCCGGTGATGGTGGCATCAGAGGGCAGGATGACGGAGGCGGTCTCAGTGGACTCCTTGGTGACGGGAGTGGGAGCCTTGGCGGTGGATGCGGCGTCAGCGAGACAGTTGGTGAGCTGCTTCTGGCAGTCGGCGACACGGAAGTTCTTGCCAGCGACGGTGGAGCAAGACTTGAACTGCTTGTTGCAAGCGTCAGACAGGGCATCACCGATCTCGTTGAAGCTCTTCTCATCGCTGCCGCGGCCGACGATGTAGCTACCGCTGTTGCCAGCCTTGACAGGGGGGCAGGCAGCACCAATGACGACAGTGCGGTGGAAGATGGTGACCTCACGGATCACGACAATGACGGGCTTGGGGATCTTGGAGACGACGGCAGTGCCAGAGGTCTTGACCTCACCGGTGGTGGCAGTGGGCTCCTCAGAGAGGACAGTGGAGGCCAGGGAAGTCTCGACAGCGATGGAGGTGTTGGGGAAGAGACCAGTAGGGCCAGTAGCAGTGCTGCCGCCGTAGCCAGTGGAGAGGATGTTGGTGGAGAAGGTAGAGAAGGTGGGGATGGCAGACTCCTCGGTGCTGGTCTCAGCATCGCCAGAGGCAGTGCCGGCGGTCTGGGTGCCAGTCACCTCGGCGCTGGTGGTGTCTTCGGCATCCTGAGAGCTGGCAACGGACTGGGTCTCAGAGGCGGCAGAGGTCTCGGCGGTGTTCTCACCAGAGGGGACGATGGCAGTGCTCTCAGCCTCGCCGGTGGTCTCAGTCTCGGTGGTGTTGGCATCGGCAGTCTCAGCGGTCGACTCGGCACCCTCGGTCGAGGTAGCCTCGCACTTGGTGCAGGGGATGGTAACGGTCTCCTCAGTGATGATGGTGGTGCCGTCAGTGACGTACGAGGTAGGGACAACAGTGGTGATGTCGGCGGTCTGCTCAGTGAGGCTGCCGTCGTCAGAGGTGTTGGCATCAGCGGTAGACTCAGCACCAGAGGTGATGAAGGTCTCGCCAGTGGACTCGGCACCGGTGGTGTTGGCATCGGCAGTCTCAGCGGTCGACTCGGCACCCTCGGTCGAGGTAGCCTCGCACTTGGAGCAGGGGATGGTGATGGTCTCATCGACGTAGATGGTGGTGCCGTCAGTGACGTACGAGGTGGGGACAACGGTGGTGATGTCGGCGGTCTGCTCGGTCAGGCTGCCGTCCTCGGAAGAGGTGCCAGCGGCATCAGCGGTCTCGGCAGTAGACTGGGCCTCAGTGGTGTTGGCATCGGCAGTCTCAGCAGTGGACTCGGCATCAGCGGTCGAAGTGGCAGCGCACTTGGAGCAGGGGATGGTGATGGTCTCGTCGATGTAGATGGTGGTGCCGTCAGTGATGTACGAGGTGGGAACCACGGTAGTGATATCGGCGGTCTGCTCGGTCAAGCTACCGTCCCCAGAAGAGGTGCCAGCAGCATCAGCGCTGGAGTCGACATCAACAGAGCCAGTGGTCTGAGAAGCAGTGCAGGCAGAGGCGCTGCAGGGGATGGTGATGGTCTCGTCAACCCAGATGGTGGTTCCATCGGTGATGTAGGAAGTAGGAACCACGGTGGTGATGTCCTCGGTGGCCTCCTCGGTGGCCTCCTCGGTGGCGCTGGAGCTGGACTTGCGCTTGGTGACGTACTTGGTCAGGGTGACCTTGTCCTGAGCGAGGATACCCTCGACGAGGTACTGCAGGCCAACGGCCGCGATGAGTGTGTTGCGCATGTGCATTCTGAAAGTCTCTCGGGGAAGTTGTTGTTAAGGTTGGCGGGTTGTTGTTTGTTGTTTTGTCAATGAGTGAATGGCTCTATCAAAGAACCAAAGAGTTGAAGATTTCTGTTGGAAGGCGGCCAAGCACCTATCTCGAAGAGAATGACTGAGAAGCAAACCCAAAACGGGGAACAAAACGAATGAGAAGAGAAAGAAGAACTGAGGTGGTGATGAAGAAAGGTAGAGCAGGAGAGAGGCCAAGAGAAGCGGCGAGAGCTTCGTCTTTAAGGACGTTTCTGACCTCGTGGGAGGCCAGGGCCAAGCCGTGACAGGTCGTGGCGGAGGGTACGGTGATCCCGGACATCGATCGGGAGTTGATTGAGGTGGCCTGAACATGAGACGTGATGGACATGTCGTTGCCCCGATGGAGCAGCAGTAAAGGCGAGACGTGGTTCTGGAGAAGGTGGGTTCTCCGACATGGGTAGGGTCGTGCCATATGGGGGTCCAGCATCCAGGGCGGTTACCTGCTGAGCAGAACGATATAGATACAGTATAAGCATGGGCCCCTGGGGGCGAGTCGGCTTGTCGCCAGATGAGAGGAGGCGTCATTGGAGGGATTGGGCCCCCTGCGGCCGTCCATCTGGTGATGGCCGTTTTTCGAGGCCGGAGAATTGATGCGGCAAACATGTTCTCTGACGACTTTGGCAGGCGCTTTCATGATCGACTCTCGGTTGTCCAGGTCGTCTCTAATGAGCAGAATGCTCAAGGGGTGGTGCAGCAGGTTGCAGTGGCCAGCCGGCCGGGCAGCAGCTTCACGATTGGCAACTCTGCCGTGTGTGATGATGCTATTTCGAGCGAGCCTCATTCGTCGTCGTAACGGTCCGCTCAGTCAGCACTCGCTGACAATATGGATGAGACCGCCATCATCCCAAGTCCCAGCCAGTGCAGGGCTGATGTCGACCCCGTTTGGCTCATTGCTGATGCTCCTGCTAATTTGCCGAACCGTGTATTTCCTGTTTCTGGGCAGAGCGGCTGCTGCGGGAATATGCGAGATCTGGGATCGCCGTGGGAGCAGAGGTACCATGGATGGTGCATAGAGGAGAGCAGACGTTCCACGGGATGGATGATGGAGGATGGAAGCAGGCAGGGTCGTGCGGAGACCCGAGGCAGGTACCAAGGTATGCATAATGTGGACTTGCAGGGGGCGGGGTTCAACGTCGCACGAGGGGGCTCTTGACATGGGGGAGGGAGGGGAGCTTAAGGGGTTATCGTCCGCTCTTAAGCTGATAGATGGAAATACAAGGCTCGGATAGGGAATAAACAACCAGGGCGAGGCTGGCAAACATTCTAATTACGGGTGTTGATACGGTGCCGTATGTTGAATATGACCTGAAATATACTGGAATTTCCGTAGTGGCCTGATCTCTGTATGCTTCTGTCGTGGATGCCAGTTCACTACGAAAATCCCAGCCAGACTTGCACTACCTTTTCAGCCCCAATACCGATACTACCTGTAGAGACACTTATTCCAACAGTATTCAGACGCTGGTGAACCAATCTTCTACAAAACGTGACATCCCTCAAGACCCAATCGCCATGTTCCTCAGCTGCCCTGGCCCGAGCTTCGTCTCATTCACGAACCGGGGGCCAGGTTTCAAGCCCCGAGAGGGATGCCTCGGAGTCGTTTCAGAGGCCCAGTCTGTCACCAAACTGTGATGCACAGCCTGGTTTTATGCACAAAGATGACTCTATCGCTATTAATGGGTGGAAGATGCGAACCATTGACGATCCTTCTTCCCCCCCCCCAGGCCATGTTTCGGCCAGCATAATGTATTCCTGAAGATGGTGCAGCTCCGCCTCCCCTTCGGAAACGCACATCTAAGAGTTGCGATTGCGTGTTTGGTTTTCTGGAAATTATCACGACATCAAGGGTGTCGCCTGCGTCTGGGATATGTTTCCCGTCTGCGAGGATCATCCATCGGTCATGATCCCTGACTCTCTGAGTCCGTCCACCACAGCCACACAAAAAGATTGGGGTTTTTCATATAAATTGAAGGAAATTGGGATGAACCATGGGAAAGAAACGGCCTCTCCAGCACAGCTGAGATTTTTTATTGCCCTGTCATCTTCTGTCCCATCTTCTGTCCCTTGCAAAAGATGTGCCGCCCGACAATCGTGAATCGGCACGGCCGGGTCTGCCGCCAGTTAATTGAATCAACCATGGATGGCTTTTCGACTCCTTGCGTAAGCTTGTTTCTGTTTCATGAAACAGAACGGGTCTTGTAATCCCTCTGCAATCATTCAAGCAAACAGAGCGTTGCATCATCTGCTGACAGTTGCATCTTTTGGAACTTGGATTATGGAGCTTTAATCGATTTTTCGTGATTTTCACGGGCTGTCATTGTGGCGGTGACCGATATTGCTCTGGCCTCAAAGAGACTTTCGGGATTGCCATATGAATGTAGATGAATTATTGATTGGCATTCTATCTTTGGGGCCGTTTATAGTAGTCATTGTAAGAGGCTCAATCTTACAGAGCCGCCTCAGATCATCTCCTCGGTCAAGTTGATTGCTGCACTGTCAGGCAGATCAAGGGGCCTCCAAGCCTCAACCCAGGGCCGATGCATGTCAGCGCGGACGAATCAGCTCCTACTCTGGTCCTATCTTTCAACTTCCCCTGCTTATCCGTGTTTGCAACCCTTTTTGTTGCGTCAAGCCCAATTGCATCACAAACTTTGACTCCTGAATGATGCAGCTTGCCCTCTAATCTCTTTGTCCCGTCCACGCCAATCAAGGGCGGCCGCCAAAACAAACATTCAGAGTCTAATTTACTCAGAAACTTGAAGTTCTCAGTTACTCTGACACTTTGTCTTTCCCGTCCAGCGTTACACCGAGCTGCGCCGTCTCTGTACAGGGTGAGCCAACGCAACCCTACACCAAGCTCATTCCACCAAGGCTGTTGGCAACATACAAGATCGCCAATGTCCCGCTGACAGATTCATCACAATTCAAGAATGACAACTCCAAAGACTCCTCCCAGTCAAGGCTGCCCAACTTGGCCACTTGGTGGAACCCCGGTCCATGGACTGGCCGCTGTTCCTGCATTAGCCTCCCAGCTTCCAACTTGAAGCAAACCAACATCGGATGAGTAAGTCGGACTACGCATAATGCTAGAAATGAATTAATTAGGGACATAAACCAAGCCAGTCGCCACTTGGGAAACTCACAGAACAACCCACAATGACAGGCCTCCCCCTTCATACCCAGTGTGTGTCTTTCTCACAGTTCTAGGCCCTCCGAGGTCACCTTGCAAATTCTCGCTCACTCAGACCGAGGCTTTAAAGGCCTTTCACCCCCGTAAAGTGTGCGAATCTTCTTTGGAATGCATGACATTGTAAACTTGATCACACATTTTCCTCCCACTGCAGGCAAGGCCCTTTGAGGAGGGGCCAGCAACAAGACTCCGCCGTGTTCACCTTTCCTCTGACTTATATAATCCCCCATCCATGCACCAAAACGCTTGAATAGAAGCTTAGGTATCTCGATTATGGCCTGTCTAGTTGGCCACTCTTTGCGAAGTGCTGCCTACCTACTCGGACTGAGGGAGGGGATATTAGTCTCGTGGCCTTCACCCACTGCTTCCGTAAAACTAGCTCATGCCTGGATAACCAAGAACAAAACAAACATCGAAACCTCATGGTATATACACTTTGAGGCTCCGTGTGCCGATTTGGTACCCGGGGCATATGTGACACTGCCTACGAGTTCCCCGAACAAGTGCTGTGGTTGTTGGCTCTGGGAACAAAATGAGCCACGAAACACCATGCCACGCCTGCGGATAGAAGCCACTGCGTCGATACGAGTAAATCAAGCATGAAGGATGTATAGAAATCTTTTGAGTAGATATGTGTGGTAGTTGATTAAATAGCGACCGCATCGGTGAAAGATCTCTAAGCTAAAGTACTATAGGGTGAATATGGCTTCGTGAACATGTAAGTGAACCCATGGGTCTACTGTTGCCGTAGATAGTGATCTGGCACTCCTTCTCGGCTGGTCCGCGAAATAACACCGCCTTTCTGAAGTGCAACACGGTTCTTGAAGGGGAGAGTGACCCAATGTGAGCGGGCACTGAGGCTATAATGCTGTTCACGTCCGTTCGATGCATGCGGGTGATGACTAGGCATTATCTTACGCTGCCACCTTGCTTGATGTAAGTGTCTACTGTCAGGAGAGCAGACAAAAAATGGTCCAAGGAATCTGATCAGCTGTTCGGTTTCGTTTAGGAAGCTTGGGGTTCATAGCGAGTCATCTCTCCAACACAACACTGGAGGATGGCCTCGGGCACGCTCGACGGAGCTGAGGACCTGATGCGGCAATTGCTGATCTCGGGAATAGACGTGAACGACGACAAATTCAGGGCACATGTGGGTTTTAAGCAGCACCTGTCAGTGTCTTGAACCGTAGGTGATGGAATCAGAAGAAATTGAAGCGGTGAGGGAATGGATCGAGATGGGAGGCCGGTAGTAGGCAAGAGAGACGATGGGAACCTCGAAACCCACGGGACAGCGAACACGTTCCGGCTCAACTGATTCTTTGCCCAAGTCTAAAGAAGAACTAGAGTGCCCAACAATTCTCAGTGAATCTCCACATCCTCGGTAGAAGCACCCGGAGAGAAACCTCTCATGGAAGGCCATGGGTCAAACAGCGCCACAGCACCAAGTTGGGGGCACCTACTCGCCAAGGAACCTTGACCGGGGGATATTATTAGCAGCTCCTGTCTGGGGAAGGGGTGGTGGTCCAGAGATTGATTAGATTGATAAGATGCGATTGTCATGACCCTCCCCGAGATCGGAAGTTTCTCGTAACGCCGTGCTCCTCGCACTATCCAAGACTCGGACATTCGAACAAAAAGGGAATGAGGTACGTAACGAGAAAAGTCGTCATTGTCCTGCCGCGGATGCATTGCAACAGAAAAAGGTGAAATCTGCTCGTCTCATGACGAGAAAAAACGCGTGGGGCCAGAACCCCCCGCGCATAGCCACGGCAGCAGACACACACAGAAAAGAAGATGGCTTACAGGAGCTTGTCCACCGCCGGGATTTCCTATCTGTTGCTGCATCTGCGGCGGCGGAAAACTGCAAAAAAGTCACGGGCCCACTTGGCCTGGGCTGAGATCACAGGGGAAGCTTCACCGGGCCACGGAAGCATCTCACCATGGGTCGGTAGAGGTCGTGGAAGCAAAAAGAGGGGCCTTCCTTGTCCATGATGGGCTCTTTGGCACGGTTCAAACGGACCTTACCCTACAGATACTAGCTCGTCAAAGCCGGCAAACTCTCGAGCTGTCATCATCAAGTGACGCACCTTTGACGAGATGGGCCATCTTCTCCCTTGGTAAAACCAGTTCCATGAGTCTTGCAATTGTTGCATTGTAGCTGTCGTTGATCGCAATGGCAAGTTTCCGGGCCTGAATCCTGAACCCTCGTCAGATATTCTCCCATTCCTCTCGTCCGTACTTCGTCTCCCCGCTTCAAGACTCGGTAATCCACTTTCTCACCTTTTCTCTCGATCCATATCAGCAGCTCCAACCCCTGCCTGTCACACTTGATTGGGGAAAAGGAAACATTCTTTTCCTCTTGGCGAAGCAAGCCATCTTTTTCTTCTTCCTCCTTGCATCACACACACACACGCACAGCCGTTCTAGCCCGCTGGGAAAAAGTCCCGCTTCCATCCCGGCTACTTTCCGCTCCCCGGCCTTGCCCTCGACCGCCGGTTCGGCAGCCCACCCCCCGTTACTTATCAGATCCTGGGGTTTGAGGGAAAGGGCCTCACACTGTACGTAACTGGAATCCAGTGACAAGAAAGACAAAAGGGACAAGTCAAAATTTAGCCCGAAAGCCATGGCGCGCTTTGTGGATTTGGACGAAGAGGAAGACGCTGGGGCGGGCCCTGCTGCGGGTGGTCCTCGTGCTGGGGGCGCCCGAGCTCATCATGAGGCCGCCGCGCCGCTGCTGCCGGTCCCGATGCCGGGTCAGCTACAACATGACGCTCCCGGACCCCAGCTGCAGCACCAACAGCTCTCCCAGAAAGAGCAGCATCTCCTCCTGCTCAAGACGCTTCATCTACTTTCTTCCAACGGCCGGAATGGACCTTGGTCGCAGCACTCCCTGTACAACCCAGAGCCGCCGCTAGGCACCATGGACGCTTCCACTTTCCGGGCGCCCGTCACGGACGCGCTGCAGATCTATCCGTGAGTTTGAACCCCTTTCTCTTTGTTACGGGATGTCAATGCCTCGATGGTTTGCTCATTGAGGCTGTCCTTGTCCATCATGAGAGGTCGCCAATGCTTCGCGTCTCGGCCCTCTCCCCGTCATGAGAACTTCCTCATGCTGACACCCCCTGACAACCAGCATCGCCGTCGCCGTCGCCTCCTCCATCGACCTCAACACCCTCGATGCCCTCTCCCGCACGTGTCGCCTGATCCATCATGGCCTCCTCCAGTACCGCACCATCCTCCTCGCCTCAACCCTCCACTGCCGCAACGAGAGCGTCCCTGTTGACGGGTCCGAGACCTTTCGCTATCGCGCTCGCGCCGGCAACTGGTTCTACATGGAGGATGGTCGCAGCTACAATGGCAAATCGGGCGACTGCGCTCGCGACATGGTCGGCGAGTGCCGTAGATGTAGCGAAGTGATATGCAGGGTACGTGCATGATGAGTCCTGCGAGCAGCCAAGCCGTTTGGTGTCGAGTGCAGATGCTGACTAGAGCGCGCGTTTAGAACTGTGCCATTAAGCCACCGGCTCCTGTCGCTCTCCGTGAGAGGCATAGGAGGCTCTGCAAGCCTTGCGTCCACGCCCCGATAGCCACACTCTCGAAGCCCCCCCTGGATGCCGACCTCCCGGTCTCATCAGAGGCCGTGTCGCGAGAGACTTGCAAATGTGCGGATGAGGGTGTCTGGCTATGTCAGCCATGCGGACGAAGTATTCGTGGCGCTGATCATGAATACCAACGGTGCGTTCCTAGCCACATTCTCCGGATCGTGCAAGACTGACAGTAGCTCCAGCATCTGGCGCTGGCGAAACCAGTACGGCGAGATACTCGGCGGTCTCGGCACGGGCATTGGCGAGGGAGACCGAGGCGTCATCTGCGGCCGCGAGGCAGACTGCTGCGCGGCCAAGGAGCGCGAGCAGCAGCTGGACTGCGACGCCGAAGACGCCCGGGACGGCAACGTCGTTGCGCCGACGGCGGGTCCTGCAGCTCCGGGCGGAGGAGCCCCGCACCCGGCGGCGGCGCCGGTGGACGCGCTCATCGACGAGCTCCGCCTCACTCATGAGCGGACGCCGTCGCCGTCCCTGGGCCCCGGCTACCTGCGCCACGAGATCGAGGGCATCGGCGGCATCGTCAAGCGCAAGAGGGTCCGCATGGTGCGCGTCGGCCACTGCGTCCCCGAGTGGGAGGACGAGCGCGGCAGTAGCAGCCGCGTGCTGGGCCGTGAGGTCCGGGGTGTGCGCCGGAGCTGGTGTGGCTGGTGTTGGCGTGTCATCCCAAGCGAAAAGGACTACCTGAACGAGCCGCCCTCGTCATCGTCGTCCTCGAGCTCAGGAGGTAGTCGTCGGACGTCGACGTCTACCACGAGATCGAGTGAGTTCAAGTTGAGTCGAGGTGATCTGCAAGAAATTTAGTCGACATTTTCAAGTATATGGTGGTGGATTTAACTGCACCTTGAAGGTGCTTGGTTTTTTTACTGTTGAAATCAACAGGACGTATAGGCTTGGTTTTCAGTATAAACAGGGCTCTTGGGATATAAATGGCATACAACATCCATGGATAATAACAGGGGGATCAAGAGACCCTGGGAATAGGGGTAAAATACACAAGGCTGTTTTTGCTTGTATTTGGCGAGTTTTTGGTATTTGGCAGTTACACAAAGTGATTTGCCCATGCGGCCCAGGCTCCAAAAAGATCCGCATCTCCCTCACGCCACCACACATAATCCTACACGTGCTCCAGGCGGTCTCGTATGTTTGTACAGGCCCGTTCCACCGATGCTGCTGCGCCGCGCCGCCCTCGTTGACGTCTTCAGTCGTAAATCCGCTACAGCTCGCCGCGGTAGAGCATCTCTGTCCTCCGCTTGCGATCTTCCCTCGCGTGGGTCCGGATGGCACCCCACCGAGCCTCCCTCCGCTCCTGCTTGGCCCTGAGGTTCTTGAGATGTGACAGCGGCGCAGGCGCAGCCATCTTGACAAAGACTGTTGAGCAGCCAAACTTCTCGGCCAGCTTGTTGACGCTCCAGGTGACGGGATCCTCGGACCGCAGCCGCTTCATTTCTTGGATGTCGGCAGCGGTGAGGTTGTAGTTGGGGTTTTGGTCTCGGCGGTGGTACTTCATTGCTGGAGGGAGTTTGTTGTCGGCGGGAGGGGCGACGGGTGAGCCGGGAGTGTGTCGGAGGCGTGTGATGGCGGCTCGGCGCGCATCATTGGGAGGGAGGAAGAGGAAAGGCGTGTGGAGGGGAGAAGCCTCGGAGGCGGGGGGGTAGATGATGGAGTCGGAGGCGGGAAAGGCGGTCTTTCGGTCGGGAAGGAAGGATTCGTGAGGAGCAATCTTGAGGGACCGCTTCGTCCGAGACGTTGTCTTGTGGCTACGGCTAGGAACGAGAGGGAGCCCGGAGGCGGGAGTCTTGAGCAGCCGGGCGGCTGGGCGGGCGAGGCTTCGGAACTCCATTGTGGCCGATGAAGTCAAGGTCGGCCAAGGGGATACGGATGAGAAGCGATTGGAGAATTGACGAGGATGGCAGCTTCTCAGAGGAACCTCGTTGACCGGGCTGAAGGCGATTGGCCGCGGCAATTGACGTCTCGTACGGTCTGGACCTGGACGTCACGAGCAAGCACATTGAAGTCGAAAATCTGAAGTTTCTGCCGCTACGCTTACCTAAGGCAGCTGCTTACCTAAAATCAGAGCTGACTTTTCACGTGAAAGATCAGCAGCCAAGTCACATGACAATCGCGAAACTCCACCAGCCGGAAGCTTGCTCAGGTCCGGCGGGCCGATGACGTCGAGACCGCCAAAAGCCCCTCGGTGGCTGGTCACTCGAACCCCTCTGTGGCTTGACCATCCCACGCTCCCGTTGCCAATAATGCCACGCCATTCACGCTGACGAGGCCCTTGTTTCATTTGCAAGCATGTCGGACAATCAAAGCAAGATCTGCTGTCCCCGGGAGTCGGGAAAGAATGAACGACCCCTTATCGGGTGGCGAATTGCGGCAGGGGAAAAGGGGGCTTGCGCAAGGGTCCTGCTGGAAAGCTGCCCCGAGGGGCAAGAGTGACAGATGGGGAAGCCCAATAAACGTGCCTGAGATGTCACCTTGAATGTTGTTGATGTTTGGGAGCCAAAAGCAAACTGAACGAGGGGAAAAGCAGGGCAGGTAGGCTCCCTCTCTTCTCCCTCGTGGGCAACTCAGCCCGGGTGCCAGCATGGGCGGATCCTGCCCCTTATTAGCCTATTCTGTGCTGTTCCGTCAGGGCAGGATGAGGGAGAGCCCTGAGGGAGCTGTCACGAGGTCCAAGTCGGTAGCGGGGCTGCATCCGGGTTGGTGACGGTAGGAGGGGGATGTGATGAGGGATGTGACCAAGATGACCGAGCAGCAGTGCCCAACCGGAACCAGAGCAGACAGGGCAGAACAGGGCAGAGGCTGCACCTTGGAAGGGGGAGAATATCTGTCACAGACTGGAATACAAACCGCGTGTTGTCGAGGCTGTGTGAGCGTGTAAGCAGAGCACCAGCACAACACAACACAGCACAGGTGAGGCATAACGCGACGACCCAGCCCGATCTCAGCCCATCGGATCGGGGGAGTCATCTGAGATGGGGGAGAGTCAGCCATGGCCCATTTCTCTCTGTTGTTGCTTTTTGGGACGGCAATTTTTTCTCTCGGATGGGTTCCACGAGATATTGGGCGAGGCATGGTTGGCTGCTTCTGCCTTGCCTTGCCTTGCATGGCTTGACGAGATGCTCCCATGTCCAAACGCATGCATATCAATTCATGCAGCGCGATGCCGTAGATGTAAGAGCAGGTAGGGCATGAGCATGGACAAGGCTCTGCGTACGACAAGAGGATTGGAGAGCGGGTGGAATTCCAAAACACGAAGCGAGTCTGAGCTGGGCCTAGAAGCCATGTCGTTGGCTGTATGATGATGGCCTCTGTGTTTCAAGCAGGTTTTTCCCTCCTCTCATGCCATCAAATGGTGTTGTTCATCTGTCGGGAAACCTCGTGGCGCCCGCATGCTTTCGTCTCGTGCCCACGAAGCTCGAGCTCTGGAATTAAATCTCTCGTTCGGGTTCGGGGCAGGGTTATCACTTTCCAGTCCTGTACGACTCACAGGTGCCTTGATAGTGCAATCTTTGCCGCTACAAGTTTTGATCCCGTGCCTTGCTCAAGGTGCGCTGATCCTTCAAAGGGTTAACGAGACTCGAACCTGACAGTCCAAGGAAGCCACCTACGCCGTCGGGCCCCTACCTTACCTGACCTGCCCTTCCCGTCAATTCTTCCCCCTCCCCCTCTCACTCTCTTCCGTCTCTTGACTTTTCTTCCCTTTACACTACGGCAAACAGACAATAAAAACAACATATCCCTGTCCCTGACGAGGCGAGTGACAATCAAAAGAAGCAACAAGCAACGGCCGCAACAACAACAACAAACCCTCGCGTCGCCGCCCTCTGCAACTCAAGTTTACGGCTCCCTGCCGCAGCAATAGCGTGCGCCCAGCAGTCTCAGCCGCCCTGCCCTCTGAGGACTCGCACCCACTAAATCCCACGCCCACGCTACGTACCTATTCCACGGGGGCGCTGTTGTCTTTCTGAACCTGGGCTTTTTTAAACCTGGGCTGCATCCGCCGAGGATTTCGTCGACGCCCAAGACCCTTCTCAAAAAGACCTCTTCTTCCCCCGTCGTTGGACCTGGAACTGGACCTCGAAACTCCCCGACCGCCCGCCCATCCTCATCTGATTGCGTCACTCCTCCTCCCTCCCCTCGACACACCCAGCAAACAAGCCCAAAAGCAAAAGACGGCGGCAGAACGGACAACGGCACTGCCGTGATTAGCTGGTCCCTAACAACTAGCGCTGGCCGGAGCGGGTCTCCTCTCGTGTGTTGGATCGGGAGCTACGGACTGTTACAGGTCACAGCCTTCTAGGTATGCACTGCATCTAATATTCAATGTCTCTGCCGTCTTTGAAGGGCAGCGTCACTCGGTACCGCACGGCCGCTCTGACAGACTTTTTTTTCTCGTGATATTTTATTTCGAGATTCCCCTTCTCGTCTCTTGTTTTCCTCTTGTTGTCATCCTTATCCTGGCTCGTTGCTCCTCTCGCTTGCCGACCCAGATCTGCATTCCCAACCCGTCGCTAACCCAACCAACCTTGCTTCCCAGTCCCCCAGACAACTTTCTTACTCTGCACGGTCAACAACGTCCAGACACTCTTCAACCACGGCCACCGTCATCTTTTCTCGCCGTCTAGCACGTCGGCTCATCCATCAACATGAGCCTCGCCGAAGCAGCTCCCATCACCCGCGGTGACCCATACGCCAGCGTCGATGCGGCCGACGACCAGCGATTAGGCGACTCGACGCCTCGGGCCAGCGACTTCGTCAGCGAGCAAGACAGCAGCCAGCCGGGAGACGCCAAGAAGGAGGGCAAGAGCAAGAAGCGTAGCTTTTTCGGCTTTGGCAAGAAAAGACTTCGTCTCTCACCAGAGAGTCCCAGAACGATTCCAAGCCCGAATCCCAATCCCAATCTGAGCTCAAGTCCCCGTCCCAAACTCAGACTCCCTCCAACTCAAACTCGGCCGCCGCGAGCCCCCCTCTCATGTCCCGGGATGCTTCCAAGCTCTCGTCGACAGGGTGGAGCGCGGCCGGCGAGCAGGCCTTTGTCCTGCCTTCGTCCCCGAGCCGCGGCTTCAGCGGCTCTCCCCGACTGTCCTCGCCCGCGACGTCACAGATCTTTGAGCGTGATGTCCAGGACAGCACTGTGCTGAAGCCGAGCTCCCCGGCCATCCCGACACACATCCAGACGGAAAACTACATCCCCCCGTTCTCGACGACGCATCCGAGGCCATTACGAACGAAAAACTTGACCCTGACACGGTGGAGATTGTGACGCACAGCTCGCATCAACCCGCCGCCGTGACGGTTACGGGGGCCAACAACGGCCTTCCCCTGTACGACCAGACAGCCAGTGAGTGGGCAGCAGAGCTCGCTTCCTTTGCTGATCGAGATGCTGTCTCGGCCGACAACGCCTCCAACTACGGGTCTCTCGACTCCTCCGACGTCCGCCGGTTATCCTTCATCTCGTTTGCCGATGTTGTACAGGCCGAACACAACCCTCCCGCAGGCGTTGCGAGCTCCCGCGACAGCATCCACATCGCAGGGCTCACGTCTCTGCCGGCGGCGGTCAACCGATCTCCTTCGCCCATCCGATCCCCAGTGTCGAGCCAGGGACCCGAGACAAGCCCTCCCACAAGCAACCCCGGTAGTATGAAGGGTATTGAGATGAGCCCGCCTCGGAGGCCCTTGGGAAGTCCCACCAGCACGGCCAACCTGAAGCTCAGCGTCACCGGAAACGACCTCAACATCGAGATGAGCCAGGCCCTCCGACGGACGGGTAGCACGGATCTGAGCAATGTCCGCAGCCATCCCACAAGCCCGATCGAGGGAACCAACCTTCGTTAAGGGTCAGGGGAGAACAGTTGAGGGGGGCGAGATGATATCCATACAGCAGCTGCAACACTTTTACTATTTGGTGATTTCACTTCACATTATTCACTTCGACCACGATACCCCATGGGGATCGTCATTTTGATAGGGATCGATCGAGCACCGGGGACTATGGAATCTGGCAATTGGGAGTTGGAAGAGAAAGTTCGTTAGGCGTCGAAATACTCTACGCGCACTACCGGGATCACGCACATGTTATACTTTTCTTGCTTTGTTTGTCCTTTGCTATCAAGGAAGCTGCGAATACTCTGCAGATGAATGTTGATGGTTCAAGGTCCAATCAATTCGTCAATTTACTTTTACGTCTCTTATCCCTCCTAGAGCGGTCTCAGCAGGGAGGCTGTGATTGCAGTGAGGTAACGGCCGAGTTTTCTTTGCGTTACCTCGATGCAACTTGAAGTAGAGGACTTAAACCATAAAAAAATAAAAACCTCTCTTCAAGAGCAAATCCTCATCCTCCATTTAGACTAAAAAAGGCCTCATCTTCTACATAAATTATATAAATTAGCTAATTTATGCTACAGCTATGAGTTTTACATAATTTTGGTGAGATCTTCCTACCTCTCTGACTAGAAGGGGAGGATGGCGAACAGTGGTGGACCGACGCATGTCGTACATGTATCCAACATCATATTTGGCACGCCAACAAGGGATTTCCCTCGCCACAGAAAATGAGTACAACCACATCCTTTTCCGAGACTGTAGCTTCGAAAGGCGAGATGTAGGGATCAGTGGCAGGATCGTGACGACATGGAGACATGAGAGGTGAGGCCTAGACGAATTGACTGACACTGTTGCAGACTTGTCATGATGAGGTCTGCTCGGACGCGGCGAGGCCGAGCAAGTTCTGTCACTTGTCTCTGACAGCCGAGGCTTGACGTGTGAAAGCCACAAAGGATATTGGGAGACCAGAAGCGGAAGGCCAGAAGAGGGAAACCAGTGTTATTCACTATTCACAGGCAGAGATCAACAACGCAGAGGGTTCGTGTTTGCCGAGATTAGGAGGGAGATTTCTCGTCCCGGGTCAAGGGCTCCGCGATTACACGGAATGCCGAGTTTACTCGTAGCCGTGCAGGCAAGCAGTGAACAATGTGGATGACGGGGTGGGCTGGAACCGCTGGTGTGGCACCACATGAGACATGGATATCTTTGTTGATCAAGGAGGGAACATGTTGGGGGACGACACACACAGTTGAGGCTGCTGAAGCGGTGTGTAAGAGAACCGTCTGCGTAAGGGCTGCCTCATGTGTCGCCCATGAACTGATGCCGCCGACTCTTGGGTCGAGAGGTGGGCTGTGCTTAATTGCCCAGGACCTCTTTCACGGCGAGACAGCCGCCCACCACTACTGTTCTGGGACAAGGTCAGGCCTTGGCGGGTAAGGAAAAATCTGTAGTTAGTATTACCCCAGTGATTGGTTCATGGGTTTATTCCTTGAGCCCCCTGGTTTGTATGCGTGCTGGAATATCACACGGTAACCCGCGAGTATAAAGATGAGACGAAAAAACAAGATGAATAATAAAAAGGAAAATATAAGGGGATCTGAGCGGGAAGATGCGCTCAAGGCAAGGCACACGTACATAACACGACTCTGCAAGTAACATTCTCAAAGTGTCAAAAAAAAGCAAAATGCACTTCGAGATGAAAAAGGGGAACCTTTGACAGCTGAGATCGCCTCGAGGCAAGATTTGGGGCCCTTTTTTCGAGATGCGACACGTGGGAGCGTTCCATGCTGGTGGGACGGGCACAGAGCCAACAGTCTCTTGTCTTGTGTTTTTCTTCAGGGGTTCCGTCAGACAGTGAGGGTATTCTGTCTCTTGCAAGATTTTCAGGAGATTGGTGCAGATTTGGTATTGCTTTTGGAAACATGTCGTTTACTCCGGTGTTGGTTGGGCTCAGCTACTGGCCACGAGAGGACGAGGCAATGTGAGTGAGTCGAGTTGAGGCTGACCACCAAACGGTTTGTGGCTTCTGAGGCCAGCACGCTAGGAGAGTAATGCCGAAGCCATCATTGGGAGTAAGGCTTGGTTTTTTTTGCCCGGATACCGCGCCTCTCGAGGTTCAAATCATCGTGATAATCTGGTCCTGGGCTTGCTAGTCGAGAGACCGGGCTGACTCTTGCTGACCATTGACAAACAAAGAAACGAATGCTACCTTCGGACAAAAAGAAAGCCCTGCCCGCTGCGCTAGCGGCTGCTCAAGTCTGTGTGCGAGATGCAGAAGCAAGCAAGAGGGAGATATCATAAACGGACCAGTCGCATCCGCTCCTGCGTGGATCGGGGAAGAATCACATCCTGCCCTGTTGATGACTTTCTTTTTTTCTTTTCTTCTTCGTTTTTGACTGATTCCTTTTCAACGTCCGAGCGTTCATTTTTCTCTCTACCCGTTGGCTAAAATCACCGCGGGTCGCGACGACGACGACGCTTCCCGCTGGAGGCTAGCGAACGTTGAGATTGGATCCTCCCCTCGACGATGTTGGTCCCCTGTTCCCGCCCCCGTGGCTCAAGCTGGGATTTCGCCTTAGCCTGCCTCGTGAGCTTTGGGGCCAGGGTTAAAAAGCCTCTACCATAATAAAACGTGCATTATCGCGCAGATACTGGGCGGGGATCTCGTCCTGATTATTCTGTCGACCCATCTTTAACGCATTGAAGGGGGAAGAAACCATCCGAGGAATCCCTGCTCCGTGACGAAAGACGGTAGCATCCCCACTGGCGGCGGATGCCGGGGTCTGTCTCTGTGAGAAACAACTGGGGGCATGGGATGAAACCTCGTCCCAAGGGCGTTTTCTTGCTTTGGCGAGAGAGTACCCGGAGGGCGGCGGTCGTCTGAGGTGGGTTGCACAAGAAGCAAAAAAGAGGGCTGACGGAATATTCTATACAGGACGACGACACGTCTCAGGGCTGGATCTGGCGGCCTCAGGGGTTGGCTGCTGCCGCCGGCTGTGATGGGAAACGGAGGCTCCGCTTGAGTCAATGCAAGAGGACGGGAGAGAGTCGAAGAAAGAGCCGTGCTTGCCTAGGTTAATACACGTACATTCAACAGAAGGGATTCATCCAATTCCATTCCGAACAAGGGGATGGAACAAGAGTGATCCATCTCCAAGCTCCACTCCACTTGGACCAGGTCCCCCCTCCCCTCCCCTCCACTGCTCCGGGTTCTTATCCCGGTCAGCCTTCACGATAACGTCGTCGCCCACGAGAGAGCGATCCTTTCTAGCGAGCGTGTGTGTGTCTGTGTCTGTAGCACTTAAGCGGCCTTGTTAAAACAGGCACCACCCTCGCTACGGCCCGCCCTTGGGTTTGTCTCGGGCATCGCTCGCTTCTTTTTTTGCCCTGGAACAAGAAATTCATCAACAAGGGTTTCTAGAGAAACAGATTCAAAGACCCTGCGAGGAAAAGTCAAAAAGAGGGCTGCATGGCGTTCCATTGGAAAGCCTGTGTGATCGGCAGCAAACCCGTCATTCGCTGTGTTCCCCCGCTTCTCGAAGCCAGGCCAAGACGGAATAAGCAAATCAACGACGAGATTCTCTTTTTTCTCCTTGCTTCTTCTTCTTGTTGCTTCTTTCTCCTCTTCACGATCAAAAATTCCTACAGACATCTCTCTCTTTCTCAATCCGGCAGTTGGCTTCGGTTGGGAAACAAGGGCATTGTTGTCCCCCTCTACTACTACTAGAGCTTCTTGTCCCGTCCGGGGGTAGCTGGAAACCCGGTGCCTGCGCTTGAGCCTGTGCTTGGCTTGACTGTGGGTTTTCTTGTCTTGCCTTGCCAGGAAGAGACCTCCTACGCATCTTCCATGGCCGCTGAAACCTCGCTCGACTGGAACTAAAAGAAAGTGTGTCCCGTCTGTGGCGAGCGACCTACAAGGCCACCTAAAAACCACGCCCACGGGCCCCAACTCCCGTCTCGTTCGTCGCTTCCCGTCGAATCCATCTATCGGGGCCTTGCTTGGGGTGTAGTAATTTCTACAGCTTCCCCCCTCCCCCAGTATCATACAAGTCAAGGCTTCACCGCACTTTTTTTTTTCGATCCCTCTTTTTTAAAACCACCTGACGACAAACCATTTTATCTGAGCGCACGCGCGTACTCTTGTCACATCTGATCTGGCCTCGGAACTTGCCATACATCCATCGCTCACTCTGATCACCAAACCCCGTGGGTGCAGAGCATGCTCAGCTGCCGGTCCCGCGCGTTCCCCTCAGCTTGCCTTTCTCTGTCGAGACTAAGCCTTCCTCCCCGCAACCGGTGATTGTGCCATCCCGTCTCTTCCAATCTTCCTCAACAAACCCACGAATACTACGGCAACGGAGAAACCGCGATATCGATAGCCGACACCGACACCGGTCAGACCCCGCGATAATAGCGAATACTACCTCACCCATCCGCCGTCCGCACCCCGACCCTCGGGTCAAGCAGCATCCACACCCGCCTACCATCGCCGTCGCCGTCGTCGTTCCTTCCTCCTCCTCCATCCTCAGGTCTTCAATGCGGGACGAGCGTGCGCATGCAGATGTGGATCGGCAATGGCATAGGCTTGCCACCGCTGGATATGGACGGACAAGCCCACTTACGACCTGGCGCCTCTAGCGACTCTCTGACCTGGAATCAGACCTCGACCTCGAGCTCCGAGCTCAACCCCCCGCGCGACCCCAAGATGGAACGCTCCAGCGCCTCCAACCTACGGTCCGCCTTTCGATCTACCCTCAGCAACGCCGCCGGCACCATCCGCGCAGTCACCCCCGACCCCGTCGAGCCGCCGACCCTCAGCATCTCTGGGGACTCGCAGCAGTCCTCTCGCGGAGGCACATCGCAGCAGAGCTCGCCGCGGACCATCCCTCGGGTCCCTCGCGCCGCCAGGGCATGATATTCAATGATGTCTTTAGTGAATCGTATGAGAGCAGCGAGTCCAGTCCCCCGCGGCATCTGCGGCATACCAGCGGGAGCTTGCGGCCTAGGACGCGCACCATGGACACTTCCATGCTAGCTCAGAGGAGTGTGCCTCCCACCTCGGAGCGACATCGTGTCGGTAGCGTAAGCTCGTCGGGATCGCTGCATCCCGCAGACGACCCAAAGCCCCAGTCCGGCTCGCTGGACTCGCTGCATCATTCTGCCATGTCCGGGCGGGAATCATTAGCAGCCGCCAAGGACAAGAAGAGCAGCCGAAGACTCATGAAGCGGCAGTCGTCTCGTCCCACCTCCCCGCTCATCTCTCCCCCGCCCACCGTCGACTCGCTACCGCTACCCATCGCCACCGACGACGCAAACAAGGTTCTCCTCCTGATGAGGACTCTGTGCGGCCGGATGCGCGGCGAAATCGAGTACCAGGGTGAGACGGGGGGCCCGTGGCATAGCGGCGTGGCTTATATTGAGGAGGAAAAGGGATGTCTCATGTTTGACTCGGGCCAGAACGGCCCGTTCCATATCCCTCTTGTATCCGATCTGCGTGGCTGCAGGGTCCTCCCCGTGGATTATCCCGAGTTGACCAAGGAGTGCCTGGAGCTGGTGTGTCTCCAGCCCCCGGTCGAGATTCTAATATGCCCCTTGGTGACGGAAGAGTTTGATCTGTGGCTGGCGGCATTGCTCTGCTGGCAGCAACTACGACCGACCGGCGTGAAGCTCACCAACGGCAAGCCGGCCAGCCAGGTATCGCCGATGAGGCCGGAACTCAGGAGACATGGCTGGTCACAAGAAAAGCACAGGCCCACGAATATCATCAAGGTCGGAAAGGTGATGCTGTGGGACAAGGGCCTCGCCGTTTCACCCCGGGCGATCGTCAAGCGGCCGTCGACGAGGGATCTGCGCTCACCGACTACTTCGTGGAGAAGAGTCTCTTGCATTCTCCAAGATAACGGAGAGTTCAAGCTGCTGACAGAGAATGACGTTACTGTCCTGTCCATTCTCGACCTCTCGCAGCTCTCACGATGCGCCATCCAACAGCTCGACCGCACAGTGCTCGACGAGGAGTACTGCGTCGCCATCTTCCCCATCTACGCATCAACATCTACACACCTTTCCATTTTCCGACCCGTCTACCTAGCCCTCGATAGCAGGGTTCACTTTGAGGTCTGGCTATGTCTCCTGCGGGCATATGCAGTGCCGGATATCTACAGGCTGGATGACCCCAACACCTCTCAAATATTGGAGCTGGACGACCTAGAATCGGAGTATGAGGGCGAAGTGTTCCGGCTCGAGAAGACGATTAGCGTCAGGGTTACAGAGGCCAAGATCAAGGTCAAGCCGGCCGGGTTTGAGACGCCAATACCTGAAAGGCCAGGACGGCCGGAGCCGGATCCTCTGGTTGGCAACTATCTGGCCGAGGTTATACTGGATGGCGAAGTTCGAGCGAGGACGACGACAAAGACGGGAACAAAGAACCCTTTCTGGCGCGAGGAGTGCGAGTTTAGCGATTTGCCCCCGACGACACCGCTGCTATCTGTTGTGCTGAAGAGGGTAGAGGAAACTTGGACAGCTCAAGCAATCTTCTCCAGGCTTCTGTGGGACTTCCCAGGACTCGAAACCTGCAGGAGTTTGTTGTTGGCGCCGTTGACATTCCGCTAGAGCAGCTCGAGCGTGGCAAGGATACCGAGCAGTGGCTTCACATCTACGACGAGAAGCACCAGTCGGTTGGACAAATGCTGATCAGGGTAACCCACGATGAGCACGTTGTACTCTTGTCGAAAGAATACCAGCCCCTTTCGGACATCATCCACCGCTTCCCTGCAGGCCTGACAAACCAGATCTCCGCGGTCCTGCCAGGGCAACTTCGACGTCTATCCGAACTATTCGTCAACATTTTTCAGGTTTCGGGATCTGCCAGTGAGTGGTTGATGGCGCTGGTGGAAGATGAGATCGACGGCATCGGAAACCAAGCTTCGATGAAGAAGTATCGATTTAGCAGCCGCCTCAAGTCAAACGACTCTATCGACTCGGGAACGGATCGGGAGCTCATTGTGCGAGACATGAGCAAGTCTCTGGCCGGGGAGGCAAACCTTCTCTTCCGGGGCAATTCACTGCTCACGCAGTCTCTCGAGTTTCACATGCGACGACTAGGCAAGGAGTATCTGGAGGACATCCTACAAGAGAAGCTCTTTGAGATCAACGAGATCAACCCGAACTGCGAGGTGGACCCCAGCAAGACCCCCACGAGGGAGATCTCGATCAACACTGGACTGTGCTGATTCACTACACGACCGAGGTGTGGAAGTGCATCGCCAGCTCGGCCAACCGACTTCCCCCTGAGCTGAGGCACGTTCTCAAGTACATCCGTGCTGTTGCTGAGGATCGCTACGGCGACTTTCTCCGAACTGTCACGTATACATCAGTGTCTGGCTTCCTGTTCCTCCGGTTCATCTGCCCAGCCATCCTGTCACCAAAGCTGTTCAATCTTCTGCGGGATCACCCTCGACCCCAGGCACAGCGCACCTTCACTCTCATTGCGAAAGCACTGCAGAAGCTGGCGAACCTGTCGACATTTGGCAAACGAGAGGAGTGGATGGAGCCAATGAATCGGTTCTTGAATGTACAACGACAAGCTGTCCGCGACTTTATCGATCAGGTGTGCAACATTCCTGCCGACCGCAGCACCGTCCTAGTTCCCGCTGGTTACAGCACACCCGTCACCATTCTGGGACGACTGAGTCCCACGTCCAAGGAGGGCTTCCCAAGCCTTCCGTACTTGATTGACGACACAAGGAATCTGGCGGGCCTGGTCAAGCTCTGGGTGGACGCAAACCCAATCAACGACAAGAAGGATGAGGTGGATAACGAACTCCTCGCCTTCAACGACGTCTGCTTTGCCCTGCAGGAACGCGCCGATGCATGCCTCGCCAAGGTCGAGACGGAGCGCGCTCATGACAGCGCCTCATACACAGCCACAGACGACATGACTGAGTCGATGGAGCAGGCGTCACTGATCGAGTCACTGTCCATCTCGTATGGTGGATCATCCACGGCTTGGAATGACGTCTACGAGCCTACCCCGGGCAGCTCGGGCAGCGAAGTTGCCGAGGACAGCAACAACAACAGCAGCAACAGCAACAACACGGCGACACGCAGCCGGAGGCGCAGCAGGGAGCACCGCCGCCACCATCGGGAGGGCTGGGAGCACCGCAAGCCGGGTGGTCTGCGGCATGTGAGCGCGAGCGCGAGCAGCACGCTCAAGGCCAAGAACGGGCGCGTGGGGCGTACCATCCTCAGCGGCATCATGCGAATCGGCGGCCGCGGCGACAGCCCCGAGTCCAAGGAGCCCAGGTACACCAAGTGACGGACAGACGGCAAACAGACAGACGCATTGCACAACAGACACGTGATGGGGAGCGAGCTCCCTACAGCCTCATGATTTGATGATGAAAGAAGGACCATTTCCATATACCACACACACACACAATCACCCCCTTTTCCTTGTCCCATACCCTTTCACTTTTTTCCTATATCAGCATTGGGGGTGGGGTTGGATTCGGGAAGGCGGGCAGACATGATTTACTCGCATGCGAGGCGTTTTTTCCTCTTTCCTTTGTATTGTTGGAACGTTGGCCCCTGACACGCCCTGTGTCTACATCCACACCCGTGCTGTTGGGACACAAGGCTGTGACGAGAGCGATGTTGACACATTTTGGGCGGCGGCTTGGAGAGGCAGGGGAAATACCACTTGTTCTTTGGGGGAGGAAAGCTGTCGAATAGAAGAGCTGGAGAGGTTGGTTTTGCATGAATAGGTAGTTTCAAGACTCGGGATGGGATCTGGGCGGGTTATTGATGTACCTCAGTCCATAGACAAAAAAAAGAAACCGAGAATCTCTGCCTTGGAGAGCAACTTCTTATGCTCTTTTTAGGCGTAGATATAACTATTCGTCTAAATAAGTAACATGAATAAGAACCTAATATTGCATTAGATCTGGTTCATTTTTACCAAAGTTATACTATGATTTATCTCATAATATATTGAAGTCCTTATTACCTTGGGTGCCCAGGAGATCGAGTCAAGTTGTTGTCAAGGGAAATGGACAGCACGACAGCCGAGAAAACACACATTAAACTTCATGTCGTTATTGCAATTGATGGTATCTCATTCAGCGCCGACTCCTACCCGCTTACCCTGGCAAGGTGCTGTAACTAAAAAAGATGGAACTAGGTCCTTCCCCCCTCTCCATGTCTCTCAAAAACACATCGCCGAGTTTTTATGCATTTGGCCTTGCTCTCCGTCCGCTGGGAGGCGCCATCTATATCTTCTTGTTTCTTTTCTCTTTTTTTTTTTACTTTATTAATCCTCATTCCCATCAGGTAAAGAACTTCTTGTAGGCAGCCTTCTCCTTGGCGGCGCGAGCAGCAGCCTTGGTCCGGACGGCGTTGAGCTCCCTGTTGACGGCGCTGTCGTTGGGGGCGAGCTCGTTGGCCTGGGTCAGGTCGCGCAGGGCGGCCTCCTCGTCCTTGAGGCGGATGTAGGAGAAGCCGCGGCGGAAAAAGGCCTTGGCGCGGTCCGCGTCCTTGACGCCCTTGACATCAAGAGCCGAGGTGGCGGAGCGGACGGCGTCGTCCCAGGCCTCGAGCTTGATGTTGAGGAGGGCCGAGTTGTTGTTGAGGGAGAAGCGGAGGGCCTCGAGGTCGGCCTTGAGGGAGTCGGGCTGGCCGTCGAGCTCGGGCTCCTCGTTGATGTAGCGCAGGCCCTTTTGGTACTTGTCGAGGCCGAGGGAGTGGTTGCCCGACTTGAAGGCGGCGTTGCCGTACTCCTTGCAGGCGGCGGCGACCTTGAGGACGGCGGGGGCGTCGAGGGGGTCGGTGCAGTCCTCGGGGAAGTCCTCGTAGGGGTCGCCGAGGGCGTCGGGCTGCTTGACGTCGGCGGCGAGGGCGGCGTCGCCCTTGAGCTCGCCGCAGTCGGCGATCAGGGCCTCCTTGGCGGGGCGGTCGCCCGACTGGGTGGTGAGGTTCTCGACCTGGCGGACGATGGACTTGCCGTTGAGGACCTCGCCAAAGACGACGTGCTTGCCGTCGAGGTGGGGGGTGGGGACGGTGGTGATGAAGAACTGAGAGCCGTTTGTGTCTGTAGCAGTCAGCAGATGATCCAGTACTTGGTGGGGGAGACATACTCGGCCCCGCGTTGGCCATGGATAGCAGAAAAGGCCGCTCATGCTTCTTGGGAAAGGCCTCGTCGTCAAACTTGTTGCCGTAGATGGACTCGCCGCCGGTGCCGTCGCCGGCAGTAAAGTCACCACCCTGGATCATGAACTGCTTGATGACGCGGTGGAAGATGGAGCCCTTGTAGTGGAGGGGCTTGCCCGACTTGCCGACGCCCTTCTCGCCGGTGCACAGGGCGCGGAAGTTCTCGGCCGTCTTGGGGACGAGGTCGGCGTAGAGCTCCATGGTGATGCGGCCGACGGGCTTGCCGCCGAGGGAGATGTCGAAGAAGACGCGGGGTCGCGCGGCGGGGGAGTCTTCGGAGGCCATTGTGCTTGCGTTGACGGGAGGAGTATGGGAAAGGGAGGAGGAGGCTGAATGAGAGAAAGATGGTGTTGCAAGAGTGAGATTCAAGGTGGGGGCAGAGGCAGAATCGGAGAGAAGGCAACAGAAGAGGGGAGCTTCTTTTCCACTTCCGGAAAAGTCGCGATGCAAGTGAGCCCGAGATCGTGCGCTTATAAGTGGGTAAAGTTGGTGGGTTGTTGTTTGTTTTCGTTTCTCTAGAGAAGATGGGATATAACCGAGAGACAAAAGGATGAGACAGGAGGGTTGCGACGAGCTGTGTGTGGTACTTGTAGTCCAGGGCAATTGGAAGAAGACCACTGGGTGTGTGAAAGTGGTTCGAATCTACTACGTATGTATGGACCAAAGTCGAGAACATCAGCCTCGGGCAATGCGGGGTATTTGTTTCTTTTTCCTTCTCGTTCGAGGCAGAGAAAAGAGAAAAGAGGCCAGCATTCTTACAACCTGTGACGAGGCAGTCAAGCCAGACAATCACCAACTTGTTTGCAGAGGAAAAGCCTCATCGAGGTAAGCAAGCAGAGAAAAGAGACAACAAGGCATTGATTGACAGGCCAGGGAAGGGGAGGGGTCCCTGTCAGACAAGGCTACATATCGAGGTCGATATCAAGCCCAACTGCGGCGGATGGGAGACTCTGTCATTGTCACACAGGGTGCAACCTTGGCATGGACGACAATGGTTTTGAGGCAGAGAGACACGCTACTAAATGTTTCAGACAACCAAGTATCACAACAGCCAAGACACAATCATCCTCTCATAGTCGAAACGCCATCTCTCTCTCAGCCCGAGAGGGTATTCACACCCGTGCCGCTCCGGGTGGAACTCCCCCCCCCCCCCGCCAGCCCGGACAGGGGGGGTCTTCCGATGCGCCTAGGCAAGCCTAACGACGGCGGCACGCACGCAATTGCTTGCTTTATCCCCAACAAGGTCCATTACATGCAAGCAAGCAAACCAGCACACACACATCTCCGAGACCCCTGATTCGTTGACCCCCTTGGGCTGTCAGCAAGAAACCCTGAAAACTTGTGTGTGCCCTCTTTTTTCTCTCTCAAGTCTGAGACACAAATGCTACCCTGCGCCGTTTGCGAGCCAGCCCTTTGAGGCGGCAACAAGACCGACTCCTCCGAGGGGGGACGCAAGGGAAAAGAGAGTAGAGAAGGCCTGCAGATCCTGATCAACAACGCCTAGCCAATCGCGGCACATGTTGTTGCTTGTTGTCTGCCGTTTGATCAGGGTCCTCCGGGTAATGATGACTGCGTCAAGTGCAGCAGGCTGGGACGTGAAACTTCACATCTCGTGTAACGAAGGCTTGCTTTTGTCTTGTCTGTGATTGTTGGTGCTGACCATGTAAAACAAAACTCCTCTAATAAGATGCGCCGAAACACACTTCTTTTGGCTGACAAGGTCCCCCGGCAAGCCTCTCTATAGCTCTATAGCCTACTTCAACCTCTATAGAATTCTAACGACAACACAGCCTCTCTCAGTCCGTCTTGGCGCCATTCTTCAGCTCCAAGGTGACCTGCCCCGTCGTCAGCCTCAAGCCAGGAAAAAAAAAAGAAAAGAAAAGAAGACAACTCACCGGTCCGTCGTTGACGAGAGCCACCTGCATCATGGCCTGGAACTGCCCGTCCTTGACCCTCTCCTCCCGGTACCCGGCTCGCACCTTTTGCACAAAGTAGTGGTAGAGCCGCCGCGCCTCCTCCGGGTTGGCCGCGCCGTGAAAGTCGGGCTTGGCGCCCTTCTTGGTGCTCGCCAGCAGCGTAAACTGCGACACTGTTGACCCCCCCGGCATCAGCTTTTGTCTCGTGGCGTTAGGGAGGGGGGAAGGCCTACCACACAGGACCTCGCCCTCAATGTCTGCTACGCTGTGCTTCCACTGTTTCCCATAGTCAGATCATACTCCTCTACTTCTCTCCTCCTAGTAAGTGAGCACCTTGCCTCCCTCCTCGTCGTCCCAGAGCTTCATCCGGAGCACCTTGGCCGCCATCAGGTCGGCCTCCTTCTCCGTGTCCCCGGGGGCCACGGCCGCAAAGGCGAGGACGCCCTTGCCGATGGACGAGATGACCTCCTTGTCCACCGTCACGGACGCCGACAGAACGCGCTGTAGGATGACTGCTCGAGAGTGGTGAGTCTCGCCCTCAGCCCGTTTCAACTCGTGTCGGCTGCCGTAGCCGAGAGGGGGGCTGCACGTACCCTTCATGTTTAGTTGCGAGACGGATAACAGAGTTCCTGACTGCTTAGAGGTAAGATGTTTGTTTGAGATGAGTCGTTGGCTGGAGCAGTTTTGTGCTCCGTGCCGTGATCGGGATTCGGGAACCCTTCCGGGCTCTACGGAGTAGATAGTGGCAGCAAGTAGCCTTGCCTTGGCATCAAGAAGCGCGCACTACCTCGGTATGCTGATGAAACCGGATGAGTCACCGGGAACTGCAAGGGCAAAGACTACTGTGACATTGAAATACCTGAAATTCAATCGTAGCTATCAAACGCGAAATGTCTCGTCAACTCCCTGCCTCTCATTCAACGTGGATGGATAGCTGCGTCTCTCATCTTCCAATAGCTTCTGTGAATCCGTGTCATGTGAGAAGCGCCTAGCGTTAGCGACCCCAAGCGGCCGCAGCCTCGTGTACCTACCCCACGTCATCCAGCAGTACCTCAGGTATCCCGCGATAGCGAGCCATCCTGCTGCACCACGGCATGCACCCTGAAACTCGATGATTTCACAGCCTCACCTTGTATCACACACTGGCAGCGCATCAACTAAGCGAGCCATCTCTTTCCGCTGCCGCAAACGCACCCCAACAGCCCAAATCGCCACCCAAACAGGTTTCGGCATCTAACCGCGCCCCGCCCCAGGTGACCCGCGGTACGTCAGCCAATTGCGCGCCTGCGGCTGTTTGGCCTCATTACTCTATTTCCCACCTCAACCAACGTAGCAAAGTCGAGCAGCACTACTTCTCTCGACGCATATCATCCACCACGACCCTCGAATTGGCCTCGCCAGGCCCATCACCGCATTCCTGCGCCGACCACCATCCACTCCACCCTCGGATCGGCCACGCGACGCGCCATTCCGCCCTTGAGCTGCCGCCCTCCAGATCCGATCCCCACAGCCGGACGACGAGACGAGGCGAACAAAGATCCATCACCAGACCCCTTCCTTCTCCCCTCCTCGCAGGACGTCGGCGACCCCATAGATTGAACCCCGTGCGCGCCCCCGCGAGGCTTTATCGCTCCCATCACAATGGCGGCAAGAAAGTTGCAACAAGAAGTCGACAAGTGCTTCAAGAAGGTGGCCGAGGGAGTCGGCGAATTCAGTGCCATCTATGAAAAGATTGAGCAGTCGAATAACCCCGCCCAAAAGGACAAACTAGAGGACAACCTCAAGCGCGAGATCAAGAAGCTCCAACGGTTGAGGGACCAGATCAAGACATGGGCCGCTAGCAACGACATCAAGGACAAGGCTCCGCTGCTGGAGCACCGGAAGCTGATCGAGACGGTTGGTCCCCTTGCCTGCCTGCCACTGACGAGGCTCGAGAAGACCTAAAAAGACACCTTTATTGACCGGTTTTTTCGGGTTAGCAAATGGAAAAGTTCAAGGCTGTGGAAAAGGCCATGAAGACAAAGGCATACTCCAAGGAGGGCCTATCAGCCGCCGCCAAGCTCGACCCCAAGGAGCAGGCCAAGGTCGAGGCAAGCGAGTTCCTAAGTAGCATGGTCGACGACCTGGAGCAGCAGATCGAGACGCTCGAGGCCGAGGGCGAGTCGATACAGGCCACCATGAAGAAGGGCAAGAACAACAGCGCCAAGGCCGAGCGCATCGCCGAGGTCGAGCGGGTCATCGAACGACACAAGTGGCATCAGGGGAAGCTCGAGCTGATCCGCAGGTCCCTCGAGAACGGCGGCGTCGAGCCCGAGCAGGTCACCGACCTCGAGGAGAGCATCCGGTACTACGTGTCGGACGGCATGAACGAGGACTTTATCGAGGACGAGGAGATGTACGAGGAGCTGGACCTCGAGGACGAGGAAGGCACCTACGGCATGGGCCTGGACAACGAGAAGAACTCCTCCCTCGACACCCAATCCGTGCCGGAGGATCTGGCAGCCGAGGTCGAACCCCCCAAGCTGCTTTCGAGGAAGGCGCAGAAGGAGGCCGAGTCGGTGCGGAGGGCATCCTCCCAGACAAAGTCGCCGTTACCCGCCCTCGCGACCCTGCACGCCCCCCTCACCACCATCAGCAACGGCAGCGCAGGCGGGCCACCCATGAAGCCAGCATCAGTACCCACACGGCCGGCCGGGGAGGGCCTCAAGTACGCGTCGGCCGCCGCCGCCGCCGCCGCCAGCGACAAGAACAACGTGGGCATTGCCCCGTTACCTCCGCCCCCGGCGCCGCGTCGTCGAGCATATCACCGCTGCCCCAGTCCCGAACGAGCGCCACAAACTCCCCCGCGACATCCCTGATCCAGCCCGCGTCTCAACAAGCCGAGTCCAAACAGTCCACGCCCGCCATCGCGCCCGCCGAGCCCGAGCCCGAGCCCGTACCTGTCCCCGTCCCCGTGAAGCCGTCCAAGAGGTCCAAGGCCGCCGGAAAGCAGCCCGCCGTCCCAGAGGTTACCGAGTCGCCGAAGCGTACGTCCGAGACACGTCTGTTCAGACACGCCGCTGACCGTCGTCTAGCACCCCAAACAAACGGCACTTCATCCAATGGCACCAAGCGCGTCGAGGAGCCCGAGGAGGAGTGCATCTACCACCTGCCCTCGTCTCTGCAGGACCTTATCGATACGTACGAGACGTCCAGGAAGCGCCCGGCGCCCCCCTCGGCGCCCTCAACACTGCGCATCATGACCTCTAGCCAGGGGACCTGCCCAGACGTCCAGGACGCCGACGTGCCGCGGTCGTACCGACCCGACGTCCCCGTGCCCCCGACCGTGTCGGGCTTCCCCGCGAGCCCCTCGCCATCTTTGAGGACCCCCGGCTGTACTCCAAGATCGACCCTGACACGCTCTTCTACGTGTTCTACTATAAGCAGGGTTCTCCGCAGCAGTACCTGGCGGCAAAGGCCCTCAAGGACCAGAGCTGGCGCTTCCACAAGCAGTATCAGACGTGGTTCCAGCGCCATGAGGAGCCCAAGAACATCACCGAGGACTTTGAGCAGGGGACGTATCGATTCTTTGACTACGAGAGCACTTGGTATGTGGAATCCCAGCACTTTTGGTCAAATGAGGCGTACTGACAGCATGATAGGATGAACCGACGAAAAGCAGACTTCAAGTTTGCTTACAAGTTCCTCGAGGATGAGGTGTAAGGCAAACGATATGCCTCACTTTTCTTCTCAACCAGGCGGGACCTTTTCTGTCCCGTAATATTTGCGTGCGCGTGAGAAGAATGGATTTGGAACGGAGCTTATGGGAAATAGGGCTGTCTGTATGTACGATGGGTTTTTGGAGCCTCCCTCTCTCGGCGGGTTTTCCATGGGGAGCACAAGGGGAAAAAGAGGTAAACGGTATCACGGGGGTTTAGTAGCCTCATCTTTTTCTCCCTCTTTTCCTTGTTCTCGCTTTTACAAGCCGCCTTGTTGTGCTTTTCTGGGACAGGCAAGGCAGGCAAATGTGCGAAATGGCTACATGGGGCGTTAGCAACCTCAGTTGTTTGAGATATGAATATGGAACCTTTCGAGTGTTGGGCACCGCAGCCCTGGGAAACGAGTATAGTCCTTGCGCATCGGTGGTGCGTAGGCTGTCTGTCTGGCTGGTCATGTGTATGCCTAGAGTCAAGTGTATGTATGGTGTGGTGCATGCGTGGCTTGCTTGCTTGCCAACTAACTAGACTCTGCCGGCAGGCTCTCGCCTCGTTGAGAATTGTTTCGCAGAGAGTAGTTTGTCAGACGGCTCAATGGTGGGAGGCAGGTATGCACCAGAGGACAGCCCCAGATTCGGCTTCGAGGCCCGAGGCCGGTGCGTCAACATGTGCAAAAGCCATCCCGTCCACATGTGTTTGCGCCTCTGTAACATCTCACCCCCGATGGGCTTTCTCATTGTGACCCGTGTGCCGACGTGGCACCTCCTCCGTCTCAGTCAAGGTGAAGCGCTCATGGACGGAAGCGTCAAAGTGCATCAACGATGCGGGATGCATTGCTGCCCAAAGGTTAGAAGAGGGTTACTGGAATGCATCTGTTTGGATGATATATCTAGGCATGGGACGGGGTTGAAAGGTTGGAATTGAACTTGTGCAACTGGGTTTCTTTTTTCTTCTTCCTTTTGCCGTCACCGGTCATCGACAACAACATCGCCGCGACCACGTCGATGCCCTCAGCGAGGCGGTGATGCGCAGTCATCTGATGGCGAAAATGCGAATGCTCTTCTGAAAAGAAAAGAAAGGGAGCTGAACAAGGAAGTCAACAGGAAATCAATCCTTGTTGTCTCAACCGAGGCACCTGCAGTTGCGTTTGTGGTCTCGATTCCTCCCTCCCTTGACCCTTTCTGCTCAACCTGGACTGACGCGAACGAGTATGACTTGATCCATGACGATGGCGAGGGCGGACGTATAGCTCCGATTGCTTTCATTTGGTCCATGGCAAAGTGCACACAATCTGGTTGAAACAGGGCTGGCGGGACAAGAGAGGCTCCATTGCATTGGCGCGTCCGGTTGCCTTCTTTTGCGGTATCGTCACCCATTCCTCAAGCAGCCAATCGAATCGACGACCGACCGAGAGTCAATGAGGCAATGCCCTCGTTAGCATTCGTCTCACCTTGTTCGTCGCCGTCCTTTTCGGAGAGGCGGGACACTTTCCGCGGAGTGACTGGGGCTTACGGCGCAGTACTGCCACGGCCTGGTGATGCATCCTCCATCACAAGAGCGAACAGACGCAAAACGATGTCTCCCCTTACCTCTCTGGTTGTGACCGCGGAATATGGCCGAAGAGTGGAACAGAACGAACACTAAACAAGAAGGTTTCCAGAATGCTTCCCTACCTACCCGAAGCCCTTGTCGAGGCAGACCGTCAGGAGCGGGATCCTTGAACACGAGAAAGGGGGGATCCTGATTAGCGAGGTCTGTCAACCTTGTGGCTTGGATCCAGAGCTTCCCCGCGGGAATCCTTGGCAAAGTCAGAGCAAAGACAAGCACGCAAATTGTCACGGAACCAAGAGGGCGAAGTCTGCGGGAAACAATTGCAGTGGAGCCTCTAATCGTCGAGGCAGCGGGCGAACCATCGACTTGGGCAGAGCGAACCATCATCTCCAGGCCGTCGAGTTGCATGTGCCTGTTGTCACTGCCTCAGTCAGCCTCACTAGCACGCCCCAAGCTCCCAGGAAACGAACGACAGCTCGGCAAGCGAACCAAATCGACGAACCAGAGACAAGACAGCGGTAACGGCTTTGTCGGAGAGTTTTTCCAATGTTGACTTGCAGGAGCGGAGACGGACCCGGTAGGTCAATAGACGAGACAAGGCGTCCAAGGGTGGTTGCTCTGCTTGGGTTTGCTGGCTGTTGATCGCCTTGGGCTTTCTGGAGGGCTGCCTTCCTTCCGTGCTCTCGCAAAAGAAAAAAAGGTTGGCAAGGGGGTGTATGCCGAGTTGACTGACATGCGGCGTGTAGCAACGGATGCTATGCAGAAGCAATTACATCCGCTCTGTGAGGTGCTGTAGGTCAACCAGATGAGTGACCGAGTGTGGGGGGACGGGGGCGTGCGAGATGGCGGTATGGCGATGCATCGTCCGTGCCTGTCTTGTCCGTCTGTGCTCATGGTCTGCTTGAGATGATTGTTGCTTGTTGTTGTTGTTGGTGGTGGTGATGATGCGCCGGTTGGGTATTGGAGCATGTTTGAGTACCTGGATCGACTGACCAGAGCCACAGCTTAATCAATGTCAACTCCACCAAGGCCCAGGAGATCTTCCTCTGGGCTAGGCAGCAGAGGTAGGCAATGCTTGTCCGGAATCCATGCCCAAGGTGCGGTCTTTGATTGGACGTCGAGCTAGCAACAGGGGTACAGTCTGTGGTTCTGTGCATCCACCAGAGCTTCATCCCCATGGAGTTGATTGAGCCTTGTGTGAGAGCTTTGCCTGTGCGTCATGGGCGGTTGCTGGCAGTGTAGTAATGTCCCGTGTGCCACATCCTCCTGGTAAGGCGAGCTGCCCATTGGATCCACCTGTTGTTGATGGCTCTGCACTGCAGAGATGGTCGAGTCGCGCGAGGTGAGTGCTAATGCAAAGCATCTAGGCCACCGCATAAAAGTGCATGATGGACATGGTGAGGGTGAAGGTGAGATGGATGGAAATGTTCAAAGAGAGAAGGGATATCCGGGAAACCCTGTAGTTGCCAGTTGGCCAATGCTTGAGTTGGTTCGTTCTTTCCTCATCAAGGGAGCCAAATGGGCGGGCGGGCGAGCTGACTAACCGTAACAGGGCTTGAAGACGTGGGAACGGAAGGTAGGGCGCCTCTGAAGGTCCTACCTGCATAGGACTAGCTAGGTCCTTCTGCCTCGTTATTCTGCCTCAGCCATGCACCTGAAATTCAATGTCGATATCCTCTTTCAACCTCATTCGACGGCTCGCCCACATGCTGCGGTTTGATACCACCGAGTGCTGTGTCCTTCCATATGGGTCAGAGAAAGCATGGGCCCTTGACCCACGATGGGGGCCATGGGGCAGATGGACCACCCAGCAATGGCGATTCAATTCCTCCCGCTACCGAGTCCTTCTTAGTCCTTGACGAGGCCACAAGAGACGGCCCAAGAAACGGCCCCATTCCCGCTGCAACCTGCGGCAATCATGCTCATGGCGTCTCTCTTTCCCCACCGACGTGGATTCAAGGTGACAGCTACAGGATACAGATGTTGTCCTTCGACGTTCAACATCGCCCCTGCGTCCTCCTCCACACGCATACATGCTGCAAGTCCAGTCCAATCCAATCCACCCCAGCCAGCGCCCCTGGTCCCGTCGTTCTTTGCGGCGCAAGCGCACATTCTCACAGCTGCGGGTCACGCCCAAGACTCGCACAACACGCCCCTATGTCGGCGGCCCTGGAAGCCTACCCCCAGGCTCTCGAAACTGGCTTTGCCTTGGGGAGCGACCGAGATTCTGCTGGCCACGCACTGCCACTATGCAATCTCTATCTCGCAATGGGTGGATTGCCGAGTGCACAAACCAGAGCAGCCTCCCCAATCGCTGTCTGCCACACCCGCATCCACTCCCGCCGCCATGTCTTTACCCGTGCCCATCAGCCGTCAACGTCAACCGCCCTATCGATCAATCCCGTCAGCCCCATCAGGGCCATGTCATAGCCTCATGGCACCCGCCCAGCCGGTAACGTCACTGGCAGCATCACTCGACCTCCCCTGGGCTCTCTGGGCCTTCACTTTCACTTTAGTTGCCTTGCCGCCGATGCCATTGGCCGGGGCGCTACTTACAGTACACCCTGTTCAGAATGTCGGGCATTTCTGTGCTGCCACAACGCGAGGGCCAAGATAACTCTAGCGGCTAGGTCAGTGCTGATCCTGACCCCGTGGTCTGTTGTCGAAGCCTTGACGCTTGTTGGCGCAAACCATGCTCAAGGTGCTCTCTGATGTTGCCGGTGTACACCCACTTGTACCTTGCACCGCGCAGATCCCGGTCGACCCGGCTCTCTGCTCTGTACTCTGTACAAGGCACCCACCGTTGACCCTCTTGATGCAAGCAAGCAGCTTTGTTCTCAGGAACTCTCCTGCTAGCTCCAAGGTTGTGCATCACCTCCTCACCCTCTTTTCCTCTTCAGGACACCGGCCTCGCAGTCCAAGCCTCGCAGGCGCCTCTCAACTCGGTTTCCACGTTTGTGTCTCGGCACCCCTTTGTCACCGTCTGCTCTAGCTCTTCACCTACCTACCTACAGTAGGTAATGCCCGTCCAACCGACAAGTGTCAACTTGGATCACGAGCCAGCTAGTGCCAGATGCTTCGCCTCAGACCCCTGTTGCTTGTTGACCCCCCTCGATCCATTCTACCACTGCCACCCTGGTCGTCTTGGCCTCTAATCGTCGACTTCGTTTCGTCTCGTCGATGGCTCCCGTCCAAGGCCCGCCAGATCAAGCGTTGGCCGTGGCTGGGTCTGCTGCGACCCCGATAACTACTCACCCGAGCCAGGTTGTTGATCCCAGATAGAATTCTAGAAGCCTAATGATACCCCTTTGGTCTTGCAGCCAAGAGCTACCACAATCGGCACCACACAGTCCTCTTTCAGTTTCAGGTCCAAGTTGCCTTTTCCTTTTGTGTATGACATGACTCTTCACCTTCCGCCTCACTGAGCAAATGTGCGATTTGAGCCTCACCTTGCCGGCCTTGTTACTTCGCCTACCCGCCCAAGCAGACCCCCCTTCTCAAGCTCGAGCATATAACCAGCCTGGCCACCCTCACTTTCAACTCGCTCATCACCATCACATCAACCACATCTACCACATCAGTTCCATGCAGACAGCCCTATCTCTCCATTCGGGGATCAACCACAAAGACATTCAACCACTCACGGCCTCTTGGATGCCACTATCTCTCACCATTGTCATTCTCAAGCTGGCTTTCATCCAGCTTGCTCGTACTTTCAGACATCCGTGCCTCGACTACCCACGTTGACGGAGCCACGGGATAGCTCCTCTAAGCTCACAACAGACCAACTCCTTCCTCAAGACTTTCTGTCGCCTCCATCGCCGCAGCAATGGGCTACTACGACCAGAACGGCTACTGGTACGGCGCCTCGGCTCCCCAGGACCAGGCAACGTCGCCATCTGAGTATCCTTTCGACGGTTATAACGACGGTTATCATTCACACCCCTTGCCCGGAACACCAGCTCTGGAGGTAGTTCCGCCACCTCCACCTTGCCGGAGTCTCCTTACTATAACGACCCGTCGACGGTCAACTACGCTGCTTATCAACAAGATGCTGCGTACTCGCAAGAACCTGCCTACCAGGATTACTATTCCTCGGGCTACACTGCAACATCAGACGACACCATTGTTCCTCAGAATGATGGGTACGCCTCTCCCGCAGCCCCCCCTCTCCATTCTCGCATGTGCTAACTCGCTGCAGTCCTTCGAACCAAGAATGTTCTGTTCAGTGCCTTCATCCTGGCTGTATTGCCAAGCCCTTCAAGCGCACCGCCGATCTCCAGCGCCATTACAGGAACACTCACAATCCCGATTCGAGCAAGGAGGCATACTATTGCGACTACCCACGATGCACCCGTTCCCAAGAACCCTTCCGCCGTCGTGACCACTTCCGCGACCACCTACGCGAGTATCACCGCGAGGATATCCAGAAGCGAGGAGTCGTCGTCAATGAAGAGTGGCTCGAGGGTCGATACTATGCCAACAACTGGTGGCGATGCCCGCGATGCCTCATCCGTGTCATCATCGCCAAGAGCGAATTCGAATGCCCCCAGTGCCAGGTGTCGTGTGAGCCCAAGCGCAAGGAGAAGCGCCGCAGCCGATCGTGAAGTGCGTGAGCAGAGACACAGCCTTGCTCACGCAGCCAACCAACCATGAGACACCACAAAGTCTCGCACATGGCTGAAACCACGATTGCGCCTTGCGCAGCACGGTTCTGCAGCTTCAACAGGCTCGATCCGAACCAATACTGCCATGGGCACGGCGGCATGTGCCGGCATGTGCACTTTTACCCAGCACAGCTCTCTATCCCGCCTTGCAGCTTGGCAATGAGTCTGCAGGAACCCTTGTACACTACCTAGACCGGCACACCACTATAGACGGCATCGGGCATCAAGGCGTTTTTGCTCTTTTCGTTTACAAGTTAAACGTCTGCCTACCCGGCAAACTTTCTCTTGGCTCACCATACCTTCATTTCCTGGTCACCCACACCACCACTGCAGGACGCAGCAAGGGATCCTCCCCGGACCTCTCGAAAACGCCCATCCATGCGCGGCAGATCCCGACTCCACCGCGATGCAAGGATCCAGCTCATGAGGCTGACTTGAGAGAATTGTTCTAGAAGCGGGCCCTGCTGCGGGGGAAGGGTCAGCGTGGCTGTGGTGTGCACCATCAGTTCTTCCATTCCTTCCATTCTTCTATCGACTTTCCTTTCCTAGACAAGCGTGCTGGGATCTGGGCTGGGGTTCAGCTCAAGGCACCGAGATAAGGGGTGTTGTTATTGGCAGTGACATGATACAGTGACGTCTATGATGAGAGATGAGATATCCGCATTGCTGTACATAGAGGGGATGACACGGTACCAACTAACTATATAGACGGCGGGAGTTTTCTTGTTTATTTGTCCGGGGGCGTGTCGAGCGCATTCTCGTGTGTATTCTCTCATGTGTTTAGTATTTCACCAATCTCGATAGGTACTGCACATTGATGGATGGCTGTGTGAGCCTTTCTGGATGATAACCACATTGGAGCAATTAGATAGACTCATTCTATTACTCTCTCAACTTGTATGGTGTGATATTTAGTAATGGTGACATATAGCCACATCTCATGCCCTTGCTCTCGGGTGTGACGAAAAAAAGGAGACAAGTAGATCTCCCTATCCCTCCCTTTGCCTCCCTTGACGTTGTTTCCCTGCAAAAACCTTCCCTGCCAAACCTTCCCTTCCCTTCCCCAGACTTGACGATTCCAGGGCCGCCATGGATGTTTCCCCAGTCTTCTCCGTACGCTACACAATATCGCGCACTGCACGTACATGCCTCATGCAGCAAGCACCCACCCCCCCCGTTACACATCCACCATCCCCATCCCCATCCTCCTCCTTACTCGCCTACCCCTCGTGACACTCCTCAATCGGATCTCCATCATAGTCCGGCATCATACGAAAGTCCGGCCTTCCATGTCCCCTGCGACCCCTGGCCTTTGGTCGTCTGCCCATCTTTGACACCGCAGGCGGGGCCCACACGGCACGTTGGCTGAGCCATTACTGGCCAGACGTCCAACAAAGAGGCTCGGATGGTGAAACTTGAATTCGTATTCGCCTGTCGAGGCGAGCCTGGCCGGGAGCCGTCGAGTTGGCATCCACCGTATTCGTTTCCACCGCGGCGTCTAACGGAGCCTGCATATCTTTCTCTCCACAAGACGGCTCTTCGACGGGCTCTTCGGTGGTGGCGTGAGTGATACTTGCACCCGGTTGCCATTCTTCAGATACCGAGGGTGGTTCTATGGCATCACCTGGACCTCTGCCGTCTGCAAACTCGAGTCAGGCTTTGATGCTGAAGGCGACTCCACGACGTTGTTCGAGAGCCCAGGTATGCAAATGCTCAAGCCAAGCTCGTATGCTGAAGAGAGCTCTAGCATGCTAGTGTCCAACTCCAAGGCAGGTGCCAAATACGAGTCGGCGGTTGTCTCAGGGGGCTGTGGTATTGGGAGATTCATGTCAGTGCCCGGTGCCGGCGATGGCTCTACCGCACTGCTCAAAGACTTGGCTACCCAACTCAGGTCTGGGTAGGATGTCGAAGATGGCTCTGTGGTGGTCTTTCGGATCTCCCGAATCTGGCCGTCCTTGGTCCCTGAAGTCGACCTCGAAAGATGGCATGGGGGCATTGCCCTCTTCAACCCCAGGTCGCATTTGGTCTGCTCGTGGACCTCATCGCGTGCTCTGCGGCTGATTTCCGCGTAGTCGTCAAAGATGAACTTTTTCCAAATTTCGTCTTCATCCTCATCATGCGGTAGCGTTTCTCGTGTTGCTTCTCTGGGCCTGTGCTCTTTTTCTTGTCTCCCTTCCTTGGCAACCAAGAGTTCCATCAAGTTTTGAGGGTTTGAAGTGCTGGGCAGGCCTTCGTGTATCGTGAGGGTTGAAGTACTGCCTGGCTTCGGATGTGACTTGCTTGATTCGTAGCTTTGGCCATTGCCCCGACCAAAGGTTGCCCATGCTTCTTCTACTTCCTCCTGCCCCTCCTGCTCTCTTATGGGGCGGACCTGCTGGGGAGACTCGAGTTCTGCCATGGTCGAATTTGTGTGGCCGCTTGGTCCATCAGAGGAAAAGAGGCGATTCGGATGTGGACTCGATGGTAGCGAAGACTCGTCGCTTTTCCTGCCGTTGTGGCGTCGTACTGCCCCGTGATAGAGGGAATCTCGAGTCTGTGATCGGTCTTTTGAACCATCCCAACCCCGAGTCGGGCGGGAAAATGAGCATGGTGCTCGGGGCATTGGAGTCGAACTTTGAGGTCCAGATTCAGGGGTTTCGTTCAACCATGCGTTCCATTGAATATCATCAGACGCTGAGCGGCTCGAAGACTGTTTCGTAGAGCCAGCTCCAGCGATGACGCTGTCATTGTCTTGGGATTCAAGAGAATGGACGTCGAACGAATGCCCTTCTCGAGTCGGCCGAGGGTGGTGAATAACAGGCGGCGAAGATGTTACAACGATGGCTCGATCGTGCGAGGCAGATGATCGTTCCTTTCCACGTCGACTTTCGAGGGAGCGTCCAATGGCAGTTGCAAGGTCTGGGAGCTCGGATTGCGGTCTGGGTTCGGGTTCAAAATAGTCAGAAGTTGCAGACCGGCGACAGGCGCTTGGGCGTGATTCGGAGGGCGAATGCGATAACTGTGATCCGGGTGGTGGAGAGTACCATGTCTCCAGGTCACCACGTGGTATATGCCGCGGAACAGAACTTCGGACCGAGTTACTCTCCAGGCTCCAACGAAGGTTCTGGTCCCCAATCCTGATTTGCATGTCATTTCCCTGTCGGGATGCTTGTGGTCTCTCATTGAGCCGGCTATCAAGGCCGGGTATCTGCAACAAGGCATTGGCGTGGTGATGGTTGCCTGAGAAGCGGAGGTTGCCTCGAGAGGCCAAGTGACTATATGGGGCGGCCCTTTGCTGGGGGTAGCGGGGCTCAATGGGCTTCTGAAAACGAATACTGCTCCAGTCTTTTTCCTTGAGGAGCTTTCGTCGTTTGGCTTCGAGGTCGACGTCCGGTTGTTGTTGGCTGGCCCATGTTGTTGGATCAAGAAGTGAACTGAGGCCCGGCTGGCCGAGCTGTGGGCGGCTGGTGGAAGGGCTTCTCTCGTTCGTATCATTTTGGTTCTGCATCAATCGTTTTCGGGGTGTCTTGTCTTTCTTTCGATAGGTGAAGCCTGCGGAATTGTCACCGGGCTGCCGTGGGCTTGCGATGATGTAGTCGGGAACGAAGGGAGCTCGAGGCGCAGGCTTCCCAGAAGCGGCTTCTTGCTGTTTCCTGGCTCGAGCCTTGGCAAAGTACTCCTTCTGGCGGGCTGCGTCCTTGTCCCATCCTTTACGGCGGGAGTGACGGGCGAGAGACCCTTCGGTCCAGTTCATGTCAAGCAAGGGGTTTGACGGCTAAGTGGTACAGACGGAAAGGTCAACGAAGGGTAAGTTTGGATGGGGGTTGAAGGTGGAAGCTACAATTGATCGTTGCGAGAGTATCATCTTTTAACTGAATATTGCACGTGAAATGTTGGGAGGAGGCACCTGCCATTCTTGTTAGGCAACTGCCACTGCCCGTTGCTGTCACAAGCACAACTGGGTACGTGGGCGTCCATATTCGACTGAATGACTCAACAGAATTCACAATATTCATAGATACATATAACATGTCCAATCAAGACGAAAATTGAGGTTGACTACGTTGGTGGTGGTGGATGCTTCTCCTCATTGTGGTGATGTAAGTGAGTCGACGATCAAAGAAGCTGAACTTTCGGCAGCCGCACGCGCAAAGTTTCGGGGCAAGGCGCCTTGGGCCTCTTCTTAAGATATTTTTCAGCTGCCGCATCACGATCGAGATGAAAGCCTTCAGCCGGCGTTTCAAGCCAAGATGCAATCGAAAGGCGCCCGCAGGAAGCGATGGTGGTTTACACAGTGTCGATGGCTGAAACATACACTACTTACACGGTCTGTGCACAGGCCAACTAAGCTTCAGCAGGATGACGGAGCTCCGTGGAGCTGCCGCCAACAACATCTAAGCCCGATCTAGACGACACCTTTCAACTTCAACAACCGGCTTCAACTTCAGACTTAGCATACGCCTGTCCTTACTTTGCAGTATCCTGACTCACCATGGCTGACGCCGACGAAAAGGCCCGCCAGGAGAAGATCGCCGCGGCCAAGAAGCGCGTTCGTCCACCCCTCCCTTCCTCCCTTGACCAGCGAATCAACCAGCGAATCAACCAGCTAACCCGTTGTCATTTCAGGTCGAGCAACTGAAGAAGAGCAAGAAGAAGGGGAGCGCATCCAAGAGGACCAAGCAAGAGGCTACCGAAGCACCGGCAGCTGAGGCAGAGGGGTCTGCCGATGCTCCCCCACCACCCTACGAGAAACCTACCGAAGAAGCGCCCCCAGAGAAAACGGAAGACAAGCCCGAGGAAACGCCCAAAGATGATGCCGAGAACGATGACGAAGATGAGGTCTCCGCTTCAGCTGCCCCGTCCCTGGCCCAGCAGTCGAAACTGAGGTCTACATCATTCCGCGCCGGCTCCATCCCCCCTGGCGGCGCAATCTCTCCCGGTCCTTTCAGCCCTGATGGCGACACTGCGCCCGACATTTACAGAAAGCACGTAGCCAGGATCGAGGAGCTTGAGAAAGAGAACAAACGCCTGGCCAAGGAAGCCGCCGAGTCTGAAAAGAGGTGGCAAAAGGCCGAAGATGAGCTGGCAGACATCCGGGAGGCCGACGGCGATGAGGACGATGACAAGGTCAAGACGGGTGGCCCTGAAGATGGACTCTGTGAAAGTCTGGTAAGTCTCGTCCATATCACTACATCGCCCTTCCTGGCCCGCTGACCCGCGTTGTAGAGAACCCAACTTGCCGCTTTGCAGCGCCAAAACACGCAGCTCCAGACTCAGGTATCGCGGGGCTCTGGTCACGGCCATCGACCATCCATGTCCCTGTCTACGCCTCCCGCTGACCTAAAAGCTGAGCTGGATGCAAAGTCCGCCACCATTGAATCAATGGAGATTGAAATCTCAAAGCTCAGGGTACAGGCTGAACGACACGCCACGGGCTCATCCTCTGAGAAGGAGCAGATTACTGCCTTGGAGGATAAGGTAGCGCGCGCGGAGGCTGCGGCGGGCAAGGCACAGCGTGAGCTTCAGGACTTGAAGCGCAACCTCGAGCGAACAACAGAGAAGGCGGTTCGGGAAGGTAGCGAGCGAACCAGCGCCGAAACCAAGCTCAAGACTCTGGAGCACGAACTCGAGGAAGCCAACAACGCTCGCGATGAGCTTGAGAAGAAGGTCGAGGCCTTGGAGAAGAAAGCTACGACTCTCACGACGTTGCACAAGGAGCAAGATTCACGATTACAGGCACTGAAGAAGGAGAAGGAGAAGGCGGAACGGGATGCGACCGAGTCGCGGTCAAAGCTCGAGAAGCTTGAGAGCGAGAACACCAAGCTTCGAGGTCGCAGGTCTCTCGAGGGAGGCGGTGGGCTGGATGACGAGGGGGTTGATGAGCTCGAGGACGAAGAACGACAGAAGCTTGAGAGGAAGATACGAGCCCTTGAGAGCGAGGTGCATGAGCTTCGAAGCGGAGCCTGGATCGGCAAGCGGCGTGAGCTGGAGGCGACAAGCCCTGGCTTCCACGATGTCGACCTTTCGCCTGGACATGCAATCTCACCAACCCAGAGGAGAAAGTCTGGCCCTGGCGGCGGCATCGGCGACTTCTTGGCAAGCGGGCTCAACGCCCTAGCAGGTGGTGGCGACGACGAATTCCTTGACGATGATGACATGGACTTTGATGAGGATGCATTCCGCAAGGCGCAGGAGGAGGAGTCGAAGAAGCGAATCGAGCGGATCAAGGAGATTAAGCGATCGCTAAAGCACTGGGAGGGGTGGAGGCTGGACATTGTCGAGAGCCGAAGAGGCGGAAATGAGGGTGCTGGCGAGATTTTTGATGTTTAAGTCGGCGGGACTTGCTCGGCATTGGGTATATCATGTAACAGGGTGTAGCTGGGAAAGAATCGTGTACTATAGGGACACTAGGACGGGACCGTGTAGGACCTTGATGATCGTGAATGTAATGTTCGGTACCATCTGGATACGGCTTCGGGCTTGTCTTCCGAGAGTTCGGAAGTGTTCCACATTCACCGTGTCGACCTACCCTGCGGTTGTGGTATGGCAACCCAAAACATGGTGATGATGGACACGGAATCTCTCTGTTAGTTGTTTGCGAAACTCTTGTGTTTTCTGATAGTGTCTCGATCATTGCTGATGCTCCTCGACCTTGTTCTGCGTATGTGGGCGGCCATTCGTTTCGTTTTCCTTCCTGCGACTTACACACATATCCGGGCCCACCACAGATTCGGACGCTTTTCCGGACTGACTGGCAGAGCATCAAGACGACGGTCTAAATGTCAATTGGGGGGAGGAGTTCACCATGACTTGCCCAGCATTCTCGTAAGCTCGATCGACCTCACATAGAAAATGGAAGCAAAAGACTTGCCAACATCGCGTTCGAGGACCATTCCGGCGTCCTTCTCCCACGGCGGACCTCATCGGGAGAGCAAATCCATGCCACGGATACTGCTGGATTTAAAAGCGGCTGAGTTTCCAGTCGGGATATTCACCTCCACCCCTGCATCGGAATCGCTTTCCTTTCATTCGGGCGGCAAGGGCGGCAATGGCGACAACAAGGTTCTCTCCCGCAATTCTCGCTCTTCCCCCCGATCACGGCGCGGAGAGCGGGTCCGCCCGCCGGAGATCCGAGACGGAGAACGGAGATTCGGACGGCGCCGAGCTAAAGGGCCCGGATTAGCGTTTCAATTTTTTTTCTCCCCCTCCTCCCGCGGCGGGGAAACCGGATGGGGCGGTGTGTTATATCCGGGGGACTTGTGTGCAATTGGGCTTTATAAAAGCAGAGGTAACTAAAGCCGACTCCGCATATTCTCCTCACGAGACAACTTCTGTTCCGTCTTTGGGTGATGGCTGTAGATGGCTTTGGATGCTGGAGGAATTACCCCTTTCGGAATGTCACTTTAACCCCCCCGGATCTGGACTCGACCAGTGACGCCGGCTGGGATTTGGACTGACAAAACGCTTTCAGTCTCGGCCATAGCAACACCGAGGCGAAACCAAAGCTGTCATGCAAGAGGGGGAAAGTCCCGCTTCCTCACCTAACCCCCCCATGCATTGGGGGGCCGAGTACCCACGCGGAATCGACACTAGTGCTAACCGTCGAGGCTGGGCACTGGCTAGAAGTCTGGGAAGCGCCTTTTTCTCTGGTTGCAGATGTTCATAAGGGCGCCCCAGCTCGGTCAGGTCCCGAGGCTGGCATCCCTCAAAGGACCCTGGTAGAAAGTCAAGGAGAAGCTTGGGCTACTCGAGGCACACCCTGAAAGGGAGAGTGAGAAGCCGAAGAGGTCCGGGTTGCGAGAGTGGTCACTCCTCCGCCTGGAAATCATCGTGAGATGCAAAAGACGAGCGCAGCTTGAGCTTCACTTTCTGAGAGCTGAAATGAGACAAAATGGACGCCAATGACATATTTGGACCCCTGTCGCATCCGTCGTAGGGTCAGCCACGTTTTAATACCTTATTCCCGCCCTGTGGTGCCGTCTTCGGCCTCTCGCGCCGACAAGGCAAGAGATGACCCCAGAAGGCTAAGAGGGAAAAAAACCGACGTGATGCCCACTCAGCAGTCCGTTGTCGGATCATTGAGTCTGTCCTTTTTTTACTCGAGCTCGTTTGAACACCCCCGGTTTCTCGAACCATCACAGTTCTCAGGCCATCATCATCAGCTTCAAGAAGGAGAACGCGAACAACATTGGAAAGCAAGCAAAAACAGCATCAAAAAGATTTGTAAGTTGGAATTTCCCGCCTTGGTTTGGTATGCTTTGCTAGTAGAGCCTCATCGACCAGCCACAAGACATCATCATCTATCCTCCACGTCTCGTCATTGACCAACGAGAACCACTCCTTATTCTCGTCTTCACACTCCCCCTTCTTTTTTCGCCTCCCCCAATGTCCGTTCTTCGTCCTACCTCGGGGAGAGCTCCTCCCCAAGAGGAAAAGAAGGAAAGACACCAGCAGCATCCTTTTTCCATGGCATCATTCTCCATCTGCACGGCTCCTCCAAAGCTGGCTGACGCAAAGGTCTAACGATTCCCCAGCTTCTTTTCGAGACTCGCACTAGCTCCTCGGCCCAAGCACAGCAAAAAAAGCGGCGCCTACCAAACCATTCTCATCAAATCCACCCCGTCTCATTGGGGGGAAACGCCATCGTCGTTCCCCATATCCCGTCGCATCGCCGTCGCATCGCCGCATCGTCGGTTCGGTTTTCGTCTCGGTCGCCGCCCTTCCCTGCGTCAAGCAGTCTTGTTAACCGGCCACTTCCTCGGTTGTGAGTGTGTGCACCTTGCACCTTCCCCTCCCGAAGTCAACTGCCTAACCCCAAAGGAAGGCACGACACACACACCCCCCTCCCTCCTCCGACCGTCCGTTCCGTACCGCGAAAACCCACCCCGCGTGAGGTGTGCAGCAAAGCAGCAAATTACCAACCTTGGTGAAGGAAAGGAAAGGAAAGGACAGGACAGGACTCGCTCGCGCCTTCCCCGTTCAATCCAACCCAATCAGTCCCTCCGGCGACGACTCCCGAACCCGTCTCCCGTCTCCTCCAAGACCCTTTTATATCGGATTCTTCTTTTGCTTCCCGCCCTCTTCTTCTCTTCTCGCCCATCATGCCCGCCGTTGCTCTCGCCTCTGCCGTCCCGAGGTCTCTTCTATCGTCTTCGCTGCGCCGTGTCGCTCTTGCTTCTTCCTCTCCGATCGCCGTCCGCCCTCTCCGCGCTTCCTTCGGTGCCGTCCAGACCATCTCCCCCTTCGCCGTCCGCACAATGGCTTCCGCTACCATCCCCAAGATCAAGGTCAAGAACCCCGTCGTCGAGCTCGATGGCGATGAGATGACCCGCATCATCTGGCAGTCCATCAAGGACAAGTTCATCTACCCCTACCTCGACATCGACCTCAAGTACTATGACCTCGGTCTTGAGTACCGTGACGAGACCAACGACCAGGTCACCATTGATGCCGCCGAGGCCATCAAGAAGTACCAGGTCGGTGTCAAGTGCGCCACCATCACTCCCGACGAGGCCCGTGTCGAGGAGTTTAAGCTGAAGCAGAGTGAGTTGCCCTCCACCACCTGTCGTCGACTTGTCTTGTCTTGTCTCGGTCTAGAGTTGCATCTTGCAGCTCTCTACCATCTCCCCCACCAATCGCCACCCCCGCACACATGATGAGGAGAAAGTGAGGGCGAAACATGACGAATGAGATGCTCCGCGATGAACCAAAAAGTGAAGAATGAAACCCAGCTGACTTACATGCTCTAGTGTGGCTTTCCCCAACGGAACCATCCGAAATGCCCTCGGCGGTACCGTCTTCCGTGAGCCCATTGTCATCCCCCGCATCCCCCGCCTCGTCCCCGGCTGGAAGAAGCCCATCATCATTGGCCGACACGCCTTTGGTGACCAGTACCGCGCCAAGGACGCTGTCCTGCCCGGCGCTGGCAAGCTCTCCATGGTCTACACCCCGAGGGTGGTGAGCCCCAGGAGATTGAGGTCTACCAGTTCAAGAACGGCGGTGGTGTCGCCCAGACCCAGTACAACACCGACGAGTCCATCACTGGCTTCGCTCACGCCTCCTTCAAGCTGGCTCTTGACAAGGAGCTGCCCCTCTACATGAGCACCAAGAACACCATCCTCAAGAAGTACGACGGTCGCTTCAAGGACATCTTCCAGGAGCTCTATGACTCCCAGTACAAGGCCCAGTTCGAGGCCAAGAAGATCTGGTATGAGCACCGTCTCATCGACGACATGGTCGCCCAGATGATCAAGAGCTCTGGTGGTTACATCATGGCCCTCAAGAGTGAGTACTTTCCCATCCCTAGGCCGCGCACTTGCGTGTCACTTGACACGATTCACTTGATCCGCGGCCCATCGTCCCTCAATCAACACACTAACAGCTCCCAGACTACGATGGTGATGTCCAGTCCGACATTGTCGCTCAGGGCTTCGGCTCCCTCGGTCTCATGACCTCAGTCCTCATCACCCCCGACGGCAAGACCTTCGAGTCTGAGGCTGCCCACGGCACCGTCACTCGCCACTACCGTGAGCACCAGAAGGGCAACGAGACCTCGACCAACCCCATCGCCTCCATCTTCGCCTGGACCCGTGGTCTCATCCAGCGTGGCAAGCTCGACGAGCAGCCCGAGGTTGTCGCCTTTGCCGAGAGCCTCGAGCAGGCCTGCATTGACACCGTCGACATTGACGGTATCATGACCAAGGACCTTGCCCTTGCCTGCGGCAAGTCTGGCCGTGAGGACTATGTCACCACCACCGAGTACCTCGACGCTGTTGAGCGCCGCATGAAGAACACCCTCAAGGGGAAGCTGTAAATGTCTTGACAACTTCTCTCCTCCCCCCGCCCCTCCCCCTCTTCACCCTCTCTCTCACTCACACATCCCTACACATCCTCCTCACTCTCTTGGTCTCTCTTTTCCACCCACAAGAGCCGCCATTTCTTTCATGAAGGATATGAGAATCGGCATCGGACGTGTTGTTAGTGGCTGGCAGCATCGACCTCGGGCCCTTGGCGTGTGAGAGAGCGTCGTCTCTCTCCTGGTTGTCGACTGCAATGCCTCGTTGGCTTGCACCAAGTCGGCATCGTCAAGGAGCAAACATGCACATGAAGATTCCCCCTGTATGAACACGGGCAACAAGGCAACGAATCATGCAGAGTACTACTCCTCCATCGTTACTATGGTATGATAAGGAAACGAACGGGTTTTTTGGAAACGGAAAGAAAAAGGGTTTCGAGGGGGACGACACGACACGACTGAATCTCGTGGGTCATGTATTGGAAGACAAGCAGGCAATGTAGATAGAAGACTCCTGTGCTCTTGGGTACATAAAGACAACACGGGCTACCCAGCCCTGCTTTATAGTTTTTTAACTCCATGGATACTGCCGGCCTCGTTTCTTGTTCCCTGCATATGACACAGCGCGCTGCCTCGTCCTTAGCGGGAGAAGGGGGAGTCATACGACCCAGCGCCAACGCCAAAGCCAAAAGCAGTTGCCCTTGAAGCAAAACCATTGGGCCCTCTTGTCCGTCCCGCACCCTCTCTCTTTCTCGCATGTACATAGATGCCGCTCAAACGCCTCTCTCCTGTCACAAACTTCGGTATTTGTCCGTAGAGTACCCAACTAACCCCTGTAAAAGGGCACATCTCGAAATCACCACCAAGTTTCACCCAAACAAAAACCTTGATTTTCCCCCCTCCCTTTCTCCCCATAAAGGAATGCCTCGGCTTAAGGCCGCACGTGTGTAGTAGATGGATAATGCCCTCCATGGTTAGCGTAGGCGGGCTCACAGAGACACCAGCAGAGATACATACATCCCCGTAGGCCCGGTGAGTCTCCGGGTTGTCCCGATCTGGATGGCCCGGCTGGCCGGGTATCCACCGCGGTCGGTGGGCATTTGGAATTATGACAGTACGTATGTGCCTCCTTGTGTACGTGACGGATGCTGTCCGTGGTTGTTGGTTTTGATAGCAGTGATACAGGCTCAAGTCCCTCTTCCATCAAAGAAAGAAAAGAGGAACATAGTCGAAATGTGCTAAAAATGCTGTAAAAACTTTGTTGAGTATCTTAGTGGCTTTATTACTGAAAAAAGCTAAACCGTTGTCAAGTTTAGGAGGGCTAGTTACAAGGGTTGTATTGTATTAAGAACCCGATGGTGCGCTACTAGTCGTCTCGGGCCGCAGCAGCCTCCTTCTTGGACTTGCGCACGCTGGGAGTTCCGTCAACCTCGCTCTTGCGCTTCTTCTTACTCGGCCGGGTCGAGGAGCCGCGAGGCTTGTAGCCGGTATCATCATCATTCCTCTTGCGCTTGCCTCTGCCCACGGGCGTTGAGGCAAAGTCGGGATCCTCGTCCATGCTGGCGTCCCAGTCGCCGCGATCTGCTGCCGCCGCGGCGCGGGCTGCGGCGCTGACACGTTTGCCCCTTGTGCTCGCCCGGCCGCCGCGCTCGCCCCGGGTGCCTCGTGTCTTGCGCCCCCCGGTGTGACCACCTTCGCCATCATCAGCATCGCCGTGGGTTTCGCCGTCCTGGAGGAAGATCTTGGGGGCGTGTTTGCGCAGCCAGTTCGTTACGCTGGTCGGGTTCTTAAGGTGTGGGTTTGTAGGCTGATGTGTGTTTGGATGCGCGCGAGGAGCAAGAGTCGGAATGGTTGATTCTGGGTCGATGTTGGTGTCGACCTCGTAGATGTAGTTGTCAATGTCGTCGGCGGACAGGAAATCGGCGGGATGCGATTCGCCTTCAGGGGCCTTCAACTCGCCAACGATGGCCGGCAGCGCCTCCTTTGCATTGCTGTATGATGAGTGCGGCACGCCATTGATGAGGTCTTTGAGCTTCTTTCCCGGGTTGTTCGTTCGGGCTGCGTCATCTCGATCCAGGGGGAGCACTAATGCCTTGGGGTCGGACGAGGGCTCGAGCGAGATGTCGATCTGTTTCTCGGGGGGTATCTGAGGTGAGTTGTTGATTTCGAGTAATATGTCCAATAGGCGGCTGTAAAAGAAAAAAAGGGGACAGGTCAGCGATGATGCGCGCAAGGCTGAGGGTGGTTCAGTGATGACCTACTCATTTTCCACGGCCAGGCGCTTCACGAGCGCAGCCGCCTTATCCTCCTGCTTGTGTAGCGCCTCGCCGTCATGCATCTTTTGGTCAAAGACGATGCGCATCTTTCTATACTTCTTCTTGTACGACTTGTAGCCGGCGCGATGGCGGGTGCCGCCCTCGGCCTTGACGGGGACCTCGTCCATGGTGAGCGGCTCGGGGGACGCGACAGGGCTCGAGAAAACGCGACGTCTCAATCAAGATGGAGTTAAAGATGCCTTTAAACGCGTCGAGGCTCGATAAGGGGACTCGAGTTGGCGATGCGCAAGATGCTGATGACGAGCAATGGAGGAGGGAAGGGTTTGCCAGCTACGAGATTTGAGATTTGGGGGCGTCTTTGCACTGGCACCTGGTGTTGTTCTCGGATCGGTACGTAGCTTTGGCACTGAAGCAGCCGCAAGGGCGCCCTGCCTCTGGGTCCTTCCAATTGGTGAGGTTTGGATGGAGTCTCAGGGCGAACCGACGAGCCGGCAACGGATTATTGTTTCTCCGAGATGGCCTCTGCATCACGATGGCTTCATCACATAGCATTTCACCAGGGTTTGCTATAGCAAAATATCTTAATTGTATGTATAATTTTTATGGCATTAAATCATTTCACGACTGAATCGCTGCCAACTACGGACGCACAATCACCACCTCCCGATATTCCCAAGACGGATTCATTAATCTATTCTCAACACTCAAGAGTATCACGATGCCACCTCCTTTCCTAATCTGTCCAGCTCTTGCGCAATGAACTCTGTGGCATTCACCATTTCGGTGCTGCCATACACAACCCTCTTCTTGGCCTTGTCTCCTCCAGATCGGCTCACCCACTCCTGCAAATTCCCATACTCGTCCATGCTTCCGCCTCCAACGGTAAACACCACGGCTTCACCGAATCCTTGTCGGCGCTGACCAAAGCTGGCCGTCTGTCCGGGTGCTTGTGATCCAGGCATGCCACCCGGTGTGCTGGTTCCCGCTCCGGACCGCACCGCACTTGGAGGGGGCATGGTACCCGAGCGTTGGCGGATCGAGGATCAAAGTAGAGGTAGTGCTCCGTCTTGGCGATCGCAGACGACGAAGCCGATGAAGGATCCATGATCGATTCGACGATCTTGGTGACAGTAAAATCACGATCGGCAGGGAGGAAGTTCTTGACGCCGCTGATGAGACTCTCAAAGTTGGACGACAAACCAGTGGGCACACCGGATTCCTTGAGGCGATCGGTGAGGCGGGATGACATGGACGAGAATCGCCCAAAGAGATCCGATGTCTGGGCTGGCTGCGTCGTGTTGTTGATGGTTGTCAGCTGCGTCATCTTGGTGGTTGCCCGAACCCTGTATATCTGTTAGCAAACCTGAGTGATCAAGCTGCGCCGCGGTTCTTACTGTCGGACGTAGGGCAGACATGAGACATCTGCGCCAGCTTCTGCCAGAGCCTTCTCCAGGCCTTCAAACTCCACTCGGCCGACCTCCTGCTCCGTGCTTAGGAACCAGATGATGAACAGTCGCAGCTTGTCGACGGGGTCGGTGCCCTTGTTGTCATCCTTGATGATCTCCATGATCTGGGCCTTGGTCTGCTTGGCAGCATTCTCCTCGAGTTGGAAGTAGTTGTCCAGTTGGCGGTCCTTGATACCTGTCAACAAGGCCGCTAGAATGTTCATGTGCATGTCGAGGATGCCCTTGCGCTCTCTCATCTCGGGGAGCAACGTTATCGCCGCCTTGAGGTGTTGGGCGCTTGCGCTTGTATCGTTCTGGAGGTCCTCCAGGTCTGTCACGCCAGTCTTTTTCGTAATCGAAGCCGTATCCTCCTTGTACTTGGTTAATTCGGCGTCAATATCCTCCGCCACCTGCGGGAACGGGCTGCCGGCGTTCTTGGCCCAGAAGAAATCGTTCGAGGTCAAGTCGTAACCCTTTTTCGATGTCCCTTGGGCTGGGTTTCCTTCATTCGCTGGGGCCTCGATCGTGATGCGGTTCAGCTTCATGTTGAGAACATCATGAACTAGGGATTGGTAGGTCCAGGAATGCGATAGCATGGGTATAAGGTCGACATTGCGGTCTAGGAGAATGAGGACAGGTCGGGAGGAAGGCGTGCCAGAGGATGCGGTTGGTCGAGGGCCCGAGAAGAGGTTGTCCTTGGAGTTGAGGATGTGATCTCGAAGCTTGCGGTCGAGTCGTGCAGCAACCATCTCTGCGGCGGCGCCCTTGGGGCATCGAATGATGGGAATGACACCTGCAAAACAATCAGCTTACTGCGCGGAAACTTTGTTGCTTAGTACCATACCCATGGTCACAACAACACTGAAAAGTCCGCTCACGATCCTGTCCACTACCCGGTCAAGCTCGGCGTCGCTGGTTGCTGCGCTATTCAAAGCCCAATACGTGTGCTCGTTCTGCATTCCCAAGCTAAACAGGTCCGGCTCGGCAACGATGAAGTTGAGGTATTGGTCAAACAGCTGGGCGATATGCTCTGACGTTCCCGCAGTTGCTGTCTGTGTCGCAAAGTCCTCGAGGAGCACGCGGGGCAACGAGGAGAGGAAGTTGACGTAGGCTGGCGTGTACAGCCCCTTCTGCAAGTCTGAAGTGATGGCCTCGAGGTTCTTCGCGTTTGGTTCGAGGAGGTAGATGACAGGAACGTCTGGGATTGGGTGCCTGGCGCCGCCAATATGCCTACGCATTCGATGTTAGTTGATTGCCCAAGAGTCCGCTTGGCCAACCTACATGTGCATGGTCACACCCATTGACCGTAGGTCGCTGACGCGCATCACACTGCTGATGACATCTCGGCCTAGGTCGTCAAACACCAGCACCTTCCAGATGGGGTTGCCGTCGGCGTCGAGAATAGGTGCGACGGGGGCAAGCAGACCGTTTGCTAGCGCTTCATCGGCTTCGGGAGACTCGACTGTCTCGTTCAGGTTGAGAATCTTCTTGAGAGAAGCTGAATATTGTCAGCATAAAAGCAAAAGAGCGTCGGATAGATCGCGACAAACCTATTTGGCGATCACGCAGGGAGTTCCCCTTGGTGGCCATGGTGGCAGATGACGTCGGCAAAGTTGGAGCTCAAAGCGGTGATGATAGTGGGATGCGCAGGTCAGGAGCTGCACAGACGGGGGCGAGGATATTGGCCACCCTAGTCTCGAGAGGGTGCGCAAAAAAAGCAATGAATAAGGTTTAGTCCTGCGCAGACGAAAAGATCAGTCGCAGAGCGCCAAGCCAAATCTCCAGGCCGTGGTGTTTTAATGCCAGCTTGAGGCCACGATACTGTAGGTTGCCAGGCTGCTCATTTCATAGCTCCTCGGCGCGCAAGCTGGAGGGAGCACGGACCGATTCAAGGGCCGACAGTTGGGGCAGCAGCAGGCACGGGCAGTGGAGGCGCAGAACTTCCAGGGGGAAAAGGTCAAGCAGGCGCGGCCGCTCCGTTCTTGAGACACGAGTGGGGCCATGCCTGAGACCAAATGATTGTGTGTGCCTGAGAAATGGGGCCATCGTCCAACACGTCTTGGTCCTCAGTTGCGAAGCCGCCAGGACTTCTTTTTCTACCTACTCTCGACGACACTCCATCACCATCCGCACGCCGGCATCATTCATCGCGACAGCACGCAGCGTCGGCGCTCAGCAGACGAACTGCGCCGGTAGATACAAGTGGCGCTTGAGACTTCGATTCGATTCTTCCGCGTTCACGTCCTCGACCTGGCCTGTGTCTGCCTGCTGCACATTGCTCTGGCTGACCTCGGCGTGTCGCCCTTGTACTATCCTCTTCATCCTCTGCCTCCCCCCGACAGGACACGCCTACGGTTCGATGATGTTGTAAGCAGCGAGCGACTTGCACAATATACAGATGGGATAGGTTTTCTCTGCACCTCGCGGGAAGGAAGACGGATCAAGTTGCTCACGGAATCGAATCCTTTGTCTATCACAGGGTATGCCCAATCCTTAACCCCATCCCCCTTCCCCTTCCCCTCCACACACACACGCACGCAAGCCTCTTCAATCACCTCTGTCGCGTCATTCTTCGCCGCATGTTGCGCCATCACCATGAATCAAAGCAGCAGCATTGTATCTGTGATTTCTCTATGAAGAATGGAATCAACCACTCGGAATCTGCAGCATTTAAAATTGCAAGATGAGGAGCTGGTGACCGACCGTCGCGGAGACTCGCTCTGGAGATAAAGGCTTCTCAGCGCAGTCTTTGCTCTGCAGCAGCTCTCTGCTGCGGCGGCGGCTGGGTAACCAGGACCTCCAGGCTTGAGCGCAGTGACGAAATCCAGGCATCTGCAATCTGGCGAAGCTAGATGCGAACGCGCAGCGCACCTAAGCCGCGGGCGAGTGTTTTGATAAAAAAGAGGGCATCCAGAGTCAAGAAAAGGCGCGCCAGCCACTGAGCGAGCGTCCTTTTGCGACGTTGCAGGCTTTGGTCGGGCGACTTGGTCTTGGTGCAGGGGGCCGGGTGATAACATTCAGGTTGCCAGCACCACCAGAACGGCCAAGGCCGCGACAGTCTCGCAGCGCAGGCTCAGCAGCAGGGACAACGCTAAATGGAGGCGCACGCATCCAGAGAGATTCGGGCAGTGGCTCCACCGCCAGACAGCTTTCTTCAATGCCTCGACGAGCAAGGCAATTCCATCTCGGCAGCGGTCGAAGCTCTGTCGACATATTAATTTGGCATCAAGCTCATCCAACCCGTTGTCCTGGGCTTCTTTGTCGCCCAACTGGCTGCGCTCGAGCCTTTGTCCAACATGGCCCAGCACTTGTTGCGTCTCTGCTGATGGGCCCTTTATTCATACTCGCCCTTAACTATCGACAGGAATCCAGCTCTGCAATATCCTTCCTCTTTGATCCAACAATCATCTTCATATTCCCACCACTGCCCACTTTTTTTTATTCCTTGTTTTACAAGATTTGCTGATGGTTGGCATTTGCTTTCAACAGATTCACTGCCCTTTTCAACACTTCCCGCCTGGACCCTTGTCACCGCTCCGGTTGCCGCTTAGCGTTGTTTTGTGGTGGGTCACCTGCAGCTGTTGGTAGCCGGAAATCCTCCGCTAACAGGAGAAGCCCACACCAGGTCTCGCTGCACCAAATCTCTGTGTGTTAGTACTTTCTCCTCCCGTTTCCTGATCAACAGCCGCTCGCTGCAAACATGTTTACATCAACGCCTATCCAAGCCCACCACACCCTTTGCATCTCGCTGAACCGGGTCTCTCTCGCATTGCATCGCTCGCTTTCGCCCACGCGCCCACACAGTCTGCCCATAGTGATGATCGCTAACAACATGCGTTAGCCTCTATAACTGCCCATTAATTGATCTTTGAGGCTGCGTTGCTGCCGTGGCGGCTGCCGCCTCAACTGTCGCCCCATCGCAAGATGCAATCCTGGTCCAACAATGGCCAGAATGGCACCGATGAGACGCAGCAATGGCATAACAACTATGCCTTCACTGGCCAGAATGGCCAATACGATCCTCACCAGGCTTGGTCCCAGCCCATGACTGATCAAACTGCGTACTCCCACATCAACCCCCAGGATGCCTCTCCACCCAACTTTTTCGACTCTGACCAGAACAACTCCTTTCTCCCCAGTGGTCTCCCCAGTGGTCTTCATGGGTCGCAGCCGAACCAAGGGGGTTACCATGCAGGGCACGAGTCGCTGGGGCTGAACCAGCAGTTCTCGCAGCCTTCTCAAGATGTGATGGACTCGGGCTTCAGCGATATCCATTCGGATCTCTACAGCCAGCATGGCAAGATCGAACTGGACAATGCCATGGCTGGCGTTGGCCAGCTTCCGAACCATCCACACTCTTCCACCTTTTCATATGGCCTGGTTCAGCCCAACGAGCCCTCCTTCGAATCTCCAATCCAGCAGTATTCTCAGCCTCACGTAATATCCCAACCAAGCCGGCAGCAGAGTCACACTCCTGTTCAGCAGTTTGAAGGCATACCCGGTGCTTTTGCCCATGGCCATGGTTTCAGCCGACCACCTCAGCAATCCCCAGTCCAGAACCAGCAGCCATATAGCCAAGCTGCCTTCTCGCCTCCAGTCAATGGCCAGAATCCTCAACCGCAATCAAACGAACAGCTCAATTACCAACAGCCCCATCAACAGGCGCACCAGCAGCCAGCCCAACAGCCCCAGCAGCAACAACCACAACCACAACAGCAACCTCAGCCATACTCCCAGGCGCAATACGCTCCCAAACAGCCCCTCGCCTACTCGCAGACCACTCAGCCCCAGAGCTTCCAACAGCCTGTGCATCAACAACCACCACCTTTCATGACCAGCTCTTCGCCACCACCTGCCACAACCCCTCAGTACCTGATGCAACAAGCGGCCGTTGACCAAGATGCGGGCGTCTCTCAACCCGCCGTAGCCGAACCTCCTGCAAAGAAGAGGAAGCGGGCGGCTAAGAGCGCGCCCGAAACTCCCACGCCGGAGCCTGCAACCGTCAATGCCGACTCACCCGTTGGATCCCCTGCCCTGAAGAAGGTCGATGATGTCGACACGCTAGCGGCACCAACACCCTCGCCCGAAGACGCGCAGCTGATTGCCCAGTTCAACAAATGCACCAAGGCTGCTCAGGCGAAACATCCCGCCATCAAAGGTCTCCCGTATCTGATATACGATGGAACAACAAAGCTTCCTGCTCCTAAAAGCTACGACAAGCTTGCACCGCTTGTCTCCATCCCGGCTCGCAGCGGAAGACAAATGGTTCCTGAGCTTGGTTACAGTCTCCCTTCTGAGGTCCAGGGCCGTTTTACAAGCCAGTATCATCCTTCCCCAACAAAGGTGGCTTGGACGAGAGACGGATCGAGGCCAAGGTGCTGTTGGATGATTTTGACCGTGCTATGAAGGGGCTTGGGAAACGACGTCCTAAGTATACCGAGTATCCTCACGCTTTCAAAGAGCAGCTCAAGTCGGATGAAGCTTCCAAGAACAAGGCGGAGAAGAAGGCAAAGAGGGAGCTGGAAGAGGTGCGCAACAAGCCGGTAAGTCTAGGTCTGCATCATGTAGTAAAAGCACCATCTGACAACATCTAGATCCGCCCTGCTACCCGTCCGACAGACCCTGCTGATGCTGCTGCATGGGACGCTGTCGGGATAGTTCATGTAGAGCAGTCTGTTGCAAGAACGAACTCGCTCATTGCAGGCCGCGTGCAACAAGCAGGCGAATACTTTATCAAGCTTCGTGGTGAGATGAATCGCGCCAAGCAAGAATTCGACCAAGCCATCAAGGACAAGGAGAACGAGTCTGAGGTTTCAAAGTTCCGACAGGAGTTTGAGAGGAAGAAGGAGATTCTCTACCGAGCCTTGGATGCTACAATCGAGCATGCGGACGACGCGGTTCTAGATAACCTCGGCGGCCACCAGAAGTTGGTTCTGAGTCTGGTGAATGCATTGATCATGTGTATCAAATCGAGCGACTTTTCTGGGAAATTCCCCAAGATCGTCCTCGAGCTTTTTACCCATTTCCCCATGACGAAGAAGATCGCCGAGACGACAAACTTTGAGACGGTCAGGAAGAGGTTTGCCGACAAGGGTGATGCTGAAGTCAAGGAGCTTGTTCAGGAGATATCTGCCAATGTTAAGAAGCTCAAGGCGGCCGAACCAGAGACGGCCACTGGGTACACGGGAACCTCGGCTGCCAGCAGAGCAAAGTCGAGCTCCAAAGGGGGAGATCACTGTGGCAAGCGTGGTCGCGACGACGAGGCCGACACACGGACTGTCAAGAAGATTGCGGTAGAATCAAGCGGCAACTCTCTTAGTAGGAAGCTTGCCCAGCCCAAGATTCAACTTCAATCAGCATCCAAGACGACTGCGGCGAAATCGGCAGCCGCTTCTATCCTGCCGGGCAAATCCAGGCCCGTGGCCAAGTCGGCACCGAAGCCTGAGCCCAAGACAGACAAGTCTGCAGCTGACGACAAGCCCAAGGCAGGTCCCAAGACATCACGCAGCGAGCCCAAGACCCATTCGCCGCAGAACAGCTCGTCGACGACATCAAGCTCCGTGTCATCTGGCATTGCCTCGCTGCTTAATTCAATCAATGCCCCCAAGCCCGACTCCCCGGCTGCTCCCAAGGAAGCCAATGGCCCTGAAACGTCCGAGACGCCGGAAGAAAGAGCCAATCGTCTCCGCAAGGAAGCTCGCCGCAAGCTCCGGGTCACCTGGAAGCCCGAGAGTGAACTTGTTCAGGTCAAGATCTTCCACAAGGAGGAGGCTGAGGATGAAGGCAGAGAGGTCAACATGATTCGCGACGCTGGTGATGACCGGTCTGAAGGCATGGTCCTCAAGCAGCGTGCAAACGTGGATGATGAGGACGACGACGAGGATATCCCCTATCAGCCTTGGGTTGGACCTGTCGCGACCGACTTCTCCAGACTACCAGATGATACCCGAAACAAGAACTTTGTTAACCGGGGAGGAAGCGTCACCTTTACTACGGACGAGCAGCAGCGCATCGCAGAGAGGGAGCAGCGCGAACTCATGGCTATCTACACAGACCCCGACGACATCCCTCCAACACCCAAGTCGCCCCCACCGGAGATGGCTGTCCCCAGCGAACGGAAAACCCAGTATTTGCCGGATGATGTCAAGTTTAAAGAGGTTCAACTCCGGTGGCGCGACGAGCAGCAAATGGGAGTCGACGGGGCTCTGTACTCGGCGCTCCAGCGTATTGATGCCAAGGGCAACCCATCAAACCGCCTCGATTCCATCTTGGGTCGCCTCCGGGGAGCTCCTTCGACCTCTCAGTCATCTTCTCCGTCTGGCCCCTTGGCCCAGCAGAACGCCACGACGAATGGCAATCTGCCCATTGTCGCCGGCAACGCTGCAGCAGAACAGGTCCTAACCCTGCTCAGATCCGATAAAGTTAAGAACTGGCGGGATCCTGCTCCAGCTACGGCCGATGCCTGGCGTACTTATCATTATGTTGACCCAGCTACTCGCCTTTGTGGAGGTGCCATTGAGGGTGTGGCCAAGACCTTGGCTAACAAACCAGCTCCGGCCACGACGCCTCCAGAGTGGATATTGCACGATCAGGAGAAGGTCCGGGAGTGGCAGATGGGATACAACAAGGAGATGATGGCTCGACAGAAGAGGGCGGACGAGGAACGCGCCAGAGCCGAAGCCGAAGCCCAGCGGACCACGGCAGCAAGCGCTGCGCCTGGCCAGGCCCCAGCCAACCCCCAGGACTGGGCAGCATACTATGCGCAGCAGCAAGCATACGCCCCGTACATGGCTCTTCTACAGCAGATGACTGGTGGCCAGCAACCCGCTCAACCCCAGGCTGGTGCTGTGCCTCAACAAGGTCAGATTCCTGACAGTCAACTCCAATCCATCTTGGCAGCCATCAACCAGCCAGCTCAACAGCCGGCGCAAGCTCCAGCCTCGAATCCTTCCGCATATTTGAACCCCAACGATCCGTCCTACCAGCAGTACATGATGCTCAGTCAAATGGCCCAAGGGCAGCAAGCTGCTCCACAACCTCCAGCGGCGGAACGGGACTGGGAGCGGGAGAGAGACCGAGACCGAGAGCGCGAACGTGATCGGGATAGGGAGTGGGATCGGGACAGGGATCGCATGCACGACCGTGACCGTGATCGCGATGACCACCACGGAGGTCGGGGTGACCGCGACGGCAAGGATGGCCGAAGAAAGCGAGGCACGCTGCCGCCGCATAAACCAGCAAACAAGGCACTAATCGGGACAAAGCCTTGCACGTTCTGGCAACAGGGCAAATGTGCGAGGGGAGACAAGTGCACGTTTAGACACGACTGAACAGGAGCTCTGGCTTCAACTCGCCTCGGATTGTCGGTCAATCTGGCGAGGTATGTATTTTGGTTTGGGGGGGGAGCAACACGGTGTATATTATTGTAAACAAAATCCGCATGAACTCGATTGTCAGCCCGGTGAAGGGGGTTGAACGGTTTCTACTACATTGGCGCCTTATGCGCTTTACGGAATTAGACGTTTCTATGTTTCACTACTGCCTTGTAGCCATGATGTTGCGATTTTGTTTAGGTGATCTTGTTAAGCTCGCGGTGAACGGTGTAGATTTTGATCGAGTTGGTCAACGATATAACCTCTACTTTTTGTGAATACCCATTGCCAGAATTAACTACTCGGCAGCAGCCATCTCAGTGTCCCCTCGCCAGGCCTCTTGACCAGGCCACGCAGGCTCAGGTCGTAGACGACGTCCTCGACCCTCTTGACGTCATACTTGACGGCATCGGCGCGCTTGCGCAGGATGTCGTTCTTGAGGTTGAGCAGCTGGAACCCGGCAAACAGATCCTTGATGAACCCGCTGATAACGAGCGGCAGCTCAAAGTCGCCGTGGGTGACGGCGTTGGGGGCCAGGCGGGCGAGCTCGTTGGTGAGGTCCGTCAGCGAGAGGAGGTACTCTTCGATGGTGAGGTGGAAGGCGTCGCGGTCCTTCAAGTTAGTCGGGACTGCGATGGTCAGTGGTGTCTTTGAGGTAGTACAGGGGATTGACCTTGGAACACAGCGCCGACCTGCTCGAGAGTGAGGAGACGGCCGAGAGAGGCGGGCTCTGAGTCTGTGGCCAAACCGCCGAGCCAGGCAGTGTAGACGACGGTGCCGATGGCGTTTTGGACGGTTCTGGCCCATTTACCGTTGTACCTGGGCAAAGGTCAGGATTTGATGCTCCTCGGTGGGCTAGACAAACGCACTTGTAGTAGGGGTGCTGGCTGGCAACTGCGCTCAGCTCACCCACGATGGTGACCTCTTCCTTGATGGCATCCTCAACCTGGGACACCAGCGCCGGGTCTGGATACGATATCAGCAACAAGGCGGAGGGAGATGGCAAAAAAACTGACAGCGGGCGCGGGGCGTGGAGTGGACGCGAGAGAGAAGGCCCTGAGCAGTGGCGACGGCGCGCTCGAGGCGCTGGATGATCTGGGTGAGGTTATCGCGGACGCGGGTCTCCTCGTCAATCTTTTCCTGGAGGTGGGCAAAGATGGAGGGGTCGAGGAGGGGCTTGTCGGACATGATGGCGGTGATTTGGGGTTTGTTGTTGGAAGTGGGTGAGGCTCTGCGGGATGAGGCTGATGGAGGTTTGGATTTACGCTAGGGAGATCTCTAGGTGGGAAGATTGGTTTACCCCGTGGAGAGTTGGAGATGGATTACGACTGCACAAGATGGATGGGAGGATTCAGGCGTTGGATTGTCTACTTTGCACGACAAGTTTGCATGATACTCAACATGCGACGGATGAACCACACATCATTCCATCCACCATCACGTTCGATCTTCTTCACTTCCCGGGCAAGCCCGAGCAAGCAATGAAAAACGATGAGCCCAGCGTGTTTCGCGTCGCCTGGAGGCAGTGTAATACCAGGGACACTGTGGGCAGAATCATGTGCAAGCACAGAGGAAACTGCCCTTCTGCCAAAAATAGGAATAATCACGATTGGTCTCCTTGGAGACCTTTCAGAGATTAAACTGAAAAGAACAGATACTACACTTGATCTAAGCCAAAAGGCAAAGAGAGCTAAGGAGAAAAGAAAAAGGGAAAAGCGAAGCTTGGGAGGAGAGGGCGGAGTTTTATAGAGGATTTGGAGGGCGGTGAGGAGGGCTGATTGGGAGGACGGCAGAATTTTGGACCAATGAGGAGGGAGGGATTTGGGGAGGCTGGAGTGCTGCCTGCTGGGAGATTTGGGACCCACTTGGCGGCCAGGCTGCCGTGGGCCTTGAGGAAGAAGGGCCGCTGATGGGGGAAACCTGAGGTTGCAGTTGGAGATGCCTGAGGAGATGGTCATGAACGCTTCAGTGCCTGCTGGTTGTTGGCATGCAGAGCATGAGGAGGCGGTAATCAAGACGACAACCTCGGGTTGATGGAGTTTGTGTTTCAATTCCTTTCGACCTCCTCGTAATGGATGGTAGGCCTGTCTGGAAGTCGGTAGCTCTGCTTCACCTGCACAGCTTCCGTGGACCACACTGCACCTTCACTTGTGCTCTCGACAGCATCAACGCAGCAGGACTACCCTGCATCGAGCGACAGTCTCCAGAATTGACAAATTTCCCTTTCAAACCCCGGCTGTAATAGCCTACCTGTCGCCGAATCCGTCCGTCACAGTTTACGCCTTGATACCAGCGACAAAGCTACGAGATCCGTGAAGACTTGGCATCACAACAGTCTTCATCGCTACTACGCGAAGCCAGCTCTGGCCGATTTGCCTATGGGCTCGCCATTTGCCTGCTCGTAGATTCCTCGTGCCCACCCTCATGTCGCTTCCTCATGTGGAGATGCTCGGCTCGAGAAACCTCTCCAATCGCTTGGCTCTTTGACTCCTGCTAACGGAGACGGCGGAGACGGCAGTGGAACTCGCGGCATAGCGGTGTGTAACTCTCCACAGTGTCTTCAGTGCCTATCATGCCGCAGCCAAGGCGGAAATACCGCAGGGATAGACTCTGGCTGACGAGCCTTGCGCGTCTGGTCATGGTCTGTCCCGAGCTCCGACTCAAAGAGAAGAGGCTGCAGCTGCCCGTGTGGCGAATCGATAGCTTGGTTGTTTGTCTGACCGACAGCAGAAGGCCTCATCCATTTCCCACTTGTCTCAAGGGGCTCTGATCCATGACGACGGGCGTCAAAGAGCAGGTCGATCCCGTCCTGTATCAATCGCCGATACTGACTCATGAGCGAAATACCCGAAATACCCCTTCAGACGAGAACTTTCAGCTGCGCTTGGCGAACGAGCTACGTACTGCGCTGTACGACGCCTTTCGATGCCGCTGACGAACCGTCCATCCTCCTGAGACACTGTTGGTTGTGAGAGAGATCTACTAGCCAGCATTCCGTGCGTTGTCAAGGAGGCCATTGGTTCTGTTTCTCAGCCAGCATCTAGCTCCGGCCAGAGCATGCAACTATTCCCGCAACGACACGGCAGGCAACATGCCAACACGGGCCAGGCGACCGAGATCTCGATAGACCAACAGCCGAAACATTGGCTCAGAAAGCACCACATGACTAGTCATAGCGTGCCATCGAGCGTACGACAGCATCGGAACTGCGATGTAACTGGACGCAGCCAAAGCTCGGATATGCTGGCCTCTTCAGCAGAGGCAATAGCTCGCGCAGACGATGAGGGGACTGCAGGCTGGGCAAAGGGACGCGGCAAACAGAACAGCCTAGAACAGGAGAGTGTATTTGCTTTTGCAAGTGCCTCCTGATGACGTTAGTGAAAGCGTCATCACGTTCCTGGCCTGATTACAGGGCTGATCTGACTACACTGAAGCGAGATGGTGAAACTCAACTGCTGCTGTCCGCGATACGAGATCCCAGCTCGGCCTTTGTACGACTTGGAAATCACATTCCATGTTATGCCCGGATGTTGGCTTCTACCCGTTCTTCTAGAAGAGGATCGCCCAAGAGCCGTTCCCGAATTAGGCAACCGCTGAGCACGATGAAGATGGTGTTGGCCCCAATGAAGGAACCCCTTGCGCATGGCTGAGGTAAAATTACGATTTGGACCACGCTATCGGGACCGTTGGATTGCTGTTGGTGGTGCGTGCCACGAACAATATCAAGATGGCTTAGTATTGTTCTCTACAGCCACCTACCAGATCGGGAAGAAGAGCAGCCACAACTACAATGCGTCCAACGATTGGTGCAAGGCTATTATATCGAAAAAGCGATATCCGACAACCATGATTGTGTTGGTGAAATAGGGATATAAAGACAGTCGACGGGCAGGAGTGGTGTTGAGGGCAAGCTCAAGATCAAGCTCACCTTGACGAGCAACATCCACCTTTTCACCATCTTTGACAACACAGCTTCATGATGGCTATCCGACTTCTCAAAACCTGGGGGTTTCTCCTTATCGCCGCGACTGCCCTAGCAAGGCCCGTCGTGGTTGAGTCACTGGACGAGACTCCTGAGGGTTGGGAAGAGTCCAGCTCTCCCGCCCCGACAAGCCCATCGAGTTCTCCATCGGCCTTGAATCTGAGGATCACCTGCTCCTCGAGCGCACTCTCAACGAACTCTCGGACCCCTCTCACGTCAACTACGGCAAGCACCTCTCTCGCGACGCCGCCAAAGCCCTGCTCCACCCCTCTCGCGCTGCTACTGAATCGGTCAAACGCTGGCTCTCTGATGCCGGAGTGCCAGAGCACCACGTCCGCGACGAGGGCCAGTGGCTGCATATCCGTACCACCGTCGGCCAGGCCGATAGTCTTCTCAGCACCCGCTTCGGCATCTTTTCTCGCGACGATGAGCACGTTGTGAGGACCAGAGAGTACTCGGTCCCCATCGAGGTCCGCGATCACATCACCACCATCCAGCCCACAACCTTTTTCCCCAGCGAAAAGAAGGTTCGTGCTGTGGATGATGTGGCAGCCTTGGAGAAGAGGGACGAAGTCATCGAGGAGAGGTCCGGCAACTATAATGACGGAAACCATGGTGGCAGCGGACCGGTTGACCTGCAGGCTTGCAAAACCCAGGTCACCCCCGCGTGTCTGCGCAAGATCTACAAGATGCCCCTGCATGACTACCCAAAGGCGCACCGGAAGTCGGAGTATGGAATCGTTGGCTTCCTCAGAGTAAGTTATCTTGCCCTCCCGGGATGTACACTCTGACACGTGGTTAGCAAAACGCCCAGTTCTCTGAGCTTGAGGAGTTCCTCAAGCGTTTTGCCCCAGACTTGAAGGGCGCCAACTTTTCCGTGTCTCTTGTCAACGGAGGGCTGAACACCCAAGCCACTGACGTCGCTACCATTGAGGCCAACATGGATATCCAGTACGCCATTGGCCTCGCTCACAAGGTGCCGGTTCGATTCATCTCTGTTGGGGGCATGAACCCGAACCTGGTCCCCGATCTCGAGTAAGTTTAGCTGGGATATGGAACAATGACCGAGGCTAACGACAACATAGCTTTCAAGTGATCAATGTAGATCAAAGACAGTTCCCCGAGCCGTGGATGGAGCTTTTGCAGTACCTTCTCAACCTCTCGGACAAGAACCTGCCGAAAGTCATTTCCGTTTCGTATGGATTGAACGAGCAGCACATCGCAAAGCCATATGCCCGTCAGGTCTGCAACATGTTTGGCCAGCTCGGTGCCAGAGGTGTCTCGGTCATCGTGGCCGCTGGCAACCAGGGAGCCGGCGTCTCGTGCCAGTCCAACGACGGCAAGAAGAAGACCAAGTTCCTCCCCGCGTTCCCGGGAACATGCCCCTACGTGACGTCTGTCGGCGGCACAGAAGGAAATAGCCCGGAGGTTGCCTGGTACAGGTCCAGCGGCGGCTTTTCAGATGTCTTTTCGCGCCCCAAGTGGCAGGACCAGGCTGTGAAGACGTATCTCAGGAAGCTTGGGAACCAGTGGAAGGGATACTACAACCCCGACGGCAGAGCCTTCCCAGATGTGTCGGCCCTTGCGTCGGGCCACCAGTTGATGAACCGCGGTAATCAGACTACTGGTGGCGGAACAAGGTATGTTACCTCCCCGTGGCCCTGCATGAAGCCCGACACAGGCGCTGACGGGAAATACAGTGTGGCGGCTCCGACCTTTGGCGCGATGATTGCTCTCATCAACAATGAGCGATTCAAGAGGGGCAAGCCCCCGATGGGCTTCCTGAACCCCTGGCTCTACAGAACCGGCAAGGCGGCCTTTACCGACATCACCCAAGGCAAGTCAATGGGTTGCCTGGGTACGAGCGTTCTCGGCCTCCCCTCGCCATTGGTCCCCAACGCCGGGTGGAGTGCGGTCAAGGGGTGGGATCCGGTCACGGGCTGGGGCACTCCGCTGTTTGATCGGCTGCAGAGACTGGCTACCTAGGAGGAGGCTGTCTCGTTCCGAGACGTTGAGCCGTTCAGGGGGGCTGTAGCGGAGGAGAGGACTGGCACTGAAGCAGGGCGTTGAGAGGAAGGGACGGCATGTCCTTCGGTTCTTGAGGCTTTGTGAGCCAGATAGGTCATGCTGGAGGAGGGAGTATCGACCCTGTGGGTGCTGGTTCAAAGGGCAGAGATGACATGATTGGTAGGAGAATGAATACAGCAAGGGAGTTGTGGCAGAACTCATCATGGCCTCCAGATTTGTGATGCTACATTGATGAACTTGACTAGCACTTACAAAGGAGAGCAGGTGAACCGAAGTTTCGAGAGCAACCAACATCCACCCCTATCTATTTATAAAGACCCATCGTGCCCTTCTCACGCACCAAAGACCTTGGTCCAATCCTGCTTCCTGAAATAGTCCTCAGAGGTCTCAAGAGACGGGGGAAACTTTAACTGCACCGAGCATCAGCATCCATTCATTCACAAAGCAGCGTCAGGTCAAACTCACGTCTCGGGGATGCGTCAGCGTGGGATCATCCCTCCCCTCATACCCAAACTCATTAAAGTAGGCAAAGTTGTCCTCGAGCTCGAGCTTCAGTTCGGCGGGGAGCTCAGCCGGGAACTGGCCCTTGGGGAGGGTGACGACCTCTGCCTTTAGGTCTGTGGCCCTCGTGAGGGCGGCGGCCACCTCGGGGGGAGATCCACTCCCTGTATGCGATGAGGTTGACGCCTACGGGCTGCTGGAGCAGGGCCTTGACAAAGGGGCCGGTGTCTTCTTCTGCGGCGATGAAGGCGGGTTTTACGTCTTGCTCTACGTGCCCGATGAACTGGACGACTCCGTCGGCGTTCTGCACCTTGTAAGTTTATCTTATGTGCCTTCTGGGTGTCGGACTACTCGCCTTGACGGGCTGCAGAAGGGGATTCTGGACAAAGTTGCCCAGGAACAGACCAGCCTGGTAGACGCTCGTCTTGGCCCAGAGCTCGGGATACGTCTCCTTGACGTACGCCACCGCCCTGGCCTTGGAGGAAGATGTTTGCGACGGAGCCGCCTTGGTTGCCGGTGGCTCTGAGGATGACGATGAGCTTGGAGGACATTCTAGTGTTGGTGTTGGTGTTGGTGTATTGAGATGTTTGAAGTGATGGATGAACTGGGTGGTCTACTGAAGGGCTTGGCCTGGCTTTATATATCTCTTCATCTCTATCATGACTTAGTTGACCGTCTACCACGATCCGTCTCATACTATCTTGACCCGCCAGTTCGATTTCGTGATTAGTACCTCCTTCACTAAAGTTGACGGTGGTATTGTCAAGATCACGCTCCCCCTGCCGCCACGTCCGCTCCACGCCCGCTCCGTAAACTCCGGCAGCCGTGATTGGGCCGCGGCGACTGGGATAGGGACAATAAACTCCCGGGTGGCTGACGGGATCGGGGCAATACAAACGGCTTTAAAGTGGGGATTGCCGGAGGAACCGCCGAACTGTGGTGTTTTAGGCGAGAAGCACGTCATTTATAACGTTACGTCTTTGATGATCGGAAATCGATGTTTACTCTATAGATTGGCTCGATATAGGGACTTGAACCCCGAGATTAAGCTCGGAGTGATTGCTGGTTACACAGAGCGAGGTCATTTCCTACTGGGTGTATAAGATTCCTATAAAGACGTCCCGGTTCTTACACTTTTCCTTCTTTGCGTATAGTAGGCTATCACGAGAGTTACTCGAGGCGACTATGATGTAATTATACCCTAACACACTATTCCTACGCCTCAAAATCGGTGCTGCAGGTGACATCCTTCCACTCCTCCAGAACCTTGAGCGTCTCATCACACTTGCCCTTGATAACCTCATACGCATCCGCTCCCAGGGCAATCCTGAGAGGCATCTCTTTGCCCTCTGTGACGCCCTCGCCGCGCACGAGATCAAGCACAATCGCAACGCCCTTTTCAGGATCTCCCGCCTGGTGCCCGCTCCTGTTGGCGAGGTAGTCATCAAAGTCCTTGGACCGCTGAGCGTACTCTGCAATCTTTGACGGCTCGTTCTTGAGGTTTCGGCTCGAGAGGAGTTCTGTCCTGAACTGGCCTGGCTCGACGATCAGGGTCCGGATGCCAAAGTGCGTCGTCTCTCTCCAGAGACTCTCTGCCATGCCTGCTCCAACTTAGAGATTGTGTATTTCTTGTATCAGCGGGGTGTCTCACCTTCGAGGGCAAACTTGGTGCCAGAGTATCCGCCGTTGAACTCGTAGCCGTGGAATCCGGAGATGGAGCTGATAAAGACGTTGGTACCCGTGCGGCGCTCTCTGAAATGGGGGAGCAGGGCATTTGTGACTTTGAGGACGCCAAAGACGTTGGTGTCGAAAGCGTCACGGAACTGCTTGTCACTTCTCGAGGTTAGTCGAAGGGAATGACTTGAGTATGGGAGCACTTGCGAGAGATCTTCCCATGCGCCTCCGAGGATGTAAGCGGCGTTGTTGACGAGGACGTCAATACGGCCGTGGATGCCGATGGCCTGTTGGATGATTCTGTTGATGGTTTCTGTATCATCGGTGACGTCTAGCTTCAGGACAGAGGCGCCGGCGTTGCCGAGTCGGTCAAGGGTCTCGACCCTACGAGCTGTGGCGATGACATGGTCCCCGCGACTGAGAATCTGCTGGGCAAAGACGCGGCCAAAGCCGGAGGAGCACCCGGTAACGAGCCAGACGAGAGGAGCCATTTTGGTGAAGAGAGTCAAGTGTTGGGATGGTTTGAATGTTATCGGGTTCTGGACTTTTGGTGTTGCGGACGGCCATCATTTATACCATCCTTCATCTCTCGTCACGTCAAAGACACCTCGGTTTCAACATGCGAATTGACTCATATCCTAAGTCGTCAACGCATGATGAATAATTAGCCAAGGTGAATAACTCATCAACCACCCGAAAACAGACCATATCCCCTCTTGACGATGCCCGGCCCGATAGAGCGGACCCGAGCGGCCTCGTCCGCTCACGTCCGCTCGAGGCCGCTCCATCAACCACGGCCGATCCGCTTGCTCTCAATTACACATGCTAATCTTCATGAAGCTACTGGCTCCATAGGGTGACGCGGTTGGAAAAGTTTGCAAGATAAGCTTTGTTACTGTTGATGTGCTTGCCCATGGCGGACGAGAGCGGCCGCGGGCGATGGCCTCAACTCGACAAAGAATCAACAGACGCATGACGTAGCAAGATTATCAAGCAATATGGATATATAGCAGTCGGCGTGACTCAAAGGTCGGTCGCCAAGGCATCCCCCTCGTGCAACGCCCGCATCCCAAACTATGGCCCACGCCGCAAGCAACAAGATCTGGTTCATCACCAGCGCCTCATCGGGTCTCGGCCTGGCGATGGCCCTCTCTGCTCTCCGCGCCGGCCACAGGGTCATAGGCACAGGCCGCAACACCCAAAAAGCCGCCCTCGACAACCCAGAGTTTGAGCGTCTGGGAGGTGAGTGGCTGCAGCTCGACGTGTCTGACCCAAACTCCGAGGACGTTGTCAAGCAGCTCGTGGCCCGCGAGGATACACAGGAGCCGACGCACTGGGTGCTCGTCAACAACGCCGGCAACACCCTTCTCGGGACCGTCGAGGACATGAGCGACGGGCAGATCTCGGAGTACCTCCAGACCAACCTCTTCGGCCTCATCCGCACCTGGAGAGCCTTGATACCCGCCATGCGCCGCCACCGGTCCGGCACCCTCATCTCCATCTCCTCCATCTGGGGTTTCGTCAGCAAGCCCGAGCACATGATGTACAGCGCCGTCAAAGCGACCGCCGAGTCTCTGACCGAGTCTTATGCCCAGTTGCTTGCCCCGTTTGGCGTCCGGACCATGATCATCGAGCCTGGAGGGTTCCGGACAAAGTTTCCGGGAAACCACCTCAAAGCGGACGGCGGCGTCACGGATGATTATAGGGACAGGTTGGAGGAGTGGAGTAGCATTGTTGGTGCGGCGGCTAGAGATCTAACCTTGGTGAATGGAGACCCGGGGCTGTTTGGGTTGAGGGTTGTTGATGCCGTTGAAGGGCGAGGATTGTTCGAGGGGGTTGAGAATGGAGCAGACAAGGCTTTGAGGGTTCAACTGGGGTCTGACTGCTACGGGTTGTATGGTGAGAGGCTCAAGTGGCTGAACGAAGGGTACGCCAAGATGGCGACCATCGCAAGCTCAACCGATGCAGATACTCAATGAGGAACAATGATGGGCTGGCCATAAATCTGGACGTTGATCGAACTGCTCATAGCGTCGATGTAGTGCTAGAGACGTCGAGATCTCGGTCCACGAGCCTGAGAACTTCCTGCTTCTCAAGCAACGAAATGTACTGACCTGCACGGCATTAGCAACGCTACCCACGCAGAGTTGAACTGAGCCATTCTTACCTGCGAGTTCCCACCGTTCCGCCATGCTGCGAAGTACGCCGAGTACGTCCTCTAGCGCATCATACATGACTGGTTCGTGATTTTCCTTGATAAACCACGCGCACTCTGTCGCGGCGTGGTAGAGGAACTGAGCCACCAACGGACACCCTCCCATGTCTCGCGCTGCTACACGTGCTGTGGAAGACACTATCGCTCTGATGCCGTCCAGGCTGACCTTTTGCAGCTCCGTCTCTAGAGCGATGGGTCCCTTTGTGGCGAGGCCGATAGGTTCGTTGCAGGCGTACTGGTTGCATAGAAGAAGCCTGGTGGAGCAGCATAGAGCGAGTGATGGGAGCGTCAAAGGTTCCAGAGTTTGCGGTGACATGCCATCGCTGTCTGGGTCTTCAATAGATAGATGGAGGGCCGATAGAGCTTGGTGAAGATGCTGAGCTTCTGGTAGAAGCTCCGTGATGTCTTGGGATGACGCCCTGGCCTCTGTGTGGCGCATGACTTTGCTGAGCACATGAGCCGCCTGACAAGTCTTGGCGAATGAACCGACAGTTGTTACGGAGCTAAAAGACTTGGTGTACAGCGGCTCGCTGGGCACGACCGTCCCGGTGTCCCAGTCTGCGTCGTTTACAGGGAGTAGTTCATTCAGACACGGCTCTGGCGCTGCTGGCGGTAAAGAAGAGTCGATGTTGACAAATCTGGACATTGGGTCAGTAAGCCATAGCAGATCGGGAGAGCCAAGGGTCTTGCCTGTCTAGGATGAATATCGCCCACCACGTCCTGCGCTGCTCTTCTCTAAGGGTCCAAGTTTCGGCAGGCTTGAACAGTTGCTGAGCGGCTTTTCTATCATGAAAACCCATCAACATCCCAAGTCTGGCTGCGCGGCTGAGCGTGAGGAACGCAGCGGGATATATGGCATGGGAGAGCTCATAGACGGCCAGAAGCACCAGGGACTGCAGCAGGCTCAGGGAGACAAAGCCCCCCGTCTCGGCTGCCGAGCACAGTGATCTCGCCACTGCGTATAGGGGCAGCTCCTTTGGCTGGTGTTCGGTATCTATTATGCAGAGCTTGATGCAGAGAACAAGCAGCATGAGGCACGCGTCGTCGGGGGACTGGGCGTTGAGCTCATAGACCAGTCGCTTCCTGCTAATCATGGGAAGCCAAGTGTGAACGTTTGAAAAGTAGGCAGATACACTCTCCATAGGGTCATTTCCAAGATGTTCCAACGATATCTGATGGAAGGTGGAGTGAGTGCTTTGGGCCAGAGCATTTTCCCGAAGCGGTGAGAAGAGCTCATTGTCCAAGAATGGGAGGGGAAAGTGATTTGTTGGGCCTTGGATGAGTGGGAAGAAGTCGGAGGTTGGAGTTCTGGATGACTCGGGGGGAGTGATGCTGTTTACGTTGAGTAGATGCTCGAGATGGCGGAGTCTGTCGTCCACGGCGGTGTTGGCGATGGGGCTTGGGATGGCTCCCTCGGGGTATTCGCACGACTTGTGAAGACGGATGCACTGATTGCGTGAGCAATATGACAGTCAAAAGACACAGCTTATACACCAGAGAACATGATGGCAAGTCTTTTGTGCATCGTCTCTTGAGGCGCCTGTGCATGTCAGTGCTCGCCTTGCCCACACCCACACCAGAGCTGATACCGACAGGCACGACACGCCAGGAGGGCCTTTTCTAGAGGCATTGGACGTGGTGCAAAGGATTGAACAAGAGTATTTTGCGAGACGACGTTTATTGCTTGTAGTTGCTAGGATGAAGCGGGGAGGTTGAAGTGCACAGCACCTAAAAGATGACTGACAACCTTTTATCCAGAATATGCATCAATCCGTCCATCAACCAACCCAACTCAAAGGTACTGGGAGCAACTGGCGTCTAGTTTGACGTCTCGTGGTATTGAAGCTCTTCCATTCGGTGTGGGCTTTGTACCAGTGCCTCCCACAGTTCCTACAATCACGGGTATAAGTTGGATGATGAGATGGGGGAAAGCAAAGACATACCCAGTTGTCAATGTCTGGACAGTCCAGCATGGCTCCAATCTCTGGCATGTTCGTATCAAAGACTGCATTTGATGGCGGTGTTTGCAAAAGACCTTTACCATGTTAGCCATCTATCCAGAATATGATGAGTCTACTAACCATCGCTCGAAATCTGAGCCTGAAGGACGTCGGGCGTTGGAGGCTGTGCGTTGTCTTGAGCTCCCAGATTCGTAGACACCTTGTCCAGCATCACCGAGAGCATCTCGAAAGCCTGCCGTGCTTCAGCTGAGCCCACCTTGAGCGCCTCCCAGAAGCGGCGAGAGCTCTCTAGAGCCTCGACCATGGATTCACGGCTAAACTTTAAGAAGCCGCGTTGATCATCTGGTTCTTGGGTGTTGGGCTGCTCATTGGAGCGAGAGCTGAGTTCGAGGCAGATGATCATCGATGCCAGCGAGAAATCGTGTCGTTCGAGGGACGAGACAAACCATCTATCACGATATAAACGACCTCCGACTTGTATCTCCTTGGAGATGTTTGCCTGGTGTGTCAGGAGCGCCATGGCTGCCTCAACGCACGACGTCCTCGAGTAGTTGTACGCCGCATCCTGATACGCCTTGGCCATGTGGTGACGGTGCAGCATGCATCTTGACTTTTGGAACAGGAGCTCCAGGTTGTAGCGCCTGATCAGAACGTACGGGACCACGGTGATGGAGTCTTCCATATTAGCCATCTGGAACTTGGGCGGCATGGCTCGCTGCGCGCTGTGAAGCCGCTGATCCAAAGCCATGATCTCATCGTAAGCTTCTGTCCTGCCTAGAGAAACCTGGTTGAATATCGTTCGAAAGATGGAGGATAGTTTTGCTTTTGTTATCGTGTATAGTACGGGGGTCATTTGCGTCTCGGGTCGCGGCGGGGGAAGTTGATCTGAATCGGGCCCAAAGTCGTCGTCGAGGAGATTGCTAGGCGGCCGTGTATCGCATTGATGCTCCTGTATCAAGCAAGGAAGTCCAAGCTGGCACGAGGTCAAGACGTCAAGCTGCTGAACGAGTGACCACGTTCGACGACGCATCTCGCCGTGAAAGGGGGTGATGCGGGAGTGCTTGTCAGGATCGCGGTGGTAACCCATCCGCATGGCCAAGCGGATGGCGACGCCGGCGAGGACCCATGCGCCAAGATGTGCGTCTCGGCGCCGCACAAACTCGCTTTGGATGTTGAAAAGGAGCGCCTCCAAGGAGTACGTGCTCGGGGCAGTCGAGCACTTGGACAGCAAGAGACACTCGGTGGGAGCGTCGCTGAAACAACTCCATCAGGTCCTTTGGGTTTCCCATGTCTGCCGATAAGTCGTCTTGGGATCGCAGATATAGAAAGGCCCCCATGCCCATGACGCCAAAGAGCATGGCGACCCACGGAAGGGAAGTGCCCTTTGGATCGAGCCAGAATTGCTTATACTAGATATTCTCAGTGCTGGACATGAATAGATTGGCAGTCGTTTGTACCTCTTGCTCGAAAGTTGGTGCGTGAAAGACAACTTGACAAAATCAGCCCCTGGCCTGGTACAACTTACACCTGCTCACTTACTGGTTGATGGTTCTGTAGAGTTAAAGTAGCGAGAGACAAGTCTATCGACAACATCCCTTGGTGGGATGCTGGCCAAGATGGTTTCGATGCTCGACACTTGTCCTACACCCTCGAGAAGCATGGGTCCGTTGCTTTGACTCTGGTCTTTATCGTCCACCTGCGAAGCTGATTCGCCCCGATCAAGATACTCCCTGATTTTCTCAACCTATAGATCATCAAATAAAACCCTTGCTTGGGTGTAATGGCCCCTACCTCGGCGCATATTGCTGTCTAATGGCTGCCCGAGACGTATATCATCTCGGTGTTGCTCGACACTATCCGGCCAGGCTTGGCCTCGAGCTCTCCACTAGGAGGCGAGACGAAAGGTAGATGCTGAGGTGAGGTGCCATTGGGAAGGGTATCCTCTGAGCTGGTCAAGTCACTAGAGCTGTGCGAATTCGCAGCGCGGCGCTCACTTGGCATCTGCGAGATAATGGTGCCAATGAGCTGCTCCAGCTCACGGACGCGCGCGTCCAGCTGCTGATTCACTTGGTTCACATCGCGCCTTTGGGCGGTGGCCCTGCCTCTAGGCCACGGGGGGTACACGCAGCTGACGTTTCTGGTGACGCAGTTGCTATAGGGCTCGTCCCGGTTGCATTTCAGCCTAGGGTCTGGTAAGAAAGGTCAAGATGGTGAGAGGAGAACTTACTTTCTCTGTCGGCAAGAAGAGCAAGACAGAATACCTCGAGCTGGTTGCATATTTGCATAAGTGTTGTTGTCGGTTGGAGCACTGCAACAACAGTGTCGTGGAGGAATGGCAGTGCTAGGCTGACTCGCGATGCGTCAACGCGTACGCCAGCTGACGGTCATGTGATAGTCTTGAATTGTAACTGGATTACCGAGAGATCGATAGATTGATAAGTTCCACAAGCTAAAAAGGGCGTTGGTCACTTATAATGAGCGTGGTTTTGTTGCATACATTGACAAACATCTATAAAGCCAGCCGAATACGAACAAATCCAACACCCTAGCTTCGCAACTCTAATAATGAATCACAGCAAACAAAAGCAACTCCCTGTCTATTATACAATCCCTCTCACAAACTCAGACCCGATGCTCGGGCAACTCCTCAAAGGGAAAGCCATGCTTCTTGAGCTGACTACCAGCCAACAACCACAGCTTCTCCACAGCCTCATCATCGTCCAGCCACTTGTTTGCCCTCGGATCGACCTTGCCAAACGGAACCAGGTACAGGCCAGCGGACGAAACGGCCCTGGGACTCGTGGCGCAGAACAGCGACGTCCTCGCGCCGTCGATTGGGGTCGACGTAGGGCCAATCTTCATGGCCGCGCGGGAAAGGGTCCCGAGGAAGCTGGTGTCGTGGCTCTGCAGGTTCGACTTGATGATGCCCGGGTGCACTGAGAATGCCATGATGCCGCTTGCGCGGTAGCGGTCAGTGATTGCCTTTGCGGCGATGATGCTGGCCTGTTTGCAGTGGCCGTACCTCCTCCTTGTTCAAGGGTCAGCAGACATTCGTGAAGATACATGATTTGTACTCACCATGGCGCCGTTGCACCCGTCAGCGATGCCATGTTGGGGTCTTCGTAGTTGATGGTCTTTGGCCCCATGAGGAAAGCGCCGTCACTGGCGACATTGGCGACTCTCACGCGGTTCATGTCGCCGCTGGCCTGGACTGCAGCGAGCAGAACCGGCAGCAGGGACAAAGTGAGAGCGTGGTGGGAAAGGAAGCAGGTCTGCCATTGGATCTCGAAGCCATCCTTGGTCAACTCGTACGGGGATGCCATGATCTAAAAGGTTAGTTTATCAGCTACCAGTGGTAAAGATGTGCCCGAAAACTTACACCAGCGTTGTTGATCAAGAGATCCAGCCGAGGCTCCTTGCTCATAAACTCGGCAGCAGTGGTCTTGACGCTCTGGAGGTCCTGGAGATCCAGCTTGAGAAAGTGTAGGTCCAACGGACCAGCGTCGTGCTTCATGTCGGAGATGGCCTTGTTGACGCGGTCTTGTGATCGACTGGCGATGTATACTCGAGCGCCCCGCTTGGCGAGCTGGAGAGTCGTCTCATAGCCGACACCAGAGTTGCCTTGAACAGTTAGCTAGGCCAAAGATTAAGAGAGAAGAGCGTTTTCGTACCGCCCGTTACAATGACCACGTAGCCATGGAGACTTGGGATCTCGCTGATGTGGAACTCTTCGGTCTTGTTGTGGTTGCAGGCCATGATGAGATGGTTGGTGGTAGTTGTGGGTGGTGAGTGGTGTTATGTGTTGGTGATGAATGGTAATTATTGTAGAATTGAATGGTTTGAATTGATTTGAACTTGAAGAAACCGAGATGTTTGCTCTCCTTTTATAATACTTGAAGGGAAGGAAAAAGGGCTGTGCGGTCGCGGTCAATGATGGTCAGCCCGGACTTGTCCGCGGACATCTCCATGGTGGCTCCACACAACGCCAAGCCCAGGAATTGTTGTTGCTAATCTTAAGAAAACAGCAATAATATGAAAGACAACATACGTCAGAATAATGACGGCATAAGGCACAATGCTGTAAAACACGGTAACCTAGTCTAGATGTGATTGACCTTTGTGGCTGTAGCTGTAGAAGACTAGTGGTCGAAAGGTTAGCTGGCGTACGAGATGCCGTTTCCCCTCTCTCAATGGGATACAAAGGCCTGCTCCCTCCTCTGATGATAGTTTAGCCCAGATAAAACTTGCTATATTCATCTATCTAACCTGGATATCCCAAAGCATCCGCCAAGAAATACTCGTTCTCATCTGAACCAACATGAGCAAAGCAGACCTCGAAACTCCGCTCGACTTGAGCAACCTGGCCGGCAAAGGAGTCTTGATTACAGGCGGTGCGTCAGGTCTCGGAGCTGCCATGGCCAAGGGGTTTGCAAAGGCCGGGTACACGTTTCTCTACCCACCAGAGAACAACGTAAACTGACTTCTCTCTCAGATCATACGTCACTATCGCAGACCTCCAGCAGAAAATTGGCGAGAAATATGCTGCCGAGCTGACTGCAGAGGGTTACAAGTGAGTTGTGCTATCCAGACGGTGCAACCTGGACTGATTCATGGCAGGGTTCAATTCGTCTATACCGACGTCACCTCGTGGATTTCCCAGGTCGAGGCTTTTGAAAAAGCCAATACTTTCTGTCCAGATGGCACTGTCGACGTCGTGATCCCCTCAGCAGGAATATTCAGCGAGCCGTTTCTCGACGTGGAAACACCAGCTGCAGGCAACATCCCCTAGAGCCATCCACCACTGTCTTTGACGTCAACCTCAAGGGGACTTACTACACTTCCAAGCTCGCGGCCCATCATTTCAGGTCTGCTCCCGGCTCTGGAAATCTCAAGAGCCTCATCTTCATGGCATCTCTCGGAGCCTATGTCGCCGCCGCTCGATTCAGCGCCTACGGAGCTACGAAATTTGCCGTCCGCGGCCTATGGAAGTCTTCTCGGGAGGATCTCAAGGCACTGGGGATTCGCTCCAACCTACTCGCGCCGTGGTTTGTCCCGACTCCGATGACGCAGTCGCAGGTCAAGCACATGGAGGGAAAGATTCCGTTTGCCAAGGCTGACGACGTGGTTGATGCGGCGTTGAGGTGTGCCGCTGATCAACGCATGCAAGGTGTGTTTCTTGAAAGGAGAGGTGTTCGGATGCTAACATGAATAGGCCGAGCCATTGCTGTTACCCCTGACGGAAACGTCGATCTGCGAGATGACTCTGAAGGGTTGGATGCGGGGGTCGAGATTGAGCGGACCATGTCGGGACTGGGCAAGTTGATTGATGCTATATCTACCATGAAGACTTGAGCGGTAGTTATTTCTCAGGAAGAAGAGTGGACAGTGGAGTTTCAATTTGACTACATTCTAAGCGTGGCCCCTGGGGGTTCGACTGTACGCCTCGGAAGTTCAAACTAGTTATTCGTATATATAATGCGTTTTACTTTGGAACACTCTAAAAGTTGTAACCAAAAATGCAGCCTTGCAGTCCTGAAGCTCAACACCACGACCACACATCGCCAACAACAGCAAAAAGCAACCATCAGAGGGCACTGAGAGACTTGCTCCCGCCAGGGCTTGAACCTGAGACCTTCGCATCACCAATATTGCAGTGTAAACTGAAGTATTAGTACGACGCTCTAACCAACTGAGCTACGGAAGCCATCCGAATGGTTAGCGGGTGACCCGCTCTTGATGGGGACAGGCCTTGCAATAATCGGTCAGGTGGCTGCATCATCATCATTTGGAAATCGACATTGCTGATCGGATTCATTAAACAAGCCGTTGCAATCCTGCTCTGGGGTTTTGCTCTTCTTATGGACCATGTAAGTAACCAAGTCTCGCAACATCGTCGATAGTCTCCGCAAACGATTTCACAGTGACAAGGGCCACTCCGGGGCTGAGTCTGGCCAAGGTGGCGTGGCAGTGCTCGAGTTCATTTAAGACTGGAGGGTCGATGTGTCCGGAGCCAACCACGGACATGTCCGCGGATTGCCCCACTTCTCGGAGCCGTCCACGGATCACGAAGAGACCCGAAGACTGAAGGTAAAGAATAAAAAAGAGTGTCAAAAAGTCTGATTGAAATACAACTAACTAGATTATTCTGGCATATCTCATTATTACTGTTTAATAAATTTACTAGTAGATATTAGTAAGGGTTTCTTATAATCCCTTACTAGTTTTCTCGAGACTTTTGCTCATCATAGGAACGGAACGTACGGAGGCTCTGAAATACGGCAGGATCTCTTCCATTACTATTCATTTCTTGTTTCAATGAAATTTATTGCTGCTCATTTTGTTCTCCCCGATAGCTATTTCGACTGATATCTCTCATTTGTTCAATGGCCCTTTCCCGTACAGATATGAATGCAATTCATCCCGCACCGCCTCATCAAGATACTTCCCCTTGCGAGCCAATCATCACTGGTACCACCCTCAAAGTAGATTGCCCTAGAAACGAATTCCGAGAAACGCTGAAGTCCTCGTGTAGTAGGGCAAACCCGATCGTTGCACCATGTAATGTGCTTTGCGTCCTGGTCCTCAAAGTGTCCGTAGCTGGTCGGATCCAACAGATGGAGCCAGTTGCATGGCCATGTCTTGCCTTCGGAATGTAAGAGGAATATATGGCAAAATGACTGCACCTTGTGACCGTCACGGGCTATTTCGGCATATAGAATAGAGCCGGAATCAGCATCATGGTAGATGTACGGCCACTTTGCGGGCCCTTTACCCTCATCGAACCGATCTTTCTCGTCGAGGGAAAAGCAGTCGGGGGTGACTTGGAAACGAGGACAGAGGATTGCCGGGAAGGATCGATACATTGGGTCAAGCTTGACGACGCTGCGATCCCGGAGAGCCCCAGCGTCCGAGCCTCCGTCGAGGGTAGCAGTCCATTCAACCGTGACGGAGCCGCCACCAACCGGGTCATATCTGACTCTGACGGCCTCGCAGAGACATGTAGGGTCAGGGCAACGCAGCTCTACCACCTCGCCTCCAGCTTTCCAAGCCTCCATGTCGGCCAATGAGAAGCTCAGATGAGGGCAGACGGTGTAGTGGCCTTCATGGGCTATGCAGCGTCTTGTTGACGGCTCCCCGTGGCGAGCAGAGTGGGAAAATAGTATTGAAGGGTGATTGCGCTGACACGCTGCGCAATACAAGGGGCTCGCCAGGCTTGCCAGGCGGGCGCTGTACCCAGGAGATGCCCTAGCCTGCTGGCATCCGACACAGTAGAGGTCGACGCCGGGGCTGCCGGGTGGTGATTCTTTGCCAGACTTTGGAGCAGGGGTCGAAGACTCCAGGCTTGGGGGCTCAGTAGAGTCAAGCTTGGTACTCCCGAGGGAGTCGGCTCGGCCGTTGTCTTGAGGACGGCTCAGTCGATGCAAGAGTCCTTTCCATCGAAAAGACAATTTGCAATCCGGAATCTTGTGCTCGAACATGGTGAAGTTGACGATTGTTTGGTAAGAAAAAGGTGTGGTTGTCGGTGTTGCTGTCAAGGTTGAGCGTTTGAGAGTGTCAATAAACAAAACCCCAATCGCAATGGCATTGAAACATAGCACTACTAATAAAACGCCGCAGTCTTGTGCCATTAACCTTTGTGGTTGCAGCAAGAAAGGCCCGACTATAGAAAGGAACCTACTTTGCGTATCATGTGCCACATCTTCTTCTCTCGGCGAAAGATTAGGCAGCCAACTCCCCCTTTGTAGTCGGAATTAAGGGGAAATTCTTTGAACGAAGGTGAGTTATATCAATCGATAAAGCCCATATAAAATAGTCTAGAGTGACCTATTTCGTCAGTATAATCACAGATGATGTGTGCAAGTCAACAAGATGCACGAAGGCTTTGAGCTTAGGATATCAAGACTTTGGCTTTCAACATTGACAATCTGAGTATAATCTACTACATATTCACGGGTCGACCACTTCTGGCCGTTCACAGCTGCTCTTTAGACATGTTCCGCCTGGGGAGCAACGCTCTGCGCATCAATCGACTTGCCACCACCAAGAACCCTATTGTCGACACCCAAGTGGTTGGCACCAGGACCGTCAAAGACGACAGCAATCTCCTCCAGAGTCCTTCCCTTTGTTTCGGGGAAGAGGAACCAGATGGTGGGAAGCATCGCGGCGAGTGTTCCGATGTAGACAAAGTAAAACTTCCACTGGATGGCGTCGAGGGCGATTGGGTTCACGTATTCTGCACGCTTGTTAGACCAGACTCAGATGCAGAGCGGTATCAAACTTACGGTTAAAGAAGCCAGCTGCAAAGACGACACTCAAGTTGATGCTCAGGCCCTTTGAGCGGAGGTCAAAAGGCAGAATCTCGACTGGATAAGCAATCGATAGGGGTGTAAAGGCAATGACGTAGAAGCCGAAGAAGATGAAGAGAAAGGGCACGACGGCGTTGCCAGCAGCCTTGTTTCCGTGGTCGGCAAACACAGCCGACAGGGCCGTGATGACGATGAAGGAGCAGAGCATGCCACTAGCCGATAGAAGCCATAGCGGTCGTCGACCGTATCGCTCGCAAGCCATGGCACCTAGCGCGGCGAGGATGGCGTTCCAGACTTGGAGACCGAGGTTGATTCCGGCCTGTGAGACAGAGTCGGTGACGCCAACGCTCTTCAAGATGGGGGCGAGATAGTAAGACACGATGCCTAGGTCGAGTTAGCAGATGGACAACTACATGCTGTGGACGTTCTCACCGTTGCCAGCCCACTGAATCATGAATCCAACCAAGACGCAGATCAGCAACCGGTGACGGTTACCCTTCGTCTTGAAAAAGGACAAGATGCCGGGCTTTTCCACCTCGCGCTCCTGCTCAATGGCCGTGCAGATCTCTGTAAACTCAAAGTTGACAAGCTCATCTGAAGTGTCACCATTCGCGTGGTACTTGGCCAAGATGTGAAACCCCTCATCACGACGACCCTTTGAGATGAGCCACCTCGGAGACTCGGGGACAAAGAACAGACCGATCAACTGCAGACCTGGAAAGAAGGCCTGGAACAGCACGGGAAGTCTCCAACTCCAGCTCCCAGACATGTGAAGCGTGCCGATAGTGACGACAGCGGAGAGAATGGCGCCCCAGAACCAGATGGCCTGGAAGAGGTTCGTGACGTTTGCGCGGTGTCTGGGATGCGCAATCTCGGTAGTAAGAGGCGGTGCAGCGGTCTGAGCGAAACCAAGACCGACGCCGAGCATGATCTTTGTGCCGAGAAAGGCCCAGGGGCCGCTGGTAAAGGTCTAGATGATGGATGCGGCGACCATGATGGAGGAGCCGAGGGCGATGGTGAAGCGGCGGCCCACCCAGTCGCTGACATAGGCGGCGGGGATAAAGGTGGGAAGGCCACCGAGGCTGATGCCGGCGATGATGAGGCCGAGGATGCTGGGGCTGATGTCTCCGATGTCGTCGCTCCCTGCGTTCTTGTTAGAATAGTTGCAACAAGATGTTCTCCAACGACACTTACATTGTGGGATGATCAAGAGGCCGTTCATTAAACTGCCATCAAACCCTGTTTCGAATTAGTCTATTCGTTCATAGACCAGCGTGTAGTGTCAAGTTGGAGTTGTAGGTGGACAAGTCTCGTTGCTGTTCAGGAGACAGCAAACATCAAGACTTCCACCCACAACCTCAAACAATACAAAGGGAAAGGGAAAGGGAAACACACCGTTTGCCGCGGCAGACGAAAACATAAAGCCAACGCCCATGTTGAGCTTCCTCAGCCCAGGGTCGCGGATCCATTTCTCGTCAGTGTTGTTGCGGTAGGCCTTGTAGACCTCCTTGCCCGACTGGAGGCTCAGAGATTCCTTTTTGCCCATGGTGGAGGAGGGAAAGGATGTAAAAGAAGAGATGGTTTTGAACTTGATAGAGGTGGAAAGGTGTTTATGTGATGAGGAGTTGTCAACCAGAGAGCATCCCTCTTGCCTTTATATATGTCTCTCCAGCCGAAGCATCACGCTTCATTCACCTTTAGAATTTCTCTTAGCAACTCCAAACAAACTCGGCTAGGCGAGTCCCGAATCCGGGGACCCAGTCCGTCCGGGGGGGCAAATCCTCAGAGCCGACCAGGAGATTGTCACCCCATGGAGATCATGTGCCAACGTTTGGATCCCCAGAATCTCCACAAGACGTTGAATAGAGTTTTGAGCTAGCGAAACTGGGGAGCGGGTTTCGGTCGAGGGGGTGAGGAGTGATTGGCGGCAAGATTCTCGGGACGTTTCTCGGGAGGATTACCGGGAGATTTACCGGGGAGATTTACGGGAGGTTTTTTTTTAAACGATGTAGTGTGATTTAGACGCTGTACGACATGAGATTGACGCTTGAAAATCAAGAGACGTGCTCTTTGGGATAAAAGAGTCCCTCTGTTTCCCCATTTGACCTCCTGTCCTGCACGTAGTACCATTGGGCTGGTGATTTGAAATCAAGAGACGTGCCTCCTAGGTTAAAAGAGCCCCTCCATCTCCATCCCTGGCCTCTTCTCCAGCTCATCCCACACACGCGACAATGCCTGCAGCCACATCTCCACTAACCGCCAGCCCCGTCGCCGAGGCCTGGTGGAAGGAAGCCTCGGTCTACCAAATCTACCCTTCATCCTTCAAAGACTCCAACGGAGATGGCGTTGGTGACATCCCCGGTGTGATCGAGAAGCTCGACTACCTCGAACGGCTCGGCGTCGACATCGTCTGGGTGTGCCCCATCTACCCGTCCCCAAGGTGGACATGGGCTACGATGTTGCAGACTATTGCGACATTGATCCCCAGTATGGGACTCTAGGGGACGTGGAGAGGCTGATTGAGGGTCTGCATGGAAGGGGGATGAAGTTTCTAATGGACCTTGTCGTCAACCACACGTCAGATCAGGTATGAAACTCGAGATCGCCGTGGTGGAATGCACTGACGGTTGGAAACAGCACAAGTGGTTTCAAGAGTCTAAAGCCTCTCGAGACAACCTCTACCGCGACTGGTACATCTGGCGGAAGCCCAAATACGACAAGGACGGCGCGAGACAGCCCCCAAACAACTGGTGCTCCTTCTTTGGAGGCAGCGCGTGGGAGTACGACGCAGCAACCGACGAATACTATCTCCATCTGTTTGCCAAGGAACAGCCCGACCTCAACTGGGAGCACCCTCCCGTCCGCGCCGCCGTCCACGACATTATTCGATTCTGGCTCGACAAGGGTGTCGATGGATTCCGGTACGTTTTCAGAGAATTCATTGCGGAAGTGGCTAACCCTGGACAGGATGGACGTCATCAACTTCATCAGCAAGACACCTGGCCTTCCGGACGCAGAGGTGACGAATCCCGCGGCAAAGTACCAGAGCGGTGCCGAGCACTTTGCCTGCGGTCCGAGACTCCACGAATACCTACAAGACATTGGCAAGATTTTGAACGAGTACAACGCCTTTTCGGTCGGAGAGATGCCTTCGGTCAATGATCCCAAGGAGGTCATCAAGAGCGTGGGCGAGAGTCGAGGAGAGTTGAACATGATTTTCAACTTTGAGATGTGAGCACCACCACCAGGAGCACCTTCAGAGCTGACCTTGCAGTGTCGACATGGACCACGGCGACCAGGGCAAATTCTCCCCCCGCAAGTGGGCCATGGCAGATCTCAAGTCCATCGTCGACAAGTGGCAGACGTTCATGTACAAGAACCGCGGCTGGAACGCCCTGTACCTTGAGAACCACGACCAGGCGCGGACCGTCTCCCGCTGGGCGTCCGACAGGCCCGAGTTTAGAACTCTTGCGGCGAGCATGTTTGCCACGTTCCTCTGCTTCCAGAGCGGCACCGTCTTTGTCTACCAGGGCCAGGAGCTCGCCATGGCCAACATGCCCGAGACGTGGGACGTGTCCGAGTATCGGGATCTTGAGACTCTGAACCACTGGGAAGAGTGAGGTATCTTGGTTTCTCGTCTAGTGCGCTGCTGACGTGTGGATATAGGTTGAAAGAGATGGCGTCGGATGCCGCGGCTTTGGAGATTGCTCTCAAGGAATACCGGCTCAAGTCCCGCGACCACGCCCGACTCCCGGTCCAGGTGAGCATCCAGCCATGACTGACAGGCATCTAGAGGACCAGACTGATATCTTGATAGTGGGATTCGAGCCCAAATGCCGGCTTCTCGACCGGCACCCCCTGGATCAGGGTCAACGACGACTACAAGACCTGCAACGCCGCAGCCCAAGTCTCGACAGCGGGCAGCCCCTTTGAGTACTGGCGATCGGCTCTCGCTCTGCGTAAGGACCTGCGCCGCATCTTTGTGTACGGCGACTTTGAGCTCCTCGACCGAGACCACGACGACGTCTTTGCCTACTCCCGATCCAACAGCGACCAGAAGGCGGTGGTTGTCTGCAACTTTCGGGAGACCCCCATCACCTGGGCGGTGCCTCTGTCGGTAAGCCTGAAATCTGCCGAGGTCTTGCTGTCCAACTACCCAGAGGTGGATGTCACAGGGGACAAGCTGGCTCTTCGCCCGTTTGAGGCTTTTGTTGTGTTGGTCAAGGAATAGATAGCGCAGAATACCCAAAGGTCCCGATACCCACGCCTAGGGTTAGGGAAGTTGCTCAGAATAACCGGCAGATAGCTTATTGATTATGATGTGAGACGACAAGGCTCTGTTCATCCTCCTCAGACACGACCGTGATCTGCATCAAACTTGCCGGCCCTGCTTGATCCAAAGCGCACGCCATCATCATCTTTTCGTGAAGAAGGGTGAGCAGCTCAGGATGGCCAGTGGTCCTCAAGGAACTGATCAAACTGCCCAGCGCGAATAGGGCATCGCGAGGTCCAACGTCGACTGACCCGACGTCTGCCAGCTCGGGCGCGCAGAGGATGACGTCGGCGACGGAACTAGCAACCTCGAACAGCTTCGACACCTATAGTTTTGGAGATTAGCCTGCAAACATATACGAGTTCCAGAGGCTTACCATGCCCGGACCGTGGGCCTCGAGAGCGCAGGATGGCAGGGTGGCTAGTTTAGAGAGGAGATGTCTCGCCACAGACATCGGGAACGACACGCTGAGTCCCCGGTCGTTGGGATCCGTCGTCGAGTCTACGCACGGGATCGCCACCTTCCACAGGACGACGCGCAGCCAAGAGTCGGTCACGACGAGGTCGGCGCGCTGCACCTCGGTCTCGCAGAGCGGGAATGAATGGGTCCGGCGCAGCTCAGAGCTGATGTTTCCAAGCAAGTGGCGGCCCCCCGTTGACCGCATATCCGGAGGACAGGCGTCTTGAAAAGATTTAAATAGTCGGCATAGACTGCAAAACGCTGTGCTGACTCCGGCATCTTCGTGGGGTTGGAGCTCAGGCAGTGTCGGGCTGAGCTTAAAGGTGGGTGCCAGGTCGTTCTGGAGGGAATGGGCCCTGTCGGTGATGAACAGTATCCACGCGATGCGGAGATGGTACTGCGTCGCGTCCGGGTCCAGGTTGGCGTAGAACAAGTCTCGGTCAAGGCCCAGAATATGAGAGTAGGCGATGGCCTCACGTAGCAGCAGCGTAGACTTGGTCATCTTGCCCGTGTTGGAGTAAAACACGTGCAGGAAGAAGCATGTGAGCAAGGCGTCGACAGTCTCGTGCGCTGAATAGTCGAGCAGGAACCGTGCCGTCTCGGCTTCGAGAGCCATCGAATGGTGAGAATGGACACTCTCGTTGACGGTGAGGTGAAGCTGGGCTATCGTGGCGCCGCAGATGGCCGCGGCGAGCGCGTATGCGGCCTGGTCGTTGACATCCTGGAGACGGGATTTGATCAGGGTGCAATCTACCACGGGCCACACGACGTGGAGGTTGCTCTGGAATATGTCGAGGTAGTAATTGAACGTTGACAGCGGTATCCGGCCGCTGATGATGTTGTCGAGGGGACCAGGAATGATTGGACCTGGCTCCGACGTGCCAATTTCCAATTCGGTCTCGCATAACTCTGCTACGCCGGGCTCACTCGATGCTGTCTGCATCTGCTGGATGGCGTCCTTGATCCGTTTCCTCGGTCCTTTCGGCCCCGGCTTCTTGCGTTTCCGCGCGTGTGAGCACGGCAGGTCCGCCAAGAGACAGCCGTCGCATGGGGACCTGCCGTTGCATTTGATCTTTCTGACCGCACACGGATCGCAAGCCCGAGGCATACTGTGTAGTGGTGATGATGAAGGACGGTTGCTTAGATGAAGCGACGCGGCTGGAGAAGATGAGGTCCAGCTGGATTCGGAACGGCGTTGCCCCACTTCCGGCTCTGAGGTCATGATACCCGGTAATCGAAGGAGCCATACCAGGGTGCGTGAGAAATGGAATGATCTCTTCTTCAATTGATCTTGCGCAAGTTTGCAGTCGTTGAGACTCTTTTTTACGTCACTACCCCGAATGTGTTGGATGTTGATGCAGTTGAGATTGTCACCTCGTTGAGCGAAGCTTGGCGCTGTTAGAGCTGTACCGCCGAAGGAATGGTGATCTTGACGGTTCTATAGCCAATATCAGGGTGCCATTCAGAGCACAATATCAAGGCATTCGTAAGTAAAAGGCTCATTTACATGGAAATTTGACTATGTGAATGGAAAGTAGAATATTACTGCAGATGTGAAGGTTGAGGCTGCCCCTGTCCCACGATGATGGTCAAAGGCAGCGAGCAGTCCCGGCTGATCCATGGCCGTCTGGAAGTCCTAAATGGGAATCTCAACGAAAACTTTCCTTCAAGCAGTACATCCTTGTTACAGTTGATATCTTGGATACCATCGAGGACCATTCTTCTCCACCAACTCAATAGCCTCTCGTATCTCCCCAAGCTGCTCATTCTTCCCCCAATCAATAATACTCTGAATAAACCGGTGAAATCTCCTATGATGCGAAGGATCCTCCAGCAAAAAACTGGCAACCTTGTAGACGTGGTCCCTCGTCTCATCCCACGCAAAAGTGACATAAACACGCGCAACCGCCCCGTTCATGGCGATGCTAAAGGCTGCGCTGTTTACCTCCTTGTTGTCTTGTCGGCGGACGGCGAGGCGCTGGTTGAGCTTGTCGAGCATCCGTACGCAGATGGACGAGGCGATCATGCACTCGTTTGTCGCCTTTCGCATGCAGCCGTCTGATTCCGGACCGTGGCCTTGCATCTGGACCGTCAGGAACGGGTAGAAGAGACCAGTGTCTGTGGCCTTGCCGTCGTCGACGACCCAGCTTGGAATACCGTCCGGACGACGGAGTGCGGCCTCTTTGTATCCGTACATGACGTCTGGTGCGGGGGCTTGGATCGAAATCCGACTGTCCATGCGGCGCATCAAGTGGTGGTATATCAGGTCGCCGCTGACGTTGAGCAGTGTTGGGTGGCCCCCTGGAAAGAGGGAGAACCCAGGCCCTTGAAAGTAAAGGCGGATATCTTCGCGTGTAGAATGCTCCCAGAGCCTGTGAAGCTCATTGCTATCCCTGATGCTCCGTTTAGATGGTGGGTGAGTTCCTGGTTGTCTTTGCTGCACGTCGACAAGGAGACGGGTAACTGCCGTGGGGATTCGGAGGGACGCGGTGAAAGGGTCGAGTAGTAGAACGCCGTCCAGAGCAGGGGATATCGATCATCGGCGTACTCCAAGAATGTCTCGTACTCATCCGAGCTGCTGCGTTTTCTTAGGGCCTCGTCGTTAGGGAGCCCGGGCGATGACAGGCGGCTCGGGATGGGACTGCCGTCTTCGCTGGAGAGACGGCTGGCGACAGACAAGGTGCGGGATTCTTGGTAGAATGATGATGTTGGGCTTGCGGAGAGTGAGCGTGCTGTGGGAGAATGATCCATCTCGGGAGTGAGGGTGGGATATCCGAAGAAGAATGGCGGAATGGTGCGTAGAGAAGAGCTTGAGAAGGGCACAGTCCAAGAAGCAGGATGATGGTGGTCATTTCCATGACAGACAGAAGGCGGAAGAGTGCATATTTGAGTGAAGCATTGGTCCTATGAGAGACTGAAGATGTCTATCCGTTCTTCTTTGTTCTGGGTTGACTCAAAGAAGCTGAGTTGTACAACGCCAAGTGGATATCTTGGTGTTGTTGAATGCGTGGAACACGTCACATGAAGCCAGCGTCTTAGGCAAGCCTTAGACTACAATCCATAGCAAACTTTAGACCAGCCGCCTAGTTTTCCTTATGATGAGGGCAATCAAAGTAGTCTTGTCGTCAACTCCACCAAAATCATCGCGATCTTGATCCGCGATACCAACACCAGTAGACATCAACAACACCAAGCGTGATTGGTTTAGTGGTAAAATTCTCCGTTGCCATCCGTGCAACGTCGGGGAGCCCTGGGTTCGATTCCCAGATCACGCATCAGTTCTCACAGAGCGTGAGAGTGTTCTTTTTGAGTCTCGACTCTTCTTTTTGGTGGAGCTGTGGAGGATGAAACGACGTGGGGATCCCGCTGCTCGGATTGCTCTCCTGTTGGTTGAGAAACGTCAAGAATTAACCGTCTGACTCATGCGCGCTTGGCAAGGAAGAGCCAACAGACAGGAGCCTGATGGGTTAAAAAAGATCAGAGTATCGGTGAAGATCAGAGGTACCAGTGAGAATGGCCTTGGCTGATCGACAGATGATGGAATCGAGCCCGTATCAACTCACTGCCACTCAGCAAGACTTACTCTCCAAGAGTCCAGACGGAAAGCTCTATAATTAGGTTCCTTTGCCAGCAAATCTCAGCCAAATTCGCCTGGAGGATCCTCATGCGGACGGGGCTGAAACCATATAAATCCGTTTCATCCATAGACCAACAGCCTTTTGCCCATCCTTCAAGGGACTGCCAACGGCCCCTGCGCGTCAATCCTGCCGAAGCCCAAGCGCCGCCGATTGGGCAATGTCGCCTCCAATCTCCCCTGCTTAGATGACTGCGGGCAGTGTTAGCCTGTGTCTGTTGGCTCTAACATGACGATCCTGCTTGTATAAGAAGGCCTCTTGACCACAATTGACGCACTTGTTACTTCCACGACTCTCCCCATCTTCCAACATGCAGCTCAAGTTCCTCTCCTTCCTCGCCGGCATGGCCGCCACGGCCGTCGCCAACGACATCAAGCACGTCGAAGTCGTCCACGTCCTCAAGGCCCTCAACGTGCGAGGCCCGGTCGCCGCCCTCGGCTTCACACCCAACAAGCACGCCGCGGTCCTCTTTGCCCGCGCCGACGACGCCGAGTGCAGCAAGTCCATCATGTCCCTGCTCGCCGACACACCCACCCCGACCGGCGATCTCAAGGAGTGGTTCCTCGACGTGGTCCCCACCGCCGACCCCTGCAAGCTCACCATCGCCGCCTCCCTTTCGGAGCCTCTCGAGAGCTACCTCACAAAGTTTGGCGACTACCTCGTCAGCAAGAACGGCGAGGCAGAAAAGATTGCAAAGGACTGCGATATCAACCCCCAGGAGGACGCCGGGCTCGTCCCCACGTGCTCCGGCGGCGGCAGCATCTACTTTGCCGATGCCAAAACCACAAAGGTTGCTTCCTTGATGTACCAGACAGTCAGCGCCACGGGTAACGCTGCTGCTCCCCGAGCTACCGGTATGGTCGGTGCTGTCGCGGCTGCTGTCGGCGCTGCGGGTGCCGTCATGGCTCTTTGAGGTGTCTCTTGGAAAGATGTTATGAAATCGTTGGATCTTGACCACCTGTGTATGGTTTTGGGGGAGACGGTGTTTGTTGTCTTGTTAGCATGATATCCTGTGTAAGCGCTGCACGATCGAGTAAATACGACCAACTTGTCAACTGTATGCCATGATGCCTGTCAGTACCACAGCAGTTGATATATCCGGAACAGATAGTATAAAATAATAACTCCTCCTACCATCAGAGAAGACAACCGGGAAAAGCTATAGCAGGTTCTCGTACGAACCAAGATTTTTACCCTCGCCGGGCCCATCGACCCTAATTTGTCGTTAAAGAGGGCTCAATAAATCGGGGTCGATAGGCCCGGCGAGGGCAAAAATCTTAGTTCGTGCGAGAACCTACTATAGCTTTTCCCGTTATCTTCTCCGATGGTAGGAGGAGTTATTATTTCATACCATTTATTCCGGTCGTCGCTCGTGGACGGCCGAATAGCCTTTCGTTTGATAGTCATGTTGGTTGAGAAGAAGTGATGGATTTAGATGAAGGTGTCGAGGGCAGAGAGAGGAGCGAGCCCCGGCTTAAATCTCTCCCTTGCCTTAATGACAGGTGGTTTTTCGTCCGCTAGGCTTCCTTATCTATGACTCTATGATATTAAGGTTACGGTTTTTTTCAGCATTGGGTTTAAATGCTGCATTGTGTTGGAATTGTGTTTTTTTATAATGTGGCCGAGTGGCGCCCTTGAAAGCGTCATTGACTGATAAAACGACTTAAGGAACGGTGGCCTTTAGTACGCAAAGCTCTTCTTTTTGACTTCTATGACTATAGAAGTCTCACTTAAGGTTACAGTGTTATACGGCATTGGGTTTTGATGCTGTCATTATGGTTGAAATGTGTTCTTTTCCATCGTGTACGAAGGTGGCTGCTTCAAGCTGTCATCGGCAATAACAGAATCAATATGTCAGGCACCCGCGTAGCGCGCCTCGTACAAAGCGTAGCAATTTGGGCTCCCAGCGATTGACATTCTCGGACAGGCCATGTCTTGCCAAGGCGGGATTAATCAATCATGTACCCGTTGGCTCATGTGGGGCTAGGGCCCCAGGCGAGCCAACCTAGTAAGCTAGGTTGGCCATAAAATTATAGGATAGCCATAAAATCTAGGATATTAATGAGGCCACTTTTTCCCCCCTTAAATAGCCGCCTTTTTATCTTTTGAGTTTTGGTGGCCGTCGAAAGTGATTTTTAAAGCTAAAAAGGAGCGGGTTGAAGCTATTAGCGATGCCTAAAGTAATAATATTAATAATATTAATAATATCTATAATAGAAGCTACTACCTAAGCTCCTAAGGCCGCCGCCTTACTAAATAGATCCTTATATAAATTTAGCTGCGATAGCGTCTCTTTAGCCTTTTTAGCTGGCTTCTTATATAGTCCTTTCTTACCTAATAATGCTCGTGATCTTCTATATCCCTGATATATAGTGTTGAGGCTGTATTGGGCATGGCGTGGAGGGGATTTCGGGCGGTAAAGACGGTAGCCGCAGCGATGATGCTGATGAAGCTATAACCGGCGGCGATGAGGGTATCTCTAATGGCGAGGATAGTTGCTGTGGAGGCTTAAAGAGAGGGAGGTCTTCTTCTTCTTTTTCTTCTTTGGTAGGAGCCCGGTCGAGCTGGAAAGTGACGCTATCGTTACTTCCTGTGAGGGCGGTCTAATCTATTGCGCTGAGCGGTTTCGGGGTAAAGCTAGCTTCATGAATAACTTTAGTGACTTCTTACGGTAGCTGCATATCTATTATAAAGCTATTAGGCTTTTAGGTAAGTATCTAATATATAGTTAAATATTGCGTCTCTATAGAATAATACTTAATATCCTTCTCTATATGCTTAAGCTATTAAGCCTATAATAGCTTCTTCTTTATGCTATTAATAGTGCTCTCTTTATTCTACCTCTATTTATTCTTAATCTTCTTTATCTCCTATATTATGAGGCTACGAGCGGCCTAGATTTATGCCTTTTCCTCCTTTTACTGCGTTTCCGCGATAAACTCCTCCTGCTGATCTTGAACCTCCTGTAGACTAACGTTATAAGAGAAATCGCCTATTGGCTTCGCTTTTTTCCCTCTCTTTTTAGCATTATATCGCTTCTTAATTTAAGCCCGCCGGTTATTTATATAAGTAGTGACTATAGACTCGAGTATTACGGCTTCTGTAATTGCGTTACGTATCTAATGAAGCCCGGTATGTATTAGAGAGCTAAGGATATTGCTATAGCGGTCTGAGAGGCATTATGCGGTATCTGCGGCGATCTGGAAGCAGGCGTTATAAGGAAGAAGCGAGGTAAAAGCCGGGTTAATAGCCTACTTTAACTAGAGTTACTTTTTAGTAAGGTATACTATCGCTAGCTCGGGATTTAGTGGATAGATGCCTGACTTCTTGAAGCCTAAGATGATATTATATGCGGTGAATCTACTCTTAAAGACTTCCTATTATATAGTTTAATTTAGTAACTATATTAATAAAGAAGAAGAAGAATAATTTACCTAAAAGCCGTGGATAAAGTTAAGGCGAGAGAAGGAGATATTTCCCTTCCTAAGCTACTTAGCGAGAAGCTTTTAATATATATTTTTTAATGGCTGAAATACTCCTATATCTATTAGCTATAATATATATATAGAGTAAGGAGGTAAGGGAGCTATAATAATATTAAACTTTATATAATACTCCCTAAAAGTAAAGATTCTATGCCTAGTGAAGCCGTTAAGTATAATAAGGCGCTATATGGCCTCACTAGCGGTATAAGAAATAGGAGGAATATTATATTGAATATACTTTTACATAGGATCTCAGAGGAACTTATTATAGCTAAATCACTCCTTAAATATAAGTCCGCGACTTTATACTATAGAGGATTTACCCTAGGAATACCGGTTAAAGTATATCCCCTACTTAATAGTGATCTCGCTATTAGAGAATACTATTTCTAATTAGGCGAAGTATATATTAGGATTAGCCTTAATATATACCTAATCTAGTGTTGGAAATATCTTAAAGATAAGCTATGGCGGCGTTATATTACCTATAGCGCTGCCTATACTAATGACGGTATAGGTCTCGCGGTTAGAAGGGGAGAGAACCTACTTCCGGGATCTTCACTTAGTCTATATAATAAGGACTTTAATGCTTTCCTTAAGGATCCCGATCTTAATACCGGCTTAATTAATATTTTAATACTTAGAAGCGTTAATATTATAATTCTAGATAGCCTTAATAAGTTATTTAAACCACTATTTTAGGTTATAGAGACCGCTGGCTTCCTAAGACTTATGGGACTATTTAATTACTTTAAGGAATACTTACTTAAGCTTAAGATAATCCTCACGGAAGTAAGTATACTATATCTTACTAATAGGGCTCGCATTAGGATTCTTACGCTAAAGGAAGGTTATTACGGTATCTTTAATTTTAGGCTTAGAGGCGGGAAACCTAGACCTTTCTATCTATATAATAAAGGCGATAATAGCTTCTTCTTCTTTATCTATAAGGAGCCGCGGCCTGCCGACTTAATGAGGCGTATTTCCGGTCTCTAGGATCTTCATAAGCCTATAAATAGAGGTACGAGAGGAGCCAGTATAACGTATGGCCGCGGCATAGATTAAAAGAGGTTGGGTTATAGTGATAGAGGTACTGCGATAGAGGCCCCAGGTATACCGCGCACGTGACTATATGACTTCCCGGGCGGCCTTAAGATTCATATTACTCGGTATATTGAAGATAGATATAAGAGAGCTGTTTTTTATTAGTTAATATCGTGAAAAATAGCTAAAATAGGTGGTAATTATATAAATTTAAAGACGTCACTAAGTGAGGGGGCTATCCTAGATTTTGTGGCTGTCCCATAATTTTGTGGCTAACCTAGCTTGCTAGGTTGGCTCGCCTGGGGCCCTAGCCCTATATGAGCCAACGGGTAATGATATGCAATCTTCTTTACTTTATATCCAACACGGCCGACCCGCAACTTCTGGCTGCAGCGGCGTGGACGTCATGGAGATCACCGCCAGTTGATGGCCCCGGTTGCGAATATGAAACCCTCTGTGTCTTGTCTTATTGTTCAATCATAACTTGCATGAGATAGGAGATGGGCATGATCGGGTTCTGATTGTTTGTTTCAAACCTTGACGGGGTTTCATTTTAGTTGACGTATGCTACCTACAAAGTAGTCGAGAAAACATCCGATCCTTTTGTTGCTTCAATATGTGACGGCGTTGCTATTAGTGGAGTGTCCGATGAAAGTCGTAAGAGTCCGAGTTATCGTGTACGGGCGAAGGCGGGCAGATAATATCAAATCACTCCAATCTCTCATTCGTCGGTTGGCCTTTGTGCGTAGACCACATAGCTGGGACATGTCAGTGGCCTCGACACCTCACACACAAACACCTGGAGAACTTACTAGGGCCAATACCCATGCAGTTTTGGGTTCTTGATCTCCTTCCTCAGAAACGCCAGGAACACGGTCACTTCGGCGTCGGACCAGCCAAGGCCTTTTTGAAACATTCTCGTCACCATGGCCTCGAGTCCGCTGAGGAGATTCTCCATCTCCCAGGCGCCGAGGAGCTTCATTCGTGGGTCCTTGGGCCACGGGTTGAACGGCAGCTTGAACACCTTTTCCGTCACGTTCACATAGCCGCGGCCCTCGAGCCACCCCTTCCACTTCAAGGGGTCGGTGAGACTGGCACCGAACTTGGACGAGGCCGCCTCCATCATGTCCGAGAACTTGCGCAGGTAGCTGTCCTCCGGGATCGAGTCGTCGTCGCAGCCGAGCACGCCGACGATGGCCTGGAGCTCAACCCAGCCCCGGGCTTCAGATGGCTGATGCGTGTTAGTGACTGAAAACGGGTGAGAGGCGACAACTCAACGCACGTATATGTTTGGCCGAGGAGGCCTGGCCAGTCTCGGATGGCGAGCAGGAGGTCTCGCGCAAAGACAAAGTCGAAGCTGTCCTCCTTCCACGTCCATTCTCTCTCGATATCGTCGAGTTCAAAGGAACAGTTGGGGGGCACCCTGTGACAGTCAGTTTCTATGCTTACCAATGATCTCTCTCTTGTTGGTGTATCCGTACCACTCAGGTTGGGTTGGGGCAACATCGGTGCCAATGACCTATCTAGTAAGCATTCAGTAGTTATATAGCCAGGCAGAATCTTACCTCGGCGGCAGTGTGCTCCTCGGCCATTTCAATAGACCATATTCCTGTCTCTATCAGTTTAGCGTTACACCTCGCAAGTGGAATGCACGAACCAGTCCCGCAGCCAAGATCCAAGATTCTTTGGGGTTGGAGATGGGCGCTAAGTGGCGCTTCTTCCCAATCAGGGCGCAGTACTTTGCGTGGCACATATCGATGCGGTCAAGCTCGGCTTCGTCCATGGGCAGCCCATATTCTATAGGCGCAATGTGGTCAGCATATCTCTCTCACCGCTTGACCGGAAATCTCGCGGAGTCTGAGTGCTGACCTTCTTTGCCGTAGACGGCATATGTCCTGCCTCCCTCGACAGTGCCATTCAAGATTGACGATGTCAGGGACGTCAAAGATGACCTATCGCTCTGGTCGTCATGGACCTAAAGCGAGTGTTGGTTAGCGGGCCGTTTCATTGCATGTGGGGATATAGCACCATGGCCAGGGAGCGTAGGGGGCTCCACGCGGTAGCATGGTGTTTACCAACAAGTGCATCAAAGGGAGCTTTAAGCACCCATGATGCTCCAGTGGTAATGAGGGAGGCATGGGTTTAAGGGTTGCCGGGGCTCACTGACTTCATCTTCATCGACACTGGGTTGGTTCTGACGATCACGTAGTTAGCTGGTGTTGTCTCTGTTTGATGGTCTTTTTGAACAACCAAACCGGAGGAATATATAGAGTAGACTCAAGTTATACAGTGTCATGTAAGGAACAAACTTACGGTGTCGGGCTGGATGAACAATTCCTCGTCCTCGCGAGGAACTGGTGAAGACATTGTGGGTCGGGCCCAGGGGGCAGGGGTGACTCGGGGCGCAGCTAATGTGACGGGTTCTGCGTCTGAAGCTGTCGATCAATAGCCAAGACAAGATATGCAAACAAAGAGAAGCTCTGGACGGATGCAGGATGCGCGTCTACTTCCCTCTGTTGGTTGCGAAAGGTGAAGATGGCGGCTGTTTGTCGACGGAGAAGGGCGGGACGGGCGGAACCAGGGGGGGCGCTGGGGGAGGGCGATTCACTGATAAGCCAATGATTCCTGATACTTGCATGTTCGCCTCCTGCTTGAGGAAGGTGCCAGTCACGGTCCAGCGTTAACCGACCCCTCCTGCTCCTGCTGCTCGTGCTCGGACTCGGGCTGGCGTTCCGCTCCGGCCCTCCCGCTAAGCCGGGCCGGGTAAGTTCGCGACGGGCCGTTTGGAGTCTGGATCTCGGGGTGCATGCGGAGTTTGTACATACTGAAAGACAAAGACGATCGTTCAACCGTATCAATGGAACCGGGTACTCGGGTCAGGATCTTCTCACCTCACCCAAACCCTCGGTGCCGTGGCTTGGCGTGGCCCGGTTTCCAGAAGCCATGGCAACCAGCTTTCCCCTCTGATTGGGCTCGCTACGAGGCCCCTGGCAGCGTGCCGTCCGCCTCTGCCGCTATCGACCCATTGCTGGTGTCGCTTGGGCCTTTCACATGGAACCCCGCCTATTCCCCCTCTTGCTAAATATCCTCAATTACAGCATGCCACCATACTCCGGGACAGTGGGAATGCCTCCACCTCGCCTCCGCCCACCGCTCTCTAGTGTATCTACCTTTGAGGGTGGTGCATTTGTTGCTCGTACATACTCTGCTGTTGTTTGTTGTATATACCTTACCTATACCCCTTTCCCCCGGTGTCTGAAGCTCCCGAACCACAGCAGTAAAGTCACTCACCTGCAATGGCCAACCCCAAAGTGAGCAAGGCCCTTGAGGAGGCCCGGAAGCTCGTTGCCGATCTGGAGTCATACGAGGACAACCCCATCAACCACCAGGCCATCATCAAGCAGACCGAGCGTGTCCGCAACGCCTTCCAGGAGCCAATCGACCTCGTGACGGGTCTGTTTGAGAGCCTCAGTCTGGGAGGCGCCTTTCACACCATCCTGGGCGCCCGTGCCTACCATGCCATGCCCGAGGACGGCAGCTCCATCACTGCCGAGGAGCTGGCTCGGATTACCAACGTAGCCACCACAGTCATCCACCGCGCGTACCGTGTCGCCGTCAACCACGGCCTGTTCAAGGAGACGGCCCCAGACACGTATGCCCACAACGACCTCTCCCGCGCCCTCAACCCCAAGGCCCTCGGCTCCTTCTTCATGATCGCGCTCGAGTTCACCCGCGCCTGGATCCACCTCCCCGAGTACCTCAAGTCGCACGAGCCGGACGATGTCTTTGAGCTGACAAAGTCCCCGCCGTGTACTCGGTCGGCAAGGAGCACCTCGGCAAGTCGTACTACGAGCTGCTCGACATCGACCCGGACCCGGAGCGCCGCGAGATCTGGAACGCCAACATGTTCATGGTCGACCAGCTGATGCCCGTCACCAGCATGTTCCCCTTTGCGTCTCTCAAGGAGGAGGTCGAGAAGGACCCGGAGCGCCCATTCCTGGTCGACATTGGTGCCGGCCGCGGCCAGTCGATCTTTGCTATTCGAAAGGAGATCAACGATGCCTTTGACGCCAGGTATATCCTGCAGGACCTGCCTGGAGTCATTGACAATCTCAAGCCCGAAGAGTACCCAGGCTTTGAGCTCATGACTTATGACGCTTTTACGCCGCAGCCCGTCAAGAGTACGTACCTGATAAGGACCCTGAGATGGTTCCATCTCTGGTGAAGACCGTCTGCTAACCAGCGCTCAGACGCTCACATCTATTTCATGCGCCGCTTCCTCCACGACTTTTACAGCCCGGTCTGCATCGAGTTTGTCAAGAACACGGCCTCGGCCATGGGCCCTGACTCGCGTCTCATCATCTGCGACATGCTGGTGCCCGACATGGTCGAGGACCACGAGAACATGGACCTCTACTGGCTCGACTTTGCGCTGCTGTGCATGACGGGCCAGGAGAAGAAGAAGGTCGATTTCGAAGAGATCTTTGAGGCTGCCGGTCTGGAGCTCGTCAACATTTACCCCTCTGCTTATGGACGGACGGCGATGATTGAGGCCAAGCTGAAGCAGTAGTCAGAAATGGGTTTTGAATGATGATATGATGGATAGTAATGAAAATCAAACAAACCACAGTGTAATGAACAAGCTTTGGAACTTTCATAGGCTCTTCTTCTCACTGTAACCTGTAGGTTGATCCCCAGCCCTCGGCTCGGTGGTTGGCATGATGATGTGGTATGAAGAGATGAGCAGAACCTTCCCTCGCCGTCAAAGAAATCAAACAGATAGATCGGTAGCCTTTTGCACAGAGTGACTCGACGAGCGGTAAATCTGCTGGAGATGATATGTAAGGGGAAGAGGGGGAGCGGGGGCTGATGCGGAAGATGAACAAAGAGACTCGCTGTCTCACCTCACGTAATCATGAGGCCTTCTTGTGTAACGACAACAAGTCTGCCATTGGATGAGGACGATTCCACCCACGCCTCGGGCCGAACCGGGCACGAGGCGTAGAAGCCTGTTCCTACGAGCCATTCGCTGTCAGGTTGTGTGGGTAGTCACTGTTCAGCATCTAGGGCTTTCACTGCCTATGCAGACCATTCATGACTTTGACGGTTTGGGAATACCTAAAGCAACTGGGCTTTCTACGTAATTCTGATATTGGAAGTAACTAGCATAGAGAGTTTTGCAGAGAAATACAAATGACTATCATAGAGTTAAAGTAATGTTTATATGGGAGCATGCCGGTGATTGTAGCATTGAAAACAACAGCAATCAAAGATCGTGTATAAACGCGTAAACAGGGGCAAGATGGATAAAAGACACGAATAAGGCAATCGAGTGATTATAGTAAGATGGTGCAACGATATTCACATTTTACCAACTCCCATTTGTTTGCCTGTGCATGTGAATCAAAATCACCAGGTCCTTACAAAGCTTCCGTGCAACTATGCTCGGGTTTCTTCCCCGAGAACTCCTGATCTCCGATGCAGTTAAACTACGGAGGCCAGAAATGCTCTATCACATGCCGTGGTCTTGAATTCGTGTGGTTCGACATTCCACTGGAAACTTGGCGTGTTGGTTCAACCCGCCCGCAAGCGTTTCAGTCAAGCATGGGTTACCAAGGACCTTTTGAATAACGTTTGCCGGGATACATGAGGGAATTTCGTATACTTCTCTTTAAGGCCAGGACCGATTGGCATTATCTTGCATTAATGTAACCTGACTGGTGGATGGATGCGGCCGCCAATGGGTTCGTGCAATGTGCGGGCGACACGTCAAAAGACTGACGAAAACACCGACGGTGTAGATGAAAACTTGGAACTGTAACGCTCTGAAAGGTAGCAGCAGTTTAACCAGCCAATTGATCCTCATGAACTGATATGCGGAGTGACCCCGATAGAGACCAAAGACGAGCCGAACCATCAGACTATATGCAATCACTTGGAAGTCTTACGAGGCAGTAGCCGCCACACATTGAAAAATATGCCCCGTATAAGCGCCATCTGGCGCTGGGGCCAAGTCAACCCTGCACTTCTGACATAAGACCAAGCCATCTTCCCCCGCCCTTCTCTGGGACTTTTGCATTTCCTACTACGTAGTACAGTTCGTTAAGCTGTTCCAAACGGTTGAGGGATCTTTCCCCTTGTCCTTGACCGTTGGTAGACGTGATGTGGGCCGTCCTGAAGCATTCTCTGCTTCGAAAGTGAGTGTTGCTACCGTCGTATGATTTGGTAGATACGCGGCCTGTCATTGCGGCTGCTCTATTTAGACGGTGGCCCGTCCATTTGGTAAATCTCACCGCAGCACCAGATCTCACAGACCCGCGCGTCTATTTTTTCTTTTTCTTTTTCAGCTTAGGATTTACAGTTTGGAAGCCATGATGTCTCCAATTCGAGTTGCAGTTACGCAGGCTGAGCCTGTCTATCTTGATCTGGCAGCCTCGGTCAAGAAGGCGTGTGGACTCATCGTCGAAGCGGCTGAGAATGGGGCCAAGCTTGTCGCCTTTTCCGAGTGCTGGCTTCCGGGGTATCCAGCGTGGATCTGGTAGGTGTCCAGTTTGCACAGCGCGTATTGTTTCTGATCCTCACAGGCGCCACAGGGCCCGGCCGGTCGATTTCGAGCTTCAAACTCGCTACATCTACAATTCTCTGCCGCTAGAGTCCGAGGCGATGGAGCTGGTCAAGGCCACCGCCAAGGAGCACTCAATCGCCGTCGCCCTCGGCTTCTCCGAGCAGAGCCCGTCCCACAGCATCTACATCTCGCAGGCCATCATCTCTCCCCAGGGCGAGGTGGTGATGCACCGACGAAAGATCAAGCCCACGCACATGGAGCGCACGCTCTTTGGCGACGGCTCCGGGGCTGACCTGAACAACGTGGTCGAGGTCGACTTTGGGGCTGAGCACGGTAAGATCAAGGTCGGCTGCTTCGCCTGCTGGGAGCACACACAGCCACTCTTGAAATATCACAGCATCTCCCAGGGCGAGGCAATCCACATTTCCATGTGGCCCCCAATCGATCCGTCTGCCGGTGTGGACCATCCGGGCCTGTGGAGCATGACTGCTGATGGCTGTCAGAACCTATCGCAGACGTACGCCATTGAGAGTACTAGTTATGTGCTTCACAGCACTTCGGTGTGTACCCAGAAGGGCATTGATGTCTTGAAGACTAGTGAAGGGCTGTCTTGCCGTCAACCAGGCGGAGGACACAGCTGTGTCATTGGACCTGATGGTCGACGCTTGACGGCGCCGCTTGGTGATGGAAGCCCGGATGCAGAGGGGATTGTGTATGCCGATCTTGACCTCACCAAGGTCGTAGCAACTCGAGGCTTTTTGGACATTGTCGGACATTACAGCAGGCCGGATCTTCTGTGGTTGGGTGTTGACCGAGAGCAAAAGGAAAACATTGTTGCAAAGCAGCACCCCAAGGCAGCCGAGCAGCAAGTCGCACAAGGATAGAAATGAAACCATCTATACTACGTAGTATAAACCGAGAATAAATTCCATTGGCGCAGAACCCGCGCCTTGGCGGCTATTTTGCGAGTGCTGCAGGAACAAGAGCCAAAATCTGCCTACTGAGATGCGCAGTCTGACGCGCTCCGCCTTAAGGCTGACTCAGAGGCCAAACAGCTGAATGGGATTTCAAGATCTTCCAGGGCAGACGATACCAGCTCCTCGGCATTTAGAGTCAATCGGTCTGCCCGATTACGCCCACAGTAGTTGGCTTATCCCATCCCGGCAGAAGGCCCCAGGCAACCGCATGACAGATGGGATAAAATTAACCTCTGGTTCTATACAGCATCCATCAGCTACAGCTTCCTTAGCTGAGGCAAGATGGCACGTTACGTCGGCGATGAGTCTGATTAGAAGGCATATTCAAGAGTCAGCCTTGAACTTTGGTCGAGATGGATTTGTATAAACCGTCGTCGACTTTACAACCTTGAGAACTTCATCTCGGTATGCATTTCAACTCATCCCATCTGACACTAATCATGGCTTCAGAAAGAACCTCTCAGCAGACCAAGCCGTGGCATCTCGTCAAAGCGAGAAACGAAAGCCTCTTTAACCCCCACCAGCGGTACTGGTATCAGAATGTCGGATACGTGCTGGCGTCTCTTCTCAACAGCGCCGGGTACACCCAGATGAGCCAGATCAACGCCCTCCACCACTTTGCAAACCTCGTCACACCACATCTAGGCTCTGCTTTCCGCATTGGGCTTCCGCGATGGAGGAGCTTCATGACCGATGACCACACGCCTGTGCAGTTAAGCTGGGACTTTGGAACAGGCGCAGAGAAGCCTACGATTTGGCACGCCATCGAACCGATTGGGCTCGACGCGGGCACGGCCGTGAATCTGCAAAACGCCAGAGCTGCAGCGGACTTGAAAAAGGACTTGCTGGAAGCTTTTCCGGAGACAGACACTACCTTGTTCGACCACTTCCACACACGTTTCGATCAGCTCTGGATAGGAGGCGGTCCAGGGCACCAGTCCACCACGTTCTGGGGGTTCACCCTCGAAGAAAACGCCATCACCAACAAGGCCTACTTCTTCCCCGGCGCCATGGCGCGAGCGACGCATCGACCCACGATGGCTGTGATTCAGCAGGCTGTCGAATCTGCCCCTGGATGCAAGATGGATTCTTTCAAGCCCTTTGCCCAGTACGTGGGTCGGCACCCGGAACTGCGTCTCGAGATTGAAATGTTTGCGCTCGACTTGGTTCAGCAGGAAAGTTCGAGACTAGAGGTCTACTTTCGAGACAGAAGGACGAATTTTGATGCTGTCAGGGAGACAATATCTTTGGAAGGTCGACTGCAACAAACCGGTTTCGAGGTGGGAATCAGAAAGCTACGGCAGCTTTGGGATGCGTTACTGGGAACACAGGGGGTGCCTGGCGACGTTGCTCTCCTGAACAAGCATCACAGAACTGCCGGGATACTCTATCACTTCGAATTCGGCATGGGTGCTCAAATGCCAAAGGTGAAGGTCTACATACCGGTGCGACATTACGCGGAGAACGATCAGCAGGTCATGAATGCCCTGGCAGGATTCATGGGACAGGGCGGTGGTCAGGAAACTCTAGAGAGTATGAGGATATACTCGGAATGCCTACAGGGCATCTTGTAAGTGCAAAACTTCTTTCATGCATACCCGGCAAAACTAACCTGCTCAGTGATTTGGCCGCCCTCGAGAACAGCCTTGGCGTACAGACTTATATCGGCTGTTGTATTGAGAGCGACGGGAACCTACGTATCGTGTCATATATCAATCCCCAGGCGGGAAAGTTGCGTAATCGTGTGTTTTAAGGGTCGGAGTCAAGTTGTATTTTATTTGATTGGATATGAGAGATTGCTGGCAACTCTCTGGAAATGTTAGTGGGAAACGACAAGCGGGAGTATATGACTATAGACAACAGAGCTCAGAATTAGTTTTGATAACATAGCGATTCGTCCACTCTGAAGCAACCATTCTCCCAAATATGTGCCTTGGCTGAACCGTTAGATCAAGCCGTCTGAACGCCACAATTGCAACAGCCATGGCCCCGATTGCGACAGGCCATTAGCGCATATGAAGGAACCGGGGCTCCTTGCGTCTGATAGCAACCTGCATCTTGCAACAACTGATGTCGTTTGTCCTTTGACCTTTCATACGAAATGGAGACTGAGATCCAGCATAGATGCAGCATCTGCAGCAAGACCTACAAGCGAAGTTTGTCAATTCTTTCTGGCCCATGGATCCTGCTGACCTGCAAAAGAGGACCTGAGAGATAGGCATAGAAGAAGGTGTGAGCGTTCACTCTTGAAACCTCGCAAGTCAAAGAGAAAGTCTTGCGGAGCTTGCGTCAAATCCAAGGTCTCGTGTGATCTTGCCTACCCTTCGTGCTCTCGATGCCTAGCCAGAAACGTCAGTTGTCAATACGCAAACGAGGTCGCTACGCCAGGGTCGGGTAATTCACTTGAAGGAGATCCAAGAGTTGTTGACGAGTTGCTGGAGTGGGGAGACTTGACGGCACCTTCAGTCATTAACGACGTGCAAACTCCATATCCAGAACAAAAAGATGCTGTCTCGGTGGGCAACATCGGCGGTGCGCCCTCAGCCTCAAGCCAAGCTTGGCAAGGCGCTTTATCCCAAACAGAAGATTTGACAAACAATCAACTCGACTCTCTTTCAGCCGACGCATACATCGATGAGCAGCAAACCGTTAGCCACAACATTGAGATCAATCTGCTTGCCTCGTTTGGAATTCCCACTGCTCAGGGGACCGACACACCAGCAAAGGACGCTCGGTTTGAGAGCTTCATGTGGCATCCTCCGCTCTCCTGGGACCAGATGCCCGATATCGAGGTCCCGCTGGAGCAAGTCAGAAACCACGAGGATCAAACAAACTCTGCCCTCACTCTGACCAGCCTTTCTCTCGATACATCATTCCAGCCTTCAACCAGTCTCTCCGTACCCATGTTCGGCAATGACGAGGACTGGGTCAAATACGTCTACGGATTCCCGCAGATGATGCTCAAGGCTGGCACATATCCCCCGTTTGTCCATCCTACAGTCTATCGATGCTCCGAGGGTGAGGTTCTAGAAGCTCTGGCAATCGCGTTTTGCTGTCTAGGCTCGTACAACGCCGCGATGCGCAGCAGCCAGCACTTTGCATATTCGCTCATTAATAGGGAGCGAGATCAGCTGGTCAAGGATTTTGTAAGTTGATACTAAATGTCAGCTGACATTGCAGCTCACCTATGCAGCCTAGGATCTGCTCTTCGCAGTCTGAAGTTTGGGTTCTGGCATCTGTGCATGCAATGTGCGTCTACCAGATCATCAGCTTCTTTGGCCCTAGCCTCGAGCAGGCTCGGAATGCCCAGCTACAGCAGCCATGGCTACTCAAGGTATTTGGCTCTATTATAGTCGACTGTGTAGCTAAAGGAAGAGACTAATGCTCAGTAGATGACAAGACACTTGGCTCGACTTCACAAACAGACCACCAGCCTCGCCGAGCAGACTTGGTGGGAACCTTGGGCCCTGGGCGAGACCATCCGGAGAACTATCCTGCTGGTAAACACCATCAACTGCTTGTCATGCCGAGTTGGCAGGCAAGACGCCTACCTGTACGAGCCCCTCGACCGAGACCTCGTCTCCAACCACTACCCGCACCCACTGGCTTATGGAAAGCAAAGTCTGCGGCCGAGTGGGAGACTCAAAAACTGATGATGGCGGGGCCTGATCTTCAAGGGTCACAGATTACACTCGGAGAGACATTGGCTTCGCTGTTGCAGGCGTCTCGAGCAAACAGTCTGAGCTGGGATGGGTTGGACCAGTATACTCGGCTAGTGCTGGACACTTTGAGCTTCCATACGCAAGGCCAGATGGCTTTGGTATGATCTTAAATACAAACATCCGAGAGACTGCCTCCATTGCATAGTATGGCTTAGCAGTGATACAATGTCGAACGATCAATAGGTAAAGAAATTACAGTACGAACAAGAAACGCTGGCAACTTGAATTTGGATCAATCTGCATCTAGGAACTATGCATCGTCTACGGTCACGATTTTGCGACGTTTGTTTTGCACGACAACCACTCTTCCGCCGAATCCCTTTCCAACATGCAGTGCCTTTTCAGGATCGTCATCTTCGTCCAAGAGTATCACATTCTCGGGGTAAAGTTTCCCGAGTAAAGCCAACCTGATGAGGGGGTCCTTGGCCCAGAACAAGTGCAGCTCGTTGGAGCGGCTCTTGACGTCAGGCGAAATAAGCCCGGGAGCTCGCAAGATGTCCCCTGCGCTGTGTATATGAAGCGCAGTGATTTTGGTCTTTTTGCTCTCGGGGGCTATTGGCTCTTGCACCAGCCTTGTCTGAAGGTTCCTCTTTTCCCACTGCTGGCAGATGCAGCTCTATAGGCATACCGGATGCCTCGTCCAATCTGACCGACATCAACAGCGATAGACTCGCCATTTCCAAGAGCCAGCTCAATGTTTAGCACACGTCTTGCAGGATCCTTTCCGGTGCGGACGCCAATGGATGACCTGGTCACCTGCGGCTCAAGCGCGAGGAGAGATGGTGGTGGCCACTGTCCTGGGGGCAGACTCTCTTCTGCTTTTGGGAGCTCGTTCCTCTGGGCGTCAAAGTATACGGGATACTCATAGTCAAAGAGGATATCGACTTGTGAATCATCGATTCGTGCAGGATGGTGTCGGAGAAGGTGAAGAGCAGGTGAAGATGAGAGAAATGCCGGCATGACTAGCCCCTGAGAGTACTGGAAGCCATATCCCCCTGAACCGAGGTTTCTAGCCGTAAAGACCTTGGCCACATCGACAATGGCTGCTTGGGAGATCCTTCCCGTGAGGCACTGAAGGAGGAAATTCTTTCGCGGCTCCTCAAAGTCCCTGATACCCTGCTTGTGCGACGGCGGAATGACGAGCGGGACTTGATCAAAGTTCTCAAACGGCAACAATGCATCGCGGAGAAGAATCATGCGGTGAAGCCACTCATTGTAGAGCTGCATGAGCTGGGAGTTGCTTCTCGGGCCGAGGAGGAGGCCGGCAACGGCGGGCGTCCAGAGATGACCCTCGCATTGACTGTAGAGCCTGACGTTTTGGTCTGTCTCGTCTGCTTGGGGAGTGGATCTTGCGTAGCTAACAAGGGCATCGCCAATGACTTGAGCTTGATTGGCAATCTCACGTCGGGACGTGTCACTCTTGCCGTATGACAGGGGAAGAGTAGACTCGCGGCCAGTGACGGCCAAACTTGCAGCCAACCCATCCACAAGGACGTCCTTGGAGGATGGCTCCCCGTCGCCGTCTTCTCCCAAGGCGTGAATGATCGAGTTGAGCAGCGGTGCCGTGATCCGAACAAGCTCACGGGCGGTGTATATACCAGGAGAGGGGTGACACTGCTGGCGCTGAACGGCAGCCTGTTGCGTCTTGTTCATCTTGGCAGAAGACGGAATCTCAAAACCCAAGGCCAGGCTTTTGAATCCTGGGAGAAGGTATGGCTCGTGGGAGACTGACGGCATGCTGAATATGTAAGATGATATTCGGCTCTTGAGGAGAAGGATGAGGGAGGACATGATGTGCGCACCTTGAGTTGAATGTCGAAAGGTGGTGCTTTATCTGATCCAGGTCAACCAGAAGCCATAGTCTGTGAGATGCTTGAGAAGAAATAAAGGTCTCAAAGTGGCCGATCCATGCTTTGATTAATCAGATTATCAGATAGCAGAAATATTTTGGAGGGTTGAGAAGAGACGTGGACCATAGTCCCCCGATGTCCGAGCTGAGAGCGCAGAGCAGCTGACAACGGCTAAAATGGTGCAATGTCCATGTTGATCCGTGAAAAGAGCCTCAAACTGGCGTCCAAGAGACTTGTCATGACCATAATGCCCCGAACATGCACGGAGTTCCGTTGTGGTGTGACCCACCCACGACCATTCATGTCCGACGACCACAGAACTCCGAGATGTCTCCCTTACACCGCGCACAGAGTAATTATACGCATCTTCGTGGTCGTGGATGGTTTAGTCAAATGCAATACGCCACATAAAAACGTGATGGTGCTAAACACCACCAGCAGGCTCAACGCGATTTGATAGACCAGACGATGAGATAGGGCCAAGCAATCAATGGATGGGACAACAGAAAGATAAAAGAAGCCTCAAGTCCATTTCAAAACAATCCTACAAGCAAAAAAGCCATACAAGCAAACTCCAATCATCAGTGTCAAACTTGTCAGTGTCAAACTGCAAACAAACATGGCTCACCTCCCAGCATGGATCCACGACAAGGGCCTCCGGTCACTGTACCTCTGGCTCCCCATCGTCATCCTGAGCAGCTCCTACCAAGGCTTCGACGGCATGATCATGAACGGGCTTCAGCTGCTGCCTTTGTGACAGGAGGGTGAGTATTTACATCAAGAGAATAACATCTCCCCAAACTGACACGCCCAGAATTCGACTACCCCAAGGGCCCCGTCCTCGGCCTCCTAAACTCGATCCAGACCGTCGGCGCAATGCTCGCCCTCCCATTCATAACCCCCGTCGTCGACAAGTACGGCCGCCGCAAGTCCATCTTCTTTGGCGCCTCCTGGACCATCGTCGGCGCCATCCTCCAGGCCTCGTCCAAGCAGATCCCCCAATTTGTCATTTCCCGCTTCCTCATCGGATTCGGTCTCGCGTTTACCGTCGTTGGTGCGCCGCTGCTCCTGGCCGAGCTTGCCCTGCCCAAGCATCGAGGTGCCATCATCTCGTATTACCCAACGTGCTGGTATCTGGGTGCTATTATTGCGGCGTGGGTGACTTATGGGACACACAAGATTGACAATGCCTGGTCTTGGAGGATTCCTAGTCTTCTTCAGGGCGTACCGGCTTCGCTTCAGTTGCTGCTGATCTGGTTTGTGCCCGAGAGCCCTCGATGGCTGATCTCCAAGGGTCGAGGAAAGGAGGCGAAAGAGTTGCTCATTAAGCATCACGCCAACGGGAATGAGCGAAGCTCGCTTGTGGATCTCGAGTATACTGAGATCAAGGAGAGCATAGAGAGCGATGCTTCTGTCAAGGCAAAGACTGGCTGGGCAGACCTTGTGCGGACTGCAGGCAACCGGCGACGCTTGATTATAGTCTTTTTTGCTGGTCTCTTCATCGAGGTGAGTATTCTCCCCAATTATCTCACTCTTCCTAATCTCCCTTTCTGTTAGATCTCCGGAAACGGCCTGGTGCAGTACTATCTGCACTCCGTCCTCCTGAGCATCGGCATCACCAACACGACAACCCAAGTCACCATCAACGGCTGCCTTTCCATCTACAACTTTGTCCTCGCCAGCATCGCTGCACTGTTTGTCGAGAGGGTTGGAAGGAGAAAGCTGTTTATCGCGTCGACGGCTGGCATGTTCCTGGCCTTTATTCTCTGGACCACATTTGCTGCGCGTGAGTTGACTCGAGTCTATGTGCCTCTCTGTTCCGCTGCTGACACAAGTTTAACTAGTCTTTACCACACAAGGCACTTCTGGATACGCCATCGGCGTCCTGGTCGCCATCTTTCTCAGCAACGGCGCATACGACATCGGCTGGACCCCCCTGTGGGCATACCCAGCCGAGATCCTGTCATACGACATCCGAGCCCGCGGCGTCACATTCCAGACGGGCATCATGCACGCCTTTGGCTTCTTTGGCACATTTGTCAACCCAATTGGACTGCAGAATGTCGGGTGGAGATACTACATCGCTTACATCGTCTACACGTTCCTCGAGGTAAGACCCCCCAGCCCCTTGTCACAAGGCCTTTTGCTTACACCCTTGGTCAGCTCCTTGTTGTCTGGTACTATTTCGTCGAAACCAAGGGCTTTACGCTTGAAGAGATTGCCGTCATCTTTGACACGGATGGCTTGACTTGGAAGCAGCGCCGCAACATGAAGCCCACTCCTCGCCCCTTGGACTCGGTGGCCGCTTCGGAGAGCGGGGATCTGAAGAACGCAGCCGAGGCGACTGAAAATCGGGTTTCTGACGACAAGATCTGAAGGGGAGATTGTTGTCGTCACTTAATTCAAGCTTGCCGCGTAGCTGGACACCCGAGCTGAGGAAAGGATGGGATGTTATGGGCTAAGTTTAAGATATAGTCTATCAGGATGCAGCTTTATAGCTATAGTTAGTTTCAACTCATATCACGATAAAATAAAGACTTAGAGTCACAGGAAGATATGACTATATCCCATGATATCAGAGTTCCATAAATAGTGGTTGATGTTGGGAAACGCCAGTCTGGTAACGTTATTCTGGATGATGACAACCTGCTTACTTCGAAAGATCTCCATATTCATGACCTATCGGAACCAAATTCTATTTAGCCTAACAGGGCTGACACTATGTACCAGGGATAATTGCGTAGTTAGCGCTTATGTCACGTTGAAAGCTGGCAGTGCATCATAAATACACATCCCCCCTTTCTCAGCCACCCAAAGCTTCATCATCATCAACTATATCCAGAAAAATGTCTTCCCCGTCCAAGTCTCAGAGCAAGAATCTGCCCTTCCCCGAGTACTTTTCGGCACTCGCCGGAAACTATGCCCAGCAGACGGGAAACAGCACCCGCAACATCTTTGCCCTGTCGTTTGACGACATCCAGGCCGTCAAGCCCATCACCAAGGACTCGCTGGTGCACGATAATGCCGCCGGGCCGGGAACCGCAACCTCAGTTATTGTCGACAGGCTTTCCTCTGATGAGCTGCCTACCGTGCTAGTCACCGATAACGTACCCCCCATGGTGCAGGGTGCCAAGGGCTCGTTTGCCGCGTGGCCTAGGATCGAGACCCGGGTGCTTGATTCGCTCAACTTGGAGGGAATCCCTGATGATCACTTCACGCATAGTATCCTCAACTTTAGCGCCTTTACCTTTGCAGACCCCCTCAAGGGTCTCCAGGAGATATACCGCACCTTGCAGCCAGGAGGTCTGGCCGCTCTCCTAGTATGGAAGCGCTTCGGCGCCGGCGAAACCATCCACGCAGCTCAACACCTCGTGCGGCCAGACCTCCCGTCAATGAAGATCCCTCACCCTGAATTCTTCAACGAGGGCCACCTGGAGAAGCTGACAGCGGAAGCTGGATTCGACTCCTCAAAGATTAAGGTGTCGCAGCGGAGCCTCACCGTCAAGGGCGCCGACTTGGACGACGGCCTGAACAAGTTTATGCTTAGTGATTTTACGCGTCCAGCTCGAGCTGGGTGGACGGAGGAGGAGGTCTGCAGGTGGCCCGAGGCTGTTGGCAAGGCGGTTCAGAAGGAGGCTGATGCTTATGGTGGTGTCAAGTTTGAGTCTTGGGTTGTTCTGGCTACAAAGTGATGGGATGAGGTACTATATATGAGATCATGATAAAGGGGTTACACAATTGCGAATATGGCGAATACATCCGGGGCAAACGGCATCTCCTAGCAGTCAACCAAGATGCAGATTCCCAACACCCAAGGCAGTTTGCAGCACGCTGGAGTGAACGTGTCCTTCCTGATAGTGAATGCACCTAATTCACTTTCCATAATATTCACCTCGACCTATAACGGCCGGTGAATGGTAACCAGGCAAGTATACAAGCGCCCAAAGCCCCGACAACTCCTCCCAGCACATCAACCCCTCACATCCACAACACCACCTCTTTATGTCCTCTACAAGGCAAACAAGACCATGTTCAGGCCCCAAGGCGGTGGCAGCAGCCGGATCAAGACTGGAGAATCAGACGACAACTCTGAGCTGCGCAGCCTGCGCTTGCCCATGGTCCGCTACGAAGAAACCCGCTACGGCGAGGGGGACGACGGGACTCGACGATCCCGTACAGATGTTCGTAGTCGCCAGCAACTCTCGAGCAACGGCATCATAGCGCAGGAGTTTGGGCGCTACGATGACCGCCACGTCCTCCGTCGCCACGATATCCGATACCTCTCTCCCAGCGACGCCAAGATCCAGGTACCCCTGAGCGTCAAGACCATGTACGATGCCGCGGTGCGTCGGGAAGTGGAGCTCCCTCGTATCTCGGTGGAGGGGATTCGCGACGATACACGCCTGCACGATCTGGTCGAGGTTGGGTCTCCCGCCATGATCAACAACTACTTTGACAGCCTCTTCACCCCGGCACCCAACAGCCGCATCCAGATGGCCAAATATCAGACCACGTACGCTGGAGTCGTCCCTCGCCGGCCAAACATAGAGCCTCCTCGACCCCCAACGGCGGCCATCCTATACGGCTACAGCTTCAACGTATTCGCCGAGGCCGAAAAGGAGCAGCCCGCACTCACCGAGGCAGAAGCCACCAGATCCTGCCTCCTCTACTCCTTCTTCACCATCGACATCCAAGGCGACGGACTAGACTCTTCGGGTTCTCTCTGGGCAGCCACCAACACATGCCTCGCCAGCTCAGCAGCCTGCGTCTCCCTGCTCAACAAACTCGAGCGCCGGGTGAAGCAGCTCCCCGGCGGCGCGCCGCCCCGCCTCGAACTCCAAAACATCGCCTTCAGCATCGCCATGAGCGGCACCGAGGCTCGGCTTTTTGTCACCTACATGCTCGAGGATGGAGTGTACGGCATGTACAAGGCCAGGAGCTACCTGCTCCAGGATCCGGACCACCACATCAGGTTCCGCAGGGATGTTTTGAATATTCTGAATTGGGGACAGCAGCGGTTCGACAGGATCAAAAAGGCGCTGATGCACCTGCGAGTGGACGAGGCAAACAGGGTCACAGCCGTCCCTACGCCGTACTACCGTTTTCCCTACACCAACTTCATGGACGTTGACAACAACGACGACGGCGAGATCTGAGAAGTTGGGTGGGCCTTCTGTACCTTTGCCCCCGTTGACGAGTTGCTTGGTTATCCTCTTCGCTCTTCCTACTGGTGCATCGGCTTTCTTGTCAGGGAGATGGAGAGTAGAGCATAGGCTGAACTGAGCCAACCGACAGTGTCACTTGTAGGGCTCGACAGAGATCATTGGCTTCTAGACTAAATAGATAAGATCATTTTATATCCGTCTCTTGCGGTTGTTACTTGCGTGACTTGTATAGCATCAAGAGTGCCTCTAGGTTCAAGTATCACCACTTGCAGCAAGACTAGATGAACTGCTATATACTTTGTTTCTCGAACAAGCCGGGTTCAAGGATATTAACAAAGGAAATAAAGAAGTTGCTTAAAATTTATCTTCTTATAAGATTGCCAGAGTAATATAGCAAGAACTAGTATATCAAGACAACAAGACCGTACTCTAATAAAAGTAATGCAATAATGGTTACTGTATGAAGCGGGAAAGCTTAGAGAATCGCAAGTTTCTCCAAAAAGAAACCGCAGCGATCTTCCACACCTCCTCCGGATATATCCTCAAACACTCCTCACACAGCCCACACCCTCGCAACCCGGGCCATCCCATTCTCCATTCTTCCGATTAACCCTCCACGATGCCGGCCTCTCACCAAACGGCCCTGTCTTCATGTCGAACCTGTCCGGCGCAGCAGGAAACTCTTTCCAGTAACCTCCGTCGTCCCTATTTATCAGGGTGTAGACGTGCACACCCATCTCGCGCCCCGCGGCGATAGACTTTTGGAAGCACAGTTTTTTGTGTTGGGTCCTTGTTGCCCTTTCGACGTCGTCGAGGTAGATGACTTTGAGATTCTTGTAATTCCCAGACTTGATCATCCCTGCGATGGCTGTGTCGAGAAAATCCATCTTGTCAATGCTCTCGTCCAGTTCATCGAACCAGTCCAAGGCCGTATTTCCCCAGATCATGACGACCTCGATGTTCTCGGGGAGACACTGCTCACACCACCAATCGACGTACTCCTCGACGCTTGGGCCCGAGCCGATGCATCCCATGGCCTGTAGGTCGATGTCCTCCATGCCCATGCACGTCTGTCGTATGCCGGGAAAGTCGTCCAGCTCTTCTGGCAGGTAGACGCCGCACCTGTAGCCCTTGAAGCCGTCTGGGTTGTAAAAGGTCAGCTTCCGGAACGTGTCCGGGTAGTTCCTCTTCAGGTGGAGGGGGATCTCATCCGTGTGCTCGAGGCGAGCCTCCCTGCCTATTCCCCGGAACGTCACGGATAGCAGGTTCTTGCCGACGCTCAGGACTTCCTCGCAGATGAGGTCGAACTCGGACGAGTGGTCGATGTAGATGTGCTGGACGGTGGACGAGAAGGGGTCGAGACGGTACAGGTCTTCCTCATCGTCCTGCTCTGCATCAAAGCCCTCTGGGAACTCGCTGAGCGGATAGAGGTCGTTGACGTAGACATTGTGGATGCCGGGGAGGTTAAGAACGGCCGAAAAGTCGGTAAACTCTACATAGAGTGTGCGGGGGCCTTGATCATCTTGATCATCTTGGTCATTCTCCGTTGGTGGTGCCCCTGTCGAGACACCAACGGCGACGTTGCGTAGAGATTGGAAGCCCGGTGGCCCACCTTCCACTATCCATGCTCCACCATACCGCCTTTTTCATCCATCGGAGGCTCATGTGCAAGTGTGTGTCTTGATCGACGAATCTGAGGCTATGCAGCCTGGGACACGAAGCGACCAGGAGCATCTTGAGGAAGCCGTCCCTCCGGTCTCAAGCTCGTTCCTCGCCGCGTCAAATTCCTCATCTGGCATATCCCACCACTGCCTCGCGAGGGAGAAGAAGTCCAAGATCTCCTCCCTCTCCAGACGTAACCCAACAGGCTCTTCCTCAGCGAGCTGTACCACGCCCGTCATGGCCACATCCCAAGCCCGCCAGTCCGCCCAGGTCCTCCGATTACCCCAGAGCTCCATCTCCTGCACATGCCAGGCCTCGACGCCGTTGCTATCCGCCGCCACATGCCTCAAGACCTCGAGCACGCTCCCGGGCTTGAGGTCGGACACGATGCGGTAAGCGGCGCGGTGGCGGTTGAGAATCGGCTGGGACTGGCGGTGGAGGGTGGAGCAGGTGAGGGCTAGTGCGAGATGCGAGGACGGGTGTACGTAGCCGATGATGTGAAAGATGAGCTCGGTGGAGAGGCCGACGAGGCCGGTGCCGCTAGTTTCCATGGTGTTTGTTGTTTGCTCTTGCGAGATTTTTGCTTGCTCGCACGATCATGACTGAACGAAGGATTTGCGGTACAGGCGAATGTCGGTGCCAAGCTGGTGGGTCTATGAGGGTCTCGCTGAAAGTGGTGATCGCTGAGATGTGTTTATTCAGGCGTTCTTCATGCGATACTGCGACCTTGCGGCCATGTCGATAGACCATGGTTCGAAGATGCCAGTCTTCGTCGCTACTTGGTTGCTTCCGCCAGACAACCCCAATCCAGTGGGTTGGGGGAGCGGCATCCTCTCGTACCACAAAGCGATTGAGCTGGTGGTATGCCTTGATACACTAACCGCCAGAGTCCAAGATCACATAGTGATGGCATCTGCCATCTGGTGATCGATCCGCTACCAGCACAATTCTCGATCCTAGCTTCATGTAAGCGTCGTTCTTGGACCAGTCAACAAGCTCACCTCTTGAAACAGACCAAGGACTCGGCCTCGTCAAGTTCTCCCCAGACCATTGCCACCGACGATCGTCTATCAAACGTCCCTCGAGGCCGCGTGGCACGACGCGTGCACTCTATCCTAAGCAGCGAAACAACCACGCGTCCATCCATCGTCACCCATCATTCTCGTACCCCATCGCCCTCCTCCACCACCTCCACCACCTCCCTAGCCCCCGGATCTCCATCTCCCTCGCAAACTCGGCCACGGACTCGGTCTCGTCAAACCCCATCGCCCTCTCCCCCTTCTCCTCCACCGCCGGGCCAGGTCTCGCGACGCACCGAAAGTCCTTGTAGCGCAGAGCCTGCACGGCCGCCACCCACTCGGTCAGCCCCGCCTCGTCGCGGCCCTCGGCGAACATGATGCCTGGCGATCCGCCGCTGCGAACCAGCAGCCAGTCCACGTTGAGCTGCTGGGCCGCGCGCCGGACGCGCTGCAGCTTCTTTCGCGACGTGATGTGATGCGTGCGGATTAAGCAGTTGAAGAGTCCTGCTGTGCGTGACATTGTTGAGTTCTAGGTAGAGGACGATGCTGCAAGGCTGAGGTCTGATAAGTGGCTACCGGACTTTTGTGAATCCGACCATCGAACAGCATCTCTCCATCCCAATCAATGTCCCACTCAACCATGGATGGACTGGATTCAAGCTCATTGGATTCATGCAGGAAAGGTCAAAATATTAACGTCAAATGTTTGATTCCACCCAACGCCGTCCCTGCCACCTCCTATATAGTAATCATACCTTCAAAGTGTACCTACACGCTGATCCAACCGCTTCCAACACTCGCTTTAGTCGTAAGAGGGGTATAATGCCAACACTCCGTCCACCTCAGACACCTCGGAACATGCGCACCACCAAGAACCACATCGCACCGATGAACTTGAAGGCGCTTAGGCCCGCCACGCTCCACAGCACGACATACATGTAGATGTTTGTCCGCTTGTCTTGATCCTCCTCCGTGTCATCCTTGGGGCTGATTCTATCCAGGCTAGCCGAGTTGAGCACCAGAGCCCCGAGGCCAAAGTTGGTCACCATCCACACCAGAACGACACCGGTACGGACACCCTTGTAGTAATCCATCTGCTTTTCTTGGAGCTGCGAGGGGGTGGGAGGCTTCTTGACAATCACCTCCTTTTGCGCAAACACAGTCAGTTCTCGCTGATACTGCGCGTTCAAATCGCCCTCGTCGGGAAGATCAGTCTTGGCTGTTCCGTCCTTGGTGTTAACCGAGGGCAGCTTTTCCACCTTGTCGTCACCCTTGGTACCCCAAGAGACATCGTGGGTGTTGCAAAAGGCGTAGACGTTCAGGACGTTGGTAAAGCTCGGGGTCAGGAGCATGTACTGCCCAAGCGAGGTCGCCATGTGCCAGGGGTCGAGCATGATCAGCGACGCAATCAGCCAAATACCATATGTCGACATGACCGAGATGATGAGCATGTAAAAGACCTTGTTCTTGAGAATGTCGGAAAACTGGAACCCGTCTTCATCGTTGACATCGGCCTGGATGGATTTGACAGAGATGAAGATGGCGGCGAAGAGGAGGTAGCTGGACCAATGTTAGCCTTGGAAGCCGCGCTATTGGAAGGACACTTACATCATCATGCCGGCCCAGAACCAGACCATGGCAGCGTAGAGTCCACCAGACCCAGCAGGTCGGTTACCCAGAGATAGTACAAAGCATGTTATCAGGATGACACCGTAGAGCCAGGTGAAGACGACACCTAAAATCTCGCCGGTCCGCCCAAGCAGATTGTCGTCTCCCAGACTTGTCGTCAGAATCTTAAAGACCAGGAAGAAGTTGCCGATAGCAAACCAGGCAAAGATCATGTTGATGGTGTTGAAGATGAACTCGATGAAGAAGCCAAACTTCCTCAAGAAGGTGTGATCAGACCGGAGGAAGTCGAGGAAGTGGACGATAGCATAGACGGCAGCAAAGAATGAACCGTTGAGCCAGCGACGACGCTGGAGAACCAGCTCGGTGATTGTGTCTGGCACATCAGTCTCGCCGGTGGCCGACTTGACATACTGCAAGATCCAGTGGCAGTTTCGCTTGGTGACCAGCTCAAAACAGAGGATTCGATCTTCGGCCAGGTACATGTTGGACTCGAACAGACCGGCATCACTTCCACCGTGGAGCGTCTCGCCCAGGAAGTACTTCTCCAGCGGACCCTGGCCGTTCTTGTCGTTCTGGAGGGCGACGTATCGGTAGGCGGAAAAGGCACCGGGCAACACAGAGATGAATCCGAAAGCAGATTCCAAAGGCTTGTCCAGGATGTTGCTCATCTTGTACTCAAAGTTCTGCGCAGCAACCAGAGGGTTCAGGAGGAGCTTTCCTCCCGTGCCCAACATGGCCTTGATTTCACCACAGGCGCCACCGCACATGGGCTCCAAGTCAAAGGCCTTCCAGAGGTGGTAGATGGAGCTGCCGCCGGGTCGAGTACCGGCATCGAGCAGTACGCAGATGTTGGGGTTGAGGACATTGCCAAACGCCGTAAAGAACCATCGATGCGAGTTGATCTTCTTGGCGTTCTTCTCCTTCAGGCAGAAGAGGATCTGGACTGGCTTGCGGCCGTGGACGAGCTGGACCACATCCTTCTTGATCTCCAGGTGAGTCTGCGTGGTGTACTCGTAAATATGAGCTTCCACGTCCTTTCCGTTGACTTGCTGCTTGGCGATACCCTCCTGATAAACACCCATACCCGCCAACAGAGCCTTTGTCCTCGGGTTGATCTTAGCTCGGCCGTCACTAACCACACAAACAACAATCTTCTTCCAGGCATCTTGTCCCCAGGTCTTGCTGTTGGGGCGGTTGCACATGTACTCGATGTTCTTGAAGACACCGGTCATGGTTCGGGCAAAAAGAATGTCATCTTCGTTATACATAGTAACAACGATAAACAACTCGGTGTGTCGAGGCTTGCTGAACAGCTTTTGTCGGAGAGTAAAGTCTTGCTCAAAAAAGAAATTGGGATCGCACGTCGCGGCCGAGTATCGCATGTGCGTAAACTCGTCGCGCTCGCCGTGGCTGACCTGCTGAAGCAGGACAGGAGGGACAGGGCAGTCAAGAACGAGGTTTCCCCTATACAGCTTGACCTGCTTCACAGTCTTCCAGCGCTTAATCCCGCCCTGTTGAGGCTGGTCCTGGTATGGCTCGCTAGGCGCATCTGACTCTTGGTGCTGCAGCATGGGTCGATCGGCAGGGTCATCGTAGGCTTGGTCGTAGCGCTGATCGTAGCCTTGCTCGTAGGCTTGGTCGTATTCTTGAGGACGAGGCTCGTAGGGTTGGTTGTGGTACGCATCGTGGTGTTCCTGCGGGTTCACAGCGTAGTCGCCGTGGCCGTATCCGGACAGGTTATCGACGGATTGCTGCAGGCAGTGTCAGCGCATCTGGTGCAGAAAAACCAAACTTGCAAAAGGCGCAGCAGGGGTACTCACTGCTGCGTTTAGGTTGAGGTGATCGCTGGGAGTCGCTAGTCTATTAGGGTCGGGGCCCGAGGGCATTGTGAGATGGGGTTGCGAATGGCCATATTGATTGTTGTATCGGTCGTCGTCGAAGGGGTTCTCCTCCATCTGGTAGCCATGCTGGGGCGTGTACTGCTGCTGCCCCGGCGACTGGGTCTGGGTCCGATGCGGCGGCTGCGCGCCATAGCGCTGATCCATCTCGTTGTTGTAGTAGTCGTCGTCTGCGCGGGTGCAAGGTTAGAGAATGGGTCTTGATAGTGTACAGCGTGTCTGGAGGCTGAGAGGTAGGTAGGTAGGTAGTGTTTCGCTGCGGGCCAAAGGTAGGTTGGGTTTGTCAAAGCTCCGCCACGCTCGTGTGCGTCTGTGGCATACGCAAGCTCGCTTGATGCTGCAGCGGGGTGGCTCTCACTGGCAAAAGATGGGCAGTAGCAGCATTGGCAGACTCGGCGAAAAGAAAACAAGAGTCTCGTGTCGCAATTCCAGAAAAAGGCCAGGGGCTCTGTTTAAGGAGGGAGGGGCATGTCTGGACTGTCTCATCCGGAGGGAGAAAGGGGGGCATATGACAATCAAGGGGTCATGGGGGTATTAAACTTGCCTAAGCGATTGTAAGACATGATGGCGATAGTTTATGCGCACTCGGAGGCGCTTTGAGGAAAAGGATGTTTGGTTGGAGGTTCTGCAGTCGTCGCGCAGAGAGTCGCGGACCAGGTTGGAGAAGTGCGCTGGCCGTTGCCCCGGGTTTCTGGCAGGGATGGAAAGTCGCAGCGGGCAAGCCTGTGTGGCAGTTGCGACCGTCGACGACGCACGAACGAACGGCACTGAATCGCACAGCAGGCGATCAACCGGGTGAAAGTGATGCGCTGAGAAGGAACGATTCGACGGAAACGAATGCGCAACGAGAAACAGGCGCTCGAGACGGGTGAATAGGATGCGGGAGAAATGTAGGACAAGCCGGCACTGCAGTTTCAAGCTGATGAAAATGTTACAGACGGCGGCTGCGTGGAGCAGGGGTCGGGGCGCTGCTGCGGAATTTGGCACTGGCGAGACAAACAGTGGCCAACGGCTGCGTCGGCGCTGCAGCTGAGCTGACAGACGGGCGGGAATTTGGTGTGCCTGTTGCGACGTGATCCTTCTTCCACGGAGAGGCGTGTCTTGGCAGGCTCCGCAGGATGGAGATGATCCCTTTGTTGACTGCCCGTCGCCGGAGGCGGTGCTCGTCGAGCAAAAATTCCTGGCCCTGCGAACGAGCCCACGGACGGGCCTAGGGTTTCAGATGCTTCCGCAGTGGGAGAAGGATGGATGATCACCCGCTGACCCAGCGACGGATGGGGGCCTGGGGAAGATTATTCGTGTTTGACTGAGAGTGAGTGACGTCTCGCGCTCGGGGCCCGGCACCAACCGGCGGGGATAAGGATGGTTGGTCTTCGAGGTGTTGATGCAGGGGTGGGTTTCCTGCAATTCAACGGCTCTAGAGACGAAGAGGAGATGGAAGAAGAGGTGACGAGAGAAAAGGGAAGAGGAGGAGAAACGCAGTCAGCTTCACAGCCCGGGCAGTCATGATAGGTATTAATATTATCATCTCTCCTCCTCCAAACCCTTGGAGGTGCATCTCTCCTCAGCCCGATTCCTTTGGCTGTCAGCCGAACCCCAGCACCCCAGCCTAGATCCATCCTAGCTCCCTTCAGAGCCTAGCCCCAGGCCGAGCCCCCGCCAAATATCCAGCCCAGATGGGTCTGGACAAGCCATGTCGTCCAGCTCTCGCGCCTCTTGGACCTTTGGCGAAGCCTTGTCAGAAGCTAGTGGGACTCAGGCAAGGCGTTCTGTGCCCTCCTCGCTTTGATGCAGCTTACCCTTCGGACTCTGATCACGGCTTGCTGACTTGCTTCCCCCCTGCTTGCGGAATGCTCGCCTGTTTGTAATTGAGAGACATCCATCTTTATTGAGCCAAGAAGCCCACGAGACCAAAAATACTCTCAGCCGTCAATAGAACCGCCACGATTGGAGATCCGGGCTGGGTCATGCCCTCAAGTGCCGTTGGCGAACTTGACTGCGCCACAAGATCTCATTCGGCTCGCGTCTGTTCCGCTTCCAGTGCGAGCCGCGTACAGTGTGCGAAGCGGTTTTCGCATACCCTTTGCCTCGCCCCTGTCATTTTCGCATTCTGCTCTCGCATTCCCACGTTTGTGGAGCCCGCATGGCATTCTATTTCTGTTTGGTCTATCGGCTCCGGCTGGCAAGCATGTAGAATGCCCACCCGAGACGCCCAAGATGTAAGGGAAAAGGGCAGAGTGCCCAACGGGTCACAGGCACATAATTAAATCGGTATCCATAGGTAGGCAGTCTTGTTTTCGTCCAGGGCAACACAAGGCCAGGGACTCCGTACCTACATGCCATGGCCAGCCCTTTGGCCGCTGCACGAGCTTATTTTGTTGCTTATTCCCGCGACCGCCACACGACCCTTGATTCATTTGTTGAAATGCAACGGCCAGAGTCAGGCTGGGAAAGGGCTGTCAAACTGTGCAGGCTGCACCAACAGCTTTGCAGCATTTTGAAGAGGACAGCTCTCACCACTTTACCCATCACTCATCCGCTCATACTCACTTTTCTAACATCCATGTGGCCTGTGAAATGTCAGTCACGGGACCCTGCAATGTCTGTCACGGACCAATAGCTGCCTCGGTCCGTCCCTTAGCATGCCGCTCAAACAACGGCTTGACCTCATTTGCTCCCCAAAACCACATCCAGGCGCCTGAGGAAGATCCAAATCATTCTTCCTTGCAACGGCCCATCCTCGCATGCTCCTGTATGGAAGGAATTTCTCAACTCGTCACCGCCTGCACCAATCACAGTCGAGCAGCCATGCAGGTAACCCTCCTTACCCAGTCATGCCCTTGAGATCGGCGACAGCGATCATTTCGTTGTGGGAAGGCTCTCCATCTGTCTCGCGGTGACGACGACGAGATCAAGGATTTCGTCAATATCTCAGCAAACTGTCTTCCTTTTGTTCGAGTCTCTTGCTCAACTTTCGAGTGAAAGTTGGCGATGCCTGCATCTCGCGCGCCTCGACAGCGCCTCCCGCCAGGACCCTGCCCTTGCAGCTTTGGTCGTTTTAAAGTCACATCTAGGCTTGCTAGCCCAGTCAAGTCTTTTCAGCTCATGCAGTTTTAGGCTTCAAGGGCTGTTTTATCATGCCAGAGTGACCAATGAGACCTCCCTCACCCCTGGCATCTCCATGTCGGACAGTCACCTCCATCGGCGGGTGCAACTTCCGCCCGTTTGTTGCACCTCATCTGGCTAGGATGAACGGCTCCGAGGGCATGGAGAGGTCAGAAGACTTGGTGGACGGTGTAAATATATGCCGCATCGATAGAGGTCTTACGGCGAGGTCCTGGAGGGCTCATAAGAGACGAGGCCCCATTCCGGTGGTGCTCAGAGACTCTTTCCTCGTCCTGTTGTTGTCGTCGACTCATAACAAACCCCATCTTTGTCTCCGTCTCCAGTTTGAGGTTCAACTTTGACAATATGGCACGTCTGTTGCCTCTCGTCAGCCTCTGGCTGTCTCTCCTCCCCCTCGCTCTGTCCGCCGACTTTGAGAGTGTCACCATCAGCTCAGAGCTGGAGAACATTGGGCACACATGTATCAGCAAATGCCTCTATTACACCATCTTCAGTGACATGGGAAAGGCCATGGGCTGCGACGACCCATATGACAACAACTGTTACTGTGCCACGGCCGCCGCCTCCGCGTCCCAAGCAGGTGCCTGGATGTCCAAGTGCGCCTCCTCCACATGCTCGACCGGAGATCGCTCCCGGGACCTGAGCTCCATGCAGTCCATCTACGCCTCTTACTGCATGGGAGCCGGGTTCACACAGCCCGGCGCCACTGAGTGGTATAACCCAGCCGAAGCGACGGAGGAGGCTACGTCGGAGGATGCGGACAGCGATAGCAACGCGGAGCCGAGTAAGACGGCCGACTCGGGCTCGGCCGAGACCACAACACACTTGACCATCGTCACGCAGACGACAGAGGGGGGCGCAGGCCCATCCAAGTCGCAGGGTAAGTTCCTGCTGCTCATGGTGACAGTTCCTTTACTGTTGCTCCAGGTACTGTGCCTGTGTCTGGCGTGTATAAGCCGAGTCTTGTGCTGACCCTTGTGTCTTAGTAATTGTCGAGGCGACCTCGACCTACTTTGTGAACCCAGACGGATCCCCCGCAAGCATCAACCTATCCGACTCGAGCGACAACTCGGGCGTCAAGATCGGGGTGGGAGTGGCAGTGCCGGTGGTGGCTATTGCGGCGATTGGACTATTTGCTTGGTGGTTCACCAGACGAAGAAAGCAACGACAGGCGCAGACCCTCCCGACTTCACATCCCGTCACCGAAACTTCCACCGGTGGCGGCGCTGCCATCACACCAGAGAGAAAGGACACGATACAGAGGAAGCCCATTGGCGCCGCCGCAGTCTCCCCCGTCTCACCCAAGTCTGAGACAAACGAGCTCTCTGGCGTCGGAGTCCAGCGTGAGCTCTCCGGCCGGGAGGTTCAGCCCTTCCCCGTTGTGACACCAAGCCCACCGGTCGTGGTCCCAGGGCAACACGAGATGACGGGCGATGGCTGGCGGCCGAATCTGGAGATGGACGGACGGGATGCCCGGGTAGAGATGTCGGGAGAGGCCAGGCCACCCGAGCTGCCAGAGCAGACAAGGAGCCCGCCTCCTGTGTATGCGCCACAGGATACCACACAGAGGTGGGAACTGCCCGACAACTCGCGATGAGGGATTGATGCGGAGGGTATGTTGGGTTCCAGTTGGTCTTGGTGGCTTCATCGTAATAGAAGCACATCGTTTTACTTTCTCGCTTATTCTTGTATATATACCTAGTCAATGGATGGGGAGGAGTCAGGGACCGAGTCTAGCATTGGTGTTTACGGGCATGAAGAGGGAGGCGCATGGCCTCAAGTTACAATAAATACCATCTGAATCGACACTGTCATGTATAAATATTGACATGTCAATGTGCTGGGGGGCATGTGTCGTGCCCCTGGCCTCGCGTCTGTCTTTCTCTCATCTTGATCATTTACACCAGTAGCACGTTATCCACGCAGCACTTCACGCGCGTATGACAATCTACGCACGGCCAGAAAAAAGCCCCCCCAGAAAATGAAAGCAGCAAAACATCAATGCAAAGGACAAGGTCGGGCTGGGGATCCTCATCTACCTACACCAGTTACACCCCATCCAACACTTGCTCCACGCAGTACGGGCTTCCTTCATCTACACATGCCAATTCGCAAACAGCCAAAGGAAAGCATCGACAAAGAGAAAGCATCCAAACAACAATACACTATTACCATTGACTAAAAATGCGAAAGGGAAAAGAAAGAAAAGAGCCTGGTTGGGGCTATCCTCAAGTGACATCAGATTACACTGTGTTGCCTCCACGCAGCACAACACCCAGCTCACCCAAACCCAGAGGATCACGATAAAAAAAAAGAAACCAGCTGCACACCACAATGCCGCCATCAATAACAGAGAGCGTAAAAAGAGAAGAAGAAGAAGAAGAAGAAAAAGAAGAAAGAAGGGCCATGCCCGGGATCCTCATCTTGGCGAGTTACACTACACGGGCCCAACACTTGCACCACATAGCAGTTCCTCCACATCCCATCACACATATCCAAAGACAACTACCAAAAAAAGGCGCCAGGCCATCATCATGCCTACTCCGTAATGTCTGTCGTTAGCAAAAAGTTCAAAAGAAGAAAAAAAGCAGGGTCTGGCCGGGGATTGAACCCGGGACCTCTCGCAAGCTATGCTATAGGGTGTGCCCTAAGCGAGAATCATACCACTAGACCACCAGACCGATTCGAGTGAGGAACACGTGATGCTCCTGTTCGATGGGAGAGGTGGACAGAAATTGCGTCTAAGTCGCCAGCCGTTGACAGCCGTTGACGGGTGCAACGCAACCGCATCAGTGTAACGGGCTGGCTGCTAGCGCAAATACCTCTGTCTAACTCTTCTATCTGCTCTTGTGTGCTTGGGTAAAATGCTATTGAAGGGCTAAGCCGTTGAGAATCAGCCCCTGCCAAAGTCCGCTCCTCCGCAACGTCTCCATCGTACAACTCCCCTAGGGCTGAATTAATAATCGCCATCCTCACCAACCACGCGTCCACCCGTATGAACTTGACCTAGCGCAAGCCACACCCGCCCGTCGCAGCCCGCGGACTGCGTGGCCCATGCCAGATGATGAGAAACTCCCAAAACCATCCCTGGCTTCTGGTTGGCTCGTCTTGACCCGTGGACAGGAGTCGGAGTAATCTCGCATCCTGTGTGACCCACAGGTTGCGCCGGCCCCAGGCAGAGAGGGTATCGTGAAGTGCGGACTTGGGTGGACGGGAGAGACGCGGCCGTAGTTTGGTGATTAGAAATTCTTTGCGTATTTACTGGTTCGGGTTAACTGTGAGAGCTGCGGAGATTGGGCTTCGAAGTGATCATGGACATTGTCGTCGAATATAAAAGCGCGTGGGTAAGCCTGCTGCAAGACAAGTTCCATCAGCACTCAATCGATCAACACTCGAACACCAGACAAGCATATCTTTAAGCTTACTCTTCTCTTTTCCAACTTTGCAACCACAATGTCTCCTCAGCTCATCACTGTCTACGGTGCTACCGGCGCCCAGGGCGGCAGCGTTGTCCAGTCTCTTCTCCAGAACAAGTCCGAGGCCTTCAAGATCCGCGGCATCACTCGAGACCCTGACTCTGAAAAGGCCAAGGCCCTGAAGGAGCAAGGCGTCGAGGTCGTCAAGGCTGATGGTCTTGTCAAGGGGCAGGTGGTCGAGGCCTTCAGGGGCAGCTGGGGGGTGTTTGTCAACACCAACTCGGACGATCCTGTAAGTTGAAGAGATCAGCAAATGCACATGTCCAATGGGTATTGTTGATTACAATGATCATAATTATTCATGATCCATGATCATAGCACTTCCAAGAGGTTGATGATGGCAATGTCTCCAAAGACATCTCAGCCATGGTATCAAAGACGTAAATGCTAATGGGTATCATAGGCTTTGAACCAACCTGCAGGCCTCGGCGAGACAGACTTGGGCAAGAGCATTGTAGATGCTGCTGCCGAATCTGGAGTCCGCCACTTTGTGTACAGTGGTATGGCTTCTGCGTCCGAGATCACCGGAGGATCTGTTCCCAACAAGGCCTTCGAGGGTAAGTTCGTTTCGTGCTCGAGCGTTCTTGTCCTGACCCCTGGTAGAAAAGCATGCCATCGGAGAGTACGCCAAGAGCAAGGGCGTCTTTGAGACTGTCAACATCGTCAGCCCTGGCTGGTACATGGAGAACCACCTCGTCGAAGAGGTCGCCCCTGTCCTCGGAGGATTCCCTTTTGCTCCTGATGAAGAGGGTTACTTGACTCTGCACATTCCTCGCTGGGGCGGCAACGACGAGATTCCCTTCATCGCTATTGGCGACGACTATGGTGATCTCGTCCACGGCATCTTCCTCGATCCTAGCAAGCGCAACGGACGCCTCACCCAGGCCATCAGCTCGAGCTCGAAGCCCGAACAGCTCGTCTCTGAGTTTGAAAAGCGTACGAGCCACATCCTTTCTTTGCCTTTCCGTTGCTCCAGGAGCTAACCGTTCGACAGTGACCGGCAAAAAGGCCCGATTCGTGCCCGTGGAGGACTGGAAGACGATGGAGACGTACGGGGTCGAGGCCTTCGAGACGGTCAAGTACATGTTTGGTTTTTGCCAGCACTCGGGCGGCTTGTACTATGGCACTCCCAACGACGTGGTCACGGCGGGTGAGCTGAAGGCGAGGGCGGCCGAGGCCAAGGGGGAGTCTGGCGACAAGGCGAAGCTGATGACGCTGGAGAAGTTTCTGGCAAAGTACTTTGGTACTGCCGCCTAGAGATGCTTTCTTTTGGTATCGGGAACGACGGCAGGGTTTTGGGGTCGAGAAGCGAGTAACAAGGGGGTCGGTGATCTGAGCTAAGATGATTTCATGTGGTCAGCCTCGCGGCCAGGATATTCGAAGAGGGAGCAAGGGCGAGCAGAGACACTTATCTAGTCGTAAATTGCTTCAATAGCATCAGATTTCGAAATCAACAATTTGTCCATGGAAAATTCGCCAGTTTCGTGCAGCGACTCTCCCAAATTACGGTGGAATGAGGGCACGGAGGGACTTGTCGACAGTGACAACGCATCGGGGGAGGGAAAAAGTCCATAAACAAACAACAGGATCAAATTAATACCTCTGATGAAGCGAGATAAAATCAAACATGTCGAGTGTCGGGCTACCGTGATTTCCAGGGACAACGAGGTGCATGCAAGCTTGGTGTGGATGCATTGTCAGGCACCTGGAATCATAGCTCCAGGTAATTATCTCGCTGAGCATTTCCCCTAGGATGGAGGGGAATCACCTTTTAATTAGCGGGCTACGGCAAATTCATCCTCCATTTTCTCGCGAGGTGCAGGCAGAGATATCACAGTCACCTCGCACCCTCTTCCAAAAAGAACACAGCGAGAATCAAACGGTGACTTCTCTTTCCAAACACTATTGCATGGCCTTTATTTACCTGATCTGCATTTTTTCGGCTTCTAATTACCTGCATTGCATTCCTTGGCGGAGTCGGTTCTCCGGGTGTGCCCAGCAGCACTCCTTGGCCCCTGAGGCATCCGCGTGCCTCTGATGCCGCATCACAGCCCGCCCACAACCGAAGAGCCTACCTAAGCCCGCCGCGCCTGCCCTTCTTCTCTCCTTTCTCTCCTTCCTCTCCTCCCTCCCCCAATCACAACCTTCGAAGGTCAACCTGTTCCTTTTTCCTTCTCCTCCTCCATCCTCTTGCATCATCGCGATCAACCTCTCCTCCTCATCGCCCCGAGCGCGCAAGCTCAAACTGCATTCCCTTCTGGGGCCTTGCCCTTGTTCTACATCGTTCTTTGATTTTCTGCCATCCTCACTCGCTGCTTTCCTGGTCGGATTATCTCCAGACCACGTGAGGTTGCCTGGGCCACGTACTGCAGCCCTCGCCTCGCCCACAAACTCCCCTCCACCACCCACCCCTCCCCTCTTTTTTCTTCCCCAAACATCATCGCCCTCGCAACCATTTCCTCAAAACAATCTTCTCTGCGAACCTCGACTGCTTGAACAAGCAAACATCCTCTTGCGACCTCGTCACTGGTCTTCGTTGTCCTTGTCCAGCAACGATGAGTGACAACATCGACCCCCGCGAGGCGGAAAAGCGAATGATCGCGATGGTATGTCTCTCTCTTCGCTCCCAGATGCCTCTCGAACATCATCTCTTCCTTGTCTTCCTTTTCGTCGTAAACACTCTCCCCTCCCTTGTCATCCACCGCCCGAGTTGGCCAAGGTCCTCTCGCAGTATGGAGTCGACGCGCATTCATCCTCTCGGAATTGAAGCATGCCATCATTTCCATCCTTCCCTTTGATTCTCACGCCTTGTATGACCATCAAGAGCATCTTCTAATTGCCCAATCTGTAGGCCGACCTCTGCCGTACTCGACAGGAGGAACTGCCCTTGAGCAAGGAGGAGAAGCGAGGACCTTCCTATGCTCCCACCCACCGCAATGGAACCGACCACATCAAGACCTCAGTCAAGGAGAAGCTTGTCGAGGGATGGACTGTCAAGTTCGAAGACGAAGAAGCTCGTCAGATCGACGGCCTCGAGGTCGGCGACGCCCGTCCATGGGCAAAGGCTTACACCAAAGACGTCCTTGCGCGATCTGGATTTGCAGCGTAAGTTCATTTTCTCGACAAAACCCTGCCCAGCTAACCGGTCAATAGAGCGCCTCCTTCTCTCACGCCCAAGAGAGTTCGCAGTGATAACGATGCCGGCTTCCCCCCGCGAAGAAGTCTGGTGAGAAGACTTCCCTGCCCGCTGCACGAGGATAGAATCCGCGTGTGCAGGGCTCGACCACCATGGCGACGAAATGGGGACCTGTCACTACCACGAAGGTTCCCGAGCAGCCCACGAAGACTCAGGAAGTCAAGGTTGAAGACCCCAAGCCTGAGGCCACCGAGAAGGCCCCTGAAGTTTCTCAGGAAGTCAAGGCTGAAGACCCCAAGCATGAGGCCACCGAGAAGACCCCTGAAGTCTCCACTGACCCCCCTCTTCCACGCTTCTCAAGTTCGACCTGAACACCACGGCTCTGGATCCCGGTATGGCTGAGCACGTCATTGGTACTGGACGATGCGAGATCGTTCCTGACAAGGAAGAGACACGCTCCTTTGTCGCGGTAGTGTCCATGAAGCTCCTGATCAGCGAGAACAGAGCCGTTCTCGAGTTCTCGGCTCCAGGCAAGCCGCCTCGAGTCCATGATTCTCTGGAACTGGGCGACCCGGCGATGGATGGCAAGTTCTGCGCCTTCAAGCAGCTTTCCAACGGGCATTTCCTGTACCTCCGCTTCGCCGATGAAGCCGAAGCGAAGAAGTTCAGACGGCATCTGACGAAGATGCAGAAGTCGGCGAGGGTCCACCAGCCCCAGGCCGAGTCTCTGCCTCAAGTTCCCATCCTCAAGGACGATGAGCAAAAGATCCCCTGTCCAAGCCAGGAATTGTCAACCTGTCTTGCGTCTCTTGTTGAGGAGCCGGCGCCGGAGCCTCTCATTCCCATGACCGACTGGACCACTGTTGCGAATGAACAGTCTCCAAACTTGGAGAACGCAACAAGACACGTGGTCCGGCTGGTCAACCGAATGCTGGAAAAGATGACTCTTGGAGAGAAAGTGTTCGATTCGGCCCTGGCAGGCATCGAGGATGGAATCATTGAACATTGGGTTCAGAACGGGTTCCTGCAGGGCTTCGACGACAGCCTGAAGAAGGATTGTGTCAATCACATCCGGTCCACTGCTCGCCTTCAGGTGAAGCTTCAACGTCATTCCATCGAACATGACGTTGAGCAGGCGACCCAGGGGTTCCAACAGCTGTCCCTGGAGGATTCGCCCAATGCCTCTCCTCAGGGCCCTCACCAGCAGGCTCGACCCGCTCCTGCCTCTCCCAAGGGTCTCGGTGCTTCCCGTTTCGCATCCGGGCCCGCCAAGTTCGCCGGCAACTTTACCGGCATTCGTTTCCAGAAGAAGGAGTAGGCTCATGCTCCTGTTCTCCAGGTAATCTCATGGTTGGGGGTGGAAAGGAATCTTGTGTGCTAAATCATCCGGGCATTTGCATGACGCTTCGGTCACTGGCCGCTTGGCACCTGCATGTCGAGTTGGAGACATGAAGCTTTGACGGAAGGGTAATGAGGCAGGCATGTTTGTAAGGTTTACACAAGATCTGTCCTTGGTAGAAGCTTCCGAGATAGCCCAGATTGATTAATACACACAAGTTGAACAGCGAGATGGTGTTGATGGTTTCGAGAGTGAAGCAGACGTTGTCCAATTTGAACTAATCCTCCATCATGATTGTAGGTCAAGTTTGCCGTGGCATTTCTTCTGATAAGCGCCCAAGAGCTGCCTCGAGTCTCGATCAAGTCCGTCACTCCCAGAGAGAGCCTCGGTGGCCAATTGTGTGGCCTCGTGGTAGCGGCGGAAAAAGTACAACTCCTCGACAGCATGTATGAGCTCCTGGATGTCCATTTTGGAAGCTCCCGAGCCCAAGGGCAGTTTGACCTTTTTGTATATCTGTATCTTCTTCAGTCTATCTGTTGCAGCACATCCGTGGCATCCAAGCAAAAAAGGGAGGACCTACGTCGCCGTTTTCAACCTTGATCTTGTAGTCACGCTGTACGGCCCGCCACGCCTCCTCGGTCTGTCCCGTGCGACGGTTTTCCTTTGTATCGGCCTCTTCCTCGTCAGAGGAGACATCTGCGATGGCAAAGTTGGCGAGGGGGTCTTCTTCGTCCATTTTTTCGAAGGATGTTGAGCTGGAGATGAGATTTACGGGGTGAGAAGAAGTTGGTGATGGGACCCACTTGTCGTTGGTGGTGTTTTGTGGTTGGTGGGTGGCGCAAGACAAAGAGCCAAAGTTTGACAGCGGGAGTTTGGGTGTGAGAAAAACGTATAGAAGTGGACATGGCTTTCTCTATATTGTCAATCTAGCTACTATTTTGTCTTGGCAGGGGCATATGTATTTCGAGGCGGGAATGGGAGTCCATTCAGGGTATAAAGCAACGACAACACCTTGCGAGGCAATCAAGTACACGTAACGGAGAAGCAAGACATGAGAATCCTTGAGGACCATAAAAATAGACGTCTTTGCATATGTATATCCATAGCTATATTGGCATCCATGTCCTTGAGAGCATCGGTGTGCGACATGAGGTGGAGGTGTGATGTAACAGCGTGGGGCAGGGTCCTTTGGAACGCGGGGCAGATCAGGACGACACTCGGCCTCTGGTTCAAGAACACTCCTCAGCTTCTCATCTTGCAACCCATATAGTCGACATGGACAGTCAGGTCGAAAGACTCGTTGAAAAGGCATGGAACAAGTTCCAGGAGACGCCCAAGGATAAGCGGCTGCGCAAGTTGTCTCTCAGCATCCAGACCATGCTTCTAACCCGTCTCAGTAATCGGCGTTGCTGGAATTCCAGGCTCGGGCAAGACGACCTTGTCCCAGATCATCACCTCTCGCCTCAACGCCCACGCAGACCCTTCGTCTCCTCCTCCAGCAACTTTTGTTCCCATGGACGGCTTCCACCTCACCCGCGCCGCCCTCTCCGCCATGCCCGACCCGGCCACAGCCCACTTCCGCCGCGGCGCCGCCTTCACCTTTGACGCAGCCAAGTTCCTAGCCCTCGTGCAAGCCCTGTCCGCGACGCCAATTCCCCAGAGCCCGTCCTCGCGCCGTCGTTTGACCACGCCCTTAAAGACCCACGGGACGATGACATCGAGGTGAAGCCGGAGCACCGCATCGTGGTGCTCGAGGGCAACTATCTCGCTCTGGACCAGGATATTTGGCGCGATGCAGCAAAGTTGCTGGATGAGCTGTGGTTCGTCGAGGTCGAGTACGAGGTTGCGAGGAAGAGGCTGCGGGAGAGGCATGTGAGGGCTGGCATCGTGAAGGATCTGGACGAGGGGGATCGGAGGGCTGTGGAGAATGACTTGGTGAATGGGGACGAGATTATCAAGTACAGACTCAAAGTAGACGAGGTCATTCAGAGTCGGCAAGACGGAAGCTGGGTTCACGAATAGAAGACGCTAGAGTTGAACGAGCTGGTTTATATGTTCTGTTGACCAATGTGAATGGATATCACCTCTAAATACTGTATCTAAGCTATATGTCATGAACATCAAAAGAAGCATTTATGCAAGGACAACAACAAACTGAGCTATGCAAAAAATAAAACACCAAATGAATCCCTACTCCAGCGCTGTGTAGAACCAGCAAAAGAAACCCAGAACAAATTTGCGTCATGGTCATATCTTCATCATGTCTCGGGCGTCCGGGCCCTCTCGGCGCTCAGCTTCCGGATCTCCTGGGCCATGCTCTGGCCCTTGCCCTTGCGGGCCGACGTCACCAAGTTGCGGCCAGCGCTGCTCTTGGAGACGTCGAGACCGAGAACCTCGATCAGCTCCGGGATCTCGGCGTGGTCGCGCGTCGTCTTCATGCGGTGGCACCACGTCACCCTCTTCTCCTCGTCCCCGTAGTCCCTCCTGCCGTTATTCTGCGCCCGATCCCGAGGGTCCTCGAGCGTGTCCATGGGCTGAAACTTTTCGTCGCGCGGCGTCCCGACCGGCGTGAGGAGGTCGCGCGGCTCAAAGAGAAACTCGCCGCCGACCTGCCGCTGGTCCCCCATCTTGAGGACGTTTCCGGTGGGCAGCTGCTTGACGCCCTGGACGATGCTGTCGACGATGCTCCGCGTCATGCTCTTGCGCATGTAGGCTGGTTTCGCGCCCATCTGGAGCGTCTTGGACATGCCGAGCGCGTGGAAGAGGGACCGGGTCGGGTCCGTGTAGACGGGGAAGCGGCAGTTGGTCTCTTGCACGTACATGTCGATGAGGGCGGGGTCGCCGCAGCCGATGACCGTGATGAAGGTGCTGACGGGGAGGCGGAGGAGGGCTTCGGGGGTTACGGCTTCGGACAGGGAGCGAAGGAATTCCTGGCAGTTCTATACAGTTTGTTAGAGTTTGCTTGATATCAACTTTGGGGGTCGACGTACGCCGCAGAAGAAATGTCGGACAAAGATGACGAGCACGCGTCGGGCAACATTGCTTCCGGTGTATAGGCTCGAGAAAGGATGCGACTTCCCATCCCGGTCCAGAACAATGTAGTCTTCGATCTTCTTGATGAGCTCGGGTGGGGGCAGCTCGTTCGTGGTAGCTACCTCGCCCTCAAAGTCCTCGGGCTGCGACTTGTCGATCTTGATGGTCTGGGGAGGGGATTTGGTAGAGACGGGCTTGCGATGTATGGCGAATCCGTTGTTCGGCTGGGGCAGCTTCTCGTCGTATCCAGCCTCGAGGGCCTTTTCGTCCATCTCGTCAGTCCTGGACTGGATCGACGCAGGTCTCGGGGGGACTGCCGGGGTCCAATCGACAGAGGGCACATCGGGGGCTGCTGCTGCGTTCTCGACGGGCTTCCGCTCGATAGGAGACTTTTCGTCTGGCCTTGAAGCCAGGTTATCTGCGTTGGAGGCTCCCATTCTGACAGAACAGGCCTCCTGGGTGGTTGTAGAGGCAAAACCGAGTGACTGCACAGGAAAAGAAATAAGAATTGGTGGTTAAGCGCCGTGATATGTATGGTGAGAGGTCAGGTCAAAGGAGAGAGCTGAAGAGACAGAGGGGCACCGGGCCGCCCGAAGTGGCGCTGCTAGCAGAAAAAGCTCCAGCTTATAAGACTCCAGTGGAGAACAAACGTTCAGCGACGGGCCACGCAAGCCTTGCTTGGTAACGGCTGATGATGGCTTGTTTGCAAACGGGGCTGAGGCTCATGACAGCTGGAGAGTGGAAACGAACCTAAACATGGAAAATAACGTGGCAGCATCCCCGGGGAGGCTGTCGCCTTAAAAAGAGGCCATTCGTAAATATTGTGGCTTTTTTCTCCCGTCGACGATGCCCTGAATTTGGGCGGGTTTAGGCTTGATTTCAGCGGCTGGTGAGGTCATAGTTCAGGCTGACCTGTTAGTGGGGGGGGAGTGATCTTCGCTGCCGGTCTACCCTAGAGCCTTGTATTGGACAGGCGATATGGGTGGAAATGGCTGCATCTTTCGAGCTTGAGGCCTCCTGATGTACTGTAATACCTGCTTGCAGCTGTTCTGCGCCAAGATTTCCCGGCTTTTTGAATGTGCAAGGTGATGCCAGTTGTTTCACAGTCTGAAAATCCACCAGCAGCCTGCAGGGACGGACGCGAGCGGCGTGGAGACAGCTGAACGTGTACCGGAGTAATGAGAGCAAGAATCTCATACCAACTGCCTCGAGGAATGGCCCTAATCAACGTCGTCTTACTTTGGTCCAGGAACCAGGAGGTGGCGCAGACGTCGTGACCTCGGGATCAGTCAGCGACGGGCTGAAGCATTCATACGCGTATCCAGCCGTCAATAATACCTATGTAGGTTGGTGTAAGCTGAGAGATGGGCATCTATTTTAAACATTCGTGGCATTGCGAAATGGCAAGAATATTCGCATTCCCACATTCTTAATAATACCACCTGCTCGATCCGTATCACACCAAACCCTCGTGGTCAACGTGTGATGCACCCACTTTCGTCATGTCAAAAATCTGCTGTGGGGGTCAACACTGACAAAAATGCTGCCCACCAAAAATGCACCGTGATGCACTGCTATTTGTGTCCGTCTCAGCTAAAACTCTGGTGGGGTAGGTCGACCTCATATCTTCCCACCTCCCACCATTTCTCTTCTTGAAAGCAGTCTTGCTCTCTCACCCTCACGCAGTTAGCCAAAATGGCAGCTCAAGTACCCACCGAAGCTCTCAAGGAGCTCAACGGTAAGCGTCACCCCCCGAGCGAGGCTGTGAGCCGTTAGGCCCGGATCCAACTGACTCCGAGCGCCCCGCAGTGGCCGAAGGCTCCCAGAAGCCCGGCGCAACCGCCCAATCCAAGACCGACGCTGCCGGAGACGAACACGGCGGCGATGATTCCGAAGACGAAGCCGACGGGCACGTCGAAGGCGCCGCCCCCGCCGGCGAGGCCACTGGAAAGAAGAAGAAGAAGAGAAAGCCCAAGAAGAAGAAGAAGCACCCCACCAGCCAGACTGACCCTCCCCGCGTCATGATCAGCCAGCTGTTCCCCAACAAGGCCTACCCCAAGGGAGAAGAGGTTGACTACAAGGACGAGAACAGCTACCGTACCACCGACGAGGAGAAGCGTCACCTCGACAACCTCAACAGCGACTTCCTGGCCGATTTCCGTGAGGCGGCCGAGATTCATCGCCAGGTGCGCCAGTGGACGCAAAAGACTGTCAAGCCCGGCCAGACCTTGACCGAGATTGCCGAGGGAATCGAGAACAGCGTCCGTGCCTTGACTGGTCACGATGGACTGGCTGAAGGCGATGCGATGAAGGCCGGTATGGGTTTCCCTTGTGGCCTCAGTCTCAACCACTGCGCCGCGCACTACACCCCCAACGCCGGCAATAAGATGGTGCTGCAGCAAGAGGACGTCATGAAGGTGGACTTTGGCGTCCACGTCAACGGACGCATCGTCGACTCGGCCTTTACCATGTCCTTTGAGCCCAAGTACGACAACCTGCTCCAGGCCGTCAAGGAGGCGACCAACGCGGGCATCCGCGAGGCGGGCATCGACGCCCGGGTCGGCGAGATTGGAGGCATCATCCAGGAGACGATGGAGAGCTTCGAGGTTGAGATTGACGGAACCACGTACCCCGTCAAGAGCATCCGCAACCTGACGGGCCACAACATCCTGCCCTACAGCATCCACGGCACCAAGGCGGTGCCGATTGTCAAAAGCAACGATCAGACAAAGATGGAGGAGGGCGACGTCTTTGCCATCGAGACGTTTGGCAGCACGGGCAACGGATACGTCCGGGACGACATGGAGACGTCGCACTATGCGAAGCGAGGAGACTCGCAGCACGTTGACCTGCGCCTTAGCTCGGCCAAGTCTCTGCTCAACGTGATCAACAAGAACTTTGGCACGCTGCCGTTCTGCCGACGATACCTGGACCGTCTTGGCCAGGACAAGTATCTGCTGGGGGTGAGTGTCTGTGATGTGTGTTATTTGAGGTGAAGCTAACAGTTCGCAGCTCAACAGCCTTGTCAACAGCGGCATTGTCGAGGCGTACCCGCCCTTGTGTGACAAGAAGGGCTCGTACACTGCTCAGTTTGAGCATGTAAGTGAAGCCTGATATTAATGCGTGGTGCTATCGACTAACACTCTGCAGACCATTCTGATCCGACCCACCGTGAAGGAGGTCGTCAGCCGTGGTGACGACTACTAGCCGGAGCCGTGTAGTGGATTACGAGAAGGACTCTGAAACATGGATCCTATCTTTTGATGCTTGCATGGCCTCTTGATGCGAAATCTATAGTTTGATGACTTGAATTTGACAAAGTTTCAATGATTGACGGCTCCTGTCACACCAAGCCAAGCACGCACTGCATTGAGCTGATGGTAGCATGCATAAGCGCCTGGAATTGCTACCCATCGAGTTATGATGTCTTCCATGCAAGTATCTGACCATTCTGTCAGGCCTGCAAGATCCGATCGATGCGTCCCAAAAACGTGGCTGACGGCAGAGATCCGACGAGATGCGATTGTTGAAACATGCCCCTTCTTGCACATTCTAGCAGAAGGACCCTTGAATTCTAACGATGCGAGCGACGGTCAATCCCTTCCCGATCTCGACGACCCAGAGGAGGCTCTGGAGGCCGTTGGCCAATGCGTGCTGCCTGATCGCCAATCGCCTGCATCCCTTCTCCGGTTTTTCCCCATGCCTTTTTGACGCACTCGCCACCCTGTGGCACAGTCTTTTTTTTCTTTCTCCTCTCTGCTGCACGAGACCACAGCTCCCGAAGCGCGGCTCTGAGGGTGCAAAAAAGGGCCCTCCAGCTGACCGGGCCAATCATGAATCACAAGAGTCCCGAGGCTTTCTCGCGACCCGGACCGGCCATCCCATATGGGGCTAGACCACACGACACATCGGGTTAGCGTTCGCAGTGGCGACGCTCGGGCCAAGCTTCCGAAGGCCGGAGATAGCGAGTCTCTTCTTCACATGCGGGATCAAATTTATCGAGCAGACACCCCAGAGATAAAGGCCGCATTCCCGCTTTGCTCAGCATTGATCTGCCCTCAACCTCCGTCCGTCCACCTGCTTCGATCGCCACCGGGGAATCTCTTGCAGTCGTCGTTTATTGCCTGGGATATTAATTGAGAGGCCGACTCTCTTTCTCATTCTTTTTTTCTGGCTCAGCAATCACGTTCCTGATCCAGCCCCCTCCCTCCCCTCAGGAAAAAAAAAAAAAAGCTCCCCTACTCCGCACCGAGAATCTTCCATCAGCAACATCGACCTACGAGCTCCCTACAAACCCGACTCTACCGGCACAATGAAGGTCTTTTCCAACTCGGTCACCTTCAACTACTCGTGGGACGAGGTGTCGTCGGCCAACTGGCGAAAGTACGGTCCCTGGAACAACAAGTCGGAGCACGTCATCGCCGTCGACACCCTCTCACGCGACGTCGACGCCGAGACGGGCATCCTCCGCACCGAGCGCCTCATCACCTGCAAGCAGTCTGTCCCCGACTGGATCAAGACCATCGTCGGCTGCACCGGAGACGAGAGCTTCGTCTACGAGGCCAGCTACGTCGACCCCGTCAACCGCACCGTCACCATGGTGAGCCAGAACCTGACGTGGAACAACCTCGTCAACGTCCAGGAGGAGGTCATCTACCGGCCCCTGGGCGACCACCAGACCCAGTTTATCCAGACGGCAAACATCACGGCCCTCTGCGGTGGCTGGCAGCGCATCAAGAACAGCATCGAGGACACCCTGGTGCACCGCTTCAAGGAGAACGCCGCAAAGGGCCGCGAGGGCTTTGAGCGCGTCCTCTTGATGAGTCGAAAGGCCTTTGCCGAGGAAAAGGCGCGCCAAGGGCTGATGCTGTAAAAGGCACACGCCTCCGATCTTTGTACCCTCACCGCAACAACCTCTCGTCGAGGTGTCTTGCGCACGACCCATCTCCACACTACTCGAAAACCTGTTATACTACAGCACACAAACAACCTGAGCTTTTTTACGACGACACGGCAATTGTATACTTTGGCGCAACAAAAAAACAGGAGGGGATTCTTTTAGCATTTGCAACGGCGTTTAGAGGGGGTTCCAAAAAAGTTTTTTCCACAAAGGAGCAGAGACACCTTTTTTTCTCGCTCTCATTTCACGGGCAACGCAGCCCGCATTCTTGTTTCTTGATTTGGAGTTGTTCGGTTTATACCCCCGGTCTATTAGACAGTCGAGAGCACATTGAGCCCCGGGGAATGGCCCCGGGTTCAGCGGCCTAGAACGGGCTTTCTTGATAGAGTCAGTGATTAGAATAATTGATCCAAGACGAAAACATTACGAACTCTTGATTCTTGTTCCATATCTCATGAGCGTGCCATCATCATCAGAAGCCATATCGGTGACTATCAGGACGTTGCACTCGACATGCCGAAGATAGACTCGGCACTTGGCCAAGCCCATCCAACCTTCAACGGCACACACCCACCTTCGGCCGAACCGAACACACCATCACCGGCTTCAACGGTCGTTTCCCGGCATTCGCTGTTCCTGTGGCACAGCGTCCCAACCTCCCGTTCCCATCCGGCCGACCAAAGGTTAAAAAAAAAAAAAAACCCTCCTTTCTCTAGCGGTCGTCGGCCTCCCTCCCGCCCCCCGCAACGGCTCTCCGCATTGCGTTGTGGGCCGACTTTATCCGGGGAGGCTGGACTGATTGGCTGTTGGCTTGGGAGGGCATTGTTGAGAGGAAGAAGGTTTTTTTTTCTCTGGCTTGAGACTGGGTGTTCTATGTTTAGCTTGATGTTTTACATGTCGGAATGGCGGTGTTTGGCATGAGTCGGTGAGCTGGCTGCTTCGAGTTGAGCCGTTTTGACTGAAGGCGAGGGCTCTGAGCTGTATCACGTGCCTGTCGACTGCATGCTTGCACGGTCACGAGACCAGTGCGTGCGTCCTTATCCCAAGAGTGGACCGGGGCTATGTTATGTCGTTATCAGCTATGGCGGACATCAGTGTGCGTGACTGATAGAGGCGTAACCATCATTCATGCACCTCCCCCTTGGACGGATTGTGTCGAGGTGAAGATATCGTCACTACCAAGAGTCGATATCAGGTCGACCTCTTATTCGTTCCTTTCTTGGAGCATCCGAATCACATTTGGGATAGGTAGTGAGTTGTGTCGTGTCGGTAGTTAAGGAGGATTCATTCCGGCATACCAACCCTCCGTGAGTGACCAACTCTCCCATCTCTGCTTACACGCCTGCACTAGGCACTGTTTCTTATGACGTACAAAGTGCTGATACATAACTAGCTGAAGTGGAGAGAAATCGTCAAGGGCTTCGAACAAGGACACTGCATCGACTTTCGCGAAACCTTTGCTTCAGTACCACGGCCGAAAATACATCGACTACTCTTCGTGCTTAGACGACATTCGACTGATAGGTTGAAAATATGGATATAAAAGCAGATCAGACTGCCCCTGGCACCGGGGAAGCTGGAAAAGTCTGTAGGCTATGCAAAGCCCTGACTCAAGCCTGGGTGACCATGCGCAGTATTAGAACTCTTTTCCGCTTCCCGTCACGACTCCTCCCTGCTGTGATTCGAACGGCTGACCTCTTTCCCGTATGGAAGTCTCGAATTCCATTTTTCTCTCTTCCGTTCCGCACCCTGCTTCCAGTGACAAGCTTTGCCGCCAGCCATCTACCATTTCGCGATCGACCCGTGTCCAAGTTCCCTGGCCTAGTCTGGTCTGTGTAAGGACGAAGGCCCGTGGATCTAGTTTCAAACGATATCGAAGGCTGATCGAGCCAGGGTTTCGACGCTGAGCACGACAAAGCGATTTTCGTGCCATAGAACCTAGGTTGCACATTGTGAGCGTTGATATTCAGGGGATCTCTGATACTTCTCAGCGAGATAGAAAGGTGGTATATCTCTTTTTAATTTGGTTTTTGACTAGGTTCAAGCCTTTTAGAGTACGTGGGCGCAGTGCTGTGGGCACTGAGAAGATTCGTAGATGATGGTCAAGACACCACCAGGCTTGCAACTGACGGGCACTGCTGAGAACGGGATATTTTCCACAGCTCTGTTTGATTGCTTGACCCAAGTTTCTTTCTGTCAAGTGTGCCCATATGAAGCACAGATAAGTGCATTCAGCCCCAAACGTGTTGACGACTGTGAAAACAGTTTGCGCACCATCGACCATAGAATCTCTTTGCTAAGGCAGACAAGAAGAAGAACGACGTCATATACCGAAAGAAAGCCGAGCAAGCAAAGCTGCAAGCCAGTCTAAAATTGGAACATCCTAGGGTTGAACGGCCTCGGGAAACACCAGATACCCGCGGCCAGGGGACCCGGTAGGACTGCAAGGGAGCGAATCCACAGGGCGACGGGAGCAGCGGGATCCATGAAAGCAATGGAACATGACCTGCAGAAGGGGATACTAGCCGGGGATAGCAAAAGGACCTGTTGGTATGCCTGTTTGTCATTCCGTCACGCCACATGGGTTGTGGCCTGATGTGGTCTTTATCCGGCGGCAAACGACCTGTGTTTGATGGATCAGCATGTCTACTGTCAAAGGACTTTGAAGAGAAAGATTTTGAAGGTACATGAGTATCGTAAAAAGTGCGGAAGTATGTGGAACTGGTAAAAATGGCCACTGAGGCTGGGTTCGTCCGTTTGCTGTGTCAGGCACCCATCGCTTTCCGATGCCACCACCCAGAGTTTTGAGGTGGCCTCTGGGCCACAAAACGATCCTGGAGTACTGATTGAATTTTGGGCGAGATTATGGTACTGGTATCGTGAATCTGAAGTATTCTCCTCCGTGCATGACCCCTTTATCAAATGGTCTGCCGATGGCCCTGGAGAGACTAGCAAGCCAGCACAGCTGAAGGCAGCGATGTTTTGCGGTATTGAGGCCCAACGAAGTCACTGTATCTGAATTGTGCTTGCAAAACTGTGACTTGGGGGTCCCTTGGAAGCGTTGAGAGTTTCATATTTTCCAACTGTCAGATTCATTACCGAAAGCAAGACTGCACAGGAAGCAGAGAAGAGAGCCATCTTCGAGGGTTACAAAAAGAGGCATGCAAATTCTGCTGATACAAACGAACCGGCATGAGCGATGCAGTGCTGCTTAGCCACACGTATCCGGTGCTGGACTTGGCCATCAGTGCCTAGCGGGCTAGGCCTCTGACAGTGCCGACTCGGTTCCAACTTGTAGATGCCACGATGCACGCCCAACCACCACGAAATATGCCTATATAAAATAATTCACACAATGAGATTCATATAGAGATTCTCCTAGACCCGTAATATTTCATCTTCTCGTTTGTTGCGTTTGGTGTTGTGAAGTGAGTATTCGTTCCCAGGGGGCTGCCACTGATATATCTAGGCAGCCAGCTGGGGGACTCGATAAGATGGTGCACAAAATGCTCTAGACTCTTCCCCGCTCGGCTTCTCCTCCTCTTCTTTTCTCTTCTCCCCTCAGAGTTACCCTTGCACCCTCACACTCTACCCTCTCCCCGTCCCCAACGGCTCCTCTCCCAGTTTCCATCATCACTATCCATCATCACTATCCATCATCACCACTGACATCGATCGACATCGTCAAGATGACGCCCCCTCCCAAGTTTCCCTCGAAGCTGGTCACCGCAGTTCCTACCTGGTGCCAGCTCACCGAGGAGGACGAGGCTCGCGACCCTATGAACGAGCCAGTCCCCGAGCGCATCGCGCTCACCCTCCCTCACATCATCCGTCGCAACACTCACCTCTGGAAGACTGTCGGCGACCTCGATGCCCTCACTGACGAAGCCGTCAAGGAGCGCCTCACCGCCTTTGCCCAGGAGCTGGAGGAGTTCCAGAACAATGACCAGGAGCAGATTCACGGCCTCTCCAAGGCCCTCGTCACCAAGTACGGCGAGCTCTCGGTTCGTGTCATCCGTCGCACCTGGGAGCTCTACCTCGCTCTCACGACCGAGCCCGAGATCCCCGCCACCGACCCTGGAGTCTTGGAGCACACTGAGTGGCTTCACACTATCCGCAATGTTGTCCTCTATCAGATGCACGTCCGTCTCCTTCGTGATCAACTCGACAATGCCATCGCCGCCTAGTTCGCGGACGAGATTGAGATTCTCACCAAGTTTCGGGATGAGGACTATCAGAGCGTCTTTGTCACCAACGTTCTCATCCAGGAGCAGTCGGACCGCATCCGCCGCGCTGAGAAGGAACGCGAGGTCTTTGAGGCGCTTCATGAAGAGTTCACCGAGGTTGACCTCAACGACATGCCGCAGCAGAAGAGCAATGCCCTCGGCGTCGCTGCTCTCCCTGCCCTCCGCCGCTGCATCAGCACAGCCACCAGATTCCACGAGGTCCTGACCACCAAGGGAGAAGAGGTCCCCAACAACGGCTCAGAGACGGTCAAGTGGCTGAAGCAGGCCCGACAGCTGTGGCACATCGCCGGACGCGCGGCCATGGACTGGCATAAACGCCGCTACGGGTACAACCCGGACGTCCTCGCCATGTACTGCGAGAGCATGCTCCGCTTCCCCCTGCGCCCTGGCTGGGCCGACGACGCCGGTGTGCGTGCTCAGCTCCAGGACATCGTTGACCAGACTCGAGGTGAAGAGATGTACGAGGAACAGGAACCCGCCGAGAACCCCGAGGCCGACTCCGACCATGGTGATGACGAGTCCGACTCTGATTAAGCAGATAACACCGGCCGAGGAGTTGCACTAGCCCTATGTGTTTACTCGGAAGATACGCACTAGTTCAAGGCGGTTGATTTACCGGTACGACTCCACTGAACAAGACTATAATGAGGATATGAGCTAACTATGATAGCGGGTTCTCAACATGTGTTTTCTTGGAACGATACTAGCTCGGTGACTTACCACCACAACTCAGGACAGGAGGTCTATTTCGTTTGTTTTCATGGAGGGATACGGCAGAAACTTTAGCCGTCATCAAGGTCATCAATTAGGACAGGGAAGTCCTCATGGAACAGAGCAAGCCCGGATGGCGCTCTCAACTCTCAACTCTACTCATTAGCTATATTCAATGTTCATTTTATGTCATCGTGATGGTCTCTAAGTGATTGTACCTCGATGAAATACTGGGGTCAGGAGTTTGGAAGCCCCCAAGGATATAGGCGCCTATCTTCCAACTGGGGCCGAGTTGGCACTGTCACAGAAGTCTAGCCTGCCAGGCACTAATGGTAAACGCGCAGCACGATTCGAGAGCAAAGAACACAGGGCGAGAGAAAGCAAAAGGGTATCAATAAACTGGACCACCTATCCTAGGGAAATCCTCTTCCACCTCGTCTTCCACCAGGCTTCCCACCTCCCTAGTCTTTGTTTTCATCTTGGTGTCAATAATCAGGATAAATGCTCTCGTACGTGCTGTGCATGACGACCCGGCATTCCGATGTAAGAGGTTGCATGGTAACAGGCCAATTCCTCGACCGGATCCTCTCCGAGTTTCAGGGGTCGTCATGAGGACGTATGATGATGGCCCTGGAGGTCTGCGTAACTGGCCGCTCACCAGGCAACAGACGCGTTTCCAGCTGAGCAGCATACATGTCTGCAAGTCGAATACGAGTAAGCACCGCCTTCACCTAGAAACCTAAAGCTCACGACGCAGGAGGCTGGGGATTGTTGCCCACAGTCTTGTACAGATCCCTCAGCTCAAACTCATCATGTCCCCCCTCGGGAATCTCTCCAACAACCCTCGCAGGCTGGCCAGCAACGATAGAGAAACTGGGTATGACCATGCTCGCGGGGACAACAGTGTTGTCGAGGATCTTGACATAGTCCTTGACGATGGCAAACTCGCCTATGGTGCAGGCCCTGCCGATCTGGACGTGGTTCCCGACGGCGGCGGCCTGGACGACGGTCCCCTGGCCGACAAAGACGTGGTCGCCCATGCGGAGGGGCATGTAGGTGAAGGCGCCCTTGTACATGCGGCCGGGGGACGGAGCAGGGCGCCCCGGGCGAGGAAGCAGTAGCGGCCGATGGCGACGGCGGTGTTGCTGGCCGGGGCAGCGGCGCCGGAGGAGGACGAGGAGGACGAGGGGGCCGTGCGGGAGAGGTCGCCGCGGATCATGACTTCGGGCTGGATGACGGTCTTGCCGCCGAGCATGATGTTCTGGGTGCCGACGAGGACGGCTCTTCGGGCGACCTTGTTGCCGGTGTCCTAGGGGTTAGAGTGTCAGCTGAGGGCCTGGTAGAGTTGAGAGAAGTGCTCACCGTCTCAATGTACTCGCCCTTGGGCGGACGGCGCGACATGGTGGGCGGGAGTCAGATGCCGGGGCCGGGACGGAGACGGAGGAGGGAGGAGGAGTCGGTCGAGTCGGTGTAGCAGGACCCGTGGGGAAGCCGTGATGGGCGAGTGGGGCCGGTCATAGTACGAGGGTACGTACGTACCTACGTGAAGGTCTAAGGCGTGATGGCCCAGAACAACATCAATTGTCTTGGTTATGCCTGTTTTAGACGCTGGCAAGGCATATTGTGTTTACCAAGACCAACAATCACACTCAATTCAAAGAATCACCAGCCAACACGACAAGCCAACAGTCACACAGCCCTCATGCCAACGCCCTGTGTGACCCATGGGCGTTCCAGTACCACTAAAACGACCACCTGGGCAGCCAAGCCTTTTGTTTTCGTCTTGGTACCGTTTAAAAACACTCAAGATTCCCGAGGCGAGGACATGATGGGATTTCTAGCTCCAAACACCAAAACAGACGCGAAACGTGGCCTGGCCCCCCTCCCGTGCCGTGCCGCACCACCCTTGTCTCTCTCTCAGGTGAGGAAGGGGGAGGAGGGGAAACGAGCCAACCACGCTTAGACAGCGCGTCTGTGGGCGCGTAATTCTCTGGGCGTGTCCATCCTGCACACAAGAACTAACCGGCTAGATTTCATGCTTTCCCGCAGGGCAAGGATATGGGTTAAAAAAAAAAAAAAAAAAAAAGTCTCTTCTGTCCCGTCTCTACTTGATTACACCCTCATTTCGTTTCTCGATGCAAGGAAAAGGGACAGAGAAGGGGAAATTTGAGTCTGAGTACCTTGCAGACGCTAACATGATTGGGGGCTTTCTCAGCTGAAACGACGGGCAGATGCAACCTTTGCTTCCTCCTACGGTTTGCTTCTTTGTCTCATCTCGTCTCTTGTGGAGAAGCAGAAAGAAGGCTGCAGCGATAGTCCTGCTGCTGACCTCTTACGATTTCTTGGAGACTGGGGACGCATTCGCAAATCGGAATCCTTGCTTGCTTCGTGTCGTGGCCGAGCCCCGTTGGATCCAAGCCGCGCAAATCGAGATATGGCGTCGAGATGCCGAGTTCTTTTCTCTTTCTTGGCTTTGAGGGGGCAAGGTTCTCTCTTCGGGTAGCTCTGCATTCGTTCATTGAGAGGCGCAGGGTTGCTCACCGTCCGTCGAGCATTGATTGATTTGCTCCTCACGTACGGATGGATACCCATACTTGGCATGACCTGGCGGTGCTTGAACAGTTGGTATACCGGCAGGATCACAGCCGTCGCGGATCATTGACGAGCCGTTTACTGCGCCTACATATCAATTGATTCCAAAGTTGGATGCTGACATTCTCTCTGGCTCCCCCTCACCGCGATCCTACACAGCCACGCACGATAATGATCGATATTTCGGGGGATTTCTCAGGCTGACGGCATCACCAGTCGCAAAGTCCACCTGATGGCCCTGCCCATCCCAGCCCTCTTCTTTTTCCTTCCCTGCGGCGCTAGGGTCGCCTCTGGACGCGGCCGCCCGGGTCTGTTCCCCCCCTCCCTCTTTTTTTTACCAAGGCAAGCGAACAGCGTTGCATTGCATGAGGCCCCTAGTTCCGTTTTATTTTCCCTCTCTGTCAGCTTGAGAGAGAGAAAATGTTTGCTCAAAACGGACCCCAAGATTGCAGGCTCAGCACTTGAGCTTGTCAGTTTCTGTTTCGTTGATTAATATAAACCTCGTCGTTTCGTCTCTTGTTTCCGTTTCAACATCACCAACATCTTCTTCTTCATCTCTTCTCTTCTCATCTAGATATTCTCTTCATCTCGCTATTCTCTTCTTCTGGAACTTCCACCGGCAGCCTCATCCTTGTCCACACCTCCACCAGCATTGTTACCACCCCCGCCTCTTCCTCTGCGCAACACACACACCTCTGCCGTTAAGCGCCCAGGTGGACACTCTTCAACCAGTGGCATTCCTTGGCTGTAGCGTTTATTATTAGCATTGCCGCCTCTGTCTGCCTTCCTTGCCGCGCGCCCTGTATAAACTCATCAGCGCTCTTCCTTTCTTTTCCCTTTTTATCGTTCTGACCATTGTCCCTCATAACATTCTTCATCTGACTCCTCGTTGGTCGGCTGCTTCGAGATCGACACCCTCTCTTACCTCTTGAACTCCAACACCCCCGTGTCTCATCCTCACTCACACATACATCAACATGCTCGCCAACTCGCTCCTCTTCCTCGCCTCAGCCGCTCTGGCTCTGGCTAACCCTGTTCGGTATCGTCCTGGCTCCAGCTGCACCACGTCGCGGCCCGAACCAGTTCTTCCTCAAACCGGTGGTGAGTCTAAAACAGCCGTTGAACCCTTAAAACACCACTAACACCATCTCCAGCTCAAGAGCTTCAGTCTCCTCCCCAAGGCGCCACCCTCAAGCACATCGCCCTCGGCTTCGGCATCCAGAACTACACTTGCAAGGGCGAAGGAAGCGATGCCACCGCCGCCGGTGCCCTCGCCATGCTCTACGACGTAACTCACCTCTACCCTGGCCAGAGCCGCGGCTCTCTCTCCCAGGAGAAGTGGGCGTCCCTCACTGCCACCGCCCTCGCCGGCCACGAGGTCCCCTCAACCTCAACTCGTACGGCGTCGGCGCCTCCTCCACCGAGCCCTTCCCCCAGGACGCGCCCCTCAAGCTCGACGGCTACAGGGAGGTCCCCTTTGCCGGCCACCACTACTTCAACGCCGGCGGCGTCCCCACCTTTGACCTCAGCAAGGCCCAGCAGCTCCTCCAGGCCAAGAAGGTCGACGGCGTCAAGGCCCCCGCGTCCGCCAGCGCGGGACCCGACGGCACCGGCGCCGTCGACTGGCTCTACCTCGGCGACGCCGGCGGCAGCTATGGCGTCACCTCCGTCTACCGCGTCTTCACCGCCGGCGGCAACCCTCACGCCTGCAAGGGAGTCGGCTCCGATAGCACCTCGTACACTGCCATGTATTGGTTCTACGGCTAAGCTTTGTCTCTCACACACCTTTTTCGCTCTTCGTAATTACATATTTTCAGGATAGATTGGGGTTCTTTGGAGTTTTATAAATGGTCACGCCACGATCGCTTTTTTATACCTTGCACCTCAAGGTTGCTCTCTCTCTCTTCAGGCTCGGCTTCTCGGGACAGATACCCACGGTTTCACACGGGGCATTTTTTACACATTTTTTCCAACCAAAAAAGGATCGCAATTGGAAGTCCTCTCGTTCAAGGCGTTGTTACATCTTTTGCGTGATAGATTCAGGTTCATGCATGGCGCATTTGGCAGGTTGATATGGGAATTGTTTTTAATGGTTTGGGATAGGATAGGTAGTTAGTTCAACATTAACGAAACGAGCACATCTCAGCTTCTCTTGTACCAAGTCTATCCTTGCTTGCGAAGTGATGGGGTTGATTAGGTTCATATGAAGGGAGACATGTGAAGAATATGGAAGTTATGAATGGGACTTGTATAAACAAGTTGCTACTACTCGTCTGCATAGACCAAATTAAAGGCTTGCGGGCATTCCCGGGTGTAAGCATGAAGCTTCTCTTGAAGGTTCATCCTGGTTGACATGTCAAGACGACAGTGGATGACGCCCCAATAGCAGGCGCCAGAATGAGTCAACTTCATATGCTTGGAGTCTGACCACCGGCTGTAGCTGTTTAATGGCATTTCGGCTAAATCAGCTGCCGAACATGGCATGCTGTCAGACGGACAATGTTGTCCGGCCCATGCAAACCTTCATGTGAATCGGCCACAATATGGCCTGTTGCGTGTATCATGATAAAAAGCTCCGACATTTGACCCCTTTTACAGAATCTCGTCATGACAAGAATCTTGATCAAAAAGGCACAAAACTCTCTTCTTTTTACTTGCAGTCCAAAGAATACATACTTTCTCTGACATCCCTATTCAGAAGCATCTGACTATGCCTCGCCTACCCCTGTCTCCAGCCCTCACCAGGGCTCTCGTGATACAGGGCACACGCACGGCACTGGCACAGCCAGCCCGAACCTTTCTCGTCCTCCAGCAGCAGCGAGCTCGAATCCACCAGACCGCGGCCTCGGAGCGGCAGGCGCAGTGGAGGGCGATCGAGAGGGACCTCCACGAGTCGCTCCGGCAGATCAAAGACATCACGACACAGGTCAAGGAGCTGAGGGCCGCGCAGAGGGCGAACCGCGATAGAAGACGGAGAAGAGGGCAAAGGGGGATCCTGAGCCGGATGACTCTCTTGGGTGGTTGACGGCTCTGAATGAGCTGGTTGACGAGATGGTTGATGGAATTGATGGGATTGATGTTTGAGGAGAGACGTTGGAGAGGAACGTCGAGAAGACGATTTGTATAGTAACGAACAAGAGGATGACGCCCCTCAATAATATCCATATTAGAGTATATCAAATAATGTTTGTTGTTGTTTTGGCCAGGTTGCGCTGCCTAAACGCCATGCCGTTCTGTAGATAAACTTCACTCTGCTCATGCAAAGCTTGATGTAAAGCTTGATGCCCATCGGCCGGAATACCACTTGTTTAAAAGGGCCATTTCATGGCTTTTCTCTCATGTCTTTTACCAAATCCCATCATCGATCAAAACACACACGCAGACACAAGGGCCTCTGACCTCTGACCCACGACCTTCCCTCACGGTTGAGATACAGCCAACAGATACAAATCATGTCTCGGCCACTTTTGCTTCAAAACATAGCGGGCACCCAGACAATGAATGCAGCCCAGCCGTCACCAGCGCAGATCCTCCTCCAACACCAAACTCGACGAGCTCAGGGGCCGTCACCAGCACAGAGCCTCCTCCGACAACAACTCCCACGGAGCCAGGCCCCCAAGAATCCCAACAACAACGACAATCCTCTCGACAGACCAAGCCCCCGGTGACACAAAACACACGAAAGGAAGGTGGTTCCAAGGAGTCAGATCATCCCCGGTGGGCGACGCTGCTTGGTCTCCTGGAGGAGACCCTTGTCCACCCAATGACCATGTTTCTCTCGGGGGGCAGCCATGGCCGTAATCATTGTCGGCAGTGTTCCCGCAAGGATGGAGCCAAGGAGAAGAGGGAGGCGGAGGATGGGAGAGCGAGTGAGGGGGACAAAGAGTCCAAGGGGGAGGCGGCTGAATGGGATGATAAGGAGGAGATGTAATTGCCCGGGGCGTACCTGGCAGCTCCTTGAGCAGACATTGGAGATGGACGAGAGAGAGATAGAACGAGAGTACGAGTAAACGAAGCGAAGAGAACAACTGCCCTTAACAAGACCGACTTATATTACGCTGCTACAGCTATGCTTGAACATGAACTGAATGGAACTGCTCTGGCCAAAGTTGAGCTGCCTGACGCCATGCCGTCGTGTAGATAAAACTCGTCCAGCTCGTGCAAAGCTTGATGCCCATTGGACAGAATGCGGCTTCTTGAAATGCCCACGGTATGGTCTGGCTTTTGCTTCCAAGTCACACACCAAATCTCATCGTGGTAGAATCACCATCGCAAGAAAGGTCTTACCCCTGAACCTCAATCCAACCAACACTTTGTCTGACCTCACTGTTCAGATTACTCCCGACCAGCTCAAACCATGCTTCGAGCATCTTTACTTCGAAATACGGCGACGGCTCTCGCGGCATCACGTACCCGCACCTTACAAGCACCACCGATGCGAACCCTCCTCCAACAGCGAGTTCAGGCACCCCGAGCCGAGATGACAGGCCGATTCCCGACACAGCAGCGTACTCTCCACCAAAAGACCCAGCTGCGTCTACGATGGACCGGGTTTCTTAAGGCACAAATGAGACAGCTGGAAGAAGACATAAACAAAGACGTCTCATCGGAGGTGCAATGGGCATTGCACTGACCTTGTATGAGTTTTGGGACTTTATCGACTGGGAGCGTTATCAAAGAGCGAGAAGGAATAAGCCCTAGGTAAAGGCGGTCATGTTCCAAAGCACATGTGGGAGATGGCCCAGCACTGGCTGTCCATGATTTATTTCTTAATAGAGATGCGTACCAAATTCCCAGCTGGCTCTTTGCCTGCGTTCATCCCTCGTTCTTCTCGGCATCCGGCTGCGAGCTCTGATGAAGGCCTCTCTCTCACACGCTATGACTCCCTTCTCTTTCATGTACTTGTGACTTTTATGAGCCAACGCCGCACACCACAAGACCAATGCGATGCAGCATGCAATCATGGCCCACATGCCTCTCTGCAAACAAGTTAGCTATCTCAACACATCAGACCAGGACACCCACAATAAACCACGGCGCCATCGAGGCCCCGTAAAAGACGATACTCCACCAGGCATTCACGGCGTTGCTGCCAACGTTCATGCCGGCGAGGACAACGCCCCGAACATGGCTGACTCGTGACGCATGGCGTCGTTACACCAGGCGAAAAAGGTGGCCTGGCAGGCGTAGACGGCACCGGCCCAGTAGTATGCTGCAAATGTGACCCTGGTTGACGCTGAGCTTGTTGGATCTTTAGAGGCTACCAGGATCATGATGGACGTTGCGATGCCTGTGATGCCGATAAAGTAACCCACGAGATGACGCTTCCCCCCGAGAAAGTCTGTCAGGGTCGCCCAGAACAGGGTGGAAACGATGCCAACTGCAGGGACGCCGGTTGGGTAGTTGTTTAGCTGGGAGACGGTATATCTGCTTGTCGGATGGTTCTGCATGTACAGAGCCAGGAGGGCGTTGCTGCTGAACGATTCGGTCTCGCCTGCTATGATCCAGAGTATGACGAACCCCCACCAGAACCAGGACGTGAGGACGCTCTTGACGAATCTGAGCGTAAGGGGAGGTCTCTCTTCAAGAGGCGGAACCCGTGAGATGGCCAGAGTCTTTTCCTCCTCTGTCAGGTAAAACGCCGTCGTCGTGTGCGGTGTGTCTGGAAAGAGCAGGAAGCCATACCCGGCAACAGGAACCGTGATGAGGCCGTCAATGATAAACAGCCACCGCCATCCACTCAACCCGCTCAACCCATCCATGCTCTCATGTATCCCCGTCTGTATGAAGCCACCAAAAAAGGTGCCCGCGAGACCGGAAGCCGTAAAGATGCCACTCCTCTTGCCCAGCTCCCGCTCCGTGTACCACGAGCCGAGGATGTAGTGCGTGCCGACAAATGTGGACGCCTCGCAGATGCCCTGGAAGAAGCGGATGGCCATGATGGACTGCGGGGTGCGGGCCGACGCCGTCACCATCGTGAGGCCGCCCCAGAGGAGCATCATGAGGGGGAACCAGATGCGAGGTTTGATGTACTGGAGGGACAGGTTGGAGGGGATCTGGCCTAACACGTAGCTGTGGGATTGTTAGAGGTGGCTGGAGTTGGGGTTGAGGCCGTACCCGACGGTGAAGCAGGTCAACACCTGGTTCAGCTGATCTCCTTTGAATCCGACTTCTTCCCTCATGCCAGAAACGTAGGCATTATTGATGTTCATGCGATCGAGCTATGTATTAATTAGCAGATGAAATGTTGAAAGAGAGGAGGACAACTTGCATAGTTGACGAGATAACTCAGACAACAAAACGTCAAGATGAAAAAGTCAATCTTTTGAACCAGACGCCACTCCCCCGGTTTGTAGTCGACCTGTAGATAATCCTTGACCCTCGATAACATGCTTGCGACTTTAATTCAGAGTTGAAAGAGAGAAGAGTTGGTAGCTGCCGTCGGAAAGATCTGGCCGAGGTGAGACAAGGTTTGGCCCGTGTGACGGGCTCAAGATGATCGGTCGACGCTCGTGGGGCAGGTAGATTATCCGCTTTTACCGCCGATCTCAGCGCATCACCTTTTTCATTCAGGGAGCGAGTTATTGACGCAAGTGAGGTTATCGCAGGTCCGGTTACTGATGGGCAGAGCAGTGTAGCGTAGCGCCTTGGGGTGAAGCTATTGCAGAAACTTATAATAGGTAGTCCAGATAATAAAGAAAGGAAAAATACTACAAAACAGACACAGTTTTAGAGATTTCTTTAATTTTGGATGAATTATCACATGACAAAGATATACAGTCTTGGGCATACTGGGAGTGACAAGCACTACTGGCAGCATTCAGATAACCCACAAACCAGGACGCTGCACCCAACTCCCTTGGCCCCCTACCAAATGATCCAGGACAAACACCTCTGGATTCTTCTCCTCAGTTCTGTGTTATCACCTTTGCCCGGATTAGATCGTACGCCTGTATCTAGAATGGATTGACAGGCGCCGCCCTCTGTCCGCAGCACTAAAGACGCATTCTACGTCATGACGTAGATTATGTCGGTACGGTGACGATAATGGCTGAGGCGGTTGACAATGGGGATGAATGATGTCTGGTGGACAAACTTGGCACCTTTTTATTTGCCTACACCATAGCAATTGTATAGTAGGCGAAAGTTGCAAGAAAGAATCAGAGCCATCATGTGGTCTATTCTACTCCCTTGTTTCAGCTTTCGTCAAGATGGATGTAAGCCTCGAGTTGTCAAGCATCTGGTCTTTTGAGTAATACAACTCGCGGCACATGACACACCTGGCCAAGATACGCACTGTGAATGAACGGCATCTCTGAAAGAAGACGAATGTCTTCCAGATCAGGCTGGGAAATTGCCGATTGGAGTAGACGGTGGTGTTTCACCTCAACCGCCAGAACCGAGACCCCATCCATGTTTAAGGACCATCATGCAGCCGAGGGACCCTTCGAAACGGCCAACAACGTTAGAGAACGACTATTTCTTGCAAGACCCCCACCGAGATCATCAAGTAGGTATAGCAAAACTGCCACTGTTGTTACCTAGTCTTTGCTCTTTTCCTGCTCTCGAGCACAGAGCTTGGTGGATTTACTTCCTGCAACCTAACTAGCCCCTTGAACCCTCACCGTGAGGCAACAAAGGCATACGTGTGAGAGACGGATGACTGGACCTCGTTCTCCATGTTGGCAAACACGCCCGACGCTCAAATGATGGGCATATTGCCTTTTGGTCTTTGGTTTGTGGCGGGCGAAGGGGCCGACGTATTTGGTTGCAATCAGAGCCATCCAAGAGACTACAAGTCCACAACCACTATCATATATCATGCTCCAAAGGCAGTCACAGTTGCCTTTAGGCTCAAGTACACACCCGTCATAAAAACATACGTTCTTTCACGTAGTTGCTTGTCCCCCTGTTAACACCATTCACACTCATCTTGACGAACTGGTAAGTAGACAGGCGGCGAAGAGGCAGCAGATAAACATGATATAATACTGATCTCGTGTCTCGTTTTGTGAAAATATAAAAGAGGAAAGGCGAGGGAAATAGTCCTCTATCCTCCACGCCACATGCATAGATGAACATGCCTCTCTCCGCCATCCAAGCCATCTACTTGACTGTTCCCGACTCTCCCGTCCGGGCATTAAGCTCTCGAAAATTATCCAAGGCCGCGTCTCCTCCTCTTCCCCTTTCGAGCCTGTTTTTGTACTTGACCATTGCATCTCTGGAATAGAGTCCATCTACCACTTTCGGTCGACTTGACGTCTACCTCCTCGATGCGTCGAGGCCGCCCTGGAGATCCTGCTCGAGCCCCGTGTTTCCGTGGCCTCCGTGGCCCAGATATTCTTGCGGCCGGGGGTCCTCGGCAGTCCACTGGTTTCCGGCCTGAGGCATGGGGACCTGGCTGCCGCTGCCCGGCTGGCCAGGCACGCCGCCAGCACCGCCCTGTCCAGGAACGGTGCGGACGAGCTGTCGGAAGCGCATCACCTCGTCCAGGATCATGCCGCGCATCTGACCAACATCCTCGACCACCTCAAAGTCAAAGTTAAAGGTGGTGGGGCAGTCGGGCTCGTCCGAGGCGTCGTGCCAGATGTGCAGGTAGGGGTGCTCGAGGGCCTGCTCCACGCTGATGCGCGACGAGGGGTCAAAGGCGAGCATCTTGTCGAGGAGGTCGAGGGCGTCCGGGTTGGCCTGGGGGAACAGGCTGGGGAAGGGCTTCTTGGGCATGAAGGGCAGGTTGCGCACGTATTCCTGGGCTCGGGGCGATCCGATGCGCGAGAGCGTCTCCTCGTTGGGGGTTCCGAGGATGTGGAGGATCTGGTTCAGCTGGTCAACATAGTCGCGGCCCTTGAAGAAGGGTCGGCCGCCCAGCAGCTCGGCGAGGATGCAGCCGACAGACCAGACATCAACTGCTCAGGTTAGCAGGGCACACATCACGGACAGAAGCCGTCACGCACTCGCTTTGGTGTAGCTCTGGAAGCTCAGCATAATCTCGGGGGCTCGGTACCACCGAGTAGCGACGTATTCGGTCATGTAGCCGGCATTCTCCTCGGGGTCGACCGAGAAGCCTCGAGCCAGGCCGAAATCGCAAATCTTGAGCTCGCAGTCGGCATTGACGAGCAGGTTTCCGGGCTTGAGATCTCGGTGCAGGACGTTGGCCGAGTGGATGTACTTGAGACCGCACAGGATCTGGTAGATGAAGGACTGGAAGTGGGCGTCGGTGAGGGGTTGGCCGGAACGGATGATGGCAGCCAGATCGCACTCCATCAGCTCTGCCGCGCGTCAGCTCATGTTTGTGTGTTTCCCATCTGCGTCACAACTGACCCTCGTACAGGTACGTCTCGTTAAAGTTGTCGGGTCGAGGAATGTCCATGTCGTACAGGCATGTGATCTGTTGGGTCGGGCATCAGCATACGTTGTCTTGGGTGTATCGTCGGGATGCGCCGGGGCCGAGGCTTCTTGTCACTCACGTTGCGGTGACCGCGGAAGTGCTGGAGCAGCTTGATCTCACGCAGGGCGCGCTTGGCGAGGATCTTTTTGCTAAAGACATTGGTGACCTTTTTGATGGCGACGCCCTCGTTGGTCTGGTTGTTGACGGCAGCGCTGCATCTCCCGACGAGGCGGGGCTGTCGTCAGCAAAATGCGGCGGGGTAGAGCACAAAGAGAGAGGAAAGCGAGGAGACTCACCAGACGATACCGTAGGCGCCCTGTCCGAGCTCCTTGGTCACCGTGTAGCGCTCATCGACGATAAAGTCCTGGTTGAAGACCTTGAAGACCTTCCGTCCTTGGAGGTCGGCCATGGTGACGAGGGGGGAGGATGCGGGACGATTCGGCGGGGTAAAGAGAGGGCTTTGGAGAGAGAGGCCGTCGACAGCGCAGAGCAGAAACAGGCAAGGCTTGCGGTGAGAAGCAAGAAGGAGGAGGGAGACAAAGGGCCCCCAAAAGTCAGCGCGTCGCGATATATGTATATGTACTTTTTTGCAGAGGGAGCAAAGGGGGAATGAGCTTTCGTGCCCGAGCGATGGATGCGGATGTGGATGGGGATGGGCTCAGCTCGCGCGTATTGGGGGCCGTTTTCTGAGCTGCTACTGGCCCCTCCCCCTCCAGGGCTGCTAGTCCTCACTGGCCGGAGCCGCTAAGATGAGGGAAAGGACCCCGCAGTTAAGGTCACCGCCTGCCCGTGTGGCTGATTTGCTGTGCTCTGCGGGCCCCCACTTTGTGATACGGCCAATGGGAGGCCTTATCAAGCTCTTCACCTCGTAGCCGCGCGACAACAACGACTGAACTCGTCACCACCCCCTGATTCTGCTTGAATCACATTAAAAAGAAGAGTCGGGATGTACAAAAAGGGGTGAAATCCTCGTGTTTGAATAGGTATACGATAACGGTAGATGCACGCTGCTGGGTTCCAGTCTTTTTGCCGAAACTCTGTCGCCCACATCCAGCCCAGCCCCAACCCAAGCCGCACGCCGTCCTGTGCCACATCCCGAGGGGGCTGAGCAACAATGATCAATGTACGGGCATGCACCATCCGGTCAGCATCTTCTCGGCAGCCCACTCGTTGCGAAATAAAGAAATGTCGTGGACAGGCACATGTCATTTCTCACCGGAACCCCCGGTGCAGACCTCCGTCTGAGGTGAGGTTTCCTCACCCCCCGAGCCCAACCCAATTTCAGCCCTCCGGCCACTAGGCGGCCGCATGACGACCCGGGGGAAACGTAGGGCTGAATCTCGCAAGTGGGACTCATCAAAGCCGAGAGGGCAAACAATGGCTGCCGTTGGTGAGCTTTGCTTCTGTCTCGTAACCAGACTCGTATGGAAAGCCAGCCACTTTGTCTGGGCGGATCGCGCCGCCGGAATCTGAGACATGGTTTCAACTGCCTCCTGTTGGATCGACGTCGAAATCAACTAATCTCCAAAACGAACCATCTTGCTGGGACCCTTGAGCCAATGGCCATCGCATCTCTGGTTCTGTAATAAGTCTAATTCATCTAGGACGTCTACTCCCTCTCTCTCTATATACAGGTATCGGGTATTAATTCCACCTCTTTATCTCCTCCCCCTTATCCATCATCCTACTCCTCCTCGAGAATCTCCTTGAGAAAGTTCTTGGAGAACCTCGTGCACTGCTCATACGCCTTGGAGAAGCCCTCATCACCGCCGTAGTAAGGGTCGTTGACAATCTCGGGCCTCTTGGTCCCGGAGAACTCGCCAAACAGCATCACCTTGGCCTTGGAGTCCGGGTTGTTCTTTTGCAGCCGGTGCAGGTCCGACAGGTTTGACCGGTCCATGGCGAAGATGTAGTCAAACTTGTTAAAGTCGCTGGGGTGAAACTGCAAGGCCCAGTCGTTAGTGAGTCTCAGGTTCATGCACCGCTGCCGATTGAGTTGACAGGGGGGGATGGCAACATACCCGCCGCGCGAGATGGTCGTAGTCAGTAATCCCGTTGGCCTCCAGAGTCGCCATGGTTCTGTCATCCGGAGGCTCGCCGCTGTGATACGCGGCTGTCGCAGCTGTTAGCGACCAATTCTTTCGAGCTCCAATTCAGACGTACCCGTGCCGCAAGAGTCGATGCGCCCAATCCGCCCCTGGGCCTCGGGCTGCTTGGCGAGGTGCTGAAAGATGCCCTCGGCCATGGGCGAGCGGCAGATGTTGCCCAGGCACACAAAGAGAACCGACACTTGCTCCGACATGGCTGTTGGTGGTGCTTGCGAATGCACAGTATGTCACTTCACTGGAGAGAAAAGGAGGGAGGGTTCGAAATGTCGATTTGTCGCGACGAGTGACGTGACGGCCCGATGCGCGCCATAATAATTGCTGATCTGCCCCGCCATCTCATTTTCTGGGAATGGATGGAGGGGTGTTGCACCGTGCTTTATTCGAGATTCACACTGTGTGACATCGAAGAAGGTCACGTGTATTCGTGTCGACCTGGCGCTCGAGCTACTGAACCCATGGCTGACAAGACGCGCTCTGATTGTTGGAGACGTGTAAGCATCGTCGCCCCGTCTCAAGCCACCGGGGGGAGTCTGTCCATGTTCCCCGCTTCGTAAATGAGGCCCGGGAGCGTGAATGAGCGTGAATGAGTCTGGGAATGGGCTATAAAAGGGGGCTGTGGCCTTGAGAGCCTTAGGTTGAACTCTCTTCTCTTTGTTCTATAGAATTGCATCACAAGCTTCATCTTCATCACTTGGATTTGTTCTCATCTTCACTCAATCTGCCTCAAAATGTCCGACTGGAAGCCTCCCGCCTTTGGAACCCCCGTCTGGATGGGCATTCCCGCCCATGACGTCGGCCGTGGTAAGTTTTCCACCCAGTCCCTTCTACGCACACAATCTCATGTAAACCCACAGCATCTCAGTTCTACGAGACTGTCTTCAAGTTTTCCTTCAAGGACGCATCCGAAAAGTACCCAAAGGAGCAGATCAGGATGTTCGACTTCAACCCCAGCCTAGGCCTCACGGGCGGCATCCAAAAGGCCCCCGACCACACCGGCCACTTTGCCCCCAGCAAGGGCGGCATCTGCGTGTACTGGTTCGTTGAGAATGTTGACACCATCGGCCCCGTCATTGAGAAGGCGGGCGGCAAGATGCTGAGCGAGAAGGAGAAGGAGGGTGAGCACGGATTGTTTCGCTTCTTTGAGGATACTGAGGGGACGGTTGGCGCAGTTTACCAGATGGTCTAGACGATGTTTGGTTATGTGCAATTTGCGATTGAAGTTCCTGCCATTTGGGTCTCTTTATGCCTTCATAGTATTGATCAACGTGGCATCCCCTATAGTATCATTTATCCAGCTCGTGAAGTGGTGAGCGGATCTTGTAACACAGGGCCCCATCTCACCAGAAGAATCATGACGGGTTGGAAGACTATGAAACTCATCACTTCCTTAAATATCTTTCTTCTTGGTTTTCAAAAAGATTATAATGAGATGGAAAAGTGTATAAATATGTACAGATATCGATAATCGAGCATTTCTCACTCTTGTAGCCGTCTAGCCGACTTGGATTCGGCACTGTGATGTGAAGGCGCTGTAGCCGCTGTAAGTTGGGGCCATCGTCCGCTAAAAGGTTAGCCTCGGTGGACGTCCCGGGCATCACCGCTCATCTCATCTCAGTCCACCATCTCACCATTGGTTTATGCGATTCAATGACTGGCTCATTGAGCCCGCTTGATCCCACCGTACTCCTTCCATCGCGCAGCCAGCTATTCCTGTCCGGTCCCGGCCCCCCGGTCCTCGACCTCCCAGCAGAGGAGCCGGAGTCCGGCCGAGACACCGCGACCTGCTGCTAGACGGAGGAGCCGTTCAGTTCAGCTCGAGGCTGCCCGGACCGCGACGGCGTGCCATGTCTGCCGCGACAAAAAGGTCAAGTGCTCGGGCACCTGGCCGTGCCGGTACTGCAGCAAGCGCCAGCTCAACTGTGTGTTTGCGACGTCGGAGAAGCGCAAGATGTATTCAGTCTCGTATGCCGCCTACATGCTGCTTCGATTACACGTTGAATAGCGTCTGATCAGGTTGTAGGCAGATACAACAACTCCAGCAAAGAGTTGCTGACTACGAGCGTCAACCACCCACCAGTAACACATCAGCCGCTCGGCAAGGCATAATGCACCTGGGCCCCTGACTATCGTTGAGCTGACGGCTATACAGTGTCTCCAGATCACGACGAAAGTCTCTTGATTGAGGACTCTGCAGCTATTGGGGACGTGGACAACTCGCCCAGGCCCGATAACCACATTGGCACGAGGGCTGCAGAGACGCCCCGTTCAGAAACATCTGCCTTCTCCCTCCTTGGTCAACGACCTCCTAATGAAGACACCGTCCCCAGCTTCGGCAAGACAGCCAAGCAGTCGAGCACCAAGAGGCAAGTAAGAACCTGTAATCATGTCGGATCTGTTCAACTCATCTAGTACAGCCATATTACCAGAGCCCAGCCTCTCCTCCAGCGAAATCTTTGGAACAGAGATCCGAACCCTTCTCCTCGCACGCTCTACAGCTGGACTAGAAAAGAGCCCCGCGGCATCCATGGCCGTAGCATCGCCGCACTTGGACCGCGAGCTCATCGCCAACGTTCGCGGCTGGCCCTCTGAGGAAGAGGCCAACCAGCTCCTCGAGCTAGTGGTGTTGAACGTCGGCATATCCCAGCACTTGTTTGACACACGGTCCTTCTCCGACAGCCTATCACGTCTATATCGTGATACTGGGAATGAGACGCCCATTCGTGGTCTTTGGTTCGTCCAGGTTCTGTTTGTCCTGGCTATAGGGAAGCTTCTCCGTGCGGGAACTGTGGAGGATTCTGAAGTCCCAGGGGTGGCATTTTTCAACGAGGCCATGAAACATATGCCACCTATGAGTGACATGAAGAAACATAATGTTTTGGGTATCGAAGTGGTGGGACTCGCTGCCTTGTTTCTTCAAGTGGCGGACCGAAAAGAGGAAGCCTATCTCTATGTTTGCTACCCCTTTCTTTGTTGGCACGACGTACTCACCATTTCTTAGGCAAGCATGGCTCTGCGTTTAGCAATCAGTCACGGGATGCACAAGTCGAACGGGAATGGAAGGTTTTCACGGTCAGAAGCTGTTCACTGGAGTCGTCTCTGGTGGACCCTATACATGCAAGAGAGGTTTGTTGGCCTCACCTCGTATAGGTACAGTAACTAACTCGCTTCTCAGGAGATTAGCAGCAGCCGGAGGATATCCAATGGCTATTGCGGATGAAGCCATATCGATTAGTCCACCAGCTGATGTTGCCGGGTTTGCATCTGCTGCTGAATTCGCGTCAATGTCAGAGTGGCTCAAATCACAGGCCGTATCACGTCCAGTAAGTTGTGAGATTCCATGTTCTGAAGGCTTAAGCTGATTTGACCTATCATTAAGCAATCTATGTACAAAACACAAACTCGGAAGCCTCCTTCATCAAGGACATTGAAACCATCCTGCACTCTCTCCACGACGTCGAATCCACCATGCCGGCAGAGTATCGCATCAACTTTGGCCCTGCAGGCTTAACAGTAGCTGGTATCTTGTTTCCCGATGCGGATCCTTCTTACGCGAGAACCAGCGCATCTCTTTACTTGAGCATATACCAGGTACTAATGGAACCATGGCTCATACAAGTATCTTGCTGACCATAACCAGGCCGTGATACACACGGTCCGCCCCATCCTCCTCTACATGGCCCGCAACGTCCGCGGTCGCGACTCAGAGCCCGCCCCGAACCCAACCCCAACCCTGCGTCGGCTTGGAGAGATATGCGTCGAAGCAGCCCGGAAGAGCTTGGCGATCCTCCAAGCTCTCCGCAACACCGAGCTAATCGGTAAGTCCCAAAAGCTTCTGTTCTTATTCAACCACCAACAATTGACAGCCAAGAATGCCTTTCTCGACCTCGACATCCTCTTCTCAGTCGGCTTCGTCTTTGTCCTCGTCGAAGCCATCCACCCGGGCAAGAACCTCGGCATGAGCGGCATCGAGGGTTCCAGAAACGTGCTGCAGTACCTCGTAACAGTGGGTAACCGCGCAGCAGCGAAGCGCCTGGGAGAGCTAGACCAGATGTGTCTCCATCTCCGGCCCGTCCAGGATCCGCCATACGAAACATCATCCACCTCTGTTGAGGTGGCGCCTGCGCATACGAGCCCTGAGCGGAGTGGTGGACAGCCAGAGAGCGGTCAGCCATGGATGTGTCCAGCAGTCCGATGCTGAGTGCAGTGTTTCCTAGGAACGGAGATCTAGCCAATATATCCCTGCAGGGAGAGGATGGTCTTTACTGGGTTTATCATGAGCCTGGATTTGTCTATACGGGTGCCGAGTTGGCTGACTGGGAGGCTCTGGAGTACTAGGCTGCTAGGTATCTCGCAAGCGTTGATGGGATTTGAAAGCCATCTCTGTATTTTACTTGGGTATGTACAAATCGTTTCTTTTGACTTCTTTAGGTTGCCTCCAGAGCCAGCTGGGTACGAGTATATCGTGCAGTCCCATCGAGCGTCGCTTTGTTCAAGAAGCAAGTTACTTGGACTTCTACACTATTTCACCTAGCCTGCTCTGATATTCATGTTACCACAAGACATATTCTGTACATCTTCTACCAAAAAGACGTTCTATTCGGTGACCCCCTAGCTGCTATGTCGGAATCCCTTGTCCCCAACGTCCGTGAGGTCTGAATCAACCGACACGCCAATCTGAGTGCGGCTCCCTTCACCCACCTGCGAAGCAGACAAATACTCGACCTGTCCCTCAGCAGCCTTCCCATCACGAATGTTGTTCTCCCTCTTAACCATGACCAAGTAAAGAACAAGAGTAATGATCAAGGTAACCCAGCTCGCAATGCTCAGGATGCATCCCTTGGTGTACCGCGGCGCATCCTCCTCCTGCCAAGCCTGGGGGCTCACGATGCATCCCACGCAGTATGTGATGAAGAAGCCGGCACTAACTATGCTCTTCTTTGTGTTTCCCTTGACGTTGCTGGCCACGAGACTCGCGCATGAGCACAGGGGCGCAGAGCAGCAGGACGCAAGCCACGTCGAGACAACGATTCCCCAAGAGGCGCCGCCGTTGACGTTTACAGGGAGAGCGAGGAGGATGGCGGAACCGGCAAGTGGGATCAAACAGAGGCCGATTGCTGTGTAGATTCGTGTGCCGGGCAGGAGGAGGGGGATGATGGCTGACATCCAAACGGTGACAAAGTTGATGGCGCCGCCGGGGAGGCCGACCAACATGGTGCGGAACTTGGAGAAGCCGAAGCCGTTGATGACAAGCGAGGAGAACTAGATATTTGTAAGTACTTCCATCATGAAGCAGTATATCTCAGATTGTATGTTCACCTTGAGAATAGGGGTAGTCAGAGTGACGCAGAGAGCCATCATGAAGCAAAGCCAAGTCAGGCGCGACGCTAAAGCCTCCCACATCTGCTCCCGGTCGAAGTTGGCCTTGTCCCTGGTAGCTCTGTCGATAGCCAGTCTCCTCGTAGCAACCTCCCTCTCCCTCTCGTTGAGGAACCACGCCGTCGTCGTATCCCGAGGCATCAGCAGCACAAAGGCAATGCCGCACGCAACCGTCAGACCCCCAAACACGAGAAAAATGGCTCGCCAACTCTCAGTAGACATCTTTGCACCTCCCACAGCATACATCAGCAGGGCACCAACGATCTGGCTAATACCATTCATCGACATCCACGTCGCCCCTCGAATCGGGTGCTCGCTGCGTCGGTACCAGTTGGACGTGATGATGACAAAAGCCGGCGAGACAGCCGCCTCTGCGAAACCCAAAATGAACCTCGCTGCGGCGAGCCCCTAAAAGTTGTTTATCCCGCCGATAGCCATCTCGACGCCGCCCCAGGCGACGATAGTAGCACCGATGAAAAGGGTGATGTGAAAGCGGCTGAGGATGTAGGCGGCCGGGTATTCGGAAGCGAGCTGGCCGAGGTAGAAGAGGGAGACGACCCAGGAGAACTCTTCGCCGCTGAGCTTGAGGTCCGCCTTGAGGCCGAAGACGGCGGCGTAGTTGATGGAGCCCTTGTCGAGGTCTGCCAGACATGTGTTAGAGGGGGCAGTGATGAGAAAAGGAATTGCTCACATTGGAAGAAGTATACAAGAGCCATCATGGGCATGATGACTCGGTCCAGTTTGCGGACGAGCTTCTTTTCCTCCTCGGGGTCGATATCTTCAAAGACGGCAACTTGGTCGTTCTGGTCGCCCAGCTTTTCCGACTGCTCGACGGCCTTGGAGCGAGGCTTCTCGGCGGTTGTATCATCGAAAGCCGCCATTATCAGAAATACTTTCCAAGTATAACAAAGTGGCGAACTTGGATGAACAATTGGGGCTGTAGAATCCTTGGTGCTGAAGATGCGATTCAGAAGAGTAGAGACAAAGTAGAACCGAGGAAGGTACAGATGCTCAGGCTCATGATCCAAACTCTAAGACGGGAGGCCACGCCGCGTATTTATCCTTCTGCATGAATTCAATTGACTCAACGCTTGATATCAACGATTTCCTCGACTCTGCCCCTTACACGGTCGAGAACCGTAGATGTCTACCCTGTGGGGGAACTTGAGATAAGCGCACATCCGAGAACCCCATACTTTCGGCAGTAAGATCCGGCGAACGCTTTCAAATCCTCGTACCATGATCATCTAGCTTTTGTTCAGCACGCGGAGAACGACCTTGCGGGCGGAATTCGGGGCAAAGGCGACAGACCCCCTGACAAGACACGACTCATGAACCCATGGGGGAAGGCTGCTTCTGTTCTCGGGAGGCTATGTAGCCCTCGGATGCGACAGCTGGGGGGGTTATTTGAGTTTGACGTGATCAAGTTGAGACGGAGCTATGGTGGTTAGCCGACTACAGGAGGAGAGGTCGGCTATATGCCCAAACACCAGGACATCTCAACCGCTGTAGTGATCATACCAGAAACTCTATTATACATGAGCAAATCTCTCATCATTTAACAGGCCAAGCTGCCATATACAAGACAAGCTCGAGGGAGAGTAAGTTCCAAGGTCCATCGGTGACGCCATCGCCAGCCATGGCTTGGAGGGGAAACACACACGGCCTTCACCACTGCGACACCAACAAGGGCACGATCCGTTGTCGTTCGTTGTGTTAATACACGTTTCTTTTCGACATAGATGTAGGAAGTAGATCGGTTAGGCTTGGTTGAAGCCCTGATCAAGTAGAGCAAGTGCTGAGACGGGAATACTAACCCTATCTGGCAATGTATAATCGTCTGTGAAGTACGACGGGAGACTCATATATTGCTCATCATCCCGGTGAACTTGGGAACGAGGCAAGGGGTGGTGGGAATAAAGGGATTACCCACCTAAACTATTCTATACTCTGAGCTTTACTCCTCAAGAATGCCTTCAAAATTAGTGATATAAATTATTAAAAAATATTATAAAGACTCTAAAGCTTTATATATCCTCATGATTTTATTATTTTCTTAGACTATATTAGTCGTCTCGTTGTTTTAGGGTGCGGATTATTTCCACTTGCGATGGCTCACATCAAACGCCGTCATATTCCAGGTTGATACTATTACAGGGCCCCTTCGATGACCAGGAGCTGCCACATTATCAAGCCACCATGCTCGCCTGCGTCTCAATAAACTCCTCAGTCAACCCCTTGCCCCCTCCAAGACTCTTCCCAGGAGGAGCAACAAACACCCCGTCCACCATCTTCCAGCCCTCCCTCTGCATATCCATCCACAAGTTGCGGATCTTGAGGCGCACGAGGTCACCCGCCGCTCTGGCATCCTCAGCCGAATCGTGGCCCAGCATCTTTGGCCCCGTCTCCTGCTGGATCTTGCGGTTGAGGTGGACGTCCATGAGCATCTTGAGGCCGTAACGGTAAGGCAGGCCGGCCCTGTGCGGGTAGAGGAGCACCGTGTCGATGACGGTCGGGTGCACGATGCGGACGGCGTTGAGGTCGTTTTCCAGGCCGTGGCCGATGAGGGGCGTCTTTGGTGAGATGAGAGAGAAAAGGAGGTCCCGGGCGACCTCGAGGGACGAGACAGCCTTGAGTTTCTTCTTGCTGGGCTTGACCTCGCCGTCCTCGCTGACGCTCTCGTCGCTGCTCTTGGCGGGCTTGGAGGTTTCGTCTGCGGACCACGGTTCGGCCTGGGCGAGGTCTTCGGGCCAGACGCCAGAGTATCGTGAGTTGAGGTCGAGGACTTCTCCAATAGGGCGGACCAGAATGTCAAGAAGCTCCTCTCCTGTCGGCCAAGATGTCGCCGTCAGCCGTATCAGCTCCATCCCGTAGACCGTGTATCCCATCTCGCAATCAAAAGCCACGGCTCTGTCTGTCGGTGCCAGTGGGTTCTCGGGAGTCTCTGCAAAGTTGAACACAGACGCGAGCCTCTTGGGGTCTGAAGCCTTGAAGACGTGGTGATTGAGGGTGTAGCAGCCTGCAGAGTCACCCATCTCCTGGCCGCAGCACTGATACCGCTTGGGCTGCCTGGTCTTGTCGCCGGGGGCCTTGGGCGCGATATACGTCTTGCCCCAGTGGAAGGTGCATGTTCCGCCCGAGGTGAGGGCGCCGTCTTCCTCGCGCCTCCCTGGGAAAACCTGGAAGCGCTGTTGGCAGCGGTCGCACTTTTCCCACCCCTTGGCCGCCTCGACGCCCTGTCTCGCCTTCTCGATGGCGTCTTCTGTGGGCACGACGGGGACATATCCATGGTCTGCCAGCTTGTCGATCGGGGTGAGGATCTCTTTGGCGAGCTCAACCTCTTGAGCGGGGGTGAGACCCGTCTTGATCTCCTTTGGCACGTCGGATGCGTCCTTGCCCGCAGCTTCGAGGTCGGCCTTCTTCTTCTCCTCCTCTCGTTCTGTCTTCCACTGGTCGCACTTCATTCGCTTGTACTGCATGACCTTGTTTTTCATGACGTTGGAGTAGACGGCCGCCTTGTGGACGGCGAGATGCTCTTCCTCGTCCAGGGCCCGAACGATGAGGTCTTGATCGGACAAGATAATACCCACCTTGGCGTCCTTGGTTTTCTTCTTGAGCTCTGTGTTTAGTCGGGTAAACTCTTGATGAAGCATCCTGACAAGCCTTAGGCGGATGTCGTGACTGGCGGGGGAGCTTTTAAGAAGCCTGGGGTTCAGTGATTCAGCCTTCTTGGCTTTGGCCGGCACAGGCTTCTGCGCTGGCGGTGGGCGTGATTGACTGACGGCCTTTGAGCCTGGACGAGCCAATGATCTTGAGACGACGGTCTTTGGAGTCTCATCCTGTGCTTGTGCTTTGTTCGGGACCTTTCGCTTCAAAGGCGGAGGCGATATAGGGCGGCCGGCGCTTCTCTTGCTGGCAGCTGGCTGGTTGGCCAATTCATCCGATGACCCTGCGGCAGAAAATTGCGATGTTCCATGTGAATCCACGTCTGCTTTCATTCGCTTTCGTGGGACTTGTTGGTTGGCAGAGGTAGCTTCCTTCTCAGTTCCAGCTGCTGGGGCAGGTTGGTCATTCTCATGACCAAAGATGCAATGAAAGGCTGTGCATCTGCTGCCGGCTGGGCAGGGGATGTGCTTGAGAGACAAGCTCATGATGACGCGACGCCGGTTGATGCAATTGCGGCTTGATGAAGCAGCTGAGGGCACAAAGGGGAAGGAAGCTTTGTTCCACTTTGTTCAAGGTGAGCCCGCGCTATTGGGGAGAAGAAGAGCTGGATTCTGGACTGTGCATCGCATGAGTCACGTGCCACACCGTATCACTCACTGCATCTGCGCCTCTTGTTTTGTGCGAATGGTGTTGACGTTGAAAGTCGAGCTTTGATGTTGAGCTCCAACTTAGGTAGGTAGGCTGAGATGAGACTCCCTCTCCCTTGACAGATGGAGCCCCACTCTCACAAAGCGGTACACCAAACAGGCCTCTTGGTACCTCATAGAGAGCAACTTCTTATACTCTTCTGAGGCCTAAAGATGATTACTTTTCTATAGCTTTGGTAAATTAGGTAAATAACTGCCTAACTATCTATGATTTTACTTTAACTATTCCTCAAGTTTTATTATAATTTCGATATCATTAAATCCTCATCTGTTTTAGGGGACATGTTCTGCACGCGGAGACTCCACTAATTACACCGCATGCGTTCAGAGGAGGCTCAGCGGGCCGGGGCATTTCGTCTTTATCTTGACTGAAGCTGTTGTCGTCATGCATGAGAGCAAGGGTCTTTGTCGATTTGGGAAGCATGTCACGAGATGACGTGTGAGAATTCATTCTTCATTTTTCTTGCTATCCATCAGGCCCCAACATGTTCCGTTCTTTTGGTCTTTGCATGGCGTATGAGGATATGGTTGCAATAAGCTCTGAACAGATCAAGGAGCCAGCATCCTTGACGGACTCCTAGAATCAGGCTTTTTTGCATGGCTAATAACCCTTGTTGTGACTGTGCAAAGCAGTTGGAATCCACGTCCAACCGCTTTCATCATCCAAGCTGGAGTTTGAACAAGTCCGCACTTCAGCGGACTTTGCGATAAAGCCACATAAGCCACCTCTCAAGCGTCATCTCGTGCATTCAGCTGAACTGCACCAAGCTCAGCCTACAACGAGATCCCACGTAATCATTCCCGATTCTCTAATTTCACTATCTGTACCACTTCTAGTGCAAGGCCGCGTGTTGGCTGGCATCGAGACCTCTCATCCACGTTTTGGCGGGGCCTGGGGTGCCTTAACTCCGTGTCTGCAGACGCACCACAAATCATCCCGAAACTCCGATCGTTGGGGCGAATCTCCTGAGAAAGCTCAACTATTTTGACTGCCTCAGCCGCTGTCTTTGTTTCTCTCTTCATCACTCTCTCATTGCTCCTTCTCATCATGACTAAATCAGCAAAGATGGACGATTTCACCGGCGGAAGCCCAAAGGCTGATCATCTCTGCGTCCTGGTCCACGGTGTAAGCAAACCCCTGAACCCCTGGGAGATCACCACTACGTCATCCACTGATGGCTAACCACCACCGTTCGTGCAGCTCTGGGGAAACCCAAACCACATGCGCAGCATTGCAAAGACGTTGCGCGAGGAGTATTCGCATGACGAACTCTATCTTTTGCTCGCCAAGCAAAACAGTGGCAGTTTTACCTACGATGGCATTGAGCGCGGGGGCGAGCGCGTCTGCGCAGAGATTGAGAGCGAGTTGCGCAAGGTTGAGGAGGAGGGCGGCAAGATCACCAAGCTGAGCATTGTCGGATACTCGCTTGGCGGACTGGTGTCGCGATATGCTGTTGGCCTTCTCCATGCCAAAGGAGTTCTCGACACTCTTGAATGCATGGTGCGACTCCTATACTTGGGACTTACCTGGCGGATACTAACATGCGACACAGAACTTTACCACATTCGCATCCCCCCATCTCGGCGTCCGCTCTCCCTCAAGGGCTGGCATAACCACGTCTGGAACGTCCTCGGCGCAAGGACTCTATCCATGTCCGGGCGACAGCTCTTCACCATCGACAAGTTCCGCGACACCGATCGACCTCTCCTCTCCGTGCTCGCCGACCCCAAGTCCATCTTCATGTCAGGCCTGCGCAAGTTCAAGCGGCGCACCCTCTACACAAACACCATCAACGACCGAAGCGCCGTGTACTATACGACCGGAATCGCAAAGACGGACCCGTATACAAACATGGAAAAGGTCAAGCTCAGCTACCTCAAGGGCTACGAAGGCGTGATACTCGACCCCAACAACCCGGTTGCGCCGTTCCCCAAGATTCGAGCTCCTGCTTCGCTATTGACGGTTTACGCGTCCAGCGTCAAGTGCTTCAAGCGCATCCCGTTCATGCTGGCCGTCGGGGTGATTGTCCCGATCGGCGTGATCGCCTTCCTGTTCAACTCGATCATCCAGACCATCCGCAGCTCCAGCCGGATCAAGCTGCACGAGACGGGGCAGGCCGGCCTCAAGGTCGAGGACTACCGCATGTCCGTGTGGATCAAGGAGATCCGCGAGGAGGTGGAGCACGCATACGAGGCGCTCAACAGCTCGCAGAACCAAGAGTACCTGGCCACAGAGGATGAGGATGAGGACGAGCATCTCGACCTCGAGCAGCGGAGGGTGCTCGTGAGGGAGCGCAGGATGTCGACGCCCGCCCAGCCGACGCTCGCGCTGGCTCCGTATCAGTTTGAGATGATTCAGAACCTGGATGACCTCGGCTGGCGCAAGTATCCGGTGCACATTCAAAAGGTCCGACATACTCATGCGGCCATCATTGTGCGGTCTGAGAAGGAAGGATTCGAGGAGGGGTGGGTGGTGTTGAAGCACTACGCCGGGAGTGAGTTCTTGATTTAGACGTGGCCTGACGCATGGAGAGCCGAGATGAGCGTCGTGTAGGCTGGGATCACTTGATGGGGGGTTACATAGGGTCTATGCATTGGCCTGGAGTTGAGGAGTCTCTAAAGGTATTGGGATAGAATCTTGAGTTAGATACACCAGTAATATCGTCGTAATTACTATGGTTCCTACTTGACTCGGTCATTGCTCAAGTGCGATTGCTCGGTCACTGTGGCGCGCATTAGGCGTCAAGCTCTGGCGTAGCTCTGGCGCGGTGTTGCAACTTGAGGCTGGTCATCTGGCGGAAATGTCGGAGACAATGACGCCGTGATATATTGGCATCACGTGTGAATTGGCAACCTCTTGCTCACGGATGAGCCGACCCCTCACCTCTGGCCAATGACGAGCTCGGCAGTCCCTGCTCGCTAGACAAGAGTTCGGCCGATCGACCAGCTCGCGATTGGCTGTGGCCGTTGTGCCGCATCTCAATCAGCCGATTGCTCCTTCTTTTTTCGCCTCCACTCTCCTCCCGCTCCTTCCTCCCTCTTCTTTCTCCCACAGCGGAGAACAGAGAGCCTTGAGCGCACGCTTGCCCTTGCTCCTGCCGCTGTGCTTGTCGAGGTCGCGAGAGCCCAACTTCCTCTCCTCTTCTTTTATCCTCATCTTGTGCCATCACCGCTTTCCTTTTTTCTTATTCCCCCATTGCTGTATACTCTCGCGGCCCGACATAGCTGCGAGCTCCGGCCTTTTTTTTTCTACTTGTTCTCCACGGCGGCGCGGCCCCCCCCCGGAGATAGGTGATCGCTTTCGGCCTGGTCTTAAGCCGAGGCGCCGGCTCAATTTTCCCATAACCACCAACCAACCTTCCCGACGACATTTTCAATCCGTGGATCGCAGCAGAGCAACCGGCTCTTAGGGATTGCAGTTGGGCAATTGGGAGCTCTACGACAATTGACCTGGAGCTGGGTTGTACGACGGGAGCTCAGACCTAACACCACCCGACCAATTGGACACTCGGCGTCCCCTCTTCTCCAACGCCTCTTCGGACATTTTTCCCGACTTGAAGAGAGAGCATCTTTTGCTCGCAAGCCGCGACCATGGTTCTCACGCACACGACAAACCACACCTACTCCCACCCCTTCCCCACCGTCACCCTCGCCTTCTTTCTTCGATACTCGTCTCCTCAGCTCAATCCCTTTGCGGCTCACGTCTTGAGCACCGACACCATCGAGAGTTATGTCGATCCCAAGACCCACCGACTGCACACCACCCGCATTCACTTGAAGAAGAGTCGAATGCCTGGAGCTGTGTACAAGCTGCTGCCTACCAGTGTTACTGGAGGCGGATCTGCCGACAAGGCATCGTACATCCTGGAGACTAGCGTGGTCGACATCAAGGAGGGCTGGATGAAGTCTGAGAGCCGGAACCTCAACTTTACCGGTGTGCTATCTGTCGTCGAGAAGCAGGAATTCAATGTCCCTGCCGAAGGAGTGTCTCAAAACCCCAACGAGACTGATGTGACGACCATGGTTCAGTTCAGATCAAGACTTGGAGAGAAGATCCGCGGCAAGCTGGGACAGGCTCAAGAGGACGGCTGGTTCAAGAACGGCATCATGGGTGGCTGGGGTGCCAAGGGGATTCAGCGCAGCATCGAGAGTCTGGCCTCCACAAAGACCCAGGACCAGCTGGGCAAGAGCCGCGACGGCATGCGGCTTGTCCTCGAGAGGCTACGCAACAACGGCGTCATGAGTGTCCTCGAGACATTACGGAGAGAGCGCCAGCGACAGATGATGGTCTGAGACTGACGGCACGACCCAACTGTAACAACGAACGACTACACGGCCTTGCGACGGGATTGGAAAGAACCCTTCCCGCTCGATTCATGACGAAAGATTCATGTACCCTGTATTGTATTAGTATTGCTTCTTTAGCACGGCGCATAGTGTCTTTTTCTGGGTATATATCCAAGGCGGTGAGGGGGCAAAAGGCATTGGGCCAGTTCAGGGGACGGAAAACGTGCGGCGACACGACGCGCCTCGATCAAAATGTGGCATCCCCTCTCTTGTATTGAGTATGAAAAATGTATGGAATAGGAACCAACGAACCAGCTTGGCCTGATATAGGTAGTTTATATCTCGTGACAGGTTGAGAGCATGTTATGCTGTGCCCCTTGATTCGCTGGGGACGTGAGTATCTTGGCTGTCAGTCGTGTGAAGTCGTCGCACATGCTTGGATCCGGTGATTGGCATGAGAAGGTTGGAGGGAGGTTGGCATCACTCTCAGCACAGGACTGGACGAGAACTCAAATGTTTTCGCTCAAGATATAAAATACAAAAGATCGTCTCGCAGGTATCAATTCCACGTTCTGCCAGTTATTGCTGCGATGAAGAATCAAGGGTCTTTGAGGCTGCGCGTCACGTGGGGCCGAGTCGCGATGGCATCCACAGATCGCCGCGTCGGCCGGCGCATGTGGAGACGCGCCAACTTACATCACACCTGCCCGCTCCCACCGTTTCGACGCACCGTTCGAAGCAAATCCAAGAGAAATGTCGATTGAACCAACGGCGAGACAATGACAAGCTGGTTTGCCAACGGCCGGCCGGCTCTATTTGATGCCCTCGCCAGCGCCTGCGACCTGGTCGATCAACAGATCACTGCAGGTACGTCATTTCTCGATTTACGCGACAGAGCGTGTCTCGCCAACTAACACGCCTCAGACCTTGAACTGGCAAAGCAGGAGCTCGATGAGGCCCTTCAGCAGAGAGACGACCACGCGTCGCAGGTTTCTGAGCTGGCGGCTGAGAATGCCCGCCTGAAGGAGCAATTGCAGAAGGCGACAGCCAAGGAGGCGGGAGACGCCAAAACCCCAGAGGCAGCGCCGGCAGCCCAGCCAGCAGCTTCCAGGCGCAGCTCATCTAGTGATGAGCCAGACTGGAAAGCTGAGTGTGCCAGGGTCAGCCTCAAGTTCAATGCCCTCTCGGAAAACTTTAAAAAGGCCAAAGACGCGCTTCGGAAGAGAAAGGAGGAACGTGACAAATGGGTTACCCATGCCACGTTGCTGAGAAGAAGATCAAGGCAGCGGAGGAAGAGCACGGAATCAGCATCACGGATCGTCAAAACAGGAGCACCCGGGCGACGACACTTCCGGCACCCAGGACAGAGGACGCCAACCCGAGCCCAAGCCCAAACACCAGCTTTACCTCTGAAGCCGGCCTCGAGCAAGCCGACTTGGAATTGCCTCCCTTGGCCGCAGCATCACTGGGACCCGATAATCATCTGCCCCTTGCCGATACCACTGCTGCTAACCCCAGCTCAGATGCAACGGCGAGCGAGGTTGAGTCAGAGCAGAGGGATGAACTACCCGAGTTGCCGGCCGAGGAGGATGTTGAACACACACAAATTAAGGAGGAGCCGTCGTCTGATACGCCTGTTGTCGTCTCCGAGAGGGCTGTGAAGAAGAGGAAACGAAACGATGAGGACCCCAACGAATCACCTCTACAAAAGGTCAAGGTAGAATCAGATGAGGGTTCAAGTCCTGTTCGGCCACTCGGTCCTGCTACGCTTGTTCCGCAAGAGAGTATCGACCTTGGAGATGTTGCACAAAAGTTGTTGACCCCGAGGAAACGAAGGGAGATGGAGGAGTCGCAACGTCGAGATCAAATACAGAGCGAGGCCTTTGCAACGGCGACGCCCAGGACCCTTTTCGTCAGGCCAGACCCTGAACCGCAAACAGCCCGGCCAGCAGAGCGAAAATCAGCCCTCACGCCTCTCAGCGTCAACCGACGAATGCGATCAGGTGGTGATCAGCCAACCACCACCCCTTAGAAAGGGGTTGGGTCGTGGCATATCAACCCTGGCCGAGGATGGCGAGGCATATAGGGAGAAGGGAAACAATACGAATCCAGCGCCTAAGGGGCGGCTGGATACGCTATTGAACAGCCCTGCTGCTCAGGAAAACGAACCGATAGCCCGTCCGACACCTCGAGCACCCGCAAGACCGAGCACTCTCTCGGAAGGCCTTGGTATTCCAGGGCGACGTGTACTTCCTTTTGATCGAGAAGGCCGAGCCAAGGATAGAACCCCTGCTCGGCCGACAGTTACATCTAATCGCGCGAGTGCTCTCAGCTCCATGGTTACACCGCAGGACACGAGATCTCCGTTGGCCTCTAAAAGAGGCACGGCATCATCAGCATTGCGGAACAAACCAGTGACTGAGCTGCGGCCGGACGATTTCAAGGTCAACCCGCAAGCCAACGACGGACACGACTTTGCGTTTTCAGACGTGGTTCGTGACAAGGATGAGAGGGCACGTATGCAAGGCTGCACCGACATGCACTGCTGTGGAAAGCACTTTCGAGCGCTTGCTAGCTCACAACGCCCAGATCCACCACTTACAGGAGCTCAGCGACTGGAGGAGCAGGCGTTGCTAGAGGAGTACCTGGGCAATTTTGCGTACCGGCTTGGGTCTATGGACAAGAAGGAGAGGGATGAGCTGTGGGTCGAGGCAAAGACGCAGGAACTCGCCAACAAGTACGGCAAGCATCGATACCACTACTCGAGGATGCGGAGCCCCCCGGGGTTCTGGAATGCAGATTTCCCCAGCACGCAAGAGATGGAGGCGGAGAGGGCAGAGGCTGCCAAGCGGGAGAAGCAGATTGTTCAGGACAGGCACCGGGAGGCTATGCGGCCTGGTGGCAGATGGTTGTTCAGAGATGAGTAGAGGAGAAGTATCAAAAAGCGAGTTTGGACGAGGAATTGTTTGTCTAGAATTATAGGAGTTGAGGTGTTCGGGTCACACTGGGAGGGACAGGCAGGAAGCATGCCATTGTTTGTGCAAATAAGTTTACCTGGATAAAGACTTATGGATATTATCTAAGATATAGGTCTTGACAAAGAATCTCGAGTAAATGAATGGACAATGTTTGCTCTAACAACAACTTCAAGGTAACCTCGAGCCAGGATCACGACAGGGGTCAAATATGCAATCCAGCGATGCCGGCTGGAAGAGTGGGGCACAGATCATCCCTTGGCCCTCACGCACGTCAAGCGAAAGCGGCCATGGACCCCCGACCCGACCTAGCAATTTGTTTCTGCCTCAGACACCAACTTTTGCCCCAAAGCAAGTCCTCTCTTGGCTTCCAGGTTGGGACCGGGGGCCTCGTGCCCTTCTGCAGGCCCGCAGTCCATCTCTCCTGCTGCCTCTGCCTCCGTCTGCCGCTACGTTTTTTGGGCTTGGCCGGTGCGTGCCAAACAAAGGTCTTGCCCAAATTTTATTTCTCCAACGTCCAGAATCGGAATCCCCCCGATCTTCCCTGACGCAACTCCCTCTTCTCCCTCTCTCTCCCTCGGTGCGTTTAACCTTCGGCATCTCGACCACGAGCGAACCGCGCTCCTTGATTGTTATCGTTTTATTGTCTTCTTTCTTCATCACTCGGGTTTTCGGTTTCATATACTTGCTCTGCATCTTGCGCGAACTCTTACTCGTGCCGTCCTCTTGTTCGCCAACCCGTCCCTTTTTTTTTTTTGCGGACAACTTGTCGCGTCGCGCAACTTTAGCGTTCAAACCCGTTTCCGCCTCCCGAGAAAGAAAAGCTTCAACGCGCCGAAGCCCGCCGAGAAGCATCAGCAACAACGACCCCGCGAGATCAGAGGACTACGACGAGGCTGCGGGCGTCGCACCAACTTGGGCGGCTCCCGTCTTCATTCAGAACCCCCAGGCCGGCACGATGAGTAACCGCCATCTGCCGGCTGGGCAGAACATACAGGGAGGAGCTGGTGGAGTCCCCGGTGTCGATATGGTCGGCGGTCCTGGAGGTCCGAGGCGGAGGCAGGCGCCTCCGTATGTGCCTCAGTATCAGCAGCAGCACCACCACCAGCATCAGCATCAGCACCATCACCAGCACATGAATCCCATGTATGCCGGCTACACCCAGTTCGCGCCCCAGCCCTACTATGGTATGCCGCCGCAGTACCAGAATGCCCAGTACCAGAACGCACAGTACCAGCACCAGTATCTCAATGGACAGTACCAGAATGGAGGCATGCCGTCGCCTGGCTACATGCCATACCAGAACTACGCTCGGTCGCCGCCTTCCATGCCCCAGTACATTCCCATGGTCGGCGTGAGCGTGCCGCCCAGCTACCCTCCTCGTCCTGCTCAACAGCAATCTCCCGCGCTCTCGACTCCCTACCAGCCCCCGCCTGCGCAGGCTCCGATTCCGCCCCATACGCCGTCGTCCACCAACTCTTCCCAGTTGATGCCTCCCCCGACTCCTCCGACACCGCAGACTACAGAGCCGCAGCCTCCCGTGGTTCCTGCTCCTGTGGTTTCTGCTCCCGTTGTTCCTGTTCAGAATCCTGTCGTCCCTGTGCGGGAGCCGTCGCCGCCTCCAAAGGCCAAGGAGCCTTTCCGTGCTCCCGTAAGTTGCGCAATTCTAAGCACACATGTATAGCAGACTAACATATCACCAGCTGCCTTGGCTTTCCCACCCTGGCGTCGATTTTCCTGTTAGAACCGCCAAGTCACGACGGCGGAGAAGACCCTTGAATGCAGATAGCCAGGCTGTGTCCTTGCCCGTCGAGCAGCATGAGGCCGCCACGGAGCAGTCAGAGCAAGCCACCGTCGCCGAGACAGCTTCAAAAGAGCCATCGATTGCTTCTCAGACTCCTGCGACGTCCGCGGCCCCTCCGAAACTGCTGCAACCCCTCGCCAGCCCGCCGAAGAACCCGCCGTCCCCGCTTCCGCTACCTCCCAGCAACGGTCCCGCACCAACACTGCGACTAGCACCTCGACGGCAACCAGCCGACCTGCCACCCGCTCCTCCGCTGTTCCCGCTCCCGTGCTTCCTTCTCTGCCCAAGGCTAGCGCTAAGGATGTCAAGCCTGCTCGCGCTGAAAAGCCGGTCAATGGCGATGTGGTTGCCGAAGCCTCGTCCCAGGATGCGACATCTGCGACTGCCGCTGAGAAGCCCGCCGAGCCCGAGTCTGAAGCGGCGGAAGCACCCGCTCCTGCAGTCAAGCTTCCGCCCTCAAGCTGGGCCAATCTCTTTGCGAAGCCTGCAGCCGCATCTGCAGGAAAGGCCGGTTCTGCCAATGGCGCTTCTGCTGGCGTCGCTGCTACCAATGGCCATGCCGCGGATGGTGTTGTCACTGCGACGAACGGTTCTGCAGCCAGTTTCTCAAAGGCCAATGCCAACTCGGTCGCGGAGGCTATCCAATCTTTCCAGGTTGGGCTTGCTGACCAGCTTTCGTTCCTCGAGCCTCGCGGCTTGATCAACACTGGCAACATGTGCTACATGAACTCGGTAAGTGGCTCTGTCCTTGTTTAAAAGAGGAAGCTAATCAGGCACAGGTGTTGCAAGTTTTGATGTTTTGCGTTCCATTTTTCGATTTCCTTAGCCAGATCAGCAAGCGAGCTGTCCATAGCTTCAAGAGCGAGACACCTCTCATTGACGCCATGTAGGTTGCCTGGATAACAGCTGAGCGACTCAGAGACTAATTCAGCGGCAGGATCATGTTTATGCACGAGTTCAAGATGATCAAGTCGGCTGCTTCAGCCGAACACTTGCGGCGCTCTCTCAAGAATGAGGAGCTGGAGCGCTATGGCGAGCCCTTTACCCCTGAGTTTGTCTATGAAGCTATAAGACAGCTCCCCGCTTCGCGAGCATGAGGGTACGTTGATCTCCCATCTCGTGATGGTCGTTACTAATCAGTTCATAGCGAGGTCATCAACAAGACGCAGAGGAGTTTCTGGGCTTCCTTCTCCAATCTCTCGACGATGAGTGCACCTCTGTCATGAACTGCTCCACTCTCGCCGAGCAGCTGGGGAAGACCGGCGCCACTCAGGAGGCTACCGGTACATCCGACGACTGGCTTGAGGTTGGCAGGAAACAAAAGGCCGCGGTGAGCCGATCCGCCGGATCCAGCTCATCGAGCCCCATCTCCAAGATCTTTGGCGGGTTGCTTCGATCGGAGTTCCGCGTGCCTGGTCTTAAGGACTCTATCACCACTGAACCCTACCAGCCGCTCCAGTTGGACATCGGATCTTCGGATGTCCGCAACGTGGTTGACGCCCTGCGAGGCCTCACCCGCCCTGAGCGTATTCAGGGCGACTTTAACTCACCCCGAGGCAAGGATGTGACGGCCACCAAGCAGGTCTTCATTGAGTCGCTTCCCCCTGTTCTCATCCTCCACCTCAAGCGATTCCAGTTTGATGCCGAGGGTAACGGAACCGTCAAGATCTGGAAGAAGATTGGATACCCCTTGGAGCTCGAGATCCCTCGCGACGTATTGTCTCGGCAGAAACGCCAGACGTACACCGACGGAGCAATGCCCAAGTATAAGCTGATCAGTGTGGTGTATCACCACGGAAAGAACGCCAGCGGTGGACATTACACGGTTGATGTGCGCCGCCAGGAGGGCCGCGAATGGATTCGCATTGACGATACCGTCATTCGCAGGGTGCGGAGTGAGGATGTCGCCGAAGGTGGCGAAGAGGAAGAAGCGAAGGACGCTCGCAAGGATGGTCCTGCTTTGGGTGCTTCAGGCAACCGTTTCGACGCCATGACGGAAGACACTGGAGATGACGTCGGGTGGAACAAGGTGACGGCTTCCGCCGGGGAGCAAAGAAATGGAGCAGCGTCGCCAACGGGGCCAGCAACGGCACCACCAAGGCGAAGCCGGTCAAGGACAACATCAAGGACAACAAGGTCGCCTACCTGCTGTTCTACCAGCGGGTATAAGGAGTCACACTCGCATGAAACCCGGCATATTACACTCACTACAGCCCTCCGGCCTAATCCCCCAGCCGTGAAGAGGCGGACATGAATTACCACGAGCTTAACGGCCGTACGTTTGGATGAGAGGAACTCGGAAAACAGCATTTCTTGGGACGGAGTCTGATGCTGGGAGGCGAGAAAAGGGGAAGGATGAATATCCGATATCAAGCCCAATGCTCGGCGTCGGGCGTCGAGGCATGATTCCTGCAGGTTGGGTTGGGTTGGGGAGAGGAGGTGCTGGTGAAATGAAGCCTTTGGCAGGCTGATCGGCGAGACAATTACAGGATCCCATGTAAGATTTGGAGGTTCAGGACGAACGGCACATTGGGCCGCTTCGACTGGACTTTCTCGGACAGCGAGACAAAGGCTGCCTGGGGACAGGCTCTTCAAGGAGCTTGAACCAGAGGGCTCATTGTATAACTACTTACAAAAGCGTCCATATGGTAATTTCAAAGAAAAAGATTCACATACAACGAACGCGAGAAACTGTCAAGGATGTGCAAAATGAGTCAAGTCAGACGACGTCTATACATAGGATACACGGGAACTGTCTAGTCCGTTGAGGGGATTGCCACCAATATCTCGAGGGGGCGCTGTTCCCTCTCCCAACCACGGTGCTGCTATACACTTCCACCTCCTTTCCACCCGACCCGGGCCCGAACAATTTAGTGCTTGCGGATGACGGTGATCGAGTCGAGCTCGTTCTTCTCGGCCTTTTCGGCAGCGACCTCCTCGATGAGGGGCTGAAGGTAGCGGACGTCCTGCGTTGTGTTAGCGGGTATTTTTCCATGACACCCAAGATCCGTTTGCCGAGGGCCGGCCAAGAGGGATCTTGATTTTTTTTCTTGTTCGTACCGAAGCGGTGGTGGTCCACTGGTCCTTGGGGAGGAGCTTGTGCTGGTAGCTGCACTGGACAGCACGTCGGATTCGGTAGATGCGCTCGTAGGACTCGCGGTTGTTGAGGCGCTTGAGGGCCTTCTGGGCAACGTCGTTCTCCTCCTCGAGGAGGTCATCATATCTGTTTCGACCAATTGGTCAGCAAAAAAACCCCTAGTCTATCCCAGATGCATTATATCGAGCCCAATTGGCGCATATCCGTCGCATCGGAGGAGGAGGGGAGGAGAAATTTCGCGTACCTCAGGCCCATCTGGCGGTAGCCGGCGGCGTTGACGTACCAGCTCGCGGCAGGCTTGAAGATCTTGGCGAGCCACGGCCGGCGGAGGATGAAGGGGGCGAGCGAGTACTTCATTGTGATTGAAGGTGGGCTTGGGCGGCAATTGGTATCGTCGTCGTCGTCGTCCGGGAATGCGCGAAATGGGGATGGGCTGAGCCAGCAATTGGCAAAACTTCTGGGGGAGCTCGGGACGTCACGTGATGCTGATGACCATTCCTGGCCATTTCTCTGGCTGGCTTTCCGGTCAGACGGGAGGGGAGGGGCGTGACTTTTCACGTGACCTGACCCAGAAAGACGTTGTGGCGCTGTGTGGCGTGCATGGCGTTGGTGGAGATGGAAATGTGGGGGTCACGCTCCGGGTGTCCCGTGTCAAGCCGGACGCTCGGAAGGGAACGGTCAGGGCCCAACAATGACGGAGTTGGAGCAGGGTTGATCAATGAGAGGGACGGCAGATCAAACAAAGAGTGAGGTGACAATTACCTACTGATAGGCAGCGGCCGTTTTGTCGAGGTTTCGCAGAATTCAAGGATATCAGGCACACAGACGAAGAGCTTCTACCGGAACACACAAACGTCGTCATCCCACGCGGAGCAAGGGTCGAGATCGGTATCGGACCTTGTCAACGGGCGGCGGGAGCAGATACCGGACCTTACAGCCAACTGCAGACTGGGTGCCTTTCAGTCAATCAACTGCTGAGCAAAAGAATGCCTGCTGCCGCATGCACGAGATTTCTTCGTCCCAAAAATTCACTGCAGGAAACTTGGCTGGCCCTGTCGCATGCCGTCTTTTCTAGTGCCGATTAGCACAGGCTGCGTCATTTTGGGGGAGTGCCGGGCGCCGGGACCGGCTTGCAGCGGTGCAAAAAACGGAGGGAAAAAACCGAACAACGTTCAACAGGTCCCTCCGAGTTTCATTGTATTATTCCAGGTATCCGGCTGCCTGTAAAGATGGCTCCGGGACGTGTTACTGGACCCTCAGCGGACTCCAGCGCCCCCTCATGGCCGATGCAAAGCCGCTGGGCCCTGGGGCTGCAGCGACCGATATAGCGCGTGTAGCGGGTGCCCTCCGCCGCCGATTAGGTTCCCCATCCATGGATGGATCCTCCGCTCCGTTCAAACTTGGTCCTCTCTTTCCTGCCTTCTTGCCTCTTTCAATTCTCTCCCTCTTCTCTTTTTTCCTTTGACGTCCTTTTCCTTCCTCTTCCTCTTCCGCCCTCATCTCCCTCCAGCGTCCGCAACCTCTTACTCCCAATTCCCGCCCGGCCTCTTCAGGCCATCGCCGCCTCGACTTTTTTCACTGAGCCCAGGTCAATGGCCGGCGCCAATCGCTGAGCGGGAAGCGGTCGGTCACGGCGCGTGGGAGCAACTCCCCCGCAGTACCTTGGTACCGGCTGCAGCGAGGCTCCTATACCGGCACGAGGACAACACACAGACGCAACGGAACGGGGTTCGTTTCTTTCGAGGGCGGGATCGGATCGGGGAATCACAAGGGTAGAGAGAGAGAGAGGGTTCATCTGGGAAAAGCGCTCGGTTCCCGGTCCCGAACGGCATCGACTCTCGGCGGGATCCCGGTCCAAAGAAAAAAGAGGTTGAGAAGGGCTTCGAGTCGAGCAAGGACGATCACCGGCCACCGACGGCATTAGCTGAGCGACAACGACGGTCGACCACCGAGAGATCCGACCTCCAATCCTTGGCCAGGTCCCCCGGGTGAGATCATCGCGCAACGATCGAGCGGCAAAAGACGGCGGGCGACAGGACGACTGTGATGTCGTCTCACGACCAGGCAACCCCCCAAGCCTCCCGGTCGCCGTCTTCAGAGTATGCAGCATCCTCCTACAGTCTCCCTGCCGCCTCCGACGCTCCAATGCACTCCTCGGCGAGGGTGACCCCGCTGCACCGATGGGCTCTCAACGCCTCCGACTCGCAATTCAACGCCATCTCGGGCGCCGTGGGGGGTTCACCTCGGGCGTCGTCACCTGCCCCCTCGACGTCATCAAGACCAAGCTGCAGGCCCAGGGAGGATATGCCGCGCTCAACAGGGGAAGGCATGTCGGCCACCCGAAGCTGTACAACGGGCTGATCGGCTCGGCAAAGGTCATCTGGCGGGAAGAGGGGATCCGAGGTCTCTACCGTGGTCTTGGGCCGATCGTGATGGGATATCTGCCTACGTGGGCTGTGTACTTTACCGTCTACAACAAGAGCAAGGGGTGGTTATCCCAACACTATGGTAGGTCGATGTGAAGACGGTGAGGCTGTTGTATGTGCTAACTTTCGGCCGATAGACAACAGCCACCTCGTCAATCTATGGTCGTCGATAACGGCCGGAGCCAGCAGCACCATTGTCACAAATCCCATATGGGTCATCAAGACTCGGCTCATGTCACAGAGCAGTGTCCGTCACACCCATGACCACACTTCCCTTTATCCGAAAGCAGGCAGCACACCGACATCTCGACCGACACTGCACGACTGGCATTATCGGTCAACAATAGATGCCGCCCGCAAGATGTACACGTCCGAGGGCATCATCTCCTTCTACTCGGGCCTGACGCCGGCTCTCCTCGGCTTGTCACATGTCGCAGTTCAGTTCCCGACATATGAATATCTCAAGACCAGGTTCACCGGACACAGCATGGGCGAGTCAGGCGAAGGCGAAAAGACAAATGTTGTGGGAATATTGTCAGCCTCGATCCTATCCAAGATCGTCGCCAGCAGTGCGACATATCCCCACGAAGTCATCCGGACCCGATTACAAACGCAGCGACGCCCGCTCGCCGGCGAGGAGTTTGTCCAGGGCATGGGGGTGACGACTACGGGCCCCAGGGTGCCACGCGCCCAAGCTCAACCGCCCAAGTACCAGGGCGTCGCTCAGACGTTCCGCACCATCCTGCGGGAGGAAGGGTGGCGGGCGTTTTACGCAGGATTGGGGACCAACATGATGCGTGCCGTACCAGCAGCGACGGTCACGCTGTTGACGTACGAGTCTGTCATGGGTGAGCTTCTCAAGACGAGGGCCGAGGCACGGCACCTTTTGTTAGATTCAAGGGCAGAGCCATAGACGATGGTGTCTGTCTGGCTTGTGAAAGAAACAGCGCGTATTTACAGGAGGGGGAAATATTTGGCAAGGACCGTCCAGATGGGTCCATGGGATAAAGGGGATTTGGGGGCAAGGCTAAGATACCCTTGGCAGTCGGTATAGACATATTCTGGTTCATCAAGTGGACGGGGTGGCGGACTGGTTCCTATCGTTGGCGCTCGCATACACGCAGAGTTTACACGCGCATGTGCACAAACCCCCTTTCTGTCTTGATTTTGAGGTCACTGAGCTGCACGGCGGGAGACCTGGAGTGGCATTCGCGAAAGCATGTAAGAGGAGTTTGCTTGATTACAAAGTGGCGGCCCTGGAAGTAGACGCGGGAAATGTTAAACATGACCAATAGCGTTCTTGTTTGTTGTTTTTATAGTATTGATGTTTTGATATCTCGAATGATAAAAATACCATTGCTTCAATCGCTCCCATGCGCCGATGTGTCTATGCTGTAATCAAGGATTGACCATTATGAACGTTCTCCTCTTGAGACACGCTCACCATTAGCTGGGAGCCTTGTATGTTTCTTTGGTTAAGTGTCAGTGAAGGATACACAAGGGTCAGGGGAAGACGTACTGCTTGTTCTCGGGCAGAGTGAATGGAGGAGCGGGTGTATCTGTGGGTGAAGGTCTAGGTGTTAGTTTATGGATACCTTATAAAAGCAATAACTTGAAATTGAGGCATTTCAGCATCCATTCTCATAGCCAAATCGAGGCCGACAACCATAAGAGTTGAGAATGGATGTTGGAATAACTTCACTCCTGAACACGCCACTTTTTCTCACTCACACGAGCAGGACGCAGGCCATGGTGAATGCAGCCGCAGGGGCCATGAGCTTCTACAGATGAAATACGTTAGCAAATACAAGATAAATACACGAATGGATAAAGATGAAATTGACAACAACTTACTCCAGGGTTCATCTTTACAGGCTCATCTTTGTTTCAAGCCTCGGGAGTTGTCAGCTGCACAACCATTCCCGCATAAACTGGTGATAACTGCCAAGCCTTTCGACCGGGTCTGTATTCGTTCGTGAGGCATAGCCGCATACCTTCAATTGATGCATACAAGCTGATTAATCCCCTCTATCGGTTCTCCCCACACAATCGCGCAATCCCCCATTATCTAAGCGGACAGAGGGTGGCCCGTGCTCTCCTCTTCAGCGACCTGGTCCAAGCTCCCGGGAGCTTGAGTTGCCGCGGACAACACTGATTGGTCGCGGGCCGAGACATGGGGGTTCTTGGCAGGCGCTGTTGTTCGCAATTGCCCAGCCCAAGCCCAAATGCGACTGCGACGGGCACAGCGCGCGACCCAGGCCAGGCCCTTTTCCCTCCCCTCCCCTTCCAACCTTTCTCTTTTCTCCTACCCCTTTCCTCTTTATCACGTCCTTTTTCTGCTCTACGCGCATCAGAAGATACCCACTGTCTATTTTTCGCGAGCAGATACCTCATCGTGTTTAGGCGGAGCAGCTCAGCTTCACCTCGTCGCATTCGCATCGCAAACGCGCAAAAAACACACAACAACAAAACTCTACCGCAGCCATGCCCGTTGAGCTCCGCAAGCGCAAGGCCCGTGAGCCTCCTGCGCCCGCGCCCGAGCCCGTCAAGAAGAGGGCGCCTGCCAAGGCCAAGGCTGCTACTTCCAAGGTGAAGGCCGCCGCCGCCCCCAAGGTGGCCAAGAAGAGGGGAAGGCCCGCAAAGGCCAAGGTTGAAGAGCCTTCCGAGGAGGAGGAGGAGAAGGAAGAGGAAGAAGAGAATGCTGAGGAGAAGGCTGAGGAGAAGGTCGAGGAAAAGACCGAGGAGCCCAAGAAGAGCGGCAAGGTCGAGGTTGGCGACGTCGTGGACCTTGATGGCTTCGGCGGCGAGATTGAGACCAACGACGGCGACAAGACGACCCTCAAGGCGCTCGTCGACGAGAGCAAGTCTGGCGTCGTCCTCTTTACCTACCCCAAGGCCTCCACCCCAGGATGTGAGTCAACATCGCCCATGTACCTTACAGTTTACTGACCTCCCCAGGCACAAAGCAAGTCTGCTTCTTCCGCGACTCATACGAGCCCCTCACGGCAGGCGGCCTCGCCATCTACGGCCTCAGCACCGACTCCCCCAAGGCCAACACCACCTTCAAGGACAAGCAGAAGCTCCCCTACCCCTGCTCTGCGACCCCAAGGCGACCCTCATCGCCGCCATCGGCCTCAAGAAGTCGCCCAAGGGCACCCAGCGCGGCGTCTTTGTCGTCGACAAGGACGGCAAGGTACTCGTTGCCGAGCACGGGAGCCCCCAGGGCACCGTCGACAGGGTCAAGGCGCTCGTCGACGAGTTGGCTGCTTGAATGCGTGTTGATAGGACGGGTTGGGTAGCGCAGGTGCAACAGGAAGGAATGGATCTGTTTTTGTAAGGGTATCTTTTTGTTAGCAACGTGGTGAAGGATCAATAGAGCGCAATGGTATATAGACTGTTGGCTGCATCTGTCGACTGACACTTGGTCATGCTGTGATTTCGGGTGAGCAGTTGGTTCATTGCGTGCTTGTGCCTGGAGGTCATGGCCATATACTTGGTGTCTGTCTGAATATCGTCCACTCTTTTTTACTCAAGAGTTAGTAATGATTGAGTTGATAAACTGAAGGTTTGGGTTTGTCTTGTGTTCGCCTCACTGATGTGACTCCTGGGTCGTCACACAGGGTGGTATCTACAGGTGTATATGTTCCCAGTGCTGTATTCCTCTAGTTTGAATATTGAGCGTGCGGTTGCCATTCCGAATTGTGATTATTGTATTTTCCCAGGTATCCATGGATATGAACTGAACTTTTACTGGAGTCAAATAGTGCGTCGTTGAGGTATGACACTATTCCAAGCTAGAGGTCAAGCTGAAGGTATCTCAATCTGCAAGCTGGCACACATACAATTCCAACATCACGTCAACTCAAACAACCCATGAAAATCCGAAGAATTGGCACCATGCACCATGTTTCTAGAATTTCTACTCAATCCTTCTATATCACGTTCCTGGCGCCTTCAGATGACGGTACAGGGTAAACAACTTGGACTCGGCAGAGACTCGGCTGAACCGGACCCGCCACAACGGGCCAATAATCACGACGCCATTTCAACTTGGGAATTGAACCATCACCCGAACCTCTACGACAACGTTGCACCAGCCTCTCCGCCATCATGTCGTCTCAAGCGGCCGCTAAAGCTGCCGGTGGCCTGGTCAGCATCGCCAAGGTGCGTACTAGATTGTGCTATCGGAAGCCAATGCCTCGCAATGGACCCGACAGCCAGCCGAATCGAATTGCCTCTTGGATCAGCTAACAGCCGAAACAGAAGCAAACCGTCCAGTCGACGGGCGTGTGGGAGGTCCTCCGCCGATTCCTCGCCATCGACCCAGAGCGCTCCAACGGCGTGCCCCTTAACCCTCACTTCCGCAACCCTCCCCCCGGCGCCAACCCGCCCTCGAGTACGACGACCCCGTCACCGTGCCCGCGGGCGACATCGCCGACAACCCGTACTGGAAGCGGGACTCTCGCCGTAACTACCCCCGCCTCAGCGTCATCGACCAGTCCCAGTTCGCCCAGCTCATCACCGTCGGGAGCGCGGCCGCCCCCAAGGTCGAGCTGATCGGCGAGGCCGGCGAGAAGCAGCTCGTGGCCGTCAAGGAGGAGTCTCAGACGGGGCTGCTGGCTCAGGCCATCGGGAAGGCGGCGCCCGGCGAGGCTACCAAGGATGTGTTTGTCGATGGGCTGCCGCCGCTGCCCAGCGGACAGAGCCTCTCTTCTGGGGCTTGGGATGTCCACAAGTACGAGGTGACGGACGCTTCGTACGGCGAGGGGTAGGTTTTGCCAGATTGATGAGAGAGAGGGAGATTGCTAACTGTGTGCAGATACCCTTGCAGGTCGTTCAAATAAAGTAGAAGCAGAGGAGGATGCTGTGTATACAATTATGAAGACAGTGAGGGTATAGAAATTTCCATTGACAATGCAGATGATTTCCTTTTTCATGCTCCTGGCCATTGGTGCATCCAGGTCCAAACTCCGATCTCTGATGAGTGAAACGCCTATGGTGTAGAAGACGCCATGAATTCACACACGTCTATGGCGTTGAAGACGGCCCAGACTCCCTCCCGCCCGCCATCCTCTCAACAATCTTGGCCTTTCCCTGGGCCCTCTTGACACGATCATCAAAGTCCTGGACAGCATCATCCGAGTTTTCCGTCGAGAGCGTGTCTGGCTCGACGAGTGCGTACAGGGTGTTGACGTTTTTCTCCAGCCTTGCGTTTCTCGGCAGCGGCGGGAGCGTACAGCCAGATTCACCCCTCGAAGGCATGCGGTTCGCCCATACGACGGCTTTCCCGGCGAGGCGACCGCTCTCGAGAAACTTTTCAAAGCCCTTTTCCATGCCAAAGGAGCGGCCCTCGATGCGGCCCGCCTTGACGCCGTCCTTGAGGCCTTGCTGGTAGCCTTCCGCGTAGAAGCGCTCCTCGAGGTTGAGGACGTCCTCGAAGGGGTCGGACGTGTCGTTTCTTGATTCCATTGTGTGGTGCTAGTTGAGTTGAGGTGAAGTTGTTGGATTTGTAAGTGAGTGTTGATGAGAGTGGCAGAATTTGCGTCACCGCCCGCTAATGGCGGGGCATCTCAACTGGCTTTCACTCATCCATTCACTTTCAGATTGTCAACGGCCAGAAACATAGGATGAAAGGACATGTCACCCACTGCCAAGGTTTGTCAAGAACATTTTGATAAAAAACTACCCTCTATTGAAACCATCCGTGATCCAACGCCCTGCTCTATGCCCATGAATCTATTCCTCTATTGCATACCAAAGATCATGCCGCCGTTGGCACAGATAACCTGGCCCGTGATCCACGCACTCTCAGGACCAGCAAGCATGGCAACGACACCTGCAATCTCATCAGCCTCACCAGCACGACCACCAGTCGTCTGAGCCTCCTCGACAATCTCTGGCTCGTCAACACCAGGACGCACAGCCATGAGGGGCGCGTTCTGGATAAAGGGCTTGATGAGACGCTTAAACTCGTCCGAGTTGCGAGAGTACATCTCGGAGCGGACGGGACCCGGGTTGATGGCGTTGACGGTGCAGTTCTCGCTGAGCTCGCGGGCCCAGGTGCGCGTCATGGCCTCGAGAGCCGCCTTTGTACCGCCGTAGACGCTCTGCCCGACGAAGCCCATGCTCGAGCTCACGCTGCTGAGGTTGATGATGCGGCCGGACCTGTCACCAGGCAGATACGGCTGAGCAGCCTGGACGAGCAGCAGGGGGCCCATGACGTTGACGTTGAAGCTGGTGGTAAAGTCCTCGGGCTTGACGTCGGGGATCTTGTCGTTGTAGGCGACGCCGGCGTTGTTGACGAGGATGTCGATGCGGAGGGGGGAAAAGGCCTCGGCGGCCTGGGAGACGAGGCTCGCGGGGCCAGAGGTGCTGCCGAGGTCGGCCTGGATGGGGACGGCTGTGATGGAGTGCTTCGAGGACAGCTCGGCGGCGAGGCTGGCGGTGGAGGCGGCAGAGTTGGCCGAGGTGTAGGCGAGGACGAGGTTTGCGCCGCGGGCGGCGAGGGCCTTGGAGATGGCGAGACCGATGCCTGGAGTAGTCAGTCAGTGGTAAGTTACGTATGGTAGGTTGTCAATTGGGTTGATGAGTACCTCGCGAGGCGCCAGTGACGACGGCGAGCTTGCCAACAAGAGGGAGAGCCATTGTGAAGTGTATATTGGTGTTGAGGAGGGAATTGTATAACCAAGTAACACCAAGAACCGTCTACAACAGACGCAACCTATGAGGCACACACTCCATCTTTATACCTGTCCCATGCCGTCCTCCTCATGACGCCCCACGATAACCAAAAAACGAAGCGTAAAAATCACCGGCACTTTCCCCCCCACCTGCGAGCATATCTCCTTGCGCGCCAATTACAGCCAGGCACGCGATGACCTCGGAATTGCCATCCCGGTGTCCAAACTTGAGAGGTGCGGCTGGCTAGGAGAGGTAATTTCCTCTTTGGGGTCAGGTGGTCGCTGGAGGTTTAAACGCGCTCCAGTGAAGCTGGGAGGTTTCAGTGGAGATGTGGGTGTGACCCGCCGGATTGTTGTGGCGGGGTGTCTCGGCGGGGTTGGATGCCAACCTCCGATAGAGGGGCAGCCACCGCAAAAATTGGACCCCGAGAGAGAGCAGCGCCGTGGGTTCAGTTCAGTCTATGAGGTGGGCCAAGCTCTTGAGCCTCATTCATCATTGAGCAGAATATCCTTGTACACCAGATACACCAGACACCCCGAACACCGCAGCCATGGATATCCGCGTCCTCACCAGCGCCGACCTCCCCCTCATCCAGCACGCCAACCTCGAGAACCTCCCCGAGAACTACTTCCTCAAGTACTACCTCTACCACGCCCTCTCGTGGCCCCAGCTCAGCTACGTCGCCGTCGACGTCTCGCGGCCCAAGAAGGACCCCTACGAGTACCCCAAGATTGTCGGCTATGTCCTCGCAAAGATGGAGGAGGAGCCCACCGACGGCGTGCAGCACGGCCACATCACCAGTTTGAGTGTGATGCGGACGCACCGGCGGTTGGGTATCGCCGAGAAGCTGATGCGCCAGAGCCGTGAGTCCCTTGCTGTCCTTTAGATTGATACTTGGCTGACCTGCACAGAGCTCGCCATGGTAGAGACCTTTCAAGCAAAGTACGTCTCCCTCCACGTCCGCGTCTCCAACGCCGCCGCCCGCCACCTGTACGAGGACACGCTCGGCTTCAAGAACGAAAAGACAGAGTCAAAGTACTACGCCGACGGCGAGGACGCCTTTTGCATGCGCCTCGACCTCGACTCCATCAAGGCCCAGGTCGACAAGGCTGCCGAGGACGAGGACGAGGACGAGGGTGACGCTGTGGGCGAGGTGGGCCGCGACCCCGAGGCCGACAAGAAGAAGAAGATCAAGGTTGCTGTGGGGAGGGGGCTCGGGGTTGGTGCGCTCGTGGAAAAGGACGAGTCGAAGCATTAAAGGGACGGCGTATGTGTGTGATTGTACATAGAGGGATAGACAAAAAGTTGTGTGATATCAAGCACACGACCAGTGGGGACAAACATTGATGATATTCATGGCATCATATCGAGCGTTGTATGCATTACATCTGGCACTATCCTACACGGTATATGCTCTTTTACGACCCAACATTCTGAGCCAACTCTCGAGCATACGCCTCATCCGCCTCCAACCTCACATTATCGAGCTTCTCCGTCAACGCCTCAATCTCCTTCTGAAGCGCCCGTCGCTCACCCTCACTCACATCCCTACACTCAAGATCCCTCAGCTTGACCTCTATTTCCGTCTCCAGCCCGGCGGCCGTCTTATACTTTGCCGCAGACGCAGCTCCCGGCGGTGGAATGTCCCCGTCGTCTTGACTGGCTTCTTCGGGCCAGGCCCCGGGGAACGGACCACCGCGGGTGTCAGCTGGCCGGCGACCGCCAAAGATCCCGCCGGGGCCCAGTGGTCCGTTCGGTCCCAGAGGCCCATTAGAGCCCAGAGGTCCATTTGGGCCTAGGGGTCCGTTTGGACCCAGGGGTCCGTTGGCACCGAGGGGACCATCGTGACACCATCCTCTTTGACCCCTGGCCCAGGGAGGACCTCCAAAGAAGCCACCGCCCCGGCCTGGACCCCCGTGACATCCACGACCGCCTCTTGCTGGTCTGCCCCAGGGCGAGCAAGCCGGGCCACCAAACGGCGGAGGCACGCTAACTCCCGGTACAACTACAGGGGAACGTGTACCTGAGGTGGTGGACCAGCGTGACCTCTCTTGTGCTCCTTCTGAGCCCTCTTCATCTCCCTCTTCTGCTGCCTCCTCTCCTTCTTCTCAGCCCTCCTTCTCTTCTTGAGACCCCTCCTCACCTCCCTGCGTTCCTTCTTCTGCTGCCTCTTCACCGCGCGCCACTGCTGCGAAAGAGCCTTGACCTGCGCCTTGAGAGCCTTGCGGTCGAGGTTCGGGTCCGCGGGGTATGACCGAGACGCCTTGATCTCGGCCTTGAGCTGCTTGACATCGGCCTTTGTGCGCATCTCGCCTGGTCGGCCAACCCATTCTTCGAGACGTGCGAGGTAGAGGGGCAGTTGATGGTCTTTTACGTCGTCGTAGTCTGGGAGGGAGCCGATGGAGCCGGAGCTGTTGGAGGAGCAGGATGAGGAGGATGAAGATGAAGAAGAAGAGCGGGAGCGGGATCTGTGCTGCTCGGGGTAGAGAGGAGTTCCGTTGGCGTCGAAGCTGCCGGGATGGAGATGGGGATGGCCGTGTCCGAAAGGAGGTCCATCACCGCGAGACCGCGTCCTCCTCTCTGGCTCGGCGGGCAAAAGGCGCCTCGGCTTGGTTCTCCGTGTCCGAAAGGTGGCCCCGGGTTTCGGCCGTCCATGCGGATGCCGTTGCTGTCCATGACCAAGTTTCCAATCCGTAGGCCGTTGCTGTCAGCAACGATACTATCCTTCCATCGGATGCTGTCGTTGCCGACCTTGAACCCACCCCAAGATCCCGACCATGGGCCGCCTCTCCACGGCTGCCCGGGTCCGGCCTCCCTCTGGTTGGAAGGCCCAGCTTCTCTCTGACTAGAAGGCCCGGCTTCTGGTACTAGTGTTGGGCCGTCGAATGCACTATCCCAGCCTCCTGGCATGTGAGGCTGCTCTTCGGCCTGGAGCTGCACTCTCACGTTTCTGGGTGCAAAGAAGCCGTCGTTCCACTGCTGTACCGTTGCTTCAACCTCTGCCCGCTTGCGGATGGCTTCATTTGGATCCGTAGACTGCTTTTCCGACTTGACATCGGACCCCTCAACCGATTTGCCCTTCTCGCCGAGTATGGCCTCATTCGTCACAGAGGCATGGTCCGGGAGGAGATAGTTGACAAACGTCGCCCAATCTTGTTGTGTGATATCATAGAGCGGCGCCCAATCCAGCGGATAGGGCAGATCATCAGGAACAGAGGTGCCCTTGACGGCAACCGTGTGCAGCCGGGGCTCCGGCCGCGGGGTGGAGGAGGGCACGTCACGACCCTCAAAGTAGAGTGCGGCGCTCGGTGAAGGAGGCACCTGGATGGGCTGCTGCTGCTGGATCGGGGTGGCGGGGTTGGCCGTGTTTGGGGTGAGCGGAGGGGTGAAGATGACGGGGTCGGTGGTGGAGGTGGAGGATATCCGGGATGCGGCGTCGTCGCCGGGAGGAGCGGGGCCGGTCGCCGAGAGCGGCGATCGGGGCGGGCCAGAAGTGGTGGAGTAGATGTCGGTCTCTGAGTAAGGCGGCGGAGCCTCGTCGTCGACGATGTGGTGATCGACGGCGACCTGTGGGTTAAACGCCATGTTTGATGATGGAGGAGCTGCCATGATGCTGGCTTGTGCGAGTGTGGTGTGAAGGAGGGAGATTCTCGCTGTTGCAGGGTGGGCCAATGATTTTAAGAAGCCAAAAGGTACCTCGCAGCTTGACCAGCATCCATGCCAATAAAGCCTGCGATGGCTGCCTCGGCCGAGGTGGCATCATTGTTTGATTTAACCTTGAACATGGCGCCGCACCCTCAACCGCAGCTCGGATATCCGAGAAGCACGCACCGACTGTGACTGGCTGGTTCGACAATCAAACCATCGAGGCAGTTGCAGGGGTTACGCAAGTCGCATTCGCATCCCATCCAGCCCTATGACTCCTCCCTCGAGGTCATGGTCCAATCGCCGCTCGCTGCTGACGCGGCCGAGAGCCAGGCCGCCAACTAGCTGCCGGCTTGCCGAGGGGCGGTGATGAGTAAATCAGCCCTAGAGGATGCCTTGCCAGGCTCGACATGCCTTGTTGGTCTCTCTTTTGCGTGTTGTCTTTCGTGGCTTCTCGTGGATTATTTCTCATCTGGGAGTAGTTGATGCATGGCGACGACTTGCTAAACGCCTGGGGACTTGGAGATGCATACTCTCCCAGCAGTCGTCATGCTTCATTCCACGCCATGCTATACCCGAATCGACATCTGGCATACCCAAAGACTGATGTTGACATCAAATCACATTCGAGACATCGTCACCCATCACGCATCATCATGAACCTCGCTCAAACGCCGGGACATAGATCGCAATCAACTTTTTACAGATTCTTCTTTTTCAATTGCACTGCACATGCGTCCATCACCCACTCCACAGGTGAAAGTCGACGTCCTCCTGCTTGTAGTGGTCTGCGATGAGGACCGACAGGTGGTCTCTTGAATGCGTGCCCCTGCCTCAATGTTAGCTCCGACTCGACGGCAATCAGTTCACGCAGGCAACTTACAGATTGGTGATGTATGTGTCGATGAGCTCGGGCGGCACCAGCTCCGTCACTGCTGTCCGGATCTCGACACCGCTCACCATCGGTCCATCCGCAAAGTTGATAAAGCTGGCCGAGTCTCCCCACTCAATCAGCGACTCCTCGTTGAAGGGATTCTCTGGGCTGAGCTTGTACACGCCACTGAGCACAATCACGGCGTTGCCCTGCTCCTTGGCGGCTCGAGCGACTGCTGCAGCGCCGGCATCGGCCACAACACCGCCGTTGGCCACAACAGCCCGGGCACCGAGAATCACCTTGTCCACCCGTGACATGTACGCCATCAGTCCACCGTTCATGATGTTGATGACGGCGATTCCAGCTGATGCAAGCTTCTTTCTAAACGACGCGTGTTGGACCTCGGACGTCTCTTGCCGAGGGGGCTCGGTGGCGATGAGGACTGTAAACCGACGCTTCAGAGCCGCACGCAGAATGAAGCGTTCCACTGTTGGCGAGGGCTGGTGTACGAGAACGTAGTCTCCGGGGTGAATCTGAACCTCGGCCAGCGCCGCAATCTGGTCATCGACCTGGCTGATCTCATCCTTAATTTCTTCAATGCCGTCAATGACCTCGGATCTCAAAGAGTGCATCTGAGCAGTGGGGGCCTTCCATGAGGGCGTCGACGCTCCTGAGAGACCGAGAGGGGATCCCTGGATATTGGGGTCGGCATCGTTGGGTGACGAAACCGAGAGAAGGTGGAAAAGGGTCTTGGGAACGTTGACGGAGCTGTAGGAGGACAAAGGTCCAGGCCGAGGAGGAGGAGGCTTGGCGCTGTTGGAGATGTAGTCGCCGGCGGAATCCTGCTTCGCGTACGTCGAGGGCGGCCACTGGTGGGCGAGAGCGTCTGGGTTCGGGACGGCGTCGGTCGGGGTAATCTGAACCTCGCTGGGCGTCTCGCTGGCACCTTCATTTCTATCCTCGGCGGCTTCGTCGCGGATGAGGCCTAGGACTCGCCGCACAATGTTTGCAATGACGAGCTCCTTGGGCTGGGCCTCGACGAGGCGGCGGCCGACCCTCGAGACATTATCGATGAGGGTGTCGACGTTGAACCATTTCGAGCGGGCGACGACCTGGAGAAGGATGTGGGCGGTCGCAACCGCGCAGGGCTCTGAGCCCTTGATCTGGCGTCGCTTGAGGAGGCTGATGCGGATCGCAAAGTTTAGCAACAAATGGCAGAGTGCAAAGGGTGATGTGGCTCACGAGATGAGGTTCTCGACAGAGGATTCCAATGGCTGGCCCTTTAGAGACTTGAGATATTTCTCAAGATCGGGCGCAAAGCCCGTTGGGTGAGGGGCCATCTCGAAGAGAGGAGCGTCTGGAGGGTGTCGCAGCTAGTGCGAGCTGGGGGACGTGGTGGTGTGGGATATCTTTTCGCGGGGTGCACACAAGATGGAGGGGTATCGGCGGCGAGGAAATGTGTGAATCTCTTTGAATGAGCTGTATAATCCGTCTCACAGCCTCGAGTGATTCCTGAAGAGATCCTGGAGTAATGGATGCCGTAAGCGATGCTACTCGAGCCGAACTGCGCGTGGTTGAACAGAGGAGCAAAGCTGTGTCGTGCAGCTTCAGAGGATGAGTGAGTCAATCAAAGTCCCCCACGGACCTTTTTTTGCGCAAGGCTGTCGGTCGCTGAAAGAAATTGTGGGTCATCGTCAGCCTTGTCACTCGGTGGGGTCCGCCCGAGGTTGTGGAAAGCCATGACGACAAAGAGACAGGGACATGGATGAGCATCTCGGGCTAGGGCAAAGAAGATTCCTGGGCTTGAAGGCGGGCTGAAGAACAATCACGAGGGGGATCTGAGATGGAGGATCCGTCGCTAAAAGATAAACTGCACCTTGTATACTGCCATCATTGGGTATCACCGCCCATGTATGTACGAGACTGCTTTTGGTGACTTGTCACTGTCGCTAGCTCCGAGGTCTGGATGAGCTGGCGACAACAGTCGGTGGTTGAGTCGACAAGAGGCATGATAGACGACCCAGCAGTTTATGCTTGAGGCGCCAAGAATGGTCAAGTTTGATAAGACCACCCAGTGAAAGGATTTCAATTGCTAATGTCCTCGCTTAGCACCTTGTCTGCCACAGCATCTGAGATGTCGACTCCATGCTTCATGAACCCTAGATTAGCGGCCACGGTGAACTGTCAGGCTTGCCGATCACGGGATCTCGTGGAAAGGTGAGGATGAGGATGAAGAACCGGGAAGAATACCTAACTCGCCTTGCTATTTGCTTGGCATCCGTTGAATAACTCTGAAGAGCCAGTTATCCATTCGTATAACCAGCATGATTCTTCACGGCTTCCAAACAATGTCCCGCTTCACCGATACGGTAAAATCCCCCGGCAACCTGCAGAATCTCATCAGACAACCTCACAGGAAACGCACAGCGGCATCCTCGGGTAAGCAAGCAGTTTGTTTCGCTCTTTTGGGGGCTGATACGAAAACGAAGGAGGAAATAGATCCACGCTGTGCGGAACTCTGGTCTGCGCTATTCCGTCCCAAAGAAGCAATTGCCCTCTCACCGGTCCAGTCCTCTCGCTGCATCGTCAAGGGCTGGAGGAGCATCCATGGAAGGCCAAGCTCGCAACCCATGGCAGTTGGGGGACGCCCCACCAAATGCTGCAATTACGTCGAAAACTCTTTGCCCGCAGTTTGATGCCCCACTAGACAAGACAGAAGAACGGGAAAAAAGAGGCCAGAAATCTAGCATCACGAGGCTTTGAGCAGGGGGAATCAAGGTCTCGGGCGAGAGAGGCAGACAAGCCGCGGCATCCAAAGGGGCCGGGCCCCGGACCCGCCAAGCAGCAGGGGCACTTGGGTGCTCAGCATCTCTGTTCCAGCGGGCATCGGCCACTGACGTTCGCTGGAGTAGCCTGGAATATCATCCATTGATGGACCCCCCAGCCCCCAGCATCTCGGCACCTGAGTCCCAACACGTGAACCATTCCTCAACCATCATCCGTCGAACCACCTGCGCTCGATCTCTCACTCCCTTCCAGTCCATCTCTTTTTGGTTGCTCGCTCCTTTGATCGCTCAACTTGTTTCCTTTGCGCGCGGCCTTTGACCCGAGTCCTTCCCCCCTTCTCTCTTCTTGCTCTTCTCTTCCGGGGCCTTGGTCTCCCTTCTTCTAGTTCGCCTCCCCAACATCCATCCCTTCCCCTTCCACCCCCCGCCGCCCTACCCGTTGATAGCCTGTCCTGGCCCTTTACTTTTGCGATTTCCGATTTCCGCGAAAGCCACGCTTCGGACGGCACTTGGAGCCTGTTAGCGCTGCTTTTTTCCAGCCCGGCCTAGTCCACCAACAAGGTTCCAGAGCTCCCTCTTGTCGGCTCAACGCCACAAATCCAACAAGCTAAAGGAAAAGGTCCCCGTCGCTGGCTCTGTGCTTGGGCGTAACCTTGAGCCTTTTCACCAGTGTCTCGCCGTACGGATACCAAGAGTCACCACTTGCGCCACTGAGCAGCCACGCACTCCTTGGATCTGTTCTCCCCGTCTCCAACGTCTCGAGGCCTGTCTGTCTTCTTCCTCCTTTGCTGCTCCCTCCCGTGTATGGCATTCACCTGGCAGAATTGACCACAATCGCGGAGCTGCCACGCGCCCCTTGGGCTTTTGCCGGTCGTCGCCCTTTTCGTCTTCGCCTTCGTCTTCGCCTTTCGCATTCGATGCCTTCTTGACACTCGTTTTCCTCTTCGCTTGCCGTCCGAGAGCGTAACGAGCTCTTCATTTCGACATTTGTCCGTTGGCGCATCCATCATAACCTCCGACGACCCGCCGCGTTCTCCTTGTCACTCTCGCATCCATCCCTCGCCTTGTCTCGCCCTACCTCGCCCCCATCCCTCGACTCCTCTCGACGACTGATCATTGCCCCATGGACTGCTCTGGTCCGTGAGGATGAACTCTTTAAACATCATCACGGCCCGCGTGTCGCCTCCCCCGAGCCCCAGCCAATCGCGATCCAATAGTATAAGCTCCATTGGCATCGGCATTTCCCCCGAAGACGCCTCCCACGCCCAATCCGACGATAGACCATCCGGCCACGACGTTGACCCCTTCACCCAAGATACTTTTGACGAGTCGCGGTTCAACACTGAAAAGTCCTATTCCGACGAGACCACGCCTCTTTTGGGAGAAGCCGCCGAGGTGAGCAAGCGAAGCTCGTGGTGGCACTCAATTCCCCGGCGACTCGCCTCGAGCATCATCGGCTCCATCCGATGGGTTCTCGCGACCTTGGCCTCGCCGGGCGTATATCTCATCGCTTGCTTCTACGACGAGGATGGTAATTTTGCGCCCTGGACCCAGCTCGGAAAACTTTTTGGATTGCATAGAGGACCTCGACACAAGAAAGACATGGACGAGACCGAGACTCATTCTGAAAAGGAGGAGTATGGACGTGCTACAGGATATAGAAGGCTTCCACCGCGGCCCCGGCCAGTATCTGGATCTTCAACAACATCTTCAGGTCTCTCATCGGAATCGGAATCGGACGGATCGCGATCGGGCAGCATTGGTCGGCACGCGCGGTCCAAGTCACTGCAACCCGTTGAGGAGAGCAACACCGGACGAAAATCGATTCGAATCAAGCTCAACAGTGACGAGGCGCTTAGGCAACGGAAGCATAGGAAAACGCAATCGGCTGTCGCGCGCACCAAGGCCAGTGACTTGGGCAGCGGCGACCTCTCGGCGCACCTCAAGTCTCCCACCTCTCCCATCGCGGCTCTCACCAAGTACCCAGGACACCGGCACCCCTCGACCTCTCATTCCACGGCGGCAGCCCTCATATCTTAACATGGAAGCGCCGACGAAGCAACAAAAGACCTTGATCTTGGACCTGGACGAGACTCTGATCCACAGCATGTCCAAGGGAGGCAGGATGAGCACCGGGCACATGGTCGAGGTGCGCCTGAACACGACATACGTGGGGGTTGGTGGTCAGACATCGATCGGGCCGCAGCATCCGATACTATACTGGGTCAACAAGCGACCGTACTGCGACGAGTTCCTACGCCGGGTGTGTAAGTGGTACAACCTGGTGGTGTTTACGGCGTCGGTTCAGGAGTACGCAGATCCAGTGATCGACTGGCTGGAGCAGGAGAGGAAGTTCTTTTCAGCACGGTACTACCGCCAGCACTGCACGTTCCGGCAAGGGGCGTTCATCAAGGACCTCAGCTCGGTCGAGTCTGACCTGAGCAACGTGATGATCTTGGACAATAGTCCGTTGAGCTATCTGTTCCACCAAGGTGAGGAGACCCATGTTGGAGTCTGCGGAGCGGAGAGCTAACTCGGGGTCTAGATAATGCTATCCCGATCCAAGGCTGGATCAACGACCCAACAGACACGGATCTGATGCATCTGGTGCCTCTGCTCGAGGGCCTGCAATATGTACATGATGTGAGAGCGCTGCTTGCGCTGCGAGGTGGTGAAGACGGACAGCACATGGCATGAGATACAGAAACTATTCAAAGATGGGAGTATACTAATGATGGGTTGCGAATGAAGGTTCAAGGGCCGAGTTGAGTGCTCCAGAGCACGTGGGCGATTGAGAGGTGGCGGGGAGAGGGCTTGGTGTTAGACAAGGCCAAGGCCCCCGCCACGCTCAGTTGTATTGTACAGATAAAGCCTTACAAAGACGGGATGGGAGTTTATTGTTTTTTGAGCTGCCGTTTGCGGCATGCGGGTGTCTGGTAGTTTAGGTACCTTTGGTATGTACCGAAGAGCGAGGAAGTATTCCAGCGGCTCTCGAGGGAACCGATAGCGTTGAGCTGGTGAATTTCACTGGCTGTTGGTTTATCATGCTGCAGTTTATGGGAGTGACTGATGGTGATGATGTGCAGGGTGAGACATGGTGTTTTGGAGGCGGTTGAATGACTGACTGTCTCTGTTGGTCAGTTCTAAGTGAGGCTGGAGAGTGTGTCTTGTGATGCAACAACAAAAGCCGCCTAGCACGGATTCGAGATTGCCATGAAAGAATCAGGGTCCATCCACCATGTCATGTCCAACTCGATCACCCGTCACGGCGGGCAAACACATGGGAGGTGTATGGGTTATGCCGCTGCAAGTCCAGGACAGGGTCTGGTGTTGTTCCCATGTGGCCGGCCCCGACTGAGACACTGCCGAATCGCGTAGCCGAGTGATGGATGAGTTGAACAAGAACAAGATGGGCATTTCATTCAGTTACCATTCATTTCAAGTTATGGGATAAAACAAGCTTTTTGCGTAGGTATGAGAGGTGACCAAGGTTGACAGCTCCGCACCCTCTTTCGGCAAACGATGGGTATTGTTTTCGGAAGGACCTTGGAGAAGAGCCGAGGGAAAATGGAAAGGTGCACGAATGACGCCGTGACACCATCATCACCCGCCCAAGGACCTGGATGCTGCCCCCCGCCAAGAGTTGCTTCTTCTTTCTCCCCTCATCGCCAACCTCTTCCCCACTGCCGGATCTGTAAAAGTCGTCAACGTCAGGTACCAGAAAAGTTGGCAGGGGAGATTTGACAGTGGAATAATCCGGAGCATTTTCACCATTGAAACTACTTATTTTACCCACTTGATGTAGTTTACCCCGCAAAAAGGAGCAAAAAGAAACGGAAACGGCTTCCTGAGGTGCAAGTCCAAGGTTGTGTCTCACCAAATGGTGACATCATCACATCTGGTGACGACACAAGGGGAAACGGGCAAGCCACGGGCTCATGATGCGAAATGGGGGAAGTGAGATCGAGATCGGGTGAGGGAAAAGTACAAATAGGGAGGAGGTCCTTTTCTTGTATGATTCATCTTGTATCTTGTATCATCTCTTGCATCAACTCAATTGCTTCAACAACAACACCAAGAATCCACCATCTACAACACCCATCATGTCCCTCCACTACCTCCCCCCCGTCAAGCCCTCGGCCATCGCCCTCGGCACCGCCTTCAACCACGGCATCGAGCTCGCCGTCCTCGCCCCCATCTTTGGCCAGACCTACCAGCGCGCCAAGCTCGCAAACACAAAGGAGGAGTTTATCCGCTCCAAGGAGGCGTCCGGCGCCGCCCTCGCCTGGGGCTCCTCGCTCATCGGCTCCGCCCTGCAGAGCTACGGCGTCGGTGCCTTGATCAACGCCACCGGCACTCTGAGCTACAAGGGCGCCGCATACCTGGGATCCCTCATCTTCTTTGCCACCTCTGCTCCTGGAGTACGTCCTCTTTTGTATCCCGTGTTGAATGATAGTTATTGACCTCTTGTAGTACATCTCTCAGATCTTTGTCGAGAAGCGACCCCTCGACACGGTCGGCGTCGGTCTGGCCGCCAAGCTCGTCGAGACTCTGGGTCTGTCCGTCTTCCTGACCTGGTGGGGAACCCGAACCAACCCCTTTGAGTAAGGGGATAATGAATTGAATGGAAGAGGATGAATTTGACATGGCTCAAGGCTAGTGTGAGATGGGATAGGATCCATTAGTACCTACAGGACTACCCGAGAGGCATAGTAATACAGTAAATGAACAATACGTTTCTTTGTGATGCAGCTACTGTGATGCAAGCTGTAGTTGAAGTTTCTAACTGAAGGACAGGTGCTTCACTCCGGATGCAAGTCTTCAAGGACCTAATAAATCATGTCATTTTTTAAAGCTGTAAATACCTGAACGCCGCCAAAGCCCTTCATCCAGCCATGTCTAGGACCGGATCCTCTGGTATAATACATCCAGACTTGCTCAAACACATCTCTACCACCCTTCTCGCACACACCTAGTACTTGGTTCCGCCCTTGACCCAAAAGGCCTGCTTGCCGTACTCCTTCTGCACATACTTGACGAGCGAAGCGTAGCTCTCGCCAAACTCCTCGCCGTCGTCCTCGCCCTCGCCGTCCTTCTTCTTCTTGCCCTCGGACTTTTCCATGATCATCACCACCGACGTGGGCCTCTTGGTCTTTGCGGCGGCGCCGAGCTCGGCGCGCGACGTGACAAAGATGAAGGGCACGTTGTGATCCTCGCAGAGCACGGGCAGGTGGGAGATGACGTCCATGGGGGAGATGTCGCCGGCGATGATGACGACGCCGGGGAACGACGTGTAGCCGGGGGCCGAGGGGGGAGACTTTCGGAGCGTCTTGACGACTTCCTTGACGCCGCGCTTGAGCGTGTTGTTCTTGGCCGCTAAAGACCATGTTAGTCACCTGATCATTGGCAGACTGACTACCCCGTAAAGATCGCGTACCTTTTCGGATAGTCTTGTAGACCTTCTTCTGTCCCTTCTCGTCCGCCACGGGCAAGGCGAACGGAACGACAGTCCTCTCAAGAGGCAGGTCGGCGGCGGCCTTGTCCTCCTCGACATCAGAGTCCCCAGCAGCAGCAGCGACAGCAGCAGCCTTGGGGGCGGGAGACTCCTGGCCGAGCTTCTCCTCGAGGGCGGCGGCGAGCTTCTCCTTCTTGTCCTTCTTGTCCTTCTTCTCCTTCTTGGACTTGGACACGCCCGACTCGTCGCTCCGCTTCTTGTCCTTCTTCTCCTTCCTGTCGGGCTTCTCGGCGGCCATGGTTGCTGATGTGAGGTCTCGAGGAGGTCCTTGAAGTTGATTTAATTAAGACAGGGAGGATTCGCGATCGTCGTTCGAGTCTTTGCGCGGAGTTTGCGTGCCAATTGGAAGACGATGGTCGCGAAAAACGTTCCGTGTCTTGTACCTCGACTGACCTGGAAATTTTTCTGCAAGCCTCTAGCTTTTTTTTCTCGGTGAGAGCTCTGTCGCGCTGAGCTCGGCGATTCGTACCGCCGGCTCCGGTGGACATCACGTGACGTGAAATCACTCGTTTGCGAGCCAGTCCAATCAAGCGCCTGGTAATGTCAATTACCAGTGGATGCGCATCAAGACAATGCTTTTGAAGATGAGAACAACCCAAGTTCACTCACAATCACGATAACTTGCCAATTGAGTCAGAATATTGATAGCGGCATATGAAATAGTGTGACAATCGTCTATTGCATCCCCCGAGTCTAGGTATTGATGTACAATGAGGCCAGAGGACCTTCTCCAACACATCCGCTCTCGTTTCCCTTTCCAATCAGACACTCTACTCCTCCTCGTCGCCAAACTCGGCGCGGCCAGCCTTGGAGTTGAGGTACTCGCTTCTGTAAAACACTGTCAGTCTTGAATCCTCATGCCGTCGGTCGTGGACGTACCGCTCGACGGCCCAGTGCATGATGTAGTAGCCGGCCAGCATGGGGGGCAGCCAGTAGAAGATCTGGCCCTTGGTTCGGCGGAAGGTGTTGAAGACGGCGGCGTGGCCGGCGCCGGCCCAGGGGTTCTGGCGGTTGGCGGACAGACCGTAGGTAACGATGCCGCGCTGCTTCTCACCACCTGATGCCGAGTTAGTCTTGGTTCGTCCATGTTGTTGATGTCCTCCGAATGAATCACGCCGGAGAAGGACGGTGTTTGGTGCATGTGTTGAGCAATTGCCTTGCGCCGACTCAATCGCAATTCCTCTCTTGCGTCACCAATCCCTTCGTCCGTCGCGTCCATGGATCTAGGTCGGGTTCGTTCGCATCTCGAGGGGTAGTCGCTTACCGAAGTGGCCCCAGTTGCCCAGGTAGCTATCGAATATCGTCAGCATGAATTTCCAGAGCGATTGGTGTGTAGAGAAGGCATCCAGTGTTGCTATAAGTTCGGCAATCCTCAGATGGAAAAGCCGCACCCGGACAGCGTCACCAATTGACCCTTCCCCTCTGGGGATGCACGTACTGTCCGTTGACGGGATCAGCGTTTCCGCTTCGGAGGATCTGAGTCGGTCTCATTTTGGGCGGTTTTTTGAAGGTCTCGAGATCGGGGCTGAGAGAGAGTTCGGGTGGATGAGGCGAGGTTCGAGGGAAGGATTTCTTCGGGTTTGGATGGTTTGCCAAAAGAAAACGGACAGGCTCCCCGTCAGCCGAGCTTTCCCGAAGAGGCTTAGCGCACAAACTTGCCCACCTCTCAAGGGCGGATGTTGCCGGGATTTTGCTAAGAGCTTCAAATCATCATCGCCGTCCGTCGAATCCGAAAAGCTTCAAGCAGAGCTCGACACTCCCAAGGTGGTCGATACACCGGAGTACAGAAAAAGAAGGACAAGATTGACAATGGCGGGCGCTGCGAGAGCCCTCAACTGGATGTACCGCATGGCGGTCCCCGCCTCGGCCGCCTTCTTCATCGGCAGCCAGGCCATCTACGACGTCAAGGGCGGGACGCGGGCTGTCATCTTTGACCGAGTGGGCGGTGTCAAGGAGGACGTCGTCAACGAGGGCACCCACTTCCTCGTCCCCTGGCTGCAGCGGAGCATCATCTTTGACGTGCGGACCAAGCCCAGGAACATTGCGACCACGACGGGCAGCAAGGATTTGCAGATGGTTAGCTTGACCCTGCGAGTGCTGCACCGGCCAAACGTCAAGGCCCTCCCCAAGATCTACCAGGTGAGCTCTGAGGTCTCTACTCCTGAACGCCCACTGACCAGCTTCCCAGAACCTCGGCATCGACTACGATGAGCGAGTCCTCCCCTCCATCGGAAACGAGGTCCTCAAGTCCATCGTCGCCCAGTTCGACGCCGCAGAGCTCATCACCCAGCGGGAGGCCGTCTCTGAGCGCATCCGCGCCGACCTGACCCGCCGCGCCGCCGAGTTCAACATTGCCCTGGAGGACGTGTCCATCACCCACATGACGTTCGGCCGCGAGTTCACAAAGGCCGTCGAGCAGAAGCAGATTGCCCAGCAGGACGCCGAGCGTGCGCGCTTCATCGTCGAAAAGGCCGAGCAGGAGCGCCAGGCCAACGTCATCCGCGCAGAGGGAGAGTCCGAGTCGGCCGAGGCCATCAGCAAGGCCATCAGCAAGGCCGGCGACGGCCTCATCCAGATCCGAAAGATCGAGGCCAGCCGCGAGATCGCCGCCACCCTCTCGACGAACCCCAACGTGGCGTACCTGCCCGGCGGGAAGCAGGGCGGCCAGTACCTGCTGTCTGTTGGCAAGGCTTGAGGAATGATTGTGTCATGTAAAAAGGATTGTAAAGGAAATGGGAACTCCCCGCTTATCGTTGATGCTTTGCTATGAGCGCCGACCATGTATTTTTAGAACGAAACCAGACGGGAATACCAACCCTATCTCGCAATGTGTAATCGTCTGTGAAGTGCGAGACTCATATATTGCTTATCATGTGAACGAGGCGAGTGGTGGGAAATAATCCGCATACCAGAGGGACTAACTGCGTTATACTCTTAACTTTGCTCCTTAACCTTTAAAATTAGCAATGTTAATAGTTATCTAAAAATCGTAAACACTCTTTAGGTTCAATCTATCTTTCATTTCATCATTTTCTTAGGTTCTCTGGATGGACGAAGGGGGAGTGTGTAATATATCCTTGAGCCTACCTATTCAGCTCTCATCTATTTCTTGATCTACCATTACAATTATTGATGTATCCATCTGGGGATATTCCAAAACACGCCTTGGCGTTAGGGCCACTCATGATCGATCATCTCTGTCCTTCACAAGACTCCAGCACTTCCTCATGCCTGTCCCCATCGACTCTTCATCAACTTCCTCACCGGGTGCCCATCTGAGGCGACTCTTTGCAAGTGACTTGGTATCCGAAAGCCAATCATCATCTTGAAGAGAAAAGAGGTGAACATGCATCGTGAGCTTCAGGTGCGAAAACAGCCACGGCACGCTGCCTAGCTCACCAACATGCTTGGCCTTTGACCTCTGTTCCCCGGCGAGTTTGGTCATGTATGCGACCGCTTTCGACTTTCTTTTGGCAGATGTACTGCCTTCGTTTGAGTCTTGTAGGATGTAGCTTGGAAATTCCCATAAACCAGCGAGGAGACCCTTCTTTGGACGCTTTTGGATCAAGTACTGCCCGTCGCTGCGACGGATGACGCACACCAGCGTCTCCTCTTCCCTCACAGCCTTTTTGATGACCTTGAGCGGGAATTTCCGGGCGTGGTCTACAATTGTTTCCATGTCGCGGGCATTGAGAGCCGAACTGGCCTTGCTTGAGCCAGGTTTCTCGTCAGATGGATCCTTGAAGAAAAATGAGGATAGAGTCGGCTGCTTGCTCTGCCCTCGTTTAGTCTTTGTCTTTTTGGAGTCTTTGACATCCGGAGTGGCTTCGTCCTCGGGGCTGGCGGTGTCTTCAAGAGGCTCGCAAAGATGGCAGGCGTCCTCAATGTCCTTGAGTTTGGCATCACGGCTGTCGAGAGAGATAAGAGTTCCTCCTTCTGCATATGCTCGGCAGGTCGATGTGATGGGGCACTCGGCGCAATTCGGCTTTGGTACACAGACGGTGCTCCCAAGTTCCATGAGGGCCTGTCCCCATCTCCCAGGTCGATCACTTGCCTCGGCTTGCTCACCGTCCGGGGTATCCGTCTCATCTCGAGCAACCGCCTTGACGAGGGCATCAGCGGCAGCCCACAATGTGTCGATGACGGCCTTGGTAGTCTTGACATTGCCCAATAGCCCCAGCTGTCGGCTCAGGACGCGCAGGACGTTACCGTCGACCATGGGCGCAGCTTGTCCAAAGACAATGGCCGAGATGGCACCTGCTGTGTACCTCCCAACACCAGGGACTTTGGCCTCGAGGTCTTTGGTGCAGGTCGGTAAGAGTCCCTTCATGGAAGGGTCCTTGACGACCAGCTTTGCAGCTTCGTGGATCCTCGTCGCTCTGCTGTAGTAGCCCAGACCGCGCCAGGCACTGAGGACGTCATCAGCACTCGCAGCAGCCAGATCATGAATAGATGGCCATTTCGCCATCCACCTGTTCCAGTAGTCGATGACCACGGCGACTCGAGTCTGCTGCAGCATGATCTCACTGATCCAAACCTCGTATGCTCGCCTTTCCAGAAGATGGCGCAGTTCATCCGGTTGGTGGTCCTTTGGATTGATCCAAGCCTTGCGCCAGGGCATCGAGCGATTGGTGCTGACGCCGTCGAACCAGTCGAAGAGAGCCTTTCGCGAGGAGTACTCATCCAGCATCAGTGGTCGGTGGTATGTGAGACTGTGCCGTCGAGCTGGGGGCGCACATGGTGTTTGATTCGTCTTTCCGTTGATGCCGAATATTCGTTCATGAAACTTGTTGTTGTTCCCTTTGGTGCTTTTTGGAGTAGATTGTGTCTTTCGCCGTTTCGGTGCAGGGTCTTGGGGCTCAATCTCTGGAGTCGCGTCTGAACCTTCAGACGCGTCGTGATCTTCATCCTCACGATCGGCACGTCGCTTTGCCGCGCGCCTAGTTGTTTCGATTGGTTTCTCGTCATCGGATCCCAATTGCGATGAAATCTTTCTCGAAGCGTTGAGTGCGCTGGAGCGCGTTGCCCGTGGCCTGGCTACCGTGCTCATTCTGTCAGGGATCTAGGCGTGTGGTAGGTGCGAGCGAAGCGACAAAAGGTCAGCAAACGGTGTATGTAGATTGAATCTCCGAGGACAATGACAGCAGCGACGTCGGATGATGAAATGAAAACGGGAGTTGATGGTAAATGGATGTTTGCTTGTTTGGTGTTGAGGGCGTGAGAAGCGCTAGACTCGGTGGCTAGCGGGTATTCCGGTGTGCTAAGGATGCTTCGTCTTTGGCCTCTTGGGCGCCACCCCAAGAGTTTCTCCCGCCCGCCGCGGAGAGGCAGACGAATTGGGCGGGTTAAGAATGCTGGGGTTTGTTAGTTTATATCGCCTTGAGTGTAGTGTCTTGATATGTATAGAATCAAAACTTACAATCGGGATAAGAATAAGAAACCAGGTCCACACCATTACGTTCCAGACTCCTAGAAGCCTGATTAGCAACGAGACCAGAAAGCAAGGATATACTACTATTAACTCACAGAGATACTGCTGGTCATCGTTGACCGGCCCCTCGTGCCGGGGCCGGCCACGATACCAATCCCCATATTCACGGGGTTGTCATCGTCGTCGTCGTTCTCTTCCTCCTCCTCCTCTTCTTCCTCTTCCTCTTCTTCCTCTTCTTCCTCTTCTTCCTCATCCTCATCCTCGTCCTCGTCCTCGTCCTCGTCCTCTTCTTCTTCTTCCTCCTCTTCCTCCTCTTCCTCATCTGGGAAGAGGCGGAGGAGGAGAGCGGCGAGGGCGGCGGAGGCTTGGGTGGGAGGAGGGGGGGGCGCCACGGGGGGCGGGGCGGAGGGGACCCAGGGGGGGGAGCCGGGGGGGAGCGTGGAGTAGGGGGGGGGGCGAGGTGGCGGCGGGGGAGGCCGAGCCAAAAGCAGCATCGGGGGCGGCATCGGGAGCGGGAGCAGGAGCGGGAGCAGGAGCAGGAGCGGGAGCAGGAGCAGGAGCAGCGGCGGGAGCAGCGGCGGCGGCGGGAGCGGGAGCAGGGCCCGGATAGGGGGCGGGGCCGGGGCCGAGGGTGGGGCGGCATCGGGAGCGGGACCGGGGGCGGACCGGGGGCAGGCGCTGGCGGGGCGGGGGCCGGAGCTCGGGGCAGGGCCAGGGCGAGCACGGCCAGGGCGACACCAGACTCTCGCTGCTGCTGCTGCAGCAGCTGCTGGTGCTCCTGCTGCTGCTGTTGTTGCTGCTGCTGGTGTTGTTGCTGCTGCTGCTGGTGTTGTTGCTGCTGCTGCTGGAGCTGCTGCTGGAGCCGCCGTATATCGCGGCGGAGGGAGCGCTCGTCCCTCGGCGTCATCGTCATCGTCATCGTCGTCGTTGTCGTTGTCGTTGTCGTCGGTGATGGTGGTGGTGGTGGTGGAGCGAGAGAGAGAGAGAGAGAGAGGGAGAGATTGATGAAAAGGTTAAGATTGAAACAGGTCGAGAATGAAACTGAAGTACCAGACTCAAGTGTTAAGCGCTCCTTCTACTAACCGTCTTTATCTGCCATGGCCCATGGTATCAATATAAATGGCTAGTTGCTCGCAAGCTCATTCCGCAAATGTGTTGTGGCTCAGCACACAGTAAGAGCTACGGACGACATTTCTCCCGTATTTGTTTCCTTGTCTCCTTCTCAAGAACCAGTACTAGGTAGGTATACAAAGACCCGGCAGTGCTTTCGGCAAAGAGTAGCATGCTCCTGTCAAGTATCCATCAAGTGCAGTAAGCGCTTCTCAAGTGACGGCTCCTTGGCGGCTTCCTGGCGGCTTTCTGGCCCTGTGGCTGCTGAATCATGACGCTTGCTCGACATCTTCTTTGGTCAAGCCGACTTGCCAGATGTAGTCGCGGTTTGCTCCTACTCGACTCACGATTATCTGTACCATGATGGTTTTTTGGAGTGGATATAGATTCGTCCAGGACACATTAATCACCTTGATTCAACATCAACCAATCATGGACTTAAAACTAGATGTATTCGATTCATTTGCGCAAATGACCCTCGCCTAAGATCTCAACTCCCTCTAAATAGCTATGAACTCATGTAAGCTGCAGTCTGCGCTATATTGATTGGATCGAAAGCCAGCCCCCGAAGGGTCAAGTGGCGAAAGATGGATCGATGCTCGAACCTCGCCCCGTTTCCGTCAGCTGCAGGGAATGGGATCTTCTCGATTGCCAGTGTGCGGTTCGAGGCAGCCCCAGCCCAGGCCTCGGCTACCTTGGGCTCCAAAACAAAATTTTCAGTGACTCTCCAGGTGATGGTGGCTCGGCATCTATCTTGGGTATAACGGAACAAATATCCAAATCCAGGACCGGAATTCCATATCTCCAAAGTCCGCAGTCGAGGCAGCTTCTTCGCTGCCCGAGCAGCATTGATCAAGAAATCTGTCACCCATACTTGTCCTGATTCGGGATGGAAAACATCGGTCCTTAGGATGGTATTCTGAAGTTTGGACTCGTTGTTCCTCTCGTCTTGGGAAATCTGCCATAGGAACTCGTAGCAGTCGAAGGAGATAGGGGGGGAGAACTCGGTAACAAGATGACATGATCTTGCCATGTGCCGTTCCAGTGTGCCAAAGCTATTTTTGACGAACGTGTGGCAGCACGAATCCCAGCGGCCGTTTTCGTCGAGGGAGAAGCGCTTGACGCTGGCAGGGAGCGCCTTCATCAGGCAGCCTTGTAGACCTGGCATCAGTGTTAGCCACGCCGTCCGTGTTCATTCCTTCATTAGAAAGGGTCAGTTTGACGTACGTTTCGCAAATGCAATCTCGGCGTTTACCGTCGGCGCTATCCATCTTTCGAGATAAAACGACTCCAAGGCTACAAAGCTTTTGCGAAAGAGTGTGGCCATCGACGTGAAGGCAATTCCCCTGAAGAAGGATCGGCGCAGAACAAGCCCCTTGACAATTGGGACTTTTGGAAGATTACTTGTTGAATCTCTACCAATTTTCCGAAGCTTAAGGGGCGTCCCACGGAGTCGCTGGGCCGGGCCTTTGTGTGTTTTCCTTTCGCGTCGCATGGCGCCAGCCATTGCACGATGTGCCCCTTTGCGCCTGCGGTATTCTACCAGAGATGTGCGGTTCCCGATGTCTTGATCGAATCGTATTGGGTAATCGTCATGGACCTCCACCTCGTAGGGGTGGAATATCTGGTCGCTGGGCGAATGCGCATTGATTTCCAGTGTCAGACCTCCACGCGTGCCCTCCCACGACGACAGCGCGTTGAGCAAAACTGTCATGTCAGAAGTAAAGGTGCCGTTATTCCTGTTTGCCAAGGTGTCAGCAATACTTCTTGCAAGTCCAAAACATGCACCATGACTTACTCTTTGATGGTTGTCGCGCTCTCGGGCTTATCGTGGATGCGTTTGGTGTACTCGGCGAGCGTGATTCGCAGGTGTATATTCTTTATATAGCCTAACCTGACGGCATTTCTTCCCCGAACTGCTTTCGAAAACGTGAGAAGATCTGAGGAAACGAGAGCTAAGCGACGGAACGTCACCTTTTCGAAAAAGGATTGCCACTCTCGGGACACGGTTGCCAAGAGAGTTAATGTGGTAGTTTCCCGGCAAGCAAGGAGTCTTATACGTTGATGTCTAGACCCAACAGATTCTAGGATCATTAAACGAATCTCGGGGGGCAAAGAGTACCAGACAGGTCTGGTGGTGGAGGAGTTCATCGCGACTGATATTATCGCTGATCAATGTGAATTGCGTGAGGAGGGCAATGCTATTGTGCTTTACGGCTGGGCTAGAGGTCAACTATTTATATTTAAACCAACAGGTAGAATGTTGTCTTAGATAAGGTTGGTTGAGGCAAAATGACTTTGGAGGAGACGCAGAGACAGAGGTTATATTGAATAAGGTTTAAGCAAGGAACCGTGCTACCATTGATTGTCTTTGGATACCATTGTGTCCAAAGTTAATGTGAACAGCCAAAGTTTGGCAATTAGCCGTGATGTCGCATTCATGCTCTACTCTCACTGATTCTCGCCGTCACCCTCCTCAGCCACAACCTAAAACTCGCTGGCACTGGCGCCGTTCGTGGCACTAACAATCGTTCTTCTTAATATCATGATAGAAGATATAGTGAGAGAAAAGATAATTATAGAAAGAAATAATTTTTTTCTTTTTTATATAGAGGGTAGAGCGAATTACATACCCCATAAGATATTAACTTTTCATAATAATGCAGCTAGGTTTATGTCACAGAACCGGGTGGCATACCGATTAAGCTAATAGACTAAAAGATCAACTAGTTTAGGCACTTTATATAATGGTATAGTTAGGTCTAAGGGATAAACCGGTCATACTAGGTTTATATTAATAATAGAGAATATTATATTATAGTCTTAAATAAAGTATTATATCTAATAATATACTTAAGGGTATTAAATATAATTAAATTATATTAATAGCTAAGGTAATTACTATATAAGAAAGTATTAATAAAGGTATTCTATATATTTAGGCGCGGCTTATAATCATAAGTTATAGCTTATAGTAAGTTATAAGTTCTTTTATAAGTTAGGGCCGGGCTTATAGTATATACTATAAGCCGGTAACCCTAATTAATTATTTTTTATAGAGGTATATATAACTTAAGTTAATACTATAATATAATATCCCCTCTCTATAGGTTCTTATCCTTAAGATTATTTCCTATAGCTACCCTCCCTAATATATAACCTATATCTATAATTACTTTATTATTTAATATAATATTAAAATCTAAAGCTATATATAATTATAAAATATAAGCCCTTTTTATTAAGAATATTAAGTTCCTTATTATACCCTATAGCTATTATAAGCTATAATAATTAAAATATTAAGCTAAAGAGGGTTATAAGTATTACGCCTAATATACCTATTAAGGTCGCTAATATAATAGCTATAGGATTACCTTCCTTAATAATAAATTTATTTCTTAGATATAATAGAGGTTTATTTATATTAATTATTAATTAATAATTAATTACCTTACTTAAGAGAAGTATTAATTAAAATAAATAGAGGAGGTTATAGAGTTAGAGTTAATTACTTTATAATAATAAATAAATAAGTAATTAAATTATTTAATATAGCTTTATTATTAGAAAAAGTAATTAATTAAGTAAGGTAAGGAGATACTTTATTAAAATATTAAAATATTAAATAAACTAAAGGTAATAGAAAATATTAAGTCTTTTATAGTAATTAAGGTATAGCTAGCTAGGGCTATAGATATTATTAATTAGGGTAAGCTTTTTAATTCTTTTATTATTAAAAAGTTCCTTAAGAGTTATTATATATTAATAAAGTACTCTAGGGGTTCTTAAGTATTCTCTAAGTCTAGATAGTCTTTCTATTTAATAAAATATATTATTTTATTATTAACTTTATCTATATTTAGGATAGCTTTTATAATATATTCTTTTAATCTATTAATTTCTACCTTTAGTTTATTATTAATTTTAACTTAAATAATATTTATTATTAATTTAAATAATAAAATATAAAAGATTAAATAGAGCTTAACCTTTAATAATAAATCTAATTTATAGTTATTTTATAAGATTTTCTATTTTATTTTATAGGGTTTAATATACTTATAATTAAGTTTTTTATTTTATTATTTTATTATAATATTTTTAATTATAAGATAGACTATATCTCTCTCTAAGAAGATTAATCCCTTAATCCTTTTTTTATTAATATAATTATTTATTTTATTTCTAATAAATTTAAGTTCTATTTATATTTCTTTATATAGATTCTTTAGTTAATCGCTAATAAGGATTATTTTAGGGTTAATAACTATATTTTAAGCTTATCTATAGGTATCTAGGGTAAATCTAAAGTTAGTATAAGCTAATATAATCTTTATACTTTTATTAATCGCTATATTATAGGCTAGCTATATAGCTAATAGCTTCCTAACCTAATTATTCTCTTTATAGTTAATATAATACTAAAGGTATTATTTTAATATTTAATTTATTTATTTTATTTATTTATTAATCTCTTTATAATATATTATAGAGAGTTTATAATTAATTCTAAGGTATTTAATTAATCTTTATTAAAATTTAGATATAAAGAGTAATCCTTAATTTAAGATAATCTTAAGTAATAGCCTATATATCCTAGTGATATTATAATAAAAGAGATATATAAATTCTTCTATATTTATTAACTTACTATAAGGGATAAAATAAGAAAATTTCATAAGTCTATCTATAATAATAAGAATATTATTATAGAAGTTTTTAATAGCTAATTCTTTTAATAGAGGTAATTTAATAATAAAATCTATAGTAATTAATTCTTAAGGTTATTATATAACTAAAAGTAATTATAGTTTTCTATATAGTTTATAGCGTTATACCTTTATTTTTGCGTATAAGTTATATTTATTTGCGATTTATATTATTATTTTCTTTATATTAAGAAAAATATATATTATCTTAATTTATTTTAGGGTTTTATTAATTCTTTAATATCTATATAGTAGGTATTTATATATCTTATTTATAAGGTTATATTATAGTTTATCTAGGACTTATTATTTATCTATTTTCTTATTATCTAGGAGTTACTTATTATATTTTAAGATTTATTTTAATAATAGATTACCTTATTTTATTATATAGGTTATTTTAAGTCTTTACTTAAGGTTATATTTCTAATAGTATTATATTATACCTTAAATTTCCTCCTTAAATAAGTAATTATTATAAATATAATTTATAGCTTTAAATATTAGCCTATAGTTTCTATTATAAGGGAATTAATTATAGTAATAATTAAAGATCTTTTTAAAAACTTTATTAAATATAATAATCTTTCTTTTAAATATAAGGAGTCTATCTTCGCGGTATTTATATCCTTATATATAATTAATAAACTTAATAATCTATCTTTTATAATCTTAGATAAGCTTAAGGTATTCTAATAGAGGTATTAATTTCTATATTTATATAATAAATTTTTATTTAAGGTATCCTTCTAAGGTATATTATAATAATTATTTATTTATTTTAACCTTTCTTATATTAAGGTCTAATTATCTATTAATAATATTAGCTCTTTTATTTTCTTTTTTCTTTATATAGATTATTATATAATTAAACTCTAAGAGGTATTTAATATAATATAATTATTAGCTACTTAATTCTTTAATAATAATAAAATATAAGATATTCTTATAGTCTATATAGACTTTAATTTAATATAGGCTTTTAATAAAATAATATTAAAATTCCTTAAAAGTATTAATAATAATAAGGAATTCCTTATTATAGATAAAGTAATTAAATTCTACTCTATATAGCTTATAGGAGTAAAATATAATTAGGTATAAAAGTCCTTTATTATCTTATTATTTAATTTAGGCGCCTAATATAAAGTCTAAGGTATCTATTTTAAGTTTAATTAATTATAATAGATTAAATATCTTAAGGATTAATTTACTTAAGATAAATTCCTTAATCTTATTAAAGGCTTCTTATACCTTATTTCCTATTATAAATAATATATCCTTTTTTATTAAATTAATTAATAATACTATAATCCTTTTAAACCTTTTAAGGAACTTATAGTAATAATTAGCGAAATTAAGGAAGGCTTATATTTTCTTAATATTTATTAATTCTTTTTAATCTCTAACCGCTATAACCTTCTTAAGGTCTATATATATCTTATTATAAGAGATAATATATCTAAGAAATTCTACTTATAAGGTATAGAACTTATTCTTCTTTAATTCTATTAATAAGTTAGTATTTTATAATATCTATAATACCTTATAAATATATTCTATATATTCTTCTTTTATTTTAGAGAAGATAAGGGTATTATTTAAGTAATATATAATAAATATATCTAGATATTCTTATAGTATATTATTAATTATTTATTAGAATATAATAGATATATTAATAAGTCTAAAAGGTATAATAAGGTATTTAAATAGTCTATATTTAGTATAAAAAGCGGTTTTCTACTTATATCCTTCCTTAATCTAAATTAGGTTATAGGCTCCCTTAAGGTTAAATATAATAAAGTACTTTATCTTAAAAAGTTAATTCTTTAACTTATTAATAAGAGGTAATAATATATAATCCTTAATTATAATAATATTAAGTATTCTAAAGTTAATATAAAGGTAAAGCTTTTTATTTTTCTTTAGGATAAATATAATAAAGTATTTAATAGATAACTTATTTTCCCTAATATATCCTTTCTATATTATTTCTTTAATATATTCCTTTAATATTAATAATTATATTATATTAAGTAAGTAAAGTTTATTAAAGCTAGGTTACTTCCTATTAATAAATTTAATTTCTAGGTTATAATATATATATAGTAATAAATTAGTCTTAAGTTCTTCTATAAAGAGTCTTTTATAGACTTAATATTACGATAGGATATTCTTAAGCTATTTATTTTATAGTTTCTTTTTAATTTACTTAAGGTTCTTTTTTAATTTATAGAATTACTTTATAATATTTATAATTATTTATTAATTTTATTATTTCTTTTTATTATATTATTTATATTATATTCCTTTAGGTAAAGAGATATCTTTTATTTACCTCTTCTTAATTTCTCTATTATCTTTAATAGAAATTTAAGATCTTATATCTAATAAATTATTATCTCCCTAGGGGGGTATCTCTTTATTAAAGGAGATTACTTAACTAATCTATTAATCGAGATATAGGTTAAACCTATATAACTATAGGTACCTAAGCACTAAATAATATCTTAATATAGGTATAATATTAAATAAGATTCCTTAATTCTTTCTATTAATAAAGACTATAAGGTAATTAATCTTATATTTAATAATCCTATTATTATAATTAAACCTTTCTCTTTTTAGGTTATATATTAAATAAGGATCCTTCTTATATTTCTATAGTAGCTTAAGCCTATTTATTATTATTAAATTAAAGTAGTTTTATTTAGCTCTATTATCTATTAAAGTATCTAGCTATTCTCCCTTAATTTATATTTATAGTTTAAAGTATTTTAGCTATTAATTATTTATAATTATATATAAAGCCTTTTATAGAAATTATTTCCTTCTTTCTTTTACCTATAGCTCTATAATAAGTAGGCCTTTTAGTTTTTTAATAATATCCTCCCTAGATAATCTTTATTATATTTATTATTATTATAGGCCTTATAGTCGTACTTATTATTTTAGCTATAGAGTAATTTTTAATATTATTATTCTTCTTTAGCGCCTAGATCTATTTAAGGCGTCTTTAATTTAATAAGGTATTCTATATACTCTTATAGCGTAATTTCTTTTTATATAAGTAAAGTTTTAATATATTATTATTATTAGAGGTATTATTCTTAGTCCTCTATTATACCTCTTATTTATATAGGGGTATAAAAGCCTTTTTTTATTATCTTAATAATTCTATCTAAGGTAGCTCCTTTTTTATTATTATTTTATTCTATTTCTAGCTTTACTTTACCTACTTAAGTAAAGGTATTTATAAATTATTCTAGGGATATAGTTTATTATTATAATAAGTAAAATTAAAATTATATTATTTTAATTCCCTTATATTATTATTTAATATAATAATCTTCTATTTTATATAAAAAATAGGGTTATATATTTAATTATAAGAGAGGGATAGGGAAATAATCTTATTCCCTCTTCTTATATAAGTATATCTTATAGTAATAATCTCTATAGGAGACCTATATAATTTTATAGTATTATAGATATCTTAATAGCGCTTTATTATTATTATATAGGTTATATTAAAGTTCTAATAAATAGGGGTTTAGCGCTATTTCTTTATAATAGGCTTAGATATAGATATCTTCTATATCTTCTATTTTTTATTATTCCTAAGCTAATTAAATATATATATTAATATTATTATTTTAATAATATATTCCTTATTTATTAATCTAAATATTATAGTCTTTATTCTATATCTATTAATATTACTTAATATTTTATCGTCTATAATAATTATATTAAAGTTAAGTTAATTTAAATTCCCTTTATATTATTACTCCTATTAAATAATTACTATAGTCTATAGGTTTATAGTATCTATTAGGTCGCATTACTATAATAATAGCTTATCTAAATCTAACTTCTTATCCTTCTATATCTTTTTCCTTCTTTATTAATTTAGGTAGGGGAATCTAGATTTAATTAATTTTATCTTAGGGGTTTTAAATACTTATAATAATATTAATATATCCTCTTATTAAGGGTAATATAACCTTATATATATATTCCTTATAGTATAATCTATAAATAATATTATATTTTATTTATTCTTTTACTAAATATACCTATATATATAGTATAGCTATTTATCTTAATATAACTATAATTAGGTTATAATTAAATTATATTATTATAATAATCTTAGTTATTTAGATCGCTATTTATATATCGCCCTATTAATAAATATAGCTTATATATTTCTTACCTTCTAGAAGTAACTATTATTCTTAATACCTCTTTAATTAATATTTCCCTTTAGTGATATCTTATACCTTTTTCTTATATATATTCGCCTTATAATTAGGTTTATAGTAATAGAAGTACTTAATTAGCTTTTTATTATATCACGCGGCCCTTAATATTATAGGTCTAGCTTTAATACTATATAAGGTATTATAATATCTCTTTCTACCTTAATTTATATTAAAGTAAGGGGTATTAACCTTATAGTTACTAAATCTTAAGTTTTATAATTTCATCTATAAAAATTATTAATTATCGATCTTAATTACCCTATCGATATAATCTATTAGGTTATTAAGTTAGTCCTCCTTATAGAGTTTAGCCTATATTTCTTTCTTAAGTCTATTAAAGAAGAATAATATTAAGGGCTCTTAATCCTATAATAGCTTAGATATTAGCTAAAGGTACTTATTTTATATTTAGAGGCTAATTAAGTTTATTTAAATACCTTAATCTCTTATTTAGCCTATACCTTTTTATTAATAATTCTAAAGGCCTCGTGGAGGGCTCCTTTAAATATATTATAATTAATATAGAGGTTAATAATTTATAATAAGAGGTTAATAAATAGGGTTATAAGGTATTCTTTTATTATTAACTTAAATTATATAGTAATATACTTTATAAGGTATCCCGCGGTATATTAGACCTTATTAGGCTTAATAGTAAATTAAATTAAGTAATAAGTTATAAAAGTATATATTTAGGTAAGGAATATCTATAGTCTATATAAGGTTCTATTAAATAATTTTAATAGGTTTAACTTAAGGATTTCTCTTATATCTTTACCTTTTATAATAATAATTATAAGGTTATTAATTATCTTAATACTATTTATATATTATTTATTTTAAACTCTCTAGGAGTTAGCTATTTTTTCTATAATCTTATAGAGATTATTTACTTTAGTATTTATAATAGTAATCTAAGCTTTAAGTTATTTAACCTCCTTATTATCGCTATTAATACTAGAAGTATCTTCTATCTCTATATTAGTTAGGTTAATTAAAGCGGGCGCAATAGGTATAAATAGGCCCTATTATTAATTATTCAGGGGGTAATAGGAGTAGCTATTATATTTAATATTATTTAAGGTTATATAAATAATCTATTAAATAAGAGCTATTAATATATAATAATATAGTTAGGTCTAAGGGATAAACTAATTATATTAGGTTTATATTAATAATAGAGAATATTATATTATAGTCTTAAATAAAGTATTATATCTAGTAATATACTTAAGGGTATTAAATATAATTAAGTTATATTAATAGCTAAGGTAGTTATTATATAAGAAAGTACTAATAAAGGTATTTTATATATTTAGGCGCGGCTTATAATCGTGAGTCGCGGCTTATAGTAAATCGTAAGTTCTTTTATAAGTTAGGGCCGGGCTTATAGTGCATATCGTGAGCCGGTAACCCTAATTAGTTGTTTTTTATAGAGGCACATATGACTCGAGTTGGTGCTATAATACTTCGTGCTAGAACTATGCCATACCCTCGTACATAAGGTCTTCCACTGCCGGCTCCCATAGCGGGCCCTTATAGGGGTCCTCGCCGGCCTCCGCAAGATGCCTTATAGGTTATAATACTATTAATATATTAAAAATATATTCTTTATTATAGTTAGAGCCTAGCCCTTAATAGATTAAGCTTAAAGATAGTCTTTAGATACCCACCTATAGGCAGAAAAGATCTAAAGTCTTTATACCTATATTTAATGCTTTATTTCCACTAATTATGAATAAAAAACTCCTCAGCTGTGTTGTTACACTTAATCATTCGGAACCATTAACAACGGCTGCTTAGGCTATAGGCTCATATACTCTCTTCTCTCGCCCATGCCAAGCGACAGCTATAACAAACATAAACGAATAGATAATCTCCTAAACCAAGTCTCTGATACACATGACACTTGGGAGGGCCTTGCATACTTGCAGCTGTAACCCTCAGCAGCTGGTGCAACGACCGGCAAAGAGATTATCCAGGTGTCAGCCATGCCAAGGCAAGAAGACCGAGTTCCACGGAAAAATATTGGGCTCGATATACAAGGAAACAAAGGCTGGGGTCTATTGGTCTGGCGCCGAACTGGCGAGCTCGCTTGCTAGTTGACGGTCATGTCGCAGGTGGTCACCGTCATGGGGGCACCATTCCTCGCCGGAGAATCACCATGGCCAAGTTGATCGGCTATGATTTGTTTACTGATCAGGAGTAGAATCCCCGAAAAAGGGTCCTGAAACATTTTTAGGCCGATGGAAATTAATCCGGACTTGTCAGGGTGAAGGGTTTCGCAGCACTTGGACGTTCCACCAATCACGACTGGCGATGGGCATCATAAAGGGGCAACAGGGTTACACCTAGAGTTATGGTTGATAAACTATTTTTTCATATTAAATATCCGCATATCCGTAAGGCTGATGGAGAGTTTCGTCTTCATCCCTATTCCTTTCTTTTTCTGTTAATTCTCTCGTTTTGACTACAACCCCTCAATATGAAGTCTGCTTCTGCTCTCCTGGTTGCCCTGGCTGGACTGGCACAGCTGGGTGCTTCGCAGAGCGTCGTTGCGGTGTCACTGGTGGCGGTGGTGCGACGCCTGACCATCTCGAGACCATTGAGGAGCTGACCGAGCTGCTCACCGACAGTAAGGCGCGAGTCATTATCCTCTCTAAGGAGTTCGACGATACCGAGTCAGAGGGTAGCTTAATTATAAGTATATTAGCCTTAAAGGCATAATTAGGGTAGAACTATAGATAAAGGTAGGTCTATATTAATATATAGACGTTAACTTATTAGATTGCTATAAAAGGCCTAATAAAAAGAGTTTTAATTAGCTTAATTATATAATATAAACTAAGGTTTATCTATTATTTACCTTTATCGATCTATCTCGCGATAACCTTATAATTACCTCCCCTCTAGAGGCTTTAGTCCTTAAGGCCTTTAATAATTATTTATTCTTAAAATAACTTCCTTTAATATTATAAAAGCTTTTATATAATAAAAATAAATTTTCTCTAAAAATTTCTTTATTACCTTTATTAAATATATCTTTTATGACGGTACAGTTAGATTCCTAAGGGATAAACTAGTCATACTAGGTTTATATTAATAATAGAGAATATTATATTATAATCTTAAATAAAGTATTATATCTAGTAATATACTTAAAGGTATTAAGTATAGCTAAATTATATTAATAGCTAAAGTAGCTATATCTATCTAATATACTAAATAAATATATTTATATACTAGCTACTTCTATAAGTCGATTATAGTCGACTTAAGTTAAACCGAGCTAGTTCGACTTATATAGTCGAGTTAAGTTAAACTAACTATATTCAACCTATATATAGTATAGCACGCTTATAGGGTAGTTATTATAGGTCCCTTTAGTTCTACCGGGGTTAACCGCTTAGTCCCTCACGGGGCTATAATATAGGCCGTGATATAATATCTCCCCTTTATTAGTCTTACCCTTAAGACTATGACGGTACGGTTGGATTCCTAAGGGATAAACCAATTATACTAGGTTTATATTAATAGTAGAGAATATTACGTTATAGTCTTAAATAAAATATTACGTCTAGTAATATACTTAAGGGTATTAAGTATAACTAAGTTATATTAATAGCTAAAATAGCTACTATATAAGAGAATACAATAAGTATATTCTATATACTTAAATATAGCTTACGATCGTGAGTTATAGCTTACGGTAAGTTATAAGTCCTTCTATAAGTCTAGGTTAGGCTCACGGTATATACTATAGGTCGCTATCCCTAATTAGTTATCCTTTATAGGGGATATATAACCTAAGTTAGTGCTATAATATAATACCCCCTCTCTATTAGTTCTTATCCTTAAGACTATTTCTTATAGCTACTCTCCCTAATATATAACCTATATCTATAATTATTTCACTATTTAATATAATACTAGAATCTAAAGCTATATATAATTATAAAGTATAAGCCCTTTTTATTAAGAATACCGGGTTCCTTATTATACCCTATAGCTACTATAAGCTATAGTAATTAAAATATTAAGCTAAAGGGAATTATAAATATTACGCCTAATATACCTATTAGGGTCGCTAATATAATAGCTATAAGATTACCTTCTTTAATAGTAAGTTTATTTCTTAATATAATAAGGGTTTATTTATATTAATTATTAATTAATAGCTAATCGCCTTACTTAAGAGAAGTATTAATTAAAATAAATAGAGGAGATTATAGAGTTAAAATTAATTATCTTATAGTAATAAATAAATAAATAATTAAGTTATCTAATATAGCTCTATTATTAGAAAAAATAATTAATTAAATAGGGTAAAGAGATACTTTATTAGAATATTAAAATATTAGATAAACTAAAGGCGGTAGAAAATATTAAGTCTTTTGCGGTAGTTAAGATATAGCTAGCCGGGGCTATAGATATTATTAATTAAGGTAAGCTCTTTAATTCTTCCGCTATTAATAAAAATTCCTTAAGAATTATTATACGCTAATAAGGTACTCTAGAGGTTCTTAAGTATTTTCTAAGTCTAAGTAATCTTTCTATTTAATAAAATATATTATTTTATTATTAATTTTATCTATATTAAGGATAACTTCTATAATATATTCTTTTAGTCTATTAATTTCTACCTCTAATTTATTATTAATTTTAACTTAAATAATATCTTTTATTAATTTAAATAATAAAATATAAAAGATTAAATAGAGCTTAACCTTTAATAATAAATCTAATTTATAGTTTTTATAAGATTTTCTATTTTATTTTATAGGGTTTAATATATTTATAATTAAGTTTTTTATTTTATTATTTTATTAATATTTTTAATTATAAGATAGACTATATCTCTCTCTAAGAAGATTAATCCCTTAATCCTTTTTTTATTAATATAATTACTTATTTTATTTCTAATAAATTCAAGTTCTATTTATATTTCTTTATATAGATTCTTTAGTTAATCGCTAATAAGGATTACTTTAGGGTTAATAACTATATTTCGAGCTTATCTATAGGTATCTAGGGTAAATCTAAAGTTAATATAGGCTAATATAATCTTTATACTTTTATTAATTACTATATTATAGGCTAGCTATATAGCTAGTAACTTCTTAATTTAATTATTTTATTTATAATTAATATAATATTAAAGGTATTATTTTAATATTTAGTTTATCTATTTTTATTTATCTATTAATCTCTTTATAGTATATTATAGAGAGCTTATAGTTAATCTTAAGGTATTTAGTTAATCCTTATTAAAACTTAAATATAAAGGGTAGCCCTTAATCTAAGATAATCTTAAGAGGTAGCCTATATATCCTAGCGATATTATAATAAAAGAGGTATATAAATTCTTCTATATTTATTAATTCGCTATATAGGATAAAATAGAAAAATTTCATAAGTCTATCTATAATAATAAGAATATTATTATAGAAGTTTCCTATAGTTAGTTCTTTTAATAGAGGTAGCTTAGTAATAAAATCTATAGTAATTAATTCCTAAGGTTATTATATAACTAGGAGTAATTATAGTTTTCTATAAGGTTTATAGCGTTATACCTTTATTTTTATATATAAGTTATATTTATTTATAACTTATATAATTATCTTCTTTATATTAGGAAAAATATATATTATCTTAATTTATTCTAAGGTTTTATTAATTCCTTAATATCTATATAGTGGGCATTTATCTATCTCGCGTATTAAGTTATATTATAGTTTATCTAGGACTTATTTATCTATTTTCTTATTATCTAGGAGTTATTTATTATATTCTAAGATTTATTTTAATAATAGATTACCCTATTTTATTATATAGGTTATTTTAAGTATTTACCTAGGGTTATATTCCTAGTAGTATTATATTATACCTTAAACTTCCTCCTTAAATAGGTAATTATTATAGATATAATTTATAGCTTTAAATATTAGCCTATAGTCCCTATTATAAGGGAATTAATTATAGTAATAATTAAAGATCTTTTTAAAAACTTTATTAAGTATAATAATCTTCCCTTTAAATATAAGGAGTCTATCCTTATAGTAATTATATCCTTATATATAATTAATAAAGTTAATAATCTATCTTCTATAATCTTAAATAAGCTTAAGGTATTCTAATAAGGGTATTAATTTCTATATTTATATAATAAGTTTCTATTTAAGGTATCCTTCTAAGGTATACTATAATTTATTTATTTATTTTAACCTATCTTATATTAAGGTTTAATTATCTATTAATAATATTAACTCTTTTATTCTCTTTTCCCTTTATATAGATTATAATATAATTAAATTCTAAGAGGTATTTAGCGTAATATAGTTACTAGCTATTAAGTTCTCTAGTAGTAATAAAATATAAGATATTCTTATAGTCTATATAGACCTTAATTTAGTATAGGCTTCTAATAAGGTAATATTAAAATTCCTTAAAAGTATTAATAATAGCGAGGAATTCCTTATTATAGATAAGGTAATTAAGTTTTACTCTATATAGCTTATAGGAGTAAAATATAATTAGGTATAGAAGTCCCTTATTATCTTATTATCTAATCTAGGCGCCTAATATAAAGTCTAAGGTATTTATTTTAAGTTTAATTAATTAAAATAGATTAAATATCTTAAGGATTAATTTATTTAGGATAAATTCCTTAATCTTATTAAAAGCTTTTTATACCTTATTCCCTATTATAAATAATATATCCTTCTTTATTAAATTAATTAATAATACCGCGATCTTTCTAAATCTTTTTAGGAACTTATAGTAATAATTAATAAAACTAAAGAAGGCTTATATTTCCTTAATATTTATTAATTCTTTTTAATCTTTAACCGCTATAACCTTCTTAAGGTCTATATATATCTTATTATAAGAGATAATATATCTAAGAAATTCTACTTCTAAGATATAGAACTTACTTTTCTTAGGTTCTATTAATAAGTCTAAAAGGTATAATAAGGTACTTAAATAGTCTATATTTAGTATAAAAAGCGGTTTTCTATTTATATCCTTCTTTAATCTAAATTAGGTTATAGGCTCCCTTAAGGTTAAATATAGTAAAATACTTTATTTTAAAAAATTAATCTTTTAACTTATTAATAAAGGGTAGTAATATATAATTCTTAACTATAATAATATTAAGTATTCTAAAGTTAATATAAAGGTAAAGCTTTCTATTCTTTTTTAGGATAAATATAATAAGGTATTTAATAAATAACTTACTTTCCCTAATATATCCTTTTTATATTATTTCTTTAATATATTCCTTTAATATTAATAATTATACTATATTAAGTAAATAGAGTTTATTAAAGCTAGGTTACTTCCTATTAATAAATTTAATTTCTAGGTTATAATATATATATAGTAATAGGCTAATCTTAAGTTCTTCTATAAAAAGTTTTTTATAGATTTAGTATTATAAAGGGATATTTTTAAGCTATTTATTTTATAGTTTTTTCTTAATTTATTTAAGGTTCTTTTTTAATTTATAGAATTACTTTATAACTCTTATAATTATTTATTAATCCTATTATTTCTTTTTATTATATTATTTATATTATATTCCTTTAAGTAGAGAGGTATCTCTTATTTACCTCTTCTTAATTTCTCTATTATCTCTAATAGAAATTTAAGATCTTATATCTAATAAGTTATTATCTCTTTAGGGGGGTATTTCTTTATTAAAGGAGATTACCTAATTAATCCATTAATTAAGATATAAATTAAATCTATATAATTATAGGTACCTAAGTACTAAATAATATCTTAGTATAGATATAATATTAAATAAGATTCCCTAATTTTTTCTATTAATAAAGACTATAAGGTAATTAATCTTATATTTAATAATCCTATTATTATAATTAAACCTTTCTCTTTTTAGGTTATATATTAAATAAGGATCCTTTTTATACTTCTATAGTAATTTAAGCTTATTTACTATCGCTAGGTTAAAGTAATTCTATTTAGCTCTATTATCTATTAAAGTATTTAGCTATTCTCCCCTAATTTATATTTATAGTTTAAAGTATTTTAGCTATTAACTATCTATAGTTATATATAGAGCTCTTTATAGAAATTATTTCCTTCTTTCCTCTATCTATAGCTCTATAGTAGGTAGGTATCTTAGTTTTTTAATAATATCCTTCTTAAATAGTCTTTACTATATTTATTATTATTATATACCTTATAATTATATTTATTATCTTAGTTATTAAATAATTCTTAGTATTATTATTCTTCTTTAGCGCCTAAATCTATCTAAGGTATCTTTAACTTAATAAGGTATTCTATATACTCCTATAGCGCGATTTCCTCCTATATAAGTAAGGTTCTACTATATTATCGTTATTAGAGGTATTATTCTCGGTCCTTTATTATACCTCCTATTTATATAGGGGTATAGAAGCCTTCTTTTATTATCCTAATAATACTATCTAGGGTAGCTCCTCTTTCTTTATTATCCTATTTTATTCCTAGTTTTACTCCTCCTACCTAAGTAAAGGTATTTATAAATTACTCTAGGGATATAGTTTATTATTATAATAGGTAGAATTAAAGCTATATTACTTTAATTCCCTTATATTATTACTTAATATAATGGTCTTTTATTTTATATAAAAAATAGGGTTATATATTTAGTTATATAAGGGGGATAGGGAAATAATCTTATTCCCTCTTCTTATATAGATATATCTCGCAGTAGTAATCTCTATAGGAGACCTATATAATCTTATAATACTATAGGTATCTTAATAATATCTTATCGTTATTATATAGGTTATACTATAGTTCTAATAGCTAGGGGTTTAATATTACTTCTTTATAATAGGCTTAGATATAGATATCTTCTATATCCTTTACTTTTTATTATTCCTAAGCTAATATATTCCTTATTTATTAGTCTAAATATTATAGTCTTTATTCTATATCTATTAGTATTACTTAATATTTTACTATATCTCCTTAAGCTTCTATTATATTTATTGCGTTTATTATCTATAATAATTATATTAAAGTTAGGTTAACTTAAGTTCTTTTTATATTATTATGCCTATTAAGTAATTACTATAGTTTATAGGTTTATAGTATTTATTGCGTTATAATACTATAATAATAACTTATTTAAGTCTATCTTTCTATTCTTTTATATCTTCCTCCTTTTTTATTAATTTAGGTAGGGGGATCTAGGTTTAGTTAACTTTATCTTAGGGGTTTTAGATACTTATAATAATATTAATATATATTTTTTTTATTAGGGGTAGCGTGACTTTATATATATATTCCTTATATCATAGTCTATAAGTAATATTATACTTTACTTATTCTTCCGCTAGGTATACCTAGGCGTACGGTATAGCTACTTACCCTAATATAGCTATAGTTAGGTTATAATTAGGTTATATTATTATAATAGTCCTAATTATTTAGGTCGCTATTTATATATCGCTTTATTAATAAGTATAATTTATATATTTCTTACTTTCTAGAAGTAGCTATTATTTCTAGCGCTTTCCTAGCTAATATTTCCCTTTAGCGATATCTTATGCCTTCTTCTTATATATATTCGCCTTATAGTTAAGTTTATAGTAATAGAAGTATTTAATTAATTTCTTATTATATTATATAGCTCCTAATACTATATATCCGGCTTTAGTATTATATAAGGTATTATAATATCTCTTCCTACCCTAGTTTAAGTTAAAGCGAGAGGTATTAGCCTTATAGTTACTAAATCTTAGGTTTTATAGTTTCTTCTATAAAAACTATTAGTTATTAATCTTAATTATTATTCCGATATAATTAATAAAGGTCTTAGGCCTATCTCCTTTATATAATTTAGCCTAGATATCTTTCTTAAGTCTATTAAAGAAGAATAATATTAAAGTATCTTAATCCTATAATAGCTTAGATATTAATTAAAGATACTTTATTCTATACTTTAAGGTAGATTAGGTTTATTTAAGTACCTTAATCTCTTATTTAGCCTATACCTTCTTATTAATAATTCTAAAGGCCTAATAAAGGGCTCCTTTAAATATATTATAATTAATATATAGGTCAGTAGTTTATAGTAAGAGATTAATAAATAGGGTTATAAGGTACTCTTTTATTATTAGCTTAAACTATATAGCGGCATACTTTATAAGGTATCCTACGGTATATTAGACTTTATTAGGCTTAATAGTAAATTAAGTTAGGTAATAGGTTATAAAGGTATATATCTAGGTAAGGAATATCTATAGTCTATATAAGGTTCTATTAAATAATTCTAATGGGTTTAGCTTAAGGATTTCTCTTATATCTTTACCTTTTATAGTAATAATTATAAGGTTATTAATTATCTTAGTACTATTAATATATTATTTATTCTAAATATACTAAAAGTTAATTATTCTTTTTATAGTCTTATAGAGATTATTTATTTCGGTATTTATAGCGGTAATCTAGGCTTTAAGTTACTTAACTTCCTTATTATCGCTATTAGCGCTAGAAGTATCTTCTATCTCTATATTAATTAGGTTAATTAAAGTAGGTATAATAAGTATAGATAGGCCCTATTATTAGTTATTTATAGGGGTAATAGGAGTAGCTATTACATTTAATATTATTTAAAGTAACATAAGTAATCTATTAAATAAAAGCTATTAATATATAATAGTATAGTTAGATTCTTAAGGGATAAACCGATTATATTAGGTTTATATTAATAATAGAGAATATTATATTATAATCTTAAATAAAATCTTATATCTAGTAATATACTTAAGGGTATTAAGTATAACTAAGTTATATTAATAGCTAAAGTAGCTACTATATAAGAGAGTATAATAAGTATATTCTATATACTTAGATATAGCTTATAATCGTAAGTCGCGGCTTATAGTAAGTTATAAGTCCTTCTATAAGTCTAGGTTAAGCTTATAGTGCGTACCGTGGGTCGCTATCTATTAAACCTAAATTTAGTGAATTAATCTATTTCTATCTATCTAATTAATTCTTCCCCTCTTTTAGGATAATACCTTACGCTATTCCTAATTAAGATATACTCTATTACGTAACCCTCCCTCTTCTAATTCTAAGGCTTATATAGTCGAAATATATTACGGACTGCCCTATATACTCTTTATATATATAACCGCTATAGTTTAATATACCCCCTAGATTAAAAGCCTTTAATAATCTAAATAATATCTTTAATCCTTTTAGTTATATTTTATACCTTTTAAATCATCTTCCCTATACTCTTTATTTATTTATAGAGTATTTATAGCCCTTTATGCCGTAATCTCTTATTCTATAGCGGTAAATAAAAGAAGGGGTTATATACTAAAAGAGGAAGTATTTATTTAAATAAATAGAGCTCTTTTTCCTCTTTAGTCTATTATAAATCGCAAATAATAGTGATTTACTCCTTTTACTATTTATAATTTACTCTTAATACCTATAGATAAATATAACCTCTTACCTTAAGCTTCTCTCCTTTATTTCTCCTTTATTACTATTATTATTAACTCTAGTATATAAGCCTTTAGATTAACTTAAGCCTCTCTTTAATAAGCTTATTTTATACCTTTTAAGTTACCTTTTATTAATTAGCTTATATAGAAGAATATCTCTATTACTCCCGCTATCGCTAAAATATTATAAGTTATTCTATTACTTAAGGTTTAATATAGGAGTTTAGGTTAGCTAATATAGATCTATAGTAAGGGTTCCTCTTCTTTTAAGAGTTCCCTCTCTTTTCCCCCTTCTAAGGCTAAGTAAATTATTTAAGTTTTAAATCTATAAAATAAAGTATTAATTTATTTTTATAATACCTCTATCCCTTAGATTAATAGCCCTTTAGTTTAGACTTAGGCCGCTACTTATTATGCCGCCTATATTATATAAGTTACCGCTATTACCGCCGCTAATACCTTTATATAAATTATACTTTATTTTTATATTTTAACGCTTATCTTAACTTTTTATATAATTAAATTAAAAGGCGCGATATTCTATATTTTACCTGCCTTAATAGTGCTCTAGTTAGCTAGAGTATTAGCGAGTGCTAGGCCGCTTAGGGCTCCCGCCGTTATAAGCGGTATAATCCCAGTGGCTTATACCGCTAGATATAAGTATATTCCTTTCTTAGTTTCGCGATTTATTTTACTAATTTAACCCTTATAATCTTATTATTACCCTCCTTATAGTATTATTTTTCTTAGACTATATTTAATAAAGTGATATTATTTTAATTAAGATAACTATAAGTATATTTTATAATTTATTTTAATTATTTAAACCTTATTATTAACTTTTAATTTATAGGAGAAGAATAAGTGCTATATTATAGTTAAAGTTATTTTATAGGGCGTATCAATAGGAGACTTTCCTTTAGCTAGTGACCCTTATTTTATTTAGATAAGGATAGTTTCTATCTTTTGCGCCTTATTTAAGTATTATAGTTTGCGTTAATATAGAGAGGCCTTTAGGTATTTAGTGAAATTTTAAGTATATTTTCCCGCCGCTTTTTTATTTCTTTATCTTACTATATCCTCTTAACTTTTAAGCTTTAAAGTATTAATCTAAGCCTTATCTATTAAAGCTATAGCTTATTTATAATTTCCTTAATTAATCTTTTTTAATTACTTTATTGCGGTATTCTATAATATATTCTTTAATATTAATAAGTCTATATTACCTATAACTCTCCCTTTATTTATTACCTTATAATACCTTTATTAAGCTATTTATAATAAGGTTTATGCTTTCTTTATAGCTTAAGGAAATTATTTTATTTTAGATATACTTTTATAGCTAATAATTATAAATATCTATATATTTTAATTTTATCCTTAACTTTCTTTAAGGGTTTTATAGTAATTAGATTATTTATTTATTATTATAAAAGAGGTATAAATTAGTATTTTATAGCTTAAGTATTAGGCTTTAAAGTAGCCTTTATTAAAATAGCCTTTTTTTTATTACTTAAGAGAGTCTTAGTAGCTCTACCTCTATCGTTAAGGTTATAATAATATCTTATTTATTAGCTCGCTATCTAATTAAGCCTCTAAAGAATAATATTATAAAACCTTATAAGCTCTTCCGGTTAATTATATTATTTATAAATAATATATTATTATAAAGTATAAAGCCTTCTCTCGGTTTAAACTCTAAAGTATAGAAATATATTATATATAGGTAGTATAGGACTTAGTTAGCTACCTAGATATACTTCTCCCTAGGATTATTTATAAACTAAGTTAGTCGGGAAATAGTAAAGGCAATATCTAATCTTATGATAATACTTATAAAGAGGATTAACTTAATTATTCTTTTATATTAATTAATAATACTTTTAGTCGCTATTCCCTCGTTTAAAATAAGCTCCTCTTTTATTATTAGAGAGCTATTTAGGGTATTTATAGTTTATAGTTTATATATCTTTTTAAGATATATAGTTTGCGAGACCTAGATATATTTCGAGCTATAATCTCTAATAATCTCTATTTTAAGGAATTATTAAAGCTTATAGCCTCTAGTTAATTTATATTTCTTCTTTAGAGACTTAATAATTTTAGATACTTTATCTTTATCCCCTTTCTTAAATGCAATAATAATATTATCTATATAGAAGAATATAAAGACTTTATTTTTTAGTAGTAATATAATTTATTTAGTATTTCTTTATAGCTTAAGCTTTAGAGTATATTTTTAAGTTCTATTTACTATAAAAATAATATAACTTATAGTCTATAAAGTACTTTATATAAGAGTAATACTCGCTCTCCCTTATAGCTTCCCCTAAAGCTAGGGGGTAATTTTATAAATATATTGCTTTATAGCCTTATATTAATAAATATATTTATAGCATTATATTATAGTAGTTTAAGATTAAATTTCGCTATAATTTATTAATATTATGCGGAATAACTTTCTAATAAGGGTTATAGTATAGGTATCCTTAGTACTTAACTTTTATTATTAGTCTCTTTAAATAATAAGTCTCGCCTTATATTTCTATAGGTATTTATACTTATTAAATTTATAGGTGAATACCTATATATAGTCTAGTATTTGCGAGCTATAAACCTATAGATTATACCTTATAATCTCTATCTATAATAATATCTAATAATAGCTCTTTAAGTAATCTCTCTATATTTATTTAAACTCTACCTTAAATCTATATCTATTTAGACTACTATAGGAACTTAGAGCTAGAGGTAGATTCTTCCTATAGTATATTTATCTATTAGGTTTAAGGTATATTTAAGTTATTTATATCTTATACTTAGGCTTAAGCTTACCCCTAATATATTTACTCCTTATTGCCTTTAAAATTAGCGCATTCTCCTTCTTTATTATAGGTATTATTAATATCCTTATATAGAATACTTAATTTAGGGTAAATAGATTATCTTTTAATTTTCTTACTTTATCCTAACTTTAGCTTATTTATAATCTTAATTATATAAGAAAGCTTAAGAATAGGCTATTTAGTAGCGTTAGGAGAAGTTTAAATCTTACTTAAGTATACTTTAAGTTATTAATTTATATATCTTTTATTAACTCTATCTTAGTAATTAATAAGTCTTTAATAAGACTTTTAAGGCTTAATTCTAGTATTTCCTATTCATTAGGGCTTTATATAGGGTCTATAACTTAATTAACCTATTAGGTATTTAGAAGAGCTTATAGATATTATTAGATCTCTTTTAAGGTTTATTCCCTAATAGTTTCCCTTATTTATACTTTATTAATACTAAAGAACTCTATTTTATTAAATAAATATCTCTAGTAATATAAATCTTATTAATAATAGGATTCTATACTTAAAAAATTTCTAAGAGTTATATTTAATTAAGTAATTTATTTAGGCTTTTAGGTTTATCCTTAATAGAGGCTTCTTATCTTTCTACTATACTAAGTCTATAAGGGTAAAGGCTTTAGAGTCTATTATTTTAATATACTTAATCCGCGGCTAGTTTTACTCTTATATATATAGAATACCTAAAAAGAAGCTCTCATAAGGCGTTTTTTAATATAGTTATTATTTAGGAGTTTAATTAAGTAAGTAGATAGCCGTCTTTATTATTTCCGGCTAAAGTTCTACAGGGAGTTTATTATTAATAATTAATAATCTTACTTTCTCTTTTATTATCCCCCTAGAATATTCTCTAGATCTATTCTATTATTAAGTATAAGGTATACTTTTATCTATATTAATTCCCTTTTCGCTAAGCTATCTATAGATTAAATTAGCCTTTTATAGCTTATTATCTATTTTAATAATTTAGAGCTTAATATTATATATTATATTAAGTATTTATATAAAGTACTTTAATATTATAAGTAGACTCTCTTCTCGATAGTTAATAAAATAATAATCTTAATAAAGACTTAATTCCAGTCTATAAAGATTCTATATAATATATAGCTATTAATCCCTTATAATAATTATAGAAGTTAAGAGAGACTCTCTCTCTAGGTTTTAAGGCTTATTCCTTAGTTTACGGTACTCTTAGCGCTTTATCTTTACTTATCTATAGATATTATATTTAATAGTAATTAGCCCCTTAATCTTAACTCTAAAGGTATAGTTTATTAGGTGCTTTAGGCTTTTAATCTTAGATATCTTAGGCGGCGATATTATATTATCACTTAAGCTTAATTAGGCTTCCTTAGTCTAGGAGTTATACTATAGGTGCCTTATAGGGAATATAGCATATTTTATTATTTTAGGGATATTTTAATATATATTAGTTATATTCCTATTATAACTTATATAACCCTTAATTATTTAGGTATCTAATAATATCTTATTATCTTATTAATCCTATTAGTATTTAAGTTAATATAATTAATATAGGATATAAGGTTTATTTCTATCTCTAGATAATATATAATACACTTTAAAGTAAGGATATATAGTTTATCCTATAAATTCTATACCTTAATATCTATATTCCTATATCTAAGGATTAATAGCCGCTTTAAGCTAATAAATATACTCTCTCTATATTAGCGCTCTTTAATAAATAAATTACTTTATTTTATTAAAGATATAAATAATTATCCTAAGTCTAAGATTAATAATTATATAATAGGTATTATATACTTAAAGCTAAGAAGGTAATTACTTCCTTTAAGATATAGTATCTTAAGCTAGATAGTTAATTTATCTTCTTTAATAAGTCCTTACTTTATTTTATAACCTCTTATAGAGTTCTTAAACTTCCTTCCCTTACTTAAGATATTATTCCTATAGGTCCCGCTATTATTAGCTTAAGCTATAATCCTTTAGGGTATTCTCTAGAATATTATTTAATATAAAGAGGAGTTTAATACTTATATCTCCTTTCATATAATATATATTACTTTAGTATTTCTCGAGAAATATAGATATTTTATAGAGTCCTCTCTTAATTCATAGAGGAGCGTTTTATAAAGTCCTCTCTTAATTCCTATATAGAGGAGTGGCTTTACTTTCTATCCTTAAGAGGATAAGTCTTAAAAGGCTAATCTAAAGCTCCCTTTTATTATTTACTTATTTTTAGGCTTATTGCCTTTCCCTTTCCCTTCTTAAACCTTCCCTTCTTAAATCTCTTATTAGAATTAAGTAGAGAAGTTTAATAATAAGTAGGTTTTATTCTTAATCTTCTCTTTATTTTAACCTTATTTAATCTATATAAAGACCTTAAAGTAATATCTAGGACTTCTTTTTAGGTTATTAAATTAGGTATTTAAGTATAATACTTTCTACTATTTTCTTAAGCTTTATAATTTATATTGCCTTTTCCTAGTTAATAATCTACTCTTCTAATTTATTTTTATTTAAGGTATCCTTTAGTACCTTAAAATACCCTTTTTAAGCTTATTTCCTTTATAGATTATTATCTATATTATAGGCCGCTTTTAAGTTAGAGAAGAAACTTAATATATTATTATACTTAATTAATTTATTTATAGCGGTAATATATCTTAATATATATTAATCTTCTTAATTATCTAGCTAAATATATTATAGATATTATCTCCTATTTATTATATTACTTAAGGTCGCTCTAGTATAGCGCTAGCTCTACCTTATATACCTCTTAGTCCTCTAGGACTATTTTAATAAATAAGTCGCGGCGTATTTACCTTAAATAACCCTTATAGTTATATTTTTCTCGGTAATTTACTCTCGCTAAATAGTTTTATTTTAGGTCTCTTAGTTCCTTCTTATAAAGAAGTATTAAATTAGCTTAGTTATTAAGCTAACTAAGCTTATATATTTATTCTATTATTATCTTTAAGATATAGGTTTATTTAAAGGAATCCTATTATTAGGTTTATTTAGAAGGTAGGTCTTTATATTCGGTAGAGGATATATTCTCGCTATTAATATTAGTATTAAGGTTATTTTATCGATTTAATATTTATTTTAGTAATTATAGCTACCTTAAAGAAATATAGCTCTAAGACTCTTAATTATTAAATTTAAATTTAGTAATTAATTTATTTCTATCTATCTAATTGATTTTCCTCTTTTAGGATAATACTTTACGCTATTCTTAATGAAGATATACTCTATTATATGACCCTCCCTCTTTTAATTCTAAGGCTCATATAGTCGAAATATATTACGGACTGACCTATATACTCTCGTGTGTATATAACCGCTACGGTTTAATACCGTCCCTAATTAGTTATCCTTTATGGGGGATACATGACCTAAGTTAGTGCTATAATAAAGACTATATAAATAGGCCGGGTCCCCTATAAGTTAGTTTCTTAATTAACCTACCTTTATTTCCTTACTTTCTGGCTAATAATATATTAAATTATATCGCTAAAATTATTTTATATCTAAAAATTATAACCGAGAGATATAGCGATCTTATTAAAGTAATTAAGAAGTTTAGTTTTAAAATACTATATTATTCTATTTATTTTAAGGCTAACCGCCACCCTTATATAATAATAGAGGGTAAATAGCGATATAACTTTTATATAGAGAAGAAGTATACTTAATGCGACTTTAGTAATATTACCTCTTAAGTATATTTATAAAATAAATATCTAATTAATTTCTTATTAATAATTTATAGTTACTTATATTTCGCGGGAGAAGGATTATCTAGAGGAATAAAAAGAGTAGGCTAAAGCTAATTTACTAAAAGCCCTCGCTTATTTATAGCGGCTATATTATTAGGAGAAGTATTTATAGGAAAAAGCGGCAGAGATAGTTTATCGGGGCTATAAGGATTTAGATAAATTAGAGGAGCTAGAGTATTAAGATAAGGAGGAGCGTTATTCTGCCGAGGTAAGGGCTCTTTCTAAAATTTAGCTCCTAGAAGATTATAGGGTTATTAACTAAAGTATAGTCCCTTTTAAGGCTTTATTTACTTTTAATGCTTTTAGTAAAAGTCCTTTAATAAGCGCTATATATAGGTAAGGTACTTTAGTAATTCCTATATATTTTCTAAGTCTAGGTAGTCCTTCTATTTAATAAAGTATATTATCTTATTATTAATTTTATCTATATTAAGGATAGCTTCTATAATATGCTCCTTTAGTCTATTAATTCCTACTTTTAGTTTATTATTAATCTTAACTTAAATAATATTTACTATTAATTTAAGTAATAAAATATAAAAAATTAAATAGAGCTTAACCTTTAATAATAAGTCTAGTTTATAGTTATTTTATAAGATTTTCTATTTAACTTTATAGGGTTTAATATACTTATAGTTAAGTTTTTTATTTTATTATTTTATTATAATATTTTTTATTATAAGATAGACTATATCTCCCTTAAAGAAGGTTAGTCCCTTAATCCTTTTCTTATTAATATAATTACTTATTTTATTTCTAATAAATTTAAATTCTATCTATATTTCTTTATATAGGTTCTTTAGTTAATCGCTAATAAGGATTACCTTAAGGTTAATAACTATATTTCGAGCTTATCTATAGGTATCTAAGGTAAATCTAAAGTTAGTATAGGCTAATATAATCTTTATATTTTTATTAGTTATTATATTATAGGCTAGCTATATAGCTAGTAGCTTCTTAACTTAATTATTCTATTTATAGTTAATATAGTATTAAAGGTATTATTTTAATATTTAGTTTATCTATTTTATTTATCTATCGGTCTCCTTATAGTATACTATAGAGAGCTTATAATTAATTCTAAGGCATTTGGTTAATCCTTATTAAAACTTAGATATAAAGGGTAGCCCTTAATCTAAGATAATCTCAAGAGGTACTCTATATATCCTAATAATATTATAATAAAAGAGGTATATAAATTCTTTTATATTTATTAATTTATTATAAGGGATAAAATAAGAAAATTTTATAAGTCTATCTATAATAATAAAAATACTATTATAGAAGTTTCTAGTAGCTAGTTCTTTTAATAAAGGTAATTTAGTAATAAAATCTATAGTAATTAATTCCTAAGGTTATTATATAACCGAGAGTAATTATAGTTTTCTATAGGGTTTATAGCATTATACCTTTATTTTCGCATATAAGTTATACTTATTCGCGATTTATATTACTATTTTCTTTATATTAAGAAAAGTATATATCGTCTTAATTTATTCTAGGGTTTTATTAATTCCTTAATATCTATATAGTAGGTATTTATATACCTCGCTTATAAGGTTATATTATAGTTTATCTGGGATTTATTATTTATCTATTTTCTTATCGTCCGGGAGTTATTTATTATATTCTAAGATTTATTTTAATAGTAGATTACTTTATTTTATTATATAGGTTACCTTAAGTATTTATCTAGGGTTATATTCCTAGTAGCATTATATTATACCTTAAATTTCCTCCTTAAATAGGTAATTATTATAGATATAGTTTATAGCTTTAAATATTAGCCTATAGTTCCCCTTATAAGGGAACTAATTATAATAATAATTAAAGATCTTTCTAAAAACTTTATTAAGTATAGTAATCTTTCCTTTAAATATAAGGAGTCTATCTTTATAGTAATTATATCCTTATATATAGTTAATAAAGTCAATAATTTATTTTCTATAATCTTAGATAAGCTTAAGGTATTTTAATAGAGGTGCTAGCTTCTATATTTATATAATAAGTTTCTATTTAAGGTATAATTATCTATTAATAATATTAGCTCTTCCGTTTTCTTTTCCCTTTATATAGATTATAATATAGTTAAATTCTAAGAGGTATTTAGCGTAATATAGTTACCGGCTATTTAATTCTCTAATAGTAATAAAGTATAAGATATTCTTATAGTCTATATAGACCTTAATTTAATAGAGACTTCTAATAAGGTAATATTAAAATTCCTTAAAAGTATTAATAATAATAAGGAATTCTTTATTATAGATAAAGTAATTAAGTTCCGCTCTATATAGCTTATAGGAGTAAAATATAAATATTCTTAACTTCATCGCAGCCTATAAAGGCGATTAAAGGTGCCTAATATTCATTAATAGTTAAAACAATAAAGGCCTATACCCGGACTAGGGATCTTAGTATATTACATCAGTAAGGGTTATTGCTATATTGCGTACTGCCGTAATGACGCTATAATCCGTTAAGTTAAGCTATTTATAATAAATAGCTAGATAATTTAATAGTAAGGCTTCCTGCCTTAATATACTCTCTAAAAAGAATAGCTAAAGACGCTAGCTATTAGCCTTAATAAACTCTTTAAGAAGAAGAGCTAGAGATACTAGCGGCCTCACTTAACTAACTCTATTCTAAATAAATAGGCTATCTCGTAATTAAATAAAGAGTATAAGAACCCTAAGAGGAGCTATAATTCTTTTAATTTAATATTCTAATTATTAACCTTTAATAATTAATAAGATTAATTTACTAAAGTATTAATTCTAATAGAATAACTATTAATATAATAATAATAAGAGCTCTATAATTAGACCTTTAATTAAATAATATAGGTAATATAGCTAGGTCCTATAGGACCCTACCCCTATATAGCGATAAAGAGCTTAATAATATATTATTAGATATACCTATTAATATATAATAAAGACTTAAAGAAAGAGCTAATAATAGATTCCTTAAGTATATCTAATATAAGACTTTATATTTTAGGGATAAATATTATATTAACCTTATAATCTTTAGGGTTAAGATTATTATTATACTTTAATTTCTATTAGTATTTTATTACCTTACTTTATATAGGTAGGTTAATAAAGAGCTAGACTTATTATATTGCCTTATAGAGAAGCTAGAGTAAGGCTAGGAGCTTAATAACTAAGAAATAAAATTCCTCTAAGATCTTAATATTAATATCTATATATAATATATAATATTAACTATCTATCTTAATATAATATAGAATACCTAAATACCTATATAATAATATATTAAGCTCTATAGCTAGTTTAAAGATAATAAGGAGGAGGTCTAGAGGGGTTAATTCTATTTAGGGGATTAAGATAGGGTTAGAGTTTTAATAATTTAGAAGGATAATTATATAGAGGTATAGGCCTTAATAGATAGAAGAGATCTATTTAATTAAAATATTATTAGCTAAATTTATAGTTAAGATATATAATATATATAGTTTATAAAAAAGTATAATATAAGGTTAAAGATATATTTAATTAGAGCTAGGGCTTAATAAGAGCCTTAAAATACTCTTTATATAAATACCTATTATATAGGCCCGCGGGTTATATAACTATTAAGCCTATAAGTTAGTCCCCTCGCTCTAGGCTAATAATAAAGTATTATATAGAGATATAATAAGTAATAGTTAGTAAGGTAAATAGTAATATAAACCGGGGAGGAGTAAAATATAATTAAATATAGAAGTCCTTTATTATCTTATTATTTAATCTAGGCGCCTAATATAAAGTCTAAGGTATTTATTTTAAGTTTAATTAATTAAGATAAATTAAATATCTTAAGGATTAATTTACTTAAGATAAATTCCTTAATCTTATAGAAAGCTTCTTATATTTTATTCCTTATTATAAATAATATATCTTTCTTTATTAGATTAATTAATAGTATTATAATCTTTCTAAATCTTTTAAGGAACTTATAGTAGTAATTAATAAAACCGAGAAAGGCTTATATTTCCTTAATATTTATTAATACTTTTTAATCCTTAACTACTATAACTTTCTTAAGGTCTATATATATCTTATTATAAGAGATAATATATCTAAGAAATTCTATTTCTAAGGTATAGAACTTACTTTTCTCTAGTTCTATTAATAAATTAATATCTTATAGTATCTATAGTACCTTATAGATATATTCTATATATTCTTTTTTATTTTAGAGAAGATAAGGATATTATTTAAATAATATATAATAAATATATCTATATATTCTTATAGTATATTATTAATTATTTATTAAAATATAATAGGTATATTAATAAGTCTAAAAGGTATAATAAGGTACTTAAATAATCTATATTTAATATAAAAAGTAGTTTTTTATTTATATCCTTCTTTAATTTAAATTAAGTTATAGGCTCCCTTAAGGTTAAATATAATAAAGTATTTTATTCTAAAAAGTTAATCTTTTAACTTATTAATAAGAGATAGCGATATATAATCCTTAATTATAATAATATTAAGTATTCTAAAGTTAATATAAAGGTAAAGCTTTTTATTCTTCTTTAAAATAAATATAATAAGATATCTAATAGATAATTTACTTTCCCTAATATATCCTTTTTATATTATTTCTTTAATATATTCGTTTAATATTAATAGCTATACTATATTAAATAAATAGAGTTTACTAAAGCTAGGTTATTTTCTATTAATAAATTTAATTTTTAGGTTATAATATATATATAATAATAGGCTAATTTTAAATTCTTCTATAAAGAGTTTCTTATAGATTTTATATTATAGGGGGATATTTTTAAGCTATTTATCCTATAGTTTTCTTTTAATTTATTTAAGGTTCTTTTTTAATTTATAGAACTACTTTATAATACTTATAATTATTTATTAATTTTATTATTTCTTTTTATTATATTATTTATATTATATTCCTTTAGGTAGAGAGGTATCTTTTATTTATTTCTTCTTAATTTCTCTATTATTTCCAATAGAAATTTAAGATCTTATATTTAATAAGTTATTATCTCTCTAGGGGGTATCTCTTTATTAAAGGAGATTACCTAATTAATCTATTAATTAAGATATAGGTTAAACCTATATAACTATAGGTACTTAAATACTAAATAATATCCTAATATAGATATAATATTAAATAAGATTCCTTAATTTTTTCTATTAATAAAGACTATAAGGTAATTAATCTTATATTTAATAATCTTATTATTATAATTAAACCTTTCTCCTTTTAAATTATATACTAAATAAGGATCTTTCTTATATCTCTATAATAGCCTAAGTCTATTTACTATTACTAAATTAAAATAATTCTATTTAACTTTATTATCTATTAAAGTATTTATTTATTTTCCTTTAATTTATATTTTTAATTTAAAGTATTTTAGCTATTAATTATTTATAATTATATATAGAGCTCTTTATAGGAATTATTTCCTTCTTTCTTCTATCTATAGCTCTATAGTAGGTAGATATCTTAATTTTTTAATAATATCCTTTCTAGATAGTCTTTATTATATTTACTATTATTATAGGCCTTATAGTTATACTTATTATCTTAAATATAGAGTAATTCTTAGTATTATTATTCCTCTTTAGCGCCTAGATCTATCTAAGGTATCTTTAACTTAATAAGGTATTTTATATACTTCTATAGCGCGGTTTCTTCCTATATAAATAAGGTTTTAATATATTATTATTATCGGAGGTATTATTCTTAGTCCTCTATTATATCTCTTATTTATATAGGGGTATAAAAGCTTTCTTTTACTATCCTAATAATTCTATTTAAGGTAGCTCCTTTTTTTTTATTATTTTATTTTATTTCTAGCTTTACTCCTCCTACCTAAATAAAGGTATTTATAAATTATTTTAGGGATATAGTTTATTATTATAATAAATAGAATTAAAGTTATATTACTTTAATTCCCTATATTATTATTTAATATAATAGTCTTTTACTTTATATAAAAAGTAGGGTTATATATTTAATTATAAAAGGGGGATAGGGAAATAGTTCTATTCCCTCTTCTTATATAGCTATATCTTATAATAATAGTCTCTATAGGAGACTTATGCGATTTCGTGGTATTATAGATATCTTAATAGTATTCTATCGTTATTATATAGGTTATATTAAGGTTCTAATAAATAGGGGTTTAGTGCTATTTCTTTATAATAGGCTTAAATATAGATATCTTCTATATTCTTTATTTTTTATTATTCTTAAGTTAATTAAATATATATATTAATATTATTATTTTAATAATATATTCCTTATTTATTAGTCTAAATATTATTATCTTTATTTTATAACTATTAATATTACTTAATATTTTATTATATCTCCTTAAGCTCCTATTATATTTATTATATCTATCGTCTATAGCGATTATATTAAAGTTAGGTTAACTTAAGTTTCTTTATATTACTATACCTATTAAGTAATTACTATAGTTTATAGGTTTATAATATCTATTAGGTCGCATTATTATAATAATAACTTATCTAAGTCTAATTTTCTATCCTTCTATATCTTCTCCCTTCTTTATTAATTTAGGTAGGGGGATCTAGGTTTAATTAACTTTATTTTAGGGGTTTTAAATACTTATAATAATATTAATATATCCTCTTATCGGGAGTAATATAATATTATATATATATTCCTTATAGCATAGTCTATAAGTAATATTATACTTTATTTATTCTTCCGCTAGGTATACCTATATATATAATATAGTTATTTATCTTAATATAGCTATAATTAAGTTATAATTAGATTATATTATTATAATAGTCTTAATTATTTAAATCGCTATTTATATATCGCCCTATTAATAAGTATAGCTTATATATTTCTTACCTTCTAAAGTAGCTATTATTTCTAATATCTCTCTAGCTAATATTTCCTTTTAGTAATATCTCGCGCCTTCTTCTTATATATATTCGCCTTATAATTAAGTTTATAGTAATAAAAGCACTTAATTAATTTCTTATTATATTACGCGGCCCCTAATACTATAGGTCTAGCTTTAGTACTATATAAGGTATTATAGTATCTCTTTTTACCTTAGTTTATATTAAAGTAAGGGTATTAACCTTATAGTTATTAAATCTTAGGTTTTATAGTTTCTTTTATAAAAACTATTAATTATTAATTAATTACCCTATTAATATAATTAATTAAGTTATTAAGTTAGTCCTCCTTATAGAATTTAGCCTATATTTCTTTCTTAAGTTTATTAAAGAAGAGTAATATTAAGGGCTCTTAATCCTATAGTAGCTAGATATTATTAAAAGTACTTTATTTTATATTTTAAGGTAGATTAAGTTTATTTAAGTGCCTTAATCTCTTATTTAGCCTATACCTTTTTATTAATAATTCTAAAGGCTTAATAAAGAGCTCCTTTAAATATATTATAATTAATATAAAGGTTAGTAGCTTATAGCGAGAGATTAATAAATAGGGTTATAAGGTACTCTTTTATTATTAGCTTAAATTATATAGCAATATACTTTATAAGGCATCCTATAATATATTAGACCTTATTAGACTTAATAGTAAATTAAATTAAGTAATAGGTTATAAAAGTATATATCTAGGTAAGGAATATCTATAGTCTATATAAGGTTCTATTAAATAATTTTAATAGGTTTAGCTTAAGGATTTCTCTTATATCTTTACCTTTTATAGTAATAATTATAAGGTTATTAATTATCTTAATATTATTAATATATTATTTATTCTAAATATATTAAAAGTTAGCTATTCTTTCTATAGTCTCGCGGAGATTATTTATTTCGGTATTTATAGTAGTAATTTAAGCTTTAAGTTACTTAACTTCCTTATTATCTCTATTAAAGCTAGATACTTTACCTATCTCTTTATCCTCGAGGTTAGCTTATATAGGTACGGTAGGTAAGTAATTAATAAGTAGAACTTATTAGTAGTTATTCGCGGGGGGTATAAGAGTAGCTATTATATTTAATATTATTTAAGGTAATATAAGTAATCTATTAAATAAGAGCTATTAATATATAATAATATAGTTAGATTCCTAAGGGATAAACTAATTATATTAAGTTTATATTAATAATAGAGAATATTATATTATAATCTTAAATAAAGTATTATATCTAATAATATACTTAAAGGTATTAAGTATAATTAAGTTATATTAATAGCTAAAGTAGCTATATCTATCTAATATATTAAATAAATATATTTATATATTAGCTACTTCTATAAGTTAATTATAGTTAACTTAAGTTAAATCGAGCTAGTTTAACTAATATAGTTAAGTTAAGTCGAACCGACCGCATTCGACCTATATATAGTATAGCACGCTTATAGAGTAGTTATTATAGGTCCGTTCAGTTCTGCCGGGGTCGACCGCCTAGTCCCTCACGGGGCTATAACACGGGCCGTGATATCTTTATTATATATAAATAAATAAAAATATATTTATTAATCCTTTAATAGCTAATTATTAATATTTACCTTTTATAATTATAGCCTCTCTATAGTAATATTTTATTATTATTTATATAAATATTATAATCTCTTTTATATTTTTTAATTATTATTAATTTAATTTTATTATTTTTTATCTCTATCTTTTTAATAATTAATAATAATAATATTTATTTTATAATATTTCTATCTTAACCCTATAATATTTATCTTTATTTTCTATATCTATATCTTTTAAAGTTATTAATTTAAATTATAGCTTTAAGGATTTAAAGCTTAAATATAAGCCTTATTTTAATTATATTTATAACCTATATAAAGATAATTAATTACTCTATATAACCTATATAAATAAGATTAAGAATTAAGGTTATTATAGTTATTATAATTTATAAAATATTAAATATAATAATATAAATCTTATTTTATATTTATTAATATATTTATTAATATTCTTTTAAATCCCTTATAAGCTTTAAGATATTATTTAGTTTTATTAGAATTTTATTATTATTCTTTATTTCTATAACCTTATAATATCTATAAACTTAATAAATACTTTTATTTTTATTACTTATAATTATATTAGTTAAGTCTTAAATAAATATAATATTATTTAAAATACTTTTATTAAATATCTAAAAAACCTTATTATTAATATTAATAAAATAAATATTATTTTATATAATCTATAAAAATAATAATTTTATTATAAGATTATAATTATTTTTACTCTCTATAAAATATATTATTTAATATTTATTTAATATTCCTTTATTAATCTCTTCTATAGGTTAATATTATTTAAAACCTTATTAACTTTAAGAATTATATTAAGGCTATTTAGCCTCCCTATATTTATAATAATATTAAGGCCTAAGCCCTTAAGTAAATATTAATTTACTTAAAGATTATTAAAATTATTATTATTTATAATAAAAGGCCTATATTAATATATATATTTCTTTATTATACTTATTATTAAGATCTTTAATAGCTAAAGTAAATAATCTCTTTTAGTAGCTATTAAATATATTAATATTATTTTAATTAAATATAGAAATAAATATAAAGTTAATAATAATTAAAATAATAATAATAATAATAATAATAATATAATAATAATAATAATAATTAATAATAATAATAATAATAATAATAATAATAATAATAATAATAATAATAATAATAATAATAATAATAATAATAATAATAATAATATAATAATAATAATAATAATAATAATAATAATAATATTAATAATATAAATATTTTTTAATTTTAATTATTTAAGCTTTTTTAAATATTAATAATTTATCTCTTATAGCTATAATATTAATATTATAATTATAATATTAATAATTATTAATATTCTTAACTTTATTATAGCCTATAAAGGTAATTAAAGGTACTTAATATTTATTAATAATTAAAATAATAAAGGCCTATATCTAGACTAAGGATCTTAATATACTATATTAATAAGGGTTATTACTATATATATATAGCTATAATAATGCTATAATCTATTAAGTTAAGCTATTTATAATAAATAATAATTTAATAATAAGGCTTCTTACCTTAATATACTCTCTAAAAAGAAAAGCTAAAGATATTAGCTATTAGCCTTAATAAACTCTTTAAGAAGAAGAGCTAGAGATATTAGCGGCCTTATTTAATTAACTTTATTTTAAATAAATAGGCTATCTCTTAATTAAATAGAGAATATAAAAACCCTAAGGGGAGCTATAGTTCTTTTAGTTTAATATTTTAATTATTAACCCTTAATAATTAATAAAATTAGCTTACTAAAGTATTAATTCTAATAAAATAACTATTAATATAATAATAATAAAAGCTCTATAATTAGACCTTTAATTAAATAATATAAATAATATAATTAAGTCCTATAGGACCTTACCCCTATATAGTAATAAAGAGCTTAATAATATATTATTAAATATATTTATTAATATATAATAAAGACTTAAAGAAAGAGTTAATAATATATTCCTTAAGTATATTTAATATAAAACCTTATACTTTAGGGATAAATATTATATTAACCTTATAATCTTTAGGGTTAAGATTATTATTATACTTTAATTTCTATTAATATTTTATTACCTTATTTTATATAGGTAGGTTAATAGAGAGCTAAACCTATTATATCGCCTTATAGAGAAGCTAAAGTAAGGCTAGAAGCTTAATAATTAAGAAATAAGGTTCCTCTAGGATCTTAATATTAATACCTATACTATATAGTATATAATACTAGCCGTCTATCTTAATATAATATAGAATGCCTAAGTACCTATATAATAATATATTAAGCTCGGCTAGTTTAAAGATAATAAGGAGGAGGTCTAAAGGGGTTAATTTTTAGGGGATTAAGATAGGGTTAAAGTTTTAATAATTTAAAAAGATAATTATATAGAGGTAGAGGCCTTAATAGGTAGAAGAGATTTATTTAATTAAAATATTATTAACTAAATTCATAATTAAGATATATATATATAATTTATAAAAAAATATAATATAAAGTTAAAGATAATATATTTAATTAAAGCTAGGGCTCGGTAAGAGCCTTAAAATACTCCTTATATAAGTACCTATTATATAGGCCTATAGGTTATATAACCCTTAAGCCTATAAGTTAGTCCCCTCGCTTTACGCTAATAATAAAGTATTATATAGAGACGCAATAAGTAATAATTAGTAAGGTAAATAGTAATATAAACTAGGGATATTAATAATTATAATAATAATAACTTTAATAATTATAATAATAATAAAATAATTATATTAATATTATTATTTTTATATTAATATCCCTTAAGCTAGATATATATTTATATTATTATTTTATAATTATTTACCTCTATATAGAGGTATTTTATTTTATCCTCTTATATTTTTATATTTATAGGTAATATTTTTATAACTTAATAAACCCTAATTTATATTACTATTTACCTTACTAACCGTTACTTATTATATCTCTATATAATATTTTATTATTAATATAAAGCGAGCGGACTAACTTATAGGCTTAAGGGTTATATAACCTATAGGCCTATATAATAGGTACTTATATAAGGAGTATTTTAAGGCTCTTATTAAGCCCTAGCTCTAATTAAATATATTATCTTTAACCTTATATTATATTTTTTTATAAACTATATATATTATATATCTTAACTATAAATTTAGCTAATAATATTTTAATTAAATAGATCTCTTTTACCTATTAAGGCCTCTACCTCTATATAATTATCCTTCTAAATTATTAAAACTTTAACTCTATTTTAATCTCCTAAAAACTAACCCCTCTAGACCTCTTCCTTATTATCTTTAAACTAACTATAGAGCTCAATATATTATTATATAGGTACTTAGGCATTCCGCATTATATTAAGATAGATAGCTAGCATTATATACTATATAGCGGTATTAAGATCCTAGAGGAACCTTATTTCCTAGTTATTAGGCTTTTAGCCTTACTCCAGCTTCTCTATAAGGCAATATAATAGGTCTAGCTCTTTATTAACCTATCTATATAAAATAAAGTAATAAAATATTAATAGAAATTAAAGTATAATAATAATCTTAACCCTAAAGATTATAAGGTTAATATAGTATTTATCCCTAAAGTATAAGGTCTTATATTAAATATACTTAAGGAACCTATTATTAACTCTTTCTTTAAGTCTTTATTATATATTAATAGGTATATTTAATAATATATTATTAAGCTCTTTATTACTATATAGGGGTAAGGTCCTATAGGACTTAATTATATTATTTATATTATTTAATTAAAGGTCTAATTATAGAGCTCTTATTATTATTATTTAATAATTATTTTATTAGAATTAATACTTTAGTAAGCTAATTTTATTAATTATTAAGGGTTAATAATTAAAATATTAAACTAAAAGAATTATAGCTCCCCTTAAGGTTTTTATACTCTCTATTTAATTAAGAGATAGCCTATTTATTTAGAATAAACTTAGTTAAGTAAGGCCACTAATATCTTTAGCTCTTCTTCTTAGAGAGTTTATTAAGGCTAATAGTTAATATCTTTAGCTCTTTTTTTTAGAGAGTATATTAAGGTAAGAAGCCTTACTATTAAATTATTATTTATTATAAATAGCTTAATTTAATAGATTATAGCATTATTATAGCTATATATAATATAATAATAATCTTTATTAATATAATATATTAAGATCCTTAGTCTAGGTATAAGCCTTTATTATTTTAATTATTAATAAATATTAAGTACCTTTAATTACCTTTATAGGCTATAATAAAGTTAAGAATATCAATTAATAACTTTAATAAAAGGCCTAATTACCTCTTATTTTTTATTAATTTATCTAGATATTATCTTATTTCTTATATACCTTTTTTATAATCTTATAGTATTTCTTAATTATTATTTATATATTTTTTAAATAATAATTTAATTCTTAAGTATTATATTTTATAGGCTAGCCTTTTTATTTTATAAAATAATATTTTTTATTATTAATCTCTTTATAATTAATAATTTTTTCTATCTTTTATTTATTAAGTTTATCCTTAAGCTTTAATAAAATAATAATATCTTTACCTTATATTCTATAGTCTTTCTATAATTTTAAGAATAATATATAGAAAATATTATATATTCTTTATAGGGTTTTAATAATTTAATACTATATATTTATTTATTATATTTCTTAAGGATCTTAACCTTAATAAATTAAAGAATTAATTTATAATTCTTAAAATATTAATTCTTTATAGAGATATTAATATATTATCTATAGGTATATACCTATAGCTTATATTTATATTATAATATTTAGCTTATAACTTAATTACTTTCTCTTAATATTTATATATTTAATCTTTAATTTATTATAGTATTATAATATATTCCATAATATTCTATACCTTAATTAACTTAATAATTAAAATATAATCTATATATCTTATGTAATACCTAAAGAATATATATATAGGTAAGACCTTAATAATAAAGTAATAGCTATTATTATAGGTAAAGGCTATATTAAGTAATTAAATTACCTATTTATATAGCTTATTAATAATATAAGCCCTTAAATATTTAATTAAAGTCTAATAGATTTATTTAATTTAGCTATTAATTTATAGATAATATATAATAAATAATTAATAATATATCTCTTTTATCTCTATAAGAAGTCTCTAGAATTTATTTATAATAATCTTATTTTTATTAATAATACCTTTTAATATACTAAATTAAGCTTCTATATATTTATATAATAATATAGCTAGCTTTATAGCTTTTAAGGTCTTTATAATTAAGATAAATAATATATATTGAGTTATTTAATATATAATTATAAAGATTATATTATATATCTTTTTATTACTTTATTAACTTAAGGGTAATTTAATAATAAAGTCTATATTAATCTCTTAAAAGAGGTATAATAATAATAATAGTGATTATAGCTTCTTATATAGCTTATACCTTAATACCTTAATACCTTAATATATAAGGTAATTCTTAATATATTCTCTTATATTATTAGTGAGATCTAGCTAATAGAATTTTCTCTTTATTAAGTCTAATATCTTCTTAAATCTTATATATCTAGCCTTAAGGTTATTATAATATTAATAAAGGATTTTTAATCTTAATACTCTTTATTTTAAGATAATAAGTTATTCTTTATATTTTAATAACTTAAGGTCTTTAATAATATATCTCTTATATTAATTAATAGCTTTATATACCTTTCCTATAATCTTAAGGTAATATTAATCTTAGCTCTATAATTCCTTAATTAATACCTTAAGCTTATATATTAATTATAAGAGAAATATTATTTTATTATAATAAAATTAAATAGTATACTAATTAAGCTAATAGACTAAAAGATTAACTAGTTTAGGCACTTTATATTAAAACTATATTATACCCTTATATATAAGGCCTTCTACTACTAGCTCTTATAGCGGCCCTTATAGGGGTCTCGCTAGCCTCTATAGATACCTTATAATTACCCCCCTTCTTTATATAACTCGCCTTAAGTGATTATATAACTATATTATATAGTTAGAGTAACTATATAGGGGTTAACCCCTAAGGCTCGCTATAATAGGTAATTATATATTACCTTATGAGCCTAATATAGGCTATATTATCGCCGAGAGCCCTCTATACCGCCGCTATATTATATATACTCGCGCGCTAGGGATTAAACCTATAACCCTTAGCTAGGAGACCTATAAAGTACCTAAATAATTATAATAGAATTAAGTAATATATTAATTAAGCTAATAGACTAAAAGATTAATTAATTTAGGTACTTTATGCTGGAATTATATTATACCCTTATATATAAGGCCTTTTATTACTAGCTCTTATAGCGGCCCTTATAGGGGTCTCGCCGGCCTTTATAGATGCCTTATATTTACCTTCTATAAATTATCTTATAATAAGATATAGGATATATTATTTTAATATAATAACCCTAGCTTTAGCTAATTCCCTAGAGGCTTAACTTAAGTCTTTTACCTTTTAAATATTCTATAGAGATTAACCTTCTATCTCTCTTATTTATCTATAAATAATAATAGCGGAAATAATATAATAATAAATATAATACTTTTATATAGGCTTACTAAAGGGATAAAGCCCCTTATTATAGCCTTAACTTCTAAAATATATACTTAAGTAATATTATTTATATCTTTATTAATCTTAATATCGGCAATATAATATTAAATAAAATATAGAAGTTTATATATTAATAATAGCTTCTTCTTTAAGATAGAGAGAATATCTTTATATAAGATCTCGCCCTTTATATAATTTAGTCTTTAAGAGAGATTATTAATAAAATCCTTTAAGCTAGCCCTATATTTAATATTAAAATTAAAGAATTAAAGGTAGAAAGCTTATATATCTATCTTATAAGTCTACCTTAAAGCTCTTTTACCGATATATCTATAATATTAATAAAGGCTTAATAATTAATTAAGATAAAGAATTTATCTAAGAGTCTTTATAGGTAATAACTTTAATATTTTAGGCTCTTTATAATAATAAAGAGTTTTTATTAGCCTATAGCTTATCTTTATTCTCGATTTTTAAGCTTCCTTAATTAATAAATAATAAAGTATTATATACTACCTATAAATTATATAAAGATACCTAAGATAGCTTTAATAGATATATTAATTTTAACTTTAATCTTTAGTATTAAGTCTTAATATTAAAAAATAATTATAAAATAAAAGGCTTATTTAAGAGCTTAAAATACCCCTTTAGCCTCTTTTATTTAATAAAATAAGCTAATTTATTTTTTATTTTTATTCCCTTTAAATATCTTAATAAGGGCCTAATAATTATTAAATAATAGGTAATAAACTTCTTATAAAAGTTATAGAATCCTAAGAATATTTAAATATCCCTAAAGGACTTAAGGGTCTATTATTTAATAATTAACTTATATATAAGGGCTTTATTTTAATACCTTTCTATATAATAATATATCTAAGGAATTCTATATTTTATTAAAAGAATTTATATTTTAAGAGCTTTCTATAGAGTTAAGCTTTAATAAGCCTCTTAAGGACTTTATATAAGTATTTTATATATTCCTTTTTAATTTAAAAATAAATAATAATATTATCTATATATATAATATAATAGATATTAAGCTTATTAATAAATATTCTATAAATATAATCTTAAAATATAATAGATATATTAATAAGTCTAAAAGGTATAATAATATATTTAAAATACCTATATCTTATATAGAAGGTAATCTTCTATCTATTAGCTTTTTTAATTATAATTTTATAATAAGCTTTATAAATATTAATTTTTAAGATCTATTTAATATTATTAAATCTATTTAATAGATTATTAATAAATAAAAGAGGGTATTAATTCTTAATTATAACTTTATTTAATCCCCTATAATTAATATAAAGCCTTAACCCTTTATCTTTCTTAAAAATAAAGAGGATTAAAGCCTCTATTATATTTATAGAGTATTAAATCCTCTTATTTATTAAATTCTCTATAATATATATATATAGGGCTTTATATTATATTATATTTAGAAGGTAGATTAAGCTATATAGTAGGTTCTTACCCTTAATTAAGTTAATCTTATATATTACTTCTAGAAATATAGATATATTCTTTATTATTTATTTATTAAAGAACCCCTTAAGTCCCTTAAGTTCCTCTAGGAGGTCTTTAGGTATCTCTAATATTAAGTCTTTAGACTTAATAAGCTTTTTATTAATTAATTCCTTAAATATAAAAAAGGAAATAATATATAATATATATACCTTCTTTTTATTCTTAATAATCTTTTATATAAAGAATAAAAGGTCTATTTCTATTATTATAATATAATATTATTTATTAATTATATAATTTATTATAATCCCCTCTTAGCTTATAGAATAATAGGCTATAATAAAGTTATATTTAGTATTCCCTATTTCTATATTAATATATATTTATTAAACCTTCTATAGTTAGCTATATAAATTAATAAAGAAATAAATAATTTAATAAATATTACCTATATAGGTCTTATTACCTTAAAAGGACTTAAGATTAAGGGCTATATAATCTATAATAGGCTTAAGTCTTAGCCTCTTTAGTAATTTTATATTAATTAAATTAATCTTAAAGGTAATATCTATAAAGACTATAACCTCTTTTTCTATAAATCTATAGAGAATTAATATAATAATATAATTTTTTTAATTAAGACTTATTTTTAAATAAGAGATATAAATAATTTAAATTTAATCTCTATATATTTTAATTTTCTAATAAATCTAGCTTTTTAGCCTTAATATAATTAATCTTTATTATTAAGGTCTTTTTCTCTATAGAAATAATATTAACCTATAGGCTTAAATAATACTTTAATAACCTATAGCTTAATCTTCTATATTTAAAGTACTTAATAGCTATCTATTTATTATAATAATATTAATTAAATACTTAACTTAATTAATTAAATTAGCTTAATAGGCCTTATAAATATCCTAATAGGGTATTATATCTAGAGGAGTTACCTCCTTAATAGCTTACTCTATAGCTTCCCCTATAGAAAGATAAGCTCTTTTTAATTAATAATTTAGCGATATTTAATAATTATTTTTATTATTATCTTTATAATTAAATTATTAATTAGCCTTAAGTATATTTAATAGCTTAAGTAATATCTTATACCTTCTTAATATTAATATTACTTTTTTATAGCTCTTTTTTAACTTAAGGAAGAAATCAATAAAAATAATAATAGGCTATTAAAATATTCTCTTTCTATTTATATTTCTTTAATAAAAATATATAGAAGGCTCTTTATTAAATAAAGTATTATATAAGGGACTCTCCTTTTTTATATTAAATTACTTCAAGCTTATCCTTTATTTCTCTCTCTTAAAGTTTTAAGTTAATATATTACTTTATAATAAAATATTTAAAGTCTTTCTATCTTAACTCCCTTTTATTAAATAAATAATTAATATAGGTCCTCTATATAATTTATAGGGCATAATATAGCTTATTATTAGCCTATTTAATCTTCTATATATTAATTACTTTAATATATAGCTAATTATTAATATTAATAGCTTTAAGTTAATCTATAATCTTAATTACCTTAGTATTCTCTTTAAGGTATTTATAGTTATATATTAAGAGTTTATCTTAATTATTTTAATTAATATTTATTAGGTAATTTATTAATACCTTAAGTATCTTTATCTATATTTTAACTTAATTAACTAAGAATTTAATAAATATATTAGCTTAAATATCCTATCTCTTTTATCTCTTATTATATTATCTTAATTACCTTAATTAATAGCTTAATTAATAAAATAAATTAAATTAAAAGCTTAAGCTTAATAATAATAATAATAATAATAAATTATATCGGGGATATAATATAAAATATTTTCTCTTAAGAGGCGCGATTAGCTATATTAATTTTAAATAATATAATTATTAATCCTGATTTAATAAATAAATAATATCCTTTAATAATAATATTAAGGAATACCCTTTAAATATAATAAAAATACCTTACTTAAATATATAGGGATAATTACTCCCGTGGATTAATTTATCTAAATCTATTAAATTAAGTATATTAATAGGTATAATAATTTTAAGAGGCTATATATATATACTTCCCGATATATTATTAGCGAAAGGCTACTTAAGTATTTCTTAAGTAAGGCCTAGAATAATTTTAAGTAACCTATTTATCTTAATTCTATATTAATCTTCTATAAGAAATAAAAATTAAAGAATTATAAGTATATTAGCCTTAAAGGTATAATTAAAGTAGAATTATAAATAAAGGTAGGTCTATATTAATATATAGACTTTAATTTATTAGGTTTCTATAGAGGGTCTAGCGAGAAGAGTTTTAGCTAGCTTAATTATATAATATAAGCTAGGGTTTATCTATTATCTCCCCTTATCAGTCTATCTCGCGATAACCTTATAATAATTAATAATATATCTCTTTTATCTTTATAAAAAGCCTCTAGAATTTACTTATAATAATCTTATCTTTATTATTAATAATACCTTTTAATATATTAAATTAAGCTTTTATATATTTATATAGTAATATAGCTAGCCCTATAGCTCTTAAGGTCTTTATAATTATAAGAGATTAAGCTCTTATATAAGCTGCCTAAAAAGGCTACTTATTAGTAAGATTACTAATTAGTAAATTAAGCTAAAAGGTAGGGAAAAGAACCTGCTTAGTAAGTGCTTACTAAGCTAGGAAAAGTGGGGCTAGCTAAAGATAGCTTATATAAGCTAGAAAGAGTCTTAAAAGGAAGAGTATAAATTAAGATAATTAAAGGTCTAAGTTCTAAATTCTAGAGAAGAGAGAGAAATCGCTATTATATAACCCTATAGTGCGAATAGTGCTAATAGCATTATATATACTATAGAGGTTAAGCTCTTAAAGGACTTAAGCCTTTATAGAGTATAAGCTTTTATAATAATTAAGATAAATAATATATATTTAATTAGTTAATATATAACTATAAGGATTATATTATATACCTCTTTATTATTTTATTTACTTAAGGGTAATTTAATAATAAAGTCTATATTAATTTCTTAAAATAGGTATAATAATAATAATAATAATTATAGCTTATTATATAGCTTATACCTTAATACCTTAATACTTTAATATATTATTAGAGAAATAGGTATAAAAGAGAGTGAGGAAGGCAAGTAGCTATAAGGCTTCTTAATAATGGGTAGTAAGATATAATAGTCTTAATTCTTACCTTACTTACTATATATATATTCCGCCTTATATATCCCGTGGCCCTTTAATCTCCCTTATCTTATATTACTTCCTAGCTATAAGGGCATAGCTTCTATCTTTAGCTATAGCCCGGCCTTTAATTAGCCCCCTCGGGCTATTATAAGCTATTACCCTTAGCTATTATTAGCCGGTCTAGGCTAATAGTGAGTTAGGCTATTATATTATTATAAGGACCTATAATAAGGTACTCCCTCTTAATTAGTTTATCCTTAAGCTACTTAAGTAAATAGCTATTATAAGGCTATATAGGAATTACCTAAAAGCGGCTAAAGCGCCGCGCTATAATTAGCTACCTTTTTCTCTTAAATTAGAAAACTCTTTTTATAGATAAGATATTATAAATAAAGAGGAAATAGCTATAAATTATAAATAAAGAGCCTAAAAGGGGTATTTCTCGCTATTTCCTCCCTTTAGCTATAGTTCTCTTCCTCTTCCTTTTTATTATTATTATTATTAGCTTCCTTCTATTATAAGGCTTCCTCCTTAAAGCATATATCCTTTATTTAAGCTACTAACCGCTAATAATAACTTTATATTATACCTTTAGCTATATTATCTCTCTTCCTCGCCTTTATCCTTATTTCTTTTGCTATTATTATATAAATAAGCTATACCACGCTTCTTAGAAGCTATTAATAAGCTATTAGGCCTCCTTATAAGTATATTATTACTGCTATATCCTTTACTTTTATTAACTATTATTATTACTTAAACTATATAATAACCTAACTTCCTTTAAAGGTTAATAAGTTAGATATTCTTATACCTATACTGGCTCTTTATACCTTTATTAGTAAATAGCTTCTTTATTTCTTTATTTATAGGCTAACTTTTTAATAAGCTAATTCTTTTTATTATAATTATTATTAAAGTCTAAATAAAGAATATATTAAGGTAAGTTCCTTTATATTATTAATATAATATCTATTAACTCCCTTCTTTTATAGATAATTATTAAATAGAAATTAATATATTAGAATCTATATATAGCCTTAATAGCTATTAATTAAATTAGCGATATTATTTATTTAGGTAATTAAGTAAATACCCTTCTTTTTCCTTATATAATAGCTATTAATAAGCTATAATAAAATATTATAAAAATATTATATTCACGCTACCTAGGTTATTATTACTTTAACCTATAGTAATATTATATAGAAGACTTATATTATTATAGCTAAGGCTAAAGCTAAGGCAATATATATTATTATTAAGACTATTATTCGCGAGGTATTACTATAAGAGGAGAAGGTTTATTTTTTAATTAATATTTTAAACTCTCTTTATTATTTTATCTTAAACCTCCTTATACTTATATATAATAATTATAATATTATCGCTATTTAGGGTATTATCCTTAATTATATTAATTCTAAGGCCTTTCTTAAGGAGTTAGTCACTATTAATAAAAATAAAAATTAATCTAAGTATTATATAATTATTTATTTATTATATTTTCCCTTTACTTTAGCTGTTATTAAGCTATCTATTATTATATTAAAGTAAGGTTATATATTTTAATAATATCTAGCCGGTATACCTCTACCTTATTTTAAATTAAAATAAAATACCTTTATTATTTATACTCTTAGGCTTTATTCTTACTATAAAGGTACCTCTTATACTATATAATAATATCTTAATCTATAAAGTCCCTATATAATACCTATAAATTCTTAAAGTAATTAAAGCCTTTCTATTTAATAAGGAATTACTTATTCTTAGGGTTACCTTTATAATTAATAATTTATTTTATATCCTATATATCTTCTTTACCTAAGGGGTTATCTAGCTACTTAAGGGCTTTATTTTTATTATTATAATACTTCTTAAGGATAGAGATAGGGAATATATTATAGATCTATATCCTTAATAATAATTCTAGCTTATATATTATCCTATAATTACTAATTACTTTAAGTACCTTATATAATCTTAGGTATTTAGCTAATAGCTTCTTATTAAGGCGCTTTATCTTAATATTCTTTATAGAGAGTAAAATATACTCCTTAACTTTAAATTTAATTAAGTTATCCTTCTTTTTATTATATTACTTTTTTTAGTTTACTTAAGCTTTTATAAGAAGCTATTTAATTATTATTTTACCTTATTTTATTATCTTAGCTCTATAATTAGCTACTATAATAATCTTCTAGAGAGGTTCTTCTCTATAATAGGGTTCTTTTAATATATATTTAAATAGCGCCTTAATAGGGCTCTCGCTAATTAAGGTATAATAATTAATATTATAGGTAAACTAGGCGAAATATAATTAATTAACTTAATTAGATTATAATTATAAAAGGTTCTTAACTAATATTTTAATATCTAATTTTAATATTTAATCTTACTATTAATCTAAGAATAAAAAGTAATATTAAATAGCTACTTAATAATAAAGTAATAATAGAAGGTCCTCTAGAAATTACTTATAAAGAGGCTACCCCTATTAATAATAATACTATTTAGGAGATTATAATTCTTAAAGATATTTTCTAGAAATAATACTATAAGGCCCTCATTAATAAGGTACTTTATTATAGGGATATATTAAGTATATTTAATAAACCTATTAATAATAATAAGGATATTATTATATATCTTTCTATTTATTTATACCTCTAATAAGTCTATAATAAAGTCTATTAAGATCTCTTTAAAGGGGTAAGAAAGTAATAATAAAGGTATTAGGCCGCTATATAAGTAATATTATTATAGCTTAATCTATTAATAGGTTATATAGGTCTTAATATAGTAGATAATATCCCTCTTTATAAATAACTAATAATATTATATCTAGATCTATTATAAAGTCTTTTTAATACCTTAGTGCCTAGCGGCGATATTATTATATATAAGTAGTAATATAATACTTTATAAACCTAATAATATTTAGATTTTCTTCTTATATTAAAATATATTTTAATTATTAAATATCTAGCTAGTATTCTTCTATCTTCCTACTTTAAGGCTACTTTCTAAAAATACCTATTATTTTATAGTAAAAAAGAGGTTAACTTCTTAGGCTATATATAGGTTCTTTATAAGGGGGTTCTCCTTAATAGCCTTTATTTTAGCCGCTATTATTTATATTACCTATAGCTATATTATAAGGTTAATATAGTTTATTATCTCTATACCTATTATTTACCTTAATATAATTAAAATAGAGGTAACTCTTATCTCTATAACCTATAGCACTATCCTTAGGTATATACTTTATAGCTTCTTAGACTTTATTACTTACTTAAGTATAATTAAAATAAGGTCCCCTTTATCTATATTATTATAGGTAATTAAGTCCTCTTCTATCGAGAGTTTTAGGTTCTTTATTAAGAGTTTTAATTTTATAATTAAAATAATAAGGCTAATACCTTTTTATTTATTACCTTTAAACTTAAATAAAAACTCTTTTAATATTAAGGCCCCTTCTTCTATAGCGGCTAGAGAGTCTTTATAATTAAATTATCTTAAAAGCCTATCTATAGGGTTAAATACTTTAAGTTAATATATAATTATAAAATTATATAGGTTTAAATTATCTATAGCTCTAATCTATTTAAGAGAGAGCTTTAGTTTTAAAGTAAGGTAATAATAATTAAGGTAATTAATTAATACTTTTATATTATAGGTTATATATAATAAAAACCTTTATTATATCTTAAAAGCTTTTAAGATCGCGAGAAGCTCTATATCTAGGGCCCTATAGGTCTTTTTAACTCCCTTAAGCTTATATAAGTAATATATAATTAAATATTAGTGATCTTCCTTCTTTTATATATATCTCTAATAATAAAGCTAGATTTATTAACCTTTAATTAAATCGGGAGTTTAATATTAAAATAAAATAAAATATAGGTAATAATAAAGGTATATTTTAGCTATTTAAAAGCTATTTATACCTTAAATATAAGATAGATATACCTTTTAATATTCCTAGCAGTTATATTTATTAAGGGTATTATAATCTTATTATAACTCTTAATAAAATATCTATAGAATCCTATAAAGCCTAGAAATTATAATACTTTTTTTATATTAATAAATAGCGGCTACTCTTAAATAATAATTACCTTCTCTAGATTAATAAATATACCTTTAAGGGTAATAATAAACCTAAGGTATTTAATCTTTATAGTATTAAAGATATATTTTTAGGGTTAATATATAGGCCTATCTCTTATAATCTCTTAAGTACCCTTTATATATCTTATATATATATTTATTAAGTCGCTATTATAGATTAAAATATTAAGGTAGATAATATAGATCTTATCTAATAAATTACTTAAGGTATTATTAATAAATTATTAAAAGGTAGCTAAGGTATTAATTAGCCTAAAAGGTATAACTTAATATTTATAATACCTATAGTAATATTTAAAAGCTATTTTTATTTATTACCCTTATAGATATATTTAATAATAAATATTCTTAAGGTTAAACTTAATAAAGATCTTTACCTTAAAGAGCTAATTAAAACTTTTATTAATTAAGGGTAATAATATTTAATTCTTTATAATAATAATATTTAAGCTGCGATAATTAATATAAAATTATAACTTACCTCTTTTTTAAATATAAAAAGTATTAATACCTTAATTAAGCTAATTAATTATCATATCTATCTCTTTTTTATAGCTTCTATAATATATTTATAGAGTATTTATAGCTCTTATATAGCTAGGCTATAGATAAGTCCCTAGGGTAATAGCTTATTTAACTTAATATTAATAATATATATTTATTTATTTAATTATCTTAGGTATTTTATTTCTTTAATTAAGAAAATATCTTAATAATTTAGGTATAAAGTAAGATATTCCTTAAAGGTTTCTTCCCTATAGTGTCCCTTTTTATACCCTAGGGGGTATACCTTATATAGCTATAATTTATTATCCGCGCTTAGCTTAAGGGTATAACCCTAAAGGTAAATATTATTATCGCGCTTTATATTACCTTTTATCCTCTTTTTAGGTAATAATAATCTTAATACTTTCTTTAATAATAAGGTATATCTAAAGCTTATCTTTTTATTTAAAAATATAAGGTTTAACTTCCTTTAGCTAGAGGTACCTTAAGAGAAAGTCTTTATTATTAATATCTATAATATAAAGCGCTATTTCTATATATAAGTAATTTAGGTATTATTAATAATTTTAATTAATATATTAATATATCCTTTATAGTATATTAATATATTATTAGCTATTTTATAATAAAGGTTCTTTTAATAAATAATATATCTTCTATCTTTTAGGCTTAAGAATTAAAGGTAGATAATATTAATATTAATGCTATAGTTTAATAGTAATTTAATACCTCTTTATTAGCCCCCTAGCTATAGAGATACTTTAAGGTATATATAAAAATATCTCTCTTATAGTTAAGCTTAATTTAACCTTTATTCCTTAATCTTAATAACTCTTAGGTATAATAAATTAAAATTAAGGTTCTTAAAAGTATTATTTATCTTATTATATTAATAGATATTAATAATATATTGAATAAAGTTATAGATTATATAATTAAGCTATATATAGAGGGGGTAAATATATCTAGCTATATTATATTTATAGTACTTTAAGGGCTCTCTCTTACCCTTTACGGTAATTAAGTCTTAATTAATAGCTACTTAAGTCTCGGTATTATTTATAAAAGAGATCTATAATTCTATATAAAGGGCTATAGATATTTAATAGGTCTTTTAAGGTCTTTTAAGGATAATCTCTACTTAAAAGCTAATATTAATAAACCTTAATTAATTATTAGGGATCTTATAGCTAATTAATTATACTTTAAGGGTAAAGAATAGCTTATTAATAATAAAATATACCTAAAAGGTATTTAATAAAATAATAAATAACTTAGCCTTTATAAGTTATAATAATTAATAAAATTCTTAAAGGTCTAATTCTACCTTTAAATATAATTAATAAGCTTTATAATAGCTTTATAATAATAAATTATATTATTCTTAATAATTAATTTTATTTACTTAAGAAAGTAAGGCTAAAAGATATCCTTTTATTAATCTTATTATTTAATTAAGATATAGGAGGTCTAATATTACTTTAAGAGCCCTTTTAGGTATTAATTAATAAATAATACCTTATAGTAGTCCTCTCTAAAGAAATTAAGGGTTATATTAAAGTTATTCTTAAGGTTATAAATATATATCTAGAGCTCTAGCTAGGACTTCCCTATATATTTAAGCTTTAATATATTAAGCTTACTTTAGGTATTATAATAAATATACTTTATAATAGGTTTATCTTTATAGGTAGGCGCTATAATTAAGATTTGTAAAAGACCTTTATTATATAAAGGGAATTTACAAATAATTCTAGCTAAATTAAGCTTATAAGATATAACCCTAGGATTTTATAACTATATTATATCGGGTTAGCGCTATAAAGCGCAATACTTATCTAAGCAATATATGCTTATATAAGCAAGATATTAGAGAGTTACATTTTATATTATTTAGCTATTTTCTAGCTTTATTACCTATTTAGGTAAGTCACGTGACCTCGGCCCTCGGGCTCTTCAAAGAGCCCGATTAGCCCGATAAACCTCATACATGAAATACGGCATACTAAGGTCCGGTTTCAAATATCCTAGTATAAAACTACTGGAGCTTCTAACTTCATTATGCTATAACACGGCATCTAGCTATCCGGTATGAGCCTACCCTATATAGTTAGATAGCCCGGAAATAGGGCTATCCGACGGTATGACTTTAGGCCGAGTCGGACGAATAGATCCCGAGTTATCTCTATAAAAGAAGAAGAACTCCCTTAGAATTAGAACCTCTCTTAGATCTATATCCTCAAAAAACAATACAACCAATAAGACCACCAATCAGAAGCTCTCTTTTTCCTCTTTAACCTTATTTATCTTTTGACCCACTTTTCTGGCTATATGATTCCTTATCTAGCTAATCAGCTTTTCATAAGGACTGATTCCACCGCCTATTCACCTCCTATCTCTATTACCTACCCTACACCTTACGAGGACTTTATAGTCTATATCCTTCAGTCCTTTACAAGATTATAGCTTAATTATTATTAAGGTTAAACCTTAAATCGCGGCCTTTATTAATAATATTAACTTAAGCTCTTTTATACTATAAATAGAGCTATATTTAAGTTTTATAGATAAAGGTATTAAGCTATTCTTCCTTAGAGGTAATAGAGGTATTTAAGATAATAATATTAAGGGGGTATTATTAATAATTTAGGTCTAGGTTTAAATCTTAATTTAATAATTAAGGATAGCTTTATTCTCGCTATTACTTACTTAAGTAGGAGCTTTAATAAGGGGCTATTAGTTTCTATAGGGGGTATAATTACTTATTTTAATAGTCTCTTTATATAATAGAAGAAGAATTAACTTATTAAAGAAATAGATATAGAAGAAAATAAGGAAGGTAAATAATTATAAGGCTTCTTAATAATAGGTAGTAAGATATAATAGTCTTAATTCTTACCCTACTTACTATATATATATTCTACCTTATATATCCTATAGCCCTTTAATTTCCCTTATCTTATGCTACTTTCTAGCTATAAGGGCATAGCTTCTATCTTTAGCTATAGCCTAGCCTCTAATTAGCTCCCTCGAGCTATTATAAGCCGTCACCCTTAGCTATTATTAGCCGGTCTAGGCTAATAGCGAGTTAGGCTATTATGCCGTTATAAGAACCTATAATATATATAAAGTAACTCTTAATATATTTTATATTATTAATAAGACTTAATTAATAGAATTTTCTCTTTATTAAGTTTAATATCTTTTAAAATTCTATATATCTAGCCTTAGGGTTATTATAATATTAATAAAGGATTTTTAATCTTAATACCCTTTATTTTAAGATAATAAATTATCCCTTATACTTTAATAACTTAAGATCTTTAATTATATACCTTTTATATTAATTAATAATTTATATATATTTTTATAATCTTAAAGTAATATTAATCTTAACTTTATAATTCTTTAATTAATATCTTAAATTTATATATTAATTATAAAAGAAATATTATTTTATTCTCTATAAATTATCTTATAATAAAATATAGGATATATTATATTAATATAATAACCTTACCTCTAGATAATTCCCTAAAGGCTTAACTTAAGTCCTTTATTTTTTAAGTATTCTATAGAGATTAACCTTCTATCTCTTTTATTTATCTATAAATAATAATAATAATGATAATATAATAATAAATATAATACTTCTATATAGACTTATTAAAGGGGATAAGGCCCTTTATTATAGCTTTAACTTCTTAAAGATATATTTAGGTAATACTATCTATATCTTTATTAATCTTAATATTAATAATATAATATTAAATAAAATATAAAAGCTTAAATATTAATAATAGCTTTTTCTTTAAAGTAAGAAGGATATCTTTATATAAGATCTCGCCCTTTATATAATTTAATCTTTAAGAGAGATTATTAATAAGGTTCTTTAAGCTAGCCTTATATTTAATATTAAAATTAAAGGTAGAAAGCTTATATATCTATCTTATAAATCTACTTAAAAGCTCTTTTATTAATATATCTATAATATTAATAAGGGCTTAATAATTAATTAAAATAAAAACTTTATTTAAGAATCTTTATAAATAATAACTTTAATACTTTAGGCTCTTTATAATAATAAAGAGCTTTTATTAACTTATAGCTTATTTTTATTTTTAATCTTTAAGCTTTCTTAATTAATAAATAATAAGGCACTATATATTACCTATAAACTATATAAAGATATTTAAAATAACTTTAATAAATATATTAATTTTAATTTTAATTTTTAATATTAAATCTTAATATTAAAGAATAATTATAAAATAAAAAGCTTATTTAAGAGCTTAAAATATCTCTTTAGCCTCTTTTATTTAATAAAATAAGCTTATTTACTTTTTATTTTTATTTCCTTTAAATATTTTAATAAAGGGCCTAATAATTATTAAATAATAAATAATAAACTTTCTATAAAAATTATAGAATCTTAAAAATACTTAAATATCCCTAAAGAATTTAGGGGTTTATTACTTAATAATTAATTTAATATATAAAGGCTTTATTTTAAGACCTTTCTATATAATAATATATCTAAGGAATTCTATACTTTATTAAAGAAACTTATACTTTAAGAGCTTTCTATAGAATTAAGCTTTAATAAGCCTCTTAAGGACTTTATATAAATACTTTATATATTCCTCTTTAATCTAAAAGTAAATCATAATATTATCTATATATATAATATAATAAATATTAAGCTTATTAATAAATATTTTATAAATATAATCTTAAAATATAATAAATATATTAATGAATCTAAAGAGTATAATAATATATTTAAAATATTTATATCTTATATAAAAGGTAATCTTTTATTTATTAATTTTTTAATTATAATCCTATAATAAGCTTTATAAATATTAATCTTTAAGATTTATTTAATATTATTAAGTCTATTTAATAAATTATTAATAAAAAAGGGTATTAATTCTTAATTATAACCTTATTTAATCCCTTATAATTAATATAAAGCTTTAACCCTTTATCTTTTTTAAAAATGAAAAAGATTAAGGCCTTTATTATATTTATAAAGTATTAAATCCTTTTATTTATTAAATTCTCTATATATATATATATAAGGCTTTATATTATATTATATTTAGAGAGTAGATTAAGCTATATAATAGGTTTTTACCTTAAATTAAATTAATCTTATATATTACTTTTAGGAATATAAATATATTCCTTATTATTTATTTATTAAAAAACCCCTTAAGTCTCTTAAGTTCTTTTAAAAGGTCTTTAAATATCCTTAATATTAAGTCTTTAAATTTAAGAAGTTTTTTATTAATTAATTCTTTAGGTATAAAAAGGAAATAATATATAATATATATACTCTTTCTTTATTTTTATTAATCTCTTATATAAAGAATAAAAGGTCTATTTTTATTATTATAATATAATATTATTTATTAATTATATAATCTATTATGATTCTCTTTTAGCCTATAAAATAATAGGCTATAATAAGGTTATATTTAATATTCTTTATTTTATATTAATATATATTTATTAAACCTTTTATAATTAGCGATATAAATTAATAAAGAAATATATAGTTTAATAAATATTACCTATATAGATTTTATTACCTTAAAAGGACTTAAGATTAAGGGCTATATAATTTATAATAAATTTAAATTTTAACTTTTTTATTAATTTTATATTAATTAAATTAATCTTAAAGGTATATTATTAAGGACCTTAAGCTATTAAAATATAAAAAATAATTTATTATTTTAAAATAAAAAATATTAAGATTAAAAGTCTTTTATTAATATTATAATAACCTTAAGGCTAGATATATAGGATTTAAGAAGATATTAGACTTAATAAAGAGAAAATTCTATTAATTAAGTCTTATTAATAATATAAGAGAATATACTAAGAGTTACCTTATATATTAAGGTATTAAGGTATTAAGGTATAAGCTATATAAAAAGCTATAATCGCTATTATTATTATTATACCTATTTTAAGAGATTAATATAGACTTTATTATTAAATTACCCTTAAGTTAATAAAATAATAAAGAGATATATAATATAGTTCTTATAATTATATATTAAATAACTAAATATATATTATTTATCTTAATTATAAAGACCTTAAAAGCTATAGGGCTAGCTATATTACTATATAAATATATAGAAGCTTAATTTAATATATTAAATAGTTTTATTAATAATAGAGATAAGATTATTATAAGTAAATTCTAAAGCCTTTTTATAGAGATAAAAGAGATATATTATTAATTATTTATTATATATTATCTATAAATTAATAGCTAAATTAAATAAATTTATTAGATTTTAATTAAATACCTAAGGGCTTATATTATTAATAAGCTATATAAATAGGTAATCTAATTACTTAATAGAGCCTTTACCTATAATAATAGCTATTACTTTATTACTAAGGTCTTACCTATATATATATTCTTTAGGTATTACTTAAGATATATAGATTATATCTTAATTATTAAGTTAATTAAGGTATAAGGTATTATAGAATATATTATAATACTATAATAAATTAAAGATTAAATATATAAATATTAAGAGAAAGTAATTAAATTATAGGCTAAATATTATAATATAAAATATAAGCTATAGATATATATATCTATAGATAATATATTAATATCTCTATAAAGAATTAATATTTTAAGAATTATAATTTAATTCTTTAATTTATTAAGGTTAAGATCCTTAAGAAATATAATAAATAGGTATAATATTAAATTATTAAAACCCTATAAAAAAATATATAATATTTTCTATATATTACTTTTAAAATTATAAAAAGACTATAGAATATAAAATAAAGATATTATTACTTTATTAAAGCTTAAGGATAAACTTAATAAATAAGAGATAAAAGAAATTATTAATTATAAAGAGATTAATAATAAAAATACTACCTTATAAAGTAAAAAGGCTAGCCTATAGAATATAATACCTAAGAATTAAATTATTACTTAAAAAATATTAATATTCTTAACTTTATTATAGCCCATAAAGGCGATTAAAGGTACCTAATATTTATTAATAATTAAAATAATAAAGGCCTATACCTAAACTAGAGATCTTAATTATTATATTAATAAGGGTTATTATTATATTATATATAGCTATAATAATGCTATAATCTATTAAATTAAGCTATTTATAATAAATAATAATTTAATAATAAGGCTTCCTACCTTAATATACTCTTTAAAAAGAAAAGCTAAAGATACTAGCTATTAGCCTTAATAAACTCTTTAAGAAAAAGAGCTAGAGATACTAGCGGCCTTACTTAATTAACTCTATTTTAAATAAATAGGCTATCTCTTAATTAAATAGAGAGCATAAGAACCCTAAGGGGAGCTATAATTCTTTTAATCTTATATTCTAATTATTAACCCTTAATAATTAATAAAATTAGCTTACTAAAGTATTAATTCTAATAAAATAATTATTAATATAATAATAATAAGAGCTCTATAATTAGACCTTTAATTAAATAATATAGGTAATATAGCTAGGTCCTATAGGACCTTACCCTATATAGCGATAAAGAGCTTAATAATATATTATTAAATATACCTATTAATATATAATAAAGACTTAAAGAAAGAGTTAATAATAAGTTCCTTAAGTATATCTAATATAAGACCTTATACTTTAGGGATAAATACTATATTAACCTTATAATCTTTAGGGTTAAGATTATTATTATATTTTAATTTCTACCGATATTTTATTACCCTACCTTATATAGGTAGGTTAATAGAGAGCTAGACCTATTATATCGCCTTATAGAGAAGCTAGAGTAAGGCTAGGAGCCTAATAATTAGGAAATAAGGTTCCTCTAGGATCTTAATATTAATACCTACGCTATATAATATATAATACTAGCTATTTATCTTAATATAGTGCGGAATACCTAAATATCTATATAATAATATATTAAGCTCTATAGTTAATTTAAAGATAATAAAGAGGAGGTCTAAAGGGGTTAATTTTATTTAAGGGATTAAGATAGGGTTAGAGTTTTAGTAATTTAAAAGGATAATTATATAGAGGTAGAGGCCTTAATAGATAGAAGAGATCTATTTAATTAAAATATTATCGGCCGAATTTACGGTTAAGATAATATATATATAGTTCATGAAAAAGTATAATATAAAGTTAAAGATAATATATTTAATTAGAGCTAGGGCTTAATAAGAGCCTTAAAATACTCCTTATATAAGTACCTATTATATAGGCCCGTGGGTTATATAACTATTGAGCCTATAAATTAGTCCTCTCGCTTTAGGCTAATAATAAAATATTATATAGAGACATAATAAGTAATAGTTAATAAGGTAAATAGTAATATAAACCGGGGACTTAAAAATATATAAATAATAATTAAAAAGTATTATAAGATTATAAAGAACATATATAAGAAATAAAATAATATCTAGATAAATTAATAAAAAATAAAAGATAATTAAGTTTTATTAAAATTATAAAAATATTATTTATAAAATATAAAAATATAAAAAAATAAAATAAAATACCTCTATATAAAGGTAAATAACTATAAAGTAATAATAAAATATATATCTAGCTTAAGGGGTATTAATATAAAAGATAATAATATTAATATTAATATATTATTATTATTATTATAATTATTAAAATTATTATTATTATAATTATTAATACTATAGCTATAATTATTAATATTATAGCTATAAGAGGTAAGCTATTAATATTTAAAAGTAATTTAAATAATTAAAATAAAAGAAATATTTATCTTATTATTATTAATATTTATCTTATTATTATTAATATTAATATTATTATTATTATTATTATTATTATTATTATTATTATTATTATTATTATATTATTATTATTATTATTAATATTAATATTATATATTATTATTATTATTATTATTATATTATTATCTTAATTATTATTAACCTTATATTTACTTTTATATTTAATTAATATAATATTAATATATTTAATAGCTATTAAAAGAGATTATTTACTTTAGCTATTAAGGATCTTAATAATAAAGATAATAAAGAAATTAATATATAAATTAATATAGGCCTTTTATTATAAATAATAATAATCTTAATAATCTTTAAATAAATTAATATTTACTTAAGAGCTTAAACCTTAATATTATTATAAATATAAAGAGACTAAATAGCCTTAATATAATTCTTAAAGTTAATAAAGTCTTAAATAATATTAGCCTATAAAAGAGATTAATAAAGGAATATTAAATAAATATTAAATAATATATTTTATAGAAGGTAAGAGTAATTATAATCTCCCGATAAGATTATTATTTTTATAGATTATATAAAATGATATTTATTTTATTAATATTAATAATAAGATTCTCTAGGTATTTAATAAAAATATTTTAAATAATATTATATTTATTTAAAGCTTAAATCATATAATTATAGATAATAAAAATAAAATATTTATTAAATTTATAGATATTATAGGGTTATAGAAATAAAAAATAATAATAAAGTTTTAATAAAATTAAATAATACCTTAAAGTTTATAAGAGATTTAAAAGAATATTAATAAATATATTAATAAATATAAAATAAGACTTATATTATTATATTTAATATTCTATAAATTATAATAAATATAATAACGTTAATTCTTAATCTATTTATATAGATTATATAAAATAATTAATTATCTTTATATAGGTTATAAATATAATTAAAATAAGGCTTATATTTAAACTTTAAATCCTTAAAGCTATAATTTAAATTAAATTAATAACTTTAAAAGATATAAATATAAAAAATAAAGGTAAATATTATAGAGTTAAAATAGAAATATTATAAAATAGATATTATTATTATTTTTAATTATAAAGAGATAGTAATAAAAAATAATAAAATTAAATTAATAGTAATTAAAAAATATAAAGGAAATTATAATATTTATATAAATAATAATAAAGTATTATTATAGAGAGGCTATAGCTATAAAAAATAAATATTAATAATTAATTATTAAAGGACTAATAAATATATTTTTATTTATTTATATATAATAAAGATATATTTAATAAAGATAATAAGGAAATTTTTAGAGAAAATTTATCTTTATTATATAGAAGCTTTTATAATATTAAAGGAAGCTATTTTAAGAATAAATAATTATTAAAGGCCTTAAGGACTAAAACCTCTAGAGGGGAGATAATTATAAGTTTATTATAAGATAGTATAATAAAATTAGGTAGTATACTGATTAAGCTAATAAATTAAAAGATTAACTAATTTAGGCACTTTATATTAGAACTATATTATACCCTTATATATAAGGCCTTCTATTACTAGCTCCTATAGCGGCCTTTATAGAGGTCTCGCCGGCCTCTATAGATACCTTATAATTACCCCCCTTCTTTATATAACTTATCCCGAGTTATTATATAACTATACTATATAATTAGAGTAACTATATAGGGGTTAACCCCTAAGGCTTACCGTAATAAATAACTATATATAACTTTATGAGCCTAATATAGGCTATATTATCACCGAGAGCCCTCTATACCGCTGCTATATTGTATATACTTATACGCTAGGGATTAAACCTATACCCCTTAGTTAAGAGATCTATAAAGTACCTAAATAATTATAATAGAATTAGGTAGTATATCGATTAAGCTAATAGACTAAAAGATTAATTAGTTTAGGCACTTTATGCCGGAATTATGCTATACCCTTATATATAAGGCCTTCCACTGCTAGCTCCTATAGCGGCCCTTATAGGGGTCTCGCCGGCCTCTATAGATACCTTATAGATAGATTAATAAAATAGATAATAGATAAACCCCGGCTTATATTATATAATTAAGCTAGTTAAAACTCTTTTTATTAGGCCCTCTATAGAGATTTAGTAAGTTAAAGTCTATATATTAATATAGACTTACCTTTATCTATAGTTTTATTTTAATTATACCTTTAAGGCTTAATATATTTATATAATTATTATAGCACTAACTCGAGTCATATATGCCTCCATAAAAAACAACTAATTAAGGTTACCGGCTTATAATACGCACTATAAGCCCGGCCCTAACTTATAAAAGAACTCATAACTCACTATAAGCCATAACTTATAATTATAAGCCACGCCTAAGTATATAGAATACCTTTATTAATACTTTCTTATATAATAGCTACCTTAGCTATTAATATAACTTAATTATACTTAATACCCTTAAGTATATTACTAGATATAATACTTTATTTAAAATTATAATATAATATTCTCTATTATTAATATAAACCTAATATAACTAATTTATCCCTTAAACCTAATTATATTATTATATATTAATAGCTCTTATTTAGTAGATTACTTATATTACTTTAAATAATATTAAATATAATAGCTACTTTTATTACCCCGCGAACGACTAATAATAGGGCCCGCCTATACCTACCGCGCCTGCTTTAATTAACCTAATTAATATAGAGATAGAAGATACTTCTAGCGCTAATAGCGATAATAAGAAGGTTAAGTAACTTAAAGCTTAAATTACCGCTATAAATACTAAAGTAAATAATCTCTATAAGACTATAGAAAAAATAGCTAACTCCTAGAGAATTTAAAATAAATAATATATAAATAGTATTAAAATAATTAATAACCTTATAATTATTACTATAAAAGGTAAAGATATAAGAGAAATCCTTAAGCTAAATCTATTAAAATTATTTAATAGAACCTTATATAGACTATAGATATTCCTTACCTAGATATATACTTTTATAACCTACTACCTGACTTAATTCACTATTAAGCTTAATAAAGTCTAATATACCGCGAGATACCTTATAAAGTATACCGCTATATAATTTAAGTTAATAATAAAAAAATACTTTATAACCCTATTTATTAACCTCTTACTATAAACTACTAACCTCTATATTAATTATAATATATTTAAAGGAGCCCTCCGCTAGGCCTTTAGAATTATTAACGAGAGGATATAGGCTAAATAAGAGATTAAGGTACTTAAATAAACTTAATTAGCCTCTAAATATAAAATAAAATACCTTTAGCTAATATTTAAGCTACTATAGGATTAAAAGCCCTTAATATTACTCTTCTTTAATAGACTTAAGAAAGAAATATAGGCTAAACTCTATAAAGAAGACTAACTTAATAACTTAATTAAGTATATTAATAAGGTAATTAAGATCGATAATTAATAGTTTTTATAAAAGAAATTATAAAACTTAAGATTTAATAACTATAAAGCTAATACCCTTTACTTTAATATATATTAAAGTAAAAAGAGATATTATAATACCTTATATAGTATTAAAGCTAGACCTATAATATTAAGGGCTATATAATATAATAAAAAGCTAATTAAGTACTTCTATTATTATAAACCTAACTATAAGGCAAATATATATAAGAAAAAGGTATAAGATATCGCTAAAGGGAAATATTAGCTAAAGAGGTATTAAAAATAATAGCCGCTTCTAAAAGGTAAGAAATATATAAGTTATACTTATTAATAGGGTAATATATAAATAGCGATTTAAATAATTAAAACTATTATAATAATATAATCTAATTATAACCTAATTATAGCTATATTAAGATAAATAACTATACTATATATATAGATATACCTAATAGAAGAATAAGTAAAGTATAATATCGCTTATAGATTATACTATAAAGAATATATATATAAGGTTATATTACCCCGATAAGAGAATATATTAATATTATTATAAGTATTTAAAACCCTTAAGATAAAGTTAATTAAATTTAGATTTTCTTACCTAAATTAATAAAGAAGGAAGAAGATATAAAAGGATAGGAAGTTAGACTTAGACGAGCTATTATTATAGTAATACGACCTAATAGATACTATAAACCTATAGACTATAGTAATTACTTAATAGAAGTAATAATATAAAGGGAATTTAAATTAACCTAACTTTAATATAATTATTATAGATAATAAAATATTAAGCGATATTAATAAATATAGAATAAAGACTATAATATTTAAATTAATAAATAAGGAATATATTACTAGAATAATAATACTAATATATATATTTAATTAACTTAGGAATAATAAAAAATAAAAGATATAGAAGATATCTATATCTAAGCCTATTATAAAGAAATAGCGCTAAACCCTTATCTATTAGAACCTTAATATAACCTATATAATAATAATAAAGTATTATTAAGATACCTATAATACTATAAAATTATATAGGTCTCCTATAGAGACTATTACTATAAGATATATCTATATAAGAAGAGGGAATAAGACTATTTCCCTATCCCCCTTTTATAATTAAATATATAACCTTACTTTTTATATAAAATAGAAGACTATTATATTAAATAATAATATAAGGGAATTAAAGTAATATAATTTTAGTTCTACCTATTATAATAATAAACTATATCCCTAAAATAATTTATAAATACCCTTACTTAAGTAGGTAAAATAAAGCTAAAAATAAAATAAAATAATAATAAAAAAAAAGCTATCCTAGATAGAATTATTAAGATAAAAAAAAAGGCTTTTATACCTCTATATAAATAAAAGGTATAATAAAGGACTAAAAATAATACCTTTAATAATAATAATATATTAGAACTTTACTTATATAGAAAGAAACCGCGCTATAAGAATATATAGAATACCTTATTAAGTTAAAGATACCTTAGATAGATCTAGGCGCTAAAGAAAAGTAGCGATACTAAAAATTACTTTATAGCTAAGACGATAAGTATAACTATAAGGCCTATAATAATAATAAATATAGTAAGGACTATCTAAGGAGGATATTATTAAAAAACTAAAAGGCCTACCTATTATAGAGCTATAGGTAAAGGAAAGAAGGAAATAATTTCTATAAAGGGCTCTATATATAACTATAAATAATTAATAGCTAAAATACTTTAAATTATAAATACAAATTAAGGGAGAATAGCTAGATACTTTAATAGATAATAAAGTTAAGTAAAATTACTTTAATCTAGCGATAGTAAATAAGCTTAGGCTACTATAGAAATATAAGAAAGATCCTTATTTAATATATAACCTAAAAGGAGAAAGGTTTAATTATAATAATAGGATTATTAAATATAAAATTAATTACCTTATAGTCTTTATTAATAGAAAGAATTAAGGAATTTTATTTAATATTATATCTATATTAAGATACTATTTAGTACTTAAATACCTATAGTTATATAGGTTTAACCTATATCTTAATTAGTGGATTAATTAAGTAATCTCCTTTAATAAAGAGATACCCCCCTAAAGAGATAATAACTTATTAAATATAAGATCTTAAATTTCTACTAAAGATAATAGAGAAATTAAGAAAAGGTAAATAAAAGATACCTCTTTACCTAAAGGAATATAATATAAATAATATAATAGAAAGAAATAATAAAATTAATAAATAATTATAAATATTATAAAATAATTCTATAAATTAAAAAAAAACCTTAAGTAAATTAAAAAAAAACTATAAAATAAATAGCTTAAGAATATCTTATTATAATATTAAGTCTATAAAAGACTTTTTATAGAAGAACTTAAGACCGGTCTATTATTATATATATATTATAACCTAGAAATTAAATTTATTAATAGAAAGTAACCTAACTTTAATAAACTCTATTTATTTAATATAATATAGCTATTAATATTAAAGGAATATATTAAAGAAATAATATAGAAAGGATATATTAGGGAAAATAAATTATCTATTAAATACCTTATTATATTTATCCTAAAGAAAAATAGAAAGCTTCGCCTTTATATTAACTTTAAAATACTTAATATTATTATAATTAAGGATTATATATTATTACCTCTTATTAGTAAGTTAAAGGATTAACTTTTTAGGATAAAATATTTTACCACACTTAACCTTAAGGGAGCCTATAATCTAATTTAAATTAAGGAAGGATATAAATAAAAACCGCTTTTTATACTAAATATAGATTATTTAAATACCTTATTATACCTTTTAGACTTATTAATATACCTATTATATTTTAATATATAATTAATAATATACTATAAGAATATCTAGATATATTTATTATATATTACCTAAATAATATCTTTATTTTCTCTAAAATAAAAAAAGAATATATAGAATATATTTATAAGGTATTATAGATACTATAAATATTAATTTATTAATAAAACTAGAGAAGAATAAGTTCTATACCTTATAAATAGAATTTCTTAGATATATTATCTCTTATAATAAGATATATATAGACCTTAAGAAGGTTATAGCGGTTAAGGATTAAAAAGAATTAATAAATATTAAGGAAATATAAGCCTTTCTCGGTTTTATTAATTACTATTATAAATTCCTTAAAAGGTTTAAAAGGATTATAATATTACTAACCGATTTAATAAAAAGGATATATTATTTATAATAGAAAATAAAGTATAAAAAGCCTTTAATAAGATTAAGGAATTTATCTTAAGTAAATTAATCCTTAAAATATTTAATCTATCTTAATTAATTAAACTTAAAATAGATACCTTAGACTTTATATTAGGCGCCTAAATTAAATAATAAGATAATAAAGGACTCCTATACCTAATTATATTCTACTCCTATAAGATATATAGAGTAAAACTTAATTACCTTATCTATAATAAAGAATTCCTCGCTATTATTAATATTTTTAAGGAATTTTAATATTACTTTATTAAAAGCCTATATTAAATTAAGGTCTATATAGACTATAAGAATATCTTATACTTTATTATTACTAGAGAATTAAGTAGCTAGTAACTATATTATATAAATACCTCTTAGAGTTTAATTATATTATAATCTATATAAAGGGAAAAAAAAATAAAAGAGCTAATATTATTAATAGATAATTAAACCTTAATATAGGAAAGATTAAAATAAATAAATAATTATTATAACGTTCTCCACAAGCGAGTGTCCCACACAAGCGAGTGTCCCAAAAATCCCTCAACCTCTCTTCTTTTCAATTAATCAATTGATTCTTAACCACCAAAGATGTCTCAATTAAATAGTGAGGCAAATATTCTTCTTGCACTTCGTGCCCTTCAAAATGACCCAAAATTACGCGTCCGACGCGCCGCATCAATCTATCAAGTCTGTCCTAAGAAGCTAGGTCGCCGGCAGAAAGGCATACAGTCTCAACGCGATACCATCCCCAAATCACGCAAGCTATCTGATCTAGAGGAACAGATCATTATTCAATTCATCCTTGATCTAGATTCGCGAGGATTTCCCCCGCGACTGCGTGGTGTTGAAGAAATGGCCAACCGATTGCTTGCCGACCGCGATGCATCACCCGTTGGCAAGAACTGGGCTTCCAACTTCGTCAAGCGACATCCAGACCTTAAGATGCGTTTCTTTCGCAAGTATGACTATCAGAGGGCTAAATGCGAAGACCCGACTATTATTCGCAATTGGTTCGAGCTCGTAGCGAATACAATTGCGAAATATGGTATCACCCTCGCCGATATCTATAACTTTGATGAGACCGGCTTTATGATGGGCATAATTACAAGCGGAATGGTTGTTACAGGCGCAGAGAGGCGTGGAAGACCGAAATCAGTCCAGCCTGGAAATCGAGAATGGGCCACAGTCATCCAGGCGATTAATTCCGAAGGCTGGGCGATCCCGCCGTTCATCGTGGTTGCGGGCCAATATCACCTCGCCAGCTGGTACCAAGAAAGCAACCTCCCGGGCGATTGGGCTATCACCACGACTCACAATGGCTGGACCGATAATGAGACGGGTCTCGAGTGGCTCAAGCACTTTAATCAGTATACAACCATTCGATCAAATGGTCGCTATCGTCTTTTGATCCTTGATGGGCATGAAAGTCACCATTCAATCGAATTCGAGAAGTATTGCGAGGAAAATAAGATCGTCACGCTTTGTATGCCGCCTCATTCGTCTCACCTACTTCAGCCTCTTGACGTTGGGTGCTTTGGGCCGCTAAAAAAGGCATACGGTCGAGAGATTGAGCATTTGATCAGATGCTCTATCACCCACATTTCAAAGACCGAGTTCTTCCTAGCCTTTTACGCCGCCTACCAGGCTACCATGACGACAAGCAATATCAAGGGAGGTTTCAGAGGAGCCGGGCTCGTTCCTTTAGACCCGAAAGTGTCATATCAAAGCTTGATGTGCAGCTACGGACCCCAACGCCCCTTGAGGAGGAGGCCAGCCAGCCTAACCCTTGGGTCTCAAAGACCCCAAGGACAGCCCTTGAAGCTAGCTCCCAATCTGAATACCTCGAAAGACGAATCAGAAGGCATCAAAGTAGCTCTCCGGAGTCTATTCTTGAGGCTCTAAAGTCATTGACTAAGGGAACAAAGGCAATAATGCATAAGATGACCTTATTAGAGTCTGAGGTTAAGAACCTTCGACAATCAAATGAGGCCCTTAGCAGGCGGCGCAGAGCAAAAAGAACCCGCCTACAAGATAGAGGGAAGATGACTGTAGATGAGGCAAGGGAAGCAATTGATCAAATGGATGTTGATATACAGGTACGGGCTGAATCGTCGAGAAGTGGTGGTCGAGGCAGGTCGGCGCGACCGAAGGAAAGCCGCTGTGGAATATGTGGCAAGGCCGGTCATAACAGAAGAACATGTCAAATTGTTATTGAGGTATCTAGGGAAGAGGAAAGTAATTAAATTTAATTAACTAAATGCTTTATTATATTTTTATCTTAAATCCCGTCTTAAAGGTTGAGATTTTTGGGACACTCGCTTGTGTGGGACACTCGCTTATGGAGAACGTTAGTATACCTTAAAAGGATACCTTAAATAAAAATTTATTATATAAATATAGAAATTAATACCTCTATTAAAATACCTTAAGCTTATTTAAGATTATAAAAGATAGATTATTGACTTTATTAATTATATATAAGGATATAAATACCGCGAAGATAGACTCCTTATATTTAAAGGAAAGATTATTATATTTAATAAAGTTTTTAGAAAGATCTTTAATTATTACTATAATTAATTCCCTTATAATAGAAACTATAGGCCGATATTTAAAGCTATAAACTATATCTATAATAACTACCTATTTAAGGAGGAAATTTAAGGTATAATATAATACTATTAGAAATATAACCTTAGGTAAATACTTAAAATAACCTATATAATAGAATAGAGTAATCTACTATTAAAATAAATCTTAAAATATAATAAATAACTCCTAAACGATAAAAAAATAGATAAATAATAAATCCTAGATAAACTATAATATAACCTTATAAGCGAGATATATAAATACCTACTATATAGATATTAAGGAATTAATAAAACCCTAAAATAAATTAAGATAATATATATTTTTCCTAATATAAAGAAAATAATAATATAAGTTATAAATAATATAACTTATATACGAAAATAAAGGTATAACGCTATAAATTATATAGAAAATTATAATTACTCTCGGTTATATAATAACCTTAGGAATTAATTATTATAGATTTTATATTTAAATTACCTCTATTAAAAGAATTAATTACTAAAAACTTCTATAATAATATTCTTATTATTATAGATAGACTTATGAAATTTTCTTATTTTATCCCTTATAGTAAGTTAATAAATATAAAAGAATTTATATATTTCTTTTATTATAATATCGCTAGGATATATAGGCTATTACTTAAGATTATTTAAATTAAGGATTACCCTTTATATCTAAATTTTAATAAAGATTAACTAAATACCTTAGAATTAACTATAAACTCTCTATAATATACTATAAGGAGACTAATAGATAAATAAAATAAATAAACTAAATATTAAAATAATACCTTTAATACTATATTAATTATAAATAAAATAACTAAATTAAGAAGCTACTAGCTATATAGCTAGCCTATAATATAGTAACTAATAAAAATATAAAAATTATATTAATCTATACTAACTTTAGATTTACCCTAAATACCTATAGATAAACTTAAAATATAATTATTAACCTTAAGGTAATCTTTATTAATAATTAGCTAAAGAATCTATATAAAGAAATATAAATAGAATTTAAATTTATTAAAAATAAAATAAATAACTATATTAATAAGAAAAATTAAGGGATTAACCTTCTTAAAGAGAGATATAATCTATCTTATAATAAAAAATATTATAATAAAATAATAAAAAAAAACTTAATTATAAATATATTAAACCCTATAAAATTAAATAGAAAATCTTATAAAATAATTATAAATTAAATTTATTATTAAAGGTTAAGCTTTATTTAATCTTTTATATTTTATTACTTAAATTAATAATAAATATTATTTAAATTAAAATTAATAATAAACTAAAGGTAAAAATTAATAGATTAAAAGAATATATTATAAAAGCTATCCTAAATATAGATAAAATTAATAATAAAATAATATATTTTATTAAATAAAAAGATTACCTAAACTTAGAGAATACTTAAGAACCCTAGAGTACCTTATTAATATATAATAACTCTTAAGGAACTTTTATTAATAGTAAAAAAACTAAAGAGCTTACCTTAATTAATAATATCTATAGCCCTAGCTAGCTATATCTTAACCGCCGCAAAAGACTTAATATTTTCTATTACCTTTAATTTATTTAATATTTTAATATTTTAATAAAATCTCCTTACCTTACTTAATTAATTACTTTTTCTAATAATAGAGCTATATTAAATAACTTAATTATTTATTTACTTATTATTATAAAGTAATTAACTTTAACTCTATAACCTCCTTTATTTATTTAATTAATACTTCTCTTAAGTAAGGTAATTAGCTATTAATTAATAATTAATATAGATAAACCCCTATTATATCTAAGAAATAAATTTATTATTAAGGAAGGTAATCCTATAGCTATTATATTAGCGACCTTAATAAATATATTAGGTATAATACTTATAACCCTCTTTAAATATTTTAATTACTATAGCTTATAGTAACTATAGGGTATAATAAAGAACTTAATATTCTTAATAAAAAGGGCTTATACTTTATAATTATATATAGCTTTAGATTTTAATATTATATTAAATAGTAAATAATTATAGATATAGATTATATATTAGGGAGGTAGCTATAGGAAATAGTCTTAAGGATAAAACCTATAGAAAGGGGATATTATATTATAGTACTAACTTAAGTTATATATACCTCTATAAAAATAACTAATTAAGGTTACTAGCTTATAATATATATTATAAGCCCGGCCCTAATTTATAAAAGAACTTATAACTTACTATAAGCCGCGACTTATAATTATAAGCCGCGCCTAAATATATAGAATACCTTTATTAATACTTTCTTATATAATAGCTACCTTAGCTATTAATATAACTTAATTATACTTAATACCCTTAAGTATATTATTAGATATAATACTTTATTTAAAACTATAATATAATATTCTCTATTACTAATATAAACCAAATATGACCGGTTTATCCCTTAGACCTAACTATACCGTTATAATAATTATATATATTATTTTTTTCCTTTTCTCTATTATATTTAGCTTTATATTTTACTTTCTTTTCCCTTAGTAATTAAATTCTTTCTTTTTATTATTACTTATAATTAAATTAATAATAATAAAGCCTTAGGGAATAATAAATATATTATTACTTAAGCTTAAATTAGCAATAAGAGAACTCTTAAGAATAATAAGCTTATTAATAATATAAACTATTTACCCTTTATATATTAGATAAAATAGCTATTTTAAATAAAGTGACTTATATATTCATTATACGCTGCAAGCACTAGAGGAGACGGCAAATGCCTGCGTGCCCTGCGCCATGATCTGGTTCCGACTGCGGCGAGACATTCACCCTGTGACGTTGAGCGAGATGCAGCAAGAAAGCGTCGTCGGCATACCCTCTATGTAACCTGGCGAGTCCACACCCTGGGGCAGCTTCATTCTTGGATTGTGTTTTTCCACATTCAAAGGAGGCAAGTTTCTTGCACGCGTGTTCCATGTGTTTTACGCCTTCAAGGCAATCAGTAAGTATCAAGGCTTCTTCACTTTCTACCGATGATGACAGTCAAAAAATTAAATGCGGAGAACAAGGATATATGGAGATCCAAGTTTGACCGTCAAACAACGCTTGCAAACATTAGAAATTGGCTCGAGGCTCCCAGCCAGGGCTTGAGCCTGGCCCCTCGGTTACCCACGAGACTACTCCATTGCCAAGCATCAACAGACTCGAGAGATCCTATAGTCAGACTCATCGACACTCAAGATCTCAGCCCGTCGACTCGATATGCTGCCCTCAGCCATCGCTGGGGGCACGTACAACCGCTTATGCTGATGCAGCACCTGGTCGACGCATTCTATCACGACATCCCCTTTTCGTCCATCCCCGCTACCTTTCAAGACGCAATCAAGTTGGCCAACACTCTTGGAATTCAGTACGTCTGGATAGACTCCCTCTGTATCATCCAAGATTCAAAAGAGGACTGGGAAATCGAAGCTGCGCACATGGCATCTGTCTATTCTCAGGCATATGTCACCATCTCGGCCACAGCCGCCGAGGATTCATCTACCGGGTTGAAGCAAGATTCGATGCTGAAGCATCCTTGTGAAATCACACCAACATGGACGGGCTTTGACGACGTTGAAATGCAAACGGCTGTGAGACTGATTGACAGGGCAGCCTTCTGCGACCAGGTCCTCTCACAGCCCCTTTTCACTCGAGGATGGGTCTTTCAGGAATGGATCCTCTCACCAAAGATTCTACACGTCGCCAGTGACCAGCTTTGGTGGACATCTGCCTCTGGCATGACCTCTGGGGGCTTTGCATCGCATGAGACCTGTCAAGAGTACGGCTTTGACGTCAGCCAACAGTTCTCTCGAACCATGCCACTGGGCAGCCTCTACTGGATGGGAGGCCAGAACGCCGAGAGCCTGAGACCAGTCTGGCACCAGCTTCTTCAAGACTATCTGTCACGCTCCTTCACTTTTGAGTCTGACCGTCTGATTGCCTGTGCTGGCATTGCGTCGCTGTATCAGACTCTGGCACGGGTGCCCCCTGGCTCGTACCTCGCGGGGATATGGCGTCAGTCACTTCTTCGGGACCTTCTCTGGACTGTAAGAGATGGGAGAAAAGTGTCTCCTCCACAGAAATACCGAGTTCCATCCTGGTCGTGGGCTTCGGCGGAACCAACCCACGCCTCGACTGGCAGCTTTGGTATTGGTAACATCAATTTGAACGCGGACCTCCAAGAGGACGAAGAACCTTGGGTACCTGCTGCAGAGGTCATAGAGGCGTCAGTCGACACAAATGGCCCAGAGCTTGGTTTCGTCTCTGGCGGCTATCTCGTCCTTCAAGGTCCACTGATCAAGGCCCGGCTTCTGCACAAGGTTATAGATCTCTCGGATCGATTCACGCCCGAGCAGGCCGCAGAGTTTCTGCCAGGGGGTAGCTTACGATACGTGCAGAGCATGGTGACGCCGAGTAAGGAGAAGAACTCAGACATGGATGAGCTAGAATCCTCAACGACGTCTTCAAAGCCTGATATAGATGACGTGTTCCCGGCCTTCTTGTCTGAGGGGGAAATACCCATTTATCTCGCTGTTCTTCACTGCAGAGTTGATATGGAGGGCTTTGCCGAGAGCCATGCCTTGGCTCTTGTGAGGGGATGCGAAAAGGGGGAGTATCGGAGGATTGGGCATGTCCACGTTCAGAGGACCATTATGGGCTCTTGGATCGACAATCGGGACTTTGGCGTATTTGAAGCTCTCGCAGATGAAGACGAATACCTTGGAAAGGGTGACAAGCCTGGGCTCTATACTTATCGAATTGTCTAAGCTGCTGGCCATAGATATATCTGCCTGCCAGTAGAAAGGAATCACTATCGATCTTCATCCCGGCCTGGCCACAGAATCCTTTTGCGAATGACGGCAGATACCTGTGCATACAAAACCATAAACCAAAGAGCCACCAGACAAATTGTCATGGCACTCGATACCCATCTGATCGCCGGGCTTTCCAGCTGCTCCCCTATCCGCGCCGTGGCTAGGGTGAAGCCGACGTTGGGAAACAAAAACGCCCACCACGTCATGCTGAACCGCAGCCTCCAATGCATGGCCGAAGAGAGAACGGCCAGAAGGCTGAATGCAAAGAACCAGAACGCGATACACCAGATCCAGATTGAAGCCCAGAGGGCGACGATCTGCAGGACTTTAGGTGCCATGGCATACGTCTTGAAATATCCGTATCCTTCGGGGATTGATCGAGACATGCCGATGAGAGCCACAGAGGTGAATCCAGCGGGCCCAACGGCAATAAACATACCAGGCCGCATCGCCGGCGCTGGCAACCCATCCTGCATCAGCCGGCCGAGGTACAGGGGGTAGAGGAGCGTGGCCACGGTCCAGCCGAGACCCTGGTACGTGACTCCGGCCACCAAGATGGGTACACGGTGCTCAGGACTTTGCGACGGCATGATTGCAGAGGCTAGAGTGCCAGTCAACATGGCTGGAAAGATGGGCAAGATCCAACCGGGGGTCATGGAGTGAATGGGCAGATGGGCGCCTTTGAACAGGACAAAGAACTGGACAATGGCCGAGAGGGTCGAGAGAGCCGTGTAAATCCAAAAGCACACCCGAAGAGCAGTTGCCAGCCAGGATCCAACCTCGGGAAGGCCGTAGGCTGCCGTGTTTGTCAAGATGGTGGCGATGCTCAGGAGGGAGCACGGGAAGAAGAGGCTCTCTGTGGGATGCAAGAGACTGTTCCTGAGGGCGCACTCTGTCGTCGAGAAGCGAATGATGAGGCTAGTGACGATACAGATAAAGACGACAATGGTAAAGATGAAGAATATCTTGCCAATGACCTGCAGCCCGTCAAACTGGTTCGGCGTGGTGTGCAGCACCAGCGCGATGCCCCCCGTGCTCATGGGAAAGGTGAACCAGGCCCAGGTCATGTGCTTGACGCGCTCGAGGATGAGGACGCTCGACAGGGAGTCGGACGACCTGAGGCGCTGGTCGGCCGCCCTCGTGTGGCCCTCCTCCCAGTTGTCCTTGGTCATGGTCTCGGCGTGCTGGGCGGCCGACGGCCAGAGGGTGAGGCTCCCACGGCCGCCGCCGGGGGACGATGGTGTGAGGGCTAGCATCGCGGATTGGGGAAATGTAGATGTCTAGAGGAGAATCTAGGGGAGAATGGGCTTCGCACCAAGCCTCATGTCTGCTCGTGTTGTTGTTGTTCGAGGTGGAAATTGATTGACTCGGCAAACTCGGACGGCGAATTCGTCAGTTATTGGTCAGCCTCCCCCAGACAGTGCAATGTCTCGCCAATCACGACGGGGAAAAAGTTTAAAATTAACGAGAGAAGCCATCTTCAATTAGCAGCCTCACTTTCCGATAAATACACCTCGCCAACTATATAAAGGGGAAAACCGGCGAACGAAACAAAACCCCTCTTCCTAGCGTTTTAATATAGTTAAACCATTAAGTGCAGGTCGCGCAGCAGTTACCCGCTCCACTAGCCGAGCCACTGCAGCAGCTAGAAATCGGAAGCTCGGCGCATCCGGTACTTATCTCGCCAGCGCAGATGCTGCTACCGGCCTGAAGACACTGCTGCATGGGATGAGCTTGTGTGATATCTTCCGATAGACCTTTATATACTTACGCGAGCTTCGAGGTTGTTAGAGTGACTGTTTAGATCCTTAATTGCAACTGCAGAAGCAACCGAGATGCTGCAAAACAGAAAAATCGTGCCAAAGAACTTCATTGTCGATTTGTGGCCTGGTTGATGCGAATAGAGTAGGTAATGTGAATCGAGGATGAGAGAATGCTAGTCAAGATGTGTAGAGACCACACTTCACAAAGCGAAGCGTCGTCCCTTTTGTAGTTGGGATCTATCCCAACGTCCGTCCGCTCTTGCCGTAAACTAAAGCCGAGAATGTTTGTCGATACCCCTGTCTACTAAATAAGGTTCTACCAAGGGACTACTACTTAAGCAACTAGAGTTTCGCATCAAGTCCCTCGTATAGGTAAATTATATATACCCCTCATGATCCGATTGGATGTTCATGTAGCTAACCCTCCAAGCCGAAATTTTAAAATTGCATTAGAACTGCACAAGACCCCTACACACCGCTTGTGCTAGGGACTTAAAAGAAGGGCCGCGTAGCCAAAGTTAATGAGCATGACGCGGCGGCGCTGCTTCGCTCAGAGGAACGTTTCCATATAGCTCGTCGCCACAGCCGACGTCTTCGGCCGCCAGGTTTGCAGCGCCCGCAGAGTACGACATCGCCTCTCTGTTCCGCAATGTAAGCATCGTGTAGACGACCCTGGCCCAACACTGGTATCGAAAAAGCTCGGCGTGATGACTTGATCTTCCGAGAGGAACAGCTTGGAAGGTCTTCAGAAACGCTTCGTCGTCTCGGCCTCGAATATAGACGCAAAGTCTATGTTGAAGCTGGGAGTGCTGTAGTGGATCGTCGCCTGCTCGTTGCCAATGCTCTCGTGGCTCAAGATGCAGTACCGACGATCCTCGGGGGTTCCAAACATCCGAAAGTCCTTGACGACCACGGGGACACGACCGGTCATGTTTAGGAAGGCCCAGGGACTGTCCAACTCGCATGACTGAAACCAGTTGGCCACGTTGATGTTTTCCACCACGCCGGCAAACACGGCGCTCTCGCCAGGGCCGGTGGCGGAGACTTGGGTCGATACGTAGCCCCTGTCCTTTCACGTTTTTAGCCAGGCGTTGTATTCGGCTTCGTCGGCATCGTGGATGGCTTCAAAAGCTGGCCCTTCTTTCTGCACCCAGACAGCGGCATAGTTGGCGTTTTCCGGAGAGCCGTATGAACTCAGTGAGACGATGCGGTAGCCATCTGCCTTGAGAGCCTTGATTTTTTCAGCGTGAGTAGCACCATCCACGCTGTAATAAGTTTCGACGGGTTGCCAAGTGGTGTTGGAGCGTGGCTGATTAGGAAGTGTGCTGAAGTGAATGAACATAACGAGAGGACTGACGTCAAAAGACGTCGCAGCGAGCGTGAGTGCATCGTGAAAGATAGAATGGCAGTGGGTTATAGCATCTCTAAAGTAGGAGGAGGAGTCGACTTATAAGTAAAGCCGTGCCCCATGGGTAGGGGATTCTGGAATGATATTAGAAGTTTCAAGATCCCTGTCGCAATATGGGATACGAACATGTCCCTGGGTCTTTGAATTGTCATGCACACTGAAACTATTTCATCCAAGGTCTTGCTGGTCTTGTCGCCCCTAGCATGCAGAAACTGTCCACAATGCTAGAGAAATAATCAAATTGCCTTCCCTCACGATACGGCTGTCCTTCAGGCTTTTGATAACCTCAAGTCCTCAACCAAGGCGGGTTTGTTGAATATGCTACTGCTTGAAATCATAAGTAACTTGGGGAAACCAAAAACTCCCGGATTACGTTTCTCTATTAGAGCGATTTAGACTTCACGAGTCTACAGCTGCATATGCAGATTTCTCGGATGGGCCAAGCCCCTCTCTGTCCGTCCTGAAGCCCGCCAACTCATAAATCAAGATACCTCTCGCAAAGAGTGCACTCGCCACCAACCGGATCACCACGATGGCCGAGTCCCTGACGCTGAGGAAAACCAAACTGGAGAGGATGATGGTTCCGTAGAAAGCCTGCAGAGCCGTCCCTACGTACAGCAGCGAGACCAGAACCAGGAACCATCCAGTCTCCTTCGTATCGCTCTTGACTTCTAGTCTGCTCTGCCAGGGCGTGGGCGTGAGTTCGGCCCAGAGCCGGTTCCATTCGCTGCTGCGGAGGCCGACGGCTTCCATGTCGTTTTTGCCCTCAACCTTGATGCGCAACCTCGCGACGGCATAGCCAACGAGGTGAATGAACACCGCGGCGGCTGTCCACACGGCCGGGAGAAAGTCGTTTGCCGGAGCAAATGTGCAGACGGCCCAGACGCTGAGCTGGTAGGCTAGATGCGCATTGTTTGCCACAGAAGCGCAGGCGATAAAGTACTCGAGCGCGGATACAGCTCGAGGCGCCCAGAAGGAGCTGGGATTCCCAAAGTTGGTCCGGAAGGGGTCTGTTCCCATCTTGGCGATGAAATCCTCATATTCCGTCGCCGTCAGAGGACGCACTCCAGAACTGGACATGGCAAGCAGCAACGCAAGCCCAGGCCGACGAAAGGCCAAGACAGCAGTGTCGACATACGAAGCGCTCAGGAGCTGAAGGACAGCAGGGGCGAGACCGAGGATGACGGCGGCTGCGGCGAGCTCGGCTTTGTACTCGGGCATGGTTTCGAGGATGCAGGTGATGACCTGGTATCCGACCTGGGGCTTCGTCTCGGATCGGTTCCGATAGTTGGCTATCGCCTCGGTGCAGTTGTACCTGAGCTGGTCTTTGATGATGCGGTCCCAGGCTAGAAAAAAGTGCTCATATTGGGCGTACGACCGGGTGAGTCCATTTGCGGGGGTGACGTGAGAGGCAAGGATGATGAGGACTACAGAGAAGAGGCCTAAACGGCCGAGATGTATTATAGAGCAAGACATTTCGCGGTATACTCAAGGTCGCAGTAACAAAGAAAAAAAAACCTGGGAGTAATGGCGATTGGGTGTGGTCGCTGAGTGATATATCCGCCTCGAAACTGGAGGGGTTTCGAGTGAGCGGCACTCACAACTTATCTTGGCTGAGCAACCGGTCTGGTTGCCGTCCATGTGCCGGCAATTGTGCCAGCCACGTCATGGTCTTCTTCCTTTGCAGAATGGGGCTTCTCTTGAGTGAGTTGTCGACCCCTGTCTCTGTGACGAAGATGCAGCCTGGGAGCCCTACAAGGCAAGGTTGCAGCTGCAAGGAGTTGCTAGTCTTCTGCATCTTCTGTGAGGGCATTCCTTCTCGCCAAGACACTTGCACTTGAATATTCTATACACATCTAGAAAACCCGTATCCCCTTTCACTAGACCATAAGCAATTTCCTCTATACTTTAAGATCGGCACCGTCAGCAAAACCCATGTCTGCCTTGTGACGGCTTCACGCGCGGCCCGGGGGGCAGGCGCCGGCCCCCAATCCAACCCTCCAGCAACTAACTGCAGCCACATTCTGAATAAATGGGGGCGGAAGACGGCACATGAGTCACATGGTGGATGTCAAGAATGACCCCGTAAGGAATCGAGACTTGTAAGTGGATACGGATTGATGGTGCTGGACAGCTTGTTTGCGGACCAGGCTCTACAGTGATGGTTAAGTCTGCATGGACGCAGTTATACCAGGTAAAGATGGAAGGCTAGGAGCTCAACTAGATGTTTTGGTATGCGAATTTGACCAACATAACTTGATAGCAGAAGCATTGTCAATTCGAAATAGAGATATTGTAGCAAACGAAAGGGGAATAAAGAATCCATCTTGGCGAGTTCGGGAAACTTGATGCGGAGATGAGTTCCAATGCAAGCACCATGTCACAGCTTGGAAAAAATCCCGTTGTTTGTCTTTGGCCAGCTCTTTGTGAGAAACCAGCATCTTGTCCCCCTCCGCTCACGTCTTTGCTCCAGCCTCTCTGGGCCACCAACTGATCATGTTGGCTTGGTTCCTCTTCTCATTTGGCTTGAGCCATTCAGCTACAGACCGCCAAAGCACAAGCCATATGGAAACTGTGCAAAGCCCCCGGCCTTTGTTCTTTGACGCGTGACTGTGCTCGGCCCCATACTTGGTCCCTCGTAAACAAAGAACCTCTTCTTCCCTTTTCCAGCTTCAGAAAGCAAGGGCCTCAAGAAGCCAGCATCTCGGAATTTGGACCAGCTTTGCATTCTTCATCCCACGTCCATCGCTTTCAGGTCATCCATCTTTGACGACAACTCGTTGCCCCGGTACCAAATTGTCAACAACTTCCTCTCTCAAGTAAACCCGCCTGCATCCGGAGCCATGTCTTTCCGTCAAGCAGATCAGCTTTCGACATCCTCCACCTCGGCTTCGACCGCTGCTTCGGCCAAGGTGTCTCTGAATGCCGCCAGCTTAGGGGCTTCCACCGCGACAACATTGACGACGAAAGCAGAAGCGAAAACGGCAATGAGACAAGTACCAGCAACGATCAGCACGAGAAGCTCCAGTGCCGTCAGCGCTGGGATCGGAGCAGGAACGGCAATCGGGGTTGCCGGCCTGGTTCTGCTTTCGGCCGCAGCAGTCGTCCTCTTCCGCCGCCGGCGACGACGCCATCCCGATCCTGTACCGCCCGCGCCGGTCCCCGAGGCGAGTCCAGAGACGAGCCCCCATGCGAACCCCGATGCATCGCTTGAATCATCGCCAGAAGAGCCGGGCGTAATCTCTGGATATACCGGACTTCCAACCCGTAACTTGGGGTTTGGGGCACCCGACAGCCAAGTCAGAAAGCAACTCGCCTTTCTGGGTCAACTAATCGAAAACCACGCCGAGACCCATTACCACCTTGACGCCATTGAGGCGACACCGGGCACTCTCGACGCTTCTCTCCGCCAGTTTCAGTTGAGTGAGGACATCCGTCACAGGGTTGTGAGGTTGGCCATTCAGCCAAACTTGACTCGCTATGCCGCCATCCGTCATTTGCTGGCGCTTGTGATATTCTCCAACCTCGACACGCACTCTGTCGGCTCGCTTTCTCTCCTGCCGCCGGCTCTCAAGGAACTGGCCCAGTCACGACCCAGCGCGGCCCCCAGGGAGAGCCAGGATTCTCTTGGTAACCACCACCCATCCAGTCTGTCCTCGCACATGCCACCCCGCTAACTCTGAGTGTCTGGCCTCAGTTGAAACAGGTCTTGCGTCCTGGAATCTCATCACTGCCTTCCTCATGCATGAGAATCCTCGAGCTCGAACCCCTTTGCGACCACCATCGAGCGTTAAACCTCAAGTCGAGGCACTTGTCAATCTGCTCGGAGAATTTCTTGCGCCTTTCGGTCACAAAGGCGGAGACGGCGACCGGCGAGCCGGCCTCGCCGATGTCATTCGTCAGTGTGTCAGGTTTGGTTACGAGATCTTTTCGCATCCGTGTGACTGGCAGTTTACGCTCCCTCAACAGGGCAAGGGCGTTGTTGTTGTTGTGCCGGGCTTGGAACAACAGAGCAGCGACATGGGAGAGCGGTATAATCCACCCAGGATAGTTTTGTCTCCCCAGGTTGTCGATGTCCATCTCTGCGAAGCCTACTTCCTCGCTCCGGCTTTTACGACGGCACCACCTCCATAAGGACCCATCAAGCTTGGCTCCATCCTCTGCAACATAGCTGAACTCGACGTTATCAGCCAGACATTCCAGGCAGTTCCTGAGTCTCTGCTTTTGCCCGTCCGCAAAGAGGCAGGATTCGATATCCCCCTAAACGAGCTTGATTTGGCGGATCCCAGACTCAAAAACACAATCCTCGGGCTGTTTGGCCTCGGCGCCGGCGCATCCATCCAACGGGCAAAGGGCAGCTACGGTTCGCTCTTGTGCACGCAGCTGGAGACCCTGGTTTTCAATCCGACTGCCTCCTACATCGTCGACGGCCTCAAAGATTTGAGAGTCGCAGCATTTATGCGGTCAAGCAGATGGAGGTGCCCCGTGTACATGGTGACAGGACTGAAGGTTGCCCGCGGGGGTCGATGATACCGAGCATTGTGTTCAAAGTTGATGTGTACAGCCAAAGTTTGGCAATTGACCGTGATGTCGTATTTAAGCTCTACTCTCACTGATTCTCGCCGTCACCCTCCTTAGCCACAACCCAAACCTTTCTATCTTCATGACTGAAACCTTCTTCCTTCCTCTATAACCTAAACCTTTCCACCTCCACGACCGAAAACCTTCTGCCTTGTCAGCCTTATGACCTCGATATCCATGAGTTACTCACTGTGATTTATAACTTGACCTCTCGTCCGGTAATGTGTCCTCTACGACCTATCCTTAATAGGCAGCTTTCCCCCTTTATTGGAATCCTTCTACTGACTTGAGCTCTTTGGCGAGCTTTAGTAGGCTGTCGACCTAACCTGTGTTGTTTTTTATGTTGGTGATAAAGGGGTGGGCGTTGAGCTTCTGGCCTGTTAGCTTTTGGAGCCCCTGGAGCTCTTGGAGCTTATGGCGGCGGACGAAGGTCTTGACCTTCTGAGGGGCCCCTAGGCCTTCTGAGGCCGCGACGAAGGCCTCGGCCCTAAGGATGGCTAGTTTAATATAATGGGCCTCTTTGAGATTGGCCTATTTCTACTGGAGTTCTATCGTTATGTCGATCTTATAGATTAAGAAGTCTTTGGTATTCTTCTTAGTCTTATTCTTTTCCTGAGTAGAAATAAGGGCGAGAGATAGGGGATATTAGTCCCTATACTTATTTGCGCCGTCTGCGGCGCTAATAATGGTTCTTCTTGAAGATATATTGAGAGAAAAGATAATAATGGAAAGAGATAATTTTCTTCTTTTTCGTATGGAGGTTAGAGCTGACTATATACCCTATAAGAGGATTAACTTTTTATGATAATGCGGCTAGGTTTGACTTAATAATTGTAGGCAGTTGCGTAGCTAAAGGTTAAGAGGAAAAAAGGCTACTGTGTTAGTATTGGGTTATGATGCTATTGATGTGTTGAAAATGTGTTCTTTATTATAGTTGCGGCCTGGCCCTTGATGGATTGAGCTTGAAGATAGATGATACCGAGCAGCGCCGAGGAGCGCGAGAGGACAGTCGCCTTCTCGGATTTCATCGTGGCGCTCAAGGTGAGGAAGATATGGATGGAGAGCAAGGACGGGCCCGACCACCGGGCGAAAACCAAGAAGCCCGTAATACAGGTCGAGCCGGGTTCCATCTGGGAACGCGAGTTCACTGTTCTGTGGGACGATGAACTCACGCTTGAAGATGTGAAGGATATTTATACCGGCATGTAGGATGGCATCTGAAGGCGGCAGAGAGGCCAAGCCAGGTGATTCATGTCAATCAACCAACTGCTGTGTTTTTGGTGTTGGGCCGATTAGGAGAACTCAATTGTGTTTTAAAGATGTGTCTGCTACCTAGTTATTGCTGCAAGAGAGCTTGTCACTCACTACCTATGCCCTCATAGCATCCGTAAACCACTCACGATACCCGTCCTCTGTATCCTTGCCGGCGACCACCCTACCAGGATAAAGGTAACGGTAGCCAGATCGAAGGTGAGAAGCCTTCAGGAGTATCTTCTTCATCCCTTCCCTTTGAAATGCAAAGCGGCGTAGGCTCGGGTTGCCGTCCGATTCATCGAAGCACGCCTCAACGAGGGTCAGGATGTTGGCTGCCATTCCGACAGCGATGGGTGTAGAGTAGGATGTCGCTGCTTCCAACACCGCGTGGTCTTCAAGAGGCGAAGGAATGCTCTCCCCCAGAGTGCTAAAGTTGGCACAAAGATCCACGGGGCTGGGGTTTATCGTGCTTGGATTTCCGTGTCCGTCCGTCGCATGAATGGCCAACACCTTGTCCATTTTTGCTGGGAAGGCCGTCGACTCGTTTGCGCCGCTGTTACCAGCCGCAGCAAAGATGATGATGCCCTGGGTTTCCGCCCTTGTGATGGCAGAGCGGATACCGTCATTATCAGATATCGCAGCAGAAATGTTGATGATGTGGTCTCCGAGGTTCTTTGCCCAGTTTATTGCCTGGCTTGGGCAGCTCAGCTTCGTCAGTGAGGTGCGCCAGTCACAAATACCTCGACGTACTGGCCCACGCCATAAACCTCCATGTCATGGCAGACCTTCGCGATGTAGAGGTCCACGTGCGGTGCCATTTGCACAATTAGCCCGGCTGCTTTTGTTCCATGCCCATTGGTGTCGTGCGTGTTGCCTCCAATAAATGAGCGTGCATCTTTGAGTGACGTTCCCCTTGACCCTCGCACTGCCTTGAAGTGAAGCTCCCCCTCATCCAATCCAGTGTCGAGGACAGCAACCTTGATTGCCTTTTTTCCCTTTATCGTTGCGATTTTGTCGTGGTAGAAATCTTGGGCCGCATCTATAAAGTCTGTGGCAGTCTTCTCCTTGTACGAATCCATCCGCGGCGCCACCAGGGTGACGCCGCGGAGCTCAACGGTGGCGGGCCCTTGACACTCTGCTAAGCCATTCGAGTTGCAGCCCTTTCTCGAGAACCAGAATTTGGGTTTCTTGACGTCGTGGTGCCCGTCCTTGACCTCCCTCTCATCGCCGTTATTGACGTCAAGTTGTTGATGATGAGTGCTGGCCGTTCTGAAACTCGATATCTTTTGCGCCAAGGCTCTCAGCTCTTTTGCTGTCTGCGGGAGTTGTATCAAAGACAGCTCTGGCGAATCTGCTTCGCGGCAAGAGATTTCCTCCAGTGCAGCTTGGAGCCTTTGATGGGGATCCCCCGTCTTCGGATGGCTGTCGTCTGTGACAAGGTCGCCGAGCACCTCGAGAAGGGGGCGGACGCCTCTTGGCAATCGCCCACAGCCCTGGGATAGGGGCTGGCTGTCATCTCCCAGTTCGAGCAGGGCCAGCCTCAACTGGAAGTCGAGCTCGGCCCTGGAATTCATCAAGGCCAGGCTTTTGGTGTCATTGTCGTTGGCGATGGTCTTGGTGATGAGCCCTATGAGCTTCCTGGCAGTGGCGAGGGGGTCCTCGTACTCGTCGTCGTCGATCATGATGGCTGCAAAGCCAGCTGTGGCTGGTTCTCTAGTATGGGAAGAAGCAGAAAGTCAAGTACAAGATTGCCAGCTTGGTAGTCCATTGCCCCCGTCAAGCATGGAAAGGGGCGCTCGGCTGGCCCATTCGAGGCTTCCTGCCTTGGATGAGTCCCCCCTCCCGAGACCAACCAAACTAGACCTTTGATCGCTGAAGTGCGATGGACGCGGTGTCAATCCATCATGACGCCGCAAAAGCCAGAGACGCGAAACCTCTGTGAGTTGTCTCGCATCTGCAGAGAGCTCTTCACCAGATACGCCACTCTTGACCCAGCGAGCTCTGCAGCACGCAGGAACGCAGCCGCGCGTTTCTCTATTTGGGAGCCTGACTGGACCACATCTGCTCACTCCAACGCATATCTCAGACTGTGACGAGATTCGCACCTTAGCGGTAGAGCAGCTTTCCATGATACGAACAAATCTAGAATTTAGTATGTTGTCATGACCACCTTCTGAACTCCGGACAAGTTGACAGTGAGTTCTAGCTATTTTGAATGATACCGATGCCCCAGGCACGTTGGCCGTTCTGAGCCTGCCTCAAGAAAGCCACAGACGAGAATGGATCCAGCAATTGGACGGAACGCCTTCGGAGGCTCTATACGCGGTCGAAGCCGTCATAGACAGGTTGGACGAGCTTGGAGAAGCACTCTAACAACGCGCGGCCCTCCATCACGAAAGCCAGGTCCAAGACTTGGCGGAAGGGGACGGAGAGGCGGGTGACTCCGCGTTTATAAAGCGAGCTGTCCAGTCCAACTCCCCAACTGCCTCTCCCCCCTGCAGGATCGTCTTGTCGCCTCGGTCATTGAGCGGCGTCGTGCCCTCCGACAACTAATGATGCAAGGGGGCCCACGCATTTACAACCACCAGCCAGCGGGGGAGCGACCTTTGCGCCAACTGAATCACCTGGAAGGGATTTTGGTTCACCAGACCGTCAATCGAACCGCTGGTCGAGACGCGACGCTTATCTCGACAATCTAGAACCCGGCTCCAGCTCCAATTCTACACCAAGAAGCTCACGTTCGCGACCCAGGGAAAGCTCGATCGTCTCGTGCTCACAAAGCAGCATAGCAGCCACGGCTGAGGATGATATCGTCGAGTACCCTAGGCCGCCCAAGGCAGAGCATGGGAAGCCTGCACCCCAATGCCCGTACTGCTACCAAGCTCTGGGGAGCTCTGATCTCTCGCAACAAGCATGGAGGTATGCTTCTGTCGTGCCTGGAAATGGTTGGAATGATTAAATAAGCTGACCTATCTAGACACCATGTGGACGAAAACCTCAAGCCATACATTTGCCTGTTCGACAATTGCAAGCAGCGTGGGACCTCGCTCCCGGACTACGAGATGTGGGCAAAACACATGGAAATGAGTCACGGAGGAAATTGGCCACGCAAACTCTGCAATTCCCTCGGCGAGCGACGATCAACTGGAGTCCAGAGCAGGATTACAAGGGCACGGGTGGAGCATTTCTGTCCATTATGTGACTCATGGTCACTGGCCAAGGGCGGGAAACTGCCGGATGAGCATTGGAAGGATTCTTATAAACTCGGCAGGCTGGCAAGGCACATCGCCAACCACTTGCTGCGGCTGGCGTTTGATCGAGGACATGTACAGGGAGATGCAAGACCTCAGCACCAAAACCCTCGGCAAAGAGCATCCGCGCACGCTTTCGTGTAGGAGCAACATAGCAAGTATGCTCGAGCTGAAGAAGACGTATTCAGAGGCGGAAGAAATCCACCGAGACGTATGGGAGCATCACAGAAAGACACTTGGGGATGACCATCCCACCACGCTCTCAGGCCACGGCAAGCTTGCCAACGCGCTGGCAAGGCTGCAGAGGTTCGACGAGGCCACGCCCATCTACAACGAGATGCTCGAGAGGCGCAGGGAGGTGCTTGGAGAAGAGCACCCAGACACGATCCTCACTCTGGGCAACCTCGCACATGCGCTCAAGAATCAGGGGCATTACGAGGAGGCCAGGGCAATGTACACGGAGGCAATGACACTTGCTAGGAAGGTGCGTGAGAGTGGCCATGGACATTTGCAATGGCTCACGGCTCGTCTCGAGGATTTGCGGGAGGACGAGGCGGCACGGAATTGAGTACCTTGATGTCATTCACGGGGGTGAAAGTGTTCCACACTTCCCGTCTCTTGGACTCCTTTTGTCACCAAATCTTCAAATCGTCTCCCACAGCGGAGCGTAGGGAAGTATTCTACTTGATGATTTGAGGTTTGTCAACAGACTGGGAACTCGGCAGCGCAGCAAGACTTTGATTTAGATACTCGAGGGGCTTTTGCCCTGGATCCTGTCGCGGATTGCGCATGCCTAGACATTAATACCTACCTGTGGAACCCTTGGACCGATAGATTCCACTTGCGGCATTGGGTTTTAATCCTGGTATCACCTGATGGTAAAAATGTGTTGTTTGATATTGTGGCCGAAGTGGCCCCTTTGAAGCGTCATCATCACGAGAAAAATCAAAGTCAACCGATAGGTTTACCATTCGAAAATCGCAACCCGAAAACTTCATATGTCCCTCTTGGGTAGTGCGGAACTAGTAATCAGCATTCCACAACTTTCAGAACAGGGCAGCTTCTTCCAGTTATTCATTCACGGAACCGCTGTCATCGGCTCCCCACAATAAATATCTATCGAGAAACGACCAATACAAATCGATGAGCATCACAAGAGCCAACGATATGCCATTCTCGATTCAACCAGTCAGCGTGGGAAATCGACATTCGTCCTCTGTCGGCAGCGTAGCTTCACAAACTGGTTTTTCTCATGTGGATATCGGAAGCCCCCGTGGCCTAATGGTTAAGGCGTCTGACTTCTACCGAGATCATCAGAAGATTGCGAGTTCGATCCTCGCCGGGGGTTTACTTTTTGGCTCATTCTCCTTCTACGCACCTACTATTCACTGAACGTCGTCATGGCTGTCAGCAGAGATGGTCTAGTAGGCAGGTAACCTAAGAGTTTTTCTTTCTTTCTTTTTTTTTTTTAGAGAAATCTAGTTTAGTTCTGCTCTCTCTTAGGTATATAATTATCCTCTTAGTACCTAAGTTTACACTAAACTCTTCTCTTTCAACGACGTTTCTTTTCTCATTCTTTTCCCACGCTTTCGCTAGCATCCCGACCCTGCTGCCACAAACTTCATGACAAGTCACTCTTTGGAAACGCGCATAGCCAAGCCAGCTTATCGTCAATACTGGTCATTTTCCAGGCTCTAACGAATCCCACCAGTGCGATGCTGACGCCTGAGGCCCCAGAGGCTCAGCTGCATGAGGCTGTGCAGCTGAAACCGACCTCGTCACCTCAAACGATTTCCCTTTTTCAACCTCTCGCTGTCAAACTGACTTGAATCTGCGACTTGCATCTTCAGATTTCTTGCGACGACGATCGAGCTCCGGCAGCAAACATGCGCCTCCTCAACACGCAGAGCATCGTGGTCGAGTCATTCAACGATGATCAGATCCCTCTGTACGCCATCCTGTCCCACACCTGGGAGGCAGAGGAGGTCATCTTTCAGGACATGGAGCTTGGCAAGGCAGCGGGCAAAAAGGGCTGGTCAAAGCTCAAGGGCAGCTGCTCCATGGCCCGCAAGAATGGGTTCGACTACATCTGGATCGACACATGCTGCATCGACAAGACCAGCAGCGCTGAGCTGTCCGAGTCCATCAACTCCATGTACCGTTGGTACCAGGAAGCTGCCGTGTGCTACGCCTATCTTGCAGATGTGTCCGGGCCTGCCGAACTCTCTGGCAGCAAGTGGTTCACAAGAGGATGGACCCTGCAAGAGCTGATCGCCCCGTCGTCAATCACCTTCTTCAGTCAAACGTGGAAAGATCTAGGTACCAGAGAAACCCTCGACGAAGCAATATCGGAGCGCACCGGAATACCAAAGGCAGTCCTCTCGGGAAACCGGGACTTGGAGTTGGAAAAGGCCAGCGTCGCTCAGAGAATGTCGTGGGCAGCGGAACGAAGGACCACGAGGAGGGAAGACCTTGCATACTGCTTGATGGGCCTCTTTGGCATCAACATGCCGTTGCTATACGGCGAGGGTGAAAGAGCCTTTATCAGGCTTCAAGAGGAAATCATGAGAGTTTCGGATGACCACAGCCTCTTCGCATGGAAGCACCCCAGCAGCCGTGGCGGGCTTCTCGCCCCCAGTCCAGCCGCGTTCAAAGACTCTGGGAACATCATCCCCTGGAACCCCTTTATGCCGTACAACGCCCCCTTCACGTTGACCAACAAGGGCGTTCACTTGGATCTTCCCTTCATCGGCCTGGGGGACCAGGGCGTGGGCCTCGCCATTTTGTCTTGCACCGAGATCGGACAGCAGGACAAGCTGGTCGCCATCTATCTGCGGGACGCTTTTCTGACGATGGAGCATTTCGAGAGATGCAGGAGCGGACAGTACGACCTGGTCGACCTGCTGAAATTCAGACCTGCGCAGTATCCCACCAGAAGCCTGTGCATCACGCTGCGTGGCCCAAGCCAGCGGTCGAAAGAGGCTCCGGGCAACAAGGCTTACGAGGAGTCAAAGGGTGGAAAAACCGGTAATGGCACGGAGCAGGACGACCAGACGCAGCTTTCGCTCGCCGCCGCTCACGGCCGTGAAGCCGATGTAAAGCGGCTCCTCGCTCTCCCCAAAGTCCGGGCGAATCTGGAAGATGGCAACGGCGACACTCCATTATCTCTCGCGGCTAGTGCTGGGCATGAGGGTGTTGTCAGGCTGCTACTGGATCAGCATCATGTCGACATCAACTCGAAGAACAAGGCGTCGCCCATCACCCGCGCTATAGATCAAGGCCACGAGGGGGTTGTGTGGCAGCTTCTAGCGCGGAGCGATATCTTCAGGATCCCTCAGGCTCTGGTGTCGAGGGCTGCACGGCGGGGCCATGAGACGTTGCTCGGCCAGCTCCTGGCCAGAAGAGACATCCGAGAACATCTCAAGGGTCAAGATTATGCGTCATGTCTCTGTGCTGCCGCTGATGCAGGGCACGAATCCGTCGTCCGTCTGCTTCTCGGCTCGGGAAAGGTTCATCCAGATCAGAAAGACCCTGAAGGCAACACGGCTCTTTTGTTCGCCATCAAGAGCGGACGTGACGCCATTGTAAAGATGCTGCTCGAAACTAGCCGGGTCGATCCCCGCTGCAGAGACAACGACAAGTTTCCTGTTCTCGGGCATGCTGCCTCGGGCGGACGCGAAGAGATTGTCAGGTTGCTGCTCGACCATGGGTCAGGCATGTCTGAAAAGCATGGCTGGCTTGACGTGGCGCTTATGGAGGCGGCATCCAACGGTCACGAGAGTATCGTCAAGTTGCTTCTCGATCATGGTGCCATCGCATGCGCCGTCAAGGACTTGGATCTTCCTATCAAACACTGGCGTTGCAGTATGGCCAATGAGCTACTCGCCAATGAGGTGGAAATCGATAAAAAAGACTACGGTAATCACACACCACTTATGGAGGCGGCGTGGAACGGCCACGAGGGCATTGTCCAATTGCTCCTGGACTATGGCGCCACGGCAAGCGCCGTGGAGGCCTTGGATCTTGCTGCCGAACGTGGGAACATTGGCGTTGTTAAGGAGCTCCTCGCCCACGGGGTGGAGATGGATGGGGAAGATCACACGCCACTCATGAAAGCAGCACTGAACGGCCATGAGGGTATCGTCAAGTTGCTTCTCGACCATGCCACCACCGCTGGGGGCCTTAGGATTGTGGCTAAGAAGGACCGTGTTGGCATCGTGAAGCGACTCTTCGACAAGATGCCCCCTAGCAAATCGAAAAACGCTCTCATCTTCAGTCTTCTACAGAAGCCCATCGAGCACGGGCATTTCGATACTGTCGAGGCGCTTTTGAAGCAGACAGAGAAGCCACATGAAGTCATCAGACAATTCCATCTCTCGGCGGCTAACAAGAACAGAGACGAAAGAATGGCTAGACTGCTGTACAGCTGCCAGCTTAAAGAACACTGTGAAGGCGACGAGGGCCTCTTCTTTCGATACTTTTTGAACAAAGAGTGCAAGAAGGCTGTCGAGGGGTGGCTGCCAGGACCGGGCGAGAAAGGCTAGGGCCTCTATGATGATGGTTCTCCGGATATCGAACTTCAGGGCCGCGTTTACCGAGGCAATCGAGGTAGATTGGAGAAAGAGAGATGCGTGAAGCTAGCTAGCTGGTACATTTTGACGCCACTGTGGTGTGCCGTGGTCGATGGAGACGAGCCGATTGCCCAGCTTCTACTAATGAACGCCGCAGACACTGCTGTCGTTGGCCTCCACCCAGACTCTTGCCGATCTGCTTCGATGAGCTTTCTTTCTGGTATGTGTGAGTTGTATCCAACGTGTCAAGGTGGTTCTGTGGACGGTTACTGGTTTGACACGGGGGTTTTATTTATTATCTTTAGCTGCTTAGGGATTATATTGATAGAGATATATGCCAATTTCCACAGACCTCTTCATTAATTTGCAAACAATATCATGCATCCTCACCTAGCCCTAGGCAGTTTGCCAGAGCTCTAGATAGTATTAGTACTAACAGTAGGTAACCGAGGCACAGAGACGCGGAGGGGACTCTTGATGATTCGCATCTCAATTCTCCAGACAGCTTGTCATGTCCCGTCAAGGAGAGCCACGGACATTTTCTCTAGATGCCAACTGATATTGCTTTGTGTGTTTTCATCACCCCCCGCAGAGTCCAACGGATATGGTAACCAGCAGCTTGACTCAGTGAGCAAAGCGGAAATCCTTGCGCTTGCTTCCAGCATCCGTCGTAGTCTCGAGATAGTGAACTTGTTCCTACATCTTTGTTAGTATTCCCAAGGCAGCTGTGACATGACCAGCCGGTTCCTTACCTCTTTGCTCAGGGCATCCCATGCGCGGTCTCTCTGCTTGTTGCGCCAGATGTAGTAGCCCTTGGCAAGCAGATAGATGACAATGTTGCTGGCGCATATGGCAGTAAGCTGCTTGTTGCCACGACGGTCTAGGCAGTTAGTTGAGTGGTCGAGTCCAAGGTAACTGTGTCAGCTTACAATGAGGTCTGTCGTCGGCGCGGTAGATGTTTGCGTGAACGATTCCACCGACTTGGACAAACATGCTGGACGATGGGTTAGCACGACGGACAGAAGCAAACACTCGAAGAGGTCTCACTTGTATAAGGCCGCCGAGACCGTTCTTGTCCGGACAGTGTTGGAGTTTCGACTACACCAACCGACCTGAATAGCGTGTGCTGTCTCCGAGTTAGATGATGACCTCGTTTTTGAAATTCCTCGAACTCACCTGAAGGATACGACAGCAAGACGGTCAGCACTGCAAACTTGGCCCACGAGGGAACAGAGTCTGGCAGGGTCAAGAGAGCGATGAGGGTGGGGAGAAGCCAGACTTGGGCAAAGAGTCCCATGAGCGATCTTTCGTTCCAGATCTCGGAAAGGTATGTCAGGGCTAGCATCTATATACCCGAATTAGCGTCACAAGTTTCATGTGCCGATGATTAGATACTCACAGTAATGGCGCCCAGAACCTGAGTTGGAATAGTGAGCAAGTTGGAGTCAAAGGTCGAAAACCCGATATTCCGAAGAGTCAGCGTCAAATACGCATCAGGAGGTCCGGCCGGGATCAAGAACGTGAGACCAATGATGTACATCGGCCACAAGTCATAATCACACAGAGACTTCCAGAGCAGCTTAAAGTCCACGGCCTGCCGGTTATGCATGTCGCCCTTGGAGGGGTCGTCCCTGAGGATGCGGTTGACCATGATGATCTCCTCGCGCTCGTCGAACCAGCCCTTCTTGTTCCACCAGGACTTTGTCTGCGTCGGGGAGGCGACCATGGTGAACCACGACCAGATTCCGACTGTGAGGGTGAGGATGCCCTCGAGGAGGAAGAGCCACCTCCAGCCCTCTTGGCCGTGGAGGCCGCGGAGGCGGAGCAGGCCAAAGGCGAGGATGGGGGCGACGATGTCGGTGACGCGCAGGCTTGTCCAGAATATGGCGAGGCGGAAGGGAAGTTCTGTTCCCTTGAAGAAGTAGGACTAGAGAGACCTTGTTAAAATCAAATCTGTTGAGTTCGAAAAGGTTCGGCGTACCAGGTAGAGAATCACATCGGGGATGAACCCTCCTTGGAGCAGCCCCAGAAGTGCACGGCAAACCAGGAAACTGGTTCTACCACTCAGCCAGAACTGAGAAGCTGCAACAACGCTCCAAAGACACATGATGGTGGGAATCTGGAAAGAGGTTAGTCACATGCTGACCCAGGGGTGCGTTGACATACCCATCTATCCGGTCCCAGCTTCTTGCTCACCAGCTGCGAAGGCAGCTCGGCACACAAGAACGATAGTCGAAACACGGTGTTGCCCAAGTTAAAGTCTGATTTCTGTCAGTGAAATACCCCGTGTTGAGTTGGGCCCAGGTAGACTTGCCGTTGGTGTCCAGGCCGAGGTCTTCCAGAAAGTTGTCAGTGTTTGCCTGGCTGAGGTTTCCTCGATCCAAGTCCAAAGCAAAGAAGGCCACAAAAGCCCAAGCTGTAATCCTCCAGTCCAGCTTGTTGATCAGAGGCTACAGATAGTGTCAGTCTGAGAGCAGCCACGTTGAGCGCGCGACCTACCAGCTCTTCCGCCCAGGTCCATCTCGCCGCCGGGTCAAAACGATGCAGGTTTTCGTACTTTTCAGTCGGCTGAAAGTACTTTGCAAGTTCGGGATCGTCATAGACAGACGGCTGGGTGGCGATCTCGTCCAGCCGAGGATGAAACTTTTTGCGCCGAAAGAGAGTCGTGAGTGGAAGGACAGGGGGTTCAGTCTTTTGGAGCTCCTGCTGCTCGAGGATGCGGGCCCTCGCAGCCTGGATGTCCTCGTCAGACTGGGAGTTATCTGCTGCCTTGGTGTAAGCCACAGCAGTCTCGGGCTTTCCCGACGAGGAGTCGTCACTTTTTTCCGTGATGGCCATGTTGTCAAAGTGTGGTGCTCAAGTCTGGCGTGGTGGGAATGGATCGACAGGGCAGCAGACGGGGTGTTAAATAAAGGTTCCATCAAGCCGGTACCGGGTCTCGGCCGACGAGCCTTCATATTGTCCCGACGGGAGAAGAACTGGATCACGAAAAGTTGGGTCTGATCTCGTCATAGCTGATCAGGTATGCCAGGATATCCCGACTCAGTATAAGGCCAAGTGCAAGGTTGAAGGGTGACGCGTACCGAGACTTGGAAAGCCAAGGATAACGCAATCGTTGGCACTTTGAGTCGTGGCCTGGAAGCAAGACGGACGGCTCACATCATGCAATGCATGTAAATATGGCGGGATATGACCTTGGGCTGGGTTGGCTCTGCTGCCCGTGTTTGGAAGTCGCTCCGATGAAGGCCATGGACTTGGCGAGGCTATCTCAAGGGAACTGCGTCGTTGCCACTCGAGCACCATATCGGCCCAACCTGAGAGCAGGCTATTGGTCTAATCACTATGCTATCAGCCCAAAACAATCATGCTCCGAGGAGGGCCATTCCTCTTGTGGCAGGGGCAGCAGGAAGCCGGGGTGACTGCCGACGCTCCCCGGGTGGGGGCGCACACTCTAAACGACGCCATGAATCAAGCTTAATCCTACTCCATGGACCGCGGTCGTGTCAGTTTAAGCTCTTTATATGCCATAAGCAGGCTTTAACTCAACATCCTGTCAAGAAGTGAGTCGTGTCTGGCGGGTAAACGCTCACGTTGCATCCTGCTCGGGAACTTGAAGCCTCAACGGGCACCGGCGGCCATGATGATGGACAAAGTAATGCTTGATTTGTCTTGATGCTTGGATTCAATCTCAATGTAACGATAAGGACGGATTGCGAATGGAACCCTGGGGATTGGCTCAGTCCCGTTGCCCAAGGGTGGGTGCGGATGGCGCAACACCATTTTAGTATGACCTCTTATTCCAACCCCTGTGCTACATTGGATCAGCCGCTTTGTACGTCCTAACACAACACAAACACAAGCAATACGTAAAAGACTTCTGTGTTTCTCTAGCAGAACATCAGTACGGAGCTTCTTGGCCGGAAGAGACGCCAACAGAAGCCACCTGAAAGTCGAGGTACGTGACGAATGGCGCAAACGGATCGGCATCTCGTCGTGCGTTTCATGACATCTTGCGATATTGCCGACGCCAATCACTCACCAGGGTTCTTTACCGAACCCATGGGATATCCTCCGATATGTCACCCAGCTGCAGGTTGCAATGTCCGCGACCACGTGGGGGTTGTTTATCAGAACTCAAGCTTGCTACCTTTTGCACCATACAGACTAAGCATGGTTAAACGCTAACGGGTGTCATGTTAGATGATATCCAAGGGTTCTCGACCTTGGCAGAGGCAAGAGGGCCTGCTAATACGGAATGACCCCGCGATGTTGCCATCAAGGCTCCGCATGGCATCTCCAGCAGGCCGGTTTCCGGCCGGTCGGTGTCTTCGGTCTCGGTCTCGGTAGCGAGTAGACCGGATGGTACAGAATCCCGACAGCCCGGTACAGTGGAAGATTGGAACACTCCAACATCCTTCAGAAAGGGGTATACCCGAGCATCATATGCCATGGCCGGATCACTTGAAAGGCATTGGAACCACTTGAATCTATATAACCATCCAGTGCGGAAAGGGGAATCTTCACTACGGTACACTTGGGATGTGAAAGGCAATCCTATGACAAGCTTCTTGGATCACTTGCATTCGTAGCTATCGTTTCGCAAGCGAGCCTTGCGCGTCGAGTCGACAAGTTTCCTGAGGAGCACTAGCTGATAGTACGATTCCCTCGAGGGTCATGTTAGCCTGAAGACGTAGGCATGAAGCAAGCATGCTGCCATCCAAGACCATGAGTTCTTGGTCGAAGTGATACGCGAGCCAGTGTGATATGTGGCCAGCATGGCGCAAGATGAGGGGATGCGTCTCTGAGGGAGGGTGGCACACAACCATAACTTGCTGGATGAGTAGCGGCATCAGCTTGCTATTTTCAATCGAGTTCAGCCTCGGATTCAACAAACAACTAGTGCATATGTGATGGTTGCCAGTAACGCAAACCACCTACTGACGCAAATACAGCGACCTCTCACCTCATCCTCTGCATGTGACGATGACGAATCAACGCCGCGCGGGGTCTCAGGGAGTATCCTTGGAGACTCTGAGGTTCTGATAGGAAGATACATTTCGTTGCAGCCAAGTATAAGATGCGGTGCTGATCCCGCAACTCGTTCCTATAGAGGCAAACAAGATCGCGCACCATCACAGTGATACAAAGGCTCTTTGAAAACCCAGTGAAAACAAATCCATCCCTTTACAAGCAAACGACCTCATCAAAGAGAAAATGTCCCCTCCTGCCGCCGAAATCGATGTTCAATCTGCTGCCCCGGCAGTTCAGCCCGTCACCAAGACTCTTGTCGGTGGTGCCAAGAGCAGCAGCGCCTCGCGTCTGGACGGCCCTCTGGCATACTCGGGCAGCCTCGACTTGGAAGAGCAGTTTGATGTCACCGCCGTGATCGGCCGAGAATTTCCCAAGCTGCAGCTGAGCGCGATTCTCAAGGACGACACCAAACTCAGGGACTTGGCAGTGCTGGGTCCGTCTTCACGCCTCACAAACGTGAAAGAAGCACAGCCTTTGCTAACTGCATCACAGTCTCGCAGCGAGGCGTCGTCTTCTTCCGAAACCAGGATATCAACATTGACGATCAAAAGTACCTCGGTCAGAGACTCGGTGAGCTGACGGGAAAGCCAGAGACGTCCAAGGTGAGGCATGCACGATCCACCCCTGAACATGAGGCTCACCAGCAATAGCTCCACCGACATGCCCTCTCAAACAGTAAGCGAGGCATTGCCGTCGATGAAAACGGGAAGCTCGACGACGAGGTGTCGGTCATCTCATCCGAGCAGAACCGAAAGTTCTACAAGGACCGATTCTCCCCCTTGTCGAAGAGCCTGGCTGGAGAAGGCTGGCACGCAGAGTATGTGGAACCTCGCGTCATGAGTCGCCGGATCAAGTCCTAATAGCAGCAGTATCACCTTCGAGAACATTCCCTCCGACTACGCCATCCTCAAGATCATCCAGCCCCCCGAGGACGTTGGGGGCGATACGCTTTGGGCCAGTGGCTACGAGCTGTACGACCGCCTGTCGGCGCCCATCAAGAAACTCGCCGAGAGCCTCACGGCGACGCACCACCAGCCCAATTTTGTGCGTGTGAAGGAGCAGTTTGGTCAGGAGCTGATTGATGACAACCGTGGCTCGCCGGAGAACACGGGACTTGACTTCAAGGCCGAACAGTACGTGCTGAGCCAGGCTGTTGGATGAAATTGGCTAACTTGTGCAGTCCTGTGATCCGCACGAACCCAGTCACAGGGTGGAAGAGCTTGTTTGCTGCTGGCCACCAGCTCACGGCTGGGTATATCAACGGGGTCACTGAGACGGAGAGTGAGATTCTCAAGAACTACTGTAAGCCAAGCCTGCGCCCATGATATTCGTCCTATTACTCACTGGCACAGTCCGCCAGCTCATCACCGAGAACCACGACCTCCAGGTCCGATTCCGATGGGGCAAGAATGATCTCGCCATCTGGGACAAGTAAGTACAGCTGTGCAGAGTCGTACTGTCGTCGAGTCATAAAACTAATCTGGGTGCGTCGCACAGCCGTTCTGTGTTTCACACTGCCACCAAGTAAGTACAATTTTTTCCGATCATCTGGGGCCCCCACGGCATGCTAATCGAGGACACGAAGTGACTACATTGGGAAGCGCCAAGGAAACCGTGTCGTGTCGCTTGGGGAGAGGCCGTACTTTGACCCGGCGTCCAAGTCGCGGAGGGAGGCACTCGGGGTTGCTCAGTGAGCGGCCAGCCATTAGTAGCCATAGTTGAACAGAATGCATCACCTAACAAAGAGAAGGATGTGACGAGATAGCTGAAATTGCAACATAATTTACCGAAGAAGTAAAGGATCTATGAGATAATTAAGCTCTCATTTATGGAATTTATGGAATTTTCAGAAGAAGGGTCAAATATAAACCTCAGCAAAGCATAACTCTCTCCAAGGTAGAGACCCCGTTTGACATGGGTTGGTGTCCGGATTATTCATGTTGCATCTCATTCTTGGAATGTGCTCATCTTCTGCCGCAATCTTGTCAAGCCTGCGATGGGGCAAAAAGTGTCGACGAGGAGACCAACTCGGAGCTTTCCCTTGAAGCAGCCCAAGTCGCCTGAATGAGAGGTACTATCTCCTGACCTCGACGAAACGAGCTAGATCCTGTCACACCCTCAAGTCACACTGATGCCATGGCAGAGATTGCTTCAGTCAAAGATATTTCGTTTGGTCTTGTTGCAGGTCGCGGAAATTCCACGACGTTGGGAGGATCAAGGGCGTTAAGCCGCAAGAGGTTAGCGGCCCCCGCTTGCCCCATCTGTGCGACGCGGTTTCCTTCGAGATCTTGTTTGATTGTGCATTGTTAGGGCAACCGCACTCGTCACGTTACAACCATGGATGCATGTACAGTGCAGCTTACAACGAGAGATCCATATGCCAGCGATTCAGCAGGAATTTCATGGACGTGAAGGAAGTAATGCTATATTCATGGTGAATTGATCCAGTGTTGTATGCAGACCAACAATAGGGAAGGCAGCTGCTATGTTCAGAAGCATGTGCCTCGGCCAAAATTGGTCAAGTCGAGCCCACCACCAAAAAGCCCACATTGACACCAGGCAACGTTTATTGAACGATGCAGCATCTCTGTACCCCCAGGGCTTGTGCTACCCAAGAGCCACGGACGAGTGCATGTGCGACTGCCAACTCGGACGACATGCCTCGTCTCACAGCCAAGATGGACAAGTCAAGACGGGACCCGGTCCAACTGACGTCGTCCTTGTCCGACTTGGCTGAGCTGCATATGACGACGGGGAACAAACTGGACCAACGAACAATTCTCAGTTAATATATCTGAACCTTCTCCCTCGGGTAGAGGCAGGCAGGTCATTCCGCTGCCTAGCATGACTGAGATTGCCAATGATTCACGATGAGCTAGCTGGTGAGGTCGGGTGATCGCACAGTGTCAGATGGGCCAGTCGACGACGACGGTGGGGGAGGCTCGTCTCGTCCCCTCCAGAGTGGAGGCATGGATGCGCTGCAAGGGACGAGCTGCAGCGGGACGGCCAACGATTTATGCCCTACAAGCGAGAGGAGGGCCTCGGCCTGGACCAGCAAGCACAAGCTCAGGTGAAATTGGCCCGAGATGCTGGCAGTGCCCGGGCAGGGCAGCGGCGAATTTTTGCACTGGGCTAGCGGCCCCAGGCTCCTCAGGTACATCAACCACTCGAGGGCCCGCACCTGCAGAAAACCTCGACTCGACAAGCGCGTCAAGACACACATTCTCTTCTCCCGCAAACGCACATCACCGCGAATCTTTTTTTCTCTCTTCCTCCAATATCCTCCCATCGCCCTTGCGCACCTCACGAAATTCTCGCAGGTAAGCGCCCTCTTATTCTTCTTGCCCTCCGCCGTGTCAGCAGCCCTGCCGCCCGCACCAATGCCCTCCCTCGCACGCATCAATCATTCTCGCCTCTGGCCCTCGAATGCTCGAAGCAGCAGCTGGAGAAAGTTTGCTGGAAATCTCTGCACCCCGCCCCCGCCTGCCGCTTTCAGCTTCAGCAGCGTTCTCAGAGTGGGCACAATCCATGCCTGCAGAACTGGCGCCCAGGCCAGTCGCTCACCAAAACGCTCGTCACCAAGAGAGCCGTTAGGTATTGAAACGCCTTATCAGTGTCACCGTTTGCTGCAGCCGTGTTTTCCACGAGGAGCATTACGACGAGTCGCGCCCTTCTCACCTCTCTGATCGACAACATTTGCGCGCCGTCTCTGCTTCTTCCCAGAAAAGCCCCCTCCCCCTCCTCCGTCACCACTCACCAACCCCTCGCCAATCTTTTGCCTCTATCGGATCTCGGGGGGCCGCTGACCGCACTAGCTCAAGCCATCCTCTTGACGCTGAAAACCAATTTCAACAAGCAGGCGCCTTTCATTGCTAACTTGAACTCTCAGAAAACTCGCCTCAAGCAAACACTCGCCTCACCAAAATGGATTCCTACCAGCAGCAGCAGCCTCGCGGAGCTTGTTACTCTTGTGAGTGTCATCGCCCTTCTCTGAAGCACCTTCACAACTCCCTTTGTGACTGAGTCGTTCCTCGACGCCTCTCACACATTGCGACGGGTCGCCATGCACGATTTCGCATTCAGCGCTTCGTGTGTCTGGCGGTTTGCTCCCTCTGCTGTGAGAGGCGTTGTGGTATCTTGACATGCCCATTGCCATTCCCTGACCGGTCTTGTGCCGTCTCCTGGCCGCAGTGCCGGCTTGGCGAGGGCTCATTGACCTCATGAGATACGGGTCAAAGCGCCGACTTCACTTCCCATCACTGCTCATGCCACAGACTCTCCAGAATACATGCTAACGTGAAGACAGGCGGTTCTACCGGCCACCAGGTATGGCTCGTGACGTCCTGTCATTGCAATCTACTCACTGTTTCATCTAGGCCCGTGACTGCCCTACCAAGGGCCCGGCTAAGTGGTAAGTCATTGTCCTTTCCATCTCTGTTCCTTCTGCTAACTGTCATTCCCAGCTACAACTGCGGCGGTAAGATGGAGTGAAGCCTCGGATATGGAAGACGATTACTAACATGTTTCTGAACAGGCGAGGGCCACATGAGTATGCATTCTGTCGCTTTCACTCCATGTACTTGAACTAACCCGTCAATGTCAGGCCGTGACTGCTCTGAGCCCATGAAGGACAACAAGTCCTGCTACAAGTGCGGCCAGCCCGGTCACATCTCCCGCGACTGCCCTATGAGCGGCGGCAGCGGCCAGGCCACCGAGTGCTACAAGGCAGGTTTCCCTCATCGTCCTGTTTACTTCTTTGCTGACCATTCAATAGTGTGGTGAGCTCGGCCACATCGCCCGCAACTGCACCAAGGCCTCTTTCGGCAACTCCTACGGTGGCAGCGGCGGCTTCGGCGGCGGTGCCGGCAAGACCTGCTACTCTTGCGGTGGTTACGGCCACATGTCTCGTATGCTCCCCCCTCCCAAACACACCGACTCTCGCTAATCAAGGTGCAGGTGAGTGCGTCAACGGTATGAAGTGCTACAACTGTGGCGAGTCTGGCCACTACTCCCGCGACTGCCCCAAGGAGTCCGCTGGTGGCGAGAAGATCTGCTACAAGTGCCAGCAGGCTGGTCACGTCCAGGCCCAGTGCCCCAACAACTAAAATGGCGACCCGTGTCCTCCCGGATTCACGATGGGAGAAGGTTGACGTGGCGAGTCCTTGATACCCACGGACGATTTTGTTTTCCTTGTTCTTTTTCAGCATCTCTCACAAAAGTTCATCTTCTCGCATGACGTTAATGATCATCACGGCAAAATGGCGGCTACGGAAAAAACAACCATTACGCAAATCTCGATACGGCTGGCGGTACCCGGCCTTGATTGGAACATGTCAACATTGGATTTCGTCACGTAATGAACGACTTCGACCACGCAGACGACTCGACTTTGAGGAGAGAGACGGATGGTGACGGGTGATGAGTGACGAGATCAAAAAAATATGGCGGCTTGCGAGCAAGGGGCCCGGCGTCTCCAGCGCTGTGGCTGCTTGCCGCTGGTGGAGAGCCCACGCTGAGAGCGCAGGGTGTGCTCCTTTGGTAGTCAGGACGAGATGAATTGTGTTGATCCCGATGTTGACGGGAGATTGAAGAACCTGGTGTGACTTTGTGTGTCTTGGTGTTGTCGACCTTTTACCCTGCATGAGCAGTCAGGGGGTGTAGGCCGAGGCTGAAGTACAGTCTGGCGAGTGAATCCGTTTCGAGCAGCGAAGGGCGTCCGAGCAAGGTCGGTCGCGTTGGTTACCTGGGCTATCAAGACTTGTACTGGCACAGCGATCTCCAACTTTGTTGGCGACTCATTGCAGAGAGAACAGTTTCGATGGTGCTTGCGGCAGCCTCCGGACAACGGCCTGGGACAACGACCTGGAACAACGAGATACGACACGATTCAATTCTAGACGGAATACAAAAACGCTGGACGGCATGATAAATACACAGGCGAGAATGGAACATCCCACCCCCGGCGACAACCTTACAACATGGCCTTGGGAAAGTTTCGCATGGCCTGCCTGACGCCAAGATCTCCCAACACCTCCTCCGCACCTCCCAGGATGGCGTCGAATTTATACGTCCGGTGGAACATCTCAATAAACTTGCCCATGCCGGTTTGCGTGAGGCCTCGGCCTCCCCAGATCTGCACGGCCTCGTCGGCAATCTCGTGGGCGGCGCGCGTGGCGCTCATCTTGAGCAGACCGATGGGGCCTGCGAGGTGCTGTGCCTGCTGCTTGTAGGGCATGTGGCACATTTGGTAGGTGATGGTTTCGAGCCAGGACTGGTTGGCTTCGACCAAGGCAATCATCTTGGCGAGTCTGGGCAGGTGTTAGATGAGAACTGAGCACACGTCAAGGCCAGGGCGAACTCACTTTTGGCGGATAACGGGCTGGTCAATGAGCTGCTTGCCGAAAACCTGGCGTTGGTTCGACCACTTGAGACACTCCTCGACAATGGATCTCGACATGCGAAGACTGCCGCCTGTTGGACATGGTTAGCGCAGTCCTTGGATATCGTGGACTTTGAATGCGAGACGTACAAACCATCATCCATCGCTCGTGGTTAAAGTTGCTCAGGATGACGTGGATGCCCTTGTTCTCCTGGCCCAGCAGGTTCTCTACCGGGACCTTGACGTTGTCGAATGTCACGTAGGCCGTGCCTGCGGCGGAGAGTAGGATGTCTTGATGGCCTTTGTCTCGACGCCCTCGCCACGCTCGATGAGGACCACACTCAAGCCCTTTTCTGTCCGCACGCCCGTGACAAAGTAATCTGCCCAGCAGCCGTTGGTGATCCACTTCTTGGTTCCGTTGACAATCTATCCTGTGTCAAACACGTTCAATGGCCATGGGGAGGGGGGTTGCTTACATAGTGTTTCCCATCGGGGGTCTTCTCGGCCGTCGTCCGCAGTCCAGCAACATCTGAACCAGCAAACGCCTCGGTGATTGCAAGGCACAGCTTCTTCTTGCCGCTAAAGACCTCCTGGGCAATCTTGTTCTTCCAGGCCTCATCGTGCGCAAACTGAAGCACCGCCGTCAGGCCAATCGTCATGCCCGCCATGTTGCCATCTGCAAATCCTCTCGCCATGGCCCTCGTCAGCTCCTGTCCCACGATCAAGTCGTGAAAGTAGTCAAACTCTTCCCCCTTGACGGCGCCGCCCATGAGCTCGACCCCATGGAGGTGCTTCCCCGGACCGAGCCGCATGTGCAGGATGCCCAGCTCGCTCATGCGCTCAATCATCTCCTGGCTGATGTACCGCCCCGTGGCCTCGCACTCCTGTGCCTCCTTGTACAGCTCGGCGTCGACAAACTCCCTGAGCCTCTGCTGCAGGCGCTTGTGGCTGTCGCCGTAGTAGGGCGACCTGAAGGGCGGGGCGAGCCACAGCGGCTCTGCGTAGGGCACGGGGCTGAGGTCGCCGGGCTGCGGGGTGATGACCTGGGGCTTCTCGCCCTCGACGGTGCCGACGACGAGGCGGGCGTTGCGCGTCAGGACCTCGTGGCGGTGCAGGTTGTAGAAGGCGGCGGTGGCATCCTGGCCGGCGACCTGGCGGAGGACCGTCTCGCCGCCCGGGTGCGCGTCGACAAAGTCGGTGAGGTCGTAGACCTTGCTGTCGATGATGCACCAGAGGGAGTCGTCGGTGGTGTGGGAGCGGACCTCCTCGCGGGAGAAGGTGTCTGTCATGGCTGTAGTCTATATCGTCTAGATGGGCTGTAAGAAGACAGGTAGTGAGTGAGACAGAATTCAATCCAAAAAAGTAAAACAACAAACAAACAAATCTACGTTCCTCGACCGACCCCAGATTTTAAATCATCCCCCAGCCGGGCTGACGTCGAGCCTCGGCTCCGACAAAGCGGGTCTCCACTTCGAGGATGGTTTTCCCCAGCCAGAGGTGAAATAGGGGAAGTCTGATTGGTCCGGGCGGGATTCACTTCCATTTTGCGGGGCGGGGCCGAAGCTGGGCGCTGCACATGAGATTGATCCTCGGCTGTTTGATCTGGGCCGCGGGATCTTGGGAAATCGCGAGGTATTTGCCCCTGAGGCTCTGACGAGATGCGCATGGATGTTTAGGAGCCCACCGTACGAGAGTACGCACCAATTAAGGATGATTGAAGTCGAAGATACGGGCTGACTCGTTCATCTCGTTATCTCGGCCATGATATGGCCTCGGCTGCTCGAGTCAAGTCCAGGCCATGTATCGCAAACCTCCGTTCTTGCTCGTCACCGCCTACTCATCGCGCCTTGAACAGACGGGATGCCAAGTGTGTTTTCTGGCTTGAAGGCAGCAGCAGAAGAAATGGCCAGGTGACTTGCACAGTGAATTAATGAAGCATCTCGCGAGATAAGAGATCATGGATGGCTGGAGAGGGGGAGACTTTGCCAAAAGACGACCATGTCACCATGGGCCTGGCGCTTTTTGACGCCAGGACAGGCGCGCCTTATGAAGGAATCGGTCCGGGTCGTTGGGAAGCGCGGGACAAAAACCCAACTCTATCAAAGGGATGTTGGTGGGTCAGTAAGAATCCATGAATCCAGCTCACCTCTCATGTGGGGATTGAAGCTGTGGCATCGTGAAACGGCCTCATCAATAGGTGCCCGAGACAGACAGGCTAATTATTGTTTAAAGCTTTGAAATAAGTGAGCATCATCTAGTTAATATGATGGATATAGAAGAGCATTCGTTCATGCTTATTCTTTGCCGACAGCGTCGCCCGTTTCCGCTTGACACTGGGATCAGCTCTGGGGGTAGTCTCAGTGTCAAGGTCATCAACACCACAAAGGACTGCAAATTTAGGGCAAACCACATTTCCAATGTCTCTAGCGACCCCAAACCAAAGTCTCTCACGGCTGCTATGTTTTCTTTCCAGTGTCCCTGCCCTGCTCATGCGGCTTACGCTCCAAGACGAGGATTGCCCTGCGAGAAGCCGAACCTCCAGAGCCTCGATCGCGCAGGCTGGAGGAACCCTGGAATCCGCCTCGGCGCAAAAGCAGGGAGACGCGGCGGGAAGCAGCCTCACTTGTCTGTCGCCGGCTCCATCAAAGGGACGGGACAGACGGTTGGAGCGCAAGTTCGGGTTCCATAGTGACTTTGTGCATACGAACTAACAGGCACCGGAAACCCAGATCGATGCGTGTGTGATTCGCGTAGATGGCTCCACCCTTGATGTTGTCTCACTTCCCGCATTGCTTTAGATATATCTTGGCTTACAGCAGGAACCGGGACCGGTCCGGGTTTGAAGAGAACGGAGTCGACATTGGGGTCAAGCTGCCAGGCTTGTTTGGCACCGTACTGTGGTTGTAGAAGCAAAGCTGGTTGCTATGTACGATATGGGCACAGTCATGTCATGGGTTGTTAGCTTCCCCACACAACCCGCCTTGAACCGATAACAGCCTTGGGTCATCCATCCATCGATATCATCCATCTCCAACCTCTTCACCCTCCTCAGAAAACCGTCGTCGTCGTCCCGGGCCATGCGACATTCCTTGTGCTACGCCACTACTCGACTCTTATCGCTCACCAAGTACGTCACTGACCGTTTTCCCTCTTACAAATCCCCGCCCCCTCCCTATTACTTCCGACGGGTCCCTGGACATCGGCCCTGCGTCCCGACTCGCAAAAAGTTTTTGAGTCGTGAGAAAAATAAAAAAAAAACCGACGCCTGGCTTGATATGGCAGGATCTGGACCCTTTGAGGGGGTCCAACGACGCGTCCTCCCTCCTCCCCGTGTTCCCATGAGCACTCGTCCCCGTGCCGCCATTGGCTTGGTCTTGCTTGCTTGTTCTCTCTCTCTTTTTTTTTTGCCGCTCCCGAACCCACATTGGGGGCCTGTTGGTTGATAGGGAAAGGAACTTGCATGAGCTGCGAGATATGCGTATCACTGGAGACCATACATGTCCCGCCTCGTTCGCCTCACTCGCTTGAGCCTCCTCTTTATCGCCGCAGATGTTTGCTCCAATGGCGGTTTCGCCGCGTTGAGTCAGTCAGGGCTGCTGGCTCTCTCTGCTTTGATGCTAGACCCGCGAGGGCGTTGATGGCGTCTGCGCCCGTTGGCTTGCTCGGTCCTTGACCCGTCTTTGTGCTGGCTCCTCGCCGTGTCCCTTGGCTTGTTTCGCTTCGTCCCCCTCGGGTTCTACGACTGAAGGGTCCTCCGAGGCCGTCCTCGCCTCCACATGGTGAGCGACTTTTCCAGCCTACCGTGGAGCTCCAGAGTCGCCTCCATCCCCAGGCAAGAGGAGGAGGACCAAGAGTTCCCGAGACACCACGCGCTCCAGATTACCCTCCCCCCATCAAGTGGTGGATATTCACCCCTCGTGATCGTCATCGTCACGATTCCTATCCCTTTTTGAGTTATCCTTACGGAGTACTCACCTTGCTTTGCCCTTCATCATTCGCCTTCTCGTGGGACTTTGGTAGCCAGCTAGACCCAACCTTGCCTTACCTGACTTTCCACCTTGTGACCTGCCTGCCAGAGCTCCCAAGTTTATATCCCCCCAGTCAGCCTCCAGCCAAACGCGGATCGTCCCGACAACACCCACACACCTATCATATATCGTTGCTTCCCCCTGCCAGCCTATCTGATACTGGAAGCCCAGCTCATCTCAGTCCCAATCCAACCTTAGCAAACTCAACCTACAATCTTAACCAGTGTTACTACACCTCGACCTTTCCCAGCATGGATGCTTACTCTATATGTTGCACTAGTCCTTCCGCCAGGAATACCTCCAGGATCTATCAGGATCTGTGGTCTTCCCGCCTGCACACCCAGGTTGATCTCGGCCAAGACAGGCTCCTGAGGAAACTCGGCACCATGGACGGCTTCAGGCAGGTGAGTGAATCGTGCGCGTTCTTGCAACGGTGAGCGAGACTTCTGGTCCTATTGACCTCTTGCGTCTCCACTGGCGTTTGTGGCAATAATCCAATCGGTACAGCTCTCATCCTCATCATCCGCTTGGGCAGATAGCAAACTCATGAGCTTCGCTGACAAGATGCTCGCAGCGCCGCAAGGGCGATCTCGGCTCAAAACCGCACGTTGCTGTGGTCGGAGCCGGACTCGCCGGCCTCCGATGCGCAGACATCCTCCTGCAGCACGGCTTCAGGGTCACAGTAATTGAGGCCCGCAACCGTGTCGGGGTCGCCTGCATCAGGAGGTGCTCCCCAACGGACGCCTTGCCGATGTTGGTCCAAACTGGATCCACGGCACCAACGACAACCCCATGCTTGACCTGGCCAAGCAGACGAATACCGCCGTCGGCAGCTGGGACCTGACTTCGTGTGTGTTTGACGAATCCGGCCACCTCTTCTCCGTCGAGGAGGGGAAAAGTACTCAGATGTGATGTGGGAGATTGTCCAGGATGCCTTCAAGCACTCCAACAACTCGTCCCAGGACATTGACCCCAAGGAGAGTCTCCACGACTTCTTTGTCCAGAAAGTGGCCGAGAAGATTCCCAGCACCGAGAAAGACTATGCAAGGACGAGAAACATTGTCATGCAAATATCCGAGCTGTGGGGTGCCTTTGTTGGAAGTCCCATCTACCGACAGAGCTTAAAGTTCTTTTGGTTGGAGGAGTGCATCGAAGGAGGCAAGTGGAAGCAAAAGAGCCTCCTTGAGAAAGCCAACTAACACTCATCAGAGAACCTGTTTTGCGCTGGCACGTACAAGAAGGTGCTGGACGCCGTCGCCAAGCCCGCGCTCGAGGGCGCAGAGGTGAAGCTTCAGACAAAGGTTGAGAGGATATCGTATCGAGCCGACCCCGAGGACAAGGCCAAGGTTCAAGTTCACGGCGGCCAGACTCTAGAGTTTGATGAGGTTGTCGTGACAGCCCCTCTCGGCTGGCTAAAACGAAATCTGGCCGCTTTCGAGCCTGCTCTGCCTGCTCGCTTGACCAAGGCCATCGGCGCAATTAGCTATGGATGCCTAGAAAAGGTACGTTGTCCGGGTTCTCGCAGGTATCTTCGGTGATACTCACGGTTCTCAGGTCTACATCACTTTCCCCAAGGCCTTCTGGCTCGCCCGTGAAGGCGACGACCGAAAAGCTCAGGGTTTCGTGCAATGGCTTTCGCCAAACTACGTGACCGAGTCAAATCCCAAACGATGGAATCAGGAGGTCGTGGAACTCGCTAGCCTCACCCCGGAGACCTCACATCCCACCCTCCTGTTCTACACGTACGGCGAGCAATCGCAGTATCTTACCGGCCAACTGGCTGAGCTCTCGGACCAGCGAAAGAAGGACGAGTTCCTCCTCAACTTCTTCAAGCCGTACTACTCGCGGATGCCCCACTTCTCGGAGGACGACCCGGACTGCAAGCCCACAGGCTTCATGGCGACGGACTGGCTCCACGACGAGCTGGCCGGGTTTGGCAGCTACAGCAACTTCCAGGTCGGACTGGAAGAGGGCGACACGGACATCCGGACCATGAGGGAGGGACTCCCGGACCACGGGCTGTGGTTGGCGGGAGAGCACACGGCGCCGTTTGTGGGGCTGGGGACGGCGACTGGAGCGTACTGGAGCGGTGAGTCGGTGGGCAGGAGGATAGCGGAGGCGTATGGGGTCACAAAGTGAGGAGGGTTTGGCGTTGTTTAGATGGACTTGGATACACATCTTGGGCGATCTGGCAGCTAACTGGGTCTTGTACATGGGGTTACAATAGATGGCAGGCTCAGCAGGACTGCTCTCAGATGGTCAATTCCAGATTGCTTGCGTGAGCAATATTTGTGGGCGTGTGCCATTCAAGCAGTAGCATGGTACCTGGGGAAGCCCGTATACAAGCGTTGAAAGAGATCGATGGTGGCTGCAGCTTGTCGTTGCACTAACCCAAGCCCACGGACAACGAAGTCAAAAGACAGGCCAAGTCAGAGGCACCAAACTGCACACGATGGCAGTAAAAGGAAATGCATCCATGACGCGACCAACGCAGAACTTCGATAGTGCCGCCGTTTTGGGCCGTCATCCAGCTCGGAAGGGTGGGAGACGCATGTTCGAATTAGGCGCTTCACGACTCAAGTCACCCACTGAGAGCGCGATGCACGGGTCAAATGACGCCCCCCGAGGGACCCCCCTGGGGAAGCGGCGGGAGATGCCATCTATCAAGACCCCCCCCTCCTCGCGTCACGAACTGGATCTCTCAGGCCCTCATGAGAAGTCATCCTCAAGAAGAGTCACGAGTCCAGGCAGCGGCGGCGTCTCGAGTCGAGACTTTACAGGGCATTTACCGCCTACAACTCCTTTATGAGGAGTGCTCCACTCCCCCCCACCGCGTTGCCGCCTCAGCCTGCCCGCCCGCATTACATGTCGTGACAAGGTGTGACGCCTGTGACGGTGACCCGACTCTTTGGGAAAGTGTGCCTTGAAGCCTTTCGCCGGGCAACTCTAAACTCTTCTCCTTAAACCAACAACGCCAAACAACCTTTGAGTCTGCTTTTCTCAAGCCACGAAACAATTTCTTTAATCTTGAATCTACTTTTTTTTTCTCTTCATTCATCTGGAACCTCTCTCTCTCTCCTTCTCAAAACCGCGAATCCCATCTGCTTCCCTTAATCATGCTCTGCGGCCCCGCATCTGGCCGGGGTCTCGAAGCTACCGATAGCACGCCGACGCCGGCCTCTGCCTAGAACGACGACGGCGAACACCATCTCGTTGACGCCCTGCGAAACCCGACCGACTTCTCGTCCTTCCCTTCAACCTCCATCGACTTGCCCAGGCTGCGAGGGCAGCCATCGCCACGGCTCTCTCTCACTTCCCCGAGCGCGCGCTGACGTCAAACGTCAAACGCCGACATCATGGCGACACTGTTCCAGTCGTTCCGGAGCTCCTCCATGCCAAAGAGCCTGCTCCGGTATGCCCTGTCACAGATAGAACTTCTCGACACCGACGCCCTCGATTTGGATAATCTGGATCTCGCCTGGGGCAGGAATACTGTCTTGGAGTTTCGTAATGTCGGGATCAAGCTCAAGGTAAGCAGGCCGTTGGCCATGTGATAGCCCTCGGCTTTTGACGGATGCTGATATTCCATCGTAGAAGCTCAACAAGCTGCTACACTTCCCCGAGACGTTCAAGCTGCAAAAAGCAAAGGTCCTGCTTCTGCGGATCACCATCCCGGTGGACTTCTACACGAGCCCATCATAATCGATATCGATGGCGTCAGTGTTGCTCTGCACGTCCTGGGCACAGAGCCCAAGTCAGGACACGGAACAAGCACACCCGATCAAGCCCCCGTTGTCCCTAACACGGTCGATTTGGCACAATCCTACCTAGCGACTGCGCCCAGGTCAGAGCGCCGGGAACTCGAGGATGCCCTGGCCGCAGAGACGCAGGAAATGGATGCTTCGGTATCCATGAGCGATGACAGCAGCGACGACGGCCTGGCATATGGCACAGGCCAGCCGCTCTCTCTGCCAGCCTTCTTGGCTGACTTTCTGCAAGGAATCATGGACCGCATGCAGGTCAGGATCAAGGACGTCAAGTTCCAGCTCGATGTTGAGGTCCCCGTCGAGCCGAGCTCTCCTGCAAACGAGATGGTTTCTTTCCAGCTTGCCCTCGATAACATTGATGTTGAAGGAGTCACTACCCGTACTCCTGAGGATGGCGAATCACCGACTATCGTACCCAAGGAAGGCAAGCGGCATGTCTCCTTGTCGAATGTCCGGGCGTACCTCATATCAGAAGCGAATGTCTTTTCTGCTCTCGCACGATCTCCCTCGATGACATCTCCTTCTGTCGCTTCTTCACCAGCCATGACGAGGAATCCCCCATCCCGCCAGGCTACCACGCTCTCACTCAGTAGTCTTCACGAGGAGTCTGTAGCCTCATCTCGCTCAAGCATACGGGATGACGAACCGATGACTTCATCCCACCGAACCCTCCAACAAGAACACCTAATTTCCTCGCAACACAGCATTGAACAGCAGGAATCCGTGTCTTCATTGCGGCAGCATTCTCAACATGCGGGTTCTGTGGCCTCTTCCATTGCAAGCCTACAAGAGGATTACTCAGTGGCTCGTGAGCCTCCAGAGCCCGCATTTCCCCCTGTCGATAGCGAAGATGCGCTGGATATTCCCTACGAATTTTCCGATCCTCAGGGTGACGATGCCGAAGACAGCCCAGCGACTCCCCGGGCCTCGATGTATCATGACTTCAACAATCCGCTTAATGAGGAACCCCTGTTCCATTCAACCATGATTTCCGCCGATCATCCATCTCATTCCACAGCACTTGAGAACGAGAGGCCACAGTGGGCAAGCGTTGAGCGGGAAGCCAGGTCTGCTCCGACTCTGCAACCGCAGTTGCAGCCATTCAGCCTGCAGGCCTTTCACTCGCGAACACCAGAGGGTCCCCTCAGCCGGTCTACCTCTAGTGAAAGCTTCGGTGCTGGGTCAACTGAAGATCTCGCCCAGTCTCACATGTACACTCATGAAGATGCAGAGAGCATGTACATGAGTGCCTTCTCGCAAGCAAACTCTCGGTCTGGAGCAGTCTCATCCCCGGCTGCTTCTCACCACACTCTGCCACCGCCAGAGCCTCTCAGCGAATCGATAAACCCGTGGAGGGGCCAGCTACGCCTGTACCAGAACCGAAGTACCAGACCTCGCGAAATCCAATGCCTCCATTAAACCCCAGACACCCCTCTGGAGGAGACCAAGGCCCCTGTGGCCGAGCCTCAGGAAGCGAAGCCGTTCATTCCAGGCGCATGGGATGAGGATTTGGACGACTCATGGACAGCGTCAGATTCAGTGAAGCACCCGGCTCACGCTGCTGAAGACGCATCAGATAGCGACTCCTCCGAACCGGCCTTCTCCAGAGCTTGCATTGCCGAAACCGAACCAGAGGCCCCGAGCACGCCTGTCAAGCAGCAAGACGACGTTCCCACTCCCAAGGGCCCAACACGCCTGGTCAAGGAGATTCTGAGTCTCAAGACGATATCGATATACATTCCTTCTCAGCACAAGCATCTGCATGTTCAGCCCGCATCTCCCGAGTCGGTAGCTCAACTTTCACAGTCTTTGGGACGATCCATGTCTCCGCAAGCGCCGGGCGCATTCTCAGTTCACGGAGCTGCGTCTTCGCATGCACAACACACTCCCGCGGCCGCTTCGAACGTAGATGACACTCTAGAAGTGAACCTTTCTCCCATCAATGTTCGTTTCGATACTTCCCTGGGCTTCTTGCTTGCTATGGTTGCGGGGAAACTGCTAGAAGCAGTTCAAGGAAAGAACACGGCCCCGGCTGGAGAAAGCAAACAAGAAACAGGTGCAAAGACGCCTGATGTGAAGCTAACCCTCGAGGAAGTCAAGCTTGACTTTCTTAATCGCCTCGGCGGGGTTTCAGATACACCCGAGCGTTACTTGGATCCGTCTGCCTTCATCTTTGACCAAGAAGTGCTACTCAACCTGACAGTTCAAAACTTGGTCATCTCTACATCCCAGACCCAGGTACCGGCGACTGGAGGCAAGGCAGCAACGAAATCAGCCTCTTTGACAAAGATTGATTTGCAAAAGTTCCGTTTCGGATACGCCAACGGAGACATCATATCATTCGACGGCGGTCGGCCGATGAGCACGTCAGTCCGAGACACGTTCCTAACGACTGGGTCCGATATTGGCGTCAATATTATTCAGTCAGGGGACACGATCAAGACGAACGTCGAAACCTTGCCGCTTGTTTTCCAGCTTGACCTGCGACGACTCGACGAGACCTTCAGCTGGTTTGGTGGCCTGAGCAGCTTCCTTAACATGAGCGCCTCGATCGCATCCAGCCCTTCACCGACACCCAGACCAGCTCCCGTCCAGCCACAGAAGCCTCGAGGCGTTCGCTTTGATACCCCGATTGACCCAACAGACAAGTCTGCCGCGGCGGAGAACAAGGTTAACATACGAATCGGGGGCTCCTGGGTGGAACTGGTGGGCAAAGATTGTAGTTTGGCCGCAGAGACAAGTGCCATCAAGCTCGTGAGCCGGGATGAGGGTATCGGAATGGGATGCAGCATGATGCGCTTGTCTGGACCTTACCTGAAGAACTCGACGTCGGAACCCGCCATAACCACCGAGGTTGGAGGCGTCCGGATCAACTTCCTCATGGCCCCGCAGGATTCTGATCTCGAGAGGCTTATCGAGCTCATCCTTCCGTCAAAGCTCCAGTTTGACGGCGGCAACGACGAGATCATGGTCGACACTCTGCTCCGCCAGCGACGAAAGGGCTCGGTTTTGAGAGCTGCGGTCGAATCCGTCAATGTTCGCATCCAAAACATGGGCCAACTCTCTGTGCTGCCAGATCTCGGGGAGGAACTCGCTAAGCTCTCTACGGTGGCAAAGTATCTACCGGAGGACGATCGCCCCGGTCTGTTGACGCTCGGGAACATTGACAAGGTGGGTGTCAGTCTGGACTTTGGTGGAAAGCTGGGTCATCTGGGCGCCGAGTTGAAGGGACTGCACGTTGGTCACATCACAGTACCCTCCCTCGTTGCTATCGCGGTCCACGGTATCTCTCTCAAGAGAAATCGGTCAGAAGAGCTCATCAGCACCGTGACATTCGACGTTAGGGAGATTTCGCCCCGAGGACCGGTTGTCATGGCAAGGATGATCGGGGACGACATTGAGCCCCTGATTAAGCTGAAGATGCAGGATCTGTGCATCGACTACCGAGTGCCAACCATCATGGATCTCCTGGACCTTGAGGATGACGCAACGCCCCAGGACTTTGAGGCAAGCCTCGCTGCGTCTGTAGCCAACCTGGGCGACCAAGCACACAATGCCCTCGCAAGGCCGCCTGGCTCTCCCTCTGACAAGTCCAAGGCGGCCAAGCCCATGACACTAGATATTGGCTTCCGTGACTGTCTTCTTGGACTGAACCCGCTGGGTCATTCCTCCAAGCTGGTCATCTCACTTACGGATGCCCACCTTGTCACCGTACTGCCGAAGGACGTGGAGACCAATGTCGCCTTTACCATCAAAAAGGCGTCGATTCTGCTCATCGACGACATTGCCCAGTTTGCAGCCGATGAACTACCAGCAAGCCAGAGACCCCGTGCTTCGTCTTCGACATCTCGTCAAGTGGTGGACATGTGTGCACGAGGATACGTTGACATTTGCTACATCTCATCCACCAAGGTGGTTGTAGATATCAAGGCTCTCGAGGACGGCGAGAAACAGCTCAACGTGGAGCTTCAAGATGGTCTCGTCGTCATGGAAACATGTGCAGACTCGACACAGACTCTGATCGCACTGGCCAACGCTCTCAAGCCGCCGACGCCACCCAGCAAGGAGGACAAGTATCGAGTAGACTTGATCCCTATGCAGAATCTCCTCGCCTCCATAACGGCCGAAGCGTTTGGGAGGGCCGAGGGTGACTACGACTTTGATCAGGATTTTGCAGGAGCTCAGGAAATGGCGGGCAGTGGTTCCGATGCCGGGTACAACACAGACAGTCCGCTGCAGGTCGAGTCTCAGTTTTACGATGGGGACCAGGCCGGTGAGAAGCTGTTTGATGCCTCCAGCAGCTCCATCCTGGCTCCTAGCAAAAACTCGAAGGACGCGGATGGCAGCTCGTCGACGGTCTTGAGCAGAGACTCTGAGGACTCAGATATTCTCCTCATTCAAGAAGACTATTACGACCGCGGCGACTCAAAGGACAGCAAGGCCAAGGTGTGGAACTCGGACAAGAACACGCACGACAGAGCGCTCAAGGAGCTGGTCCAGCGATGCCCCCTAAAGGCCACGGTGAGAGGTGTACATGTCATCTGGAACCTCTTTGACGGCTACGATTGGACCCGAACGCGAGAGGTCATCACTAAAGCGGTACAGGATGTCGAAGCTAAGGCGTATGAGCGGCAAGCCCAGTACAATGTGTATGAGCAAGAGCTCGAGGATGAGGAAGCGATCGGAGACTTTCTCTTCAACTCGATCTACATCGGCATCCCTGCCAATCGCGATCCTCAGGAGCTGGCTCGAGCCATCAATGAAGGCCTGAACGACCACATGACTGAGACAGAGTCAGTCGCAACCACGGCCTTTACATCGTCAACGAATCGAACTGTCCGCTCCCGTCAGCCAAAGTCGAAGCGGCTCAAGCTCAAGCGCAGCAAGCACCACAAGATCACGTTTGAGCTGCAGGGTATCGACGTGGACTTGTTTGCGTATCCTCCCAACTCGGGCGAGACGATGAACTGCATCGACGTTCGCGTGAACAACCTGGACATCTTTGATCATGTCCCAACTTCAACGTGGAAGAAGTTTGCCACATACGATCAAGACAAGGGCGAGCGAGAGATGGGCACGAGCATGGTTCACCTGGAGCTGCTCAACATCAAGCCACAGCCATCACTAGAGGCATCTGAAATCGTGCTGCGAGCGACTGTTCTTCCCTTGCGACTGCATGTCGATCAGGACGCCTTGGACTTTATCACGCGCTTCTTTGAGTTCAAGGACGAGAGCGTGCCCATACATGCGTCCGCGAGCGACGTGCCCTTCATCCAGAGAGCCGAGGTCAATGCTGTGCAAGTCAAGCTCGACTTCAAGCCCAAGCGAGTGGATTACGCCGGCCTCCGGTCTGGCCACACAACCGAGTTTATGAACTTTATCGTGCTTGAGGAGGCGAGGCTGACGCTGCGACGGGCCATCATCTACGGTGCCATTGGCTTTGACAAGCTGGGCAAGACACTCAACGACACGTGGATGCCCGATGTCAAGGCGAACCAGCTTCCCGGTGTCCTAGCTGGCCTCGCTCCCGTTCGTTCAATCGTCAACGTTGGCAGTGGCTTCAAGGATCTAGTAGAGATCCCTCTGCGTGAGTACAAGAAGGACGGTCGCGTCGTCCGCAGCATCTCCAAGGGTGCTACCGCCTTTGCTCGCACCACGGGAACAGAACTGGTCAAGCTGGGTGCCAAGCTGGCTGTGGGCACTCAGTATGCCCTGCAAGGCGCCGAGGGCATGCTCTCGGATCCTCAGAACACATATGACGGCTGGGATGGATCTGATCCCGACGAGGAAGACAAGAGGCAGTTCTCGCTGTATGCAAACCAGCCCACGGGAGTCATCGCCGGCATCCGAGGTGGATACCGCTCCCTTGCCAGGGACGTCAACGTGGTCCGCGATGCCATCATCGCGGTGCCGGGCGAGGTGATGGAAAGCTCGTCGGCTGCTGGCGCGGCAAAGGCCGTCCTGAAGCGAGCACCCACGATCCTCTTCCGGCCAGCCGTTGGTGTTTCCAAGGCATTGGGTCAGACTCTGATGGGAGCCACCAACTCTATCGATCCGCACAACCAACGGCGCATTGCCGAGGTATGTTTATCTTGCTTGATATTGGAGACAGATGCTAACCAGGTGACAGAAATACAAGAAGCCTTGAAGCGCTCGCTCGAGTTGGGACTAAGGAAGAGCAATGCCAACCCTGTAACCACGCAAATACTACTTCACTTACTCACGCCTTTTTTTTCCACCTTTTTTCTTTTCTTTTCTCTCTCACATTTTTGTCGGTTATTGCTTTGTCGCATATATCGGTGCCCCGGGCTGGGATCATCTGTCGTTTTTGAGATACAGCCATGCATGCGTCCATGGACACTCGATCCATGTTAGATCGGCGAAAACGGGAATGGGCAAGCAAACGCCCCATGATAGACCTTGACAACCTTGCGTGGGATCTTTCTTTTTCGGGTTTGGAGTTGGATCTTGTGAAGGGAGTGACTGAATGAATGAATCTGAACGTGGATGAGATGGGTTTTCTTGGTTGGATTTTGCGTCTGGCGGTTGGCAGGCAGTCTGAGTTGTTATTATAGATATTTTGTCACAGATTGCATGATACCACTTTGTTGAGTTTGCTTGATGTTCCCTAGCTTGTCTTGTCTTGTAATACTATTCTTCTGACCTTGTAGTCTTCGCCCATTAACACGCAGTACTCATCCTGTCAACTCTCCTAGAAGCCGTCGTCAGGAATCCCCTTCTCCCTCTCAGCAGCCTTCCTCGCTCGGTTCATGTCAACCCACCACATGTGGCTCTCCTCCGTCCCCGTCCACTCGCCCCTGTCGTCAATCTCATCCCACGGCTTGGGACTCAGAATGTAGTGGATATTCTTGACATTTTCGTCCCTCCAGATCTGCGCATGCACGCCCTCCCACCGCATCGTCTTGAGCGCATTGTACACATACGGCAGCGCAGCCCAGCGCCCACGATACAGGCCAGACAGCAGCGACTGGTCCGCAAAGTCCATACTGGCTGCGTACGTCTCCATGTAAGTCAGAATCTGAGCGTATAGTGCCTCTGAAGGGTTGATGACCTGGAGACCGCCGTTGATGAAGCCCAATGGCCCGGCAGAGGGGTCTGGGCCGACAGACTGCGCAATGTCAGGGGTGGCGTGCTGTGAGGTAAAGGCGCAGTTGGCGGGGATCCAGTCCTTGGGGTAGTGAGGCTTCTTGAGGGGGTTACAGACGCAAGCATGGCCGGCCGCAAAGACACGCTTGCCCCCCTTTGCGGCCAGAGCTGGAGGGTCCAGTTCGAGATCCATCAGCTCGTCCATGTTCCTCAGGACGAGCATATCTGAGTCGAGCTGGACAATGCGGTCATACTCGGTCAGGGAGAAAGGCGCAAGCTTGCTCCAGCAGTCGTAGAACCGTGGGTCGTTTGTGTAGTCGTGACCTTTTGAGGGGAGGAGGTAGGGTATGCGCTGGGAGGGAATTTTACGGGCATGCAGGGCCGCATGGCCTTCTGGAGGGAATGGGTCGGTGTAGAGGGCTACGAGGGGGTATCGCGACTTGGCGACACGGAGAGAGTATTCGAGGGTAAGGAGACCTGGGAGGTAGTTGAGATTGGTGATGAGGCTTGTCCAGACTGGGACGTTGAACATCAGCAACGAGGTGGCGCAGTTGCGGTGGCATCTGTATACCTTTTTTCGAGTCAACTGCGCGTTTTCGAGGTTCCAAACCTGCCATTTTCAAGGCATTCGACGTGCTGTGAGGAATCAAGGTTCATGGTTCAGTAGCTCCGGCGGGGGCAAAGGTTTGTTAGCAACTCGACGTCAAGACTTCCATGAGAAGCTACTGTAGCAGGATGCACGCAGGCACTTGGGGTTCAGATGGCCAAGCTCTCGAGGGGCTTGCCGTGGCCGATTGTAAAGCGTACCACACACAAACGGACTTGACATGCTCAATTGTCCACTTGGATGGACAACTCTCCGTGGTTCCTAGGTATGGCTAGACATGGATGTCTAGGTTCCCGATGACGCGCCACTGACGAGTGTTGATTGCAGAGTGTATCCATCCCAGGCCACAAGACTTGACGGGTTCTGCTTCAGTCCAAACGATGTTGTCGGTTCACAAGACACTGACAGGGAAAAGCAAAAGATCTCACTTACACGCCGAGATGTGAGTCATGTGCCCACCGCAGGCTGTGTGGCACGAGATCGATCTAATCTCAGCAGCCCGATAATATGCAAGGTCCTCTTACAGGGAAGTGCCATGCCTGCCGTGCCATGCCAGCAAGCATCAAAGCTTCTCCCGTCAGTCGGCAATGCAGGGCAGGGAAGGCCTCGACGGTGCCAAGACGATCGATCCAGAAAAGCCGACGTCGTCTGAGCCTCATGAACTCATCCCACGTCACATCGCCGAGCTAATTCCTCGATCCGCAGACGCGGCTCCGAGCAGGTCGAGCTCGGCACCGCTGTCGGACAAGAGCCGTTGCATCATTTTGACCCAAGGCTTCGGGGATCGTCCGAGGCTGAACAGCCGGGGCCTTTGACCGAAGCATGGACAGGAGCCGCAGGACCGATTGGTGCGCTATGAGCCTGACTATGTCGGGTAAAAAGAAAGCGAAGCATAGGAACATAGTAGTTGAAGACTATGCTGGTTGTCTGGTTGCAAGTCGTTGATGTTGCTTGCAGCCACAAAGTGGAAACACCACGATAACAGTCACTGCAAAAGCCACGCAAATCATGGCTTGCTTCTGCCACACGCGAGATAATGCAAGGCCGGAGTCCAACGCCGGTCACGTTATCGCATCTGCACGAAAGGCATGTGAAATCGTTCCCGGGTCATGATCAGCAACTCGCCGGGTGTGGGCTGAGCTGATCTGATCTTATCTGAAGTGTTCCGTGCCGGTAGGAACTGAGGCAGAGGTCTCATGTCAAAACGGACCGATGATATCGTCAACGCAGACTGCTAGCGACATTGTCGAACTTGTAGAGATAACGAACACGGCGGCAGCCATGATAGTTCATCTCCACGGTTGCCAGAGGTGATTGGTCGTCAAGGTACGGTATCTGCCTGTGTGTTTTGTTTTTGTTGAGCAAGTGGTTCACCGTCAGCCCCTGAAGTAGCTCAACTCGTCATCTTGGCGCGTCCATCACCATAGCACGATCGACCATTGCCGAAACCATATGCTATCGGATCCCTACCCGTTCAAGATTCTGTTCGGTGAGTCCAAGGTGAAGCCGTCGATAGCGTCCAGGAACCAGGCGAGTTCAACAATTTTGAATGCGCCGGGGCCGCCGTAATTCCAACAATAGCAGCGCGGTAGAATTGTCCGGGGGAGTTAGTCGTGCCGCCGCCTCCCTCCCTCTCAACGCACCGCCTTCTCTCAACTTTCCCCTGTCTCGCCTGGGCTGGCTCTAGATTTCCATTGGCAAACGCATTCGGACTCGCAATTTGAAATCGAGGGCCAAAGTGTAGCTCAACAATTCGACACGTGCGCAACCCTTGCTTTCGCACAGCCTAGTCTCAAGTTAGAAGCACCAGGGTTGGAGGGCATGGACATGGACAGCATCAAGTGCCGCCTCTGCCTGCTTTCTGCTGCTCTCTATCGAGATGTCTGGAGGACGAACCTCGGAATGTCAGGCTCGTAACTACGAGATCTCAGCATCTGATAACTTGAATGCCGAATCTCTGACATCGGAGGTCCTCCGTCCGGTCGACCGAGGCAATTCACACCTCTGGCCGCAAAAAGGGATCGAGCAATTGCCGATGGGGGACCCCCAATCAAGGTGCCAGAGACGCTGGGATCTGCGACGGAGTCTGCTCTGTCTCCCCGGCCCAAAGGGGACTCCCGAGCAACCGAGCTGGCGGGTTCCTGGGAGTGGGTGGACCTGGGGCCCTCGACTTCTGGCCTGCTTTCCATGTCACGGGTCCCATCCCGAAGTCGAGCTCTTGATGGTGCCCTGTGCTGTGCGTGTGCTTCTGCTTGGCCTTCCCCAGTGCCGTGCCGACTTGCGGCGTTGGTCTTGGTGCCGCTTTAAGCTGGTTGTGGGTGATCTGGTGCTAAGCAAAGCCAATCGAGGTGAGTCACTTCCTCACCTTGCTTCTGGAACACTGAGCACAGGTGAAGAGTTGATGCGAATGACGGATGGTTGCGCGTCCTCGTGTCCTGTAACAGACCAGTCCAGCCAACGTCATTGACATTGACGTGGAGGAGCTGACACGCAAGAGCTCCATCTCTTGACAAGCAGCACTTGTAGCTTTCTGACCGCCCTGCCATCATCAAGCCGGCAATTGGTTCGTTTCATGGCGATCTGTCAAGGAGGGACAGGCACCATCCACGTGCGGCGGATCACTGTGTGCGTGCTGCCCCTGCCGAGAACTTCATCAGCGAAGCGGACGCTTGTTGGTGGCAAGCAACAAGCGTGAGACATGGGGGGGGGGGGAGGGACACCGAGAGGGGAATGTTGAAGCGGCGGCGGTCCACCCGCAGGGCCCTTGTCTTGCTCTAATGCGTGGGGATTTGCTCAACGAGTTCCACCACCAATTCCATTGCGTTCGCAGTTGCGGTGTTACGACAGAGGAGGCAGCGCGGCTGGGTGCTGCTGTAGCCTGTAAGGATGGGCCCATACCAGCTTTCGCGGCGGCGTGCTGCGACGCTCTCTGCATTGAGAGCTGTCGTCACTTGACGCCACTGTGCCATGCTCCCTTGTTTGATGGTGTCCAGACGTGCTTTACCGTCAATGGGGAACAGCTCAGCACGGGGCAACTCTGTAGGCCCCTCTCTCCGTTCCCTCGACGTCCTCATCTCTGTTTGCCGGTCATTGACGGCTCAAGCTCGAGTGGTTCGACGAGGTCGAGGTCGAGCAAGCTGGGCTGTACATTCCCCATAATTGTCCCCTTTCTTTTCCACGGTCGGGGGTGGATCCGTAGCTGCTCCCCAGCAGAACAAGAGCTGGAGGAGCAAGACCGTCCCTCGACGAGGGTTGACTCTCTGAACCGGGGTCGCTCGATGAGGCTGCTGATTGGATCTCAACATCCAGCGACGCAAATGTCCCACACCGCGGCATTCGGTATTCCGTCGCAGAGTCCGGCACGCACCCCAGTCGATTGCTTCTGACGGGTGACCACCTTTTCGACCTGGTGTTTTTCCCTTTTCTGCTAGACGGCGCAAGAGGGGCCGCTGGCTGAATTCGAAAGCTGGGGGTGGTGATGGTGTGGAGGTGTTGAATTCGTACTGACCTTTTGCCTCGATTTGGTAGTAGCATTAACAGAAGCAATTCCTGCCGCCTGTTCCTTCCCTCACCTCAAGCTGGTGGTTGCCACTACCTACGCAGTTGCAGGAGGGCGCAATGGATTGTACGTACTCTGTACCTTTCCACACTAGCTGTTGACACTAGAACGGGAAGTAGTGGGATGGTGGATGGTTGTCGATGTGGGAAAGAGTCACCCACCCCATCCATCCCATGGGCACAGCTATATCTACCTCGACAAGCTCCCCCTCTCTTTGTGGTCTCACTTCATCCCCTCTTCTATATCTGCTTGTCTCATCTCGCCTTGGTCTCTCCTCGATTCCTCAGCCGAGTACATAAATCCTCTTTCCCTCCCCTCAATTGAAGCTCGCTCTCTGTCCCTCCCACTTACACCACCCGTTGTGAACTTGCGCCGACCCTGTTCATACCCGTCGCCTGATTGCTGTAGTCGTCACCGCTTCTATACCCAGCGTATAAGTAGTCGGACATCTGCCGCAAACCACATCCATCTACACATCCATCACAATCACAATGTCGCGAATCACTGCTCCCGCCTCAAAGCTGGCCCGCACTCTGGCCGAGTCGCATCGCTCCGCCGGCGCCGTCCTCACGCCCAAGTACGAGGAGCTCCTCCGAGCTCCCCGCCGTCCCTCCGAGCAGCACCAACACTCCGAGGTATGTCCCGTCTCGCCAATTATGATCAATCCAGTTACTAACAATCCCATCAGACCGCGGTCTCACAACCACCCACCGCCCTACTCCCCAGCCATCCATCGCCCACCGCACACGGCCTCTGATGCAGGGCTTCCACTCGTCTACTCCCTCGCGGACCCCCGCCACCCACGTCGACGCAACCGTCTTGCCCAAGATCCACCCCATTCCCTCTTCGAACGAGCCCATCCCCCGTGTGCCTCTTCTCCCCGACAACTACGGCGCCTTCCACCACTCCCTCTCCGACGCTGCCGACCTGGCCCGCGGCAACCGCCCCATCATCCTTGCCGTCGACCCCGATGTCGTGGTTCCTGGCGCGCCCATGGCCGACATGGAGGGCATCAACATTGACAATGTTGAGCTCAAGTTTGCCCACGAGCCCCAGCCCGCCGCTGCTGCCCAGGACGGCGACAAGAGCACATTCATGAGGGACATGATCCGCAGCATGAGCGAGGATCTATTTCCCCAGCAGCCACAGACCCAGAAACTCTGACGACAATATCAACCATCTGGGACGTGACACGATAGGAAAGAGTTTTTATTGAGCATTGGCTTTTGGAAGAAGACTGGGGATCTAAGCGTTTTAATTCATCTTGTTTTTTTGTTTGCGCAAACATGCTGTCATGGCATCTGCTTGTTACTACAAGAGAGCGTGTGACGGGAAGCTATCAATTGCTGAGCTATCTACGATAAATATCATGAAAACCAGGGCCCAAAGCGGCAGACTGGATCAATACAAATTGTTTGATTTGTCCAAAGCAACTGCCATGTCCAAGACACTTCAGTGACATGCAACTTGTATGCGAGTCAGATGCTGCGCGCAGTCAAGTATGAATAACCATATCGCCCAAATTCAAAGCTATATAACTATTATAAGTGAGAGCGATTGTTGCGCCACGGTTTGCGTCGATGTCGCGTTGATGTTTTGTTGTATCTATGGTATCATCTCTCGTAAAACACCACCTGCAGCCCCTATGTCCATCGATCCAGCTTCCCTCCCCTTTTTGGCCTCTGTTCCTGTCAATCTGTGTCACTCCTCACTCTGTCGTACAATACATATTCGCAAATTAGGTGCAGCCAACTAATGAGCCCGCCAGCCGGCAGCTCATGGCGCTTCTCTGCATCCCTCATTCACCGCCCATCAGCAACCCCACGCAGTTATCTCGGAGTTCCTCTACCGCTTCTTCATGGACGGCCTGGGCTTGCACTCATCGTTGGTGACGGGGTGCAGCATGACCTTGATGGGGTAGCTCTGGGTGTTGTGCTGGTAGCCCTTGGCCCAGTCGTAGCTAACGGCGTAGGCAAAGATGCTGCCGTTCTTGTTAAAGGTGGTGGCGGTGATGCTGCCGCCGACGTTGGGGTAGCCCTTGAGGCGGTGCTTGGCGTCCTTGTCCCAGAAGTGGAATGTGCCGTCGGAGCCGGCCGTGCTAAAGGTGCCGTGGACGGGGTGGAACGAGATGTCGTTGACGGCGTAGACGTTGGTGACGCTGTTGGCGGGGGGGTCACGGTGGCACTTGAAGGAGAAGTTGGAGCTGGGGGTGTTAGTAGGGTTATAACAAGAGTACTTTACGTGGGTGCTCACCTCGAGTCCTTGTCCTCGACATACTGGATCGCGCAACGACCCTCGATGCTGCCGATAGCAAAGCCCGCAGAGTCAGTGAAGCAGCTAACCACCCTGGTCTGCCACTTAAGCGGGCTCTGCAGAGTCTTGTAGAACTTTGTCGGGTTCTTGAGGTCGATGACGTTGATGTACCGGTCGGCCGTGCCCACGACGCAGAGGTTGTCGCGGACGTCCATGGTGTAGACCCTCTCCTGGCACGTCAGGGTCGCCGCGGGCCCCTGCTGCCGGAGGTCCCAGTACTTGACCGTCTTGTCCCACGAGCCCGAGACCACCATGGGCCCGCTGCCGTTGTCGAAGAAGCGCGCCGTCCGCACGGGCTGGTCGTGCGTGCCGATGACGATGTCCTGCTGCGAGGCGAGGTCGCAGACCTTGATGTTCTTGTCGGCGCCTGCCGAGGCAATCTTGGTTCCGTCCTGGGGTTGTCAGCCAAGGAGCTTCTTAATCTTGTTCCTTTGACGTACCTTGGAAAAGTCGACATTCAGCACGGGATGGCTGTGCTCGTAGGCATGACGGCCCTGGCTCTGGCCGTTGGCGGCAATCTCGTAGATGCGGACTTTGTTGTCCCAACTAGAGACAGCGAGAAAGTCGGGACCGTTGGGCGCGGGCGAAAAGGCCAGGTCGGAGATGCTGTCGGTGGGGGGTCGGAGAGCGCAACGTCCGACTTGAGGTCGCCGACGGTTGTGCTCGTCGCCGAGCTCGACGCGCCGCCAAAGAGTGTCGACATGGTGTTGAGAGAGGTGAAGGATCGAGGTGTCGACTTTTCTCGTCGGCGCGTAGGGGGGTTTCGCGTGTTCAAAGGGTCGGTGCTGCTGTCGCAAACGTGCTAGTTAGGTATTCCCAAGTCCACACCGTATCTCGAGTCTCGGGGTCGATTGTGTCGAGGTCAAAGAAAGACAGTCGTTGTCGCGCTGGATGCACTGCAGCTTTGTATACTGGAAATGGATGAACAGGCACGAAGGCAACGACCCAGCCTTCTTGAACGTGAAGCTCAGATTGGCCAGCTTCACTGAAAAAAATCCGTCTAAACACACGCCCTATCAGAGCTCCCCTCTGCTAGCCCCACACCCCGCGCCCCATCTCAAATAAAAATTTCGAATCCAAGCAAATTCTCTTCTTCTTTTCTTTCTTTCTTCACCCAACCCCCCTCGCTCAATAAATCGCCATTCGAAGCTCACAAACAGAGACACTATACAGCGTCTCCTACACACTGGCTTTGGGAGAAAGTCCCCGGACGTCCTTTTGTTCTTCGAACAAGAGGCCTGCGGAAACGCGCCGCCATAGAAGCACAGCGGCTGACCTCTGCAACCCAGGCCCTCTCCTTGCGCCGGCCCTGCCCTCTCCTCCAAAATCTTCCCCGTCGAGGTACTTGATACTCATCTTGCAACATGCACCCGGTCCCCTTGGATGATGATATGAGTCCGCTGCCGGGGTTTGCTGGCTTCATGGGTTGACGGGCCCTCATTGGCACATGGGTGGATGGTTGGCAGACGCCGGTTGCTTGCGGGTGTGGCGTCGGGTTTCGCTGAGGATCTTTGTCGAGGTTGATAGGTATGCGATTGCTCAGCGAAAGCTGAGTTACTCAACGGGGCTCATTCTTGACGCGAGGGGGATGGTGTCCGTCCCGTCGACGCTTTGGGCGATGGTTCTTTTCTACCCTCCTTTTTTACGCTCTGAGCTTCATTGGAAGTTCCCTCTTTGGGGTGGAAAGACCAGAGTCTGGGTCGAGATGGGTTGAAGTTTTTCGTGATGATGACCAAATTAGAGTCAAGCACCGAGGCGGGAAACAATCCTGCCACTGTGGACCACCAAACATTATGTCAACTGAAAAACTTCAACCTTCTCGGCTTTAGATAGTGGACTGGACTTTGAGAGTGTGGTGGGTAGCTATCGTCACTGCGTGATTCTAAACCAACTGTGATACCTTGGTCTGACGTTGGATGTTTGTTCCCTTTACGATCACCAGCAGGGACCAAAAATGTGCCTGTCAGGTCAGCTTCCCATCTGGATTGGCTGTCCTTTGAACCCCTGCCTCGTGATGCTACCGGCTTGCCTCGATTCCGGGGTCAAGATTTGTCGAACCCTTTCCCATGTCAGGGGCCACCCTTTCGGTTAATCACACCTTGTCGCGATAGCTCGACATGAAGACTTCCAATCAACAAAACTTGGTCGATAACTAGGTCAACCATAGTGAAAGCCAGCAACGTACCTGCATGAGCTGACACCCTCATGACCAATATCACGGTTAAGAAGGGTCCGGCCTCGAGTTGTGACTGGCTACAAAGGCTATGCGGTCACTCAATTAAGCGACAGCCCGGTTTGTGAAGTTATACCAACCGTCACAGCGTAAAAGGGCCGCCAGAATGCCACCGCGCGTCCTCTGCCCAACCGCGTTCCAAGCCCATCGCAGATCCATGCTCCTGTATGGTCCACGGCTGCCCATGTCACACCAGCCCGTCTCAACGCCACACCTTTTCCCAAGCGAAGCGGATCCTCCAATCGCGCGTCTACTCTGCATCATGACCAGAAAAGCCCCGGCGGCAGGGCTCCTTTCCTCTGTCTTTCTCTCACCAACGTGCATATGTATCCGTAGGGGCACGGACGACGGTGATACAGTTACGGCACGGGAGAGCTGTCTTGGGTGTGGAGGCGAAGCAGCATTGGCGAGGGACTTGGCAGATGATCAGTGACCGGGCCCTTGACAGGAAGGGGAAAAGGATTCGTATAGACTTTCTTCAGATCCATTCTTTTACGAGGCAGGTGTCATCTCTCTTGTTCTTATTCTTGTCCTACGTCGTTGTTGGTCTTGGTTATTTTCTCGTGCAGGGACATTGTTGTTCGTTACACTGAGATTACCCTAGCACTCCTTCCATTTATACCAGCATTGAATCCTTCTGGAACATCACCTCTTTCTCTTCCTCTGCATTCATTCACTTCTTCCCTACGTCAGATCCAATCTACTCGCCCACCATGCGTTTCCTCTTCGTCGCCTCCCTCGTCGCCTCAGTCCTGGCCGCCGACCAGATCTCCGAGCTCATGGACCAGCTCCCCGAGTGCTCCATCGAATGCCTCACAAACGCCCTCTCCGAGAGCGGCTGCTCCATGACCGACGTCCAGTGCGCGTGCTCCAACGTCCAGGCCATTGTCGAGAGTGCTTCGCCGTGCCTCATCATTGCAGGCTGTGATCTTGACGAACTATCCAGTACGTCCTCTCATCCCATCCCTCACACACATCGTGTTGCTGACTCGCTCGTTATAGAAGCTTCATCCTCTGTCGCAGACATCTGCGCCGGCGTAAGCACCACCCCCGGCGCAAGATCGTCGCCATCGCCGACTTCCACCGCCGCCGAGACCGTCGAGACAAACGGTGCCGCCTTTGGCCGGGGATCCATGTGGACGGGAGCAGTTGCCGCTGCAGCAGTGGCTCTTTTGTAATTGAGGGCTGGATGATTCTGAAAGCCAATTGTGTGTGTACCGCTTGCATTTTTAAAAGGTGTCCTTGGAATTTGGGTATCGGCATTCCTCGCGGGTCGGGTCGAGTCTCTTCTATTCTTGCATTCCATATCAAAGAGCAGGACTTGGTTGCTCGCGCAACTTCTTGTGCTCTTCTGAGGCCGAAAGATGACTATGCTTCTAAATGAATTACATAAATAAGACAATCAAGGGCCTAATTATCTACCATATCCTTTGTTTCTTGCCCAAATCATGTTGTGATTTGGGCGATACCGGTAAATCCCAAGGTGCCTGTATATCGGTTTTCCTGTCCATCTAAAACGCCAATCCCAGAGCCGAGTACGCCCTCTAGCTCCCTAATAACCTTGTACAGACATTCGTCTTCCTCTTGTATCGTCTTGCTCTATCCTCTACTCTTTCGCGGGCCAGTAATCAGGGCGTGAACTGCCCCAAGGCGCCATTGTTTCCGCCATCAAACTCCTCCTGCAACTTGTCGAGCTCCTGAAAGTGTCCCGCCAGCTCCATCCCCTTCCGCCGCTGTGCCTCAACACGTCGCCATTCCCATTTCCCTTCCACGTCCAGATTCACGTCTGACAGATCCACAGACATATCGCCAAGGTGCTGCTCGCCGGTGGTCCAACCGCCCGGCCGCTCCGGGAGAAGTCCAGCCGCGCCTCCAAGGACAATGGCCGGGTGAACAGTAAACCGGCCAAGCTTGATGACATACTTGCTGATGGCTGTCGCGTAAATCTTCTTTTCCCAACCACCAGCCGGATCCTGCTGCCCCGCGTGGGTGTCTTCATGAAGCGAGGGTCCAGCCACGACTTGGGCCGGGCAGTCCCCTTGGGCACGATATGCGTGGCAATGTAGAGCCACTTGCGGTCCCAGCACAGAATGCGACTCCACATCTCGTAGTTCTTGTATGCGGGGATCTCGCGCTTAAAGCTGCACTCGACGGCGCCGAGCATGATGCCAATGGAGCCCTTGATGGGCTGGTCCGTCTTAGGGTCGAGGACGATCTTGTTCTGGGCGTTGCGGGAGAGGACGGCGAGGGACTCGCGCAGGAGGTACGAGATGAGGTGGGTGCGGGAGATATCGAGGTCGGCAAAGTAAGTCGAGTTGGACTTGTGGAGGTTGTAGTCGATCTCGAGGAGGGGCGCGTGGCTGGTAGAGATGATGGGCTTGAAGAGGGCGTCGGGGCCGAGCTTTGGAGACTTGCGCAGCAGGGTGTGGTAGATGAAGGAGTAAAAGACGCGATACTAGGGACGTCAGTGCTATTCAAGAGGCAGCTGCAAGATACTCACTGTCCAGGCAAGGGGCATGGTCTTCCAGTTAAACATGACAAAGAACATGAGCAGAATCCTCGACGTGCGACCAGGGCCTGTCAGAAAGGCCTTCATCATGGGGATCCAGTTCACGCGGTAGGCGGCATACCCAGCAGCAGAGCCCAGGACGATGGGCGCCGCCAACGAGCCCGCGAGCGAGAGCCCATGGACCTTTTTTGCCGCAGAAGCCATGGTGTTGAAGAAATCAGCACGCGACGAAGGGAGGGGGCGGACGTGTCTCAACACCAGGGGTCGTCCCTCGGTATTTATACCGGGCGAGACAGAAAAGTTGCCAGAATATCCGTGCGACAAGAGATTGTGCACTTAATTACAGCATGTGCTGCCCCCTGCACGCGTCGCAAACGCGCTCCCCTTTAATGCGTTGAAGGTGATGGAACCGAGGCACCAAAGGAGATCAGTGGAGTCTCGGCCGAGATCCACATGTCATTGGGGAGACGGGGAGACGGGCATTGACGGGGTTTATGCTTAAGAGGGAAGGAGATGTCAAAGTCCGATTAATGGCATTGTTTTCGGGGCGTGGTTTATCTCGAGATTAAGGGGATAACTATTGGGGGCTGGAAAGGGACTACCTAGACATTAATCAATGACTTCTGCAGGATGAAGATGATTGGCAAAAAGAAATGTCTTCAAACAAAAATTGTCAAAAAGAAAGGACAGTTGGTGGATTCAAACCACCGCAGATGGACGAACAGGGAATCGAACCCTGGACCACTCCCAGATGATTCGGACGAATTATGCTAAGGGAGTATTATACCACTAAACCATTCGCCCGGTTATTGTTGAGGGCAGCTGCGTTATTGTTTACCATTCAGCCCTGCCTGCAAGGCCGCCACGTTCATCACCCCCGCCTCCCAACCACCTTACCCTATGTAGGTAGGTACGCTGGGGTCTGGCCGTGAGGACCTGTGTTGCTGTGAAGGCATGAGACTCGTCAGAATTGTTCAATTTCCTTTTTTTTATGCAAATCCTTTCTTGTAATGCTCTGCTCTAACTTCATTTTCTGTGCTTCATGTCCCTTACAGTGACTTCTCAACCTCGTCAACGGCATCCAACACGGGCTTCCAGTTTGCCCACTCGGCATCACCACCTGGAATCCCCCCAAACAGCGGCAACCTGGTGCCGTCCACATCCCCAAAGCCCCTGAGCCTGCTGACAGCCTCCGTGATTCCCACCGTGCCGTACTTGACCACAATCTCCTCCATGGAGCTCACCTTGAACTGCAGCAGCCGCCTCTCCTGCACCTCGGCCTCGGTGGGCTGGGTCTTGACGGACAGCTCGTACAGGCGCACCAGCGTCTTGGGGAAGAAGCCCGCGGAGCCGTCGATGGCGCCCGCGAAGCCCACGGAGACGACGGGGAGCAGCTGCTGGCCCAGGCCGGTGAAGGGGTGGAAGTGGGCGTAGTCGATGGACGGGTTGGACGCCACCTGGATGTGCGTCGACACGTCGCCGTGGGAGAGCTTGCAGCCCACGATGTTGGGGTGCTTGGCGAGCGTGGCATAGGTTGAGGGAACGACCTTGACGTTGTTAGAGACGCCGGGGTAGTGGTAGCTGAAGCACGGTTAGTCATTGTCATGATGGTGTAGAGAAGAAAACTTGCATCATGACGGGGATGGGGCTCTGGTCAGCCACGGCCGTGAACCACCGGATAATACCCTCCTGCGTCGTCACGGCGGCATTGTACCCAGGAACAAGGGACAACCCCCACTGAGCACCCGACTTTGCCGCATCCTTGAGCTGCTCGACCGTCTCCTCGACGCTGTTTGTCGCCGTGCCGGCGATGATGGGGTAGTCCTTGAACCCCTCCTTCTCGAGGGCGGCCCTGATGCCGCTCAGGACCTGGTGACGGTCCCGGGGGTGCAGGTGGACGGCCTCTCCCGTGCTGCCGAGGACGACGAGGCCCCGGATGCCGTTCTTGGCGAGGTAGACGGCGTGGGCGCCCTGCGTCTCAATGTCTAGGGGCGGGTGACGGCGTCGTAGTTGGCGGCCTTCTTGGAGGCGAAGAAGGTGGGGACGGGCACGTAGATGCCCTTGGGAGGAGGAGAAGCCATGATTAGATGAGTTTCGCTGCCTACGAGATCGATTGGAAAACAGAGAAAGAGTGTTGCACGAGGGACTTGTCGTGAGGGGTTGACATGATGTATTATAAGCAGCTCTGCCGTGCAGACGAGTTGCGAGCCGAAGGCCGGCGGGTTCGGTCCCTCGGGCTATCTCGCAGCGACTCTACGCGACTAATGAGTGGTTGCTTCTGATGTAATCGGCAGAAGGGAGTCCTTTGACCTATCGAGTTGCAACAGTCCCCCAAAGCTGGTGGAACCTGCCCCTCTTTGAGAGTGAGTGAGTGCAATTCCTAGTGCCAATTGCTTCAATCTTGCAGGCTCCTTTAACCGATCGGCGGGTGGATACGTCCGAACGGAAACTACCCCGAACCGATGCTCACCTGGAGAGCCGAATCGCGACCCGGTGCCGGGCCGGGAGAAGCCAATTGGTTCTGCGGGAGATATTGAGTATGGTTGATAGGGAAGTCCACCATTGAGCTGAAAGGAGATACATAGACCTGGTCAGTGCGAGACACAAGTTAGAACTGGGCACCTAGGCGGATAGATACCTTGGCAACTCTTCCATATCATCCATGGCCGAGTCTCAATCACACCCAATTCTCTGCGTACTTACCGTAGCCCCCACGATTCTTACAATGCGACATAAATAATGCGGCAATGCGAAATGCGTTGTAAAACCGAGTCAACTCAAAGTTGGCCTTTCAAACCCAAGTAGGCATCTCGGAAGACGCTGGTCTTGTCATCTTGAGTATCACCCATCGACCTCAAGATTAATCTGGCTTAAATTGAATGGCTTTTTGACCACCCGGATCTTCTATAGTCAACACTCCTTTGTCTCTTCTATCATGGTTATATCGTTCCTGACGACTCTTTTTCCGAGATCCAAACGGTCTATGTGTTTTTATTCAACTCCGCAACTCCCATCTGGCATCTGATTTTCCAATCAAGGCTTGTTTCCAACTTTCTTATTTTTGCCGGATAACCTGGGTTCCCTCGGCCGGCTCCAGCACCTTCCATTGACAAGCGAGATCTTTCTTCTCGTTGTGCTGCCTGAGCTTGGAGATGATCTTTTCGGCAATCGTCTCAAAGTTGTGCGTGGCCAGCGCCAGGATGGTCGGGCCAGCGCCGGACAGACACACGCCCAGGAAACCCGGCTCGGTCTTGGGCGACATGGACTCGACAATCTCGGTGAGGCCCGGGATGAGCGTCTGGCGGTAGGGCTGATGGATCCTGTCCTGCATGGCGAGGTGGATGAGCTCGGGGTCGGGGGGGACTGGCCCAGGGCGACGGGCAAAAGGGCGATTCGCTGGAGGTTGAAGGTCTGTGAGAGTATTAGCTGGCTGTGACATCCAGGTTTGTAGGACAGTTCAACGTACCACGTCGGGACGGGTGTACTTTTCGGGTAGCACACTTCTCGCGGCGTGGGTGGCGACCTGGAAGTCGGGGATGATGGCGACGGCCTTGATCTCCTTGGCCCAGGGGAACTTGATGTGGTGGCCGATGCCGTGAGGCGGGTTCGGGGGCTTCTTGCCCGTGTCCTCGCCGCCGGCCGGCGCGGGGAGCACCTCACTAAGGGGGATCTCTGTGCGGGCGACGTCCTCGGGAGTCAGGGGCTTGAGGTAGGTTCCGACGAAGCCTCCGTAGAGGGCGGCGCCGACGTTGTCGGGGTGTCTCTCTGGTCGAGGTTAGCTGTCAGTAGTCAGTGTCTGAAGGAGGTCACTCACCAATCATGAGGCAGTAGTCAAACAGCCTGCCGTAGTCGAGGTGCTTCAGCCCTCCAACCTCCCTCCCCAGAACGACACCGGCTACGACAGCGGCGCCGGAGCTGCCCAGGCCGCGGCCGAGGGGGATGGGGTTCTTGATGTGGACATGGGTCTCGAGTGGGAAATCTCGCTGGTCGTGGCAGCGCAAGACATAAAGGGCGACACGGGTCAGCAGGTTGGACTGGGGGTCGAGGCTGATGTCGCCGGTGCCCTCGCCCTCGCCCTCGTACGTGATCCTGCAGTTGAGGGGTGCTCCGACGTCGTCTTGGTGCGGTCGATGGTGACGTGCAGCTCGAGGTACACCGAGAGGGCGAGGCCGATGACATCGAAGCCCGGGCCAATGTTGGCGCTGGAGCAGGGGGTCTTGATGACAAAGGATTCCATGACTGATGATGTTTGGTGTGTGGGTTTGGTGTCTCACGGAGGAGGAGGAGGAGGAGAGGTGAGGTCAAGGCTCTAGAGAGTTACCAATGGCGTAATTGGGGCTAGTTCAATCGAGACAATCACAGTCTCGTCCTGTTCCTGGCAATTGTCGCTCTGGAGAGATCGAGTCAAGAGAAGTTTTGCGTGGACCCCGATCGACCCTGATAGTGATTAACTGACAAAAACAGAGTCATACATCGTCCCCGATGACGGAGCTGCCCGCCTCGCTTCTTTTTTTTCCTTCTTCCTCAACGTTGGCGGGGTAAAAAAGTCTCTCGATGGCTGCCCCTCCATCATCTTTTATTGGTCGGCAACGGTTCAATTGGGCATTTTCTGGCTGCTAAACCCGGCTCCGGGAAAGGGCCTGGAGCAAGGGTTTCCATCGGGTTATCGGGCAGGGAGTTTGCATGTTCGGATGGACAGTTGTTTAACAATGGATGACAGCTGGTCGGCGAAGCAACTGACAAGAGCTGCAGCTGTGGTGCTGGGATATATTAATACGAGAGCACCACTCATCAACACCACTCATCAATTACCTAGATCCTTGGACACAATACCTGTCTACCGATAACTTGTCCAAGGCCGACGACGCGAAGTGGCTGATGGTACGCAGCAGCCTCATGCACAACCAATCGACTGTGCGTCCGATCCCATCCATCCTTGCACAATAAATTCCCGCGCCCCGTGACTCTGCTCGTGTTGCTGCCCACGGCATCAGCATCTTGATTACTGTCTGACATGATTACTTGTGCACCTCTCGTCTATGGCTGAGAATTTATCATCACCTTATTTCCTCGGCGTTGGTTCGTGGTCTGACATGGATGTACATGTTGTGCATTGACAATGACAACCGCCCAAGTACTACCACCACTACCGACACTCTTATAGATATTACAACCTTGAGCTATAATATCCTCGGATGTCATTTGTCCACTCATTAATATATTTTTCCGCCCAGACGAAAGCTGACCAATATGGGTACAACCGTGCGTCCCGGATGTACCCAAATAGCAGCACACAATCTCACCACCATGATGTCAATGTCGATGAACCATCCAGGCCCAAACACGACGTCCCCTAGTGCTGAGAACAGACAAACCGTCAGAATGCAGCAGCAGCAGCATCTCCATCTCGTATACTGCATAGATGCCTAGCACTCCATCACCGGGAATCCCGGCCAGCACTGTTTTAGTGAGGGTCATCCCCTTTCTTTTCTCATGACGTCTGTCGGTCCCTCGTGTTTTTAATCTATATTGTGGGAATCACCCATGCCAACGATGGAGATGCCTTCCCCTCGACGATCATTCTCCGAGTCTGGATTTTGCAACCCCAACCTCCCGCAGGAGAAAACGTCCAAGTCTGAGGTGATCGCCATCCCATCGATTTCCTAATCAGGATCGCGTCCCCCAGTGAGCTTGACGGGTTTGGCGGCACCATCAGCGATGCAGGAATACGAGGCCCTTCAGCCGGGCACCGCAGGAGTTTCTCCCTCGTGGCGAGGTCATTCGGCCCTCGACAAGCTACCCTGATCGAACGACACTTTCTCTAGCTCAGCTTCAACAAAGGGCCTAGAAGCACCCTTTCGGAGTAAAGATAGAGATCTCTCAGCCGTAGTCTGCGGGCCTCGCCGGCCGCTCCGCCCGCCGAAAGTGCCGGGCAACCTTCAAGAGACAGGATGGCTACGTTACCTTTGGTGGAGGCGCGACACAAGAATACGAGAAGTCGGCTTACCCCACAACGATGCCAATGCGCGGAATTATTCTGGACCCAAGTCTAGACCACGCCACGGGGTGGTGAAAATAACCCGGACACCTGGAAGACGAGGATGTATTCACTCTGTCGTCAAAGTCGCAGCATAATTAAGGTAAAGAGAGAAAAGGATACAGTAAATAATTTAGCTCTCAATCATCGAATTCATGTAGAAAAATAGTCATCGTCAAGCCTAAAAAGAGTTTCAGAAGCTGCTAGATAGAAACCCTTTAGTGTGCCGCTTTTTTCCCCCACCGCTTTGTAGCATGGGGCGTGTGTGCTCACTAGGTTTAGCTTTTTGCTCGAAATAGCATCATCAGCACCCTAGCAACAGAAGCTACCCGTCCGCCTCGCCCAAATCCGGACCACGGCTGGTCTGTGTATGCTGCGATCTTCCCGGACTGTCGGCATAGCTAGCCCTTGGAGTATGACGCTATCCCGTACCCAAGACACAGCCTGCCCAAGCTCAGCCCGGCCTTACTTCTGCATGTGGAGATGGAGGACGATCATCGTGAGCTCGTGATGGAGGAGACTGAGAGATGCATGGTCCGTCGGAGCTTGCTGGTACGAGGTGTTGCATCGGATGGTCGACGCAGCAAAGTATAAAGAGTCCTGCAACTCTCCTCGAGATGGTTTCCTCTTCATTATCATCATCCTCATCAACACTCTCACACTCTCAACCTCCAACAACCAAACAACACTCACAACCCCACCACCACCTTTTACTCCCACAACCATCACCATGAAGCTGTCCGGTGTCCTCTCTGCCCTCGCCCTAGCCTCTGCCGCCTCTGCCACCACTGGTGAGTCTCCATCTCCTCTCCCCTATATCCCACTAACACATCACAGTCTCCTACGACACCGGCTACGATGACGGCAGCCGCCCCCTGACATCCGTCGCCTGCTCCGACGGCAAGAACGGCCTCATCGAGCGCTACGGCTACAAGAAGCAGTCCGACATCCCCCGCTTCCCCTACATCGGCGGCGTCTACACCATCGACAAGTGGAACTCGCCCAACTGCGGCGGCTGCTACCGCGTCGAGTACAAGGGCCGCAAGGTCTACGTCCTCGCCATCGACCACGCTGGCGAGGGCGTCAACATGGGCCTCCGCGCCATGAACGACCTCACCAACGGCCAGGCCGCCAAGCTCGGCCGCGTCAACGCCCAGGTCTACCACGCCAAGCCCTCCGACTGCGGTCTCCCTCACTAAACGACTTTGTCATGAACTATTAATGAGAGAATCATCCGGGTTGGATAGCGGGGCTTCTTCTTCTTCCTCTCCTTTACACTATGGATTTAATACTTTGGCATTGGTTGGCGTTTAGATTACGATTGATCACACTTGATCTGCTACCTAGATCTTCACTCATGAATGAACATACAGCTTAGAGCTTCACCTTTGACACTTGCAAGTTGTGATGTGAATTGCCGGGCGACAATATTGCAACACCGTCAAGTTGAATACCTAAATGACCCATGGAGGAGTTGGGTTACTTCTTGTCTCAAGATGCCAGCTTTGCCTACTGATATAAAGGTCTCTGCCTCATAAAGGGTAACTTTTCCCCCTGTAAACAAACTCCTTTTCCAAGTACATCACATGAATTGAATACCTAAGCAATGATCTCACTATTATCGAATTATTCCCCGGTGTCTGTATGTTTCACGCGCAGCCCAACTCAAAACCGGTATCCCGCAAGCTGTCACTCCTTGGCATTTATCGTCTCTCCAGCCCATGATGGCTACTGCTTGGTTGATCCTCTGGCCATGATCCGAATCCTTCGAGCTCCCGCCCTGGCCTTGTCTGCTCCGCCGCTGGAAATTTCCGTATCCTCATTTCTGGGGCTGTCTCTTTTCAAGTGTTTGAACGATGGCGGGGTGGTGATGATCTCGGGAGGAGGAGACAGCGACGAGGAGGAGTCGCTGGAAGGACTCTTGCACTCGACGTTTCTACCGTGAGGGTCGATGGCGTTTGATGTGAGGGGGCCTCCGATGGCAAGCTGTTGAGGGGGCGTGCTGGGTCGGTTGATCTTTGGGGAGGCATCGAGCTGACAGCTGTTGCGTCCTGGGATGAGTGAGCAAAACGGATCATCAGGAACAGACATCTCATCTCACCTTGACCCTTTGGCCGTGGACCTCTAACCCACATGGCGCACTCCAACAGTTCAACCCGCGCCGCAAACATCTCATAGCTCAGACCATACTCGAGACCCTGACGAGGTATCCGGACCTGGCTGGCCGTCTTGAGCATGACAGTGACATCCTTGTCCTGGGTGATGGACTCTGCAAACTCGACAAAGCGATCAAAGAGCCCCGTCTCGCCCTTGAAGACGATGCAGTTCTCCTCGGCGCTGTACCCCATAAAGTTGTCGGCGTCCGGGTCCGAGATCCTGCTGATGCTGATCTCGTCGTCGCCGCGCGTGAGCTTGACGCAGAGGTCCGAGGCGGGCAGGAGCTGGATCGAGGGCGGCGGGGGAGGCATCTCGCGCAGGTCGTCCGACACGAGGTACGCGTCAAAGGCGGGCTCGAGGATGGCGGATCGGGAGGCGCCGAGCTTCTCGATCTGCTCGTCCGAGAAGGAGTCGAGTGCGTTGACGACGTGAGTAGGCATGATGCAGATACGCACTGGAGATGGAAATTTCAAGTGGAGAAGAAGAAGAAGAAGAAGAAGAAGAACCTCTTTGTCTTAAATGATCTCATTCACCTTGTTGCTGCAAAGAGTCGAACTTTTCGAGTTGCTCTTTCTTGCTGTGGGATGAGAGAAGCACACACGGCGGGCAGCTGCGTCGGCTGTTTGGCACCTGCCGACGGCCGGCTACATTTGGCGAATTGGAAAGAAGAGAAAACGGACCAAACGGATTGTGTTTAGGGTCTGTGAGGATTGCGTTGGCAATTGATGGAAACGAGTGTTTGATGCTGGCGCCTCAGGGTTCATGTAACGAAACAGGCACTCGAAGCAAACACCGGATGCATTTATCGGTGGCTCAACAAGTCGGCTCTTTATAATGCTATTGTCTAAGGCTAAGGATAGTTATTGTTTGAGGTTAGGCATAAGTATTAACTGAGGTTAAGGATGATTCTTGAGACCCGTGTTAGGTATATCTCTGCAGGCTGTTTGAAGATTGAACAACACACACAAGTCGGTCGTCTGCCGACGATACTTGCATCTAATTTCACAACTCACGGAACGAGGCGAAATTCGAGCATCATTAACCCAGCTAATTACCAACCCTCCCGCCACGTCTTGTTCGACCCTTGCACAATGAATAGGCAGCCTGCCTACCTAGTTTCGAGGTCGATGCTGCCGGCTTATTGGACAAGCTCGAGCCACATACAAACGGGCTCCCGCATACACAAGTGCCTTGATATTCCGGCAGGTGATGCGATGCGGGCTGCCGCGCAACGCATTCAAGAGGCACGGCACACTCCGCGGCCAGTGTGTTGGCCTGCCCTTGACTCGCCGCTCTCCTTTCTTCCGTTCTGGCAAAAAGGAGGCTAGTCACGTCAAAAGGGAGCACATGGTGGGGAAAATAATCAGGACACCAAAAAAGACGGGGGTTTATGTTGTTCAAGATATCAGAAAATAGATGGAAAGAGGAATAGAAAATAGATAAAGTGAGACAATGACTAGGTTATGAATTATCTAATTGATCTTGTTTCTTTAGGAATAGTCTTTTTTTAGCCTAAAACAAACACAAGAAACTGCTTTTTAACGGAGGCCCTCGCTCCTACCTTTGGTTGAGTGACCTCTTTTTTCCCACGCCGCGTGGAGATCCGGGGGAGCTGACGTACGTGCCCGGGGTAAACTCATCTAGCTGCATCCCCAGGAATCCCACCAACTTCCAACGACATGCCATCCAGAGCACGAATCCATTGAAGTCTGCTCTTAGCAAGTATCATCTCATCTCATCTTGAACATCCCGTGATCGCCAGGTCATGACGCCGACCATGCAGAACCTCCCAAACGAGCTCGTCGCTCACATCCTCAGCTTCCTCGACGCCGGGTCCAGCCTCGAGCGCAGCCTCCACCGGGACCCGGCAAAGATCTCGAGGCCAGTTCAATCCGGGCCCGAGACGCCCCTCAAGAATGCATCTCTGGTCTGTCGCCTCTGGAGGCGGTCTGTCATGCACCTCCTTTTCCGCCACGTCGTCTGGTGCTTCCGCCGCTTCTACAAGCCGACCTGCCGGGACATCGTGGCGGGTGTCGATGTGCTGGACTTTTTAAGGAGGAGCGGCGTGTCCAAGCATGTCGAGAGCTTCACCGTCTTTATGGACATTCCCCGCGGAGCAGGTCAGCATCGATATGCCGATGGCCAGTTCTGGGGCCTTTTACCGCCCGAGTCTCATCAGCCCGAGAGACCAATGTCGTGGAATCTCCTCTGGTCCGTTCTAACTCAGGAGCCTCAGCGAGCCGATCAGGGAGGCCAGGAGAGATCGGATGAGGAGAGGGGTCGGCAGCATTGGGACAACAACTGGCTGTGGCATGCCATATTCGACGTCATTGAGCCGCTGCGCGTTACTTTGATCAGTTCGCCCGATCTCGTCGCTTCCCTCCTCAGTAGGACCGTCGACCTGTCAAGTGACTGGGCCTTTAACAGCACCTACTACATTATATCGCTATCTCGCAAATCTGATATCACCAACCTTCCCAAGAGGACCAACGCCCTTCCATCGCAGAGTCCCATCAAGGAGAGCCGTCTCCCCGTCGACATCTTTGCCATCCGGGACTGGACCTCCCTCATCAACGAAGGCTCCTTCACGCCGGTCTACTCAACCTACGAATTCTTCCACTACTCACCCGCAACCCTCCTCCCCGTAATCTTTGAACCCGCCGACACCTCCTTCAACCTGATGCGCAGCACCCTCACCTCCCTCTCCTACGTCGCCATCTTCCCCTCTCCCACCACGTCGCCGACTTTCTCATCCCAAACTGCCCGCCCGTCGAGCGCCTCTTTGTCCAGCTCATGCCAAAGGACCGCGGCTTCTGGGAGGGCGACGGCCTCTCGCGCGTCAACATGTCGGACCTGTGGCTCGAGTGCGACGCCTCGTACTCACTCCTCATGAGGCAGATCCTGGACCCCGTACCCCAGCCCGGGTGGGAGAAGCTGAGGGTGTTTGAGAGCGGTGATGCGCCGGCCGAGGGGTCTGGATGAGGAGCTTCTACGATGCCTACATTGGCGGGGTGAATGGATGGAGGGAGGAGAGTGAGGGCGTGTTTAAAAGGGACGCACTTCCCGACGTCCCGGCGGATGAGCTCGAGAGTATCGACGGAAACCATGACGGCATGGAGGCCTTGGAAATTTGAAGCCTCACCAGTTTGACATACTACCGGCGCAAGGAAAGTCATCATCCAGTATATTGACCATGAGGTTCTACTTGAATGTAATATCTATCGCTGGTCATATCCCGACCAGCTCCATATCAACAGATTGGTACCCGAGGCCCTGTTGAGTGATGTATGTGTTGAGCCCCAGAGAGAACGCCGTTAACCACCAGTGGATGCATATCCAAACCCAACTACCAGAGTATGCAAGACGACCTAGATACCGATCCAAAGATAACCCAACGCCATCCACCACCTCGTCCCTTGTCCCAGACTCTAGATAAACCGACAAGCCATAAACACAACCACAAATGCTTAATCATCGTCGCTCTCAATGTCACCGTCCCTGTCGCTGTCCGACAGGTCCACAATCGGCTTCATGGCCTCGTGCTCCTTCATCTCTCGGTACGTGCTCCAGGTCAGGCCCAGGAACGCAACGACAATCATGGCGCCGCCGAGGATGGCTGCAAAGCTGAGAGGCTCACCCGTGAGCATCCAGTCCACAATTGCCACGATGAAGATGGTCAGCAGAGCAGCCACCGAGGACAGGACGGGCGACGTGAGAGAGATGAGCACGAGGAACGAACCACTGAACGTGGCGTTCATGAGCACAGCCAGCAGAATCAGCCAGCAAGTCGAAGCCACCGGCAGCTCAAACTTTTCGATGCCCAGAAAGTCGATGATGGGGATCGGAATCCACAGCACAGTAAGTGTAAAGAGGCCGATACAAGAACCAAACGTGTTGGCAAAAATCATGCCGCGGCCAGGTGAGACGCCCTCGGGCGGACAAGCAAAGCGCTTATACAAGACCTCATAGAGACCATAAAGCACAGAACCCACGCCGATGACAAGGTTTCCAAAAAACCGGTTGGAAGCCTCCACGTCCTTGGTGCCCCCCGACTTTGTGTCTCCGTAGGCGACGACGAGCACGCCGGCGATGGCGATGAGGACGGCGACCGACTTGTCGAGGCGCAGGGGCTCGTGGAGCAGCGGCACAGAAAAGACATAGGCAAAAAAGGCGGAGCAGTTGTAGATGGCGGTTAGATCCGACGGTGTCGTCAGGCTGACGGCAATGTACCAGCTCAGCCCGGCCACGGTCAGCGCGCAGGTGATGAGGACGGTGAAGCGCATGATGTAGCGGACCGGGCGCGCGCGGTGCTGGACAGAGATGTGAAAGACGTCGAGGGTCTGCGTCTCGATCATGATGGCCGTCGTGCGCAGGTGCTGCTTGTGGCGCTTCCAGAATACCGGCCAGGGCACCTCGCGCTTCTGGAAGCGCAGGATCATGAGCTGGACAGGCCACAGCACGATCCACGAGCCGTGGGTAAAGTACATCATGCAGTAGGCCTTGTCCCAGCCGAGGTCGTGCTGGATGTAGGCGCTCAGCTCCGTCTGCACGCAAAACGACACCAGGCTGATGACGAGGAAGAATGCCGCATACGTGTACTTTTTGCGCGTCGAGCTCTCGGCCGCCTCGGCCACCGTCTGGGGGCTGCGGCTGCGCATCGTGGACCGCCGACTAAACGACGGCCTCTCGATCATCTCTCGGTGATAGGGATGGTCGTCCGCGCTCGACCTCGCCGACCCCAGGCTGGCGGTCCTCCGGTTGCCATGTGAAGTGTGGGTTACGCGGCCGCGCTCATCATCGTCCTCCTTGTGAAGCAGCGGCGTCCCAGATCGTCCGCCAGCGTGACGATGGTACTTGGGACGGCTGAGGCCATTGGGATCCATGTCGTCGAGCTCCAGCCACTCGCGGCTGGCGTCGTTGCCGTTGGTGTTTGTGTTGTCGCGTTGACCCCGTTTCGAGCCGTCAAGATCGGAAGCGTCGCTCCGATGGCTGGCGGCGCCGGGACTGCCCTTTCTGTCGGTCGACCGGGTTTCTGGTTCGCATAGGGTGTCGTCGCGGGGCAGGGGGTACGAGTCTGTGGACAGTCTATCGTTATCGTGGCCTTGAAGGAGATGGACCTCTTGGTCGCTGTCGTGACGCCGAGGCATAGACGGCGAGGGGAAGGGTATAAAGGGAAGAAAGGAGAGAAGAAGAAGAGAAGAAGAAGGACAGGCTAATAAGGAGCGAAAACAGGTGTTCCTATTTGTTGCACCAGGTCGAGATGAATGCCTGGGTAGTTTTTGGTGCTGGTGTTGAAGGAGCATCCATCCATTGGGTCCGGCTGGCGCGCAGGGCGCGGCATGTCGCAGTTGAGTGGCCGCCAGCGGGTCCCAAGACCCCGAAAGTACAGGGGGGCACGGGGGGTCTCCGCTGTCTCGCAGGAGGGACCAACAGGGCGGGGAGGACACGGGTACGGGGGTCCGTCATCGCCAACGGCTCATCGGGCAGTGGACAATAGGTAGACTTTTCAGGGGCCCTTCCCGCTGAGCCGTCCTGGGGAAAGCCTATCGCGGCTTTGGGATTGCAATCGATGGAATGGCTGGGAGCATGAGCCACGAGCCAGATGATGCTAGACAAAGTTCTAGATTCTAGGGCTCATGCGCATGTTCTCTGTACAGACTTAAGCATGCCCCCGTGCTATGGATCCAACATCTGATTGCGTGCTGCGCTACTCTTGAACCATCATGAGTCGGGTCTGTCAAAAGGTGCCAAGCTGGTCCCGCGATAACGATGACGCCTTTGGTCATGTGCCCCCTACACCACCACGAGCGGTCTCACCACACCACCACCAACCGAGATGGCCGAGATAACGAGATGAGGCGTTACACTCAAGAGCACATGAGTTGGTCCTATTCATCTCTGTTGCCTTCACCTGCACTGCCTCGGAAACTGCCCCTGACTTACTTGGCTCCGGCACCAAAGAGAGCCTCGTGGACGTTATATCCATACTCCAACTCCCCGTGCCAGTAGTTTGTCGTGTCTGCCTTGGAATACTCCCACGCCTGGTCAAGTGCCTGCACCACCTCGTCGGGGAGCGGCCCCTTTTCCAGGTTGTCGAGGTTGTTCCCCAGCTGGTCCACGCTGGAGATGCCAATGATGATTCCATCGTTTCCGTCGGTGATGCGCAGCTTGGAGTGGTGCACCATCCACCGCAGCGCCGTTTCGATCATGGTCAGCCCGTGCTTCTCGACAGCCTGCTCAATGACGCTCAGCGCCTTGAAGGTGCTCTCCCTAAAGTAGCGATCGCGGTACATCTTGCCAATCCTGGAGCTGTCCGAGAAGCGGCCGGTATCAGGCTTGCTGTCGGGCTTGATGTCCTTGGACTTGATCTTGCCCGAGAGCAGGCCGCCGGCGATGGGGTTGTACACGACAATATCGAGGCCGTACCGCTTGCACGCGACAAACAGCTCCGACTCGATGGACCGGGTCACGCAGTTGTACATGCCCTGGTACACCGTCGGCCGCACCCAGCCGTTGTACTTGCACGTCAGGACCACCTCTGCCACCTCGTGCGCCGCAAAGTTGCTGATGCCGAACCGGACAAACTTGCCAGCCTTGTGGAGCTTGTCGATGGCCTCGAGCGTCTCTGCAAAGGGCACGGCGCGATCAGGGCGGTGGAGGTAGAGCAGCTTGAGTCACATTAGACGCGGTGCCTCACGAGGAGATATGGGACTTACATCGATGCAGTCGGTTCCCAGCTCCTTTAGACTGGCCTCGACAGACTCGACAACCTTTTCAGCCGTGTTATCGCCGGGTTCTCTAGGATACTTGACCTTTGTGGCCAGAGTGAGACCCCTCTCCTTCCAACCAGTCTGGCGAGTCCAGCCCTCTTGCTTGCCTCCGACGTAGATGCGTGCCGTGTCGATTTCGCTGTATCCTCGACCCTGAAAGACATCAAGGGCCTTGTTGTAAGTTTCCAGATCGAAAATGCGTGCGTCGAGCTGCTCGCTGCCAGGAGGACCAAAGGTCATTAGACCCAGAATGATGCGAGGCTTCGGGTTCTGAGCGATGAGAGGCATGTTGAGCGATGGTGTTGTAGATGAGAACTACCCGAATCTTTACAGGGAACTCTGGCTTCTTTTATACTCTGGCAGAAAGCAATATCGGAGATGTCAAGCTAAACTCCAGGCCTCATCATCGTGCCCTCATGCATCTTGCTCACTCCGGCCCTCTACGGCCCCACTTGCGACTGCGAGACCGGGCGGGGTATCCGTTCGGCGATGACGGCTAGGCTTGCCGAAGCGGATGTTGGGAGAGGGCGTTGGGTTGATTTGTAAGAGCCATTGACTCTTACCCCGGCATGCTGGAGAAGAGAGCATCTGCTCCAAGGACCTTGATATCTATGTCTAGGGCCTATGACGTAGTTGTAGATTGTAGTTGGGGTCGGGTTTCAAAGCCGGATGCTCTTGGAAACTGCGCAGCTAATATATACAGTGTCTTATAAAGGGAAGCTATTGCCAACCATAGATGATGTATAAACTGATTGATAACTACGATTGATCTGCGTTGTCACACCATGCAGGGTTCTGTTGCACTTCACTCTGACTTGCATCTCCCTACCTTCCTATCACCAGTAGTAGATCACCAACCTCATCACGTATCTAATTCGCATCACATAGGAACATGGCGATGCTTCATCAACTTGAGTCCCAATAAATGCTCTCAACAGACAGAAGATCTCTAGGAACTTGGTATAGATGAAGGAGCCGACCTCAAGGTGGGGATGAGAGGAGCTCATCGCGGGACACCCAACGGTTAAACCCCGGAGGCTCAATCTGCACCTCAACTCCAAATTGAGAGGGCAGCGATTGGATTTTGAGATCCCGAATTGCCGTGTCGAGCTCCCCGTTGCCATCTTTTGCGCAATATCCACCTCAAATATGCTTTTGTAAGACAATTCGACCCTATAATGACTCTTCAACCCCCAGCTGACCCCCCAGTTCCGCCATCTCATAGACAAATCCATCATGAGGGCACAATTGGCCCGCCATGCTCGACGGGTCCTTGTCCAGCACGCCCGATGCCCGTCCTTTGCGCTCTACTCGACCCCCCTCCGCCGAACACTCCCCCCAGATCGATAAATAACGGGTACTCACGACGGTACATATTCGATGGCCTGTTTCAGAAGGCGCCCCGGGAGGTGCGGCAGCCCGAATTCGAGCCGGGGTGGATGAAGATTATGGTCTGGCGGAGTCGCATGCTCGACAACCTGCGTCCGCCGCCGACAGAGGAATTGATCCAAGCTTGGAAATCTTTCTTTGAGGGGAAATTGTCTAGCCGGAGGCCACTGAACGGGACACAGGCTATGCAATGCCGTCGACTTCTCAACTATCTTATACAACAACGCGAGGCATCCCCGAGGCGCAACCGAAACTGGAACGCCGCGATATAGTCAAGGCTCTCGATGTTCTCGCTCTCTTGAGGCCTCGTGAGCGGACGCAGGATCATCTCGACTTTGCCAGATTTGCCTGGTCTATCCTCTGCGAAAATGATCTCGACCAAAGAACCTGGCTGCCCACTGGTCCCAAGTGGCCGCAATACCTCGGCATCCTGTGCGCCTATGGTGGTTCCGAGGAAGCCCTTGACATGCTCCGCGCCAACTGGGAGGCGGTTGTCAGTCGCAGCGACAGCAGGCAGAGGAATCCCTTCCTGTCTGTGGCCAAGGCCTTGGCTCAGGACGGTCACGAAGAGAAGCTGATGGAACTGGTCAAGCATGCCGAGGAGAACGGTATTCCCTGCGACAAGCGTCTTCAGAGCGTCATGGTTTCCTTCTTCATTGAGCAAAACAGGCCCGCCGAGGCCAAGGCCTGGTTCGAGAAGGAGATTTCTTCCAACCAACGCTCCTACGAGATCTATCCCCAGTTGGCTCATTTCGCTGCCCGCCAGGGCCTGAAGGAGTGGGCGGTGCCCTTTTTCCTTGAACTAGGAACACGACTTAGGGGCTCGAAAGACGAAAAGAAGTACTGGGATTGTTTATTCCAGGGCATTCTCATCCTTGGAAGGGGCCTCAAGGAGGTGGAGGGCATGATGTCCAGCATGGAGAAGAGCTCCGAGGGGGCTCTCAAGGCGGACATGGCCACTTTCAACGGCCTCCTTCGCGCTGCCATCGAGATGGGGGACTCGACGCTGGTGGAAGAGATACTGCCACTTGCCCAAGCCGGGTGGCGCGAGCTCAATGGCGAATCCCACCTGATTCTCATGAAGATGCACCTGCTGTCGGGTTACCTGCCAGGGGTTCAAGCTGCCTACAAGAAGGTGGCGCACTTTGAGCCCTGGCATGTTGAACCTGATCTCTGGTGGGAGTTTAGCCAGCTGTTCAACGAGTACCTCGTTGTCCTCTGCGCCGAAAAGACGCCGGACTACAAGCTCATTGCCGATCTGATAGAGTCGTCGGAGGAAACCCAGGTGCTTCTTGAGCCTGCGACGGTCTCCACCCTCTGCATCAAGTTTCTGGAGAACGAGCAGCACTTTGAGGTGATGGATCTCTTGTCCGTCCACGCGTTTCACTTTAGCGCCGCCGAGCGAGCCGTGATCCAAGACGCTCTCGCGGAATTCTGTGTGAACGAGCCCAGCACCACGCGGGCATGGACCGGATACCAGCTCCTGCGGCAGTTCTTCCAGGATCTCAGCTTCGAGCACCGCGTGAAGCTGATGGAGGCCTTCTTTGAGCGCAAGCGGCCAGACATGGCGTCACACGTCTTTGGCCACATGCGGCAGCATCGGAACAACGACTACCACCCCAGGCGCGAGACGTACATATCCTGCTTCGAGGGCTTCTCGCACAGCCCAGACACCGAGGCCTTGGAGATGGTCTACAACATGCTCAAGATGGACACGACGGTGGAGCCAAACACGAAGCTGTACACGTCGCTCATCCTGGCTCATGCGGCGAGCGACAAGCCTCTTCAGGCGCTGGATTTCTGGCAATCGATAACGTCGTCGCCAGAGGGTCCGTCGTATGCCAGTCTAGAGGCCATCTTTTGGGCTCTTGAGCGCACGCCGAGGGGATCCAAAAAGGCCAATGCGATCTGGAAGCAGCTGGAGAGGCTCGACGTGGACATTCCGCCCCAGGTCTTTAACGCTTACATGGGAGCTCTGGCCGGTAGCGGAGAGCTGGAGCAGCTCAGGGGCATGATTACGCAGATGCCTCAAAAGACATCAAACGAACCAGATGATATGACGTGAGTTTTAACCCGACTGCTGTACTTGACATGACTGACACCTAGCAGGCTAGGCATCGCGTTCAACGCCCTCCCGGGACAGGCGATGCAGGAGACTTTTAAGCAATGGGCCAGGCCGCGGTATCCAGAGGCCTGGGGAGACCTGGAGGAGAGAGGCAAGCGGCTGAACAGGGATTCGCTATGCCAGTTCAAGCTCAACAGGGTATTGAGGCCTTGAATATGTACAAAAAAAGGGGGGGGGATGCTTCAAAAGTGACTTTGGATGTAGACAACTGTATCAATATGTTACATAGAGGTCGTGGCTGTTATACATATGACCAAAAAAAATAATGACCATGACATGATCTCATACAAAGGCAGGCAGGCTCTACCAGTTTCGACCAAAGAATTGCTCCCGCAGCATCTCGGGGTGGGAGTGGATGCTGGGGTAGATGCCCATGCCCTGGACCCGACGGACCATCTTGGCCACCTTGCGCTGGTTGACGGGTCGGAGACGGGTGAGCTGGGAGTGGTTGATCATGCCTGAGGGGGAGGTGAAGTGCTCGACAAGAGAGAAGTTCTGGTGAGTCAGCAATGGCTCTCGACTCCAGGGACAGCTAGCTCTCTCACCTTGTACATGTCTAGAGGGCTGATACCGAGAGCATCAACGACATCAATGTTCCTCACAGACCTCTTCCTCCACTTTTGCATCTCGACGGGACTAAGATCGTGCGGCGAGTAGACGTCACCAACCTCCCACCGTCGGGGCATCTGCTTGAGAAAGTCGTTTGACATCTTTTGGTTCCTGAGAAAGTCCATCTGCGCCGCCTTCTCCTTGACGAACGAGGCGTCCCTAGCCTTGTACCTCTCCATCATCCGCGCAGCCGCATCTCCGGGTTGCACGCGCGGGGGTCGGTCACCACTGGGGGGGTTGCGTCTGATGCTGTTGTTGAGGTTGGCGAGGCGGCTGGTGTGGGTGCTGCCGGCGCCTGTCTCGCGGGGGAGGGAGGTCGGTGCGGTGGAGGAGAATGGCCGGACGAGGGCGCGCACGGCGGAGGACGGTGTCGGTAGTCGAGGAGGCATCTTTGTTGTGGTCAATTGGTGGGGTTGTTAGTAACTTGATGGCGATGCTCGGTCGTTGGAGTTTTGGGAGGGTTTTTTGGAGATGGCCGGAACATGCCGCCCGGAGGAATTCCGCTCGGCCCCACTTGAATTTTTGATGGTTTTCAATCTCCATCTTCAACGGACCTACCACTGTCTTGACAACAAATTACTCGACCGACGATTTGAACGGGGATTGAAAGGCATTTCTGAGCTTTTTGTGCAGTCGCGACACTCGAAATACCCCCATCATGGTCCGGAAACTCAAGCACCACGAGCAAAAGCTCCTGCGCAAGACAGACTTTATCACATACAAGTCTGACAATGGCCATCGCGACAAGGCCGTCATCCGACGATACATGATCCAGAAGCCCGAGGACTACCACAAGTACAACCGTCTCTGCGGAGTATGTCTAATGCCTCCTCCAAGCTCACCCTTCATACTAACTGTGTCCTGCCAGTCCCTCCGCCAGCTCGCCCACCGCCTCTCCCTCCTCCCCCCCGAAAACGCAACCCGGCGCAAGCACGAAGAGCTCCTCCTCAACAAGCTCTACGACATGGGCATTCTGTCATCCGCGTCCAAGCTGTCGTCTGTGGAAAAGAGCGTGACGGTCAGCGCGTTTGCGCGGCGGCGGCTCCCCGTGCTCATGACGCGGCTGCGCATGGCCGAGACGGTGCAGGCGGCGACAAAGATGATTGAGCAGGGCCACGTCCGCGTCGGCACCGAGACGGTCACGGACCCGGCGTACCTGGTCACGAGGGGCATGGAGGACTTTGTGACGTGGACTGTCGGAAGCAAGATTAAGAGGAACATTATGAAGTATAGGGATCAGCTGGATGACTTTGAGCTGCTGTGAGGGCTCTTGGGCTTGAGGAGTTTGGCGCATGGTTTTTTGGCAGTTGGTTCTTGCACTCATGGCATTCATGGATAAAGGAGATGTTGAAGATTTGGTATGGCAGACGTCAAGGGAGGTCTGGTCTTGCTGATGATACTCGAAGAACGAAGCAGGAGAGGGCTCAAAGGTAGACAGATGCAGATGGGAGTGGAAGATAGACAGGGTCTATCGTGGTGGCTATAACCAACTCTATTACCAACTGAACTGAGGGACGGCCAACCAGTCCTGAACAGCTGGTTCATTGGGGTCCCAAGCAATCATCATCATGAACAGCTCCCAGTCTTTCAACCCCAGTTTCTTCAACCCAAAGAACAGTTGATCATGCCCGGCGAGTACCTACACTTGGGTTCATCATGACAGTCAAGACCTGCGGCAACGCTAGCCTATATGAAGCATGCAATGCAGACGAACAACTTCATCAAATAAGACAATCAATTCCGACAATTGCGTCAGGTCTAGTCCTGACTTCCCCCTCCATCGGCCCCGCACGGCTCCGTATCCCGGACCGGAAAAGTTACAAATGTCCCCGAGGCCCCCGGCTATTAGTTCCAGCCCTCACACACTCTCATACAACTTTGGTATATACCTTTTTTACCCATTCAACATACATACCCATTCGACACTACCTCCCGTGGACTGCCATGGCCATCCTCTCCACCCTCAGGGAGCTCCTCCACCACCTCATCGACCCCTACCTCTTCATGAGCATCTCCTTCCGCTTCCTCCCCGGCACCATCCTCTCCCTCATCCGCGCCGCCGACATCCGCACCCTTCTCTCCTACTCTGCGTTCAAGGAGGCCTGGTTCGGCAACACCTGGGCCTTTGTCGGTCCCCAGGTAAAAGTCAACGCCGAGAAGCGCGTCATCCCTTTACTTGAAGGCCGTGTTCGCGGGGGTCAGGTCGTCGAGGATGTCGCAAACCCGCCGATTAGTGGGTTGGTGCTTGAGATTGGAGCTGGGAGCGGCATGTGGGCGGATGTGTTTGCCAAGGTTGGCGGGGGTGTTGATGAGCAGCAGTTGAGGCATCGTAAGGGTGGGAATGGGTTGACTCGTGTATACGGCATTGAACCCAATCCTCAATCAGCTGCAGCTCTGAGACGGCGGGTTAAAGAGGTTGGACTCGAAGGCATCTACGAAGTTGTCCCCGTGGGTATCGAGTCCATCAACGATCCGACAGCGTGGGACGGACGGATCGAGCCTGGAAGCGTCGACTGCATCGTCACCATCCTGTGTCTGTGCAGCATCCCCGAGCCTGAAAAGAACATCAAGCTTCTGTACGAGAGCCTCAAGAAGGGCGGACGGTGGTACGCCTACGAGCATGTCCAGGTTGAGCAAGGCGGTTTCCTGCTCCGCGCCTATCAATGTAAGCTGAACCATACTACTAAAAAGGGCCAGTGCTGATATAAACAGGGCTCACGAATCTCGTCTGGTCACAAGTCATGGGCTCGTGCCGCATGTGTCGAGCCACGGGCAAGACATTAAGAGAGGCTGGGCCGTGGGAAAAGATTGATCTAGCGCCGCCAGTAGGGGAGCCAAGATTCGAGTTGCTTCCTCATATCCTCGGAACACTGACCAAGTAGACGGCTACCGCATTTTTATGTATCTGGAGTCAATGGGAGGCATTTTCGTATAAAAGTAAACCAACAGACATGATGAACTATTCGGGTATCGATATCCAAACTCCATAATCAAAGCTCGTCGTCGTCGTCATCTGCAAGAAAGATCGAGGTCCTCTTACTAGAGCCGTCCATCTTGACCTTGCCTTCTTCCGAATCCAGGGGTTCCGTCTTTAGCACCTCTGATTTCACCACCACCTTGGTCTCCTCAGCTTTGACATCTTCACCTTTGAGGGCCGGCTTCGTCTCCAGGTTTTCAGCCTTGACCTCCCCCTTGACGTCAATGCCAGCCTTGGTCTCCGTGTTCACGTCCTCCTCCTTGACGAGACCCTCGCGGATCAGCTTGGCCTCTCTCCTCTTGTAAAAAGCATCCAAGCAGTTCGTCCTCGCCTCCTGGGTCCAGCTCTCCACCACCAGAGCAAACTCTGTCGCATTCGCGAATCCAAACTCTCTTGCCATCTCGCAGAAATGTCGAAGCATCACTTCCTGCGGGGGGTTGTACAGACTATGCAGACCGTCACCGCACTCTTCGTCGCTCTCCGCAAAAAGAGCATTCTGGCCCGCGACATCGCCTTCAGAGTATGAAGTCATGGCAGCCCGGCGTGAGAGCTGCTCCTCCACCTTGGACGAACCGACCACTTCCGAGTTGTCGTGGGTGTACTCGACACCCGCTGAAGTGAGGATGGCTTGAATAGCGTCGCTCTTTGGTACATTGGTCTTCTTGGATTCGAGCGTTTTCTGCTGGTTCTCAGATGTGAGCAGGTCAACCAGCTGGCTCATGCCGCCATCGTCAGAATCCGTCTCTTCACTCTTGACCATGCCGAGCGCCTCCCCGTCCTTGGCTGCCTTTTCCATGTCGACGTCCACCAAGTTCACACCAGCCTTGGCCTCGGCAATGTTGGTCTTGTTCACAATATCTTGCAGCAACCCGCTATCGTTGTGATATGTAAAGATATTGCCGAGTCCAAAGATCTCGCCCTTCCTCTCCGTGTCCTGCTGAACACCTTTAAAGTACCGACGCTCAGAAGACGCAGTATAGCCAATGTTGGCTTGCTGCTGCTTGTAAATCTGCCGCGCGTACACAATCTCCTCTACCGTGCCCAGCGAAATGAGTCGAAACACCTCGACGTCCCGGGTCTGGCCGATACGGTAGGCTCGGTCCTGAGCTTGGAGGTCGTAGGAGGGGTTCCAGTGAGGGTCGACGATGACAACCTTGTTCGCAGAGGTGATGTTGAGCCCGACACCTCCGGCTTTGGTCGAGATGAGAAACACAAACTGGGTCGGATCAGAATTAAACGTGTCAACAACCTCCTGACGCTGTTCGTAGCTCAACGAACCGTCCAGGTAGCTGACGGTGTAGCTCGTGTTGGTGAACAGGTGCTGCAGGATGCGAAGAAGTCGGACGCTGTGGGAAAAGACAAGGACCTTGTCTCCGTTGCTGTGCCAGAACTTGAGCAGCTTCTTCATGACTTTCCACTTTCCACAAAACTCGGGGTTGACCAGGTTCTTAATCCGGTCCCGATTGTCGTAGAGGTACTTCCACGTATCCGGCATGCAAGTCCGGAGTGTGTTGAGCTCTGAAGCATGCTTGTTTTCCAGGTCGGTCGTCTGTGGAACCAACAACGTGAGGTGGTTTGCCAGCTTTTGCAACACAATCATGCTGGGAAAGATGATGCTTTGCCACCGTGAGCCACTGGGCAATAAACGATTGCAGCACCATCCTTTCTTGTTCTTCCCGCAGCAGGGCTCAGAGAGAGTGCGTAGAATATCAATCTCTGTGGTATCCAAAAAGTTCTCGTATGCATCTCGTTGAAGGTCGGTGAGAGGACAAAAGACAACTCGGTCCGTCTTCTTGGGCAGTTGATTCGCGATGAGCGTCTTCATTCGCCGTAAAAAGTACCGCGGTAGGAGATTGTGCGCCAGTTTGTCTGCCGTCTGCCTCGCAAGACTGAGTTGAGCCACGGTTGCATCGTGAGATTGGCCAACAGTGAGGGGTTTGGTGACGGCCTGAGTCCACTCGGCGATGGTTCCAAAATGACCGGGATTTGTCCAGTCTAGCAATGTCCAAAGCTCCTCGTACCTGTTCTGGATTGCAGTGCCAGTAAGGCCAATACGACAAAGCGCATTGATCTCGTTCAGCGCTTTGGTTGTTTCTGAGTATCTGTCTTTGAGCCGGTGACACTCATCGGCAATCACCGCGTCCCATTGAACCATGTTGATGGAGCTCCTGCTATTCTTGTAAGTGTCGTATGTGGTGATCATGATTTCTAGCCGGCCGGCACGGGCAGCGCTCAAGACGTCTTCCTTGTGAACTCCGTGGAAGAGGTCGATATGCCACCATCCCCAGCGGGTCAGCTCATTCTTCCAGTTCATGATGAGGGACCCAGGGCAGACGACCAAGATCCTGGGGTACCAGCGGTCATTGTACTGGCGGATCTGCCGCATGCGCTTGCCATCACGCTCATCACCAGTCTTGCCAAACGCGGCAGTCAAGAAGGCGGCCACTTGCACTGTCTTTCCGAGACCCATGTCGTCGCCCAGAATGCCGCCTTCTTGATAGACAAACTTTCGGTGGAGAAAGGATACGCCGGCAATCTGATAGTCTCGGAGGTACTGTGCGATTGATGCCGGAATGAGGCCCGCCGACTGCGGCAACTCGATATCCTTGTATGGCCGAGATGGCTTGATTCCGCTGCTCCCCTCAAACTTTGGTCGTTCTTCCAACTCTCTCAGCCTTCTAGTCTCTTCAAAGTGTATGCCGGTGTAGTCCGGGGGCACCATGAGAGCGGCATCGTGATGTCGCTTCTTGTTGGCGTCAAACTGCCGTCTTCGCTCAATCAGATACTCGGGCAGCCCTGCGAGCTCAAAGTCTTCCTCGGGGTCGTGAAAGTCTCCATGCGCATCATGGTCTCTCTTCTTCCCTTTGGACTTTCGTTTCGCCCTGCGCTTCTTTGGTTTCACGGGCAAATCATCGTCGTCGTCGGTCCACTGGACCTTTTCTTCGATTTCGACAGGTTGTTTTCTTTTCTGGGCCACCTTGGCGAGGGGAGATGCATTGTCTCCAGACTCGGAAGCCGTGTCTCCGTCGTCGAGGGTTTCAATCACCTCTAGTTGGCCCCGAGGCATGTTGAGGAATGACGTTGGAGCTTGTTGCGTGAGAGTGTGGATTCACGATCGCGCGTGGCGACGCGTTGATGCTTGAGCGAAAGCACGTGACCCGACTTACATCCTCCAACGCGACCTGAGCAAGATCCAAACCACACTCCTCAGCTCGGTTAACTCGCCAGATCATTCTGCAAGATTCCATTCTCGGTAAGCACACCCTCAGCTCCATCCCTGACTTGCATCCCCAGGTCCTCTCGTCAGATGACTCTTGCATCGCAGCACTCAGCTCAGTTTAGAGTGAGTGATGTCTGGTGTAAAAGAGTGCCCCACTTTGCACAGATGCATGACAGCTGCTCAGCCACCGAAAGACCCGAGTCGTCCAATCCAAACTCGGTAGTTGAACACCTCGAGTGATGTCAGAATCTTTGCTCAAAAAGTCCAAAAAGTTGTCAGCGTGATGAAACCGGCAGAAACAAGTTCGCGGCGGTCTTTCCGTACAAGCTAACGAACATGATCGTCTTCAAGTCGTACAATCTTGTGTTGAACGTCTCTGGTGGGCTGCTTCGTAAGTACCTATCCTCATCGCCAATCAAAGCCCCATGCCAGAGTCCGTGTAGCTTCATCTACCGCCGGCACTTGCGCAATATGACTTTATCTTCACATTGACCAAAAACAGAATCAAAGTGGAAAGAACAGTTGGATTGACGGGTATCGAATTAATAACTAAAAAGCCCAGCGCGTCGTTGCCTTCAGAGCCAATCCAACATACGCCTCCATGTCGCAAACAAAGGAAAAGGGGAAGAAAAAAAGAGTCGCAGAGCACCCCATGTCTGTCGTGAAAATCGGCACCCAGCGTTGGGTCACCGGCGTAAGGTATCAAGGCGAAGAGAGAAAAGTATGCACCTCCATCACGGCGCTCTCGGCGACGGCATGCGCCCAGGCCGTGCCCCGGCATCCTCGGCAGCCATTGGTGTCTTGGCCGTCAGACAATGCGTGTCCCGTGGTCCATGACTAGCTGCCGTGTTTGGCTGCGTCGTTGACGGGTTTCGAGAGCGGGGCCAGGCCGAGCTCTGAGCTGCGGCCCCGAGAAGCGAGGTGTGAGGCGCCTTAATACTTCAGGATGATGTACAGAGCGTGGATGATACCGGGGATGTAACCTGCGAGGTGGGGTCAGGAGACTGTACGTATCGGGGCATGGGAATGCCAGGGAGCTTCGACTTCGGAGGAGCCGGAGATGACTGAGAGAAAGAGAGTCTTACCCAGAATGGTCAACAGGATGTTGATGAGGAAATCGGCACCGCATCCGCGCTCGAGGAAGACACCCACGGGAGGGAGGATGATGGCAAGGAGGATCTTGCAGATGTCGCTGTGTAAAGTCAGTACAAGTCCGGTTGCTTCGTTGTCTTGTTGAGCTCGAGGATCCGGTAAGAAGACATCATGGCAACAACTACACTGTCGCGATGCTGCTACGGAATACTCGGAATGACGTCGTCTCGAGGGCAGCTTACCTGGCAGTGAAAGGCATGACGTCGGTGTTGAAGAGTAGTTACTCGAGGAAGATGTGTTTGGTAGTGTTCGAGAGGAGTGGTATATCAAAGTCTTTTGCACAAAGGCGATGATGTCGTCAGAGCAGAGTATAGGTTGTAAGAGATCAAGATGGTAGGAAGGGAGGGGGACAAATTGTCTTTTATATCAGTGATCCGGAGCTTCCTCCCAGTCACACACACCCATTCACTGCCATCTCCTTCCAACTTTCCCCGTTTTCCTGACGAACCACGCAACCCGCCATCCCGCAGCACCTTCTTCCCCCGTCAGCCCAGCCCTGCGACACCCTCGAGTTTCTGGGCACTGCGTCATCGATTCGCTGGCTGGGAAGGGGTGTGGGTGAGCAAGTCACAGGGACAGACGTCCTGTAGCAGGGAAGCACGGCCAAGCGAGGTCCATCTTGGTTCTGTAAGTCGGCAGTCCCATGTCCTGGAAAGGCTACGTCATTATTCACCGCGGGCCAATCGTTTAGGGCCGCCGTGGGGCGACGCCACGATGGTTTACGCGGATGCACCTGGATACGGGGCGCTACTGTGACGCATGCTGAGCCACATATGGCGCAGCAGCGACGACAACAAAGCATCGCTTCATGGAATCACAATCAATCTGTGGCGAGCAAGCAAATGGCGATTATGTGCTGCGTAGTAATGCACTTTGTTGTTCATGTGGCTTGGCGCATTTTTTATTTCGTTCAAACTGCACTGCCTCATTGTTGAGTCAAATCTCGATGCCCAGACCTTCCAGAAGCCATTGGACCCAATACCCAAGTGAGACAAGCTGCGTCAATCGTGTGGCTGGTGACCCGCGGCACAGAAACCTTCTCCATTCGTCGTGTGCCTGGCAAACAAGATTCCCTGACGCTCACTGTCGTAATTTTGAGCAAGGCTAGAGCGGCTTGGGCAGCCCTCCAAACGTGCCGGTTGCCGGGAACAGCCCGGGACGGGAATGGTGATAATCTGGCCTGCCAAGCGGCGACCATGAACAAATCATTTGGCCATTGGCAATGACAGGAGGCGTCTACAGCCAGGGATCCTCATGGCCTGTTTTCCTTCGCGTGGCTGTGCACAAACAATTCACCGCTCTTGGCATCTTTATCGCTTCATGCCTTTGAGCAGAGGAACGCGTCAGTGCCAAGCTTCATGGCAGGCAGAAAACTACGGCCTCTCGGCACTGGAGTGGAGGGCCAAGATAATTAATAACATGTCGGCAACCCCATCTGGTAAGGATGCAAAAGTGAGTTTTCTCTGCCGAGCATGTTTGCCTGAGGAAATCGATGAAAAGTCGAATGCAAAGATGATGATTGAGCCAAGTCCATTGGTGGCCATCTCGGTAATTAAATGATATCAGAATTGGGACACCAGTTTGGGGGTTTCAACTGAGCCATGTCGACCCCAGTGTTTCAGTTTACGCTTCACCCAATGATATCCATGGATCCGTGAATGAAATCCATGAAGCGAAACCGAGGCCCAGTCAACCATGAACTCCAATGAATACCAACTCCAGGGTGACTTGGTCAACATGGGCAAGATGCGAAAAGTGATTTCATTGACGAAATATGCTCGAGGATGAGCCCCCCTTCTTCGGACAACAACACAACTTGCCGCAATGTCTATGACCAAGGCTTGCAGCTTACAGCTCAGCTGGCACTGGTATACTTTCCTCCATTGACTCGATGAATAATTTGTCTGTCAATGACCTACGTGGGATAGCTCACATAGACGTTGGGTTGGCTACGACACGGTCAAGGCGAGTTATTGGGCTGGCTCAAGTGCCGGGTTCAAAGCAAAAGGTTTGCAGGCACTATTCGCAGTAGCCCATGCCCAAGTCTATTTCAAGTTTGACGTCCCCGTGTCTGGATACCTAGTATGTAGATCTATCTGCGGGGCTTTGGATGGCACACAAAGCAACGTCGCTCGCTGCACTTTGTATCAGTCATCTTGTCAGAGACAATCTTCTCGCCTGGATAATGGCCGACGCCGTCTGGGAATGCGCATGCTTCAAAGCCAATCACCTCGCGTGTCTTGACCCTTCCGCATCGGAACCTCTCGATCTCTACTAGATTCTCGCACATGATTTTTGTTGCTCGTTTGGATGACCTTGCTAGTTGTCTCATCCTGGTTTGACATGCTGCACGGTATTGAAGCCGACGTAGGGATATTAATATGTGATCTCAAGTTGTCATGGGCGAGTGAATGTGGGATAGGTACCTAGTCACAACCTATTGTGCCAGTGATGCCAAGCATCAGCTCAGCTACAAATCACCATAGCTCGCTAGCTCTAATGTGAAGAACCGGCCCCGCTGCCTTCGTAGTGAATAGCTACTACTCACTTTGGCTCGCATCAGAGAACAGTTGGCGTAGAAGGTGAGGCCTCTATCTATAGGCAGGTCAAGAAAAAATTCGATCCTAGATGCGAATACACAAGGTACGTTGCTATATGGCGACGTGCCGATGGCTCACCCTAGAGGACCAGATCTACTACACAAGACTCCCTTCTCGTCCTACGAGCCATGCAATTACATGGACTAGCTGGTAGGCTGACCGATAGACTGGCCAGTTCTTGTGCCAATGGATCAATTACTACTCGCGGAATCTCAGTGCTCGAATTGATACCAACTGCAGCCCCAATCCGTTACCCAAGGAGTCCATAAGCCGAGCCGAGGTAGACGGGCATGGATAAGGAGTTCGATTCCTTGCAATCCCATGCTATATAGCCATTACACAAGCAGTACCCATACTAATACCGATTGTTGCGAGAAAGGGATGCAACAAAAGATTTATTGCTACATGGTGCTCAGATATTAGCGAGACACCGCCGACGCTGTACATAATCATACAGATTTTACAACAAAGATGGGTCACATCTTGATTTTACACCCAGGCCCTATTCCTCCTTGACCTCCTCAGTCACAGCCCACCGCTTGCCGTACAAGACATTCCCGAGAAGCTTGGAGCCCACAAAGTAACCCAGATAGGCGCCGGCGACGACGGTGACAGGCCACTTCTGCCACTCGCGGTCCCAGTCGAGGGGGATGGGCACGGCGCCGAGCCAGGCGCCGACGACGGTGCCCACGAAGCCGCCAAGGGTCTGGTCCCAGGGGGCCGAGACGCCGACGACGGCCTGGAGGGGCACGGGGTCGGAGCCGCGGACGTAGAAGATGGGTAGATGGCGAGGACGGCGATGTGCGCCGCGCAGAGAAAGGTGTGCGAGGCGTGGGTGAGGAAGGGTGCGCCGAAGAGGACGAAGAGGACGTGGAGGAGGGGCGTCAGGATGAGGGCGAGGACCAGAGAGATGACGGCGGTCTGGATGATGTGTATTAGCTCCAAGGATTCCAACTTTAACATGCTGTCAAGACTTACAGCAAAAGCCTTTGGTTCCCGCGTATCCGTCTTCTTCTTCTCGCCAGGGCGCAGCTTCTTGGATCCCTTTGCGCCCGAAGAACCCGCGGCGGGAAGACAAAGGGTGACATAGAGCGTCTGGATGACGGCAACCACAGGCAGACCGACCTGGAGGGTAGCGACGGGGTCGGCGACGAGGGCGTCGAAGCGCCAGACAAGCAGGCCAGCGAGCACGAGCTGGTGGACGACCGACACGGGCAGGGCGACGGGTGTGTTGAGGAGCGGGATGGCGGGCACGACGGCCTTTGGGGTCGCGGGCTGGGCGGGAGTGCCCTTGATCAGAGTCGTCGACATTGTGGCCGGGTCGATCAGGGGCATTGGCTTGTTTGTCTGGTGTGGAAAAACGAGTGGTGAGCTGGCTCGGGACAGCTCGTCGCGGAATCTCCAATTCCCTCGGGCAAGCAATCGCCAATAAGGTCGCCAGCTCAGCCGGGTAGTTTGCCAGGTGTGGCTTGGTGTGGCTTGGCGGGTATCGCGACATCACGTTTCAAGTCACATGATGAGACGGACCTGTTTCACAGCGGCTCGTGCGAGTAGGTCGGCTCCGAAAGACTCATCTGTAAAACTTGACGATTGTGTCACCACCATCATCATCATGACATTCTCCAAGGAGGGCCAGACCACCGGCACGGGGCGGGACAGGCTAGCATCATGGCAAAAAAGTGGCAGCATCATGAGAACCGTAAGCGCACTGGCATCGGCATCGGCGAGAGCCACGGCAGTGTGATCGCATCGCCACCATCTGGATCTCATGCGATCTGGGCTGTCAAATCTATCAAACCATCCAGTCATGCAACCAGAAACGAGCAAGGACATGATGGATGCCAGGAACCGGGCCGCCTGGGCTAGAACATGTCTGGGCAGAGGGCGTTTGGGGTACCGAGGAGAGCATCATGGTTGGCCGAGCTCAGCATCTGATCATGACATTTTTCCATCTTCACTTGCCTCAGTCGATGAGGGCAATGGCCAGATGTTCCGGGAGAAACAGGACCGTCGCCAGGCCTGGGGGTCCAGCCAATCACGAGACCCGCCGGTCCCCGCCGACCGGAGGGGGATGGCACCACAACCGCCGTGCTCGCCCTCGAAATCGACCCATCAACCTCCGGCCTGGGGTGCTGACTGGCGGCTCTTGTCCAGTCGTGATTGGCCAGGGGCGCCTTGCACACCTTGACCACCCCGGGGTCGGTACAATGGCTGGTGGCATGATGCCCTCGAGACAAGATGAAATCTGACCACTATGGATGTATCCGGCTGAATGGGCGCTGGGAGCTCGCCGTCTTGAACGATTGTTCGGGACAAATTTGCTATCATCCCTGCCAACGAGATCGGCATGCCACGTCTGTATAAGAATCCAAGTCTTCCATCTTCAAGTTCATCTCTTTTCATCATCATCACCATCAACAGGATCAACAGAGCAATCTCAACTCTTTAACCACCTCTCCACTCCCGTCAACAAAATCACCACTCAATCCAATTCGTCTTACGAATTTAATACTCTCGAGTTTTCGATTCACCTCTAAATCTCCCAACTCAACCACAACAACATCATCAACATGTCTCCCATCGTTGCCCGATCTGCCGCCCGCGCTATCCAGCGCCGCCAGTTCTCTCTCCTCAACTCCATGCGAACCGTTGGCCGATCCATGGAGGCTCACCCCTTTGAGCGTCTGCCCATCAGCCAGCAGCCCGCCAAGCCCGACTACGCCAAGATGTTTAAGCGAGCTGGCAGCCAGGCTCTCTTGTAAGTTCAATTGCACTATTCACACTCACACACAAGATACTAACATCCTCAGCTTCTTCCCTGGCTTCGCCGTCATCCTTGGCTGGCCCCTCGCCGCCGAGGCCGTCTTTGATGGTCACCTGTAAACAGCCAATTGGCACACACTTGATCAATCCTTGGACCACACTTTGAAGCGAGCGAGACTCGACGGGACCGTTCCCTCCGATAGACCACACACACATAACTCTGTTGGATAACTGGGACCATTTTTGGTGACAATGCATAGTCACTTGTACATAGCATTGGAAGGCGTTTGAGGTGCATTGGAAGCTCAAAGCATCAGAGCTACGACTATGATAAATTTCTAGAGATATAATCCCATATGTCAACCTACTTTTAGTTTCTTGTACGTTGTGACTTGTTTTTTTTTAATCTTGAAATGCGGCTACTTTTTAATCTAAGTCCTGTCATCAAGGGTCCCCTTCTCATGCTCATGCAACAACCTGCATCTGTCACATAATCAACGTGAAGCATCTTGGTGCATGAACTCCATGAGGGGGTATCAAAACAAAAAATCTCTATAGAGTGGGCGTATCGTACATATTAAATTCGTCTCAGCCATGACCTCGGCAACACCATTAATGACCACCCAGGTTCGCCTCGTTGTACCCAGAGTGATATGCGCCCACAGACTTGTATCCCGACCTCTTTTCCTCCCTCTTGCCGCCCAGCATCTTGCCGGCCATGAACGCGGCCGCCATCAGCAGAGGCACGCCGACGCCGACCCCGATGCCGACCCCTCTCCCACTTCAGCCTCTCTTCCTCTCTGGCTTTTTCGCGCTGCGTCTCGAGATACGCAGCACGTCATCGTCCATGACGATGAAATGCTGCGACTTGTCCTTCCACGGGTCGCCGTGGACGCGGCCCTCGCCCTCGTAGGGCCGATCGGGCTGCGAGACGGCCCAGAGGTTCTTGAGGTTGCTGGCGGCCGCCTTGACCTGCTCGGCGTCGATGTCGTCGTGGTCCTTGGTGGGAAAGTCGGCGGCGAGGTCCTTGAACTTGAACGTGTAGGATGTCTCTTTGCCCTTGAGCTCTGTTTACGAGTGATTAGTCTACAGACCCAGCATGGCCTTGAAAAGTCTCACCCTTCTTCCAGGACAAGTTGCTCGAGTTGCTGGGCGTCTCGGGATCCCTCACGAAATGCCACTCAATGACGGTAGGGTACTCTTCATCAGTTCCATCCCAGCTGATGGTGTACTCCTTGTCCCAGAGGACCATGGCCGGGTTGTCGCCCTCGTCGCGGTTGTAGTAGGGCCAGGTGTTGTTGGGGTACATGCAGCCCTTTGCCGAGTCCTCGTTGTTGGTGGAGCACCACACAAACGAGGTGACGCAGATGGCATCGTTTTGCTGGCAGAGCCATCGATCCTTGCCAGGGTCAAAGGCGCTCGCCGACGGGAGGAGAGCTGCCGTGGCGAGAGCGAGCAGCAGACCGTTGCGGGTGTTCGTCATTATGAATATAGACGAGCGACTGAGATACGGAGTTGTGAATCGTCGACTTCACGATCTTGAGAAACTCGGCCCCAGAGCCGAGCCCCAGACCCGCGGAGGGGGCATAAAGTCATGTTATAGACAATCTCAGAGCCCCGACATGTCACAGACAGGCCATCAAAACAGCCGGGGTCGGCATAGCGCCAGATATCCGGCACCATCTGCTTCATACGAGAAGCACTGACAATCCCTTCGTCCCATGATGTTGACCCGCTTTGTTTGCGGACGGACGAATCTCGGGGCTGCAACCAGAAATTGTTTTAGAAGAGTCCCACAGAATAGACTCGGGGTCGTATCTTGCTCCAATCTCAGAGTCTCAGAGGGGTTGCAATTTCAGCTTTTGCTACCGGACGAGCCGTTAATTGCAGGGAGCATGGGATCTTTTTGAGTGTCAGGACAGGCTCGAATCGCCAAGGGTCTGATACACAGGGGGTGGCAACCTAATTTTGGAATTCGAGCTCCCACCTTTTCCATCCAATTAAACGCAGTTTCTGTTGGTCAACCTCTTGGAGGGTGTTAAATTTGCAGTGAAAGCAATCAAGCTGTGGTTTTGGAGGTTTTTATTGGCGCATCGCATACGGCTTCAATAACGTCGTGGCTATCAGAATCAACCAGCTATTCGTGATGACATGATAAATATCCATATGTCTATGACATGAGCAACAGATCTATCATTTTACCAGAGTTTGCTAACTAACCGGGCTACCTACCAAGTAATTTCCGAATAACATATTAACAGGTTGAGCCTTAAACACAGATGCTGTCCTTGGGTAGCCTCTGGGCCCGGGCGGGTTAAAGTTGCAGTGAAATGTAATGGTTGTCTTCGCTGCATTGGCCTCCGCTTGCACTTTTTCTTACTGCATCGCGTACTCCGTACGGCTTCAAAAACGTCATAGCTATCAGCTATTCGCAATACCATAATAAATATCCAATGTCTATGTAACATGGACCTTGCATAAGGAGTAATAGGGTAGACTTTTTATACCTAAAACTCGTTGGCAATTTGCAAGAACTTACTAGTTAACCTACCTCCCTAGTAATAGTTCTAAATAACAAATTGACTGGAGGTTGGGCTTCCTTGTATCCCATAACCATATCCTTACTTGGGTAGTTCTACCCATCGCTTGCTGCACATAGACCAACGAGCAAAGCCTGGTCACACACGCTACTGCGTCCTGTAACTTTTCTTCAACACGCTTATCATTGTATCCTGGCACTGGCCTCACCCCATACAAACTCATCTTTTCACAAGTAAGTAGGAATGTGTTCTCCCGTGGGCGACCTCGTCGCCTGAAACCAACAGACTACCCCCTCGCGAGCGTCCGTTTTCCCACCACTCTGTCTATTACCAACTTGATCATCGTCCGGCCGCAGACTTGGGAAACATGTTAGTTATGTTTGTGTGGTAGGCCTTGGTCGCTGTTGAAGTACCCACAGCTCAGCTGGTTCTGTGGCTTGGGCTCTTTTGAATGGCAAGAGGGGGTCTATTCGCTTGCGTGCCTGGGTAGATTGGTCGTAATGGGGTAAAATACTGCCGTATTTCAGATCCTAATCGTCTTTGCACCGTCAGGTGTCCTTGTTCAGGACCAGGACACAACCCTCTAACATGATGCCACTCGCTGGATCTCGTGTTTGTAGCCAACATCAGTGTACAGCGATCATTGGTCCTCTATGTATACACAGCTCTTCGAACCACGTCTGTGGTACACCTCACGCCTAGAAACTCCGACCCCTTCCACTTCTTTTTCAACTCATCAAGCCACCCTGCCCTGGATAGCTTGGTGGGCAGGCGAAGATCAGGGCCAACGGACATGTGGAATGTTTGGCGTTAGAGCAATATCGTAAACACGTTTGCCATTTTCACGCCAGCTATAGGATTCGTAGCAATAGAGAGTTAATTGAGAAATCATGTCCTACTCCAAGTACTCTAAAGTAAAAACGTCACTCCGCTCTGCCTTCGTTTCTAAACACATCGACATCCATCCATTTACAACACCAAAGGCATCAACACCATTCCGGTCAACCATTCCATATCTCGAAAGAGCTTCTTGCCGTGAGATTTCAGGGCACTGATATACAACACAAACACAATCCCAAGAAACGCCAGTCTAGCCCCCATAGCCCTCCAGGCAATCCACATCCAAGACAGCCCATATATGCAACCAACTACTGCGCAAACGGCTAAAGCAACTCTCCCTCTCCCTCTTCTTCTACTAGATCATCATCTTCCTCCCAGTCAACCTGTTCTGCCATCTCCTCCGCTCTTCGCTGGACCTCGGCCAGGCCTGAAAGCTCTGCAACGTAGTCCTTCTCCTGGAGCGCCCTTTTGACGAATCCCCAGCCATCATTCCGGTAGGCATCGAGGATCCTGGGGCTACACGCGCTGCAACAGTCATATGACTGACCCCGAATGACGATGTTCTGGAACGTCGACACATACCCTCGGACCTGATGCGGCACCAGACCCAGGGGATGCTCAGGAGGGTCTCTCTCGGGGATCACCCCTGGGGATGGCTGAGGAGCTGGTGCATCTTTGCCCAGGGGATGCTGCAACAAGCTTGTCAACAACTCCACGAGGAGAGCGGAGGCGATAGCTGCAACTCCTGGCCTGGTGACGGTGCACTGTTGATCAAGGGTCTGATCCTTCTGTGACTAGAGAAGAGTTAGATGTGGAATCGTCAGTGGATCAAAACACTTACATCTGCTGGAGCAACAACGTCATTGCAGAAATAGCACCCAAGTGGCGGCTGGCCTTCAGGGCTGCTCTCGCTGCCATGCCGCATCACGACGTATGAGTCGAAACCGAGAGCCGCATTCATAACAATCTTGCCCGCCGCCTTTCCCATGACAGTGGGCAGCCATCGAGACTCTCGAGAGTCCATGAGAAGGAAGATGGCATCATGCTCATCGATGAGCTTCTCCAGCTTCTCATAGTCTCCCCGCGTCTTGGCTTCGTCTGTGAAAGGATGTCCAAGCATGGGGACTGACAGGGAATGTCCCTCACTCTCGACGCCGGGGTAAATCTGCTTCAGCACCTCAGCTGCCCGAGGTGCTTTTGGCTTGCCGCCCCCGAGGCAATCATCAAACTCAAACAAGGGCTGTCGCACAGGGTTCGAGAATGAAACCCTTCCGTAGTCCACAAAGGTAATCTTCCGGACGCCCCAGCCCATGAGATTTCGTGAAACGTAGCTCCCCAGGGTGCCGGCTCCCAGGAGGAGGCACTTTGTGCTCTTGATCTTGTCCAGGTCCAGGTCCGGTGCAATCCTCCACTTCATGAGCTTCAAGTTCAGATCGACCGAGCTGTCGGCCAGCCGGGTGGGATCCATGTACTCGCTCAAGCTGACCTGCTGAGCCTGGAGTTTTCCATTTTTCGACCTCTCCCAGCCAGTGGCTTTGGGCATCTCGGTAGTCTCCAGGTTCCCGACGGGGTCCATCTCGATGGGAAGTATCACGCTTCGCGCCTCGTGCCTCCTGGCCCAGGTGTCTCGGTAGCAGAGAACCTTGACCTTTGTCAAGCGAAATCGCTGCCGGATGAGAACCAGGAAATTCCGCAGGGGCCATCCAGGGCCCTCGGGGTATGTTGAAGGGTCGACAAAGGCGACATATCGGTTCTCCTCGGGAACGTCGTTGAAGAAGCCATCCTCGAAATCACGAAGCGAGCCAACCTCCCACCTATACGGAAGCCCATGGGAGGCATCGGCGTCCTCAGTCTCTTGTTGCTCTCCGCGCACCTTCTTGGCCAAGAAGAAACCATGCTCTCGAGCATCCACGCTGTACCTCCATGTCCCGACTCTGTCCACGAGAGCTGTGCTCTCCTCGGCGTTGAGGTGCTCGGCCGGGCCGGATCGTTTCCAGGCGGGCTCGGAGTGAAGAGCCGGGAAGGCGAACCAGTATGTAAACTTGTACTTCTTGAGGTCGGCGTAGGATAGGATAACAAAGGACGAGAGGAGTGACGGAACAGAGTATATGCTACCATCCTTGATCGCGTCCCATATCTAACAAAGTCAGCAAGATCCGGGCGCACACTCAACCAGGGCCCTGTACCTGTCGGCCAGCAGTCTTAATCATGGCAGACTTGTCCATGTTCTTGAAATCCTCGAGCGTGTTGACGTTCCTAATGATACCCTCGGCCCTCATCGTCCCAAGAGGCGGACTGGGCGCATTAGTTCTGTGATGGTCAGACAAGGAAATGCGCAAGAAACCAAATAAGTGTAGCCCTACCTGCTGCTCGTGAGGGCGTTGCCCAGGATCTGCATGCGACAGCTGGACTCGGGGTCCTCGAGACTCGGCTCGTAGAGGCCCAGGACGCTCCGAGCCGAGTCGTCGAGCTTGTCATGGTCGAGCTTTGAGCCGAAGAGGGCCGTGTAGAAGGGCAGCTCTATCACAGAGGTAAAGGTCGCAAACTGCAGGGGCTTCGCAGCCATGTTGACGGGGTTTGTCGCCTGTTGGGCGCTGCTTTGTTCTCGCGAAGCTGACAAATTGGTAGGGCTGAGGGTTGGAGGTTCAAGGTGGTTGCGCAGGCAGTGGCCGTCGGTGAAGAGAGGAGGAGGAGGAGGAGGAGTAGGTATATAATATGGTAACCAAGTTAGGCAGGGACGTGAGCATGAACGGCTGACACGCGAGGCTGTCACTTGATGAAAAGTTTGGCAAGGTCGGTCACTTGTGTCGTCACAAGGCAACCCTCGATGAATGACGAGATGTAGCTTTCCACACTGGACGGCCTACACTGCCGCCCCGCGGCGGGGTAGCACTTATCGGGCACTGATCCCAGCCTTATCGCCCACCCATCAGGCAGCCAAGAACCTAAAAAGCCAGCCCTGTTCAACGCCCGGGTGTAGGGTAGCGCCAGTCGCAAATCGGTCCAATATCCAACAAAGGATTGGCTCTCGACACACAGAACCAGCATCGCATTCAACATCCCAAACACAGAAAGCCGTAAACAAATATTCGCAATCTATAGTCTCCCAGGACAACAGCCAAAAAGTCTTTCTTTTCAATGAAAGAGATTCAATCAACCTCTACCCTCCTTTCCACCACCCCAGAACAAAGAATGTGACCCCTTCTCCCTCGAACGCCATGTTGAAGGGAGATGCTTTCTGCTCCTGGAGCAACGAAGGAGAACCCACACGCCTCTCGGAATGCATGATATGAACCCGGTCTATAGTAATATCCCAAATCTCACTATGCGATGGAGATCATCACGGCCGCGGCCACAATATGGAGAGACATTCAAGCAAACTCTTTGGCCGCTTTGGACTTGACCGTGCTTGTTCTGCCGGCCTTCTAGAAGTGACCGCAAACGGCGCACCCCACACGTGCTACGCGCTTAGAGTCGCCAGTCGCGTCAGGCAGACCGACTTGAGAGGAAAACTCAATTCAAAGTTGAGATATCTCGACCAAGGTTCAACCGAATTCATTCATCCCAGTCTCATACGTGAACGCCTGACAAGATGCTCATTGGAGTCTGCGGCAGTATGTAACCCCCAAACCATGGCAGAGTCGTCTCAAACTCACACCTCATCAGGTATCTGCTCCGGCAAAAAGACGGTGGCCCAATATCTGGTCGAGCATCATGGCTTCAAACACCTCTACCTGCAGCCACCGTCACCGTCAACATCCCCGGATGGCGACTCGGCCCCCTCCGAGGACCACCGGCCGGAGTCGCCGTCCCAGTCACCCGTCCCAGAGGCATTCACGGGCGCTCTGACCTCGACCGCGCTCACCACCAAGAATGGTATCAGCTCGTCCTCTGAGACCACGCTGACCCTCCGGCCCCAGCACACCTTCTCCACGCCCGAGGAGCTTCTCGACTTTGTCACCAGGCGCTGGCGGAGCCGCTTCGTCACCACCGACATACCCACCGAGGCGGTTCTCGACGTCTTTGTGCGCCGGCCCTTCTTCCTTCTCCTGTCCGTCGATGCCCCGTCGACGGTCCGCTGGCGGCGCTTCCAGAACCGGGCCAGGCAGGAGAGGGGGAACGCCGACGGGCCGGACATGAGTCTGGAAGAGTTTGTCGCAGAGAGCGACGCCCGCCTATATGACCCCAACACGGGACTGTCGGCGCTCATCTCGCGGGCCGTCGTGAGGCTGCTCAACACGTCGTCGTCCCTGGCGCACCTGTATGCCACGCTGGGCAAGCTCGACATCCCGAACCCGGATCGCCTGCGGCCGTGCTGGGACACCTACTTTATGGAGCTGGCGTCCCTGGCCGCGCAGCGCTCCAACTGCATGAAGCGCAGGGTCGGGTGCGTGCTCGTGGGCAAGGAGCGCAGGGTCATCAGCACGGGCTACAACGGGACGCCGAGGGGCCTGCTCAACTGCGCCGAGGGAGGCTGTCCCCGGTGCAATGAGGGCAGCAGCTCGGGCGTGGCACTATCGACCTGCCTGTGCATCCACGCCGAAGAGAACGCCCTCCTCGAAGCGGGACGGGAGAGGATCCGGGAGGGGTCTGTCTTGTACTGCGACACGTGTCCCTGCCTTACGTGCAGCATCAAGATTTGCCAGGTGGGCATCAGCGAGGTTGTCTACGCCCATGGGTATAGCATGGACAACGAGACTGCCCGCGTGTTTAGGGAGGCGGGCGTAAAGCTGAGACAGTTCATACCAGTGAGTTATCTGAACCCCCTATGACACTAGATCTCGGGCAAGGGAGACTTGACGTTTGCCCACTGGCGCGATTTTCCGAGGCTGATTCAGATCTAGCCACCAAACGGCCTCATCCATCTTGAGAAGATGGAGCTCTATTAGATCGCCGGTATCTCTCGACTCCATCACATCACATCACCTCACATCACCTCTCCCCTGTCACGCCTCTGTGCGGGGAACCTTGGAGGACCTTGGAGGAAGCAATCCGGTTTGCCGAGCATGTGGCTTTTGCGTAGCGAGACAGGTTGACTATGATGGCATTTGACAAGATAATCAGATAAAAAGAGCTCAATGACACTGCCACGAGCTCTGTCTCATCGCCGATCTGTTGCTGGATGGAATTGGCCCCTCGTGCCCTCGAATATCGCTCATCTCGGTTCTCCCTGGCAAAGGAAGCACAGATGAGACTCGCCTGCGAAGGAGACGAGGGACTTTGTAGTAGTTGACGCTCGTCCAGGTTTTACCCCTCCTCTGTCTCTCTCGCGAATGTGAGGTCAACCCTGGCATCAATTGTCCAATCAAGCTTCATCAATGGCCATGACAGTCTGTGTCTGCCGTCCAGCCCCTTTCAAGCGCTTATGCTTCCCTTTCCCATGGCGGCCGCGTGCATACGATCCGTCCAAGTGCGTTTGCATTGCCAGCGTGGCCACATGCTGAGGCCAGCAGGTTTCTTGCTGGCAGCCAGTCTCTGGACAGTGTAGGGTAATCGAGCCCTCAAAGAGTCCACTTGGTCGCATCTGGGGTCGGACGAGCATCAAACCACTTTGCGTCATGGCCTTTCTTTTTCCCTTTCGGAGGACGGCGCGCCTGATGGCACACCAGATTTGGATAATCTTATGCAGGCCCAACTCGGTGGCCGCATGACGGCGCTTAATTAAACTCGACGGGCATAACCAAGCCAATTTCGTGCACACACACACGGGACGGGAGTTGGTGGTTGTGGCTCCGTGTGGCTCCGTGCCGAGTCCGGACCTGCGTGTATATCGGCACCCGAGCACCGCCTGCATCCTCATGCATCGCATCGTGTAATTCCAGACAACGCTCGTCGTGGCAAACATCTCGACGTGAATAGGGGTTCAGGAGAAGTGCAGAGCTGGCCTCGGTGATGCAGACCGCTTCTGCTCGAGGCCGCCTAGGCGGCCCCTTGCAATATGAAAGCAGTAGGGGTTCATTTCACAGAGCCGCAAAGAGTTGTGCGGTGTGCTTCAACGGCCTACTAGCTGCAGCGGGCGTCCCATAAAATATGCAACCAAGTCAGGCGGTCAACAAGTTCGCGGCGCCGCTTTGTGCACAGCCAGCCTATCCAGCCCCTGTTCACATCTCGCCTCTGTGCCTCCCTAGTGCAAGTTGTGCCAGCGCGGGGCGGCGAGGCTAGGTTGTGCGTTCGCCGGAGAAAATGGTTGCAAGCGGACTCAGAGGCGACCACGGTGGTCATGTCGTGCGTCTGGCTCGGTCCGTGTAAGCCGTCGGCATGGCATGGCATGGCCATCGACGCCGTGGAAGAAGCACAGAGCAGCTCCAGGAAAAGCAGCAGAGGGCAGCCAGATGCCGAGAGGGAGCCCTCATTGGTGGCCTGGCGGATCGGGAGAGCTTCCAAATCTCAGAGCCTGGGCTGCGATAACTTTGATAGTGAGCCATCGGGTGGTCCCCTCCTCAGGGCTTGCAGTCAGGGTGCAGGCAGTGGACAGAGCCTGGCTTGTCCGACGACTCACGAGGTCTCCCTCTCGGATCCGGCGGGGCCAACCCCGGAGTCTCCCACAAGAAGCGAAATGACATGGGCCGGCCGGCATAAATAGCATAATTAAAGATCAAATTACCACCGTCAGCTAGTCCAGCTCACAGTGGAGAGTGTGCAATAGGGGATGATGACGGGAGGGGGCCAGGAGATGGGGAACGGGGCATGAGGGATGGGTTTGTTTGTTTTGATCGAGGAGATTTGCTGCGCGTCATGGGAGGGCCCGGTGCATCGGGATGGAAGGGCACGGCATGGCATGGCTGATGCCATGGGGGTCGATGCGTCTGGGAGGGATGGGTAGTGGATGGTGGTGCTGAGCTGGTGTGTGCCCGATGAGCTGGCCTTGGTGGTGGCGGCCAGTGGTGGACCGGCCAGAAGACGAGGGCCACGGGGCGGCTGCTCGACCACAAGATACGTCGTGATGCTGCCAGAGCATCCAACACGAGACAAGCTCCAGCACTGGCACGAAGACGTCGCTGGCCAAGGCTTATTGCATGCTGCCCACTGCCTCGCTGACATTGACTGTTGCACCAGAACGTGTGTGCTCGACGTATTCGGGCTCCAGGTACGAGGCAAGGCTTGACGGGTCCCGGGATGAGGCATGCTCACAAAAGACTGACGGCGGCGATCATGACGCTGAATGGTCTGAAGGACGGGAGCCAGCGAACCGGTGGGCATCAACCTGAGATGCCGCAACACGGCCCCATCGTATCTTGCTTGCGACCTGCTGCGGCCTTCCAGCGCCTAAGCTGTCCATCCGTTGAGCGTCTGGAAACCTGCGACCGCGAGGCCGACCGGCAGAAGCGCTCAGCGCGTAGCTCTGGTGGATGGACGAGATGAGATGCCCTCAAGGTCACCTCGTGCCATCTCGCCACGATCCCATCCCATCTCATCCCAATTCCATGCCATGCCATGGATGATCTACAACGGGCGCGAGGCGACGTGGAACCCCCCGTCGACTGCCAGACTTCTGGGAACCCCTGGCAAGAGCCCCTAGGCCTGAGAGAGCTCCGAGGGCTGGCTTGGGGGGCTGGTCTTTGGGTTTGGGACCTGCGAGAGACGACAGTCAGGGCCACACTCACGACGGGAGGACCCCTGGGCACTGGCGCTGAGATGCGCCCAGTGGAGCATCGACGACAGGGGGTTCTGCTGAGCACTGGCGCGCTGGATGTCAGTCTGTCTCATCAGAGAGTGTCAGTCAATTTGTTGTTGCTGTTGTCAGTTGTATCGACGGGGCCGAGTGGATTATGGGTAAGCAGGAGGCCCCGAATCTGCCCTGAGAAAGGGCAACACGAAGCGAGCAATAGCCCGGACGATAGGGAGGCCGCAGAGTGGAGGGCCATTCTCCCTGAGAATAGATGCCCCCTCGTCAACTTCTCCTATGTTGCAGAGACTGGTAGGTTTCGGCTTCAGGAACTATCAAACTCACCTGCGGGAGCCTGGCGCACCCGCGGCACACTCCCGTCATAGAAAACGTGCCCTCCCTGAAGATCCACGATCGTCGTCTTTGTCGTTGGCAGTAGTTCCAGCAACGACCGGCTCAAAGACACAGCGCGGGAAGCCAAAACCATCGTCTTAGACGGAGGGAATGTGATTGTCCCGATGATGGCACGGATGGATCAGAGCTAACTAGAGCCTTGGAGGTGGACGGACCACGACGGCGGGCTACGGCCTACGGGGGACCAGCCCCGGCCCCATGGCCTGACACGGGGACTCCTGGGAAAGTGCGTTGGGGCCCCACTCCTGCCACCCCCCTTGTCTGAAGAAGAGACGCGTCTTTCGTGACGCGCTATTCCATTCTAGGAAACATTGTAAACAAATGCGTCACTTTCGTGGACGCGCTCCTGCCCCAGCCTGCTGCTTCTTGCCCTGTTCGCCTCTCAAGCGCGCACCAATTTGCTCGATGCTCCCCCGTCAGTGGCTTCCATGTCCCGTGTCCCGGCCTCTCCCACCGCGACTCCCCTGCCTGGTCGTCCCACCCGCGCTTGCCCTTTTGCTCTCTCCCGCTGGCTGGCTGGCCCTCGTGCATTGGGCGGGAGGTAGGTTTTGGCGACTCCCCACTGCATTTTACGGGGGGTGGTCTTCTAAAACCGAATGGGCCAAGAGACCCAACCCAACCGTCCATCAACTGCCAGCGTGCGCCCGCCCGCCTAACACGCGCAATCCTCGAGTCCCATCCCAACCCATCCCATCCTGGATCTCTCTCTCTCTTCTAGGTTGTCTTGTCCATCTTCTTCTCTTTTTTCCGCCCTTCCAATTCCTTCCACACCCTCTGGGTCTCTTGTCCAACTTTTTACAAGTGCATACCAGCCCGATTCGCCACTCACACTCGTTGTCCTTTCGACCTGACGTCCTGAGTCACCAGACCCCGTTGGAGGATCCACGCTATGCCCTGAGAAAGGGTTCTTGGTTTCAACGCAGCCACACGAGGGGTTCTTTCTCTTGCACCCGACAAACCAGGACGCGGACACACACAAGGACGAGAGACGACGACTCACTTTTACGGGTATTTGGTTTGTCAGGACGCCGATGCCGATGAGCGCCATGGTGTAACTGCCCACACTATCTTCTCCCCCGTTTATTGAATCCGTACACCCCCGGAGCGAGCACGACCAAACGCCGACGCACACATACGCGCGACAAGACCATAGTTCGGACAACAAGCACGCATACTACTACCGACCTGTTCCAACCTCCGTCCCCTTCCCCTCTTGTCAACACTCATCTTTATCAAACTTGGCCATATTATCCCGGTCCGCCCTTTCTGGCTGCCTGCGTTACGGCATCACTTCTTCGCGACCCGCCTGCTGCCTGCACTCGCCGCAAACCTGTCTGCCTGCCCCTAGCGTTCGATCTGCCTCCGGTTTCCGAGTCATGATATGACCTCTGGCGTCCCAGTGAGACTGGCACGGCTTTTTGCGATTTTGTAGGGCATCGCCTCGAGCTACTTCTCTCACCTCATCGTCCCACTGCTGGCGCAGCTCCGTTTGGCCATTCACGAATCTTTGGCCTGCAGCCGAGCCTCAACTTTCGACTTCGCCCCTGCTGGATTATTCGACGGCTTTTTATCGAATTATAGAGACCAAGGAGGGCTTATCGCGTACATCACCTTGATACTGCTTACGTGGGCATTCCTCTTCCGCTGGCTGCCCGCGATACCCCCGAACGCTCAGCATTCCACGCACACAATGTCCTTCTCCAACAGCAGTGGTGGCACACTCGCCCTTCCGTCGCCTACGCACGCTCACCAGATCGACGTCCCATCAGCTGTGCGCACTCTGCGACGGTCCATTTCGCGATCTCCCACTTCAAAGTTTCTGTCGCGCTCCAACAACCAGAGCCCCGAGAGCTCGCGCCATACTTCCCCTCAGTCGCCCTGCCGGCGACTCGGCTCAACACCTCAGCATCAACAACCTCTCCCATCGCACACCCGATCAGCACCGGCTCACGCTAACAGCGCGCACCAAGCCATATTCACACCCTTTCGCCCAAGCGTCAGACTTTCACTGCGCTCTGCCAAGGCGGTAAAGACGTCTCCTTCGAGGCCCTTGACACGCGCGCGTGCATCACCAAAAAGCCCATTGAAGCGGGCACTCAACACCGCACCCGATAGCGGTAATTCACTGCCAATGGTGCCCCCACCAGCAGCTGTCATTGAATCATCGGGGCAGGAGAACAACGCCCTGGGGGCCACAAGCCCAAAGAGCTCTGAGAAGCGGCACAGTGTGCACCTCGACGTCTCCGGCTCCTCACAATCCCCCTTCCTCAAATCCTTTGACACTAGCAGCGATAACTTCATGGTCTCAAACAACTGTCCGCTCAAGCGTAGCGATGCGACTATGAACCTGGACCAACCCAGCCAAGGAAGCCCGGTGGCTAAGCGACGGAGCTTGCATGGAATTACGGGACTGGGCCAGAGCGAGGACCAGAACATTTTCGGCTCAAACACGACATCTTCACAGACCTTTGATATCCACGAAGACTCTGCTGCTGAGTATGAACTATCCCCTCACGGCGCCCCTTGCGCGAGCCTTTGCCTTCTCCTACGCCAACCACGACGGTTCCTAAGAGGTCATCTTCGCTACGGAAATCAACCCTTCAGCAAAGGTATGGCGAGCGTGGGTCTTGGGGAAGGCGGTCGGGCGAGAGGCAGCTTGCCCAGATCAGCTCTGAATTCTCACCAAGCCGGAGCCGACCACGACTTTCCCTGGATCAGTTTGTCCCTCCCGCCGTTCCTCAGGAAAGCCCTTTTATCTCTACCACTCCTACTTCCAAGCCACCTGTTTTCTCTGGCGACAAGGGCTTTCAGCCTCACCCCCTCTCTAAGACCTTGACAACCTCGTCTTCTGGCAACTCCCTGACGGAAGAGACCCCTATCTACGCTCCGGTTGCACGAGTGCCGGATCGCCCCAGACCGCACTTGTTTTCTCGCTCCTTGCCTCTTAATGCGACAAGACCGACACGGCCAGGCGACCCCTCGAGGGCGATGGCCACCCCCAACAAATCTCAGCTCTGGGTTGGTGCTTTCAGCTCTACAGGTCTTATTTCCAAGGTGAACCGAAACCCGGAAGAGGAGGCGGACAAGAAGATGGCGCCGCCAGACACTCCATGCAAGAAGCACTCGAACCCCTTTGCCACCTTTCCTCCACCAGCAGGAAGCGCTCTTAAGAAGAGGGGTAACAACCGGAATTCTTTTGCAGGTCTTCCTTCTACACCATTTAACCCTATCGGAGCCCCAGCTCCCAGCAGCTTTGGCAACCCTGGAAAGGGATTGGCCATCTTCCAGCGCGGCAATGCCTCCCGAAGCTCACGCCGTAGCAGCATCCTCAGCCTGGACGGTGAGGAGCACAAGCTCTTTGGCGAGACCATCGACTTTTCCACCCCCATGGAGGGCGATGCTCCTCCCACTCCCACAAAGAACAGCTTGACTCCTAGCCTGAGCAAGGTTAGCGAGAAGTCGTTCGAGTGCCCCAGTGCCAACCAGAGCCCGAGTGCCAACCGGACTCTCCACGCCCCTACACCCATTGTCGGTTCGACAATACCCCGAGAAGCAAATTGTAAGTCGGTTCTTACGATGCCGAACGCCGCGGATGGCCGAGTAGTCGTTTCAGATCGGCTCGCCACTGCCAAGCGTGGGCATTCCCCTACATCTCCTCGTCCTTCGCTCAGTCCCTCAAGACCACAGCGTGGGCTTCATTTCTCCTCCCCTCTTAGCACGTCTCCCATGTCTCACCCATTGATTTCTTGTGAAGCATTTACTAAGACGCAAGATTCAGCGAGCCCCCTTGATGGACGACGGACACCACAGACTCCCCAGGAGAGTCTGCTCCCTCTCGATACCAGCCGACTTTCGATCTCGCAAAACGGTGAGAGCTACCCCGAAATGGTACCTCCCGTCACACCTACAGCCGGCCGGGACCTTCGATCATCCACCAGCCTTCTTGTGACACCCGTCAACGCCCGCACGAGCAATCTGGATGTTGACGCAAGCTTGAACTCCCGATTCGACAAGGTTGAACAGATCGGCAAGGGCGAGTTTTCAACGGTCTACCGGGTGACGAAGACGGATTACCGACAGATGGCCTTTGAGAGCCTATCCACGACTCCCAGGTCCCGATCTCGTAGCCCCGCCAAGGGAAAGGTTTATGCCGTGAAGAAGAGCAAGCATCCCTACCACGGACCTCGGGAGCGGGAGATTAAGGTTCGGGAGGCACGCATCCTGCAGGCTCTCATGCGGAGCATGTGGTCAAGTACTATGATGACTGGGAGCACAACTTCCACCTGTACATCCAGACAGAATTCTGCGAGGAGGGCACACTTGACAAGTTCCTGGGCAACGTTGGGCAAGGTGGCCGATTGGATGACTTTCGCATCTACAAGATCCTGCAGGACCTTTGCTTGGTAAGTTTTACTGATACACTCCGTGCGACTATGCAGCTAACCTAGGGACAGGGCCTGAAGGAGATTCACGATGCGGGGTTCATGCACCACGACTTGAAGCCGGCCAACATCCTCATCACATTTGAGGGCGTTCTCAAGATTGGTGACTTTGGTCTTGCCCAGGCCTGCTCATCGGTCGAGGGTGTCGACGTGGAGGGTGATCGCGAGTACATGGCTCCCGAGATGCTCAAGGGCAAGGCTCGCCAGGCGGCCGATGTCTTTTCGCTTGGACTCATCATCCTGGAGACGGCAGCTAATGTTGTGCTCCCGGACAACGGTCCCACGTGGATTGCCCTGCGGTCGGGTGACCTCTCCGAGGTGCCGAGCCTCACCTGGACGCCATCCATCGAGGTCCAACGAGACGCCACAGGAAACCCTACCGAGTCGGCTCACAGCGACGATTTCACAAGCGGAAAGACGCACGATCCTAGCAACCTGTTTGGCTCGTTTAAGCGATCGGAACTGCAGCAACCCCCCGAATTCATGATCAACGCCATGCACCCCAGCTCCCTCGATTCGATTGTCCGAATGATGACGGCACAGGAGCCTGACGAGCGACCCACGGTGCACCAGGTGCTCGAATTGGAGGGACTGCGGTGGGTTAGCGAACACCGAACCGCCCCAGCGACAGTGTACGAGGGAAACTGGGGGCCAGCCGAGCTGTTCCCCGTGTCCATCGCGGGTGATAGCGACACCGAGATGACGGATGTTTGAGGGAGACGGGTTGTATCTGATCCTGGATAGGATGGGAATTGGACGGAGCAGCTGACTACGGAATGAGTCAATAATAACGAGTGCGAGGGCACAAGGAAGATGAGGCAGGCAACTGGGAGACTGTGTGCCTCGAGATACCCACCAACTTTCTACCATACCATACTACACCACACCACGACACGACACGACGGTACGACGAGAAATGGAAGACGTCAGCGGGAGGCAGCTGTTTGCTAGGCGTTTTGTTGAGTCGGTTGTTTAAAGTTCGAACCGGAAATCATTGCTTTCAGGCATAGCTACGACACGATACCGAGCCGACTCTTTTTTTCTTCTTTTTTACACAGCCCCCGGGCCATGACACATATCGACAATGTGCTCGGCCTTGGGGGATAGCTGAAGCATTTGCGTCTCCGAGGAGGAGATTGCGTGTACGAAAAACCCTGGACGGAATTAGACATGTTGCGAGCACATGGATACGGGGAGTAATAATGCAAAAGTTCTGCATCACTCTGCAAGGGATCAGCAGAGGGAGGGAAATAGGGCGCGGAAGGGATAAAAAACGGTTTCTCACAGGATTGCATCGAGCCATTGGAGGAGCGAAAGAAGCGAGGGACTCTTGTCTACTCGACTGGAGAGAGGTTGAATCATGTAAATTATAGAAATGGCTCGTCGAGTATAGTATGGCAAGCCCGGCAGACCCAAAGGAAAGGCCTTTTTGGGAATGGGCAGCAGCAGCTGGATTCAGCTGGACGGAGGAGGTTGATCTGATAGTCGGTGATGATTCTGACGACGAAATGGCAAATATGATATGACCAGTTCAAGCAAGAGGCTTTATTTGTGATGGCGCCAGTGAGTGATTCCGGCTCGTACGAGTTGTAACTTGACATTGTATGCTCAAGGTAGTTATCTATCTATCTATCTATCCTCCCTATCTTGTCTGATGGAGCCCAAGATTTACGCCATGCATCCATGTTATGTAAGTCATCTCAAGGCGGGGTTGAGATGCACCTGTACTCACTCATTCAACTACAAGACATTGATCGCAACCATCTCACTGAACCACAACATCGAGGTGACATAAAAGGTACATTCAAAATAGTGACAACCATGACAGTTCCCACGCCGCTCCAGGGACAGGCAGACCTGCCCAGCGTCGAGAGCACAAGGTCATACTGGCACCAGCACCCATCGCAGAAGCTGCTGGGCCACCGGTCCACGGCCGACCTCCCCGCCACGGCAGAGGTGGTCGTCGTCGGCAGCGGCATCACGGGTGCGTTTGCGGCGAGGGAGCTGGTTAAAGGCGGGAAGAAGGTGGTGCTCCTCGAGGCCAGGGAGGCTTGCTGGGGGCTACAGGAAGGGTGAGTTGATGTGCGTGCTCGTGTACATATCTGACAACATAGTAGAACGGTGGCCACTGCCAACCCTTCATCTACGCCGCCAAACCACCCATCTCCCGCTTTGAGCTGGCAACCTACACCTTTCTCCGCGACCTCGTCGCCGACAACAAGATCCCCTGCGACTGGGAGACGACGGGGGGAGTCCACGTGCTCCCATCCAAGGAGGTGCTCGACCTTGTGGCCAAGCACCTCGACCGTCTGAGGCGCGAGTTTCCCGACTTGGCCGACCAGGCGAGGATCGTCACCGACAGGGAGGAGCTGCAGAGGCTGCGTGTTCCTGATGCCTTTGCTGCCGTGTATCAGCCCAATGCGGCAAAGCTGTGGCCGTACAAGCTTGTTGCTTGGGTCTTTGAGCGTCTTCTTGGTGAGAATGACTCTAGCGTATTCAACCTCCAGACAAAGACTCCCGTCCAGCATCTTCAGCGTGTGGGAGGCTCATGGGTTCTGCACACACCTCGTGGGCAGATCACAGCCAAGTCGGTTGTCCTGGCTACCAATGCCTACACGTCTCACCTCCTCCCCAAGCTCACGGGTCTGCTCGTCCCCGTCCGTGGCCAGGTCTGCGCCCTCACTCCGCCCAAGGACAGCTCGCCTCTGGAGCACACTCATGTGTGGGAGACGCCCACCGGGGGTGATGACTACCTCATTCAGCGGCCTTCGGGTGAGCTGATCCTCGGCGGTGAGAGGCTAGGCGTGCCGGAGAGGGAGGTTGACGTGTCGCGAGATGATTCTGTCGATCCCGTCATAGGCCAACGGCTGCGCGCTGCGCTACACGGGGCAGTCAGGCTCAAGGAACCAGGAAAGACTGAGGATGCGACTCTTGACGCTACGTTTGAGTGGACGGGCATCATGGGCTACTCGCGAGACGGATACCCCTGGGTCGGTCAAGTGCCAGCAGCCCTTGGCGGCGAGGAGAGTGGGTTGTGGATAAGCGCTGGATATACGGGTCACGGGATGCCCGTGGCCGCAAGGTGTGCTATCGCTGTAGCTCACGAGATTTTGGGAGTCAAGGGAGGTGTTGAGCTGCCAGCCGAGTACCGCATCGACGGAGGAAGAGCCGACAGGGCAAGGGTGATGGTGATCCCAACGACGCTGGAGGAGGAGATCAAGGCCGTCATCGGAGATGTCTGAGATACAGACTGGAAGTCAACAAGAGTCATATATAGACTGCGGATATAGAGTCCGTCCCCAAACTGAGAAGCACCGTGTGAATCAAGCCGTCCCGGATTCGTTTATATGCCAAACCAAACACCTCCGCAGTGTCCGAAAGCCCCGAATCCTTCATATTAGCAAGTTAAACCCCCAGACAGTCTCGGCTCCGTCTCCAGATAGCACTCGTCACACCTTTCTGTACCGTTATTCAGGGTCCGCAGACGTGCCGAGGGTCACGCCCTGCGAGAAACACAACGGATTAGCATGCACGCTTCTCGCCGTCGCCGACCTACAGCTTGGCGCGCACCTCTGGCCCGTCTCTGACTTCACGCTGAGCCCGTTCGCGGAGCGCCTTGCGGAGAATCTTGCCAGACTGAGGTTGGCGTGTGTTAGTGGGAGCTCATCGTACATCTTAAAAAGGGGGCTCACAGGAATCTTTGGTATGGCGTCGACAAAGACCACACCACCCTTGAGTCGCTTGTGTCTGGCTACACGCGTGGCCAACCAGTCGGCAATGGCCAGCTCCGTCGTATCTTTGCCACTGGGTGTCTTGACGATGTAAGCGCGCGGTAGTTCCTCGCCGTCCATGACAACTCCGATGACGGCAGCGTCGGCGACATCCTCTCGCTCCAGTAGGATAGACTCGAGCTCAGCCGGAGCAACCTGAAACCCCTTGACCTTGATCAACTCCTTCACTCGGTCGACAATGTGGAAGAGGGTCCCTTGTGCATACTCCTCCACGTAAGCAACGTCTCCTGTGCGAAGCCACCGAGTTCCATCCGAGTCTGCAACAAAGGCCTCCTGTGTCGCCGTGGGATTGCACCAGTACCCGCGCATCACCGTGGGACCCGTGATCCAGAGCTCACCAGACGTGCTCGCAGTCGTGATCTCGGCCCCCGTCTCAATGTCGGTCAACCTCGCCTGGCAGTCGGGCATGAGCTCACCAACAGCAGAGCTGGAGGGCTTGTTGGGATCCCACGATAGTGCCGTGCAGGTCGCCTCGGTCATGCCCCAGCCCTGACGCACCACCGAGACGCCTCGGGGCATCATGCTGTTGATCTCGCGCTGCGTGTCCTTTGCTAGCGGCGCGGCCCGGAGGCGATCATATCGATGCTGCTAAGGTCAGCGCGCCGGGCCAGCGGGTGCTTTGACATGAGAATGAGAATGGGCGGGACAGCGAGGAGCTTGGTAATGCGCAAGGCTTCAATATGAGAAAGCATCTTGGGGAAGTCGAACGAGGGCATGACATAGACGGGGATCCGCTCGTAGGGGAAGCAGGTGATGAAGTAGCCTTGACTAAAGGCGTGATACATCGGCAGAAAGCAGAGAGCGGCAGCACGGTGGGTGCGAATCTCGTACTCTTGGTTGAGCTTCTGGAAGTTGACGACCCCGAGACCATTGGCAACGTGATTGTAGTGCGATATCTCGACACCTTTGGGCAATCCAGTCTGCGAGTTGTCAGTGCCTATAAAGGAGGTCATCGGAGCAATCTTACCGTTCCAGAACTATAGTTGAGAGTGCAAGTCACATTCTTGGAATCGTCCGGCTCAGCCCAGACAAAATTCTCTCCTTTTGCTTTGGGTGCGATGAGTTCAGTCCAATGCCGGCTGCCCTTGCGAGATTCTGCTTCGAGAACTGGTGAGTCTGGCCAAGTCGAGTCAAACATGAAGACCTGGTCACTCTTCATGCCTGCCTGAGCTGCAGCATCCAACGAAACATCCAAGACCCCTTCGGCGGCAATCATGAAGGACGCCTGACTGTCCTTCAGCTGGTAGGCCAGCTCCCGGGTGACCGAACTCGGACCTGCCCCTGTAAAGACGCCACCGGCCATCCATATCCCAAACACGATAGTGGGAAAGAAGATGCTGTTGCCCGCGATAAGGAGCACGCGGTCACCTGGCTTCAGGCCATTGTCTATCAGGCCAACGGCGATGCGCTTGGCGAGGAGACGGGCATCCGAGTAGGTGAGATAGTGCGTCTCGGGGCGATCGGGGTCAATCCAAGCCTTGTTGCTTGAGATGGGAGCGGAAGGAGAACCAAAGACCCATTGCTGTATAGAACAGTTGGGCACCGTGACCGAGAAGCGCGACTTGATTGGCATGATGCGAGCTTCCTTCGAGGTTGAGAGGAGTGAGTTTGGGGAAGGAAGAGGAATAGGAGGAGGAAGGGGATAAGAAGAGGCAGAGAAGGAGGAGGGGGTAGGAGGTTGAGAGACTCAGTGGGAAGGAAACAGCGCACTCATTGATTCATGGAGAGGGAAGGAGCGGGATGACAAGTTATTGATGAGCTTTAGATCGTCCTTCTCTGAGCCTGACGTCTCTCCTTTTCACGACCTTTCTTTTTTTTTTTGCACTTGTTGGCAATGGAAGCAAGCAGCGCCGCCAGACTCGACCAGTCCAATAATTGCAGCCGTGGCTGGGGGATATTGCACTTCATAGGTTTCTATACAATACATAAATAAATAAGCGTGCTCCTGGGCTTGTCTCTTCTCGACCAAGCTAAAATTAGTCTCAGCCATCACAGCGCCGGCTCCCTACCTACCTGGATAGAGAGATGCTTGGCCCCGCATCACGGAAACCTCAGAGGCGACGAACCAGCATGAACCGCGGGGGCGCATTCAGATATTTCGTCCACCGGGTGGCCAGCGGGCTCCGTGTTATGAAGCCTCGAGGGGCCACGACATGAGCCGCTGTGCCACGCCACCGCCCAATACAAAATGGTCCTGTCTCAGAGCGACGACCGAACGAGGGTAGGTCTGTAGCCGAAGGGACCTTACCTGTGCTGCCCAGACACGGACGAGAGTTCAGGCTCTCTCCCTCCCGCGTCCCATCCCAAGTTACGTACTTTTTGACTTTGATGTTGGGCTGACGGGACGACGCGAAGACCCTTTTAAGCTTATATGGATCCTGTACGCCGTCGTCTAAGTCACGGGGCACGTGAGGGAAGCGAGTTGTCGTGTGAGTGAGTAAATATCGTCCGTCATTAGGAGAGATAATGTCAGTGAGGAAAATTCGCCTTGACGTCTCACCGAGACCAGGTGCGCACGGCAAGGTGACAGCCGAACCCTCGCCCGTGGTGGTCCAGGGCTGATCATGACAAGGCTCTCTCCCTCAACTGAGGCGTCTGTACCGCGCAATGCCTTCATCTCGCATCGAGTCTCAGGCATGTCCAGTAACATGTAGCCGTGGCAATCAGCAGCAGCTGCGGGGAGACATTGGCAGATTGCGCGCGCGCGGGCAGCTGGACCGACATGCGGTGCCACGCGTGCAATGCTCTCTGGTGTAAAAGGCGGGATTGGAAAATGTGTTGGCAAAAGGATATACCTTCGGTTAGAGACGAGAGAGTACTCCCCCGTTACTCAGGCTCATCTGACCTCCTCTGCCATATGTCACGATATACAATCTCTCTGTGAAGTTCCGGTAAGCGAGGGCTTGAGCGACGAGAGAGCAATGGATATCAATGTTGATATAGGTACTCGCTAACACGGCCGCTAGACAGAGCTTCTTTTGGAAACGGGTTGCGAGCTGTTTGGGCGATGGACCGAGTGAGGAGAAACTGGACCGATCGCTCAAGCGAAGGTGATCGAAGTGTATCCAGTTCACTACATGGCGAGAATTCTCATGAGTTGGTAGAACATGAAAAGAGGAAGTGGACAAGGTCCAATGATTCTCAATGAGAGTGGTTGACGATGGAATGGTGCAACTGCAGAAGCGGTACGTACCGTCGGACCAACGTCCAGCACCGGCTAAACCCGACATTCAGCCGAATGCACCAATCACAGATGTCCATTTTACAAGCAGCTCCAATTCGATTGCTTCGCCCTACGACGGCGACATTTTGATCAAGACCCGGACGACCTCACGATCGCCTCCAAGCCCCGACCCTCCTCCCCGACCACGCCGCTCTTCAATCTCCCGTCACAATGGCGAGCAAGATCACCCCTCTCCTCCGATCCGCCTTCCGGCCGGTGTGCCGGGCAGCCCGTCCCAGACCCGAGCCGCCTTCTCCCTCTCAGCCCGCCGACCGAGCGACACCCTCATGGTGGTAAGCAACCACACTCTCCCCCATCGTCAATTGGTAGCCCCAATTGCGGCCATGGACGCATCTGCCGAGTTGCAAAGTCCTATTACTACGACCTGAAGCGTGTCTGACGCATTTGTGCCACAGCATCGCAACACCGAGGACAACAACCCCGAGCTCCCTTCAAGTTCAACGAAAAGAACCAGGCCGTCATGGCCGAGATCCTCAAGCGATACCCCCCGCAGTACAAGAAGGCCGCCGTCATGCCCCTGCTCGACCTCGGCCAGCGCCAGCACGGCTTCACCAGCATCAGCGTCATGAACGAGGTCGCCCGCCTCCTCGAGATGCCCCCCATGCGAGTCTACGAGGTTGCGTCCTTTTACACCATGTACAACCGGACCCCCGTGGGCAAGTTCTTTGTCCAGATCTGCACCACGGTACGTCTTGTCTGTTTCTGATTGATCGGAGGATTCAATGGCATACACTTTGAATTGCTCCTCGGCTCAGCTGTGGCCGCATCGGACGGTTTCCCGGATCGAGGCGGATAGACGACCCGGACAATCGTGAATCACGGACTCGACTGACAATTCACTCTAGACCCCCTGCCAGCTCGGAGGCTGCGGTTCCGACGTCATCGTCAAGGCCATCAAGAACCACCTCGGCATCAAGCAGGGCGAGACGACGGCCGACGGCCTCTTCACCATCCTCGAGGTCGAGTGCCTCGGCGCCTGCGTCAACCCCCCATGATCCAGATCAACGACGACTACTACGAGGACCTCACCCCCGAGACCGTCGTCGACCTCCTCAAGGCCCTCAAGGCCAGCGCCACCGCCACCGATCCCTCCACCGTCAGCGTCCCCAAGCCCGGCCCCTCAGCGGCCGGAGCACATGCGAGAACAGCGCCGGGCAGACCAACCTGCTCGACGAGCCCTGGGGAACCGAGACCACGCGGTCCGACTTGTAGAACTACAATATAAATATCAATTCGTCTTTTTTAAGTTCAAGGGCAAGGAATATCAGAGGCAGGTGGTGATGATGGAAAAAGAGCCGCGTGGGAGGAGTCGACGCCTGTACATAACACTGTTTTGAATGTCATCCATGGTATAGAACGTGTGGATTTCATCAAGAGACTACGTGAGATAATCAACTGTGTGGTTTTCCTGCTTCAATGGTTTTCCTTCACTGGTTTCCCTGCACTCATAGCTCCCCATGCGATAACATTGCCTGAAATATTCAAGTCGCGCCGAAAAGGAAACCTCCAAGCCCAAGCATGCATATCCAAGCCCAAGCATATATATCCAAGTTTCTCTCCGGATACTACTCGTCGCCCACCCGTAGAATCCAGCCATCTCCGAGCGCGCCGTCCTCGCCTACGCCGCCCCAGATCAGGATGCCATTCTCCTGGAGCTCGCCCATGGCGCACTAGCGATCCATCCTCTCGACTCGGGCAGCTCGTCGCTGTTGTCATCGTCGTAGGGCGCCAGGTCGACCTGGGTCCACTTGCCCTCACCCGTCTTGCGGCCAACAGCCTGCCACATAGCAGCTGTAAAGCTGGCGGTCGTCATGCCCAGAGGGGGAACCTCGAACACCCAGACATCGTCGAGGAACTTGCCCGTACCAGCATGGCCCTCGTTGCTGGCCTCGCGCTCGCCCATGGTCAGGACGAGGTACTCACGACCGCCACCGACAGTGATGGCCTCGAGAGATGCGACACTGCGAGGCCCAGGCCACACCTGAGCTGGCTCGGCGTGGATCTCTGTCGTCTCGGCGTTAGGGTCGCTCTGGTGGATGGTCTGCCAGCCACCCGCGCGCGAACGGAGACTTCGCCCTTGGAGCCCTTGTCATCAAAGGTCTCGACTTCGAGATGCAGGAAGTCCAGCTGTCCTCCAAGCTCTGTCTCACCATCGAAGCCGCCGAAGCGGAACAGACGGGTCTTGCTGACGCAGATGGCGCTGCCGCCTCTGGCAGGTCCAGGGCCCGCGGGGAGCTCGCTCCAAGTGCGGTCATGGACATTGAAGGCCCAGATGTCGTTAGTGCGCTCACCATTGGCGAGGCAGCCGGCGTGGACGAAAAAGGTTCCGTAGCCGTCAGACTCCTCGTCGACAGCATCCTCGGCGACATTGCCGACAATAGGGTCCTGAGGGATGCCCGTCTTGGAGGTGTCACCCAGAGCCCACTGCTGCCATGTCTCGGGCTCCTTGGGTCGCTCGGAAGCAAACTCTCGAGGGCGGTCGATAGCGGTGGCCGAGTGATAGCTTCGGGCAGCGGGATGAGGGACGATGCTGCCGCCCTTGACAGCAGGAGCTGGGTCAAGGTATGTCCAGTTGTTGGAGCGGGTGTCAAAGACCCAGACACGGCCAGCCTCCTCGAGGGGCGTCATGTCGGGACCGCCGCGGCCACCAAAGAGGAAGATACGGGATCCGATCACGGCGGTAGCATGTCCGACTCGCGGGGCCGGGACATTGCCCAGCTCTGGAGGCTCGGGGCCAGCGGGCTCCTTGCCCTTGGCCTTGCTCTCAGCTGGAAGTCCAGGCGAGGCGAGAGGGACGTCGTGGAGAGGCTTTTCGGAGGCTTCGTCGTCGGATTCCTCCTCTGAATCATCCTCCTCCTCCGAGTCTTCTTCTTCCTCTGAATCCTCCGAATCCTCTTCTTCCTCTGAATCATCTGAGTCATCCGAATCCTCTGCCTTCTTTGCTGCCTCCGGCTTCTTTGCTGCCTCCGGCTTCTTTGCTGCCTCTGGCTTTGCTACCTCTGGCTCCTTTGCTACCTCTGGCTCCTTTGCCTCGGCGGGCGCCTCGATCGTCGCGGGGGCTTCAGGCTCTACCTTTTGGGGCTGCTCATCGGACTTGGCGGCGACAGGCTTGATCTTGTAGTAATCGGCGCCGGCGCTGCTCCAGGGCAAGGTGATGACGTGCATGCAATTGTCGACAGGCTCACGGGGCTCGATCTCACCGCCAAAGAGGTAGGCGGAGCCGTGGACGATGTCGAGAGAGTGGGAAGAGCGGTTGAGGAGGGGGACGTCGACACGCTCCCAGGTGCCGTTGATGGCGTCCCTGCGCGGGGCACCTCCGGAGGGCACAGAGGGCATGGGCATGGAAGGGAGGTTCTGCGAGACATTGTGAAACATGTCGGTGGTACGACGCTTGAGCAGAGAGAAGGACTCCATGGCGTCGGTTTGGCGGGGGTGCGCAATGAGGCCAGAGGGCCCAGGTTGAATGTGAGCGAAGGCGGTCTCGTGGGAGATGTAAGCGGTAAAGGTTGAGTGATGGCGATTGTGATGATAATGTAGGAGAAGAGAATGGAAATGTGGAGGCTTCTGTCAGCCGCGGGGAACCTAAGCACCTAAGCTGACGGGACACGAGGTGAGATTGGATGTTGGATCTGAAGGCGTCCGAAGTGGAAGGAAGAGCCCGAGTCCGAGGGTGCCAACCTAAGAGTGCGTGAGAGTGACAACGATAACGAGGGGGATGACGTAGGTCTCTGGCGATTGCGGACAAAGGACTGTTGGATATTTACAGGACGGGACCTGTCCCAATCAATTGCGGACGAGGAGGCGCAGGCGATGGAGGAGGAGGGCTTCTCTTCTTTCCTGTTTTCATCCGACAGAGAAGCCCGGTTCCAGACTCTGCCGCTGATGGCCTACAAGCAGGCCGCGGGCGGTTGTCGCTGTTGCCGACCTCCAGTGGGGTGCCCCAGGTATGTAAGCTCTAGCGGCGGGCACAGAGAGTTCTGGGCTATCGATTTCCAGGGTCTATTTTGGGTTCGTGGCTGGAGATGCTCATTGTCTTGGCTGAACCAGCATGAAGGAATGCATCTGCCGTTGGCTCGACGATTGGCTCCAGGTCTCATTCGCAAAGGGCTGAGCAGTGACAGCCCGTGAGCTGGCGCTCAGCTGCAGCTGGAACGACTGCATGGCCTCATGGGATATGGCTTGAGGTGAGCTGCAAGCGGTTGAAGGGATTTGCCAGCTCTAAGCCGCTTTGATCGTCGCCCCGGGAATCTCAACTCCGGCGTGAGATGTCACTGCCTCATTGACCAGACGCTGGCACTTGTATGCCCTTCCAGGGTAAGAGAAAATGGCATAGTACTATCGACAGAACCTAGGAGATAATGGAGAAAAAGTGGCTACGAGGAAATATAGGACATTGGGGGCAGAAGTCTATCAACTATTTGACCACGTGAGCACTTGTATGTGCTTCAGGACAGAAGAGGAAGGGCTGGCCTTGACATAAATCCAGTTTCCCTCATGTGGCTGCCTTTTCTTGATGTTTCACCGGTGCCAGGGCAGAGCCTGATGTAGCCTCAGCTCCACGGGCCACCAACCCAGGCGGTAGTTGGATCTTCCTCGGCTCGGGACGGGCCTATCTAGACGAGATGAAAGGACAGGAGAAGCTGATAACCAAACATCTGCTCAGTTGATCAATCTGTCGCCAACCGCCGCGGCAAAGATTGAACGACTATTCGTCCATGCCGGGCGTCAAACAAGGGTCCAGAGCCCCCATGTCTCACTCTGGGGCGATTGGTTGCTCCCGTCATCTCGATTACATGGTACAGCCTCAGCTGCTGAACAGGGTCTCTTATTAACGCCATCATCTCCCAATTCTTGCGCAGCAGTAGATTCTCTTACACTCACTCAGCCCAAGCCTGCGCCAAGTCTGCTAGCCTGCTGACCTAGATCCCACAGCTCGACGCCCATGGAAGAGATATACCAAAAGATCGCTGAGTTCAACCCGCAGCGTCCAAAGCAGTCATCCGATGCTGTCACCGAGTTTGAGGTGACTGAGCTATGGCGCAACGACAGCACAGGTATCGTCAATGCCTACGATGACACCATTGCTGTCCAGGACGTGGCTTCATGGCTAGACCTTCAAAGCCGGCCCTGCGCCCCGGCAGGGACAGAGACCTTGGTCCTGCGCCTCGTGTGGGCCAAGGTCGACTCGAACGAACATCGCGTCGACCTCCCGGCCCAGCAATTGCTTCTGGCAAGATTCGGCCTCGAGCTGGCTTACGGCTACTTCCCGAGCTGCCTCGCCGGTGCCAGCGCCTTTCCTAGCGTCGCGAGGCCGCACGGAGACGAGCAAGCATTCGCCTTTTGCTACCTGCCAAAGATTGCCGCCATATGGTCACATAGCCGCTTCAGGCCGCCGCTGGCCCCCCGGAGTGTCACAAATGGCATTCTGTTGGCCCAGCCCAATGAGAGAGAGGTCATCACGCAGTTCCTTAAGAGCGAGAGCAAATGGCAGCTGTCGATTGCAAGCCACGGCATGTTCCCTGCGCTCCTCTGCAGCCTCATGCTCCATAGCCAGATCGAGGTGACGCAGGGCGAGATTACGAGCCACATCCAGGCAGTTGAGCGGCGGACGGGATACCACAACTTCAAGACCAAGCGCAAGAACCTGGTGACCGGGGAGCTGGTAGATGTGGCCGCCACGATCACTGAGTATTCTTCTCGGCTGGCCAGCACGGACAGAAAGAGCAAGACACTTGAGAATCTGATGGAATTTACCCAGCGGATGATCAGCTCAGATCAAAGTACAGCCTCGGAGGGAGACGAGATTATGAAGAACCACATGCAGGTTCTTCAGGAACGATCAAAGATGCAGGTCGTGGATAGAGAGTATACACGGAAGCGGGCGCAGATCCAGAATGACGTGGTATGTTGATTTCGCAGGTGGACAAGGAAGAAGCAAGCTGACAAGATCTCACCAGCTCCTGAGTCTCATCTCCATGAACTACAGCCTCTCCAACACCCTCATCTCGATATCCACCCTCCGCGACGCCGCCTCCATGAAGACACTGGCCTTTGTCACCATGTTCTTCCTGCCCGGCAGCTTCATCTCGGCCCTGTTCTCGACCAATGTCTTTGACTGGGAGGGGGTCAAGAAGGGGGCCATCGGGGTGCCGGCCACGCCGCAGTTCCAGCTGTACTGGGCCATCACGATCCCCCTGACGGTGGTGACGTTTGTGCTCTACTTTCTCTGGGCAGAGTGCTCCAGCTACGAGCGCAGCAAGCAGCGCGAGTGGAAGAAGTGGGAGAGATGGGGGCTGTCCAGCACCGAGAGCCTCGAGTCCGAGGTGCAGTCCCAGTCGGCGCGCGAGATGATCAAGGAGAAGCGGGACTGGGTGAGGGACTATGCTTCGTCCAAGAGGGGGAGGATGAGGTTCAGAGCCAAGGATGACTTGGCGTGATGTTTGCGTTTACACGGGAGTTTACGAGTATGCATAGGTATTCATGATGGGACATTGGATGGGCTTGGAGTTGGACTGATTGGATGGATGTATTGATATTCTGTTATACCCACCACATCTTTAGCTGATAGATTCTCGAGATGAGCGATTCAGGGAATAGTGATAAGCAGCGCCAAAAAGCCCGTGCGTGGGCTTTCTAGAAAAACTAGGCAGGACAAGCTGTTGATCAATACGCAGATAGCGCTCCTAGCTGGGGACTCTGTCCGATAACATGGACAGTTGCGATCCGCCTCGTCGGGCAATTCTCATCTCGATCGCATCTTGTAAGCGCGATCCCTGCTCCATCGCTTCAAGTGCTTGTCCCACATGACGCAATAACTCAATTGGTCGAGTACCGAGCGACCTTTCGTCTGGTCTATCATGGTCGTCGAGGTCGGGCCCCTTCCTCCACTCCGACCTACAACCAACTCGAGCGAGCGCGGTCGAGACCTTCCTCCCCGCTGCAGCCGCACTTTGCGCCTGCCCGTCTTCCCCTCATCTTCTCATCTTCACCTTTCACCCTCTGATCTCCCCTATTTATGCATTTCTTACCCGCGCGCGTTTGGGCGTTGTCGCGGGTTCTTGGGAGAGCTTCTTTTGGAGGCGGGCCGATCGCCGATCTACTTAAACCAGCGACCTAACTACCTACCTTAGTACTGAAGTTCCAACTGCCAGCGCCAGCCGATACGGAGCCCAACAGACGCCTGAGTCAAAAACGAAGACATTCAGCGCGAAGAGGATCAAGGCGCCCCGTCACAATGGCCGCGCGTCCAGCGGCTGCGGCTGCGGCTCCTGGCTCTATCGTGCCCGCTCAGCTGGGCTTTCTCGCCATCTTCAACCCCTCGCTTGGCAACACGGACGAGACCATCGACGACCAGATCGTCTACTACGCCTCCGTCACCACCCAGACCTCCCGCAGGCGTCGGCGCACACGTGGTCAGCCCACAAAGGACATTTCCCCCGAGGAGCGCAATGAGCGTCTCCGCCAGATCGGCCTCGCCCAGGGCATGGCTAGCTTTAGTCGTGGCTTCGCCAACGGTGCGCCTGTAGATGCTATCGACACTGAGAAATCGAGAGTCATACTCCACGAGCTGGAGCCTGGTTGGTGGATTCTGGCCGTAAGACTTGACAACCCCATGCCTGTGTAGAAGCTCTTTTGTTGACCGATATATGCAGAGCATCGACCTGAACAAGCTGCCTCTCCCCCACGGCTCGCCACTAAGAAGAGCGAACCTGCCGAAGAACGATATGAATACTCGAGTCGCGAGATGAAACCTGCAAACCTGCTGCTGAGGGATCTGCTGCGAGCCCACAGCACCTTTCTGATGCATCATGACTCGTCCCTGAGCGCCCTATTCGTGCGGACTAGGCGAACCAAGTTTGTGACGGTGCTCAGCCGCTACTGGGACCTGTTCCTCTCGACATGGAATGTGGGCATGCATGGAAACCCGGCTCGCGACATCTTTGGCGGCATCAACGTCGCAGCCTCGGGCGAGCTGGGGGTTGGCGTTGGGGAGGAAGACCGTGGTAGCGGCGAGCGAGAAGTCTTGGAGGGGTTGGTCGGGAGAATCGAAGGTCTTGTCGATTTGGTTGTTTCCAAGTTTGGCGACTACAACCCCGACTCGCCTCCTCCGGATGCGCCCAATGGTGATCCTGAACAGTGGCTTGGAACTGGCCAGGAGCCCAGCCCCGAGGACGGTGCCATCTTCCTGGGTACCGGTGCCTTGTCCAGAAAGTCTCTGAGAGATGTGACGCAATGGATGGAGGACCTGTACACCTGGGGAGACCACACCTATGGAGTCATTGAAAGCCCAACATCGGTTCGGCGCGCAAAGAGGAGAAGGCCCAGCCGTACTACAGCGCAACAGCATGCCTCTGCGCAGCCAGCATCAGCTGAAGCGGGTGAATCCTCAAAGGCGGCTGCAGAGCCCGTGGCCTCTGATGACGCAAACAAGGACCAACCACTAGCACGAGGGACCGAGGATGGCAAACTAGACAAGATGGTTAGTTATCTCAAGTTGGGCTATGGCACATACTGGTCTCTGCCTGGTGGTTCTGGGGGCGAATCCTCTGCCAAGGAAACTCCGGATGCAGGCACGCCACGACAGGAATCAAAGCCTGCCCAGGAGGCTGTTCAAGAGGAGGAGCCTTCTAAATCCGCTCGACCAAGTCTCGCAGACCGGACGCCCTCGTACGAGGCTACTGGTCATTATCTCATCGGGCTGAAGGGGGAGATTGATGAGGATTACAGCGATCCCGACAGTCACAGCTCAGATGATGCGGGTGCCGCGGAGCACAACTCGCGGACTGTGCTCCGGACTGTGAACGTCGAGCTCGAGAGCGAGGCTCTGGACAGACCAGAGGCCACCATTGTCCGCGACTTTGAGCATCCGGCCAGTGTTCTCACGCAGTCGCAGGTGGTGGGCAACATGGTGCCTGGCTACGACTCGCACGATCTCAACAAGGCCAAGAAGCTGCGTGTCGTGGTCTATGTCAATCGGCCCTTCATGTTCACCTTCCTGTTCAATCTTCGCACCGACTCGCTGGCCATGGACGCCCTCTACCGCTCCCTACACTACCAGCTGGCGCCTCTCCGCAAACCGCTCCTCGCCTCGACGAGATACCGTCCGGAGCGGCCTGGAGCTGAGGTTGGGTCTGGCTCTGGCGGCTCTGGCGGTGGGAACGCAGGGAACAGCATATACGACCTCATATGGGATCCCCAGGCCCTGACTGTGCACTCGTCCATCCTCAACATCCCAGACAGCTACATCGAGCCCAAGTCCTGGTCCCGCCCAGACGCGCTCAACACACACCTCCACATCCTCAACCTGTATGCTGCCACCCGCCCCCGCGCCGCCGCCCTCGAGCGGACTGAGAAGTCGAGCCGCGGGTGGTGGATCGTCTGGACACGCCTGCTGGACCGCCAGGAAGATCCCTCGGCGAGCACCAACCTCTCGACCATCCACGAGGCCGGCGCCGACGCCGACGTGGCCGAAACTGACCATGACCCCGACCAGGCTGCCGATCAAGAGAGCAACAACAGCGATGGCTCGGACTCGCAGCGGAACCACCAACGCAGTCTGGAGGTGGCCAAGGAGATCTTTTTGATCCGCCGGGCGAGTGACCATGTCGGTTTCCGCACTGACGCCTCTACCGGCGGCGGCGATGGCGCAGGCCGGCTGGCTCAGGGCATCGGCGTCGACACACGGCGGTACGTCGAGGAGCTACTGAGCCTGCTGTAAGCTTGGCTGCTGCCAGACTGGACTGGGCGACAGCACCTCCGAATACAGCATGCACAGCGCAGTGCACGCGTATCCATCCCGTATAGGTTGCTAATTTTAAGGCTGAGGAGGCTGTGCTATGCCTGGGCCCTTTGTTCTCCTCCCCCCTTGGTGGGTACGGGGTGCGGTGCAATGCGCTGTGTGTCTTACGGTGTGTCTGTCTGTCTGTGTGCCTGCCTCTTGGGACGGGACGGGATGAGCGAGCATTAAATCCTGCTTGTTGTTGCCCATCTAAATTTGTGTGCAACCCATCCCCATCCCGTGTTTCTCCCCCCCGTATTAGAACGTCACTCGACAGGGGCCACTACCAAACAACCAACCTCTTTTTAGTTTTGTTTACTCAACTCACACTCCATGGTCAGTCTCTGTAGATTTTATTAATGGAGGGGGGAGCGGGTTGGATGAATGGCCGGGGGGGGGGGCATGAGAGGGTTATTACGACGAGACACACCCCTGTAAACAAAAAAAAAAAAAAAAGAAAGAAAGAAAAAAAAGAGTCCGAGTGAGCCCTTTCCATGTGGACGATCGTCCAGGGTCCGAAATGTTTTACGCAATGCTTGTAAAATGGGACCTCCCTAGATTTCTGTAATTATATCCATCGCCCGAGAGATCGTCATTTGGCCGCATTTACGAATGTGTTTTCCGCCTTGGCCCGTCATTCGTTTAAGCTGCTTAGCTTGCCGCCCTCATGCAGAGCTGACGGCAGAAGGATTTTCTTAAAGGATCATTTCAGCCTGGGAGCAGGTAAGAAGCTTGGGCGGCACATTTGGGCTCATTTGGAGAGAACCAACAAGGGGAAAACGGACCAATTTTAATCACTCTTGGCGTCTAATCATAGGCCAGCAAAGCATGGACGCCTTCATCTGCCACGACATTAACGCAATCAAAGGCCGAAATCACAAAACAGGCACAGTGGTTGAAATCAAAATCCCATTCATTTTCATGGGTCTTGTCTTTGTCTATCCAGTTTGCACATGTCAAAAAAAAAAAAAAAGGGTAACATGTTTATGTACATAGAAGAAGTCAAAGAAAGCGAACCATGGGTAGTGAACCCGCCCTCCAAGAAACCCGAAACACCCCAATCCAGAATCTGTCAAGAGGGGAGCCTCGGGAGGTGATTCTCCCGAGGTCCCCGTTGCTTTTTACGCCCCGGCGCCTTCAAGGGGTGTCCAAGATTCCCATGTCGTGAAAAAAGTAGAAGAGAGAAGAGACGTCGTAACTGAAAATATCCATGATAGTTATGACGCTTAGTTGAACCACCACTCAACCTCGGTGCGGCCCGCATCAAGGCTGCCGTAGAGCTCCTTGAAGCACTTCTTGCTGACGTCAATGTCGTTGACGGCGCAGCCCATGCACTTGTCCTTGACGACGGCGGTGGTGGTCTTTCCGTTGGCCTTGATGGTGATGGTCTTACCGCACATGGGGTTGCCGTTGGAGACGGTGCCCATCAGGAGGTGGGAGAGGGCGACGATGTTCTCAGTCTCGTCCTTGCCAGAGTCGTCGTCACCGCAAGCACCCATGCCGATGTCGTAGTAGGTGAACTCGCCGCTCTTGGAGGCGCTGCTGCCGCTAGAGCTGCCACCGGAGCTGCCGCCGTTGTTCTTGGGCTGCTCAACCTTCTCCTCGGTGTTCTCGACGACCGTGGGGACGGGAGCGGCAGCAGTGGTGGGCTCGGGCTCAGGAACGTACTGCTGGGTGGTGACGGGCTCAGGAGCCACGTAGGTGGTGGTAGGCTTGGCCTTGGGCTTGGGCTGCTCGACCTTGACCTCGGTGGTGGGCTCAGGAGGGGGAGGGGGAGGAGTGTAGATGCTGGTGACCAGAGTGGTGGTGGGAGCAGGCTTCTTCACCTCAGGCTTGGACTTGTTGGCCTTGGGGGCAGGCTGCGTGGTCTCGACGAACTTGGCGGCCTCGGACGAGGTGGGCTGCTCCTGGCCGGGGTGATCCAGACGGTGGTGGTCGCGTCGACCATCTTGGTGACATACTCGTAATGGGTCACCCACTCGACCTCGGTGACGACAACGTCACGCTCGGCGTTCTTGTGGTGGCGGCGGTGGTGCATGCCGTGGCCCTTGCCATGGGGCTGGGCAACGGCCACAGCGGCGAGGAGGGCAGAAGCGATGGTGAAGGACTTCATTTTGTTGAAGGTCTTGCTGTTTCTGTTGTTTGTTTTCGAGTTCTTGCTGATTCCAACCAAATGTAGTGGCTGTAGCTGTGATATGTCTCTTGGTATCAGAGACGAAAGGGTATCTCAACGCGGTGTGGTGTGAAGGTTAAAGGAAGGTTAGGCGAGAGTCTGTTCAACAGGAATGATCTCGCACAGAATGAAGAATGGAAGGAGTGGACGTTGACGTCGTGAGTGTGAGGGAACGTGTGCGTGAGAGAGAAAAGAGTCCGGCTCAGGTGGTGGTGGGAAGGAATGGTGTTTGAACTCGAAGTAGTTCGCAGGTAAGGAAACAAACCAGGGGCAGAACAGAGGGAGGAAGCGTGGGTTCTTAATACGCCTCGCCGTAACCGACGCCGCTGGGCCCTCATGCTAGCTCTTAAACGTCTTGGCTCTAGCCCGCGAGCCCAGCCATGCTCCCGTCGTCAACAAGCTGAGGTCGAGGGTACCGCTGCCCGCAAGCAACACGACGCCCACAGCGTCGTACCGGATTCGTCCCCGAGGTAGCAGCTGAGAGAGCTTCCGCCAGGGGGCCAGGGGGCCCCTAGCCGAGCGTGGTTTTTTTCCCAGTCCACATAGGGAGCACGTCTAGCGCGCTGCCCCGTTTGCTTCCTTGCGTGTGTGCCTGGGGGTTCCGAAAATGTGGGTGGGTAACATGGAATGGCGCGGCCGTGGCAAAGCTGCCATCTCTGCTCCCAAGATCCTCACTGGTCCACTCTGCTTCATGGGTCACTGCCATCTGCCGGGGCCAGCCAGACAGAGGTCAATGTCCTGCGGAACAGCCTAACGGAGGGGAAGAGGCCCGCGGGCTACAGGGGGAACGAACCATGTCGGTTGCCAGGGGGGCGTGGCACCATCCAGGGGCATTGTTCTCTGAGTCCTGGAAGCCCGCCAGCCTTCTTCTCTCACTGTCTCTGTCTCTGACAGAGCCCGCTGACGGACGAGTCGGCCGCCGCCATCAGAATGACCTCCCTCTGCTGCAGGCTGGGAGCAGCGACTCGGAAATCCCCTCATCCGGCGTCCGGATCCAGACCAAGTGACGCGTAACCGCACCAGTCTTGACATCAACAACGCTCGCTAGAGTCATGTCGTCCAACACACCCAAGTGGACTGTTCGAATCAGTTGTCGGCAAACAGCTCGGAGGCCTGCACGACTCTCTCTGAAAGGACTGGACTGCACAGTGGCCCGATGCAAACCAAGTTTCCTCAGCTAGCCCTACCATGATTGGCCGCTCTGCAAGGGGCCGCCCTGTCGCCATCTTCCAGCTCTGGGCCTCTTGTCAGGTACCAGGGCGCTCACTGTTGAACGAGGGCCAATGGCCTTCTCCGGGTGCCTGGCCACGGCGGGATTATTGCAGCCAGAATCCACGAGAGCGAGTTGGAGGGCGGAGAGGGCCAAAGATGGTGTGGGAGATGGTGTGGGTGGGAGGGAGGCCTGCATCGATCTCCCTCCCTCTCCTCTGCTGGCGCCCTGTGCCTGGCCCGAAACCCAGAGGCTGTCCTAGCGGATGGAGCACTGTCTTCCGAACCGACGAGTCAACTCGCCTCCTGTAGGTGTGGAGGGAGCCCAGCAGAAGTTGAAACACGGCCCAGTCAAGTCAACAACCGCCACTGGGGTGCCACCTCACAACCGGGTGCGCTAGCGGCTCATGGTGGCTTGCACTGGCCTGAACAAAGCTCAAAGAACCATGTGGTGTGAGGGAAGAGAAAAGTCTTTTTCTTCGCCTTCTCTCGTTGGGCCGTTCGACTCAAGTCTTTGGCGCGAATGCATGTGTGACGTTGAAACTCCGTGACTCGGCGTCTGTTGCTCCCCTTCCATCTTAGCATCTCCATCTCCATCTCCATCTGCCATCTGTCGTTCTGCCATGCTCCACACCATGTGATCCTGAACGATGCGGTGTGATTGACTTTGGAAAACTTGGAAACTCTCCAACCCTCCTCTCCACGTACATACGCAAGCGCTGGATGTGCCCCAAACCATCCAGCCCTTGCACAACTGGCCGACAACTCCTTCCGTCTGACAAAGACAACGCCCCAGGCCAAGGAAAGCATGAATAAAGCCCGCAGAGAACAAGCAAAACTTGCAGCGGGTGGACACGCGGCTCTCTCTTCTTCGGCTGCCCAGCCTTCCAACCCCTTTCAACCTGGTATAAAAACCGCAACCTGTGGGGAGCCGGTGTAGACCGTCCACACCTCGCCCGCCACCGCCAACCAATACGCAATACAGCCTGACCGAAGGAAGCGATTCCTGCACGCCAATTCTCGGCCCTCTCGGATGACCCGATGGAGAGGCTAGCACGTGCGCCAGGATGGATCTATTTGCACAAAGTACAGTATGTGGTGGAGGGGACCGGACGACGTTGCATGCTCTCGTTGGCCAGGGCTCATATCGTCTGTTGCTTTGCTTTTGTGTTGTGAAATGTGCAAGTCCAGAGTCCAGACGTAGTATGCATGCCGGCAACAGATCATGGTGTTAAGACGAAACGTCCTTGGCTTGACTGTCGCCATTCGTCGCCAATCGGGATTCGCCCTGGTTCTTACAGGCTGCTTTTTGCTGACCTGTGCGGCGAGTAAACGAGAAGAGGAACAGGCCCTGGCGTTGGAACACAGGCCGCTCTGCGTCAAATATCTCGTCAACCTTGAAAGCCTTCTTGGCCATCTTGACAAAGTTCATATCAGCCCGTCTCCGTTTCTTGAAACAAAAGTACACAACGGCTGACGGGTTCAGCTCTAGGAGTGTCTTGAGTGTTGACATCAGGAGAGGGAACGCTGGCTCAAAGTAAACACATTCACCTGCCAAGATCACGTCTGGTTTTTGCTCCAGCACAGTTGCGGGTAAAGGCTCGCCCCTACATGGACAGGCCATTGTTAGCCAACTGGCTCTCGGCGATGCAGCCTGTGAGTGTGGCCCTTCTGGGCATACAACATGGTCGCATCCAACAGACAGGAAGACGTGTTGTGTTGGTGTCGAATGGAGGATGGGGGACACGCACCAGTTGAGAACCATGGCTTTCGCCTTGTTTTGCAGACCGTTGAGCTTGATGTTGTGCTGCATGAGCTCAAACATCTCGGTCTGATCCGTTAATAACAAGGGATTCTGAAGGTCGCATTCGAGGGCGACGGCGAGGCCGACGAGGCCGCCTCCGGCTCCGAGTTCCAGTCTAATGCGACCCACGAGGTTAGCAAGTCCGCTCCGTTCCTGTTCGGCTCTCACACTGTCCGCACAAGCCAAGAGGGAGCACCGATCCGATCCAGGTCACATGCTCAGAGCCGGGGAGACACTAACATCCGCGCATTGTTGAGACGGTCTCTATGATACCGCAACATGTGCTTGCCGAGAAGCATGCCCGCAGGCCACGTCTGTCCGCCACACCCTGACCGAACATCTTCACGGAGCTTGAGGGATTGAGAAAGAGCGCCGTCAAAGTCGACGTGCGCGACGCCGATCTCCTTGAGAGTCGGCAGCGGGTGAGGTCCACGCTGATGGCGACCGGGTCCATCAGGGGAGAAGACGGCGGACTGCTCATGGCGAAGTGGTGATGCCTCTAGAGTCGTGCTCGGGTCGATAGCGTCACTGATGTCGCTGCTGAAGGGACAAAAACCTTGTCGTCGGTCAGGGCCGACTGTGAGGGTGACGAGGGAGAGGCCAAGGGACGTTGATCAATGGGAGCAGTCGAAGGGCCCGAGAATATGATGGATGCGAGGGTTGAGGGTGAATGATGAGAATGGGATAAAGTCAAGTCAGAGGATGTGAGGGCGCTATCTATGGCTTCGCTCTTGCCATCGTCGGCTGTGGCTAACCCAGAAGAGATAAGGAGCCTGGTATGGAAGGCACGGCTATCTCTAGCTTCAAGTGTCACCTGCCACCTCCCGTTTCTCGCTTCTCCTCTTCCCATCTCCCCTCAACTTGCCTGGACCCTTTTTCTCCTTGCTTCGCATTGGATCCAATGCTGATGCAATCCAGACTCAAATGGGCCCTGGCCCTACCTGTCCTTTTACCCGCCCTCAGCCTCTCCGTCATCGCTTCCGCCTCATCCTACTCGCCCGGGACTTGTTGAGAACCTCGATCGATTGGCTCGTTAAGCTTCGTGGGACTCGCGACAAACGATAACGGCTAAGACTTGTGCTAATCGAGATAAGGGCTCCTCCCGCTCTCGGCCCGTTGAACTACCGGCCTGCCTGTTGCTGGCTCTCGCCGATCAGACTGGCAGGCGGATCAACAAACAATGGATCTCTCTCGCCGTAGCCTTTGGCTCAAGTGAGCGTGATGGTTTCCCCATCAGTGTGGAAGGCTGGGAGCCAGTCGCCCGTGGTCTGTGATTCAGAAACCAGACTCCTTCAAGAAGCCCATGGTCAATTTATCGATGTTGTGCCCTTCTCGGGCAATCAGGCAAAAGAGATCCCTTTGCCTAGGTCTTCAGCAATGCAATCGCTTCCAATGACGCTGCTATTGCTAATAGTTGCTCTCCCTCCCCCATCCATATGGGGTCTCAACGTTCACCCTCGCGACATGATGACTGCCTGATTGGGCGACTTGACACATCCCAGGTGCATCTGAATGTCTCACTCGTCTCTTTGGCCGACGAACCTCGCTCAGGAATGCTTGCACCGCGATTCCAGCCTTGAAAACTACCAATGTGCCCTTTCCCGCCACAATTGTGCGCCTTCTTCCTCCACGGGTTGCCTCAAGATGAGACAGATTGCCTCCTCTCGCAATGAACAAGCAGGCCGAGCACCGGTTCCCTGGTTCAACTGCCCTCAATTGACCTTCTCCCGTGCTACCGCACTGGCCTAGTGGATCACTTATACAGGAATGAAGGGTGTAGTATTCCTCGGGAAGCTCTCATGTCACCAGCCATCAAGTTGTCAGTGACGATATGCCTTTGTGCAGTCTCGCCCGTCCCTCTATCACTGCTTCTCTTCCGGCTTCTTCTTCTTTGGCCTTGTCCTCCAACGCAGTCCTCCTCGCTTTTGCATAGCTCCTTGTGCTCCATCGGCCTTGACGACCTGGCACTGAACAGCGCACTGCCATGCCATGATGCTCTCACTAGTGATACCAGTCTTTTCTATCCTCGCCGCCCAGTTGACGAGTGGCCAACCCACTGTGAACTTTCCAATCAACTCTCAACTGCCACCAGTGGCCCGGGTAGACGAACCTTTCTCGTACTCTTTTTCTCGATACACATTCCGGTCAGACTTCAACATCTCATACTCACTTGGAGACGCACCCAAATGGCTCTCCATCGATAACGAAGGCCACCTCTATGGGACACCCACGACGACAGTGTCCCAGAAGGAGATGTGGTGGGACAACGGGTTGAGGTCATTGCTGATGATGGTGCCGGATTGGCGACTCTTGTTGCGACTCTTGTTGCTTCGAGAAGCAAGGGTCCTTCTATCAAGATACCTCTGTCGGACCAGATCGGAGACTTTGGCGACTATTCCGCCCCTTCGTCGTTGATATCATATCCGTCCACCGAATTCAGCTTCACCTTCGACCCTGACACATTTGATCACCAACCTGACATGATCAATTACTACGCCACTTCTGGGGACAGCAGCCCCTTGCCTGCGTGGGTGAGGTTCGATGCCGGCTCCCTAACATTCAGCGGGAAAACGCCCCCGTTCGAGTCACTTATACAGCCACCGCAAACATTCGACTTCGATCTTGTCGCCTCAGACATAGTCGGCTTCTCAGCGGCGTCAGTGTCATTCTCTATCATGGTGGGGAGGCACAAACTCAGCACAGACAATCCAACTATCACGTTGAATGCCACGCGCGGAAAGAAGGTGCAATATGACGGCCTGGAAGACAGTGTCAAACTCGACGGCGAGCCAGTTGAGAAAAGCGACATCGAAGTCTCGGTGGACAATATGCCCGACTGGTTATCTCTCGATGAGGAAACATGGAGGATCAAGGGTACACCCAAAGAGGGTGATCATTCAACCAATTTCACCGTCAACCTTCGCGATTCGCACGAAGATACGCTGGCTATCGACGCCGTCGTCAATGTTGCAACATCCCTCTTTCGCTCAACCTTTGATGACATTGAGATACGGGCGGGAAAAGAAGCCAACATCGATTTGGAGCCGTACTTTTGGGACCCAGATGATGTTGATGTCGAGATATCAGTGAAGCCGGACCAAGATTGGCTTAAGCTCGACGGCTTCAACATTACCGGAAAGGTGCCAAGATCTGCATCAGGGAACTTGAAGATCTCGGTCACAGCTTCATCCAAAAGCACGGATGCCACGGAGACTGAGGTTCTCAACGTGAGCCTACTGGCACTTACCCTTACGCCTTCGTCCACGTCTCGAGTCTCTACTTCCTCCACACTTACCAAAACATCCACTGTGTCTACTGCATCAACTGCGCCTACGGAGACTACGTCGGAGCCCGAGACGCCCGCCAGCAATTCCAGAAAAGGCTTATCCACCAGCAGCCTGCTCCTTGCGATTCTCCTGCCCCTTTTCGCCTTCCTGATCCTTCTGATGCTGCTGATATTTTGCCTCATCCGACGCCGCCGATCTCGGCAGACATACTTGTCGGCCAGGTTCCGCAACAAGATCTCCGGCCCAGTGCTGGAAAGCCTACGAGTCAACGGGGGCTCCTCTACCATGCAAGAGCCAGGGAAAGCCGCGAACATTGGCCCCATGGATCAACGGCTACACCGACCAGCAAGACAAAGATATTCAGAGATTGAGTCAGAGACGCTGTCATTATCATCCCCCACATTGGGGGTTGTGACAACTCCAGAAGTTCCATCACGATTCGTGGCCGAGCGTTCCGGTTTTAGGATCTCACGATCCACCAGCGTTTCCAGCATTTCCAGCACTGACGACGGGAGGCGGTCGTGGGTCACGGTAGAAGGCACAGTAACAGCGACGGCGCGACAGAGCCAGGCGTCATTAATGAGTCCTCGATCAGTTCTGACATTCCCCGAGTCCACTCGTCAGTTGATACCACCACCAGCATTCCTCTCGGAATCCGAGGGCAGCTCGTTCAGGAGCGGGCTCGACCTGATTCCATCTATCGACAACCTTCCAAACATTGGGGGGCAGCGAGGGCATGGGCATGGGCATGGGCATGAGAATGGGCAGTCCGGCACGTCAAGCTCGTTGGCCTTTGCGTCTTCTCATCAATCCAGCCCCAGGCTCATGACAGGAGGTTTCCCGGCCACTCCGGTAGACACACAGCCCGACAATCAACACCACGCAGGACAAGACTACGCAGGACAAGACTATGCAGGTCTAGCGGAAAGAGGTCAAAGTATACGGGAAGTGAGGCGACCTGAACCAGTGCGCTTATCCAGCCAACAACTTCTCGGCGAAGACAGCCGTCCTGGCGGTCGGGCTTGGTACGAGATGGAAGGCTCAAGGGGATTCTTCAGTGATCCGTCATTTGGATCGTCGGAGAATTGGCGCGTACTGGCAGCACGGCGTGACACGACGAGCTTGTCATACCGACAGCTAGTCGACGAGGCGCCGTTTCACCCAGCACGATCGAGCACGCCGATAAGTTCCAGTCAAGATTGGCTGCGGCCCGGGGAGCGAGCCAGTTCAGAGCTGATATCCCCCAACCAGTGGGGAGATGGACAAACAAGCGCCCGAGGCTCGCTGCCATCGTTACGGGAGCATCACGAGCCCAACGTGGCGGGCAACAGGGAGTCGAGAGCTGAGGAGGGTCAAGCTACAAACTGGAGACGAGAAGACTCGGGAAAGAAGTCGGAGGGGGGCAGCTATGCATTTCTTTGAGGACGGGGGAGTTGAGGGATGTGATGATATATACCCGAGTGTTGTGTTTGTGCTGGATTTGCTGATGGGGGCTTGACTTTTTGGATATGCTTGAGATTTTGATCCTTTGAAACGATACCATTTGGGGATAGCTTTGTTGTAACTAGAAGGGGTTGCTGGGTGAGAGGAGTTCTAGTGAGTTTATATAGAATAGGTAATGCTGTCTGAAGTTATCTGAGCAAGTGATGTATACTCTGTGCATGGGTGCAGTTGACAGCATCAGTCAGCAATGGACGTCAAGGATGCAATAGATGCTGGAAAAGGTAACAGCGGATGACGCAGCCACACCCGAGAGAGAACCCCTTGATGGGATCTGGCTGGTGATGTGGCAGACAGTTCATGCTCCAGCCGGTTCGGTCCGTAAGCAGGCACGCGACCAGAAGGACTTTGGTCTGCACTTGGACAGGACTCATGGGTGAGGCCTGACAAATCGCTTTTGCGAGCCACATAAACCAGTCTCACAGACACAACCGAGGCAAGAAGGCAAGAAGCAAAGGCTGGGAAGTGGCAAATGGCGATGGGACGAGATGGAAATTTCCTGCCCCCTCTCCCTCTCCCTCCGTATCCCAATGCAGCGAGGATATGCGCGACGGCCAACGATGGGGGGGGGACTATCTTGGGTCTAGGTAGGCAGGTATTTAGGCGCCAGCAGACTGAGGTGCAGGAAATTTTTTCTCTTGCTTCCTTGCTTCTGCGGCTGAAGTGAGTGAGTCTGGAACGCCTTTTTTTTTTTTCGTGACTGTGGTTCGCAATATCACGGGTCGCCCATGGTGATTCGGGCGCATGGCAGTAGAACAGTGCGTCAGAGACAGAGACTGGTGATATTCAGGCCTGGAGAGTCATGGTTTCAACTGCCGCCACCTGAGAGGTTCTATTCTGGTTTTGGAGCCCATGTCTCGGTGGCGGTTCCATTTCCCATGGCGACAGGGGGCACCAGGGCCATCTTCATTCACTGATCTGGTGATTGCTTCATCACGGTTTGACGGGAACCTTGATTGGTACTTTATCTGGACCACGGCAGATATGCATGTATTCCTCTGTCGGCGAGTAAAGTGACTGACGTCGTGCACAAATGGAAAAGAGTTGAGCCGTTGGCACATGGAAAGACGTGAGAGAAAGAGGTCACCAGCCACAACTCGGAAGGCGACACCACCTACCCCGCTTCCTCCAGCAATTTTTCTCTCCTCAACCGCTAGCTCATGGCCCTGCTCATCTGCCTTGCAGGTGCCCTCCGTCACTAAGCCACCGATAAAGGCCACTGAGAGTCTAGCGAGCAGCGCCATAACAGTCTGCTACGCCTCTCTGCCTGCTCCAAGCTCCCTCGGCGCGCTCCATCTCCCACTCAACATCCCCCATCCGCATCCGCATCCGCACACATCATTCGCACCTTTGCACATCTCCCGCTTCCGCAGACGACCGTGAATATCCACCTCCACCACGCTTCCGGCGCCGGCATCGTGTGTGTGGTTTTTTTTTTCCCTTCCCTCTAGCCCCCTTGAACTTCTTCTCCTCCTCAATATCAACCTTTTTCCCCTCGAGACCTCATCCTGAGCAACCCACCCCCACCGCGAACGCTTCCCCTCTATCGAAGCGCCCCTCCCCGCCAACCCCTCCGTCGGCCGATCTCCTCCTCTCGCATTTCCCGCTTCGCTCGCTCGCTTTTGTCTTCCTCCCTCTCTCTCTCGTGTCGTGGGAGCTAGAGCTATCGACCGACCGAACCGAACGAATCCTCTCAAGCCATGGGCCAGACACTCTCGGAGCCCGTTGTCGAAAAGGTACGTTTTTGTGCTGTGCCTCTTTTTTTTTTGTTGTCTCGTCCCGTTATCGCGAAATTGTGTGCTTCCCTTATCCATCAAAAATCTCCCGCGTCTCCGTCCTGCATCTGGGTCTTGGGTTTGGAGCATTGGGATTGGCACCGTCGACTCGCGCGAGAGGGGCATCGCCTGGTCATGAGCCCCTCTCTCGCCGGGCCACCACCAAAAACGTCCAGCCGCGCATGAATCGTCAGCCTTTCCAGATGGAAGAGAGGGAAAGAGATGCGTCATAGGCCATTTCCTCCTCGATTATCGCTATCGTCCGACGCTGCCTGCTTCTCTGCCTTCCCGATGCTTCCGCCTCTCCCCCATATGTCGTCAGACCTCGTCCCGCTGACTCTTGATGCAAACCCTCACAGACTTCGGAGAAGGGTGAAGATGAGCGACTCATCTACGGCGTCTCTGCCATGCAGGGCTGGCGCATCAGCATGGAGGATGCCCACACGTCAGTCCTCGACCTGGACCCGAACAAGACTCACCCCAGCAAGCTGTCCTTCTTTGGTGTCTTCGACGGCCACGGCGGCGACAAGGTGGCATTGTTCTCCGGCGCAAACATCCACAACATCATCTTTAAGCAGGAGACTTTCAAGGCGGGTGACTATGCCCAGGGCCTGAAGGACGGCTTCCTCGCGACCGACCGCGCCATCCTCAACGGTATGCGCCTCTGCCTCTGCCTCTGCCTCTACTGTGATCCTCTCTAACATGCTTCCTCTACGTCAGACCCCAAGTACGAAGAAGAAGAGGTCTCGGGTTGCACAGCCTGCGTCAGCCTGATCGCCGGTAACAAGCTCTACGTCGTCAGTTCCGCCCGCCTCCAGCTGCCTTGCTTCCCCACGTTGGCCCCGCCCCACCAACCAGCGTGATCGAGGGGTATTCAGCGCATCGCTAACAGACAAACTCGCAGGCCAACGCTGGTGACTCAAGAGGTGTTCTTGGCATCAAGGGACGTGCCAAGCCTTTGTCCCAGGACCACAAGCCCCAACTCGAGAGTCAGTAACCGCCATCTGTCTGTCCCCTTCGCTGCGACAGCCGCCATGCTGACACCCCCACTAGACGAGAAGAACCGAATCACAGCTGCCGGTGGCTTTGTCGACTTTGGCCGAGTCAACGGAAACCTGGCCCTCTCGCGCGCCATTGGTGACTTTGAGTTCAAGAAGAGCGCCGAGCTGTCCCCCGAGAACCAGATTGTCACTGCTTACCCCGATGTCGAGCAACACGACCTCACCGACGAGGATGAGTTCCTGGTCCTCGCCTGCGACGGTGAGTCGAGCCGGGTCGAGTCCTTTGGTAATAACAATACTCACTAGCTTAGGTATCTGGGACTGCCAATCCTCCCAGGCCGTGGTCGAGTTTGTCCGCCGAGGCATCGCCGCCAAGCAGGATCTCGACAAGATCTGCGAGAACATGATGGACAACTGCCTGGCCTCCAACTCGGAGACGGGCGGTGTCGGCTGTGACAACATGACCATGTCGATTGTCGGCTTCCTCAACGGCAAGACCAAGGACGAGTGGTACGAAGAAGTTGCTCGCCGAGTCGCCAACGGCGACGGCCCCTGCGCTCCCCCCGAGTACGGTACGAATGGTTCTCCAGTCCACGAGCAGCTGGACATGTCTGGCGTCAAGCTCTCGGCCGCCCAAAGCACAGGCTGACTGACATGTCTCTCTTCAGCCGAATTCCGAGGGCCTGGAGTCCACCACAACTTTGAAGATAGCGATAGCGGCTATGAGCTTGATCCTGAGAACAAGGGAGGACGAAGCTTCGGCGTTGGTGGTGGTACCGAGGCCGGATCATTTTCCTCGGCGATGGCACTGAGGTTCTTACGGATTCAGATGATACCGAGATGTTCGACAACGCCGACGAAGACAAGGACCTTGAAAGCCAGGTGGCCAAGAACACGACGTCCACCGCCGACAGCAAGGAAACCGTTCCTGTAGCCGCCCCCGGGGCCCCGGCCGCCGCCGCTTCCGCCGCCGCCGCGACTACGACCGCCTCTAGCACCACTGCCGAGTCGAAATCCGCCCCTGCGGCCCAGTCGAAGCCCACGGAGAAGGCTGCCGAGACGGAGTTGAAGAGGGAGGCGACTCCCGAGATCAAGAAGGAATAGGTGGTCCCTTCATTGAACGGGTATCCGGTTCTGAATTAAAGCGTCCCTCTAGTACTTGCGTTGCTGGCCATGTTTCTCGGATCCCGGGGGTAAAGGGAGGGTTCTTACAGGTCCAATGAAGGGAGAAGATGGGGAGGGAAGTCGGGAAAGTGAGGGCGGTGGTGATGACGATTGGGGAGGCTGGATGTCAGATATTCTCATGTTAGGTCTTGCATCCCACCCAACCTTGTCGGTGTACTGGCGTCAAATCTGGATCGTGCGATGTGAGCCCTCAGCCGGCTGCTCGCCCAGGCGCGTCGCGAGGAAGAGCGACAAGGAGAGGATTGCCATCCGTTGATGTGTTGGAGCGAGGGATACAAGAGAGAAGAAGAGCGAGAGAAACCTTGTTTTTTTTGACGTTTTTTTACGCATTGGGATTCCACATATATTTTTGGTCGCTGCCCAACATTCTCATCATCTTGTTTGAGATGCCATCTTTTTCCTTGGTTGAAACCCTCCTGATGGGGGTGTTGTTGGCCTTGTCCATACTCATTTGCAGCCGGGATTATACACGCGCACACGGTCAAGTATAGCTGGATCAGGGTTAGAAACAGCATGGAGGTAGGAGGGAGCATAGCATATACAGGGCAAGGTTTGCAAAGTTCCTCTTGTGCTGAGAGACTGTCATTTCACTAGCATGTGCGTGATGGTAGGCTTGACTCGTGTGAGGCTGATGGTGAACCCGTGCATTCATCTTGACTCGAGTTGTTCTTGCTGGGTTGCCAACACGGTGTCATTTCATGCCTTATTCTTTCTATTTAATCTCCCGCATATGCTCCTTTTGTTTGTTCTAGTTATACATGGCTTGTCGTGATAATGTGTTTGTGGTAATGTCCCAAGACGTGTGATGTACAAGATGGTTGGATAATATAGTGATACATGGGTTCAAGTCGTTACTTGGTGGGTGTTTCCGAGGGAGACGCATCAGAAGACGGCTCCTCACGCTGTCCCTCATCCCCAACCTCATGACTCGTCTCCTCCTCCTCCTCCTCGGGCTTCTGCTCCTCATCGGGGTCAACCTGCTCCTGCTCCTCCTGGAACTCGGATCCTGTCCAGTCCTGGATCATGCGCGAGGGGTTAAAGCGTCCCTTGAGCCTCACATTGATATTACCCTCCTGCCCGTCAAGCCGTCTAAGCTTGACGACGAGATCCTGTAGCTGTACAGGCTTGCCCGCGCGCAGCTGCTGGTGCATGGGCCTGTCGTTGGAGCGGTACGCGAGCTCGAGGGATCTCTCCAGGGGTTTGATGGGCACGTAGCCTGCCCAGCGGTCAAGCACGACGCGCTCGATGCGGGACATGATGGTCCAGGAGCGGGGGATCTTGTTGAGCTCCAGATCGGCGATGGCGTCCTTGGGGAATATGCCGGGCTGGTGAGCCCACGTCCTCCAGAACGAGTCGTGGTGGGTGCCGAGGAGTACCTTGCTCAGCATCTGCCGCGGCGCCTTGTTGAGCTTGCGGTGCAGCACGCCATAAAAGTAGACGGTGCCCAGGGCGTGCGGCGACCGCGTCCGCACGCAGAGGGTCATGAGAGCCATGTACGTCTCCTGGTCAGGCTCGCAGCCGGCCTCCTTGAACAGCGACATGGCCCAGAGCGCCGTGTCCCAGTCCCGGGTCAGCGCCGCGTGCCGGAGAAAGATGTTGATGGTCTTGAGGTCTATGCGGTGGCCCGCCTCCTCTGTGTGTAGCTTGACGAGCTCCTTGCAGTCCCCTATCCGCGGGTCCTCTGGCCGGTGGAAGCGGAGGAGCTCCGTGATGATGCCGTTGAGGCCGTCAATGGTCAGCCAGCCTTCTCCGTACCGCTCCTTCTGTTCAGCCAGGAAACCCTTGAGGGTCATGCCGCCCTTGAAGGCGGCATACGAGTCGAGCGAGGCCATGACGTCGGCGATGCCTCGACGCGTGGCGGCGTGGTTAAACATGCCCAGCTCGTACATGGCCACAATCACCTGCCTCCTCTCGTCCTCGCCCCTGATGAGGTGGAGGAAGAGCAGCCACGTGCGGATGTTGGGGTGGAAATACCGCGCCTGCATCTTGCGGAGGAACCCGTAAAAGTAGCCGATATCACGCTTGTGAACATAACTCTCGAGCATGATGTTGTAAATGTCAGTGTCCATCGGGATGCCCCATTCCTCCGCCAGCCGCACCAGGCGGTCAGCCGACGCGCGATGTCCGCCCTTGAACGCCATCATGGAGACGGCCATCCTCAGGACCGGGACGGTGACGAACGGCCGGGCCGCAGGATCTTGAAACGCTTCAACAATAAGCTTGATGCGGATGCCGTCCGTGTCAATGTTCCTCCCGTGGATGCGACGTTTGCCGTAAAGGGGGATCGCCAGGTGCGAGGGTATCCTGCCGTAGACCAGCGTCGCGATGTAGTGCTCAAAGTTGTCCCTCGTCCACACCTCGGGCCGGGGGATCTTCTCGTAAGGCACCGTTATCAGATGCGGCTGGTACTCCTTGTGCACCCAGATATGATCATCCGGCAGCGAGGCGCCGCCATTGGGCGCATTCTCGATAGTCGGCCACAGCTGTCTCGTCTTGTAGTCAGAGGTGGCCACCTCTCCGAGCTCGTAAATCTCGGCCTCCTTGCAGTACCTCACAATCTCGTCGGCCACTTTCACCAAGATCTTGCTCTGCCCGCGCAGCACAATGGCCGACGGGTTCTTGTCCACCGCGGCTCGCAGCTTCTGCAGCACGCCCGTCGCAGAGTCGACGTACTCGAGGTTCTGGTTGTTGACCTCAATGTCCCACGACTTGGGCAGGATGATCCTCACGGCCGACATGTTGGCTCTTTCGCTCCACTGCGGCGTCATTTGCTTCATCAGGTGGAAGCAGGCCGTCCACTCCGGCAGCTTTTTATTGAAGTGGTCCCAGACGATCCCGAGGCCGAGCTGTCGTCGCGCGTCTCGCATGTGTTCCTCGATGCTCGCTTTCGTCGCAGCCTCGTTCGGGTACTGGAGAGGTTTTCCGATGACGGGTTTGTGAGCCTTCAGGGCTTCCTTGTCCTCTGCCGCCCGCGCCGCCTCGACCCTGAAAGCATCCTTAAAAAACCTGTTGCGGGATTGTGGGGTGTCGTCCGTTACCAGCCTCGCAGTCATGTGTTCGGGAATCGCTTCGTCTCGAGGTCCTCTCGCTTCAAGGCTCACATGCCTGTCGCCGGGCAATGTCGTGAGAGCCGTCTCCGATGAAGCATCCGAGTTTCCCGCCCTTGATTGTGTCGTCGTCGACTCGAGCCGGAGGAGCGTTTGGTGGGGGTTTGAGATCCTGGAGGGCAATTGGGCCCTGGAAATCAGAAAGGGTCCAGCAATGGCAGAGCATCGCGGCCGTGCCCTCCATATTGACTTGATCCCCAGGGACATTGGTTATGTGTCGGGCATCGTCGAGTCGTTTAATGTGGTACAGCCCGCGATCGTCGTCAAGGTTGGCTGCGAACAATTGAGGTGGGAAAAAAGACTGGGCACGGGCTATCGCGATAAGCAGCCGCGATGTCGGCCGGGTGGTCACGTGGTCCGACTACAGTCTCCCATTGTCCATTGTCCATCAAAGGACTCGGTTATAAACATGACTTGATATATATTCGACAACCAAGAAAATTCTGACAAAGGGCCAAGCATTACCCCGTGATGGTGACCGACGACAAAGCGCCGACTAGAAACCCATATCAAACGCCCCAAGCCCGGTTTCCCGCCCAAAATGACCGCCGGAATTATCACCCAAGCATTCCTGCTCCCTCCCATGATAGATACCCTCATGAACTGAATGGGTATGAGCAATAAAGAAAACGCCTTTGCGGCACAACTCCAGGCCGGCTTATTTCCCGTTAGCCGCAGGCGGGGGCGTCGCGTTGTCCGGCACAGGATGAGATGCGCCGCTCTGGTCTACGCCCTCCCAGCTCTCGTCCCATCCCTTGTCGCCCTTGACGGCGTCCTTGGCCTCGCCGCTCTCGGCCATTTGCTTGACGTCGCTCCAGTAGGCCAGCTTCCGCACCTCTTCGTCCGCGTGGTGCACAGCATCCTTGAGCGCCTGGTTTCGCTCCCGCAGCTCTGTTGTGTTGGTCCTCTTGACTTGCGATGTCGTTTCGTCGTGGATCTGTATTAGGCGGCTGAGCAATATGCGCCGTGATTGCTGGAAAACAAACAGTGACATGATCTCGTGCATTTCGTCCTGCAACTTGGCGAGATCTGCCCCGTGCTCCAGGTAACTGTCGACGGCGTCGAGCTTCTCCCTGTCTATCCTGGCCAGTCGAAGCGTCTCCATAAGATCCTCGATGCGCTCGATATCGGGCGGCTTCTCTTCCGCAGCCGAAATCTGGCTCATGCTCGAGCGGCTGAGACGGCTGCTGGCCACACTCGCACGTGACTGATGGGACTTGTGTGAAGCAGGGCGTATCGCAAAATAGTCGGCGTTGAGCATATGCGGATCCGTCGAGACATCCTCGGGCCTCTTTCTCACCCTCTTGCGTGTCCAGGCACGCCGTCGGACAAAAGAGTTCCACCATTTGCCGCGGTGCCACGAGAACTTTTTGGAGAAGTGGAACGAGTATTCCCAGCCGTGTTCATCGACGCCCTCCTGGTGATTGATGCGCCACTCGGGCCAGGCCCATTCCCAGGTAGGGTCTGGAACTTGAGCAGTATGGATGTTGGTCGGTGATGCCTTGTGGTAGGCATTGGCTGCAGGGAGTTGGTCAGCATCTCGTTGCCATGTTGTGGGGGACTTGCTGTGAACTCACTCCAAGCAGGCGGGTCAAGGCCACCGAGAGCCTGGCCAGAGAAGAGAGCGATGCCGCAGAGGAATCCGCCTCTCTCGTTCTCATATAGAATGTCTATCGCAGTCTCGCGCTCGACGTGTGGTTTCTTCGGCACGACTTGGGGGTGGTCTCCGTGAAAAGCTTGGGGCGTGGGCTCTATCCGCGTGTTAGGGGGTTGCGACATCTAGTATTACAAGGAGCACTGACCTTGAATCTCGATCGACGGCCTCATCATGGGATGCGGAAAGTCTTCTCCGTTTGGAACTCGAGACGATGATGATGCAGGACCATTGCCATCTTCAGTCTGCGAGTCGTCCTGCCTGTGCTGATCGCCATCGGCCTTGTTGTTTTGCAGGTGCTGCTCGTGTCCGTTCTGGCGTTGGTCGGTTTCCTCATCATCATCCAGGGCTAGCAATCGTGAAGTCGTCGAGCACCTCGCCATGCCGGCGGGCTCAGGGGTGCCAGACTCGGCAGGCGTCCGGGCGGCATCGTGGTCGACGAGATCGATTTCGTGGTCATAGTCGCCGGGTTTCAGTCCCGCAGGACGACGTGAACTCTTGACCCTCAGCATGGCAGATGCGCTGGGTGGCAGCTGGGCCTCGAATGGCCGCGGGCAAGGCGCCCGTTCACAAGCAAGAGATTGTTCGGTTCGCGTTCGTCGCAGGGGGCATCGTCAGGAGGCGCAAGGCGTCAGAGTGACGGAAGCAGCTCTAAGCGAACTAGAGCGAATCGATGGCTCTCGGGCTGAAATTTCGCAATTAAGGGGGTGTATAATCGAATCGAAGATGGTCGACGCAAGAAAGAGTCGCTTGGAAAGATGTTGAAGCTGAGACAGAAAAAAAAAGTCAGAACCAAGGGAAAGGAGAAAAGATGTCGTCGTGAGCTCGGGGGAGGCGCTACTAGGGCGCTCCAACCTGATTTTAGCAGGACGACGATCTTGCGGCGGGGCGCCCAACTAAAGAGAAGGGGAGCCACAAGGCGGCATCCTCCGTTGAAGCTGAGGCTTACGGAAACTCCCTAGGGAGTCAAGCGAAAACCGGAAGGCTTCTCTACTCGGGGATCAGACTTGCAAGAACATGTCAAAATTCGGGTCCCCAATTGAAAGAACCGCGTCGCGTTGCTTCGTGATCTTCGCTAGGACTTGTCGATAGGGTAGGAAGCTCATGTGGGCGGACAAGGGAGTGTCGAGTTCAATGATGTAATGCCGCTGTCGGCGGGTCCATCGAGGGCGACGAACAGTGGGGCAGCTGTTGATCGACGTCAAGTCTGGGACATGATAATTCAACGACAGCGATTGAGTTATGGGTGATTGACTCTGATGGAAGGGGGAATTGTTCACAAGGAACAATTGCTGGTACAGAACTTGAGCCTTGAGGAAGAAAGAATGGTCACGTTGAACTGGAATCACAGCAAGAAAATGTTTCTATGTGACTTAGACAACGAATAGGTAGATCCAGAGGTAAACATTTACAACCCGACCTGCTGGAACTCGACTGCTGCAGGGGATAAGTTAGCTAGCTGGGCGCCTAGAGAGCCAAAGGCATAGGTAAGGTCCATGGTGTAGATCCCAATTGCTATTCTAAACCGCCGTTTTGGCAACCAACTGTGTACCAGATCTAGCATCATGACACGAAGCCATCAACGGCTATGCAATATTCAATCTATTTGCGACTGATTAAACGTCTTTGGCTGAAAAGGTAAAAAACGAGGCGTCTAATGGATCATTTCCACTTCCCTCAGAATCGCGATCCAGATCGAATTGACCAACCCCGCCGTCAACGCCGCAACTACGTCATGTACTTGCAACCTTCCATCGAGTCCCCCCATGAGCACATGGGAAATGTCCCGGCCAAGGAAAGCAGAGACGGAAAGGGGACGAGGGTACACGAGGAAACTCTCGGACCTGAGCAGTAATAAATAGTCCCGTCCCTCCGTCATCCATTGACGTTATTTCTCGCCATCTCACGCTTGCTTAACAACAATTCACCAAAACACCCACCTCCTTGATACATCTCCCACAAGAAACCCTTTATCCATCATGTCCAAGTCTCGCGTCCCCATGTACGTCGGCGGTGCCGCCCTCACAGGTGTCGGCTACTACCTCTACAGCGCCGGCGGAAGCCCCAAGGCTGCTGAGAAAAAGGCCGAGAGTACGCATGCTCCCACATGCATCTTTTACCAATGGCACTGACACGTTTATAGGCGACGCCCACCGTGCAGCTGCCGAGGTCAAGAGCCACCTCCCCGGCCGCTCCCCCGTCAACGCCGAGAAGGACCTCAAGGGCTACGGCCAACAAGCCGGCGCCCAAGTCGACAAGGCTGTGCGTTCCCCAGAAATCCGACAGCGATAAATACTAACACATTCACAGCTCGCCGAGGCCGACCGCCAGGCTTCAGTAGCCAAGAGCAACGTCGAATCGTACGCCAAGGACGCCAAGGCAGAGGCCCTCAAGGCCGTCGACAAGTTTGACAGCAAGGTCGAGGATGAGGCCGCCAAGGCCAAGTCTGGCATCTCGAGCTGGTTTGGAGGCGGCAGCAAATGAGCAGAGTTCGGAAAGCAAAGTGTACTATTGGAACTCAACTCGTAATGGAGCGGATCGGGGGGAAAGCATTCTGCAAAGACTGAACATGTCTTTTTTGTAATCTAGTCAGTTGAGCAACGAATCATGAAACGTCAAACTCACGATCAAGACTCCAGTGAAGCAACAAGTGTATCATGACATGTCCGTCATGGACCCATTGTCTATCTAACCTCGTATCGATAAAGCAACCCAGTTCCGAAACTCCAAACCCTCGAGCTTTGGAGCTCTAATAATGCTGCAAACCAACCATTCCCTCTCCTTCATCTACTCAAGCTCGGCAGCAACCATCTTGAGAATCTCCTCGTAGCTCTTCCTCGCATTCTCGGGCTTCTTTGCCACCGCCTGCCACGCCTCGCCGTGCCGCGGCTCGTTGAGCACGCACTTTGTCACCACGTCGGCCCGCTTCTCCTCGGTGCCGTGCTGGCACAGGAAGCGGTAGTACCAGGCCCACGAGTCCCCCCTGTCGCTGTCGAGCACCAGCGCCTTCTCGAACCAGTTCTGCGCCTTGTCCAGCTTGCGGTCGCCCCAGAAGATGCGCGCCACTGCCACGAACAGGATCGGGTCGCTGTCCACCTTCTTGATGGCCTCGAGGCTGCGGGGCTTGCGCTGCGTCCGTGGCTCGAGGTGCCAGATCTGCTCCTCCCAGAGGAGCCCGCTCTTGGGCACCTCTTGCTGCGCCTTGGCCATCATCGACTTGGCCTGTGCCAGGTTGCCCGCTCGTCGTTCCAGCCGTACTGACTCGCACCACAGCTGGGCGTTCTTTGGTACTGCTAGTCGAGCGCGATCAAGCACCGATCGAGCCTTGACAGTGAGACCGGCGTTCTCCTCGAGACGTGCGTATAGAAGCCACAGGGCCACCGACTTGGGCACGGCCTTGACTCCAGTCGCATAAGCTTCTCTCGCCTGACCCGCCTTACCCAAATCATCGTAGATCTGGCCCTTGAGCATCCACAACTTCGCTGCCGCCGGGAAGAGCTGAAGCGCCTGCAGCACAAGGTCGAGCGCTGCTTCGACATTGCCCAGCACCCGCTCAAACACCACGCTCTTCATCCATACACGGTCTGTCGGGGCCTGCTTGCGGGCAATCTCCAGCAGCTTCCGCGCCTGCTCAGCGTTGCCATTCTCTGACTCGAGCTTAACGGCAGCCAGCCAAATGTCTTCGTTGTTGGGGTTCTGGTTGAAGGCTCGCTTGAGCACCAGTCGCGCATTGTCCACCTCTCCCGCTTGCCACTTCTCCTTGGCCAGCATCATCCACAGGTCCTCGCTCTTTGGGCACGCCTCGACGGCCTTCTCCAGCACCTGCCAGAGCGACTCTCGAGAGCCGTGATTCCTTTCCAGGTCTGCTGCGGCCATCCACATCGTCTTGCTGTTGACAAACACACGCAGCGCGTAGGCATAGATGGCCCTGGCCGTCTCGTATTTGCCTCGGTTGATGCTTGCCCTCGCGTCCTCCATCCATGTATCCTTGCGATCGTCGTCCTCGTCCAGACTCCAACCAAGCGTCTCCCGGATAATGTTCTCGCAGGTAATGGTGGCGCCCTCCTCCTCGCACCGCTCGGCCTCGGCGATCCACTCCTCACGCTTGGGCATGGCAGACTCCTTTGCGAGGACCTGGACGGCACGCTTGATAACATTGACCTTGCCTCCTTGGCCGAGCTGCTCCTGCAGTCGCGCAGCAGCAATCCAGACTTCGTGCGAAGTCGGGCAGGCCTTTCGAGCCCTGTTCAGAACCTTCTGAGCGTTCTCGGGTGTTTCCAGACGGGCCAAGGCCAGCCACAGGTCGACCGACAGAGGAATGAGCTCTGTTGCCTTGGCCAGGAGCAACTTGGCGTCGTCGGGGTTCTCCTCCAAGTTGACAGACTCCTTCCACAGAGCCTCCGACTCGGGGATGTGGTCCAGGGCTTGCCGAATAACTCGCTTCTTGTTGCTGGGAAGCGTCTCCAACCTCATGGCCTCCACCCATAGCCTGACCGAAGTGTTGTTGGCCTCGATGGCCCTTCGAGCAATAATCTTTGCATTGGGCGAGTCGTTGTTGAGGCGAATGTTTTCTAGCCATGCATCCTCGCTCTTGGGACATTGCGTGCAGCCCTTGTCGATCGTCTTTCGCGCTGTGACAATCTTGCCCGCTAGCTCTTCAAGTCGCGCCGCAGCGATCCAGCCAAGCGCATTCGTAGGGTTCGTCTTGACGACCGACTGCAGCAGTTCGCGCACACGGTTGATGTCTCCGACTTGGGCCTGCGCCTCGCTCATCTGCATCTTGTTGAGGCTCGTGAGGTAGCCCTGGGGATCGATGCTCGTCGAGGTCCCTCCCGCGACCGAGTCAGTGCCGGCCTGCTCTAGCCTGGACTTGAGCACCTTGTCACGAGCTGCTCCAATCTTGGCAAAGTTTGTCATGGTCCCGTCCGAGGCGTCGCCAGAGCTGGATGCCGTGCCCTCGTCCATGACGGTTGTGCCCATCTCGGTCGAGTCGCGTGCCGCCGCAAGAACGCTGTCGGGCACAGCATAGAATCGCTGTCTCAGAGCCTGCTTGCTTCGTCGGTTCTTGCCAGTCAGGTCGCCGACCTCGGGGAGGTTCGCCCACTCGTCGTCGGTGACGCTCGCCAGGGCGCGCTTCAGGTCGGAGAACTGCTGCTGGATCTTGGGGTTGTTTCGTTCGTACTCGTCCTTCTCGGCCTGCTCTCGCGCCTCTCGCTGCTTTTTCCTTCGGTCCATCCTCTCATCCACCCACTCCCATATCCGATCGGCCTCCTCGTCATCCTTGTCGTACACGCCGCCGGCAAAGAGTCCAACCTCGTTGTCAGGGTCTTGGTATCGGTCGTCATCGTTGTCGCCGCCCTCATCCTCCTTTTCCTTGTCCTTGCCCTTCTTGTCCGGCGCGAGGCCAAGCTGAGCGGCGCGCTTCGCAAGGGCCTCCTTGATCTGGTCTTCGCTGGGGCCGTCTCTGGCTGGACCAAGATCAGATCGTGTTGTGAAACCAGTTGCGCCTCGTCCAAGACCGGCAACATGTTCTCAGGCGCCGGCTGGTTGAGAAAGTCGCGTCGTCCCGACATTTTCGCGACGGAGCCTGTTGGCGCTTCCGATATTAGGCGTTGAAATGAGCGATTGCGTTGATTGAAGGTTCAGGGTTGGGTTCGCAGAATAGAAGATGTTGCGCCAGAGCTCCAATGTAGCCACAAGGTCTAGGCAGGAAACTGAGGCTGATGGGGGGTCTAAAAGGGGAGTGACACGGGTGGAAATTTCAACCCGACCAGGGGAAAGATCCACTGTTTTCTGGGGTACTTTGACACCCGCCTAAGACCATCCTGGCACACCCTGTTTGTCTGATAAGATAACACCGAAAAAAAGTTCACAAACGCCCCTCCAAGGAACCCCACGATTTGATTTCTAGTGATTTTGAATCGTAAAGAGCTACGACGACAATTTCAACTCGACTACATCATGGCCAAGATAAAGCATGCCAAGCGCGGCAGCGCATCGAGCACACCATACGAGCGCCCCAGCGGAGGAGGCGGAGGAGGCGGCTCCAACTCCAACAAGAACAACGTCTTCAAGTTCAACACCAACTTTGGCCAGCATATTCTCAAGAACCCCGGTGTCTCGGACGCCATTGTCGAGAAGGCCTTCCTCAAACCCACAGACACCGTCCTCGAGGTCGGCCCCGGTACCGGCAACTTGACGGTCCGCATCCTGGAGCGCGCAAAGAAGTGCATCTGCGTCGAGGTCGACCCCCGAATGGCGGCTGAGGTTACCAAGCGTGTGCAGGGGACGCCCGAGCAGAGGAAGCTCGAGGTCTTGCTGGGCGATGTCATCAAGACCGAGCTGCCGCAGTTTGACGTCTGCATATCCAACACCCCCTACCAAGTACGCTCTCCACACAAGCTTCACCAAAGTACCAAGAATTAACACCTCGTAGATCTCCAGTCCCCTCGTCTTCAAGCTCCTCTCCCTCCCAAACCCGCCTCGCACCTCAGTCCTCATGTTCCAGCGCGAATTCGCCCTGCGCCTAACAGCCCGCCCTGGCGACGCCCTCTACTGCCGGCTGTCGGTCAACGCCCAGTTCTGGGCAAAGATCACCCACATCATGAAGGTCGGCAAGAACAACTTCCGGCCCCCTCCCCAGGTCGAGTCCTCGGTCGTCCGCATCGAGCCCAAGACAGGCAAGGACCGCCCCAACGTCAGCTGGGACGAGTGGGACGGCCTGCTGCGCGTGTGCTTTGTCCGCAAGAACAAGACGCTGCGCGCGAGCTGGCTCGGCACCAAGGAGGTGCTGGCCATGGTTGAGCGGAACTACCGCACCTGGTGCGCCATGAACGGCGTCCCTGTTGACGATACCTTGGTGGAGGATGGTCAAGACGATGATATGGACATGGAGGATGGTGCTGCTGATGCCGACGAGGTGGGCGGCATGGACGTTGACGAGGACGACGCCCCCGATTTCTTCAAGGCGCAGAGCTCGGCAGACTCAAAGACAAAGAGCAAGCGAAAGAAGACAAAGGTGGCGGAGCTCGTGCGGGAAAAGATCCGCAAGGTGCTCGAGGACGTGACCGAGCTGGCCGACAAGCGCTCTGGAAAGTGTGACGAGAATGACTTTCTCCGTCTCTTGTTTGCCTTTAACGAGGAGGGCATCCACTTTTCTTGATATGAGTGGTCCATGATCGAAAAGTCCTGAATGAGTGGGTTGGGCGGGCGGATATGGATGGTGGTCGGCGTATAAAAGAGATGGCGTTGGGGCGTCTTGACATTCAACAGCGTCCTCTTAGAGTAGATATTACAGATTCAATACCTTTTCACGATATAGCATGCCAGTTACGAGGCCTTCAGGTTCAGCGAGATATGCCTTTCTCATTCCCACCCTATGTATCTCATATGTGCTCCAAGCCTCCATCTTCCCCCGAGTCTCGACGACTCCTAGTTTTCTTGTTTGTGTTTGTGTTGTCATAAGCCGTTACAATTACAACATTGTTGCCGCTTTTCCATCTATAAGGTTTTGTAGAACGAAAAACAAAAGCAATAACTCCATCCATAATCCTTCTCCGCCGCCAGCCCGGACTGGCAAAAAAGGGAGCAAACTTGCACCACGACACACAGCATCTGTGTGCTTTGCCATCAGGACTGGCCGTCTGGAGTAATGAAACCAGCGCGCATATAAAACCCACCCAAGAAACACCTGACAGGAAGCATGGGCGTTATCCCTGTCTATAAACCAATGAGTCAAAATCTTGCATCTCCATGTTCCTTTAATGATCAGCCATCATGTGGTTGAAAATTGACATCCAACGCCCGCCGATCCCCAAGATGTCATGCCATGCGCGCTCAAAATACACAAGACAAACGTTCGTTGTTGTGACAAAGGAAAGGCCAGAAGGGTCCCCGCCTTTCTTCAGGCAGACTCCCGTCTAGTTAGAAAGATCCAGTGTGGTGCTGTTCGGTTTGTGGGATGGATCGTTGGCCGAGTTCGGCTTCACCGTCTTTCGTCCGGATACTGTCGCGCTGCGCACGCGGGCGCTCATCGGAAGCGTGTACTTAACCACTCCCTTAACGATGAGGTCAAATTCGTTCTGATAGATTCGCTCCCATCGTCGTGAGCCCCCTGCTGTGCCGTTCAGGGGATATCCGAGCTGCATCTCGCCCGTCGATGACGAGGTGCCTTGGTGAAAGAGAGAGCCCTCAAATGTCAGAGGGCTGTCAAACTCTGTGATCCGTCCCAACAGAACATTGGGTTTGAGGTCGTCGTCGGGGTCAGGGTCGTCCAGCGGCGGATCGTTCACAGGATCATCCCGAGGGATGATATCTCCTGGGTAATGCGGACGCGTCCACCAATCCGAATCTGTCCCCGTGTACTCTGACTTCGCAAATATTTCCAGGTTTGCGTGGTCGATTGTGACGACAACGATATTAGGGTTGTGCGCCTTGACGGTCAGGTCGAACATCAAGACTTGTTCACTGGTCACCACGTTGTGAATGGCAGTGATTTCGATTCCGGTCATTGGCTGTGAAGTGGCAAACATGAAACCGATGGCACCGGTAATCACCAGCATGAACATCATGGTGAGGACCAGGCATGCTGCGAACCGGTTCAGGTATGACGACCGTCTCGTAAATGTCTGCGACTCGGCCTGTCGCAGGTTGTGTGGCCCACGTCGATTCCGCGCTGACCGTCCGGATCGCATTGAGCCGATGAGCGGCGTACGCTCGTCGTCCGCGCCAGTCGTGTCGTCCATGTCATAGCTCGATGACATTTGCATCGCGGAACGCTTGTGTCCAAAGGCTCGGTTAGGGTGAGCATTTCTCGGGCTTGGGGGCCCGGACGAGTTGCGAGAATTGGCCCCGGCCAGCTTGGTTCTCGCCGCGTTCGGGAAAGGAGACCCATCGTCAAAAAGTGAAGGATGGCTGTTGGCGGGCTGTCGGCCCCAGCGACCAATATGATGATGGTGCCTCGCCGCCGTGCCTCTAGTTGATCCGCTACCACCGCCGCGGCTGGATCCTTTGCCTTCCTCGTCTGCAACCGCCAAGTTGTCGTTTCCGTTGCTTGTAAAAGTGTTGACGAACTTCATCGTCTTTTTGGGTCCATGAACAGGCCCAGGCCCCTCCATGATACCGTAGATGGAGCGCAGGTTTTGGCGATCAGCCTGGCTGACCATGGAGGTGGCGCTGGGAGTTCGAGAATGAAATCGCCGTCCAGCTCGGTCATTTCCATCTGGAGGGTTAGAATCATAGACAAAGGTTTCCTCAGAGTCCGAGGTGTTGGCCTCATCGACAGCACTCGCAATAGATGCCTCAAAGATATCTGCTTTCGATGAAGCTGGGGTTTGTTAGTGGTCACTTCCTGTCGCACGGCGAGGCATAGCTCACCATTTCCCGCATTAACCGCGGGCTGCTTGCGCGCCGTCTTCCTCTTCTCCTTCTTGGGCTTAATAGTCTCCGTACTTTGCTTCGTCTTCAGGGATCCGTTGGGACCCTCGCTTTTCGGGCCAGTTGCCAGAGCAACTTGGGAACACTTGGCACAGTCTCGGTCTCAACCGTCATGCTCTGTGTAGAACCGTCCTGCTTGGTCTTGACCTGCTTTGTTGACATGGCACTGGACTGCCGTGTAATCATAGGCGGGGGACTGATGTCGTTCTCCTCGGCTCAGTCTTGTTATTACTGGTATCGCTCCCGCTTTCTTGGCCGGTCAGGTTGGATCGAGCTCGCAGCGTCCGGGTGTCGGCGAGCGCGGTGTCAGAGTGGCTCTCAGCGCCCGAGAGCTTTTCTTTTAGTTTCTCCACGAGGGCCGGGTTGCTAGGAGGGTTTGGAGAATTTGGTAAACTGACTTCCTGGACCGTCTCCAGAGCCCCTCTGACCGGGGTCCTGATCCCGAGGGAAACTGCGATTCCTCCATCTCACTCTCTGACGTGGTCTGGTCCACCGGCTGTGGTGAAGGGCTGGGTCGCTGGACGTTTATGGAAGGCAGGTCGTGGTCACTGAGGCGAGCAGGCATCCCAGGCCTGCTAAACTGGGGAGGAGGCGATCGCAAGCGGGGCGAGACGGGCCATCGCGGGCTGTGGCTATCCCTCAGATCCGCGTTGAAGCCTGGTTTTTGTGGAGTCGGCGCTTGAATATGTTGTTGCTGGTCTTGCGAGGGGAGGAGTGTGGGGGTTGTTGACGACAAGGAGCGCGACGGAGCGGCGGAAGTGAAGCTCGGTCGTGTCTGGCGCGAGGGACTCTGGTCGGTCTGGCTGTTCTTGCGAGATCGAGCACCGGGGAGTCGGCTTGCTGAGGGGGTCCTTCTCGGGCGTCGAGTCGGTGACGAGTCTCTGGAGGCGAGGGGCGAAGGGCCTACAGAGTTGTTGGTGGAGGACTGTTTCGAGGTCTGGCTCCCTGTGGTGGTGGTGGTTGTCGACGAGGGAGCAGAAGGGTCGGGCGTGTTGGAGCGTAGTCTATCGGACAAGTTGGATGCAGTACGGCCGAGGCCGGAGGGCCGTCAGAGACGGCGGATGACTTGTCCATGATTACGGCAGCCTGCAAGATTGGCGGAGTGAGTGTCGAGCGAGCATGCCACCGGGGCGGGCCTTAGCAGGGACGATGAATGGTGATGCAGGCTTCAGGATGGATCATCGTGGTTGGCTCGTCGTCATTGGGGGCGTGGGTGAGATCGAGGCCTTCGAGAGCGTGGGTATGTCGTGACAACGGCGCAAGGTGAATGCCCAGACACCTAACCCAACCTATTCCGGGCGGCAGCTTGCGCAAGTCTGTCGACGACGGTGGCAGACGACACGAGCAGACGGGGGATGGTTGGGTCGACGGCAGAATGCGAAGACAAGGGGGGGAGAGAAGTTGGCAGTAAAGCAGAAGCAGGGCAAGGTTCAACGGTATGCAGGAAGAAGCAGCCTGGTGGTAATGGCGCAGCGAAGGCGAGAAAAACGTTGATGATGCAGCGAAGTGGTTTATTGTCGTAGAAAGTGGTGTTTAGGTCAAGTAGTGGAAGTGGTAGTGGTCGTGGTGGTCGGCGGGAGTGACGGTGCGGTGGGTGTAAACGACGGGGTGGAGGTGGGCGTAGTGCTGAAAGAAGTGGGAGAGGTGACGATCTTGATGTACCCGGCCGTACCTATATCCGCCCTACCTGCAACTCGAGGCGCCAGCAGAGATGGAAGGGGAAGGGAAGAAAAACTCGACTCGACGACTGACGCAGCCGATAGGTACGTACTGGACCATGTACTTTTTCTGCAGAAACAACCCAAGCACCCAAGAGCCTGGGGCTGGCCTGGGGCTGGCCTGGGGCGTCGGATGAGAGGCGCCCCCCAAACAAGAGAAACCTGGCACTCCCTGGACCGGGCCTGGAAAAAGGAACCTGAAAAAGGAACCAGGAAGGGGCAGATTTGGGCTGGGGTAGAGCAAGGGGATTGGCCAGCCCGACTTAGCGCGAGAGCATGACACAATCTGTCGGGTCGCCTTGGTACGGAGCTGTCTGTGGCATGCCACACGCACACGCACTGGACCTGGAGACGCACAAAAGCCCAGCTGCGATAATTGCTTGTTGGGCGCGCGCGCGTGCGAGAGAGTGTGAGTGGGTGTGTGGATTTGCTGCTGGGGCTGTCAGATTTTTTTTCTCTCTCTCTCTCTCTCCGTAAGAAGGTGGCCGACTGGATGTCAAGCCCTCGTTGACAGGAAGAGAAAGAGAAGAAAAGGAAAAAGAGAGAGGGAAAAGAAAGTTTGGAAAGCCACAGGCTGCACGGAAAGGGCCAGTGAGGAGACGATACTACAATAATGTCGTAATCATGTTCACGCTGATGCACTGCTTAAACTTCCTTTTCATCCTAGGTCTGTGGGTGTGGGCTAGACTCTCAACAGTCCATCCAGCCCCATGTTAGTGAATGGGTTTTTTCTTCACACGATTATTTGTCTGCTCTTTCCACGAGGAATTGGTTGAGATGGACTGACAAGTCTGTGCTCCGCTGCCTGAGAGAGCTGCTTGGGCTCGACGTTGCTCAGGTGCTAAAGAAGCCCGTTGAGCCATTGCGCGTGGTCGCTAGAGCAGCCATACCGCCAAACAGCCCGTGCATTTCCCTTGCAGAGGAAACGGGCAGCCGACAGCCGAGAGACATTCCAGACTAGGGACAGTGCTTGTTGACGGCCGAGACAAGATGTTTGAGAGCGAGGCGGGCGAGATTGGGAACTCTCGTCAGGTGTAAGCCGAGCCGGGTTACCGAGGGGCATAGTATGTATTATTCAGCACGCATAGAAGGACCTGGAAGATATCAAGGACACCCGACAGCTTCTCTGATACCCAGGTTTAATATTTCCATGCCGGGGACTTCCCCGTGCTTGGCCCAACAGCAATGGAATCAAACTCGGTTTTGAGCTCAAAATCCGTACTTCCACTCGCCCCTGGAGCCGGTACCTGGCACCGGGTGCGACTTTCCATCCAATGCGGAAGGGGGGGACACCATCCATCCATCCTCACAGCCCAGGCACTTGTTTGGCGGAAAGGCCCCCCTGTAACCGGTACCTGATTGCTCCCACACCAACAACAAAGCTCCCAGCCCAGGCCCAGGTCAGATCAATCATCTCTCGCTTCTTTGTCCAGGAACCTCTTCACCCAGGACCAGGACGCGCGGGTCATGAGACTCGTCGTTTTGGGCAATCATCTCAACGTACCGTCAACGTCCCGTCAGTTCCCGGTCACACCAGCTTCTGTTTGGTGCGCCAAGTCTCGGGTTCACAGCCAGGCGGGAGAGAGAAGCAAGCCCTTCCATCACCACGGCAGCACAAAAGACAGAGCCAGCCAGCAGGGGCCATCCCTCTTGGGAACCCTGTGTGCGTACTCGGGTGCCGATTACTGTACTACATAAAGCCGACAAGACCTGACAGCGTGCCATTCCGTTCCAGAAGAGGCCTGATGGATCCAGCAGTGACGGGCCAGACGAGAAGGAAAAAAGCAATCTCCTCTCCTCCTCCACCGCCTGACTGCCAGCCAAGTCAAGTGGTTGCGAAACCCTCCCCCCGGTGAGGGCTTGCTTTGCTTGCAAAGTATCCGGCGCCACGTTGGCAACGACTTTGAGTGGCCGGGCATGGCTCTCAATGGCTCAATGCCCGATCATGTGGGCGTCGAAATCTGCATCATCTCTCTCTCGTCTATGCCCCCCCCGAGTCCATCCCCCAGAGAAAAAGAAAACTGCCAGCCGGATCGACAGCCTAGCAAACTTGCACGTCATGGACTCGTGGGAAGCAGCCTTGGAAAATCACTACGTAGGTGGATGATGCGCCCAACAAGATCCATGGCAATGTCCCCGAGAGCCGGCCCTCCCGCGGGAACGCTCCCCTGGCGCCCGTCCCAGCAGTCCGTTCCCCTCTAGCACCGAGGCCGTCACTGACAGGCTGCCCGGAAACAAGAACGAATGGTCCGGAAAACGCTCCTACATGGCACTTGTCCGCCCCGGGTCAGGGACAGGACGAGCGGCAGCAGTACATGGGGGCTACAGCCTCACCGGCTCAGTAGCAACGGCCGCGCAGGCACACCGAGTGTATTCTCGCCATGGCCCCGTGACTCCCTTCTGACCGCATATTGGCATTCTCTTTTGGCTCTCTTCTTGGCTTTCCGTTAGGGCCCGGGGAACTGAGCATCCTGTCCGGGTCCACCAGGCACCTGAATGAGTGAGACGATGACGACCCCTTGCTGATACAGTCCGGAGGACTTTTCCCACCCAGAAGGACCTGGGGCCGAAACGGCTGACCATGTTTCCCCGGGCAGATGTTGTATGCAAGATATAGTGCTGCCGCTCCCGATGCCACGAGGCTGGGCGCTGGCTCTGGACTCGACGATGGCGCTCTTGTGCCGGTCTAACTGGGCATTCTTGTCATGTCCTGCTTTGCGCTTCAAGCCCTGTTGACTCGGGGCGGGCAGACAGGGCTCAACCATAGACACGCTCCCGGCCAGAGAAACGATGCTTGGGCAGAAACCTCGAGGACTTGCCGGAACCGGGCGGAGCCTTGTCTCCTGTGCTGTCAGTGATGCAACTCTCATCTCTCAGATCCAAGCACGGTTCACCTCAAACTACCCTGGACGCTGGCTCTTGAACCTCGGTCTCATCTGCTTCTCGTCACACCCCCTGGCGGCCACAGACTGTGATGCAGCATCATGCCAGGTCTTGCTCCCTTCCATCCGTCTTGTTCTCGAAGAGGGAGGGGTTCCCGCCCCTCTACGAACTCCCGCTCTCCCGTCCGAGACTTGGGCGTGACCTGATTCGGATGCCAGATTCGGCCTCCGTCAACCCTGGATCTCACCAGGCTGTCACGTACCTCGACGTATCAGTGGACGTGGCCCTGCACATAGCAGTCAAGAAGTGCAAGTGAAAAGGCCTTAGCCCTCGTCGGGGTCACAGCCCTTTTCACAGTGCCTGGCCTCTCACAGCCCGACACGAATGTGCCTCTCCCCACCACCGGCGCGTGTGGCACCCGTTCAACAGCGGATGAGGTAGCACCGCAAGCCACTGCTTGGTGGACGTGATCAGAGGCAGGGAGATAAGATTACGGGGTAGGTGATCAATTTACGTGAGGAAAGGCAGACTCGGAGAGCGAGCCTCGACATGAGCCCTCCTCCCTCGGCTGCTTCCACTCTGTTGTAGGCTGTGTAACAAGACACGGCAGGGTTCATGTGAGACGCGAGAGGATGTGATTCGAGGAGTGACATAATCATCTCGATACGGCCCGCGCATGCCTCACAGCCACAACCGCGTCAACCTGTCTTTTAAGTGACGGCGTCAGCTTGAACCAATCTCATCTTGTCGATGTAAACCATTCCAGTACCGCCCACCGACGTTGCCGTCTCTCGCTATCCAGCTTCCAACTCGGGGGCATTCACTCATTCATTGCTTGTACACATAGGTGTTGTCGTGCTTTATCTTTAGCCCCCTTGTCAGCTCTAACGGCGAATAGCAAACTACACATAATACACAACACACCAAAACGAGATGGACGAGGCAGAGGATCGAGTCAAGGACGAATCGCATGACACGTGCATGCTGATTCTGCGAGTGCTTAGCCTGGGGTGCCTAGGAAACCCTTCATGACGCAACATCGAGTTTTGATGCGTGCAAGTAAAACAGATACCTAATCACCTGCACATGAGAAACTCACTCTGTCTTGGATTTTCCCATTTGCATGACGATAGTGACTCTCTTTCATTATCATCATCCCACCCTCTTCACCCCCCAAAAGACGGCCCAGAAAACCCCACGCGACCCCAAGAAGGCTTTTCTGACAACGCTGGATCTCCTCGAGTTCCTGCGCGGGATCATCAGGCCGGGCTGAGCTGTCGGACGTGAAAAAAAGTCCGTCACGCCCGTTTTCCTCTATCTGCCCTTGGGCCACTTGTCTGTCGGAAAGGGGGTGTGTATTGTTATGCGCGCGGTTTGCGAATAGGCGCCTAACACATCATCAGTCCATGGAGTGATTTCCCCCCTTCTACATGTCCTTCTACTAGGGTCTTGACGTGGACTTTGCCTGGTATTGGACCATAGCCACGACTATTGATTTTGTACAGCATGCACAAAGGGTCCCTGATGGGCTGAGAGAATGCGTGACTGTTGGTCCTGGGAGGAACGATATCGGAGTAGTACAAGGTCCCATGCGCAGAGAGAGAGGTCCCCTGTGATGGTATACGGATGAGTAGTTTCAGTCGATAGTGAGGTGCTGGACTTGATACATCCAATGGATGGAACCCGAACACTGTGGACTCGTGAGTTTCATATTGCAAGCGCTGGCTATACTATCGCTACACCATGAATCCATATCATGACTGGCTTTGCTAACCGCCACGAGCTGCGTAGAACTGACACCAGATGTGACTTTCACAGACTCGATAAGAACATCTGCAGAGAGGCATCATTCAATATTTTTAACTAATAACTACTATGACCTGAGTGGTACCCTCCCAACCGTCACGCCTCACCACAACCAGCAACCATATATCTCTACAGGGGCGCACCAATGCCATCTCTATCCCAAGGACAACCAAGACGTTTACCACCACAAAAAAAACACCGCCCATCTCTCAAAAAGCGCTTGAAGAGACAGTGTTGTCGATAGAGCCTGCGAATAATCCATGAACCCAACGCCGCTATATCTAATGACGTAAATCGTACATGTCCAGTCATCAGTCCCTATGGATGCCCCGTGAAATATGTATATCCAACCGCCACGCCAGCAACACGCATCACCACCCCAGACTCACACCTATTCAGGAATCGGGTTGCTGGATGGCGCCTGCGGCTCCTCCTTCTTAGCACCCCAGGTGAACGGAGAGTACCAGCTCGACCTCTTGTTCTCCTTGACGGCCTCCTGGTTCTCCTGCACCAGTCGCAGCGGCCTCGGCTTGCCTCCCGCAAACGACGTCGTATGCCTATCAGAGTGGGATCGGGGAGGTGACTGCGACGAGGCCGTGGACATGTCGCCAGACTCCCCGCTCAGGCTCGACGTCTCGCTCCTCATGCCTGGAAAGTTGCCAGAGGTGGCCACAGAGGTTCCGCTAGGAACGCGGGCCGCGGCGTTGGGGTTTCCAGACATGTTGGGAGGCGAAAAAAAAGTCTGCGAGTGCCTTGGGGTGCCCAGGGGCGGAGAGACGGGACCCTCTGGCCCCTTGTACATCTGGCTGACCAGGCTGGCCGCCCCCGTGAACTGATCGCTCTGAGGTCGTGATCTCCTCGTGCTCGTTGACCGTGTGAGTCCGATAGGGATACTAGGAGCCTTGTCGGGGTCGGTGTGGTTTGACGACGTTGAAGGCTGCATGACAGAGATGGGTCTGGGTCTGCCCGATTGCTGGTAGGTCCGACGGCCATGGATTTGGCCCGTTGTAGCAGGCCGGGAGGGAACTGTTGCCTGTCCGATGGCGTAGGAGGTTGAGGCAGTTCCTTGTTGGTATCCGGGACGGGCTTCATGTCGCCCGACTGATCCAGGATAGACTCAAAGTCCTGGTGCTGAAGAAGGCGCTCGATAATCTTGTTAATATATAATGTAAGAGCCTTGTTCTGCTCCTTCATCGACTTGAGTTCGTTCTCCAGGCGCCGGTCAGTGTCGTGTCGTTCACCGTCGGCGGTCGAGTCGTCCTCGCCGGCTGACGAAAGCTCGTCGGCAAGGCTGGACCCAGTCTTGCCCTCGAGGGCGTTCAGGGCGTCCTGGTTGGAATTGGATCCCATATAGCTGAAGTCATTCTGGCCGAAATCACCCTTGAGAGTCCGCTCCTGCAGGAGAAGCTGGTAGCTCTCGTTGTCTTCCATAAGTCGGGCATTGGCCATTCGAGCCTCCATGAGGAGGCGCTCGACCTCGTGCAACCTGCCACCGCCCTGGTTCTCCGACTCGACGAGCTTGATCTGAGCCTCTGCGAGCTCGAGACGCAGCGACTCGATGAGCTTGTCTTTCTGGAGGATGAGCTTGGAGCTGCTCCGTGAGTCACTCCGTTGTATGGAGGAGGGCGGGGCAAAGCTACCGCTATCGAGGAAGGTGATGAGCTTGCTGTATCTGCAATGTGTTAGCGGCATGATCTTGTACAAGACGCATCTCGGACGTACGTTGTCTCGAGGGACGGTTCTCTTCGGGCGTACTGTTCCGTTGGGCTAGGCTGTCCTTGAGCCTCTGTATCATGGCCTGCATTCCTCTTCTCGGTTCGACATGTCCTCCTTCTCCTTAAGGATGGAGCTGCGCTCTGCCTCGTAGATGGATTCCATCTCCCGCATCTGACGGGTGATTTCCCGCTTCTCGTTCCTCAACGCCTCGACCTGCTCTTCATATTCATGTGCCTTTTCCTCCAGCTTTGCCGACTCCTTGACCGACTCGTCGAGCTTGGACTGGAGGACCTCGGCGTGACGGTGGTGCTGAAGTGACTGCTTCTCTCCTTCTCCAGACGCTTCTGCAGGTCTTCGAGAGCAGCAGTGGCTTCGGCTCGGGCATCAGCCTCTGCGTTGCTGAGCCCTGTGTCCCTCCGAGCGGCGGCGGCACGGGCAGAGACAGGTGTTCCGGTTCGTAGCGATCGAGTCCGCGCATGGCCGCTGGTAGGGGTCGATGCCCTGGAGTTGGAGCGAGATAGAGATGAGCGCGGGGAAGGGCTCGAGTCGTCGTGGGACACCCGACCGACACCGCCAGCCGGGGGCTTCTTGGTAACGGCAGACATGTCGCGATAACGAGCGTGTAGCTGCAGCAGACGCTCGGGACGATGGATAAAGAGAAAGAGCAGGTGTCTCGAGGCAAATGGAGAGCGGGCGGCCAAGTAGAAAGATAAGTAAATATGCTGATTATGATGGTCGAGACTCTGCGGCTTGCGGCTTGCTGCACGTCGCCCAAGTGACCTGGAACACAAATACTCAACCGAGTGGAGGGCGAAATAGGAGTGCCCGATGGTGGCCCTGCGCCTCAAGTTGGGAGGAGCCCGGGGTAGGGGTAGCGTGGGTGTGGATGTGGTGGGTGTGGCGCTGGGAGCGTCCAGAAGCCGATTTATTCTGGGGCACAGGTCAAGCCTCAATTAGTTATTGAAACAAGCTCCACTAACAAAGGAGAGGGAAATGGATGCGTCCAAGATGAAGGCGATGGACCCTCAGAAATGGAATGCGGCTGCGCAGTTGCCACGGCAGTCAGTGATTGACCAAGAACAAGGCGCTGCTGTCGAGTGTCAGAGACGGAGAAGGGCAGTGTATCCATAGATGTAGGGCACAAAGGCAGTGTTTATTAGTCGCCCTCAACATGGATGGCATCCTCTGCAATGGACATCTGCAGGGTCCGTCTGTCCACGGTATTTCCGCTGCAACTCGTACTGTAGCAGCTAATCACTCTTCTTGCGCGGCCTGCAACATGTCCCAATACTCCATGGTGAAACGTGCCATTTCCATGCCTGCTGCTGCCTTTTGACTTCCAACACACTGCGGAGGTTCCCGCCAATGTCCCTACCTAGCTTCTCCCTTTGATCGCCCACCCCTCGAATCATTGGCTAGGGCAACAGGAAGCTCTGTTCTGTTCTGCGTTTCTTCCCGCAAATAGGTTCTAGGTTGGCCATGGTCGGGCCCTGATCCATGCGCTTTCGCGTGCATGACCCTCTTGATTTGGTGCCTCTAATCAAGAGACTGGAAATTGCGATGAAAGGATCTTGATGCTGGGGCGGGGATGTTGATGCCTGTGTTTGGAAGCTGCTGAAAGGGCTTCATTTCGCAAGGAACCTATACCCGTTCTGAGCAGCCACTCCGATATGACGAATCGATTGCGCCGAGGGAAAAGAGAAGCCTGGCTTTGTGGCTGACTGTAAGAAAGGGCCCTCTTGTTGCTGATACAGTGCTGTAACTTGGAGATGGATGAATCGTTGACGTTTGTAACTCTACCCGAAACCCGGCCTGTCGCGCTTCACCTAGAGTTTAATGCGTGCAAGAGCTTCGAGACTTGTTTATGCCATGGCGACTGTCATGAGAACATGACCAACACTACCGGCCGCCGGCAATGTCTAATTTGTCGAGTCCCTTGCAGGCAACACGGAGTCAAGGATATCCATGCCAGAGTTGTATCGCGGAAACAGTCCCAGCTGGTATCAAATTGTCCAGGCAGACACAGCAACCATCAGCGTGCAATGACATGCAGCAGAGATGAACGCACAGATGAACGCACAGATGGAAACATAGCTCGACTCCCTGGTCTAGTTGCAAACCAAACCACCACGCCCAACTTTACTTCACACACAGACGTTCAACAAGACACGGATAGGCACAGAGACGACTGATGGCGGGGAACAACGGTCATGAGCTTTATTTTTTCATTTGACCTGAACCGGCAATCGATGCCAGGTCCAGCTGAAGCCCAAGACACATAGGTCGAGGGGAGAACCGCCACACCTTTGCGGCGCGCATGTTCTCGCTGAAAGTCGTCGCTTTCTCATCACATTGATTGGTATATCCTCAAATGCCCTGGACCCTTTTTACCCGAAACGCCACAAAAATGCACTCTCCTTTGGCTGGCTGCTTAAGCCTGCTGGTCGCTGAGGATATCGGAGTCACCAGCGTCGAGGATGGCCATGGTGGAGCAACGGAAGAGCTTACCGCAGGCGGTACCGAGCTCAATCTGTAGGGGGGAAGACAAGTAAGCCAATGAACCCTCCAAAGTCGTGACGACTTCTTCTCTGGGTAGGTCCAAGAAGTAGTTCTTCTTGGAACCAGAGAAATGCTTGGGCGAGCAAGCATTCCTGAGAAGCAAAGAAAAAGGAGCCATCTTGCATGCAGCTGCAAGATGACAAGACGTAGAAGGAGACGTAGCGCAGTTCAACTTACGTTGTTGCCAGAGAAGTGGTGGATGGGGGCCTTGGACAGCATGCTGTAGTACTCAAGCTCACTCTTGCGGAGAGGAGGAGTGTTGCCAGCAATGATGATGAGCTTGGCCTTGCCGGATCGGAGGCTCTTGAGGGTAGACTTGTATCCAAGAGTGACTGCGAGGAATTTCGTTAGCGATTCGTTTTTTTTCTCGTCAGGAATCCGTTTCCGTACCCTTTCCGGACTTCATAACAAGCGCCAACTTGGAGTTGATGCTGTTGGCATCCTTCTTGCTCTTCTTCTGGGGGGCCATTTTGACGGATTGGCGACTCGGTTGGCGGCGACTGGGGACGTTGGGTGATGGAGTGCTGAGGTTGAATATCGAAAAGTCGCAAAGATTTTGGAGTTTTGGCAAGCTGCAAGGTGGGTGCCTCTGCGGGGCGGGGCGGTCGGGCCAATGAGCGGTAGGGTCCGCCCGCCCCGAGCCCTAAGCCGAGGTTTACACGGGCGGAGCACGGATCGCACCTCTGCTTTGAAATCAACCCGGTGGATTAATCAGGAACAGGCAGTCGTATCACTTTTGTCGGGCTCATCTTCCCTCCAACACAACACCCAACTTACGGACAGATCACCAACAATCCGACAAAATGGCGCGCCGTCCCGCTCGTTGCTACGATACTGCAAGAACAAGGTGCGTATTTTTGATGCGCTCGCCGTCGATGGGAACTTGGGGGAGCTTTTTGGGGAGAATCTCATGACGAAATGTCCATGACTTGATCTCCTGCGGGTGGCCTCGTCTCCCATCGACGGAAGCTCTCAGTGCCCTCGAAACATTACTGACTCGTCTTCCTCACAGCCGTATCCTAAGTCTCGGTTCAACCGTGGTGTCCCCGACCCCAAGATCCGAATCTTCGATCTTGGCCGAAAGCGCGCCAACGTCGATGACTTCCCCCTCTGCATCCACCTCGTCTCCAGAGTATGAGCAGCTGAGCTCCGAGGCCCTCGAGGCCGCCCGTATCTGCGCCAACAAGTACCTTGTCAAGAACGGTGGTAAGGAGGGTTTCCACCTCCGAGTCCGTGCTCACCCCTTCCACGTCGTCCGTATCAACAAGATTGTCTTGCGCCGGTGCCGATAGACTGCAGACCGGTATGCGTGGTGCTTGGGGCAAGCCCAACGGCACTGTCGCCCGTGTCAACATTGGCCAGATCCTCATGAGCGTCCGCACTCGTGATGCCAGTAAGTTGATGAGCAATCACTTTGCCACTCCTGGGTCATGTTACTAATCCACAACCCAGACCGCGCCATTGCCCTCGAGGCTCTCCGCCGATCCCAGTACAAGTTCCCTGGCCGACAAAAGATCATTGTCTCCAAGAACTGGGGCTTCACTCCTCTCCGACGTGAGGAGTACCTCGACAAGAAGGCTGCCGGCCGCGTCAAGGTCGACGGTGCTTACGTCCAGTTCCTCTCCAACCACGGCAACCTTGCTGAGAACATGCGCCGCTTCCCGGTGCTTTCAAGTCTGAGGCTTAAAGAAATGATGGTTGGGCTGGAATCTGGGTTTACTGGCGTCAAAATGGCATGTCAAATAAGGACCTCTAGAGAAGTCTTGAGTTGAGGGTGTCGATTCGGCAAATTGAAATCTTGCAATCAGGTTCCCTTGTACCTTGCCTCGTGTAACATCTGGGGTACCTTGTTGATATCGTGGAATACCATTGTTTTCGGCCTCTAACTAGATGCATATGCAACGTTGAGTGAGTGAGTGCTACGCCTGTCCGAGGCTCCGGACTAGCCTGCGTGTCTGTCATGCTGTGGCTGTCCCGTACTTTGTGCTGGCAATCTTGCAGCGTTGTTTGCCTGATATGTACGGAGATGGGCGATCACTAATGCAAGCTTCCCCGTCCTGTGGTGGACAACAGGCACACAGTCATCTTGGTTGACCACTCGCAGCGTCGATGTCCCTCAAATGCGCTCATCCACGTGATGGAGTCGCAGCAAGAGTAGCGCGTCAGATTCATGGTGGAAGGGAAAGGTTGTCAGTTGTTCGGCACTATCACCACGACTTGGTGTGAAGTCCTCAGTTGGACAAACCACATGACAGAAGCCTCCAAGTGTGTTCTTTGTTGTCTGGGCTTGTTATCGGGACCTTAGCATGATGTTTAAAGAAATTATGGCACAGCAAATGCCAGCAGAACGACCAGTGAGTGTGTGTCTCGGCACACGATTCGCAGAGACAGGAAATGTCTTGTTGGGGATTCCAGGGTCAAGCCGGCGCCTCATCCGGGCCACATGACTTCACTTGGACGGTTTGTGACGCCATTTGAGCGAGGTCACAAGTAGCTCGCATCGCCTTCTTCCCCCCCTCTGTCCCTTTTTGACGGGCGAGACACACATCAGGGGCGTATTATGGTTGTACGAGTGAGTGGCATGGGTTAGAGAGATGAGGCCATGGGTTTGTTTTCTTATGCGAGCCCGCTGAGTGAGATTTGGAATATCTTTCTCTCTGCGTAGAATGTTCCATCGGATCCGCTCGAAGGAAAGAAAGAAAAAAAAAATCTCGTCCCGTCATGCGGCGATGTACCTGAACGGGTTCCGTAGTCGCCCTTCAGTGTAGCATCCTACCCATCCATTGTTGCGGATAGAGTGGCTAGCGGCCCGTGGAGCGAAACGTCTCCGTCTAGCTGCGGTTGTGTCACTTTGCGGCAGAGTGGCGGGCTAGATCTCTTATCGTCTCGCAGGTCTCAGGGCCCACTAATCTGATAACGCACCTATCTTGTCCATGAAGGTGCTCGTGAACATTGTCCCCTTTTTTCTCAAAGGACCGTATGACATGGTGGAATCAACTCATGGGTGCAGGAGAAATGCCGGTGAGCACGGTCAAGGGCGGCAGCGGCAGGGCTGGCTGGACAGGGAATACCATCAGGCTATATGGCATTGCGTCCACGTCAGAGCATAGGGTTCTTGCGTTGCAGTTTTGCCCTGGCTTGGTTTGTCACTCCCTCATGCAGCCTGGGCAGGGCACCTTAAGCACCTTAACAGAGGCGCATTGTTTACAGCGCTTCTCTGTTGTTGGGGGTCAGAAACCAGCTGAGCTGAGGGCTATGGCGGATGGATGGATCGAATGTCCACCAGAAGGGGACACGCGAGCGCAGCACCCCCCAACTCGCCGATCAAGCCCCGAGCACTTGTCCAGCGCCTAGATGGATGTGGATGACGCCCATGAGCGTAGTGCCCTCTTCTAGCCACTCCCCTCCAGAGGTTCCCGTTTGTCATTTTCCTTCCTCCCTCTGGTTATCTGCAGTCTGTCTCTTCTTCTCTTCACATCACGGTTCTCTGAACCTGCACTCTTTGTTTCTCATCTGTTTCTCGTCGAGCTTGGCTTGTTCGAGGTCTTTGCTGCGAGCTCTAACCACCGCTGTTCTACCTTGAGCTGTTTGCATACAGCCCTTCTGCAAGCCCCCGACATAGGCCGACATAGGGGGTCCACATCACTCACCTACACCGATCCATCTCTCTTATCCTGAGCGGGCCGGCTGGCTTGTCTACTTGGTCCTTATCAGAAACCAAACATCACGATACAGCCACGACGAGATACACCGGGAGCCCGTAATTACTCATGGCTTTCCACCAACCGACACGACAATCCATCCAGCGCGTCGTCCGGCCCTCGGTCGACGAGCAGGAGCTCCCAAGACGAGAGGCGCCGATAACCCAGGAGCGCCAGCAGGACGAGTCGCAGACATGGGTCCTCTTCGCGCCGACCGACGTGACCACCACGTCGTACCTCACCGAGACTGACCAGTCTCTGGTGACGCCCGGCCGGTCGAGGTTGGGCGATTTGGGGAGTTTGAACTCGGTCGCGAGATCGGAGGTCGAAGCCGACCCGCGACAATCTGCGTCGGCTGTTGTCGAGGACGAGGACGACGCAGAGCTCGATAGCCTCGACAGCCACCTGCCCGAGTTTCGATCGGTGCCTGGGCTCAATGTCCAGCCGCAGGAAGACAACAACCAGGGATCTATGCCCGTGTTACCCGCCCACGATGGACTTGGATCTTTCCATTTGGACCAGCCGACACTGGGTGCCGACGCCCAGGACCAAATATACCAATTCGAGCGTTTCAACCCCAAGCGTCAGTATCGGAGAAAGGAGAGTTTCGACCTGAGGCAGCTCGACGTGGAGAATGACCATGTTGAAGAGTCGGAGAAGCGCCAGAGAATCGAGGCGTGGCGGCTGGAGCATAGCCGTGTGCTCTTGGGTGAGATCCAGCGCGAGACAAGACGGAGACGACTATCACAGGCATCCCTCCACAAACGCTCTTCATCCAACCCCATTCCGCTACCATCACAACCTGCTCTTGATGCTGAATCCGACAACATGACATGGCATGATGAGGAGGCTATTGGATCACCGACTCACTCGGAAGGGCTCCTGACAAAGATGACGAGGAAATTCATGCGAGACGTGATTGGAATGGATGAACGAATGATTTCCATCCTGCTAGGAGAAGCCGTCCCTGAAGACGACGAGGATCTCTCATCAACACCCCGCGCCTCACAGCAGCTCGGGGTCCAACCCCCGCAGCCCGCAGACAGAGAAGCTTGGCAACTGGACATGTTGGAGAAGATGTCGAAGGAGCTGGGGATGCTGGTGAGCCAGATATCTCACCACCCTGGCGCCTTTTCCACATACTCGCGGGTCCAGCAGATGCCTCTACCCTATGCCGGCCTCCCCATCATCCCAGAATCCAACACGTCACATTCGGCGGCGGACAACATCCATCCCACCAACCCCGAGCAGGCATCGTTCCCCCAGTTCCAGCCGACGATGCAGACGGCAGCTCAGCCCATCGACATCCGCGGCAGGTCCGCAGAGTCGGCAGCCGAGCCGGTGCAGGCACCACGGCAAGATACCCACATGGGCAACAACACGTTTACACAAGAGGAATGGGAGAGGGACCTGGACATGAAGCTGGTGTTCCGGTACCTGCGTTCCCGGTTCATGCCGCGCAACAACAACCCACCGCCCTCGACGGCGACTCACCTGGCGACGTCGAGCTCGCAGGACATTGCGGCCAAACTGGCCCGCGTCCGGCAACACCACCCCCTTGTGTCGCGGATGCGGCCCCCGACAGAGCGGCGGACGTTCAAGGCGACAACGCCCGCTAGCCCCGTGGCGCTACGGCACCCGAGTAGCTGCGCGAGTCAGAGCACGAGACGGTCGGCTCGGCGGAGCAGCGTCTCGTCACGGCACTACTGGGACATTGGGGGCTCGCTGGGTACGGGTTCTGTCCAGATTGCGTCCAACGGGCCGATGGGGAGCTGGGGCGAGGTGTGATGCGATGTGTGTGTAAAGTGCCACAAGAGATGGGAGAGGCTGTGTCATGACGGTTGCATCTTGACGGCGCCACGAGACGAGACGCATTGGGAGTTGCTGCATGCCTAATGGGGAACATGATTTATTCCGTTTTTTCTTTTCATGTAAACACTGGACATCACCACTTTGACATTTTTTGGTTTTGCAAATACAGGGTTTTCGGAGCAAGTTATAGAGGCGAAGTGTGCTTTTTTTTGGGTCGAGATATCCACATCTTGTCCTGTGTTAGGGCAAGAAATCAATTGAACGAATTGAAGATGGCAAAAGAAAAGGAAATCTGTCCTGTTTTTGGGAAAAGGTAAACAGAGATGCTCCCGTTAATCTTATACTGCATATCGGTCGGGTTCACAGAGCCAGCCGTTGCGTCGAGGCGATAGACCCAGTTGTCGCCTCACTCAACTAGTCGACAATCCTCGGACGAGGTCCAAGAGCCCGATGGCCAATGAGTCTAACCGCCTTGCGTCTAGAAAGCTACATCACAAGTTCTTTACGCACGATTCCTCTTGTGAATGATGCCCAACGTTTATCAACGTGTAGAACGGTAGGTCTCTCTCTCGAACGGGGAGGCGCCGTGTCTGCCGTTGAGTTCAGCGGCCGCCCCACGGCGGAAGCGCCCCATTGGCCGCTGCCCCTGGCATGAGGGGGGCCACCGGCCGCTCAGGTGAGCTGTCAAGGTATCTTTTAGTGGAAGAGCACCGCGTTGAGCACTGAATTTGGCGGGGTGAGGAGGAGAGGCCGCACTGAAAGGGACTTTGGGAGGAGCGCGTCTTGAGACACGAGGAGCGCTGCTTTAACGGCGAACTAGTTCCCCTACTCCTTGCATGATTGCTTGGGGATGAATTGATACTCGAGGAGAAAACGGCTTTATTGTTTGCTGTTTATTTGTTTGTTTGTTTTCAAGATTTCGAGTCGGATGTTTAGGAGCGTTAATATTATATATCGAGTCATGACGAATTCACGCTTACACATGGCGACAATGACTCCCATCAACATCCACCCTCAAACCTCCCATTCCCACTCATCACCACCTCCCCCCGTAAAGGCAGCCATGCTGTCCTACCGCATCAGGCAATAGTGCATCGACAGGGTGGGCGCGTCAACTCCTCCAAGGCGTGTTGTGGGGAGGGAAGGAGGGCCGTCCTGTCCCCCATTCTCTCCTGCCCAGTGCCATCCATCCATCCCACCTTGAGAAAGTCGACGCCTTGTCCGCCCTGTCTTGCTTCCCACGCGGGCATCTCGCTCTCCTCGCGACTTTTCCTGTCGTCCACTCCATTCTCGTTCGCCTGCCATTCCCCCGGTTGCCGTCTCTAGCTGCACGCGATCCTGATATATAAATCACGCCCGTCCTCCTTCTGCCGCCTTCGCCCCTTCTCGTTCGCGCCGTGGTCAGTTACCTTCTCCCACATCTTGCCTCAGGATTCCCACGGCCTTTCTCTGCTTCCTTGTTGCTCGTCTGGTCTTCCCATGGATTCTGCGCCCGTCTGGATTTCCCCTCAACAGCTCCGACTGACAAACCTGTAGTGCGATGAACTGAAATTAGGCGGCCGCTCTGCCTGCGACCCGTCTGGGCCTGGTTTGAGGGCCCGTGACACCTCATCACGGCACCCATCCTCTCGAACCAAAAGCTGCGATATCTACGCAACCTCCACATAACCCTCCCATCGCCAGCTCAGGCTCTCCATCTACATCGACGGCACTTGCGCCTGCCCGCCCGTCCGCTCCCGATACAGGCTCCGCGACATGAGCGCGCGCGCACAACTTCCCAATGGCAGCGACCCCGTTCGACCCGTCCCACTTCGCCGCCAATGCGTTTGACATCTACACCGATGCTGCCACGGTCAAGGCGCCGGTTCCCAGCCTGCCCGGGGGATCCTGCAACTTTGCGGACCTGAGCCCCGGCGCCAATGGAGCTCGGTGCGGGTGCAGGAGGTTCTGGAGTCGATGCCCCCCCGACAGCAGTCTTGCCCCGGACCAGTCCCAATGGTGCATGTGCAATCACCACGCCTGCTTTCACGAGGAGGGAGACCATAATGTCCAGCAGCAGCCTGAAGCTACCCAGCCGGACCAGGAGAACGAGAAGCCCAGGAGTGGCCGAGACCCCTTGAGCCCCGTCATGGACCTAACCATCAAGACCCCGTCTGCCCTTACTGGAATGGACTTTCCGAGCTTTAATGGAGGAGGCGCTTTCTCTGCCATCCCAAGGGCACTGGAGAATCCTGGATCTTACCCAAGGCCACCCGTCTGTTTAAACCCCGGCGCTACTGCTTCACTCCCGGATACTCTCAGCTGGACCGGCCTAATTCAATCACAACTGGACCCCTCTGCCATACCTCCCATACCGGCCCAATGCTTAATTGCGTCTCAAACAGCTTCCACAACCTCATCTGTCCAGGCCAAGTACCTACGGCCTTTTGCGGGAAAGGGGCTTCAGACGCTCAGCGGTGCGGCGAGCAGCAGCAAACCCCTATCGCCATTGCAGGACAGGACCCCAGCTCCAAGCCAGCGGCGGCGCCCCAGGGACAGGCGCCGCATGCTGACTCGTTTACATACGTTTCTCAGGACTACAGAATGCCCGACACTCCCCGGGCGGGCACACCGACACAATCTGAGCCTAGGGCGGCCGTTTTCAACGCGGCCGTCTCGCGGCGGGCTTTCAAGAACCTCTCGGACACGGTCAGCGGCCACGACCAGCGATTGGATCGACTAGAGACTGTCTCATTCACTGCTCCTGGACATGAGGATTGTCACGAGAAGCATGACCATGCTGATATCCGCATGACGGATCTGGAAAGCAGAGTGGACGAGGTCGAGAAGCTTGTTAACGACAACAACAGCGTCGTGTCTCGCCGAGCCGACGATGCCAGCGTCGTGTCGGTCTCGACTAATGCCACAAGCCGTCCAACCCACTCGCAAGAGCTCATGAGCCAAGTTCAGACTCTACAGGCACAGATCGTTCATCTTCAGTCATTAATGCCCTCTCCGAGCCATCCATTCGAGGTCGAGGTGGTCTTCTTGCCGTTCCCCCTCAAGAAGGTGTGGCAAGAGGCACAGCAGTTCAAGACTGAGCCTCAGATATCTAATGAGGACTGGACTCAAATCCCCATGACACATAGCACAGCTACGATGCGGTCCGAGACGTCTCTGTATCCCGACTGGACAGCCGCGGATCAGGATTTGAGGTGGCTACTGCCAAAGGCCTTCCGGGACAAGAGCGTCATCGACCAACGACTGCGAAGTCGTGGGCTTATCAAAACGATCTCGGTCATGGGCTCGGACGCGCGCAGTGTGACCATGGCGATGAACGCGGCATTCGGGCACGTCTTTCGTGAGATGAACATCTTCGCCCGTCCGCAGACTACAGATCCCCGGTCATCAACGTTCTTGGGACTGCAGTCGACGTGGGTCCCCCTGCGCAAGATTCACAAGGACTCTCGTCTACGCTTCCTGAGCCCTGCCGAGATGATGACCCCGCCGTCTGGGACGTGGCGTTCCTGAGTTCGGTCATGATGAGGGCGTCTGAACCTAGGTTGTTCATAACTCATCCTGATGCCTACCTCCAGGACTTCCAGGCCTACGACATGGGCTGGACGTGGCAGAACCTCAAGGAGATGAGTCCGGTCGTCATGGACGCGTCGGCATCGCAGACAGACGCCAATGCTGGCGAGGAGTGCTGGTCCTACGTGGAGCAGCTTGACGAGCCACCAAGCGCACATACGTCTATGAGCATGAGGAACGAGAGGCAGCCAACATCTTCATCGCCATCACAGCAGTTCTTCCCTGCTGTGCAGACGATGAGATCATCGAGTCCTTCGGTCACACGCGGCCAGTCTCCGATGCTCTCCAGTCGAAGAGGGTCTCGTCCGCCTCACATCCGAACCTCTTCTATGCCAATGAGTGCTCCCATTCAAGTCTCGCCTGCACTCAGCAAGCGTCGTGTCGCCTCGTATGGACAGAGCCGTCGCTCATCGCCTGCCATCCAAGCCGCCAACCCTCGTCAGCCATCATAAAGCGCCGTCACACGAGGTCACCGAGTCATTTCCGGTTCACGCCGAGACGCACGCACTCGCCAAGTCCCATGCCCCTCGGTCTCTCAGATCGTCAGCCAACGCGTGGCACTACGCCGTTTGCATATGCCACGCCGTTCAGCAACGCTCCTCTCCAGGAACGGCCCGTCCGAGCCGGTAGCTCTGCACCAGCGGCAGTCCAAGATGGGTTCGACGACGGCTCAGACTTTGACTTTCAGATATGCGAGAGTGGCTCGGATGACATGTACGACGACGACGGCGAGAGCGAGAGCGACGAGGCCGTGGAGATGGTTGTCCAAGGCCAAACAAACACCAACCAAGGCTCCCAGGGTTGGCAGCTGCCAGAGGATGAGCCGTGGCCTGGCATTGAAGACCCAAACAATGTCTCGGACGGCGAGAACATCGATCCTCTCTCGGCGGACCGCCACAGCAACACCAGCAGCCAGCCGTCGGAATACCCCAGCACCCAGAGTGCATGGCCCAACGGTGATACGGACGCCTTTCATATTCACGAAGATGAAGACAACGCATCATGAAATATCTATCTACTTACCTATCTACTCATGTCCGAGACGCTTGATGCTGCACGTTATGCATGGTTTCTTTTTACTCTCATATATACATCCCTATCCTCCCATGTCATCACCATCTTACTCCTCCATCTCCTTGACACTTGTATACAGCCCGGCGTTACGACGGGACATGCTTTTGTTTTTCTGCAAGGCGTTGCTGCAATGGTTTATTCTTGAAGTCGAACTGACGGGCAAGGAAACGACGGTTAGAGGCGCACGATGCGCTCACCAGGACAAAAAGTCTGGAAACATTGACTGGTGGTATTTGTCTCGCCCCTTTTCTTGTATCACAATATTTCCTCCTCCTCTTTGTCTCTCAGCTACTGAGATTGTATCCTCAAAAATAGGGCGTACTGCACGCCATCCCGCTGCTCTCCGCTTCGGACCTCTTATCGTCCAACCTACCATAGATGTTCAAATAAAGATATACAGCTTGAAAAGCAAGCCCACTCAACCCTTGGCATCCATCCCCAAACCCGAATACGAAGACGCGACACGTGCTGGGTTGCCTGGAGCGGTGAGATGCTCCATCATGGCTTCAAGGGGTCCACAGACTCAGGCACAGCAGCAGGTGAGGACGGTGGAAGCGAGGCCATCCAGCCTCGTCCCAGAGCCATTGGAGTTGATCAAAGTCAAGTCTTTGTCTATTCGTGGGCTAACAAAACAGTTGGTATCCGGGTATCAGAAGCCCCATCATGAACGCGATCCATCCAAACAGCAAAGCAAAAAGCCAGTCCATGGCTTCCATACGACGCGTTGCACCCGAGCATAACAATAAACAAGCAAAACAAAAACGAACACCTCAAGGCCATGCCCTTTCTAATGCCAACCAGCCGGTTTTCCGGCCCGTACCTGTAGTTCCCACACCCAATCCAAATACGATCCTCTACCCCCCGGGCTGCGCCGTCACTCCGGCCATCCCGGGGGTGGATCGTTTTTTGTCTTTCCAAAGTTTCGATCCGCGTAATATGAGATTCGTGAAACAGGGGCGCTCTTTGTGTAAACGCCAATATAAAAACAAATCGGTGCCATTGCACCCATATCCCCGTGTCTAATACCAAGTCCCCTTGGGGTCAAGCTTGTAGAGAATCTTGCACTTGCGCGTCTGGCACATCTTTGCGCGATCCAGACTCTTGAACCTAGGGCCGTCGGGGCCTGTGACGTAGTGATATTGACCAAAGAAGCGCCACTGACGGGGTCGGCGAGAGAGTAGACCTCGTCACCCCAGCGGCCGCCGAAATGGAACCAAGACGTCGGTGCGTGCGGGTTCGACGCGGCGGGGGTGAGGCTCTGGGGCTCACGGGGGTCGTCATCGTCATCCTCGATCTCCCTCGTGTAGTCGTAGTGGTACGCATAGTTGTTGAGGGCGGGATCCCAGAGAGGCCCCTTGTCCGTCACATCCTTAAGGAGCTTGAAAGGCAAGATGTAGGCGTGGATGCCGGGGAGCGCGTACATGGCATGTGAGCCGATAGCCGAGTAGATGACGGGTCGCTCACCGCGCTTCTCGACAGCCTCAAAGGCGTACGCCTGTCCACCCTCGTGTTCCGAGAAGAAGACACCTCGGGGTGTGCCGTGCTCGAACCGCACCATGCAGTGTTCCCAGTCACCCACATGATTGCCGAAGCGAATGTTGAACACGGTCTGCCCCAGGTTGTAGGAGTAAAAGAAGAACCAAAAGGCATCGACGATGCCAGAACCCTTGTCAACAACAATGAGCACAGCTGGTGCCTTCGAGTAGCCATGCTTGTCAGGCTTGTGTCCCTTGGATCGAATGGGTTCTTGCTCAGAACGGCGGTGCTGAAACTTGCGGTTTCGAGGGTCATTGATCCGGTGAAGCGGTCGAGACTTGTCGATATCGTACCAGGTTGTGTGCTCTCGGAGCTCAGGGTTTTGCTCGGGGTTGCCCGTGGGCGTGGTGTTCTCGCTGTCGTTTCCCTCTTCCTCCTCGGGAATGGCTTGGGAATGTTGTGGTGACTGTGCAGCCAGTTTGGGCGGTCCTCGACGTCGTCGTTGCTCTGGAGGATAACCCTGCCAGAGATCTTGTTCAACTTGTGCAGGTTATCCAGAGCCCACTTCTCGGTCGAGTTGAGGGGCTCGTCGTCGACTTGGACAGTCATGTGCTCGACATGCTCGCGGATATCCGACGGCCAGAACTCCTCGCCGGAGTAGAGGTGGACCAGAGGCGCATGCTTCATGACATAGTCGGGAATGTCGCGAAGAATCCTTCGGCGGTGGTGGACGTTCCTCTTGGTGTCTTGACGGGGAATCTCCTTGGGCTCCCAAGACAGAGAACGACGCTTCAGCTCTCCCCATTCGGGTTCTTCCTCATCATGGTTCTTGCGGGCAGCAGGATCGCTTCGTAGATGGTGAAGGCCGCAGACACCAATCCAGCGGCAGGCCTGTCGATCCCAAAAGTAAGGACTGCTGTTGACCCAGCGGCGGTCCCGAGCACGCTTCTCGGGACCCTTTGTTGTCGGATCAAGTACACGGGGAGCCAGCCATGCGCCAAACGAGATCAAGAGCAGGAAGGCCAGCAAAACGGTGAAGCGGCGTAACCAGAGCATGGCGGCGAGTCGGAGGTTATATATGTCAGGGTCGTAAAGAATAAAATCTGCCAGATAGGTATGTATATCGCCAGGGCGTTCTCGGCGTCAAGCGAGGCTAAAGAGAAGATAGTCCAGCTATATGAGCATCACGAAAGAACGAGGGTATTCATAACTAAGCTCGAAGGAGGGTATTCACGACGCCGCTGGCGGCAAGTCGTCGAAAGGGCTGAACCGAGAAAAGTTGGACGGACTCGGATTCAGGGATGAGGAGGAAGGGGACAAAAGAAAAAGAAAATGGGAAGGGTCCAACCTAAGAATGACAAAGGATGCATCCAGAATCAATAGCGGACCAAGGCAAGGCCCTCCATTCGCGCCTTCCCCCTGCAACAACGAGGGGTCCTGGGAAGGTACCCGTACCTCTCTCTTCCCCAGTGGAGCACGCCCTGCTGCAGTTCTAGCGCCTCCACCTCTTCCGTCTCACCTCTACCCGCCAATCCATGCCTTGAGCATCCCATCCCAGGGCCGCGGCGCTGAGCGCTGCCTTTTCCTTCTTGAAGCAGACAAGCGGCGGCGGTACGAATACGCATACGTCTCGAGAGTCTTGACATGATTACGGTCACTATCGAGTAGGCTGTAGGTAAGGAATAGAAGATGTTTAGAAGAGTAGTTCCCTTCTATGCTTGAATTTTTATTGCCATTCTCTATACTCTTTATGGTGAAATCATCCTTTAGTCGGGCAGTACCTGACTATCCTGAGCAAGTCCGGCCAGGGACCAAGCGGCACTTCTGACTCTCCGTGTTGGAGTTTATTCACGCCTCGTCAGCCATTGCCCCCGTATCTGCCCGTCTTGTCTTACGCCTCGGGTACCTGGCATCCAGCGCTGATCTTGCTGCCTTCCAGCGAGGCGAGAAGAAAGAAAAACAAAAGGCTGACTGTCAAGCCGGATCCGCCGCCGAGGCAGGGACTCTTGCCCAGTGTTTTAGCGTCTCGCCAGGGATGGAAAAGGGCCGCTGGACCCCTCTTCCAGACAGGCTTCCCCTCCTGGATCCAGCGAGGCTTTTGTGTTGGGTGTCACGCACAATGGGCCAGACCGCTTGGAGTACCAGCCTCTTCCGGGGCCTAGACACTGGATACTCGGCTGAAGAACCACAGCCACCTCCTCCAGAGCTGCTTTTGCCGCTGCCTACGGATGTGCAGGCGCCGGACGACACATCTGTCTTCCGAGGCTGCACCGAAAAAAGCGGAAGCCTGACGATCATCTCCAGGGAGCGCATCCTTGCTGACGAGTCCAGCCAGACATGACCAAAACAGGGCTCCCTTTAGAGAGTCATGGAGACGATACAGCAGACAGACGGCCTCAGAGCGAAATCCCATGGAAGAGGATGAGGCCTGATCATCAGACACCGCCCTCCCCAACAAATACTGTAAGCCGCCTGCAAGGACAACAACGAGGGGGGGGGGCTGGCCCGATTCGTTTCTGGCAGCGACGCCATCTACCTCCCCGATCGAGCGAGGCTCGGCAGCCTGGGGTTGGGGCCGGGGGTCAGGGTCCTGGGTACGAAAAGGAAGCCAACGCCAGCTGTGGGTGGGTTGGGTGACCTGGTCACTCTCTCTCGCCACAAGTCACGAAAGCATCAAAAGACGGATGAGCAAGTCATTCAGGGACAGGAAAGTCACTCAACTCATGGGATTAGCTCACGAGCGGAGGTTCGTCAAGGGCTGAACGTACAGATGTGTCGCATAGATCCGAGACAACATCTTGGGTTGAAAGAAGATCCCTGAAAAGTCACCCGAAACACCTCGTCCAGGGCGACCTAGTCAGGTCAAAGTACCTCTAAAGTATTTGTACATACACGGCCTGCATCTTCGAGTAATGCGCAGCCTCCTCTGTCTGACAGCATTTCAGCCCTGGCGTCCCACGTTCTGGAGCTGACCCCATCTCTCGGAATAGCGTCGCGCTGGCCGGGCCGTGTTGCTCTCTAACTGTATCCAGAGGCTCGACACATTTGCCGTGCAAAGTCAAAAAAGTGTTGACCAGCTGTAATCGGCAATTCTCCCCTGAACAGAAACGAACGAGTCGTTTTCCCTTCTAGCCATCAAGCAAACCGAGGCAGGATATCGCCCCATAGCAGCGCAGCAACCCCATCGTGACCAACCACGGGCTCTCGAATGGTTTCCCCCGGACTGCCATGAGTTGAGCATCGCCCTCCGCCATGCCTCTAGCATCAACCCCGGTCTCGGCCCAGTGACTCTCGATCCCCGCGAACCACTGTCCCCGATACCGCCATATGGGCTCCCACGCCAGCATGACCCGAGTCCTGAACTAACCAACCGTTGAAACCCCTCCGTCGGATCGGCCTTGGCCAATAGTGGCATCGTTGCGCAACTCGTGGGTTCAGAGGGAAGCCTTGCTGCTGTGCTGCCTCACCGCAAGTGCTTCTTGGCGTCAAACAAGAACATGCTCCAGCGTAACGCGAGTGTTCCATCCATGGGCGGATGCATTCGCGCTGCCGCATTACGTCCTCCCAGCTGTGTCCCGTGGTCGCTCCCAAACACAACTAACGTCAACAAATTAATCCATATCCATTGTAGGCGGACTTGGTGCCAAGGGTATCATATCTCATGCGCCAATAACAAAAACCATATCCGTATCCATACTCTCCTTCCACTGCTCAACCAATGCCTTTCGTGAGACTCTCAACTCGGTCACAAGTTGTGCTAGATCGGCATTCGAATATCGCATCTTTCCACCTAGTCCGCCATGGACATGTCACCGTCGTCGTCTGTCTCGCTTCGGTTGTCATTATCCTCCTCCTCGTCCATCCCATCGTCCTCCCCTCGAGGTCGGCCCATCTACTGGGCGTAGGCGTCGATAGAGCCCCTTCATGTGCGGAGCTACCAATGTCTCGAGTCGATGTCGTTGCCGCGGTAGAAGTTGCTCTGCGGCCGCGACCACGGCCCCTTGGTCGCCCGCCTCTTCGCCCGGTCCCGCGTCGACGCTCGCGCTTTGGAATAACTTCCTCCCCGTCTTCATTAAATATCCTTCTCCTTCGCCGAGGTTTATAGTCAGGATCTCGGTTGTCCTTGAAATCCTTGCCCTCGCCGTCTCTTGCCCAGACTGTGACCTGGTCTGTTTCACCCTTTTGTCTCTTGAGCGCCATGAGGTTCTCCAGGAACCGCGTCTGTTGCCCACGCTCTCCTGATCTATCCTTGCCGACTGGAATTCGAATGTTCCACTCCTCTCGAATAGCCGCCAAAGGGTCTTCCCTAGAAATCTTTGGCTTCGTCAGGTTTTCGGATGTAGTAATTCTGGACGCGCAAGCGCCGAGAAAGTCAATGTTCCCATCCAGGCGGCGTAGAGCAGGCAATGGGTTCTCGTTGTCGCGTGGCGCAAAGATGGCTTCCGTGCCAATGATTTCGGCCCATTGTCCCTCAAAAACGCGGCCCTTGTATGATATGATGGGGTTTTCAGAGTGAAGTTCCAGTATTTGGATATCCTCTGTATCCTCCTGGTTCTTGTCGTCGTCCTCATCCCTCGCATCTCGCATATCCGCACCCTTTCCCTTGTCGTTATGATTGCCATTGGCATTATTCAGCTCGGGGTCGATCTCAGGTTCATCGTCGTCGGCTTCGGGTTCCGGCAGCGGCTCGTTGTCGTTATCGTCATCGTTTTCTCCTTGGTTATCTTGGCCATCGGCGTCGTTCGTCTGGGTAGGGTTGTGGTCCAGCCAATTCTTGTAGTACCCTCCTCGACTATGGTGAGGTGTCCTGGATTTTCTGTCTTTGAATTCGGGATATGAAAGCTCGAGCGCCAGGTAGTAGGTCTAAGGAGCGTCAACGCTGGGCGAATGTCAATGGGTTGGAGAGTATGCGCACCTCGGTCTCGGTGGTGGAATATTCATATTCCCATTCTTCTTGCTCGTCTTGTTCCAGTTGGTCTCGAACAGTGAGGACAGCTGGTTTGTCGGCCAGTGTAGTCTCGTCCAGTGACGAAGCCATGCTGCCACAGGGAGAGGGGAGGTGAAGCTTAGAGGAGCGCGAGGTTGTCGAGTCGCGGAAGCTCGGTCAAGGTACTTGCCAATTAGAGAACGAGCAGCTCAAGGTCACGCAAGCTGGAAGTCGGTCACGGGCGGCACTTGCAAAGAAAAGTCGATCAATGGCTGTGGCTGCAGGGATCAGGCGGGGCAAGTCCGTCCAAGTCGCGACTGCCCCGCTATCGCAGTCCGAATTTCGAGTCCCGTCGCATCTCGGCAAGCCTCATTGGACTTGGACTTAGTCACATCTTGACATTTTCAAGATATCTCGTTTTTGACTCACGCCGTGCGTCTAGAGCCTCGAAACTTAATTGCCCTTCTCTCCGCTCTTTCCTTCATTGACTTTCCTCTCTTCTGCTAAGGCTTGATCTCTCATTCCCCGCTTCTCACGCATCTCTCCCCGTCCTGCTCATAATATCTCGGGCAAGATGCCCACTGTTCACCTGTTGGACTATGTCGCCGGCAACGTCAGGAGCCTGGTGAACGCCATTGAAAAGTCAGGCTACGAGGTCGAATGGATCCGATCACCAGAAGAGGTCCCCAAGGCAGAGGTCCGGCGAGTTCTTCCATCTCTTTGCTCATCATGACTGACGCATTGCCGTCTAGAAACTCATCCTCCCCGGTGTCGGCCACTTTGGCCACTGTCTCTCACAGCTCTCCCAGGCCGGATACCTCGAGCCCATCCGGAAACACATTGCTGATGGCAAGCCCTTCTTTGGTGTCTGTGTCGGCCTCCAGGCTCTCTTTGAGGGCTCTGTCGAGGACCCGGATGTGCCCGGCCTAGGAGTCATCCCCGCGACCCTGGACCGTTTCGATGACTCGACCAAGTCAGTCCCGCATATCGGGTGGAACAATGCCTTCACCGGCGGCAAGGCCATGTACGACCTTCAGCCCGACTCCAAGTATTACTACGTCCACTCGTACAAGGCCCCCTACAAGCCGGGTGAGCTCGAGTCCCAAGGTTGGAGTGTGGCAACCGGCACCTATGGCACCGAGACTTTCGTGGGCGCCATTGCCAAAGGCAATGTCTACGCAACGCAATTCCACCCGGAAAAGTCTGGAGTTGCTGGTCTCAAGACCATCCGCGCCTTTCTCACCGGTGAAGGTCTGAAGAATCTCGGTACCGTCGTTGATGAAGCTATTTCGAACGCGCCGGTCGAGTACAAGGACAGTCTTACACGACGAGTCATCGCCTGCCTCGACGTCCGCACAAATGATCAGGGCGATCTTGTCGTCACCAAGGGCGACCAGTACGATGTTCGCGAGAAGGGCGACGACCGCAACGTGCGCAACCTTGGCAAGCCCGTCGAGATGGCCAAGCGCTACTACGAAGCTGGTGCTGATGAGGTGACCTTCCTCAACATCACTTCCTTCAGGGACTGCCCCATTGCCGACCTTCCCATGCTCGAGATCCTCCGCCAGACATCCCGCACCGTCTTCGTGCCCTGACCATTGGTGGTGGCATCCGCGACACCGTTGATACGGACGGCACCAAGGTGTCGGCCCTTGAGATCGCCACCATGTACTTCAAGTCTGGTGCCGACAAGGTCTCGATCGGCTCCGACGCTGTCCTCGCTGCTGAGGAGTACTACTCCCTCGGCCGCAAGCTCTTTGGCAACACAGCCATCGAGCAGATCTCGCGTGCATACGGCATCCAGGCCGTGGTCGTCTCCATTGACCCCAAGCGCGTCTACGTCCCCAAGCCTGATGCCACCCGTCACAACATCATCAAGACTCAGTTCCTTGGCCCCAAGGGCGAAGAGTACTGCTGGTATGCCTGCACCATCAAGGGCGGCCGCGAGACCCGCGACATGGACGTTGTCGAGCTTGTCCAGGCCGTCGAGGCCATGGGCGCCGGCGAGATCCTCCTCAACTGCATCGACAAGGACGGCACCAACAGCGGCTTCGACCTCGAGCTCATCAACCAGGTCAAGGCCTCCATCAAGATCCCCGTCATCGCCTCAAGCGGCGCCGGGAACCCAGGCCACTTCAAGGAGGTGTTTGAAAAGACGACAACTGATGCCGCCCTTGGCGCTGGCATATTTCACCGTGGTGAGTACACAGTCAAGCAGGTCAAGGATTATCTACAAGAGGAGGGACTCAAGGTGAGACAGTTTGAGGAAGAATTCTAGATGGGATATTGGATAGATCAAATGCAATAAAAGTTATAGAACAGACCACTTAGTGCGAGAGATTGCTTTCGTGTTATCCCTATTGCATGGAATCAACTACATAGAATGGAATACTGCAAGACAATAAAGCAAGAGACCAAGGTTGGGTAAGGCACATCCATACGCTCCAACACCTAAAATCCATCGCATCAACAAAGAGAGATGCGCCAAAAACCCTGGGGATATTGTGATTTTCTGCAACTCAACGCCCGAATGCTACCAGACGTCTCCGAGAATAGCAGAGCAAACCGCCGAGCGAGCCTCCAGATCAAATTTTGGTAAACACCAACGAACAAGAATGACATAAGAGAGACGTAGGAAAAAGGCATCCATCCACTCCGACAACTCCGTTGAAGTAAAGACGACACACCTACAGCTCCATACCCATCATCATCCACCTCTTACTCGTGACGTCGAGGTCGTGAGCCCAGTGGTCGAGGGTCATCATGTCGAAGCCAACCCACTGAAGGCTCTTGGACAGAGACCGCGCCTCATCCACGGGATGCGCCTGTCAATGCAAGTGACGATGTGGGAGCAGTCCAAAGGACCGTCGGCCAGTTCGATAAGGGCCATGAGACTGGTATCCAAGTCAGCATATGTCATAATGAAGGGGGGAAGGGACACATACGCCTTTTTCAGGTCTCGGCCGAGGACGCCTTGGATGTCGAAAAAGACAAAGAGAGACTTTTCCTCTCCATCATCAGCGACAAAGGCACGGAAGCTCGCACCACCGGCATAGTCCCACATCTCCAGCCAGGCAGCAATGTCGTAGCCAGGCAGCTTTTCGTCGGAGAGCTGCTTGAAGTGTTCCGGAAGCCGGTCATCGGGCGGCGGCGTTTGCAAATAAGCACCAGACAGGCCGGAGCCATTCGTCGACGGGTTCCTCTCACCGTGGAATGCCGTCTTCATGGACTCGCAGAAGAATCTCTCACATTCTTCCCTGATCGAGAGTGCTGCCCCCCTCGTCGTCCCAGGCGCCGGCCTGGGATCTCGCGCTTCTTGCTCTTGGGCAGAAGGGCGAGCTCGTTGGACGAGGTTAGTGCGGCGAGGGGGGGCTTGTTGGAGGGGATGGTAGGCCTGAGGAAGGGACCTCAGGAATACCACTCGGCCCCTGGGAAGAGAGTTAGCGAGGAGTGAGGAAGGGTAGTCGAGGACAAAGACGTACCTGCAACCCCGGTAGTGCAGTAGTGGAGGCCCTTGAGGTTGGCGACAGAGTCGACGATGTAGCAAGAGGCAAGGACATTGACCTTCTGGGCAACGACCTCGCCGTAATTACTACTGTAATTCAAATTTTGGGAATTCATTGGCGCCATTGCTGATAATGTCGTACGGGTGTCGGACTGTGTGGTTGGTTGGTGTTGGTTGAGGGTATGAATCGGCAGAGAAGAGCGTGGTCGGGTTGTGTGACTCGTGCAGAATTTCTCGTTGGGGGACAGAGGTGTGTTTAAATATTTGAATTCGGTGGTTCTTTTTCTGGAGACGTTTGTGATGGCGGCGAGACAAGAATGTCTTGGGCGTTGGTGCGACGGACGGTGAAGGAGTTGGGTTTTTTGGGCAGCGGTGAAGTTCTGGACGGAGAGGAAGAATAGGTAGATGTGGTGAGTGGAACAAGGAAGGAACGGGGGAATTTGAACCTCGGGGTGCTCGGGGCAGGAGAGGAGGAGGACCCGGATGTGTGCTGCGGGCAACAGACTCTGGGTGGGTCCTCGCCTGAGGCTCTGGGCTGGAAATTTGGCCTTTGTGGCGGGGCCTTTGCCACAGTAGGGGCAAGGCTAAGGAGAGGGGCTGGTAAAAATAAGGGAGACACTTTTTGCGCTGTTTGCCTTGGATTATTATACTCTTTTCTGTCTACCTCCGACGCAAGACAAGCGCGAACGCCTCCACACCGCGCACATGTCCAAGTCGACTGGCCTCCGGGCGCCGATCACCGCTCTCTGCAGACGGCTCCATGCAACCAATGACCAATCCGACTCCGCCGGATATCCATGGCCTGACGGACGACGGTTGTGAATGTCCGGGCACAGTCAGACAGCAGCGCAGCACAGCATCCAACAACAAAGACAGTGTGGTTTGATATCTGTTGCGGCTCCATCCGGTGAGCGACCTTGAAGGAATTAACCACTGGGGACCAACGATGGGGACCAACGCTTGTCTCAGCCCGTATGTGCCACCGTTGTCTCGCGAAGAGTCTAGAATTGGAGTCTGCATTGCGCATCCTGCAAGTGGGCGCTTACCCAAGACCACCATCCATCACGACCCTCCTCAGCCTCCACCATTATGGCATCATCGCCCAGGGAAGGGGTCCCCAATTTGCATGATCACAAGGAGGAATCAGAATCTGCAATGACTCAATCCCATACCCATTCTCCCCTTTTCTCGAATTGTGCCTCCACCTCCGTGGCAATTGACAGACTGCAACTTCGTGATCACAATGATTCATCCAAATCCCCTCTTTTTCTTGTAAAAAACAGTCTCGGCCCTCTCACCCGCCCGCCCGCCAAGACTAGCCCCGGTCGTGTAAGTTGATTGGTCAGCTGCCACACTCCTTCACCGTCCAACCCGCGTTTTGCTGCGTCTCTTCTCCTCGGGGAAGCTAGGGAAGGTTTCCGGTCCAGACTATCACCAAAGCATCCATATCGATCCATGTTGGCAGCTGTTATCATGCTCGGGAACTGCAGCCAGAGTTGCAGATCAGCAAGCCGAATATCCAAACCTGGCTTTTCCCGGCCTCACGTGAGAACACCCTGCGTGGAGCCCAACTACACTCGTTACCAAGCTGTGACAGAGGCGTCATCCTTCTCCTTCTCTTCAGGGTGAGCCCCTCCATAGTCATGGTATGATGCCATACCCATCATATCATGGCCAATTAATCAGTCATCTTCTCTATGCCGTCTTCACGTCTATAATCACATTGTTCAGCCATAGACTGACATTAGTATTACTATCATACAATGTATCCCACATCTTCCACGTCACGTATATACTATCCAACATGTTATATTCCAACGCATCCGTTCATGTTTTATTCTCGTGCACTCATCCATGTCGTGCGCTGAGGCTTGCAAAAGCATCGGGCTGTGTCGACCATTTGTCCATGCCAGATCCAGCCCAAGGTTCATACTCTCTCGGCTCCTTGCAGCAAAGGGATCTGGTGCAGTCGTCGTGTTGCTGTGAACCGCAGCTGCGGGAGCGGCACTCAGAAAGGGATTCGTGCTTGGCGACAGAGGCTGTGAGACGCTGCGATTCTGTTGCACCGGTGCCACGGGCATTTGCATCGGCTGGTTCTCGGGAATGGTCGGTGGCTGAGACGATTGCACGGGCTGTATCGCAGGGTTCGGTGACTGCACAGGCTGAGAAGCTTGTTGCTGAGGAGTCATCCGAGGATAGTTGCTGAAGAGTGCCATGATGGACGCTTTATCGGGCCTCTGCGGTTGATAAAACTGTTGCTGTTGTTGCTGCGGCACTTGTGGTTGCTGGCCAAAGAGCTGCTGCTGGCCCAGCTGCGGTTGACCAAACGGATTATAGCCTGCTTGCATCTGAGCCGGGGCCTGGGCCTGGGGCTGGGCCTGGGTTTGCTGGATTGTATTCTGCTGGACATATGCCTGTTGACCCATCTGCGTAGCTGGCTGGGTAGCGTTGGCAAAGAAAGGGTTTGTCGCCGTTTCGGGGGGTTCATAGGCGCTGGGCTCTGATACACGGCAGAACCCTGGAATACGGAGGGGCTCTGGAATGACGTCTGCGTCTGTTCGGGAATCTGCCCTAGGCTTGGCGAAGCAATCCGAGTCGGGGAGCGCGCAAAGGGATTGTAGGATCCTGCCTGTCCCTGGTTCGTATTGACCGAGATGATCGAGCTGGGGGCCTGCTGTGCTTGCTGCTGGACTGGGTTCGTGGCATTCGCGAAGAACGGATTATACCCAGTAGGTTGGGCTTGTATTGTCTGTGGGTATGCCATGTTATTAAATCCCGCCGATACGAACCCGTTCGGTGTCGTGGGAGCCGAAGGAGCTATCGACTGCTGGTAAACCGCGGGCTGCTGAGCCGGCTGCGGCGCAGGCCCTCCTGTGTGGTGAGGGAAAAGCGGCTGTTGGGGAGAAAGAGACATGTTCTGAAAGGCCTGGCTGAACGGGTCAGTCTGTTGCTGAGCGGCCGGTACGCCAAAGGGATTCGTCTGGCCAAACAGGTTCTTGCTCTGAAGGCTGCCTGTAGACTGTGCTGTCTGGGGTTGAGCCGGGCCCAGGGTGTCAAACGGATTCGTCGATGCACTTGAAGGCGTGGTTGGTCGGTCCGTGGCAGAACGGGTTGGAACACTCAACCCAGCGCCAAGTCCCAGTCCTCCAGAGGTCGGCGTCAGGGGTGTCAGTGACCTCGATGTGCGCAGAGTGTGTTCTCGCGGCGAGGGCGTGGGGAGAGGAGAAGGTCGGCCGCCGCCCCGTCCAGTCGCACAAGGGTCTCGATCGCTTGCTCGATGTTGCCATTGACACCCTTCAAGACCAGCGCGTTCCGCTTGGTGTCGTGGAAGCCCATGTCGCGAAGCCTTGCCATCTTCTGCTCCATATCATCGGGCTGGTCGAGGTCCAGTGTCGCGCCAAAAACCTTGGACGGCTTATTGGTAAGCCTGGGGGACGGACTTCGTACATCCTGAATAGCCGCGATTGATCTCGCCTCCTTCTTCGACTTGGACGACAAAGGAAAAATGGAGGAGGCCGACCGGAAACCAAACTTGGTGGCATTCTTGGGAGGCAAGGGCGGAGGTACTCCCTCGCCTAGGCTTGGCGACTTGGGCTTTCCACGGCCAGCGACGGTGTTATTCATATACTTTTGGCGGATGAATCGCTCCATGGCCGAATCGGCTTCGTCGACATCGACAGGGACGGGTGGTTTGCGGTGTTCTGGGTTGTATATGTTGTTCGACGTAGTATTTCCAACCTTTCGCATATTCTGGACATGTGTGTAAGCAAATTGGTGACTCTTGGCCAAACACCCAGGTGGTCGTGCTGCTCACATCGACTTGTTCATTGGACCAGCTATCCATGCTCAGAGACTTGACTTTGGAGATGTGTGTGCCCAACTTTCGATGGATCGCAGCGCATCTCATACACAGAAAGACGCCCAACTGGTATTCGCATTAGCTCGGTTCGTTGGGAATGGCATGACAGGCGGCGCCATGTTGGGCAATCTTACACTCCATGATGCCCAGGCTAAATACAACAGATCATGTTAGCGAAACCATCCACAGCTCGAGTAAGGTGCCCCGGGCAGGCCTCGGGGTATATGTGAAGCATACCTGGGTTGCGCGCGTGACAGTCGGCGCACATATTGTTGCCCGGGACATTGTGGACGAGCTCCTGGAGGGCCTTTTCATTTCGCGCCTGCTGGCGCTTGCTCAGGATACCGGACATGATGGCGGGGTCTGAGCAGATGTGTTCTCGGGCAGTCTCGCAGGAGAGTCGAGGTCGAGGTGCCTCTTTTCAGGGTGTAACCGTGTCGAGTCGATCGCGGGACGAGTTCCCCGAGGCTCGCGAAGGACAAGATTCGGCGATCGGAAGATGGAGACGGAGGCCGGAGGCCGGAACGGGGTTGTCGTCGAGAACGGAGAGACACAGGGGATCAAGGGTCAGGACGATGAAGCAACGAAAAAAGCAATGATTAACAGACGGCCAGGCCAAGGAGAGACGGAAAGAAGATGCGGATTCGGCCGCTCACGAGACCCAAAAAGGCGAGTCACGAGAAGAAAGAGGAGGAGGAGCGTCCCGTCGCGCTGCTGTGTGCGATTCAGGTCCAAGCGGTACAGCGGGTGCGGGTGCACTTGCCTCGTCGGGGCGTGCACTTGTCAGGGTTTGGCCTTCCTCCCGGGCAGGCCAGAAAAGGGGAATGAGCACTCCAGCTGGTCGAATTGGCCGAATTGGCTGGGAGAACAGCCCAAGGGAAATCAGGAATGGAACCCCCTATCGCCCCAGAGAAGGCCCCTGGTGTTCAGAAGGGATTCCTCTAAGCCACAGTGGGGTTTCTCGTTGCTGGATGATCCACTGGTCCCCTAAGGTTCCCTTCTGGGCCATCCGAACTGGGCCTAGCCACGGATTTGTCCATCCACCAGTTGAAGCGTCTCGAAGGCCTTGGCCGCTTGGCTCGGCGACGGCGTCAGGGGCAGGTCGCGTGGATGAGACAGGGTTGAGACGAAGAACCATTGTTCAAGACTCGATGTGTGTTGAGGGCTGGGAGAGACCTTGGGCGGCCGGGTCGCTGGGCGTGATGATGTGTAAGTGGTGGTTTGGCCAATGAGTCTCGCAAAACGCCAGGGCAATCTCACGGATGGACACGACCGGCTAGATCTTTGGTGAGATTTGCAATTCCACTCTGCGTGTCAATAATTCCCACTTGCAGTCAATGTCAGCACGAGCGTGCATCTCAAATTGGGGTATCCGTACTTACTCTACGGGTGCCCAACGGGCAACCATCCACATGGATGGCTGGGTTGTTCCTAGCCAGGGACGTGGGATCGCTGATATGGATTCTCGGTTCATAGCGGACCTCGGTTGGGCAAACAAGCTTGCGACCCAAAAAGAGCGTAATTATTAATGGAAACATGTCAACTGACGTGATCATGGTGACCTTCATCCATACAGACTTGGCCAGGCTTTGGTTCGTTGTGTATAAAACCCAGGAGGTCCCTGTGATCGGACTGGCTTTAGGGTAAATAGAAACCGGCCTCGAAGAGTTGGGCGACGACCTGGTGCTGGCCCTGGCCTCTACGGCGCCATCATGGGCTGGCTGGAGAGGGCGGCACTGTCAATAGATAACACGGTATTCGAGAGGGTGGCCGTTGTGGCCCTCCTTACCTCGATATGGACTCTTAGATGACCCCCTTAGTGGTCATGAATGTTCCTCTAGTGAAGACGACAGCATCATTCAGCCAACGGTGGAACCTCCAAGTGATGAGCCACTTCCACAAACACTGCCCTGATACGAAGTATATGATCCCGAGGCGGGAATTTGGCAAAATATATCGACGCAGTGAGACAGTCAGGAACTGCCACCTGGCCTTGACCGAGCCTCGTACCTCTGAGTGGAATAGCCAAGATGCCTGGTATGCCCAGGCTGAATGCCGTCCCGTTAAGGTGACATCAACGCAGGCACGGCGAACTTAAACCGCCTCCCTCTGACAGAAATGGTCGCAGAAAGGTTCAGGATCCAGCAAGCGACGCTGCCATGAGGTTGGAGCAACGTCATCGTGGAGGCGGGCATACCAAGAAGGCGAGTGGTCATTTCGTAAAGAACCCACGGCCTCCGTCCTTTTTTTCGTATTCATCAAACAGCACACTCTTGTCGGCGACATCTTTCACTCCTCACCCTTGCAACGACAATCTGGCCGTGGGCGTCCATTACATCTTGCGCAGTATCCATTGCGTTCCGACCTCCAGCCACCATCCTCGCGTCCCTTGCCAGGGTCACTGTCCAGCCTCCAGCATTCTACACTCTATCGCCCCGTCCCAGCCACCAGCCGTCGGGACCGCGGCACACACACAGCCCTGCAACGGTTTCGTGCCTTGCAAGTCCCGTCTCGCCCGCCCGGACACTCCAGAAAAAGACGGCATCTGTGGCTCTAGTGGCTCGTCGAGGTGGCTGTACCGGCGGGATCCAATACGCGGGCGCGGTTCCAACGTCAGCAAGCCAAAACTCGCCCTACCCCTCCAGGGCGACCATCCCCTGTTCAGCCCAATTCCAAGCAAGCAAGCACCACGACTACGAATATTAGTCGGTTGGTACCTTGGCCAGCTGCCTCGTGCTGCCCGGACTGCTCTACTGTACACGTATAGCCCACGTATAGCTCTTCCAGGCTTCCAGGCTTCCAGGCTTCCAGGAAGGACTCTTGGCTTCTGCGCCCTTTAGTAAGTACGGCCAGGCGCAAGGCCGAGTTTGAGTTGTCAGCCACCCCTCCACATCCATAATTCCACCTGGCCCACGAAACCCATCACTGTCATCACCGTGAGCTCTCCCAAACGCCGCCCCAGAAACTCCAAATTCTCTGCGATACCGAGCGAGCCGGCATGGACGCTTGCTAAAGACCGCAACACCACTCCCGAGCCCACCGAATCCCGCAGACCGGGCTTTCCGATAGCTCTTTAAAGCACTCGTTTCTTTCCGAACGCCGAACCCCTCGATTCCCACGCGAGGGATACGACGGCCACACACAGCTCCCAATATGGCAGGCATTGAACAACTCGAGGTTCACAGCAAGGCACGTCGCCTGTCCTCCTGCGCAATCAAGATGCGCTAGGCACTGGGCCTGAATTCCTAGCTAACATCTGCTAGTCGTATATCGTCCGCTGGGTAAAGGTCGAAGAAGGCAACACGCTGTCATGGAGCGTCCAACCTCACAAAAAGTCCATGTAGGAACCCGTCCCTTGCGACACATTGCGCGGTCCTGTCGCCCGCACATTCACACGGCCAATGCTGACGCGAAAGCAGCAACTTTGGCCTCGTCAAACACCCCGGTAGCGGTGCCACAACTCTAGTGTCCTCGACGACCAGCAATTATGATGCTGGAGCTGAAGAAACGCGAGGTACCTCAGACGGAAAGGCGAGCCGCTTTTCTAAAAAGGACATCAACGCGCAAGACCTGCTCAAGAGCAAGGGCTTCATCCCCATCAAATGGATAGGCAAATGCGAAGCGGATAGGGTGTCTATTGGCACCTTCGAGGTCAATCCCGGCCAGAGCGGCATGTACGGCCTTGTATTCGACAACACGTTTTCGAAGCAAACATCAAAGACGGCGACTTTCGTTGTCATGACCTATCCGACAGGAGCGCCTCCCCAAACCTCATCACATCTACCAAACCTCCATGCAGCCAAGGCTGGAGCCAGTCAGACGAGTCTCGGGCGCCACAGCAGTCCCAAGCTTGATGGTGTTGCATCTGCCTCCTTCGATAGTCTCCACAGCCACAAAGCTGGCGGCAAGGCGACTTCTGTTTCTGGTCGGAGCGACGGCGGCTCTTCAAGTAACTACCATGTTGGAACCCTCCACAAGAGACGTCGCAAGAAGGGACAAGGCTACGCCAAACGATTCTTCTCACTCGACTACTCGACATGTACCCTGTCATATTACTACAACCCCAAGTCATCCGCCCTCCGTGGTGCTATCCCGCTGAGTCTGGCGGCAATTGCTGCGGATGAGCGACGGAGGGAGATCAGCATCGACTCGGGCGCCGAGGTCTGGCATCTCAAGGCGCCCAACGATAGGGAGTTCCAGGAATGGGCCCATGCACTGGAGAAGGCTAGTCGAGTAGCGAGAGGACTGGAAACACTTGATCTCCCTACGGTGGATGAGACCAAGATCAACACTCGCCATGCGCCTGTCTACCAACCCTCCCCGCAAGAGGATAGAGAATGGCAGCAGGTCGAGGCCCTGGTTAGCCGTGTTGTCGGGACTCGCGATGCCCTCCGCCGTCTGACACGGGAGGTTACAGCACAGTCAAAGCCTGCGAATAGTCCTCAATATCTCTCACCTGGAGCTGCCAGCGCCAGCGCCATCGATGATAGCGACACATACTTCACCCCCACGCAAGAGAGGCGATCATTCTGGAGACGAAAGTCAAACGCTCCTGCCGTATCTCCAGCTACACTCGGCGCAACCACAGCTTCTGCTCTGGCGGTGCCCGCACCTGGAGGTGTGACCACAACCATCTCAGCGAGTGGCGCGAATCATTCGAGACGGCAGTCCAAGGGGCTGCTCCGGGAAGAAAACTCACTCCAGGACCACTGCCAGTCGCTTCTGACCGACCTTGATTCGGTTGTGTCTGAGTTTACGACTCTGATCAACAACAGTAAACGTCGCCGCATGTCAGTGCCCCCGCCTGCAGGTGCCATTTCTAGAAAGAGTATAGACACCGTCTCGACAGCAGACGAGTTCTTCGACGCCGAGGACGCCAACTCTGGCGTGCTCAAGATCGACGGTAGTGAGGATGAAACGCCGGGATCGGATGGGGGCGGGATGGAGACGAGGGTTCATTCCGGGACAACTCCTCCATATCCTCGATAGGAGGGGACGACACGACCAACCTCGACGATGATGCTCACCTGTTCCCGGCGAAGCCAAAGACCCTTGTACCGCTACCCTTGACCACACCGTTGCGCGAAGATCGACGATACCACCCACGACTGCTCCCGCCCCTAGCCTGATAGGATTCTTTAGAAAGAACGTCGGCAAGGACTTTAGCACCATCAGCATGCCCGTCACGTCGAACGAGCCCACTTCCATGTGTCAAAAGGTTGCCGAGCAACTCGAGTACGCACAGCTGCTGAACCAGGCGGCGCGGCAATCGTCTCCTACTGATAGACTGTTGTTTGTCGCAGCTTTTGCAGTCTCGCAGTTTAGCAGTGGCCGAGCCAAGGAGCGCGCAATCAGGAAACCCTTTACTCCCTTGCTTGGAGAGACGTTTGAGCTTGTCCGGACCGACAAGGAGGTTCCTGGAGGTTTCAGGCTCCTGGTTGAGAAGGTTCAGCATCGACCCCTTCTCCTGGCAATGCAGGCAGACTCATCCAACTGGTCCTTCTCCCAATCGCCCGCACCCGGTCAAAAGTTCTGGGGTAAGAGCGCAGAGATCACGACCGATGGTCGCGTGCGGATCGTCTTGCGCCTCTCCAACGGTTCCGAGGAGCGTTACTCGTGGAACATTGCCACCATGTTCCTGCGCAACGTGGTGATGGGCGAAAAGTACGTCGAGCCCGTAGGCACAATGCACGTTGTGAACGACACCACTGGGCACAAGGCCGCCGTTGAGTTCAAGAGCAAGGGCATGTGGGGTGGACGAACCGAGGACGTCAGCGTCGAGATCTTTAGCCCAGAAGGTGCCAATACCGGTAGCGGCTTGACAGGCGCGTGGACAACTGGTCTGAAGACGTCTGGTAAGGGAGGCGGCCAGGAGATCTGGCGTGTGGGATCGTTGGTTGAGAACGCAACGCAGACCTATGGTCTCACAACGTTTGCCGCCAGTCTCAACGAGATAACGGAGATCGAAAAGGACAAACTGCCGCCCACAGACTGCCGTCTGCGCCCTGACCAGCGGGCGTACGAGCAAGGCAAGGTGGACGACGCAGAGGATATGAAGCAGACGCTGGAAGAGGCGCAGCGTGGGCGACGACGAGATCTGGAAGAGCGCGGCGAGACATACAAGCCCCGGTGGTTTGTCAAGGTCGAAAACGCACCAGAGGGCGAGGAGGTCTGGAAACTCAAGACCGGAAAGGATAGTTACTGGGAGGAGCGGGCCAAGGGGACCTGGCAAGGGGTTGAGGAGAATCTCTTTACGCTTTCTTGAAAAAAAAATAGCGGACGCTTTGTAATTCGAACTCTGCAACAGTTTGTTGTCGATACCCATAGACATGTAACAACACATGACCTCTGATATCTGAGTAGAGCGGGCTGCATGGCTTGTGTGAGGTAGGCATTTACGGGTGAGGCATTGATGTGTTCTGTACCTGCTCGTCATTGCCAGCAGAGTTGTCACTTCAAGTTGGAGGGCTGTCCTCGAAATCAAGAAATGAACCATGACGAAACGGAACTTGACGATCAGTCGTAGTGTTTCGACCAGATTCCCTGATATGGGAACTTGGGATCATCAAATCGGGACTGGCGCACAATGCAACTGTCACCTCCATTCTCCCATTGCTCCTGAACGCATTGCAAGGGCCCAAGTCGGGCTTGGCTTCAAGATAGAGTGCCGCCCCGGCTCATGGGAAGGCTTTCAGGGGAGAGTTTCCACATCACCCACCTTTTTCAAGATGAAAAGAGGGCCTCCAAGTTGCAGAGCAAGGGACAGAGGGTGATTTATACATGGCCATGGAAAGGATGGCATTGTTGGTGTTGGCTACGGCGGATAATGGTCTTGTTTCACCCGAGGACAAGGTCTTGGCTTTGCTTGGCTGGCAGATCTTGGCTTTAGCCACCCGATTGTGAGCTGGCGTGGTAAGGGGGGAAGTGGGCTTGTTTGCAAGGGAGGATGCTTGATGATCGCCGCGACGATTGAAATTTCGCTGGGCCAGGAGCATCAACTCCACCGTCTCAGGAACAATGCTGGCTGAATTGAGGGGGGATATTGCGACCCATTGATCCAGCGAGAATCCATGCCAAGCGTTGTCCATCATCATCCCACTCAACTTGGAAGAACTTTGACGAACAAACGGCGCTGGAGAGACACGGGAGTGGCAGAGACGGCCCCTGAAGATCGAAGCCGCTGGAGCCGACGGAGTTTGAGTTTGTTGTTGGACTCGGTCGTGTTGTGGGCTACCTCGTTTAAATGATCCATCTGATCGATGCCATTGAATATCACAAACGGAGCACCACTCGGTCAAGCTCATCCTCATGTGCTGTCAGGAGGTTGGACTTGTACCACCTGCCAGCCCGTTGCGAGATGGGATTTCAGGGAGAAGCCGGTTTGGACGAAACACCCAATAGCAAGGGGGCGTGAAGCGATCGGACAGAGGGGGGGCGTGTGTATGGGGAAGAGGAACCCATTACGACGCTTCGGCGGGGCGAGATGGGAAGATGAACGAAGAATTTCGACGACCAAGACCGAGAAACCGGAAAGTCTAGAAGCGCCAGCTTGAAAGAGATCTTGATGCTGAAGCGTTATTGGCCTCGGGATGGCTCTTGGCTCTTGTGGCTGCGCAGTTCTTGGGGGTTTTCGCTGCAGTTGAAATCCAGAGGTTGGGGAGGGTTCTCGGCGCCTTGATCGATTACGCACTCTTGTTTGTTTGGAGATACGAGAGGGAGGGGAAGTGCAACATTGGTTCAAAGGTAGACGACGGCTGCTACCTCTGTATCCGTGCCTGGGGTAGGATTTGGCGGTTTTCAAGGTTCACCACGGCCTCTCTGGACCGCCTCGCGCGCAGGTTGTTTGGTTCGTGCTGGAGAGCACAGACAAGCACAAGCCTGTCTCTGTCAGGTACGAGAGGATGTCGATCCCAGTCAGGTCATTGTGTGTGTGCCCCAACCTTCTCCTGGACACGACATGCCGGCAGCTTTGTTAGCAGTAGACAACAGACATTAATGTGCCATTCTACTCGAAACACGGTCTCGACAAAGGCATCTCGGAATGCCAGCTCCCTATACGTCAAGCCATCATCATGCCTTTGCTTCTCTCTCGTTGTTGGTCTTTGAAATGGATTGAAGCGCGTGCCAACATGCAACCCGGGAGGGTGGGCCCGAAATGAATGGACCAGAGGCGCCCCACGTTTAATCACGGCCTCCCATGTCTCCAGCTGCCAATTGATAGCGGTTTTCTCTTGCGGAATCGAGCTTGGTCGTAAGATGGTGGTCGTCTTGACTGTGTAGATGTCCAGGAATAGAGAGAGGACCAGGAATAGAAGCCAGATACTTTGACACCCGCCGTGACGTGAGCCTCCAGCTTCCGAGAAGGAAGTCGTCCGGGATCCAATGGTCTTCATCCCTTGATTGTCGCGGCTCCACGGGGAGAGTTTTTGGGCTTGATTGTCTGCCGGTCGTATTGATCCAGCTGCATGTACTGTTGGAGGTAACTGGGTAGGTAGTCAGTCTCCCTCCTGTGCCCAGGTTGGCCCGTTTTTTAAAACCCATTCCAGCCTCTTCCGCATCGCCTTCGTTTTCCTCTCCTTCCCTCCTTCCTTCTCCCTCCATTCGACTTCTTCCCTCTATCCATTCCCCCGGTTCCTTCTTCGTTGCCATTCCAACTCCCTCGTTGTTGGATTTTTCTCTATTCTGCCTGTAATTCTCCCTTTCCTCACCGGATCCTCTCGTTCTACATACACCCTCGGATCGGATCGCGTCCTCTTTTCGACGACGACGACGACGACCCGTCTTCTTGGACAACATCACAGCTTTGAATCGCTTGGAACTGTTTGGTCGACAATGAAGACTGCTGCTCTTCTTTCCGCCTTGGCGGCCATTGGCGCCGTCTCGGCCACCCCTACCCTCAAGGAGCCTCCCAGCAAGCGCGCAAACCTCCCCGCCGTCACAGTCTCGGGAAACGGTAAGCCCTATCGTCGGATGCGCCAGTGACCCCTGACGGCCGCTAACATGCCCCTCTATAGCTTTCTGGGCCGGCAAGGAGCGATTCTACCTTCGAGGCATCGACTATCAGCCCGGCGGTGCTTCCGCTAACAAGGACCCCTTGGCTGATACCAAGGTCTGCGAGCGCGACATTAAGAACTTCAAGGACCTCGGCGTCAACGTCATCCGTGTCTACGCCGTCGACAACACGGCCGACCACGATGAGTGCATGGCGGCTCTCGACGAGGCTGGCATCTACCTCGTCCTCGATGTCAACAACCCCAAGTACTCCATCAACCGTGGCAACCCCGGTCCCTCATACAACACCGCCTACCTCCAGAGCGTCTTTGCCACTGTCGAGATGTTTGCCCAGTACGACAACACCCTCGCCTTCTTCTCGGGCAACGAGGTCATCAACGACGAGAAGGACACCGACAAGTCTGCCCCCTACGTCAAGGCCGTCACCCGTGATATGAAGGCCTTCATGAAGGCCCGCAAGCTCCGCCAGGTCCCCGTCGGTTACTCTGCTGCCGATGTCGCTTCCAACCGAATGCAGACTGCCCACTACTTTAACTGCGGTTCCGACGACATGCGATCCGACTTTTTCGCCTTCAACGACTACTCTTGGTGCAACAGCGACTTCAAGACTGCTGGCTGGGATGTCAAGGTCAAGAACTTTACCGACTACGGTCTGCCCATCTTGTACGTTGAACCAAACTCACGCTCCCCCCCTTTCTCTGCTAACCCCCCGATAGCCTCTCTGAGTGGGGTTGCATCAAGAACCGCCCTCGTAAGTTTGAGGAGCTCGAGGCCATGATGAGCGATGAGATGACCGGTGTCTACTCTGGAGGTCTGATGTACGAGTACTCGTACGAGGACAACGACTACGGTATCGTCCGCATCAACAGCGGCAGCGTCAAGACCACCGACGAGTACAAGCTCTTCAAGGACGCCCTGAAGGAGTACCCCATGCCCACCGGCACCGGCGGCGCTTCCAAGTCGACCCACGCCGTTGACTGCCCCGCCGAGGAGGATGTCTGGCAGGTTGACCCCGATCTAATCCCCGAGATGCCCTCTCAGGCCGAGAAGTACTTCAAGAACGGTGCGGGCGACGGACCCGGCTTTAAGGGCAACGACAACAAGGGCTCCCACTTTGAGGTCGACAGCGGCACCGCGACCGCCAGCGTCAGCGCCGGCAAGTCGACGTCAACCTCGAGTTCCGAGTCTGCGGACGAGGATGACGACAGCGCCGCTTCCGCTCTCGAGCTGGGCCCTCTCTTCATCACCGGCGCTGCCACCATCTTCACCCTGTTTGGTACTCTTCTCCTGTAAACGAGTGCCGCCTTCATTTCGTGTTTCTTGCTTTAGTCTTTGGGATTTGCCTCGAAGGCCACTGGCCAGGCCCCCATTGTGTTTCATGACAGGGACAGCAACAAGGATGCTGGTGGAGGGACGCGCTGGACTAGATGCGCTGGACACGTCGGGTTCGTCTTTTATTCCACGGGAGCATTGGCGTCTAGCCCAGGACGGGTAGACAGCCGGGAAATGATTATAATGCTGTCTGGGGCCATAGTTGCCCTTTGTTTATAGTTGAAAATGATATCGAATAGACTTTCATTTATGGAGGTTAAGTGCATTCATGATGTTCATGATGGCCGGCGTTCAATGTCATGATGAAAGGTGATGGGACGCAGCTCATGTTGATCAACCAAGCATGTGAGAGAGTTAGCTTGAGCTCCGGAGTCTGGACAATCAGGCTAGGGGTTAGTTTCGGCCCCGGGGAAACGAGCCTCGGCATCTCCAACTTGGTCCGCCACTCATGGAACTTAATACATGGCTGCCCGCGTGAGAGTCGAGTCCTCCTGGCATGTAGCAAAACCCCAGATTCTGTCAATTACTCTGTTGTCTCATCATCATCAACACTTCAATTACTACAGAGTGATCCCCCCAGCATGTCGTCTAACACGCCCCTCCCCGCGTACGCCTCATATGAGCACATGCTGGTTAGCTCGCCGGCGCCCTTTGTCGCCCACGTCGAGATCAACCGCCCGCGCAAGCTCAACGCCTTCTCGCAGGCCGTCTGGCTCGAGTTTGGCCGCGTCTTTGCGCAGCTCAGCCACGACCCGGACGTGCGCGCCGTCGTCCTCAGCGGTGCTGGCGACCGCGCCTTCACCGCGGGGCTGGATGTGCAGGCTGCCAAGTCGGACGGCCTCGTCAGCGGGGAGACGGACGTTGCGAGAAAGGCAAAGGGGTTGAGGAGTCACATTGAAGAGTTTCAGGAATCTATCGGTGCCATGGAAAAGTGCGAGAGGCGTGAGTGTCACTTGTGGTGGAGCTGAGAGACGGATACTGATCATCTTCTTCTTCTACAGCTGTCATCTGTGTCTTTCACGGTATATCTATTGGCCTCGCCATCGACATTGCCTGCTGCGCCGACATCCGCATCTGCGCATCCAACACGCGGTTCGCCGTCAAAGAGGTCGACATTGGTCTCGCCGCGGACATCGGCACCCTCGCCCGGCTGCCCAAGCTGGTGGGATCGACGTCGTGGGTCAAGGACGTGTGCCTCACGGCGCGGGACTTTTCGGCGCAGGAGGCTCTGTCGGTGGGCTTTGTGAGCCAGGTGCACGAGGGCAAGGAGGCGGCTGTGCAGGCCGGGCTGGCTCTGGCGGCGACGCTGGCGGGCAAGAGCCCCGTCGCGGTGCAGGGGACAAAGGAGCTGCTCAACTACGGGCGCGATCACGGTGTCGACGAGAGCCTGCGGTACACGAGGGTTTGGAACGCGGCGGCGCTGCAGGGAAAGGACTTTTCGCAGGCGCTGATGAGCGGGTTGAAAAAGATGAAACCGAGGTTTGAGAAGCTGTAGATGAGGAGGCGGGAGTGTATCACGGTGCTGGCGCGCTTGACCAGAGCGTCATCGTCCGTGTTCGACGACTATTCAGAGCCGGACTCTTCCTCGGGAGGGAGGTTCTCCTTGAGACGCTGGATATCTGTCAGATACCACCAGCAAGGCGCAGCGCGAAGGCTTTGTAGGTAGAACGCACATCTTCTAGTTTCGCCTTGAGCATGGAAACCATATTCTCCTTTACGACGACGCGTTCATCGTCCAGATCCTCAATGATGTAATCGTGGTTCTGGCTGTCGATGCTGACGATGATGGACTTGATGGAAGGGTCGCATTCGATGAGAACGCCTGGGGGCAGGGGTTCGTTAGCTTTGTGGCAGTAAAAAAGGCTATTGAACACACCTCTGATTGCGCGAGGCATGATGGGCATGGCAGTGCAAAAGCGGGTTGTTGGCGTATCGTATTCGCAGCGTTGACAAGAGTTGAAATCCGATGAACCCGTCCAGAGAGTTTAGGTTGGTGAGGAGGATGGAGCACGGGCCTCGGCACTAACAGCGGAGAAGCTCCCCAGAATGAGGAATCAAGTCACATTCCACATGCCGAGAGCTTCTCGTCAGCGCCTGCGCCTCGACAAGCCTCTCTCGAACACGACCTGGTCTGGGGTGCCTGGTGTTTCTGAGAAGACGGATAGGTATACACGATGGCATTGTAAGTGATCCAGCGTCTTGTATCAAACATGTTCGAGCATGACAAATACCAACAGATAAACTTGAACCTTGTGCCTTGCAAACCGTTACCTCCAAACTGACAGCTGACAATCATCCCCCGCTCTACAGTTGCATGCCGCAGAACCCGATTCGTGTCCAACGCGTACCAAGATCCAAGCCACGACTATGAAGTCACACAAACGGGTCGTCCGGCTTCGACCAAGGGGAGGCGAAGAAAAAAGGGGACAAGAAACTACAAATGAATGGCTGCTGCCCGCTGCCCCGATGCCGTGAACAGCCGATGACGTGAAGCTACGCAAGTCTCTGACGTTTTTATCCCATCTGGCTTCCTTTTTTATGCTACACTTGATCCTTGGATATTTCTTTCTGTAAACTCATCTTTGCAGAGGATAAGCAACTTTTGTGAGAGAATCTTACACATATATCTTTGAGACATCACACGACCAAGAGGCCTCAACTTCTAGGCTTACGACCGGCTGTTGAATCCACCTAACTTCTGCGAGTGGCCACTACACCAACACATACAAAATGTCAACAACCGACAGCAGCGATGACGACTTCTCCTTCACCGACAAGCCCTTCGCCTGGATCATCATCCCCCTCGTCGTCATCGTCATAATCGGCTGCATCGCGGCCTTTATCCAGCTCCGCCGACATCGCCGCCGTCGCCAGCAGCAGTGGTCTCGCACCTCGGGCCCGCGCATACTGGGACCCCCGAGACAGCCATCCGGTTCAGCTGTAAACCAGAGGGGTGGCGGTGGTGGCAGCCGCATGCCGTGGAGGAGGTCTGAGGAGGGCCTCAACGAGCTGGGAGAGGCGCCGCCGCCGTACGACGGCAAGAAGGAGACGGTCGAGATGCGGGATCTGGAAGCTGGGGGCAGTCCGCCAGAGTACCCTGCCGTGCCGGGGCCGGCTGTGACGAGGGATAGTCGGAGGGGGGAGTGATGTCTTTTATGATACCAGTGTGCATCTTTTTGGTTAACGTCTGCTTTGGGATACCTTTGTTTGGTGTTGAGGTCGGGGAAGCGTTCTGATTAATGTTTCATGGGTTAACGGATCTCGATAGAGCACAGAGATGTGCAACGAATATGAAGATTGATTAATGTAAACATGACCTTGGATGTATACCGAGTACCGAAAGCGGCTTGTTGCTTGGTGCGGCTGCCATGTGGTGTATCCATAATGCAAGGGCTTTCGGAACTCTTGCGGCACGGCTTGAACAAGTGGAAATAGCAGGCCTGTTTAAAACCCTCGGTTTGAATCAAGGCATCGGGTAAAGGGGTTGTACGAGATGGCGGGTGTGACTTGAGAGACACAATGAAGTATCGATTAGATACATTTTGATAGAGAGATCAACCCTTGCAGTAGAACGACAAAACACGGTTAGAGAGTGTGAACTGTCCAGGGTCGCAGCAAAGGCCGGCCACGGTAGTTGGGGAAAAGAAAGGCCCAGGGTGGGATTTGGAAAGCTCGTACCAGAAAGGACCTGATTGTTGCAGTTCCAACCCATGACGCAAATCTCACCACCCAACTCCTAACTTTCTGGATTTGCTGCATATTCGCCGACTTTGAGCGGTGTGTTTTGAAACAGAGGCCTCCCTCTGCGCTCATAGGGAGGGGGCGACGCTGCAGACAGAGAAAAGTTCCGCTCACTGCTCTCGAGGTGAGACAGGCAGAACGGCTGTTGTCTCAGACGCGGGACTCCAGGGATGTCCCATGTCCTGAGATGTGTCTCGCATGGTGCCGTGGCATGCCTCGAGACTGGGGGGAGATGGATCCCTTGTGAGTTTTGGAAAATCGCATCTCGCAACATAAAGTTGTGGTAAGCCTCACTCACAGATGAGATGAGACCATTGTTGAAATTGCCAAATGCCTAGGCGAGAAGCAATAGTTTGGCGGCCTCGGAGAAACAATAGAGGAGGCTGGCCTGGTATTTCGGATTGACGTGGTGCCAAGCCTTTTGTGACCGCAACGATACGAAAAGCGGGAGGTTGAATCCGAATGTGGGCTCAGACCGACTAATTGAGTTTTTTCGATATGCGAACATGGGAGAATCGGGGTTGACAACTTGTTGAATAGAGCAAGCAGGCGAACTCCAGAGGGGACTAGGTTCTCTATTAGCTCAACCTGCTTGAGAACTGGCATGGCCGGCGTCACTAGGTTGAGTGTGACTATGGATGGAGTTTCAACTTTCAGAAGTTCCCCAGGTACTCTGACAATTGGGATGGATGTTGTCCCTGCGGTTGAGCTTGAAATCACACATCCATTATGGTGAAGCATCTGGAGCCTCCGAGTTGAGTGATATCAACCTTCAGCCCTACAATCCACTTGTAGGGTTACAGAGAGGGACTCGGAGGAAATTGAACTCTGTCGGACACTGGTGGAGGCGACTCGGAGAACCATTTGTGACTGTGATGGATGGGCTCGATAGTCACGCCAATTGAAGACGGCAGACAGCAAGCAGGGTATCTCGCCATGCCAAAGCGCATGCAGCACATGTCACAGATGTCATGGATCCCATTTGATCTGAGCGCAAGGATTTGAGGCTCACTCAGGTGATTTTCCTGTCTCTGTCTTTTCCGTCTCCCGGGCCACCGAGTGAGGCCTTTCCCCTTTGGGACCGCGGACTCTGGGGCCGTGGCGCTGAGCCGAAGACGGGCAAAAGATTTGATTGACCGGGGGTGAGAACGAGGGTATTTTCGCTAAGAAGCCTTGTTGATTAATGAAGGGCTCCGAGGAAGAAAAAAACAAAGCAGTTGGAGGCTGGGCCCATGAGTTTCTGGCACTGTCTGGGGTCAACCCTGCAGCGAGGCAGACTGATGGGACGAATCCACGAGTTTGCTGTGCATGGCAGCCCAACGGTCTTGGTCGACGACCTTGTCCTGTTCCTGTCGAATAGAGAGGGCTGGCTTGGCCCCGTCACCACTATGGCAACCAGACACTTGTGTGGTGATCTGGCGGAACGGGCTTGGGTTCTGGCGGCAGCTCATACTTGCCTCCATGCCTCACAGAACTGAACTGCTCATCCCATTCATCACATCGTCCCAACGAACGAACCCGTCCCGTCAGGCCTCGTCTGCATCTGCACGTCCTGCAGCCTCTGGGGTTCCTTCTCGTGTCGGCGACGGGCCATCCATTGGCAGAGAAACCACCGTGGTCGGCCGGGCGGTAGCGCTCCTTGGCTCGTGGGGCAGGCACTAGCACTTCCGGAGGACGGGACCCCCGGCCGCCGGGCGCTATTGGACCAGCGCTCCGGCAGCGCCAGCTCATCACCCCCCTCCCTCGAGCACTAGCCCCCCATCCCGATTTGCTTCGTTTTTGAACCCCCCGCCGGATGCTGCTGCTGTGCTGTGCGTGTGCTGTAGTTTGATGGAGAAGAGCTGAAGCTGGATCGATAAACCTGTCGAGTCTGTTTGTCGACGAGAATAAACAAAGCAAAGCCTCAACTGCTGGGGGAACAAACCTGCTTCTCTTGAACTTTCAGTAAAAATACCACGTACGGAGCAGACGACGGGCAAACCTAGAAGCTGTCATCGACCAGCGATACAACTCTTGAAAGGGCGGAACGACGGCCAGCTTCTTTTCAATCTTCCCTCTATTCTTCCGCTGCTAAAACCACGCACGGCGTCGCAATCTGCAGCTCCCGTTTTTTTTCTCCCAGCCTCCATTACCAACCTCCTCTCTTCCTGTCACCGTCAGGGCGGTTAAACTTGGGTCTGCTGCACCCTAAATTGATTGCCTCTCTTTTTTTTCATCATATCCAAACAAGGCTTCTTCCTCTTTTGTTAATATCTACCTATTTTTATTTTTAATCCTTATTTCCTCGGCTGGCGATCTGTTGCGGCTCGCTTCCGTCCCGTCTGACATTGGGATTGGGCCTGTACCTAAATTGCGCTGGTTGCTGCGGTTGCAAGTCTTGGCCCGCCCGCTCCTCGCCCCCCAAAGGACGGCACCCACTCCCACCCTCCGCGCGCCCACGCCGCATCCGAAACCCTTCCCCAAATCTTTCCCTTTCGCTCTCGATTAATCACACCCACGGCTTCCAAGGCCCAGGTACTCTTCGAGTGAGAGCGACATTGTAAGTTATCGACTGCCATCTGCTCGGTCGAGTTTTGATTAATTTTTCTACGGTTGCTTGCCCTGTGTAAGTCTTGTTCTTGTCCACCCCCTCTTCATGAGTCGATTCGGACCTTGGTGGCGATTCATTGCTCTCCGCCATTGGCCTGCGCCGTTGCCTTTTGCTCGTGCCCGTCGCTCGCTCGCCCTAGCTTGAGAAATGCTGACCTCTCTTTCGTCCTAGACACTTTTGCCTTGCGATTTCTTGACCGACAGACGTTCCGCATGTCTTGAAAAATCAACAATCCATTAATCAACCGACCCCTTGCGCCCCCTTCCACCCCGAGACGGCCCTTGGGTGATATTCTGCATCCGCTCCGGATCGCAGAGACCTGGGAACAAGAGGGCCCCCGACACTCTCCATCCTCAAACCACCTCACCAGATCAACGATGGGTGTTACCTCGAGGAAACCTCTCCCGCTCCCCGCCCCTACCGAAACCGAGACAAACACCACGCCCACCGACCTGACGACGGGGGATGAGGTGAAGCCCGGCGACGACAAATCTTCATACTCGATCCCCGAAGACGGAACTCCCGTCACCATCGCGACCCGACACAAGGCCACCAAGTCGCAGACCTCGTTGCTCATCGAATACTTTGAGGGAGGCAAGCCTACCTCTGGCTCCGCCAGCGAGCGTCGCCCCAGCGTCCGTGTCCGCCTGACGCCATCCAAGAAGGGCCGCAGCGACCACCACCTCCAAGTCACAGAGACCAAGGGCACTCGCAACTCCTCCGTGACCCGGAGGATACCTCTGGACCTGCACCGTGACCTCGACTACGACGAGGACGGCAACAGTATGAGCTCCTATGCTTCCGCCACCGAGGAGTCCAATGTCTCGAGAAACCCAATCGACATTGAGATTGATCGGAGCCACCGACGTCGCCGACCTGCCAGCCCATTGATCCCCTCAGAGAGCTACACCGTCAACCCTTCAGAAATCTCGGCCATCCCATCAGACAGCTTCCTCGACGGTGATGCCAAGGGCAGCTTGAACAGCCCTACCGAAACCCGCGACATCTCATCATCCGCCGTCGCCACTGGTGCACTCGCAACCGCAGCCGTGGACGAGATCAAGAACCGCAAGAGCCGAAACAGAGACCGGTCAAAGGTGTCGTCGTCTGAAAAGTCGAGGGAAAAGTCGTCCGTGGATCGAAAACGACGACCCAAGAGCAGAACCAGCAGTGTCACTGAGCGGACGGCCGACGAACTTAAATCCCCCGCCGTCGCTCCAGCAAAGGCCACCAGGAATCTGTTGTGTCAGGTGCTGACTCGAGTGTCTTATCCTCTAATCTCTCCCCGAGCCACCGCACATATGAGACACATTCCACACGCTCAGGCGCCTCCAAGGCGTCGTCCATCAACAACCCCAAGCTCCTGGAGACGGTGGAGGATGCCATCCGCCGCCTGATTCTGCCCGAGCTCAGCGCTCTCAAGCGAGAGCAGAGCAAGAGGGAGGGTCGCCGCGACTCGTTTACGTCGTCTGGAACGTCTGTATCGAGGGATGAGTATACCCCGGACCGCCGGCGGTCCTCGGGTCAGCGCAGCGAGAACAAGACCGGGCGCAATAGGGAGGCCCGCCATGAGCTTGACGACAGCTCCCTCATCAGCAGTGAATCGGTTGACCAGTATGACGACCATGTCACACCGAAGCGCAGCGGCGACCTTCTCAAGTCGGCTGCCATCGGCGCTGCTGCCGCCTCATCCCTCACGGCCGCCTCCTCGCTGCTCGATGACAAGTCCCAAGCTAGTGACAGGAAGCCCAGAGAGCGGAGGCGCCGTAAGGCTGAGTCTACCCGCAGCCGAAGCATGGGACGTGACCAATATGACGACTATGACGCTCCTGTGCCCCCGATGCCTCTGATGAGCGAAATCAACCCCACAGAAATGACGAGAACCTCGATCCGCTCCGCCGACACAGACAGGCCTCACTCAGCCACCGAGGAGCTCACTCCTATCCAGAATGTTTCCCACGTGGGCGGCTCCGACTCTGAGACGCCGACGCCAACGAGAACCCCGGCCAACCTCGAGGACACCTTGTTGACACAGCACGCCAACGTCTCTCATGGCGACCTGACTGCTCTGCCGCGCGGAAAGAAGGAATTCGCCGATGAGTACGAGACCGACGAGTTCGGAAACCAGATTCCCATCGAACATGATGATCAGTATGAGGATGAGGGCGACGACATTTCTGATTCCGGCGAGTTTGAGGGATACGACAACTCCTACTTTGCTACCCAGGACGTTCCTCCACCCCTGAAGTATGTGCCTTACCAAGCAGGCGCCCGCGGTCTGAGCCCAATCCCAGTGTGTCTGGCTTGGCAGCGAACACCAGCCTCGCAACTCCAGGAGTATGCACTCGACCAGTGACGCTTACTATGAGCGCTCTGAGAACCTCGCAACAGTCGCTCCACTGCTTCTCTGAGCTCCATCCGCGCAAGGGACTTGAGCAAATGTCACCTCGAAGCTCTGGCATGGATTACCGGAACACGGCTTACACCGACGAGTCTGGGTACAACCGAAAATCGAACTACACTGACGACAGCGAGCTGGTGGCCCATCTGGACAGGCGGTGCAGGGTGTTGGTGCCAACCCCAACTTTGTCCATCCCGCTCTGGAGTCGAGTCGGCCGTGGCCTCTTTGGTTGACGGCTCGATGCTTGACCAGTCCGTCCTGACAAGTGGCTCATACAACGATTACGGTGGTGGGCGAGATTCGACACTGTCTTATGACGAGCAGTCAAGGACTTACAGCAGCCGTGGATTGACGGACAACCAGAGCGAGTCATCCAGGCATGCTACACCAGCGCTGTTTCTCGCAACAAGTCTCCTCGAGCGTTTACCGAGTACGAGCTCGATGAGCATGGCCGCAAGGTTGTCCGGCCCAAGTTCCTACCGCTGCTGAGGTGGCCATCACATCTGGTGCTGTTCTGGCCCTGAAGGCTGCTCAAGGCAAGAAGCAAGCAGCTGCTGAGGATCTGGGCAGGAAGAGTTCCAGGTGTGGTGTTTGCCCGAAACAAGTCCTTTAAGGAGCGCACGCTTGAGGGCCATGAGCCTCGCAACACGCCCGCCCACAGCATCGACCGTCTGTCTTACGAGGAGCTCCCCAAGATGAGCGCAACTGGCGTCCCCAGCTTCCACGACCCCATGCCCGAGATTGGGTACGTGGACGAAGATGCCCAGACCAACCCCTCAGTGGTCCAAGACCGCCTGGATGGTGAGGACCAAGATCATCTCTCTTCTGGCCGAGCCACTCCTACCCAACAGAATGCTGGCGAACAACAGCAGGAGTCTGTCCGCAGCAGGAGCGCGTTGAGCAGCGACTATGGCGGCCCAGAGATTCCTGGTCCGGCGTCCATTGGCGCTGCCGCCGGAATGGGTCCCAGCAACGGCCACAGCCGCGAGCCCAGCCATGACCATGATGAGTGGAGGTCCTCGGATGATCGCAAGCGGGACACCCTTGTCACGAACCCCTACGAGGATGCCAGCCCGATCGTCAACCCCGCTCTGAACGAGAACCTGCTTGGTGCTCGTGGCCTCAACCCATCGTATGGCGTCCCTTACCACTCTGGAAGCCCTGGATTCGGCCAAAAGTACGACGAGGGATACATGTCCAACGGCAACAACAGGACCCCCGACCTTCCCCCCAAGGTCAAGCCTCTGTCTCTGCCCGGATCTCCCCACGTTGGAGGCGAGGACCCATTCTATGCGCCCATGGCCAAGGACGCTCGCCACCTCAGCGGCATGTCCCAGGGCATGGCATCGCCGTTCTATGATGCGGCTACTGGTCAGGGCATTGACCGTATTGAGAACAAGGACAGTCGCTCTCATGCAACACCTCATGGTCCGTGATGCTCAGCGCAGCGCTCGCGACACCGAGATTGTGGCCCTGCTCATGAACTCGGCCCTAGAGATGCGAACATCTCTCAACGAGCTGAAGAACCTCGTCCAGGACACCAGCGACGATGTCATCTTTGCCGGTGTGGAAAACACCGAGAAGCTCCAGAGGGCCATCAACGGTCCTCGTCCCTACCCCGGCCCTCGCTCCGTCCAGAGCATCTCTCAGATTGACACGCTCAACGAGGCTGCTGCCAAGAAGAACCTGTTCAAGCGTGCCCTCCAGGGTCTCAGCAACAAGGGAACCAGCGACTTTAAGCGCATCGAGGAGATCCTGATCCAGATCCTGGGCGAAGTGGACGTCCTCAAGACGCAGACGGCGCCGCCTGTTTCCACCAGCGGCGGACGCGGCCCTTCGTTTGACAACCTGCACCCTGAGGGCCACTATGAGCAAGACCGAGGCTATGAGCCCGAGGGCAACTCTACCATCACCCCAGCCAGTCGGGCCACCTCTCTCTGTCTCAGTCGCGATCTCGCCTTGCAGGCGACCGCAAGGTCTCTGACAACCGCATCAGCACCGTCGCCGAGCATGAGGACGAGTACGAGTTTGACCACCCCAGCCCAGCTGCAGAGCGGACCAACACCAATGTCTTGACACCAAGCCGCTCAGGCTTCCGCGGCAGCTCCGTCCCTCTCGACACGCCACCCCAGCCCTCAGGAGGTGCTCAGCCCCTGAGCAACGACAACACTCCTCGCACGGACAAGTCCAAGAAGCACAAGTCTGGTGGCTCGACGGGCTGGCTGCCCAAGTTTTCTCGATGGTCCGGAACCACAACCTCTAGCTTTGGTAAAGCTTTCCGCCCCAAGAAGGACAAGTACGACGAGTTTCCCCATTCGCGATCTGCCTCTAGCCTGGGCACGGACGACGAGGATTACCGTCACAACCCCTATGGAGGTGACAAGCTGCACACGGGATTCTCCGAGCAGGAGCTCCCAGAAGCTCCCACCGCAAGCGGAGCCAACCCGGCGGTCACTCTGCGCGAGAGGACCATGTCCCCTGGGGATGCCCCCAAGTACAAGGTTCACCGGAACTCGCTGAACCTTCAACATCCCCAGCCCAGACAGGGCCAGACGGAGCGCTTCCGCAACGCGCTCGAGTTTTCTGCTCAAGAGTACAACGTGCCCATGACCCCCAGGTCTGCGGACTGGGGTGGTTCAGTCTCCAGCTTGAACCAGAACCAGAACCAGAACCGATACAGCATGGCGTCGTCGGGAGGCGCGGCTCGGGACCCAGAGTACTGGACCACGTCCCCATCTGGCCCCCCAGGCCTCCCAAGGAGCCTATCGAGCCCACGGGCAGCCCCTCGAACCAGAACGCGCCGCGGGGTGCTCGCATCTCCCAGCTGGCCAAGGGCAGCCCTCTGCAGCACCAGAGCGACGAGAGCGGGTATGGTACGATGAGCGGGACTCATGTCAGCCACTACACGAGCAGCCCCAAGCCCGAGAACCGCAACCTGAACGCGGCCCTGGGAGCAGGAGCTCCTGCTCGACGACCCAGCGGGCCACGAGCCATGACTCCCAAGAGCCCTGAGCAAGAAGCTCATCGACGCAAGAGAGGTATGTCTGGAAATCACTGATGCTATCGAGTGTTGACTAACTGTTTAATCAGACACCTTTGGCAGTGTTACCTCTCGCAACACGGATGACACGGAAACCTTTTAAGGGGCCTTGACCGTGTGTACCACAACCTTTTCCCTGTGGTCGACTTGCAGAATGAAAGAAACCGCTTCGACGCAGCCTTTGATTTTACATATTGGAGTTTGACAGGATGTCAGCTGCTTGGGTCTTGAGCACATGGCATGCCTCTCAGACGGATGGCCTCACAAAGAAAAAAGACTCGCCTATAGACTGAAGGAGGATGACCAGCCGAAGGAGAGGCGGGCAACTCTGATCACATAATGACTCACAAGCATATTGGGTGTTGGAAAATACGAAAAAAAGAAGAGGAAACAAAGGAAGGAGGGAGATGATGGGGATTTTGCATCAAGGGGCTTTTGCTTCAATTCTTGACGACGACATGACATATTGCTGTCTGGTTTCAGCAGAGCGATTGCTTTTCGCGGGGGGCATTTGGACTGGGATTTACGAGCAAGGCAGGGCAAGGAAACCAAAGGAAAGGGAGGAAGATGAGGGTATCTCGCGAGCTCATGTTGGAGCTCATGTTGGAGACACTGTTCGAGTTAGATAGGTTTAGTTGTAGTTTTGTGATAGATACCACACGGGTTGTAATTGGGAGAGAGGGGATTGAATTGACAGGAGATCTGATGATGAATTCGTCCACTGAAGTGTTACTCCGTGATCCTAACCTCATAGCTATGGAGTTGGTGATGTTGTGGTGTTTACCCTTGTAGCGTGGCCTAGCGTCACTCAGTCTGGGGCAAAAATGGGCCTCCGGGGAGACTTGGGCAACTCCAGACTCCGAGGTCGGTGCAAGGCTGCTAGTGCGACTCCCCCAGGCTGGGCCAACGAATGGCGGGGAGGCAATATCAAAAATCTCATGAAAAGGGCCTGACGTGCAGTTGAACATCAAACAGCGGTATCAAAGTATTTCCATACTTGACTCTCTCTTTATTGCATCATCTATCGTTTTTATCTATTCCCTTTCAATTGTCGTGTCTTTTTTACCTCGGAATCGCTGCTCAACGTCATCGTCGCCCCGCCATCGGCTTTTATCGGCATCGCTCAAATTGTCGACGCTGACGGACAGTACCCATCTACAGACTCGCAAGACAGACTCTCCCAGACCCAATGGCTGCCGACGTGCGAGGGAAGACGGCCGTGGAGGAGACGGATGCACCTGCGCAAAAGCAGGCGAGCCACTACAAGGGGTTTGTTGCGGGAGTCTTTAGCGGGATAGCCAAGCTCACAGGTGAGTGCCTCTTATCCATCCCTTTGAGAAGGATGTATGCTGACCGTAAACAGTCGGCCACCCCTTTGACACCGTCAAGGTCCGTCTGCAGACGACGGACCCCTCCCGCTTCAAGGGCCCTCTGCAGTGCGTCCTCCAGACGGTCCGCAACGAGGGCTTCCGGGGCCTGTACAAGGGCGCCTCGCCGCCGCTGGTGGGATGGATGTTTATGGACTCTGTCATGCTGGGCTCGCTGACCGTGTACCGCCGACTACTGTCTGAGCACGTATTTCACGTTCAGAAACCAGGGGGAGGACGTCTCTGCCGTCGTACGGACACGGCATCGCGGGCATCGCGGCTGGCTCGACAGTCAGCTTCATCGCCGCCCCTGTCGAGCACATCAAGGCGAGGCTGCAGATTCAGTACGCTGCGCAAAAGGCGGATAGGTTGTACGCGGGACCTATTGACTGCCTCCGCAAGATTTACACTCATCACGGTGTGAGGGGCGTGTATCATGGACTTTCAGCGACGTTGCTGTTTAGGTCATTCTTCTTTTTCTGGTGGGCGAGCTACGACGTGCTCTCGCGTGTGCTGAGAGAGCGGACGAACCTGAGTGCCCCCGCCGTCAACTTTTGGGCTGGTGGTCTAAGTGCTCAGGCGTTTTGGTTGACGAGCTACCCGAGCGACGTGGTCAAGCAGCGCATCATGACGGATCCTCTCGGCGGTGGTCTTGGTGATGGTGTGAGGAGGTTCCCGCGGTGGAAGGATGCTGCGGCGGCGGTGTATAGGGAGGCCGGGTGGAGGGGATACTGGAGGGGGTTTGTGCCGTGCTTTCTGAGGGCGTTTCCGGCGAATGCCATGGCGTTGGTTGCATTTGAGGGAGTCATGAGGGCGTTGCCATAGAAGACACAAGATATAATCACATCACATAGACAAAGGAACAGTAAATGAAACACCACAAAGAGTGCCACACAGATTGGCTGGGGTCTATTGGCCAAGTCGTTCAACTTTTTATATCCCTGTCCCAATTCACCAACCCATTCCTGCGCCGATGCAATGCCCAACCGAGTTTTTGTTTCCGTTTGACAAAATTTACTCGTCGTCCTCGTCGGCCTCGTCGTTGACGACGTTGTAGAACTTGAGCTCGTAGACGCCTCGCGAGGTGGAGACGACGCGGAGCCAGTCACGGAGCTGCTGCTTCTTGAGGAACTTTTTGGTCCTGGTCTTGTCAGTGTTGACCTTTACTAGATGTGCGAGAGACGCACAGGTACTTGAGGTAGCGGCCAGACAGGTCGTTGTGGGCAATGACCTCAATCTTGCCCTCGCCCTGCTGCTGGACGACGACGTTGTCGCCCAGGTTGTTGGTGCGGCCCTCGACCTTGATGCGGTCCTGGAGGAACTTTTCGAAAGCGGCGACGTCAAAGATCTTGTCGCTGGCGGGCTGAGAAGCATCGATGATGTACTGGGGGGTGTTAGTCTTGTATCCTTCGTCGTCGCATACGCCTATCGCATGTCTCGGTCGTCAAGGGCTCGCTTCGAGCGTACCTTCTTGGTCTGCTTCTGGGCCTTGCCCGACTTCTTCTGTTAAGATGACCTTAGCCTACTGCATTTTCGAGGCGCCTCTCATTGCTCAAGACGTCGAGGGTTTCTTCCACCCCTCGACGTCCGGCGCAGAGGGCCTTACAGCAAAGCGGTGTCATGTACGTACTGCCTGAGGAGCCATTGCGAATGGTTGGTAATTTGGTGGTGGTGGGTGTTTCGTGGTGTGTCAACGCAAAGAAGTCGAATCCTGCGCCTGGGAGAGGGAAAAGAGTTTGGCTTGTTGGTGGTTGTTCGTCGATGGGGCTCGCCGCGGCTGTGAAATTTCGCTGCCGATTGCTGGTGGGCTGGGCGAAAATAGTGGAGAGGGCTCTGGCCCTGATTATGTAATGTTGAGGACGACACGGGAGTGGCTGTTTCCAGCTTCCAGGAGGAGCACAGACCACCACAAGCTAGGAAGGCTGAGGCAAACGTGTGGCAGTCATTCAATCACATGACTGGAGGAGTCGTGGACAGCCCAGGATGGAGGAAATGAGAAGATGCATTTTTCCCCCAGACTTTTATACATGATTGATTACCGTGATTAAACTTGATTGATCGCAGTTGTGACGGTAGTTCTGCTCTAATTTTCTAGCAATCTAGGACCTGGTCTTGAGCAAACGCAGGCTTTGCTCCATGCTGATCTGTACCAGAGCTATGATTGGCTAGAAAGCGGAGCAAGCAAGTCTTGACTTTCACCACCTACTTTGATGCCCTGCCGTGATTGGCCACAAAACTCGACTTACTCTCCTCTGTTCATTAACTCGGCTGCTCTACGCAACATCACAATGGATCAACAACGTATAATAGCACCGTTTCCATGTAAAATCTATCATCCTAGCTACGCCAGGAACCAATTCAACACTTTCTAGTGCCCGATACCTCCTCCCCCGTGTCCTCCAGCAGTGACATAGCCAACCCCAAGGCCAACCACACATCCACCTCTATCGCACAATAGAGACGAAACTCTCAGCCAGAATTCATCTCTCTAATTCTTTTGGGGCTTTCCGTCGGTCTAACACTTCATTAGCAACATTCATTTACCGGGTTGACTCTTTTGACTTACAGTGACCTTGAACACCTTGTCCAGGTCCTTGACAATGTCGGCGGCCAGGATCTCGCGGTACTTGAGGTACAGATCCCTGAGCCTCGCGCGCTGCTCCTGGGAGATGCTCTGGGGCGTGGCGGTGACGGTGGGAGCGGGGGCCGGGGCGGCGGCGGGGGCCTTGTTCTCGCTGCGCTTGCCGTTCTTGTTCTTGTTCTGCTCCCCCTCGCCGTCGTGCTTGTTCTTGTTCTTCTCTTCCTTGAGCTTGATTCCTTTCGCGGCGAGCTCGCGCCTGAGCTTGGCCCTGGTCAGCGGGGTGTCAAAGAGGTGCCGAGTCTGGAGCCCTCCGATCCTCCTCTCCCCTCCCTGCCTGGCCCGGCGGATAGGCGTGCCGAGGCCGTTGGCCACCTCGTCGTCGACGTTGTCGTACAGGCGGTCCTCGTACTCGTGCCAGTCGTCGTTGGCGTCGGCGGAGGAGCTGGTCTCGTCGACAATCACCTTCTTGCCGTTGCCCGTCTTGAACTTGTTCCTGCCGCCGGGGAACACGATCTTGCGGACCTTTGTGTTACCCTCGGTTTCCTGGGGGATGGTCTCGATGCGGTTGAGGCGGCGGGGCCCGGTGTTGCCGTCGGTGTTGGTGCCGATGTCGGGGAGACGGAACTTGCGGTCAACCGTCTGGCGGAGGATGACGACCCTGTTGTTATTGTTGCCAGTGTTGCCAGTGTTTCCAGTGTTGCCGGTGGTGCCCTTGATGTTGCTGCGCTGGATCAACCTCCGGCCACCGCTGCCGCCACTGGTGCCTCCAGTCGCAGCAGCTCCACCAGTGGTGGTGGTGGTAGTGGTAGTCGTGGTGGTGGTGCTGGTCGCGGGGGAGACAGGGTGGTCACGATGACGCTTCCCGCAGCGTTGGTGTAGGTGACAACAACGGGGATACTGGTGGTCGAGGTGGAGGAGGAAGAAGAAGACGAAGACAAAGCAGCAGAAGCAGAAGCAGAAGCAGAAGCAGAAGCAGAAGCAGTGCGGGTGCCCGGGGCAGTGGCAAAGGGGACGCTGGTGGCAGAAGCGCCCCCTTCTTGCAAGGGTTGGCCAGGCCGCCCTGGACGAGGGCGGCGAGCAGAGCAAGCTCGAAACGCATCTTTAGCAAGAGGATGAGGGTGTTCTGAACGAGGAGGTTGAAGAGGTTGCTGCTTGGGACTGAGCTAGGAGTAACAGACTCTCTTTTATGTCCGTATCATATCTCAAAGACTAAAAAACTCATTAATCACGACTTGAACTTTGATGTCATGGCCATCGACAGGACAACTTGTCCTCCGAGTTGAGGCCACGGTAGAGTTGAGGGAATGGCGAGATGCTTGAGGAGAAATGAACCGACCTTTCCGCAATGGCTGGAGTTAAAAAGACACTCTTGGTCAGAAAGCAACGACAGAGTTTGCATATACATGGATACAACACCACTCCGAGACTCTCAGAGTATCACCTTTAGCCACGCCGTTTGCCTCCGACGGCATCTCTTTCAAAGGAAACAAACCAAAACAGATAAATTAGGTTCTGCAGACTCGAATATGCGTCGTCTCCAAGGAAAACTCTCAATCTGCCCCTCCTCATATGCCAAAAGTAAAATGCAAGCAAAATGCAAAAACACACAAACATGAACCCTCGCTCTGTCATGATCCCCAGGTAACAAATACAACAAAAAACACCATCTCAACAAACTCGTTCCTATCATCACACATGATACAAGTGGTTGCTCATCAAACCAAAAAAAAATACAGCGTAGCCGTAGCCACCCGCGCTCACGAGCCAAACAGCTTCTTGAATGCAGCCTTGATGCCTCCTGGCTTCTTGTCCTCCTCCTTGGCTTGCGCCTTGCGTCGCTCCTCGTGTCGAGCTTTGCGTCGAGAGTCCTCCGTGTCCATCCTGACGTGCCTGGATGGTCGAGCTTCTCGGTCTCGGTCTCGATCTCGGGGAGACTCGGCTGCTGGCTCGTCGCGTGTGCGGCGCGATCGAGGGCGTGCCTCATCCATCGACTCTCGAGGCCTTCTGTACTTTGACCGAGTCCGCTTGGGCGCCTCGTCTGGGGACTCTCTTGCTTGCTCTTTGCTCGCTCTCTGACTGGTTCCGCCACTGCAGGTTCCTCCCGTGCAGGCGGCTCGTCGACAGCCTTTGATGAGCTCCTGACGCTAAAGAACCTCCTCTTGGGCGGCGCAACCGACTCTTCTCGGTCTCGAATGTCGTCGGGTCGGCGCCCAGAGTGACTGTGTCTGCGCGAGCGGCGATGTCTTCGATCAGCATCGAGCTCTGGCTCCTTGCCCTTGACGTCCTTGGGTGCCTCTCTGGGAGCTTCTCTGGGAGCTTCTCGGAGGCGTGAAGGCTCGCGCTTCCGTTCGGGTTCCTTTTCTCGTGCGCGTCGCTCTGCCCGCTCCGCCTTTCGCTTGTCGTGGGCCGCCTGTTCATCAGACGTGCGGTTTCTGCGGCCAGAGCTTCCAGAACTGTTTTCAGCAGAGAATCCGCTGTCTCGTCGTGGAGTCCTGGGAGGCGTGCCTGGTGTGCCTGACCCGGCGCTATCGGGTCTGTAGCGACGGTGAGAGTGGGAACCGTGCGATGATCGCCTCGTGCGCTCTCGCGGCAGTTCCTCCTCACGAGGTAGAGCACGCGAAGTAGGCTCCTCAACGGGGGCGCGGAGCTACGCGGTCGTGGCTCCTCTTCTCGCCGATAGCCACGGGGCTTGGGCTCTTCGGCGGCTCGTGAGCTCCGGGCCTTGGCCTCGCCTTCACCGCGTGAACCACGAGATCGTGGTGGTTCTTCGTCGTCACGGTGTTTGCGAGAAGATCGACCCTCTTCATCACGGTGAGACCTGCGACGGCGCCGACTCTCATCTTCATCTCGAGATCGGTGGGCCCGCTTCTCGTCCTCACCGCGAGATCTGCGTTCTTTACCCTCCTCTTCACGGCTCCTGCTGGAGTGGTGAGAGCGGTGAGAGCGTCGGCGCCTGTGATGTCTGTCTCTGTCTCTATCGCTGCGAGACGAGTCAGATTCTCTGCTCCTGTCGTCTGCAAACCAGTCAGCATCGGACGTGTAGAGTTCCTCGAGCGCATCCTCGAAGCTCCTCCGTGGTGATGAAGAGACTGGGAAGTAATAGGACTCGGGATCCGCTGTCATCTGATGTTCATGTTCCAGATTAGGTAGGTATGCATCATCGTCATAATCTTGTTCCTCTTGTTCTCGATGATGTCCGAGCAGTGGAGGGGGACTGCTGGGAGGGCTCAGCGCCTCGGCGGCCGCGTAGATGACTACCGCCGCCGCTACAGTGTCCTCGGCGCGCTGGACAGACATCTTGCGCTTCCGCCGGAGGGTGTGGGCTCGCTGTAAGTCGATCATATCTGTGTCAGGTATCACGATGCCAGGGGTTGGAGGCCTGAAGCCTTCATGCTCAGTGGGCGACGAGGGACTCGAGTGACCAACATCTCTCCTCCCAAGCCCCCCTGAATGGTGGCGGCAGAATGCCTGAGGTCCGGTCGCACAGGAGCCTTTGACGACTCGCCTTCGGCCTGGAAAGAACGAGGTCTGCTGGTTGCCTGTGTGGTCGCTCTCGAGGGTGTGCCTTGGACCTCGAGAGAACGAGGCCTGGGAGGTCCCTGTGCAGCCGTTCTTGGTGATTCAACCTCGAGAGACCGAGGTCTCGGGGCTCCCTGAGAAGCTGCTCTTGGAGACTCGCCCTGGATCTCAAAAGTCCGGTGCCTCAGCGCAGGGCGCACCGGCGTTCGGGACGGCTCGCCTTCGACCTGCAGAGGATACGGTCGTGGCACGGCTCTGGCTTCAGACACCCGGCTGGTAACGGGCATGAAGATGGGGTCCTTTGTGTAGATCTCTGTACCAGGGCGTATCCTCAGCGACCGTCGAGGCCGTTGCTGCTGCGTCAAGAACGTCCGGGGCGGCTCAGCGCGAGAAGGCCTCGTAAAGGCCCGTTCTCCCTTTGTCTCTCGGGTGGCGGCAAGCCCAGCAGCCACGACTGCTGCGCCCACCCCGACGCTCGATCGCGGGCTCGGCCTCTTGGGGCTCTCCCGCACAACCTCGACTCCTTTGCCTTTGTCTCGTGCAGGAATCTGCACCATTCTTGCCGGCTTGGATGGTTCGGATTGATGCAGCTCCATCGGCTTTGCCTCATGCTCTGTAGCAATTTCCGAGATTGGGGACGTTGGCATCATCTCACTCGCCTCGGCTGACCTGGCCAGAGGCGTTGGCTCCTGGTCCGAGTCTTCATCGTCATCCATATCGTGAGATTCGACGCCGGGCGGCATGTTGCGCTCGCCAACATCTTGCTGAGGCTGCATCGAATGCAGAGACCGGCTTTCTGGGTAAGGATCTTCAACCGCAGTGTTGTATTCCTCATCCTCTGAGCAGCTACTGCTGTCCCACTCGGGTTCATGTGTTTGAGAAGGCTGAGCCACAAGTTGAGGTGCCAGAGTAGCTGGTGCCGGTGCAGGTGCCGTGTTGCCGGCTGGTTCGAGCATAGGCTTGCCCGCCTTAGTCGAAGGCTCAGCAGCTGGTGGGAGACTGCGGCCCTGGGGCGGTTGTAGAGATGCGTCGTCGTCGCTCTCATCATCCCATCGCACCAGCTCCACAGGTTTGACCCCAGCCGCGGCTTCTACAAGCTCGGGCGGAGGCCTGTCTTTCACTTCTGTGGAATCCTGATGCTCAAGGACCACGAAATCCGACTCATCATCCGAGTCTTCGGGCTCACCCAGAGCGCCTCTTGGGGTAACATCATCAACCGTAGGGAGGTCGTGCCCTGGGGGTTCAGATAAATGCTCATCACGGGCCAACTGAGCTTCTTTAGGCGCAGCGACGGCTGCAATCCCAGCTTGGTCGGGCTCATCATCAGAATCAGACGAGTCCGAGTCAATATCCGCCGAGGGAGCAGGCTTCCGTGAGGAAGGACTCGGCGACCGAGGCCTTGCATGTTCCTCAGCCTCAGACTCGCTGTCAATGTCAGGCTCAGCCGTTACACCCCTGGGAGCGACATCTGGGTCAGTGTCGCCTTTAGCCTTTGCCGGGGTTAACGGTTCGACGGTTGGCAGCTCTTCGTCAAGCGCCACCTCAACGATAGTGTCAGGTGATGAAGGCCCAGATGGGCTTCCTGGCTCGTCAAGTCCGGACAGAGATCTGCTCCCGGTGGCGCCTATGGGCCCGAAACGGGTTGGGCTGGGCATCGTAACTGGCGAGCCGCGGTAGAAGAGAGGTGAAGGCGACTGATCACCAGTCAGAGCCCTGTCTCGGAGGTCGCGAGCCGGTGTTTTTGGTGAGACTGGTGCAGACCTGTCTTCAAAGACATGATCATCGTGGTCGGAATCCCCCTGCTCACTAGGTGCAACTGACTCCAAGAGCTCGAGTAGAAGGGATTGGATTTCATCGCTCGACTCGGAATCACCGTCCAAGTCCTCAACCTCGAGAGCACGAGCTGTGGGCTCAAAGGCCGCGGCCTCTGGCTCGAGCTCTGGCGAACTCGCTTGGTAGACTTGTGGGAGCTCTCGTTCGTTCTGTGGAATGTTGATGTGCAAAGTCCTGGTGGCTGGCGACGGAGCCTCAACGTCCGAAGCGTCCGATTCAACATCAGACACCTCTTCTGGGGGAACTGCCGTTGAGGCATCTGTAGCCTTGTCGTGCGGGATCTCTTCCTCGGCAGTGTCAAGCTCATCCTTTTCACGGCTCAAGACACCCTGCGTGGGTTTGGTAGATGGCACGGGAACAGGAAGGGCTTCGTCGTCGTCCTCTTCCGACTCATCATGGAAAGGCATCTCTGGAATGTCGGGGGCAGTGAAAGCCTCCGGTGCCGAGCTCGATTCGTTGTCATGAAGCTCGGAAGTTGGAAGCGGTTCTTGAGGCTCACCGGTTCGAGTGGCAGCATCAGGAGCTGGAGATCTTGGCGTATCGTGATCTCCCAGCTCCAGCACATCAAGGTCCTCGGCTGTTTGAGTGCCTCCCAGAGATTCGCTATCAGAAATCGACAAAGCAGGGTTTTGATGGTCAATGGGGAGAGAGGACGACTGAGGGGTTCGAGTTCAGCAGCCACATCAACGCCAGGGGCAACTGGGGACAGTGGCTCGGAGCGGCTTCCCAAGGCTGGAGGCTCAGGTGTCAGAGTTTCTCGGTGAGCAATCTCGGCTGCTTCGACCTCGCCTAGAGAAGAGTCCGGTAGGTCGACGGATTCAATGCCAGCTTCTGGTGTAGATGCTCTGGAAGAGTGACTTGGCTCTTGAGGCACGTCGGTGGTGAGCTTCTCCGCGACTGGGGAGATTGATCGAGAGATGGCAGATGCCTGCTCAGGTTCAACAGTGGCAGCTTCTTCGGTCTCTGCTGGCTCTGCCGCAACGTGCTTGGGCACCAGCTCCGTGAGGCTTGGGGGACTTAGGGCTTCCGCATCATGAGTTTGGGCTTCGCGCGGCTCATCATTCTCTGACCCAGGGTCTGATTCCCCAGATTCTGACGAGGCTGCAGCTTTCTCGAGCTCGGGCATGACATCGTGTTGTTGAGCTACCTTCTCTCCGTCCTCGGCCGCTTCCGACTTTGATTGAGGGTGGGCTGCTGGGACTGACTTCTCTGCATGTGAAGATACGTGGTCGTCTTGTGCATCAAGGCCCAAGGTGTCAGGCTCTCCAGGAGTTTGTTCAGGCGATGAAGATCTAGGGGCGATGATCTGTTGCTCAATGTCGAAGACATCGTCGCCCTTGGTGTCAAGGGCACCCTTGTCAGCCTCATCAACTGCTGAGACCGTGGGAGAGTGCGGTAGGTTCTCGGTATGGGACACTCCCCTAACGTCGTCGACCGCCACGTCCGGTGAGCTGGCCCGGGAGAAGGGCTCTGCTTGCTCTGGCTGCTGGCCAGGGGCTTCTTTTCTTGGGTCAAGATCTTCTTGTTCCTCTGTGCTGGCGCCACCGAGAGAAGAAGAACGCGAACGCACGTCAGCTGGTGGCAATACACCATCAGCGTCCTCCTCACTCAAGCCTCGTGCAGCGGTTGCAGCAGTAGGAACTTGTCCCAGGGCGGCGTCGAGCTCAGAAATGCTAGCATCGTCTGGAGCCTCAGATGCATCTGGTGTTTGCTCCCGCACCTGGTCCTCGGCAACAGCACTCGCGGCCTCAGTACCTTCGCCCTTGTCGAGCTCAGACTCGTCAAGGTCCGATATCTCAGACTGCTGGGCAGATGAAGGGCGTTCAAGGTCAGGCTTGGGCGTGGTTTTCTCGCTTTCCTGAAGCACCGGCTCGACAATGGGGTCTTCTGCAGTAAGGTCCACAGACTGAATGTCTTCCTCCTTTGGCTTGGACTCGGAGGTCGGCAATTCATCGACCTCTTGGTCTATAACCTTGGCATCGGGAGCTGGACTCTGGGCTGCCTGCTGCACCTCCTCGGGCTCGGCATCGGACGCAACAGGCTCTAGAGGCAATACTGCGCGGTCTTGCGGTGCCTCTCCCGGCAGCTGCAGCACGTTCCCAAAATCGGTGTCGAGGATTTTGGGCTCGTGTGAAGGGGTGTGGACTGCGGGGAGAGCTTGCAAAAGTCCCAACATGGCTACATCCTGCGTTGGCTCTGGAGTTGGTGTTTGCTCAGCCTGGGATTCAGCCTCAGCAGGCCTTGTTTCTTCAAGTCGAAGCTCAGAGACAGGATCCTGAGCCTCCTTGGTGGTAGCCTGCTGCTCCTCTTCCGGGTCGGCCTCTCGGGCTTGCATGCTGAGAGCTGTAGATGGGCGAGAAACGTCGGGAAGGTTTGCCGTGTCTGCCTCTATTTCGCGTTCGGAGACACCAGTCTTTGGCACCTGGTCCTCAGCATCGCTGTCAGAGGTCAAAGAAGTTGCGGTTTGCTCTCTGTCGCCCAGCTGTGATGCAGGCAAGTCGCTGGCAACGGGGATTGGTGATTTGACGTCCATTTCGTCCGTATGCGCGTCGCCATCGTGAGCATCACCAGCCGGTTCTTTGAGATGTGTCTCAGGCGCGGTTGGTTGCTCCATGTAAATGTTTACAGGCTCAGCCTCAGCCTCAGTGACCACTCTGTCCACGGCATCCGCTGATTGGTCTGTGGCACCGTGAATTTGACGTGCGGGGACTTCAGCACCATCATTGGCCTCCGAGGCGGCGTGGCTGGCAGCCAGATCGGCGCCGTCCGTCTCTTTAGCCACAACTGGAGCAGCGTGCTCGGGAGCCTTGACAGCCGCTTCTTGGCTTTCTGGCGCTGTCTCTGAGGGCTCATTCGGCAACTGCTGCGTGGCGTCGCTGCCGCTTTCTGGAGTGAGTTTCGCTTCTGGACCAGTTTCTGTGGCAACTTGTCCTTCAGCCTGCCCAGTCATCGCCTCTTCACCGTCTTCACGAGAAACCTCGTGGCCCGGAGCGTCCCTCGTCACCAGCGGCTCCTGAACGTCGCCCGGAATCTCGGCCGTTAATTCTGGACGCGTCGGATCGTCCGCTCCTCCAATGTTCATACTCTGGCCCGAACTCGGCTCGTGTAACCCTGGCATCGTGATTTCTGTGATAGTCTGATCATGTTCTATGCAAGATGGAGCAAGCGGCTTCTCCTCGCTGGCTCCATCGTGCTCTTCCGCCGTTCCAGCCGTCCGCGGCTGGCTCGGCTCGTGAGCGACAGGTGTGAGTGCTGTATCTTCCTCGTTGGATGGTATTTCTCGCTGTCCCTGGGTATCGTCTGAAAGTAACTCCAAAACTCCGTGATCCAAATCTTCTTGTAACTCCGTAGCGGGGAGTCCCAAACGTTGCGGAAAATCAAAAGGGGTATCGTTTAATGAATGTCGTTCCTCACCTTTTTTCGCCTGCTTCTTTTCGCCTGGAATAGGACCAAGAGTGTCTTTGCTCTCCTCTTCTTCCTTGGCCTTGGCCTCTGCCTCTGCCTCTGCCTCGGCCTCTGCCTTGGCTTTCTCGTCATCTTTCTCGGCTTCGGCGGCCTCTGCTTCAGGCTCTGGAGCTGGTGCCTCCTCGGCAGGTTTGGCATCTTCTGCCGGTGCGGGAGGTTCCTCTCCTGCTGGCTTGTCGTCTGTCTCTGCTGCGAGCTCAACAGTCTCTTCAGCAGGTTTCGCCTCTTCATCAGGAGCCTTCACGTCATCAGCTGGTTTTTCATCAGTGGAGGGTGCATCTTCAGCCGGTTTGGCGTCTTCGGCTGGAGCAGTTGTCGCATCTTCAGCTGGTGGTTCTTCGGAGGCAGCTCTGGCCTCTTCCTCCGTTGCAGGAGTCTCTTCGGTGGCCTGTTCAGTCGTTGCCTCTTCCTTAGCCGCGTCCTCAGGAGCTGCAGGTGCTTCCTCGCCAGGCTTTTCTTCAGCCGCGGGTGGTTCCTCAGCTGGTTTGGCGTCGTCGTCGGGCTTCTCCTCGGGTGCTGCAATTTCTTCCTCTGGTTTGTCGTCAGCAGGTTTGGTATCTTCCTCTGGCTTGGCTTCAGCAGCCGGTGTTTCGTCAGCGGGTTCCTCTTCAGCTGCCTTGGCGTCTTCCTCTGGCTTGGATTCAGCTGCGGGCGCTTCTTCGGTTGCCACGACGTCAGTGGGCCCGGCCTGTTCCTCGGGTTTGTCGTCAGTTGCAGGTGCTTCCTCGGACTCCTTCTCAGCAACAGGGGCCTCCTCGGTGGGCTTCTCCTCGGCGGCGGCCTCGGCAGCGGGTTCCTCTGCGGGCTTCTCTTCTGCTGATTCAGGCTCCTTCTCGGCAACGGGAGCTTCTTCGGCAGGGGTAACCTCAGCAGCAGGTTCTTCGGCTGGTTTCTCTTCAGCAGGAGGAGCAGCTTCAGTGGCGGGCTCTTCTGCTGGTTTCTCTTCGGCGACGGGAGCTGCCTCAGCAGCAGCTTCTTCAGCTGGTTTCTCTTCCGAGGGCTTCTCTTCTGCCGGTTCGGGCTCCTTATCAGCGGCGGGAGCAGCTTCAGCAGCCTCAGCAACAGGTTCTTCGGCTGGTTTCTCTTCGGTAGCAGGAGCAGCCTCAGAAGCGGGCTCTTCGGCTGGTTGCTCCTCAGTAGCAGGAGCAGCTTCAGCGGCGGGTTCTTCTGCTGGCTTCTCCTCTGCTGGTTCAGCCTCCTTCTCAGCGGCGGGAGCTTCTTCGGTAGGAGCGGGTTCAGCAGCGGGTTCAGCGACTGGTTCAGCAGCTGGTTTCTCTTCAGCAGCCTCAGCAGCAGGTTCTTCGGCTGGTTTCTCTTCGGTAGCAGGAGCAGCTTCAGCGGCGGGTTCTTCTGCTGGTTCAGCCTCCTTCTCAGCAGCGGGGGCTTCTTCGGCAGGGGCAGCTTCAGCAGCAGGCTCTTCAACGATGGGAGCAGCCTCAGCAGTGGGCTCTTCGGCTGGCTTCTCTTCAGCAGCAGGAGCAGCTTCAGCGGCGGGTTCTTCTGCCGGCTTCTCCTCTGCTGGTTCGACCTCCTTCTCAGCGGCGGGAGCTTCTTCGGTAGGGGCGGGTTCGGCAGCTGGTTTCTCCTCGGCGGCGGCCTTCTCTTCGGCGCCAGCGGGTTCTTCAGCAGCAGGAGCCTCAGCAGCAGGTTCTTCAACGACGGGAGCAACCTCGGCAGTGGGTTCTTCAGCTGGTTTCTCCTCTGCTGGCTTCTCTTCAGCTGGTTCGGCTTCCTTCTCAACGGCGGGCGCTTCTTCGGTGGGTTCAGCAGCTGGTTCTTCAGCTTCCTCTTCAGCTTCCTCAGCACGCTTGGCGGCGTTATCAATGAGGAGCTTGAACCTTGCAGTATCTTTGCGGCTGAGCCTGCCCTTCTTCTCCTTTTTCCTTATCAACTTTGCAAGCTCAGCCTCTTCTTCAGCAATTGCCGCCGCTAGTTTCTCCTCTGCAAGCTTTTCTTCTGCTGATTTAGCCTCCTCCTCAGCGGCGGGAGCTTCTTCGGCAGCAGAAGCAGCCTCAGCTGCAGTTTCTTCAGCTGCCTTCTCTTCTGTGGGTTTCTCTTCGCCAGGTGCCTCAGCATCGGGCTCTTCGGCTAGCTTCTCTACCAGTTCGGGCTCCTTCTCGGCAGCAGGAGCCTCCTCGGCGGCAGCAGATTCTTCAGCAGCTGGGGCTTCTGCCGGCTCGGGCTTCTCTTCGGCCTCCGCGGCAGACTCTTCGGCTGGTTTCTCGTCTGCGGGTTTGTCCTCAGCAGGAGCCTCGGCGGGAGTCTCTTCGGCGACAACCTCAGCCGCAGGTTCTTCGGCTGGTTTGTCCTCGACTGGTTCAGGGTCCTTTTCGGCGGTAGCGGGAGCCTCCTTAGCGACAACCTCAGCACCGGGTTTGTCTTCGGCGGCAGCAGGTTCTTCAACAGGCTTCTCCTCTGCCTGTTCGGGTTCCTTCTCGGCAGCAGGAACCTCTTCGACGGCGGGAGTCTCTTCGGCGGCAGCCACGCCAGCGGGTTCTTCGGCGGCCTTTTCTTCCGCTGGTTCGGGCTCCTTGTCCGCAGCGGAAGTCTCATCGGCTGGCGTTGGCTCCTCCTTGACCGGAGCCACAGTTTCCTCAGGCTTCTTATCGCTAGCCTCAGGGGCAGCCTCGTCGGAACTGTCGGAGTCCTCTGCAGATTCAGATTCAGCAGCTGGGGCCTCTTCCTTGGCAGCCTCCTTCGTCTCAGTCTCCGGATCAGGACCAGCTGTCTTGCCATCTTCTCCATTGACTTGAGCATTCACTTCGTCGACATCAGGGGCCTCGCGCTCTGCAGTTTCTTTTGGTGCTTCTGGTTCACCGGCTTTCTCGGTGGCAGGTTCAGGATCGGCTGGCTTCTCTAGGGGAGCCTCGTCTGTAGCGCCCTCTGCCTCCTTCTCGGCTGCAGGCTCGGCCTTTTCGTCTGATGCTTCTTTAGCCTCGGGAGCAGGTGCTGCCTTCTCATCTTCTGCTGGAGGGGCGTCGTCGTCAGATTCATCGTCACTGTCGGAGTCTGAATTTGAGTTTGAGTCTGCCTCTGGAGCTGGCTTGACAGCCTCGGAAGTCGGCGTCTCCTTTTCGGCATCAGGGGTTGCTTTGTCGTTGCCAGCCTCGGGGGGCTCTCGTCGTCCGATTCGTCGTCGCTGTCAGAATCATCGTCCTTGGCAACATCTGGCTTGTCCGCTTCAGGAGCAGGCGTCGCTTTCTCGGCCTCGGGGCGGCCTCGGGGGCTGCCTTATCGTCCCTGCCTTAGAAGAATTGCCGTCGTCAGAATCGTCGTCACTATCAGAATCGTCGTCCTTTTGAGCATCTGCCTTTTCGGCTTCCGGAGCAGGTGCTGGTTTCTCTGCCTCAGGAGCCGCCTTGTCGTCTCCAGCCTTTGGAGGTTCGTCGTCGGATTCGTCATCGCTGTCTGAGTCCTTAGCTTGCTCAACATCCGGCTTTTCGGTCTCGGCAGCAGGTTTCTCTTTCTCAGCCTCAGGAGCAGACGTCGCCTTCTCATCCGCAGCTGTGGGGCGTCCTCATCATCTGATTCATCATCACTATCGGAATCTTGAGCCTTCTCTGCGTCGGGCTCTTTGGACGGGGTTTCAGCAGCAGCGGGTTGTCCCTCTGCTTCCTCCTTCGGCTTGGTCTCGGCAGGTTTGGGGGTCTCTTCTGATGCTGGTTCCGGCTCGGCTTCCTCGGCCGGTTTTGCGGGCTCCTCCTTTGTAGTCGCCGCTGCTGGCTCCTTGTCCGAATCAGGGCTGTCCTCCGAAGCATCACTCTCCGAGTCACTGTCTGACTCGGGAGATGCAGTCGTCTCTGCCGGAATTTCGGGGGCAGCCTCTTCAGGCTTACCCTTCGATGCTTCGTCGCCATCCACTGAGCTGGGATCTTCGGCGGCCTTGGAAGTATCGGGGACCTCTGGGGGAGTCTCCTTTGATGCTTCGGGCGTAGGCTCCGGTGTCGCCTCGACAACTGGCTTGTCATCTTCGTTGTCGCTGTCAGAATCAGAATCGCTGCTCTCAGCTTCGGCAGGAGCAGAGCTGGCGGAGGGGGCTTCTTTTGGCTTCTCCTCATCAGCTTCTGGCTTCGCATCCGGTGCTGGTTCGGCAGGAGTCTCTGAGGCCTCCTTGTCCTTATCATCCGGCTGAGCGGGTGTTTCGGCGGTGACGTTGGTCTCGGCCTCTGGGGGAGCGGCTGCGTCTGCATCTTTCTTCTGATCATCGTCGGCCTTGGAGGCTTCAGCTTCGGGCGCCTTGCTCTCCGCTGTAGCCACCTCTCCCTCCAACTCAGACTCGGACTCAGGCTCGGACTCGGAATCTGATGTTTCGTCCGCCTTCTCGTCATCATCAGTCTTTACTTCCTGAGTCGCCTTGTCATCAGTCGCCTTGTCATCAGTCGCCTTGTCATCAGTCGCCTTGTCATCAGTCGCCTTGTCATCAGTCGCCTTGTCATCAGTCGCCTTGTCATCAGTCGCCTTGTCATTAGCCGGCTCTTCTTCAGTAATTTTCTCGCCAGCAGTCGAAGCCACCTCGTCGTTTCCTCCGGGAGCCGCGGTTCCTTCCGCCTTCTCTTCTGAATTATCGACATCGGCAACCTTCTCATCTGTAGCAGCCTTGTCATCTGCGTCGCCAGGGTTCAGTGCCTCGACCTCAACCTTATCACCAGATTCTGTTTGCTCTGGTTCGGCAGGCTTCTCGGTCTCGGCGGGCTCTTCTTCAGCAGTCTTGGTCTCTACTGCGGCAGACGACTCGGCTGCTTCTGGCTGCTGTTCTACCTCGTTTTCGGGCTTCATCTCTTCAGTAGACTTGGTCTCGGCTCCAGGTGCGTCGTCGGCAGTCTTGTTCTCGGCTTCGTCTGGCTTGGCTTCTTCAGATGGTTTGTCGTCTGCTTCGGACGGTTTGGCCTCCTCTGCCGGCTTCTCGTCTGATTCAGCGGGCTTGGCTTCTTCAGTAGGCTCCTCCTCTGATCCAGCCGGCTTTGGCGCTTCCACAGACTTCTCCTCTGGTTCGGCTGGCTTAACCTCTTCAGTGGGCTTCTCCTCTGACTCGGCGGGCTTGTCTGATTCAGCTGGTTTGGCTTCCTCAGCAGGGCTGGCTTCTTCAGAGGGCGCATCTTCTGTTTCAGCAGGCTTGGCCTCTTCGGGGGTCTTATCATCTGCGTCAGCTGATTTGGCCTCCTCTGCTGGCTTCTCCTCTGATTCAGCAGGCTTGGCTTCTTCAGAGGGTGTGTCGTCTGATTCGGCTGGTTTGGCTTCCTCAACTGCTTTCTCCTCTGATTCAGCTGGAGTTTCCGCTTCCGCAGACTTCTCTTCAGCAGCAGGTGCCTCTTCTGATGCGGCAGGCTTGCTTTCCTCGACAGCCATGTCCTCTGCTTCGGCAGGTTTCTCTTCAGCCGCAGGCGCTTCCTCAGAAGGCTTGTCCTCGGTCGTAGACTGCTGCTCAGCTGGCTTGTCGTCTGGTTCGACAGACTTCTCCTCGGCTGCGGGTGCTTCTTCGGCTGGCTTGTCGTCTGATTCGGCTGGTTTTTCTGCCTCAGCAGGTTCGGCTTCTTCGGCGGGCTTCTCTTCAACTGTGGGTGCCTCTTCGATAGCCTTGTCCTCTGCTTCGGCAGGCTTCTCCTCTGTCGCGGGTGCTTCTTCGGCTGGCTTGTCGTCTGATTCGGCTGGCTTTTCCTCGGCTGCGGGTTCCTCTTCAGCTGGTTTGACTTCCTCAGTTGGCTTGGCTTCTTCAGTGGGCTTGTCGTCTGATTCAGCTGGTTTGGCTTCCTCAACTGGCTTCTCCTCTGATTCAGCCGGCTTCTCTGCTTCTGCAGGCGTCTCCTCAGCCGCGGGCTCTGCCTCTGCTGGTTCAGGCTTCTCCTCAACCGCAGGTGCTTCTTCCGCGGCCTTCTCATCCGCTTCTGCAGGCTTTGCTTCTTCAGCGGCAGCCTTTTCCTCTGCTTCGGCAGACTTCTCCTCAGCTGGGGGAGCCTCTTCCGCAGGTTTCTCCTCTGCGGCAGGGGCTTCGTCGACTGACTTCTCCTCAGCCGCGGGAGCTTCCTCGGCAGCCTTGTCGTCTGCTTCAGCAGGCTTCGCTTCTTCAGCGACAGTCTCCTCTTGTGGACTCTTGTCCGCCTCAGCAGGCGCCTCTTCTGCCTCGGGAGACTTCTCTTCCGATGCGGCAGCCTTTTCCTCGTCTGCGGGCGTCTCTTCCTCAGGCTTAGCATCGCCCGCTGGTTGAGACTCCTCAGCGGATTCTTCAGGCTTGGCGTCATCGGCAGGTGTCTCTGCGTCGGGAGCAGGCTCCTCTGTGGGAGGTGCAGGCGAGGGTTCTTCTGCCGGCTTCTCCTCTTCTGATGCCTTGGCCTCTTCTGGTGCTGCATCATCAGCTGGAGCTGCTTCCTCTGCCGGCGAAGGATCCTCACCCGCGGGTTCGCCCTCCGCATCTGGTTCGGCCGCCTTGTCCTCCTCCTTTGCGTCAGCAGCCGGGGCGCTTCTCGTCGCTTCCTCGCCACCTTCAGCAACGAGTGCCTTGCTTTCGGACGATTTGGACTCCTTGGAAGAATGCGCATGTTTCGACTTGTGGTGGTGAGACTTTTCAGCTTTTGCAGCAGCCTTTTTCTCCTTCTCCTTTTCCTTCTCCCTCTCTTTCTTTTCCTTCTCCTTCTTTTCCTTCTCTTTCTTCTCCTTCTCCTTCTCCTTCTTTTCCTTCTCTTTCTTCTCCTTCTCTTCCTTCTCTTTCTTCTCCTTCTCTTTCTTCTCTTTCTCCTTCTTCTTCTTCTTTTCCTTTTTACTCAACTTCTTCTCAACAGGAGCTGCAGTCTCGTCCTCACCACCACCGTTCATTCTCGGCTGTTTCTTCTTTAGCAGTTTCTGGCTCCTTGGGTTCGGCCGGCGTCTCTTCTGCAGGTGAGGCTTTCTCCTCACTTGAAGGAGCTTCGTCTTTGGCGGTGCTATCATCTGCGGCGGCCGCTTCATCAGGAGCAGGTACCTCTTCTTTGGCTGCTGTCTCGTTCGGAGGTGGCTCTTCTGCTGATGCTTCCTCCGCCTTGGGCTCCTCTTCCTTGGGAGCCTCTTCAGCGGGTGCGGCTTCTGTAGATGCCTCCTCCTTAGATGTGTCTTCTGCAGGAGTCTCTTCTGTAGGTACCTCTTCTGAGGCGGCCTCCTCTTTGGGTGCCTCGTCTTTTGACGCCTCCTCTTTGCTGGGCGTCTCTTCGGGTTCGGCAGCTGATGTTTCTTCTGTGGCGGGTTCTTCTGTGGCGGGTTCTTCTGTGGCAGGCTCTTCTGTGGCAGGCTCTTCTGTGGCAGGCTCTTCTGTGGCAGGCGTGTCTTCGGCTGGTGTGTCTTCTTCCTTCGCAGGATCCTTGTCCTCCTCCTTGGAGGCTTCTTCTGCCGCTGGTGTTTCCTCTTCGGCGGCTGGTGTGTCCTTCTCGGCCTTCTCTTCTGGCTCGGTAGGTTCTGGCTCCTCTGGCTTCGTCTCTGCCTCCTCAACCTTCTCCTCCTCCTTGGTCTCCTCGACAGCCGGAGGCAGGGGAACTGGTGGAGGTGGCAAAAACTTCTGCTCCTTCTTCTTACTCTTCTTGCTCTTCTTCTTGCTGGATGATGACGGTTGAGACCATTCCTCAGCTGGCGGATCTGGTGCTGGGGGTGGTACAAAAGCGGCTGCTGCTGCTTCTGCCGCCGCTGCTGCCGCGGCCTTCTCCTGTTGCTTCTTCATCTTCTTCCTCTCCTTCTTGGTGAGAGCTTGTTGTAGTGGAGGCGAGGGTGCCTCCGGCACCCTCATATATGCTGCATATTCATCGTCGCCTAGGGAAAACTCAGTCAATGGGAGCTTCTTGTGGCAGCTTGTTACTCACCTTCTTGATCCTCTGCGTCCGAGAGGTCCGGTCTTGAGTACTGGACATTTGAGAAATTGGAAAACTGTACATGGTTCCAATCAATATGCGTCCTGTTGCCGCCAGGATAGTAGGAGCCGTAGTAGCCAGAATCCATACTTTCTCTCCCTTGTCTTCACCCGACATAACGGGAAGTTCTAGGTTCAAAAAACCTGGGGAGCGTCTCTATTATCTTGCCGCCTGCAGATGGGCCAGTCAGGCGATCGGGTAGATGCAGTAGGGCCGCCAAGCGGGACGTTAGATCTCTCTCGGACCCTGAAGGGTGTCAAGCCTCCTTACCTAGGATGTACCCGTAGCTGTAGCCTGCACGAAACGGATAGGTCGTCACCGTAGTCTGTCGACGGAAAAATGGGGGGGCGGATGGGGGTGGGCGCGTCTGTGTCGGGGGTATCACGCGGCGACCAGCAGGACACGCACGACAGCACAGCGAGAAGAGGGACAAGAACTACTATTGGACGATGCAGAACGAGGCAGGCGGGATGGGTTCTCAGTAACGTTGATTTGCGAGATGCAGGCCTCGGATCATAACGGGCGAACGGGTGGGAAGTCCGGAGAGGTCATTAACGAGATTTCCTGAGGCGAGATGGGTCCATTTTCTCGAGACAAGAGGTTGCCAAAGACAAAAAAGCATGCAAGCCCGACAGGCTAAGCTCAATGCCCAGTCCCCTGCTCGCCATGGGCCATGGGCCACAGGCGCCCAAGGCCCAAGGGTGATTACAGCGCTCGCTGCGTCGTGCCCATGCGCAATTGGCCCACGCATGGCCAGCGCTGGCTGGCGCCACGTCGCCGGGGCAATTGGGTTGTGAGGCGAGCCTGACGGGGCGAGCGACGAGTCGAGGTTGTACAGAGACGCATTGATTCATCAGACAGAGCTGATGAGGCATATCGCGGCCCAATAGCACCCAGTGTCGAGAGCAGAATCAGTGCGGACCTGCATGACGGGCCGCCTGCCAGCATGGCGACTAAGGAAGCCTGAGGCCAAGCGCGGGTGATTGACGGACACCATGTCGTATCGGATGGTCGAGATTGCATTTGGGTGGTGAGGCAGCGATGCACCACCAGTGCGAGCAACAGAGTGCCCGGATAGGTAGCACCGCCAGACGGCAGATAGGCCACACACACCGTCAACCGCCAGCTGCAGCATCAGGTTGGACTCGGTCGTGATGGGGCCTCATAGCGTGGGCGAAGGGGACCTTCGGGGGCCCCATCCCGCCATGATCCATCTCCACGTCGACCATCCATCCATTGATGCCGTCTAGCCCAGCTCTCTCCCTGCAGGCGCATCCCGGTACGGGCCTCGCCAGGTCGCCCCGGAAGACATCTGGAAAACCTGGCTGGCCTGTCGTGAGCCCGCGGCTGCAACTGAGTGGTTTAGCTTCCCCAGACGTGCAACGTGGCTCGCCTCTGAGACGTCCTCTGGTTGACCCATCATGCATCTCGATATCGGACGCCCTCGGGGATTGGGCCGACTCGTCTTGCCCATTCTCTCGGTGGGGTGATTTGTGTTCAATGTTCTCCTCAGACAAGTCCTAGCTACAACCGTCCGGTAGGGGAGGTTGGTACCTCTCTCATCCCGCGCTGAGGCTGGTGTATTCTGTATGGCTGGGCGCAGAGAAAACCGGAGGTTGGTCAGGCATGATAGCATCATTTCGTCCGCTTCGCCGGTTTTCGCTGCTCAGCAGGCAAGGCTGGCCCGCGCACCAAGGTTAGGAGCGCTGTCCGCAATATGAGCTGTGCTGGTTTTTGGGAGCAATGCAGACATGCTGCTGTCGTCACTTTGACAAAATCCATATCGTACTCCCTACTCGAGGCGGACCCACTGTCACAGACGCCAGTCCGCTTGCTTCCAGTAACTCTGACTCGATCGAGGCATCGCGTATCCATTCCTGGGGGCCGATGATCCCAAAAGCCGTGACTAGCCTCCACAGCTTCCACCGCAAGTTGCAATCTGTGCTCTGTAACACGAATGAAGCTCTGTCGCCGGTAGCGATTTCCTGGGCGCCATCACTTCGGCTGCATGAGGGCGGTGAGTTGGACCGCCGGGAGTGGAAGTTGTGAATTGTTGAGGTTCTGCAGCTCTCAATTGTCTCTGAAACAAAGAGCCTCCCTCGACAGACAGGCGCCAGCACGTGAGGGAGGGGAAGCCACTCTTTCCATTGTTTGATTTAACCACCTGCCTCGGGTGTACCTACCTACCTATTGGGTCCCTTTTTGGGTGGGAGGCAGGTACGTGGGTAGGTAGGTAGCATGTTAGTGCCGGCATCACCACCTGGCAACTTCAGTCGGCGTCCAAGAACTGTCGGGCATTACCAATTGCGCATGAACAACGCGGGCCTCAAGTCCCACAACATCCCACCTGCGGGACATCCGCTTCCATACTGGTGGTAGTGATATCTGGTGCAATCCACGTCATCTAACGAGGGTCTTCCCAGATGGAGCGCTCTTGGGCATCCATTGATTGTACCACCTTTGTCGTTGCTTTGCTCAGCCAGCACAGAATCGTCCGGCGCCTTATGCCCAAATCTAAGAATGAGGTGCTCATGCCAGCTGAGCCCAAGAATAGTACGAGGTAGACTACACGGCACGAATCACTTAGCAACACACACATAACATGTCGCTTTGGGTTCAAAATAGCATATGGCAAATGGCAGCTTCTCTTTGGTATCTCATCATGTACCTGCAATGTTACAGATACAGGGTAGCAAAATCGATCCTACCCACGTCCATCATCATGGGGACCATGTTACTCCCCGTGTTTCGCTACTCACAGCCCAGCAAAGGTAGACATATGGTTGCTTATTACATCCCACTGCGAATCTTTTCGTCTTGACTCGCCTCGTCACAACCCCCCGTGTCGCTGTTCAGCCGGTATGAACCATGCCAGTAGGGTTCATCCCACTGTGTCCCATCCCATAGCGAACCCCCAACGCGGGCCACTCCCAGGCAGGCGTAGGCTCCTAGGCAGACGCAGGGGCGGCCTTGGGCTCAGTTGCGCTGGGTGCGTAGGAAGCCTGGGCTCTGTTCTTCTTGATGACTTCCTTGACTCGCTCCTCGGCCTCATCCCAGTCCTCAGTGTCCAGCTTGACCAGGTCGATGCCATAGCCGTCAGCAATCTTACTCAAGGCGGCGAAACTCTTCTTGTCGTAGACGAAGCTGATGCTGACACCGACACGGCCAAATCGGCCAGTTCGGCCGATACGGTGCAGATAGGTCTCGGCATCGGGCTCGCTATCACCTCGTCCCTTCATGGGGATGTCGTAGTTGATGACCATGGAGACGGAGGAAACGTCGATACCACGGGCTAGGACATTAGTGGTGATAAGGACCTTGTTCTCTCCCTGGCGGAACTTGGACAGTAGCTCGTCTCGTTCAGAGCCATCGAAGGCGGCGTGAAGGGCAGAGACCTTGTGACCATCCTGGACCATACGGCGTTGAATCTCGTTGGCGCTCTCTCGGGTCTGGATTGTGTTAGCGATGGTGGAGAGTGCTTGTATGATTGCTACTTACCTTGACGAAAATGACGGACTGGCCGATGGTCATTAGGCCGTAGAGCTTGCAAAGAATGTCGTACTTGATGTTATCATCGGGACAGTCAATGAACATCTGAGAGATGCCCTTCACGGTGAGCTCGCTACGCTGCAGCTTGAGGCTGTGAGCGTTGGGCGCAAACTTGCCAGCGTATTTCATGACATTCTCAGGGAATGTGGCGGAAAAGAGGAGGACTTGGATCTCCCTGGGCAGCATACTATACAGGGTATTAGCACTCGTGTGACCGGCTGTCCATGAAAAGGAAACTTACTTCTTGACTCTCAGGCACTGGTCGCCGAGTCCCTGCTGGTCCAGCATGTTGTCGGCCTCGTCCAGCACAAGAGCGCGAAGCTGAGAGACATCCAGCTGTCTGCGCCGAATGATGTCCATGACTGTACCTGGGGTTCCAACGATGACGCTAGCTCGGACTGGTTCACCGCGGGGCAGGGCGCCGGGAATAGCGGCAGCGACCTTGAGGTTCTCGATGAAACGGCCAATCGCATTGACAACGCCCTCGATCTGGCGGGCAAGCTCACGGCTGGGCGCAAGAGCCAGGGCCTGGGGCTGATCAGGCCTGCTGAAGTCGACGCGCGACAATATCGCGGTGACAAAGGCAGCGGTTTTTCCGGTACCGGACTGGGACTGCGCCAGCATGTTTCGCGGGGGGTTGCTGAGCATCAGAGGCAAGGACTTGCCCTGGACCTTGGAGGGCTTCAGGAAGTTGAGGGAGAGGAGTCCCTTGAGAATGTCCTCGGGGCTGTGAATGAAGGTGTCAGTAGTATTCAAATGACGGAGTCTGCAGGGACCTACAGTCCGAGATCCTGCCAAGTGGTGGCGGAATGAAAAGGTGTAGCCTCATTGTCCTGGAGCTCGCTCAGGGAGACCTCGACGTCCCATTCAGGCTCCTGGAGGCCAGAGCCACCGAGTTCCTCGACAGTGCCATCGGTCTGGCTGGGCTCCTCGGCGGCAGCGGCGGGAGCAGGAGCAGCCTCGGCGGGCGCATCCTTGGCCTCCTCGTTGGGGTTCGTGATACGGCTTGCGAGATCAGCCATGGCGGGCGTTGGGCAAGCGGAATGTGTTTGTTCGATCGCGAGATGGAGGAGGAAAGTCGGAATAGTGGGGGGCGAGCGGTGATAGGAACGGTGACGATTTTCTCAAAGGCGGCAGTCTAGGCGCTTGCACACTAGCTAGCGCTAGGACTGAGTACCTAAAGTCCCTAGAGAAATTTGTCACGGCCAAGTCGGAGGATTGCGATGGCTACTTATAATGAGGGGAGCCGACGCGTAGAGTTTGAGGAAGTGAAGGAGAGAAAAAGATGATCAAGCTTGAAGGTGAAGTCGGGTGTAAACAACAAAGAAGCCTCAGGCCTGCCAGGTGCCTGTCACTGCCTGCACGGTGAAAGCTACAGGCACCCAAAGTTTATTCAGGGCAGGTTGGCGGGGTCCAAATTCATTCGATGGAGGGGCAGTTGCTGCAGGTGCAGCTTGCGGCAAGCTTCCGCCTTACGTGGCGCATTGGCCTTTTCAGCCACAGTCGGACCAGGCTCGCGCAACTGCCGCGACGATAGCTTCCCGGTCAACTTCTTTCGTTCTCACCAACTGCAGTATAGCCGCGGCATTCCAACAATTCTTTGTGTTTTAGAGACCTCCGGCGATAGACGCGCCCCCAGTTCACTCACTACTTTCACCGCCCTGTAAAGGATCCCTTTGCCTTCAGCCTTGGCCAATATCATGGCAGCTCCTCCGCCGCCGCCGCCACCTCGTGGAGGGCTGTCGCTTTACGAAAACCTCCTTGATCCCCAGGACGCATCTTCTGCCTCTGCCACCATCTCGTCAGCACCAGTTCTATATAACCAATCAGATAACAACTCTGCCGAAACCGCTGCTAAAAAGGCCATCGATCCCGCCCTTCGCTTCCAGCCTATTCGTCGACCGCAAGCGAAGCAGGTGAAGCCAAAGACCGCGTTCCCCAAACCCGCGGCCCCGAAACCGGCAGCCCCCTCTGCTCCACCAGCTCCCGCACAACCAAAGAGCACTCTTGCAGACTGGGCGGCGACTGAGGAAGACGAGTGGTTATATGGAACAGGCGAAAAGCGCCAGCGCGGAGGGCGCAAGAAGAAGAAGAAGAGACAGCAGCAGGCCGAGGTCGAAACCAATTGGGACGACATTTATGACCCTGTGCGACCAACAAATGTTGAAGAATACTTGCACAGCGACGAAAAGGTGACCGAGGTCTGGGAATGGAAAGCCCTGCTCTACAGACATCGAAGGAAACGCGACGAGAGTGATCTGTCAGACGAGGAGGAGGACACAAGAAATGTTGCGCCCAGTGAGTTCAACCAAAGAAACATTCCCGCTATGCCTGTGCTAAACAACTGCAGCTCAATTCGCTCCGCCTGCCTCATATGCCTCTGTTCCTCCTCCCCCGCTATCTCCCCCAGCCCCTCCACCAGACGACGCAACTGGAGATGATGCCTTTGCGCGCCGGCCAGTCATGTCGCAAGGACAAGCTTCTCAACCAGCTCCGCCACCTCTCCCTTCGGCTTCCGATTCGGCTACTATATCGCGCGCCCCTGTACGATACACGCAACCTGAACCGCCCAAGAATGAAGGCGAAGACGACGCATACTCTCCGCCTCCAGCCCTCGCGGTGGTTCTGCGGCGGATGATCTCGAACAAGACCCCTCGGCCCGATCAAGCCGACCAGGGCAAGCCGGCTTTGCCCACCGCCTGATGAGCAAGTATGGCTGGACAAAGGGCAGTGGTCTCGGCGCGGATGAATCAGGCATCGTCAATCCTCTCCGTGTTCAAGTCGAGAAGCGGCGAAAGAAGGCTGACGCCGATGGCGGCGGCTGGGCGGAACCCGGTGGCAAGGGCAAGATCATTGGCGGCAAGCGCAAGGAGGAGGATACGGGCAAATTTGGCGTCATGAGCGACGTTATTGTGCTAAATAACATGCTCGAGAATATGCCCAACCTCCAAGAGGAGATTGCTGGAGGCCTGGGGCAAGAGATTGGAGAAGAGTGTGGAGAAAAGGTACCAGGACATGATCCCTCATGTCACGATGGCATTGAAGCTAACATGGTGCACAGTATGGACGTGTGGAGAGGTTATATATCGACCAGGGCAGTCGCAAGGTGTTTATCAAGTTTACGAATCCGGTTTCCGCACTCAGGGTATGCGCCAATCCCCTGAAAATCTGCCTATGCTAACATGTCACAGGCTGTGAACGAACTAGACGGGCGCGTGTTTAACGGCAATGCCATTGTCACCAAATTCTTCAGCACCGAAAAGTTCGAGAAGGGGGTGTACAGTTAGACAAAGACTAGTGGTGCTTGACCTGGGTTTCCATGGATGGGCGTTGGGATAGAGTTGTGATTTGGACTTGATTCAACAGCGGCGTGCGTGAAATGATACCCAAAGGCATTTTCACTCTTGAAAGGGATGAATAGATCAATACGAGTGAATGGTCTTGATCATGCATCAAAGTCGCGGTGTTGAGACGGTTGTCCATCACGTGGTGCTGGCGAACAGTCGAACCAACATGTCTCTGTGTGGCTTCTCAGATTGACACATTCCTTGTACTACACGGTGATGGACGTGATGTCACATGCTGGTTCTCAGAAAAACCAGACAAAGGGTAACGGCGTAAGCAAGCTTTCGAGATCACAGGCCACGAGGTGCTGACATGCCTGCAGGGTTTAAAAGAATGCCATCAATGACATACACACGATTGAGGAGGTTCAGTCCAAGTACAATCGATTATTAAGCTCTAACGGGTTATCCTTTGCACGCACCGGCTGCCCCCGCGAAAGACATTTTGTGCCTCACGAAGGATGACAAAACACAATATGTTGGAGAAAAAACGAGAACATGAGAACAGGGGACGACGCCAAAAACCGCACCATTTTGCCTCGTCTATTTCCTTACAGCAACTGAGCAACGGCAACGAGGCCGGCAAGGGCCAGAGAAGCCATGTTCACGCTGATAATGCCAGCAGCATCCTCCTCGTCACTTCCAGAGCTGGAGCTCTTGTCGTCGCTCTCGCCGGCGTCACCGCCCTCGTTGGCCTCGGGGTTGTTCCAGGTGCAGTTCTGGCCACCCTCAATCTTGCCGTCGTCCTTAAGGTCCTTGAAGAACTGGCAGAATTCCTTGATATCGGTGGTGGAGGTGACGACGACGGTACCGCTGACGGTATCAAGCTTGGGGAGCTCGACCCTGAGAGGTTCGTGTTAGCAAAATACAAAAACAAACGGATCCAGAACGCTGTCTTACTTCTCAAAGTTACCACGCAGGCTGATTCCACCGTAGACCGTCTTCAGCTTAGGGAAGTCGTCAATGGCCAGGAGCTTGGTGTTGTTCTCGATAGCGAGACCTCCGCCAATAGTCTCGAGGGAGGGGAAGGAGATGTTGGTGAGCTTGTTCATGTCGACAAAGGAGATCGTCTCAGAGACCTTGGTAAGGTTGGGGAAGGTCAGAGACTTGAGCTCAGGGTTGCTGGTGAACTTGAGACTCTTGGTGACTCGCTCGAGGGAGGGGACCTCAAAGTTCTTGGCGTTGGAGACCTGGATTTCGGCAGCGACCTCGAGCTTGTTCATGGTGATGTCCATGTTGTTGCCGTTGTCGAAGATGAGGAGCTCCTTGGTAACGTTGACGAGGTCCGAGTTGAAGCTGGTAATCTTCCTGTTGTTGTCAATCTGGAAGCTATCGACGGACGCGACGCTGAGACCGCTCAGATCGCTGAGGTAGGTGTCGCTAATTCGGATGCCGCTAATCTTGGTAACACCCTTGGTGCCGAAGACCAATGTGCCGAGGCGAGGGAGGGTGATGAAGCTGAGCTCGCCGACATCGGTCAGAGAGTCCATCTGCAGGGTCTGGAGAGCCTCGAGGTTGTTGAGCTCAAGCTTGCCACCGATGGTGGTGATGGAGGAGCTGGAGAGGGAAATGATCTTGGTGGCCTTGTTGACGATGAAGTCGCCGGTAATCTCCTCGGGGCCGGTGATAACGACCTCGCCGGCAACAGACTTGTCGATGATGAGGTTGGCATCGATAACCGTGCAATCGATCGAGGGGGTGGCCTCGGTGACCTTGACGTCCTTGGTGCAGGTGGCGGCGCCTGTTGTTGTGTTGGATTAGCAGATGTAGCAACTTGAGAACCCGAGGGATGTACCGGAGACGGCGGAAGCACCAAGAGCCACGAGGGCAGAGAGGAGCTTCACGGAATGCATGATGGCCTAGGAAGCATGTAATTAGTATCGTATTTCGAGAACGGTCGAGGTCAAGAGTTGGCAACGAGAGTATAAAAGGGACGTGTATGGGTCGTGGGCAGAGTCCGCAGCGTCTAAATCCCCGGCAGCCGCCTCAGACTAGATCGAGCGTAAAATATGCTGGTGACGGCGGGTATCTCGAGTGTGGTAGGTGTTTCGATCATGTGGCGATGATGATGTCTCCTATTTCGAGAGGGGGATATGGGGATATCGAGGAGTAACCAACCTATGCGCAAGACGTGTGAGAAGATTAAGTGAATTAAGTCAAGGATGGGAGGGAAAGGCAAGACTCAAACAAGCCAATTCGGAAGGAAGTGGCCAAGAGAAGGAAAGATAACGGCGACGACTCGGAGGTGTGAAAGGAAGAAAGATGAGGGTTTGTTTTGGGGCAGGTGAAGAGAAGGGAAATGGAACCGAGACGAGACGCCCCAGTTGTCAAAGCACTGATAAAACGCATGCGCATGCTACGCGCCTCGGCGTGCAGGCGGCCAAGCGATTCTTTGTACGTACCTAATTTGTAACGGGACTAGATCCTGTATTTCCTTGATTTTTCTTGTTGTATTATGTGTATTCTTGGTGGTTTCTCGGTGAACGGACGGGACGAGGACTGGGGAGCAGCAAAAGAATTCCTCCTCAGAACTGGGTAAAAGTCGGCGGAGATCTTGGGACGATTAAGTCGTTAGAAGGGCCTGGCGAAACGAGCGGCGTGAAGAGAAAAAGTGGACGAGACGAGACCGACAAGAGAGGGAAGGAAGAGGTCGACGACGGAGGGAAAGAAGGAGGAGGAGGAGAGAGATTGGACGAGATGAGAGATGGACGACGACTGCAAGATGAGAGAGAGCTCCCACACGGTGGGAACCTGGCGTCGCCTGCATGGAAGAAATGGGGAGGGATAGGCCCGGGACGACAGGGGTGGCCCCATCCCATCCACCCACTGAAATGTCAACGCAGGGCACCAACAGGCCAGTTTGGGTCCATGGGGGCCCAGGGGCAACTCAAACACGCCAAAAAAGGAGCCAGTGTCAGTCCAGGGCGGGCAGGATCATTTGAGCGTGCGAACCGGTGTTGACGGGGGCCTTGCCCATGTGCGAGAAATGCGGCTTGTTCTTCGGGGAGACTGAGGGAGGAGGATGCCATCCACTCAATTTCCGCTAAATGGATACAAGACAAGCCACCCACGGCTCCATTGTGGCCGTCGAGTCACCAGCGACTTTCCCACCAGTCCTTCCATTGAGTTTTGTTTGAAGAGCACTTCTCAAGCGTGGCAAACCTTGCTCTCTATCTGGTACTGGGCACAGGCAGGCCGCGCAAGCAACCCGTGATGCAGCAATGGACGGGTGACAGCACTATTGCAACACACTGCTCGGCCAACAGCAACGACTGCTGCAATACAACAAAAACAATCAACACTCCATACGCACGTATCGAGATGCTCGCTTGATCTTTTGACAACCACCACCGACCAGTGGGGTTCATTAGCTCTCTGCAGCCGTTGCAGCCACGCCCGCCGTCCTGCTGGTATGGGAGCTATCTCTCTTGTCTAGCGGAACGTGGCTGGCTCTGAACAACCTGATCTCGCAGGGGGGCAAGACAATTGTTTCTCATCAACTTTTCATCTGCTCTAATCAACCTCAAGCTCAGGATCGTATGCTCCCGGCCCGGCATCTTCCAGATCAGGCACAAACCCAAGCCCAGCGCCAACGCGCTCGCTCCTCTAACTCCGATCTTAATCGTATCCTCCCACCCAGGCGAGATTTGCTCCCCATTTCAGCTGTTGATGCTGCTGGGGAGGTCCGCTTACTGTGCAGGCTAGCAAGGATGGCGGGAGGTTTGTCCCCGGAGGTTATCCACAGACCGGTGTTAGCAAGACACTTGCGGGCTGGCAACGTCATCACCCATCCTCCACCTCGGCGGGAGGCCACCGAATGTACGCACTAACAACCTGCCGACTGAGGCGATTAATGCACCACTCTTTCAACGACCGGCCCCTGGCCAGGGCCAATTTGCTTCCATCCGTCTTGTTTCGTCCATATCCGCGCCGCGACCGTCCACGCGTCGGCAAAGCATGTCGATGCATCCTGACCAGACCTCGTTTCACCTCACATTCTGGCACCAAAACGTCATGATCCCTCCCACAGCACGGGAAGCTAAAGCCTCGCTCAGTCCTTGTCTAGGCCACGGCTGTACGGCCCTGCTAGTGCAAGCAAAGCTCTGCCATTAAATGGGAACTTGTGTCCAAGAAATGGCCAAGAATGCCAACACAGATGATGGTCTTGTTCAATGGCAGCACGAGTCCAGGCCCTCTGGACTGTGGTACACCCCAAGAGTCGGACGTGCCAGGCATGGGATTCACACAGCCATGCATGGACACCATTGACCTTTTTGATGGAGACGTGCCTTGATACGAAGCAACACACTCGACCGATTGCTCTCCGGGACCTCCGGGGCCTCCGAGCGGGTGTCGTTGTTACCGTTCTCCTCTTTATTGACTCCCGCAGACCAAAAAAGAAACCAAATGTCCTCCTTTTTTTCTATCCCTTGCCATTTTTTATCTGGGAACCGGATCCTATCTTCCCCTGACACTCTATCGGCATATGTTCCCCTTAGTATTCTCCTCGGGAAGCAAAAGAAGACCGGTGACATACTGACAAGGGCTGCCTCTTGTCTCCCATCATGTGCAGCAAGTGCGCGTCTTGGCTGATGCTTCGATCGCACAAGGTATCTCGGAGTTCTGGAACAAGAACACACCCAAGGCCAAGACCTAAAATTCTGTGATCCCAGTGGATAACAGTCATTTACCATACTGGGGAATATGCCGCGGATAGATGTTGTGCTGCTGCTGCTGCTTCCGCTGCTACGGATACCCCCTTTTCACACCACCCCTGGATCAAATTCGTCCCTGGCCTTCTCTCCCCGGCTGCAAGGGCCACAAAGCTTATCATCCATCTCCCTCGAGACGACAATCTTTGGAGAATGAGAATGAGCCAGGAGATGAGAGAGTCATGATTTCAACCGGCACCAGAGGAATCGATAATCAGACGGTTGCATGCGCCCTCGGCCATTTTCTCACACAGGCAGCAGAGAGAGTTTTAAGTCTCACATCCCGCCCCAAGGAGAAAAAGTCAATTGCTCGGCTCATTCGCCGGCCCCTCGACGGTTTGAATGTCATCGTCTTGCTCCCGCCGGTATGCGTGTGAGCTTGGGACCCGTCCCCGTTACTTGGTTAGATCGTCCGCCATCACAAGCCTGCGGCGCAAGCCTCCTCCATTCCGTCCCGCCGCCCCCTGACGCGTTGTTGAACTCCACATCCACATCCATCGAGTGTGTGTGCCGCGGCCTGGCATTGCAGCCAGTCTGAGGCCGCTCATGGACCTGTCGTGGCTGGCCTCTCCCACTTCCCGCATCCAGATTCGACCCCCCATGCCAGGTTTGCAGCGAGTGGTGATCAAGGTTTTCACTGCACTACAGGACGCCCAAGACACCTTTAGCCGTCGAGCCGCCAAGACCTCTTGTCGGGACAAACCAGCTGAAGGTTGACCACGTATCCATGCACCTGATCTGATATATCCATGTCCTTTCCTGCGGGTTCTAGCCAGGCCCCAAGCTCGTTGGGTGCTCGGCAAAGGCGTCTCTTGGACATCGCGTGGCGCAACCTATTTTCTGCGCCGTTTAGGAGCGATGCCATGAAAGCGCGCTCATCCCAGAGCAGATCGGATGACGAATCGAGCTGGTCCTTCAATCACGTCCATGTCCCGAAGTAATTGCCATTGATTGCTTCTTCTGCGCTTCGACTTGGATGAGCCGACGAGGTTAGGAGAACTACTCCTGAAGATCATCAGGCGCCGATGGATTTGATAGTCGGTTTGCGCCAATCATTGATGCACTGTAGATGACTTCTGTGACATTACATCACCACTTGACGCGTTCGAAAATATGGGTATCGGAACAGATCCCGCATCGTTCAGGAGGTCACTTGTCTAAACAGCATGCGCATACAGGAAACAAACAACAAACGCTGACCCAGCAACCAGGGAACAAAGAGAGAAGTTATTCCAGCGTGCTGATGTCTGTCTCCTCGACTCGCCACATATACCACATGAAGAGACTCCGATACGGCGAAAACTTGTCCGACAGCTCAATCATGTCCTGTTCCGACATGTACTTCCACTTGCCGCCCTTGGACTTGAGTTTGGCAACGTCACGACCGACAAAGGCGGCCATGCCCCTCTGAACTCCCAGGTCGCCGAGCGAGAAGACATCCATCCGCTTGAGCCCAAAGCAGGCAAACATCTCGACGGACCACTTGCCGAGTCCGCGGACGGCGATCAGCTTCTCCATGACCTCTTCGTCCGAGGCGCCGTGGAGCATCCGGGCGCTCAGCTCCCCGCTGGCAAACTTTTCGGCGAGACCCTTGATGTACTCGGCCTTGCGCTGGGAGAGACCGGCTGTCCGAAGCTCCTCGATCGACTTGGCGGCGACCTGGGACGGGTGTGGGAACCGTGAGCCGGGCTCGACCTCGAACAGGGCGAGGAACTTGGCCTTGATCGACTTGGCTGCCGCTCCTGATACCTGCTGGCTGATGATGCCACTTGAGAGTTTCTCAAAGGGATCAATCTCCTCTGCCAGCCCTTCTGGTGAAAAGACTTGGCAGTGGTGGTTGTCGATCAGTGGCTTCATGCGCCCGTCGACCTTGATGAGGTAGTCACATGCCTCCTTGAGCAGGTTCTCAGTCGTCGTTCTAACCTGCGGCGCCTTTGTGGGCGACACAGTCTCTATATCCCGCGATGCGACGAGCCGCGACGTCTCTGGCGACAGCAGCGGCGCATTTGTCAGCCTGGGGTCCGCGAGCCGCGTGACGGTCGCGCTGCGAGGCTTCTTTGTAGAGTTCCTCGACTCGGCGAAGAGCCCTGCCGCGGTGGGAGTCGGGGTCAAAGGCGGCAGCGCTGCCGGAGTCGACGGGTTGCCTTGCGCGCGCTTCCTTGGTGGTGTAGAGGGCGCTTCAGCTCCGTCTTTGGCTGTGGACGCCTTGCGCTTCCGGCCATTGGGTTTGGGGGCAGTCTGAGCCGGTGGTTCCAACTTGGGCGTGGATTGTGCGCTGATGCGTGCGGAGCGCCTTGTTGTGACCATTGTTCGTGATGTTATGAGTATTGTCCTGACTTGAGTTGGCACAGATGGTATCGTGAATTGGCGTATGGGCAAGGTGAGACGATGCCGTAGAAGCGCAGCGTGCATGTGAGATTACCGTTTGTAAAGATTACCAGAATATCCCCATGCCAGTGCCTGCAAAATGCGACCTTTCTTGCAGACAATTTGATAAGAGTATCTTGTTCCTGGAGATCCTGATGAAAGGCGACGTTCACGCTGATGTTGTCGGTTGAGACATCCATTTGCGACAGCCACCGCGCCCTGCCCATGTCATTGGCCCAATCCTCGACGCCGGAACACAAGACGACGTCAGCGGAGGTGCTTGAAAGAATACTCACTCGGCCGATCACTTCAATATCGGGCACTGGGCATGGCCACCTCTCTGGTTCTATTTATTCCCTCGGCTTATCAATCAAGTGTTCTATTTGTAGGACTCTTCCTTGCATAACGAAATTGCCCTGGGATTTCACAGGCTCCTGTCTGAAGCTGAAGTCGGGTTGACGAGACTCGCTGCTCATTTCTTTCAGCTATCGAGGGTGGTGTCAGCATACGGCGCTTTGGTTGGAGATCTTTTACGATCAGTGGGTTGGCGGGCTAGGGCAAGTGTATGCATTGGGGTAGTGATGAGGCTGGTTCCTGGCCTCTTTGTGTGAGCATCTAGACTCGTATCCACGGCCTATGAGATGTGGTGTAAACAGCTGAGCGTGTCTGGATCGTAGGAATTGTTTATCATCGGTTATACGGCGGTGCCATGGTACGCTGAGCTGACTTTATATCCTCCTGCTGGATGTGGTCCTGGTCGTGGTTTTCGTGATGCGTTGCACGACATGGCATCGGAACGGGTGTATTATGTGTAGCCTTAGTCATGATCATCCACCGCATGATAAGCCCCGACTAGAAGCTCAGTACAGCGTGATTTGGCCAAATATTGGCATTTCAGAAAGGAACCTGACAGAGCATCAAGACAACTGTCTAATCATGAAACCAGATCAGGTAATTCACGGATTCAGGGTAAGCCAGGTTAAAACGAAGGATCCATGATGTCGACAAGGACCCACCTATCCCGGTCGGCACTCGGGTCTGATGATAGGGGCTGCGTGCCGCTGAAGCCGCTGAAGGACACCGGGCGGCGGGCCCTTGTGGACGAGAATAGTGGGGGAGGCGGCCCTGAATCGTTTCGGGGACCCTGCACGCACTGCGCACTGCACGCAATGGGCTCCTAGGTTTGCTAAGCCAACGAGAATCTAGGCTTTTTTCGTCCAGCCAGTGCCAGAGGGAAAGTGCTGAGCTGTCGCAATGTTGACAATGTAGTATTTTCTGGCCGCCCTGGCTCCATCGTTCCTCCGACTCTGGATCGCTCTTGCCATCTCACGACCTGCCTCTGGCCCGTCCTTGTCAATTGGCATCGCAGTCGCCACACACTCGTTTTCTAGTCTTGCTGCTGAACCTTGTATCAGCACAAACATCGTCGATATCGAGCGCCGTCTTAGACACGCTAGACCCCTTTCGCGACGACCTCAGGTTTCCATCACCCCCCCTGCTCGTAGGCACTTCAGCGTCATATCTGTCCCTGGAGGAAAAAAAAAGCCGAGGGACGACACTCGACCTGCCCTCTGGACGACGGGCGATCGCGACGACTGCTGCGACATCGGCCGACGACCAAAGGGGACAGCAGAGCCACGTGGCTTACGACGACTATCCCATCTACTGCGACGGGGGAGCTCTTGGGATCATACACACAACCGACGACTTGACCTCGACGATTGGGTGGTGACGACGGTCCGCCCGGAGCACTCGCCATGCTTCTCCCACACGGCGGGTTCAACTGGAAGGCCGCAAAGGCCCAGATGCCCCGAGCAGAGTCCTGCGTTCCAACCTGACACGGTCGCGCCTGTTGCTCCTCATCGGTGTAACTGGCATCATAGTACTACTATACCGCAGTATTCGAGCAACACCCCCAGGACCGCAAGAGTATGGCCGCTGCCCGACTCCCAGACAGAACCCGCTAGCTGACCGAGTTCCAGTGTTCGCTGCTGGGGCCCGAACAAGTCCCCCATGGAGATGACGCCGAACGAACATGCCGTCTGGAATGCTCACATGCAGACGCCCGTCATCTTCAACCACCATAAGCCGCTCAAGGTCGAATCCCCCTCGATCCAGCACATCGACCTGAACCCCATAAAGTCGAGCCACCAGGCGCTCATCAGGAACGAGCGGATACTGATCCTGACACCCCTGAAGGACGCCGCCCCCTTCCTCGCAAACTACTTCAAGCTCGTCGCCGAGCTCACATACCCCCACCGCCTGATCGACCTTGCCTTCCTCATCTCCGACTCGAAAGACGATACACTGGCTGTTTTGGCGTCTGAGCTGGACCACCTGCAAAAGCGCAAGGACGAGGTCCCGTTCAACAGCATCACGGTGGTCGAGAAGAATTTCCACTTCCACCTCAGCCAGAATGCAGACTCGCGACATGCGTTTGCGGTCCAGGCCCCTCGGCGCAAAGCCATGGCCAAGGCCAGGAACTATCTCCTGGCCACTGCCCTGAAGCCGGAGCACTCGTGGGTGTACTGGCGCGATGTCGATATCGAGCAGGCGCCGAGACGGATTATTGAGGATTTCATTGCACATGATAAAGATGTCCTCGTTCCCAGTACGTTTGCGATCTACCGCAACAGAGCTGAAGCTGATCGTTTTAGACATTTGGTTCCATCGATTCGAAAAGGGCGTTGATATCGAGGGTCGATGTAAGTGACATGCATCTAGTTGAGCGCTTCCCATATTAACGTTATGGATAGTTGACTATAACTCTTGGATCGAATCGGATAAGGGTCGCAAACTCGCCAATAGCTTGCCCAAAGATACCGTCATCGTCGAGGGTCAGTACCCCTAACACAGAGACTTGAACTATTCTAACACATGTATTACAGGCTACAAGGAGTTTGACACTGGGCGTCAATATATGGCCAAGATGGGAAATTGGCGTGACAACAAAGACGTCGAAGTTGAGCTGGACGGTATTGGTGGCGTCAACATCCTTGTCAAGGCTGACGTCCATCGATCTGGTTCGTAACCACCGAGAGCTGAACCAGGGGCAGTGACTGACGTGTTGTACAGGCATCAACTTTCCGTGCTATGCCTTTGAAAACCAGGCCGAAACCGAGGGCTTCGCCAAGATGGCCAAGCGTGCCGGATACGACGTCATTGGCCTCCCCAACTACATCGTCTGGCACTACGATACGCAGGAAAAGGGCGGAAACAAGTAGAATTCTCGAACCGACGGCTCAGGCTCGAGTTGATCTCCTACGCCTCAGCACCTTCCTCTGAGAAGGCTATACGTGGACCCATGACGTTACGTGTGTTGACGTTTCCAACTTTCACCGGCTCCTATACAGAATACCGAGCCGAGCTTGGCGAGTGCAACAACCATTGGATGTTGGCGTTCCTGAGCAAACTTGTTTCATTTCATTTCGACTCGACCCGTCGCGTCTTTAATACGGTCATGCTGGCGCTATGGGAAATTGAGCGGTTGGGCCAAAAAAGCGAACCAGATGCTTTTGTCTGTAATATTTGAATACTGTCGAGATTGGGCTGTGATGGATTGAGTTTGAGAAGCAACAATCGAGTTGTAGATAGAGAGATTTGGCGAGTGTCCTGGTAGGTGGCGGAGCCTGGAGTCAGAGGTGCAAATAGACAACAGAACATAATTTGTATATTGACATGGGCCTTGTTGGCCCTTGGTTACCTTGTAGTTCACTTCGTTCTTCATGAGTGGTTGTAGACTGAGTATGTGTTGCTTGACGGAGGGCCATCACCTGCCTCGACAGTGGAGGATAGGTCTGGATATTTAAACAGGTTACGATTAACCAACCTGGAACTCTGTAGCATATTGCTGGAACTACTAGCAAATATCTGATAATGGCTGATTTGTGTGGTGACTTTGGCTGGCATCCTGAATATCCATGCTCTGTCCTACGGCACGCAGGCTCCTGTCTATTCCTCATTCTCAACTTCGCCCGACAATACCTTGGCTTTCCCGGCAAGTTTGAAGATGTGATGACTCTACTATCGCTACCATTAAGGAGAGTCAGGTCCGGTTAAGCTGGCACCTGATATCTGGACTCAGCAGACTGGTCTGGTCCACCATCTCTGCCCGTGCGACATGGCCACCATCCGCTGTTTTGTGCACACAAGTGGCCAAGAGAAGTTGGGCAGCAACGTCTAGCTCAAAGTATTAGGAGTTTGATAGATGCCTTGCAGAAGGATGAACATGACTGCATCATGAAACAAGGCAGCTACACGGCTTCGGCAGGGGATCGCCGTTGAGACTGCATACGCGGCTGCCTGAACGAAGTATTTGATACTATCGCAGATGCAGTCTTAAAGTTTGGGTCGTATGGAAACGAGTGAGAGGGCGAGTTGAAGACCTGGGTGGTTGGGTGTTGCGAGTATGAAGAGGGAAAGTGAAACGATGCCTGATTCGGCGCAATTCCTACAAATACACGGATGAGTTATGAGAAAAAAAGCTCTATTTTGGGCTAATCTCATAAATGACCATATACATTTATACATCGTCTTTGTTGAAGGGAAACTGAGCGTGAGTGTCAAATTTGAAGGAGGCATAGTCTCGCAGCGCGCACATGTTCGGCCGGCAATGGAGGAAATAGTCCAAGTATAAGACGGAACCTATCATAGAAAGGGGAAAAAATATCCCATGACTGGAGAATGTCATGTTGACTTGAATATTCGGTGTCGCCTAATGATTGGCCTCGGGAGTTGGTGGGTGGGAATAGCTTCACTTTTGTCTTGGAGGTGGCTCGCGTGACCGTAGCATGTGGTTCGGTAAAAAGCTCGAGATGCTGACATATCATTCAACATACTGTAGTAGATGGCGTATAACCGAAAAATATTACTAGATTACTACGTATGAAGACATGAAATTCGTGCTTTTCAGGGTTAGGAACTCCTGCTTCAATCCTTTCATCCATTCTCAATGAAATGATTGATGGCCTGGGTTGTCAGCTTGGCCGACGAATCAGACTCGCGTCTCGACTTGGCCATGTGAAGGATTGCGTCACATGATCGGGAAAATCTCGGATAAAGACAAGTGTGCCGTCATCCTCCCGCGAACTGGCACAGGCAACGATAAGAGTCCTCGCTCGTAGGCTGCCTTGACCCAACCTTGTCCACCACCAACCAAAACACCAGACACAACGACGACGCTGACAACGACGAAGAGCATCGAGCGAAGCAGTCAACAAAAAGCCCTCGACACTTCCGAGTCCCGTGTACATCTGCCTCGCCTCTGGCAAACTGCACCACCTCAGCAGCGCTTTCGGCCCAACCCCACTATCCCAGTCCGAAGTCGAGGCCGCGCCCCCCGTTAGTTACGCCATTTTCCGGACCGACGACGAAGCTTGCTTTTAGAGAGGAAATAGGACTGCCCTTATCCTCTCGCATCATCCTCCTCCTCCCTCCATCAACAACCCGACACACACCTCAACCACCGCAAACATGTGGGGCTGGTTCGGCGGCGCCGCGGCGCAGAAGCGCAAGGACACCCCCAAGAATGCGATCCTCGGCCTGCGCGCGCAGCTGGAAATGCTGCAGAAGCGCGAGAAGCACCTCCAGACCCAGATGGACGAGCAGGAAGGCATCGCCCGCAAGAATGTCAACTCAAACAAGAACGGTATGCGACCCTCCCTTGGAGGAGCGGGACAGTGCGGGGTGGTGACAGAGGTGCTGATGGGAACATGACAGCGGCCAAGGCGGCCTTGCGGCGCAAGAAGGCACACGAGCACTCGCTCGACCAGACCGTCGCGCAGATAGGGACACTAGAACAGCAGATCTACGCAATCGAGTCGGCCAACATCAACCGCGAGACCCTGGTGGCGATGGAGAAGGCCAGCCAGGCCATGAAGATCATCCACGGAGATCTCACACCAGAAAAGGTGGATGATACAATGTGCGTGCCTGAACCCCCTCCTCGCCCTCCTTTCGTGAAGAAGACAGTTTCTGATTTGATACAGGGAGAAATTGCGAGAGCACAATGCAATGAGCGAAGAGATTGTCACCGCCATGACCAACGCCACGATCGGCGAGTACGTCGACGACGTCGACCTGGAAGAGGAGCTGGAGCAGCTACAGCAGGAGCAGCTCGACGAGCAGATGCTCACGACAGGCAACGTCCCCGTGTCAGATGCAGTACACAACTTGCCCAAGCCGGCAAACGCAGAGCGTAAGTGGCCCCCCACGACCGGCCGGTTCGTCACTGTACCGAGGCTAACATGTCTGCAGCCGTATCTAGCAAGAAGCAGGCTGTGGAGGAAGACGATGAAGAGGCCGAGCTGCGGAAGCTGCAGGCCGAGATGGCCATGTGAGGCGGCTGTTGGGCGGCTTCATATTGTTGCATAGCATCTGGTTGGTTGGGATTTGAGAACAGGACCACATATATTTTTACGCCGACTTTGAGGGAGAGGGGAGAAGAGAGGGACGGTTCTTTTGAGGCCCCCTTTTGTCCTACAAGGTCTTTTTTTTTTTTTTTTCTTTTTTTTTGATTCTGTTGGTGTTCTGTCGGCGTTGGCGTCTGAGGCTTGCTGCTGATGCTTGTTGGTTTGCAAACCACTGTCCATCTTTTGAGCCCCTATTGATACCGACATCAAACATTGCGTTCTTCAGTTCGGCGATGCATGGCATGTGAAGGTCTGGGGTCTCGGTGATACTTTGGTGAGCATTCAGATGGCAGAGAAATCTAGATCCCCCTTTTAATGCGAATAAATCATGCAACAACATTTGTGCAGATGGAGGGGAGAAAAAGAAGAACATCAGCTGAAACCATGTCCAGCCTGAGCGGTCTGCAAAAAGGCTTGTGACAAGAGCGGAACCGTGAAAGCACTCTTGGCGAACCCCCCAATATGATATGACCCGCCAAGTCCACGTCAAAAGAGGCCCGAAAACCAGGCCCCTTGTCAAAGTATGGAAAAGAATGACGATCGACATGTTCTCTGGCCGCCAGAAGCACAAGGCCTCGAATGTGGCCGGTTTGCTGTCTAGATTGTGTGGGTCGGGCCGCTTTTGGGATCTCTAATACATCTCGTCACCGAAACACGTTTCCTCGACGGGTGGGGGAAAGGATCCAATCCTGTAGTGAGAGATCCCGTCGCGATGGGCCGAGTGGAGCGTCCTTTTCAGCCGGGCCGTTGGGTGACCTTAAGTTTCCTCATGACGGAAGGAAGCCGCAGGGGGAGTAATGAGAGAGACGTGGAGGACCAGGAAGGCCAAAGTGCGTACGGGAACCACAAAGCAAGTCGGCCAGCCGCCTTCAACTGAGTCCGAAACTTGGAAAGGCCCAACAGGTCATCACATTGCTGGATCTGCAGACGTAGAAGCAAGCAGCAGGCCTTGGTTGAGAAGACCTGCATTTCGAGGTTACAGCGCTGCCGCCATTGGACGGAGAGTGGTCACGTGATGCGAATTCAGCTATTTCTGGTTGGATGGTTGGCTGCCAGCGACTGGCGCCGTAGTGGATCCCCCTGGCCCCTCCCGCGTTTAAGCGGCGCCTAAAACGAAATGGGTCAGCCTCAGCCACTCATGGTGCGAACCCTAACCGCCGCCGCGAACGTCGTGGGTCTCAGCCTGGCGGGGTCTCCTCTCTTTAACGGCGGTCGACCGACTGAACAGGTGTTGGCGCTGCAGCTGTTGCCTTTTGCACTTCGAAAATAGTCAGCCCGGCCCAGCCCTTCCCGGGCTTCCCAACCTTTTTTACCATGACGCAGAACGACCCCCGGTACCATGCGGGACCTCGTGGCCCGCCCTGGCGGCTCAGTGACCTTGAGCTGAGGGAGGCTTGCAGGACTCACAACGCCATGTCAAGGCCCAGCAAGCGCTGGGCTCCCGTCGCGGAACTTTGCGGGGGTGGGTGGTAAGACGGCGGCTGGAAGATATGGCCAGGTGTGATTCGGTTCATATCTCCCGTGGTGTCCAGTCTACCCCCGTGAATGGTGTTTCGCAATCCCTCTCTCTCTTCTTTCTCTTTTTCACTCAATGCTGTGTGTCCGTCGGTGACTCTCACAAGGCCTTATTTCCTTTTCTATTTTATTTCCTTGGTCTTATTAATCTTGTTCTTGTCGCGGCTTCTCATGAATATACTCCGATGAGATGCTGGTCATCTCACTTAATACTATCCCCTTCCTCTTAGGTGCGTCATCACTAACCCTTCCAAGTATGGCAACTGACATTTCTGGTCTCTAGATGTTTCGTTGTAGAATGGCCTTCTGGCCATTTTCCTTCCTGTCAACATGGTTAATCTTGAACGTGACCGCCGTGCTGGCAGATAGCCTACCGAGCGAAGTCGGGCAGTACATCCCCGGCTGCGCAGAGGAATGCCTCCTCTCGTTCCTCTCGGTCAACTATGCCTCGACAGGCTGCGCGGATAGCCTCTCGATGGACTGCATGTGCTCGCGGATAGGCGCCACGGGGTTCACGCTGGGCGAGGGCGCGATGCAGTGCATCTCTGCCGAGCGGTCAGTTGGATACTGTTCCGAGTGGGATGCAAGTGGTACGTCTTACACACGGCTGGAGCCTTTCGAGGACTCAGGACTTACAACAGCGCAGACCGGGTGATAGAACAGGCGTACGATATGTGCAGCGGAAGACCCAATGCCATCGACCCAACGCAACGCACCATTACAGCAACATTAGTTTTGGCTCCATCAGGAGGAGTCATCACATTCCCTTCCGTGACAGTTACTGAACCTACTGCGTCCAATGCGCCGCACCAGAAAAGCTCCACCACTTCCAGCTCTCAGACGCTACCGACGACTCGACTCTCGTGATAGACAACATCGTCGCCCCCTCCGCTGCCGATCACGAGAACATCTACGAAACGGTCGCAAACAAAGGAGCGTGAGACATCTACGGATGACGACTTGCAATTCTTCACCTCGGACGTCGCTTTCATCACCGAAGCGCCGACTACAGATTCCTCGACCGACGACCCGACTACCCTGATTACCCGGACGTCATCCGTCTCTAGCTCGTCATCAACGACAGAAACAGCGGCCACCACGTCCACCGAAGCGCCAGCTGGCGGCGCCGGCGGCAAGGGTGACGACGAGAAGGACTCGGGCAAGCTCTCCAGCGAGCAGGTCGCTGGCATCTCGGTGGGCGTCCTCGCTGCTGCCGGGGTCGCGGCCGGTGCCATTGTTCTTGCTCGATACTACCGGCGCAAGAACCATCCCAAGGCCAAGACTGGATTCCTCCCCATGCGAGACACCTGGGGATACAAGCCAGAGCATCCTCGGAACGGCGGCGGACACGACTCCTGGATGATCCATCAGATGCGCCCTACCCTCGATCCATCGGCGCCCCTCCTCCACCACCCTCATACAAAAGGGGAAGCCTCAGACCTCTGGCCCTCGCGCTCGCCATCTCACCGGCTCCCTCAAGCCGTGGGACCCCCCGCGGAACCCCCCGCTCGTCGCCCCTGAGGCGGATGACGAGACTGCTACCAGCAAAGCCCTCACTACCGAGCCTCCCTCACAAGCTGGACAAGGAAAAGTCACCTCCCCTGCTCCAGCCAGAGTGGGACGACCACTCGCGCTCCTCGCACCAACACAATGCCAGCTCGTCAAGCCGAGACAGCGTCTCTCATCACATGCAGGCGCCGCCGTCGCTCTCCTCAGCCGCAGGCGTGGGCTCCTCCCAGTCGACGAGGAACAACAAGCCGACGCCCCCCAAGCTGCACATCCCCGCGTCCCACAGCAGCAACAACGCGCGCCGCATGAGCGGCAACAACCACCGCCGCGAGAGCAACGTGACCGAGTTTGAGGAGGACCGGACGTCCCTCTCGGCAAACACGGGCTCGACGCAGGTATGGAGGCCGCCGCCGACGACGCCCATCTCGGCGGGCACCTACTACGTCGCCGACCAGCACGGCAACTGGGTTCTTGGTAATTCCAAGCGCGCGTCTGTCATTGCTCGAGGCTCACAAGGCTCCAAAGAGTCGCAGGGGGATGTGCCGCCTCCGCCGCCGCCCAAGGATGACAAGAACTTGTCTGCCACGGCGGCTGCTGGCCTAGCTAGGTCGCGATCCCTTGCTCCCGCGGCCGAGATTCGTCCCGCGGGCGTCCCTCCAAAGGATAAGCCCAATGGCCCTCGCCCTCAGCAGCCGTCTCCCTTCTTCTCGTCGCAGAGCAACCAGAGACGGAACACGACTGCGCGCCGCTCCATGACCCGGAACCTGACCCGGCTGCAGCGCGAGGACTCGATCAACAGCAATGTCACCACCATCGCCACCTCGCCTGAAGAGCCCACCTTCCCTGCTCCCGGCACCGCCCTGACCAAGGAGCAGCAGGCCACTCTCTCACCCGTTGAAGAGTCCCCCAACCGCCGTTCACAACCTAGGATCCCGCCGCGAGACCCTCGAAGGATGAGCCAGATGAGCGACTTTAACAGGAGGTCCGGCCCCCCGACGCGGCAGTTTGTGTACAACCCTCCCGGACAGCCCAGCCCGACGCTAGGAATGATGCAAGGTCCAAGTCAGCCGCAGCTGGACCAGCCTGAAATCATCCCCAACGTCGGACTCGAAAAGGATTCCCCCTCGATGCGCCTCGTTGACCCTTCTCCCCCGCCGAGCGAGGAAGAGGCGGCGCAGAACCTCCAGCCCTTTACCACAAATCGCTCCCAGGTCTCCCCCTTTTACTTTGACCCCCCTTATCCTCAACCTCTCAACACCGTCCCCCAGTCTCTGAGCGTCGGTCAACAACAACAACAACAGCAGCGCTCCTCCACCTCTAGGTATCAACCATACCAACGGCCTACCTTGCACAAGCCGTCTCCTAGACCTCAGCAGTCAAACTGGCAGGGCGCGCAGCGAATGCCCCAGACCTACCAGGACTTTCAACAGCAGCAGCAGCAGCAGCCTGACCTCCAGGTGCCTCAGGAATACCAATCTTTTCAATTCAACAAACACCCATACCCGCGCAACTCTGCGTACCAATCGTTTCAATACCAACAGCAACAGCAGCCGCAGGCTCAGCAGCACTCGCAAATAAACCCTTCACGCGTCCAATACCAAACCTACACTTACGATCCTTCACCAAACCACCACCACCACCAACAACAACACTCTCGCTCCGGTGACTCGACGTCGTCGTCGTCCCTCCTCACCAAGCGCATCGGCTCGGACCGTGCCGCCAACATGTCCATAGGCACCGAATCGTCGTCCAAGTCGTCGTCCAAGTGGCGCCGCGAGGGCCCCGAGCTGACACCCCCGGCTTCCCCATGTCCCCTCACTGGAAGCCGACCCTGACTCCTACTCGGCGTGGAGATGATCTGTACCTAAACGTGCAGTAGGAGGAATGAGTTTACGCAATGAATCTCTTTGTCTGTCAACAACAACTACACATACCAACATACCTAGTTATTCCCCATTTTCTTTTTTGTCAAGTAGAAAGCCGTCTTGTACCATTAGCTACTACTACCACCACGCACCAGCTGCTGTAATGAGCCTCAGCCATAGACTGGATGAATGTTTACCAAAACTGGACTAGTTATCAGGGAGAAAAGAAGATGTTCTGTATTCTACACGTTCGTTCTAGGTTCCTGACTGCATGTCTTTGAGCCCTGATTGCTCTCCCTTAATCCTTTCTGCCAGTGCTTGGTCCAGCTTGTGCCTCGTCTTCATTCTCTTCCTTGACAGTCTGTCCCATGACGCATTCCCTCTCAACGTACTGCCGTGGCTGAGCTGCCTCACTCGGCGTCGCTACAGGGTCGAGCATGTCTAGTTCCATGTCTAGTTCCATGTCATGGAACGTCTGGTCGCTGCTCTGATTGCTGCGCCGGAGATGACCTCCGTGCCTTCTCAAGCTGCCTCGTTTGAAAAGACCATGATCGTTCCGCCGCATATCATCAATGTGATTCTCGAGTGCTGCATCCACGGCATCTAGTCCCTGATCCAGCGTATCACGGTTGAGATGTACACCTGCGTCGATGAGCTTGTTCCTCCGTCGAATGTCCTGCCACCGCGTCATATTGCCCATCTCCAACACATTCATTCGGCGGTTCTTCCCCATGGGATTGCCCATCATGGCTGGCCGCCAGGCGAAATCCTCCTCCATCATGGCCCGTAGGTCGTTGGGCATCGAGGCACGGCGCTTTGTGGACCGCCGCCGGGCTTGAGTTAGCCTGTCCATTTCCTCCGACTTGGATCGAGGTATGATGAGCACATTCTTGAAGCGGATGAGAACGAGCAGCAATAGTACCGTCAACAGGAAAAGTATGCCCGCCACAATGCCAGTGGCAACCTGTTGGCCAAGCTTTCGCGTGATGTGGCCACCCAGCGCAGTCGCGCCAGCTGCAAAGACGAAAGCCAGTGAATGAATAATCGCAAACCCCGATGTGACTCTTGGGAAGGACGAGTAGTTGGTCCTTCTCTGGCCTTGGCTGGTGTCATCACGGTGTCGGCCAACCATCCCAGGAGACAAGTCTGAAGTGTCAAACGTTTCCATGATCAAGCCGTTGCACTCGGAGACTGCGAGACACGACAGAAACCCGATGCACAAAGCAAAGAATGTAGGCGCGCCGGCATTTATCGGTGGTCCAGATGAAACAGCAGTATAGCAAGCGCCGCCTATGGGCAGGGACACTGTGAAGAGGGCCCGGCGGACGAGATGGGATGACCATGCGACCTTCTTGTCCAGAGTATCACGGCTGGAGCTGACCCGTCGGTTTCGAGACCTGGAGAAGATGCTGGCCTTTTGGAAAGGAATAGCAAGTAGAGCCCCAAGCGTGACCGCAGCCACATGAAGGCCAACATACGGTGATCTCAGGCGGTAAAATCGCGAGACAAGTGAGCCCAGCAGAATGATGACAAGCACCACTTGTGCGTATATCCATGCGACATAGACCGCCATCACCGCGAACCCGGGCTGCCGGAGCATCTCGATGGATAGACGAATCCCATGGTACACCTCCTCACCCCACCACTTGGGGCCTGTCTTGACTCGGTGCATCATGATCTCTCCTCGAGCCAGCCGGCGTGAAACGTCCTCTCCAGTTCGAACCTCTGCGATGGATCGCCGGTAGGCAGATCGGCGAACCTCGGGGCATGCCACATTCAGGAGGAGCACAACAGCAATGAACATGATGCTGATGTAGAACCCCCAGGCCGGTGGGTGTCTGTCGATGATGGCTGCTCCGATGAGAAAGCCAAGGCCAAGAGATCCGATCCAGGACCAGGTCCAGATGCCGAGCCAAACACCCATGCCCCCATGCCTCCTCGCATCGAAATGGTCAACCACCTCCTGGTGAGGATGCTTGCTCATCAACGATGCCCCGAATAGATCTGTAAGGACCGAGTGAAAGTTCATGCTGGCAAACCCCAGTGAGCTGCCCATCAGAGTCCGAGAAGCAAGCAGCAGCGCCCTCCATGAGGCAGTGTTGGTCAACCTCTGACTGCTGACAGCAATCGCCTGTGGGAAGAGCAAAGGCATTGCAATGATGAGACTTGCCATGATGTATGGCTTTCGGCCGTGGAGCAGCGGCAGTGGCCAGAGGAAGAACGATGGCAATGCCAGGGCGAGAAAGCAGCCCGTGTTTCCATGAACAGTCAGATGCGATTGGTCCACGATGTAGTATTGGATAGACGGGACAAGGCCAGTGTAGATGCCCAGTATCACTCCAATGAGAGCTGTGCTCAGACAAGCAACCGAGGCCACGAAGCGCTTGCGGAGGGGTGACTAGTCTCTCGCGATCGGCTGTCGCTTGTGTGATTTTGGAAGACTGAATCCTTGCATGTTGCGCAAACTGACATGGGATCTTCTTCGCAGACTGATCCCATGCTCGCCATGTACTTTTCGGCTGGCAGCGTTGGGGCCAGGGACGACATCTTGACCAGTAGCATTCCGGCCAGCAGAGGTAGCTGTTGCGGCCACAGGTCGCTGTTGGAGCACTTCTTTCCCTTGTATGTCTCGATTCGCATTGACCAAGTTCATGAAGATCCTGGCACTGGTGACAATCCCTTTCATTGCGGTTCCCTCCTGACTCTGTTCGTCTTCAACGAGCTTGCTGGATCGTCGACCTGGGCTGTTTTCTGCCGACAACTCCAGAATCTCAATGGGAGGCGACCGCTCACCTAGCATTCTTGTTCGAATGTTTTGATATGCCCCAGAGTAGCTTTTGACAATGTCGGCTAGCCGGGGGCGCTTGGAAGAGTAGGTGTAGGACGCCGAATGTTTGTATCCGGGTCTTCTCGGGCAGGGTGCATCGTCAAGGTCAGCAATAGACAAGTTGACGCTTTCTTGGGCACTATGCATCGATTCCTCGCCGGCAGAACTTGAACGACGACATTCTTCCGACAGGGAGTGCAGCTGGTACTCGTCCCCAGTGTTGGCTGCAGCCTCAGACTGGTCGGCAACTTGCGCAGCGAGCGAAAGAGCTTCACCAAGTAGTCTCTCGAGGTCGCTGATAGCGCGCTTGAACCTCAAACTGTCTATTCGAGTTTCTGATCTGCCCGATAGACTACTCTTTCCCGATAGCCTACGAGGGGCCATGTTGCTTGGCAGTACTGGTTCGGAAGGACGTCGGCCATCGACGAATGACACTTTGGATGATCTCCTTCGAGCTGGGATCTCTGTGAACTTTGGGCTATATTTCGAGGATCCGCCATTCAAACCCTTGAGCCATTGGGTCGTCCGCTTGAAGTCCAGTATGGAACCTAGCGATCTGCGTCGGCCTGATGAAGCTGTAGAGTTGGCTCGAGGCTTGTCATGCGGAGTCTGAGACGAAGACTTTGTCCCAGTGTCGAACTGAACCTCGCTGCGCGTATACTTGGATGAACTCATAGACGTGCGAGGATTGCATGGTTGACTGCCTTCGCCTGCATCCGCATCTCGAGAGGGAGTGTTATCGCCGTGTTCAGACTCGGCTTCTGCATGCTCAAGTCTTGGATCAAAAGTGTGGACCTTGTTTGTCCCACGATATTTCTGGTCTTTGTCGTCTCCAAAGTGTTTCCAATAGTCCAGTGGATAGTGGTTGAAGGCAGGGCGCACTTTCACGCAATGTTGCTGTCCTTTTTGACGAGGGATGGTCCTTTCATCGGTTGACTCGGGATCGCCACGTAGAAGACCTTGGGACTTCTAGTCGTCTTTTGTGCAGAAATCAAAAGCATCAAGCGAATTGTCGTAGGGCGAGGGCCAGATTGGTATTTCATCGCGACTTGCTTCTGTAATGTCGTGGGAGCTTCCCTTATCAATACACTCCTGAGAATGTGTAGACGAAGAACTGTCGTCAGTGTGTGTCAAAGGCTCCAAGCAAAGCTGATCCGTGGCTGGGATTGGAAGCAAGGAGTGTCCATCGTGTGGTAGCATGAACGGAGATGGAGTGCCGGGCGTGGTAGCAAGTCTCTCGGCCGAAAAGGTGTCTTGATTGTCATTGTTCGCCGCCAGAGAACTGGGTTTGAAAGTCATCTCCTCGGGCTCGGAGACTGGGCTCAGCACTGGAGGAGCTGGGCAGTCCTTTTCGACAACTATGGGGGCGCTCGAGGAGGTTTTGAGGAGATGGTGCCGGAAGCCCGTGCCTTGGGTTTGTCGAGGCTCATCGAAATGCTTTGGGTACTCGATACCGTCCCTCGGCAGCTCCAGAGATGAGCGCCCACTGCGGGGGGGAGTGTGATCAAAGTCACCAGTCTCCATCTCGAGTTCCCCCTGGGGCAACTGGGCTTGGGTGTGACTGAAGAATGTGGAAAACATGGCAGATTTCGGCGTGTCTGGTGTCGATGAAGCCGCAGGGTCGAGCCGCGTATTACGGCAACAGGGCTGCCCGCCTGGCGAAAATGGGATATCAGCCAAGTGGTGTTTTCGCAAAGTGGACTTTTTGAAGACAGCGTTGACGATTACCGAGGAGCGTCAGTTGGCCAAGTATGTTGGGATATTTAATCATCGGTCTTGAGGAATTCCGGAAAGGCGGCCAAGAGCATGATACTGGATTATAATACTTTAACGGGTGGCAGAAGAGGTGGATTAGGAGCGGGTGGTGAAGAGCCCCGGAGAGGAGGAGAAGGGGAAGGGTTGATGAAAATGGATGGAGAGGTTGGAGGGCATCATTTGCAGCAATGATGGAGTTGATTTCTTTGTTTCACGAGAAATGGCAGGTGCAATCGAGGCGATCGAATTTTCTTCCTAGGCACACCTGCCTGCTGTTCTCGGAATGAGGGCCCAAGTCGCTGCTGCGGCAGGTGCTTCTGACTCTCGAGCAGGCAAGTTAGGTAGGTACTTTGGGAGCAAAACACCAAGGATGACCATCGCGACATTTACACTTTCGACTAGTGCTTCCTACGGACTACTACCGTACAGAACTGTGAGCACGAGTCTAGACGAGCTGATCAGCATTCCTCGCATGACTTGGGTGCTCGGCCGCAACCCGGTGACGATGTTACCCAGTCCCAAACTGATATCATTCCTTTCCATGACCTTGAATGTTAAGCGCATGGTCGCTTCAGGGAAGCGCGCGCCCTTTTTCTCCCACTTCACGACCAAAAAAACGCCTTGAGCTTCCCCACTCAGCGTCATACCCCGGTCTTTTTTGGGGGCCCCGAACGGCCTTTGATCCCGGAGTCGCCACCCGTCAGCAGAAGCAAAAAAGGGCCCCGCCCCGCCGCCCGGTCTGACATGGTTCGGTGCAGATGCCGAGGACGGGTTTCCGCTCACCTTGCTTTCACACCTTGCTCACATCATCATTTGCCCTTGGCTCAACGTCCGCCCTGCAGCAGGGCAGGCAGGCAGGCAGGTAGGCAAGCAGTGAGAGAGAGTCCCTATTCTGTCAATATCTCCGAGTAGGGGGGTCATTAAAAATATCCAATTGCATCAAGCAAACGCGTCGTTGCCATAGATAGCCTCGGGATCACTGCATCCCATACTCTGTAGATATCTCGCATCCGCCACTCTGTTGTGAGATGTTGCTTTGCCTGCTTCCTGATCATCACCGTTAGCCGAGACATGGGTGATGAGCCGCATGGCATGGCAGCATCCATCCTCGTGCAAGGTACTGCCCTTTTGTACGACTAGAAAAATCAAGGTCCCGAGGCTTCATCCACCCATCTCCAAGCACACCCCTCCATGTTTCTCGAGGCTGCAACACCTCGACCCCAAAACCCCAACATCCTTGCCCCGAAACCCGTCCGATCGTCTCACACCCTAGCCCAGCCCATCCCATCCCATCCTATCCCATCCCTTGCGCGACCGCGCCAGTGCGCCTAATCTCCCCCTACCCGAACGCGCCTAAACCAGCACCGCCCGCAAATCACACCAGCACCCAGCCCTCCTTGCGTCTGTGTCAAGGTTGTTTCTTCGCTAGACTCTCTCTCCAAAGGGGGCTCCGCCAGACTGGTTCCGCTCGGCGAACACATCCATCCCGCGGCGCCCGATCCGGTAAGGGGGGCGCAGCCTATTAATAGCAGCCGTGCATTTCAGGGCTCAAGCCAAGTTTGGCTGGGTTTGGAACCCAGGCCCATCCATTCATGGATGAGAATGCCCATGTTTGTCGCACCAGAAACGACGCCTCTGCCGAAGCCTCTTCTGCTGCAAGGCTGTGGCCGAACTGAACTATTCATGTGGGTGGTTTTTTGTTTGTTTTAGGCTTGTCTGCCTTGTCAGTCCAACCATGGGCTTAGGAATAGCAGTCGGGGGGCTTGAAAGAGGCCTCCTCTTGCGAATGCGATGCAAGAGGCATTTCAGCTTCAGCCCGAGGCGTCTGCTGTAGCCATTGGGGTCCATTCCTGAGCAACTTGAATACATCCACCATTATCTCCCTTGCCGGAGTAGAAACCCACTCGCGTTAAACTCGGCCACGAGGCCGTAGACCGTGAAACCCGGTGGCAGGTTGGTGGAGAAGTCTTGACGTGACTTTGCTCGACCCACTTTGACCGACAATCTCGAGTCAAGAGCATGAGTTTCACCTCTGTCTGGACTCGGCCGATTGTTATGCTATGGCCAGTTGATCCCGGCTTAATTTAAAGACTTCACACTAGAGAGCGAGAAATTATTCGAGAAATTGACAGGATAAAATTCATGTTTCTATAGGATCCATTTTGGGAACACCAGCGCCCCAATCCCTGCTGTCGTTTCTGAATGTCCTTGTCCGCGACAAGGGGACTACGGCCGGCGCAGTCCGTCTGAATTGGTAGTACAATATCGTGAAAATGTATGAAAAAAGGCCGGAGATTCAATCCGGAAATACCAGCCAAAGAGACAAAGCCCAAGAAAGAGTACATATGGGGATAACAGGAAGGCTTCCTCGCCAAAGAAAGAAACAACATCGATCCAGTCAAACGTCGCCTCCGTCTTTTGTCAAAAGAACCCGGGCCAAACCCCGCCAGTTCGAAATGCAAAAACGCCCAAGATATAATCCAATGACCCTAGAAGAAGGGATCGCCCCGTGTCAAAAAGGACGTCCAAGAAATGAAGAGAAAAAAGACCAGCAGTAAACTGCGGTCGAGCAGGTAGAGTGCCAATGCCAGTGGCAACTTTGAGACCCATGCTCAAGAAGTAGAAAAACCCAACCGTCGAAAAGCGCCGCGAGGCCTTCAGCGTACGCTGATCAAGAATATAACCAATGTCCATGTTTTGCGTCATCAATCCATGACTTATTTCCAGCAAAGCGAAAAAAAAAGGCTCCCAAATTACCCAATCGCTGTGCACAAAAGAAAAGGAAAAGAAGAGTCCTGGAATGAGAAGAGAGAAGAGAGGTCGTTGATAGAGGCTCAATGCAATCAGCCGTTAAAGAGGAGAATCGTGTCATGTGAGGAGGCCGTAATGTGAGAGGAGGAGGATGCAGCGCCGTGGAAAACAGAGGCCAGATCTGTTCTGCAGTCGAGGAGAGGCGTTTTGGTCGTGATGATGATCGTATCAGTGTCGTAGTCTCGTAGACTGTCTTCGGTAACGTCGTTGCAAGCCTGATGGCGAGAGAGGATGGCGAGAGGAGTTGCCAATGGAGGAGGAGAGAATTAGGTGAGAGGTCGAGAAGCCTGCGGAGAGCCCAGATGCCCATGGATCGTATTCAAACACAAACGACCCAACGGCGGGCCCAAGCAAGCAAGGCGGAGAGTTGCGACGGGTTGAAAGAGCAGAGGTAGTGAACCCAATCGTCAAACTCAAAGCGGAGGAGTCGCGGAGAGTGCCATGCTTGGCATCCCATTACCGAAGACAGGACCGTTCATTGAGAGTAGCCGCTATGGTAGCCAGAATCTGAGTAATGGGTGCATGGTGATGCATACTGGGCAGAGTATGCCGAGTGTGCGCTGCAGGCGTAGCCAACGAGTATTTGTCGCTGCTGAACAGGGTGGCGGCCGTATGATGCGCAACGGTCAACAGCGTGCTGGTAGTAGAGGCACCGGCACGCCGAGTAGAGCTCAACTAGTTGATAACACATGGCTCTGGTTTAGGCCTGGATGTTGGCCTGGCGTCGGGTCAAGTGGAGAAGGATGGAGGTTTGAGGTGAAGAGAAGCGGTTGTTTCGAGATGCCTGCTCCGGGATATGGATGTTGGTTCGAGTCGTCGTCAAAGCTGGGTAGATAGATGGTGTTGTTGGTTCGTGGGTAGACGTGATGGAAGTGAGGCAGGGAGAGAGGATGGATGAGAAGGATGGAGACCTCAGGACAAGACAATGAAGAGGCAAAGGAGAAAGGCTTGCTTTATGAATGCCGTGAATAAAGGGATAGATGATGAGGATAGAAGTTATTAGCGTCCGAGGCAATCGCAACCTTATAGGCCTTGCTTGTAGCCTGGAGGGCAGTAGGACCATGGCTACCGGCACCCCCCTTCACCCCTCGGCAGGGTGGAGGGCGTGAGAGAAAAACACCCCGGACTGGCATCAAGGCATCAGTGACGCCAGAGACGCCAGTGAGAATGCGCGAGACAGAGATAGCCGCAACTGGTGTCTGACTGTCCCGACAGGTGACATAGGTAGGTAGGTAGGCTCGTCGTAGGCGTGGGGAAGACCCGCGACCCACAGAGCCAAAGGTCCTTACTTAGCAAAAGATGCCTTGGGCTTGGGCTTGGCCATTGGAGAGAATGACAGGGGGTGGGGGGTCCGGACGGGGAGGCTTTGGATCGAGGCTTTGACCCATTGACCCTTTGGGTTGTCGAGCGCCCTGCCCTGTGCCATGATCTGTCCTGGGATCCCAGAGAGTCCTGCTTGTTCCGAACACTTTCCATCGAGCGAGCAAGCACGGGCTTTCAAGGCGCAGCACCACCGTGTGGATGAGGTGTAGCCTGTACCAGGGCAGGGGTACAAGGAACAAGCTGCCAAGAGAAAGTGAGAAGTGGTTCCAGATATCCTCGGCGTGAGGAGTCATTATTGGTCTGTGGCAGAGTTCACCTGCAGAAAGAGCTGACGGAGCGGCCAGGGCCCTGATGACGATGGTGGACTTGCAACCACCTCTGGGCTGGCCGGACTGCTGCACTACGTACCTAGGTAGGTACTGTACTAGACTCTCCACGGTCGGCCGAGGCGCGCCAAGTTTCGAGGCGGACTCGGACGAAGCTTGTGATGGCGACTGTGACATTGTCCCGATTGACGAGCTGCCGCCAAAGATTGGTGAATTGGCGCGAGGAAAAGAATTCTATGGGCTGAAGTTGTCGCGTGCGGAACCTGCGGAGTATGCCCCGCGTACCTGCCCAGCATAGGTAGGTACGTAACGAGCCGCGCCTGTGGGTGGTGAGGGAGCTCAAGGCTCAAAGCAACCTCTGCGCAAGGCGATGACGAAGAGGGAAACGAGGTTGTCACGAAGAGAGAAAAAGCGAGGTCGCTTGGATCCGTCGCATAGCATCCCTCGTGCAGAAAAAGAGGGTGCAATTGCGTCAGAAGTTTGGGACTTTGGAGCCCGAGTTAGTCATTTCCTAGAAGGCAGTGGTTCGCCCGGTGGCTTTGGCCTGCGACTTCCTTCACGAGATCACACGTGCCCCAGGCAGGCCAGGCAGAGATATCCGCAGCTTCCACTGATAACTTTGGTTTCACCTCCATCACACCCACATACAAGGTACATTCCTAAATTTCCTGGCTCCTCAACAAGGCGTCGAGTCAGTCCTGTCGTTGTGCGACAAGGAATTTGGCATTTCGGCCTTGCCCTTGACTCCTTGAACCAACCCCCCCCCCCCCAGCCACGCAAACCGGCGATTGATGCCTATGGATGATGCATGCCAGTACGGAGCAGAGACGACGTAACCTCCTTCTTCCCGCATCATCCCTCCGTCGTCTCCGGCGAAACAACCACGTCCGTGATACACGCTCCTCCTGCTACCGCTTCCGAACAAAGAAAACGTCCCCGGCGGCTGACCGGCGATGTGAAAGAGACTTGCGACGACCACCAATCAGAGACTGTGGACGCTGGGTTAGCGACTCTTCCTGTAGTCGGCAGTTGCTGTTGGTGGTGGTGGTGTTAGGGGCATGCTGCGCCCATCGCCCTGACCCTAGCGGTTCTCTTCTGGTCTGTCTGGCTCTCCTGGCACGGGGTGGGGAAAATAATCCGGACACCTAAAATAATGACGATTTAAGTATCTTCTTAGAGAAATTATAGTAAAATTTAGGCAAAGAAAAAAAGTTATTATATATTATTAGCCTCTTTATTATCTAATTTATCTAAATGGTTAGTTATCTTTAAGCCTAAGAAGAGCATAAGAAGCTGTTTTCTATGAGGCAGAGACCTGTATATATGGGTTGATGTCCGGATTATTCTCCTCACCCCGTGCCTGGATTCCGACCTGGTGTGCCGTTTCCCGTTTCGTTTCTGGTGTTGCAGGACCAGACGCCACGAGCCCAACTCCACGGTCCGCGAGCAGGGAACCTAGCCTGCCGACTGGCCGCCCAGGCGATGGGTCTGGATCCGGGAGCCATGTCAACGGTGCAGGAGAGCTTCAGGGATTTTATTTTGGATTGACGACTCGCTGTCGATTCCAGGCATCCTAACGTCGTGCATCTGCAACTTCTATATATTCCTCCTTTTGTGTCATGATTGGCCCGTCCTCTCTCAGGTATCGATCCATACTGGCAAGGCTGCATTAAGGGGTACAGAACTGCAGGCAATCTGCTGTGTTAGTGAATCGAGCTGACTTGCCTTGCAGGACTTCTCGGCGCTATTATCACATCAATACTTCGGGAGCCGTCCGTTCGCAACCCTGATGCCCCTTTGGAGGAGATCCATGCAGAGTCGTTGCATATCCCCCATTTTATACAGGCAAGTGGTGTGGAAACAATCCGCACACCAAAGGGGCTCACTGTGGTATACTCTTAGCTTTACTCGTTAAGAATACCTTTCAAATGAGCGATAATAATTATCCAAAAATATCAAGATTCTCAAGGCTTAATCTATCCCTTTAATTTTACTAATTCTTTCTTAGATTCTGCTTTATGCTCGTACTATTTCCTACTTCACTTGACGGGCAAACAGACAGACAAGTCCCTACTCATTCTGGCAATACCTGGAAGCGTCTGGAATAGGGAGCCACACTCATATTCCCAGTTCTGTGCTGACAGCCACAGAGGGATCCCTGTCATCCATAGGGCTGTGTCTGCACTCAACCCCCGACCTTGGCAATGTTTGCCCACTTGCTTGCTTCTGGTCGTTGGGTCTTACTGGTTCCGGCCGAAGCTACGGTGCCTGGAAAAGGCGTTCATACGGTACGTATAATGACCACTTACATGCTCCTCATCCGCGCGACGGGTGTATTGAATGCTGATATGCATGGCTCGACATGACGACGGTTGACTGTGTTTCAAGGGCATGGGCGGTCGACGGCCGGGCGAATGATGTACTCGACAACCCTCGCTTGACATTCTTATCGATCCTTTTCGGGGGTTATCATGGGTTGCGTCTGATGATCCAGATCGCCCGTGGCTCCCCTCCTTCACCAGAACGCCGGAAACCGGGTGGCCCATCAATCAGGCCTGGCACGCAGCGTTTCGGTGCAACTGACATGCATCACACCACCACCACCTTGGGGAGAGAGGCTATCTAATGTGCTGTGCCGCGCAGTACAGTACAAACAAAAGTTACTGACCAGTCAGCACCGTCAGTCATGCCCACACCAGCCACCGGGCTGCTTGTCAAATGTGGAGGCAGCCCGCCTAGCCTTGCATCGGTGACATGGCACACTTGTTTGTACTTTTCGCACAGTCTTCTGTACATCTACCTTAAAGGGAACTGCTTACATGTTCCGGCAGTTTTCTCAACCCCCTGCCTCATATCTCGTTTGACGACGCCGCCCCGATTGGATCAGAGGTTCAGGGTTGCCTGGCGCTTCGACTATCTTGGGACGACAACTGCACACTCGCCCGCCTCACGTGGGCTCTGAGTAACCATACTGCTGACAAGGCCTCCGGCGACTTGGGAACAGTTGTAAGAGGATGCATCGGGGAACACAGAACCGACCAAAGTTCAGACAAGCGTCAATTGTCGGTTTACACAAAACCATCAGCGGAACCAGATCCGCAGGAAAAAAGAGTTGACGTTGGTTGCACAAGCCTCGGCCCCCTGACGGATCTTTTGCTGCAACTTGTCAAAGCCCAGTTATCAACTTCAACACACGATGCACTTCTGCCACTGTGCCCACACACCACCAGCGGTCCGCTGCCGTTCACATGTCTCACCCGGACGAGACACCCTTGAAAAGGGGAGAAGCCAATCGATCCTAATTTAGGAGGACCTTGTCTTAGATGCCCATTTTCAATCTGCCGTTTTCTCCTGGGCGACTGTTTGATGGTGGTGAGGATCCGCATTTCTGACAGGGCAGCCATCACCACTGCAGGTCTGACATCGGCCGACCCCGGGGTCAAGCATGAACGGTTGGTTTCTAAAGAAAGGAACAAAGTTGTGTGTGTGAGTGTGAGAGGACAAAGAGTCATGTCTGATCAGGCATCAGAAACCGCCGCGAAACGAAAGATATGCATGCAGGCAGGTAAAGAAGGGACTAGGTCCTGTCAGCGACTGACACCAACAGCTTTCAGAGGCCGAGACGGGGGGCAGGACGTGAGCACGGACAAGAAAGTTGGAGGGGGCAGTCGGTGTTTGTCGTTGCATTCACTGGATGACTCTACCTATCTCTGCCTAGGTAGGTAGGTGAAGGACTCTGGATGCAAGGAGAGTTGGGGGGACATGAGGACGGTAACCCCGTGATCCTCTTCCGCAGCAGCCCCCGTGGTCGACAAACACCATCAGCATCCGCCTTGGGGATGGCCACCTTCACCATCAAACTCCGCGCGCCCTTGCAAGTCATGACCCGTCGTCATGGAGGGTTTGATTGTTATGTTCAATGACCTCACGCGTCTGTTTCCCACAGGCTCGATTACAATGGCCTGCAGCCTCGCCCAAGAAGAACAAGGGCCTATCTGCGGGGGAGTGGGGCCGAAGCCCCGGTTGATCAGACGGGGGCCAATGGCAGGCCCGACCGCGCCACGGCCCTCCGCCGGCTGCGCCTCCCGTCGTGGCTTGCCCCGTCATTCGTCTCCGCCGGCGACTCCGAAGAATCTTTGGACGACTGACGGATACAGTGATCGAGACGACCTTTCTTAATCCCCCTTCCTACCTTTCCTCATCCGTACTGTTGCAGTAGCTCTCGGTCAATGGGGGAATTAGGCGCCTACTGCAACTCTGTGGCCCCAGATGTTAGGCGTTCTTCGACGGATGCACACACGTTCTTGTCAGCAGGCAGGTCTGCCTTGGGGAGGGAGTCATTGTCCCTCGGCAAGCGAGATGCTTCACATACCTACCTACACACTAATCTGCTAACTAATGTACGTATACAGGAGCCCGTCAGACTCAAGACTCGGCCGGACCCGGTTTTAACCTTGCGACGGAGCAAGCCTCGTCTTGTCCTGTCTGCCAATGACGGCCTTGAGTCTGCCATCTTCCTTGATGCTTTTTTGGTGGTTTGAAAAAGCCGTGCCCAGGGACAAGGGCGGCAGGGCGTCTGGGCTTCCTTTGACGCCCGCGCGGCTGTTGTGTCCCATCCATCGTCATTGAGACTCCACACGAGCAAACCTCCCTCCCTCCCTTTCAACGCCCTTTGAAAGATATACCCGCTTACAGTTAGCAGCCGCGCGCCCCTCCCCCTTGATCTTCCAGACTCTCTTGCCGCCAGGCAGGCCTCGCGCCTCTTCCTTCGCCCTCCTTTGCCGCTCCCGCAACTCCTTCTTCTTCCGTGGGATAGATGGCCCGTGAACCGTTCGGGGCGTAACAAGGCGGCCGAAGGCTGATGTGCATGTTCGGCGGTGATTTCTCGAAACTGTCCCATTCTTCGAAGCACCTCGGCCATTGCACTTTTGGGCCACCGAATAAGCATCTCACTCACCTACCACACTCTCGTCCCCTGATTCCTAAACGTTTCATTGCTCAACGGCCTTGGTCATGACGTGCATGGAGGCCTCAGTCACAGCGGTGATGCCCAAGGATGCCTTCTGGTCTCGAATATTCCATTACGTGTAAAGCTGTCTGGATGCCTATACGGCACGGCTGCTCCTGGCCATTGATCGATCGATTGATTGATTGTCTGGCTGGGTGACATCACCCCCTTCTTCTTGTCAACCCCTATCTTCTATAGCCCCCGGCCCCCCCCTTCTCGTCAACATCTATCGAATTGAAACCACCCTGAAAATCTTGTAATATACACCCTTTCCACAGAGTTGTAGCCCCAGTTCCAAGGCCTCTTGACTCATTTGGCCTTGCCGCATCGTACCACGGTATTGCCTCCTGAGTATCAGCCGCAAGGCACCCACGGGGTGAGATGTCGTCAGTCATCATGTACGCTAGGCGATATGTTGTCGAAATGAATAGTCGAGAGAGAAAAAAATAAGAAATGCCTCCCCATGTCGCTGATCCCCCCCTTTCCCCTTTCCTCCTTCTGCCCCCCAGCAGCCCCCCATGTCGTTGTCGTGAAATCCACGCAGTTGTCGCCAGGTTATGGCAAAGTCGTTGTGCCGCTTCAGGCTGTGTTCCAGTGTGATGTATCGATTACCCAAGGACGTACAAGGATCAAAACAAAATGCTCGACAGTACCAGAACTCCAATCATCATAAATAGCATCCCAGCAACGGGACTAAGCTCGTCGACTCATAGCTGCCGTTGCACCAGCTGCAGCAAGGTCCTGCTTGGCACTGACGCTCCTGCCCGCGGCTCGAGGTAGGCCGCTCGACGTTTGGGTAAATCCACCCGTGCCGGCACTGGTCCTTTTGGTAGGGACGGCGCTGATAGGTCCTGTAGTCCCCGACGCTCTTCGAGGGCCGCCAGAGACTGGCTTGTGAGGGCTAACTCCGGTCCGCAGGGACCCAAGAGGCTTGACGCCGGCACCGGGGGGTCTGGGAGAGGTCGTGGAACCGAGATGGTGTTGTGTCGCTTCATAGGCGATGATTCATGAGTCGGCATCCGCGGGATGGGCATCTTACGCCCAGTGATGAACTCGTGCCGGATCGCGTCCTCGGGCCTCAGTCGTCGTTCAGGGTCCCATCGGAGACAACGCGCCAGGAAGTCCAAAAAGACCTCGTCGTCACACTTGAGCACCTGTTGCAATGTCTTGGAAGAAGGCCGGCGCCTGCGGCCCTTGGACGAAACGGTGAGACGAGGCTTGCCCATCGAGTCAAAGAAGAGCTTCTTTCGGGTGCTTTTCTCGATCAGGTGCTTCTCCGGGGGTCCAAACACCTCCATGATGCATGCCAGCTGCTCCTGCTCGTTCTCTCCAGGAAAGATGGGTACGCCAGTGTACAGCTCTGCCAGAATGCAGCCAACACTCCACATGTCGATGGGCATACCATAAGTCATACCGAGAATGACCTCGGGCGAGCGGTAGAATCGTGACTGGATGTATGTGTACACCTTTTCGTTTTCGAAACAGCTGGAACCAAAGTCGATGACCTTGATCTCAGAGTGAAGGGGATGTCGCAAAAGAATGTTTTCGGGTTTCAAATCGCAATGGATGACCTTGTGCTGCTTCAAAAGGTTGAGAGAGCTGAGAATTTGCTTCGTGAAGCGTCGAATGATCCTGATGGAGAAACCACGGAAAGCGTGCGCCTTGATGAGCTCGTAAAGGTTCATGTCCAGCAACTCGGTCGAGATGCAAAGATGTCCACGGAAATAGAAGCTTTGGGTAAAGTTGACCATGCTGTGCTTGTTTCGAGGGTCCTGTCATCAGTTAGCATGAATTTGAAATGTCAGTAGAGGAATTCGGCTTACCCATTCGCGGAGCTTCTGTAGAATGTTGACCTCGACAAGGGCTTGTTGGTGGAACCTCTTCTTGTTCCTAATAATCTTGATGGCAACAAGGCCACCCGTCTTGTGGTCGATACACCGAACAACCTGGCCGAAACTTCCCTTTCCAAGAACATCAATGATCTCATATCGGTAAGCAAGGTGGTCTCCAGGTATGATCGTGTAGTCTCCGCGCTCGTCGTCGTAGCCAAAATTGGGCGCATCTGACTGAAGATCGCCGACCACCTTGTGGGCATTCTGTGTCCCGCAGAAATAGATATCTGTGTAGTCGACAATCTCTCCTCGTTCGTAAATGTTGAGCATAGCGATACGGATGGCGTCGTGTGAGCCAACACGCTCCTTTGGCGTTGCGCGCTTCCTGAGTGCGTCCAGCGTCCGAGCAGCAACCTCAGTCTCCTTGCGTCGAGAGCCCAGCTTGGCCATCTCTTCTTCGGCTGACAAGTCGTCCTTGTCGAGTTCGGCGGTCCATGAGTCGGCACTCTTGACTGCTGCCGACGAAGTGCGAGGCCTCAGAATCTTCTGCATGACCGAAGTATTCCGGCCAACAGGCATGGTCGAGGGATCGACGACAGGCTTCTTTGCACCCCAGGATTCACTCTTTGTCTTATCGTGCGACATGAAGGCATTGAGGCTTCCGCCTGAGCTCTTGCGCCTCCTCGACTCCAGATAACCACCAGACGCCTGCTTGACAGGGGGACTTGGGCTGGCCTGCTTGATGTTTGATAGATTGTTGAGGGTGGCGGAAATGGGAATTCTAGGAGGGGGCATGGACTCTTCAGGATGCTTCCCATTAGCCTTCTCGATAACGTCTGCAGGCGCATTGATGTTGCTCTTCGAGTTATTTCGCTTCCACGATATGCTGAGTTTTCGCCGAATGGAGCTCATAGATGACGGGGTCTGCGGTTCCTCGACCGGTTCCGATGGAGGAGATTTGGGAACGAACTGCTCTGTTTTGAGAGCCCTCGGGCCCGCAGGCTTGGGAGGGACTCGATCCTGGAAAAGGTGGTCGTCAAGCGTGGTGAAATCGGCACCTGTCTTGGATCGCTTCAGGAAGTTGTGCTCGGGGCCTCCCTTGGGCAGAGAGGATGATAGGAATGGCGACATGCTCTGCTTGTGATCAATCTCCTTGAAACCAAGTGAAGAGTCAGAGGAGTTGGTATCTAGGGGTGTGGGTGTGAGATGCGTCTGATGAACCGAGCTGCTACTCCTCAACGAAGGCAGCTCAGGTGTGTCGCCATGGCGACTCTTTGAAAAGAACGAGCTCTTGGACGCTGTCATCGGGGTCGTTGGTGTTTTCGGTAATTGTCGCGATGGCGGAGGGCTCAGGTTTCTCTCGGCGCTGCTGTGGTCGTGCAACGCTGCTATCTTGTTAGCTGTCGGAGTGCTCAACGGCCCCAAGCTAATAGGCGGCAGTCTCAAAGGCTGCAAGTGTCTCTTGTTCGGAGGAGTGGCCTTGTTGTCGCCCTCGCCGGCAACATGTGGTACATATGCGCTTTTGCGGGCGCTCGGCCTTCTTTGAACCTTGGTAGGTTCAGGGAACACAGGCATGGAAATGGTCCCAGTTGAGTTAGCGTTCATGCTCATTGCGTCCAAGTTGCTCAAAGCCGTCTTTTTCTTCTCCATGAAATAGGCATCGGCCGGCGAGTCCTTTGGAGACTCGTACGCTTTAGGAATAGCGGGAACCGGAGGGACATCTTCTTCTTCTTCGGCGGGCATGGGGTTGTGAACCGTTGTGTGTTTGGGGGCAGGTAGTCGCGACGTGGATGATGATCCAGACATGCGATGCATGGATCCAGTCGACGTCCTTGCCGTGTTGAAACTGAAGGCAGAAGCGGCCGAGAGACCCGAACTATAAGATTTCCGGTTGAGATCTGGCGTGGTCCTGGAAGAGGACGGCGTGGCAGAAGCCTTCCTCGGGATCATTGACGGCGATTTGGACTCGGCTCGGTTCTCGACTTGATTGTTCATCGACACCGGGGTGGTGGAGGAGGGTTGGAAACCTGGTTGAGGCTCTGCGACTGCGGCATGATCGAAAGACGCTTCATCCTCCGAGTATCAGTAGGGCTGATAGTCCTTGCCCCGAGACCGGTGGCGTGCGAGGAATGGTGGGCACCGGGCATCATCGAGACTCGCTTGTTGGCTGAGGATGGAGTACTGAGACGACCTCCGACGCGCGGCGACCGCGGGGTGAGGGTGGAATGCCGGTTCTGCTCTGGGGTAAGAGTGTTACCGAAGCTGAGGTTTCCATGGCTCGGTCGCGGTGGAGGTTGCACCGACTTGGACTTGGCAGCCCTGGAGCTTGGGAAGCCCCTCGCGCTATCAAGCCATGATGAGTTACCATCTATCGAGGTTCTGGTCGAGCCGGCAGTGGATGCCGCATCCGACAGGAGGCTGGGTCGCCTCTTCTGGGCGGTTCGAGGACCGAAATCTCCATCACCAATAATTCCGGGTCCTATCGACTTTCGAGGAGGCTTAGCAGCGGCAGAGCTAGATACGGGAGGGTATTGGCTCTGACGGCGAGCGCGGGCTGTTGGACCATTGGCCAGGTCGGCTGTTCCTAAAGCGGGTATGTTATTAGAAGCATGGCCAGGCTGTCTGGTCGAGTTGCTAGGTCTGCGCAGGAGCGAGCCTGATCGGGCGGGCCGTGTACCGGACTGGTTCGAGGGACGAGCAGGAGACGGGGTTGCTTGGGACATGGAAGACATGTTGCTTTCATCCAAGCCACGGGCCTCGAGTATGCTCCCTCGCCGGTGGGAGAAGGAAATTGGGTGAGTTTGAACTCGGTGGAAGCGGACTCGATGCTGCTCTGGAGGTCGTCGAAGCTCACAGAGGGCAGGAAATCGAACGACGCGTTGGGATCGTTTAATTGACTGGTTTCCCCATCCCGACCAAAAGAAAAGAGAGAATGGTTGGAGGTGGTTGCGCTGAGCATTGGAGCGTCGAAGGCGAGGCCAGGATTCGCGGATGGAAGCGGCGGTGGTCGAGTCCGATGGGTAGGAGATTTGCCCCTGTCACAAAGGGATCCAGGTCAGCTCTGCCATGTGCAAGGAGGCGGGCGAGGGACGGCGGGCGACGATGATGCGTGCACAGGACAACAACGATGACAAAGAGAGGATGGAGGGTAGGAAAAAAAAAGACAACGAGAACAAGAGGCTCACAATCGAGTTGGAGAAAAGTTGGCTGGTCGAGGCCCAGCAGGTGCCTTGTGCTCGCGACTCATAGGGTCCGGTCGAGGGGCGTGGCTGGCAATGCGACGACGGAGGTGGATTTCACGGGGTCGGGTCGGTCGCTCTACCTTTTAGCACAGACTCAGTCCGGTCAGGGAGCTGAGCGCATTCGAACGGCTACCTCATTCCGAGACCGACAGAGACGACGACGGAAATAGGAGGGCAGGCAGCGGGAGGCGAGCGGCAGGCGACAGATGCTGGATTGCGGACAGAGCGTCCCGGGAAGGGGATGGTAAGATGGGATGGGATGGAGATGAGAGAGGGCGTCGAGGATGGAGTCGTTGTTTTTCGGAAAAAGAGGGATGGATGGGTGGATGGACGGCCACCTACCGACCTTGCCTTGCCTTGCAGTGGTAAAAGGTTGGATGCAGCAGCAGTGGCTCACACGCTGCCAGAGGCGGGCACAGGCAGCTCCGGAAGGGGGCATGGGGGCCACGGGGTGACCACGGGGGGCGACGCCATAGCAGGGAAGCATGGGAAGGAAGGCGCCTGAGAGGCTGCGATGGCGGAAGGCACCTCTCGAAAGGTACCCAGTGGGGCACACGACGCCGAAACCGCCTCGTGATTGGCACCCAGCCCAGGAGATTTGGTCCCTGAATTGCGGATAGATGTAAAGGTCCCTAGGTTCCTCTTTTACCGCTATTCCACCCTTTCCACCCATTGCTAAGGCAGGGCGCACGCTCTGGCACTCGTCTGTCGGTGGTCGGTACCTGCCGGGCGCTGCATCAGGTGCCCGCAGCTCGAGGCACTCCGTACCTTCCCCAAACAATGCAACGTCCCCTTACTTTCTTAGTCTCTCCCTCGAATCCACGATGCAGTTATGAAGGAACGTCAATCATGATCCAACTCACGCTTGGGGAGATGAGACATGCCTGGATCACGATTCAAAGCCCGGGCCCGATCCGGACAAAGGCCACAATTGCCTCTACTCTTGCCGTGTTCTACTCGCCCCCCAGCCATGCTGCCCAGCCGTGCCCAGCCAGCCGCTGTCTCAACGCGTCCAACAGCAAGCGGGCTCCAGTTGAGCCACGCCGATAGCGACAGGCGACAGCGGTGATATTGGGTAGGGGTCCTCCTGCGTGGTGGAGACGGCGGCGAGAGGAGCGATGCTACCGTCAACACCATGGACTGGTTGACGCATCAACAAGGGGCACTGGCACTGGCACTGACACCAGACATTGGAACTAAAAGGTAGCAAGCGTCCCGAAACCAAATCGCTGCCCGTTTCGACATGTCCCGTTTCGAAACCAGGGTCGGAACTCTCCTTTTGGTGGACAGCCTCTCTGAGCATGCCGCTCAGACCATGAATATCTCGCGTCTCACATTTCAAGGACCCTGAGCCATGCCTCTTGGGCATCCATCATCAACCGGCAAGGCCAGACGAATACTACTCTCTATTTTCGACCAAGGCACTTCCATCAGCCCCGGCCCAATAAATGGTGTATGCTGCCAGTCTGCATTGTTGGCCCGCCAAACATCAAGGATGATGCTGTGTTTGGACTTGACGTGTGTTATTGTTGTTGTTTTTCGCCGCCTGCGGCACCCATCCTGGGGTGATGATCCATCAGACCAACAAAGAAGCGCCCCCGCAGCAGCCCGCCGCTTCTCATTGATGCAGACCAGACCCGATGGCCAATCTGGCATCTAGAATCTGTGGCCGGCCGTCGCCAAGGGCAATCTACCTCTGATGCTACCTCATCACCTGCGCGGTGATCAATCACCCGTATTGACCTCGCCGCCGAATCCTGCCCGCATACGAGATTGACAGATGGAGATATCTGCAACGAACAATCTATTGTCATGTAGGTCTCAACCGTCAGTCCTGCAATACAAACACTAGCAGATGCCGAAATGAAAAGGGCCATTGCTTGATTCATGTGGACTCACTAGGAAATGCTCTTTCAAAGTCAGACAATCAACTCGAACAGTCTACGTGCAGAAGCCGGTCAGCCCAAACACGAATACAGCGGTCAACATAGCCCCTATTTACACCGCCAGCAAACTCGCATCACGGCCTCATGACCAAGTCACCAAATGAGGCAATCTATCAACCACACTGTTTCCCCAAGTTGCAGCAGAAGTCGGAGGCGCCACGGCCCGCTTGGCGCTACTGTAAACTTTGAATCAAAGAAATCAAAGAGGGTGGGCAGCCATGATCACCGGGAGTTGGTGTTTCGACGGGATCCTGGGCGATCCTGTTTCAACCGACACACACGAGAAAATGTGATTTTCTTTAAATGAAGAGAGTACACTTCCGAGCGCATGATGATATGACTATTTCTCATACCAACGAACGTCATGATGGTGTTGCTGTTCGATCTGAAGGTATAATTTCACACCCGTCCATGTCCGCCATAAGCCAAATTCCCACCACCTGGCGGCCTTTCACACATACCCCCTTCCTCTTAGGACCTATCCCTTCCCGGCCGTCTGGTGATGTCAGCGCCCAGTGTCACATGCACACCCGTCGGCGATGGTGACACCTCCACGCGGGAACCCCATCTCCAAAACCTCCACACTCGGACGTTGCACCATGTCTTGAACTCCAGCCTCGGCCTCCTCCAATGGACGACTTCACCACCGAGATCATCGCCTCTGGGCGCGCCTTTGACGACCCGGAGAGCCCCGACCGGCCCCGGGCCAGCGACGGCAGTCATGATGAGGATCACCATCCGGCTGTTGAGCCAGAGTCTCCGGCACCGCCGCCGCGGTCGGTGACGCCTCCTCAGAAGACGGGTTTGCGCGGCGGACTTGCAGCTATTCGACAGAAAGCTAGCCTGCAGGATCGTTTGGTCGAAAAGTTTGTTGTGCTCTAGGCTACCCTTCACTGGCTGCTGCTAACCGTCTCGTTTCCCAGGCTCCTTCAGCAAGTCATCCCAACCGACAAAGATGATGGTACCGAAGTCGCCTTTGCCGCCGACAACCATGCGCCTACCCAGACCGAGAGGCCCAACTTCAACATCACCACAATGTCCTACAACTTCCGCAGCTTCAACGCCCGTATCGGCGTCGTCTTCAAGTTCCAGGCCCGCGTCGAGCGCATCCTCTCCTGGCACCGCGCATCCCATACGCTCTCTCTCCTCGCCGTGTACACCTTTGTCTGCCTCGACCCATACCTCCTCTGCGTACTTCCCGTCGCAATCCTGTTGCTTGGCGTCTTTATCCCTGCGTTCCTGGCACGGCATCCGGCACCCCCAAGGGCACATTGTCGAGCGAGCAGAATGTTGGGTACTCTCCGCGCGGACCGCCCTTGGCACCCGCGGCGACTGTGAGGCCGGTCAAGGAGCTCAGCAAGGACTTCTTTCGGAATATGCGCGACCTGCAGAATAGCATGGCCGACTTTAGCCAGGGGCACGACAAGGTCGTTGCGTTCCTCGTGCCCGTGACAAACTTTAGCGATGAGGCTCTCAGCTCCGCCCTCTTTGTGTTTCTCTTTGCGGGTGGCATCTTTATGACCATTGCAGCTCAGCTGCTCCCCTGGAGGTTCATCTTCCTGCTGGGCGGCTGGGCCGTTGTCGGAACGGGTCACCCATACGTTGCGCGCCTCCTTGCCGTCGCCCATCGCGAGCGCCTCCAGCCGCAGGAAGCCAAGGCCCGGTCGTGGCTCGACAACTGGATCGCCCGGGACGTGATCCTCGACTCGAGCCCCGAGACGCGCGAGGTGGAGATCTTTGAGCTGCAGCGCAAGATTGCCGGCGGCAGCGGCGAGTGGGAGCCCTGGCTCTTTTGCCCGTCCCCGTACGACCCCCTCTCGCAGCCGCGCATCGCCGGCGAGCGGCCCCGCGGCACGCGCTTCTTTGAGGACGTCATGCCCCCGGAGGCGTGGGAGTGGAGCGAGAAGAAGTGGGCGCTCGACCTCTGGAGCCGCGAATGGGTCGAGGAGCGCATCATCACGGGCGTCGAGGTTGAGACTGAGGGCGAACGATGGGTATATGATATCTATGACGAGCGGGATGAGCGTACGGGTGTGGTTGATCCTCCCGTTCATGACAAGGGAAAGCAAAAGGCGGCTTCGGCCAAGCCGAGCTGGGAGGAGGGTGAGGATGGCACTGGGAGGAGAGGGGACTGGAGACGGCGACGATGGGTGAGGCTGGTGAAGCGCAGGGCAGCGCCGGTACAGCCGATCTAAGACGGCCAGTTTCTACTTGTAAAATGACGGAGTCTTGATGTGTTTGGGTTACTTTCTGCGCGTGTTGACGGTTTACGGGTGAGGGATATGATAACAAGGAGAGCATGGCATTCCTGCTCATGATGGAGTATTCAACATGTCACGTTTTCAGGATAAACAAAAACTCACGAAATGAATCATTGACGCTTGATATATTCCAGAACCCGAGCTATACGCTGCACAGCAGAAAGGCGCCGTGAGCCAGGAGATGATCCAACGCTGTTCAAAAGTGACCGATGTCGCGCCCGCTACCCGCGAGCCCAAGTTGAGTGGTATCCATACAAGTCCAGACTCCCGTCGATAATAGATACGTCTCTGTACTGTACAATCAATCAATGTGCCATCCTCCCGACGCCGGCCAGAACATTCTATATGCGCTCCGCTCCGTTTCATAAGACATTAAACCTGACTATGACTAGGGAAAGTTTGAAGGCTGAAAGGCAACTCGAGGAGCAATCAAGGGATGACCATCTTGTCCAGGATCTTTTGGATGCCCTTTGTGCACCCGCGGCCCTGGTCAATCTCCTCGGTCAGCTTGCGGGCGCGCTCGATGAGGATGGCCACGACGTTGCGTGTGTACTCGAAGCTGCCGGTGGACTCCATGTAGGCGACGGCGTAGCGCTTGACCTGGATGTCGCTCGTCTTTTGCTTGAGGATGTTGACGAGCTGGAGGTTGGTCGGGTCGGAGCGGATGCTGTGGATGACAGGGAAGGAAAACTTGCCCTCGGTGAGATCCTCGCACATGCCCTTGTTGTGGCTGTACTCCTTGGAGGACAGGTTCATGTAGTCGTCGCGGATCTGGAAGATGAGGCCGATGAGGTTGACGAGGGCCTCGCAGTCAGTGGACACGGGAGACTCGGCCGCCATGAGCTTGATGCCGAGGCGGAACAGACCGCCCGTCTTGTTGCCCACCATCTCGAGGTAGTCCTCCTCCGTCGGGCAGGTGAGGGTGTCCCGCCAGAAGAGGTCCATGCCCTGGCCCCGGTGGAGGTTGACGAGCTCCTCGGAGAAGACGGTGATGAGGTCCGGGTTGTTGAGGCGGTGCAGCTCCTGCAGGGCGACAAAGTAGATGTAGTTTGCCGAGTTGATGGTCTGCGCGACGCCAAAGATGTTGTGCGCCACGGGGAACCCGCGACGGAGCTCCGACGAGTCCTGGACGTCGTCGATGAGCAGCGACGACTCGTGGAGCATGCCCACGACGCGCGTGATGACCTCGAGGCTCTCCTGCGGCACGTCTAGCCAGGCGTTGAAGGCGCCGATGAGCTGGGCGCGAAAGTCCTTGCCCGGGTGGCTGATGACATAGTCAAAGGGCCCGCGGACCACCTTTTCCTTGTCGTCGGTCCAGGTCCGCTTGGCGGTAAAGTTGAGGTCCTCGTGGCGTAGCGCTCCGGGTCTGGAGGAGGGTTCGGGGCCTGCGACATGACGCCAAAGCCCGGGTTCGGGGCGGTCGATCTCGGGGAGCGCTGCTTCTGGCTGAGCCAGTCGCCTTCTGCGACGGGGCGGAGGACCGACTTTGTGGGAGTCGAGTTGAGCGAGGTCGGGACGCCGGTGCTCGAGGTGCGAGGGGGGATGGCGTTGGGGGAGAGAGGGTTGAAGGATGGCATCTTCTCCATGTCTCTGGGGGACATGGACAGCATGTGCAGGGTCGACGGGGGAGGGCCCAGGAGTCGGAAGAGAAGCTGGGATCGGCCGTGGGGATCATGCGTTCAGCGTTTGAGGGATGCGACGGGGTGTGAGAGGCTGAGTCGGGGCGAACTGGGGAGGTGGCGAGGGGGGGGTGTTGTATATAGCGTTGGGTCGATATCGAGCTCGTCTGGATGCTGGACCTTGTTGGAGTTGTCGTATCAGCTGCGCCTTGTGTCTAGGCAGCTGTGAGAGTATCGCGAAGGGTTTATATCGGATGGAGGGGGGGACCTGTAGCAAGTCGACGTCATTGACGGTCCCGAACCAAGTTCAGTTCTGCCTGATGCAAAGGCATGGAGGCGATGTGTGCGCGAGGCAGCAAACGGCAGCCCGAGATATAGTTATACGTGCATACACATGCAGGCGACAGGTTTTGAGGGGCAGGGCAGGGCAGAAGAGAGGGTTGGATGTCCTAAGCTAAGCTCCAGACGAGGGTACGTGTTCGTCCTACGACGACCTTTCGTCACGAGCTAGGGCGATGCAGAGGAGCTAGCGGCACGGCGGGCCAGGCGGGTAGCAGCCAGCCAGATGGTGGGGGGGAAGGAAGTGACGCCCAGAGGAAGTCACAGAGTCCTGCAGGTTGGAGGTCACGTTGGTGTAGCGTACCTTGAGAGAGGGGAAGCTTGTGATAATCCGGGGTATGGCGGCTATTACGAGGATTCAACTAGACGCTGCTGAGATGGCCATGTCAACTTGCTTTTTCTACTGCGATTGTGACGATGGAGAGTATCCCATGATGGACAATGACGTTTTCCCCACGGAACCACCGGTCAATCAAGCCTCGGCGCAATGTGACATGGCAGGTATGCAACTCGAGGTTGTTGCCAAGGGCAGGGTAGGTGATGGGTTTCTTACCTCATTGGGTGCACAATAAGCTCGTATCTTGTCTCGAGAATAAAGGATCTTGAAGAGTAGAGTTCAAAACTGCAAGGGGGAAAGAAATGCTAGTTGTCCCTTTATCTAATCTCGACGTGGTAGCTCATCTCACCATGAGGCGGCAGTTTGACCAGAAACACACCACCTCAGCCCACCGATGAGATCAGCCCTTGCGCAAAAGCCCATGTTTCGCCAACGGAGTCTAAACACGTCAAAGCTGCTGGTGGTCACGGGGTGATTTGCGAGCAACTGTTCTCAATAGGTAGTGAGGAACAGGCATTCAACCACTATCTACCTAGGTAGGTATGCTTTGCTATGGCCGCCAAGTGAGTTGTCACATGCAAGAATGAGACACTCTCAAATCAAACCACCAGGCTTCCATCCCGCTTCCATCCCCCATCCAATCTGGAATTCGTCCTGTCGGGCCAGCTGCACCTTGAGATCCCACTAAACCCATCCCAGGCCCTGCAGTTGGGCTGACGCGCTTCTAGCGGCCGGCCCCCCTCTTGAAGACACACCCCGCTAATGTCCCCTGAGCCTTCCTACCCTCGTGCCTTGGAATTGGACATCCGCTCCAGCTGTCAACCCTCCGTTGCCGTGGAGATGGAGACCTCCACCTAAACTCCACAACCTGGATGTTTAGTAGCTTCAGCTCCAACCACATCTGGATGCAACTTCTCTTCTTCTCCTCCAGGTTTCCTGCTGCTGCTTTGGGCTCTCGGCCAACTCTCAGCGCCGCTTGATACCCAATTCCCTTCCATTCTCTTCTCTTCGTTAGTTATCCATTGTATTGTCCCGTTTTCCACATTCGATCCCTCGTGCCTTGCAAAAGAACCATCTCCCAGTTGCAACGTTTTTCTTCTTTTTCTTCCATACTGGTGTTTCGACGCCCACGACACTCATTCCCCTCACCAATTACACCCACACCCACAAAAATGATGGAGTCTCTCCTGTCTCTCGCCTTTGACAACCTCTCGTCTTACGATGGCCCCAAGGTTCGCAAGGGCCTGCGCCAGGTCGAGGGTCTGCTCGCCCAGATCTGCCTCTCGAATTCTCGACGAGACGCCGAAAACGACGGGGGCGAGGCGACGTCGCCTCCCCGGAAGGACCTCGCCCAGCTGTCCCAGGATCCCGCTTTCCGAGAGTTCTTCAAGCTGCAGGAGGGTTTCGAATGGAACGTTGCGATGCGCCTGATTGGAACTCTTGATCGTCTCATGGCTAAGGGTAGCGACGGCCAGAACGATCTCTTGATCCTCAGCGCCCTCGATCTCATCCAGGGAACTCTGCTGTTGCATCCCCCCAGCAAGTCGCTCTTCAGTCGGGAGCAGAATATGAACGTATGCGGTCGTCTTCTATTACTCTAATTAGATATAAACTGACATGTCTTGACACAGCTTCTTCTCGATCTTCTTGAGCCCTTCAACTGCCCGGCGATCCAATCCGCGACTCTATTGACACTTGTCACCGCTCTCATCGATACCCCCCGAAACACCCGCACCTTTGAAGGCCTTGATGGCCTCCTCACAGTCACCTCCCTCTTCAAGTCGCGCTCCACGGCCCGCGAGGTCAAGCTCAAGCTCGTCGAGTTCCTCTACTTCTACCTCATGCCCGAGTCGCCCTCCATCCCCCGCGCCGACCAGCGCGACTCTGTCCCAGGCATGCTTCAGCGCAGCCCTAGCAAGCTCGCCGGCGCGTTTGGCGGCGAGTCCCGCCGCAAGCGCTCCGGCTCCGATTCCGAGGCCGACGTCTATCTCTCCACCGAGGACAAGCAAGAGTTGCTCAGCCAACACCTGAGCAGCGTGGAGGACCTTGTCAAAGACCTCAGGAACTGCGCTCCCTTTGGGGCGTCGTCTGCTAAACACAGCAAGGGGTGTTCTCCAGGCAGGGGTAGGCATTTCTTTCTTGTTCTCATTCAGCACAGTAGCGGCGTTGGGCGGCACCCGGACGGCTTTTTCGTGTTTCTTGTTCTTCATCTTGGCGCGGAGTTTGAGCAACAAAGTCGGATCACATAATTGTTTCTTTTGTGACATTGGCAGGAGGGATTTGGATGACCTTGGTATTTGCGCAAATGGTCTGGCTAGGCGTTACCCAGTATGAAAAGAATATTAGAAGGGCTCATTTCTTGTCTTGCTCCTCGAGGCTCTTTCGTGATGACGGCACCGGACTTGCCCGCGGCGTTGGGACGATTGATAATGACCGGGCCGGCGGTATGGGCTCGTCGTTGCCGTATAGCTCGAAGCGTCCGTCAATCGTCTCTGAGCCGGGTGTCTGACCGGCGCTCGGGCTGGTCATTGGTGATAGGAAACCATTGTCGGTCCTTGATGTCGAGTCAATCTCTACCGGCGCCGCAATATCGCCGGGCCCGTGGGCCTGTATCGGCACGGCTCGGCCCATGCCCGGCGATGTGCCCGTTGGGCTGATGGCCGATTCCGTATACGGCCCGGCCACGGCGTCGGGCCCGAAGTAGTCTCTCGTCAAGCCGTGCCGGGCCTGGCTTCCGGATATATCGGTCATACCGTCCCGCACGGTGCTGGTAACTTCATTCTCGCCCTCGCCTGCAGTTCTCGTCTCTCCGCTTGCCGTCTGCCGGCGTCGACGCCGCCTGGACAGACACAACCAAGTGATCCCGCCGATGATGATGCTCGCTCCTACGGTCGCACCAACTCCAATGCCGGCCTTCGCGCCGTCAGATAGTCCATCTCCGCCTTCGTCATCATCCACAACTGTCACGTCGCTTCCGGTCGGTTTGGCCTCGGCGCAGTACCCCTCTCCAGTAACCCATGTGCAAACCTGCCCGTCGTCGCAACACCCTGCGCCATCAGCGCACTTGTATTGGGATGTCGTACAGCCCTCGGGCACCGGCGTCAGCAGCCCCGTCTTGGAGGCGGGTACCGTGGATGCGCACCCGCCGGCCTTGCACTCGGAGCCGAAGCCGCAGCAGTCGCCGCCCGCATCTTCGGGACACAGGTAGAGGCTCGTCTGGGGACACTTGCGGTCGCAGCAGCCCTTCTGGGTGGTGGCGGTGCCGCTCTGCGTAACGGTGCGTGTGCAATAGTATTGGGATGTGGCGTGGGCGGAGCAGAGGTTCTCGCTGGCGCAGTTGGAGCCGATCTGACAGCACTTGGGGTCGCCGTCCTTGTTGACGTAGCAGTACTGGTCGTTTTTGCAGCAGTCGTCGTCGAATCCGATGTCTAGGCCTGTATCGCGCGAGGAAGTGAGCCGTGTGCGCCATATGTGTTTTGCGCCACTGGAGACCTACAGTTGTGGTAACCTTGACCACAGTCCTTGTCGCGCTTCGAGAGCGGAAATGACTGATCGAGAAAGAAGCGCGGGACGAGGTCGCCTTGCGCGATGGGAAGCGCCTCATAGCGCCTGGTGAGCTGTGCGACGGCGGCGAGGTGAGGGAGCAGGACGAAGCTGGTGGGAACAAAGAGCCTCATGTTGACGGAAACAGCAGCGACTTGGGGATGGCTAATGCGCTTGGTTCATTGTCGCATCTCGTCGGCTATTTTCAGTTGCTCGGTTACAGACAAAAAGTCGGTCACAGAAAACGGAAACAATGAAAGAAGAAGAGAGAGAGGATGGGAAACCCTCATCGGCGCGAGGCTTCCGCAAGAAGCACGAGTTTCCCTTCCCCCCCATGCAGGTAAGACTCGGTAACCGGCGAAAATACCCTGGGGATTCATGGCCCGATTGAGTGCGAGAGGTCACACAAAGGGACCTTCTTTTTTGTGTCCCCCCCTCGTGGCGGTGCGGTGGCCTTGTATTGTTGTTCAGCCGTGAGTGGGTGAATTAGGAAACTCGGAAGCTTAGGGACAAGTGCTGACATGGAGACTGCCTTAAGTGGGAATGTACCGCGACCAGAGTCACGCCAGATTGTCCCATTACTGCGGCGAGTTGCTTGCTCACAGACCGCATGTTCACGTCAGATAGGTGAGAGTCTGCATGAAAGGGCCAACAAGAGGGAGCCCGACAATATGTAGTGGATGATCCTGTTGGTGGCGCAGGAACAAAGAAAAGGGTTGACAGACATCCATCTGCTGGTTAGTTTCATGATAAGCACATGGCAACCGTTGGATACCCAATTGACACACCCCCTTGACCCGCATAGGAAGGCCAGCCACAAGGGGCCAGCACCAAGACCATTCGGGAGAAGCGCCTCAAAGGAATGACACCCTGGAACAACCTTTAACCTCTGCAGCGTTTAATTAACGTTGCGGGTTAACCTTGAATACAAAGCCTTAGTCTATATTAAATGCATCGTTGGTTTGTTTCGGAGTCCAGCTCTCAAATTTCTTTTCTAATGTCCTGATATGGATAAGGCCCTCAACATTTGGACACTTGCGCCTGAGCCGCCAGCCGCAATCTCATCCTCCTCTCTGCCCTCCGGTCGCGCCACATGTCTATCAGCTCCATCAGGATGAGCACCGTGAGCGGCAGCTGCGCGACCGCCAGAACCACGGCCGCCTTGTTGGTGAATCTGACGCTGCTCCATCCTTCCCAGTGCTCGTACACGAGATATGTCCGGAAGCCGTTGAATAGTTGCCAGTTGAGGATGAGAAAGTATTGCATCAGCTCCCATGCTGATAATGTGGGGACGGAGCCATCGAGTTCGAGACTCTCCACGTCGTCTGCCGGTTGAGTGTGAGTAATGGTGCTCCTGGGGATCTCGTGATGCCAGCCGTACCGATCTTGTTCTGGTTGAATGTATCATCGCTCGCCAGCGAGCGGGATTTCTCGTTGCAAATCATCATGGCGCTGTTGTAGCCGGCCTATGATCTGTTCGTCTTTGGACAAGAAACAGTGAAAAGAAGCCCCGTAAGGAATGAGGGCTTTGGCGATGGGAATGGAATCGGACAAGCAAACAAACAAATAATGAATGTCGGAGGAGAAAACAGTCAAGTCAATCGAAAAGAAAGAACAATAAACCGCCTCGGACTCTAGTATTAATACAAGGCTCTTAAAGGGAGGGATAAGGTGGTGAGGCGCGTTTCACATCAATTGCCAAGGCCCTTGCCGCCGGTTCTTGACCTTCTGCGACCCCATCCTTGCGAGGGGGTTTCGCCATTTTATCCACCTAGACAAGGGTCTCACGCCCAGCAACTGAACAAATTTCGCCTCGTCCTCTGTAGATCATTACCGTCTCGTCTCGCCATATTCTCCGCCTAGCGCAGTGGAACGAATCTCGTCCCGGGGAGGGGAGCGCCAAAGAGCCGCCCTCCTGACTGGATCAGGGACCCAACTGCATCACGGGTCATGCGTGGGAAAGGAGATAGCCGCGTGGCGCTCGTTGATCATCATGTCGTATTTGTCCGAGTGCGTGAGGAACCGAACCTTCCGCCTGCTTAAACCCACATGCTGTAATCCGTATCCAAATAAAGTACATGTCTTCCCAGCCAACATCTCGTATCTATTCACAGCATCTCTGCCCTCTCCGTCAAACTTCTCGTCGGCTTTGCCATGGTCCTGAACCCACTAGCCGGTGTTGTGTGCGTTGCATTGCCTCCTGCAGCGTTCTGGGGCAATAGTGGTCTGGACGGAGGCTGGGATGTAGCTGTTGCTGGAGCACTACGGCCGCTCCAGATCATGCTGGTTGTCGGTATCCTGGCCATCGCACTCTCCGTCAACAAGATCGCAGCTGTAGCATCCAGCCCCGGCTCTTGGTGGCTTGTCGACCCTGAAGCCTCTGTCGTCCTGATCTGGGATATGCTTTCATCCGTGCTGGACCCCATGTTCTCGCTTGCGACTGTGGGGCGTCCATCCTCGTCCAACGTCATATTATCGGGTTCCTCTTTAAAGACTAGACCGGGGATTGGAGGGGACCGGGTGGGCTGACCAATATGAAGGAACTCGGCGTGCGTCGTAGTCCACTTTATCCTTGATGATCTCGTGAGGACTGATGTGAAGACCAAAGTTCTGAGTTGCGGGGTTTCATGAGTCGCTGTAGATTGGGCGGGAGCCTCCTGCATAGCCGCCGCCGTGGTGAGGGTTGCCTGAGACTCAGTTGATGTCGAAAGTCGTGAATCTATAAAGCTGGATGTGGCAGAGGCAGTGGCTACCTCTCTCGTGCTCTGCTGCAAGGTTCCCGTTTCTGCAAGGGCAAATGTTGTTTGAGTGCCTCGCGCTGTCTGAGTATCAAACGTTTCCCGAGAGTCCAGTGCCGTGAGAGGGTCTGGCACTGTCTGCGTGTTAAATACTAATTGAGAGTCGAGCGTTTCCTCAAGGTCGGGCGTCGTTCCAGCGTCAAATGCCGTCTGTATGCCCGATTCTGTCTGAATGCCAAGGGTTGCCTCAGGGTCCAGTGCTGTCTCGGAGTCAAGTGATGTCAGAGGGCCCAGAGTTGATTGAAGGTCGAGTGTCGCCTGAGCATCGAGCGTCGTTGGAGTGTCGAATCCTGTTAGCGTGCTGAATGCTGTCTGAATGCCCACCGTTTGCTGGGAGTCGAGTGTCGTTCGAGTATCGAATGCTGTCTGGATGTTGGATGCTGTCTGAATGCCAAGGGCTGCCTCGGAGTCTAGTGTTGGTTGAGGGTCGAGCGTTGCCTGAGAGCCAAGTGCCGTTTGGGTATTGTGTGCTGCCGGCTCATCGAATGGTGTCTGAATGTCAACTGCTGCTGGAGAGTCGGTTGTTGCCTCGGGATTGAGGGTTGCCTTGGCCTTGGCTGCATTCTGAATGCCGAGTGCTGTCTGGGGGCGGGTGCTGCCTGAGTGCCAGCTGCTGCTTGAGTTCCTGCGTTGAGAGATGTCACGAGTGTAGCATCTCGTTCCAACTCAGTTGTGGAAGACCTATCACCTGGAGCGCAGTTAATGTTTCGACGGACATTGGAGGGGTCACTCACACCATCTTCCTCTGAGCATTCAGGGCCCATGGTTTGGGATATTTGCTGGTCCCCGTCTGATGCTGAGATCCCAGCCTGTCCTATCGAAGCTGTTTCACTGGGGATGGATTCGGAAGCACCACCCGACTTTTCCACGAATATGCCTCCTGGTAACCCACTAGGTTCTCCGTCGACTTGCTCGCCGGGTCCAGCACTGGTGTAGCCGTCTGGCACATTGTTGGGCGATCCTGTGGGTTGAATACCTGGGGTGATTCCTGAGTGCAGTTCTATGAATCCTTGAGGCTGTCGATTGGCTGTCTGGATATCGGGCTTCCTAAGCTGACCCGTGGGTTGTTCGTTGGACAAGTTGGTAGATTGGCCATTTGCTTGAGCTTCGGGTTGATCATTGGCTGGCTCTTCGGACTGACTAGGATCTTCGCTGGGTTGTCCGGGCAAGGACTCCTTTGGCTGCTGGGCTGATTCAACTTCAGATGGTCGAGCCTCGATACTGTCGGGAGAAGGATTGTCTGAATCCCCGCTTGGCAGCTCGGTGGGGAGACTGGCTGGTTCTTTAGTTGAGTTTCCCAGTTGCTCACCAGCAACTGCATCTGCCTGGTTATCGGACTGTCCCGCTGGTCCTGGTTGCTGAGGGGCATCAGGTAGGTTGAAGGAGCTGGAAGGTAGTGGGGAACAACTGTATTGGGAATATCCGGTTGTCCAGGTATACCGGATCCTATGCCGGCATCGGATATAATGGGGGTCTCAGACGGGACAGACGCTTCACCAGAATCAGGAGTCCCAGCCATGCTGGGTTGGGCAGGCATCCCGTCTGGTAGGATCGCATCAGAGGGCATGTTGGAAGAACCGCTGGGGAGTTGTCCAGAGTCTCTGCCAGGTTGATCAACTCCAGGATTGGGAGGTGGCCTGTCTTTGGATCCGGGCGAAAACATGCTGCTCACTTGGTCCTGCAACCTGTTGATCTGGTCTAGGACATCTTTCAAGGCCACTTCAGAAACCTCAACCATGTAGCCATGCTCTTCGACCATGCGCTTAACCACACTGAGAGTGCGGTGCAGCCGGGGAAGTTATGGGGAGGTTCTTTGAAGGGTGTCACTTTGACGACAGATCTGGCAGCTGGCTCCGTGAAGACCAAGCCCGGTAGTTCAGAGGGAACATCCAAGGAGGGCAGAAGAGCAGCATGAGCGGGTTGGAGGGGAAAGAATAGCGGTGGAATAATGCAAAGAAGCGTATGAAGGCGAATCATTGTGTCAATTAGACAGACTCGGGAAATAAAGCGATGTTGTTTGATTGTCAATCCTCATTGTGCTCTATTACCCAGAGTTCATATATCTCTGCCATGGAGTTGACGTTGCAGGGAGCAACGCATTCCGACGATTATGACGGCAACGGGCCTTGTCATGGTGTCTTGGTCTCGGGGATTTCAACACATTGTGAGCAAGCGCTTGCTTGGTCTCATTGGGTCATGGACCCTTTAGCATTCCTAGAGTTGGCGTAATAGATACAGATGACCACTGAGGTGGTGTCTGCCGACCATTGGGACATGCTGGCCGCCGTTGCTGAGCACAGCATGTATTTGTATGGGCTGATTGCCGCGATGATCGAGGCTATGCAGAGAGATGACGAAAAGAACCAACTTTGGCGGGAAACCAGGGATTTTTGGCGGAGACGTGACGAAATATGGATCAAACTTGGCAATTTCACGCGGCCGGGTGGTTTGTCACTCATTGCCCACACTCGGTAGCACCGGATGGCTGCCGGTGATGGCGGCGATTCTCGGGTTCCTGGGATCTACAAGAGACAAAGAATTCAGATGCACCGAATTCGTTTATCGAGATGATGCATGTCCGTGACGGCGTCAAGGCGTTGGCATGCTTCTTTGATGAGGTTTGGTGGATGACCACCGCCCTGCAGGAATCTCTCGTGAGGCGGTTGACGCCTTGTTGAGACGATGGTTGACTGGGCGCAGTAGCAAACTAGCAATCCTTGCGGTCCATATCGATTGAAACGCTTGCGAGTTATTGGTATTCTCAAATAACACAAGCCGCCCGGGACCATGGGGGCCGTGTTAAAGGCTAAGCACCAGGTGCCGGCGTCGGCTCCCTCTGTGAATAGACGTGAGGCCATCCATAAGCATCGGACCCTTGATCGCGGGCATGCGCTGTTCTTTGGGTGGCAGTGGAGGTGTCTTGTCTCATTGACAAAGAAGGTTATCAGCCGTATCCCTGTGTCAAGCTTTGAGGGTGAGTCGGTGAAATCCGCCACCGCGAAAAGGCAGTAGGGGCTCGCTTCCCATTGATGGATGAGTCCCATCTCTCGCTGCTTTTTGCGCCGTCACGGTCGGTCGGCTAATAAGGGAGGACGAGCCAGACCGGGCCAGGCCATGGCATGCCCACGGTCGGGAAAAGGGATGAGGGGCATCATCGTCTGCCCTAGCTTCGTCTCGTGTGTTTATCCCGTGCATCCCGCGGCGGATTGTGTCTGTCCTGCACATCTCCGGCGGGCGGTCCTCTGGAAACCAAGTCGAATGTGACATGGGAGCGACTATCGCTGCAGAAACCTGGTGCCTTGGCTTGACGAGGCGGACACTGTGCTTGTCTTGGGGACCATCGCTGCTGCTGCCTCCCGAGCTGGGGGCGGCGGGGGCTGGGGGCTGACGAGCAGCGTGGATGAGCGTGGGAGGGCGCTGGAGCTCGAGGTGATTTGGAGAGCGGTTCTGCTGGTCTTGAATCGCCGCCGAGTCGCGGTGGGAGGGAGCAGAGCAGATCCAGACTTGAAGGAAGCCCAGGAGATGGCGACGATGGGGGGCTGTGATTGGCCGAGTCTGTTGCATCACCCCCCGGTCCCATCGGAAGACAAATAATGCGGGACCCTCCATAACTGCATTACCTGGGCGCAAAGGAGGCGCTAACCCTGTTTGGAAACGCGCCGCCCCGGGGCAGCGAAAAATCCCCAGACGTGACGGGGAGAGAGTGTGTGAGCACGCAGCAGCAGCAGCGCACGCACGCACGAACAAGTCAACGGCAGAGCGAAGCCTTTACCAACCCAACCCAAAACCAACCGAATTTTCCTTGTGCGCCGCCTCGCGGGCCCCAGAATCGAAAATGACAATGAGACCAAGACCCCAAAAAACCTACAAGACACGCCGTCTCCCCCGGCCTCCCACTTTTGAAATCCCCCCCGTCCATCGTCTCCATCTCCCCGTCTCCTCCCTTTGCTACCATCACCAAGACCCCGAGAGCGACGACGCCGCAAGTCGCAACGCCAGCTAACAAAATCTCCCGCTCCACGCAAGCCCCCAAAAGCCCACCACCCCTGGCCACCACGGGATCACCACCAGCCAGCCTTAGGCCATTTGCCGCCTCTCCCGTCACCAGCCCATCCATTCCACAAATCTCGCTTCCTCCTTCTTCTCTTCTCCATCATCATCCACCATCCATCGCCGCTTGTCATCATCACCACCCGCCGTCCACCGCAGCTAAATCCCTTTGCCTCTTGTCTCATCAACATCACAACACTCTCCTCGTCGGCTGCAAAACTTTCTCACCACCATGGCTCCTCAAGCCAAGTCCGCCGACGCGCGACGCAAGTCCAGTGCAAAGCCCACGATGCTCGTCACCCTCAAGCTGTCACCCGACAAGCTCCGCGACCTCGTCGGTTCCAAGTCCGTCAAGGAGGACTCGCCTGTCAAGTCTGACAAGGAAATGGTCAACTCGCCCGCTCCCGACGCCGCTTCTGCCACCGGCTCGCAACCCCCGGCCAGCAACTCCAACGGCGACAATGCTTCAGACTCGAATGCTGCCACGCCTGCAGCCGATGCGACTCCCGCCGACGGCACACCTGCTCCTTCAGCCATGGGTCCTCCCGTCGAAGGACCCAAGAAGAAGGGCGTCAAGCGATCGGCTGCCAATGCCAGCGGAATAGATGGTGTTCCCAAGCCCCGTGGAAAGCCGGGACCTAAGAAGAAGCCTCGTTTGTAAGTATACCCGTCACATGTTTATTTCAACCGACCCGAGAGAACATGCCACTAACAACTGCCAGGGAGGATGGTACAATTGACCACTCAAGCTCGGCCAATCGACCAGCTGGAGGCCACAAGCTGGGCCCCAAGGCCAACCAAGGTGCTATCAATGCCGGCCTTCGAGCTCTCGACCGGTCTGGCAAGCCGTGTCGCAAGTGGAACAAGGGCGGCTTCACCCTAAAGAGCTTTACTGGCGTTGTCTGGGAAATCCCACGGTGGACAGCGCCCCAAAAGAAGGGTCCCGAGTCCAGCACCGAGGATTCTGCTACTGTCTCAGCCGAGGGCAGCAGCAAGGAGAACAAGGTCAACGGCCAAGAGGGCAACAGCGCCAGCGCCAGCAACAGCGGTGTTGACGTGGAGATGCGCAGCGCATCTAGCCTCCACGGCGCATCGCCGACACCGCTGCCCATCGCCGCTGCCTCATAGGGATGGCTGCCGCGTTAACCACGGGCTCATTTTGCCCTTTACAGAGGCTGTTTTATTATTCGACATGTCACAGCGGAGTTTCAGGTTGACACAGGCCGGCGTTTGTCGACCACACAGACAAGTCCCTTTCGGTAGACTGGGCACGGAGACGGGTTCAAGCTTGACTTTTTAATTCATCAGAGATTGCGACGCTGGTGTCGCTGGCGTTACAGGAACAGCGAAGATGGGACGCTGGGTATCGAAAAGGGTTTGGCAACTGGGATGTGTCATGTTTCGCAGCATACATGGTGCATCATTGTAAAATAACGGTTTTTGGAGGGAGATACTAGACGATGGATGGCATCCCCAAGCAAATTGCATTACTGTTTTATCATTCTCGAGGCCAAGGTGCCGAGTTGAGGCAGATTCATATGTGGTACGCCGCCAGCGCTGATCGTGGACGATTTTAATTATCGCAGCCTGCCAAGGCAGCAGTGGCATCAGGGTTTGGTGACTCGCCGCCCGGTCCAGGCGGCACGCAAATGTCCAAGCCCGAGCTGACGAAAATTCACTCTCGCGAGAAAGTCAGATGCATGGTGGTGGTTGGCCAGGTATCATCCTTCAGGTCGGTCGGGATGCCGTCCCGAAGATACAAGGACGAGAACAAGACCGTGCCCTCCGTCCCGTGGATTATTGGCATGCGTCGCTGGAGAGCTGGCTGCTCAGGTGAGGCATTTCCCATCTCGAGCGGCACGCGAAGAGCTTGGAGGGGATGAGGTGCCCCAATGGCCAGATTGTGGGTACGTTTTCGGCTCGTCTTTGGTTCATGAGAGTCATGGTTTCAATGTCACTGGGTGATGGTGTGGTCGCAGCGCAGGCGCGCGCTTAGTCATCCAGGTTCCAGGGGCAACCAGGCTTGCGTTGTCCAGAAATGTGGGGCGGTGTTTTATCCCGACTGAAGGGGGCTTGCATAAATTTGCCAGCTATTTCCGCTTAGGACATTGACAGCGTGTTTGCAAGGCACTACTGGACCTGGCCTCTCTTGCTGACATGCGGTGTATGCAGAGAAAAGTTCCTTCAACTTCACGCACTTTGATAAGCCAAAACTGAAAACCCAGTTTGGGATTGTCTCATCCCGTGCCACCTAGCAAGGCATGAGGCAATTCGAATACAGCATGGGAGCTTCTCATTGGATCGTGGCTGCAGCGAGGCGTTGAGCGATCCCACTTAGTAGCACCCCGCAACCGACGGGCTCCACCCCGGAGCACGGAGGAGGGCCGCGGCGGACCCGCGGCGACACCCGTGGAGGCGTGGCGGTTCGAGGACAAGCACTGAGATGCTTAATAAATCACTGGAATATGATATGAATGACTGTGAGAGCCTGAATATGGGAGCCATTTGACCTTGCTGTTGCTATGCGAGTGATGTGCTTGCTCCAAACTCAGCTGGCGAAATAACGAGTTGAGGATAGTGCATGGAGCATCGAGCTCTAAGTAGAAAGTAGTCGGTTCCAGTATTGGGCTACAAATATTACATGGCCACTTGTAGTGAATGGATTGAACCACCTATTTCTCACGATGAACGAGAAGCCTAGCTGGCGGCATAAGCGTTGGTAGTTGAATGTGGTCATAGACAAGGACATGAAGGATGCTTGGTTGGTAAGGATGTAAATAGACCCAGAAGGAATGGAGGAGGCTTTTCCCTGTCAATGATGAAAATAATCAAGTAAAATCTCGAGTTTAATTCTCCCCTCGCAAAGTTTCGTGTCTGCGAGTCTTTGACTTTTGCACATCGGTTATTGAAGGAATAGAGTCTTGCAGTGGGAGGAGTGGTTTGCTCATGTGTATTATACCCTGATGGTTGCTTCCAAAGCGAAAATCAGTTACAGGCAGCCACGTCTTGCCCAAGTTCGCCTTTTGGATACAGTCATAGACTTGAGTGGAGGGCAACCTCTGGTGCAATGCTGTCACTTTACTCGATAATACTGAGCGGCGTCATCATGTGGGGAAAAAATACAGTGGTGGGGGTCAGGCAGAGCAGTAGTTGTGTTTATGGACTGTTAGGTTCAAGAGTGAGAATGACTGAAAGCAGGCCTCGATTCAGTAAGCCCCAGCCAGTAACTCTAGGTCCTTCGCTGGTTGCTCTGAATCTCTGAAGGGCTATAAACACTGGTATGAACACGGGATTTGATGCGCGTAGATGAGGACCCGCAAGTTGTTGCTGTGAAGGGGGCTACTAGACATCTATCTCGGGACTATGCGAAGCCTTTCACACTTGTTCAATGTCAATATATCTTGTCACGAAATCCAACTGTAAACGTTCTTGCATCATAATGGCCCTGACTGATGAGCGATATATATGGCGAATCGAGATCGGGTTGGAACTACCCGGCAAAGTTGAGACGGGCTCACTGCAAGCACACGGGGCTATCAAGATGGGCCTTCCCAGAGGAGTGGCACTTTCGTGTACGCTAGAAAGCCCTGAGCACTGAGTGGGCATCGCTCGGTTATGATATCCGACGATGGCATGCTTGCACGAGGCCTGTCTGGTTATCGGAGAGTTGGCCGAGCGGGAGCTAATGAGCAGCGAGAACAAAATGACAGCGCTCACAGATATCCTTGGAATTAGGAAAATGACCCCAACGAGGTGTACAGGAGACAGTACTTAGGAGAGCAGAGTCAGAGGTCATCCGAGCAATTCATTTCATTGATGCAACTAGTTGTCATCTGTCCTCCTCGTCCGACGATGGCTTATTGGCTGAAGCACAGTCCACAAAGGCATGGACACTTGGTTGGCAAAGCCGGCGCAACTTGGGTTCTATTGTGATGAGCCTTTTTAGGGATGTCCGCATTGGGCACGCTGCAGAGCAGGCCTCATACGCAAAGAGCTGGAAAGCCCAGGTCTGATAACTGATAGATTCTGTCTACGATACATCACCGATGTCAATAGCTCATGGTTTGTTGATGACCCTGAACCAATCCCTTTGCTTGATGTGCAAGGTTTCACAAGACGCTTGGCCTCGGCAACTGGTCATGTACCAAGTATTCTCTTTAATTCTCCTCGCAAAGATTTAAATTACCTGCATGAATGTGGTCTATCCGAGAGACAAAAAACACCAGCATCATACCGCGATATCACGCTATCGTGCCATCATCGCAGGCCTTGGACTTGTTCTGGGCTTGGTCTGGGGTCCTAGCAGCTGGGTCATCCGGGCCGGACAGCGGGGAAGCCGGCGGGGCCCTCCACTGTTAAGCCGAGACAGCAGTCGACTGGGCGATGACCTAACAGACGATACCGGACGTTGCAGTTCTCGTGATTGCCATGGAGGGTACGTACCGTTTGATCTGGATGATCCAACCATGACTCGGCTTGACCCAACAACGACGACGAGTAACAAACAGATAATCGATTGCTTTTTCTCTTGCTCTAAAATCGGGTGAATCATTATTCTCAGGCCTTGTCCGATGGTGGTGCCGAGCTGAGCCATCTCATCTCATGTGAGCGGGTCACGTCAACTTTGTTAGCGAGTGGTGACGGCACCTTTGACGCTCAACGGAACCACCTCCACTTGTATCCGACCACCTACGACCTGCTCGCTCTCCGCCATCTACCTCTGGGCACTCAATCTCCTTCTCCCTCTGCTGGCTACCAAGCCACATTGTCGACGATTGACGCGCTTCTCGTATCGCCAGCCGCTGCCATATCCTAGCAGACGTCACCTCCTCCCAGTCCAGCTCTTATCTGAAAGTTCGTCCTCGTGCTCCGATCCCTGTGCCCACCACCACCGACCTACCTGCCATCCCGGACGACGAGCCTGCACGCACGCATCGAGAGCCTCCTTCTTCTCTCGGCTGCTGGGCGTGTGAAGGCTCGCCGTAGGTCCTGCCTGCTCGACGTTGGGTCTTCGTGGTCATGGCAGATCCCCTCCAACGCGCCTCACACTCGTCCGCCTTGCCCGAATCAGCTTCGCCATCCGTCGAGCCATCTGCCTCCTCCCGCTTTCCTCCCCCGTACAACCCATCCGTCGACAGCATCCCCAACTTTTATACTCATCCCGCCCGAACCTCCATCTTTAACGCTTCCGGTGACCTGGCCGTCGAGGGTGCAGGCTTGAACAAGATGGACAACTCCGACACCGAGACCACCTCCCGCGTCTGGAGGGGCGCCCTGCCCTCCTTCTCGCGGGCCTTCAACATGCTCAGGGCCTCCGAAGCCGCCGACGGTTCCTTTCAGAACGACGAGGACGCGTTCTTTGTCCCATCATACCTCGAGGCCTCGACATATGTCCAGAAGCTCCGCGAAGCGCATAGGTCCAAGCTCCAAGCCCGCGACTCCAGCCGGACCTCGACCAACGGCTTCGCTCAGAATCTGACCACTTTTAACGCCCAACATCCTCTGCCTCCCGGTTCGCACCGAGGCATGGCGCATACCGTTATCGAACGCCCTCCCCTCTTTGACGAGGATGACTCGCTCGCCCCGCTACCGTCCAGGTGGAACAAGGATGATCAATGGGGAGGCATCGAGATCCAAGCCGACGGCTTGAGCATCAAGTATGTCGGGCCCAAGAACCAGCACGACCGCGATCATGAGGCATGTGCAGCGCGCGCCGATCACTACATGCCCGCCCAATGCGGAGTGTACTACTTTGAGGTGCAGATACTGGCGGCGATACGAGACGAGTGAGTCCTCATGTCACCTGGCCGCCCATGGGCATCTTTCATGCTAACGAGCCAAACAGTGCGACCATAGGCATCGGATTCTCAACCAAGACCGCCACATTATCGCGACCAGTTGGCTGGGAACCCGAGGCTTGGGGATACCACGGTGACGATGGCCGATGTTTCACAGGTCAGAACATTGGACGGCATTTTGGTCCCATATACAACGCAAACGATGTCATCGGTTGTGGCGTCAATTTCAGGGACAATACCGCCTTCTTTACCAAGAATGGGGTCAAGATTGGTGAGTCTTGTATGCTCTCCCCTGACACATCGCTGACAAGCCCAGGAACTGCATTCCATGATGTTATGAGAGGAAAGCTGTACCCAACAGTGAGCCTGAAGAAGCCCGGCGAGTACATCCGGGCCAATTTTGGGCAGACCCCTTTCGTGTACAACATTGACGACCTGATGAGGGTAGGCTTGTGCAACCATCTTGCTGCGTGATACATGACTGACACCCTATTAGGAAGAGCGCGAGAGGGTGCAAAAGGATATCCAGAGCACCGACACATCGAGTCTCGTACATGGAATGAGTGAGACCGACGTTATCCAGGCCCTGGTTCTACAATTCCTCCAACACGACGGCTACGTGGAGACTGCTCGCGCCTTTGCTGAAGATATGAAAGTTCAGAAGGAAGCCCTCAGTCTGGACCCTGGAGTCAAGGTGGATGGCGTGAATATCAGAGATGATGAAGATGCTAATAACCGACAACGTAAGCCTGGACCTGACCAGTCAATGACGGATCTAACAGTGGTTTAGGCATACGAAGAGCAATCCTGGAGGGAGATATTGACAGGGCGCTCAAGTACACCAACGCATACTACCCCCATGTGCTACAAGACAACGAGCACGTCTACTTTAGGCTACGGTGTCGTCGGTTCATTGAGCTGGTGCGAAAAGCCGCCCAGCTCAACATGCTCAACGAGTCCAAGCACAGCAGCAACGGGCACGGCTCCAACGCAGCACCCCAATCCATGGATATTGATCTTAACGGAAGCGATACGGCGGCATGGGAGGCTGATGGCGGCGAAAACGCGACCGAGCTCGCTGAGCTTGAGCGTAGCATGCTCGAGTATGGCCAGAAGTTGCAGGCGGAATACGCCAACGACCCGCGGAAAGAAGTGAGCAAGGCGCTGGGCGAGATTTGGGCGCTGGTGGCATACCAGAATCCTCTGAAGGAGCCTCAAGTCAGTCATCTTTTGGACAGGAGAGGGCGAGTGGCTGTTGCCGAGGAGCTCAACTCGGCCATTCTATGTAAGTGATGCCCCGGATCTTTGCGTCACATGTCACTGACTGGAACAGTATCCCTCGGCAAGTCGTCCAGGGCAGCGCTGGAGAAGCTCTATGCCCAGACGAGCGTTCTACTTGATGATCTCCGTCAGGACGGAGGCGAGGGGGCTTTTGTGTCTGTTGACGACGCCTGGGATGGGATCCCTCGATCGACACATCTCTGAGCATGGATGTCGACGGGGTTGAGCTCACTGTCACTTTTCTCTCTCTGCCATATTGTCGGTTCTTCGCATAGGTCGGCCTCGGATCATACCTCGGCGTTTGAAATGTTGTTGCAGCAAGGAGTTGTTCTCTCGTATCATGCAAACGCAGCTCTTCTATTGATGATGGGTCTATGACCGTCAGTTGTCCAGGAGACTGGGCAGCTCGGTGCATGACCTCGTTTATCTGTTTTTTTCCGGCTCCATGTAAACGGTCTGACCCCCACCGTACTTCCTGGCGCGTCGTGATTCATGTTAGTCTTGCTTATGGAGGTTTCGTCGGCGGATGGATAAGGGGTCATGTTGCGTAGAGACGCGGTCAAGGGGCGGTAACGGTGTTTTTCGAGGGTTTTCGTTGGAACAACTCTCCTCTTCTTACCAAGGAGCATGAGATAGGGGGAACTTGATTGTACAGTGACCAGCGCATAGATGAGATATTGAGTTTTGATTTGAGCAAACTATCGACGCTGGTCGACCGTTGCTGCTCACCATAGCTGAGCTGCCTTTTTTATCTATTCGTGATGCTTGACTCCTTCCTTTTGGTAGGTATACATGTTGTTACAGTGTCTATAATGCATGGTTCTCGTGGCAGATGTGAAATCTCGTTGTTAGGTGCTCTTTTCTCCCCAGCATCTGGCATAAAGCCTCTCCCGGTGACTCTTTAGATTGTCCAGCCCGTCCAGGCACTCGCTCAGCGAGTCATCCCCCCAGTCGAGCGCATCGGCGTCCATGAGGTACGTGTACGCAAAGACGTCGGCGTCGAACAGGCCCGGCCCGTCTGCGCCAAAGAACCACTGGTCCTCGCCCAGCAGGGTGGACAGCGCCTTTAGCGCGGCGGCGGCGTCGGCGAGGAGCAGGAACTGGGATATTGTGGCCTGGCGCGTCGTCTTGAGGATCTCTGCTGTGGCGGCGGCGTGGAGGGTGTGGTGGATTGGCGCGCGGAGGAGGATGGAGGAGGGGAGGTAGAGGGTTCTGAGGAGGGGTTCGTTTGCGGGGAGGATGTATAGCGCATAGAGCTGTGGCTGTCAGTACATTGAAGCGCAATCAATGGGAAGGGGGAGGGGGCGCACCCAGGCTGGACGAATCCGTTGTGTGAGGAGGGCGTGGTAGGCGTCGATGCGCGGGGAGGACGCGGTTGATAGCTCGTGGACGGCGTGCTCGCGGGCGTACTTGTGGATCTTTTCGCCGGTGAGGGGAGTTGACGGTCGAGGAGATGGCGGGAGGAGGAAAGGTAATGCGCCAGAGGGCGAGGCGTGGTTTGTAGAGGGCACGATCTCAAAGTCGACGCCGGCCATCCTTAATACTGTCTGCCAAATAGTATTAGCTCTTGCACCAATTGGATTTTGTAGACACACACCTGCCACTTCAGACATGAAGGGTTATAGCTCGGCCTCCCCAGCGCCGCCTCCCGGTCGTCGGCAAAGACGTACAGAGCTGCCCGGCGGCGCACGGCTGCGGGGGCCCGCGCGGGGAGCTCCTCGGAGTCGAGGACGCGGAGGGGGAAGATGTCAAATAGGTTTCGGATGGGACGGGGGACGGCGAACCACCGGTCGTCGGCGCCCGGGGGGCTACGGAGGCCATGGCGGAATTGCTTGCGGGGGCGTGTGTGTGTGTTTGAATGCCTCCTTGGGTTGAATCGCGACGTGCTTTTTTTGGTGGTTTGAGGCTTGGCCCCCGCCGGGCGGATCGGCGCGGCGGCCAAACCCCGGATCCGGAGGGTACGTACTCGGCGGCGTCCGGGGTCGAGTTCCATGTGAACTGAGCGCGGCTCCGGAGAGGGGATGCTCTGCGTACCTAGGTATTCAGAGGAAGCTGAAAACAGCAGATTGTCGAGTCAGGATTTTGCATATGACTGAGCTGGACCATTCCTGCCATGGTTGAACCATGCTTCCAGCCCTACTACTGCGCGTGGTGCGAGACTCCATGGATAGAGATGATCAATTCACTCTGGTCGCATTGATCTGAGCAAATCCTACGATATCTCATTTATTCCAGAGAAACTGTCATCAGAATCACTCCATGGTCCATAAAAGGCTCCTCCAAGCACCGGTGAGTGTCAAGGCCTTCCTGTTTGGGCACAGGGCCACGGACCAACTGCGGTTCAGTTCACCACTACCCCGAGCAAAAGGCCTCGGGTCAATATTGATATGGGGCTAATTGACGGACATGTTGTGGCGAAATAGACGGACCAAAGGCCCGAGGCAGCATTTTCTATCGCTCCGAAGAGCCGCTCGGCATTAACAAGAGAAAAAAACGGCGCACATGATGTTGGCCAAGAGTGAGCCGTCCCACTATCGGAGCGAAGAAGAATGAGGCTAAAAGCTTGTCGTCGGTTTCTGTCGCAGTTGCATTGGGGATCCATGATTTCAGTCTTTGCTGCAAGGGGCAAGGGGAAAGCTCGGCATCCCCACAGGCGGGAGAAGGGCTAATCCCGAAAGAACCCGGGCTTATCAGGGCAAGATGTTGTTTCTGGTGGATGAGGCCATCTACAGGGACTCGATGCAGAGAAACAAGGTGACACATACAGTTCAGGTCGCACAAAACTGCATGCGAGTCTGCGTGTGCGTGGGATGAGGTAACGGTGCAGAATTGAGACAGTCTCGAGAGTATTGGTATTTTCCCTGTCGAGGGAGAGAGTGTGCAGGGGTCGTCAAATCGATAAAAGGGTCTCCATTGATTGGAAGGGATAACGCGATTAGAGCGGTGAGGGCAGCTAATCAACTCATGGAGACGCGGTTCCGCTGCCAATGAAGAACGAGGCGGGCGTCTTTTCAGGGTCCTTGTTAGATGGAGATTCCAGAACGTAGAGGGAAGGGCCTTTGATCCACAGGATGGACCTAACAAGGGACCCGCGATGGGGCCTCATGAATGCCCTCGAATCTTTATCCCTGGATGGATCAGATATGGATACATAAACGATATAATGGTGGTGCCATGACGGGCAAGAGCTTCTCTCTTCCCTCCACCTTTTGTCTCCTCCTCCACACTTCGGCGACTCCGTCTCACACGTTCCATGTTTCCATTCATTTTTGGTCTAAACCGCCGTAACCCACCCCCAGACATTGAAGTCTTGTCGGCCCTTTCGCACGCTAGATTCGGCATCAGCCTAAAATCTTGGTCGTCGTCCCAGCCCGGATATTTGCGTATCCCATATCGGTCCATCCATTATCTTGCCTCGGATCTCAGGTTCCATTATTATCACAAAACGTCACCACCAACCCCCAGGACGTCACCTCGCAGGCAGCAATTCCCCCCCCCCCAATCAAGACATCCGTGAGACAAGGCCGATTCGGCATTGATTCCTTAACTCGAGACCACCCCACGCCCTTGAACACTATAACCCCATCTCGAGTAGAACCCCGGGCGAGACATTGGATCCATTCCCATTCCCTGATCTGTCAAGCTTGAGTCTCTCTCAGGTACTTAAACCAGGCACTCCCCCACCCCTCGAGGATCAAGAGCACTCTCACGCCTTGGACTCTACTTGACACTGTCACCTACTGTCGCTATCACCAACAGCAACATCACCACCAACTACAACAAACACCACCATGGACGCTCCCTCTACCTCTTCCGCCTCGTCGGCTCAGCAGTCCCCCGCCGTCCAGATGCTCCCCCAACCCGCCCCCGCCCCGTGAGGACGACGCCTTCCACCGACGCCTTCCTCAAGGACTTTAACCTCGTCGCCGAGGCGGCCAAGCGAGCGCAGATGGCCATTATGGTGCGCGACTTTGAAGAGTGCGGCATCTAGACTCTCTGTCTCTTTCCCTCCAAGACTTCCATGCATGGAATGAGAAAAGAGACAAGTCCGGGGTTCATCTTGACCAATCATGACCCCATGTCGCATCGAGGCCCCCCAGCATCGCATGTTTCGCTATCGCGTCTTTTGGCCTCCTCTTGCCAATCACCATCACCGACAGCAAGCTTATCATGCTTCTTCCTTCTCGGCTTCTTCGCTTCTTTCTCTGCAGCAGCAGCAAACCCATCTGTTGGGGGGGTTCGGACCCCTCCTCCGAAACCCGGCCCTTTTTTTGTACTGTCGGACCGGGATCATAGGACCCAAAGCTTCTTCTGGTGGATCATGATATGGATGGAATGTCATGCTTTTTTTCGGTGGAAATAATGCGGCACCATCGGATGCGAAGCCGCTCTTTGCATCAGAGTTTTTTCTCTTCTTTTTCTCAACGACTCGACATGATCATCACCTGTTTTTTCTCCTTCGGCGATCTGGGGTGTTTGGCGCATCAAAACGGGGGAGCGGTTCATGGCCCGTATTTGTTTTTTTCGGTGCTATTTGAATGCGTGTCGCCCGGTATTTGGGACGGTTGGACATGGAATTATACCACGGGGTCATGGGCATGGGAGCTTATTATCAACTATTATTATAAGGGAAAAAAGCTAGCAATATCTTAGATTAGATGGATAAATCTGCCTCGAGTTACTATAATAATGCAAGCACTATTCCTTTCCAACTTTCTTCCCGCCCAGACGGATAAATGCCCTGCTGGATCTCGATGACCCAATATCCTTGGCGTTTTTCTCACCAACCAACCGCATGCAACATATCACACACGGAAAACAGTCAGGTCAGGACATCTATGAATCTCGTGATGCTTCTTCGCTTACGCTGCTTGTCAGTGATAACCACCACCCTGTTCTGTGGAGCATGCATTTACACATGGACTATTTCAGCTGCTCGAATACGCGTTTAAATGGGCCTTCTTCACCATCTATCCTGGCACTTGCACCTTAGCTGTCACCATCCATCTGTCACACCGGAAACATACACTTCTCACCGATGTAGTTTCAACACTGCAACTCCCAAGATACAAAAGTCCCTCCTTTCAACAACAAACCCCCACGTTTCCCCCGGAGGCACCCCGTGCGAGCTGGAACTGGCCATGGTTGCAACCCTCCCGAGGTCGTTGAACATGTCCCATGTCTCACCTACATGCATGGCGGCGGCGTGTAGCCGGCATACCTCGACTCGTGACGCTCATGGGTAAGGCTTCAGCTCTGGGGGGGGGATCCGTTCCTCATCTGGACTAGGTTCGCTCTACCAACCGCATATTCCTCAAACATTCACAGGGGGGCTACTATGCACGAATAACCAACTGCATAGTTAGTGAGTGTAATGAACTCTAGATCCGGTCCCCAGCCTCTTCAGAAATCGAGTTTTAAGCCTTTGTGCCTTTGCTCTTAATATCTCAACTCAACCTTAAGGCTGGGTTGAGCTGCTTCAACCAAAGTTGTTTGCCAATTGACTGAATCCCACATCGCCCATCATGGCAGACTCCACGGCCCCAGCTCTGGAAGTCCTCGCAAACATTATCAGCTTCTTGCCCTCTGAGGAAAACCCTGAATTCCGCACATGCAGAGGGGTAACCCTGAAGAAAGCCAGGTGCCGCAACCCAATCGCGCCAGAGAAAAGCGTGAAAGCAGGATCACTATGGGCCGACCTTGCCAACAGGGAAGCCTTTCCGGACAACCAGGACTTTTACTACAAGCTCGAGACCCTTCTGGAACTCACCCATTGCGGTAAACACCTCGGAGACGCCCTCGGACGGTGCCACAGTTGGAAGATGCAGCGGCCCATCGACGCCGCGTCCGAGGACTCGGCGCCCGGCACGCCAGAGCCACGCAGCTCGGTCGAATTCCCCTCCGAGACGGACATAACGCCCTTCTCTAGCCCTCTTGCTCCGGACGACACAGCTTGGATCTCGAGCAAGAGCCCAGGTTCTGATGCAGCCAATAGCTTCGTTCAAACACCAACCAGGTCAGCCACTCCAAGCCCAGGGTTCCCCGAGGAAACCAAGGGGTCCGATACTGCAGACATGATTTCTGGGCGCATCTCGACCATCGAAATCATCGCAAGCCCCGAAAAGACAATCTGTCACGCCTCGGAGGCTATCGTCGAGAGCGTCTCGGCCATGACCATCTCCGATCGAGACACCTCGCATGAGAGTCGAAGGTTTGTCTCGACAGAGACTACTCCCGAAGCTATTTCAACCACAACCATCACCGTCAAGGGAGAAACCAACACGACAAATGCCACTGGAAAGGGGCCCACAGAGGACGCCAGGGTCGTTGGGCTTGGCCTCATCACCACCTTGCAGCGCAAGGGTTCGCTGCGAGATGACTCCCCAGTCATCAGGGAGTTGTACAAGTATCTTACACCCCAGCAGTTTGAAGACGGGGTTGTGTATGTTCTGGAGCATACACTGACCCCGGGTCTCTTCAAGATTGGATGGACTAGGACAAGCGTCCATGAGCGCCTTGCACAGCCCGGGAACTGTTATAGCAAGGACACCAAGGTTCTTCACGAGACAAGCTCGGGGCCCTTTGCCGGCGCTTCAAAGGCAGAGAGGCTTGCCCAAGTCATCCTTCGGCACCAGAATGTCCGGTTCGTAGAGTGCGAGCAGTGCGGAGGCGGGCACAGGGAGTGGTTCAGTGCTTCCAAGGATGAGGTGCTCAGGACCGTCAAGCTCATGGAGGATTTTCTCCAGCGGCCCGCGTATGAACTGTGCCAAGGCGAGATGAAACTGTCGCGGGATGCGAATGCCTTCATCAAGGCCATGTGCAGCTTTTCAACAGTTCGACTGGAATCGCTCATGGCTGGGGCAGATAACGACGTGAAGGACAGTATTGAATCGACATGGTCAGCTGGTGTACAGGTTCCAGCTCCTCAAGTCCAAGCCGATCCATGTGTTCAAGAGTCTCGGGGCGAGGACGAGCAGAGTTCATCGGCAGCGCATTTCGCCGACAGGCCAAAGCCATCGAGGAGATCTCTTGGCACAAAGGTTGGCACAGGCTTTGGGACCACAGCAAGGCAACTCAGGGGGTTCACTGGCAAAGCCAAGGACAAAGTTGACCGCCTGCTCGGCCGCTCACGAGAGTCCACGCCCGAGCCTGAAGATGCGAGTTTGACCGATCTGTCGAGCGGAGATGCGGACAAACCAAACGGGGCCCAAGAACTCATGGTCAAGTTTCTATGGAGCCTTCTGCCGGAGGATAGCAAGCCTGACAAGGGCGTGACGGGTGATGGGGGGCCCCGTGACATGGCCGCCCTGAGGGCCGTGGTGCGGCAAATGACTGATGAGTTTTGTGAGGATTTCAAGACTGCCTATCAAAGGGATGATGACGGACAAGGTGCGAAAGAGGCTGAAAAGGTGTTGTAGTAGATATCTGCAAGCATCGTAGGCAGGGGAGAGTCACACAGCAGATGTCGGCTGCAAACAATTAGTGCTGCAGCCGTCATGCTGTGTCTCTGTTTCTCACATGCCCCGTACGGCCTAGAGGAGTGGCTGCATGTCAGTCATCGAGTGCGGTCAGAGACATGATGTCTTGGCCCTGTTTCATGATATTGACTGTAACTCGCCTGCCGGGCTCGTCAATGCGCCAATCATGGCTGTTAGTGACAAACAGTGGTGCGTCGAGCCTCCACAATCCGGGCAGTTGCCGTTTGCAATGGAGATTCGAGAGATGAAGATGAGGAGCGATGTTGTTGATCTATAGATGCATGTTGAGATGTGATGGAGAGGTATCAGCAGATAATGCCTGGACATAGAGGTAGTTCTAGTTAGTCTTCTGTGGCTCCTGCCTCGCAAGAAATTTGTCCTCCTGCCAAGGAAACAGCTAAGCCCCCCCCCCACTTGTTGCGCACCCCCCTATGTTGCGCACTATTTTCAAAATACGGCTGATTTCAAGCCTCATGAACACTCTCAATTTAAACAACATAATAATATTATGAGAATATTAAATTAGGCATCCTAGTAATCTCTAATTGCCACTTATGAAATAGATCAGCCTTTTTCCACTTCCTGACTTTTTCTGATGTCTCTTTTGGCTTGAGAAGCTTCAATATCTCCTTACGGGCCTTATGAATATTAGGTATCTTTGCGAACCGCTCATTGGGATCAAAATGAAGCTTCTTCCTCTTTTTAGGCTTCATTTCCTCTCTCTTATGCCTGAAGATAATTAATTCCTTTTCTTGCCTCGCGATAACCGCGTTCTGTTGGTCTAGGCCGCTTCTAATCATACGGAAAATAACCCGGCTTCCAGGGTTAGATTGAATAGCCGATGGGACGCTCTTAAGTAGAGTGCGGAGCTGCTGTGATGACTTGGGGGTCTTGAGAGGACGTGGATCTTCTGAAATAGCCTGATTTGGCGGTGTTTTTGGGGCTTCTGGCAATAAGGTTGTCATGGGGTTCAATAGGGGCTTCGTAATTGATACCGGCCATAGTCCAGCCGCCTTCTAGCCCGCTATAATATTGCTGGATGTAAGCCTATCTTTCCTTGCCTCGTAATAATAGCGAAGGAATGTACATTTGCCGATAGGGGTATGTTCTTGGATGCTGGAAAGCTGGGAAATGAGTCGACGATACCGCTGCTTAGTTGGGCCAAAGGCTGAGAGATTAAGGGGCTGGAGAACGTGTGATGAGTGTGCCGGAAGGTAGAGAAGGTGTATATTATTCTAATAGCATAGGAATATAAAATCATCCGTTATATGGCTTCCGTGGCTATCTATAATAAGGAGTCTTTTATCCCCTTTATTGGCCGGCTGTGTCTGGGGGATAAAGACCTTCTTTAGCCATAAGAGAGCGATGAGGTTGTTCGTCTAGCCCTTGGGGCTGCAGGTGAAGTCCTAATCCTTCAGGAAGTCGAGGAAATGGGTATCTTCTGGAAACCAAGACTGCTGAACGGTCTGACCCTTATAGACGACTAAGGGGGTCAGGGCCCTGCCAACTGCCGAGATATACTCGAGAATTGTGGTCCAATTCGTTGACCTAGGATTCTGAACTATCGTACGGGTCTTCTCAGCCCTTCCAAGGACTAGGCTATTTGAACCAAGTCCCTCCATGATGCCCATCTCATCTATATTATATCGATTCTCCGGGAGGATAGCCTTAACAACCGGCAGGTTGAGAAAACCGAAGAAAGCCTTGATATTCTTAGCTGTTGCCCCGTTAAATCGAGCTGAATCGAGCCTCTAACCTCGTAAAGTCTTCATATTTGGATTACGGCGTAGAAAGCCCTCTATCTAATGAATACTAATGGGCTTAGGGTTGCCGTTGAGCTTGGCAATTCGACCAGTAAAGTCAATGACCTGGGCGTGGGTCGGGGCGAAGCCTAGGTCATCCTGGACTATGATCTATTTGGCGAGGTGCTTTTCCTGATCTTGTGAGAGCTTTTGGAGGTGCTTATGACTTATTATGCGACTGCGGCGGCTAGAAATGCGGCTTTGGAGGGTTGACTCTGGAATGTTGTGACGTGTCGCGCTTGTACGGATCGAGATGCCATTTTCCACATCTTTTAAGGCGTTTTCGATATCAATTTCGGTATAATTGACCATGACGATTCCAAAAATATGAAAATTATCGCGATAGCTTCATTATTGAGAGAGAAAACGCGGTTGCAAGAAAAGATGCCCTTGGCGTGTCAGTGGGGAAAAAGGTGCGCGATTTCTGGGGGTGCGCAACAAGTGGGGGGGGGGCTTAGCGTCTCGACTAGGGCAGTCACTCCGGATGTCCGTGACTGAGAATCGCCTTCCTTCCGAACTCGAGCAAGCACGCGACCACAAATGTCCTGATATCCCTCATTTTTTCGTCTTCTCATCTGCCAACTCCATCATCGTCTACCTTCATCACCTAATCGCGGCAATTCCCTTCATCATTGGATATATCACGCCTATTCACAGCATCCGCCTTCAGTCTCAATTCTCCCCTCCCCGCAAACGATCCATCCATTCCGTCATCGTCCCAGCTTCATCATACCCCACCATCCGATCCGATCCATCGCCCGACCCGACCCTCCCCCTCACCTCTGTTTGGCACGCTAGACCTCGCCAGTTCCTGATCAAGAGCTTGCGCACTCGACCGACCTGATTCCTCTACCACTCGAGACCGCCATACACTGCCTCACCGCCGCCAATGGCTACAGAACCTCCTCTCGAGGCGCGATTCGCCTCGGTGCCTTTCTCGGACCACGGTTCCCGCTGGGATAACTGCTGGCGGGAAGCTCGCACACCTTGGGACCGCGGCAGCGCCTCAATAGCCCTGCACGACCTGCTCGCCCAGCGTCCCGATCTTGTGCCGCCCTCTCAACATCATGACAACCGCGGTCAGCTCCTCCGTGACTCGGTGGGTGCCGTTCGCAAGAAGACGGCGCTGGTTCCTGGCTGCGGCCGCGGTCATGATGTTTTGCTCCTCAGCTCATGGGGCTACGACGTATGGGGGCTCGACTACAGTGCAGCCGCAAAAGAAGAGGCGTTGAAAAACCAGAAACATGCCGAAGCCGAGGGTCTATATAGGCCTGTGGACGGGCTGGACAAGGGCAAAATTCACTGGGTGACGGGAGACTTTTTCAGTCAGGACTGGACCAAACCAATTGGCGCCGAGGTCACGTTTGATCTCATCTATGATTATACGGTAATGCCATGTCTCCTCGGTTCCTCGAGATCCATCATGCCTTTCCCCTTAGAGCAACCCGACTAACTCTACAGTTTCTCTGTGCTCTGCCTCGCGAAGCAAGACCGCAATGGGCCAAACGCATGACGGAGCTGCTGGCCCATGACGGCCGGCTCGTCTGTCTCGAGTGGCCTTCGACGAAGCTCATGTCGGCCGACGGGCCCCCATGGGGTGTATGCCCAGAGCTCTATGAGGCCCTCCTGTCGGCCCCGGGCGAGGAGGTTGCATACAACGACGACGGTACCGTCCGTGACGACCCGGTCTCAAAACCTTGGGCCGACGCCCTACATCGGCTGAGTCTGATCAAACCTCCGCGGACACACAAGGCCGGCACCGGCGATGACGGCGCCGTCCTCGACTTTATCTCGGTGTGGAGTCGATAGCCCGCCGCAACTCTCTTTATGACTTGATACCAAACAACCACCTACATGATTTGTCGTTGTTGCAGTCCACAGAAACGTGATGTACTTTGCCGTTCTCATCATGGCGCTTTCCGGAGTGAGTTGTAGTGCTCCCCCAAGCCGTAGCCGTGCCTGTAGTACGCCAGCCAGAGCGTCTTGCCTGATGCCGCACCTTCATCCTCGCCAATCCGTTCGAGACGGCCGTCCTGTACCACGCGAATCTCGGCCTTGTACTGTCGTGCCAGCGCCATGAGCTCCAGCTGGCCACCCCACTCGGCAGTATCCCGCATTTTGCGAGCGTAGCCCTCCAGGCCCTCTTCCAGGAACGGCGCAAAGTCGTCTCCGTGCTCCAGCATAAAGGCCGTCGCGGCCCGTCGCACCGTCTTGTACGCCGGCTCCTTCTCGTCCCCAGCCCCGAGAGGAATGTCGTGCTGGCCCAGCTGGTCCGCCACGGCCGAGAACAGGCAGTGACCGTCGGGTGCAATGTCCTGCTCGACGAGCCCGTGCTTCTTAAACGTCGTCTTCATGTACTCGCTCTCCTTGGCCCGGTGGTCCGTCATGTTGGACGCCTCGTCCTCGGCCCGCTGCGCCGCCGCCTCTTGCTCCGCGGCACGTCGCGCCATGCGCTCCTTTTGCCGGTTGCGCTTCTTTCCTGGCTGCTGCTGCTGCTGTTGTACTGGCTCCTCCACGCTGAGCTTCGCAGTCTCAGCTACAAGCTTCTCCTCCTCCTCTGCGGCGGCTGCCACCTCTGGTTGTTCGTCGTCCGGCTTCGCGGGGTCCAGAGCAGCCAGCTCGGCGGCGTGCTTCTCGCGCATGCTCCGCTCCATCTCGGCGCACTCGTCGTTGACGCCCTTGCGCGTCTTCTTTGTAGCATTCTTCTTCTTGCCCGTTATGCGTCCCTGCAGGTCCTTGAGCTCGCGGCGGTGCCGTGCCTGGACCTGCTCGAGGGTCTTGGGGGCGTCCATGGCGGCGATGGGCGTTGGATCTCGGCAAGGATCCGGGACTCTCCGCTTGTGTAAAAGGGGCAGCGGAATAGTATAGGGCCTGACTCAAAACCTCGAGGTGTCTGTAAGTTGATGGAGGGGCGAAGCTTGGAGAGCTCAGCTCGGATGGCGGGGTAGTGGGAAAATTCGCATCTGGCTCAGGATTGGATGGTGGGGCAGCGACGACATGTTGATCTCAGTCACACGAGCAATACGAAGAAATGAATCAACATCTACACAGTAAATAGATATCTATACTCGCGATAAATAGATACCCGGATGCTTCTACAGAATCATCCGCCTCAACTAGGTACGGTCTTATCAACAGGAACAACCTCGAGTTGTCATGCACACACAGGCTGTGAATTGCTTCATTTGTTCTTGATTCTTCTATTTGCAGCTATCTAAGATCAATCTGGGTATCCGTCGCTGTATATATAATCAAAAAAGATCTTGTCCAGGAACTGGAAGGTTACGGTCAATGGATGACCTTGAATCTCTTTCAAGTAGCTCCAACTTCAATGTCATGGCCTCCATACAAGATCCATGACAACAACTATTCACTAAACTCGACCCAGCCTCGATTGTCGAGCTGCTCTAAGTCTCCCCCGTCCATCCCTTTTGACTTTTAAATCCCGTGGTCCTTGCTCAGATAAACAAACTCCAAACTCCGCGCCTGTAGCGAGTGATGGCTGGGTGAACCATTCCAAACCCAGCTCCCAACCAATCCCAAAGTAAATAAATATACAAAGAGGGTATAATATCCGTTGTGACCCGTCCTTCCCGACGTGCTTGCTAAGATTAAAGGAAATAAAAAATGAATGTGATCGCGACCAATATGCCACCCTGCAGAACCAACCCCTAAGCTACACACTAGAATCCCTTGAAAGGATCATCGCGGAAGTAGTCCTCCTCGCCGGCGGTCCTGCTCCCATGATAGTAGTCGTCGAATCCTCCGCGTGTGCTGCGAGAGTTGTAGCTGTCTCTGTGTCGGCTCCGGCTCTGTCGTCGCCGCTGTTCCTTGCTGCGCCTCCGGAGCGAATGGCGAAACTCGTCATTCTCATCTGGATAGTCGCTGAACTGCGAGAAAGCTAGAGGGCTGATGAAGGCCTCCATCCGCACAGTTCCGATGGCATCGAAAAAGTTGCTCGGCCGAGACGACGCCTCCGAAGTCCGCTGTGACCCCGTCTGGCTCATGCCCCAAGTCCCAGTTCCAGTCCCAGTTCCAGTCCCAGTTCCAGTTCCAGTACTCGATCCCTGGGATTGGTAAATGTCTGAAGAGCCTGCAGTTCCAGTGCTGTTGCCGGCCGTGCTGTTGGTTGCCTGATGCTGGCCAACACCACCAATAGGCCCAGAGAAGCCTCGGAAGGATAGCGGCGGCGGTACGTGACCGCCTGTGTTGCTTCGCTTACGACCATGAACCATAGCTTGGTTCCGGTCGTGGAATCGTGGGATGAAAGGAGGTTCTGCCGCGTCTCTCGAATCATCGCGCGAGTGGTTGCTTGAGAAACCGCCCGCCGAGCTTGAGAAGCCACCCACAGACTCTGTGATTGGGAAGCTCGTCAGATCTCCCATCTGTGAAGACGGTGCACTCGGGATGCTAGGCACGCTGGGGATGCTTGGCGGTCCAGGCCTAGGAACCGCAGTGCGGCCCTTTGCGAGACGGATCGAGTCTCTGATACCTCCACGCTTCATCTTGGATCGGGGCACTTCAAACTCGGGCAACGGCGTTTGTTGAATCGGCGGTGGCGCTGAGATGATCTCGGGCACTGCCTGTGACGAATGCGCGAGGAACGACAGGGCCGTCAGCCAGATGTAATGGCGGTCGGCAGATACTGCTGTAAACTTCAAGGCTCTCTGTGGCGTGAGAATGAGGATCGATCGGTTAAAGACTGGGGCCATGCCCTTGGGCGCGGCATTGTCGTCCTTGACATCCAGCACAGATTGGATCGTCACTGAATGCGTCAGCGATTCGAGTCGAGGGAGATTGAGGGAGAGCAACTTACGTTTACGACCAGTCTTGCCCATCAGGGCACTGCCCGAGGACGGCTGCTTGCTGCTCCAGAGAATGGCCCTCTCGTACGGTGCGAGCCAGACCCATCTCTTGTGCCGGTCGTTGCCAGTGTCGTCCTTGCCGTTGCTCTCGGGCACGCCAAATGACTTTCTTCTGCGGACGTACTTGAACATCCACTCACCCACCATTGCCTGTGCAATGGCATCCACGACACCAGTGTTCTGGGCACTGCTGGACATGAATGCTGGTGGTGGGTCGGTGCTGCCAGTGTTCCCAGTGTTGAAAGTGTTGATGGTGTTGACTGTGTTGTCCGTGTTAGTAGATAGCTTGTGTTGATGTCTAAACTGTCCACTGTGTCGGACTCTAGTGCGTGGAGTTGTGATGTCGTTCCGTGGCAGAGGGGGAGGCTTGGGCTCTCAGGCGCCTCTGTAGACGGAGACAACGGAGGAGGAGAACGGCTTCCCTGTCGACGGTGCCGTTGGTTGCGTGGCAGAGCAGCAGCAGAGCGAACCTTTCTGACGCTGCCCGCCCGGTAGACGCGGCCGGAACCTCGGCGCTGGAACGTCTCTCCCCTGGTCGGGCTTCTCTGTCCATCGCTTGGGGCGCTCGCACTGAACGGAAGCTTCCTCGAGCTGGCTCGGGTCGGGATCGGGAAGGGTGGGTTCGGTGCGTTCTTGGAATCGGGCAAGCTTGGGCTCCTCGAACGGCCTTGATGGCTTGCGATGCCATTCTGAATCATAGCCGCCTTGCGCATCACGCTGGCCCGGTTAGATGACATGGCGGCGGGTCCCTTCTCGTAGGCTCTGCTAGACTTGCTCGAAGACATCCGACCAAAGCCATCCCTATCACTCGTCTGGTAAGCGTGATGGAGCTCTGCTGCCACTCGAGGCCCTTGGCGCATGGTGATTTGCTCAGGGGACGTCGGGATTGTACCGTTGGTCCCGGTCGTGCCCGTCGAGCTGCGCTTTCCGGGACGGCTCGAGATGGACTTTGGTCGGGGAGCAGACAATGCCGTTCGGTACTCAGAATCGCTCAACTCGACGTCTCCAAACTCATCCGCCTCATCAGAGCTTCCGCCGTCGAAGCCAGCAAAGAGGCTGCTGAAACGATGAGGCCTCCGCACCGGCGCCCGCTGGCTTGACAGAGGGCCGTCATCATTGTTGCCGGGATACGCGTCGTGGAGGGTATCGTCGTCGGCAACGGAGATTGGGGATGAGGGCAGGTCGCTCAGGCTTCTCTTGTTTGTCAGCCGGCGAGGGTTTCGCGGTGGAACGTTCCCGGGAACGGGTGTAAAGTTCTTGGCAGATTCGCTGACAGGACTTGGGTTGGGAGATGTAGGCCGTGAGGAGATGGCAGACGGTTGAAGATGGGGTGGAAGCAAGGCCAGTCGCTTGTCCGTCTGGATGCCTTCAGTCTGAACTCCAGCCTCTGTTGTCGAAACTGGCGAAGACAGACTGACTTGGCAGCCAAAATCTTTAAAGTGTTGCGGCAGTCGTGGTTCACGAGGTGTGTTGGGGCGGCTCGTAGGAGGGTGGACACTGATACTAGGAATTGCCAGTGGGGGAGGAGATGGAGTTCGAACAGGTGAGGGCGCGCGGACAGGCAGCGGGTCAGTCTGTGTCGACGATGTAGCCATCAGAGGCTTCTTCGGGGCAGGAGGTTCCACTGCTGGCGGCGGCGGCGGTGGCGGACGAGTGGGTGACTTGGGCGTCTTTGGCGGTGTCAGGGGCTCTTCCATTGTCTGGGCAGCGGCAGAGACCATGAGACGTCTGGGCGTAGGCGGTTCGATGCTGAGCGGACGGTTGATGTGAACTCGCTTTCGGCGCTGGTTCGCCTCGATCTCACCATCAGCTCGAGGTGAGCACTCAACTTCTGGTGACTTGGCGCGAACAGGGGGCTCTGGAGTAGCAGGCTTCGCAGGAGGGAGCTTGGGTGAGGGAGGCGGCGAGTACTGAATGCCAGTGTCCGTGTACGAAACCTTGGGGGCAAGAGGATGTTGTACCTCCTCGTCCTCGCCATCTTCGCCCTCTAGAGCTTCAAGGACCGACTGGTTCTTGAAGAGTCTGCCACGTGCCACGCTTCCTGGCCGTTTGATACTTTCCAGGCTCTGGTTTCGACCATGCAGGCGATGCATGGCACTTTCACGGCTGAAGTTGCGTGCATGGAAAGACGGTGCGTGGTTCGATAGAGCACTCTCACGGCCATCCAGGTCGCTCATCTCATCCTCGTCGTCGTCAAAGTTGAGCTCATCAGCAAGTGAGTTGCCGTTGAACCTCACCATGCCAGGGCCGCTCATGACAGAGAACCGGACACTGTTGGTCATGCTCATGGTCCTCACGCTGGCAGCATCGTTTTCCCGGCCGCTTTCCTCAACTTCGCTCTCGTGGCCGGTTCCGTTATTGGCCGCATTGTTCGCTTGGGCCTGTTGGTATGCAGCGACTTCGTCGAGGATGGTCTTCAGGCGACTTTCGGCAACGTGGATTCGGCGCTCAAACACGCGTCTCTCATCTTCCCAACCATCCTTATCCTTTGCCCACAGTTCGTGGACCTTTTGCGAGTCCTCCTCTTGGCTTCGAATCTTCTTTTGTGCCACCTCGAGTCGCTTCCGGGTATCAGATACTGATTCCACGGCATCGTCTCTTTCCCGAGCCAATTCACCCAATGCGGATGATGTTCCGCCTTCAAGGAGCGACAGCTGGCGCTTGAGGGACCTGCTTTCCTTTCCTGTCTCGGTAAGATTTTGCCTCAATGTCTCCCTTTCCTCTCTCGCGGCATGAAGCGATGTCTCGAGGGTCTCGATCTGTTTGAACTTCTCCTCCTGATCTCTGCGAAGGGCCAATATCTCGGATACGAGATTGGCATGCAACGTGGGCGTGAATCGCCGAGGGTCCAAGATGCTGATGGTTTCGTCCGTGGTGACATCTCGGGACGAGCGCTTGGAAGCCATGTCGTTCGGCAGTGGTGGAGGTGATACCCCCTTCCCAGGCGGCGTGATTGAACGCCGGGATTTTCTTGATGTTCGTGAAGGTGTGCGGTATGGTGTATCATGAGGGGTCGGCAGAGAGGTGGCAGCCGGGCCGCTGAGATACTCGTCGTCGGTTTCCCACGCACCCATGTTGAAGGAGAAGTTGCCAACGCGGTTTCAGGGGCGGGTTGTAAAACAATCGATGCTGATGGTCATCGGCTGACTCTCATGGAAACCTCGCGGGTGACGCAGTCTCAATTCAACTCTGTCAACTGAGCCGCACTTGTTAATCCTCCTGTGCAACCTGTGCACGTAACGCTGTTTTGTAGAACAAGGCCGTGAGCCGTTACTGGAGGTTGTTACATAAAACAGCTCAAGTTCTGTACCAGGCTCGACGTCAGCCACCAGCAAGTCGTAAAGGGGTATCAGACCGTGACCACTTACATCGAGTAAGCTGAGCTGAAAGGAAGCAATATCGCTAGAATGAAGTATAAAGGAACAAGAAAAGCGATCTCTGCCACATGAATAAAGTTAGCAATGACAGAAAGTGAATTCGCCGCCACCGACGGATGGCAGTGGTTTGGGATCGCCACGCACCTCGAGGAAAGAAGGAAGGTTATTTTATATAAAGCACAGGGGTCCCAGGTCAAGGGCAGGCCCCGTGCCAAGTGAATGCGAGAGACGAATTGGCCGTGGAAAAGCCACGGTCGATCGGAGGGGCGAAGACAAGGCCAATGCGTTGTGGCAAGCTGAGTTGTGGAGGTGGTCGTGTACGGATACTGGGCGTAGTTTGTAGGAGTCGTAACCAAGTAAAGCTGGATGTCGCTGTCCACGACGTCGTCGTAGAAAACACAAGAGCAATTCGCAAGCTATATCAGGGATCGGTCAGCTGATCAAAGTTTGAAACGACAAAACCAAAGGATGCGTAGGAATATCGTGGATATCGTGAGAGGATGCAAAGACATGGGCAACAAAAGAAGAGGGTTGGGACTTGCACCAGTGGAATCACAGCCCACGGGACGGCCCGGCTGAACGTACAATGAGCAACACAAAGCAACGGCGTCGATAGTCCAACCTCGTCACTCACTCTCGCGATTACCAAGAGCGGAGTGTCATGACCTCGGGTGGAGGAATTGACGGGACAAGATGGACGATGAGGGAATGTAAACGAAGGGCAGTTGGATAGATGTCGTGGGGTAGACGGGACGGGTTCGCACAGAGCGGGAGAGCCGGAGGAGCATCAAAAGCCAGCACCAGCACCGGCAGCAGCACCAATCCAGGGCCAAAGCGAAACTATACAAGGAGAAGCGAGCGCGAAGCAAAAAAAAAAAAAAAAAAAAAGGAGAAGAGTCGTCTTGGAAGACAAGACAATCAAGAATCTCGAGGGGTCCAAGGACAGTGACGCGGGTTTGTCCTCAGGTGCCAAAAAGTGATCGGAGCACACGCGGGCGCAGAAGGCCAGGACCCTGTTAAGTATCCACTTGGTCGTGAGGCGTTCACCTGAGGGCCTCAACCACAGCAGGGTCTAGAGAGAAGAGGGCAAAGCCTTGCAGGTGAGAGCTCAGTTGACAGCGGCGAGCCACCAGGTCCAAGGTACGTACCGGGACTGCTCTCGCGGCTGAGGAGACGACACCCAACATGGGGTTGCGATAATGGCATGGGGGGGTTGTGGATTTGGAGCGGAAAAGGGAAAGGCGGGTGTGTTAGGCGACGGGAGGTGGAGCGAGGCCGGAGGCCCGAGAGGACGGGCCTGGCTGTCTTTGATTAAGGGTCGACGAGGCTTGCTCACTTGGCAGACGATGGAAGATGGAGGGTGGCGGTCGCGGAGATGGGATGCTCTGTCTGCGGTAATGAGGAGAGTCGGGGCCGGACGAGGCGTGTTGGAAAAGGGGACGGCCGTCTGATGTTGGCCGAGAGGAGAGGAGAGGAGAGGTTGATGGTTGGACGTGAAGGTGTCTCATACCCCAAACACACGGCTCAAGAGCGGCCGAAGGAGCAGAACAATGCCAGCCAACGGCTCTGCATAAGCCTGTTTCCAGCTCTGGATTGGCTTGTCTTGTTTCCATCCTCGTCGGCGACTTTGGGTCATTCCTTTCCTCTTCTCCTTCGCCCGGCCGGCACCTCTCTCAATGAGACTCGCTCGGCGAGGGGTCTAGCTTGACCTGGCCTAGCCGGCCGACCAAAAGGAAACTCATTCTTGGCTAGTCGGATGTGAAAGTGATGGGCCAGGCCAGGGTCTGCAGTTGGCTGCAATTCCCTCTCAACATCCTGGGCAGTCGGGAATGAGCCCCCAGGGCCCCGCAGGTGAAGCACCGCGAAAAGAGAGAAAAAAGTGATTTGTTGATGAATGTGCTCAAAGTTGAAGAGATGCAGAAGATGGTGGATGTTGAAACAACGTTAATTTAGTGGCCGTCCAGAAATGGAAAGCGAGGTCGCTCTGTAACCTTCCCAATTCGCCAGGCGTTGGCATGGTGCCTGAGGCCAGTCGCGGCAGGCCTCAAGAATCAAGCAGGAACGACCTCTTCTCTCCAAGAACCTCCCATCAACAACTTCATGAGCGTCCTCCTCGGTGACGCCCTCATGCGCGCCCATCAACCGAGTCGGAGCCCTGGGAGACCTCTTTACGTACCGCACCCACTCGCTAGACAAGCTAAAGAGCCCTCCCCGGGAAAGCTAATGCAGCCCCCATGATCCCCTGTAGCGCCGCAATATCGGCCCTGGATGGTTCCTGGGATGGTCCTGGCCTCACTTTGAGTGATCGAATAGGAGGCCCAGGCTTTTCTTGCTCCCTGGCTGCAATTTCCTCTCGATGATCCTCTCCTTGTGGACATCGTATCCCAGACCTGGGCCTTGATAGAGCCCATTCCTTCGGGCCCCAGAGGGTCACGTTGGAGCTGTCGATGCGCGGGAGCAATCACCATGGTCAGATACGTCAGACACATGCCGCCTGCAACATGGACGTTCCCTGCTTTTCCGCCCTCTTTCATGGAGCCATCCCACCTTCAACGGTTTTCCACTTGGACCATGGCCTGACATATGCCGAGCAATATTGACAAGACGTTGGTCGTGCATTAGCTCGATCATCGTGTGGCAAGGAGAAGCCATCAGCGACAAGTACGAAATGAGCCAGACGCGGGCTCTTGACTCCCGATACACAATACGTACGAGCCACGGAGTATTGTTCCAAGCATCGACACGGCTGGAGAGCTTCCGAAGACGCTTGGCGAGCCGGCGCCAGGTCCAACAGGCTGGGACTGGACTCTGCTGTAAGTAGCTTGTGCAAGCAATGCACGTACCACTCTTGCTTGCCCAGGGGCGGCAGAATAGCCACAGAAGCCTGATCTCGGGGATGCTACCGCGTACGTTGACGGATCGTCCTTGTCTCGGTTCCTCCTCAGCAGGCGAAGCTGTCAAAAAGCGTGCGGTAGTTGCCGGCAAGGCGAAAACGAGACATGGGTTCAACGTCACCGTCAACGTCAACCGGGGCACCTCAACCGAAGCCGGCGACACCGAAGAGTTGCAACAGCAATGATACCCCGTTGCACAGCTCCTGAAATTCTCTCGGGCCCTCGTTTATAAGAGACGTTGTGAGCAGGCTCTGGATAATAGCAGCTGCTCTATCACAACGGTTGTCCAGGCCACTCCGAGGGGCGCGGTGCCCAGAGATGTCCCCTCCACCCTGGCCAGCATATGGCCCATGGACACGAGCGAATGCACGGCAATGGCACATCCTGCACCCGCACATAAGTCTATGGCCGGAGCTGTACCCCAGATGGCCGCTGCTCCAGCCCTTGCTGATGCTCCACTTGGGATGGATTCAATTTGATTGTCAGCCCTCTCAGAGCAAGATTGCTCAGCCGGGATTATGCCTTGAGCAGTTATGGCACCGCGGACGAGTCTCGTTATCCCCAAGAAAATGAGTTCTGATGATGCAAGACATGCATGCTTCCATCGATATCACTGACCTCTTTTGCAGGCTCGGGGTGCCGGTCCCTCCTTATCTCGTCCCTCGGATCATTCAGGCTTCAAGAATTGTCGACTGACAAAGACATTGAAGCCTGAGAACCAAGCGAGCCCCATGACGGCAAAGATCAGCCATGGTGAAAACTGCCGAACGTCTTTCCCCCCCGCCTTATCGCCATCCCCTTTGCGTTATCGGTGTCCCTCACCAAAGCAAGCCACCCGCGGCCGTCGGGTCGGGAACAGATACGTGCGCCCCCTAGAAGCACAAGCAAGATCTCCCCTCCTCTCCTACGCCAACGTTTGGTCCTAATTGCAAACATGGCACATTTCATCGTATGGATGACGCCCCAAACACGCTGTTGGAAATTAGCCCTGGCTGGTTCCCTTGCTCCCGCCTCTCTGAAGAACCACCTTCATCAAAGCCAGCCCCGTTCGTGCTCACTAATCGAGGCGCGGCCCGTGTTGGCCTCGACCAAGAAGCAATTCTCGACTTGGCTCGGGATCCATCGCGCAACCCTGACCAAGCAAAAGGCAGCCGCCAGAAGCGACTCTTGTGATGACGGACCTCGGGCCTGCTCTGCCCAGCCTGTCTGCTAGGAGCTCCACTCTATCCGGCTGTTGACATGGATTTCGGCGTCCTTCGCGTCCTTCGCTTCCTCCTCGCTGGAAAGACACGATGTGACGTGCCAACGCCCCGAGAGATTCATCCGAAAGTCAGTCCTGCTCCGTTCCCTTCTCGGACGAGCCACTAGCTCAAGGGTTCTTGGGCGCCGCTGGAATGGTTCATGTCTTCGCGTCGCCTCGTGGCCCATGCTCGATGCTAATGCCCAATGCCTGTTCTCGCTGCCACATGAAACGTGTGGCTTCATTGACGGATCACAGCTGCTTTCCCAATCGGCCAGCAGCTCCATCGGCCAGCAGCTCCCTGCTCGGCATTTGTGGCCATGGCTCGGAAAGGGGGAGGTTTGATGTTAGTTGACGACAACCCACACCTACCACCTCCCTAGTCTTGTTTCGACCTGCGTTGTTTCCTTTAAACACGATGCCCCACTGTGTTTCTGGCAAACATCAGCTGCCTTCGTCTTCACTTCTGTCGGGACAGACATTTCCGAGAGGTCGGTCGGGATGCGTCGGCAACTCAGCTTTGTCGAACGACCTGTCAAGTCGAGTTGGTTCACCCCTGTAGCGAGTTCAACCCTCTCATTTGGACGAGTATGTGAAACATCCAAGTTGCGTGGTAGAAAAAGCAAGGACGAGATGGGCACGTTTCGAGCTACCAAAGAAGGATTTCGTCACCCCATCTGACAGCCCTGGCTGAACAGCCTCGTGCCCTTCACTGGTTTTGTTTTCTTTTTGAGAAGGGCCATGTGGTATCCATATCTGCTGCTCTTGGCCCCTTGTCGGCCGATACCAGGTACACTCGCTTGTGTCGTTGAGCATCCAGAGGCCGGATACTCGGGATTATCTTGACCATTGACGGAGGGGGAAAAGCAAGGTAGCACAGGGTACTCCGTAGTATTGTTTACTTTGTTTCCTGTGGGTTCTCAACCACAAGATGCGAATATCAGGCGGCGTTGACCGTCTTACTGCGCCAATGGCGTGTCAACCCACCGGCACTGAGACAGCATGACAGCTGACGTCGGATAGTGGGCGAGTGGGAATCGAGAGAGGGTCATGTATGCTCAATTGCAGATCCCCATATTGATTCTGATGGTTATTCCGCCAGCTGGAGGTGAATAGCCCTGGCTAAGTAGCCAAATCAGATCCTTCAGATCCGCATCACAACCTGATAGTAACACAAACTATAACACCAAGACTTGAAGTTACTGGCTGGTATTGTTCAGCCAGGACAGTGCTGCCCTGGTGGATGATCTCAGAGTCCACTCGGAGCAACATCCCACAAGGTCATATCCATGGCCAGTCGTGCCTATATCCCTCGACTCACTGCACGTCGTTGAACAAGCAAAGTTGACCAAGCCACCTGAAGTGAATCGACCCGCTCAGGGACGTCAGTTAGTACATCGAGAATCTTGCTTCTGTCGCGCTCCACACGAAAAAACGGCGTGATGCGGTGGCCGGCTAGCTCACAGCTGTCATGTATGTTTCTGCCAATGTATGCAAAGTCGATCCCAGTCCCACCACAGTCAGCCATCCTGACATTGCCGGCAGGGAAGTCTTGGAGGCTGCGAGTGCGCATGGCTGAAAGGGTGTTTTGCTTTGCTGGCAGGTGGTTGAGGCAATAACGTCGAGTGTGGGAGGTGATCACCTCCTAGTCGTGCTTTATCCGTAACTGGCACATCGACGAATCACGCCCTCCGAGTGTCACGGAGGCAATCCTTCGATAGGCGGTGTATAAGATCATCATGCCCCGTCCTCTGCATCATGTCGGCGGTTACGGGGGACAAAACTGCAGGCCGCCTATCTGCCACCTCGTGGCGACGCAGCATACCTATGCAACCAGAGCTGCGGTCCGCAGGTCTAGCGCGCAGCGTCTTGCATCTTTACAGACGAGACGGAAGTGCCACTCGGGTTTCCTCCGTGGCCTATCTTTATGGGCGTTTGCCTCAGTCAGACTGCCGCTCAAGGCGCCGGACCTTGTCGTCTACCCATATAGGATACTTGCTGAGACTCTCAAACCACTGCACGGCACTCCCGATCTGCAGAAAATCTTTAGCACTACCATCTCCACAGCAGGCAGGAAGACTCACCAGAAACGCCCACGAGCCTATAAACGTCGACAGCGTCAGCGCGTACTCGAAGCCCGGCTGCGTCACCCCAAAGCCCAGCGCCCCGCAGATGGTGAAGCCGAGGGCGCCTACCAGGTTCCACAGGCCAATGTGCCATCCGAGGACGCCTGGCGCGGGGACGTACCAGCGAGGCTGGACCTCGAGCATGAAGAGGGCGCTCGAGACGATGAAGCCCGCGCCGCCGACCACCTGCGGGAGCCAGTAGACGCCGTTGAGTGCCGGCGTCGAGAGGTTGTTGAGGATGGGCGGCAGGGCTGTGAAGCCCGAGATCCAGAAGACGGTGGCACCAAACATTTGGGATGAGCAGGCGAGGAAGCCTATCTCGTGGATGTAGTGTGTCTTTAGTTCGTACCAGGTTGGCCACCACGACCATGTACGGGATGGTCTCTCGTCTGGTTGATGACTGTTGATAGACTTGGCTTCGATAAAAGTCCGCTTCTGGGCGTGTGAGTGCCTGCACTCGTGGGCGGGTTTAAGGTGGAGGACTCCGTCTAGGGACTCTTCAACAGCCCAGCCAAAACAGTCTGAGCGGTTCTCGTTGGCGGCTTCGAGCATGAGAAGCACGGAGCCAACTTCAAAGACTGTGGCTCCGACGAGGGCTGTCAGTCCGGCTGCCCAGCCTGTCTCGCCCGAGAACTCGGTTGAAGGATCTTGGACGGGCAGCCAGGAGAAGAACCCATTGACTACCCAGATGATGGACCCTAGACCTATCAGTTGTGCTACTATCGGGTTTCAGGGTTAGTTCATAGGTACCTATGGTGAAGATGACGGCGACGTCGTAGGACACGTCCCAGACGGGATATCTCAGAAACATCTTTGCGACTCCCTTCATGGTCCGGTCCCACGTATTCGTCGGCTTCGGGCTCTTTGTCTTTTCGTGTTTGTGGGGATCAACATCAACAGCCAATGCATGTCGTCCCTTTCTGTTATCTCGACTCCTCCAGACGTAGGCAACCTTGGGAACTCGGCCTCTTGGTGGTAGCTGATCCCTTTCGACGTCCGCTGCGGCAGCCTGCCTCTTCCCTGCCACCATGTACCGCTTCGTGGGGTTCAGGAAGCTGAGAGGCCCGGTGCTGCGCTCTGCGTCATAGTGACGCCCGGTGAAGTGGTCGTGTGGTCCTCTCATTGTGATGGGACGCCTGTGGCTCGGAGGTGGTGGTGGGTGAATGTGAGTCTTGAAGCATGGCCTGGACTCTGCTTGGTGGAAGTGGTAGAGAGAAGGCGAAGGTTCCGGGGCGGACATGAATGCTCTGATGTTTTGGCTTACACGCCACTAAGCAAGGAACGAGTTGCCGTTATCCGGTATGACGAGGCTACGTAGCATGCCTCCTTTTCATTACAGATAAGATAGCTACCCTATTCAAACTTCATCAATACATATCCAGAAGCAGCTTCCGATCTTTATGACCGAGACTGAGAAAGGCCGGGCAAAGTCCTTGTTTGCGACAATGGAATGAAACTCGGCTACCCTAGACACGACCAAACAAACACGGGCTGATTGCATCAAAGACCTCACCCACGATTGTCTCAATCCAACAAACATGATGTTGTCACAGGTAATCATTCAATGATTATTCGGCTGATATTCTTTCAAGCATAACCGAGGTAGTATCATCGAGCCCACTTCACATCGTCATGGGAAGGGCGTAGAGCATCATGTGACGTACGTTGAACTACTACCTTCCCTTCATTGCGCAATCATCATCAACAACACGAGAGAGTAACATATTCCTCGCACGCAAGACATCGAGAAGGAGCAATAACCAACCATACCGATAAAAATGTCACCGACAGCCATCTCACCACTCAGCAAGGTGAAAGCACTCACCTTTGACGTCTTTGGAACTGTCGTCGACTGGCGTTCATCAGTCACCGAAGAACTCACCCTGAGAGCCCACCGCAAGCTCTCGTCCGACCTCCCTCAAGCCCTCAAGTCCCGTCTAGAAGAACTCAAGGAAGATGACTGGGGTCGCTTCGCCCAGGAGTGGCGGAACTCGTACAGCAAGTTCACACTTGGCTACGACCAGACAAAGGACTCTTGGAAGAGCATCGACCAGCACCACCACGACAGCCTCATCGACCTTCTCAAGAGCTGGGACCTGACCGACCTATACACGCCCTCGGAGATTGAATCCCTCAGCCTCGTCTGGCACCGCCTGACGCCCTGGCCCGACTCGTCGGACGGGATCCGCGAGCTGGGAAAGACCTACAAGACCAGCACCCTCTCCAACGGCAACCTCGCGCTGCTCGGGGACCTCGACGACTTTGGCAACCTGGGCTTCCGGAGGCTCCTCTCAGCCGAGACGTTCAAGACGTACAAGCCAGACCGGGCCGTCTACCTCGGCGCCGCGCGCGAGCTGGGCGTCGAGCCGCACGAGGTGGCCATGGTGGCGACCCACCTCAACGACCTCGACGCCGCGAGGGGGTGCGGCCTGAGGACCGTATACGTGGAGCGTCCCGAGGAGGAGGCATGGCCCAAGGACGACGACAGGTACCGGCAGGCCAGGGACTGGGTTGACCTCTGGATCGCCGAGGACGAGGAGGGCTTCCTGACCCTTGCTCGCAAGCTCAAGGAGCTAGCAGGTTGAGGGTGTCGGAAAGAAAAGAAGCAGCACAGAACATGGTAAAAAAAAGGGGGCTGATGCCCAGCCCGGTACCTACATGAGCGTCAACATGTGGCTGTATGCGAGTTGGTGAGCGGGTGCCTTAGTTAGCAGACCAAGCGTATACTATGCGTCGGAGCTGCTTCCCATGCAGCATGTGAGATATTAGTCGAATTCTCCCGAGCCTTCTAGGCGTGGTTCGGCCGAATGGATTGTTTTGTCTTTTCTCGTCGTCGTCTGAAGCCATCGCGAGCATATTGGGTGGTATAGATCGGCTAGAAACATATCCCGACAAGACCAATAAAGACATGTGTTTCCCGCATGCCCTCACAATCACTTGTGAAAGAGAGAATGTGCCAAGGGGGTTTTGCTTGGCTCGGGCACAAAGCCGATACGAGCGCACCGCATCAAGAGATGTGACATGGAAGCGGCACCGGCCCGAAGGCTTGCAACTCCAGTGAGATGAAGTCCATGAGGATCTTCAACAAGGCAGACAAAGACACACAGACACTAGCCAGCCGTCTGGGAAAGCTATGGTTGCATTGGCAGGGGGGGAAGAAGAAGGGGGGGGAAGGAACTCGGTCTTCTTCGATGGCCTTTCCCCGGACGATGAGTGAAAGAGGGTGTGGAGGATGCAACTCTGGATGCAGCCGCTGGGAATGGGACGCTGTGGGTGAGGCAATTTCCAGATATCCCATCCATATCAGGGAGGACAGGGAAGAGAGAGAGAGAGAGAGTGCGTGCGTGTGAGTGTGCACCAAGTGCGGAAGGCGTTGAATGTCTCAGACCAACCACGGAAACACGTGCTGCCAGTGCAAGACTAATACAACAAGTGTGCTTCAGACGTAATGCTCACGCGACAATGGATGCCATTTCTCCGACTGTTGAAGAACACACAAAGTGTGCTGTTCAACAGGTCATGGGAGACTCTCTCGCGACTTTGCTGCAAAGTACAGAATATTCATCAGCGGCGTCATGGCACACATCACCCGTAGGCCCGGTAGGAAAAAAAGGGCATGCATATGCCCAACAGACACGAACAACAACAAACCTCGTTCGTTTTTTTTCTTCCTGCTCTCCCCGCAAAATCCGGTCCCAAACCCCAGAAGCCCCAAATCGACCGGGCTCACCGGATAGTGCATCCGCCAGTCTGGGATCCGGGGCCCGTTGAAAGAGAGACTGAGTGAGTGTGTTGGCCGGTTCAGGAGGCATCTTGGGCCGAAATGGGAACAGAGCACCCTGATCCCACAAACACCCGAGAGTCTGGGTTGTTGATCAAATGAGAGTCTCGAACATCCCCAAGCAATTAGCCGACCACACCCGCCGGAGAACGAGATTCGACGGACGGGAAAAAAAGTCTGGGGAGAGACGTCAAGATTACACTACCCCATGGGCGCGAACCGCGGTCCGAGGATACGCCCGAGCAGCATTATTTTTTCCATAACCTTGGTTCCATGCTTGATTTAGGCTTGGGAAGCCTTTTCATGACGTGGTTAGACTCTGATATTGTCTCTAACTTGGACAGGCAGAGCGCGTCCGTTGGGAGGGACGGAGGAGGATCCATGGTCCATGGATGGGATGTCAATCGGTCCTATAAGCCCGGGGTGTGTGTTAAGGGCCTTGGTAGCTCCCTCAAGCTCCGAGAGCTGAAGGGGAAGCGATACAGCACGAGAATGCGGAAGCTGGGAAAAGAGAGGTGCCCAAGGGGATGACGGATGACATCAGGCAAGAGCGAAGGAATATTCCCGCATAATGAGCATCGTGCTATTCTGTGCTTCGCCCCCGGAAGCTGTTTTCCATCCATGTTTTCTTGGGCATTGCATGTTGGAGGTTGTAGGTTTGAACGGACGTTGACGTTTTTGGTGTGGGGTAAAATGGGGCCGCTGGCCCGGCTGGACCTGCATCGAATCCAATTCCAAATATACCCGACCCGGCCAACGGGTGTCACCAAACGAAATATCGAAAAGGGGACCAAGACAGTATGTCTCCAAGATACCTGGGCGACAAGTACCCAACTGGCACGTGTGTCTGTGCAACTCGCAGGCTCGTTGATGTCACCGCGGGGTGTCAGAGACAACGAGATCCAGGCATCGGAGTCAGGACAAACGGGTTACGTCGAGGGGAGGACGGTTCGCAGGACGGTTTGATCCAATGCTAGGATTATGCCTGGAACCCTCTTCTGATCTTGCTCCATGAGGCTATCGGATTGCTCGACTCTTACGTTTCTGCGGGGATTGGCCACCATCTGTGCGGGTAAATCCTCCCATGACCCAATACCCAGAGTCCATGGCAAACAGGCAGGTCGAGGACGACAGACACCAGAGAGCCATGATGCACCCCGAGGCATGCTGAGGCTCACCAGCCCCTGACGGTGCCAGCCGCTGTGCAGGCGCTCGGCAGGGTCAAGGTCTGGGCCGCCGGCGGACGAGCATGGGCACACGACTGGAGTGACAAGACCAGATAGACGCCCGCGCGGCGGGTATGCGGGTGAAGCACGGAGCAACACCACCCCGTGTGCCTGTGATGTGCCTCTGTGCCTCCCGTCGTCGAGTCTCTCCTCGTGTGCTCTGTCTGCCCTGACTCTGTGTATCCAACCCGCTCCTCGGAGTGACGGATGGTGTCCGGCCCGTTGCAGCACTGCCACCTCCCAGAATGTCGCACAACGACTCATGGCCCGGCGGCTGTCTGTCTGTCTGGAGCGTCCCGGCCGTCTCCATCTTGTTTCGGGGCGGAGCCAGACAGAGGCCGGGGCGAGCTTCAGGGAGAGAGGAAAAAGCAGGGTCCCTACCAAGACGTGCAAGGCGGCGCCCCATGTAGCGTACGACGTGGGATAGCTTCTGCCAGGCAGTCGTCTTCTTCGGAACATTATGCGGTGGACTGACTTGGTCGACAGCGCCAAGCAGAGGTATCAAGTAAACCAGGCTACCTCATTTGCCCATGCGTTGTGCGTGCCCTGTGGGGGATCGTGAAAGTGAAAAGCCTCCTCTTGCGCCACCACCTTGAAGAGGCCAGACAGAGCCCCTTCTGGGGAGGGTCCTGGCCAGGGATCCAACCATGCAGTCACGATTCAACTGTGTCGTTATCTTGAAATCGTACCCCCAGGAAGCCGTTTCGTCCATAGAGACCAAGCAACGACATCACGGAGGCTCTCCTGTGCGTCCGTCCTCTCTGGCCAAACTGGACCCTAGCTGACTCGGTCGACCGAATTGGAATGGGACGCTCAACGCCGAAGCATCTTGATGCTCACCCTCAAAACCCACCCTCATCCGCCGGGCGAGAGAGGTGGAAGGAGGCGGCGGCGGCGGCGTCGTCGACAGCGATCCACGGCTCCATCTTTTGGGGTTGCGCCGTGTCATTAAAACGGGACAAGCCTTTTTTTCCCACTGCCCGCCCCCTCAGGCCGGGTTCGGCTGGTGCCCAACGTTTCCAGCCTCTCTCCAACCTCGGATTTTATTTTTGGTGGAGAGCTCTTTGAAGCCGGCAGAGAGGGACAGAGAGGAGCCAAGATCAACGTTGACAGGGACAAAAATTCCCCAGAGTGGAGGACCGCTCATCAGAGGTCGCTGGTCGGGCATCGGGGCTCTTGGAGACCATCTCATCCATTCCCTGGACTGGCTTGCTTGTGAAGGAACCCGAAGGGGATCCAAGTCGACCCGCCCATGCCGGTCGCTGGAGCCGACAAGCGCGGCTCTGGAACTTGCTGGGATCCATGATTTGCTGCTTGTTGCTTCTCGCTTCGTTTTGCATCGATTCGTGGCCGGGTCGTGAAAGGATTTTTTCTTCTTTTCATGTGCCTTTGTTCTCTGCCATTGTGCGATCTTCCATGCAGTTGTTGCATCTGCTGCAGCTGATGAGCTCATGAATGGGCTCAGCAACATGTCTGGCCCGCCAAGGTTGTTGACCGACAATTGCCAGGCATGGGAGAAGATATTTCCACCATGCAGAAGCAGCAGCAGCAGGAGGAGGAGAAGCGGCAGCGGCAGCGGCAGCAGCAGTGTCGACATCCGCGGGCGTGTCCACGGGTGTATGTAAACATCACCAAACAATGGATGGAACCCCCTCCAGTTCCAAAAAGCTCCCCCGGTCACGTCCAGCCCGAGACATCATCCATCCATGGAGGCAGGCGCAGGGCAGCTTCTGAACGGGCGGAAGCTGCCTTCCTCAGCACAGGCCACCCACCCCTTCCAAGTTCTCCAGGGCTGCTCCCCAAACCTCGCTATTCCCCCCTAGGACTGGACTTCCCGGGGAGACCAGGACCCTGTCCCCTTGGGCATCGTGCTAAAAGACTGCGAGGTAACCTGCAGGTGAAGTTGCGGTATCTCAGCACCGCACGCAGTGTAAGCCTCCGCCGCCAGGGTGTTGCAGTACCTCGCAGCGACTTTGCAGGGACCAGAGTGCCTTCTGCTCGTCCAAGCCCAGGTACGCAACCACACCACTCGCCAGTCCTGCGACCACCTGGCCCTTCCTGCGTGCTTGCTGCAATGGAAGCTGCAACCACCAGGTTGCTGCAGTAGGGGAAAAAAGAAGCAAAAATTTAGGGTGGAAGAAGGAAGGAAGGGAAAAAAACGCAACCTCGGACGCAGCATCAAGAAAAGAAAAAAGACCCGTGAAGATTTTTTTTACTTCTTTTTTTCTTTTCTTCACATCGACTCTATCGGCATTGGCCACTCTTGATATCCACCGCCTGCTCCGTGTATCGGATTGCAACTCTGCTAACCCTCTCTCATTCACGACGAAATCCCATCAAGAAATCCCAGAGTCGAGAAAAGACGTGACAAGAATTGCGACAGAATCAACATGTCCCGAGCCATCTATCAAATGCCCCCACTCTAACCACTAAGGCACGTCTTTGACCCAGTCAGGATGGTTCTTCAGTTACCCTCACAGTAGCGCGGGTAATGTTCCAATTCCCTCGATTCCTACTGTGCCAGAGTAGGTAGGCAGGCAGGTAGGGACGGATCAAGGCCGACAACGACGACGACGACGCCAAGTATCCTGTCCTATCGCGCCGCGACGGTGCACCGCAACCGAGCCGTGACCCGGGCTCCCGGGTACTTGCCGATGGGCGATTCTGAGGCCTGTCGAGATGCCATGCCCTGCCGCGCCGTCAGGGATGGGCAAGCAGCTGCTCATGCAAGACCGAGACCGCATTGCTTGTTGGAGATGGACACGCTGTGAGGGCCCTCGAGGTTGAGATTTCATCTGTCGGTCTGTGCAAGGCTCAGCAAGCACATCTCTCCATAATCCAGGCACAAGGCACGAACAAGCATCTCTATCCCACGCAGCACCACTCGAGCTCCAATGCTCCAGATGCTTGCCTGCTGCTTGCTTGCTTATCCACCAGGCAAGGGGACACAATCCCCAAGGTGAGTCGCCCAGCAGCGGCTTTGGTGACCGGGGGGTGCGTCGTCCGCCGCCGCTTCACCCTTCCGGCTTCATCCCTCGCCTATCAGAAGCCCCCAAAGGCCTCGTACCCTCGCTCGCTCCCATTCTTGGGGCTCACCCACCGAGCCGATATCCTATCCAGGTCTACCGAGTACCTGCTACTGTTTGCTGCTGCGACGTCGAGGTGATTCCTGTCCCCCTTCGCAGTGGAGGTTTGTCATGTCCCTCCCCCCTAATTCATCATGTCCATCCCACCTCAGGGCCCCCGTCCATCCCCGTTACTCTATCTCGAGGTACTCTACGGGAGTGGTGTGCTCTTGCATTCCCCTCTGCCTCCCCTCTGCCTCCCCTCTGCCTCCAGCCAATGCCCAACCGACAGAGGGTACATCTGGAGCAGGTAAATCGTCCACACAAGGTACTAGGCCCTCTGCGAGGTGAGGTGGCCCTAAAGCGACCCCGGAAGTCCTCTAGCCCCCCTCTGGGCCCGGGCTGGCGAGTGCCGCTGCTGCGTCCCCGTGCTGCATGGGTACCTTCAACCCAGGTACTTGGTAAAACCTGGCGCCCCGCCCGCGGGCGTGGATGGGCTCCATGCCTGCTGGATGCCATGCCATGGGCCTCCCAGCATGAAGCAAGCAGGTAAGGTATGGAGGTACCAGTGCGTGCACGCAGGTCAAGGTAGGTCTGGAGGTACCTGACGACCTCCCTCTCCTCCTCAGCAAAGCACAAGCACAGGCAAGCAGCAGCAGCGCAGCACCAGAAGAAAAAAGTTCTCCACCCGGCCATCTTTCCCAACTTCGCCTCCAGCGCCAGCTCCACGTCGACGCCTAGACCAAACATCCATCTAAACTTGAGCTGCCCTCTCTCTTGTCTGGTCCTCCGTCTCTTTTCTTGGACACTATACACTCACTCACTACCTACCTTGCCTACCTTGCCTACCTGCCTCCATACATACCTTGCCTATCTTGCTGGCTACCTCTACCTCCTCCCTCACCTTGCCAAATCTGTTCCCGTTTGTTCGCCACTGGCGCTCGCTCGCCCGTTTTGACGCTGCTTGCTTGCCCGCCTGCTTGATTGCTTGCTTGCCGCCTCGCGCTGCCTTGTGCCTTGCCTCCAGTCGCCACGCCTTGCCTCCGCTCTCTCTGCCTCTGCCTTGCCGCCGCCGCTGCTGCAATTGCTTGGGTCACAGCTCTTTTTGCTCCATCAAGCCACCCCCTCCTCCCGTCGTCCCTCGTCTTCGCCTCTCCTCCGCCCGTGACGACGACCTCACCAACTCCAACCACCCTCGACACTTGACCTCGAGAGCCTCACCACCGACCACATCCTCCTTTCTCCCACCCTCCTCCTCCTCTCCTCTTTCCTCGGTCCTTCGGTCGCCTAGGCCCTTCTCCCTCCTGAGTTGCCTCTTCTCTATCCCATCGACTCTCCCCCCCTCGTCGATTTCTCCGCCGTCGCCGTCATCATGGCCGGCCGAATGGTGCTGTACAAGCTGGTGGTGCTGGGAGATGGTGGCGTGGGAAAGACGGCTCTTACCATCCAACTATGTTTGCAACACTTTGTCGAGACTGTGAGTTTCTATCTGCCCGGCTGTGCTTGCTCGCACCAGGCCAGGCACATGCGAAGCTGAAGCTGACCCGCCATTGCAGTACGACCCGACGATCGAAGATTCATACCGGAAGCAGGTCGTCATTGACGGCCAGCCGTGCATGCTCGAAGTCCTCGATACTGCCGGACAGGAAGAGTACACGGCGCTACGAGACCAATGGATCCGTGACGGCGAAGGATTTGTCCTAGTCTACAGCATTTCTTCACGCTCATCCTTCTCCCGCATCAAGCGATTTCACCACCAGATTCAACGAGTCAAGGAGTCGTGCGCCTCGTCGCCCTCGTACCCCGGCTCACCCATCTCTTCCGCCAACGCCCAGCAGCCCGTGCCCATCATGCTCGTCGGCAACAAGAGCGACCGAGTCACCGAGCGAGAAGTTTCAACGCAAGAAGGCCACGCCCTCGCCCGCGAGCTGGGCTGTGAGTTTGTCGAGGCCTCGGCCAAGAACTGCATCAACGTCGAAAAGGCCTTCTACGACGTAGTTAGGATCCTACGTCGGCAGCGGCAACAATCTTCACGACCCTCAGAAAGGTCCAGCGGCCGGGCGCGAACAGGCAACGGCGACGCGAGAGCCGGTGATCGCGACGATAGACACCGAAGGAAGAACGAGCGGAGCAAGTCCAAGTGTGTGGTGTTATGAGCAACCACACCTCTACTGAAGAGGGACAGGACGCTTCGGCCAATCGAGAGGAGGGGAATAAGACGACAGTATAAAAAATGGAAGACAGCCAGAACCAAAGGGGGCCGGCGATGAGAAGCCGGCGATGACAACCGCGGATGAGGGGTCGGCAATGGCGCGACCCCTCACCTCGACGGGACACGCCCGCCGACTGGAGATGATTGGCGAGATACCGCGGAGGCACGGAGAGACGGACTTTATTCTTTTCCTGCAATTTTAGATGGCCATATGCCCGACGACGAGGGCGGCATGACGACGCAGCATCGAACGACGAACGAGAGCAGAAGCAGTTCCGCACCGGCGAATGGCGTACGAACAAAAAGAGGCATATTCTTGGGGCGCTAGGTTATCTATTGACATTTATACTATTCTTGTTTCCAAAATTTCACGGCCAAGACCTGGGAGGCGTTGTTGTCTGTCAATCGTGGGGTTTTTGAAGGTCGTATCTGACGACGTAGTTTCTGGAAAGCTACCCTGGCCTGCCTGGCTTGCTTGGCCATCTGCCTGTCTATCTATCTATCTATCCATGCCTGGGGTTCTCGAGTCGAGTTTCAGCTATTTTGGTCTAGACGTTTCTGGTCTACTATCGTCAGGTCTTGTCATCAGAGGTGTCCCTATTTGACAGCCGAATCTTGGGCATACAGACGGGCAGACCGTGGCAGGGACGCAACGACGTTTCGCTCTGGCATGACTCGATTGAGAGGGGATACGAGGAGCTAGCTGGTCGAGGTCGGCCAAGCAGCTCTCTCGAGTCGACGATGGCTGGGTTTGACGTGTTTCAAGGCTTGCCCCCGTGGAAGGACGGGTGCCCCTCGATGGGCAGGGACAGGGCTTTTTGGAACAGGACAAGCAGAGTGCGAACGGCGGGTAGCAGAATGCATGATCTTGGCTTGTCCATGCTCACATCTAGGGGCGGATGGGGTGGCTTAGCTGGGCCATGGCGGCTGGATCTGGCAGCAAGCGATGCAGAGGCAGAGCAGGGGGTGTGGAAGCGTGGGCGGTTGCCCCGATTATGTATGTATCTAGACGACAGCGGCAATCACGTCGTCATCATGTCCAGAAGCTGAAATAAGACTTGAAGCACGAGTCTCTGTGCTGCTGTGGTATGTAGTATGTGCTGTTTGTGTGTGGCTGTGTCATGGGGGATAGACCCTTGGCTAGCGGCCGACCCTAGGATGGAATGAATCAAGCACGACTTGGCCTCATCTGCATTTGCATGTATTTCCATGGGCGCACTTTTGACACTTTGTCGAGTAAAGCGTTGCATGTTGTAATTGACCCCTGTCTGAGGCGCACGGGGCAGACAAGGCAAGCTGGGGGAGGGAGAGAGACATGCGATGCCCATCCATGGTAGCCGCGTGTTGTTTCTGATGACGATTTCGAAACAGCTTTCCCCCAGCTGATGTCATGCAGCCTACAGAGTGCGCAAGCAGCTGAAGTTGTCTCTTGTCCAGGGGCTGTCATGAAGTGCTTTCCCCCTCGAGAAAAAAGGCACTGTAGCAGTGGGCAAACGCAGGGCTGTCGAAATCTCGTGGGCGTCGGTCCATCAGAGGTGGGGGTTCTCTTGACACCATCCATCCGGCATGTTTCTCTCTTGGTGGGGGGAGCGAGGCTGGCTGGCTGTATTGTAACTGCAAAGGTTCCCTCATGAGATGCTTGTCCTCCTCGGGGTCAAGTGTAGCTACCTATCTTTGTCCCACGTTGGACCCCTTTCTTCCCCCACGCCAAACCCTGTAAACTATGATCCCTTGAGGCTGTCTTCTTGTTCTCTCCTCACACACACGGGGAGATGGTGGCGCCTTGCCTTGAGAGAGAAGATGCAGGGTCGTCAACAAAACGGCCCAAGAAAGTCCCAAGCTGTTTTTGGGATACAAGGACGTTGGTGCTTCCCCGTACCGTGAGCAATCAGGTCAGAGAGTTGTCAAGAGGGACGAAGCCGTTAGAATGCTTCAACATGAGAGGTCCATCAAGTGCCGGGCCACTCACTCACTACTCTCGTTCTTTTGATGCGGCTTTTTTCGCAGATCGTCGTCTAGATAACCAACTAGGTTACTGTGTAGACACAAAACGCTTCCACCGCTTCTCGCCTCTCTTTACTAGCTAACCACAGAAGCATCCCGATGCCGATGCTACCGGCTCGCTCTCCGAAGACCAACGCCGTTGACAGCCTTTGGTAGCATCGCGTCGGCCCCCCCTGTCCCCTGGGAGAGAAAGTAGCAAGAGACTTTTCTAGTCCCTTCTTACTTTCTTTTCTTTTTTTCGTTCTTCGGATAAGACAGAATCCGAGCCCAATGAGCAAGTTTACTCATCCATCTCATGCGCACTACAACTTTTTGCCTCCGAGACGGCGTCGAGACCGGCCGGCGGACGGGTTGTGCTGATTGGAAGCTAGCAACACGGAGACCAAGGACTTTGGGGTCCGCCCACAGCGGTAGCTCTCGGAGGAACAGGGGAGAAAGAACATTTCCGTATCTACGGGTAGGTCGTCTTTTTCATTCCGGTAGAATGGCGGAAAGACACCAAAGGGGGAAGGTAAATCAGGGGCACACAGAGAAACTTTGGGGATTCGGGGAACAAGGGTGATTAGTTCCCGGAGCCGGGATAAGAAGAAACCCTGGAGAAAGACGCCAACAAGGACATCTAGATTTTACGGATACTTGACCGTACGTAGTAGACCGGGTTTGGTGGTTAGAGTTGAACGACGTGATGGAATCTATCTCCCAAACCGTCATCACCCGCATAAACCAAGTCTTTCACGTCAGATTTTTCTTACCGGGAAAACATCAAAGTCAGCCCTGCAGGGAGCCCATGTTGGTAGTCGGGGATAAACTCAAAAGCCTTCTTTCTTCCCCCGATCAATGAAGCCTTCCTTGGCCGATAGCGCTAAACACAACCGCCTCTCCCCGGGGAATTGAGACTAGTGCTGAAGGTGGCCGAACAAATGTTGAATCTATTGATGCGCGTCAGAGCGCCAAAGCAAAGCGTATGCATGACTCCGTAGCGTGAAGTGACACTCTGTTGAGGAACTCCAAGACCAGACAAACGGCTTCCAATGCATCATCACGGCATTGAGTGAACCCCTCAAAGCGGCAGAAGCCAACGTTTCGCCACGGCCACAAGGTAGACGAGTCCACCTCTTCTAGCTCGTTTCACCATCATGCAACAAGTTTACTCTGTTCCCTCTAGTCAACGGCTTTCATTCCGTTGCCTTGTTTCCAGGTCAGACTTGATAACCATCCAGTACGCCTCTTTTTGACACCTCGAGTCGTGAGTGACTTTGGTCTGGGAGTTGATGTCATTGAGTGATGCCATCGGCCGGCATCGACCAAGTAACGATGGCGATGGCTTCGTCGAGATCACATGCCGTGGACACATCAGGGCCCAGCAAGACGGAGAGCATCCAAGGACAAGAACTCCAACAACCACACATCATCCTTGATGCACATGTCTCTTAATCAAGACCTCAAAGCTACGAGATTAGACAACCACCTCGATGCTTGACTGCCGACCAACAGAGACAGACCCCAGCCAGACTCACACATCAAACACAATACACAAACAAATCTTCAAGAACATATACGTGATAGATCATCTCTATTCAATACACATAGAGACCTCCATAACCTCCTGGCATCCTCGGAGCCATTTGCCGCGGCTCCCTTTCCATGACGCCATAGTCCATACCCAAGAACCGTCGCCGCTATTTGAATTGTAAAACATAAAAAAAGGGGGGTTGCTATATCCCAGTTTCGATCCGGAATCGTCTATCCAAGAAAAAAATTGACATTGAATTGAAGAAAAGGCAGGTTGTGAGATATGTCCTCGGTCCAACATGGGGCTAGATTCGTGACATCTTCAGACAGGGTACTTTGATATATAACGGAAACGAAATTCCATCATCACTCCTTTGTCGCGTGCTGGTCCCCAAACGGACTGCTGTCCCGCCTTTGCGAGGACCCGGGCTTCTCGCTCTCGACCGCCGATTCCTCAATCACAGCCCCGAGGCTGGGCGCCTTGTTGGACTTTTGAGGGCTCGGTCGGTCTGGCGGGTCCGAGAAGGGACCTTGGTCGACTGAAGGCGAGTCTTCGATGATGGTGATGGCACTCGAGTCTCGAGTAGCATTTGCGCTTGGTGTTGTGGGACGCGATGCTCCCATTGTTGATGATGCTGATGAGGAGTCGGACTTGTTGCTTCCCATGTCCACCTTCTTTAGTGTTCCAACCTTGACAACCTGTGCACGAGCCTGCGTAGCAGTGTTGGCGCTGTTGAGGAATGTCGACCCGACGCTGAAGGCGCTGGCGCCGCTCTTGGGGCGTCCTCCGCCAAACTTTTCAAAGTCGATGCTGGGCACCGGAGGGGCGGTGCTCTCGAGACTGCTGGAGCCGACCGACTTGACGCTGACCATGGTGGGCTTGGCTCGCATTCCGGTCTGGGCGGGCGTGAGCACCTGAGCCTGCTTTCCGTAGATGGTGGAAGCAACACTCGATCGGGGTGCGTATGAGGTGCGGGCGTACGAGGTTCGGTCAGAGTAACCAGAAAGACCCGAGTAGGTCGAGTCTCGGAGGTCGCCAGGGACAAAGAAGTGCTGGTCGTCGTTGCCTTGGCCTCGGGCGGCCTCGGCGTGGTGCATAGGGATCGGAGGAACGGGAGGAACAAGGACGTTGGGCGATGTAGGGGTCGCTCGGTTCGTGACACCAGGGATGTAGGCGATCTGGATGATGTTGGAGGCTCGGGTGAGGACGGTAGAGGCGATCGAGTGAACCGTGTGTGTCGAGGGCGGCCTGGTTCCCCTGGAGGCAGCGTCCTTCTCTGAGCCTTGCGGTGCGTCGACGTCTTCGACGTAGATGGAAGTGGGAATCTGCGACCTCTTGGGCCGGACACAGAACCTCCATACTAGATATGTGATGGCGACGATCACGATGACACCACCGACGACACCACCAACGATGCCGCCAATGTTTGGGCCGTCGGACCCTTTGCTGGATGATGATGCACTCGCCTTGTCGTCGCAGTACGATGTAGGACACTTTGTACACCCGAGGGGCACGGTGTATCTACACTCGCTGCCTTCGGCGCAGTTGGGACATTCAAGTTCGGTGTTTTCGTCGCACTGAATGCACTTGTCGTCTCGGCGAACGAGCTGAAGGGCTAGAGACGGGTATCAGAGGCCGTCGACAGGGACACGGGAGGGGTCGTGTTGACTTACCGATATTGACTTCATTCAGATCTCTTGCTATGAGGTATCCGGGTCCGTCCAAACCTCTGGACGAGAAGTAGTTGAGCCCGTCCATGTTGATATCCAATAATGAGAGACTAGCAAGAGGTTGTAGTGATCGATGGCCCAGGATTGGCAGGTGTCGATCACTTGAGATGATCGGTCAAGCTTAGATGGGCGGGCTATCGACGTGGGCTTGGCGATGGTGGTTTGCGACAGAGAGTCGATAGTATAAAAGAAAACAAGGATTGAACGGTTCGCCGAGTCCTTTTCGCGCGAGAAAGAGACAACAGGATAAGAATATTCCCCAGTCTCGAGGAGAGAGGAGTCGGCAAAGTGGTGGGAGGAAGTGAGTAAGAAACGAGTGGATTCTGAGGCTAGCTCGGATGGAAAAGAAGGCTGGTTAGGAGGCGCAAGGAGACATAATCGACCGAGGCGACGACGGCTCAAGAAGCGAAGGAGCAAAAAAAGAGTTGTCGGTGGCTCCGCTACGAGTCGATTTGATCGATGGTAGTTGACAGGTCGAAGGGATTCGCGTCGTGCGTTGCGGGCGGGATACGATGGTTTGGCACGGGAGAACGATGAAGGAGCGAGGGAAATCCAAAGAGGGCCTGGAGGGCAAAGACGGGACCTGTTGCTCAAATCAAAGAAAGAAAGCGCCGGGAACTTGGTCATTGCGACCGACTGGGCAGAGCGCTGCAACCACATTGGAAGCACGAGGGGACGGGGTGACAGGGGCAAGCCGCCACACTAGGATCCTTTCGGCCATAGCGAAACAATTAAACGGCGCGCCATCTGTTCGCACCGTGTGCCATGGTGCCGCTGCCCCTGATTCTGTGGTCCGGCGGGTTGGTGATTGTGTGGAATGTCCCCTTGGTCCATCCCGGCCAGCAACCCACGGCCCAGTGTTTGAGGCCCCTGGCCATCCCGGACATGCACTGTGCAGCTCGACGAACCTGGGCAGGAGGGGAGGTACTTGCCGTTGAGAGGAAATCTCTCATCCGGATCAAGTACCAGGCCAGCGTCGAAGGTCCAAAGCATGAATGAGCCCAGGTTAGACCTCAGGTACCGCCGGCCATCAGCCAGCTTCAGGTGAACACCATCAGGACAGATGCAACCAACGACCAACGACCAGCCTACGGGCAGCTGCCGAACGGAGACGTACGGTTCGAGAGAGGCTCAGAGCCCTTGCCCGCATCCATCGCCAACCGCAACGATCGAATGGGCTGGCGAGAAAGGTCCTATTCGACGCAGTGTCGCCATCCTCCATCATCTAGATCCATGCCCTGCTCTGGCCAACCACGACCAACAAAGGGTCTCGTTCTCTTCAAGCCTCCCTCCACTTCCGTGGGTAGCACAAACTCGACTCTCCACCAGAGTTGCTTCCTTGCTCAACCAGGCCAGCCAGTCAGTGGCGCGAGTTTACATGCCAGACTCGGGCGGGCGTTGCAGAAACACTCTTTGCCTCTTTCTTTTTTTTGCCCGCACGCGCGTCCCTCAGTTCGAAACAACCATCCTTCCCCGATCCAGGTCCTTGCCGAGGAGTCGGGTCCCCGCTTTGAGGGCATTCCAGATAATGCCTGACCACACGGCGTGATGCGGTGAATTCTGCCGTGGCAGTTAGTGGCTGTGGTCTCCGACGAGGGCATTTCGTTTACGGAAACTGTTGCGGTGCTTGATGTTGTTTGTATTGGCTCGCCCAGCCAGCAACCATTTCTGACTGACCAGTCTCTCATTTGCCTGTCGACGAATCACATCACACTCATGCGGCCGCCTTGGTTGGCCTCATCTCTCTCCTTGCAGGTCCAGAAGTTTATTGCGAACATATTGACATGGACTTGATTGTTCCTGTCCAACCCCGTGGGAGAGTTGACCTTGGCTTCGGTGGGTGATATCTGATGTTTCCTACCCTAGGTGTGATCCCGTTTCTCATTCTCCGAATCATGCTACGCTGCAGGGCACGCGAGAGTCTTGCCATTTCACCGTGCGTCTTATATCCAGCTGTATTATACCGATAATGATCGTCTTTATCGTCCCCTTCCCGGGGTTGGATGTTTCTTCACTGTCCCCGAGGTTAGGCGTCTATAACCATGCCTTTGGCCGCCATTCACGACCGTTGAGTCTTGACCGAACTGGGCTGTCAAACGTCAAGCCAAGCGAGATGCCTCCGCAACCGTACCAGACGCACGCAGTCTTTCTTTCATGGTGGCTGATTGTGGCATGGTGTCCCGTTGTCGGACATGAGCTCATATTGGATGAATGGAACTCGACATCCCGTTGCCTCGGTGTCTGTCACGCCCACTTGCCGACGGCCTGTGAACTACAACCACTGTTTGATTCCTCATGGCGTTTGTCAGGTTACGTGGGCGGCCAAAGAACGCGTCACTCCTCATACTCGAAGACTGCGCGGCCTCGATGCAAAAGTATCCATTTCTCGGCCGTCGGCATGTCGTCACCGCAGCACGAGTCCGGGCATTCGACGAACCATGGCCAGGGAACAAAAGCCATGTAGGGTAGCACATGCTGTTTCCCGCATGGGAACACACGGACTCTGGGATTCTTCGATAATAGAGCCAGTGGCTGATGTCTCGGGTGGTGAACCGAGCACGGGAGCTACAGTGCGAATGTGCTTCGGGGTCGAGCACGAGAGATCGTAAAGGCAAGTCAAATTGGTCCACCCACTGTTCAACGCGGGACCTGCCCTGGCCATCCGGAGATTTCCTCATCCAGGACGCATGTAACGTGTGGTAGGGCAAAGCTGTGGCCCAAGGCTGCTCGTCGCTCTCGAGCAAAGTCGATGTTGTTGGCAGAGGAATACGGTCTCCACAGCAGCTCGCACTTCCCCAGCTCTGTCCTCTCAAGAAACGCCGAGAGACGTTTCCGGCCGGGGACGCAGTTCAGGCTCGCAAATGCCGCGACTCCCTCTGACGGGATTCCTTTTTGGCCAAGGGCTTATCCTGAAACCCCCTGGTGGAGATGCATCGCGAGATAATCTGTGACGGCCGACCCTCGACAATATATGTAATGCCAGCCCATTTGAGCGGGCCGCCCATAAGCTGCTGACGTGAGGCGGCGAACTTGTCTTACAAGCAGACGAGTCTGGGCGCCATGGGTGCGGTTCGGGCCAGGACGCATCCGTATTGCTCGTCGACTGAGAGCCATCGACGCATCTTTATCTAGCATCACGACGCAGTCAGAGGGACCGTACCAGTGGCCTTGCATTAGACCCCAGAGTTGGGGGCGGAGTGAAGCCGTTTTGATGATTCAAAAGCTGACAGCTGCCAACCCTGGCGGCTGAACAAAGGAGAGAGAGGGAGAGCGAGCTGGAGACCGAGAGGCGGCCAACACGGTGCTAGCGTCTTGACGCCTGCGCCCCAATCTCTTCACAGGAGCAGGGGGGGCTATTTTTGGAAGTCCAACTGTGGCAGACAGACTCTTGGTACGGAGGAGGCTTTCTGGCTCTGTTTCGGACTCCAGCAAGAGCCAAGTTGACCCAGTCGGCCGACCAAGGGGGATCGCCATCAAGCCGTCCAGTGAGCATCCAAATGTCACTGCAACTCATCAGTGGACGGGATCACAAAGCGATGTGCGGTCCAAGAAACACAGATACAGACACAGACACAGACACATGCCTCTTCCGGGCCAGGCCCCAGCCGGTGCTGTGCGTTGGCAAGTCAGCGCCAGCCTCCCAACGCCCAGCCCAGCCCAGCCCAGCCCAGAGGACATGGGCAAATCTTACGCTGACAATTCAAACTGCGACCTAACTCTGTAGGTGAGCGGGCTTGCCACGAGGCGTTCCAAGCAGGCTCAGCCGGCTGGAGGCAGGCCAATGGTCAATGGCAAAGGATCGTAAGCCGGCAGGGCTGGCTGCGGGTACCGCTCGCCGACCAAGGGTGAGAGAGGAGGGACATGAGGAGGAGGTGAGGATCACTGCCCTTGGAGGGGGACCAAACGTGCAAAGCGCGGGCCCCCTTTGGGGGAAATTAGGGACCATGCTCCGTACCGCACAACGCATACACGCACGCACGCATGGCTTCTGGCTGTGGCGGGAGAAAGGGGATCAAGCTGGAGGTTTTGAGGGTGCTGGAAAGGGACCAGACATGGCACCAGACCTTCTGGAAGGTCGCCTTGTTTCCCCATGAGAGGCGGAATTGGAGGAGGGAGGGGGTTATCGAGGCCCGAGCATCAAGCATGTGCGGTACCCTGTGCCGTAGGCAGGTAAGCACAGCAAGCAAGCATCCAGCTCTCTCAGCCGCCGAATACAATTCCAAAGGCGGCGTGGCATCTCCCGGCGGCATGATCCATGGATGGGCAATGCAAGATGTCAGGGGTGCCCATCAAGCAACAACCGTCTCCATTTCTTTGGCACTTTCGTCTTTTCCCCATTAATTTGCCGGGCCAAGAGATCCAGCTGTCAGACAAGGAAAATAATCAGTCAGCCCGAAAAGAGCGAGAGGGAAAGACAATAGGTAGCAAGCCTATGCACATTACGGTGAGCAGTAGCAAAAACCATGGTTTGGGGTGGCTGATGATGGAGAGCCCAGCCCACCGCCGCCTCCTCCAGCCAAGGCACCCCCGAATTGGGGATGACGAGCCAGGGATGCTGCTGCGTCCAGTAGGGAGGAGGCTGACTTGCTTGCTGTCGGTCGTAGGAGCTAGCCGTCGAGACCTGCAGAGGACCAGTAAACTCTGTGCGGGCTGTCCGTTCAACGCTCAGCGGGCATTGGAACGAGACTGCATCTTCCGGCGCGTTTGCGGAGGTCTCCTGAGCCAGTGTCTGCCTGAAAGCCATGGAGAGGGTTCCCAGGCTGTGCTGCTTTGCTGCTTGCGAGATGCAGCTCCATCTCAGCCTCTCACAGGCTGGCGGCTTGTCTCTGACTGGGAGAACAGGGATGTTGAAGATGGGACGGATCCTCTCCCCCCCCCCAACTTACGGCGGAGTGGCTCAGCAGGCTTAGCGCGTAGTGCAGCCAGTCCCCTATTTCCATCTCACCTACTCAAGCACAGCTTTTTTGCTTGCTTGCAGGGCCGTGAGCCGTGGAGCAAAAAACGAGATTCGTCCCCCGGGGCCCTTCATCAAAACATTTCGTCAGAAAAAAAAAAATAACCCTGGCTGCTTGTTGCTGGCCTTCTCTTTTTCTTCCCCTTCACCCCCTTCAACCTCGCTTCTCCGACTCTTCCTTTTTTGTTCCTTCTCATCTTTCGCCCCCCTCCCTACTAACCCATCACTATTCTTTAGAGGCTGGCGCCTCGAGTTTTTGTCACCGTTGCCAGGGCTTGCTTGTTGCTGTGTTCTACCGCCAGTGGATCTGACCGACCTTTAGAGGCAGCTTCCCCCAGGTACATTAACATTGCCTGCGCGCGCACGCCCGTGACCTGCATTTGGATTTGCTTCCTCCTGTTTCAGCTCCTATCCCCTCCCCAAAAAAACAACACAAAGGAGCGTACCCTCCCACACCCCCATCATCGCCATCCGCCAAAAACCCATCCATCGCGTTTGGATCCGAATCGTTTTTTTGCGCTGAGCGGCTCCGGGAGCATTACTATTCATCATGGCGTACAATGGCCGTGATCAGGAGTACGGGGGACACCCGATGCAGGACATGCCTGGTGGTGGAAGTGTGAGTGCTCCCCTTCCCCCTCGTGCTTACGCCTCGAGGCACATGGGATAATGACTGACCTTTGCCCGCCCAGCAGTATCACCTCCCCCCTCAGGAGAACGACGAGGAGCAGGGCCGTGGCCTCCTGAACTCTGGCTACGACCAAGATCGACTCGGCGCTCGCACTCCCCCGACCGCCCCGTCTCCGCCTACAGTCTCACTGAATCTTACGCCCCAGGAGCCTCGGCGACTCCTCAGCCGGGCGTTGGATATGGCGACCACTCCGGCGGCAGCTTCGGCCAGTTTGGCAGCAACCTCGACCAGCCCGCCCCCTTTCCCCGACCCGACTCTGCCTTCGACCCCGAGGACAGCTGGGTCGAGCGACAGCAGCAGCCCATGATCGGCACCAAGTCCGGTGGCCTGAAGCGCTTCAACACCCGAAAGGTCAAGCTCGTTCAGGGTTCCGTCCTCAGCATCGACTATCCGGTGCCCAGTGCCATCAAGAACGCCATCCAGCCTCGCTACCGTGACGTCGAGGGTGGCAACGAGGAGTTCATGAAGATGCGATACACGGCCGCCACCTGTGACCCCAACGACTTCACCCTTAAGAACGGTTACGATTTGCGACCTCGCATGTACAACCGACACACCGAGTTGCTGATTGCCATCACCTACTACAACGAGGACAAGGTTCTGCTTGCCCGAACTCTGCATCACACTATGCAAAATATCCGCGACATTGTCAACCTCAAGAAGTCGACCTTCTGGAACAAGGGCGGCCCTGCTTGGCAGAAGATTGTCGTGTGCTTGGTTTTCGACGGTATCGAAAAGGCCGACAAGAACTCCCTCGACGTCCTCGCGACCGTGGGTATTTACCAGGATGGTGTCATCAAGAAGGATGTCGACGGCAAGGAGACGGTGGCACACATCTTTGAATACACCTCGCAGCTGTCCGTCACGCCCAACCAGCAGCTCATCCGCCCCACCGACGACGGCCCCCAGACCCTGCCGCCCGTCCAGATGATTTTCTGCTTGAAGCAGAAGAACAGCAAGAAGATCAACTCTCACCGTTGGCTCTTCAATGCCTTTGGTCGTATCCTGAACCCCGAGGTGTGTATCCTGATCGATGCCGGTACCAAGCCCAGCCCCCGGTCTCTGCTGGCCCTCTGGGAGGGCTTCTACAACGACAAGGATCTCGGTGGCGCCTGTGGTGAGATTCACGCCATGTTGGGCAAGGGCGGCAAGAAGCTGTTCAACCCCCTCGTTGCTGTTCAGAACTTTGAGTACAAGATCTCCAACATTCTCGACAAGCCTCTCGAGTCTGCATTCGGTTACGTTAGTGTGTTGCCCGGTGCCTTCTCGGCGTACCGATTCAGAGCCATCATGGGCCGTCCCCTGGAGCAGTACTTCCACGGTGATCACACCCTGTCCAAGATCCTCGGTAAGAAGGGTATCGACGGCATGAACATTTTCAAGAAGAACATGTTCTTGGCCGAAGATCGTATCCTCTGTTTCGAGCTGGTGGCCAAGGCTGGCCAGAAGTGGCATCTGTCTTATATCAAGGCCGCCAAGGGTGAGACCGATGTTCCTGAAGGTGCTGCCGAATTCATCAGCCAGCGTCGACGATGGCTGAACGGTTCGTTCGCCGCCACGCTGTACTCGCTGATGCACTTCAGCCGTTTCTACAAGTCGGGCCACAACATCATCCGCATGTTCTTCTTCCACATCCAGCTCATCTACAACTTCCTCAACACCCTCTTCTCCTGGTTCTCTCTCGGTTCTTACTGGCTCACAACCTCGGTCATTATGGATCTCGTGGGTACGCCCAAGGTCAGCAGCGGCTCTCACGGCTGGCCGTTTGGTGACACGGCTACCCCTCTGGTCAACACTCTTCTCCAGTGGCTGTACCTTGGCTTCGTCATCCTCCAGTTCATCCTGGCTCTGGGTAACCGACCCAAGGGTTCCAAGTTTACCTACATTGCCTCATTCATGGTGTTTGCTCTCATCCAGGGTTACATCCTTGTTCTGTCGGCCTACCTGGTTGTTCGCGCCTTTGACAAGCCCATCGGACAGCAGATATCGTTTGCTTCCGGTCAGGAGTTCCTCAACAGTTTCTTTGGCGGAGACAGCGCAGCTGGTGTCATTCTGGTTGCCCTGATCACCATTTACGGTCTTAACTTTGTGGCTTCCTTCATGTACCTGGACCCCTGGCACATGTTCCACTCCTTCCCCTACTATCTGGTTCTCATGTCGACCTACATCAACATCCTCATGGTCTACGCCTTCAACAACTGGCACGATGTTTCTTGGGGTACCAAGGGTTCCGACAGGCCGAGGCACTGCCTTCTGCCCACGTGATCAAGAGCGACAAGAACGAGACGGTTGTTGAGGAGATTGAGCTGGAGCAGGAGGATATCGACAGCCAGTTTGAGCAGACTGTCCGCCGAGCCCTTGCTCCCTTCAAGGAGGAGGAGGAGATCGAGAAGGCCGATGTCGAGGATGGTTACAAGTCATTCCGTACCGGCCTTGTCGTTACTTGGCTCTTTGGCATCTTCCTCATTCTCTGCATCACCAGCGACACACTTTGACGGTCTTGGCCTCGGCGTAAGTTTTCCAACCAGACGTTTGACGTCTTGATCGCTAACACATTCTGTAGGAGGATGCCACTGCCCGAAAAGCCCACTACTTCCAGTTCCTTCTGTGGGCCACTGCGTGCTCTCCATTGTCCGTTTCATCGGCTTCCTGTGGTTTCTGGGTAAGACCGGCCTCATGTGCTGTTTCTCGAGACGGTGAGCGCATCGACATGGACGGCGGGCTACGCACGTTGAAGTCATCTACGCTCGCATATTTGGCGGCGGGGGAGCCATGGACACGGAGGACATGGCGCTTGTCAAAGTAGATAAATTGGGTTGTTCTCGAATACCTCTGCTGTGTAACGTTTGCTTGTTGCCTGTTTTGATTATTTAATGGAGGGCGAATCATCGCATCAAATCAAAAGAGAAATATTTGATTGCGGCGGAGGGCATTGATTGAATGGGAGATGGATGGGGGGCGGATCTGGGTCTATACGAACACACAGATATAGTGTATCTCTGTATCTCTATGGTCTTTTCAGTTTGGCATCTGCCCTTGGGGGTTCATGACGCATTTGAATGATATGAGTACTTGCATAATTATGTGTCGGTGATTGCCTGTGTCCTTGGTGAGCCTTTGTCCTTGATGACAACAACGTGACAGCTGCAGATAATCAGCGATGATGAGTTGCTCTATGACGAGACAGTCATTGGCCGCCTCGACTCGGGTGGGTACACCCTGTGAGTTGGCTGGCTGCCTTACGGCTGGGCTGGGCAGACTGGGCTGGTCCTCGGTGCCTGCCTGGGCTACCACCTCCATATCTTATCAAGCATCATTCATCCATCGCCGTCCGTTCTCGCAGCTTCTGACAAACCCGACTCTGTTCACGCCGGTCCATATTTCTCGGGCGTTTTCTTCTTTTGTTTTTGCGCAATCTTGCATTTTGTTTACCACTTTCCGAGACTCTGCCTTGCCCAGGAGTTGGACTTGATATCCTCGCTCTTTCACCGAATCGCAACCCACACCCCCGCCGCCATCCACGATGTTGAAGATATGGTCGATGGTGAGATAGATTTTGCCTTGCTGGCGCGCGCACGGATTTGCTGACGCCCTTCGTAGAAGAAGGAGCAGAAAGAGGCCGAGAACGCTGAGGGCCAGGCCTCGGGCGGCAAGAAGAAGAAGGTGACGGCAGCTCAGCTGCGCGTGCAAAAGGGTACGTCAGGCCTCTGTTTGTACTTGGAAAGAGTGACGTGGCTGACGAAGGCGCATCCAGACCTCTCAGAGCTCTCCCTCGGCTCCACGATGAAGACAGAATTCCCCGACCCGGACGATATCCTCAACTTTGTGCTCACGATCGACCCGGACGAGGGCATGTACCGCGGCAGCCGCTTCACATTCGACTTTTCCATCAACCAAAACTTTCCCCACGAGCCCCCCAAGGTCCGGTGCCGGGAGAAGATCTACCACCCAAACATCGACCTCGAGGGCAAGGTGTGCCTCAACATCCTGCGCGAGGACTGGAAGCCCGTCCTGAACCTGAATGCCGTGATAGTGGGACTGCAGGTATGATGCTGCGCTCTACAGGGAGAGATTTAGTATGGAGGCGGTGACTAACACGGTGGCAGTTCCTGTTCCTCGAGCCTAACGCGTCCGATCCGCTGAACAAGGAAGCGGCCGAAGACCTACGAAACAACCGCGAAGGATTCAAGCGCAACGTCCGGACTGCCATGGGCGGTGGTGTGGTTAAGGGCCAGAGCTACGACAGAGTCCTCAAATAGATCAAGACCCACGTGAGAGAGAAGAGGGAATACTTTTGAGGCTGGCTCGTCATGTGCCCCTCACAGACTTGGGGATGAAAAACGAGAGGGGCGGATGACAAGGAGAAACCAAAGCATACAGACAGGCGCATGCATGCATCATCGCCCAGCGTCTTGACGAGTCCCATGATCCGGGAGCAGGGCATTGCTCTTTTTTATCCCAAGCGGCGTTTCGAGTGCTGGCTAGCGAGGGAGGAGGAGAAGGAGGAGGGGGGTTGAGATTGAGACTGAAGAAATATACTGGGCGGTTCTGACGCCATCACCACTTGACTGGATATGCGTGAAGAGTGAATAGGGGTCTCGGACGGGATCGGGCTGTTACGTATGTGGCATCTGTTGGGCTTTTCTGTCTGGCACACACCGACATTAGTGAACAGCCAGAGGCACCAGTTCGTTGTCAGGGATGTATCCATATGCTGAGCGAGCTGCATACCAGGCCGTGGCGGTATCGGCGGAACGCCGCATCCGCAACCCGGAGGAGTAGGTGGGTCAGGTCGGGGACGGCGGAGGCTTTTGCCACGGACATGGTTGAGGGGAGGTCTCGTAGAAGTTGCATTACTCCTGTCAGTTGGTCAATTCTCTTTGTTGGCAGTTTGAGGCTGGCCTCTAGTGAAGAGGTGCTGTATAAACTATGTCTGCTGGTAGCCCCATGTGTAGGTATCTGCTGTGGTCACCGCGAGGTAACTCTCTCGTCTCAGACCATTGACTCAGGGACTCGGCTCCAAGAGAATCGATTTGGCAATCCAGGACTGCTTGACGCCAAAGTTGGTATATCAGATGAGTGAGGCGGCATACAAAGAGTGAGCCTTGTTTCCTCTCTATGGATACCTCCGTGACTTTCATGCCCGGAGAGGAGTAGAGGATCATGGCGGCCGTTTCATGGAGACTTGTGGGTTGGTTATAGGCAATGTAAATTGTATACTATCTTGAACCTAATAGGCTCAATCTATCCCTGCTCATAACCTGGCAAGTGCTTGGCCAACTACTCCCCGAGGCCTAGCAAGACCAAGTTTGCTACGTTGAGCACCGTGATAGTGAGCCAAAGCAAGACGGCAAAGATTGTCATGTACCACGGGTTGGCCATGTTGACACTTGTAGTCACGTCTGCCTCTGTAGCGGCAGCTCCTTGGCCTGTACCCGAGCCGGTATTGACCCTCATGTGCTTTTTGGAGCAGGTAAAGTAGATGAGCGGCGCCGTCACAAACGGCAGGACAACGCTCAGCACAACCTGGGACCCGTTGAGGGCATCAGTGAGCCCCTCCCGGCCGACGGCGGCGGCGATGATGACGCTGGGGATGATGCTGATGCTCCGGGTGACGAGCCGGCGGATCCAGGGCCTCAGCCTCCAGTGCAGCGCCCCCTCGCAGACCATCTGGCCCGTGATGGTGCACACGATGCCGGCGGAGACGCCCGAGAGCAGGAGGGCGAGGGCAAAGATGGTGCCGGCGGCGGGGGATGGACGTGGAAAGGAGCCGGTGGATGCTAAAAATGTCGGCCTCTGGCGCGTCCGGGTTGTTGTAGAGCGAGATGCCGGACACGATGACGATGGACGAGTTGACAAAGAGGGCAAACGTGAAGAGGGCGAGGGCGAGTTCCAGGGCCGACATTCTGTACGCGTATTTAATGGCCCTAAGCGAAGGGGTGTAGTACTCTTCTCTCCTGTCGACGTCGTCGTCGAGGTCTGTTCCCTCGTCCAGCAGGCCGTGCTTGGCGTCGTAGTCTCGGAGTCGAGGCTGGACGATGCCTGAACCGAGATACAGACTGTGAGGCATGACTGTCGCTCCGAGAATGCCGCATGCTTGATAGAGTCTCCTCACAGTCAGAACGAGGAATCAGTACCTATGCTGAGAAAGAAACTCACCCCTTTTGCTCGATGATGGCGCTGGAGGGGATGTAGCCTCTAAAGACGCTCCCGACACTCGTGTCTTTTACAAGAGACAGCTGGATGCAGAAGCAGACCACGACGCCCAGGACGAGGGCGACGATGAACAGCTCGAATACCCTGAGGCCCTTCATGGACTTGTGAGGCTGGTAGAATAGCAGAATGAGCATCACGTCGAGAATCGAAATAGCACATCCGGCGACTAGAGGGATCGCGGGGACGAGAAGGTTCAGACCAATCGCGAATCCAATCACCTAGGGTACACCTTTGGTTAGAGACATTTGGATGCCCTGTGAGCACATCATCCGGACTTGCCTCGGCGATATCGGTGGCAATGATGGCAACCTCTGCAAAAAAGTACAAGCCATAGTTGACCCAGCGAGGCAGAAAGGCGCGGCAGGCCTGCGCCAGGTTGAGCCCGGAGACGGTGCCGAGCTTGATGCACAGGGTCTGGAGGAAGATGGCAAAGAGGTTGGCCAGGAGGACGACGAAGAGGAGTCTGAACTTGTAAGTGGCACCGGCGGCTACACCGGTGGAATAGTTTCCAGGATCAACTGCAGGATTTGTGTCAGCCTTGATTGGTCAACCAACTCACATTGCCAAGACTTTGGGGGCATACTATACGCTACTGCAATCATAAAGCCGGGGCCGATGAAGGAGCAGAACTTAAAGATGCCGCGTTTGAGGGTATCGATCCTGGTGTTGTTGGCTTCACCCGAGGTGGGTGAAGCAAAAGGGAAGCGGTTCGAGACGTGCTGCTCGAACCAGCTTCCCAGGGAGGGCTTGCTGATAGAGATGCATCTATCCACAAGCCCGCGTTTCTTATCACCTCCTCGACCTTCATCAGGGTCTGATTCAAGATTGCCTCGCCGACTGCGCGCGTCATCGCCAAGACAGACACCACTACCACCATCTCTCTGGGGCCCGACATGGTCAATGCCGTTGAGATCCCGATTGGTGGTCAGGGCGGGGGACAAGGGGTTCGGGCTCTGGTTGAAGCCCTCGAGCTCCCCCTCGTAGGGTTCGTCAGTTCGAGAAGTGCGGTTCATGGTTTCGGAAAAGTGCTGTGATTGGTTTCTTGGTGTATATGGGGAGTCTTGGCAAAACGAGAGGAGTCTGGATGAGCACCGGGTTTAAAACAAGTTGATCTATTGAATCTCTCCGAGAGTTGCCGGGTGAGATCGGGCCGGTGAGGCTCACCTGAACTAGTCTTACCATTTTGGTGCTGTACCGTAGGAGGGCAGTGTGCGATTGGGCGGAGGATACGAGAGTTGACTGTCAGCACTCTCTGGTGTTGGTAGCCATCTTTGTCCTGAATTTGGCATTGTCTTTCTTTCTGACCAGTCTTGTCGACAGCTGGCTAACTTGTTGCCCTGTTACCTTCGGTAGCTCCTTGAAGAACTCTGTCCTGGAACCCGTCGAGCTGTTTGGCACGAGTTTCTTGTTACGGAAACACGGAAATTACCATTCACGGTGCAGCTGTCTGCCTGCACTGGCATATCTATTGGCTTCGGTAATATACCTGTTCTAGTTCTTTGGGCTTGAGAGACTACCTAATCCAGATAGGAAAGAAACCATGGTTTGTATTCCTCTCTTTGGGGTGGTGATAGTGATAGTTGCTTTGCTTGGCAGGCATGCAAGCATGCTTTGACAAGGCCTTTGCAATTGTATCACTGAAGCTGATCCAATCACCCAAGTGCAATTCACATTAGGGTAAGCCCGTTCAATGTCAACGGTCGACCAGACGTGACTCCGCATCCGTAACCCGGAGCAAGTGGATCAAGCCGGGGATCAATGTCTCGACGTCCGGACTCTTGCAGGAAGGAGGCTGGCCGGAGCAAAGGACAATGCCCCGACATCTCAAACATGCTTTCCTTCCCTCCAGCAACGCCACCTCCATGTGGGCATCCAGGCCCCGTTTTGATCTCGCAGACGCCTCATTGGCTGAGAGGTTCAATGCCCGGCCATCGGACGACGTGCGGTGGAGCCCCCTCGGGGAGACTACACAGACTCCGGAAGCCCTGATCTCCACTTTTCCGCGTGCTCACCCCAGCCAGCATTAGCTCCAAGTACGGACAGCTTTTTTTGTGAGGTGAGAGTTTGTTGTTCATGAGGGGTTGTTGTTGATGTCAGTGTCGATTGAAGGTCTACTACGCAGTATAGCACATATTTTTTTTTTTGGATACAAACAAACCAATTCCTATCCAGCAGCTTAGACTACAATTTCTACCAATTCCAGTGTTGCCGTGGTGCGAGACAAGCAACGAGATCGGCTGCTGACGAACGCAGGGAGCTTGGTAGGTTGGACAACTGAGTCGCCACCCATTGGCCGCTCTAGACGTGACTCAAGCTGCGAGATGCCTGCGTCGACCCAGCGGTTCTCCAGGTCAGAGTCGCAGATACCTGCATTGCATACGAATCAATTGCGACAAGTCAAGTATCTCGTACTTGTCTGGCCCCAGACCTTCCCCGCTGCTCGTCGTGGCCCCACAGGCCACCCACCGCAAGCCGAAATCGGTGAAGTCCATGAATCTAGCTGCTCCTGCCCGCCCCAAGGACACCACCTCGTAGAAAATTTAGCGATACTTAACCTTTCTCCCATCACCGGTTTTTTCTTCCTTCTTCTCTCCTTCATTCTCTCACCAGACACTCTCCCCTCAGTCCCCCCTCCAGTCACAATGGCCTCCCGCAGCTTCACCAAGACCCTCCGCGCCCCCGTGGCCCGCCAATTGGCCTCTGTGCCCCGCGTCCAGCAGCGCACCTTTGTCGCCGCTGCCCGCGCCGCCGTCCGCGCCGGTGCTGTCGCCCGTCCTGTTGCTGCCGGCCCTGCCCAGCAGCAGATCCGTGGTGTCAAGACCATTGACTTTGCTGGCCACAAGGAGGATGTCTATGGTAAGTTCTCCAGCGTCTCGGGGAGCTACCCCACCATACCTTTTATGATATTGACCATCCACAGAGCGTGCCGACTGGCCCCAGGAGAAGCTCCTTGAGTACTTCAAGAACGACACTCTGGCCCTCATCGGCTACGGCTCTCAGGGCCATGGCCAGGGTCTCAACCTCCGTGACAACGGCCTCAACGTCATCGTTGGTGTCCGAAAGAACGGCAAGTCCTGGAAGGACGCCGAGCAGGATGGCTGGGTTGCCGGCAAGAACCTGTTCGACGTCGACGAGGCCATCTCCCGTGGTACCATCGTCATGAACCTCCTCTCCGACGCTGCCCAGTCCGAGACCTGGCCCGCCATCAAGCCCCAGCTCGTCGAGGGCAAGGTACGACATGACCCCGCCCAGCACTAGTCATGGCACTAGACTAACAGCATCTTTCAACAGACCCTTTATTTCTCCCACGGTTTCTCCCCCGTCTTCAAGGACCTCACCAAGGTCGAGGTCCCCACCAACATCGACGTCATCCTCTGCGCCCCCAAGGGCTCTGGCCGAACCGTCCGATCCCTCTTCCGTGAGGGCCGTGGCATCAACTCCTCCTTCGCCGTCTACCAGGACGTCACTGGCAAGGCTGAGGAGAAGGCTATCGCCCTCGGTGTCGCCATCGGCTCCGGCTACCTCTACAAGACCACCTTTGAGAAGGAGGTCTACTCTGACCTCTACGGTGAGCGTGGCTGCCTCATGGGTGGTATCCACGGCATGTTCCTTGCTCAGTACGAGGTCCTCCGTGAGCGCGGCCACAGCCCCAGCGAGGCCTTCAACGAGACCGTCGAGGAGGCTACCCAGTCCCTGTACCCCCATCGGTGCCAACGGCATGGACTGGATGTACGAGGCCTGCTCCACCACTGCCCGCCGCGGCGCCATCGACTGGAGCCCCCGCTTCAAGGATGCCCTGAAGCCCGTCTTCAACCAGCTGTACGACTCTGTCAAGGATGGCTCCGAGACCAAGCGATCTCTCGAGTACAACGGCCAGGCCGACTACCGTGAGAAGTACGAGGCTGAGATGCAGGAGATCCGGGATCTCGAGATCTGGCGGGCCGGCAAGTCTGTCCGCGCTCTCCGACCCGAGAACCAGAAGTAAACTGGGTTTGAAGGCGCTGGCATGAGGGGGGAAGGAAGGATGTTTGGGAAATGAATGGTCTTATGAAAACACACATGAACTTTTGTACTTTAATTCCTGGGATCTTGGGGGATCTAGGCCGGTCCAAAAGTTATATCAGGCTCGGAGCCAACGAATACCAATTTCTTATTGTTCAATTTTATCATCTTGGTGATGCTGGTTACTGTCAAGGTGCTCGTAGTTCTATGGCCTTACCGCCTTGTATGTATCCATGGAAGGCGCCTATCGATATGCTGGCTGAAGATGACTCGAAGATGCTTATTTAGAGGACCTTGATTAACTTGTTGATATCTGATGATATACTACTGGTCATTGACTCTAGGGCACGCCCTTGAAAAGACAACTTGACTGAGTTGTGCGGGTTTTTCTTGGCAGACTCCAGTCGCCTTCCGAAAGAGGAAATCGAGAGCGACAGGGTGTGGTTCCACCGACTCAGGCACGTATACCAACAACCGGAGCACGATATATAAGGACTCATGCTCATGAGTTTGACGCAGGCAAGCACATCATTGACCTGCAATTCAACTCCATCTCATTCAATTAAAGTCATCAGTCATGGCCGAGTTATCCACGACCCCTCCCCTCACCCGGGACTCGGTCATCCAAGCCCACAAGCTCATCAGCGACTACGTCCACTTTACGCCCGTCCTGACCAACCGCACCCTCACCGAGCTGGCCTCGACGCCGCGCTCTCTCGACGGGACGCGATGGGAGGGGCGTACGCCTGCAAAGCCGGTGCTGAGGCTCTGGTTCAAGTGCGAGAACTGGCAGAGGGTCGGGGCGTTCAAGGCGAGGGGCGCCTTTCACGCCGTGGAGAGGCTCAAGCAGGAGCCTGGGTGGTTGGAGGGAGGGGGTAAGGAGAAGGGTGTTGTGACGCACAGCTCAGGTGAGAGCGTCTTGATATAGTACATGGCCATTACTCACCGGCTATAGGAAACCACGCTCAGGCCCTGGCCCTGGCAGCCCGCGAGAGCGGCATCAAGGCGCACATTGTCATGCCCAAGATCTCCAACCCCAAAAAGGTCGCCGGCACAAAGGGGTACGGCGCCAATGTCATCTTTAGTGGCAGCACGGCACCTGAACGTGAGGCTGTCGCTGCTCAGGTTATTGCAGAGACGGGTGCCCGCCTCGTGCCGCCATATGACCACCCAGACATTATGCTCGGCCAGGGGACGATGGGCCTCGAGTTCCAGCAGCAGGTTGCCGAACTCATGACGACTGACGCTGTGGTTGACGGTCAGAGAAAGGTGTTTCGTGCTCCGTCTACGGGAAGGGATAACGCCGGACCAGGTGTGCCAGGAGGCAAGAAAGAGAAGCCTGGGCTAGACGCCATCATGACACCCTGCGGCGGCGGCGGTATGCTCTCAGGGGTAGCCCTCAGCTGCGAAGGCACGGGCATCCGCGTCTTTGGCGCCGAGCCCTTCTTTGAAGGAGCCGACGACGGCAAGCGAGGCTACGAGTCCGGCACGCGCATCACGGCGGTCAAGACGCTGACGGTGGCCGACGGCCTCCGCACGCCGGTGGGCGAGCACCCGTGGTCGGTGATACACGGGCGGCGGCTCGTCTCGGGCATGTACAGCGTGGCCGAGGACGAGATCCTGGCGGCCATGAGGCTCGTGTACGAGAGGTTCAAGATGGTGGTGGAGCCCAGCGCGTGCGTGCCCCTCGCGGTTGCGCTGTATGATGAGGAGTTTAGGGGGATGGTGGAGAGGGAGGCTGGTGAGGATGGGTGGGATCTTGGGTTGGTGTTTAGCGGGGGGAATGTGGATGTTGATGCTCTTGGTAAGTTGCTAGAGGGGGGAAGTGAGGGTATACACAATCTTTGGTGTTTCATCACCTTTGTTAGTCTAAATGAGCGGCACGTGTATACATTATTTGATGAGCATTACCATAAAGCTGCCCTTGACTGGTATAGAGTCATTAATCGTTTATTTGAATGTCCGTATTTCGGCATATTATATGATGGGTATCCAACATTTCCCCTCCACCTTTATCCAGAATACATCAATAGACCATGGCCTACTGATTCAGAGCCTCGTCCATTGTACGCCTCCACTTTGTTGCGTTTCTCCTCAAAAGCCATACACTGGTATAGCTCACCATCATACAGAAGAGGCAGATGGTTGTGAAGACCCAGCCGACATTGATGGCGTTGATCCAAGGCGCAGCGACAATGGCGCCGATACACGAGAGAGTGTTTCTCACCAGATTGTTGATGGCTACACCCGACGAACTGCTCTTTCGAACAAACTCGGTAAGCATCGTGGTCGCGCTGCTCTGTTGACATGACGTTAGCCAAACACCGCTAGAGTGAGACGAGGATGACTTACAAAAACAAGCATGGACGAGATTCCAAAGAAGAAGAGGGCTATGCATGGCACAGCCGTGGGCAGGCCATATCTCAGTGTCCAGCCAAACATGAGCAGCGCCAGCGGATAGACCGTCACCATGATCCAGGCGTTCTCCCTCATCCGATCCTCGGGGAGATAGATGAGCTTGCCATTCTCGCCGTACCGGTTCGCCTTGCGGGCCTCCCTCGCCATGATGATGTCGATCCAGCGCCCGCCGCAGAGTGAGCCGACAATGTACCCAGCCCCTGAAGGGATGTACAGTAGGCCGATGAGAAGCTGGCCGTAGTTGTACGGGTCACGGCTGAATTTTTGCTGAATGGCAATGTTGACCACGTATAGCGATCCAAAGGCAATGGCGGCGAGCAGAACTGTGATGAAGACGGGCGGGAAACGCAGGTAGAGCACCACGCCCAGGGGATCGATGAGAAACCGACGGGCAGCCTTGGCCATGCGTCTTGTCCTGACCTTGGCAGAATCCATTGTGCGCATCCGGCTAAGTTCCTCAGTTGGCAGTGCCTCCTCCGGTCTGCGTCGCTGTAGCGTCTCGGGGAGGAAGAACAAGATCATCAGCAAGACTACTAGGCCATAGACGGCGAGGAACCACATTGTCGCCTGCCAGCCAAGCTCCTGCGTCAGCACACCACCGATGACGGGCGCGACTAGAGGACCCAGGAGTGGCCCAAGGTAAAAGATGCTCATGGCTTGGCCGCGCTCAAAGACCTCGAATAAGTCGGCGATGGAACCAGCGCCTGTTGAGTGGGCGCTCGCCGAGGCACCGCCGGCACACATGCGGAAGACGACGAGCATGGTGATGTTTGTGGACACGGCTGACAGGACTGAAAAGATGACGAAGAGCGTAAAGGAGACGAGGTAGATGGACCGACGGCCAAACTCTTCAGAGAAGGAAGACCACCAGAGGGGAAGATGGCCATGGAGATCATGTACAACGCAACAGAGAGGTTAGTCACCGTCTCGGAGGCGTCGAGTTCACGTGCCAAAACAGGCAGGGCAGCTTACTGCTCGTCAGTACTTGATCGAGCTCACAAGATAGGGAAGAGCTTACGATACACGATTGTCGAGCCAAGAGGTGCCGCGGCTGTGGCCAGGGCAATGATGAAGGTGAGTGCCCATTTGGTCGAGTTCTTGTAATCCGGGGGTAGGCGATCTCGGGGACCAGCGTGATGGTCCCAAACAGACCCCGTCGTTTTGAACGGGGGACGACGGACATGGGCCTCGAGCGGGCGGACGAGGCTCTGGAGTGGCTGCGCTTTCGCGTGTCTATGTGGCCCAGAGGCTCGCCGAGCGTGACGGGCTCAATGGCATCCTGTTCCTGATGTGTGGACTCTGCGCGGCTCTGGGAATGGCTTGAACGGGAGGAGACGGTAGAGGCCGGACGCCGGGTTTCATGTTTCTCATCCGCTTCGCCTCGCTCGAGGCTACTCCCCTGCTCACCTTTCTCGTCGATGCCTTGATCGACTTTTTCCTCGTCACGGTCGGGTTTCATAGTGACGTCGGTCGGCGCCGGATGTGGGGACGCCGAACCGGGGCTGCGGCAGGCCGGAGCAAGACGGAGCAGAGTTAAAAGGGAGCCGGAGACTTGACGGAGTGTTTCAGACGGCACGGCAAAGAAACCTTATGGTTCATAAAGGAAAAAAAAAAAGGATCTGACAGATGTATTCATTCAAAGCGGAGAAAGAATCAGATTTGCCAAGATCCAGGTGTGGTGGGCAGGGGGGTGAGGAGGATGATGCCGGTTAAAGAAAAAGCTGAAGGGGAAAAAAGGGTGCCATTGACGAGGCCCGCGTCCATGATTCCGCACCCTACTAACATCTTGACAGAGAAACCGGTCCCGGCTTGCTCGAATTGACCAATAGTCCCATCTCGGCACCTCGAGCCGGGAATTATAAAGCGGTTTGTGGATAAGGAGTGTGGAGCGGATATTGTGGAGGGAGCTCGCCGAGCGCGGTGCCGAAAGGGGGCGAGAGACGGAAAAGCGGCACTCGATAGAGGAATAACGCGGGGAGGGGCGACGGATGTATTCTTCCTGCCTGAAGTTGTCAGGATTCAAGATTGATAGTCAGTGGTTGTTTATCTACAAAGTCGAGCTTGATGGCTTGTCATGAGAGCAACGCGAGAAGGCAGGGGACAATGGCCAAGAGCGATAGCGCAGTCGGAAAAGGCCCTGGCTGGAATTGAATTAATCAGCATCGTAGTCGAGCTAAACTGCGCCTTGATAAAAGTTGCGTTCCTCAAGCAGGAAGCGTTCCTGTATCGGAGGATGGGTTTCCTAACCAAGCAAGTGTCGGCAGTCACGCAATTGTGTCTGGGTATCCAATGTGAACTCACTTGGTGTCAACTGAATAGTCAATTTAGAAACTTATTTATAATTGCTTCTCCATTCCTTTATTTCTCGTTTCACTCTCTTGTTCCTTTCTGTGCCACTCTGTAACTCGAGGTTGTCATTGCTACCTATGCTGGTGACAAGGCGCCTGATCCAGGTCTTCAACGCTGACTTGAATGACAACTCTCTGCAATTGAACAACAACTAGGTATAATGTATACAGCATATGTGGGTAACCAAGTTCTCTTTCCTCTTTGGCCGTTTTGCCAGTAACATAGTTTCAGTCAGAGTGGCCATCTGACGGCTTTGCAGGATCTGGCAGCGTTCCCCTCGGATACCCTTGGAGTTTCTTATCCCAGCCGCCGATATCGCTCCAGCTTATTGGAGAGCAGAACATGAGACTGAGACAGGTATAAACCAGAAAAAAAGGGCAACAACACCAATGTTATAGCAATTCCTCTTCAACTCTTTCTTGATAGTATTGAATAGACTATCATCCGATAATGCCCCATCCTTACTGGTCCCGGGCAACTCTCCCGCACTCCCCATGAATGGCGGGGTGCATGAACCCCACCAAACCTGAGTCACTTCAACCTCAACTCTCCCTCACCATCACCCATCACGAACTCACCATGTCCCTCACAAACGCCTCCCCCGAGGCCGCAGCCATTGCCGCAAAGACCGCCTCCTTCGCCCTCGCCACCCTCCCCGCCTCGGCCCGCAACCAGGCCCTCGACGCCATCCACGCCGCCCTCACCGCGGCCAGGGACGACATCCTCGCCGCCAACGCCAGGGACCTCGAGCTCGCCGCAAAGGCTGCTGCCGATGGCGCCCTCAGCCAGGCCCTCGTCTCGAGGCTGGATCTGGGAAAGAAGGGGAAATGGGAGGATATGCTCAAGGGGATCCTTGACGTGAGGGATCTCGACGATCCAGGTTTGTTGTTTGCCGAGATTGTATTATGTGATATAGAGACTCACTCTTAGCAGTTGGGCAGGTTCAAATGAGGACTGAGCTTGATAACGACCTCGTCATGGAGCGCGTATCATGCCCCATCGGCGTCCTTCTCATCATCTTTGAGGCCCGACCAGAAGTCATTGCCAACATTGCCTCTCTGGCCATCAAGTCTGGCAACGCCGCCATCCTCAAAGGTACCATCCCTCTTCTCACTCTAGTTCACACAAACTCACACCTCCCAGGCGGAAAGGAATCTACAGAGTCATTCATTGCCATCTCCAAGGTCATCTCGTCAGCCCTCGAGACGACCCAGGTCCCCAACTCTGCCATCCAGCTCGTCACCACCCGCGACGTCATCGCCCAGCTCCTCGCCCAGGACCGCCACATCGACCTCGTCATCCCCCGAGGCTCAAACGACCTCGTCCGCTACATCAAGGAGTCGACAAAGATCCCCGTCCTCGGCCACGCAGACGGTCTCTGCCACATCTACCTGACGGCCTCTGCAGACGCCGAAAAAGCCGCCACTGCCATTGTCGACTCAAAGACCAGCTACCCGGCCGCCTGCAACGCCGTCGAGACCCTCCTCGTTCAGGATTCTGCTCTGAGCACCGTATTTCCCGGTATTGCTGCTGCTCTCGCTGCCAAGGGCGTCTCTCTCCGCGTCGACGAGGCGAGCAAGGCCGCCATTGCATCCCTCTCCCTCGAGGGCGTTCAGGATGCCACGGCTGAAGACTACGACACGGAGCACCTCTCTCTTACTCTCGGTGTCAAGACGGTCTCTTCCCTCGACGAGGCCATCACCCACATCAACACCCACGGCTCCCACCACACCGACGCCATCATGACCTCCGACGCGGCCGAGGCCGAGCACTTCATGAATGAGGTCGACTCTGCCGGTGTCTACTGGAACGCCGCCACCCGCCTCGCTGACGGTATGCGGTACGGCTTCGGCACCGAGGTCGGCATCAGCACCAACAAGATCCATGCCCGTGGGCCCGTTGGGCTCGAGGGCTTGACCATCTACAAGTACAAGATCCGCGGAGACTACCAGGCCACCGCCGACTACGGAGACGGCGAGGGCAAGAGGCCTTGGAAGCACCAGAGGCTGCCCCTGTAGCTAGCTGAAATTGGGATATCATGTACAGACGGCGTTGGGTTATAAAAGCTTATTGAGTCTTCTCGAGTATCAGCATCGTGTTGCACACATCACAGGTGACGCTGTCTATCGCGATGCTCATTTTATTATGTATAGCGTAATGTCCATGCCCGAGCACTTAACTGTGGCTTATCCCTTCATCCCGGCTTTACAAGGTATACATGGCAAGGCCCCAAATCTCTTTTAGTCATCCCACGCCTTAGGATCGTAGCCCTTCCCCTGCGAATACCCTCATAGCCCCATGTTTTCATACTCCTTGATCATCTCCTTGAGCTTGTTGCCTTCCGACGTGAAGTCCAGGGGCATGACGCTCATCACCTGGTATCGTATCCTACAACAGCTATTAGTATCTCAAACACAATCGAGGACTCAATCAACATACCTCGGGGCCTCGCCAAAGTTGTCCATCTTTGCTCTGCATCGGAACGCGAGCTTCTTGCAGTTGGCCTCCTCAAAAGCCGCCAGGAACTTGTTTTCGTCATTTTCCTTGAACTCCATCAGCTCGTTGGCTGTTCGTCCCAGGATCTTCTGGCCGGAATCATCAAAGCAGCTGAGCCATTGGTGGCTGGTGTGGTCGGCCACATTCAGAGACAGAATGTAGCGGTATTCTGGCTTCTCGTGCGAAACGTTGCACTTCTCGCAGTGCCAGGTACCATCTCCCATATCCGTCACCTTCTTGTTGCAGCCCTGAGAAGCGCAGGCCGGGTAGCAAAATGTGTCTTGCTTGATAAAGACGACAGTTGCCTTGACCGTGTAGTAGACCTGGTCATCCATACCAAGGTTCTCATCCTTGACCTGCGAGATGGTCTTGATATCGTCCTTTCGGCCAGTGGCGTTGCCCATGCTCGCCATGCCCTGGTGAGTTGCAAAAGTGTCTGTTCGTCCGGTGGAATCATACCATCCCTTGAGCCGGTGGGCGTCGGGAACGTCGGGATCAACGCTCATCGTGCCGGAAGAGAGAAGACTGAGACTCTTTCCGCCAAAGTCGGATACCTTGGTGCCCTTGAAGGCCACCACAGACTCGGCAGGGGCATCGAACGAGTTGGCCGTCTTTCCCCAAACCGTAACACGGACTGAGTAGCCGGTGTCATCCACGAGGGTCAGCTCTCGCTTCTGGAAAGGTCGGCCGTCCTTCTTCGATATGATCTCTCCAATGTCGCCGACCTCCTTGAGCACGCCAATGACGTCGACTGTGTTGTCCTTCTCCACGCTCTGCAGCTCCTGGATGGAGCAAAAGTTGAACCTCACCTGGGGCACATTGGTCTGGTCCTCGGCCTTTTCAATGACTGTATCCCGCTCAAAGGCAAGCTCGTAGTCGTTGGGGAGGTTGGAGAACTGCTTCTTGGCCAGCGACACTCGGCAAGGAGTAGAGATGTAGTAGACGGAGCCCTCCTGCAGGCGGTCGTAAAAGGCGTCGCACTGCTCGTTGAAGCCAGTAGCCTTGATCTCGCCGCTCTCATCCAGCAGGTTGACGCTGAAGAGCTTTCCCTCGCCTGTAGCCTTGTGCCATGTCTTGATATCCGACTTGGACGTGACCCGAGCCTTGATGGTCCACTTGTGCGCAAAGGGCGACAGGCCCTCGATGGGGTAGATGTTGCTACCGCCGTGCATGGCTGGTCGTGAAGGCATCGACTGCTGTGGCTGTTGGGGCTGTTGCTGGAACTGCTGAGGCTGTGGCTTCTGCTCCTCCTTCTTGACACCGTAGAAATCTCCGCCAGCGATGGCGCCCTCCTGTCCGGCGGGTTTTGCGTCGACTGCGATCGGTTCGCCAACCTTTTCCTGGACGCCGAGGGATTCAACGACTTCGAGATCGAGGATCACAAGGATGCTGGCCAGGGTTAGTTATAGGCCAGGCGACGGTGAATCACAGACTCACTTCTTGCCCTTGAGGTTGTTGGGAGTGTATTGCTTGATCCGGGCAAAGCACCCTCGGACCAGCTTGTTGTCGCGGACGACGTGGTTAGCCTGAGTGGCGAGCATAGTCTGCACATAGTGCTGGCCGTCGCTCATCACAAGGCGATATCGTTCTCCGCCCTGGGCGGACGGGGCCATCTGCTTGACCTGGAGGCATTGCAGGATGGGTACGGGGAAGAGTTTGGCGGCCTTGTCGGGATCATTGAAGATCACGCTGGCAAAAAGTTAGCGAACGAAGGGGAATTCGGAGAGCAAGAGAACGCACTCAAGGGCGCCTTGGGATAGCTCTGAAGCTACAGCCATTGTTACCGCGAGCTCTGGTCGATTCTCGGCTGTGGGTTGTGTGTATCTCGTTGACTTGATGGATTGGTTGAGTAGCTGTCTGGGGAAAGATGATGAAAGTGGAAGACAAAAGGAAGATGGTGCCTACGACGCGTTCAGCGCGTTCCACTCAACGCGCTTGTGGCAAGAGATCGCGGGGTCTTTGGCTTATGTAATGCTACGGCAGTTGATGGCCGGGGAACGGGACGAACCACCAAGACACGGTCAGCAAGGGTACCTATATCGTGTGTAATTAATATCAAGATGGAAGGGACTACGCTCTTCTAGTAGAATCGGTATTGTGAGCCTCGATTTGTTTTCTGTAAACCTCTGATGCACCGTTGGATAACCAACGTTCACGTGTTGCGCGCAAGGAAGAGCTCCTGCAGCTGCAGGGAGTTACCCCTCCAACATGACGTTGAATTCCAGCCAAGGGAGGCGCTGTAATTGCTGCTCTCAGCCCCTCAACTCCAGTCATGCGTCCAACATCATCATCACCATCATCATCATCATCAGCCATTCCTACACATCTCGACCGCGGATAAAACATCATCGAGATAACCGCCATGGCTGACGCAGACAATGCCACTCGAGCTCCCGAGAGCGACGCTCAAGAGGCCACCGCCCCTGCTCCCTCGACGCACGTCGTCGGCGAGCACTGCGTAACCGACAGACCTACACGTATGCCTTGAATTCCCGCCCGTTTCCATCTCATACTAACAGGAACAGCTTCTGGGCATTCCTCTACTGGCGAGATCATCAAGCTCAATGATGTCGATGTACGTCCAACAACCGTCCCCCCTCGGTCCAGCCGCTGACCATGATGACCCAGGTCTACATCTCCAAACCCACCGACTACCCCCATTCCCCCTCGCGGCTCCTCCTCCTCCTCACCGGGGGCACGGGCATCAAGTCGACAAACAACCAGATCCAGGCCGACAGGTTCGCCTCGGAGGGCTACCTCGTCCTCATGCCCGACCTCTTCGCCGGCGACACGGCCCCCGGCGCAACCGCCGTCGCCGACGACTCGTCCTCCCTCCTCGAGCAGTTCAAGCTCAGGGCCGTCGAGGTGACAAAGTCGTTCCTCATCGACATGTGGCTCGCCCGCGTCACCGAGGACCGCGTCATGCCCATCCTGCACAAGGTGATTGACGCCGCCCGGGAGCAGTACGCAGACTCTATCCAGCGCGGCGACGGCATCTATGCCGCCGGGTACTGCGTTGGTGCGCGGTTCGTTCTGCTTCTTGCCAAGAAGACAAAGGTTGCCGAGGGAGATGCCGAGAGCGGGGGGCTCAAGTCTGGGCCTTTCATCAAGGCTGGTGCTCTGGCGCATGCCGCTTCAGTCACCCCCGATGATTTCAAGGACATTGGTGCTCCTCTGAGCCTGGTTTGCGTCGAGAATGATCCTCTCTTCACCGATGAGGTGCGGATAGCAGGAGAGGATTCCATGTCCGATGCGAACCTAGAGCACGAGGTTCAGGTGTATCCTGGAGTCCCTCACGGTAAGTCCATGCTCACTCACCTATACATCTTGATAGCAAACTTACTCCATCAGGGTTTGCCGTCGTGGGCGAATATCAGGATGCGGCAATCAAAGACGCCCAAGCGACGGCGTACGAGCAGATGCTCAAGTGGATTCAGTCGCATTGAGTGCTGGGATTTCTTTGTTTTGACGAACGCGAGCGTGGCGCCGTCAATGTTTGTCCCCTATTTTCGGTTTATGGAGGATACCTATGAGATAGTACAAATGATCTTGCCCAGGTTCTTGGCCTCTTCCATGTGCTTGTGCGCCTCCTGGATCTCCTCCCATGGCAAGACCTTGTCCACAAAGATCTTCAACTTGCCAGACTCAAAGTCCGGGAGGTACTCTTCGAGGCGGTCGCGGAGCTTTCCCTGGTACTCCTCGTCCCGGCTCCTCAGCGTGCTGCCCTCGATCCGGAGCCTCTTGTACAAGATCTGCGAGATGTCGGCCTGCGGAATCTTGGCACCGCCCAGCGTGCCCAGAAGGACGATACGTCCGTCCCGCGCAGCAGCCGTCTGGTTCTGCTGAAAGTAGCTGCCACCGACAAAGTCGACGATGTAATCGACACCGTTGCCGTTAGTATGCTTCTTGACCTCCTCGGCCCAGTCCTGCGTCTTGTAGTTAAAGGCCGCCGTGGCTCCGAGCTTGGAGGTGATAAAGTCGCACTTTTCCTGTGACCCAGCCGTGGCAAAGACCTCGGAGGCACCGGCAATCCGCGACAGCTGGATGCCGGCGACAGACACACCAGAGGCACCGGCGTGCCACAAGATGGACTTGCCCTTGGTGAAGCCGAGCACAAGGTGCAGCGCCTGCGTCGCCGTGATCCAGGTCTCTGGGATGCCGGCACATGTCGCAAAGTCCATGGACGACGGCTTGTGCAGCAGCATGCGCGTGCTCACGGCGATGTACTCGGCGTATGCGCCACCGTAGGCCAGCCCAAAGACCTCGTCGCCCTGCTTAAAGGCACCGTGGTCACCAGAGCCAAAGGACTCGATGGTGCCGCTGAACTCGACGCCCAGGGTTGCGGGGGCCTGAGGCGGAAGCGGGTAAAAGCCGCGGCGCTGGACAATGTCCATGCGGTTGATGCCAAAGGCCTTGACACGGACGAGGGCCTGTCCCTCAGCAGGAGAGGGCTTTGGCGTCTGAGGGTTGATGAACAGAGCATCCCGCTCGCCTTTACCGCCTCGGATATCTGCGGACTCGGTTAGACGGTGCTTGTCTTGGACTTGCATCCTGCTCCCGTACCGACTGCCTTCATCAGGTCCGCCATGTTGTAGTTTCAGGTACTCGTTTCGGGCGTTCACGGTGACTTTTGTGTGGAAATTCGCCAGAGGCATACGGAGTGAAGCTTGAAGCGCAAGACGGAGGTGCTGGAGTGAAACCGATGACGCACATTAGTAATACTCTCAGACGCAACATCGCCAACCTCCGACAAACTTTCGTCCAGGAGACGCGTGGAACCAGTGGTAACCTCGGTACAGCCACGACACTTGCAACACACAACTTTGTGCCATGATGATTTTGACTTGGTGTTTGACAATCCGCGAGTATCAAGTCCTGGTAGGACAGCAAGGACGAGGGCGAGACCGAGAGGTTCGAGCGGAGTTGCAACCGAGTTACATGACCTGAACAGGGTCACTTAGCCCCTGGTGTTACTCACGTCGCTCTCCCGTCTCGATGACAAAGGACATTCCGTTCTCTTTCGTCTCAAGGGAACAGTTTCCACTGACCCTTGCTCTTGTCGCGGGACGAGAATCGACAAGAGGCAGGTTCGTCTTAGCCAGGCAAGGTCTCGGAACCAAAAACAGACGCGGAATGCGGCACAGAACATGGCTCTTGTCTCCGCCCACACGAGAGACAAAGCGGAAGACGCTCAGACTCGGCCAGCCAAGAGTGTTGCCACCAAAGCCAAGAAACACGGACAAGTGTGCGGCTCGGACAGGCGAATCAAGGCACTTGCAATTACGCCTGAAGCGATAGTCAACTCCCGGGGACGCTGGGGATGGGGATGGGGATGGTGTGCTGGTGTCGCTTCGACGGTAACTGTTCTGGCCATGGGTCGGTCAGACCACCCGGAGAAGAGGCAATTATCATTCTGGCCAGGTCCCCGGAGCAGTGATTCAAGGCCGAGGAAGGGATTGGAAATTAGCCATGGAGAAGGCAGCGAGGGTCCGACCTGTAGGAACCACGGCCAGCAGTCCCGGGCGTGGCAAACCGAACCAGCCAAGTTGGTACAGATCGAGCCGAGTGATAACAAAGTAGGTTAGGGTTAGAGATGTGACTTGGACGGTCCGCGGTTGGTTCCATTGACGGACCATGGACTAACGACGGGGGCGAGCAAATTGGGTGTTTTGGTTGTCTGGGCAAGATGTCAAAACATGCAGCGGCTCATTAAACGGCGGCAAGGAAAAAACAATAACACAATCGACAGCAACTCGGGCTCTGTCTCGCCATTCGTGTAGTCCGGGGGCGTTCGCGAGATGTCGGTGACGCTCCATGCATCCTCATGCAACGCACAGGACGTCCGGTCACAGCAGGTTCTCTGTATGCATCATGCAAGGGCACGAGGCATGGCTGCGGGACGGGCGAGATGAGAAGGTTAAGCTGGGAACTAGTCTGGGCGATCTCCAGATCATGGTCAGTGGTGGAAATTAACTCTGGGTATGGCCTTCCGAACAGCTCCAAATCAGAGAGTCGTGGGCGGCTAAGAAAAACTTGACCGACGGCCAAGCGTCGATGGTAGCCTTTGATCCCAGAAACCGGGCTTGAGAGGCTTGAGAGGCTTGCCCAAGATCCAACGTCTGATCCAAACTTGGGCGGTTGGTTGACGGGAGGTGTCTGGGGCGTGTGCCAAAGGGGAAATGGGAGATGGGGGTGTTCCGAAATTGGACTGCGAGAAAAGAAACTCGCCCGACAAAGTTTCGAGGCCATCGACCCGTTCGTCCAGGACTCCAGCGAGTATCGTGTGCCCTCGTCGATGGCCCGTCGATGGCAACGTGGAGATGCGATCCAGTATCAGGCACTTTCATGGGCCTATCTGCCAAGCCTGTTTCTCAGGCTTTCTCCAGACGGGGCGTTCCAGGATCCCCTATCAGAGCACCTTGGCCAAGCATCATCCTGAATGACCCTGCCTTGGCAGAATTCTCTTTCCAAGCCTGCTTTCCATCTCCCCAGTCGACGAAGCCTGCGGGAAGTCTATGCTAACCACGTAGTGTGTGTCGGTCGAGGCTAGCGCGCCGCCGCGCGGGATTGGCCAGGTTGGCTATCGTGGTTTTCTGGATTCAGAAGGACGGCCAAAAGCTTGTCAACGACCATCAGAGACCTAGCAGGCTATCCCTGGCCACCGAATCTCTCTCGTGTGGGCAGGAATCGAGATGGAGAACAAGTTGGCGGGGCCAGACTCAGGAGTCATAGGTTTGCTGTCTGGCTGGAGGCGAAAAGGCGGGTAGAAACGAGGAATCATGTTGACGAGGCCGGGTCGCCGATCCCACTGGGACAGTCGTCGGGGAGTCATGACTCGATGGGGAAGGACTTGATGGAGAAGATACGAGAACCACAGGCAAGCTCCCCCTGATACCTGCTGGGACTCGCTACTGGATTCGGAATTCGAGATGGCCTGGGCTCAAGCTCCGATCTGGTCTCGACTGGACGTCAGGGCCGGAAATGATACTGTGGGATGATAAGGCTGCGGGGGTTATAGGTGCTTTCGGAACTGAAGTCGGGTTTCGTGCCTCTAGGGCATGCCTGGTGGATAAGGGGGAAATTATGGAGGAGACGTGTAGCAAACCACCAAGGGATGCTCGGTGCCTTATCACCGAGCGTCTGGGGGACGTATGGGAGAGCCGTATCAGTCACTCAAGGCCGACTTGAGAGAGCGCAAAAGGTCCCAGCAAGGGGGCTCGAGGGGTTTCCAGGGTCGTCTCCAGAGATGCTGGCACCCACGAGACATCCAGATGCAACCATGGAATCTCTCTCGGCCAGACCAGGGGACAGAAACAGCCGGGGGTCGCTGAGTCCCTGAGAGGGGAGAGTCGGAGAACAGCACAGGGCATTAGCGAGTCGCAAACCGACCACCAAGACTGGATCAAGCACTCTGACAACTGCAACATCGAGACCAACCGAGGGCAAATTACCGTTACCGGCTGTTTGGAGACCAGCAGGCTCTCCATTTTGGGGGCACACCCGTCGGCTAAGGGCGGCGCTGCTCATCTGGGCCTTGGGCGGAACGGCCAATGAAGCGTCGAAGGAAATCGAGAAGCGCCGCCGACAGATCATCAGGCGGCGGGCCAAGCGGATGGCCAATAGCAGCAGCCTTGACGGTCCGTTTCTGATGAGGCTGTTCGCCGCTTTAACCGGCCTTCGGTGTGGCGCCCTGGTCGTGGAGCGTTGGATTTCGATGGAATTGTTCCTTGCCCGCCAGTCACCTTCCCTCTTCCGCTCTCTGCTCGAAGTCCACTGTGAAAGCCTTCCCTTTCCAACCAACTTCTCCTTCCCCTATCCCCTGCCCGAGGCGTGTATGTGACTGTGGATAGTCGCCGTGGAGAGCCGAGGCTGCAGAGCGCGGGCCAGTCAGAACAGAGCAGAGGCAAAGGGGCGAGCGAGAGCTGGAGACACAATTGCCGGCCGGTGAGTCCAGGGCCTATGGCATTCCCCAGGCACCTGTTTTTGGCCTCGCTGGGCTGGTCGCTGCCAGACGCTGGAGGGCCTCCGCTAGCTGGACAGGGGCCCTCGCCGGTAACCCGCGTGCTCAGGGCGAGAGTGTGTCGTGGCATGACTGGTTCGTGCTGCTGGCCGCCAGGTCGCACAAGCCTTCTGTGGCGGACAGGATGAGCCCCAGAGACGTGTGGCGATTGTTCCTGGGGCTGTTGGTTCAGCTGAGATGGTCCAGATATCAGCTGGATAGGTATCTCGAGACGATGAGATTCAGCGCAGCACAAGAGGAGATGTGCCAATCAAGCCACCCATCAAGGGATGCAAAAGGCAGGAAGGGTCTTGTTCCTGCATTAGTGCAGCATTTATGCCAGGGCGAGATCCAGTGACCAGCAGTTGTGCAGGTGGGATGGAGCGACCGAAGGACCGCGGAAGTCGCATGTACCCGCGCCTGCCCGTGGAGCAAGAGATGGGATCGCCCACGACACGCAATCTCGGACTGCAGAAATAGAAGATCAATCTGTTGGTTCAGCGAGCATTTCCGGGCTCGCCATATCAGCACTGATCGGCATTAGATATCAAACCAGAAATAGAAGAAAAAAATCCTACGTAACCAAATCCAGAACCCAATAGGACCACCACGTTCAGCGGGAGCAGCAATGCTCTTGTCGTGGTGGCACTATCAACCACTGATCAATCATGGCGTGGGATGCATGAACGGCTACGATGCTTGATGCTAGGGTGTCAGTGGGATACTTGGTATCCCGATGAGTCAAGGCTTGCTAGGAGGTACCTTTTATCCTATGCTTAGCAAGGCCCCCTCGGACTCTCCGGCCGCATAACGGCTCTGCGCCTCGCAAATGATGGACGTCCTGGATGAGTGCCTCTCGTCTAAACGGAGCTGTTTCCCGTGAAGCGAGTGACCATGATGATGTTCTGCTTTTCTCTTACCGCGGCCGAGGGGTTAATCTCGTTTCCAGGCGAAAACTCGCCGTGCATACCCAGTCAAACTCCCACGAGATACGGGTCGGCAACAGGTTGCGGTGCCTGCACCTTCCCTTCTGCATTGTTCTTCATCCCGTTCCAGCAACCGACCCATGATCAAACCGTGCCATGGATCTCCTTATTTGGTTTCTTTTTTAGTCCCAATGTTTTTTTTAGGCTGGTCCTTCTCGGTCAATCACTCTCCAGCGAGACAATAGCCGGGATTAAGGCCCTCTCCACCCAAGAAGCATCACCAGGCACAGAGAGAGGGCCTCCCCACATTGACACCCCCTTTCCCCTTTCTCCATCGTCGGCCGCACGCCCCCTGCTCTGTGTTGTCTCCCGGCCCCTGGATCCCACGTCATGTCGCCGTCGCCGCTGATTTGACCCATGCCGAAATAACATGGCTCTGGAAAAAGAAGCCGCCCAGGATCCACGCCGAGTGGTGTGGCTACCCTCTGTTTTCCCAGACGACAGGGCCCCCTGTCAAGCTCAATTTACGTCGCAGCCATTGGGAGGAAGCGTCCATCTACCGTCTCTCTCTGATGACCTCCCAGAGTCTTCTGGGCTCTCTATCAAGCATCCACATGGATGAATGAGTGAATGAATGAGTGACTGAATGAGCTGTCCCCACCCCTCCACCGCGATGCACCACCACCCCCGTCGCCATCCCATCAACGGCCGTCCCTATCCTCTTTGCAGGACGTCCGTTCGGTATAAAGCTCGAGTCCTCCAGAGCTCATGAGACTGTTTCTTTCTTCCCTCCTCACCCACTCACACACATTCGCTACTCTACCCTGACTTTTCAGTCAAGTTCATTCGTTACAGCAACCCTCTAACCCTCTCAACCTACTACAACAACTTTCGAGTTACCTTAATATCTCTCCAACCTCAGTCAAAATGAAGTTCGCTGCTGCCCTCGCTTTCGCCGCCGGCGTTGCCGCCCACGCCAAGAGCAACGTCACCTACACCACCGAGGTCGTCACTGCCTACACCACCTACTGCCCCGGCCCTACTGAGATCACCCACGGTGGCAAGACCTACACTGTCACTGAGGCCACCACCCTGACCATCACCGACTGCCCTTGCACCATCACCAAGCCCGTGATCACCACCTCCGCCGTCGTCTGCCACGACTGGTAAGTCTCCAAGGTTCTCCAAGCTGCAAAACATCATTCTAACATGCCTCAGCCCTGCTCCTCCCCCTGCCAAGGGCGGCAACTCCACCCTCGTCCCCGTCCACCCCACTGGTAAGCCCGGTCAGCCCGGCTACGAGCAGCCCTCCGGCAAGCCTGGCCAGCCCGGCTCCCCCGAGGGCCCTGCTGCCACCCCACCGGTGGTGCCCCCGAGGAGGTCCCCACTGCCGGCGCCGGCAAGGTCGCCGCCCTCTCCGGTGCCGGTCTCGCTGCCGTCGTCGGTCTCGCTGCTTTCCTGTAAATCAGCATCTAGCGCGCCTCGTCGTCCACGTCCTACCTACGATTTCTTTATTCCGGTAATACCTAATACACGTGGGAGTCTTTGCCACCTGGTGAAGAACGCGATGTGGGAGAGTTAGCTGTTGGTTTTTTTCAAAGGGGATGCAAGCGATTTTCAGGGAATGTATAGACTTTTTGGACACGAACATACGAACGGAGAACCGGTATACTTCTGCAACAGCTCTATGGAGTCATTATCTAATGATGGCCACGCTTTTGCAGGAAGGAAGAGACATTCTTGTACATGAGCTTTGTCTCGGGCGTCCCGGAAGGAACTCGCATATACACCCTGTGTGAGGTCTCTTTCGAGGCTGGGAATATAATGTGTTTATTTGCCTTTTGGAGCCACGAATGGGAGCGACTGTGCCTTGGATAGCCCGCGGGTCGTTCTCATCTCTGCCCCTGATCAGAACCTTCAAGAGACGCATTACCAACCTCGAATCACCTTGCACACCCGATTCCGTTTCCTTTTCTTGCGACATACTTTTGGGGAGTCCTCAACCATCTCTTTAGTCTTCCGCCGAGGTGGTATCGAGGAACAGACCCCTACAGCTGGGCGTGTTTATGGACTCTTGACAAGCAGCTTCAATGTTGTGAGCCTGGCAGAATCTTGTATTATAGCATAGGCAAAGCAATCATTGCTGAGAGGCCAGTTTTGGTCTGGCAAACTTCATCTTTTCTCTCTTTGACGTGAACTTGATAAGTGTTTGTTGCCCTAGTGCCTGGGACGTGACCAAGACAGGCGCAGAGACAATGCTTTGTTTGTTTGCTCCCTTTGTGGTGTCGGCTCGTCGTCTTGACTGACGCGACCATTATAGACCAGGGTCATTTTAAGAATCTCACCGGCGATCCAGTCTCGTCGACCGGCGTGTAAACGCTGGGCCATGTGCCCAACTGTGCATGATCTATCCTTGACGCTCGCCAGAGTCACAACGCACACTGCATCTGCTCTCTCGCCCACGTCACACCGGCTGAGCTGGCTGGTCCTTGATTTCCCAGAATATCCACGGACGGCAAGAAAGGAAGTTGCAGGATCAGACATTTTGGGCGCCGTTTCCCGCGCCACTGGCGACGGACCATCTTTCCCAAGCGGTAAAAAGAGGCGCGAACGGCCAAGTCGTGGCGGCCACGGGCGGCGTAGGGGGCGTCGAGACAGTGGGTGCTGCTAAGCGAAATTG